>CM068581.1:21775115-26702954 GCA_035048485.1 Pteria penguin
GAGGTGGTTGCACTGACTGCTGAGCTATAGCCTGTCGTGTTAATTCCTTCACTTCCTTGAATTTTTCTATAAACTGTAAAATGAAGATTTTATAAGATCAAGAATAACTTTTACAGCACCAACAATTTTCAATAACAAATTCTATTGAACTTAACAGTTTAATTATCATAACAAATAAATGTAATTCTTGTCATTAGAAGTGATGACCACATTATAATATTACGTATAACATAAGAAGTGCTTAGCTAACTTTTGAAAAAATAATAGCATTTTGAATCACATATATTAGCAAGCAAATCATTGATTAACAAGTTTTAAGTATGTTTCAAAAGGGTGAAAGATTACAAGGGCAATGCAAATCATGCTAATCCCTAAAAATGTCCTATTTGACTGTGAGCTGGACCTCTGACCTTGAAAACCAATAGAGTTCATCTTCTCCCATTGGCAAAACTTGTGCTGGGTTTGATTGTTCTAAACTGAGAAGTTTATCTTGTTTTGCATTCATAATGTTCCAAATATACACACACACACACCAAATGACCCATAGCAGTAATGCTGTATTCCCTCCAAAATCTGGGTCCGGCACCATAAACTGAGAAAAAACTTAAAGTCAAAATTTCAAATTCTTCTGTTCAATAATGAATTAGTAACTGGAATTTGGATTTTATTGAGTTTTATTCTATCAATAAATAGAATTAAACCATTCTGCATGACAATTTATTTGAACACTTGATAAGCAAATAAATTAAAATGAAATAACTATTAAGTATATTCTCAGTTTATGGCCCCGGGCCCTAGTCATTTTCAATTCTTACAAAGGTTAAGAATAATTTAGAATAGTAACTGTGAACATATTTGTTTTTTTGTTTGTTTGATTATTGTTTTACGTCACTCCACGATTATTTCACGTATATGGTGACGGCATCTGCCTGATGCATTGCATACAAATTTAGACCTTTGCAACGGACCCACCCGAAGCAGTGAGGGATCTTTTACGTGCCGCGCCTACCATGACACGGGACCTCGGTTTTTACTGTCTCATCAGAAAGACAGAACACTGGTGTGCCCCGGGCGGGAGTCGAACCCGCGACCTCTCAATCACGAGCCGAGCACCTTATCCACTAGGCCACACCGGCTTAAAACTGTGAACATATATACTTAACATTTTACTCTTTATTACGTATTGTAATATCATATAAATGACCTACTGAAAATTAAACATAATATAACAAACATGTATTTTTAAATAGGTCACTACAAACAAGAGTTCACTTCAGAATTAAAACATAACATTGTTCCTGAGAACTGCTACATTAGTTTTTTGTTCCATGCAGTCAATTTGAAGTTTTCTTTACAAAGATAGACAGTATCCTCCTGCATTTTCATTGCCATACCCTACATCAACAACAGCACTTGTAGATGGCCTTGAGTAGGACAAGTTTCATCTAAATCTTTCCATTAGCTTTGATGAAATTTAGCAAGATTCAAATGACCCACAATAGTGCACCTCCCCCCACCCCATTTTGTTTTTAATCTTAAAAAATAAAAACAAGAGAATCGGTAGAACTGATGAATGCTTCCACAATAAATGCTAGTTCCAAAAAGTTAAGTTACACTGCAGTTTTCCTCATAGAGATCTATCTACCTATGAGGTCTCATATTGATACCTCTTGCAGTTTTTGCTCTGGACAAAAATTTTGGATGAAAAATGACAAAAGGAAAAAACTCCTAAATTATGCAAAAGATAGTTATGGTTTTTGTGCAGTGCGCTTATCCTTATCAAGATCTATTAACCTATAAAGTTTCATGCTGATACCTCTTAGTGTGTTTGTGTTATGTTTCAAACAAAATTTAAGTGTGAAAAATAACAAAGGGCAAATATTCCTAAATTATGCAAAAGAGAGTTACGGTACTCAAGCAATGCACTTTTATCTATCTCTGAAGTTTCATGTTAATACCTCTTATAGTGCTTGTGTTATGCTCTGGAAAAAATCATGACAGACAGACAAACAGACATATGGAAAGGTAAAGCAGTGAACATATGCTCTCCCTTCAGGAAGCATAAAAATGATAATGTTAAACACAATTTTAGCAATCCAATTCTTTATACTAGCAATTACTTTCCCAAAAAACAATAAAATTTCATCAAAATTCCTTCAATGATTCTTCCCTATATAATATATAAGTTGAAAAGTTAAAAATATTGACAGGACAACAAAGAGAATGCCAACACATCACTCTGGCTATAGCTTACTTACTAGTGGCTAAGATGAGCTTATAAGACAGATGCACAGCAACATTTCTTCATTCTCTACTCAGGAGTTAAACACCCCCTCATTTTTGAAACTCGAATGTACAATTACATATCATAACATGAACATATTTGGCATAATCAAATTGTTCATAGCTCTAATGGCTATGCAAAATCCAGGACAAAAACAATGGCCACACCATTATGTCCATTGGTAACCACAATATCCATAAACCAATTCTATTTACAACAATAAAGGAGAATCCCAGACAAACACACAAATGTTAGCACTACATAATTCTCACAGTCATGGAAAATAAAGATTTACAAAATACATTGTATACATGTGGAATACAATATAAGAACTGCGAAACCTATACTAGGTGTTGTAGATAATCATATCTTAAGTGACACTTTAGAACATGTGGCACTATGTTACTAATGGCTATTTATTGTTGTCTTGTAGATATTTGTGTTCACTAACAAGCCTGACATGATCGTATTATGCTACATGAATTTTTGTGACAATTAACATGGAAATCTGCTTATATGAACACCATAATAAGTATATCTTGACAGAAATATTGGTACTAATGCAGAATATCACTTTAGTTACTTTTTACACATTTTATATTACTCTTTTAAGATAAGAGCAAACATTACAATATCATATATACACTGACATCATACCTTGGTTAAATCCTGTTCAGATGGAAAACCCAGCCCATAAACTGTGTTAGCTCTTGGGTCTGACCACTGTCCAAACTTCTGTGATGTTTTGGTGAAAGTCATCCCTGGGGTAATTGTACTATTGACGATGGCCTTCAAAATGTATAAAGGATGAAGAATATAGATAACAGAAATGTGAAAGATCAATGTGATTAGTACAGGTAAACCTCATCAAAACGATACTTCACAACTTTTAAATTAAATGGTTGTTTCATTTATCAATTGTACTACAGAAAATCTTGAGTATGTAAATGACATTTTTAACCAAAAGTTTTTATAAAATCCCCAACATAATATTAAATTAACCTATTAGCCAGGTGAAGGGTTCTTGGTTTTTCATGGAATCATTTACAAACAGTTCAAGTCTCCCTAATTACAAAGTAATAATACATAACATTATAAAAGCTTGAATCTCAAGATCTCTCTCAGATTATGCTTCACTTACATCATCCACTGTTAATGAACTGATTTGGAGTTTAAACCACTTTACTCAAGAAACAGAAACATCAATCAACTAAAATCATGAAGAGCTGAATGTCATTTAGAAACTATGCAAATATGTCAGAAGTTGTAAGTGGATGCAGGGAAGTTTATCCTCTTTATTACCATTTAGAATAAAAACCTGTACTGCATATGACAGTATTTCACATCTGTATTTTTAGGATAGAAGGCATGCACTTGTACTGGACTATATCATAACAATTAGTATTCTGTGGATATTAAACATAGCAGGGGGGTTTTCGGAACTTTTCCTTTGTATGATCATGAACAATAGTAAAGTGAGGAGTGGAGATTTACCTTGGAGCCATCAACACTGATGATTCTGTATGTGTTCCTTGTAGAATCATAGTAATAGGATATACTAACGGCCTGCTTACTGCTAGGGATCCAGTTCTTCTTTGTTTCAGGGTCTATTTGGAACACATGGGCTTTAGTACTAAAGATGGGCTGTTCCCTAGAACACACAGAAGATATGATAATCAGGTAAGCTCTAGATTTTCATGTATGAACATCATATATACATCATCACATACAATAATACTTGATGCAATAAAAACGAATCAGACCCATAACAAAGACTTTTAAGGACGATTCAGTAAAGCATGAAAATACTCTGTTAATATCCACATACATTTCCAGATCCACTATTACACAATCCTCAAAGACATTATCATCGACATTTGTCATCTCCTCTGTGAAGAAGTGACACCTCTGTGACACTAGTGAAGTTACACAGTCTGCAGAATGCTGGCGGTGCATGCCCGCCCCCGTGGTCCTGCCCGACGACACATTAGGCCTCAAGTTACTCATTGCGCCAATCGACATCACCAGACCAATGAAATAACGCAGTCGTGCAAAACTAAAATTCACCAATATTTTAATTGTTGTTAAATGCTTTGGTATCGAGTTATTTACAGCAGGTCAACTAACGGCCACACATAAATCATCACACGTTATTCGTCATCTACTGTCACAAAATGTAATATCATAAACAGTACAAAAATCCAGTGAAATAAGAAACCGATTTCAAAATTTTGAATGAACATCCACTGCGCTGTTATATCCAACTTTGCTAGACAACACCAAAGGAATAACAACTTCATTTTGGCTATGTCCGGCAGGGTTGAAAGTTTCCTACTTGTGTCATGTTTAACCAATCGTTGCCATCCATCACCAATTGGTATGTATTGCCCCGTGTTAGAATACCACCTCCAGCTATACAATAATGACGGACCCATCATCGTATAAACAAAAATATCTGCACAACTTTATGCCCTCAAAGCTAATATAAAATAATAACTATGTACGTACCAGCTCAATAAGGTACTTTAATGGTTGTACAACTAAGTGATATTAGTGATAGTAAATGACACTGACCACGATGAGATTGTACCAAGCGACTATCCCTTTATCAAAGTGTATACTGCTAAGTACCATATATTATAACTGCATTAATTTCTAACCGTACAAAACAACATACATATATGTACACATTTTAAGACAATAATTATACTTCATGTTACAAAAAATGCGAACTCATGGCATTAAAATGTCAAGTTCCTTTTGTAGATTTTTTCACTGTTCATATTGAATTGTTTCTTGTTGAAATTTTTATTCCGTGGTACTCTTAGACTGATAGATATATGAAGTAACACCCCTAGCGTTGCCTCACATCAAAAGTAAATAAACTATTAAAACTAAATAAAGTTTAAAATATTTTTAGAATTGTAACGTGTGTACACAGTTTGTATACAAATACGGATACAGATAGTACCACAAGTTTAGTGTAAAATAATTTCTATTGTCTTCGTTTTCAGTGAAAATTAATGTAGATCGAGATCTAATTCTAATTCATCATTTGATATCGAACACATTGACAAAAGGAAAGTCATGGACGACGGATGGACGGACGCTGGACAGTCTTCGGTTTAGATGAGCTAAAAATACATATGTATTGTGAGCACTGCAGTAACCTGAAAATCCGACATCAACAAGTTTAATTTAAGAAGGAACAAATCATATATAAAAGATTTCAAACCCGATTTTGTTTACCACCTCTAGCAATAATGTCTGTAAACCTGGTAAAAATGAAAAAGTAAAAACAAAAATAGACACACCCATCAACTATTCGTAAAGTTTGGTAAAGCTGTTAGGCATTAATGACACACCAACTCTCGCGCCAGACTTTGAAACGATTTTGGATTGCATTTCCTGAGCGTGAATGGAAGGGAATTGGCATACACAAGGAGATTTCTCACTTTGCCAATGCAAAAATAACGCTTCCAATTTGATAACCATTATCAAAGATATCCAAAAACCAAAATAGCAGCATGCTGATTTACGAGAATCCAAGAAGACGTAGACTGAGTTAACTACACACAATACTCCAGTATAGACATGATTCATTCAAAAACCATTCACTGTACATAATCTTGCTTCAATTGTACTTCAAGGATCAAAATAACGAGCAAGTTGCACGGAGTTTTTGATTTGGTATCTCTTTAAATATGATGCCAATTCATAAATGCGGATGCTAAAAACTTAGATTTATAAAAGGTTTCTAAGATAACATCCTTTATATTGAAGTTTATAACCAGAACATGACTATTTCATCAAGACATACTCTAACTGTACAAAATACAATCGCATGCTCCACTACTATACCGTGGTTCTTGCCTTTCTTTCCATACAGAGAAGTGTTGAAGCCACGAAAGATCTGTCATGACAGACTCGTCAGGGGTTGTAGGTCTCCGAGTACTCTTTGCCTCTTCCGGCGTGGCTGGTCTACGAGAAGGCCTTAGTTCATCAGGAGTAGATGGTCTCCGAACGAGTCTCGGGCTCTCAGGTCTCGCTTTCATGCCCTTATTGGGATTGTCAGGTAGGA
Organism: Pteria penguin; assembly: GCA_035048485.1. NCBI lineage: Eukaryota > Metazoa > Mollusca > Bivalvia > Pterioida > Pteriidae > Pteria > Pteria penguin. The sequence continues at coordinate 21,781,481 of CM068581.1, forward strand.
CCTTCACACCTTTTCTAATAGAACGCGGTGATGGTGGAATGGTCTGCATGCTATGGGAGTATCCGGGCGGTGGCGTCACCGCCTGCGGTACATTATGAGGTTTTACTGTTCTGTCAGGAGTCGCTGATCTACCCCGCACTCGAATTATGCCATTCTGAGTCACTGGTACATTTACTCTCTGTGCCCTAGGAATGGTGTTTTGTCGTGATATAGTGACAGAACTACGGACAGTGCCATTAGGTATAGGTGGAGCTGAGTTCTGTCTCGACAATGAGTTAGGTTCGCTTGATGATCCGGAGTTTTGCACATTCGAAGTCATCGACACTACTGAAACGTTGTCATCTGATAAATCGCCCGGCAATACTTTCGGAAAGTCTGGGGTAGGAGGTCTTTTGCGCGAACTACCTGGACTCGAAACGAATGTTGATAACCATGACATCATTGTTCACTGAATTCTCAGCATCTGTTGAGGTATCGATATCACTGGATCCCGATATGATTGTATCATTGAAGATTCCCAATTAGCAGCATGGCAGTGCTAACACGATCCAATGTTATCAACAGCATATCTCAGAGCAGGTGTAAATACGATTTCCTCAATCACAAGAACGGCTCAAGCTCGAAATTCCACGGACGTAACACACACAAAAACTCCAATTACGTCAAACAATTCCTACGTTACTATAAATACACATCAACTGATGTTCTTCACTTCTGCATGTATTTCATTCCAGATGTAAATATCTTTCTTACAATGTCTAAAGCATCGTATAGAAGACATTTGATTTTACATATGTATAGAACAATGTCCATATACTTTAAAATTTGTGCAATAATATCCACGAAAAGCAATTAAACCTACACTCTCGTTCTTAGGATTCACGTTACTTGGTGGCACTGGTAGCATGCAGTCAACACCACTGATTAAATCATTAAGCTCTTCAGACAATATATGAGTAACACACATCAGACATCAAACGTGATGTAGACATGAGCCACAAGCGAACACTCTGCAGTAATAGTGTGTGAACGCACTCAACATGCCTCGGAATCATTACTGATATACAAACAAGTCTTTATTGCATGTACCTCCATACAGATGTCCGTGCAATCTACTACTGTACAAAGGAAGGGCGAGGGTGGAAACAGTACCTGGTCTGCAGTGCTCGCGTGACCATCTCCTTGAATTAAACTGATTATTTAATAGTATCACCTACGTCAATTATGACGCATTTACTTATCTTCAACCTACAGATTGATGAATTTTTAACTATTGACTTAATTAAAAACACTACATCATCATCTACATTGTTATTCATTTAAAATATATATTGCGTCATTGCTCAATGAACCTTAGTGTTAATTTCTAGCGCCACATTTAGATCTACATCGTTATTCTTAATAACTTCAGTAAATGTATCACAATTGTCACCTGAGAGCTAAAAACCCTTATAAATAAAATCAACATATTTAAATCATATTGAATATTATTATATTTCTTTACTGCAGCAGCCTTATATCACAATAGTCTAAACATATGGTGACAGGAATTGTGATCAAACTTAATTACATAATTTCCTAGTTCTTTAATTGTTACATATTGTTGAATTATCATCATTATGGTCACTTAAAATAGCAATTGTCAGAAGACAACAGAGCTCGCCGATGGCAACGTTTTTCCTTTTTTGTATGAAGGTCAATCTTCAAGATCAAGGTCAAAACGTAAAAATTTTGATACGTAATGAAATGTCATGTCACAAGGAATAAACATCTCTTACTGTTATTTATTGATGATCAAGGTTAACGTTTCTTGAAAGTAGGTCAAACTTCAGGGTAAAGTTCACAAAGTCAAAAATTTAGGACCAAATGAAAGGTCTTGACACAAGGAATACACATGTGAAATATTAAAGCTCTGTCTTTAATGGTTCTAAAGTTATGATCCAGGTTAAAGTTCATCCCAGTGACTTTAAAACGAAAACAAACATATTAAAGACTTGATGGCTACACTGCAAAACATGTTTGAAATTTTTAGGAAAATCATTCAAGCATGAAATGTAGGTCATCTTAATCTAAGTACATGTACTTATTCAAGGTGTCTCACATGCATATCACTGTGGTTTTTCGTAGTTTGAATTTCTGAGAAAATTTTACTCAATTTTGGCATATTGATATTTGGTATACCCCATCAAACAAATTTCTAATATGACGTTATGTCACAATGCTTTTCGCGGCTGCATTCTTGTGTTCAAACAAATAGTTCCCAACAGAAAATTGCTTTTGACGTTAATATTTGAAAACATTGAACGAAATAAATCTAATGATTTTCTAGGTTTAGATTTAGGTTAACTCCGATCAAACTTAAATATTATATCACTATGCGTAGTGATGCTTTTTTCCCTTTTCCTTTATACGTATACCCCCATCCACTGAAATATACCGGTATACAGATTCATTCCTCAAATCACCTGACTGTTAAATGTAGCTTAAACTGACAGTTTCACCCGATATCTAAAGGCATTATCAAAGTTAACTCACATGCAAAGTATCAAGTCTGTGATCCATTTAAGTTTTTAAATTTTACTTCAACCAAAATTTTAATAAGAATATTGACAGACGGACGGAGGCATATATGCATACATAGAATGAAATTGCTTCGCAATCCGGCCGAAGGTACATCCCGTCCAGGATTCACTCTTTGACAAGTCTGATTTTACAGGGGAAAAAATAGGACACCGTTGAACGGCACATAATACGCCCACACTTTATCATCCTAGGGCCATACAAACTAGACCTAAATATCTAATCTAACTGTGATAAATGTAGATTACCTTTGATACTGGTATAATAGTTCTTTCCCTTCCTCAATTATTTGTAGTTAATGGATCATCTTTGCGCATCTATCATTTCCCATGTTGACCTCACCCCCCCCCCCCCTCCTCCCTTTTCTTTCCTTTCATAAATACACAGACTACAAGTCTGTTAAATATGGAGATGTGAAATGTTTTTGTTCAATATGTACATCTTCATAATGTGATTTCTTTGTGCCAAATTTCCTCAAAATCCACAAAAGGGTTTAGGAGAAGTTGCGTGCGAAGTCAAGGTATTTTGCATAGAAAAATAGAAATAGAAATATATATCTATTTGTGCTTTATATATATATATATATATATATATATATATATATATATATATATATATATATATATATATATATATATATATATATATATATATATATAATATATATATATATATATATATATATATATATATATATATATATATATGTAATCTAATAGGAAAATAGGATATATATATATATATATAAGAGGTCCATTAATACTTCATCCGTACATAGTTTCATAGAATTCATTTCATTGGTTCTGATGAAAATAAATTGAAAATACTGAAATTTAACCGAAGGACGAACAATGAATGACAGACGGACAGACAACGAACATATAGCTGGGTTGAACTAATGGTAAACGAAAATTATCATCAACATACTGTCGTCCATTATGTCGACCAGTGAAACTTTTTTTTTTTTTGATACTTCCCCTGAACTTATTCCGGTCCACATGTTTAATGGCTGCTTCCTTTCCATGTGATAGGGAGATTCACCTACTGAGATTGATCTCTTATCAATTCTGCTACCTAAATTATCTCTTGGATTTCAGATAAAAGTAAAGCGGTTTTAAGAATTCTCTACATGCAAAGCTTTCATACTTCTGCTGGTTAAACAACATCAAAGACCCAAGATCTAAATGAGGGTGTTAATCCCGGACTGTAACATGATGCTAAGTTGCCCATTTCCTGACTGACAGGATCAAGGGCATTAACTATACTCAAGTATAAAGAAATAATACATGAACGAAAAAAAAATCTTTATCACCTACACATTGTTTGACAAAAACAGGATCAAAACGAAATTCGAAGCAATTTTATGGAAATTAATACGGATTGTACCGAAATTATTTCATTAATGAAGAAAAATAAAAAGATTCATTTGTATAATACTGACATTGTGGATAAAATTCCTAGAAAAGATTTATTGTGTTATAACACATTTTAATGTCATGAAACTATGGAAGTACTGTTAACTAAAGAATGTATTATTTTGAACTTTATACCTACATTAATACACGAGGGGTATTTGGTGAAGTGAACAAGCTCCTGACTTGTCATACAGGCGATCTAGGTTCCATTCCGAACAGCGCCCCTATATCCGAGAGATTGCTGATCCTGTTTCCATATCGCCATGTGACTGAAGAATTGTTGTTAGCGACAACAAGAGCAACGCCTAGCGTGGCATAATACGTAGTAAGTTTGTTGAAATTTGAAAGAATGGACACATTCCCCCGAAGCCAATAATTCTGTGAAATGTTATTCAAATCCGCGCAATGGGTAAAAAGTTATGGACTGGACAAAAATTTAACCATCATATGCACTGTGACCTTGTCCTTGCAGATATGTCCTTAGATCAAGGTCCTGATACACCCTTGGGTCCTCGGCAACAATTTTGTGAAATATTACTTAAATCCATGTTAGAGGTAAAAAGTTATAGCCCAGGCAAAGATTGACCCATCATATGCAGTGTGGCTTTGCAAATACAACCTTGATTCATGGTCAAGACATACCCTTGGGTCATAGGCAACAACTCTGTGAAATTTTACTCAAATCCATATTAGGGTTGAAGAGTTATGGCCTGGACAAAGATTTACCCATCATATGCATTGTGACCTTTACTTTGTAGATTCAGATATGACTTTTGAATCAAGGTCATGACACACCATTGGGTCTTGGGCAACAATTCTAAGAAATATTCAAATACATAGGTGTAAAAAGTTATGGCCTGGACAAGAATTTAATTGATATAAGCACTGTGGTCTTGATCTTGCAGATATGACCTTGAAAATCAATAGGTTTCTTCCTCCAGTCATAAGAAATAAGTATGTAAAGTTTAAAAGTTCTAACATAAACAGTTTCGTTTGTACCTTGTTTTCAAGATGTATCCTCAAAAATTTGCTATTTTTGCCCCCAAAATGACATTGACCTTTGACATTGATACTGAAAATCAATAGGGTTCGTCCTCATGCCATAAGAAATCAGTGTACCAAGTTTGAAAGTCCTAGTCTAATGGTAGATTCTATATCGTGTTATCAATATGCGGAGAGACACACGGACCCACAGACCCACGGATCCACAACGTCATACCATAATACGTCTGTCTATCAATGACGTATTAAAATCCTTTAAAACCAATCTATCAACCAAAAATTATGTCTAAAGGTCTGCTTATAAAGGATGCTGGAATTTATAGATTGTATCATATGCATGAACTGCATCATAGCGCCTATACCTAACTAGGTACTTATCCTACCATACCCGAACATAATCTACGTTACGTTTCATAAAAAATTAAAATAAGTAAGTAAGAAAAGTTTTCAGAATTTTATGTGGAATTTTGTGGTAGATATATCGAGCTACATTCACAAAATAACATGGCTAAAACTGTGGATGATGAAGTGTGAAAAAATACAGGTAGATCTAATTAAATGAAAAAAAATAGGGCAAGTCAGATCCTTTTATATACCACTGCAATATCATTTCATCTGTCATGGTTAAGAAGAAGCACGGAATAGATTGCGAGGACAGACGGACGAAAGCGGTATAACTTAATACGCCCACATTTTAATGCAGACGTATAAATATGACTTTTCTTGACCTCAAAAGACAAGAACCAAAACTGCACAAACAAAACAAATTCCTGCATTACTAACCCCATATAACGTTGACCCATCAATAATGGATAAATCCTATCTTTAATCTTATTAGACAAGGAATAAATCAGTACCCTCAGTTCAGTTTTATTACAATGAAAGAGAAGATGGGACAAACTCTACTGACAGGCACGAGATATGCATATAATAAAACCAATCCAAACCTATTTAATTTTCTACGTACGTATTATAACTACCTTTTTCTAATGTGTTTAAGCATATAGGAATTGCATGTATATCCCTTTTTCATTGTTTTCTTCAGCTGGGGTAAAGCACCGCATAATTACACAATTTCCATGAATGAAACCACATGTAGGCAGCACTTACAATCTATCGTGTATTATCTAGTCCTGGCCATGTGTGCCTGCTCCAACACCTATCTATTCTCATCTTATGTAATACTAGACGTATAAGAATGTGGCATATGTCCTCTATACATAAATCAATACCTCGATACAACTATTATACTTCTCTTAATTATTCATACATATAGTAAATACATGTATATATACAAGTAATAAGTAACAATACCAATAGTTAAAGATGCTCACTGAATAAACATAATACGTATCAACAGATCGTAGTGGCAGTACCAAATTACAATCAGCTTCAAGTTAAAGGCGTATATATTAATTTTCAAGGGTATCGGAATTAAAATTGCAGTGAGCAATGTGTTGCAGCCAACCATATTTGCTGGATGTCTGCTAAACTGGCGCCACAAAAAAACTGCACTGCGATAGATCAACACTGACGAAGGAACCTTCAAAGTGTGCAACAAGGTAGCAGTAACCATGCCTCTGATGCTAAAAGGTGTATCGTCATGCAACACAATGATCAGTGTCATCATATGACGTTTCAATGTCACTACATAACAAAGACATGTAGAGGTCATTGTATACTAAATACTCCTAAAATCGCCTGTAAATTAACAGAGCATGTCCTATAACCATCATCAAACCTTATCAGACCGTAAATATAGAGACTTCACAAGACTAGATAAGAAACGTAATACAACTATTCGTAATAAATGCAGATTAATAATATAGAAATGAGTGACCAATATCATTTCAGTTTACATTTACTAGAGGGATCACTGCTTACACAAACTGTACTTATGCAAACGTTTTGCTGTCAACAGTAAACATATGTAAGATACTAAGAAATCAATTCTAAGAATGTCGAAAACAGTTCAAAATACTACTGAGACAATTAACTACAATGTATCTAGCAATGGGAATGAGGATCAAATAAAAGATCTAGCGATGGGAATAAGGAAAAAATTATCTATTAATGGGAATGATGATAGAATTAACTATCTAGCAATGTATTAAGGCTATAATTATCTGGCATTAGGAATGTAGATACAATTATCTATAGAGCAAGATCAATGAAGATACAATAGCATTTAAGAATGAGGATATAAGTTATCTATAAAGCAAGATCAATGAAGATACAATAGCATTTAAGAATGAGGATATAATAAACTGTATACAATGGGATGGTGGATACAGTTAACTGTCTACCAATGTGATGAGAATAAACTTTATTGTATAGTAATGGGGATGGGGATATATTTACTGTATACAATGGGATGGAGGATACAATTAAAAATCTAACAATTTGATAAGGATACACTTTACTATATAGTAAAGGGAATGAGGATATAATTTACTGTATGCACTTTTTATAACTTTAGATATTTATCAAAAGTGATCACATTACTACCCAAATACATTGGAATGGAGGATAGAATTAACTATATAACAATGGGATGGAGGATACGCTTTGCTGTATAGTAAAGGGAATGAGGATACAATGGAGGATACACTTTACTGTATAGTAAAGGGAATGAGGATACAATATATTGCATACAATGTGATGAGGATACACTTTACTGTATAGTAAAGGGAATGAGGATACAATATATTGCATACAACGGGATGGAGGATACACTTTGCTGTATAGTATAGGGAATGAGGATACAATATATTGCATACAATGGGATGAAGGATTCACTTTACTGTATAGTAAAGGGAATAAGGATACAATATACTGCATACAATGGGATGAGGATACACTTTACTGTATAGTAAAGGGAATAAGGATACAATATATTGCATACAATGGGATGGAGGATAAACTTTACTGTATAGTAAAGGGAATGAGGATACAATATATTGCATACAATGGGAAGAAGGATACACTTTACTGTATAGTAAAGGGAATGAGGATACAATATATTGCATACAATGGGATGAAGGATACACTTTACTGTATAGTAAAGGGAATGAGGATACAATATATTGCATACAATGGGATGAAGGATACACTTTACTGTATAGTAAAGGGAATGGTGATACAATATATTGCATACAACGGGATGAAGGATACACTTTACTGTATGGTAAAGGGAATGCAGATACAATATATTGCATACAATGGGATGAGGGATACACTTTACTGTATAGTAAAGGGAATGAGGATACAATATATTGCATACAATGGGATGAGGATACACTTTACTGTATAGTAAAGGGAACAAGGATACAATATACTGCATACAATGGGATGAGGATACACTTTACTGTATAGTAAAGGGAATGAGGATACAATATATTGCATACAATGGGATGAGGATACACTTTACTGTATAGTAAAGGGAATAAGGATACAATATATTGCATACAATGGGATGAGGATACACTTTACTGTATAGTAAAGGGAATGAGGATACAATATATCGCATACAATGGGATGAAGGATACATTTCACTGTATAGTAAAGGGAATGAGGATACAATATACTGCATACAATGGGATGAGGATCCACTTTACTGTATAGTAAAGGGAATGCGGATACAATATATTGCATACAATGGGATGAGGGATACACTTTACTGTATAGTAAAGGGAATGAGGATACAATATATTGCATACAACGGGATGGAGGATACACTTTAGTGTATAGTAAAGGGAATGAGGATACAATATATTGCATACATTGGGATGAAGGATACACTTCACTGTATAGTAAAGGGAATGAGGATACAATATATTGCATACATTGGGGTGAAGGATACACTTTACTGTACAGTAAAGGGAATGAGGATACAATATACTGCATACAACGGAATGGAGGATACACTTTAGTGTATTGTAATGGGAATAAGGATACAATATATTGCATACAATGGGATGAAGGATACACTTTACTGTATAGTAAAGGGAATGCGGATACAATATATTGCATACAATGGGATGGAGGATACACTTTACTCTATAGTAAAGGGAATGGTGATACAATATATTGCACACAATGGGATGAAGGATTCACTTTACTGTACAGTAAAGGGAATGAGGATACAATATACTGCATACAACGGGATGGAGGATACACTTTAGTGTATTGTAATGGGAATAAGGATACAATATATTGCATACAATGGGATGAAGGATACACTTTACTGTATAGTAAAGGGAATGAGGATACAATATATTGCATACAACGGGATGGAGGATACACTTTACTGTATAGTAAAGGGAATGGTGATACAATATATTGCACACAATCGGATGAAGGATTCACTTTACTGTATAGTAAAGGGAATAAGGATACAATAAATTGCATACAATAGGATGAAGGATACACTTTACTACTAGGAAAGGGAGTAAGGATATAATTTACTATATTAGCAGGAGGCATCCGTATCCTGCATTAATACAATTCCAATTTGCATGCTTCAAACTTCAGATTTCCTTTCATCAACCAATAAGAATCTGTATGTCCTGTATGTTTGCCTTAATATAATTCTACTTTCAAACGTAAATTTGAGGTTTCTCAACATGGTATTCAATAAACCTGTTCGTAGTCGAAATCTAATGTGATATTTGAAAATAATATTCTGGATAGTTCTTCGACAACTTGACTCTGCGTGTAACAACTAAATACATCGTTGACCACACATAGACGGCCATATACCGAAATCTAGCCAACAAAACTACAACATTATGGCGATGGGTTGTATGATGCAAATTCTAGTAAAGGTTAACGGAAATGGGGAAAAAAGAATTTAAACAATTGACTCCAGCATATACTATCCAGACATCCCTTCAAATAGAATACTCTGTTGCTATTTTACACCTATATTGTGGTGCCACTTTGGTTAGAGTTTTGTTTCACTATTCAAAATCTTTTTTATGCATATTATATAATCATGATAGGAAGTTGTAAAACTCGTTAACTCATTCAAAAAAAGTTCTGAATAGACAACACTCTCCAGTAATGTATATTCATACCAAATGTTTACCAGAGTCTTTGTGAGAAAATATACAACAGAAACACTTCAGCAAAAATAGATTGTTCATATGCAGTAATAAAACTCACAAAGAAGTACATCTTCACGAGTCAAGGGGGCGCAGCGGATCCCCCTTGACACGAAGATGAAAGAAGTATAACGTTCAACCTATGAGTACACCTCCTAATGTGATATATTTATTTGAAGAAAAAATGACCATATATTCCCATACTGACGGGCAAAAGGAGGGACAATTACAAACATCGCAATCAGTTTTCAATTAGAACAAAAACCGTTTACTTTATATATGTTTATGGTTCCTGACAGAGGAATGCAAAACATAATCAGATCGTTGTATATAACATTAATGTTTATTTGTTTATATGAATGATCACGCAGATATATATCTCGTATAAAGACGCATCTGTTGTTACCATTCTCATGTAAAGTCATACTAAAAACCAAATAGCAAAAAAAAAAAAACAAAACAAAACAAAAAAATAAAAAAACGACCACCTACTTCAAATGCCCATATATTCTCTTTAACTGTGAATTTCGTAGGTTTGATAGCTTTGTTTTCTACATGGCGTGTATTTGATCATGGTAACACTAAGATAAATCTATACTGATTTCACTGTCAGTGTAGCCACTCAGCTCTGTCAAGAGTTAAATCACAGATCGAATCAAGAGGATAAAAGATTGTTAGTGTAGCAGCTGGAGTTGGGCTGTATTGGTATTGTTTTCCTCCCCCACTAATACACAGTAGTGTTTCGTTAGGCATTATAAACAAAACATTTCAGTATAGGCTTTCTACAGCTAACAAGAAAGCCTACATTTTACTTATATTCGTTCCCCGACGGGGACTCGAACCCACGACCTATGGTACCGAATCGCCCAGCTGTCATGCATCCGGCCATCTAACCGACTGAGATACCCAAGCATATATACCGGGTATATGAAGCCCACTTTACTCATTAATTATATTATCTCTCTCTCTCTCTCTCTCTCTATATATATATATATATATATATATATATATAGAGAGAGAGAGAGAGAGAGAGAGAGAGAGAGAGAGAGAGAGAGAGAGAGAGATCAACATGAATTGTGAAAGCCAAGTGAGTCAACCGTGCTCACACTTTACATTATATATGCAATTCCTATATACGGTACTTAACTTCGCCCAAATGGCATCGAGTTCACTTACCTTTTTACGATGCTAGTTACTCTTTTGACTTTCCTGACCACATCTACCATTGTGAAATGCTATTATAGTGCGTAATTCGTAGTTCGCTATCTATCAAGAGCTATGTCCAGACCATACAGTCAAGTTTATTTTTATCTTGACTTTATGGCCATTTATGTACACTCAGCGCCATAAAATATTAAATTCCAAGCCCATCTCGTCGCATAGGTAAACAAAGTACACTTGTTTTGAATGAAAACTGATTTTCAATTTAGATAAAACTTAATTTTCAACCTGAGAATTGACCTCAATAAGAATGTTATTTTTTGGACTTAAGTAGTTTTCTCTGGCCCATTTAAACCAAGTTATTTGATCATTGTTCATTGATACAACCGAAGTTGTGGCGTCAACAAGTAAGTTTTATTTTCAATATTTTACAATCTATCCAGGTATTGTTACCTTCTTACATCTGAATATTTGAAATGACTCTTACGTGTACATGTATTTCTTTAAAGAATATAACAGCCTGACAATCTCATAATTTTGTTTAAACATATTTTCGTTTTTAAAAGTCTAGTGTTGGCGTAACGTTAAATTCCAATTCAACGTTTTAAATGTCGTTAAGCGAGATTCTCGTAAATTTCGATTTCAATATCGATAACAAACATGGTTTGTACCATATCGACCCAGTGCTCATGTACTATAGAAAAGCATTCATTGAAGAAAGTGTGATCATGCCCGAGAAACACCGCAATATATTATTTACCAATCGCCTCTGCACTGTCATCCATACTTCGTCAATCTCGAAATAATTCATTATATTCCGTGTAATACACATCACAAATCTTTTCACTTTTTGAACCCTACAAAATTTCATCTATAATCTTATGCATAAATAATGAACATTACTCCAATTTAGATTTATCTTTAAAAAAAAACCTTTAAACTGAAATCCCCTTCACATTTCCTACAGAAAAAATATTGTGTAATGGCTGTTGTCTAACCTGTTGATAACAAATGACTTGAAATCCTTTGAGAAAATTAAAGGCACAGGAGCATTGACCGATAATCTCATCATTCTGATGTCTTATTCCACACAGCATAGCTTGACCAGTGGTCAATCCAGTATGTACCTACCATATTAGTTTCCCACGAAGCATATACATGGAGTCAAATTCGGGCATATCTACCCCTTGCACCGACACATTTAGATACACAAAAATTCAGTGTAAAATTTCAGCTAAATAACCCAAAGTGACAAAGGATGGCACGGTGTAAATACTTGGTGTATTGTAATAGGGCGATACTGCTGAGGGCATGTTGGCTATCTAGGACAGGTAATGATCTTTATGCCTATCTAAGGAAAGCGTTTAATGATCATGATAGAGAAATTGAGCTCCTAATCTATCTTGTAAGACATCGGATTCATCACAGTTCTCTCTGGTATTATAGCGATTCGAAAAAGAACGATAAACCGTTAAATATTACACATATAGTCGATCCTGGATTTGGACTCGGAAAAAAAATACAATTTTGTCAATTTCTATGAAGACTTAGTCTTATGTTGGTTGGTTAATTGGTGGTTTACGTCGCTTTCAACAATATTTCAGTTATATCGCGACATGGAAGCAGGAGGATACCAACCTCTTAAACATAGTGGCGCTATCCGGGAATCGAACACGAATCGTCGGCGCCGTAAGCCAAGCGCTTAACTCTACACCAAGCCTGCCCCTGACTTAAGTCATATGAACTCTGGATAATTCGTATGTGCGTGTGTGTGTGTGTGTGTGTGGGGGGGGGGGGGGGGGGGGGGGCAGCATCCCATTTAATATTCATGCCATGAATGAAATACCATATTCACTGCTAAATCAAAATGAGCTCAAAATCAGTGACTGTCACCTATGATCTATTTCACCAGCGGAAGAATTTCAAATACAGTTCCGACTCTCAACCCTTACATTTACTCATTATATACCTTTCTCTTTGTCTATTTTTCAAAAATATTTCATCGCGTATGTGGTCCACTGGAATGTGTCATTAATCCATTACTTTCTCATGTGCCGTCGGGTATATTTTATGGTAGACTTCAAGTGAAATGATCCATACACAACAAAATATCTTATTCAAGTTCTGAACAAAGAAAGACAACTCAAATAATACTATCAATTTTGGAACAGTATCTCTAGCCCTATGATCATATTGCCCTTTATGATATCCCATAACTTCATCAGCTACAGCTGGCACGATTTATATACAAACGAAATATTTAAACAAATCAGTGCTTACATTTGAGCAAACATTGAAAATTCAATCGTTTTCAACTCCATCTTTTTGGCTACAGACCAGGTGATTTTTCACTGGAAATATTGCATTGGCGGATTTACAGGAGGGTTATTGGAAAATTTCCTCCTTTCAAAAATTTCTAGATTTGCCTGTGTTGAGCTGTGGTTAAGTGGAAGTCATATATGCACTAAACCTATCAATAACTGTTTAGGTGGAACTATGCTCTCATAGCATTGCTTTCTAAATCAACATTATTAGAGCATACTTGTACTACCACCTATTAAAAATGGAGATTTAACAATGCAGATTCTGATGATAAAACGCACATATCACCATGATAGAACAATGATATGATACACATTGCAATGCACTTGTTTAATCAAGAAATCAGGTTTATAATTTACTGAACTGATTTCATGCAGCATCCAAAATGAGTTTTTGGAGAAAAAAGACATACCGGTACATATCAAGAAATGAAGTATGATCGAATTACCGGTAAATAAGTAACAAGAAACACTAAATGTCCCAAATTTTTGGCTGCTTGGCCTTTATCAACTTACTCTAACTGAAATCCATATTTGCTGGTTAAATCAGCTCAGTGCAAAGTGTGAAGCGATGGGCTGATTTAACCAGCAGATTATCTGAATATATAATGCTGTTCTTATGCAGAACAGAAAATGTATCCTTCAATGCATCTTACCTATGTTAAAATATGAATCTTGAAGTAATGACATAACTCATTCACTTACACCAGTCCTATATCATTTCATATTAAGTCAATTAAAGTCCTCACACCACAAACTATTAGCTGTAATACACATAATTAAATGCAAAATCTGGACAGAAGGGTACGTGGGAAGTAAACTTAACATTCATATATTCTCGAGAATAAGAATTATAAAAGAAGGTTAAAAGTTTATCTGAGTGGTCTTTCTAAGGTCCATGACCTTTATGAACTAATAACATGAATTATACCACTTTTGTTAATCTAATAAAGCTGATATGTATACCGGTAAGTTATTAGAATCCTCTATTTTGTTAGTTTATGGAAATGTTAGTTTGTATATTGGAAAATTTGCAAGCAAATATTGTTGCACTACTTCTGATAAAATGTCATCATGTGAACAGTGCTAAATTAATAAGTATTTTGAAATTCTAAGATTTAGCTGCATGCATTGTTTGTTTCAATGTTAGTAAGCTATAATATTTGTGCATGATTTGTGCCATAATAAAACTTACATTTCCTTAGTCTTTATAAACTGACAAGGTCTTCAAAATCATTTGTTTCATATGCAAAGGTACCTAGATTCAGAGAGTATAAACATTTCAACATGCTGACAAACATTTATCTTTATTATCAAATACACTATACTTCATCAAGCAACTAAAAGTACAATGTAAAACACTAGTCAAGGAAGATGTTTATCACTCATTAGAGTATTAAAACTATATCTATTGATGCATTTCTTGTTTTATTTTATGCCAAAGTCATTTTATTTATTTGAAGACAGCAGATGGTTGATACATTGCTCAGAAATTTAAACCTATGCAATGATCAATTCATGGCAGTATGGGAAATGTAAATTTTTTTGTGTAACATCTACTATGACAGGGGACCTTGATTTTACCATTTCAAAACTCTCATGTGATAAAATGTGCAAGGCATTAATGTACTCATACCTTAGAACTTTTGGACCATGAGTCAGTAATGATACAGAACATGTTGTACCAGTCAAAAGGTGTCATTAATAATTACCCCTATACTTCACTGTCCCTGCTTACAGAGACATGATGAAAATACAGCTTTTATAATATCATAAGCATATCAATAATTTAATATGTTCCTTCAGACCTTAAATTTCCCCTAAACCTTGACAACTAGTATTGTAACTATGAAGAGGATTAAGAATTCAAATATTAACACAAGCAGTACAGTTGGTAAAGCATTTCCTATTTTGTACAAGGTCCAAGTTATTGAATCTTATCACAACTTCACTTCTTCAATTTGTCTATTTTGATGTCACTTTTGCTCTTTATCAATTTCTTGATAAGACATCTGCAAGTGTAAACAAGCATCTGCTGTCAAAACACAACCTATCTTTCTGGTTTTTAGTCTTTAATCATATAATGCACTGAAATTGGTACATAGCTACATTTCAAATAATTCAAATAAAACTTCAGAAAAAACGGACAAAATTAAACACTATGCATCACTGATGCAAGTTATACATTTTGTACATATATAATTGTATAATACATGCATAATTGAATGATACATGTATAATCATATGATACATGTACAATGTACTAGTATATAAATTATAATATCAGAAACTGATCACACACAAAACTAAATCAAATTAAAACAACCCTTCTCAAAAACATATATTAAATTCTGCACCAGAAACAATTGTTCCTTCAAAGTAAATTTTGATGTGAACTATCAAAGATCAAATACACCCAGTATATATGACACCAACAGTTCACAGAAAATGACCTTGGATCAAGTTAAAGACATCAGTGATGAACCCATGGGAATCAATGTACTGAAAGTTCACCACTCTGGAGTGACTCAATCTGGAAATTTAAAACTTTCTCTACATGAGTTCAACTTAAAGCTTATGCTCTCTACATGGGTGATTATTCATAAATTTCTAAATGCATATATATATTTGAAATGTATAGCTTTTGTGGTGAGTATGAAGTTGGGCCCATAAACTGAATAAGCACACCAATTTAGTGGCATAGGTCATTTCAACTGACCTTCCTTCAGCCATATGTCATTTCAATTCACCCTTCCACGGTTCGTAAAAGAACGTGACATTTTTGCAATTTTTAATTGTTCTATTTATGACGTCATAAACAAATGCTTCATTCGTCGGAGTTTTGTCGGACCTTTGATGATGTCATCATAATGCAATATGCGTTTTGTGGAAGGGTGAATTGACTTCCTAAGTTGGTACAACAGCTGCATTATAATAAAATATTTTTGTGTTGTCTTTTTGTGTGCTCATTTTTTTATTATCAGTACATGTCCATGGCGACCTATCTCATATTAATGTGTCAGCTGTCTTCTTCACTTTTTTTTCATTCATAACAATAGTTTTAAATTTTTCTCTCATTCAGACCTATACACAAATTAGTAAATAGGAGAGGTTGATAAAATGTAAAGTGTATAGATATCAGATAATGATAATTTGCTGTATGTATACATATCAGATGACTCAAATGGATTGTTTACATGTTTACATAAACAAAATCAAAAAGCTCGATTTTCAGTGATGATGATTTACCTGCATGACCCATGGCCAACCACATCACCATACACAAAGCACTGATCCAAAAACAGATCATGTCATTCCAGACAAGACTAAAGTGTATATAAATAAATACAAAAACAAGCAATCACTTATTAATTACTTTACATTGCCCAATAATTTCAAATGTCAAATTTTCTGCACCTTTTCAATAATCTCAGTGTAGCACCACCACCAACCCCTCTTTCTCAACTCCTTTCTCTCATCTGAATAATATACACACATTACACATACAAGTGCAATCTATTTAATTAAATCTACAATAAAATAGTACACTTGGCCAATCACCAACTACTTGATACACATGTTAGTACACTTTTTCGATAATACAATCTGATACATAAATTGATTTATGACAGCACAATAACTACAAAATGGGGATGACTAAAACTGGCATACCCTCATTAAGTGATTTCTCAATAAAGTGGTCTCTAAATTTGCTGATAAAGTATTAATAAACTTGTTGAAGGTCTGGATTTAAAACATGAATGTGGAAGTTATTATGCCTAGAAAGTTGTTCATGTGTAAGTTATTACCGGTATGTCTAGAAAGTTGTTAATCATTTGTGAGTTATAACAAAGGGAAAGTTGTTCGTATGTAAGTTATTATGCCTAGGAAGTTTTTAAGTGTAAGTTATTATGCCTAGACATGTGTAAATTATTATGCCTAAAAAGTTGTTTATTGTGGGCCGGCACCATCCTTTGATATAGGTTTGGAAAAGTTGCATGCGTTTCTGCGGTACAGCAAGGCCCCGCCCCCAGGATTTTACACCAATGATAAAATTAGGATTATATTCACTGCGGAGAGAGCATGTGTCACATCGCTGACCCAGTTTGATAGATTTATGTAAGAGTAGTATCTTCGTAAGTTATTATGCCTAGACAGTTGTTCATTTAAGTATAAAATTTGTTGGAATATTATTCTGGGATGAAACGTGTTATTATGCCTTACAATTTTGTTCAATATTTGACGCGCTTTCTTCATAGAAAACTTATGTGTATTATTATGCCTAAGTGACTTTCGGTTAATAATAGTCAATCGGAACATCATCGCTATTTTTTACAAAAAAAAAATCTTATTCATGTGTACGGAATTATGGATGAGTTGTTACGTTATTGTAGGAAGTTTTTATGTGATGCAAGTTCTGAATTGTTAATGCTGCGCTAAGTTAAGGACTAACATAACCAATTAAGTATTATGCCTACAATTGTTTATCATGTGTAAGTTATTTTGAAACCTTAATTCATGTGTAAGTTATAAATTAAAACTTAAGATGTAAGATTACCAGCACGGCCACAGTTATTATTACCACAAGTTTAACCATGTGTAAAGGTAAGCCGGTTGTGGCCTAGTGGTATCGCGTCGGACTCCTGATCGGGATGCCGGGAAAGTTGTTCATATGTAAGTTCTGGTCATGCCGGTAGTCAGTTGTTAATGAGACAGTAAAAACCGAGGCCCCGTGTCGTGGTATTATGCACGTTAATGTTAAAGATCCTAGACACTGCTTCGGGTGGGTCCGTTGCAACAGGTCAAAATTTGTATGCCCCGCACAGGCAGATGCCGTCACCAGTTATACCTAGACAGTTGTTAATGTGGTGTTATTACGCAAAACAGTTGTTAATCAAGTTATTACCAATAAAGTTTGTTTACCCCAGCAAACAACCAGTTATTATGCCTAGAAAGTTGTTCATGTGTAAGTTATTGTTGTTGAAGTTATTATGCCTAGACAGTTGATGCGTAAGTTATTATTATTGTTTCACGTCACTCCAGACAATTGTTCAGCGTAGGATAACGGACCTAGAAGTTGTTAATGTGTATCTTTTACGTGCCACGCCCTACCTTGACACAGTGAAGTTTCACCGATGTGCACACGGCGGAAGTCGAAACCTAGACAGTTGTTAATGTGTAAGTCACCTTATCCACTAGAAAGCCCATGTGTAAGTTATTATGTCAACAAATGTGTAGACGTTATTATGGCTAGTAATTTTAAAAGTACATTATGCCATACTAAATGCAGTGTAAGGTCCGTCTAATAAACTCGTTAATGCCTGTATGTACTTAATGGGCTAAATGAACCAATTTTATAAACTATTATAGCTGAAAAGGAAGTGTTCACTGGAAGTTATTAAAACAGTTGTTCATGTGTAAGTTATTATGCCTAGAAAGTTGTTCGTATGTAAGTTATTATGCCTAGACAGTTGTTAATGTGTAAGTTATTATGTCTAGACAGTTGTTCATGTGTAAGTTATTATGCCTAGAAAGTTGTTCATGTGTAAGTTATTATGCCTAGACAGTTGTTCATGTGTAAGTTATTATGCCTAGACAGTTGTTAATGTGTAAGTTATTATGCCTAGACAGTTGTTCATGTGTAAGTTATTATGCCTAGAAAGTTGTTAATGTGTAAGTTATTATGCCTAGAAAGCTGTTAATGTGTAAGTTATTATGCCTAGACAGTTGTTAATGTGTAAGTTATTATGCCTAGACAGTTGTTCATGTGTAAGTTATTATGTCTAGACAGTTGTTCATGTGTAAGTTATTATGCCTAGACAGTTGTTAATGTGTATGTTATTATGCCTAGACAGTCGTTAATGTGTAAGTTATTATGCCTAGACAGTTGTTAATGTGTAAGTTATTATGCCTAGACAGTTGTTAATGTGTAAGTTATTATGCCTAGACAGTTGTTCATGTGTAAGTTATTATGCCTAGACAGTTGTTAATGTGTAAGTTATTATGCCTAGAAAGCTGTTCATGTGTAAGTTATTATACCTACAGTTGTTCATCATTTGTAAGTTATTATGCCTAGAAAGTTTTTCATGTGTAATTTATTATGCCTACAAAGTTGTTCATCATTTCTAAGTTATTGTGCCCAGAAAGTTGTTTATGTGCAAGTGGCTATGCCTAGAAAGTTATTTCTGTGGAAGTTATTATGCATAGAAAGTTGTTCGTTTGTAAGTTATTATGCCTAGAAATTTGTTTTGATCATAATAATCTGCTATAAATGCATGAGGAAGGAGTCATCAAAATGTAGATCTAAAACGATTGATTATATAATGGGTTTCTCATATTGGAAAAGAAAAGCCTTTGTGAAAAATCTTTACAGATACTTAAATATTCACCCACCCTGCTTTTCTTCCAACAACTTGAGAAAGATTATGAGTATGGTAAACAACATTCCCTTTCAATTCATCCATCATCTTCAATTATAATCAGTCAACAGCCCATTACTAGCTGTCAAAATTTAGAGTGAAAACATACTACATTATAGCTTGTAGTAGAGTATTACTGTTGCTAATTGAAGTGTTGCACAAGAATGCATATGATAGCTGAAAAGTTCAGGAGTCAAATAAATCTGGCTGTATGCAGAGTTGTTTTCTATTGTTTATAATAGTATGTAATAATTTTTAAAAATTTTCATGTTAAATGCTCCAAATTTGAACTTTTGTTTGAACAGAAACCAATTTTGATAAGATACCATTTTTTGACAGGGTTATCCGGTCTTTTATCTGACAGTTCACAAGGGATGTTAATCTGATGGTACATGTATAGAATATAATACAGCATATGAATACCATTTGATTAGGGAAATGGGAAATACAAATAGTAAAAATAGATTTACAAACTGATACATGTTTAACTAAACTTCATGGAAATTTCATAATAAAATAATTTCATGTGTATACATGTACATGCATGTTAAATCCATACCAAATGGGGAATTCCCCTTGCAATAGCCGATTCTAGGTCACACCCTTCGAATGAATTTCCTTACCGGAAAATGCTGAACAAGTATTTATATTTTCTAGTTTTCAATTTCAATTTTACAATCAAATTTTTTTTGTCTTTTTTTTTTTCGTTTCCTATTTTGCAGTATACAGTACATTTTTTACTGCCAAAATGCAGGGCTCGAAATTAACGTATGTCCGTAGGTCCGTGACTAATAAATTATGCCACGGACTAACAGATTTCTCATTGAATAAGTCCGACAGACTAATGAAAACTCTGTGATACCCACTCAAATCCTCTCACCCGCCCTGCAAACGATTGAAAAGTTATTTTTCTGGAAATCCCGTAACCTATTTTTAGTAACAATACGGAGTATCGCAACTACAAAAATCCCTCACGGCATTTAGTAACTTACCAAATCTATTATTCGCGATGTGGGCAACTTACATCACAATTATATGACGTCATAACAATTACAAAATGCGCGTGTATGTTGACGTTATTTTAGTTGCGGTATTCCGTATTCGCCGAAAAGTACCTGGAAAGTAACGAGAGTCAGAGTCGCTGGTGCGCTTCGTTGAAACAGATTATACTGTAGAGCAGCTTCAATACGTTTTCGAATGACATTGACGTTGTTTTGCATGGTGATTGTGGGACCACAAAGAAATGTGTCGATATATTTAGCCACCCTTTCTTTATGGACGAGAAGGGGCTAGAGGCATTTGTGCCCCACAGTATCTTGAAAAGTTAAATCTGACAAATGAAATGTGTTTACCCTGAAATTAAATTAATTTAAAATGAATAAATACGATGCTGTCCGGTGACTTTGCGCACCTAAGTGTTTGCCGATTAAATTAAACACTTTATCGTTTTGCAACTTTTACTGCGAACTAATAGATTTTGTGCGGACTAATGGATTTTGTAACCGATTAGTCCGCCAGACTAGCGCTTGAAAAAGTTAGTTTCGAGCCCTGCAAATGCCATTATTAACATAAACATGTTAAGCGTAGACAGAAGTTAAAACCTGTGATAACTTTTCTTTGATTGGGTTTGCTATATAAATGATGGAATTCAACTAGTTGGTGTATGCTCAGTTCAATACTTCAGGATATGGTATACATGTCGCTCTATCAATTTTCTATAAAGCTGTGCAAGAATGTTTTGTTTGTGGGTTGATTGGGCTTGAGGTACATTTTTCACACCACAACAAATCTCTCAGAAAGCCTGATATTCTAATAAATATGATGATGTACAGTACAGTCCGGGTGGAACTTTGAATGGCCACTGTCCACAGTGGGCAGTCCACCTGAAAGTTCAGTGAGCATTAGGAGTGGACATTTTCCTGAGCTATCAAGCTGTCCACTTACCTGTATGTTAATTCTAACCGACTTTTACAAGATTTTCCACTGTGTCCAGTGGACATTTTTAATGCCCACTCTAAAAATGCCCACTGTGACCAGTGGGCAAATTAAGTCCCACCCGGACTGTACTGTACATGTATACAACTTACAAGTCAACAGAATTCAGTTGCAAATTGGCAATGACCAATATTAGTAAAATGGCCCTGCCTCTCTGTGCTATCCAGGGCTCAAAATTAATAGGAAATACTTGCGTAAATGCCACAACAAGTACCGTAGGTAGAATGCAAGTTAAGTATAAAGTCACTCGAAAAATTTGTGAGTAAAGTTTTCTGGGTTTTTGAATCTGTTTTTACTTCATTTTTTTAATTCATTTTACACATTGAAATCTTAATCATATAAAAGTATAAATGTCATTATCTGCACAACAATATAATATAAATGGTTTTATGATGTGACAATCAACATCTTGAATAGTATGATTCACTTTAATATTCTTCTTGAATTTGAACCCAGACCATATGTTGATACAATGTAGGTGGTGGGTTAATGGCATGGGAGTTTAAATAACTAATATTATTCCATATGGAGCACACGTCACCAATAGTTTGAATAATAAGGAAAATGTGTTATTTCAAGGAATAAATCACAACTCAAATGAAAAATCACATTAATTTTGTTAATTATCAATTAAGCTTGAAGAAATTCATTTAAGCTTGTAGATTTCAAATCCAAAGACTAAAATTAGCCTGTGATAAAAAAAAAAAGTTCATTTAACTCAATCACGGCTATCCGTACTTTATTCTTTAATTGGACTTCCTCTCAAAGTCAATGTGCAATGTTCATTATAAGGACTCTTCCCAATGGAAATTTCATTGATTTTTTTCCAAAATTTTTCTAAATTTTTCTTAAACATTGATCTTTTGGCATTATGCAAATAGGACAAAAAATTTCCAAATGAAAAGGTACTGGCACCTTTAAAAAAAACAACACTGATGTGACCACATTGTTTCTCCTCATAAATACCTGAGGAGTCTGGCAAAGCTTTTTGGGGGTAAAGTTTCTATTATATGTAACTCGGTATCTAATGACTTTATCCTAAGCATCATTACAACCTGCAAAATTAAACTGCCAGTGCGAGTGTTGTCACTGACTCACTATTGTCAAATGTGACCATAGTGTACCTAATCTCTGTCAATGGGAAGGTAGTATATACCCTAAGTTTTACCCAAAAGGATTCTAGTCACTTCGGCACTTTTACAACTTCTGGTCTAAGATAAAGATCTGGTGACAACCTGTAAGGGGTCATGTTGTGGTGAACTCTGTTGATGTTTCGGTCACCGAAACTGTTATTTCCAATAGCCAATCAATGACTCGCCTAGGCACGTGCAAGTGACGCAATATGTAACAAACTGTGTTCAAAAATGACCTTGTAGGTCATGCTTACACTGTGTGAAACATACGAATGCTGGGGATGTTAATTTCATTCCTAGGAATCTGAAGCCCATCCACTGATTGGCTGAAAATCAGAGTTCACCAGAATATGATCCCTTATGAGGTTTCGCCAGATCTTTATCCGCGACAAATAGAGAAGCAGAATAAAGATAAGGTTTTAATCATTTTGGCATCAACCCTGGGTCATCAGATTAAACACTGTATGGTGTCTGGTTTATTTGCTTATGCATTCTATATAGTTCATTATTTAAACAATATAATGCTACACATCTTACTATCATGCTATTCATTTTCCAACAATCCAAAATTTATGGACTTAAATGATTTAGATAGTCTTGTGCTTAAACTAATCTGACCAGTATTGACAGTAAGACAATGGCAATGAAATTTCACACCCCTCCAGCTGTTAACATCGATACTAAACAAAGCATTGATTTCCACAAAGCAGCAAAACTAGATGGAATCCAATCCAGGCTTCTAAATGAGTATGCAGACCAGATTGCCCCAGCATTGACCAAAGTCAGATCTCACTGCATGCATGCACCATTTCAGATGACTAGTGATCAGCTTCTATTTGTTTTGATACATAAGACAGTTGATAAACATCAGGCCTCCAACTACAGATCACTTTCTCTGACCTCCACCTCTTACATACAGATTTGTTCTGAGTTTTCGATTACACTTTGAAATTCTTAAATATTACCATAAAAAGCATGTGACTACGGACAAATATTGGTGTTTCAGTTATAGAATTTCAATCACCACAAATCGAAGTGTAAATATGTTTTTAAATAATGAGTAGATATCACTGTTTTCCCTTCCACTCATTCACTTGTAATCTGTTTGTTTTACCTACCAGTAAACTGAAAGAACATTGCTCATATCATAAGCCTACAGCTAACTAATTCCACTTAAATCTAAGATTTTATGATGAAACAAAACTGGGAAATGGCCTGTATTACTAGACCACATCATTCACAGTCAGGTAATGGACCACTTTGATAAGCATTACATCCTCACCAAAAGTCAATACGGCTTCAGATTCAAGCATTCCTGTGAGACTCAGCTGGCCATTACCATAGACAGTAATGTCTACACTTTAGACCAGGGAGGCCAAGATGTCATTGTTCTGCTAGACTCACAATTAAAAATTAGCAGTTGTCCAGTCGTCAAAAACAACCTAAAATCTCTTAAAATTTGGGCAACATAAAATTTCAGATAATATAATGGAGGTCAACTAAATGTTCTTTAAAATTGCTTATTTTTTCCAGTTTCAGGCCCTGTAGACTTCTCAAAAGCATCTAACAAAGTGACACAAAGAGATTGTGACATAAGCTGCAGCAGTACAGTGTACGAAACAACTCTCAGCTAAGTGCTATGGCTTCGAGACTTCCTGAACAACAGACAACAACAAGTCCTTCTAGATGACCATACTTCACAAGCACAGATGAACTATCAGGGGTACCACAGGGAACAGTACTTGGCCTACAACTCTTCCTCACATTAATCAATGACTTCCCAGAAGTCACCAAGTCAGAGGCCAAGTTGTTCGCAGAGGACTGCTTACTGTACTGTCCAGTCAACATCACAGAGGACAGCAACAGTCTACAGCAAGACCTTACAGCACTTGAGAAATGAGAAGAAGAGTGGCAAATGTCCTTCCAGAGAAATGCATTGTCATACAGGTTTCATCAAAGTGAAAGATTATCAATGCAGACTACAGGATACACAACCATAAGCTAGAAATAGTGGACTTAAGCAAGTACCTTGGAACTACATGTACAATCAGCAGCAACTTGAAATGGGAAAAGCATATTGATGTTATCACAGTGAAAGCAATAGGACTCTTGGCTTCCTGATTAACTTCTTGGTGTCCGACTAAACTTTTTTGAGCAAAATTTTGAGTTCCCTGGTTCACCATGCCCTTAGTTTGGCATGGATTTAGACAATTAATATATGGATGTGAAGATAAATATGTCTACTTTTAACTGATATCATGTTTTAGACGATTTGTGAAAAATTAAAAAAGTTATAAGACACAGATGGAAGTAAGTGTATATTTGGTAAATCTCGGAAGTTCTAACCCATCTTATTATATAGGTGTAATTGAGGGGGGGGGGAGGCAACGAGCTGAAAGCCCTGTAGTCAGAGTATACAAAGCCATAGTACGTCCAACACTGGAGTATGCTGCCTCCATATGGGACCCTCATACCAAAAGACATATAAACCAGATAGAAAAAGTCCAGTGTATAGCAGAACAATTTGCTACAAGGAACTACTGGGACAGGAAAACAGGCAATGTTAGCAACGTGGTCAACTTCCTGGGATGGAAACCATTAAAGATCAGAAGAGTAAAGATCTGTTTTCTGTTGCTACTCAGGATCCAGCACAACCTAGTGGTCATTCCAGCAGACCAATACCTCAGACACCAGGACAGGGGGACAACATATCTTTCGTATCCCAACAATTAAAAGGCTGTTTACCCGTTCTCCTTCTTCCCACGTACCATTTGGGACTGGAATAGACTTCAATCAGCTATGACATCAGCATGTTCCCTGGAGGACTACAATACAGTAATAGACAACACATCATCGACCCACTTCCGCTTAGGGTGGGGATCAAGGATTTAACTTAACTGTATCATATTGCCCTGTGCGGCTTTTATCTTGAATGCCAAATGAAGTATTATACACGCTCAACTTTTGAGTGTACCTCGTAATGGAAGAAGAAGATGATGATGATAATGATGATGCATAAAGTCATCTTCACCAGTCAAGGGGATGCGCTATGTAAACTTCTCTCTCCCCTTGACTGATTACATTCAAAGGTCGTGGGCCAATTCGTGATTGTTCCCTTGCTCTGCACATGAACAAATCAGAAGCCTTAAAACAAATCATGTGACGAAACAAAAATAACAGATCCAGTGCATATGATTGATGGAATGAAAATGTCTTTCCCTTTCATTAATGCCTCTGTGCCTTTCGATTGAAAATCTATAAAGCTGTCTATAGAAAACGTTTGAAAAATTTTATGATACATAGAGCAGACAAGTGTTGCCATTATTGTTTTTCTTCGTAACCAAGTTCGCTAAGTCAGCCTTAATCTCATTCAAGTCATTGGTCAATTGGTTAGTAGTATATTGAATACTTTTTGCTAGTCAAAAATCAGAGTTCACCAGAACATGACCCCATACAGAGTTCCGCCAGATCTTTATCTGTAATGGGACAAATAGAGAAGCAGAATGAAGATAGGCAGTGGCTCCTCATAGTGATACGAACCTTCATATCTGTAGAGCTGGGTCTACTCGTACGAATCAATATCCGGGTGGTCTATAACGGCCAGATTTCCAGTCATATTACATTGCTGCGATGAAAGAGTGTTTACTTGATTATACCAAACAGGATTTTAATAATAAGATGAATTTTGTCCATGATAAGGGAAGTAAGTTCTATGCAGGTAATATATAAGGTATATATAAGGTAAGTCAGTTTTATATCTAAAAGTTTCAAGAATTGCCTAGGTAGTATACTATACATGTAGTAAATTTTTATTAGGGATATAATGATCTGGGACTTTTTTCATTTCATGCAACAGACTTCTAAGAATAACAGAGTCATCTGATGGAGAAGACCTTTTTATGTTGTGAATATCTTTCAAGGTCACCACTTTTCCTGATGTTTTTTCAATTTTTGTATGTGATCTTAAACAAGTTTCCTGTTTGATTTCAAGGACAAAAGTTTGTTGATTTGAGCATTTACTTCAGGATCAAGTTTTAGTTGTCGTGTTAAATGTTTATATGATGTTTCATTGATTGTGTGATTGTGATTTTTGTCTAAACTTGTAATTACAAGAGAATTACCATCTTTAGACAGACCCAACTTTACAAAGAAGGGACATTTCATTTGAAAGGTACTGAAGTTAAAAAAATTCAAAAATTTTGGTTGAGAAAACTGGATGAGGTTCAATCATTAAAGTATATTGATTGGAAAACATTTCATGTAAAGTTTATGGGTTTATTTCTTATCATTCGTTTCAATAAATACCTTGTATTTGGTCTGTCCCCTTTCAACTGTGACTTGAAGTTTTTACCCCCGTGGATGCAGGCATATTCCAATCGTGCATATCTTAAATCAACATTCACATTCCTCTGTTGTTTTAATTGTTTTCAAATGGTACGCAATGGTGTGAGAAGATCATTTATATAACTGAATAAAATGTGCTTTTTCGTATTCCTTCAAAAAATTATCCAATACGGAAAATGCGGCAAAGGATAATCCCTCCTTTAACTCCTCCATTTTCTTCTCTACTAAATACTAATTCACATGACTCATTTAAATACCAAATGTATGAACACAACTCAGTGAGAGTAATAACAAACACAAATACAAGCTATTCTGTTAAATTTATTGATATCTTTATTAAACAATCAATTAATCAAGTGACCACTCGTTCATCGCGGCGATGTATTATGACTGGAAATTCGGATTCATATGACCGTTATGGACCATCTGGATATTGATTCGTATGAGTAGACACAGCTCTACAGATACGAAGGTTCGTACAAGGAGCCACTGCCATAAAGATATGGTTTTAATCAGATTGAATCAATCACCTATAACAGCACTCTGGAAAGTGCAAGTGTTCATATTAAGTGCAGATTATCGGGAATGGGGTAAAAATGAGGTGGGGGAACTATGACGGGAAAAGTAATTTTAAGAAATGGGGTTACGAGGATACTACCGGGGGATAGTTAATAAATTGGTTTCCAATACGGCAATAGGATTAAATATTGATAAATACATGCAATAATTTGATAAGATACATGGAAAATTTGCTAGTTAAAGCTTGCTGATCATGTTAATTATGTGTTAAACATACCCAAAGCTCATTATTGTGGAGAATTCTTCACATTCTTTAAATAACTAACTTGTCAAAATTCACCGGAAGTTAAAAATTTACTGTACTTAACTTTTTCTTTACATCGACCTCGAAATTATTACTTTAAAAAGTGGTAGACCCTTTCCCGTTAACTGCGGAACTGTCGACTGACGTTTCGATTGATTGATTGATTGATTGAATATTGTTTAACGTCACTCCACGATTATTTCATGTATATCTGTATCTAATCTAATGCGTTGTAGAATCCAATTAACGGCTTTTATACAATACAAATATAGTGATGACATCTCACTGATGCATTGCATACAGATTTATAACCTTGCAAAGGACCCACCCAAAGCAGTGAGGAATCGTTTACGTGCCACTACCGTGGCACTTGTCTGACTTGACCTCAGTTTTTACTATCCCATCCGAAAAAAAAAAACAGAACGCCGGTGCAGTGCGCCCAGGGCGGGAGTCGAACCCAGGACCTCTCGATCATGAACTGAGCACCTTCGAGTGGAAAGATCGTCATTGTTCCCACACAAGACACAATCAAACCTCAAACATTTTATGGGAAAGGTTACAAGTTTATAAACTGCCACTCAAAACGTCAATCACGCATTTAATGCAGATCTAACTTGAAAGGGTCATACACAAATGAAAGACAAGTTTATGGTGTGCATTAAATCAAACATTAAAACCATGTCATATCATTGCCATAACTTTTATCAGTTTCATAGGAGTTCCACTCTTTGACGGCAAAACTTCGCCACCAAACTCACAATTTTGAATAATTTGAATATATATAAGGGCATAGTCGTGGAAATTTGTCTACTAGATGATCGAACTTGAACAACTTGGTCTACAACATTACTTGATCCAGAAACGTAAACTATTTTGAAAGTAGTCTATGTCTGATCCAAATCCGTTCATTGTATTTGAATAGGACTTTAAGACTGAGTAAATTCTACACGTAGAGATGTATATTTATGATGAAGATGTATAGTTTACACATGTACTTTGTACAAATGTATTTTTTACACTTGTACTTATGGCAGTTGTATCTTTTACAAATGCTCTTTCACGCGCAATATAAACTGTGCAAAACCACTCCATTGAAACTTTAAGCATGTATTTATCAGAGACATATATACATGTGTATATATGTCTCCATGTCTCTGCATATATATATATATATATATATATATATATATATATATATATATATATATATATATATATATATATATATATATATAAAGCACAAATAGAATCAGTGAAACACCTGGGTGTACTATGGACCTTGGATATCCGAAGAAATACCTGTAGAAAATAAAGACAAATTAGACAAACATATAAAGCACAAAGACACTACAGTTAACAAGGCACCCTATATATAAGTGAAATATAGGGTGCCTTGTTAACTGTAGTGTCTTTGTGCTTTATATATATATATATATATATATATATATATATATATATATATATATATATATATATATATATATATATATATATATATATATTATATATATATATATATATATATATATATATATATATATGTCTCTGGTATTTATGTATATTTGAATGTACATTTCAGTATAACACAAGTGTAATCTGCATTTCTAAATACTTCCACTTTACGCTTTGCAGAATATACACATTACAATTCTAAATCTGTAAAATGTACATGTTTGAAGCATTGCATTGCCCATATTTGGAAAATGGCCGGAAACACGCGACATGACCCGAGCAGCGAGTATTTAACTAACGACGTATAACGAAGTTTCACTGGAGTGGTTTTGCACAGTTAAAATTGCCATTGAAAGTGCATATGTAAAAGATACACACTGATTTTCAATAAGTAGGTCCATTTGGCAACAACACCTTTCAAAATATAAAGTTTTGATTTTGTCATTCATTCATGTATCATTTTGCGAGTTGAGATATACTGATTTGGAATAATAAAGGTTTTATACAACACTTTATACGTTTATACCATCTGAAATTGGGTACTCAATAGACCATTTTAAGGCTGAAAACGTCCGTTACCTTTACACCAAGTAATCTTCTCTGTCAAAATTATTATTTAAAAATCGTCTATCATAGACCTTTTCGTTATTTTCTGAATATATCCGTACATTGGTACTTGGATAGATATATTATATGTGCACTTTTAAAAGTAAGAAATTTGTGAAATTTTGGTCGAATAGACCGTACTATTTGATTTGCAAGAATTTTTTTTCAAATTTAAAAGTCATGAAAGTATATATTGATGGACAAAACGTATTTCAGTCCTTAAAGAAAAGTTATTCTCAGTTTGAGGGAGGGGGGTTGTTTGTTTGTTTGGACATCAATGTCCTCTACCAAGTTTGTGTTTTTCGTGCCCAACTGTAATCCAAGATAGCTGCCATTGGCTCTGATTGGTTGATACATTTTCGACTTCTTCTCCAGAACGGCTGCACAGAATTCCACCAAACCTCATAGGAAGTAAGAACTCAAGGACCTCTACCAAGTTTGTGTTTTTCGTGCCCATCCGTAATCCAAGATGGCCGCCATTGGCTCTGATTGGTTGACACATTTTCGACTTCATCTCCAGAACGGCTACACAGAATTCCATCAAACCTCATAGGAAGTAAGTACTTGAGATCCTCTATAAAGTTTGTTTTTCTTCGTGCCGATCCGTTATCCAAGATGGCTGCCATTGGCTCTGATTGGTTGACACATTTTGGACTTCTTCTCCAGAAGTGCTGCACAGAATTTCACCAAACCTCATAGAAAGTAAGTACTCGATGTCTTCTACCAAGTTTGTGTCTTTCGTGCCCCCTCCGTAATCCAAGATGGCCGCCATTGGCTCTGATTGGTTGACACATTTTCGACTTCTTCTCCAGAACTGCTGCACAGAATTTCACCAAACCTCATAGGAAGTAACTACTCGAGGTCTTCTACAAAGTTTGTGTTTTTCATGCCCATCCGTAATCCAAGATGACCGCCATTAACTCTGATTGGTTGACGCATTTTCGACTTCTCCAGAACGGCTGCACAGAATTCCACCAAACCTCATAGGAAGTAAGTACTCAAGGTCCTCTATCAAGTTTGTGTTTTTCGTGCCCATCCGTAATCCAAGATGGCTGCCATTGGCTCTGATTGGTTGAAACATTTTGGACTTCTTCTCCAGAAGCGCTGCAAAGATTTTCACCAAACCTCATAGGAAGTAAGTGCTCAAGGTCCTCTATCAAGTTTGTGTTTTTCGTGCCCATACGTAATCCAAGATGGCCGCCATTGGCCCTGATCAGTTGACACATTTTGGACTTCTTCTCCAAAAGCGCTGCACAGAATTTCACCAAACATCATAGGAAGTAAGTACTCGAGATCCTCTACCAAGTTTGTGTTTTTCGTGCCGAACCGTAATCCAAGATGGCCGTCATTGGCTCTGATTGGTTGACACATTTTGGACTTCTTCAAAACGACTGCACAAAATATCACCAAACGTTATAGAAAGTCTTCTGCAAAATTTTCTGCTGAAATGAGCTGTCATTTTATTGTAAATAAGCAATTTGTGCTCAGGTGAGCGATGTAGGCCCATTTGGGCCTCTTGTTTGTTGGGGTTTTTTTTCACATATGAGGCCTTCTGTATAAACGCAAATAAAAGACAAGACTCTCATGATGACAAAATCTAATTCAGATGAGTTACAGTCAGGGCAAGCAAAACGTAACAAACATTAATTATTTTCACAAAATTGCATATTCTTTCAAGACTCTAAATAAGATCAGTTCAAGGTTCTATACGATCTCATTCTTTGTTCTGGCCCATAAAACAATGAAAAAACAAAAGTGAGAAATAAATAAACCGGCAAAATACTTATTCTAATTAAAAAAATGTGATATATGCCAAATTTCAATGAAATTAACAGCTTAAACTTCGTCTCTTGAAAAAATGATCATTTCTTCTGCTCAGATGAACTCTTGCAGACATATCTGTGGATGGTTCATAAGACCTTATCATTCATACGTCAGATATAATCTCATTGCAGTATTTTGTCACGTAAATGATGTTGGTAACGGAATTTCAGTACTAATAGCTTTGTTCAATTTCACTGCATAAAGTTCTGCAATCAGACAACCGAGGCTTTCAAGCACTAAATTTTTAATACACATTCATGAAGATAAAAATAAAACATATAAACGGCTAAACAAAACAAAGAAATGCGAATAATTGGCAGAGTTAAGGTAACGAACATTTCAAATCATGTGTGGATAGTTCACAGAAATTCAACTTTTGATCATTCCTAGTATGGCTCTTAGGTCAGCATCGTCAATCGTAAACTTCTCTTGGATTTTCCTGTTGCTACTGTTTTTTTTTTTTAGCTTTCTCAACGTATCAGAATAGGCAATCAATAGCTTATCGATGTGTACTGGCCATTTATAACGATCAAAATGTTCGTTATTGTAGCATAGTTTACGACAGACTGTACTATTAAGTATAAATCTAAGCGGTAGATGTTTAAAAGCTTCAGTAGAGGACATCACATTGGATCTTTCTCTCAGTTTTACAGCTATCCTTGAACGATACATTTTGAGATTCTTGAAATACAGAACACCTCTTTGAAAATAGTCAGCAACTTAATTATTTAGAAAAGTTATCAGATTTGCATATACTTTCTATCCGGCTATTTAAATGTTTCTCTCCAAGTTTCTAATTGCTACTCAGACCGTGAAATTAATTATTTACACTTTCAAACTTAACGTTTGTCCTTAGAATTGCATACAAAATTACTCAAATGTTAAATGTTAGTTACCACTCGTAATCAACATTTAACCTTTTTTCTCTTTCAGAGCACGTGTGACGGAACCAATGAGCACAGGTACTTTATTAATTAATTTGTGTATTAGTTTAGTTTAGTTTAAACATATTTATTGCTCAAAACAGCATAGGATTGGCGACAAGTTTTACCAACTTAGATAACGCCTCTCCTAGAACATACATACAATTATACTGTTATATATACTTCGAATAAACATAAATAAATATACATATATATACATACACATATACACGTACACATGCACATACATATGTACAAATATACAGTTACATACACACATACATACATGCATGCATACATACACACAAACATATAAACACATACATATATATACACACATACACATACATACATATGCATATGCATTTACATATATCTTAGGTAGGTTTGACTGTACTTTTATGCACATATACATGTACAATATTGAACATAATTATGATGTTAATTTGGATCAGCTAAAAGAAGTACTTCAATAATGATTCAAATATTTAAAATGGAAACAAGAGTGACAGGTGCATATTACAAAGAATATTTCAGAATGAGAAAGTGCTTTGGGTGGAGTAGAAGGGGTTGGGGGAGGGGCGGTCGCTATGAAAATCTTTTACTTTTAGATATAAACGTATGAATAGCTTTAAATATTTTAGCATTAGTGTTATTAGAAAGATCTGGGTTTCCATACAGTATGGTGCTAATGTTTAGGTTGGCTCCAATTTCTGTAAATTTCAGAAAGAGAGTTCGACGTATTTGTTGATAATTCGGGCAATGGATAAAGAAATGGTCTGCCATTTCGACCGGAGCGCCACATGAGCATGAACTACTAGTTGTAAGATTTACTCTAAAAATGTCGCCATTTAGAGTGCTGCTACCATGACGCAGCCGAGTGTGAAGAATGTTCAATTTGCGATCACCGTTGTCAAAGTAAGCAGAACGTCGACCAAATGAAGCAGTTAATTTGGCTTTAAACTGTGAAATTGAGGTGCTTTATCTATGAGACAGAGGAAGATTATTCCAGGCAGCGACAGTAGAGAGAATGAATGAAGACTGAAAGAGACTTGTTCTACAGCGAGGTAAGGATATGTTTTCTTTGTTTCTGAGATTATATCTATTAGTTGCTCCAACTTGATTAGGTACAAGAGTTAATAGATATTCTGGAGCTAAATTATTGTGAATCTTGAACATTAAACATTGTTTCTTATTCAGTCTTCTTGTCTTAAGTGTTTCCCACCCCGTCTCAAAATAAACAGCTGCTCGACTGCTAAATGAAGGAAGACCAGTAACTATTCTGCCAGCTTCTAACTGAAACTTTTCGAGACTTTCAGAATTGTAGAGAGTGATATTATCCCAGACTTCGCTAGCATATTCAAAGGTGGGACGAATGAATGTTACATAGATGTTTGATAAAAATTTCCTTGACAATTTGTATTTAAGTTTGCGAAGAACAGCTATTTGTTTTGAGACTCGTGATATGATTAAATCAACATGGTTGGACCATTTCGCATCCTCTGAGAATAGAAGTCCGAGATGTGTGTGTGTGGTTGCTGGGTGAAGTATTTTTCCATTGAAATTAAAATCAGTGTGAACGAAATTTGCTTGGCCTGATCCATATATCACGATTTCAGTTTTTTTGTGGATTGAAATCCGCTAACCATGCGTTTGCCCAGTCGTTGATTCTTATTAAGTCACGGTTGTTATCATGCTGTATTTGTCGAAGGGCATTTGAAGTATGAGAGTTTGAAGTGTCGTCGGCAAACAATCTGGTCAGTCCTTGCAGTCCGTCTGGCAGGTCGTTTATAAAAATCAGGAATAACAGAGGTCCCAGGACGGAGCCCTGGGGTACCCCGACTTTAAGGTGCCCTATATTGGTAACAAAATTTTTAAATTTGACCTGTTGTGTTCGATTAGAAAGGTAATCAGACAGCCAAGCCAAAACTTGTCCTTTAAACCCATACTTGTCGAGTTTGTAAATAAGGCCTTTAATCCATACTCGATAAAAGGCCTTACTTATATCGCAGAATGTGAAGCAAGAGAATTTTCTATTACCAATAGCAAGACAGATTTGATGGTAGATTTCAATTAACTGGGTAACGGTCGAATGTCCAGGTTTGAAGCCAGCTTGAAGGTTATACAGAAGGTCATTGTCGTGTAAGTAATTATAAATTTGTTTGAACATTTTTTGCTGAAAAAGTTTTCCAATGCAGCTGAATAAGGAAATTGGTCGATAGTTACTTGGTGCCGACTTGTCACCTTTTTTAAATATTGGCAGGACATGAGCGTGTTTCCATTGTGACGGGAATTTTCCCAACTGTAGAGATCTGTTAAAAATAATCGATAAAGGGACAGCAATTTCGTTACATATATTTTTCAGCATAATATGGCTGAATTCATGTGGTCCACTGGCCTTTTTTTATATCTCAGCATTAGTTCTTCTTTCAAGGATGGACAACTCATGATCATCGTCATGAATGTCGGATACACTACAAAAATATGCATTGAACAGATTTGATTTATTTTCATCTGCAAAACCTGCAGTTCCATCATAAACCATGGTAGGAAATTCGTCCATTTGGTTATTACCCTTTATTAATGATCGAATTAATTTCCAATACATCTTTGTATTGGACGTTTTATATTCATGTAACGTGTTATCCATCCCCTCATAGTAGTCCTCTTTAAGTTTTTTTTTCATGTTACTTATATTACTTTATTTCTCTGGGTTTTGTATTTGGTGTTATCGTTTTCATTTCGTGTCCGTCTGTATACTTTTCTCAATCTGTCCCGAATCCTTATTTCACGTCCTACGTCTGAATTAAACCATGCTCTGTCAAGTGGTCGAACCAGTACATTTTTCCGTGGGATGTTATTTTCAATCATAGACATAAGTGTTTTTGAGAAATTAGTAACAGTAGTATCGATATCGTTTTGGTCAATTTGCGTGTGCCAGTTTGTGTTAGCTATTTGATTTCTTAAGTTCGCGTAATTGCCATCTTTATATATCCATACTAAGCGCGAGAATGTTTTTGGAATTGTCGACTGGAAGTCAAGAACCACATAGGTACCCCTATGATCGCTTAGATTATTTACATCAATAGTTCCCGACTCGTGTGAATTCATTGAATCTATCAGAATGATGGGATCTATGCAAGTAGCAGAGGTGTTGGAAATACGAGTTGCCTCTTTAATTACATTAGACAGATTATATAGTGACAAAAAGGTAGAGACTCGTAATGGTAAACGCTTCATAAAATCGACATTCAATTTGTTGTCAATTACAACGATATTGGTATCATTTCTTACGACAAAATGAATTAGATTAAACTGTGTATCTTTCATTCATGAAAATAATTGCTGTTTTTAGAGTGGAGGACAGTAGATCTGCACTTTGAAAGCGTGCGCCTGCGGGTATGTTTGTTTGTTTGGGAGGTCTTTCTTTCTTTTTCTTTCTTTCCTTTTTTGTATTTTACTATTATTATCATCATCATCATCATCATCATCATCATCATCATCATCATCATTAATAGGGCTTAGCTCTGCCGAAGTTTACCATGTTTAAAAATGCCATATTCAAATAGAATTTTCGCAGGAACTACCTGTCCTATTCAACTGTAACAGTAAAAAGTAAATGCGTGTTATTTCTGTATTGAGTTATAATAAATGTGACATGGGATTCGAACCGTCGCTCTCTGATTTATGGATCGACAGCGCTCACTACTACTCTGTTGGTACAATTACTTATAGCCTTTAGAGAAGTGACTTCATATTGTCTTTCTATTTAAATATATTATCACTGTTTAAACTTATTATTATTTATTTTACACAACAGTCTATAATATTGTGCTCATTTTTGTATCCAAATTATTACAATTAGTATTTTCATTAAATTATTATTATTATTTTTTTTTTAATCTAGTTGATCAGTTTGTTTATTGAAGCCATTTTGTGTGGAAGATATAGAAGACGTTTGTGGAAGATATCGTAGAATTTGATGTTCATTGCTATTTTCTTAGATACTGAATATACGTAAATTATTGACGATTTCATTCCATTGTCATACATAAATCATTTTTGATACATAGATAGATAGTTTATTACCAAAAGCACATGCTTATAGGTTTACAAATACAACATATAATACAAGTATACAAAAACAGAAAGTAATGGCAAATAATGTCAGGCGGATGAGAGACATTTACGTCAACAAAGAGTCTCTCAGTTTTTGTGCGTTATATAAGTACATGTATTTACCAAGATTGAATCATTCCGAAACATTTTGAGATGCCAATAATTGCACAAGTTTGAAAACAGAAGGTCTTCTATAATAATATAATTAGAAACAGTTTTGACGAATAGATTGATAGTATGGACATATCAGTATAAAAAGAAATTCATTCTCGATATCATTTTTTACAACACATATATATGCGGTTTTTTCTGTCCATGTTATTATATCGGCCCGTTTCAACAAATAATTTATGAGATGACATTCTGAATTTTGAAATAAGCTGACGGTAATGCTTTGGTAGTGATTTACGGAGATAAAACTGCAAGCTAAAATTATCTATTAAGTGTTTGTATAAGTAACATTTACTGGAAAGATCGAAAAATTCGTTTCTATTTAATAAAAATTATCAGTCAAACGCTGTTTTAATACTCTCAAAACATATCTTCATTCTCAACATTTTGCAATATCCATACATCATGAAAACCAGTACACTGTAATAAATATCTAACATTATTTAACCAAGAATCTATAGGAGGCTGGTCATGAAATACACAGTTATCAAACATATACTCATACAGTGATTTTAAGATACAATTATCAGTTTTTAAAAGTTTCATCCAGTATTTAATTATTTTAATTTTTCTGTTAATGGACAAAGGTACTCTACCAAGTTCAGAATATACAATCATATTCGTGGTACACTTTTTTACATTTAGAATTGATTTACAAAAATTCAAATGAACAGATTCAATGTTTTGTGCTGAATGGAAGCCCCAGACTTCACATGCATAACTAAGGACGCAGCTTACATATGTATCAAAAACAGATAATTTACTTTCAATATTAAGACCCATATCTTTCATGGAATTATAAAGAGCAAAAAGATATTTTCTTCCCTGTTGTGATAAGGTAAGTTGGGCTTTAAAAAATTTTCCTGTGTAACTTAAATTCAAACCAAGATAATTGAAATTATATAAATTTCAATTTCATTATCATTGTAAAACCATTTTTCATTTTCTTTCAGTTTACCCGCTTTTCTAAAAACAACAATTTTAGTTTTATTGATATTATAGTTGATATATTTCATGTATTTTCAATGTTTGTAAATAGTATAATTGACAATGCAGTGTTTAGGTGTTGTAAGCGATAACTCGTTGTATGTGTGCATGATGTAATCATAATTATCTGATGTTTACATAAACCAGAGAGTGATATATTTTGTGTGATAGAGAATTTTAAGTGACAATGACAAT
The DNA here is from genome assembly GCA_035048485.1 of Pteria penguin. Classification (NCBI taxonomy): domain Eukaryota; kingdom Metazoa; phylum Mollusca; class Bivalvia; order Pterioida; family Pteriidae; genus Pteria; species Pteria penguin. The sequence goes on from CM068581.1 coordinate 21,820,056, forward strand.
TTCTTTATCTTCACAAACTGTACATAATATCAGTGTAGAGAACATATAGAATATTTACATATATACAATACATATTAGCGCATGCGTGTAAACAAATCAACCAGGAGGTTGGACTCTTTTTCTTTATAAAACTTATGAAAGTACATAATTTTGATAAGAAAATTTTATCGTTTGACTTAAAAAGATTTGCATATTTAAATGTATTAGGATTAACAAGGTAAACTTCAGGTAAACACCTTTTTCTGATGGATATGATATCAGTGTTGTTATATTTAAGAATATAATGATATTCATCTCCAATTTCATTTAGATCGCAAAGCTACATTTTCCTTCACATCTTGGTATATTATTCCATCTGCCGGTTTCTATTGGCAATTTAACATTACAACATCTATATTTACATAGTATTTTGGCTTTTTTGATTGGAATATGTAAAAGATAATTTTCTAAATTTAATTTTGTTTTAAAATTTCTATAGTTCGTTGCTTTAGGTGAATTAAAAACATCGCTATGCCATTTCTGTACAAATTGATCATACAATATTTTATACACAGTATTCTTTAACCAATTCACACTAGAAAAAGTATGAGACAACCAAATATATGATGGACCACACTCGTCAAGAATATCTTTTATACATTTCATCCAAGATGTACACGTTACTACATTAATCACATAAGAAATTATATGAGCTCAGTTTTGATCAGCTCAGTTGGCTCCTAACTGTCAGCTCAATTGGCTCCTAAAATGAAAGCAAGGTAGCATATAGGGCTGAAGATATCTGATTCCTGATATAGCTTTTAAACATATAGTGGGTAAGTACAGAATGTATTTAACTGTTTACTGGCTACAGAGTCAGGAAAGACTTGCTCAGTTACGTCGAACTCTTACCTTTATTCTTGAAACCACCTCTCTCTCTCTCTCTCTCTCTCTCTCTCTCTCTCTCTCTCTCTCTCTCTTGTTGTGGTTGTTAGAATTAGAAATGATACAACATCAAAAAACATGTGCTTATATACAATTTCACGGCTAAATCTCATTGATTAAGAATGTTATGTGCTAATTGGTTAATTTACTGCGATCTGATTAACATGCACTATAATTATACAGCGGCCATGCCATGCAGACGCCCTCTGATTGTTTTCACGAATTGGCCCCAGTGATATCCATTACATTCCAGAAATCATTGAATACAGGCATACTGCCAGGTGATTGGATTAACACAAATATCGCGCCAGTATTCTAAAAAGAAGACCGACATGCCCCTGAAAATCTCTGGCTGACGTCGCTTACTTCAGTAGTGTCAGTACTCTCTGAAGTGTCAGAACATATATGTCGGAACATGTTGCAACATTTTGAAACTAACCATGAATATAGAGTTGGATACTTGTGAGAAACACAACTAGCAATCACTATAGATGACATCTCCAGAAATTTCGTTTCGGGTGTTCAAACGGATATAGCTATATTGGATTTCTCTGAAGCATTTGACACTGTTCCGCTCGATAAACTATTACATATCAGAGGCATACGGTGTTAGAGGCCCTCTCCTCGGATTATAGAGTTTCTCTGTAACCGTCACGTTAGAGTTGTTGATGGTGTAAGTTGTAGGGAAGCACTCGTCGAATCCGTGGTCCCATAAGGGACAGTACTGGGTCCATTACTATTCTTGTGCCACATAAATCATTTACCATAGCAAGTCTCCTCTAGTGTCTGCTTATTCGCGGGTGACTGTTTTATTGCATCATTTCCAGGACTACCATTTAGCTTTACAGAAGGATAAATATTGATAAAGATGGTTAACTAACTTTTGTAGATAAATATTGACAAAGATGGTAAACCAATTTCTTCACTATATGACAATCGAGACGACTTTAATTTTCCTATTGTGAACTTTCCACACACGTGTAGTAACATTCCTTTATCACCTGCATATGCTGTCTATGTGTCTATGCTAATCCGATATGCTAGAGTTTCTTCTGACTAAGGTTTCTTCATTCACCGAGGAAAATTACGCAGTGAACAGTTGTAATTACAAGGATATGAAATAAAATGTCTTATGTCGACATTCCGCAAATTTTCAGTACGAAACAAGCATAGTATCCAAGCTAAGGTCTTTGACAACTATGAAACTTCAAACATTGTAACATTTTCCAGACTAACCACAGTTAGTGTTTTGTCGTGCCACCGACCAAAACCGAAGTATGTAAGCACTCGGTGGAGGACACCATAATTAGTGTAAAGTCATCGGAAAGCTTTAAGATTCACATCCGCTTTAACTAGGAGTATACATGCGCTCTTTTGCCCGTCAGTCATATGCCAGGATAATAGAATCTAGCACCAGTTTGTGTTCCGGATAGAAAAAGATCAGTCGAAAGTGGGTGATTCAATAAATTTTAACAAAGGCATTAGCCCGTTGCCGAGGTTGAGATTTGTTGAATCATCCCATCCGAGACTGATCCTTTTCTATCTGGAATTCGAACTTGCACTTGATTATTTTTCTTTGAATACAGGTTATTTGTTTACTTCGTTTGACAACCCTGAGCTGCTGAAAGGCCGCATCACTGATTGAGTAAAAAAGGTAGTCCGCCACAATAAGACAAAACACCATGGAATGCGTAGAAGCCGTATACTTTAATAGTATTATTTTTTTCAACTCTAAATTTAATAATAATACAGAATGTCTCTCCGACGCAGAAATCGTGATCCGTCATTTTGTTTATTTGTAAAGAAAGTAGGGATACATGTGTTCCGGATATCGGATAGAAGTTTCCAGTATCGATAAAATACGGGATCAGTCGTCTAAGGTGCCGGAAATTGGATTTTCTGATGTACACATATACAGATACAGAGAAAATCCTATTTTTTCTTGTCATGATGTGCAAAATAAAGGGAGCGGTGTTTTATTCAGATCGACACAAGGGCGGATTAGGGGGGGGGGGGGGGGTTGGGTTCGGGAAAACCCTCCGGGTTTCCTTTTTATTATTATTATTTTCTTATTTTACCTGTTGCTTTCGATGAAGATCAGTTCATGTCCGAATTTTTGTCCGATCATATTCTATTTTGGTGTTTTGAACAACCTTTTGTTACCTCTCGGAATTTTTCATACCTACACATGCTTGTGCATAATTTAATTTGCTACATATATGACTGCATGGTGCTTACTTTGAAAGAAACTCGTACATTCCAAATATAGTTATTTTTGTTGTTACATGAAAATGTTGTTAGTAATTTTATCCTAATTTATTTTTTGTTAGATAAAATGTTTGTTCAAAGTTCAATGATTATTTATATCAATATACTTGCTATCACATTAGATCAAGATAGATTTTTGAACTCATCTACATGCAGTATTAGTACTACTATGTACACGTATTTATTCTGACATTGTAAATTTACTTTAAGAAACTATGTGAAATATATGGAATTTCAGCACCATATCAAAATTAATAATGAAGAAATAAAGTGACAAAATAGATATGATTTTATGATTGTCAGTTCTTCAGCAGACAGGAAAAAACTCCTGTGTCATTATTGAGAAAAGACTGAAAAATGTATCATAGTATCATATTGCACCATTTTATTCGAAATTTTAAAAAAAATTCCCAGGGGAGGCCCCCCTCCCGCACCCTTCCCCTCTCGGCACTTCCTGCCTCAGGTCGGCGCTTTGGGACACCTCCAACCCCCCCCCCCCCCCCTTACACACTAAAAATGTTTTTTTTATTTGCTTTAATTTTATTTAATCAAAATCAGTCGAACGAAGAAGAAGAAGAAGTAGAAGAAGAAATCTAAACAACTTCTATGTATGATAGGGACCAAGTGTACGATTTAATGCGGATGGCGCTCAATCACGCGTGTTAAAGTGAATCAGACTGTGTACGAGACAATTTTCGGGAAATGGGAGAGAAATCCAAGAATTTCAGAATTCCTAAATTCGTAGATAAGGCCAGAGACATATATACACATGTGTGTGATAAGGCTTTCACCTTTGGTATGAATTCGAATTTATGCCGTGTACATGGTTTATTTCATTTTGGGACATCCGGCGTTGTACATGTACTTCGGTTAAGAAGATGAGAAGGACGTTTTGAACAAATTTCTGTAGATCTACGTGTCGGGTAACGGAGATTTATAAATATGAGTTATATATGAATTATGTATTGCATTTTGCAGATCGGCAAAGAGAAAATGAAGTTATTGAGAACCATTGTCATCAGCAAAGAGAGCATCAGACTTCTAGAGACAGAGACAGTGACTTGAAGGAGATCACACGGTCACCATTCATTTATATTATCTCCGTGGAAACATTTTGGATTCGACAAGGCGGGCAGTGACCATGCACGTGCGGCACAAAAGTCAGAAAAGGTTAAATCAGCTTTCAACATATCTCAAGAAAGTCTACGGAGTGCAAGAGTTTTAAAACAGACTAAAACAAATATTTTAAACAACATCAATTAAAATACATGATATCCATACAGAAATATCCTGATCTAGTGTCCTGACTGGTGGGGCAGGAATTCGAAGTAAACTTGAATGTACAACAAGCGCGGATCCAGAAATTTTTGTCAGAGGGGGTCCAACCAAAAAAGGTAAATTTTTCTCTTAGACGAGGGGGGTCCAACCCCAAAAATGCCCAAAATATTACCTTTTTTGGTAAAATTTTCGGATTTCAGGGGTGTCCAGAACCCCACCCCCACCCCACCCTCCTCTGTATCCGCGCATGTACAATGATATCGACTGGGGCAAAATAATAATACGAGTTGAGACCGTTTTCATGGTTTTGCTGGCAACTTTGAAATGCACATAACGTAATATTTCACTGACTGGTTGATTTTCCTGCATCTGCTATATCGTCATGCAGGTATTGACATAAGTCAAACAAAATTTATCAGAAATGTGGTGTCGCGATCCCGGTAATGACCCATCGCTTTCGCGGAATATTTATTGAAATTTCTTGACAGTTTCAATGTTTGTCCGAGGTATGACCGAGGTGTAAAATATTGTGACGTCATCTGATTTAACAGTTTTTCGTGCATGTCAATTCCATTCCCCTCTGTGGATCTGCATTTTTTATTTTAATTTCGGGATCAAGCAAACGAAATATTTAAAAACTTTAAAACTTGGAAATCGGCGCTCATTTCAAAACAGGAGATCCCTATCTCATGATGAAACAACAGTCAGGAATGCCACAAATAGAGGCACTAACAGAGTAAGTGGCGGATGGTTTAGCCTCCAGCTAGTTGCAGTGAGGAAGTTTGTGTGCCTGGTGAATGAAACCAGACAATCAAACTTCTTCACTGCACTGGCAGAGACTGAGAGTGACTTGAACTTAAGTGAGACAACACTACACTCTAAAGTACAGGTAACAGTAACGTTACTGGAGTCTGAAGTACTGCAGTAAACATTTGATTTATAACACAATGTGAATTTGTGTGAGATGTTTCTGGTTGCGGCAGTATCCTGTTTTTGTATATATAAAATATGGTATATAAATACACACGTATTATTTCCTTAGAAGTAACAATAGCTTAATCCTTTGGTTTTGCAGAGTAAGAGTTACACCGAAACAGCACCGGAACAGCAGGGTAAACACCGAAACGACATTAATATACTCTTTATAATGAGTATTATAAGTCAAAATCCATTTAATACATTAAAAATCCAGAAAAAATTCGATTTCAACTTTGAAACTAAGCGTGATTTTTTCCCCCGAATTATGATTTATGCTGAAGCATTTATAGCATGAGCATGGATTTTGAATCACATAGCTGTTAATTCAATAATTATGAAATGTTTTGTAACTTAATAAAGGCTAAGTAGCAGAAAATTTCGTGATAGAGTGTTCTTCTTATCATAAAGTAGTTGTTTTATGCAATTCGGGTCAATATATAGTCTGTTTCGGTGTTTACCCTGCCATTTCTGTGTTTAGGGTGCCGTTTTGATTCACCAGGAATCCTTGCCTTTGCTAAACTTGGACGTTAAACTTTTTCATCACAACATCAAACTTTACTCTTAACATTGACTGTGATTGAGAATGAGATTGTATTTTGATTCTACCTTGTGTAATGTTAATGAAAATACAGTACAGTCCGGTTGGAACTTAATTTGCCCACTGGTCACAGTGGGCATTTTTAGAGTGGGCATTAAAAATGTCCACTGGACACAGTCGACATTCTTATTAGAGTCAGTTAGAATTAACATACAGGTAAGTGGACAGCTTGATAGCTCAGGTAAATGTCCGCTCCGAAATTTCAGGTGGACTGCCCACTGTGGACAGTGGACATTCAAAGTTCCAGAATCCACCCGGACTGTACTGTATGGTAAGTCAATATAATATACTTCTAAATCCTGATACTGTTGTTCAGTGCAGACGCCTCTGTATGAAATCAAACATCTTTAAGGTCAACATTCTGCAGATTTTCAGTACGAAACTAGCATCATATCCAAGCTAAGGTCTTTGACTACTATGAAACTTCAGACATTGTAATGTGTTCCCAGACTAACAACAGTAAGTGTTTTGTTGAGCCACTGGCCAAAACCGAAGTATATAAGCACTCATTCTTTGTGCGGACATTTATTGATTGGAATCAAGTTGATGACACCATAATTAGGGTTAAGTCATTGGAAAACTTTTAAGATTCACCAGTCGGACTCGAAGATGAAATGAGTAAATAAATCTCAACAAAGGCGTTAGCCTGCTGTTGAGGTTAAATGAGTATTAACAAGAAATTTTAAAGCCAATACACACTATCATGACTCTGAAATGATGCAACAAATACATTATGTAGTTGTATGAAGCAAATTTTGAGACTCTTGTTTAAATCAGATTGTGAATCTAAATGTCAATGCAGATTGCTCAGATCCCAACATTTGTAATCAACAGTGTTTTTATTGTAAACAAATACATGTAAATGAAATTGTCAAAACGGCACATAGCTACGTATAAAATTAAAAGACTTATATAAGTATGTCTTTTGAAGACAAAAACCACTTCAGTTTTATCAGTGTTACAACATTGAAACTTTCAGGACTTTTTAACTTTAATAGTTAAGTATTTGATCATAGCTTGAATTTTTCTTAAACAAATATGTGAATGAATTGTGAATTTCTTGCTGTGACCATACCTCAAAAAATGAAATCATATTTACAGGAATGTTGAAAGATTGAAAAATGCTGTACAACCAGCCTTACCTGAAGATTTCAGTGCTGCTGATATATCTAGTGGATTATGCAGTATCACTATGGTGGGTAAACTTTACCAACTTAAACTACAGATATCACTTTGCCTAACTGTATTTATAGTTATACAGTATTAATATATGTACTATTATATGAGGGGTTTCATGCTGATGATATTTGAAATGGAGTGGTTTCCCTGATTACTTATCATATGATAATTAATTTTTCTAAACGGTATGTATTTAGTGATTCATGCAGTATTACGAGTGTCACACGGATAGAAGAAAATTTTGCAGTATTATGTTCATTCTCGGTTCCTCATGGTATTTGTGCTATTGGCTAAATATTTAGCAAGTACCATGGGGAATCGAAGATGTATTATGTTGCCAATATACATGTACTCTACCTGTTTATCTCTATGCAATATTATTTTGATTAGGTAAATGTAAATGGGATATGGGTGTATAATCTCAGAGTAAATGGTATTTACATTTATGTTTGTCATATCTCTATTATTATAGTTCATATTTACATGTACATGATTTTCTTCTTTCCCCACTTGGTACGGTGGTTGGCACAATCATCAAAGAACCCTGGTTCAAGTATCACCAAAGAACAAATAAAACAATAAATACAAGTTTCCATGTCATGGTAAACATTGGCACATAAAATATCCCTCAGTGTGGGATCTGGATAGGTCTTTCATTGGTTTAAAGCTCTTGGCATGAGATACATGTACAAAAACAAAAATCAAACAAAATCTTAATGTCAGGAGTATGCAATCTTGCTCCTGTTGTAGTGAATTTGGTTTCAGCTAAAATTAAAGCTGTGAAATTGCTGTCTATAAGGAAATTGATGTACCTTCCCAGTGAAATACACAATACATGTACATATATTGTGTGATCAGTATGATCGTACTATAATGCCACTCTTTGTTTTACCTGTGTCTTCACTTCCTTAGATTTTGAAATATAACGTAATAAGTACATGTAATCCAATTATTAATATACATATATATATACTTTTAGCTAAAAGATCGACTGAAAGAGTGTTATTACAATTCTGAATGCCGTATACTTTTCTCTCAGTTCATGAGTGAGGATCCAAGTGTTTGGCCACAGAAATCAGTATCAGGTTATCAACTAATGTTATTTTATATACTCTCTAGAGCATTTAAAGTTTTCTGGGATACATGTACATAAATGAATCCCTTTCTGACTGTCATTCAGGTGCAGACTTCATTGTCCATTTTTCTACTGTTGGTTTTGCATTATAAATCCATACTGTACAAGTACATGTAACTTGTAAGTGCTCATCTTAAACAAAGGGCATATAAATCCTGTTGTATCATACTTTTCTTATCTGATGAATGGGATATGATCAAACCCTAGAAAAGGACTTTTTAAGAAGATTTGTCATTTTCTCCCTGCCAGTCTCTTTTATATATATGTCATTGAAAACGGAGACCCTTTTAATTGTTAACATTGATACATACATTAACAAGAAACTACCAAAGACTAAATGGTCAGATTGCAATACTAACATTTTTAGAAATATCACTCAAATTTGAATTGTATGTCATAGTGATTGAAATCAAAAGTATCTATAAAATTAATATCACATACAAAGTATCAAGTCTGTAGTCCCTAGTTTTGAAACCTAGAGGAAAATCACTCAACAGTAAAATGTAGTTCACATTTTGCAGACTTGCTATGTATCAATTCTGTGGTGCTGTTAATTTAGAATTTTTTTCTTTTTCATGTTCCATATTTTATTTCATTGTTGCCCTTGTTTAAATTTTAAAACTTTTATCCTAGTATGCAGCATAGGTGTTTTTCTTATTATTTTAATTTACTTAAGATTAGGGCTAAACACTTTATTGTGGTTCTGTTGAATATTTAGTTTCGATTGGTGTTAGGTACAATTGTCTAAATTTCAATTTGATTTTTAGAATGACTCGATTGCATTATGAACAACTTAAAGAATTTCATTTTATAATCTCGACTGTTAAGTTCTCCTCTTTATCTCTTATGAACAGTTTAAAATAAAGTAAATGTAATGAATCTCTGTAACACTTACACAGTGATTGAATGTATATTATTTGGAACACTTTAATTCATAAGGGGAAATTCTGATCAGATACAGAAAGAAAAATGATCTCTCTATTAAAATGATAAAGAAATATAAATAGTTATGTTCTACTTCTATTTCTGTTTAAGAGTACAGTTTATACAAATTACAATATTTTAATCTTATAAACAAAGATGGATTTATATTGTCATTGACTTAGATTTATTGTATGTGTCCCAAATAAAGTGTAAATGAGGAAACAGAAACATGGCTCAAAATAATTGGTTGTCTCAATCAGTTTGAGTCAGTTGAAATATGTCATTTTTATTTACCGGTACCTGGGCTAATGGGCATCCTAGAACACTGAATTTATGAAATCCAGCAACATAACTTGATCTATGAAAGTTTTCATCACAGTTTTAATGTTTTTACAATTTAAGTAGTGTTGTATCATATTGAAAATCATGGTATTATTACTGCTGTTTCATAATATATGTCATATCGTGAGGGGGCATATCTTTTCAGCCCAGACAATGCTTAAGAAGTTAAGAAAAGTGTCATTTTACATATTTTTGTTCCTTTTTTTTAGACAAACAAATAACAGACCTTTCAGAACAACACAATCAAGTTAAGGCAGAGATTAAAGAGATGAAAGACATTTTGGAAGAAACATTACCTTTGGCTGAAAGAAGTAGGTTTTAATCAAGAGAAAAGTCTTAAAATACTTTTTCATACTCTTTCATAAGCATGTGGGGTATTGGATATTTAGGGTACATATAGTTATCAACTTTTGTTTCTATGGAAAAATTTTGTTGAGAAAAATTCATATAACTAATAATAGAGAAGGATAACGTACCTTTTCATTCTTAAGTTGCATGAATCAATTATTTGTTCAAAGTTAATGTATAGGACCCACAAGAAACAAACCCATCTAGCTTTGATTAAAACTTCAAATTCATTTGTGTAAGTACACATGTATATACATGTAGCGAAGCAAACACATAATGGAGATCTAGAGTGAGACGTTTTGATGTTTGTGTTGCAGCTTATGAAGAATTTAATGCAGACATTGTCCTGTTACAAACAAAAATACAAGATGTCAAGGAGAAGGTATATTACAGAGTCCTTATGTTAATTCTTTGTACTGAAAAATTAACTATGATTCTGCCCATGTGATTTGGTATGTCCAGTTCATATCTCAAAGGTTAAGGTTACTAGTAAGACTTCCCCAGAAAATGTGTGTTTACGGGGACCCAACTGACCCTAAGTTTTCTTGCCCCCCCAAAAAATCAATTTAAAAAAGTTCCAATCAGTTTATAATGAGTTTGTGTGCATACCATTTACATCTTCATCTTCATAATGCATTGGCTTGCCTTCACCTGCATTGGTGTTTACACTGTTTCAGTCCAAATTTTCTTTGGATCCTCAGACATGTACATGTATGATGGAAATTTCTCTGGTCTGGTAAAAAAAAATCATTGTTAGACAGAGTGTCTGGTAGTTAATCTCTGTGAATAGCACTTTTGTATGCCAATTATATCAAATAAAACTTGTTAAATACATTATAGAATTTTTTTATTTGTCCTCATAGGTATTAGACATACGCCTGTTTTTTAATGACATTTCATGGTCACTTAACTTCCTTCTTATCAAAGCACTTGTTGAAGTTTAGCATCACATTTGCATTCTTGCTCAGTCAGATCTGGTTTTCAATGAGAGAAAAAAAGTTGTTATATTTCAGATCTTATGCATAAGGTATATCAACTAAATCAACGTCAGAAATTTTGAATAGGGTACATGTACATTATACACGAGTCAATACAGTATACCTGGTCAGGATTCTCGGCTCCATCTTTTTAAATAAAAATATGCTACCACAACATTTTTTTAAACAATCACCTAAAATACCTATATCTACCTACTGACCTTAATTTTTTTACCATGTCAGAGTAAACATGCATATTGTATTTTTTAGTCTAAATGATAATTGGAATTATCTTTAAAACTGCACAGCTCTTTGATTATAATCAATGTTTGTATGAATTCTGTTTGTGACAAAAGTGTTTAGTATATTATCACTCAAGGTGCAGTGTAATAACTCAAAGGTCAAGTTTGCCAAGTGAAGGTCATGAGGAAATGTTGCTAATGATAATTTGCACAGTTGTTGCAAATGACCCATGCTTTGAGACCAATTCACTTAATATGATTTCTCGAAAGTCAAAGCTTCCCAAAACATTTTTAAAAACATCAGTAAATATAGTAGCTTCTCACCTAGTCAGTGGGTTTTTAGCTCACCTGAGTTGAAAGCTTAATGGTTAATTCAACATTAATATTTTGTTGTCTTGATTTTAAATTGTGTCTACAATGAACAAGCACTAACTTCCTATCTTTTCTGTCAAAGCCCCCAATTTTTTTTCTATGATAGACTAACCTGAGACATGGAGAAATAGATTACAGAAAATCAGATGGAAATGTTCATATTTTCTAATAATTACCAGAATGTTATTTACCATTTTATTACAGAGTCAAAAGCTGGAAATAGAGAAGTCCAGAAAATCTAAGGTAAGTTGTCAAAAATGGCACAGACTATATCTTTAATATTGTTTTATTTCCATATATGAAATGGTAATTTGATGTTAATTATAAAAGTAATTGCATTTACATGTATAACACACAAATTAAATTCTTTCCAGGTGGCCATGTCAGATTGTAAAGCAAGTTGTTTGTAGTTACTTAAGGTGATAAAGTCATAATCAGTGTTATGTATATATGTTGACTATTAGCATTCCTTGGCCAACTGTAATAAGGATAGTGCTGCCTCTATAAAAAAAAAACAAAATGTGTGCAATTAGTCCTTATATACAATTCAAAAGCTGTGAAAATGATAAAATGTGTGCAATTAGTCCTTATATACAATTCAAAAGCTGTAAAAATGATGTACTGAAGTTATGGTAGTTCATTCCTTGGATCCTGGTTTAGAAAGTCTTAAGGGTGTTTAGGAGGCAGTGAAATGGCTGCTATTAGTGGCTATGGCTTTTACACTACCACAGCTGTTACATGCATGGAGTGTATATATTTTGACCATTAACACAAAATGTACAAGCCTTACCACATACATAACATGGAAATTATTCAGGTCATACTTACCCAGTGATTTTGATGGTATGTTATAACAAAGTTTAACAAGTGATAATTTGTTTTTCACGTTAAATGAAATGAGAAACATTTCCTTATTCAAGTTAGAAGAGCTGAGAAATTCACAGGCTGAAATTGACAGAATCAGAAGGAGAATAGAAGAATTAAGGTCTTCTCAACAAGAAAAAATAGTATGTGAAAGAATGGAGAATGCTCTTCATGTGCACAAGGACTTGGAAAAATATCGAACAAAAATTCATAAAGAAAGAAAAGAGAAAATCAATAGGTATAATTATTAAGGCGTATATACAATAATAAACTACATTACTCACATGTCTGTTTCATAATTGTTGTTAGTCAGGTGAAGGTGGATGGGGGAGTGAAATTTCTCCCCCTCCCAACACATTTTGCTTCCATTCTATCCCTTCTATATTGCCCCAGTTGCTTTTCACCCAGTCATGTCTCCTCAACCTGCCCTTTATTTTTTAGCTCACCTGAGCCAAAGGCTCAAGTGAAGTTAAGTATGAAGCATGAAGTACTCATGTTCCCCTACAAATGTTGTTTTTTTTTATCCAGATCCATCAACAGGTGGTGCCACCACAGGCAAAAGTAGTTCATAGAGGGTACTCTCCTTTAACAAATTTCTTCTTCAGACCGGGGGCATACAGAGACAAATGGAATGCATAGGAATGATCTAGAGGGATGTGTGAAGAAGTGTTGTTAATTTTGGTTCTGTTCCGAAATCAAATTTTTGACGTTTTTCGACATTTTTTTGACTTTGTAATTTCAAGGCAGAAAAGTGTCATGTTTTTCATTTAATTGATAATAATGATTTCTTATGGATTATTTTTGATCAAAATTATGGTAAGGAATATTATTGTGAAAGAATTTTGTCAATATCTCAATTTTGGGGGTTTTTTTTATGAATTTTTATAAGACTTCAAAAAAAAAGGGGGGGGGGGGGTCGGCCATTTTTCACATTTTCAACTTTTTCTGCAAAAGTGTTTGAAGGATTTTAATAAATCTTGGTAGAAATAAATCACTTATGATCCCCTTCAAATTCTGTCATTTTCATCCAGACCTCTTCACAGGTAGCCCCTCCTTTGACAATCTTCTTCTGTATACAGACAAACAGAATGCATAGAAAAGATGTAAAGGGATGAGCAAAGAAGTCTTGTCATTTTGGTTCCCTTCCAAAATCAAATTTCAGAAATTTTTTCGACATTTGTTTGGACTTGGTGATTTCAATGCAGAAAAGTGTCATATTTCCTAGTTAATTGATAATGATGATTTCTTATGGACTGTTTTGATCATAATTATGGTAAGGAATGTTATTTTGAAAGAATTTTGTCAATATCTCAACTTTTGGATTTTCTATGAATTTTTTTAAGACTTCTAAATGAGGGTGTATAGGGACAATTCTTCACATTTTTAACTTCTGCTGTTATACCACAGATTTTAATGAAACTTGGTATACATGAAGTACTATACAGTACAGTCCGGATGGAACTTAATTTGCATAGTGGGCATTTTTAGAGTGGGCATTAAAAATGTCCACTGGACACAGTGGACATTCTTGTAAGAACTAGTTAGAATTAACATACAGGTAAGTGGACAGCTTGATAGCTCAGGTAAATGTCCACTCCTAATGCCCACTGAAATTTCAGGTGGACTGCCCACTGTGGACAGTGGGCATTCAAAGTTCCACCTGGACTGTACTGTAGGTCCTATATCAATTTTGTACTTTCATCCAAATTGGTCAACAGATGGTGCCACCATGTATAAAAAATAGGTCTCACAATGGTACATATACTACTTGGTAATTAAAATATGGAGAGTAGCGGTTCAAATCCAGCTGTGGTCAAATTTTTTTTTTATTTCTTTAGACATCTAAATAAGGTTTTAGGTGTTTCTCAACATATGAAATTAGGCCATTTTAAGTTAGATCTGGACAATATTTGAAACAATTGTTGTTCATGACCCAGACTTGAAAATCAGTCAACAAAAGGCCCCACCTAAAGAAAATGACTAAATTGTTGCCCTGAATCACATCTTGCAGAGACAAAGCAAATGCTTAATATCAAAATCACCTAAATGGATGTGCAAAAAAAACTGTTGTTTTTTATTCTGGGCTGAAATAAAATTTGACACATTTTCAACATTTATGTTGACTTAGTCACAGTAATCTGAAAATAAATAACTTCTACCTTCCTGCATGACTGATCATCTAGGTACTCAGATGAGCGATATAGGCCTCCTTGGGCCTCTTTTTTTTCTGTAAATTTCATCTGTTTTAATTTCATTAAATCCAGAAAATTAATTTATCAACTTAGTTGTTAAATCATTCACTCGTTATATGATTTTATTGATTATCATATTTTAAAATGGTTAAGTACAATGTACTCCTAAATTGAAGAAACTTTCTCCTTCCAAGCCTGTAATGTTACATTTTATCAATTGTTTAGTTGGATGCATAAAATAATATTACATATCATAGATTGTTATGTCTGTTTAAAATGTCTGTTTGCATCAAATGAGTTCCTTGATTGTCTTTCAAATATTTCCTAAACTCTTCTGAATTCTTCTGTTGTTAGTACCTCTCTAAAATTGATATCACCAAATTAGAATAGCATGAGATATGACAGAGGAAACATATTTGATATACCCTACAGGTAAATTCCATCTTCCATCAATGAAGCTATGTAACATTGCGTTACAGTGAATGTACGTTTACTCTATCAGGCTTCCATAATCAATAAATAATCAAATAACATCAACCATCCTGAAATTTGGATGGTATAGGGACATATCTGTGGAGTTTCAGCCTTAAAAAGCGAGTCCTGCCCCTGATCGATTTTTGACACATGTACTGGTATTTTAAAAACTCTGTCATCAGATTTGTATACAAATATGAAGACAACAAATTGTATAGTCCAGGTTGTATATCACACACACACACATACACGCACACACACGCACACCTTATTTTGTAGCATTTTTTGTGTTCTTTCAGATGAAAATTTTTTTTCATGGAAATTTCCATTGCAAAAATGGTATTTTGGGGGAAAAACATGGTGGTTTTTTTTAAATACAAAAATCATGGGTTTTTGGAAACAGTTTATAATTTGTGTGAGTAATGATATCAAATACATGTATAAAACATGTGAATATGTAGCATTTTTAATGCTGTTTTGAATGAGATAAGTTTCAAATTCCAATTTCAACTAAAAATGGATGTTTTGGTGTTAAAAAGGTTTTTTTTTTTTACCAGATTTTATGAAAATTTTGAAGAAATTTAAATATACATTTCATTTCCAGCTCAACACAAGGTGTTTTAATGATTTAGAAAATTACAAGTCTGCCACAATGATGTATTACTTGCATTGTTGTTTTATTGTGAAAGCTTTGAAATTGGCGTGTTTATACAGAAATCTGCTTTTTCAATTGCAAATCGCTAGTTTCTGTAAAATGTTTAGTTCTTGTTATATCATTTATTTAAAGTTATTTTTCAGTGCAACTATTTATTCCCTTCAGACTACAACTGATAATCAAGAAAAGCAATTTGAAAGTGATAGTTGTTCACTATGTTCTTTATTTTGGTGCAAAATTCAAGTTTTTTTATTAACACAGATTTCTTGGGAATATTTCTGAATTCAGTCCATTTGTTCTTATCATAAATTTGAATGTGTTTTTGTATCTTAATTCAAAACCATTATCCAATGATATCAAAATAAAAATACCAGTGCTGAAATAATACTATTTTTTTTCTTTTGTGTGAAAATAATTTTAATTTTATGCAGTGGAATTATTTTAAAATGATAGGACTGAACAATCCTCAAGCTTAAGGGCTAAAACATCTGTATATTTATTTTTCTGTGAACATTTTCTGATTTTTGTATAAAGAATTTATTCTGGAATCAGTATTTCTGTTCCCATTTTATATCACTAAAATACAGTGGGGACACCTACATTTGACAACTTGCAATCCTATACGTAGAATCAGAGACATATATACACATCTGTATATATGTCTCTGGTAGAATGAATGTAATTGTTTCTCAGATAATAAATTTTGTGTTCAGTGTGAATAAGCAAGACAGTGGCAGCAAAACACTAGTCAAAATTACATGTCAAAGTGTAAACCTAGTAAATGTAAGTATATCATGAACAAAAATGAGTTGGATGACAAAAATGAACCAACCCCGTGATACATCTGTGATTAGAAGTACATGAGTCCGTTCTGAAAAAAGTCAAATTTCATCAGTCTTCCTGCTTAGCAGATAACTGCAGAGCAATTGTTTGTGCCGGGCAATTCTTTATCTTTTTAGTCAGGGTAAGTTTGAAATTTGGTTTAAGTTCTGTAATATTTTTCATTAAGTTGAAGGAAGATGACTCCATGTGAAGTACATATACTCAGTTCATCTTAAACAGTTTCATTATAGAATTATACAACATACTGTGTAACATTTTAAAAAATTTTTCATTTCCAGTCTTAGAGTGATCAAAGCTAACCTTTGTCGTTTTAATGGACTTCACCTCCATCCTTCATCACCTTCCACTATAAAGATAGAATTTTTATCAGAGAAAGAGAATTCACAAACAGATGACCCCAGACTTTTCCTGATCATGGAATTCACAATGAGATCTCTTGGAAATTGTGAATTTACAGGAGCAAAGGTAACACTGATAAACACATTTGTAACAAGTTTATTTGAGTTGCATAATCAAGGCTATTATTTTGGTGATTTATGGGATCCTGATACTTGTATCATGTCCCGGTTATTAGGATTGTGCAATATACAGAAAAGATGGGTTTTATACAGCAGGGGCCAGTTCGAAACTTTAACCACTGATTAAGCTAATCAATGGTTAAATTTCATCTAACTATATCTTTGAAATGAGAAGACTTCCAGCCATAGTCTGTGTACTGATTTGTAGCATATGAAAGAAGCTTTGTAAAGTAATTAAGATTTTATATAGAAATCTTATAAATTATAGTAATTGTCTCTCAAATTTTAACCACTGGTTAGCTTAAACATTGGTTAAAGTTTCGAACAACTGGTCCCAGTGCTTCTCTCCTGCAGATATGATTTTCTTCAGTGTTAAAACTGATTTCCTTTTTAGCTCACCTCACAAAGTGAGAGGGAGCTTATGCTATCACCCATCGTCGGTGTCAGTGTCGGCATCTGTCCAGGCAATAACTCAAGAACTATTGTAGCTCGGAAGTTTAAACTTATATGGATGATGTATCTTTATGTGTAGATGTGCATGCCTGTTTAAGATTTAGGTCATCACCTATATTTTCCGCTCCAGTGCACATGTTCGGAAAATTTGAGTAAAATGTTAAAAAGTTTTATTTTTTTCATTTGGACAGTAAAGAAGTCCAAACTTGCACAAATGATGTATCTGTTTATGCCAAAATGGATGCTGGTTTCAGATTTAGGTAATAAATTATATTTTCCACTCCAGTGCACATGTTAGGAAAAATTGAGTAAAATATTTAAAAGTTTTATTTTTTTATTTGGACTGTTAAAAAGTCCAAACTTGCACAAATGATGTATCTATATATGCAAAACTGGATGCTGGTTTCAGATAAAGGTCATGACTTATGTTTTCCACTCCAATGCACTTGTTAGGAAAATTTAAGCAACATGTTAAAAAGTTTTATTTTTTGATTTGGACATCTAGGAAGTCCAAACTTCCACAAATGATGTACATGTATCTATGTATGCAAAGATGGATGCTGGTTTCAGATTAAGGTCATGGCCTATATTTTCTGCTCCAGTGCACTTGTTAGGAAAAATTGAGCAAAATGTTAAAATGTTTTATTTTTTGATTTGGACAGCTAGGAAGTCCAAACTTGCACAAATGATGTATCTATGAATGCAAAGATGAATGCTGGTTTCAGATTTAGGTCATGGCCTATATTTTCCACTTCAGTGCACTTGTTAGAAAAATTTGAGCCAAATGTTAAAAAGTTTTATTTTTCACTTGGACATCTAGGAAGTCCAAACTTCCACAAATGATGTAACTATGTATGCAAAGATGGATGCTGGTTTCAGATTACGGTCATGACCTATATTTTCTGTGCCAGTGCACTTGTTAGGAAAAATTGAGCAAAATGTTAAATTTTTAAATTTTTTCATTTGGACAGCTAGGAAGTCCAAACTTGCACAAATGTTGTATCTATGAATGCAAAGATGGATGCTGGTTTCAGATTTAGGTCATGACCTATATTTTCTACTTCAGTGCACCTGTAAGAAAAATTTGAGCAAAATGTTAAAAAGTTTTATTTTTTCATTTGAATAGCTAGGAAGTTCAAACTTGCACAGTTGATGTTATTATGAATGCAAAGATGGATGCTGGCTTCAGATTAAGGTCATGACCTATATTTTCTGCTTCAGTGCACTTGTAAGAAAAATTTGAGCAAAATGTTAAAAAGTTTGATTTTTTTATTTGGACATCTAGGAAGTCCAAACTTGCATAAATGCTGTATCTTTGTATGTAGAGATAGATTTAAGTTTCAGATCTAGGTCATGGCCTATATTGTACGCTTCAGTGCACTTGTTGAGAAGAAAGCAACGTGAAAAAGTTTTTTTTTTTTTTTTTTTTATTTGGACAGCTACCAAAGTTCTTGGTTCTGCTATAGGGATTATATTATGTTTTATTGGCAAATATGCTGAGGTAAGCTTTGTAATCTTTAATTACTCTATGTTTTATTTATATATATTGGGGGGGGGGGGATTTATATCAAAAATCTGTTGGATTTTGTAAAAGAAGTGAGAAAACAGCAGAAGTTTAGTATTAACCCCAAACACCCCCATCCCTCCCTTTTTCAGTGTTTTTTTTTCTACATATTTTCAGTTTAAACTTCAGTTTTTCAAAATCATGTCTGCTCCTGTTATACCAAATAACTGCCTTCAGCTATTGTAATGTTGTCATCCCACATACTCACTACTTACTGGTCAGTATATCTCATTTAAATTGCTGTGTATTACCTTATAGTGACTATTTTGTTGTTAAAAAACAACTTTTCTTGCATTTTACATTTCAACAGATGTTAAAATTTGTTGTTAAAATCTGGCACATTATATCTGCTCATATTATTTCAGAGTGTCATTTCAAAAGCAGTTGAGTATTAAATACAGTGTACAATTGAAACTCGTCATCTCAAAGTTGCTGATGTGGAAATTCTATTTATCTCAAAGTCTAGTTCATGTCCCAAACTTTTTCCTTTAATGTCTTTACCATTTTACTACAGTTAAGTTGAAGTTGGTTAAGTCGAAATTCTGCTTATGCGGAAGGCATTGTGCAGTCCAGAAACTCCATTTTTTATGTATTTGAAACTTGTTATCTCAAACTCAAACAAATCACTTAAAATGACCATGAAGGTGAAAGAAATGCAAACAACCAACTGTCCCAGCGGGGTTTACAGTAAAGGCTGATTGTTTGATCGTGAAGCCATTTCACCTTGATCTATGATGATTAGATAATTGGTTTACATTGGCACTTATTATCTTAAACTCGTCTCAGTAGTAAAAACATCTTCATTCAGGGCAAATTATAGGTCGGAATCAATTTCACAGCTCGTAAATAATTAAATGAATTAAGAATATAAACAGCTGATAACGGGATTTTTAATTTTTTTTCAATTAAAGACTTGCCATTAAGGTGACAGATAATAGTTAAGATTTAGTAGGTAGATAGATGCATTACATAGACGTAAATACCAAAGAATAACAGGTAAACACATACATGTACATTTATATGTTAATAAAAGTGTTCCATATGGTTGTATAAACAGCTGATGTTCATTTCGAATTCTGGGTAAGGTGAAGTATTTGATCTGGTCCTGTGACTTCGACTTAACGAGTTTCAAATTTTGTTAGAATTTTTTTTTTCAATTTTCTTTCAGTTGGGTGCTTGTTTGTTGTCCTTTCTCATACGATATACCTTGAAAATTTATACACAAGTACAAGATGTATCAATACTGAAAAGTCCGCTTCAGTATCTAATTTGCTGTAGTGTTGTCAGAACTGACGACAATACATTTGTATTGATGATTAATGCATGGCCAGCTTTTTATCCATATTGAAAATCTTGCATATTATCCTATTGACATTGGACAGCTGTGGACATTAATTATTATATTTTTATTTTGCTACCTTTTATCTAGAGTTGTATATGTAATAGCATTTCATATATACAAGCACTTCTCATCAGTTGAAGCAGAGGCCTTTTTGATTTTGATTGTAACATAGGTAAATGAAGGTGATTTTTGATCTTTAAAGGTAGAGATTAAAGCACATTGATAAATTAAAGTTTCTTACCAAGCAACTATTATCTTTAAACTTGATTGTTAGACTACCTACATGTATGAGTTGAGAATGTGACCTATTGATTTTGATGACCAGAAATGGTCTAAGCAATGATTTTCAGAAATACACATGTAACTGTATTCTCTCACCACTTAAAATATTTCTTAAAATTAGTCTGTGGAAGTCATTCTCTTAATCACTGCCATGCCTCTTTTTAATTAAATTTTAATAATTTGTAACACAAAACAGCTTTTAGCTCGCCGAGATGAAAGTCCAGAGAGCTATTGTCATACCCCTGGCATCATTAACTTTAACATTGGTCACAACTTGTGAACAGCATGAGATAGAGCTTCATACTTTATATGTGTACTCCTTGTGACAAGACCTTTCACTGGGTACCAAAACTTTTTACCTTGTGACCTTAACCTTGAAGTTTGATTTACTTACAAAAACTTTTGCCATTTAAATTTGCATGGTTGCCACCAGTGAGCTCTGTTGTCCTCTGACAACTCTTGTTGAATTATGAAGCAATGAACACCAAAGTATGTAATTCTAAAATAGAAAGGGATACATTTCATGTGAAATTTTAAAATTACGTTCTGCATCTTTGGTACAATTTGTTGAATTTGATGTGAGAACTATAAGAAGTTGATTAACAAAATTTTATGCAACAAATATTCGTCAGACAATTTGTTGCTATCAAAATTGTGCTTCTATCTATATCACATCGTCGGAAACCCACGTCTGATTACGCTTCGTGATGGAGAGAGGAACGAAGCGTAATCAGACGTGGGTTTCCGACGATGTCTATATCAAGGCCAACAGATTATTTGTTTCTTTCAACATCAGTAAAGTAAAAATATTACTGAAAAATTGTATTCAGTGAAATGGACTGCTATTTAAACCTGCTAACTATGATGCACAAGTCAATATACTCATCATTTACACCTGGCTAGTTTACTAGGTAGTTAGTAAACAAGTATAGATGAATATCAAACTTATATTGTAATCATTTTATCAGATAGGAGCTGATGAATTTTGTTGTTTACAGGTCAGTATAGATTCTTTACCAATTGAGGATATTGTAGAGGAAGCAATACAGTCCAATAATGTCCCCAAGCTAGTGACCTCTATCCAACATAGATGGCAGACACACTTTCCTCTTGCCCAAGAGATGCTTCATATATCTGAGCAGTATGTATTTATTTCTATAAACACTAAATGACATCCTATACAATATCCTTTTAATTTTGCTTTTGTAAATGTCTTTTAACCTTTTCCCAAATATTTACACTCACATCAATGAATGAGTACATGTTATAAACCTTATATTGCAAATATATGCTTTTCTCTCATTTGCAAAACTGATGGGTTTTTTTTTTTTTTTTGGTTTTATTATTAAGTTTTTTGTATAAAATGATGATCACGGGTATTTGAGGCTCTATAAGTCCACAGCAACCATCTATTATGCCCCTATAGGGGCAAACACAGAAGAAATTTTTTCTTTGGTAGAGCTTCAAATACCTGTGGAAATGATGTACATGTTATTACAAGTTGAGCTTTTTCTCCATAGTTAATCCATAAATATCACCATTGGACCCAAGTTTATTTGTTTGCTTTTTGTTTAAAATAAGAAACAGTAAAATCTCAAATTTTCATGAAGAGATTATAATAATCTTAAGACTGCAACGAGTTTTTTTATCTAAAAAACTTAATTTTTTCATTGGATGTCACCTGTTTAGCTCACCTCGTAAATGAGTAGGAGCTTATCAAATTGCTCTCTCATTGTCCGCATCAGTGTCCATGTCCACAATGTTTAGAAGTTTCATTTCTTTAATATGAGGCATAGTATGTTCAGACTCTCACCATTGAATGATTGATGCACTTATGTGTTAAGGAGGAATTTAGTTTCAAATGCTGTGTCTGACCCATATTTTACAAATGAATGAGCATGTTTAGTAGATTCATATAGTAATGTTCATACATTTCATTTCTTTAAGGTTAAGCGCTTGGCTTGCGGCGCCGACGATCCGGGTTCGATTCCCGGGTTGCGCCACTATGTTTAAGAGGTTGGTTACCTCCTGCTTCCATGTCGCGATATAACTGAAAAATTGTTGAAAGCGACGTAAAACACCAATCAACCAACCAACCATTTCTTTAATATGAGGCATAGGATATTCAAATACACATAAATGAAACATCTGTATATGTTGAGTAGAAATCTAGTTTCAGATGCTGAGCCTGACCCATATTTTACAAATGAATGAGCATGTTTACTACTTTCTTATAGTAATGTTAAGAAGTTTCATTTCATTAATATGAGCTATAAGATGTTCAAATTTACTCCAAAATGCATCAATACATATCCAAGATTCATCAATATGTTTTAAGGAGGAATTTAGTTTCAGATGCTGTGCCTGACCTATGTTTTCCGCTCAAGTGAACATGTCTGTCCGTCAGTCCATTAAGTTTTGTCAAGATAATAATTTCTGTATGCCCACTTGAATAAAACATATAGAAAAATAACATTATACTGGTCAAAAACCCATGAGGTGAACTAATCTTTGATTAATACAGTATGCATTTTGAAAGATTTCAATCATACTACACAGCATTGAAGATGCTTATATTATTTTCTTTGCTTATTTACATTAGATTTACCAAATACAGATTTGTATGTATTAATGCATGGATATTGATATATGGACATCTTCACAAAGCTAAGGCTTTGTTCCTCATGCAAACCCTTGTCAAAAGTGCCTATTCAAATGCTGGGCTTGCAATAAACAAATCACAATTTTCACAATCATCCAGTAAAATGGCTCTGTCCGGGTTTTAAATGCAAATACATGTATTCATTCCTACCTTTCTATTTATTTCTTTGTGCAAGAGACGATTATGTGAAAATATATGTATGTGTATATATAAGTAAATGAGAAAAGATATTATTACCAATTGTATTCACATATAATTATACCCCCCGCAAACAATGTTTGGGGGGTATATAGGAATCACCTTGTCCGTCTGTCTGTCTGTCCGTCTGTCTGTCCAGAAAACTTTAACTTTGATCATGACTTTTGAACCAAAAGAGACTGGGTATTCATACTTTACATGTATATTCCTTGTGGCAAGACCTTTCTTTTGGTACCAAAATTTTTGACATTGTGACCTTGGCCTTGACATTTGACCTACTTTTTTAAAAACTTTAACCTTAGCTATAGCTTTTGTGCCAAAAGAGACTGGGTATTCATACTACACATTTATATTCTTTGTGGCAAGATCTTTTATTTGGTACCAAAAATTTTGACCTTGTGACCTTGGCCTTGACATTTGACCTACTTTTTAAAAAACTTTAACCTTAGCCATAACTTTTGAACCAAAAGAGACTGGGTATTCATACTACACATGTATATTCCTTGTGGCAAGACCTTTCTTTTGCTACTAAAGTTTTTGACCTCGTCACCTTGGCCTTGACATTTGACTTACCTTTTAAAAACTTTAACTTTAGCCATAACTTTTGAAATAAAAGAGATGGGGCCTTCATACTATACATGTGTATTCCTTGTGGCATGACCTTTCTGTCGATACCAACATTTTCGACCTTGTGACCTTGGTCTTGATGTTTGACCTACTTTGTAAAAACTTTAACCTTAGCCATAACTTTTGAAAGAAAAGAGATGGGACCTTCATACTATATATGTGTATTCCTTGTGGCAAGACCTTTCAGTCAGTACCAGCTTTTTGACCTTGTGACCTTGCCTTGACATTTGACTTTTTTTTTTTTTTTTTGAAAAACTTTAACTTTGACGGTAAAGTATAGTCATATAGAGATAGGGAGTCCATTTTACATGTGTGTATTCTGTATGACAAGTCCTGTACACTGATACAAGAATAATTTACACAACCACCTTGACCTTCACCTTCTTCTCCAAAACTTAAATATTGATCATATATATAGTTCTATGCCCTATTTTGAATTTTGGTGCTGCGGGGGGTATTTGTCTCATTAGGACAGTTCTAGTTTAATATTCGAGGCAGTTGCTGCATAAAGGAGTATCGTATTTGTAATATTCATAAAAATTTGTTTCTTTATAACAAAGAATTAAATTATAAAATATGACTTTATTTTTCTATGGAGGTATAGAAGTAAAGCTGATTTACAAACTTGGCTTTGCAGATTATACAGTTTGTAAATCTGTTTTAGAAAAATAAATCACTAATGTCATTCCTTAAATAGAACATATATATTTGCATGCATCAATATATATATTTGAGGTGTTGTTTACTGAAAACATTTTTCTGATTGGTTCCATGTATTTCACTCAGAATAAATTGAATATAAAATAGTGAGCCCATTTTTTAATAACATCAAGTGTTACGTGAAAAATCATGAAGCCTTAACATTGTTTACAAGATATAGGGATGATTAACTAATTGTTTCCCGCTTTTCGCAAAGCGTGGGGACATTAAATCTCATTCATTTTTCTGTCTGTCACAAAAACTTTAACCTTGGTCATAACTTTTTAAACGTAAGACGTAGGGCCTTCATATTTGGCATGTGTGTCTGTAGACATGCACAACCATGACAGCATGTCACAGATCTTTAAACCCTTACTGATAAAGCCCCCAAAGCGGGGGACCATAATTCTCTGAATTTGCTTGTTATTCATTATATTAATATATCTATTGTTTTAGCCATGCTGTTGATTGGATGAGAGAAGAAGGATTAGTAAGGGTTTTAGCAGGAGCCAATGGATCAGTCGTGTGTACTTTGTCCTTGCCCCAAACCTATCCATCATCAGGAACCATAACCCTTACTAAAATTAGTGGAACAGACATCAGTGTTCAAGATGTTATGGTAAAGCAAATACATAATGAATAACACCTACATTCTACAGAGGGCAATTATGTACTAAAATACTTATAAATACAAAAACAATACTGTAGATATCATCCTCTTGTCACTCTGACTTTAAAAAATAATAAGTGTCATCCTTCTGTCATAAGGAGTATGTGTACCAGATGATATGGTCCTAGCTCAAGTGTTTCAGTCTGTTTCTTGTTTGCAAGCTTTGTAAACAGACAGATGCACTGTGCCATACTATAGTATGGACTTATGAAAGCAGTGGTTAATAATTTGTCCTGATGTGCAATTTTTGGTAAATTTTGGCTTTCAAGTTTATGTTTGAATTTATAATAATTAAAAGGAGAATGAAATTTACACTAGTATAAAATAGACTCATAGAGACTGATTACATGTATTTCTATCAATAGTTTTCTTGTATTGATATTGCAACACCTTTCAAATGGATTTACATTGCCAAAGTGCAACATGAAATCTGTGTTAAAATAGCAGTAAATCTAAATTATTATTCAAATTAAAAGTAATGGTTGTTCTGACAGACTAAGAACAAAATTCTTTTCAATGATTGCTTTTCCACGAAATGTTTTGTAATTTCATACACCAGTACACAAACATAATACACTTGAACAGTTTATTAATATCACTCGTGATTTTCCTTGCAGCCACTTCAAAAGGACATGAGCTTGAAAGAATGGGTATTGTTCTTAGAGGAGAAATTTGGAAAAGGGACAAAATCTAAAGACAATTAGTGTGTGAAATAAAGTTAGACTATTTAGTAGTGTAGAAGTGAAATCTTTTTCAGTGTCTAAATGAATGTACCTCTCCATATATCAGAAAAATGACGTTGATAGTTATTTAATGATTGAAATATGTTCAGTTTTAGTTCTTGTGTGTTGAACATTTGATACATGTGAAAAATAAAAGCAGTGAAACCTTTCCAATGATTTCAGCTCAATGGGACAGAATTCCTGGAACGCTGTTGTCATACTCCTGGTGCTGGCATCTGGGCAAACAGAAACTTTAATAAGTCTGGGCTATATCTTCTGAACTGTGAAAATGGTGTTTTCATATTTCACATATAAATTCTTTAGGATCATTTCTCACAATGACATTTGACCTCTTAAAATTGGACTTTGACCTACTTTTCAAAAAAAATTCATGAAGGCTGCTAGGCTATATATATCCTTTCCACTGCTACAGATAGGGCTTTCATATTTCACCTATAAATTCCTCAGGATCTGATCTTTCATTTTATACAAAGATTTTTGGCCTAGTGACCTCGGACTTTGATCTACTTTTCAAAAATTTTAACCTAGGCTATATCCTTTGAACTGCAAGAGATACCGCTTTCATATTTCACATACAGATTCCTCGGATTAGAACTTTATTTGTTACCAAGGCTTTTGACTTTTAAACGCCCATCATAATACGGGACGTATTATGTATTGGCGTTGTCTGTCCGTCCAGGGTCATGTTTTCTGGACTTTTTTCTGCAGTCTTTCAAGGTATTGGATTGAAACTTGGCATATAACTTTATATCAACGAGGGTCAGTACCAGTTCACATTTGGGTATGATTGCTTTGGTTCTGCCAAAGTTACGCCCCTTGAACTTAGAACATTTCAAGGGTTTTACAGTTTTCTGGACTTTTTTCTGCAGTCTTTAAAGGTATTGAATTAAAGCTTGGTATATAACTTTATATCAATAAGGGTCAGTATCAGTTCGCATTTGAGTATGATTGCTTTGGATTTGCTAATTATGCCCCTTGAACTTAGAAATTTTCAAGGATTTTACAGCTTTCCGGATTTTTTTTATGCAGTGTTTCAAGGTACTGGATTGTAACTTGGCCATTCATTCTAATTGACCGCCTTCAAGCTAAGCAATGGGTGTATTATGCCTCGCTAGGCATTGCTCTTGATTTGTTCTTTTTTTATTTCAAAACTTTTATCCTTTGCTGTGTATCATTTGAATTGTAAGGGAAAGAGCTTTAACATATTACATTTAGATTCCTCAGGATCATATTAAACATACAGATTCAATATGACAAGATCTTTCATTTTGTTTAATGACTTTTGACCTAGTGTAAAAAAAAATTCATATACATGTGTATTAGATTCAATATGTCATTTGCTTGTATTTAGAACCTTTGTTTTTTGACATTGATCTTGACATGACCTATTTTTTTATGCCCCAAGATTGATAGATCAGCCTCATCATGTTTTTGTCCTGTCTGTCTGTGGTCAGCTTTAACCTTGGCCATAACTTTTGAAACTTGAGGGACAGAGATTTCACATGTGTACTCAACTAATGAAGCCATTTCAAATGTTACCAAGTGCCCTGTCTGTTTCTCTGTTGTCAACTTTAACCTTGGCCATAATTATGAACCGTGAGGGATAGAGATTTCACATGTACACTCAACTAATGAAGCCCTTTCAAAGGACACCAAGGTCAATGACCTTTTGACCTTGGCAATGACCTTCACGCTAAAATAACTTTTTGTACTTTGTTGCCACTGGAGGCATTAGTATTTCGCAGACACAGCTTGCTTGTTATAAACTTTTATTCTCATTAAAACTTCATGCTACATCTAGAATCCCTGAGTCTAGGTTCCCTATTAATTTTATTTTTAGTCAAGATGTTAAATTGTATCTGATATCTGCAACATGTTGAAAGTCAACCTATTCTGGCAAAGTTTGTTGGCTCCTGACAACTCTTTATCAAACCAAAAGGAAGGTAATAATGCTGCAGTCCAAGGGCTTCAATGCTTGTTGTAGAAGTGTCATTTATTTCCTTCAGCAAAACTGAAAAGCTTTCAGTTTTGATGTGAAAGGACCATTTCAGGGATTAGTCCTTTCAGAGCAAATCTAATGAAAACTCAGTATATACTTGGGCTTTACAAATATCTCAATATTGTTGATTCCAAACACATTCATTACTTACACTATTCCTACATCATTTAGCATCTTCCAAGAGTCCTTTAATTACTGGCTATTTTGATTTATTTACATGTACTATAAAACTGTAAAGAATATTTTACTCTGCTATCTATCGTGTGATGTTAAACTGACCTACATTAGAATGTTGGACACCTAATCCTAGACACATTAAGAATCAGCACCATCAGCAATTTAATTCTGCATTTATTCTAAACATACACTCGTGTACAAATTTCAAACCATACAATACATTATACTTTATAAATAAAAGCATTTTAGATATATATTTTAAAAACTGCTGTTGAAATAAACTGTTTAAGAAAAACATGACATGTACAAAAGTTACATAGCTGGTTTTAAGATGGAAACTCAGATACATACAGGTCAGTTTATAAATAAAATCACAGACAAAGTATCACATACCACTAAAAATAGTGTTGACACCAACATTACCATATCTTAAAATCTAACCATGTATCAACCATAAACTATTCTCTAGAATAACAGATGTAAGTATAATCATTTTGGTTATGTAATGATAACAGTAATGACAGAATGTCCTTAACTCTTCACTAAAGATCTGAAGCGCACAATATTTCAGTGTAAAATACGTTGAAAATTGGTTTATATTACAAAACAGAAAATAATGAGATGACAAAATGCCTCTAATCTTTACATGAGAAAGTCTCCACCAATTGCACTGATATCCAGTGTACATGTATACTGGAAGTAATAGGAATTCCTCTGCCAAAGTGATGCAATACATTTGCAGAATTAAACTGGATATACTGAATTACTGATTTCAAAAAATAGTTTTATTAAAAATGATTTCAAAGTCTTAAGGGGCTTCACTATGGTTAACGATCTCATTATTGTTCAGCAACATCTTTCTGTGTTAACTTCTGCTAATACCATACCAAACACCATAGTAATTCTACACAGCAGATTATGAAAAAGATAAAATGTATAAAAGTATTTGACACTTTTTCAACAAAAATCTCGTACATTAATTGCAACAGCTCTCGTTTCTGGCTAATGGCTATCAGTAGCCAAATGTAAATAAATACACAATTAATAATTTGTCAAATTCCAATTACAATAATTGTTTTCTCTAATTCAGTATGCATACAAATACTTAAAGAAAATACAGTTCTCCCCTGTTATACTGCCACCTTTTGTTTTTCTTACTTTTGGCAGTATAATGGGTTTAGTGATATATCTAGGTTTCACTGAAATCACTACCTGCGTGCAAATGTACTTCAGTACTAGACAATGAATACATTGAGTGAATACAGTTTTACCTTTAATAGTTCCATTTAATAATAAATAAAACAGTTTGGTAAGTCCAGATGTGTACATTTTGAGTATTTTGTATGAAATCTGTGGTATCTCTCTAATCATCAAGATTTAAAAGAATCAGTTTTACGATGTTTTGCCATTTCAAATCTATAATTCCCACTGTATATGATACCCTGTTTACAACTCACTATACCAGACAAGTGGCTCTCAAATCTTATTACCTGGGTTTGGGACAATTTTTATCCAATAATCGATAATTACCTACCTGTATTGAAAAGTGCTTACCTGGTTATTCACCTGGTCTGGCGATACTGAGGGATTTAACATGCATAAATGACCTTTTGTTCTAGAGAATCGGTGGTGGGATGTGGGTTCGGCGTTAATACAGGGGAATTATAGAGAAAAAAATATGTTCTTTGAGAAATTGCAGCGATATGTGAGTTTGGTGTTATAAGGAGGGGCGATAGGTTGGGGGAGAACTGCATGATTTTAAAAACTGAACAACCAAATTCTGTAATATGAATATATGGATCATAGAATGTAACGAAAAGAAAAAGTACTTGGAATTTTTCTCTTTAAAGATAATATGCCAATGTCTATGTATCATTTAAAGAACACTTTGATTTCTAAAGGGAAATTTTCTGTATCATCTGATCTCTGTCTGAAAAGTTGGGTTTGTTGCCATGCAACATCACCTTTGCCTCCGCTTAACATTGCAGTCAAGGTCATATCCTCTGCCCATTCAAGATCATCCAGAGATTTCAATTCATCACTTCCTAAAATAGAAATGTTAAGGAAGACATAACAATACACAGATTTATAA
Organism: Pteria penguin; assembly: GCA_035048485.1. Taxonomy (NCBI): domain Eukaryota; kingdom Metazoa; phylum Mollusca; class Bivalvia; order Pterioida; family Pteriidae; genus Pteria; species Pteria penguin. The sequence goes on from CM068581.1 coordinate 21,850,675, forward strand.
TGTATATTCTAAATATCTAAAATTTATCTTGTAACAATGTTTAAAGTTAGTACTTAGGTCCCTCATACTTATTCTTGAGAGAAGCCAAACTTAAAAATTGTATACTTTGTATTTGATATGTTTAAAGCACAAGGCTTTCCCTTACTGGCCTCTAACCCCCGCCCCTCCTCCATTATACCAATTATGACATGCCCCCCCCCCTCTTTTCAAAAGGGGGGGGGGCATAGACATGATTGTGCCCCCCTCCCACGTTTAGAGTAATATTTAAAGTTTAAATAAACTAAAATAAGACATTTTAAGCGAAGCAAGTCTATTTTCTTTTCTAACTTTAATGTCTGATTTCTAATCGGTAAATACAAAATTAAGGATAAGGTTTTCTGTTTTTACTGGCTGTTGTATCCTGACTACACAACATGTTGCAACAAAAGAAAATATTTATTATGTTTTTATTGATATTATACAAGTCTGAGATTATGCAATAGAGTCACATAATTATAGTTTGCTCTTATCTGATTGATTGATTTTTGTTTAACGTCACACCACGAATATTTCACCTATATGGTTGACGGCATCTGCCTGATGCGGGGTATACAAATTCTGACCTTTGCAACGAACCCACCCGAACCAGTGAGGTATCTTTAACGTGCCATGCCTACCACGATACGGGACCTCACTTTTTACTGTTTCGTCCGAAAGACAGGACACCGGCATGACCAGAGCGGGACTCGATCCCCGGCCTCCCGACCAGGAGTCCAGCGCGATACCACTAGGCCACGCCGGCTTCTGCTCTTATCTGGTAGATGTAAGCCCAGCGGATGAGTTGTTCGGCTTATGACCAAGAGGTCCGGATTCGACACCCATCGGGGGCACACCGGTGCTCTGTCTTTCGGATGAGACAGTAAAAACCGAGGTCACGGTAGGCATGGCATGTTAAAGATCCCACAGGGCAAAGTCAATGACCTTGAGACCTTCACCATTACCTTTTCACTTTTGGAAGATTTTGCCCCCCCCCCCACTTTTCACTGCCGAGCTACGCCACTGAGCGCGAGGTATATACAAAGACGACTGTCAACATTTAAACTGAGGACAATGAGTTGAAAAATCATGCAGGTTTCAGAAATTTGGTTGCAACTGATGTATTATTTACTAAAGATGTTAATATATTAAATACGTAATACATATGTATTTCTTCGTATACAAATTAAACGCATATAAGGATTAGTACTTGTGTTTTATCGTTTACTGTATACACCCTTCTTTCACGAAGAAATAAGATTCTTTAACATCTAATGTACCGGTAATCTGGAAAATCCGTTTATCCGGACAAATCGGCCGGGAACAAACGTGTCCAGATAAACGGAGCATCACTGTATTGTCCCTGTATAAGTGGAATAAAAAATAAAAGCACATGATAAATTCAATTTAATTTACAATAGACTATTTCCAAGTTATATCTTTACTTTAAACATTGCAAAATTTGGCGATATTTTATTCATGACGTGATAATCTTTGGATTGCTTCTAACATGTTTACTGTCACAAAGTTATTTGTAGTCTGACGATTTAAACCTAGGTTTTTAACGGTCCTTTCCGGTTACTTGAAAATAGCATATTGGCATACATGTAGTAAATACAAATACTGGTTTGGTATAATGAAGGTTCTGCTGTCACCATTTGGTTAACAACAATACCACTACCACATAATGCTTTTGCAATGAGTTCCTTGATTCGACCTTGACTTTTAAAGGATAATCTTGAGTCAAGGTCTGAACAAAACATTAGGTCATAAGAACAAATACAAATGATTAACTAATTCCATCTGTTGCCCACAAAGATATGGCTCAGGCATGACATTCAAATAGTGTCTCATTATTAGTTGGATCTTGAAAGAATACATGTAATACCACTAAAAGTTCAATTTTATCTGAAATTAATAGTGTCTTGTCCAAATGTACTGAAGATAACAAATAAGTTACAATACAATTTTAACTGTGGGAGACAATGCACATATATGCTCTTATTTCATAACGGCCAAGACCATGAGATACCATAAAAAGTTAAAAAATCAACTTTAGTTCAAAAATCAATTTCACCTATAAAAAATATATTCTGCAAAGCTAAACTTTTGTACTGAGGTTTTGTGTAAAGTGTATTCCTAAACTACATTCACAAACTTTGATCGATAAACTGGTGGACAGGGTAAAAGCAAAACATGTCTCCCCTTCATAAAAGGATAGGGAGATGTAACAAGGAATTGTGGGAAAATATTTGAAAATTAATTGAATTTACAATTTCTTGTCTCTATGTATAAGCAAACTATAGTCATGTCTTATTATCTAACAAAACTTGTAAATGACAACATAGCTCACCAGTAGGCAAAACATGCATTTTCAATGTTTTCTTAATTCAAGATCAAGTACAAGATAAAGGTCACAAGTTAACAAGATGAAAACTCTGGTCACAGTAAATCTACATCTGAAATAACTAGTATCTCTAATATTTCAAAAGAAAAAGTCTAGGTAAAAGATTTCTTTGAAAAGTAGGTCAAATGTCATGGTATCAATGAAAGCTTTTGACATGAGGGACCTATGTGTGAAGTATCAAAACCCTGACCCTATTGGTTCAATAGATATAGCCCATGTTAACGTTTCTGAAAAGTAGGTTATGGGTCAAGGTCACAAGATCAAAAGTCATGGTATCAAACGAAAGCACTTTTCATGATGAACCTATGTGTGAAGTATCAAAGCTCTACCCATATTGTTTCAAAGATACAGCCCAGGTTAAAGTTTTTAAAAAAGTACATCACAGTCCAAAGTCAAGGTCACAAGGTCTAAAGTCATGGAATCAAATGAAATCTCTTATCCCAAGGAACCTATATGTAAGGTATCAAAACCCTATCCCTATTTTTTCAAAAGATAAAGCCCAAATTAAAGTTTTTGAAAAGTAGATCAAAGGTCAAGGTCGAATGTCACGGTATCAAATGAAAGTTCTTGTTAAGAGGAACCTATATGAGGAGTATCAAAGCTTTACCACTTACAATTCAAAAGATATAGCCCTGGTTAAAGTTTTTGTGCTTGAGGACCCTGATGCATGAGGGGTATGACAATAGCTCACCACACATTTTTCCAGACAGCTACAGCAGAATGAAAAGTTTGATTGATTGACTACATTTCTAACATACCGTTGATAATGGCACACTTGTCTTTGCTACATAGTCTCCATGACACTACTCCATTCTCATATGTCTGGCTACTAGCTCGAATTTCAATCCTGTCTATGATCATCCCTGTGGAAAGTAAAAAAAGTAATAGCTACTAAATCCTAACCAACAAAACTGATTAAAATTTTTAAAACATCATTCCATAGTAACATAAAGATGGCCACAAATAGCACATCCCTGACGGTATATCAAAAATTATTGAGCATATAAAATTAATATATTAACCAAACTCACTTTCTATCAATTAATTATCAGACCTCAAAAGAACATAATTTAAAGCAAAATAATTTTTACCAGAAAAATCGAAATTCCATGAAATGGCAGCTGTTGGGGACCCCTCAGTGCGTGAAAGGTATACCATTTTCCAATCATGTTCTTCCTTTCTGAAAATATTCTTTACTTTGTTTACAAATTGTGCAAAGTTTTTCTCCCTCTGTATAACTGATGACCCACGAAGGTATTCATCTTTAGAACAGTTGTACCTCAGGTGGAAGAGTTTTCTTTTCTTCTCATCATCTGTCAATTTGAATACATAAGCATCTGTGGCTTCAACTGGAGCTGTTTCTCCTCGAGCCAACCTCCATGCTAGAGAACCAGATGTTCTCCCTGCAATTCAATTAAAGATTTACAACATGATTTTATGTGAAACGATGAATATTTAACAGTTAACTATGGGAATCTTCAGAGCTGTTATCTAGATTTAAATGCACAAGTAAAATGACAGTCAACAAGAAATTCTTTTCATCCCATTCATACATCTCTCATTTTAAACTCAAGATATTTTTAAATGAAAATGTTAAGCACACTTGGCTCTATGTAAATTCTATAAAGAATTCTTTATAGAATTTACATAGAGCCAAGATATGATATAATTTTATGTTCATTTTTTCTGAAAAATGCATCAGCCGAAACAGTGAAACAGAGCAACAAGAACAGGATTTTTTGCATTCCCTTTGGAATATTTTAACTGATTATTGAAAATATTTATGTAAATAGCTGATGCTGGATGTTAATTAACTACAATCACAATTACCCACTACCACAGCGTACAACAGCTATTCATACCAGTTTCACATCTTCAACTGGCAGCTGTGTAATAAGCTTGATGTGAATACAATAAAAATCAATGCCGCCTGTATTCAAAATAAACCTTTAGTAGGTGTCACACTTCTCAAAATTCTGTTGCATTTCACAATGAAAAATCACAAAATGCAACAAATGCAGTGATCAGCGAAAGCCCTGAGATAATTATCATAAGAAATGGCCAGATACTCCTGTAATATGTGGTTGGGAACTTTGTAAAATTATAAGAGCCCAAGTTCTTGCTCCTTATAATTCAATGTAAAAATTACTGTACAACTGTTAAATGAGATGAAAAGTAGACAAAATCTAACCATACCCAACTCAAAGGGTCACCTTCCCTGTAAAATGATACTTAGTGTGGGTTTTGTACGGACACAAATAAAGCACTTAGATTGAGTCCTATCCTACATATGCTAGAAAAATACATGTACAAGTTTTACCTGACAGATTCTGTCCATCAGCAGACTTTGGGCTCATAAACTCTACCAGCTCTGTAAGAAGCCTCTGTTTCATTTCTGCATTCCTCTCTGGAGTATTGACCATTTCCTTAGCCTTCCATAGCCTGTGCAAAATGGTGATTAACCAGCTTTCTCTGCACTCATTTCTCCTACCCAACACCTCTGCATGTTTACAAGAGTACCGCCACGTCACATCCTGTACCTCATCTTTAGAAAATGCCAATACATAGGACAATTTCTTACCCCAGCCAGCTTCATATACTAGTGGTTTGTCACATGTGTTTTCACAGGGATCACAATGCAGCCATCGTTTCTGGACTACAGAATAAACTTCAGTCCATACATGATCAGTCCAATCCAAGACAAACCGCGCTTCAAATCCAAGTGCTCGACAGCAAAGAGTGAAGCAATTTGCCCATTCTCCACACCTTCCACAACGAGTTTCAAGGAGTTTTTCAGGATGATTGTATCGAGGAAAACGAACAAATATTTGACATGAATCACACTTGTAGTTTTCTACTCTACCTGCTTGCCAACGGATTTCATCAGGTACAGGGTCTGCCATACCTACACTTCGTGTATTACCACCACACTGAGTACATTTAGGTGCATCCATCCATGTAAAAAAGGAGTTCTTGAACCAAGCAAGTAAACCTAACAACATACAATCTCTAAAATCTATCTTCCCATCCGAATTACCACCAGCTTTGACTATTGTGTCAAATTTTTCATGGGCTTCTTTTTTCAATGTTTCTACAGGAATGATGGAGCGAGCTTTCAGCTGAATTCTAGGTTCCTCATACATTAGGACATGCACTAAATTTGACTGTATTTTGTTGAAAAATCTTTGTTCCATTTGCTACACATAGAAAGAGAATAAAAACACAATTTTAAGTTTTATCTAAATTCTCATATACCGGTAGTACAGTTAAACATTATAACACAAAGTCAGAAGGGCCCCGCAGGATACCTGTCTCCAAGACCTTGACCTTTATTTGGTACCAGCAGAAAGGTCTTGTCATAAGGAATTCAGATGCCAAATATGAAAGCCCTACTTGTAGCGGTTCAATAGTTATGGTCAATGTTAAAGCTTTTTCAAATGCAGGTCAAAGGTCACTGTCAAGGTCACATGGTCAAAAATTTTGGTACCAACAGAAAGGTCTTGTCATAAGGAACGCACATGCCAAATATGAAAGGTCTACCTGTGACAATGTATTAGATATGGCCAATGTTAAAGTTTTTGTTGACGGACAGACAGAAAGACAGATGAGGCCTTAAAAGTATTCTGAAAGTACTGCTTCAAGCAATACATGTATATTCCCTACTGATCCCAGCAAATTTCCAGCTGAAAGGAGGTTTACTGTGACAACTAAATCTTGACATGATGTTTACCATAAGAAAGTGACATACCAACTTTCATTAAAATATTTAAACTGTGTTTTTTTTTTCAGCTTACACTTTCCAATATTTTCACTTTTAGTACGGTAGTTATGACTTCAACCTTTCACCATCAAACTTTGTTTTAAATCTGATGTATGGTGATTAATTAATTAACCAGATACCATTTAATGACAGAATGTGCTGAGAGAATACATATCCCCTACCTGTCAGACTAACAATTATAACACAATGTCTGTAAATATATGTCCATTCTGGGGTATTCTACAGAACCCATGTTTTTACCATGTTTTCCATGAAAATATGGAATGCAAAACATTAGATCAGGCTTTTCTATCAATGTTATGACTGTACATGTAGCAAGGAGAATTACGAGTATATATTTACAAGAATTTATGTCATTTTAATTACATACTTAAATTAATGTAATATTTTATTTTCCGACATTAATGCTAGGTGTCGACACAAAAATAAGAATCAAAGATTTTGAAGTATAGTATACACTATCCTCAGTAATAATAATACATTGTACATGTACCATAAATATACAGGTACAAAATGTAGATACTATTTTCACAACTTTCAAACCCCCCAAAAATCCCCAGACTTTATAGCACTTGACAAAAGTATCCTCTGTTCACACTTCAGCTATCTTAAACACATGGTATACCATTTGTCAAAGTTGTCCTTCTTTTTGAAATGTAACGCAAAAGTGAAACAAAGGAGTTGGATGTGTACATTATGATATAATTACAGGTACATATAACTGCGAAAGACAGTATGTCACACATGGACACACAATAAGTGATATTTGTATCACAGTACAAAACAAATCAATTATTTTCCAAAACATGGCTTCTTTTTGAATTTTTTTTTGAGCGAAGTACAATACAGTTTTATTACTGGGACCTAAAAATGACTTCAAGTTTTCAGTGGTTTACAAGTTTCAGTTGTCCAAGTTTGAGTAGGTGTATAATATTGAAATATATAGAAATACTGTCAGGACCGAAAGATTACTATGAGTTTCTGGGGGTATTTGAGTTTTCAACATTCAAGTTATTGAAGTTTCACTGTATTAAATGGAAATTTCTACTCACAAACACTTGCTGGCGAGTAAAATGCTGCATGGGATCCACCATTTCTGATGATGGCCTAATGGAACTGACTGTGGATGGAATCTGCTGTGACAATGAGGTTACTGATGTGGTTTGGTCATTATTAACTTGTGAAGACCCCTGTGGTCCAGTGGAGTCATTATTCGATGTAATTTTCTTTAACTCCTTATCCAAACTGGACCTCATATTGCGAAGAGGAGCAAGTGGTGAACTGGATTGTAATGTCAGGTATTCTCCATCCTTTCAAAAGAAAAAAGATCATTAAGTAATCACACTTTCTTGTTTCGCTCATCATGCTTACGAGGGATGTTCCGAAATTATTGTTACTTTGGCGATTTCTTTTTGATAGAAATAATTGTGATCATTTTACTTTGCCCTGTCCTTCGAAGTACTCCCCCTCTGCATTTATGCATCGTTTCAACCGATCAATCCACTTTTGGAAACAGTTTTCGTACTCTTGAATTGGTATACTCATAAGATACTGGTGAATGGCAGAGCCAAGGGCATTTCTTGATTTATATTTTTTTCCAGATAGGTGAAATTTTAGTTTGGGGAACAAGAAAAAGTCACAGGGGGCCAAGTCTGGTGAAAATGCAGGGTGGGGGAGGACAGTAACCTTTTCTGCCTTCAAAAACTCCGTTACAATACGTGCCTTGTGTGCTGGCGCATTGTCATGGAAGAGCCTGAGGTACTTCAAACCTGTATGTGGGCGGCGGCGTTTGTAGACTTTCTTCAGTTTTCGAAGTACAACGTCTCTATAATACTTTGCTGTGACAGTTTTGCCTTTCGGAACAGGGACTTGCATGATTGGACCCTTATTATCAAAGAATATGACATACAAAACCTTCCTCACGGTGCGTATTCTTTTAGCAATGCTAGGGCGCCTGGCGTTTTTGTTTGCCCAGATTCGATTAGAGCATTTTCTTTTGGGCTCGAAAAAATACACCCATGTTTCATCACCTGTGACCAAATTATCAAAAGCCTTTTTGCTGTATTTTGGGTATTTCTTCAATAAGGATTTGGCCTTGTCAACCCGGGACCTCTTTTGGTCGTCAGTTAGTAAATGGGGTATCCACCTGGCATTGATCTTGCCCAGGATAAGATGTTTCTTTAACATACATTGAATACGTGCTAAAGACAAGCCTGTCATTTTAGTTAACTGCCTGACAGTGTACCTTGCATCTTTTTCAAGGATTTGCCGAATCCGTTCAATGTTATGCTTTGTTGTTGTTGTTGCCGGGCGACCTGTGTGAGCAGCATCTTTCAGCTGCTGGTGTCCCGACTTAAATCGAGCAACCCACCTACAAATAGTCATATATGACATTTGACCCTTCCCATAAATATCACACACCTCACGATGAATATCTACCGCCTTTAAGCCAAGTAGAGACCTACCTTTGATATAGGCCCTAATTTCAATTACGTTTTCAGCTCTCTTGCCAACCATATTTATATAGAGTGTAACGAGTACGCTACAAATCAATGTACACAGCACCAAGGTCAGTGTAATTGTGAGCGAGAAATTTACATATACCACGCTTCAGATATCAGGCTATCGCCATGAGGTAGTTTTAAGCTCATTTAGCACTATTTCCACGAGATATTGCGCAAGTAACAATAATTTCGGAACACCCCTCGTATGTTTAACAATCGAGAAAAACGGCGGAGAAAAAGTACTTTAGACAAAGATGACTTGACAACAGCTCAACTCAAGGGAACTCAAAAAAGATAAAAAAAACGATCAAGACTAAACCTAAGAAAAGATTACTTCACAAACCGAGTTTTTGACCTCTGAAATTTGTCTGAACAAATAAATGGACAAACACTGGTAATAACTTCCAATGATGTATGACTTTTAAATAGTGGATATACCATGAGATACAATGGAAGCAGTATTTACAGTGATATTGACACTGGAGGCAGTACATACCGTGATATTGACAAAGATAATGAGCTGACTACAGAGGAGCAACCAAGTTCTTTAGTTTGGAACCCACTTAGAAAATGACTTAAATAGTAATAAAATGTCACAAAGAAAAATGCCTCTAGTATTGCCTTTTCCTACATTTGATTTAAATAATTCTTAATGAAGTATTCTCAGATCAAGGTACTACCCTCAGATTTCTAAAGTAATTAGAAAATTATACATGATTTTATTTTCTTTAAACAGAAATACAAATTTTTTTTTATAAAAAATTCCATACAGCGTGGCGCAATCCGATTTGTCAAAAAGCTCAAAGTGAAAATTATCAACATGGTCATTGATCATGATTAATTAATATCAGTGATATGGAAGAGGGCATGTGATAAACAATGCAGATATTCAGAGTCATGACTTACTAAATTTCATTCACCGTATAACACTGTTCCAGACCTTTCTGATGTGTTTTGTTTGTAGATCTATTCAACTGGTCTAATAAGAATTTTGTCAAAGGATTAAAGGGGTTCTATTTTCCCCACCCTGAATCCACCTTGTGAAAGATCCAGCCAAAAAGGAAACAAGAGGCCCAAGTGGGCCTATATCGCTCACCTGAGTACCTAGATGATCAGTCATGCATGAAGGAAGAATTCATTTATTTTTGCATTAATGTGACTAAGTCAACACAAATGTTGAAAATATGTCAAATTCTATTTCAGGCTAGAATAAAAACAACACTTTTTTGCACATCCATTCAGGTGATTTTGATATTAAGCATTTCCTTTGTCTCTGCAAGAAGTCATTCAGGGCAACAAGTTAGTCATTTTCTTTAGGTGGGGCCTTTTGTTGACTGATTTCAAGTCTGGGTCATGAACAACAATTGTTTCAAATATTGTCCAGATCTAACTTAAAATTGCCTAATTTCATATGTTGAGTGTTGAGAAACATCTAAAAACTTATTTAGATGTGTAAAGAAATGAAAAAAATTTTTGACCACAGCTGGATTTGAACCGCTACTCTCCATATTTCAATTACCAAGTGGTATATGTACTATTGTGAGAACTGCTTTTTAGACATGGTGGCATTATCTGTTAACCAATTTGGATGAAATTTACCAAATTGATAGAGGACTTTTAGTACTTCATGTATTCCATGTTTCATTAAAATCTTTCATGTGGTTTTGTAGAAAAAGTTGAAAATGTGAAAAATGCACCCCCCCCCTTTTTTTTTGGAAGTCTTAAAAAATTCATAAAAAATCCAAAAATTGAGATAATGACAAAGTTCTTTCACAATAATATTCCTTACCACAATTATGATCAAAATAGTCTTTAAGAAATCATCAATATCAATTAACTGAAAAACATGACACTTTTCTTCATTGAAATAACTAAGTCCAGAAACACGTCAAAAAAGCGTAAATTTCTATTTGACGGATCTTAACCCCGAACACAATTTTTAATAACCCATCTTTATAGATTGTTGAAATGCAATTAGTTTCCCCATTTATGTACTGGTTCTGGAGAAGAAGATTTTGAAGAGGGGTACCCTTTTGGGCACTTTTGGTCCCGCCCTGGATCCACCCCTGAGGGAATCTGAATCCCGAACACAATTTTAGTAAGGGACCTTGAGTACATCATTTACACAAAGTTTGATCCAAATCTGCTATGTAGTTCCAGAGAACAGGTCGAAAATGTGAAAAATTTAACGACGGACGACGGCATCGTCGACGACGACGGACGGTGCACTATGACTATAGCTCACTTGAGCCTTTGGCTCAGGTGAGCTAAAAACTAGGGAACTAAAGAACATGAGAGTTCCATCAAAATCTTTCCCAATGTAACTGAACAATTAATTGACACATATACATGTAATGGAGGAAGATTTTTGTCCTCTTGTACAAATAAATCATCGGTCCCCTCCTTTTTATCATTTTTGAAAAATTGGAAGGAAAACCTAAAAACTAATTTGCTTTCCAATTACATTTGTTTCCTTTATATCATATAAATTATACACAAGATATTTGTATTATAAGCAATATATAATGGCCTTAGTGCTAATGGGACTGGGGTTATATAGGCTAAAATATTGCATATATCAAAGAAATTTTACTGCACCTTACTTGCTAGTACTATATTCAAGTTTTCTGCAGGCCAAAGAGGTAGGGATTAGAGGAGATAGGGAAAATTGCAGTTAAACAACAGTAATAATATATAAATCATCTGCCATTTTGGTTTGTTTACATTTAAGTAATGTGAGATTAAGTAACATATCTAAGGAACATCGGCTGGCTTTTTCAATGACACAATGTATTTTGGCATAAAAACGACATTTTTCATGACATAAAAGCACACAAGCATGTTCTAAGACATTGTTTCTAACTTTATTTTAATTCTTTTCAAACCCCAAGAATGGATGCCATTCAATTATTTGGTTCTGTGACAGACAACGTTTCCACTATTAGCTATATCTAGTTGTAAGAAGTAAAGGGCTTGTGAAGAAAGTACCGTACTGACTGCTGACTTGTTATTCCAGCAAAAGACACTCAGCCCCAACAAATTTCTTCAAAAACTATTCAATTCTCTGAATGCAACAAAAAAAAACACCTAAATCTACAGATCACATATCTTAACACACATTTTACTAAAACAAACCCTGGTCCAAAAATCTTTATTTTCAAGTAATATAACTGGTCTTCTAAACTTAACTAAGGCCTATATCATGAGAAAATCAAAGAAATCGTATTTATCCTCACATAGTCATAGGTAAGAAGGAAAGAAAAATAACTGTTCTTGATAACTACTTTTATGTACAGTGTTCCATTAATTATGGAAAGGTCTGGTAATACCTGATGGTCTAATGACATGATGTATATTTTTGAAAAAAGAGAATTCATTGCCTACATATATGATCATCTGTATGGGAAGTGCATCATTTTCATTATCCATGGCTGTATCTTTGTTACTTTCACCTATTTCCTAAATTATCTTACCTTCAAACTTTGAAATATTGTTAAATTCCAGTCAAATATCTTGTTGCCGGTCGTCTGGATCTAGGTCAATAGTGCAATCTAAATATAAAGTCACGTGACTGAAGATAAATCACGTGATTGAAACAGTTTCCTCGCCGAAAAAAAAAAGTATGGAAGCCTTGAAGAGCCAATGACAAAATGACATGTTTTTTGCAATTTTTTAAAGGTTTTTTTGGTTTGTATAGTTTTTGATGGCAATCGAAATTAGCAGTCATCCTTCTTGGCTTGTGTTAGACAGTTGGAGTGTCAATGATAAGGGGTGATACAATTTATAGCCCTGATTGCAGCAAAAATTATAGACAAAAAATTATCTGATTTGTATATACGTTTGAACTGTTAATTTTTATACAAAACACAAAAAAAAAAAATGCCCAAGTGGGCCTATATCGCTCACCTGAGTACCTAGATGATCAGTCATGCAGGAAGGAAGAATTCATTTATTTTTGAATTACTGTGACTAAGTTAACACAAATGTTGAAAATATGTCAAATTCTATTTCAGACCAGAATAAAAAACAACACTTTTTAGCACATTAAATTCAGGTGATTTTGATATTAAGTATTTCCTTTGTCTCTGCAAGACATGATTCAGGGCAACAAATTAGTCATTTTCTTTAGGTGGGGCCTTTTGTTGACTGATTCTAAGCCTGGGTCATGAACAACAATTGTTTCAAATATTGTCCAGATCCAACTTAAAATGGCCGAATTTCACATGTTGAGTGTTGAGAAACATCTAAAAACTTATTTTAATGTGTAAAAAAATGAAAAAAAAATTTTGACCACATCTGGATTTGAACCGTTACTCTCCATATTTCAATTACCATGTGGTATATGTACCATTGTGAGACCTAGTTTTTAGACATGGTGGCATTATCTGTTGACCAATTTGGATGAAATGTACAAAATTGATAGACGACCTATAGTATTTCATGTACAGAACAGTCCGGGTGGAACTTAATTTGCCCACTGGTCACAGTGGGCATTTTTAGAGTGGGCATTAAAAATGTCCACTGGACACAGTGGACACTCTTGAAAGTCAGTTAGAATTAACATACAGGTAAGTGGACAGCTTGATAGCTCAGGTAAATGTCCACTCCTAATGCCCACTGAAAATTCAGGTGGACTGCCCACTGTGGACAGTGGGCATTCAAAGGTCCACCCAGACTGTACTGTATACCATGTTTCATTAAAATCTTTCATGTGGTATAAAAGCAGAAGTTAAAAATGTGAAGAATTGTCCCTATACACCCTCATTTGGAAGTCTTAAAAAATTCATTGAAAATCCAAAAATTGAGATATTGACAAAATTCTTTCAAAGTAACATTCCTTGCCCTAATTATGATCACAACAGTCCATAAGAAATCATCATTATCAATTAACTAGGAAATATGACACTTTTCTGCATTGAAATCACCAAGTCCAAACAAATGTCAAAAAATTCTACAATTTGGTTTTGGAAGGGGACCAATATGACAATAGGTCTTCACTCATTCCTCTAGATCATTTCTATGCATTCTGTTTGTCACTGTATACAGCCAGTATGAATAAGAATTGCCTTTGGCTCATGTGAGCTAAAATCCCAAACAAGTAAATCAATTGTATCGCTCCTGGTCCACCGAAACCCTCCAAAATTAACGATCACCTGACCGTCAAAAACAGATGTCGTAGTAAGTATGATTTTCGAAGTTGGTGTAATGTCACTGTCTCTATTGCTCTACGTAGATACCTGAGGAGTCTGAACATGACACTTGAGGTAACACTCAGGATTTATCGTTAGCGTTTATATAACTCTAAGTAATAAGTTCTTCTGAATCACTTCTGAAGGGGTTTTATTAGAAAATGCAATAGGAAAGGAGTAAAACATGTATTCAAAATTTACTTCTTTGAATGACAAAATATTGTAACCATTCCTTTTCACCAAAATTCCTCCCGCAATACACATTGCTCTCTATGATAAAGTCTGATGCTTTGTCCCAAATGTTCCGAATGTTCACTATCAAATACCCGAGTGTCGGACTTCAAGAATACTCAAGAAAAGTAGGCACAATATTTGTTGCGAAACAAACAGCCGGTCAACTTACGCTATCTTTTTTTTTAACAAAAAATATGTTTTGAGGCATTAAATATATACTGTCAAGTCCAGTTATCTTGCACGTCCGGTGATTTTGTGCAGCGCATACATTTGTTTTACCCATATTATTCTATTCTATTCTATTATTCATATTATTTTATCCTTTCTAAAGGTCAAAATCATCAAATTATCTTTTGTGCATTATCATCTAGTGTGGTACATGTAAGTATCGACAATGCAGATAAAATGCCCACATGGATTTTCTACATCATACCATTGAACAAACATTCCAATAATGCGTAGGCAGCAAAGGGTCAAGTGATGTCGCTTATCTCATGAATATCATGTAGGCCTGCCCACTTTGGCCTTGTTTTCAATTTATCAATAGAAAAGGGCAATTTTCAAGTTTCATTGTCCAAATTTTCCGACTAAACAACTGTTTGATCTTGTTTAAAAGATTCTCAAGCATCACAAACGTTGCATGTGATAATTTATTACTGTAATGACTGAAATGCTACAACACCATATGCAAATCAAAGAAGAAAAATTCTATGGAATGCAGATAATGAAATGATTTTACATTTTGGGAAATTGATGGACTTGATAAGTATTGAACTATTCGTGTTGTATCTATTCATTTTTTTGTACAGTTAGAGGCTTAAAAAGAACAAATTTAAATCATTTCATAAAATCCATTAATTACACAAAAAAAAAAAATTAGATAAAATAAATGAATAAAAAAAAAACCTATGACGCCGGGATATTACTGTCATCAGTAACGCAGTCGAAGATTATACAGTAGTATTAATTAATTCTATTTTCAAAATATCTTCAATAAATGGCAAATATATTTCACAAAAAGGCTTATTATTGTTGAATTCAGTAAATGTATGTATTATATATTGGTGTCGCTTGTTATGGTGTTTGTTAATTTCAAACGTATATAATTAAATGACTTACATAAAGTTGTACTTTACTGTTAATTTACAAGTATGAACATCTTATACAGTTTATATCATAAAGTATAACAGAACTCTGACGGCACTGTTATGTATACTTCAAATCCAACATGGCCGCCAGTAGTGGATCATTAAAATTAAAAAAATAAAATGGTTATAAGTCTATCAATTGTTGTTTTATATATCTGAAACTTGCTATAAGGGTGAATGATGGTCCTATCTATTTACATACCGGTGATTTTTGATAAAGTAATGGGGATTTCTGTGATTTTTGCGGGGATTTCTGTAAATACACCGGGATTTCTGTAATTATATGGACCGGTTTATGAATATTTTTAAGATACACCACTTACATCGTCGAAAACCTATGACACCGGGATATTACTGTCATCAGATCAATATCAGGTCATTTGACCCTTCCATTAAGTACTCTATTTTGTATTAAAAAGGAATAAGACAATTTTGAATTATGTTAACTAAAGGTTAAATACACAAACCTCCTCAAACCCCATTTCAAAGAGACATTCTAAAGCTCCCGAGACGGGCAGTAATTTACTCTCGATTGTGGGATTACCAAGTCTGATACGGCGGTACTTTGCTTCGTCTGGATTGTTTAAGATGTTGTCAGCAAACTTTAAAAGTATTTTTGCTGCTTCGACGAAGTTTTCTCTCTCATTTTCATCTAGAAGTTGCTTCAACGAAGCAAAAGCTACTGCCATCGTGTTCCAGGAAGTTTACTATATACTAAAATTATAAAAAGGAAAGTGTAACCTGGCATTGGTATCCGGTCATACGTGGGTTATTCCACGACAGCCTAACATGATAGAGTTGAAAAGTGTCCGCTGCTCATAATTTTATTAGAAATTGATTTTCTTCCTGTTTTTGAGTTTCCCAGGTTGAAAATAGCCGAACTATACTGTAGTCTATCGTAATACGCATCATGCAATAGACACAGCTCAGCCGGTAAAACATTTTGAATTGATACCATGGTTACCGAATTTATCGTTACGAAAGGGAGATGATGTACTCAAAAATGAGCGTGATGGTATATGTCCGTTCTATAGGCCTACCTTGCTCAGAAATGAAGTCGATAAATAGCTCAGTAAGGCTCTGTTTACACCAAATTCTACTTTAAAATAATCGGCAAAGCATGGCAGTATTTAAAACTTCTACAAAGCTGTTTTGCAACATCCAATTTATTCTGTTTTGAAATAAAACACTTTGTTTTTCATTTTCTTTGTCCGTGTCCACAATGTTTTTACCATCACGAGTGAAAGGGTAAGTATTCTTTGGTTTCAACTCGTACATTTATTCATTGTCTTTACCGTTTGCTGCATAATTCAAACATTCGAACAGAGTTGGTTTCCTTTTCCAAACACTCATTTGAATTCATGGCCCCTCTCAAGTTTAGTGACTGTGTAAGTTAACCTTCGTCATGAATACGTGGTTGCTAGTTTTATAGCGATTTGTCTTTACCATCACGTCTCTACCATCACACGAAATGGCGTGGCGGTGCGAACAAAATCGTGACGACGAAGACATAATTTTAACATTATTATTTTTGTACTGCCATTCAAAAGACGGAGGAAGAAAGAAAAGTTACTAACTTAGCCGTTTCACAGAAGTTAACACGTAAATACATAACACGTAAATACATAACACGTAAATACATGTAAAAATATCCGATTGTAGTACAGTGCGATATCGACTTAGGACGGTCATTTGATATTATATTAGTGATATCGGTGTGGGTAACCGATTTACGGGCCTACCGTCCCACTCACCGCTACAGCAGAGTAATCAAAGAACACACATTTAAAAATATAAATATCCCTCCATATAGAAATCAAAGGTCAACAAGTGTGTCAAGTTGAGATGCCTTCTTCTCTTCTTCTTCCAATATGAAGTGTACTCAAAAGTTGAGCGTTATACTTCATGGTCATGGTCATAAAAATATATAAACACGTATGGTGATGCAGATAAAATCATGGTATCAAAATATATAAAGCGACATCAAAATGAGGAGACAGTGCTTTGCCGGTCTGGAAGCCAGCTCAGACCCTTGATCTGTAGGAGTACCGACTAACAGTCAGAGGGGTCGAGGTTAAGGACCATGTTCCTCTGAAGGAGGTTTCAACAAGACGCGTCATTAATTTAGTGACTTGTAATAAATATATTGACCTCATATTGAGCGTCGAAGGCAGAAAGGAGTATTTTGGTGGTTGAAGACCATCATTTTGCAAAGTTAGATCTACCTAGAAATGATAAATTGTATGTGTATTAGGGGTGGGAGTCGAACACACTATAATTTTATTTAACTGTTCCAAATGACTATACACGTGTATTAGTAATACTCAACAGTGCTTACTGTATTAAGAACCCAACGAGGATTCGGCAGAGGTGAAATTAATGTATGCATAAAATAGGATGCAATCGATTCTTCTGGCCATACATAGAAGATCTCATCTGGTATGAATGGCAGAACATCATTACATTCATTCCAGAGCCGTCGGTCACAAATTGCCAAGTGCAAATTGAGCCAACAGTGTGTCGAAAAAATACAGGATTGATTGTAAATATACATGTATACTGTTCTTGTTCAAAAATTGTTTGATCTTTGACTGTTATTTTAAACCCCCGGAATGAATACTTTTTGGTTTGTCTGCCTCTCTAACTGTTTGTCTGTCTATCTGTGACTCTGTGGCACAAAACTTTAACCTTCACAATACCTTTTGAACCGTGAGAGGCAGGGACTTCATATTTACCACGCACACTCAATTAACGAAGCCCTTTCAAATGACAACAAAGTCGATGATCTTGTGACTTTTATGTTTAAAAAGCTATTCCGGACTTTGTTGCGACCGGGGACATTTGTTTTTACTAAAACATCTGGTATTAATTAACGTTTGGAACCTCAGTTTGAAAACTGAATTTTCATTTAATGTGAATGTTTTGTGGTCAAAAATATGCAGTGTGAAGACATTTTGGAGTGAGTGGCTCCTAAAAAAATAGGGATAAGATAATTATTGTTCATTTTTCGGCTCTGTCAGTGCATGGACATACTTTTTAATAAATACTGTTACCATTCAATGCAAAACTTTCGTTCGTTTAGTTAATAAGCTTAGGAGATAGAACGTCGAACAGTTTTGTCCGGTTGTGGTGGAATGGCCCAAGTAAGGGCAATGACGTTTTGTTGTGTACAGTATCGACCAAGTAATAAAACGCTATAAACTCTGTATGTTATTACAAACTATTTACTTATTTGTTTGTTTGTTTTAAACGTTCACTGATGGAATTTCTAATTTATTA
Source organism: Pteria penguin (assembly GCA_035048485.1). Classification (NCBI taxonomy): domain Eukaryota; kingdom Metazoa; phylum Mollusca; class Bivalvia; order Pterioida; family Pteriidae; genus Pteria; species Pteria penguin. The sequence continues at coordinate 21,869,232 of CM068581.1, forward strand.
CTTAAAGCCGTGTAACTTTTTGCAACAATTATCCACAGTTTATTTGTACGGCGGAGCGTGGTAATTAAGTTTGCATTGTTGCAGATTACGAATTTCCTTATCAACCCCTACAAAAGCTGCTTGTCGAGCATCACACACCTACTGGTACATGTAGTGATGATAAAAGTTTTAGGTCTCTGCTTTCTTAAACACACGAGTTACGCCACACAATTTTTATCGGTACAGTACCGACAACAATTTTTTGCCCGGCAGTGATGTTGAGGGTATATTTTGCGGACGAATGTCACCCTATCGATAGCGACTTTGCTTGTCAAAAAGACACGGGATGGTTGTTGAAATCTTCTGTATTTCCTCTTCTAAATTTATAATCGACAAAAGTTGTATACAAAAAGAAATGACAAACTGCATTCTCAGATATTTGAAGTATCATACAACTTTCAGCTTTTCATCGAAAACTTGAAGTGCATTTTCTGTACTCATATCTCTGCGTAGATTTTAAGTTATATAGAATCTGCTAGACTGGAATAAGAATAGCATGTAATCGTCCAAACTATCAAAATCGCCTTTTTAGCTCGCCGGGACGAAAGTCCGGAGAGCTGATGTCATACGTTACCGGAACTTTATCCTTTGCTATATTTTTTAACCATAAATGGTGTGCCTTTGATACTTCACACATATGTTCCTCATGACAAGAGCTTTTATTTGACACCATGACTGACGTATTGATTTGGACCTTTAACTTTATTCAATGTCATTGCATATTAGAAATGAGAATTCACACGTAGATTCAATGTGCCCAGAACTTTCATCTGGTCAAGTTTGGAAATAACGAACTGCTTGACAAATAATCTGTGGAATAGAAACATCCCATACGGCGAACTCTGTTGTCTTCTGACTTGTCTGTTTAAGGCAGAGACCGTCTTATTTAGAGATTGCTACCATTAAGTAGCGGATCTAAGGATATTTTGATTCTCATTACTTTCGTATTTTGCATTAATGCCACACTTACTAGCTTTACAGTATGGAATTCGTAGAAAAGTTCCCTGCTAAGGGTTTGACTTAAGTGGTCAGTTCACACACATTTTAAAGCACTTAGCATAGTTTAACTTTCACACAACTCAGATTTTGAAAATATGTGTGATAGCGTTCCAGGGGAGTCCAGTGAAATACGAGAGTAACTGGTGTCACATGACTATGGCACTAACAAAAATGTACCACAGTGGGCACTCACGGACCCCTGAAATTCAGAGGTGAGACCAGGTGCTCGGGAGGAGTGAGCATCTCATGTTTGGGTAGACACACACCCCGAGAATGCCATTACATACATAAGAAACAAATATTATATACATGAATGTGAACAAACAATGTGTAGAAAATGCCACCGCCACATAACATAAAGGAAAAGGGTATAATAACACTTAAGTCAAACCCTCCGCAGGGAACATTTTTACGAGCTCCACACTGCAAAGGGAATAAGTGTGACGTTAATGTAAAATACGAAAGTAACTGGTGTCACATGACTACGGCACTAACAACAATGTACCACAGTGGACATTCACGGACCCCTGAAATTCATAGGTGAGACCAGGTGTCAGGGAGGAGTGAGCGTCTCCTCTTTTGCTAGCCATACCTGCCCTGAATGCCCTTACGTACATAAGAAACCATTGTAACTCAGCGCTGTATATATAAATGAATGTGAACCAACACTGTGTGGAAAGTGTCATTGCCAAATAACATCAAATAAAAGTATAAGACTTAAGTTGAATTATACTTTAGAAATGTAAAAGCATACAAATATGAGTAGTGTCACATACTTGGATAAAATGAATGGTGAGAACAATACTTGATTCGGGTTCTAGGTCTTTATATTCTTTCAGCGACAGGTAGCAAGTGACCGAGCTTTCTTAATGTGTCGAAAACCTGTGCACTCTGATTATCTAATGACCCATCAGATCAAAGATTACGAGAGATGGCCTCCATTTTTCTAATTTAGAAATATTGTTGGTTTGATTCCATTCTGAAATAATTTTTTACGCCTTTTACCCTCTTTCTGTCATTTCTACATTCTTGATTTATTCTATATAGAGGATCAATAAATCATTTGTTTGATAATTTTTATTAGAAATTATCTACATGTATCTCATTTATGGTTATTAATACATATCGTTTTTTAATTTCACTTTACACACACACACACACACACACACACACACACACACACACACACACACACACACACACCTACACACATTCAAACACATATGCACCCACCACACAAACATCATCATCATCAACAACAAAAACAACATTTAAAAAAGATTGGAACACTCAACACATATTTTTGTTCCATTATCTTGACTCGATATTTATTATTACTTTTCTCATTACTGTGTATAACTTCGTCCTACTTGAGTTAGTGCGCATACAGTTGTATGGAAATCATATTATCATAGAAAAATGAATTAAAGTATAAGGGCAAATCTCAATTCGGCAATAAGATTAAATGTACATCTGCATGCATTTTAGACTATAGACTGGCAATGCCTGTTGAGATCTTATTTTAATACGAAGTTATCTTCGTGCAGCGATAGCAAGCAAGAACATGTAACTCTAGTTTATGTAGAGTACGATCACTATTAGAAATTTCGGGTGTGTTGTATAAATTAATCCCGTTGATACCATCGGCGTGAGTAAACACTTAGCCAGCAAAGAAGATAACTAGACTAGTGTGCGAGTAGATCAAAAGTCAGGATGACCGATCCACGTATAAAACCGATTAAAATTAAAACAGGAGTTGTGAAAAGGTAAACTTTTTTTCAATAATTATATAAGAGTACAGTACTGACATTCGTAAATACAAATCAGAACAGTGCAGTACTTCATTTAGATATGATATAGATCTTGACTTGAATACATTGATAAAATCATACTCACCCAGAACCGAGAGTCACCAGATGGGTATTATCTGATATGCCATATAAAATGTATATACTTTGAGAATATTTAATCCATGCTTTTCATTATTATATTTTTGTACCTTTAAGTACAAATTGTAACGTTTGATCTTGGAGCTGTCTAAACATGCGCTGATGGGGAGTTGAATGAATACCCGAGTTGAATTATTGTCATTGTGTCACTGAATAGACCTCTTCAGGATAACTGGGGAACTGTAACATTGGATGGGAAAATCATTAATATTCCCTCCGATTTAATCAGAATGCTGTCAGATTACATTATGACGTAATAAATATGGAGAGAATGTTAATCAATTTGCCGACCAATGCTACAGCTCTGCAGTTATTGTGGAGAGGTCTATACATTCCTTACCACAAATGTGCACCCACAAAGTAATAAAAAAATATTTCTGACGACACAGATATGGAAACTCATGTAGAAAATTGAGTCGAATGGTCCATCGACTAAGTCATCATCAAAGGTAACTTTTCTTTGACAAATCAGAGTTATTGTTTGTTAATTTCAGTCAGAAATAAAGTGGAAGATCACTTGCATGACATTATAGCCAGACTTTTAACCAGTAAAGGTTTCACAAATATAAGTTAACAAAACCTTTTGCAATGCCAGCTCCTAATGATAGCATTCACATTAGGTGATTAGCTGCTAGGGGATGTCAAAGACCGATCACTCCATTCACTGGAACTTGTGATATTTGACAATAGAATAAAAGTCATGCAGAAGACACATTTGACCATAACACCCCAAATCATGTTCACGTGTAAATATCAGCTTAACTAAGAAATACTGGGATGTAAGGTGGCATCTGCAAGAATTAATGATAATGATGGTAGTATGTATGAATATCAATTTGACATGATAATGTATAAAAAATGTGTAAAAAATATAATATTTGGCAGTGCTCGTTTGGGGGAGGGTTGTCGAGAAAGTATACATTTTCTAATTCTATGGAAAAGAAGAGGTGTTGGAAGCTGTTGGAGATTTGAATGGTAACCTTTTACAACAGTTTTTGGAAAAGCTTATATTTAGCTAATTTGAAGTATGCACAGGACTGCACACGATGATTAAAAAGCTTAAATGAGAAAAATTTATCAAAATACTTGCAAAATTATCGTTCTTTGTACATGTATATAGATTATTTAAAAAATAATTGTTTTTAATCGCTTTAACTGTAACAGGTAATTCATCCTAGTAAAATACAGTTTATATAGCCATACATTCTAAATATTCATGCAACGAAATAATGTTTTGATACATTACTTCTAATAGAAATATGGAGAATAATTATTTCTTAAGTATAACTCTTATAAAGACTATAAATTCTTTGTATTGGCAGGAGTCGCGTTGTTTTCAAAATGCGTCTTATAATTGATTATTGAGTTACTCCTCTTTTATCATGAGTTTTGAAATAGTAATTGTTTTTTATTCTTTTATTGAAATCTTATGATGGCTATCTTTGAAAACAAGTTTAGGATGCACTTTGGAGTAGGTAAAACATGGTTAGAGCAAAATAACTGTTATTTCTAATTTTAGTTGTGAATGCTACATATGAAAAAGTAACATTTGATTGTAATGTAGTTGTAAGTGAAACAGAGTACAGCATTGCCGACAGTTTGCATGAATTCACTGTTCAAAATTAGGGACAGTATGATGCCGAAATCAATCCCAAAATGGCATAGAAATTTATGCCTTTGTAACAGGGTACTACATATTACCGGAAATACTGACATTTACGGAAAACATGAGACAAAGTACAGTTTTTAACTTGTATTTATTCCTTATTTGCCACAAATGGCAATGATAATTAACACATGCGACAACTGTGCACCATAAATGTATGACTGTTATGCCCAAGTTGGAGCTGGATGCATGCTTACCAGCACAGGAGACAGTTTCACACATTTTTTTTCAACATTTGTAAAGATTCCAGTTTATTGTTGGGAAATAATTATGCCCCTCTTTGAAGGAGGGGCATATTGTTTTGCTGCTGTTGGTCGGTCCATTTACAGTTTCTGCTCATTATCTCTGGAACTAATAAAGATATTGAATTGATATTTAGTATGCAGATACATCTCAAGGATATCTAGGTCAAGTTTAAACTTGGTTATTGTTCAACAATTTTTGTCATAGTTATCCCCCTTGGACCTAGAAAATTTCTTAAAATTAGCAGTTTCTGCACATTTATTATCTCTGGAACCAATAAAGATATTGAATTTAATATTTGATATGCTTATACATCTAAAGGATTCAGATTCAAATTTGGTTATGGTTCAATAATTTTTGTGAGAGTTATCTCCCTTGGACTTAGGAAATTTTTAAAAATTAGCAGTTTCTGCTCATTATCTCTGGAACCAATAAACATTATAAAAATGTGGAATTTATTTTTGATATACTGATAAATCTAAAGGATATTTAGGTCAAGTTCAAATTTAGTTATGGTTCGATAATTTTTGTAAGAGTTATCCTTATTGAACTTAGAAAATTTTTTAAAGTTAGCAGTTCTTCATTTACTCTGGAACAGCTAGATAAATTGAATTAATATTTGGTATACAGACACATCTTAAGGATATCTAGGTCAAGTTAATAAGTTATAATTAAGATATCGTTCAGTTATTTTTGTCAGTTATCCCCTTTGGACTTCGAAAATTTCTTAAAATATGCAGTGTCAGCTCAGTGCACAGTGATGAAATAATTATCGCCCATGATACTTTATTGGTCACTGAAAATATGCTGATTCGGATAATATGCTGATTCTGATTCAATTCTCAGTAATAGAAAATCACTGATATAGAAAAATTTTTAAATTTTTAGAAAGGTTGATTGATTGATTGATTTTTGTTTTACCTCACACCACGAATATTTCATGTATATGGTGATGGCATCTGCCTGATGTGGGGCATACAAATTTTGACCTTTGCAATAGACCCACCTGAAGCAATGAGGGATCTTTAACGTGCCATGCATACCATGACACGGGGCCTCAGTTTTTACTGTCTCATCCGAAAGACATGACCAGAGCGGAATTTGAACCCCAGCCTCCTGATCAGGAGTCCACCGTGATACCACCAGGCCATGCCGGCTTAAAAAAGAGTGTCAGTGCTTTATGCCCATGTTACTAAAATAACCAAGGGGTGGGGGGAGGTGGATGGGCATATGCTACGTTGGCGTTGCTCTTGTTTATATTAAATATTGGAAAGGGAAAAGATAATTTGATCTGAAAGCACAAAAATCTGGCGTTTTATAATTCTGTACATTGTCTCCTTTCAAAATAATCATGTTTAAGGCATTGAGGATTGTACAACTTTTGGCACTTTTCAATTTGGGGATCTAAAGGTATATACATGTAGCACGAACCAAAATGTGTTTTCAGTACATTTATGTATGTTTTCAGTACTTTGTTTGGGGTTTTTGATAAATATCAGTGTTTTCGGTAATTCAGAGAAATGTTGACAACAGACCCATCCAAAGCAGTGCAGGATATTTCACATGCAACACCTTAAATCCGTGACACAAGACCTTAGTTTTTACGGTCTCGTTTGAAAGACAGAACATTGGTGTGCCCACTGAGGGAATTGAACCCAAGACATCTCAATCACAAGCTGAGGACCTCATCCACTGAGCTTACTGGCTTTATTTCATGTTAATATGAACTAGAACTGTCCTAACGGGACAAATACCCCCCGCGGCACCAAATTTCAAAATAGGGCATAGATCAAGGACAAAACACCAAGGACAAAAGACCAAGGTCACAAGGTCAAAAATGTTGATATCGAAGGGTCTTGCCACAACGAATACACATGTGTAGTATGAAGGTCCCATCTCTTTTCTTTCAAAAGTTATGGCTAAGGTTAAAGTTTTTAAAAAGTAAGTCAAATATCAAGGCCAAGGTCACAAGGTCAAAACTTTTGGTACCAAATGAAAGGTCTTACCACGAGGAATATACATGTATAGTATGAATACCCAGTCTCTTTTGATTCAAAAGTTATGGCTAAGGTTAAAGTTTTTAAACAGTAAGTCAAATGTCAAGGCCAAGGTCACAAGGTCACAAATTTCGGTACAAAAAGAAAGGTCTTGCCTCAAGGAATATACATGTGTAGTATGAATACCTAGTCTCTCTTGGTTCAAAAGTTATGGCTAAGGTTAGTTTTTAAAAAGTAGGTCAAATGTCAAGGCCAAGGTCACAAGGTAAAAAATTTTGGTACCAAAAGAAAGATCTTGTCACAGAAAATAAACAAGTGTAGTATAAACACCCAATCTCTTTTGGTTCAAAAGTTATAGTTAAGGTTAAAGTTTTTAAAAAGTGGGTCAAATGTCAAGGCCAAGGTCACAACGTAAAAAATTATGGCACCAAAAGAAAGGTCTTGCCACAAGGAATAAACATGTGTAGTATGAACATCCAGTCTCTTTTGGTTCAAAAGTTATAGCTAAGGTTAAAGTTTTTAAAAAGTAGGTCAAATGTCAAGGCCAAAGTCACGAGGTCAAAAATTTTGGCACCAAAAGAAAGGTCTTGCCACAAGGAATATACATACTTCGTTTGTGGGGGGTATAACAAAAGTTTAATGGAATTCTGTTAGCAATTTGTAACAACTGTAGGCCAGCAATCAAACTCAAAGGTTTCCTTTTAAAGAAATCTGTTGTATCTTGCCCAAACCACATCAGTTTGTACACTTTCACAGTGTGGCTCCCCCAAAACTTTGATTACAGAAAGGAATTGTCCAAAACAGAACTGCATAAAATCTTGATGAACCCCTGTTCAAATCACTAGTAACAAACAGTATTTTGTTATTACAGACTAACCAAAGAGAAGTTATCATATGAAAAGGAAGCTGTGCAGACAGAAGAGAAAATAGAGAAAATGAAAGCTAATGGAGAAGATGAATATAACATTAAAAAAATGGTATTGAAAATTTTCATTTCACATATTACTTTTAAAAGAAAAGAGAAAAAGGAAAAAAATCAATATTATAATTTTAAAAGTTACTAAGGGAAAGGGATAGATATCTGTCTTAGCTGTAAGGCAGAAGTTAACAAGGAGATGTACAATAAAACTTGGTAACAAGTAATACAATACATGCAATGATATTACAAAAATATTAATTGTATGACCGATGCCATACCGACTTAGGATGGTCATATGAGTAACAAACTCTACTCATTTGGTGTGGTTAATGTTCAAAAGATGACTGTTCCATTGATTTATATTTGTTAGACCTAACACTATGTTTATGTAAGTACTTGTATGGATCATATAGTTTCTAGCCTCTGTACATGAATAAATGTGAAACTTATTAATAAGCAAGAATATTGATTCTTTAAATTCCATATTAACAGCATGAGGTTTTGCAAGAGTCAAAACAAATGATCCCGGATTCATTGAAGAGACTGAAAACTGCCTGTGTTGATTTAGAGACTCTTTTAGTAAGTTTCATATACATGTATATTTAATCCAAGAGTTGCTGTACTCATCAATATACCCAGTTTTTGATGTATGACTTCATTCTCAAGTTTTTAATTTCACTGTGTATCTTTAATTCTAAGCAAGATAATTTACCCACTGACCACATTGTCATAGTTATATAGTATTCTGAATTTTTTCCTATAAACAAAAATATTTCTACATTAAAAATTGTCAAAGCAGAACTCCTCCAAAACTTGAATTGGATGTATAATGTCAATCACAGTATATTCTCATGTACTTTGCAGGAGAAAGAAAGTGATTTATCAGAGACCGAGGAATACAAGGCTGCCCAGACAGCATTAGAGGAATCCAAGAAAGTCATACCCGACTCATAGTTAACTTGCTACAGTACTGATCTCCTAATGCCTGTGCTCATTGACATCAGTCACTGCTTCTAAACAATTGTTTCTTTGCGAGAATGTGAAATTATTTAAACATCTAGTTTTCTATAATTTTGTGAATGGTCTTGTGTATGCTTGGTGAATGCTACTATTACAGTTTTCATCATTATAAAGATTATGATTTAAAAGAATGATTCTTTGTTTTAAATACCAGCATATTTGTTGTCCATTAATTTCAAATTCAACATTTTTGAATTGTGTATACATGTTAATGTTTATTTTGTGTTTTATGCTAACACAGAATTTTGTTTAATTATATCGGTATTTCTGTGTAGCTTGAAAATGACATTTTTTTATATATGAAATTGATTTAAGTAAATTCTGCATTTGAATTTTAAGAACAAATTGAATAAATTGCACTACAAACTTTACAAGTCTTGTTACCTTTAATTGCTTTATACATAACATCATAATTAATACCCATCTCTCATAGTGATGGGATTTCTTATGGATCAAGGGACTGTTTTACTATAAAGCTTTTAACAAATTGTAAATGTTAATGGAACATTAATTACAGTTAGGCTAATTCTTTGATGTAGAATTAATTTTGATTTATTTATTGAAGTATATAGTTATTTAAATATGCACAACCACTGTAAATGCCCAAGATAAAGCTTTCAAGACACATGTTGTTTATTCTGCATGAATAACATTGATCGGTGACGTCATAACGTCCAATATTTGATCCACTTTTCTGCACAAAAAGCAATGTGTGGCAGACTTTTGATTGTTATGCTTATGACATCATAATGAAATGTCCAACCTTGTGTGATGTCATCAAAGTCGTATTTTGCGCTAAAGTGCTTGACATTCGACAAAAGTCATTCTGGATAAATGTTATGTTGTCATGGGAAACCAGCAGTTTCTTTCAGTTTATAACTTCCCTCTGAAATGATTTGCTGATGAGGTTTATTAATAAGAAATGGAAGTTTCCAGTACGATATTTTGGGGTTAAAAGCGCATATGTATAGAATACGCGTCTTATTTTGTGTTTTCATGCAGGAATGAATTAAAATGTCTGATGCATTTATGAGATACATATCTAATAGATGCATCATCCATTTTAATTCATTCCTTCATGAAAACATAAAATTAGACACTTATTTTATATATATTTTTAATTGTTTAGTGAAACGGGAATTCTTTAGTCAAATTTTTTAAGTGTTAAGAAATGAAGACATTTACAATTGAGAGAGTTGTAGTTCCAACATTCTAATCAACTTGTCATGATAAGAGAAGCATTGGTCCAAGTATTATGGAAAAGTATCATATTTTGTTGTACTAAAAGAGAAGACATGATTTTGATATGAATTATGTCTTATTATTGTAGATGTTTGAAATTTCTAGTGAACAGGCAGCTCAAAGAACAGGACAAAGAAAGTACTGTTTGTGGATCACTATTTCATCATTCTAATGAATGAACCTTTTTGTAAAGCTGTGCTATTCACAATTGGTAGATAAAGATCCTAGATACTAATGCTAACAATGTTGCCATGGTGACTTTGGAAACGACCAAAGACCTTGTTTCAAGGTCATGAAACACATTTGAGTCACGGGCAATATTCACAATTTGGTGGAGATTCATTCATAGAAGAAAGATGATAAGCTTGGGCATGAATTTTAATAATGATACCAACAACTGAAGTAAATCCTGATAATCTCTGGTAAAACTAACAGATTAACAAAATGAATGCTGTAAGGTGCTTGTCTGGTGCTGGACCCTTATAATTCTTGAAAGCTTTTTACAAAGGGTTGACAATGGATGTACAATACTAATGACATCAATAATTCCACAATGGTTAATAATACCACCTTACTTGGTCATTATTATCCACCTTTGTCAGTTCCCAACCAGAAGCTTCTTAACAGGACTAGTACTTCAAAGTTGTACTACAACAAATTTGGTCACGGGCCCACAATGGCCATTGCAATGTGATTTTGAGCCTCGATCATGACGCACCCTTGTGTTATGGGTAACTATTGTGTCATCCTGTTTCTGAAGTAATCATGAGTCTAGGATGAAAAACTCTTGAATTACAGTCTTTAAAATAGTGTAATAAAAGATTACCACACTCGCCTCAATACACTATTTGTCAAACACTGTTGAAAAGCACGTAATACATTCACATTTTTAGTCCCCCACCAATGAAAGTGGAGGCGACTATAGGTTTCCACTTTCTGTCTGTCCGTCTGCCCATCTGCCTCTCGCACAAAATTTCCAGACATTTCTTGGTCATGCCTACAGATATCAAGCTGAAACTTGGTAGCAAGCTTTCCCATCAGGACTTTGGTCACGGTTGACCTGCTTTTTCCAGAGTTATTGCCCTTTCCTAAAAATCAGTTTTCTGCACTTTTCTTGGTCATGCTTACAGATATCAAGCCGAAATATGGTAGCAAGTGTCCTCATGAGGAGCTACAGATCAAGTTCAACTTTCAGCACCTTATGGATTTGTGATCAGTGGGGGACTTGTATTGCTTTAGCAGTACTCATTGAATGCTTGTATTATCCTAAGTGTAATAAATCTAATTTAAATGTGGTAAATGTAGATTACCTCTGATACTGGTTTAATAGTTCAAATTTCTTCTTCAATTGTTTGTAGGTTAATTAATCTTCCCTCTTCCATCATTTCCTGTGTTGACACCCCCTCCTTTCATTAATATACCAACTACAATCGCATTAAATATTGAGGAGGTGTGAAAATCCCTGTTTAATATGCACATCTTCATATTATGATCTTCCTTTGTACTAAGTTTCATCAAAATCTATCAAAGGGTTTAGGAGGAGCATAGAACAATTTAAGCCCAAGGGCAATAATGCTTGTACCGGGGTAATTGTGTAATTGTAACAGCATTCCTCTTCCCATATGCATATCTTCATAGGGTGTTCTTTCTTTGTACCAAGTTTCATCAAAATCCCCCAAAGGATTTGGGAGGAGTTGTGAAGACATAGTGGGACAGACATATAACAGCAGAATAGCATAATATGTCCACAGATTATGCGGGCGTATAAAAGAACAGTAGGAAGTTCTATAGAAAATTATAATCTTGAACAGAGTCATTCAAGCATAAAATCAAGGTCAGATGCATCGTTAGATGAATGTGCTTAAGTCAGCATACCAAGATGAAGCTATGGTATGTTGTGTATAGCTAGCACCTATAAATTTCTCCACTACTGAATTGCCTTAAACTATTTAATCAAGTTACTAAAGCAGAAAATGTAGGTCAGATGCTTCATGGGATGCATGCATTTAAATCAGCATCCCAAGATAAATCTATGGTGCAAGAATGGTAACTGTAGAACCTATACTTTCTTCAATATTGAATTATCCAAAACTACTTAACCAAGTCACTGAAGCAGAAAATGTAGGTCAGTTGCATCATCTGATGCATGTACTTAAGCCAGCATCCCAAGATGAACCTAAGGCGCACATGCAACTTTAGTTCCTGTAGCACCTATACTTCTTTAAATACTGATTGACAAACTACTTAACCAGACGTGGACTGGAATGCGTGTGCCAGGGATATAGCATAAGCTTATTTCATCTTTGTCAAGGTGGGCTAAAAATGTTTGATGAAACAATCTTTGATATTTGATCCAAAAACAATAAGGATTCTCCATGGGATATATGGCATTTGCTATATATATTTTAGAAACAATAAACAATGTAAAACAAATTCTTTTTTAATAATTTTAGTTCTGAAATGTCTCAGCACCATAAAGAACTAGATTTAACAATGGATCAAACACAAGTTTAGAAAGCTTTTTCACAAATAAGCAAACCGTTTATCCATATTCTTAAAATGACAAAGCAAGATCTGAAACAATCATTCATTTTGTTATATTCTATCTCATTCTATCACTTTCAAGTGAATTCTGCATTTTTGTATGTAGATCATTGTCCTTGAATAAACATTAAAATTTACAAACTGATGGCAAATATTATATGTAAATATACATCACATTTTCTATTTTGAAAATGAACTGTCTTCCAGTTAAAAGAAATATAAAGGTCCTCTATATCTGGAATTAAACATGTATATATATATATATATATATATATATATATATATATATATATATATATATATATATATATATATATATATATATATATATATATATATATATATATATATATATATATATATATATATATATTTATATATATATATATATATATATATATGTATATGTATTATACACTTCACTAGAATACATTGATATATTGTTTGATTTGTTAATGACTGATATAATGAACAGATACTTTAAATGATTTGGAAGAAGATTCTTTAAAAAAATGTATTGCACAGCATACAATACCTGAATATACAACAAAAAACTTCTTTGTAAATTTGTAAAATGGAAATAATTGTATAAGGTTAAAATACTATATGCTTGCAAGATATGAGAAAACCTGAATCCAAAAGACTAGAACTTAAACATGTTTCCACATATATGTCACACAGATCAAAAACTTTTGAACAAATCGTCATACACGCAACACATATACTTGTAGAAAAGTCTACATTAATATCAAAGATAATAAATGATTTCTGAGTAAATCTGAGTCATACATGACAAAATATACAAATAGTAATGATTTACAGCAATGTAAAAATAAATCAATTGTATCTACATTATTACAAAAGATAGTTAAAGATATACTGATGTAAAAAAAATGCTGATAACACAAAGGATTTAGAGACTACCAGTCTTTAGGGAGACCAATGTAATACATGTAACTTTGTGTTACCCACATTCCTGAAATACATATACCAATAATAGAATTTGAAGGGAAGATAAATATTCAGTAACACCAATCTCCGGTGACAGTGTTAAACCAGATGGTAGCTGAAGGGTATATAAAACGCTGGTGACAGATGGCATTAAACCAAGAAACTTAAATTCAAGGATATATAAAACTGATGACAGATTTAATTAAACTAGATGATAGCTTATACTCAAGGATATTTATATAACTCTGGAGGTAGATAGTGTTAAACCAGAGGATAGTTTACACTGAAGGGTATATAAAACTCGAGTGACAGATAGTGTTAAACCAGATGATAGTTTATACTCAAAATATATGTACCTATTTCAGCATGATGGAAGTAGGTTTCTAGTATATTGACGTTTTCATGAATTCACACCATCTGTGACGTTCTTTCGTATACACATTTCTATCAGTGTAGTCATGTATTTCACACAAATGACGGTTCTAGCTCCACTTAAATATGAATCCTGATCATAATAGTACACACACAGTAAACGGCTCAATGTACAACTCTGTATATTTCAGAATATTATCAACAATTTTAAACAATGTCCTACCTGATGAAAAACATGTCTCATCCCATTTTGGCATGCCTACATTTTTTGTACATTTTATGTGCATAATGTATAATTTCTTGCGATGAAAGCAATGTAACCAAAAGTAAATACTGATTTCAATTAATTGGCAACAGAACAAAACTGAATAAAGACAGTAAACAACACATGTACAACTTAATTAAAAAATTATGTAGGCCCAATTAGAGGTCATATTACTATAGGTTTTAAACCTAGATTAAGAAATTAAAACAAGTATTTATAGGAAAGAAAATCTAAAACTAAGGACTGTGTTTGTGAAACACTGAAGTTTACAACTCCCAAAAATATGCTGATCAAGCAAACCTTTACTGTCCTATTTCTGAACCCTTTACTACCTTTACTGTCCTATTTCTGAATCCTTTACTACCTTTAGAATTTCATGATGTTACTGATATATAAGAAATTCCAGCATATAAGGTTTAAAGGCATAACAGAAACATAATGGACAATAGACAAATATCAAAATTAATCTCCATAAGCAATGGAAATAAATGGTTTAAATAAAGATTGAGATTCTATCTTCCATTATCATATGTACATATATGTGCATATTACAAACTGTATGATTTGTATCCTGGATTTTAAAACAGAAAATAAGTGAATAATATAAGCATCACAGTTAAATACAATAAAAAACAAAAATAACATTTGGATTTCATTAAAGTATATCATAAATACATGAACAGTAGATACCCATCACAGTTCAATTTAACATTAACAATCAAGTCTTTGTCTACAACAGTTGTGAATGATGACTATGATAATTGAGCAATTATGTGATATGATGAGATTCACAGTCAATGAAAGTTGATTTTGGGTCACGCTTGCTTCTTCTTGGACAGTTCAGGCACATCTGGTCGTAAATAACGGAAGTGAATCTGAAACACACATCAGAATACATGTGATTGTCATTTGTATAGAATATTGTAAACAAGACTTTATTCTAATGAGACTTTTTCAAAGAAAATTCTCTCATAAAATCAAAATGCCACTTTTATACCCCATTTACATGCATGAGGTATAAGGCATAAATTCTATTTACCGGAACAAAGTTATCATGAATACAGGAGATTTGCATCACAGATGTAATGTGTTGAGTTGCACCTTAGAGTGAATAATGTCTTGCTACAATGTTTTAAGACAGATTAGAGTTCCCCACCAATGACTTTGACCTTTTGACCCAAGAAACAATAAGGCACATCTGCTCATGGTGAGTAAGTGTATGTAGTTTCATTGCAATAGCACTAAACATATTGGACTTGCGGTCCAGAAACCAATTTTTTATATTCCACTTCTATGACCTTGACCTTTTGACCCCAGAAACAAGAGGGCACATTTTCAACTCATGCTGAGTAAGTGTATGAATTTTTATTGCATCAGCACTAAACATTTTGGAGTTATAGTCCGGAAGTCACTCCTATGACCTTGACCTTTGCCCCTTTGACCCACGATAGGGCACATCATCCACTCATGCTGAGTAAGTGTATGAAGTTTCACTGCAATAGCTCTTAAAGTATTGGTCTTGAGGTCCGGAAACCTATATTTGATAACCCACTCCTATGACCTTGACCTCTGACCAATTGACCCCAGAAACAACAGGGCACATCTTCAGCTCATGGTAAGTAAGTGTATGAAGGTTCATTGCAATAGCACTAAATGTATTGGAGTGATGGTCCAGAAACCAATTTTTTATATTCCACTTCTATGACCTTGACCTTTTGACCCCAGAAACAAGAGGGCACATTTTCAACTCATGCTGAGTAAGTGTATGAATTTTTATTGCATCAGCACTAACATTTGGAGTTATAGTCCGGAAGTCACTCCTATGACCTTGACCTTTGCCCCTTTGACCCACGATAGGGCACATCATCCACTCATGCTGAGTACGTGTATGAAGTTTCACTGCAATAGCTCTAAAAGTATTGGTCTTGAGGTCCGGAAACCTATATTTGATAACCCACTCCTATGACCTTGACCTTTGACCAACTGACCCCAGAAACAACAGGGCACATCTTCAGCTCATGGTAAGTAAGTGTATGAAGGTTCATTGCAATAGCACTAAATGTATTGGAGTGATGGTCCAGAAACCAATTTTTGATACCCCACTAACTTTGACCTTGACCTTTAACCTTTTGACCTCAGAAACAATAGGGCACATCTTCCACTCATGGTGAGTCAGTGTATGAAGTTTCATTGCAATAGCATTTAACATATTGGACTTATGGTCCGGAAATCATTGGTTGAGGTACACCCACCAGTTCGCCTCACATCAAATTAAGAGCCGAGTTTCTTTTCAGATATCAAATTTATGAAACAGAACTGTTACAACAAAAGCCATTTACAGTATGATTCATGAAACCTAACTGAGCAATATCGTTACTGTCAAACATAATCTGGTAAATCTTATAATCTTGTCATTGTCAAAAGGAATTTAGAAATACTATAAATACTGTATCTTCACATATAAAAATATATTATGTGATCATGTCATTATGATGATATAAAAATCAAATACCTTGTCACTGTTAAACAGAATGTAGGCAAGCTATTTATCAGACAAAATGTGGGGAAAACTACTTACCTTGTCACTGTCAAATAGAAAGTGGTAAAGTCACTTACCTTGTTACTGTGAGACAGAATGTAGGAAAGTTACTTGCCTTGTCACTTTCCAAAAGAATATGGGAAAGTCACTTATCTTATCAGTGCCCCAAAGATGAAGGGAAGTCACTTACCATATTACTGTCACAATAAATGCAGGAAAATCACCGTGTCATTTAATAGAATACAGGAAAGCTATTCATCTTGTCACAGTTTAAAAGAAAGTCAGTAAGCAACTTACCTTGTTGCTGTTCAATAGAAAGTGGGATAGCCACACTTACCTTGTCACTGTCAGATGGAATGCGGGAAAGGAAGTCTAACAACTCATTGTTTGGAATGGCATTTGGAGCTCTTAGCTTCTTTGTAAACTTGTTGATACCTTAGTTGAATTGTTAATTTATAACTAATCATTTCATATACATGTATCATTGGTTTTTTCAAGTTCTATGTTTTATAATGAGACCTTGATCCAACAACAACCCCCACCACCACCACTCCTATAGGATGAATTTTAATGGGTATGATTTTATTAAAGCTTTTCAAAAATGCAGCAAAAAATATTCATGTTAGCACTTTGGTTTTTGGGTTGTTTGGGAGTTATGGGGCAAAAACCATTTAAAAAAAAAATCCCAGAAAATTAGAAAAACTCCATAACTCATACCTTTTACATATTTTCAGGTATCTATGGTTTTCATATATTACAGACGTAAACCCATAATTATACTGGTGTGAACACATTTTGTCCTTTTAATTCAACGTTTTTGGGGAAATAACTTAAAAGTTTTAACAAAAATTGCTTAAAATTGGAGAAAACATTATATTCTGCTTGGGGGGTATCAGACCCATGAAAAATCCAAGCAAGATTGTAAAAGCTATGATTTTTTTTATTTTTTCAAGGCCTGTATCTTCTTGGTACAATATATCCTACAAACTCAGCAATATCAACACTTTGGCACTTAAGGTTTTGGAGAGTTATTGGGAAAAATCAGTATATTTTTATAAAAAATCACAGAAAAAGGTGGAAGAGCTTCCTCATACATTTATCATATGTTCTGATTCCAGTATACCAATATTACAGACAGAATAAACAATCAATAATAATGACCCGAAAACACTGTGTCTTTTTGATGCATGTACTACCAACTTTTCCAAAAAAAAAAAAAAGACACTGAAAACTGGGGAAAAGCCTATATAATAGGAATATACATACATGTGAGCAGAACACCCATGTTTTATCCCAGATATGATTATCAAAAGAATGATGGTCTGACACCTTATACAAAATGCCACTAAGTAATCCATGCAAATGCTTTGGCTTTTCGGCAATATTGTAGTTTTGAGTAAAAACTCACTGAAAATTGGAACAAACTACTTAATTCTAATATTTTTTATATTTTTTTTGTATCCAACCAAATAGATATGTGACAAATATAATGTATACATGTATATAATAAACTAACTTGACTATTTTTTTATGATGAGCTGACAAAAATCATACTCTTCAAATGCCTCCTAGGGAGGCACAATTACATTTCGGGAACACTGTCTAAGTCTTCATTCATAGGGTTGTTATACATGACACTTAATTTATATTTGATGATAAATTAGTATTAAGCCTACTTGTTTACAAAAAAAAAAACCCTAGTAACTTGGATTTTAACAGTGCATATCTTTTCATGAACTGCTTTACAAATTATAAAATTTGAGGCCATTCCAGTCAAATTAGGAAGATATATAAAAATATGTTAAAACAAATCCTTAAAGTTAAATTTATAATACTCACCCCAGGCCATTACAAGATATCGTATTGGAATGTAGTATAAAATGAATGCACCAACAGACAATGCAATGACAGCAAGTGTAGACAACCAGGGCACAGACCAGTTAAAGGTGCTATAAATAAAAGCCCATACATATAAATATACATATTGTATGAATTATGTAACAATACAAACAAAATTCAATAAAACGCCCCTAACTACTACATGTACTACCATTCAGACTTCAAACTGACTATCATAAAATTAATGTCTGTTACAATAGATATTTTTCACTGCTGAATTCCTGTTTGAAATGCTGCAATCTTTATTAAAATGTCCTTAAAATGTGATTAACTTATCTTTGAGCTAAATTACGATTAAGAGTTTGTCTCAGACAGAAACAGGAAAAAAACCTCCCAAGACTTGTGATGACAACATAGCTCGCTGGCAGGGCATTGTCAGAGGAAAAGCATGTATTTTCAATCTTTTTTTTAATACAAGGTCAAGTCCAAGGTAAAGTTCAGAAGTTAATATGATAAAAATCTCTGGTCACAATAAATCTACATGTTAAATCCCTATCTCTCTTTTTTTAAAAAGAAAAAGCCCAGGAAAAAATTTCGGAAAGTTGGTCAAATTCCAAGGTTAAGGTCACAGGTCAAAAGTCATGATCTCAAATGAAAGCTCTTGACATGAAGGACCTATGCATAAAGTATTAAATCCCTACCCCTATTTGTTCAAAAGATACCGCCCATGTTAACGACTTTGAATAGGTCAAAGTTCAATGTCAAAGGTCATGGTGTCAAATGAAAGCTCTTCACATGAGGGACCTTTGTGTGGAGTATCAAAGCCCTATTCCTACTGATTCAAACAAGAGGCCCAAGTAGGCATATATCGCTCACCTGAGTACCTAGATTATCAGTCATGCAGGAAAGAAGAAGTTATTTATTTTTGCATTATTGTGACTAAGTCAACACAATTGTTAAAAATATGTCCATTTTAATTTTAGACCAGAATAAAAAACAACAACAGTTTTTTGCACATCCATTCAGGTTATTTTGATAGTAAGCATTTGCTTTGTCTCTGCAAGATGTGATTCAGTCATTTTCTTTAGGTGAGGCCTTTTGTTGACTGATTTCAAGTCTGGGTCATGAACAACAATTGTTTCAAATATTGTCCAGATCCAACTTAAAATTGCCTAATTTCATATGTTGAGTGTTGAGAAACATCTGAAAACTTATTTAGATGTATAAAGAAATGAAAAAAAAATTTTGACCACAGCTGGATTTGAACCACTACTCTCCATATTTTAATTATCAAGTGGTATATGTACCATTGTGAGACCTAGTTTTTAGACATGGTGGTATCATCTGTTGACCAATTTGGATGAAATGTACAAAATTAATAGAGGACCTATAGTACTTCATGTACACCATATTTCATTAAAATCTTTCATGTGGTATATCAGCAGAAGTTAAAAATGTGAAGAATTGTCCCTATACACCCTCATTTGGAAGTCTTAAAAAATTCATAGAAAATCCAAAACGAGATACTGACAAAAAATTTCAAAATAACATGATCAAAATACTCCATAAAAAATCATCATTATCAATTAACTAGGAAATATGACACTTTTCTGCATTGAAATCACTAAGTCCAAACAAATGTCGAAAAATTTTCTAAAATTTGATTTTGGAAGGGAACCAAAATGACAAGACTTCTTCACTCATCCCTCTAGATCTTTTCTATGCATTCTATTTGTCTCTGTATACAGCCAGTATGAAGAAGAAGATTGTCAAAGGAGGGTACTCTATCGTCAGCTACTTTTGACTGTGGTGGCGCCACCTGTAAAGAGGTCTGGACGAAAACAACAGAATTTGAAGGGGATCATAAGTGATTTATTCCTACCAAGATCTATTAAAATCCTTCGAACAGTTTTGCAGAAAAAGTTCAAAATGTGAAAAATGGCCAACCCCACCCCCCTTTTTTTGAAGTCATAAAAAATTCATAAAAAATCCAGACATTGAGATATTAACAAAATTCTTTCACAATAATATTCCTTACCATAATTATGATCAAAATAGTCCTTAAGAAATCATTATTATCAATTAACTGATAAACATGACACTTTTCCACATTGAAATTACCAAGTCCAAAAAAATGTCGAAATAACGTCAAGAATTTGATTTCAGTTGGTTGGTTGGTTGATTGGTGTTTTACGTCGCTTTCAACAATATTTCAGTTATATCGCGACATGGAAGCAGGAGGTTACCAACCTCTTAAACATAGTGGCGCAACCCGGGAATCGAACCCGGATCGTCGGCGCCGCAAGCCAAGCGCTTAACCACTACACCAAGCCTGCCCCTTTGATTTCAGAACAGAACCAAAACTAACAACACTTCTTCACACATCCCCCTCTAGATCATTCCTATGCATTCTGTTTGTCTCTGTATGCCCCCAGTCGGAAGAAGAAGTTTGTTAAAGGAGGGTACCCTCTGTGATCTACTTTTGCCTGTAGTGGCGTCAGGTGAGCTAAAAACAGAGTACAGATTAAAGTTTCTGAAAAGTAGGTCAAAGTCCAAGGTCAAGGTCAAATGTCTTGTTATCAGATGAAACCTTTTGTCTGAGTGAAGTATCAAAGCCCTAATCCTCTTTGGTTCAAAAGATATATCCCAAGTTAAAGTTTTTGAAAAGTAAGTCAAAGTCCAAGATCAAAGTCACAAGATCAAAAGTCAAAGTATCAATTGAAACCTCTTGTCATGAGAAACTTATGTGTAAAGTATCAAAGCCCTACTCCTAGTGGTTCAAAGATATAGCCTGTGATAAAGGTTTTAAAAAGTAGGTCATTCAAAGTTCAAGGTCAAAAGTCATGGAACCAAATAAAACCTATCATCATGAGGAACATATATGTACAGTATCATACTCCTACCCCTATTGCTATAAAAGATATAGCCCATGTAAAAGTTTTTTGAAAAGTTAGTAAAAGTGGAAGGTTCAAAGTCACAAAGTCAAAATCATGGAATCAAAGAAAGTTCTTGTCAAGAAGAAACTATGTGTTAAGTATCAAAGCTGTACCACTAATGGTTCAAAAGGTATAGCCCAGGTCAAAGTTTTTAAGCACGAGGACATGGAAGCACAGGGGTATGACAATAGCTCAATGACATTTCATCCTGGCGATCTAAAAATTCATCCTGAAGGGAGTTCGTTGTTAGAATGAGAGCAATTTTTGGAATAGGTAATAAATATGTACAAATGTATATGACTGACATGATTTGATGACACAAATATATTATTTGAACCCTATTTTAATTGTGAAGTTTAAAAACTGGTTTCAGCTGAGATTACTTACTTACACTATATACGAACTCAAAGCATCAAATTTTACAAAATGGAAACCTTACATATAACACAAGCACTTCCTAAAAATTCAGTAAACTTAGTGTAGATCAGATTATCTGAAGTAGTTTGAAGATACATATATTAAACTTACTTTTTGATTCGTTCTCCCAGACAAGCTACCATGTCCATTGCTTCCTGCACCTTGAGACATACTTGTTGGGCCGCCTGGAATTTCTCTCGCACACTCTTTTTATCATCCTACAATGAGTTGTTTTAACTCCATTAACAGTTATGAAATGGTTGTTTTATAAATCTTCTGTCACTTTATGGGAGCAAAAACATTGTCTCAATATACAAAAACTTAGATACTAATGTTATTTTATAAAAATACGTTTTACATTTAGTGTAATGTTATTGTACATATATTTGAAAGAAACTAACATTTGGTTAAAGTCATTATTGATTGTGGTATAAAATAATTTATGAAGACTTTTTTCTAATTTAATAAAATCTTTAAGTTAGTAAAGAAAGTGTGCTCTCTGAAAATTTGTTAGAGATTGTGATGTAAGATTATCAAAATTTGTATCATAATTTTCAACCAGAAACAAGAATGCAAACAGGAAATGATTTTAAAAAAAGTAACAAAGAGTTTATGATGAAAAGGTAATAAGTAATATAAATTGAATTAATTTAAAATTTTTAGAAGTTACAATTTTCACAGGTGATGCCAAAATATTTCATAATGTAGTAGAACTTTTCTGAGGACAAACTACCTCATTAGCAATGAAATTGATCTAAAGCTGATATTTAACCTTTAAAATTAAAAACCAATTTACAATACTGAAAAATAGCACCTGAATACTACAGACACATATATATTTAGAGTTTTTAACTTGTGAATCTGCTGCATCAACAATATGCTTTACTGGATGCCATCAAATTTTAATTTTCTCAACAACTCATTTACACAAATTTTACAATGACAAATGTGCCATTTCATGGCACCACTTTTTGGAAAATATGCAGCAAGTTCAGCTAAATTTTTCAGATAACAAGAACTAGGGTTTATAGACAACTGGTCATGAACAGACTGAGTATTTACTGAATAAACTATGAAATAAAATAGCAAAGTGGTGCACTGGTAGTTTACCTAAGCTATTTAAAAACAGATTTAGCCAACCTGGTCGATGTAAATCAAGTAAGACACAGACAGAATTACCAACATATAAACGTGTTGTAGTAAACTTCAATGAAAGAAAGTTTCCTTAAAATGTTCCCTCTCCTTCAATTCTTTGTAAATGTTTGTCATGCTGAAAGCATGGCTATTTCTCTCTTATGTTGAAGTTTTTGTATCAGGTAGCACATTACATGTACAATAATAAATAAATGCATTTATTTAGAACTATGCACATAGAAATGAGAGATAATGTAATCTACTAGAGATACAAAAATCATGACATAAAAACAATCACCAAATGTGAAAATATGTATGTTTATAAAAAAGATGTATATAGATAAAATGTATAATGATAATATTATCAAAGACACCCATAACAGTAGAGAGATGATCTACATGAATAGAAAAAAAAAAGCTGTATTAGTAGTCACCAAAAACACAAAACTGAATAAAGGATAAAAAGGCTGGTAAACTTGTCAGAACGTGGCATGAGATTACTGCAAGACAAATCTGAAGGTGATTGAAAGCTGTCAATAAAGTTACCTTTTTCTGATGATCGTTATGAAAACCAAATCAAAACATCAATGATTGATCAAGCTTTTATACAAATTCACAGTTAGCAATTACTTTCTACATCTAATACTGAGTCTATGCTTTTAAACTTGAAATATTCATGCTTGGATTTTATTATCAGTACAATGGAAAAATCAGACAAAAATACAATGGAGTATTACGATATAATCCTAGAGATACAGCCTACATGACAAATGATTCAGTTACAATGCACTAGACATGCAGCACAATACTGGAGTTTGTCTTTCATCTTCATACAAAATCTGACATCATGAGCTACTTATAGAAATTTTAAAGTTACCTTCTCTCGATCCTCCTCATCGTCATCTTCGTCTTCGTCATCATACATCTGTAAAAGACACTTTTACATAAATACTGTTTTTACCTATTGTAATTTTGTTTAAAATAAGCTCTTCTGTTATAACTGTATTACATTTGTACATGAAGCAGTCAAGTCTTCACTCCTTTTACAAATAAACTACTAGTAGTCTAACCTGATTTAAGGGAAAACTTAAAGCAGGTGGCCTCTTTCTGGCTGATAATATAGAGACAATTAGTAGTAAGGAACAGAAAAAGGTGGTTGTTTAAGACAGATGGTCTTTAAAAGAGATTTGACAGAAATGTATATAATTAAATTACATGTAGAATCTGCTAAAAATAACACTGCAAATGAAATAAATAATGAGCGAAGAGAAAAACATCAATTAAATCAGAAAATAGTAAGATTCTGTAAATGATAATAAAGATAGGCAAGTTATTAGTACACGTATCAACTTCAGCTTAATATCTTAAATGAAAATTTTATCAAAAGCGAAATACACTGAGTTGCAAAATGTTTTCCTACTCTAGATTTTATACCTTTCTTCATTATGACCTTGGCCTTCTCATCTTGAAATCAAAAAGGCACATTCTCAGCTCATGGGGAGTATGTGTAGGATGTTTCATAACAATAGGTGGAATCCATATACAGTTATAGTTCAGAAACCATATTCACTTTTCATGGCATAATGACATTGACCTCTGACCTTTTGATTCCGAAATCGAAAGGGCACATCCACGACTCATGGAGAGTATGTGTGTGAAGTTTCATAAAAATATGTGAAATATAAAAACAGTTATAGCCCAGACACCATTTTCATAGGCCCTATGACCTTGACCTTTGGATCCCGAAATCAACAGGGCACATTTCCGCTCATGGAAAGTATGTGGGTGAAGATTCATTACTACACCTAAATAGCTGTAGGAGTTGGAGTCCAGAAACCGTTTCTGTCCTAGATTTTATACCCTTTTTCAATATGACCTTGACATTTGACCAAGAAATCAATAAGGCCAACCTTAGCTCAAGGGGAGTATATGTGTGAAGTTTCATTAATATACTTAAATAATTGTAGGGATTAGAGTCTGGAAACCATTTTCACTCAAGGCCGTATGATTTTGACCTTTTGATTCCAAAATCAAAAGGGCACATCCTTGGCTCATGGGGAGTATGGGTTTGAAGTTTCATCACTATACCTAAATAGCAGTAGGAGTTAGAGATTGGAAAGCAATTGTTTATGCCTGCCACCCATTCCACATCACATTAAAAGCTGAGTTTTGCTCGGCCAAAAAAAAAATACTTCCTTAAAAAAGGACAAAATCACAGATGACAAAGAGATGGACTAGCTGCTAAATGCCTCTGAATCCTTGGAAAAATAATCACAGTTAACAGTGAAGCATGATGAACAGAGTTGTAGCCACATTCATTTACACAACCTAGGAATACAATAATCTCAAACTTTACCGTCCCATAAATGATGTATTAAGCATGATAGTGGACCTTTTAACAACAAAAAAGACATAAGCCATCAAACAGTTCAGATCTTGCACTTTATTCCTAAAGAAATATATGTATATAATCAATATATACGGCCAAACACATTGGTGATGGAAAGTGAAAGCAGAACAAAGTCTGGTAGGGCATTCAACCCCCACTTTGACACCCAATTTGTGAACTTTAAAAAAAAAACCAAACCAGAAATGGTAAATTTGAAAGTTTTATAGGATACCTACCCATTATTCGATTTATCATAAGGTCTTTGATAAACTTATAAATATATAAAATAAATAAATATATCAAATTTATCAAGCTCCTATATCAGTGCCCAAGAGTAGCCCAAATCTTGAATTCCACGGTCCCATGAGTAAAAAGAGTTTAGTTTTAATCCTCAATTTTTTGCAAATATACTTTAGATTTTGATGATACCCTTAAACTTTACTTCATTTCAATTCTCATACAGGGTCAACCTTGCTTAGAGATTATGCTTTAGGTTCCTAGAAATTAAGATTTAGGTGGTTGATAAGGGTTTCATGATTTATGATGCTTTCTAGACCTACTACAGCAATCCAGGAATGAGACCCGATTTGCCTGCACAACAGCAACACTTGTCCTTCCTAAGAGAAAAGGACAAAACAATAGTATAATCCTGTCAAATGAGCCCTATCTCAAGTTTCTTCAGCTTCAGGTTGCTTTTTCAATCTATTTTTTATTTCACCCTACCCCTCCCTCTTTTATAATTTTAGGTGATTTTTCCTCATAATCTTAGAAAAGCCACAGCTGATAAGCTATTTGTAAGAAACAAAATCCTTTCAGATGGATAACCATTGGCAGATATGGATACTTTTTATCTATATACAGATGACACTTCATTAAATTCTGTCTCTATAGATAATGAATAGAAACACATACAAATGAATTTAGTCATTATGTGCTGCAAATGCATCTAATGAAATTGATATAAGTACAATATTGCCTGATAGTATGCTTCTTATTCAAATATGAATAGACTGAGCAGTAAATGCTTAAATCTCATGCACATCCTACTTATTAGTCAGTTCATTAATTACAGATACATGTATGCTGGACAGTATAACATCATTATGTATGCCAGAATACGATGGACAATTAAAACATCATTATGTATACCAGAATACGATGGACACTATAACATCATTATGTATGCCAGAATACGATGGACACTATAACATCATTATGTATGCCAGAATACGATGGACAATTATAACATCATTATGAATGCCAGAATACGATGGACAGTATAACATCATTATGTATGCCAGAATACGATGGACAATATAACATCATTATGTATGCCAGAATACGATGGACAATTAAAACATCATTATGTATGCCAGAATATGATGGACAATTATAACATCATTATGTATGCCAGAATACGATGGACAATAATAACATCATTATGTATACCAGAATAAGATGGACAGTATAACATCATTATGTATGCCAGAATACGATGGACACTATAACATCATTATGTATGACAGAATACGATGGACAGTATAACATCATTATGTATGCCAGAATACGATGGACAGTATAACATCATTATGTATGCCAGAATACAATGGACACTATAACATTATTATGTATGCCAGAATATGCTGGACAGTATAACATCATTATGTATGCCAGAATACGATGGACAGTATAACATCATTATGTATGCCAGAATACGATGGACAGTATAACATCATTATGTATGCCAGAATACGATGGACAGTATAACATTATGTATGCCAGAATACGATGGACAATTATAACATCATTATGTATGCCAAAATACGATGGAGACTACTATAACATCATTATGCATGCCAGAATACGATAGACAGTATAACATCATTATGTATGCCAGAACATGATCAACAGTAAATGAATAATGAGTAAAGTAAAAACAAGAAACACATGCAAACCATGCATCTCTATCATTGCACTATACAAAGATCAAGAGAAATTTTAGTAACAAGCTGTACAGCAACTATCAGCAGTGTTAGGTTGATAAAACAAATCAAAGAAAGAAATTACACAGTACACATTTCAATATGTGCAATAAAGTTAATCTCAAATCTCTAACTACCTTATCCACTTTGGAATTACTTTTTGACTGTAAGAAAACAAACATCAAAGTTTAACTTGAATGTATCTTTACTGAGCATAGTGTGACAGGCATTAATTATATACTAAGGTATTAGTAAGCATTTTTAATATTTAAATCTAGCATCCAAATACCTTTGCGGAAAGCACACCAGCAGACAATTCTACATACATGTATTATCCTACAGAAAGCAGTGGTTAGTACCAAGTTATAAGTTATCTTTCATCAAGTGATATCAATAGTCTAGGTAATTATTTACATACCGATTCAAGCCTCTGATCAGTGGAGAAAGCCTCTGTTACAGAATTCGTAATATAGTTCTTCAGGAATAAAATCAGAAGTGTAATGGGTAGCATGTATGGTTCAAAGTACCATGTTATCACTAGAAATGCCTGCAATCAATAACAAAGAGATATGAAGAGATTTTACTCTGATCATTTACTGATTATTGTATTATGTTGATCCACGATTATTTCACTATATAGTGACAGCATCAGCCTGCTGCATAGAAACTTATACATTTGCAACAGAAACCCAGCTGTAGCAGTGGGGGATCTTTCATGTGCCATGCCTACCATGTAACAGCATCTCAGTTTTTACTGTCTTATCTGAAAGACAGGACATTGGTGTGTCCATGGCAGGAGTCAAACACTGGCTTCAATCTGATCATTGAAAATATACTATTTACATGCAACTACTTTGTACCTTAGCTAGTACATTTTCAAATGTTTGCAGCATTTAAAATCTCCATATAATTTTACAAAAATTTCTTGTTTTTGATTGTAACAATACATCCTCCATTTCTTTGCCCAAAAGTAAAGAATCCGATCTGATGTTACAACATCCACTATAACATACCTAAAGTTAATCAAAAACTTCTGATATTGACTCTTCATGACATATAGTTGTAAACGATAATAAAACAAAATGCAACACAGAGAAAAATATTTAATTCTACTTTAACGTATGGATTACTGATAAACTGTACACAGACATGGAAATGAAATTAGTTTATATAAAATTGAAGAAAATCTTACACAGAAAGCAGTGATACTACGAGGCTTTGACTCCCATGCCCAGCAGCTCTGTAAGAACTTGCCAACTTCCATGACTGACGAAACTAGTTGTGACACACGCTCGATGTTACGCTTCATCACCTGTACAATCATATATTCTTAAATCTTACATACGCTTATTAGGTGCTCATTTCTTCAATTCTGTATCTACCATTACATATCATAAAGTTATATCACTACACAAGATAAAGCAAATTTGGAGTATTGTGGTCCACCACTTTTGGGGTTCTATCAGTAAGGGCGCAGTGACCTGTGACATATCGTCATTGTTGTGCATGTCTAAAGACACACATGCCAAATATGAAGGCCCTACGTCTTACAGTAAAAAAAAGTTACATTGAAGTAGGTCAAAGGTCACAGTCAAGGTCACATGATAAAAAATTCTGGTACCAAAACGAAAAGGTATTGCAATTAGGGACACACATGCCAAAGATCCGTGCCAACAAACAAGATTTATATAAGTTGTTAACTTGTTTCTTAATCATTGTAAAATAAATAAACTTTAAATTTTTTTTTTAAAGAAAAAGCATTACTAGTATGTGATGTGAATAATGCTAAATCTATCAAAAAATTCTGATATTACTAAATCACATTTAACAGAACTAGTTATCTCTAACTCTGCTTTTTTGGTCTAATTATAGTTCCTCTATACGCTCTATTGAAAAACTTGAATAAACAAACTGTTGCTATTGCGCAGAAACTTTTATATTGGTTGTCTGAATTTCTGTCTGAACAAAGGTATCCTGAGGAAACTATACATTACATTTTAAATGTTTTATTAACTCATCTGCATAATTTTAAGTAATTGTAATATTCTAGGTGAAAAAAACAAAGAAAATGTCAAATATTTTGTACTTACAGATATTTTAAATTTAGGGTCTGGTTGCATATATTTCTCCTCCTTTGGATTGACAGTCCTAATGGCAGCTTTAACCTATTACAAATTATCAACTTTATTAGAAAATCAATGCTTCTCCGAAATGATTACAAATGGCCCAGTACTAAATTTGCTAATCAATCCTTTTACAGATACTGTCATGACAAGTCAGCAAGTACTTTTATCTCTGCTTTTGATATAATCAATATGTAATTCTAATACTGATACTGAAGCTGCCATAGATTATACTGTATGATCATTATTCCATGCAGTGCTGGGTATTGGTCAGTCATTTCTATGTGATTAAATTTAGTTTTGACATAAAATAATGTGGCCTGAGGATTGTTTGATTTGGACATTTTTTGACGTCAATGCCACAAAACAATAAGTCAGTGGTAAAAATATCAACTCATTTAAATGCTAAAATGTCATAACACAGAACTGATATAACATCATACTGACCATGACCATCAAATATGGATGTGCACTGATACATATAGCTGCAAGCAGTGACCCTAAATGGATGACCTATCATTTATTTAGGGCCAATACTTGCAGCTATGATACATACTGACATACTTACACATTTTAATAATATTTCAATTTTCATAATATCAGTACTACAGAGTTACATCATTATCTATATGGTTACTTACATGATTATAAATGAAGTCTAACTCTAACAATATAGCACCTTTTGCTCTGTGTAGAAGTTTCTTATCTTTTAATCCATACCATCGCCTTTCTCCTCTTTTAACCTACAATAAAAAGATGTAAAATAATGAAATTAAGAATAAAGGAGTTGTGTCAATTTGTAAAAAACAAGAAACTGCTAAAGATGGTATGGCTGAATTGCAAAGCAAATTTCAAACAGTCAAGGTCACAGGTCAAAAGTCATGGTATTAATTGAAAGTTAAGGTTATAAAGAACCTATGTGTGGAATATCAAAGTGTTCTACCCCTATTGATTCAAAATATATAGCCAAATTAAAGTTTTATACTAGTAGGTCAAAGTCCAAGGTCAAGGTCACAAGGTCAAAAGTCAAGGCATAATTTGAAAGCTCTGTGGGCCGTTTCACAATGGATCATAAGTATTTTCCATACGTATTTTACTTACGGATTCCTTAAGTAATTCCGTACGTACCTTTCACTAAGGTTTCCATAAATCTATGGAAAATCCGCACGAGTTACGGAATTTCTTTTTGCATAAGTATCGATGCCGTGCGCATTTTCACTAACTTCCGGAGTAAGCAATCCATTTTCAGTTTAAACAACGATGGACGTTGATATGAAACGGCGTCATTGATTGACTGGTTCTTGTTTAACCTTTTGAGTGCCCATGTTTTTGAAAAGGCATGATTTACGTTATGCAGCAGTGGATGACGTCGTTATCACGTTATGTCGTGACGTGTCGCACCTGCTGTATGCGCTCTGTGGAAAAGTATGGCATCTTTGAGCTGCTATATCTCAGGACTCGTTCATAGTAGAGGCATGCTTTACCATCATTAAAAAGAAAACACTTTAAACTTTTAATTGATATTAAGATATAAGGCAGATTTTACAATGACACATATGTGTTTGTTTTCCAAATAGCCTCAATCTTCCCAAAGCAAGGTTTTAAACTTGCTATGCGAGTGCGACTTGGGGAGGGACGTATCACAAACGCTTGGCTCGTGAAGATGAATAACCTCTGAATGCGTGGATATCGAGTTCTCTGTAAATCTGGCGAAGGGATAATATCCAGGATGCTGAAATATAACTTGTGAAGTATAGATTAAATCTGAGTGAAATATGGTGTCACAAAGGGGACGGGCAAGATATGTTTATACACGCGATAATTACTGCATGCACACGCAATACGTACAAAAATGGTAGTTTTTGTGACAGACAGACAGACTCACGGCCGATTGAGATTTAATGTCCCTTCGCTTCCGCCAAAGTTGGGGACAACAATTTGTGTGTGCCTAAGATAGGGGAGTGTTAATGGTCAACCTATAAACAGACGCATAAAATGTGAGAAATTTGAAAAGTGGAAAAGATCACGTTATCACGTCCAAAAAAGCAATTTGTTCAAATGTTGCAATGCAAAATACCCATTGTATATAGAGTTGGACCTATAAGAATGCTTAGGTTTGGTACTGAAAGGGTTCTTAGGATTCTGCATGTGTCTTAGACAGGACCTTCGGACTGTAAGTTTTCAACATCATAGCTCCAATTTATACGTTTCGTCGTGATGAGACGTAATCTACATGTATGCTCAAGTACTCTTGCATTGTACGTTTATTCTGTAGATGTTTTTCTTCTACATGAAAAGAAAAAATGTGGAAAGGAATAAAATATAACCTTGTAATAATAAGTATACCATTTGGATGAATCTATTCACTATAAAAATCTATAATTTATAAATCAAGAAAAAATATTCAAAAGAAGAGGACAGTGTCTATTCCAGTGTCTTCTTCAATTGGTACTGTCTGGAAGGGAACACATGATAATTGTTTTGAACAGTGCGCCCCGCCCCCTCCCTGGGTCTGCGCCTATAGGGCTTTCGTTTTTAAACTAGATGAGAAATATTCTGGCCTTGGAACTAGTCATACAATCAGTGACATGCACTACAATTAAATAATCGAAATATGCCTTTTGTCACTAACTTCATATTTTTTGTGTCACTGTCAGCCCGTTTTGCAAAAGCGGATCAAGAATTTTTCAACAGCTTAGTCAAATGTCTCTGTCCAACTGTCGTCTCCTAGTAGTTGATAGACCGGAATGAATTTTATGGACTAATATGCAGAGACGCCCTTGTTGAAATCTCCAATGTAAAGATAATTTTAGTATAAACGGGTAATTGTTGGATAGTTTTGTTTTTGTTTGTGTTGTTATACTTGCTAAAATATTATCAATACTTATATAATGGCCAGAATAGAATATGACCTATTTGTGGGTGGATCTATATCCCTCTTGACCACGTCCATAAATTAATGAGGCGCTCTCTTGGTAGACGATATCGCTGGATCAACTCCCTGTCATTCAGGGTGTCCAGCACTTAAGTTCTGTGGCGAAATACTCTCTCTTTTTTCTTTGCTTGTCTGCTGCTTTATTCATTTTAAAAAACACAGCAACCATATTTATGGAAAAATAGCACTTGATGAAATTCCTTAAGTAGTTACGACACCTTTTAGCTGTCCATAAAGTTACGGATTTTCCGTAACGAAAATTTTACGTAAGTCATATTATGATTCTTTGTGAAACGGACTTAAGGAATTTTTTTGTACATACGTAAAATATCGTACGTATGATTCTTTGTGAAACGGCCTGCTGGTCATTGGGAATCTACTTTTTAAGTATTAAGTTTATACTCCTCTTAGTTGCTGAGAGTTCACTTCAACCAGAAACTTTAACCCAAAAAGAATTTGCTTTAACCAGAAACTTAACCAAAATATTGATTGATAGATGGACGGCAGACATCACCAATCTATACACCAGAATTATTGCTTTGCAATTCAACAAATGAAAAAAAAAATAAGAAGAATATTGTAATGTTCATTTTAACATACCTGTAAAAGAGGAATAGCAATCTTGCCAAGAAATTCCACCTTTTTATCTCGATCTTCATCATAAACAGTTATCTCCAGAACAGAGTGAATATCTTTCACATTACTGAAAAAAGAAATGATATGAATCAGTCCACCATTCTGAAACTTGGATATAAATCTGCATGTAGAATTTTTCTCATAAACGTGTAGAGTTATATAGGATTTAGAGAGTAAAGTTTTTGTTCCATTCTGAAGTATATACATGTATAACTTAAAAAGACTTTGTTACATGCTGGGGAAAATATCACTAATTAAAACTCTGCTCAATTCTGGAGTATATCCCGCAAATTTTTTTATGTCATAATGTAATACTAATTGTCTTACGTTATTTTCCAGGAACAGTTATGATTTTGCATTCCATTCTGGAGTATATTATTTACTTACTTTGTGTCATTCTGGAGTATATATAACTTACTTTGTGTCATTCTGGAGTATGTGTCATTCTGGAGTATATATAACTTACTTTGTGTCATTCTGGAGTATATATAACTTACTTTGTGTCATTCTGTAGTATATATACGGTAACTTACTTTGTGTCATTCTGGAGTATATATAACTTACTTTGTGTCATTCTGGAGTATATATAACTTACTTTGTGTCATTCTGGAGTATATATAACTTACTTTGTGTCATTCTGGAGTAAATATAACTTACTTTGTGTCATTCTAGAGTATATACAACTTACTTTGTGTCATTCTGGACTATATATAACTTACTTTGCATCATTCTGGAGTATGTATAACTTACTTTGTGTCATTCTGGAGTATATATAACTTACTTTGTGTCATTCTGGAGTATATATAACTTACTTTCTGTCATTCTGGAGTATATTATCTACTTACTTTCTGTCATTCTGGAGTATTTATAATATAACTTACTTTCTGTCATTCTGGAGTATATATAACTTACTTTGTGTCATTCTGGAGCATATATAACTTACTTTGTCATTCTGGAGTATGTATAACTTACTTTGTGTCATTCTGGAGTATATATAACTTACCTTGTGTCATTATGGAGTATATATAACTTACTTTCTGTCATTCTGGAGTATGTATAACTTACTTTGTGTTATTCTGGAGTATGTATAACTTACTTTCTGTCATTCTGGAGTATTTATAACTTACTTTGTGTCATTCTGGAGTATATATAACTTACTTTGTGTCATTCTGGAGTAAATATAACTTACTTTGTGTCATTCTGGAGTATATATAACTTACTTTGTGTCATTCTGGAGTATATATAACTTACTTTGTGTCATTCTGGAGTATATATAACTTACTTTGTGTCATTCTGGAGTAAATATAACTTACTTTGTGTCATTCTGGAGTATATATAACTTACTTTCTGTCATTTTGGAGTAAATATAACTTACTTTGTGTCATTCTGGAGTATATATAACTTACTTTGTGTCATTCTGGAGTATATATAACTTACTTTCTGTCATTCTGGAGTATATATAACTTACTTTCTGTCATTCTGGAGTATATATAACTTAGAAAGACTATGTTCCATTCCAGATTACTTATCACTTACAAAGTAAAGACTTTGTTCCATTCTGGATTCAATGTTTTGTACTCCGTCTGGGTCTGCAGTCTTGCATTTACTAATTCTAAAACACAAAAAGGATCACTTTTCCCTCCTAAATCTGCTGCCATTAGTCCTTGAGCCCTAAATACTGAAAAAAGAAGTATGTGAGCTCACACTGGACTTATACATAAATATGTCAAAAATGTAATGATGAAAAACTTAATTCATACTGGAATCAATAATAGTATGAGAACTAAATGCAGTCTTAACAGAATATTACAAGAAATTCTATATTATCATAATTCACAAATATAGAAGCACTAATGTATAATATAGATCTATGTTAAACATCCCTAATGAGCAAGTTATACAATGTCTTAAAATGTGAAAGCTTGATCAAATGTTAATGAATATGAAGTATGGACTGACCTTTGACTTGAAGCCAACCGATATCACGAAGATTTTTCAATGAATTGAAAGGACCCTGGAAGTAGATTCAAACAAAGTTGCTTAACAACAAATCCCATTATGATATCACATGCATTATTATGTACTGGTAATACCATTAGCAATCAGAAAATGTATCTGTTCACAACATAATCAACAAGAGCAACGCCTTGCGTGGCATAATATACCTGTCGTTTAGTCTGAAGGGATGAAATTTGAACGTATGGAAACATTCCCCCTTTACCAATAATTCTGTGAAATATTATTCAAATCTGTGTAATGGGTAAAAAGTTTTGAACCAGGTTCAAGGTCAAGATGCACCCTTGGGTCCTGGACAACAATTCTGTGAAATATTTCTCAAATCTATGCAAAGGGTAAAAAGTTATGGCACAAGCAAAGATTTACCCATCATATGCATTGTGACCTTGTTCTTGCAGATATGACCTTTTAGTCAAGGTCATGATACACCCTTGGGTCCTTGGCAACAGTTCTGTGAAATATTATTCAAATCCATACACAATGTAAAAAGTTATCGCCTGGACAAGAATCTAACTGGCATATAAGCACTGTGACCATGAGTTCTCAGATAGGACCTTGAAAATCAATGGAGTTCATCCTCTAATCACAAGAAATATGTGTGCAAAGTTTAATAGTTCTGGAATGAACAGTTTGATCTCTATCTTGTTTACAAGTTGCATTCTCAAAATTTGCTATTTTTGTCCCCAAAATGACCTTGATTTTTTACCTTGATATTGGAAATCCATAGGGTTTGTCCTTATGCTAAAAGAAATTAGTGTACCAAGTTTCAAAGTCCTAGCCTAAACGGTATGGTCTGTATCATTGTTAATTGTCCTTGCAATGTTTCCAACATTTACAGTTAGAAAGACAGACAAACATATATGTAGTGATCCATAGATATTTTTTTTCAAAACAGGCAATACAAAAACTGATTCCCTTTACTTATAATTGGTATCATACACCGGCGTGCTATCTTCTGGATAACCAATGCCCCGTGTCATGGTGGGCATGGCTTATAAAAGATCTTTGCTGCTTCAGGTGCATCTGTTGCAAAGGTAGAAATTTCCAGGCAATGCATCAGGCAGATGACGTCACCATATATGTGAAATAATCATGAATGAATCAATTTAATTCTGTGGGGCTTGAGAAACAAGTCTTTCGTTTTGTATCTTATTTTGGTTTGTAGGGGATTTTTTTCATCATAATGATGGTGGTGCTTATTATAAAAACTAATGTACATTGTATTATAATATCTTATTAAACTATGATCATGTGATCTATATTGCAGTTTATCGTTTACATCTTACATATTTTCTATAGATGTCATCCATATCTCTAGGATTAACAGTAAAATTGGCCAGATCAGAGATTGTCTCCCCCTGAGTTCCACTGATGGTCAGCAAAAGTTTAATGGTCCCTGCACCATCTTCTAATTGTTTCTCTATAACATGAGTTCTCTCTTTTTCTATGTTCGACAGATCAATTGTAGCTCTGGAAGAAAGTAAAAATCATTTTCAGAATTATGTTTCATTACTGATATTTATTCCCTTGATAAAGTTCTACAATATGTTTTCATATTTGTGACCCTGTACTTATTAGGGATGTGCACTGCCAGGAGTGACATTACATGATAAAAATCATGATACAAGACTCAAATAATGATATGCATCAAAATGCATCATACAAGTGAGATAACTCTAACAATGATCTTATGTATTGTCTCTCTGCCCTGTGTATTAATGCTCTGATTCAGAGACTTTGGGATACAATCAATGTATCAGTAATTTGTTACACCCCTTGTATTTATTCTTAACATTTACCAGACACACTATAGAAATCATACCTGGTCTGACTAAATAACATCTTCCATGTTGAAGTGTGCTTAAATTGATTCATAGAATTCCCAGAATCTTTACATTTTAGAATAAAATACATTTGTATATACTTTTTACAGATACACTGGAAAAAAACATATATACCCGTAGTGGCAATTTTGTCTCTGACACTGACCTATTGAACCCCAAATCAATAGGCAATTGTCAAGTCTATCTGGGTATTCCTTGGGCAGCTCAGTGTTTATGTTCCTTGAAAAGGTCAGTGTGGATATTCTTTTGTGAGATTCATCGGAGAATTTCTAGAGCAGGTCAATTTGGGTAAGTGTTGAGTAGGTCATTGTGGGTAATCCAATGCAGATTAGTGTGGGCATTCCTTGGACAGGTAAATCTGGGATGTCATCAATGTGGATATACCTTGGCCTTGTCATTGTTGGTTTTATTTGAACATGCCAGTTTGGGTATTCCTACTGGAAATTGAAATTGGTCTGTGACAAGGACATAAAAAATGAGGCAATGTAATATGAGTTCAAGTCAGGCTAACAGAGCAAGTAACCAGCATATTTAAAAATGTTTTACATTGATTCTGTCCTGTGATAATATGGAATATACAATCACCTGATAATGTGCTGATGATTCTCATAACATATGTATGACATCATTATAAGCAAAGATACAATAAATTATGGAAACAGTCTAACATAATGCAGACTGACCTATAAATGTAATACCTGCATCAATTTCCATTAGGAATACCCAAACTGGCATGTTCAAATAAAACCAACAATGACAAGGCCAAGGTATATCCACATTGATGACATCCCAGATTTACCTGTCCAAGGAATGCCTACACTAATCTACACTGGATTACCCACAATGACCTACTCAACACTAACGCAAATTGACCTGCTCTAGAAATTCTCCCATGAATCTCACAAAAGAATAACCACAATGACCTTTTCAAGGAACATTAACACTGACCTGCCCAAGGAATACCCAGATAGACTTGACCAAGGAATGTCCATGAATATCCAAACTGACCTGCCCAAAGAATCCCAATGCTGACCTGTCCAAAAATTACACACTGACCTGCCCATGAAGTCATCCTTGCTGATGTCATGATCATAAACAGTTAACTCTAACATTTTGCTCTGATCATCAAAAATTCGAAGGTCAAACTGCTCCAACCATCTTGGATTCAATGTTTTGGGCTTGTGCTAAAAAGAAAATTGATAATTAACTACATAGTTCATGTAAATAACAGTTGATTGCTACTTGTATCGGGAATATTCATACATCTGCCATGAAACCAGACAATTAAGTTGATAGACATGCTATATTATTGACTATGGTTAGAAATATTGATCCTAGGATTTGCCTAGGTCCATACTGAGAGTTTAGATCTATAAATGTCCTAAATGTAAATAATTCAGATATAAAGTATTCAATCTGTAGCAATGTATTTTAAAGAATTTTCATATAAAGGTACACATTTGTTTATAAATGTACATAATTGTTAAATATGTATTTCAGAAATATTTATTTCTATTTTCATAATTTTGAATAAAATCTATGAGAAAGAACATTTATGACTAAGTATAATGACTGAAATTAATTTTTTTTTCAATGAGTGGGATTTCTAATTCAACTCTCACTGGAGAATTTATGCTTGAACAATGTTTCACATAAGGTTCTTCAATCTGATCATACCAATAACCATGTAACACTTCTAAAAGTCTAACCTTGCTTTTATACTTTTCTGGGCCCAGTTTGAACTTGACATATGGGTCACTAAATCCATTGTCATCCATAGCCATCAGGTCACTACCCTCTACTAACACAATGGTTACCACTCCACTCCAGATCTGCATCTTTAACCTTTTAGAGGCAGACTCTAAACTTCCTACAGACTTCTTTAAGGTACTACCACGACTTTGAAATAACTGAAAGTACAGTGAAATATAGATGGATGTTTTCTTTCTTCATTGATAAATTAGAAATATGTTAGAAAGAAACATGATAGTCTACAATGCAACACCGTAAAATCTGTTGTTTAAATATGTATCTATTTATCCTCTTTATCATATGGCAAACAAATAGATTGTAATAAACACTTCACTGTTATGATTATACTATTTCAGGACACATATGTATAATACTCCTGCATATCATGTAACAATCTAACAGAATATTACATCTGTATGATAGCCTCATACTACTCCTGCGTATCATGTAACAATCTAACAGAATATTACATCAGTATGATAGCCTTATACTACTCCTGTGTATCATGTAACAATCTAACACAATATTACATCTGTATGATAGCCTCATACTACTCCTGTGTATCATGTAACAATCTAACTGAATATTAAATGTGTATGATAGCCTCATACTACTCCTGTGTATCATGTAACAATCTAACAGAATATTACATCAGTATGATAGCCTCATACTACTCCTGCGTATCATGTAACAATCTAACTGAATATTACATCAGTATGATAGCCTCATACTACTCCTGCGTATCATGTAACAATCTAACTGAATATTAAATGTGTATGATAGCCTCATACTACTCCTGTGTATCATGTAACAATCTAACAGAATATTACATCAGTATGATAGCCTCATACTACTCCTGTGTATCATGTAACAATCTAACAGAATATTACATCAGTATGATAGCCTCATACTACTCCTGCATATCATGTAACAATCTAACTGAATATTAAATGTGTATGATAGCCTCATACTACTCCTGTGTATCATGTAACAATCTAACAGAATATTACATCAGTATGATAGCCTCATACTACTCCTGTGTATCATGTAACAATCTAACAGAATATTACATCAGTATGATAGCCTTATACTACTCCTGCATATCATGTAACAATCTAACAGAATATTACATCAGTATGATAGCCTCATACTACTCCTGTGTATCATGTAACAATCTAACAGAATATTACATCAGTATGATAGCCTCATACTACTCCTGCGTATTATGTAACAATCTAACAGAATATTACATCAGTATGATAGCCTCATACTAGCATCACATCTCACATTATCATATCCACTACAATCCTTTACACATCACACACACCCTGGAAGTTTCTTCACTCTATATATCACTGTAAATCTGGGCAGGTAAGATGACATTAAGATCTGTCATTTTCTGATTTCCAGTATCAATCAATGCCTTTCTTCAACACATTTAAGATCCATAAAAGCTCCTCATAGATTTCCATGACAACATGCACAGGAAGCCTTTGAAGGAATGTTTGTGACTTTCTAAGGTTATAGGTATGTGGCAGCTGATCAGTGTTGAAGGCTGTTAGCACCTGCTGTGCACACAGTAAATACTATTATAGGGATTGACAGCGTAAAAACGTGTCATTATGCTTGCTCTTTCACAGTGATAATTCAACATTAATCTATCAATCAATATCCCTCCTAGGTAAAGACCACTACAGTTACATCGCCATGGAGTCCAAGACCAAAAGTAACAAATGTTATAAATCATGGACAACTTCATTTCATTTTCATAAATCCAAATAATGAATATGATTCTCACTCTTGACAATGACTTACATAATACTGCATAATTTATGTTTATTTCCGATTCAATTATTTATCAAATCAGATTCTGAATACAGCAAGCTAACATCAACATTTAATTTACAGATCTCACCTAGTAATATATTTCAGCTAGATGCGAATCACATACAGGATACAACTAGCATGTTCTCCATAGGGTTTTGAAAATAGTGAGTCCCTAGGAAATTTCATGGGTCTCAGTCAAATTCAGATGAGTTCAAACTCAAATTTCTTGATATAAACATTTAATATTAAAATTCAAATTATGAATACATATAAATTCCATGTGTAGAGATCTACTAATTAATTTATGTTGTAATAATAATATGATGAAGTGATACACATTATTACTTATTTGATTTGTTAAAGCAACATCATATTGTTTATTTGACATTAGAGTATTAAGTTTTCGGGGGAGGATGGACAGTGGGGAGGAGTATGGTTCTCCCTCTCCCATCCACCTATTGCCTCCATTCTCCTATCCCCATGTGGACCCATCTTCCTCAATCAACCTATGTCACCCAATCATGCCTTTCCTCCTTCCTTATACCCTTTCCCATCCTATATTTTTTCCCTTACCAAGTCTTCTCTCCTCTCTTCCCCCTACCCTTTCAGCTCACTTAGTGAGTGCAGCTTCTCTTCTTGAAAATGTTTTACTAAATACATTTGACTCAAGATGTGAATAAGTAATGAAGGTAATACAACTGTGAAAAATATTCACGGAGAAAATTGTAATTGTGACTAGTGTAACATTTGTAGTAATACATGTGATCAAGAACTGTTTGATTAATTTAAGAGAGAAAATCAAGATGTTAAATCTTTTATTAAATTAGAATCTAAGTTAGTCACATGGATAATTACAAAACTTAAGAAAACCCTGACAAGTGCTATGGTGATAGTGTTTCTAAGTGAAGTGTTGTAAATTGATATTACTTAATTTCAAAATAAGTTTCTAAAGATAAAATCAAATAGCTTCTTTTATGAAATAAATCTTCATTCATCACTTAGAGATTGGGAATAACAAAAACAGATAAAAATTCTCATACATGTATATCCAAAATCCATAATGTTTCCAATCTGTTGGGATAATATGGGGCTTTATTAAAACTTTGTAAAGGAAAAGAATTTTAAACATTCAACAACAAGAAGTTGAAGCAATTCAGGTGTTTATTTTATAGAGATGGTCCAACATGTGTGAATGTGTTTGCACTCAGAATATGATTGATTTTCTTTTTGTTTCATTGTAATATTAAGTCAGTTTGTGCATGATGCACTTCTCCGGTTTGCATTCGTATATATTGGCTCTGTTTATATGATGCACTATCTACAAAACATTCAAGAAATTATTCTGGTCTGCATCAATATGATAGTCGAATCTCAATTCACTAAAAAGGTTTTATGATTTTCAGAATGGTTTCCTATGTACTTAGAATTTTTTTAATTTTGCACACAAGTATCTAATATTCATTCAGTATATAACTAAAATCAGTGAAATGAATTTTAATGCACCATCCACACTTCAAATACAAAAGTATGTAATGAGATTACCATCTGTTTTGGTCTTGCCTGGAAAGGTTTACACTGGAATGTCAGATTTAATAACATGTCATTTAAGTTAACTCTATACAGACGTTATTCAGCTATAACTTCTCCAATTTCTTCGTAAGTAATCAGACATGATAAAAGTGCTTTCTCATTTCTCTGCTTCGGCTCTTACGCATTTATGCAATTTTTATTCAAATAACATGATAAAACAAAATACTGGGAATACAGTGCTTTAAGTAGATCAAGATCATATACTGTCAGGAAAAAATTAACATTTCAAGAAAAAATGAAGGATACATTACAAACAGGGATGTCTGAATTTAACGAAAAATATCGAACTTAATGAAAACAGTCCAAATGAAGACAAATACCCCCAGACAAATAGAAGCAAATTTGTTCGCCAAAAAATTTGGCCATAGCCTCACTGTGACCTAAATCTTGGAGTTGTGACCTTGGGTCAAGACTATGGTATTGCTGCAGTTTCATGGACAAGCACACAACAAGTGCACTGTAACCTTGATCTTGACAATATGATTTTGAGTCTAGGTTATTCCATTTCCTTGTGTCATAAGTAATCATTTTTAGATATCGACGACAACAATAATTATGTATCAGTTATATGTATAAGACAAGGTAGTTTTTATTCTTTACTACCGGGGTATATGCACAAGGTCATTCCCATATACCCTCTCATACTCCATATGGAGTAAACATAGTAAGGTTATTATGTACCTTTTTAAAAAATCTAATTATTTACAGGTACAAAAACTTTCAACCCTGTCCTTTTCCAATATAAAATACTAGCATTTTTTTCACGAACAATTGCTAGTTCCATTTTAAGCATGCCTACCTACCATAAAGTAGTAGTTTCTCTGTAAAATCACAATTCAATCACTGCATGACAGGTTACCTATCAACTAAGTAACAACAAATAAGACTGCAAACCAAGGTTACGAATATCAGGTACCTGCTAATTGTTTCTTTTTGATACATACATAGTGTCACATCACAGGATAAATTTCTAATGATCAGTATATAAAGGGAATAGACCTGACCTTTTATTCATGAGCATGTTACAATATACCTCACATGACCATGAAAGCACCATCTTCTTTTCCATGAACTCATTATAGTGATCAAGTCTGGTTTTGGAATATAAGATCACCTGACTATACTATTTTGTGTTAAAATTTTTGGTGATGTAAGGACAATAAGAATACAGGACTGACCTCTTTTTCCTGAACACTTTTTGGTGATAATGTACACTGAATGAGGATGTAGCCCATATATTCCTCTGAATTAGACTTGTGATCTTTAAGCATTAATTTCATCTCTTTATTTCTGAAACCAAATTAGAACAATGCATTTACAGTGTGTATAACTAGGACTGTACTAAGCAGGTTTCATTGTAAATATAGCTACTCCCAATCATGAGGTCCAGCTATCATCATTTATGGAAAAGCTTAAAAAATAAAAAGAAGGAAAGTGCACATTATGTAATCTTGATTTCTGACTTTATCCTTGATTCTTAAACTTTGAATTGATTTA
This sequence comes from Pteria penguin, assembly GCA_035048485.1. Taxonomy (NCBI): domain Eukaryota; kingdom Metazoa; phylum Mollusca; class Bivalvia; order Pterioida; family Pteriidae; genus Pteria; species Pteria penguin. Next base: position 21,912,894 of record CM068581.1, read on the forward strand.
GAGAAAAGATAACCCTTTTTCTATGATAAATGAAATTGTAAAAGATGAAAGCCACAAAGCACGAAAGTATTCATTAAAGTTTGGTTTTAACGTCTGAATTGAAAAATACAGTAGGATATCCTTAAAATTCAAAATGGATTCCAAACCTGGACCTTTTGATTTTGAATAAAAATCCTTAACCACTGAACCATATTGGTTACAAAGGGCTATGAATACATTAATTATTGTTAACTACAGTATGAAAGCATTACCTACATCAAAATAAAAGTAGACTAAAAATAACTGAAGTGCAGTTCAAACTTTCATCACTAAAAGCCCTAAAGTTACTACATGTATTAAATCAACATAAACCTTGATTACATTAAATAAATATACTGCACACTGGCATTTTCATCAATATACATACGTGTTAAGTTCTAAAGTTGAAAGGTCAATTTCTGTTGCTCCCATTGGATCATCAGATCTTCCTCTATCATAGTCATAACACTTGACAACTAAAGGTTTATACACATCCTCTATGGGTATAGTGAATTTGTCATCCCATTTCGGATTTAAGTTCTTGAAAATAGTACGACTTTTATACAACGATTTATTTCCAACTTTAAATTTCACATATGGGTCACTTGTTCCTGAAGGAAATGACAAATATATTATATATATTACCTCTTCAGTAAATATATTACTTCTTCAGTAAATAATTTCAAACCTTCCTGGACAATAAATAATTGTATGAATAAATACAATACTACATATATTTACTTTAAAACAATGTACAATACTTTTAATTTGTTTCATATAGTTTACATTTAACTTGCTACTGGTACTTTCTAATAAAATACACACAATTCTAACAAAACATTTTCTTCCAATATTGAATTATACCTTATACCATGATATTCTTTTTCAGACCTGTACACAGGATTGAGGCTTTAACTGATGCAAACACACTACTTTTGAAATCAATTAAACATTTCCTTTACAAACCAGCCCTGAAACCCATGGCTAATTCATACAACTTTCTCTTTACCAAAAACCTGCATACCGCCCTGCAAGTCATTTCACAAAAGTTCTTAAGAAATTTTAAATGATATTTTTAAACTTTTAATACCAGATTCTATGAATAGAGGAACTCAGCTGGAAATTATTAAATTACTGACTATAGTTTTCATTCAAACATACAAAAAATATCATTTCATATTCTGCATACTTAATAAGTTTGAAGTCATATTCTATCTGGGTTAAAGTTATAAAAATATTTAAAAATTTCGGTAGCACATTTTTAACATGGTCTGCTGTTTTTTCCATTTCTTTAATGCCATTTTAGGATGTAGTGGTGGAAATGGCAAAAATACCATGTCAGAATGTAGTGGTGGAGACAGCAAAAGTGCCATGTCAGAATGTAGTGGTGGAAATAGCAAATATATCATGTCAGAATGTAGTAGTGTAGACCAAAAAGTGTCATGTCATAATGAAGGTTAGTAACAGCAAAAATACCATGTCAGAATATAGTGGTGGTGATATCAAAAATACCATGTCAGAATGTAGTGTTGAAGATAGCAAAAATACCATGTCCCAAAGTAGTGGTTAAGATAGCAAAAATACAATGTCAGAATGTAGTGGTGGAAAGAGCAAGAGTGTCATGTCAGAATGTAGTGGTTGAGATAGCAAAAATACCATGTCAGAACGTAGTGAAAGAAATAGCAAAAATATCATGTCAGAATGTAGTGGTAGAAATAGCAAAAATACCATGTCAGAACGTAGTGGTAGAAATAGAAAAAATACCATGTCAGAACGTAGTGGTGGAGATGGCAAAAATACCATGTCAGAATGTAATGGTGGAGAAAGCAATAGTGCCATGTCAGACTGTAGTAGTCAAGATAGAAATTTTTGGGGGGTAATTTAAGTTCTAGCTGCTGAGTGACCTTGACCTTTCAGAGATGACCTTTATCTGAAAGCCTATACCCTGAGTGATAAATAATGATGATGACTAGATCAGCTTGATGATCTATACAGCCAGTCCAAAGAAGCAGTTTGACAAAAAGGGTACCTCCCGGGGCCTATGTGATCCATCCATCTGGATGCAAACTGCAACATTTGTAAAGGACCTCAAGTACTTCATCTCTATTAAGTCCCATCAAGATCTTTTAATTAGTTCTAAAGCAGACATACATAAAAGCTCATCTTTACATGCTAATAATATATCTCTCCCCCCTTTTTTAATCTTAAGAAATTGGAAAAAAAATCATAGAAATTACATCTATATTAAACTTCTTTCCCATGACATTTATTACAATAAAATCAGTTAAAATACACAAAATCAATGCATAATAAGCAACCTAAGGAACTACCTGAAAATAGGTCACAATGACCAAGTAAAAAAAACACAAACTCTGCCCAAAAAGATGTAAAAAAAAAAATAAAACATTAAATTTTGTTCTTCTGATTTGAACAAAAAGAAGAAACTTGAATCTTACATCCCTATTGTACACTCAGATAGAATTAGTTTTTTTCATCCATGCATCCCTTCTCAACATTTTCAAAGGAAGGTAGCCTCTTTACTTCTGTGTATAGAGGCACCACCTGTTGACAGACCTCAATAAAGAACGCTTACTTTGTAGAGGTCCACTAGTGCTTACAAACCTTCAAAGTTTGATCAAAATCTGTCTGGCAGTTTCAGAGAAGTCGAAAATGTAAAGGTTTACAAACACTAAACTCACTTGAGCCTTTTGGCTTAGGTGAGCTAAAAAGCAAAACTATTATATAAATTCAGCTCCCCCTCCTTGAAAAACTGTTTCAGACATATATACGGAATACTTAAGAATTATAATAAATAATGTACCAATCCTATATACCTTATATATCTCAATATTGTGTGTGTAAGACATACGTAATAGATGATAAAATTCCCACTTATAATGTGAATCATAAATTCACTGATCGCTGGTACCATTTTATTCACATATTGTAATGTTATACAGTCTATTATCTTTTAGAACAAAGAAAATTTATACAATTTGTACACAACACCAAATTATCAGCAAAGCCAATGAGTCTATTTACTAAAGAGCTTCCGACAAATCGTAAATATTCGATGACACATTAAATACAATGTATTTACAACAGGACTTATACTAGTGTCAGCCCCAGAATACAGCAATGGTTGACTTTGTTTGGCTTGGTATACTTTTGGTAAGTGTTCAGAACACTGCATTTCTTGAATACTACCTGTCAATTAAAGAGTGAAATATTTACAATGTGTTATATTTATCAATCTTAGGAGACCTACCACTGTTATCCCTGACAACCAGATCACGACCTTCCTTCAGCCAAACATCCAAATGGAAGAACGCATGCTGCATCAACTCTTGTCGCCTTTGTGTGAGATTGGTTTCCTGTGAGAACAAAGTCATCTATAACGACTTTATAATAAAGGGGTATATACCCGATAATCTCTGTCTAAAGGTATACTATAACATAAGCATAAAATGCAATGAACTGATTCAACATACACCATTCATGTATGAATCAATATAATTATTACATACGACGCAAATGATGCAATAAATCTCATATATATATATATATATATATATATATATATATATATATATATATATATATATATATATATATATATATATATATATATTTTACGCCACTATGTTTGAGAGCTTGGTAACTCCTGCTTCCATGCTGCGATATAACTGAGAAATTGTTGAAAGTGACGTAAAACACCAATCAACCAACCAACCACCTATATTTTGTGTCTGAAGGGCCGAAAGTGCTAACGGAATTAAACATATGATAATATAGAAATTCCATCTGTATTCATCAAAATAATTACGATAAAGGTAAACTGAGTAAATATAATCACTTCTGACAAATGAACAATGAGATTTCAAATGAATTTTAAAGACTGATATACAAGTATATAATTATGTTTTCATGTCACTAATGGGACTGTTAAACAAAATATAGTCTTCCATCCATAGCATATCTATCACCCGTCATAATATTAATTAGAGATCTGACTCAGATTGGTCGGATATTCGCGCTTGTTTATTGGCGATGTAAGCATTCAGACTTTACTCGACCGACTATTGATCGGACCAAATAACAAAACAAACCCCTAATAAATACCTGAACAGACGATAAATCCAGAGTCTGATTCATGTATTCAAATATAACAAATTTAGAATCGGTGGATGTAGTGACGGGCACTCGCTCATCTGACGTAGTGCTTTCATTTGTAGATTGATTATTTTCTTGACCATCAGACGCAACCGATGCCTGTTTCGTTAAAACTTTACTTCGCACAACATCTGTATAACTGTCGTGTGTGTGTTTTTCACCGTTCAAGGGCGACTGAAATTTCTCAGAATTTTCATTATTCAAAAGTTTATTGTTGCTCTCTATTTGAACTGGTCCTTGTTCCATATTCCCTTTCAATGTATTAAAACTTTTCTTTTTCTTCCTGCCAAAATCAAAGACGGAGAATCTCCTAGTTGATTTTGGTGTGACGTCAGGAGAGGAGAAGTATATGTCGGCAGCTGATGCGGAACGTTGACTTTCTGTCCTCTCTGCCTCGATCTTACTGTTTTCATCAGATAAAACTTTTTCCATGGAATTCTTTTCCAGCAAGTTCGGCGACGACTTTTGTTTGTTTGGACCCGATTTCTTGAACTTGGATCCTAATTTATTTAAAAAAGTTTCCTTTTTCTGCTTCAAGCTTGGCGACTCCGCAGAAGAATTACTTTCACTTTCGGACATCGCCACTGTTCATACGGGTGAGATACAGGAGGATTTACACATTAACTCATTCCATACAAACAGAACTACTTCATGTGATAATTTCTATGATCTGACAAAAACTAAAGTCACAATTTTCAATAATTCAGCATGATTGCTTTTCCATTTTATCCCAATGCCAGAGAGATTTGTTTATGGACCTTCGTGCCGAATAACAATCTCTATGGGAAATTATGAATATTTTACGGTTTCATTTGTAAGGTGACTGTTGTCATTACTGCTCGGTACAGTTGAGATATTGGCAGTACATTTATGCTGTTAGTGACATTAGCGCTGCATTGATGATATCTACCCAATTGTCTCTGCCTCGCTGCTGCTGATACATATAGGATACGATAAACTGTTGTCAATAGTTTACACACTGAAGCAACTTTAATTCCGTTTTTGTTTCTACAATACTGAAGACAACATGTATAGGAAGTTCCTCCATGAATCATAGCTGAAAACGGAAATATCACACATATTTATTATTCACAAACTCATCCGTAAAAAATGACTACAACTCTATAAATTCCTGAACACCGGATCTCCGACCATCCGAGAAAACAGTGAACGGGTGAACTGATTCGTTTAGGCAAACAAATGGATCTGTTCTTTATTGTATGATTCTACTGCGAATCTCAGGAGTAAAACCTCATTGAGTATACAGTTCATGTCGAACAATATTTCCTGATTTAAAAAGTAGTGCAACATTCGGCGAAGAATAAGATACTGTACTCACAAACGTTTGGTATCCCGGCGAGAATGTTCGATTTCCTCAACATATAAATCTCATCCGAAAATTATTTTTTCCATATCGATTATTCGTAACAAATGCTTAATACAATGTACGGCTTTTAACTTGGGAACTTTTGATCAATTGAAAAATAAAGAGCCGAGACAAAGTAAACCTGCGTTTTAATACAAGCATACAATGTGAATGCCTGAAACAACAGACTAATCTCGAATAGCTTATTATTTCAATAAATGCCATCATCCCGAAAACTTCACGCAAATGCACTTTACATGTTATCTGTTTCCAAGCATCCGATAGGACAATGGGATGAGAATAATCACGTGATACCTGCATCAAGGATTGTAAATTTGATGCCATCCATTAGCTATCTGTGTCCGTTATGCGTGGCTATAGGCGACAATCGTCACGAGACTATGTACCATCTATTCCACATGAAGCGATCATTCAGTAACATTTAACCGCATGGCATCAGAGTTCCCACTAAATAAAGTGTGCTCTGGTTCCAGCTATTTCTCCATTACAGATCTATATGTGTTGTTTATCAAAACGTGCACAAAGTGTAATCAATGTTCATTACGTAAAAAGTCAAGACATCTATTATAGGAAAATCAAGTGGCCTTTGTTTACATTAACCATGGGAGACATATAGCATTTCTGTAATCAATGAAGCGAAAGAAACAATCATCACTAATTAATTATTCATTGGTTAACCTCAGATTTAGTAAACTACCTCTGATATATAAATTCATGGTAAATGAACTAAATGGAAATAAAAAGAAATGTTCGCGAATGAACACGAATCTCTGTTGTCTATGAAAATAAATACATATATGTATTTCACTTAACAGAGTACACTTCGGAAAAATCCCGAAATTTCACGCCGTATCAAAGGAGATGTGATACAAAAATGTTGAAGTTATGACCCGTAACCGTGACCTTGACTTCATACGTGTAAAGACAGATACATGCAGTAGCAAATATGGGTTCACAAATTCAAGATGACCGTCGTTGTGGGCATACTTAACTATGTTATTTTGTTTTCTTTCATTGACAGATCATTGCTTAATGAAGGAGAAATGTACAAAATTACAGGTAAATGTTACAAGTTATGGTGTTTCAGTGGCTATATTGAAGTCTATGGCATTATTTCCTTACTTAAACGTATTGGGTAAAATGAATATTTTCATTCTTATAAATTTTCATAAAATTCACCAGAAACTTGCTTAAGAAACACACATTAGATTACCAACACTTGAGGAAAAGTAACAATATCCCTTTCCTAATTCAATGACCACAAACACACTGATGCACCAGTAACCAACATACTCGACAAAATAAGATTGCAGTTGACTTTTTGCAGTGAAATTTGAAGGAGGAGTAATACACACAAGTAACTGTTTAAGCCCCTGTCATATTTCTTATCGTTTAATTCCCTATCACACTGTGCTGATCTGAGCCTCTGAATCGTTACGACTTTAGGCTCGTGATGAAACATGTATCGATCACAGTGAGTCTTGGTGACGAGTCGAGATGAGACATACATCGGTCACAGCCAGTCGAGATGAGACATCCATCGATCACAGCAAATCGTCATGGGACATGCATCGATCACAGCGAGTCGAGATGAGACATACATCGATCACAGCCAGTCGAGATGAGACATGCATCGATCACAGCCAGTCGAGATGAGACATACATCGATCACAGCGAGTCGTCATGAGACATACATGAAGACCACAACGAAGACGGGTCGGGTCGTTTTGAACTCTTTAAAACAGTCAGGATGAGTCGCGTTCCAACTTATCCCAGATTTATGTTACACTAAAAGTTTAAAACACTTTTATTTAAATTTATCCGTGACAATCTACATTTACAGACGTCGTAACGAGAATGTACAGCAGTTGTACCGCAGTTCCAATCCTGACAAAGTCGTAACTCATCATGCTTAAGACATGCGGCGAGTGAAATAAAAAAGTAAAAATGATGTATGCTCCCCGAACGGCATTTATAATGCAGGAAATTGATGACTTAATTCATACACAAAAAAAATTCAGTATAACTGATGGATACTCCAAGAAGTACAGCAATAATGAAGGAAATTAATGACTCAGTATATAGAAAATCTTTGTATTAATTGATGACGATTTCAAATTTCAATGTATCATATGGATATTCAATTCAGTCAACTGTAGAACAACAAGTGATCACAGTATCTTAAACTAAAATGAGTAAACTTGGCCTTGACCTTGAGTTATGAAATAAAACTTTTTATCGTGAAATGACCTTGAGCGACCTTTGTCCACAAGCTCTTAACCTAAATAATATTTTTGGTGAAGTATGGTCAAATTATGATGAAAGGGGTAAGGGATCTAAGTACTTCATGGTATTTTAAGTCATACTTAATAAGTGATCTTGACCTTTCAGAAATGACCTTAAGTGAACTTTGTCCAAAAGCCCTGAACCTAAATAATATTTTGGTGAAGTATGATCAAATTCCAATGAAAAGTGTAGGAGATATAAGTACTTCATTATATTTAAGTCATAGTTAATAAGTGACCTTGACCTTTTATAAATGACCTTGAGTGACCTTTGTCCAAAAGTCCTTAATCTAAAGAACATTTTGGTGAACAGACATTCTGATGAAAGGTAGAGGAGATAGAAGTACTTCATGGTATTTTAAGTCATGTTTAATAAGTGACCTTGACCTTTCATAAATGACCTTGAATGACCTTTGTTCCAAAGCCCTTAACCTAAATATCATTTTGGTGAAGTATGATCAAATTTTGATGAAAGGTATAGGAGATATGGGCTCGGACGGACGGACGGACACGACAGCGAGTATATGTTCCCCCGAAAGTTTTCGGGGAGCATAAAAATATCAACACACATAATGTGACATAATATTGACTTCATCGAAAATGAATCAATCGTATTAAAATTTAAGATATGTAAACCACAATTGCTTGCACAAGATTAAAACAGACGTAGCTTAGTCGATTTCCACACGTAGCTTAGTCGTAGCAGAGAAGTCTAGTCGTAGTCCAGACTAGCATAGTCTTGATACAGAGTAATCTAGTCGCAGTCCAGTCCTAACTTAGTCGCAGTCCAGACGTAGCTTAGTCGAAGTCCTGACGTAGCTCAGTCGAAGTCCAAACTAGCTTAGTCGTAACCAATGCTAACTTAGTCGTAGTAAAGTAGCTTAGTAGAGAGTTAGTTTAGCCGTAGAGTAGCTTAGTAGAGAGTTAGTTTAGCCGTAGAGTAGCTTAGTAGAGAGTTAGTTTAGCCGTAGAGTAGCTTAGTAGAGAGTTAGTTTAGCTGTAGAGTAGCTTAGTAGAGAGTTAGTGTAGCCGTAGAACAGATGTAGCTTTGTCGTACTTAAGACGTAGCATAGTTTTAGTCTTGCCGTAGCTTAGTTGTACTTCAGACATAGGCTAATCGTACTCCGGACATAACTTAGCCGTAATAAGAATGTAGAATTGTCGCAATTCAGAGGAAGCTTAGTCGTAGTCCTGTCGTAGCTTAGTCGTTATCCAAAGGTAGCTTTGTCGTTGTTCAGACGTAGCATTGCCGTAGTTTAGACGTAGGTTAGCCGTATTACAGACGTAGGTTAGCCGTAGTACAGATGTAGCTTAGCCGTAGTACAGCCTAGGTTAGCCGTAATACAGACGTAGCTTAGCCGTAGTACAGACTAGGTTAGCCGTAATACAGACTTAGCTTAGCCGTAGTACAGACGTAGGTTAGTCGTAGTACAGATGTGGGTTAGCCGTAATACAGACGTAGCTTAGCCGTAATACAGACGTAGGTTAGCCGTAGTGCATACGTAGGTTAGCCGTAATATAGACGTAGGTTAGCCGTAGTACAGACGTAGTTAAGCCGTAGTACAGACTAGGTTAGACGTAATACAGACGTACATGTAGGTTAGCCGTAGTACAGATGTAGGTTAGCTGTAATACAGATGTAGCGTTGCCGTAGTACAAACGTAGGTTAGCCGTAGTACAGACGTGGGTTAGCCGTAATACATACGTAGATTAGCCGTACTACAGACATAGGTTAGCCGTAGTACAGACTAGATTAGTCGTAGTACAGGCGTAGGTTAGCCATAGTACAGATGTAGGTTAGCCGTAGTACAGACTAGGTTAGCCGTAGTACAGACGTAGGTTAGCCATAGTACAGATGTAGGTTAGCTGTAATACAGATGTAGCGTAGCCGTAGTACAGACGTAGGTTAGCCGTAGTACAGACGTGGGTTAGCCGTAATACATACGTAGGTTAGCCGTAGTACAGACGAGGGTTAGCCGTAGTACAGACGTGGGTTAGCCGTAATACAGACGTAGGTTAGCCGTAATACAGACGTAGGTTAGCCGTAGTACAGACGTGGGTTAGCCGTAATACAGACGTAGGTTAGCCGTAGTACAGACGTAACTTAGCCGTAGTACAGACGTAGGTTAGCCGTAGTACAGACGTAGGTTAGCCGTAATACAGACGTAGGTTAGCCGTTGTACAGACGTAGGTTAGCCGTAGTACAGACGTAGCTTAGCCGTAGTACAGACGTAGGTTAGCCGTAATACAGACGTAGGTTAGCCGTAGTACAGACGTGGGTTAGCCGTAATACAGACGTAGGTTAGCCGTAATACAGATGTGGGTTAGCCGTAATACAGACGTAGGTTAGCCGTAGTACAGACGTAGCTTAGTCGTAGTACAGACGTAGGTTAGCCGTAGTACAGACGTGGGTTAGCCGTAATACAGACGTAGGTTAGCCGTAGTACAGACGTAGGTTAGCCGTAATACAGACGTAGGTTAGCCGTAGTACAGACGTAGGTTAGCCGTAATACAGACGTAGGTTAGCCGTAGTACAGACGTGGGTTAGCCGTAGTACAGACATAGGTTAGCCGTAGTACAGATGTAGCTAAGACACAGTATAGATGTATTTAAGGTAAATCAACGCCATTCAACTACGACCTTGTGCCAAGGGGTTTACTTTCGGAAGTTCGAAGAGATTAAGAACGATCCCGACTGGTCGCCTTAAAATCACCATTTATTCCACCATACTTTGTGAGACAATAACATTGATTTTGATTCACTATCAAACAGTTGAACCTTACACCCTCTATATCTCTCTTGACTAAAACATCACAATGAGCAAGAACATTTAGCAGATTATATTAGATAATAAATAAGATACTTTATATTCTGCATACACCATTGATATAAAGTGAGTCTGAAACAAGTAATTATCTCGCTTGTCAGCCATGGTATAATTAAATTCTGAAGCATATGCACTAAAAGTGAAAAAAATGAAAAAAAATATCACAAATGACAGTCAATTCATGGATTCAGTAATTAGGGATCACAAATTGATCGTCAGCTCGAATTCAACAAATCACACATAAACGAACCTAACAAAATTAAATTAAGATAACTCAGTCACGTCCATATCAATGATTTAGACCCCTACAAACACATGGTTTATCATTAGCTTCAGGCAGTGTAATACACTGTGCAGACGATATAACCAGAGGGAAAGCAGGCCCATGTGTCTATCAACCCTTCACGATAGTGTTGAATCAAGAAAATATTCTTATCGTGCGGAAACATCTTTCCCTGTATAAAAACTACTCTCCTACAGCAAAGGCCCATATACATAAATATGTAATTATGATAATCTCTTAATATAAACATGACCTCGGTAGTTATTTCAGCACAGCTTCTCGATTAGGGTCGAATTTTCGCTACGGGTTATAATTTTTTCATTCTGTCAGATGTCTTATTGACAACTGCAGCGTATACACATATTTACGTTGAAGACCAAGAGTGACTTAATGCGTTGACCTCATCGTAAACACCAAATTCAATTCCTTTAATAAACTCAGCATAGAAGGTCCCCATCTGGAGTGCGACTTCCAGCTTCACCAGAAGGATTGTGTATCAATGTATCTGCCGAAGGTCAGTTGTTTACACAGAATTCTAGTGCCCTCCACCACTAAACAGTGGCAACAATAACTCTTTATAATGCATGGGTGCTGGTATTACCCAAGTACTATGTCATACAAATTGATGTTCCTGTCCCAATAAACTATAAAGCAATGAAAATCATTGGTTACTCACTCGTTTTGACAGTTTTCCAGGAATACGTTTATAATTCGGACCTTTATGTCCGGCATCTGACCCAACATCTGTGTCGGAAATTTCAGAATCTTCCGTTCCATCCGATGAATAGTGTTTATATAATTTAGACAAAGTTCCTAAGCTGTAACCAAGCAAACTTTCAGAGGGAATCGATGACGAACCCGTGAAATCCAAAGTTTGGGAAACTGAATCGTGTTCAGTAATGCTATCATCGTCATACTTTACCAACGTCTTTCTATTTATCAAAATTCCAGAGTCTAAAGAAATTAGGTCCGAGCTACAATTGGATTCAGTGTCTGCCCACCCATCATCGCTGTCTTCTCCATTAATACTGGATGGGGGTGTATCCTGTCCACGGCAGAGTTCCATCATTGAGCGTGCACCTGTTACGCTTTCCAAAACCGACACACTATCACCGGCCAAACGTAGATTTTCCACAGATTTTGACATCGTTTTGCTATGATGAGACGCTGACAAACTTAAAGATGACTTCAGTTTTGATCCAATCTTTTTGTACCATTTTTTCTTTTTATTCTGATGCCGAGCCATGATGACCGAAGCCGACGACATCACAAATTCCTCATCGGATGACATAGTCCGGACTCCTGTGTCTGATCTATTTAGAGAAGTTTCTTCCTTCTTGTGAAGGGGTAAACTGTACGTCTGTGTATCCGATGTTATCCCCCTATAAACACGGTTATCTTTCCTTTGTCGTGTACACCGAGGGCTGCACTTGGGGGCGTCAGAAATCAAGCTAATTACATCCGTATTCTCATCTGTTAGAATAACGTCAACAGAATGACACTGCCTTCCTCGTCTACAAACATCCTCTTTTAAGACGTCTCCGGAAACGGACATGTTACACACCACAGGATGTACGCGTAATCAAGAGTAATACACGATAAAATGTATGAAGTTTTCTCATAACCTGTGGCTAGTTATCATTCATATTTATCAGTCGCACGAGATGTATATTCGTAAATGTTAACGGATCTTGTCACAACATACAAGACACAGGTAAACATGCATAGGTCACCTAACTCGTTAGAATTGCCCTAAATTCTGTACAGCATTCCGTACACACCAAGCCTATAATTAACACTATGAGTACATAGTGTAATGCCGATAAAAGAATCGTCTAGCTTCAACAGTTAATACTACATTATATGAACTATACTGTGACAGTGAAGTCAATGCCTAGAACTACATTACACTATTCTGAGTGTCATGCACAGATAAATTATCCCAAAAGATTCCAAAGATTTGCTGTATTTAGTCCACAATATCAATCCAGGTAGATAAATATACACTGATTCGTTGTCCTGAACGAAGATTATAACATTTGTAGCCAATTTAAGTCAATTATAACTTATTGATCGATACAACTCAAACAGAATTAATCCAAATTTCAAAATGTTTTGAATTTTTTATTATGAGCCAGTTGTTGATTTAATCGAGATACTGTACAACATAACCGACAGCGTATTAACAGCCTTCCTGTATTCTCCATGGTTCTTACTTTGTAGTAGAAATACGTGTTGTAAAAATCTCATTAACAGACCCCAAAATTGGATTAAAAATCCTGAATCCATACGGCTACGTGCACTGGCGGTAAACTGTCCGGATGCAACACGTAAACTGTACTAAAGTGTACATCTTTAATCATCCACAATCATCATATAAAATCCTCCTTTCCCTAACATTATTAAGAACAAAATAACAAATAGTGATGGCCAGTCTCAGAATAAATTTACAGTTTTTCACGGAAGCCAATATAGCACTAAACTGATGATGTCAACAATATACAAATGTATCACCGGAATAACACATTCAGATAGAAATTAATCTCCTCTTTGATCGAAACATTTCACTCTCAATAATCTGCCTCTCGAAATAAATCTGAACAGCTAGAGTAATGGTGCAACCATGGGGAATATTCTGCGGTTTCTATGACGATGGGACAGTAAACAAATGAGACTATTTTGCTTTACTGTAACATTCTTCTCGCTTACATGCTATGGTATTCGTCGATAAGTTTTTCGGTGCGAAGACTTATTTTTATGTGTTAACGTATGAACAGTTGAACGTATCTAAAGAGAAGACGTTCAATAAAACGAATACAAACGACTGAGGGAATATCAATTATCAAATGCTATCACAGAATTTGCCTGTCACGGATGATAGAGAATGACACTATAAAAGACTTAGTTACAAGAGATCCTACCGAGTTTGAAAAGTGTCATACTTAATCAAGGTTATTACTTTTGTTTGGGGTTGTTTTTTGTTTCGGTTTGTTGGGGGGGGGGGGGGGGGGGTGTTTACCATGATTATAACTTTTTGCCTATATATGCAGTTTTGACATTAAATGACTGTAAGTATGCATGCGAATGAGTAAAACACTTCAGTTATCAATCATATTAACTTGGAAGCAGAGAACGAGTATAACACTTCAATCTATTAATCCCGTTCACTTGGAACGATGGAACGAGTAAAATACTCCAGTCTATCTTTCTATCCATCACGTTCACTTGGAAGGAGAGATCGAGTAAAAACTTCAGTCTATCAATCGTGTTTAGTTGGAAGGTAGAACGAATAAAACACTTCTTTCTATCTATCACGTTCAACTAGAGGGAGAGAACGAGTAATACACTTGAGTATATCAATCTCATTCACTTGAACGATTCCACATAAACCGGACTATGGCGGTTTCCGATCTTCCGAGTATCATTCATTTGTCACGCTATCATGCGGTATACTGATCTAGGTATTAGCCTTTTACACATAGCTAAATAAGTCCTATATTTGTCAAATGTTACTTTTTGAATTTATATGGAGAAATGGTGGATTAATTAAATAGAAACAGTTGAACATGGCAACAGTTGTAGTATGTACTTTATTTTTAATTTTTTATTTGTTTTTTTTTGTAGGCATACTCTTAATCATGATATGAAATATGGTCTTGGGTCTGTTTTAAACTAACAAATAACCTTATCCACTGCATAATATGCAATCTGGCTACTGACCATAAAACACACACAATCATAATTTTTTATACTCAATTAGAGTTAAGGTGGCCGTTTAAAATGACCAACAACATTGTGACAGTAAATATTGTCTTATTTGGTTAAATGGATTGAGTATATGTACATAGATTCGTAGCTTACGTTACAAATATTTCATTATGGATATTAGTATTCTCGTTTTACTTTTTTTCCCATTATTAGCATCTTCCACCACCACTTAACTTTATCTCTCCACCAGACCACAATAATAACTATAGGGAGAAGAATTACACGATATTCATGCAGGACCTGGTGGACTTTAACCGTAAATGTTCATTCCAGAAAGTCTTACAGAAAGAATTCAAAGGAACACAATTCATGATTTTGAATTTATGCTCAAAATGAAAGACTACATATAAGTTTCAGTGCAATAAACTATTCAATAGAATTCTTAAGAAAATTCGAAACTGTAAATTCTTTACAAATAACGTTACGTGATGAAACAAAAACACCATACGAAATTATTGAGACCTGTTTTTAGGTTTCAAAAGATGTAATGTCTTTTACGAATCTTTCATACAAAAATTATTGAGATATTTTTAGTTTTAATTGTGCAGCAATTAAAAGATTAATATTCCTGCAGTTTTTCATTAATATATATTATCATTAAATATATAGATAAATAACAATACATGTTATAATACAACAAAATCTATAATACATGATCAGAAAAAAGTCTGTTAATCATACATAGATTAACATAAATAATTCTAAACAGCGTCTTAATCATACATACATAAATAATTCTATACTATTTGTTTTCGTATATCAAAAGCATACTTGATATATTTACCAAGCTAACAGAGTTCTTTACATTTTGCGTTGAAAGTAATTGTATTAGTTTATAGACAGAGGGTCTTACAGAATAATATATTTTTATATATTTTTGCTTTAAATTAATATAAAAAGGACATTTCAAAAGGAGGTGGAATTCGTCTTCTATACCTACTTTACACAATGGACATAATCATCTATAGGAACTTTCTTGCATCGGCCTGTTTCTATCATAAGACAATGGGAGGAAACCCCTAATTTACAAATAAGTTTTTCATATAATGGTGGAATTCGTTTGAGGAGATAACTCTGTAATGTAAAGTTATCTATCATAAATTTGTAAATATAACATTTTGGCGAAATCATTAACATCAGATAAAATGGACTGTTTGTATATATCAATTAAACGTTGTTTGGCTATGGCTGAAATATATTCTGGTTGTTCAACATATTGGTTCAACCATAAATCCATTAAGCTGATACTTGACAATAAATTTTTCACATCACAAACCCAGTTTTTAGAATTATCATTTGTTATACATTCATCAAACATAAACTCATAACATGCTTTCAAAATGCAATCGTTTGTCTTTAATAGTTTTAACCAGTATTTCAGGATACGAATTGTACCTATACATATCAACGGTAATCTACACAGTTCACAGTAAACAACATTATTTGGGGTCGACCTCTTTACCCCAAGCATATTCTTACAAAAATCAGTTCATACTTTTTCAATTTCTAGAGCGGCATTATTGTTGTCGTTGTTGTCATCGTTGTCGTTTTACCCCTAGCACTTTTACTGCAATTTCCTAAAAATAAAATCCCGGATTATATATTCCCTGCTGACTAGATGACTATCAAAACTATGTGTAACAGGTCTACACAGAAAAAAATGAAAACAAGAGGCCCAAGTGGGCCTATATCGCTCACCTGAGTACCTAGATAATCAGTCATGCATGAAGGAAGAATTCATTTATATTTGCATTATTGTGACAAAGTCAACACAAATGTTGAAAATATGTCAAATTTTATTTCAGAACAGAATAAAAAACAACACTTTTTTGCACATCCATTCAAGTGATTTTGATATTAAGCATTTCCTTTGTCTATGCAAGATGTCATTCAGGGCAACAAGTTAATCAATTTGGATGAAATTTATCAAATTGATAGAGGACCTTTAGTACTTCATGTATTCCATGTTTCATTAAATCTCTCATGTGGTATAACAGCAGAAGTGAAAAATGTGATTGAATTGTTCCTATACACCCTCATTTGGAAGTCTTAAAAAATTCATAGAAAACTAAAAAATTGAGATATTGACAAAATTCTTTCAAAGTAACATTCCTTTAATATAATTATGATCACAATAGTCCATAAGAAATCATCATTATCAATTAACTAGGAAATATGACACTTTTCTGCATTGAAATCACCAAGTCCACAGAAATGTCGAAAAAAAAAAATTCTATAATTTGATTTTTGAAGGGAACTAAAATGACAATACGTCTTCACTCATCCCTCTAGATCATTTCTATGCATTCTGTTTGTCTCTGTATACAGCCCGTATGAAAAAGAATATTGTCAAAGGAGGGAACTCTTTTGTGACCTACTTTTGACTATGGCACCTGTAAACAGGTCTGGACGAAAACAACAGAATTTGAAGAGGATCATAAGTGACTTATTTCTACCAAGATTTATTAAAATCTTTCCAACAGTTTTGTAGAAAGAGTTGAAAATGTGAAAAATGGCCAAACCCCCCCCCCCTTTTTTTTTAAGTCTTAAACTTAAAATTGCCTAATTTCATATGCTGAGTGTTGAGAAACATCTAAAAACTTATTTAGATGTGTAAAGAAATGAAAAAAAAATTTTTGAATCGCTACTCTCCATATTTCAATTACCAAGTGGTATATGTACCATTGTAAGACCTACTTTTTAGACATGGTGGCATTATCTGTTAACCAATTTGGATGAAATTTATCAAATTGATAGAGGACCTTTAGTACTTCATGTATTCCATGTTTCATTAAAATCTTTCTTGTGGTTTTGTACAAAAAGTTGAAAATGTGAAAAATGGCCAACACCTCCCCTCCCCCCTTTTTTTGGAAGTCTTAAAAAATTCATAAAAAATCCAAAAAATGAGATAATGACAAAATTCTTTCACAATAATATTCCTTACCACAATTATGATCAAAATAATTATTAAGAAATCATTAATATCAATTAATTGAAAAACATGACACTTTTCTTCATTGAAATGACTAAGTCCACATCAAAAAAGCGTAAATTTTTTATTTGACGGATCTTAACCCCGAACACAATTTTTAATAACCCATCTTTATAGATTGTTGAAATGCAATCAGTTTCCCCATTTATGTACTGGTTCTGGAGGAGAAGATGTTTGAAGAGGGGTACCGTTTTGGGCACTTTTGGCCCCGCCCTGGATCCACCCCTGAGGGAATCTGGATCCCGAACACAATTTTAGTAGGGTCCTTAAGTACATTATTTATACAAAGTTTGATCCAAATCTGCAATGTAGTTCCAGAGAAGAAGTCGAAAATGTGAAAAAGTTAACGACGGACGGACGACGACGACGGACGACGGACAGCGCACTATGACTATAGCTCACTTGAGCCTTTGGCTCAGGTGAGCTAAAAATTAAGGCTTTTAAAGAAACACTATCCCTTAGCGGATTTTTAAGTTTTGAAACTTACTATAAGCTTTTTAGTTCACACCTGTATATATTAGACATTACTTCGAAGATTTACAAAATATATTTTGAAAATATTGTACTATTAACGAGATACCAGGATTGGAAATACCGTGCTTTCTCTGCAATTTCACGCCAACGTAATGAATATCAATCATGTGACCGCATTAAAACGACAAAGATGTCTTTATTCACATTTGTTTTTTCTACTTTTCATGTCCTAATCGCTAAAACAAATTCTTTCTTCCCCTTTTCCTTTTCAATTTCTCCGTTTTGTTGATACTTTTATTTATGTCTCGCTTCGGAATATACCAATGTGCATGCGCGAGGGCGGCGCTTTCGGCAACTATGGAAAATTCATGTGCACCTCACAAAAATTCATTTTATTTCATAAATAATGCATGATCCTTTGATCCTTGCAGAAGTAAAGTTTTAAATTCTTGTATTAACGAAAACTTTATATGTTTTGAAAGTCTACAAAAATAGTAAATCAATGATTTTCTTTTTAACAGCTGTAAATTCAGGCTGTGAGGGGTAGTGCCTCTTTAAGAAACTTGCGTACTTATGGTTTACTTTACTGACTATTACATGTACTGCTTGATAAGCATAATTCACCTCAAAAGCGAAATAGAGCAGAAGTGTAGCTTACAAATGCATTGTTCGCATATAATGTTTACTTTCTAATTACAAGCAAGATACATTTACTTTGATTAATTTTACAAAATACGGGCAAATATCAAACATTAATCTACCAATCCAAGCATTTTACACACAACCTCCTTTGTTATCTTATTCTTTAAACAAGATGCGTTTGTGAATACTGATGCGCCAGGATGGTAGTAAATGTTAATGCAAAAAGGCAATGTAAAAAGTCCGTAAATCTAAAGTGTCTCAGACAGACGGACAGACAGACGGAGTTGAACCTAGAGCCCCTCTGGTTTTGCCGGTGGGCACTAATTATTGAAAGGAATACACCTATTACATATATAAGTCCATTTCTTACAATTTACAATTTACAATATTAAGTTTTAAACCATAGACAGACATATAGACAGACCAAAAACTATATGCCACAGGCAGACATACAGACAGGCCAAAACCTATATGCCACAGAAAGACATAATAGACAAGCCAAAAACTATATGCCACAGAAAGACATAGAGACATGGCAGAAACTATACGCCTCCAAATCTCCAATCCAGAAGCATAAAAATTGAACAAATTCTTTAGGTTATATCTGCTTTCCGAGTCTTTACATTAACATTAAATTATCCTATAATCTTAAGTAATGTCTTGACTATGCCTTCTAAATAACCATTTATAGTTCTAAATTCTATACGCATGTCGACCAAATCAGCACTGAGAACGATTAAGCCCTCATAAAATAGTTGCTGGCATAATCATACTTATCAAAGGTCAAGTTCTATATTAAATTCTTCACACTGGATCTTATCGGATATAACATACCATACTGACTACATTCACCCAAAGCTATGAACTCCCATGTAAATACAGAACAGAGACTGCTGGAATGCTGATAAAATCCCCAACACTAAACATTACGTGTGCCTAGCATAGGAAATAAAGTGTAGTACAACAACGTTATGTTTCACCAATGCTGACCAAAGTCTTACTATGTAGGTAAGATTGAATATGTACTCTATATTGACTAGTATGTCGTCAAATATGAGAGGAACATCTTTTGTAATGAAGTGACTATGCCACAAGTGTCAACAAGAATACTAACTTTAAATCTTGTCCCACAGAATATGAATCCATGGATGTGAAGTATAGTCTATTGGGGAAGATACTTTACCTTGGACGAACTTGTTTGTTATTGCCACTCACGACTCGGGTCTCTTATTTTACGCTACCCCTATACACTCTCTTTCATTAAGTAAATGAGATTTCACATTACATGCGGTAGTTGTCATTTGGTAACTTCTGATTTTTCTGATCAAATGTGATCACATGACAACCGGTTGTCATGTGATCACTTTTGATCAGAAAAATCAAAAGTGAGCACATGACATAGTCATCAAAATATGTAACCTTACCTGCTACAGGTAATGACATGGCCATTGTTATTTACATGTATGTTACACGAATTACTGTAAGCTGCACTATAGTACGTGTCCCCTACCTCCGATACGGAACTGTCATCACTCTCTGTAGAGGTCTGACTCCCACGTTCCAGTCTGTATAGTCTCCTCATCACGTCTAGGGGTTTATTCGACATATCTTGGTATACACACTCTTACCACCGTAATCTAATCCACAGCTATAGTATCTACCATCTCAAATTCACACCTTCACGCCTGGAATCATTACTCTGAATTTATCGAATACGCTATCACATCAGAAGCACAGAATCCTGTTCATAATGCCTGCTTTATATCTGGAATCGCTAATTCAAAAATTGGTATTCCAAGACGTTACGGACTGGCAATCAACGTACATCATAAAACAATGTCTGGGACTATACAATCAATAGGTAGAACCTATTGCTATTATAGACCAATGTCATCTGGGTATGTTATAATCGCTAAGTTTTAGTATGGTTGTAATTTATATGGAAATAGTGCGGCATTCTTCTTGACATAGCTATTATAAGTTAATCCTGACCAATGCTGATGCACGAGCACCACATTGTGAGTATTGTTCATACATTAAGCAGATCTATCCGTCCCTCTAATCACCTTATGTCTCAATAAAGATAAAACCTTCTCTTCTGACCTTACACAATACATGATCTACAACAGCAAAACAATAGACGGATACCCAGCTAATTCCCAGCGTTATCAAGTTCAAAATATTACCGCTATTTTGTGATGAATTCCTAAAATCGTTCGAATTGCTCATGTCAAAGCTATCAACTAAACATGAGCATAAAGTGTAGACGAACACGGTGTATAGTCACCTCTAATCTTAATCTTCACATTATTAGCATTTTACTTTTGTGGACTGATCATCGAATACTTCGACTATCGTTATGTGATCTGATTTTTCTAGCTGTTCCCTGTATTACCGTCATGATCATCCCGTGTACTTGGAGTATCGTTATGTGTTTTGATTTTTCTAAATGTTCCCTGTATTACCGTCATCACTGATCTTCCCGTGTACTTGGAGTATCGTTATGTGTTTTGATTTTTCTAGATGTTCCCTGTATTACCGTCATCACTGATCATCCCGTCCACTTGGAGTATCGTTATGTGTTTTGATTTTTCTAGATGTTCCCTGTATTACCGTCATCACTGATCATCCCGTCCACTTGGAGTATCGTTATGTGATTTCATTTTTCTAGATGTTCCCTGTATTACCGTCATCACTGATCATCCCGTGTACTTGGTGTATCGTTATGTGATTTCATTTTTCTAGATGTTCCCTGTATTACCGTCATCACTGATCATCCGTGTACTTGGTGTATCGTTATGTGATTTCATTTTTCTAGATGTTCCCTGTATTACCGTCATCACTGATCATCCCGTGTACTTGGTGTATCGTTATGTGATTTGATTTTTCTAGATGTTCCCTGTATTACCGTTATCACTGATCATCCCGTGTACTTGGTGTATCGTTATGTGATTTCATTTTTCTAGATGTTCCCTGTATTACCGTCATGATCATCCCGTGTACTTGGTGTATCGTTATGTGATTTGATTTTTCTAGATGATCCTTGTATTACCGTCATCACTGATCATCCCGTGTACTTGGTGTATCGTTATGTGTTTTGATTTTTCTAGATGTTCCCTGTATTACCGTCATGATCATCCCGTGTACTTGGTGTATCGTTATGTGATTTGATTTTTGTAGATGTTCCCTGTATTACCGTCATGATCATCCCGTGTACTTGGTGTATCGTTATGTGATTTGATTTTTCTAGATGTTCCCTGTATTACCGTCTCCACTGATCATCCCATGTACTTGGTGTATCGTTATGTGTTTTGATTTTTCTAGATGTTCCCTGCATTACCGTCATCACTGATCATCCTTGTACTTGGTGTAGAAGTTTTGTGTTTTGATTTTTCTAGATGTTCCCTGTATTACCGTCATCACTGATCATCCCGTGTACTTGGTGTATCGTTATGTGATTTGATTTTTCTAGATGTTCCCTGTATTACCGTCATCACTGATCATCCCGTGTACTTGGTGTATCGTTATGTGTTTTGATTTTTCTAGATGTTCCCTGTATTACCGTCATCACTGATCATCCGTGTACTTGGTGTATCGTTATGTGATTTGATTTTTCTAGATGTTCCCTGTATTACCGTCATCATTGATCATCCGTGTACTTGGTGTATCGTTATGTGTTTATATTTTTCTAAATGTTCCCTGTATTACCGTCATGATCATCCCGTGTACTTGGAGTATCGTTATGTGATTTCATTTTTCTAGATGTTCCCTGTATTACTGTCATCACTGATCATCCTTATACTTGGTGTATCTTTATGTGATTTGATTTTTCTAGATGTTCCCTGTATTACCGTCATGATCATCCCGTGTACTTGGTGTATCGTTATGTGATTTGATTTTTCTAGATGTTCACTGTATTACCGTCATCACTGATCATCCCGTGTACTTGGTGTAGAAGTTTTGTGTTTTGATTTTTCTAGATGTTCCTTGTATTACCGTCATGACTGATCATCCGTGTACTTGGTGTATCGTTATGTGTTTTGATTTTTCTAGATGTTCCCTGTATTACCGTCATCACTGATCATCCGTGTACTTGGTGTAGAAGTTTTGTGTTTTGATTTTTCTAGATGTTCCCTGTATTACCGTCATCACTGATCATCCGTGTACTTGGTGTATCGTTATGTGATTTCATTTTCTAGATGTTCCCTGTATTACCGTCATCACTGATTATCCCGTGTACTTGGTGTATCGTTATGTGATTTGATTTTTCTAGATGTTCCCTGTATTACCGTCATGATCATCCGTGTACTTGGAGTATCGTTATGTGATTTGATTTTTCTAGATGTTCCCTGTATTACCGTCATCACTGATCATCCCGTGTACTTGGAGTGTCGTTATGTGTTTTGATTTTTCTA
Source organism: Pteria penguin (assembly GCA_035048485.1). Lineage (NCBI taxonomy): Eukaryota > Metazoa > Mollusca > Bivalvia > Pterioida > Pteriidae > Pteria > Pteria penguin. The sequence continues at coordinate 21,936,158 of CM068581.1, forward strand.
GATGTTCCCTGTATTACTGCCATCACTGATCATCCGTGTACTTGGTGTAGAACTTTTAACTTTAAAGTTGTCTGTCTTTTATCAAAAGCAACATTAAGATGTATACCAAACAGGTTTAAGACTGGGATTTTCAATTCAAGTATTTTTATTCAATAACGATTGAGAGGAAAACAAAATGACATTTAATGTAACAAAACCGAATTACATGAATATAATCGACAGACATTTACTCCTTTCATGAATTAGTGTTGAAAACATTCAAAATAGGTCTGGGAGATCTGATATCTAACCTTTGATGTATTCTGTAAATGGCATGGTTTAAGACATTTCAGATCAAAAAGACATTGCCTTCCCTTAAAACAGCAAAATCAAAAAGATTTCACACCATCATAGCAGGTACTTGTATTTGATTTCAGCAAAGATTAATGTGTTTCTCTTAAAGTCAAACATACGTCCTCATACACACGCGCGCGCACACACTTATTGATCAATCATTATTTCAGAATACGGCGATCTTCCTCCACAATGCAGTATCTGGAGTGAATTCATCTTGTACATGTACCATACCATACATTACGCAGAAGTATTGGCGACTGCCCGTTTTTAACAGCTGATGCAATCCAATTAGATAAGAAACAAACATACCAATATACTAAAAACGTTAAGATACGGACAAATTCAGTATGGACATCCCATGCATAAATATATATACATGTATATCCAATTTGTTTTGTTTTCTTTATATACTTCACGTGTGCTATTAAGTCCATACATCAATTACACCAACTAACACTAATCCTTTACAATTCGCAGAAAAGTATAGACACATTACGTAACTGACGCCTTCATCAATCTTACGTATCCACGAATACGCGAACATTGTAAGGTTTACTAATGTCACCCCGATATTTTACCTAGATTCAACTTAATGTTACAAGCCATCATCATATTCCGGTGGGGGAAGCTAAAATCTGGAAGATCAAATCCAATAACATACACAGGATAACAAGAATACAATTCTTGAATGTTAAAACGGATTTTCATCGATCGCCATTGGTTAGCACTCCCATTAAGATGAACGCATTTAATAAATCCCGTATATTTTTGGCTCCCGATGTTTGTTCTTCAGATCACTATTCCCATGCAACTACTTTCATCCAATTGCCAATTATCTTTACCTCAAATTCAATTATTCTTTAGATGGACAAAGTGAGGGATACACGTTATTGATCACAGCTTTGTAAAATCGAAATGGAGTTTATCCCTGTCATTGCAAATCGCGTTTGTAGGTATATAATGCTTAGTTACAGAACAGAGGACACAACAATTATCGAACAAAAAACAAATTTCAAAATGAAAGTATTTGGTTTTAATATAGTTTTTATTTTGACAACATTAGATATCAGAAGGTTCCTAAAATAAAGCAATAGATTAGAATGAAGATTGAAAAGTGTGCTTGGATGTTAATTATATAAGCCAAGAATGTGTATTCTCTAATTCAGTTTACATTTTTGATAAAGTACAATTATGAGACGTTGAGAAATGCACAGAATTCTAAGGGATATATCTTTTGTTACGAAGAACTTAATATTGAAATGTTCTACATAAAAAAAAACTTTACACGACAACGTGTAAATGAAATGATACGATTAATTTATATTGATTTACCATCTTCGCTATTTTCTACAGATTTTCAATTTCATTTTAACGAAAATATGCAACACCTTTTTGATCAAGCATTTCCTACCAAATATCCTTGTTATGGGTAGTATAAAGCTCTTTAATGGAACAAAGCCATTACAGAAGACAAAACATTTTCGTCGGCAACGCTTTTAAAAATCCAGAATTTTCAAACATGAAAAGTTGTATAGCTAACTCTTAAAAAGCGTATTTACAAAATTTTGCTATCGAAACCCTAAATGTTATCAGTACATTCGAGTGACGAATGTGGAATCTAGAAATATAATACCCACAAAGCAGCTAAATGACAAATGTTGTAAACGCATATCAGATCATATAAGTACTATTTATTTAAAAATATATTTTCTTCAAATTCTACAAAAAAAGAGAGATTATAATATGAGATTCATATCGGATATTGATATAGCAGACCTTCATCTATCTTATCAAAACACAAATACACATAAACAATAATACATCTTACCTTATTACAAGAACACATTTTACTAAAGCTCACTACGGGTCCCTCACAATATTTTTCATTGCGTAATTTCTAAATCGAGTTAAGTAATATACATCTAGATTTCTCATATGGCGTGTACAAGCCTCACATAAACATTACCCGAAATTGAAAAATAGCTAGTAGAATACTGGGAATTGGGCCAATATAGCGTTATTGTGATATTTCACTGTTTCAAATTGATGGTCCTGAATTATTTATCGATGATCATTAGATCTTCATTCAATATGGCATGCTTGTAGAACAAAGTGTATATTAATAGTAAACATCATACTGTATCTTGTTCCCACAGCGCGCCCCGGACGCTGATCTCTATCAAACGCAAACCTTAAGTATGACTACAGTTCCAAGAACGTAAAATTTACTCTATATAAATCCTTTACAAGAGATATGCTTTTCAGATTTTCTTTTCTATTGGACAGAATACTTAAATTCATGTTCATATTTATCAAATATTGAAATACTAAGAATAATCCTCTCAACAAGTGTCAATCACATCATGAAGTTTTATTTCAGTGAATAAAAGACGTTCTGAAACACTGAACACTTGCACCCCGTGTAGTCCTTCATCACTTGGCTGTTGTTCCTCGTCACGTCGTTTAAGAAATGTAAAAATCATAATTGATGCAACCATAATCACAGACTCAAAGGGGTGGACCTAATTTGGTCATGTGAATACAGCCATAGACTAGGATCTTCTTTGTAAAGCATGTCTGTCATATAACAAACGGTGAACTGAATACTCCGTCAAGTTAAAGCTTCTAAAGAAAGAACAAAAACTACAACACAGATGACACTGATAAATGAAATAAATATAGAACATATATACCTTTTAATTTTGTGCACCATATGCGCATTTCGACAAGTTATGTCTCTTCAGTGATGCTCGTAGCCGAATGATTGGAATTCTCAAAATATATAAAAATATGAAGAGCAGTGTTGAACCTAAAATGACCGAAAAGTAAACCAAAGAATCTATCTAAGGACAGAGCTATGCATGAGGGAGATACTCCTTAGTTTTAGAGTGATTTACTTAATTTGATGACTAAAACAATTGAATCATAGACCGTAGAGACGAGCATTGCATTTGTCAGTGGACAACGGGCACATTTTGCTGACTGTGGCTGAAATTTATTTTATTTCAAAGAAGATGTGTTTGTGAAATACCGATCTCTCGAACGTCGATCAATATCTAAGGTTTTCAAAAGTAGATAAAAGATCACAGTCAAGAACAGAGATGTGAAAAATGGCGTAAACAAAAAGGAACTGTCACAAGTAATACGCATGTGAAATACCAAGCTCTGTCTCTTTCTATTAACAAGTTACGACCAATGTTTAGGGGGGTTTGGTGACAGATACAAACATACAGTGTGATTAAAAGCTCTATAACCCGGTTACCATATTCCGGGGACATGAAAATAGTGTTTTGGCAAACTTAGAGTCACAGTCACGGGAACCTCCTGCCCACAGCCAGAATCTGCAACTATGTTTTACTCATACAATTACTGAAACGTATTCCGGAAGTCTTCAATATATCTCGCTAACTCACTTCAAACTTTAAACAAGGAAGTGGTGATAAACAAGGAAGATTTTCCCCAAGTGATTGCTCAATACATTCAAATAGACTCAATACACAAACCTCCTTGTGATTGCGCAATGCACATCTACAACCAGGGAAGATAACTCTTGAATTCTTAATGATTCTTATCGATATCCTGTCAACCTGTTACTGTACAAGCTGTGTCTCGCATCATCATGTATTGATTTACGAATGCTTACACACACATAAAACAAACTCCATGACAATTACATGATCAGTATCTAGTGTTTTAAGGGTGTACATTCACATTCTTTGGCGGATCACAAAACAAGTCAAGTATACTTTGTACTTTGTGATTACAAAGGTTGGCCTATATTTGTGAAATCTAAGAGTCACCAGGAAGTTGACACCAAATTCAATATTCATAAATTGATTGACTGATTGATTTTTGTTTAACGTCACACCACGAATATTTCACGTATATGGTGACGGCATCTGCTGATGCGGGGCCTACAAATTTTGAACTTTGCAACGGACCCACCCGAAGCGGTGAGAGATCTTTAACATGCCACACCTAAAGTGGCACGTGGCCTCGGTTTTTACTGTCTCTTTTCCGAAGGACAGGTCACCAGCATGACCAGAGCGGGACTCGAAACCCGGCCTCCAGATCAGGAGGCGAGCGCGATACCACTAGGCCACGCTGGCTCCATTATACATTAAATACAAAGAGAAGTACATATCCATATAATACATGTTTATAAACAGCATTTAGAATTTGTGAATCCTACCCTTAATAGTAGATATATACATGTACGACATTTCAATTCGTATGTGCTTTAGATTCATACTTGAAAATTACACCCTGACAATATTTGGAACAGAAATATCGCACCGATTGGAGGTAACAACATTTCAACACTTTTTAGCAATATTTTTAAAGATTTTTACCTCTGAAACAACACGTAAAACTATAAATATCGACCTCCCCAAAAGGTGACGTTTTCTTTCTCAAGTATGATTTCCCGAAAAGCTTAAGTAAGAACTGGGTATCTCAGAGAATAATAAAATTAGAATGCAATATTTGCACTTATAAGGTTAACTCCAACATTATACAACTAAAGAGATGATCTCAGTATTCCAATCAAACAATCTAATTCAAGAGATTATTTTTTCACTGCCCTATTAACCATGCAAAATCACATTTGATCACAATTGATGTAGGACTTGAACTAAATTCACAAAGTCATTAATATGAAATGTAGGTCAGAAATAGCATCCATAACATGGATTTTCCTAAGTATTCTTTAATACTGTATGTGGTAAAAGAGACGTTTATTCTTAACTGAATCAAGCAAGTGGAGAACTTCAATCACCTTGCCCTTGGGAAATGAACTTTGAGTCAAGTGGTGAATCCGTAGAAATGATAGTGCAGTATACATTTACTTTTTATAAAGATGAACTGAAAATGGTTAAATTTTTTTCCAAATCAAGCATACCACAGTTTACCTCTTAATTGTAATCAGACACTGTATGATGCTCTAAAACAGTATTCTCATGAGGAAATCAAATCAAATATTCATGATGCAGAAAAGAGTAAATCAGTCTATAAAATCTTTCTTAATCAATGATGTATATCTTATAAACTTACAAATATGTGCCACCAGTAATCAGAAAGATTTGATTACCTGTAGAGCAAATAATTTGTTTTGTTTTTCTATTGTAATAGCAATGAGTCCTACAAATGTTAATTTGTGATATGTCATAAAGGTGTGTACCTAATAATGATCTCATGAACAATACTACAATCCATCATATTGATCCTCCTATATAAACAAAAGCTACAAATAGAGAGTTATCATACAGCCTTTAACAGGAGTCTCCAATGTAAATTCTTCATGGATGGATAATCATAACTAATCACATGACACGTTGATTAAAGTATTTTATAAGGTTTATGGTAGGTTGGTTGATCCACTAGTGTTATTACATCCCTTTCAGCAATTTTTCAGTGATATGGTGAGATGGAACCAAGAGGTAACCAAACTTGAAATCAAAACTAGGGTACTTTGCACTGCAAGCCTAGTGTTTATACTCTTTTCAGCAAATTCAACTAGAACTGTCCTATCTGGACAAATACCCCATGGCAGCAAAGTTGAGTAACAACAAATTTGTTCATCGACTAACAATGAGTCTAGATCAAGGTCATGATATACATTTGTACATATACATGTGTATTAAACCCTAATCCTTTCTGTTTAAGAGGTATAATCAATGAAAAAAATATGAAACCCTTATCTCACACATTATAAGAGAAATTTGCTTTCTCAATCAAATTATTATTACAATGCCAAAGTTCAAGGTCAAGGTCAATAGGTCAAATGACTTGATATCAAAATGTCAAAACTGTTATAGTGAATATGTCTGTGAAATATGAAAGCCTAATCCCTTATACTGTAAGAGAAATCTGCTTGCAGAATGTATTTACCAAATCATTACTGGTTATACAAGATCAAAAAGCAAGGTCACTAGATCAAATGACTTAGTATCAAAATGTAGTACTTGTTATGGTGAAAGTGTGTGTGTGAAATATGAAAACTGTATTTCTTATACTGTAATACAAATCTGCTTACAGAACTTCTTAATCAAAGTAATTTAAGTATTACTACAAGGCCAAAATTCAAAGTCAAATTCACTAAGTCTTGGTATCAAAATGTGTGTTTGTGTGTGTGTGTGTGTTAGTGTGTGTGTAAAATATGAAAGCCCTATCCTACTGTAAATCTGCTTTCAAAACTTCTTAACTGAATGGACAGATGGGCAGGGTGATTCCTATATGCCTTAAATCCCCCCCCCCCACCCAGAAAAAAGACCAAACCAAAACAAATTTCATTTGCGGATGGTGTGAAAAAGGTTAAGGACAAAAGTTAATATCATAGAGCATCCATCAAAGAATCCCAAAATAGTAAAGAACTTGCATGACTGATATAAAATTTCTGGTTCATCTACAGAAAGTTAGGTCCTGGTAACTTACCCCTGAACACTGAGTGCTTTCTATGACAGCTATTCCTGAGTCACCTTCATCTTCTCTTTCCAATTCATCAGCACTATGCGACTGTGAACGGTGTCTCTGTAGGGAACTGTTGTAGGGTGTGGATGACTGAGCAAGGTCTGGTTTTATTGGACTGATACTTGGATCACTCAAACTTCGATCTGGACTGGACTCTTCAGTGTTAGTAATATCGGTTGAACTGAAAACAGAAAGTCATAGTTGGAAAGACAGCAATCAGGTTTCATTATCGTATGAATTTAGTTCTTCCAATGAAATTCTTAAACTAGAAATTCTAACGATCCTGAGGTTCAAACTGGTCCTATACAAGTGTATTTTGCTGTGTGTATAACTACATGTATAATGTACTTAGAAAGATCTACATGAGCAACGCCACCATTTTATAAAACATCTGTTGCTTAATTCCAGGGTAGCATATTCCTCATAAGATGATAATTTCACTCCAGTTCAGTATCTCAAAGCATGACCAAACAAGCAAATTGTCAAAAAAGTAACATGCAAATTTCCAGTTCAATATCTCAAAGAGTAATAGAAAAAAAAATTCTGGAAACTGATTTTCATCAACAGATAATAACTTATAAAAAAGGACAAGCAAAACAAAAATGCAAATAGGAAAACTATTTTGTCAAAAGTAGATTACATGTCAAGTTATATACAAATCTGTATATAAAGTATGCGTAAAAAGTCCAACAACCTATTTTCATTATAGGACAATTACTCTTGTTAAAGTAAGTCAAGCTGAACACAAGTTTATCTGAAAGCCTATAACACTAAAAGTCACATTAAGATGGACAAATAGGCAGTCTAACAGACAGACCAACACAAGACTCGTTGGGAGACGACATAGCTCATCAGTGGGCAATGTCAGAGGGAAAGTATGTATTTTCTATGTTTTCTTAATTCATGGTCCAAGGTAAAGATAAAATGTCAAACAGATGAAAGCTTGGGTCACAATGAATCTACATGTGAAATTCCTATTTCTAATATTTCATAAGAAAATGCTCAAATAAAAGTTTTTAGAAATAGGTCAAATTTCAAGGCCACAGTTACAAGATCAAAGGTCATGGTATCAAATGAAAGCACTTAAATGAGGGACCTTTGTGTGAAGAATCAAACCCCTACCCCAACTGGTTCAAAAGATATAGCCCAGGGTAAAGTTTTTGAAAAGTAGGTCAGAGTCCAAGGTTAAGGTCATAAGGTCAAGACGAACAGACAGATGACCATCATTCCAATACAGCCAAAAAGTAGATCAAGTCCAATGTCAAGGTCACAAGGTCAAAATTCATGGGGTCAAATGAAAGTTCTTATCATGGGGAACTTCTGTATGAAGTTTCAAAGCCCTACCTCTACTGGTTCAAAAGATATAGTCCTGGGTTAAGTTTTTAAATGGTACGTCAAAGCCAAAGGTCAAGGACACAAGGTAAAAAGTCATGGTATCAAATGAAAGCTCTCGTCATAAGGAACCTATGTTTGAAGTTTCAAAGCTCTACCATTAATCGTTAAAACATATAGCCCAGGTTAAAAGGGTGTTATATGCACCAGGACCCTGATGCCACCCAAGTAAAAGGGGATTTTTTATGTGCACAAGGACACTGACAAGAGCATGACAATGGCTTTCCAGACATTCTGTCCTGCTAGCTAAAAAGAATATCAAAGGTCAATTTGGTTTTTTTTTTACAAAAAGGGTATTATCACAAAGAATACACTCATTAAATACCAAAGTCCTATCTCTGTTAACATGAATTGCCAAATAAGTTAAGGCCATACCGTAAAAAATTTTGATCAATAAAGATACCTTCATAAGTAACACATATATTAAATATAAAAGCCTTATATTTTACTTTCTCAAAGTTACCAGCGAGGACAATGTTATCTTTTTTTTAGCCATTTTAAACACATCAAAACTGGGGCAGGCTTGGTGTAGTGGTTAAGCGCTTGGCTTACGACGCCGACGATCCGGGTTCGATTCCCGGGTTGCGCCACTATGTTTAAGAGGTTGGTAACCTCCTGCTTCCATGTCGCGATATAACTGAAATATTGTTGAAAGCGACGTAAAACACCAATCAACCAACCAACCAACCAACCACATCAAAACTGCTGCTGAAAGAGAAAATATGATCATTATGGCAGCCATACTGTGTTACATGTATGTAATAATTTCTTACTAATGTCATTTTTCAAGTACAAACTTGTAAAAAAAAGTTACTGCCAATAAAAAGCTGTATTTGTGAAATACGAATGCCACTGACAGTATGTTTGTCAGTATATTCTGTTATCCTAAGACTAGAGCAAACTCCAAGCTAAAGTCACAAGGTCAAAATTTACCAACGGAAATGTCTTGTCACAAGGAATATGCATGTGAAATATGAAAGTCTTACCATTTTGGATTCAAAAATTATAACCAATGTTAGAATTTTGAAATGTAGGTCAATGATCATGTTCAAGGTCACCAGGTAAAAAATTATTGAACCGACAGAAAGTTTGTCACAAGGAATATGCATGTGAAAGCCCTACCTCTTAGGATTCAAAAGCTATAACCAATATTAGGCATTATAACATTGTAACATTATAACAAGCACTATTCCGGTAGACTTTACATCATAACGCTCCTTAAGACAACAACAGTGATTCAATTTTGATAACAGATCAAAATAAAGGAAAGAAATCATCTTTGGTATATACCATAACCTTACATGAATATTGGTTCCATTTCGTCAAACATGGGTCTATCAGAGTAACGGTTATGGTCGACGATGTTAGGCTGACTTGCTGAGAGTTCTCGTATATCACTCTTGTCTGTGTTGTTTTTGAATCTATCTCTGCTTTTCCTTTTCCTGCGGAAACTGCTCCAGAACCTCCTCTTGGAGGTAGGAGGTGGAGGGGAAATTTGAGAGTCATTAGAACTGGACCGCAAGTCTATTGAACTCTTTGCCTTTCGGTCAGCACTATTTGGTGAACCTAAATGTAAATAAAATTCCGACTAAAATTGAGTTCAAAAATTAGTAACGTATCAGAAGTCACAAACGACAATATTCTCATCCTGACATATTCATAGATAGATCAGTATGTCTAGCAGATGACAATATTATTCTAGTACAATTCAAATCAACGAGGTAACCATCTTCAACACGCTCTGTATATCAGTTCGTCATATCACATACCGGACAAATGGACCTTCTACACCCTATTTTTATATTTCTTTGATATACAATTAAATATTTCTAATGTGCTAGTCCATGCATAGATATCGGTTGTTGGGTATCTGGTAACCGTGAAAACAAAATATAGCCTTAAGCCACAGAGAACGAATATCACATTATACCAATATTATACAATCTTCTCTTAACAAAAATAAAAATGGAAAAGTATCTCATTTCAGTATTACATACAACGTGATTAGAACGTTTAACATGTTTTCACATGTCTACATCTATGTCTACATATATCATTCACAGGTGTCAGCACTGACATCTTATGTCTACACTTCACATTCACAAGAGGATAGAAAGTAACTACACATCAATATATATACACTACCATTCACAAGTGTCAGCACCGACTTCTATTTCTACGCATATCATTCACTAGTGTCAGTACCGACATCTACGTCTACACATATCATTCGCAAGTGTGAGCACCGGCATCTATATCTACATGTAATTCACAAGTGTCAGCACTGCAATCTATGTCAACATATATCATTCACTAGTGTCAGTACCGACATCTATGTCTACACATATCATTCGCAAGTGTCAGAACTGACATCTATATCTACACATATCATTCATAAGTGTCAGTACTGTCATCTATGTCTACACATATCATTCACAAGTGTCAGCACCGACATCACTGTCTACATACATCATTCGCAAGTGGCAGCACTGCAATCTATATATACACATATCATTCACAAGTGTCAGCACTGTCATCTATGTCTACACATATCATTCACAGGTGTCAGCACCGACATCATTGTCTACAAATATCATTCCTAAGCGTCAGCACCAACATGTATGTTTACAAATGTCAGTCACAGGTGTCAGCACTGAAATCTATGTCTACACATATTATTCACAAGTGTCAGCATTGACATTTATGTCTACACATATCATTTAAAAGTGTCAGCATCGACAATTATGTCTACATGCCATTCACAAGTGACAGCACTGACATCTACGTCTACACATATCATATACAAGTGTCAGCACCGACATTTATATACACACTTGCCATTCACAAGTGTCAGCATCGACATTTATGTCTACAAAAGTCATTCACCAATGTCAGCATTGACATTTATGTCTACACATAACATTTAAAAGTGTCAGCAACATTGATGTCTACACGCTATTCAAAAGTGGCAGCACTGACATGTACGTCTACACATATCATGTACAAGTGTCAGCCCCGACATTTATATCTACACATGTCATTCACAAGTGTCAGCATCAACATTTATATATACACTTACCATTCACAAGTGTCAGCACCGACATTTATGCCTAAACATGTCATTTACAAGTGTCAGCACCGACATTTATGTCTATACTTATCATTCACAAGAGTCAGCACCGACATGTATGTCTTCACGTCATTCACAACTGTCAGCATCGACATTTATGTCTACACTTAACATTAACAAAAGGATAGAAAGTAACTAGAAATCAAACCATTCATGTGTTAAGTCAATGTTATTGTGAAAACTTGAAATGAAAATAAGAAATTGGTTTTTACCCAATGAAACACTACAACATGCTGCCCACAGGCTATCGCGCAATCTTTCTGATCGCCTGGGTATGTCTGTTCTCTATAATACAGAAGAAACGTATCCAGGTGATCGAAAGAACTGTGATGCTTCCTAGGCAAAGTGATTAATCAATATATTTTTCCTACTGACTGATAAAATAGAAAATTTGCATATTACTATATACTAGTAATAAGAAACATAAGTTTACGGAAGAATGATATTTCATCGTCTTTTGGACCAATATAAGTTTTGTGGTTCTTTTGTATCAAGATATGAATCTTTCAACATGTTCACTTTTGAATACAAAACTTCTATGACATAAATCTAAGTACAAGTGAAAACAAGCGAATGCTATAGACGGTACGACCGGACTGCAACGCTAGCTTTACGAAGACAAAGACAAAATAAGGCTCATATTGCTTTCATTCTATCCACAGCTTAACCATAAGATTTAGATAAAAATCGTTCAAAAATAAAATGTTGATTACACTGACCTATTGCTATATAAAATAAATACTACATATCAAAGTAATATTATATGGAAACGCAAAATATTAATCTGCGGACCTTCTAAGTTCTCAAATTGTCCAAAAATAACTCAATCGTGAAATATAGGTCACATTACCCTAATTCGAAATCAAAAAGTGCGTATCAGACTAATTTCAAATAGAAAGTTTCAAATCTATACTCCTTCTTAATTTGGAAAATTTGGAGAAATCATACTGACCAATTTCATCTAAATCAAAGGTACATATCACAGTCATTTTACATGCAAAATATCAAGTGCGTGAACCCTTCTAAATTCTGAAAATTGCTGCAATCAGGAACTTACTAAAAACGTTGACGGACGGAAGGACGGACAGATGGATGGACATTATCAGGCTATAGACAGGAACTGCTTTGAATCCAGCAAATTACTAAAGTATAAAATTATTACTTCCCTTCAAACTCAACTATAATCTCGCGTACATCATTATTCATAAATTTTACTTAATCAAATCCTTGCAAAACTTGTAAATGTGAGACAGATGTCGATATCTAAAATATCATGATGAAGAGGGCCTTAAAACCCTTCACCATTATCTAAATATAAAATTGAAATATGAACAATATGTATTGGTTTACCACATGCATCTGCAAATATATTTCGTGTTAAAGTACAATGGTCAATGTATAAAAATGAATTTGCAAAACTTTCTATAAATGTAGTTTGTATATTTTATGCCATGATAAAATCGGTATCTCCATTTTGGAATGGTTTAATTACTTAACTGAAGACGTGAACTTTTCGTTTAAGTAACGTTAATGTTAGCGTAACAAGAGAACCATAAGACCTTTATAGTCAAGCAAGTAAATTCTGCTTTAGATTTTAAAGTACGCCACCCTATTTGAATCGATGCATTACTTGAATTCATCCTGAACACTTCACCAAAAACAGCAGAAGACGACAAACAACGTACAGTTGCGGATTTGGAGGGGCGTCCCCCTTTTCGCCACATATTTACTAGTAAAAATCGAGATTTGGCACCAAAAATGGCCGAGTAGTTTGGATAATACACATGTGCTCTCCCCCCCCCCCCCACCCCCTCTTTTCGGAAATCCTGAATCCGCCACTGACGTATATCATCGTTAGTCATCAAACTTACACTAAACAAACTGCAATGCAAACACCCTTCATTGCGAAAAATGGACAATACACAACCTTCACCAACCTCATTCATAAAACATCAAAAGCATAATCAAGGCTGCAAGACTACTCTAAATACTCACAGAGACAGCAACACAGCGCTTTCTTCATCTTATAGCAGTTTGAATAATATATTCTGGTCACAAAATCTTAATAAAAGACTTTAGTTTCCCCAAAAGAGCATTTAATCTTGATAGAGTCGGCTGCAAGGGACACTGAGGTGTAATATTCGATATTTTTGCATCTCTTGTAAATCTCTCTACATTCGCAATGAAGGCAACTTCCTCGAGGATTTACGTGGTCCGATAAAAACCATTGTATCTTGGATACTCAAAATAACACTAAGTGACACAATATATCATATTCTGTTCTGTAATATTGACTATAAAAATAATGCATTATGCAACAGGCAAACGAGCCTTTCACGCCAATACTAAATATCAGTTTAACCCTAAAACAAGTGATTCCCACACAAATCATCTGGTGAAAAGAGACAGGAATATTACATAATCAGATACTGGACGCTCTCAAATCTTTGTTCAAAGAAAGCAACACGTGTGTTCTGGGGAACAGCATCTAACACCAAAAAACCAGTCGTTACTAGGCTTAGTGGCCGATAGTACAGTACTAGATATCACTTGCTAAATCCAGTGCTGATAAAATCTATGTCAATAATATTTACACATATACACCAACGTAAAATAAATGCATTCCGGATCTATAAATGGATATGACATTGCTAAATTCAATCCTTGCTCCTGCAATTCATTGCTTGAATACTATTGATAACCACCCAGTCTATCGTGGGACCATCTTTGATATCTTAATTCTGTCCCGGTCAATTGCTAAGTGCCTGGTTATTCTGACATCTACATACCCAATCCAAATATCATGCAAGTAACACTGTAGACTGTCCATTTACACAAATCTTTATTTATTAATTATCCAATTTCGTGTGGAGTATGAATGATTTCTGTTTATTCGAGTCATCTCATTTTAACAGTGTAGCATGAAATTACAACGTCTCTAACCAATCAGATAATGGCTTATTGATCAGTCATTATGGTCAATTTTATGGTCACTTCATCAACATTACAACGAATCGAATAAGGTGACATTTGACGCACCAATGCACCGTTTATATTCCAAAGTGAGAGTGAGAGATCAAATTGAAATCTGCAAACAACTACACGAGAAATGGCAGTAATCTATTAATCCAAAATAACTATCTCCCTTCAGTAAAATTTAATATTTCTGTGATCCATGTAACTTTTAATGATTTCTAGATAACTTTCTTTTTCTAACCCGATCCCATGCTTCTCCTATTTTCCATATCCACGGCCTTTTCTACTTTCCATATAAATGGCTTCTTATATTTTCCAAATCCATGGCCTCTTCTATTTTCCATATCCAAGGCTTCTTCTATTTTCAATATCCATGGCCTCTTGTATTTTCCAGATCCATTGCTTCTTCTATTTCCAAGGTCCATGACTTCTTCTATTTGCAGTCTGCCTGGCTATGATTTATTTTATGTCTGCAACCTTGCGATTTCAGTGCGGTATTTCTGTATTTACACTATTATCCCCACAATAAAATAAATAACACTATCTAGATTCAATTTACCCCGTAATTATTTCCTTAAAGTCAAAACCATTTGACTGTTACACAGTCAATAATTATATCGCGTGTTCTATGACAATATAATAATGTATGTTTAAACAAGAATCGGTTTGTGCCCTAAGAGAGAAATATTCACCAACGCATTTATTGAGCATTGATTACACATTATATACTCTATGTTAATAATTCTAGTGGTAAACATTTCCTTTCTAATCATTTCTCGAAAATACGGTTAAAAACTTTAAAATTAAAAAAACCCAGATCAGATACCGGGTATTTCATTCTGGTTAAGTGTCACGTCAACACTTGAAAGATAAAAGTTGGCTGTTCATTTATGTGCTATCAAACCGCATCGAAACTAAAAACAAATACATCTTTAAAACTTTCAGTGACTGCTACATCGGTAATATATTACGAAAATCTTTTCCAAATATATTGTAATGAAAATCGTTTTAAATCTTCAATGTTCCTCGTGAAGGACTTGACTTTCCAATCTGAAGTTGCGTGGCTGTGACACTTTCAACGGAGTGTAAGGCCACATTTATCACATGTATCTCATGTCATCTGTCTGTTTTGGGCATTCATGGCGGATATGGCTCATCAAACAGGAGAAGTTTACTCCTCCCGAGCACCTGGTCTCACCTTTGACAGGAAAAGTTTACTCCTCTCGGGCACATGGTCCCACCTGAGACAGGAAAAGTTTACTCTCGGGCACCTGGTCCCACCTCTGACAGGGAAAGTTTATTCTTTCCGGCACCTGGTCCCACCTCTGACAGGGAAAGTTTACTCCCATCGGGCACCTGGTCTCACCTCTGACAGCAACGTTTATTCTTCCAGGGCACCTGGTCTCACCTCTGACAGGAAAAGTTTATTCTTCCCGGACAATGGTCCCACCTCTGACATGAAAATTTTACTCTTACCCGGCACCTGGTCCCACCTCTGACAGGAAAAGTTTACTCTTCCCGGCGCCTGGTCTCACCTCTGACAGGAAAAGTTTACTCTTACCCGGCACCTGGTCCCACCTCTGACAGGAAATGTTTATTCTTCCAGGGCACCTGTCCTCATCTCTGAAAGGAGAAGTTTACTCCTCCCATGCACCTGTTCTCACCTCTGATTTCAAAAGTCCCACGAATGTCTAATGTGATATGCTGTTGTGTCAAAGTAACATTGTGACAGTTGCTTTCAGATTAACACATAAGCGTAATATCGAGGGTTTACAATGTAATAGTGCACGTCGAAAATATTCACATGCATAGATTTCACGCAATTTTACCGTATCGGCCGTTATTACGTCGTTGATATCATAAGATCATTTGTATTACCGATGTTTCGGATCCTTTCACTTCACCAATAAGGTGCTAGTGAGAATAAAATACTTTTCGAAAAAGTTTTACAATCGACCAAAACTTTCTGGTACATTAGAGTATACACTGACCACACACTGTCAAACGTATCATATTATACCAAGTGTATTCTCCTCCTAAAGGGACTTGTATGACAAACGAATTTTAAAATACTGCCCAGGAATTCAAGACAGCTTCTCACATCTACCAGGTGTTCGATACCGGTGGGGACAAATAGGAAGTTGTGCCTCTTTCCCCTCGATGATATGAGATTTGACCAAAGTTAACTATACCTATCAACCATAATTATCAATACTTATACCTCGGAGTAACAACGTATACATTATGGTAAAGTAGAAGCAAAAGAAAGGGAGTTATTCCGGCATCTCTGCTTGAAATGGAGAAATAAACCTCAGAAACGGGGACACATAAACTATATGTATCGTTTAATTTACATGCATGACGAAGAATTCACTTCTTCAATAATCAAATATTCAAATATACTTTTAAAGCACAATAATATTTTAATAACAAACTGTGTTTGTGAAACACTAATATCCCCGGCGGCAACAAATTCCAAAAAGTTACTTTTAGCGTGAATGTCATTGGAAAGGACAAAAGGTCACCCATCTTGGTGTCATTTGAAAGGGCTTCATTAGTTGAGTACGCATGTCAAATATGAAGTCTCTATCCCTCGCGGTTTAAAAGTTATAGCTAAGGTTAAAGTTGACAACAGACAGACTGACAGACAAACAAACAAACAATCAGACAGACAGGACAAAAACAATATGCCCCCGATCTATCGATCCTGGGGCATAAAATGGAAAAGAAATGCTCAAAAAATTTCTTTTGTTGACTGTTTATTATTTGTGTCAAACCACAGTTGTGTAGGTCTACTAAATGAACGTCTGCTGATCGAAACTATGAAAACTAACTTGCTTAAAACATTATTTTCCAAATATCAAAACACATCGCTATTGTACTAGGATTGATTGATTTATTGATTATTGTTTTACGCCACTTCACAATTATATCACGTACATGTATATGGTGACGGCATCTGTCTGATGCGGGGCATACAAATTTAGACCTTTGCAACGGACCCACCCGAAGCAGTGAGAGATCTATAACGTGCCATGCATACCACGACACGGGACCTCGGGTTTTACTGTCTCATCCGAGAGACAGAACACCGGTGTGCCCATGGCGGGAGTCGAACCCGGGACCTCTCGATCACGAACCGAGCACCTTATCCACTGCGCCACACCAGCTTCTATTAAACTAGGAAGATTCGAGTGGATAGCCTTGTGGTATACGTTACTTATGATACCTGTCATAAATAAGAAGCTCGGTTGGTTCTCTCAGGGAAATATATATGTATATATGTCTCTGGATCTCTGTTGCTCACTTGTAGATCATATCGATAAATACAAAATGGTCATCTAACAATATTTAATAAAAATACTTCAAGTGGTAAACACTGATCTGTTCATACCAAAATTGTCAGTATATCATATATCATCAATATCCCTTTTATGATTAAATGAGAATAGTATGAATGTTTTATAAAAAAAGAAAGTAGATAATTGAATAGGACATGTCAATATTTGTTCATTCAAAAGTGAATGACAACATCTCTCTCTCTCTCTCTCTGAATAAAATGAAGTGGAAGTCTTTGTGTGTGCCTGGATACGCGCCTGGCTAACATGTCAATACATAGGAACTAGAGATAAAAAGATGTAGTACATAGAACAATATCAATCGAGCGTTAGCTCAATTAATCAGCAACCTGACAATAACCAAGGATATCAATCAATTTGAAGAATAGAGAGATTCAGAGTAATGTACGAGAGTAACCAGTGATAGGTCAACAAAGTAGGATGACAACCTGACATCCAGCTATGACAGTCTCTACTACCTGTGATAGGTCAACAAAGTAGGATGACAACCTGACATCCAGTCATGACAGTTTCTACTACCTGTGATAGGTCAACAAAGTAGGATGACAACCTGACATCAAGACATGACAGTCTCTACTACCTGTGATAGGTCAACAAAGTAGGATGACAACCTGACATCCAGCCATGACAGTCTCTACTACCTGTGATAGGTCAACAAAGTAGGTTGACAACCTGACATCCAGACATGACAGTCTCTACTACCTGTGATAGGTCAACAAAGTAGGATGACAACCTGACATCCAGCCATGACAGTCTCTACTACCTGTGATACGTCAACAAAGTAGGATGACAACCTGACATCCAGCCATGACAGTCTATACTACCTGTGATAGGTCAACAAAGTAGGATGACAACCTGACATCCAGCCATGACAGTCTCTACTACCTGTGATAGGTCAACAAAGTAGGATGACAACTTGACATCCAGCCTTGACAGTCTCTACTACCTGTTTTGATGAAAATGTTTGAACAAATTCATCACATTCATATCATGCATGCGTTACTGATGATTCTGGAGCACTCTAACAAATCTGCTAAAATATTCACTTACATCGATATCTCTCATCTTCATTTTATTATATTTATTTAACATAATATCATCACCACCACCACCATCATCATTATTATTTTATTTATCTATTTTTTCGTTGCTTGCTTTCTGATTTTATATTACTTAGTTTAAAAATTACAAAAAAATTAGTAAACAAATCCATTTTGGCTTACCGTAAAGTATCCGTGTTATGAACAGTGAACACCTTTTCATGTACCAGATCTAAATTTGAGGTGTTCTGATTTCATACCCTATAAGTAGCTAAAATATGGACATGGTTCCGGCACGATTCCATCCCTAGTCTATTACCAATTCACCACTACTTACAATTGAATGTCACTCGATGAGGTCTTTTGGGGGAGGATGTCATCTTGAAAGACCTTCCGGTCTCACCGATTTCACGCGCTACTGCACCACAATACAGAGCCACATCCCATCGTAACTATGGACGCATAAGTTATGTGCAATACGTCCCTAAAATCAATACGCGTTTAATCTTATTACATCTGCTTCAAATACATAATTATAATCAATTCCCGAAGAAATGAACTATAATCAAACTTTTATAGTCGATAGCATACGCAGATGCAATGACTTTGTTTTACATTCTCTACCCAGAGTGTTCTCTCCTTACTCTCGCTTATAGTGTGGTGGCTTTGGCGCACGGAACTGTGGGTAGAGAATGTTTGTTTTATAGGAACTCTATGTATCTACTACAACACAGTTTCTATTACACTGTTATAATAGTTACATTTGTACTTTACTGTAATTAGCAATTAGTTTTCATTAACATCCAATGCAATCCATTACGATTCTGGAATAAATTGCATTTCTTTATACAAAAATTGTGTAATATACAGGCAAACATAGTTCTAAAATTCTTTATGATAAAGGTGCTAATAGGTGTACATATAATTTTTTTTTTCAATAATCTATTATTCCCGTTCATGACCATTTTACATTCAGTGATGATGGCCCACCGTATAATCAGCTTTACTTTTAAAAATTCTTACGAAAGCGTACGATATCCTATGATAAAGGGAGCCAGAGAAAATTTTCAGAGTTCCTGGTATACAGACACAAGATTGTAATCAGATAGAGTTCATGTATGTGGACAAAGAAGAGAATGATAACGATAATCGCCAACACCACCAATTTTACGACTGGACCATGAGTCCACTGACATTCAAATGAAAGTCAAAATCAAACTCACAGCCAACTTACGATCATTCATCGGCTGAAGGAAGAGAAATATATGTAATTATTTCTTGAAAAATTTTATTCAATTTACTGCCGAGAAACAACTCAACCTTGTAATTCAATGAGTTTTGAATACACAACTTGATACTCTCAACAGCAAAAGAAATCACAGAGCAATACAGTGGCGGTACCTACTTAGGACGATCAACTGAAGCGACAATCATTTATAACACTATCAAATTAATCTCTAAATGATACCATCAAATTATTTCTTGTTCCATTAGGGGACGACCATTTGACTCTGAGGGGAGGGGGAGGCTTGGCAAATTTGGTTGAGTCAGATTATTTATTTTCAGATCTTTGAAGGATAGAATATTTATTTCCTTAATATCCTGGGGTAGATCATTTATTTTCTTGACATTTTGTCGCCAATAAATACTTGTTAGAATTGCATTGTAAAATATGCCATATGCCATTAACACACATCCTTCTATAACTATATTTTGTTAAAAAACACATTCTTATATAAGGTAAACTCAACAAATAACATGCACTTTAATTGCATAGGTCTTTATACTACTAGTTTCTATAGTGAAGTGTATAGTCTCTCTCAGTCTCTGGTATACAGGGGACAATTTCTATTTATCACTATAGAAGAATGTGTGAGGAAGTGTTGCTTTTTTGGCTTCATGTCCGAATGATAAAATTTTATTCGTTTTTAACTTACATTACACTATGTTATTTTAATGCAAAATAGCATTTCATAAATATTTTTGATATATTTATTTTTCTCTAACTGTGTCTTCACTACTTTAAGATTAAATTTGAGAAACTTGGTAGATATTAAGCAAAGATGTTCCTCATGTACAATTTTACATGTTTTAAAAACTTTAAAGAAACTAAAGACTTATGGCCATCTACAATCATTGTTCAATATCATTGTGCAATGTTTTCTATGTCTAAGGTGGACAATATAGGCCCATTTGGGACTCATTTTACTTTTGTTATCATGTATGTCAAGTGAAGATACACATTTTTGTTGTTTTACTTTTGTTCTCATTTTAAAGTTATGTTTGTGTTTATTTTATATTTGAATAAATGCATTAAAATCATTTGACTAATGTCCTGTTGCACTGATCTGAATGAAACTTAAAAGGAATGAAACACTGTCAACAAATATGGCCACCATAAATTCTGAAATGCACATGATTTAATTCAAACATCAACTTTACATATGTGCTCAAGTGAGAGATGAGACAAATTCAATTAAGACCCATTTTGGCCACTCGTTTCTTTTCAAGGTTAAAATATTGGTGTGCCAGGAATATAAACGAGAGGCAGACAACACAAGGGGAAGTTGGGAAAAAGGATTGGAAATTGGCGTCAAGGGGGTGCAAAAGTCACTATTCCGAACAAGAATCTGAAGAGAAAATCTCTCAGAAAGCAGATGGTAGAGCCCTTGTCCCCTGTCTGCCCTTCAAAATGGACATGCAAATATCTTTTTTAAAAGCAAAAATCTATTAAGTTTTGTTGAACATATTGAATAGCACGATTTGCCCAATGGTATAAATTCCACTGAAATATGAGTAACACAGTTAAACTACTACACATTATAGTATAGGGTGCAATCAACATTCAGCTTCATATTTGCATGATCTATGTACAGACTAGTAGCCAGAATATTTACATGTATTTTCATTTCAATGAAAGCCAGATTATTTTAATTTCAAGCATTTTCAGGTTCAGAATATTTATTTCTAAAAAGTGCCAGCCCCCCCCCCCCCCCAGAATCTCAGAATCAAATGGTGGTCCCCTTAGTGAAAGAGAAAAATAAACAAGAAATATTGGCCATGATCATGTCTCAGAGTCAAAACATCAAACCACAAGCATAATAAACGTTCCAATATACAAATATATCATATCATAAAATCAATTAACCTACACAAGTGCTGAAGTGGTCGATCGATTGTATACTCAATTCCGGATAGAGGGATCCTGAGTTCGAGCGCCCATTGAGACTTGTTTTATAATTTTGTAATAGGGCAATGAAAACCCGAGATCCCGTATCGTAGAATAATGTGGCACTCTGACTCCGTCACTTTCAAGTCGGATGAGTATAAATTTAGACAAATGCATCAGAAAGATATTGTCAGTATTTTGGCATCTGCTGTCGTGAAAACAACATACAAGCAGGAGAATTGTTAAAATCTCTACATCAGATATTTATTATTCATTCAATATTCAATGTCAATGTACCAGCTTACTGAACAGGGAAATTTGTCAATATGAAATAAGTAAGTATGTGATCAAATGATATGTGGCATTAACTAGAATGTAGCATACTTTCGACATAGTATCAAAGTATTGTATTGCAACTCAAACCCATCTTCACCATGTCAAGGTTTTGTGATTCTGTATCTCACTCAAATATTTGCATGAAGGATGAAGCCTTGACCTTGTGTAGATGACTAAAAATTAGCAGTCTAGCATAATGTCAAGGTAGCGATATAACACTGCCAAGTATGTCTTAACAGGCAAAACCAATGCAAAAACATGTCTAAAATTAAGCTGGTTTATTCATATAAAACGTTTGAAAGTCCCAGCCTAAGTGGTAGATTTAATTAGTGTACTTTGACATGATATACATGTATTCCTGCTATACACTTGAGTAGAATCAAGTGAAAATTGCTGGGAACAACTTTGTCATCACCCATTTTGCAGCTGATAAGCACTTGATTTTACAAGCACCATGCTGAAGATAATTAATATAGTGTTGTCAATACATACATGTAATTTAATTAGATAGAGATGTAACCTCAACAAATGAGAAGCACAAGCAAAACTTGACTGGAGGCAGACATCTTATGACCCTAAACCTATCATAATGATTCAATAAACCACACTGTGATATGTTCTTGGCTATCATTATTAATTAGATTGCAGAACATATGGCAATAAAGATAGGGAGGTGATGGAATTTCTAGTCAACAAGTTCAATGAGCTTCCACACATAGCAAAGAGGAAGATTAAGATACAACTACGGAGTCAATACAGATCATGCACATGTTATTCCAGAATGGATTCTAAGAAGAGCTGTAATATACATGTATATGTTATCCTAAAATGTAGCTTTAATTGCATACCCTGTCAAAGAAAAACTTGTATCATAGGCCTATAAAGTATAATGGCTCACATGAGCCAGAGGGATCTCACATCTCTCATATAGTAGTATTTTGGCTATAAGACTTTCAATGGTCTCAAAAGAATATTCATACATTTACCTATGGTAAACCACTTGTAAAATCAACAAAAATAACACTATAGCACATCCAGGTACAAGACATCACTCTCTTACATACAATGTTCTTATTCAAAAGAGGAAAAGAATAATGTATTATAACTGCATACTGCATTTCTTTTACAAGCGTAAGATGTTTATAATACTTTGTATCTGCATGTAGAGTTGTTTGCCACAAAGCCTGTAAGTCACCATGTAAAGAGTTTAATGTGTATTCACCACATCTGTCACATGCCCTTTATACTGTATGCCAGCAAACAACAAAGGAAATAAACATAACTATCATGCTAACTCCAATTTATATCAATAATTATCCAAATGCATTGAATAACAAGAAATGTTTTACAGTAATAGCTTGATAAACATGAACTGTAGATAAGGTTTCAGATCTACATAAGAACGATTTTCATTTACAATACAATTTATTATCTTTTTCACTAATATTGGCAAGGGAAGTGCATATACAACACACAACATGAAAACATGCCAGAGATGATGCTAAAAAAGCAAGGGAAATATTAACATGGCATGGGAAGCTCAAGCATGCCTGGGGAAATGCTAAAATAGCAAGGGAAATACAAGCATGGCAAATGATATGCAAACATAACATGGGCACAGGAAATGAAAATATGACAGAGGGGAGGGGGAGGGGAGGGAGACTGTGAAAATTGTAATCATGGTGGGATAAGTTCAAACATGACAAAGAAAACATAACAATAGCAGTGGAAAAGTAAACATGACAAGCAAAATGTAAATCTGGTAGACAAAACCATGTAAAGAAAAAGAAGATATGGCATGGAATTGTGTATGTGGTAAAGAAAATGCAAATCTTACAGAAGTATTGTAAACATGGCAGGCAAAATGTAACTGGGGCTAAGGGAATAGTAAGCATGATAAGTGAAATGTAAAAGTAATTAGGGAAATCCAAATCATGCAGGGATAATGTATATGGGTGGAAAGTAAGCATGACAGGGAAAAAATCAAATGGCAGAGGGAATATAACCTAGCTGAAGACAAAGAACACATGACATATTAAATGTAAAGGTGCCAAGGTAATACAAACCTGGCAGTTGTTATGTAAACATGGCAGGGGAAATATAACTTGGCTTAGGGTAAATAAACATGTAACTATGGAGGGAAATGCAAATCACATGGGAGAAATGTAAATATGACAGGGAAATTTAAATATGACAGTCACAGGAAGAATGCAATCATAACTGGGAAAATGAAACAAGGCTGTAAACATGAGAGAAGAAATGTAAAAATGGCAGAGGATATGTTAACACAGTCAGGGGAAAGTAAACATGGCAGAGGATATGCAGACACAGTCAGGGGAATGTAAACATGGCAGAGGATATGTTACACAGTCAGGGGAAAGTAAACATGGCAGAGGATATGCAAACACAGTCAGGGGAATGTAAACATGGCAGAGGATATGTTAACACAGTCAGGGGAAAGTAAACATGGCAGAGGATATGCAAACACAGTCAGGGGAATGAAAACATGGCAGAGGATATGCAAACACAGTTAGGGAAATGTAAACATGGCAGAGGATATGCAAATACAGTCAGGGAAATGTAAACATGGCAGAGGATATGCAACACAGTCAGGGGAAAGTAAACACGGCAGAGGATATGCAAACACAGTCAGAGGAAAGTAAACATGGCAGAGGATATGCAACACAGTCAGAGGAAAGTAAACACGGCAGAGGATATGCAACACAGTCAGAGGAAAGTAAACATGGCAGAGGAAATGCAGACACAGTCCTAGGAATGTAAACATTGCAGAGCATATGCAAACAGGATATGCAAACACAGTCCGGGGAATGTAAATATGGCAGAGGGTATGCAAACACAAGTCAGGGGAATATGAACATGGCAGAGGATATGCAAACACAGTCAGGGGAATGTAAACGTGGTAAAGGATATGCAAACACAGTCAGGGGAAAGTAAACATGGCAGAGGATATGCAAACACAGTCAGGGGAATGTAAACATGGCAGAGGATATGTTACACAGTCAGGGGAAAGTAAACATGGCAGAGGATATGCAAACACAGTCAGGGGAATGAAAACATGGCAGAGGATATGCAAACACAGTCAGGGGAATGTAAACATGGTAAAGGATATGCAAACACAGTCAGGGGAATGTAAACATGGCAGAGGATATGCAAACACAGTCAGGGGAATGTAAACATGGCAGAGGATATGCAAACACAGTCAGGGGAATGTAAACATGGCAGAGGATATGCAAACACAGTCAGGGGAATGTAAACATGGCAGAGGATATGCAAACACAGTCAGGGGAAAGTAAACACGGCAGAGGATATGCAACACAGTCAGGGGAAGGTAAACATGGCAGAGGATATGCAAACACAGTCAGGGGAAGGTAAAGCAAAAGAAATTGAAATATGGAGAACTATTTCAAACATGACATGGGGAATGTAAAGCTGACATGAAAATGCAAACCTCAAGAGAAATGCAAATATGGCAGTGAAAATGAAAATAAAGCAGAGGATCCACTGGAAATGCAAAATATGACTAAGTTAATACAAATTAAGCAGAAATAATGCAGATATAAAATGGAAGTAAATTGCGAAGTAAATGCAAACATAAAAGAAGAATGAAAACATTCAGGAGAAATGAGAACTGGGTAAACGAAATGCAACCAAGACCACAGGAATGTAAACATGGCATTACAAAAACAATCACACTGACAATGATACATGACAAGAGAACAGCAAACATGACTGGAAAAATGTAAACATGGCAGGGAATTGTTTACATAGTAAAGGATTTATACACATGGCAGGGCAAATTCAATCAATGGCTTTGCAAGGGAATTGCAAGATGTCTGATTAATACAAATATGGCTAGAGAATTGCAAACACTGCAATGGAAATGAAAACATAGCAGAGAAAATGCAAACACTGCAATGGAAATGAAAAGATAGCAGAAAAATGCAAACACTGCAATGGAAATGAAAACAAAGCAGAGAAAATGCAAACACTGCAATGGAAATGAAAAGATAACTGAAAAAATGCAAACAGAGGAAATAAAAACAAAGTAGAAGAAACACAAATACTGCAAGGTAAATGATAACATGGAAGAGGAACTATAAATCTGAATAAATATTAATGGCAGGTGAAATGAGAGAAAATATAAGAAAAATCTAAACATGATACTGGAAATTAACAACATGGCATGAGAAATGAAAACATTTTAAAAGTTAAAATAGCAGGGTACAATGTATATGCCATGTAAGAAATGTAAAGATGGTAGACAGATCCCTAAATATGTAAATAAGGCAATATAAATGTAACATGGCTATAGTGAAATGAAAACCTTGCTTAGTAAATGATAACCTCATTTAGTAAGAATGCAGGTGAAATGCTAAATTATATTTCAAAAAACTTGAAAATAAAGTTTGTTACTGCTTAATTCCACACCAATTCAGGACACTTAACTAAGATACTCATATGTGCTACTCACTCTTAATCAGCTGGGGTCTTATTCACAAAGAAACTTAAGTCTAAGTCTAAAAATGGAGACCTAAAATACTATGTGTCATTATTCTAAGAATTTGTCGAAAGTTTGTCTGCGAATATCTTGTCAGATATACTGTTTACAGAAACTTTTAATTAATTCTTAGAATTAGATACATGCTACCATTATAGGTCTCAGTTCTTAGACTTAGACTTAAGTTTCTTTGTGAATAAGGCCCCTGGTACAAACATAAACTTCATTAAGTAAATAATAGTTTCATACAGAGACGTAATCTTGAATGTCAATTTTAGCTGCATATCTCATCTTTTTCTTTCAAAAGCAATAAACTAATTATTGCTCTAGAATCTCACTTACATAGGTCTGTGTTACATCTTAAGCATTTTTCTTTCTTTTTCTGTTTATTATTAATAATGTACATGTTAAACACTTATAATCAAAAACAAGAAACAGTATGGCAAGACTTGCAAAGGAAATCTAAAACAAAGTTATCGGCATACGTCATGGCATCAATTGGAAGCCACAGTCATAAAGAACCCATTCATTCAAAAGATATAGCTGAAATTAAAGTTTTTTAAAGTAGGTCAAAGTCCAAGGCCAAGTCTTCAAGGCCACTAAATCAAAAGTCATGGCATAATTTGAAAGCTCTGGTCATAAGGAAACTAGGAAACTAAGTGTGAAGTATTATGTGTATACTCTTCTTAGTTGCTGAGATTTTCCTTAAACCAGACACTGAGCCATTTTGCTTCAACCAGAAACTTAACCCAAAGTTTACAAACAGACAGACGGATGGATGGACATCACCAATGTATAAACCAGAATTGCTTTACAATCTGGCCAATTATTTCCCTATCATCAAAATCCTAAATAACAAGTAGTATTTGTATTTCTATTTGCAGGTCGGCACAACAATGAGGTCAATGTTGTATCTGGTTAAGCATTTTCAGCTATATACAACATCAATAAGATATCATCTTCCACTACAACAAGTGGGAAACTTATTCTTAACTATATACATGTATAACATATCTACCTTGAAATCTGTGTCACCACTTACAAACTTCCTAACCTACACAATAACAACACAGACAATGCTTCAGTCATATATACCAACTACTTATGTGAAAACAAGATCTGCTTGAAAAAACAAGAGGCCCAAGTGGGCCTATATCGCTCACCTGAGTACCTAGATGATCAGTCATGCTTGAAGGAAGAATTCATTTATTTTTGCATTAATGTGACTACGTCAACACAGATTTTGAAAATATGTCAAATTTTAATTCAGGCTAGAATAAAAAACAACACTTTTTTGCACATCCATTCAGGTGATTTTGATATTAAGCATTTCCTTTGTCTCTGCAAGATGTCATTCAGGGCAACATGTTAGTCATTTTCTTTAGGTGGGGCCTTTTGTTGACTGATTTCAAGTCTGGGTCATGAACAACAATTGTTTCAAATATTGTCCAGATCTAACTTAAAATTGCCTAATTTCATATGTTGAGTATTGAGAAACATCTAAAAACTTATTTAGATGTGTAAAGAAATGAAAAAAAAAATTTTGACCACAGCTGGATTTGAACCGCTACTCTCCATATTTCAATTACCAAGTGGTATATGTACCATTGTGAGACCTACTTTTTACACATGGTGGCATTATCTGTTTACCAATTTGGATGAAATGTACCAAATTGATAGAGGACCTTTAGTACTTCATGTATTCCATGTTTCATTAAAATCTTTCATGTGGTATAACAACAGAAGTGAAAAATGTGATTGAATTGTTCCTATACACCCTCAATTGGAAGTCTTAAAAAATTTATAAAAATCCCAAAATTGAGATATTGACAAAATTCTTTCAAAGTAACAATCCTTACCATAATTATGATCACAATAGTCATTAAGAAATCATCATTATCAATTAACTAGGAAATATGACACTTTTCTGCATTGAATCACCAAGTCCAAAGAAATGTCGAAAAAAAATTCTAAAATTTGATTTTGGAAGGGAACGAAAATGACAAGACGTCTTCACTCATCCCTCTAGATCATTTCTTTGCATTCTGTTTGTCTCTGTATAGAGCCCGTATGAAAAAGAATATTGTTAAAGGAAGGAACTCTTTTGTGACCTACTTTTGACTATGGTGACGCCACCTGTAAAGAGGTCTGGACGAAAACAACAGAATTTGAAGAGGATCATAAGTGACTTATTTCTACCAAGATTTATTAAAATCCTTCACACAGTTTTGCAGAAAAAGTTGAAAATGTGAAAAATGGCCAACCCCCCCCCCCTTTTTTTTGGGAAGTCTTAAACTTAAAATTGCCTAATTTCATATGTTGAGTGTTGAGAAACATCTAAAAACTTATTTAGATGTGTAAAGAAATGAAAGAAAATTTTTTTACCACAGCTGAATTTGAACCGCTACTCTCCATATTTCAATTACCAAGTGGTATATGTACCATTGTGAGACCTACTTTTTACACATGGTGGCATTATCTGTTAACCAATTTGGATGAAATTTACCAAATTGATAGAGGACCTTTAGTACTTCATGTATTCCATGTTTCATTAAAATCTTTCATGTGGTTTTGTAGAAAAAGTTGAAAATGTGAAAAATGGCCAACCCCCCTCCCCCCCCCTTTTTTTTGGAAGTCTTAAAAAATTCATAAAAAATCCAAAAATTGAGATAATGACAAAATTCTCTCACAATAATATTCCTTACCACAATTATGATCACATTAGTCATTAAGAAATCATCAATATCAATTAACTGAAAAACATGACACTTTTCTGCATTGAAATGACTAAGTCCAAAAAACGTCAAAAAAGCGTAAATTTCTATTTGACGGATCTTAACCCTGAACACAATTTTTAATAACCCATTTTTATAGATTGTTGAAATGCAATTAGTTTCCCCATATATGTACTGGTTCTGGAGAAGAAGATGTTTGAAGATGGGTACCGTTTTGGGCACTTTTGGCCCCGCCCTGGATCCACCCCTAAGGGAATCTGTATCCCAAACACAATTTTAGTAGGGGACCTTGAGTACATCATTTACACAAAGTTTGATCCAAATCTGCAATGCAGTTCCAGAGAAGAAGTCGAAAATGTGAAAAAGTTAACGACAGACGGACGACGACGACGCACTATGACTACAACTCACTTGAGCCTAAAAAAGGCATGAAATGTGTAACATCTTTTAATATATTAAATACCATAATTAAACCCTTCAATTTTGTGATTTACATGAATACACATAAAGAAGATTGAATTTTGGTGTAAGTTTGGCATGATATATGTACAAACCTCAAGGTATTATTACGATACTGAGACATAAATGACTTGCAGAAGTACATTATACACGTAACTAAGAAACATAGTTTTTTCAATATTTCAAAATGCAGCATATCAGAAACATAATTCTTTTTCCAACCTTCACCAATACTGTGTTTACCTCTAGATCAGCATTATCAAGCTTTTAGTAAGTTTTCATATCACACTACATGTACAAACATTTTGTGTTGTGAAGACTAAGCAAGATCATATTATAGACAGCATGACTTACTATATAATCCTTCTTCATCTGAACTTCTTCTACTTCCAAATTTAAAATGGAGATTTCTTAGTGACCATCTCTTCTTTATTTCTTTATCTATAATAAGCATTAAAATCGGAGTCATTTAAGAATCAATTTACAGACTGAAGACTCAATTCTATAAATGCTTTGTAGTACACAAATGAAGATGAAAAACTGTCAAAACAGTTACCACCAGAGGAGATGTTTTGTCCACTATTGAGATGATCAGCATTTGGTGGATTGTAAAAATATTGACTGCAGAGCATAGGAGATACTTGTAGTTTCATACAGATACTTTGTTTGACATAAAATATAAATACATGTACACTTAAAATGTTGTAGTTGATGTGTTGTCAAAAGCATCTTAAGTTCACACAGTTCTGAAGATAAAAAAGAAAATGTGAATAACACCTCCCTCCCACCCCCCAAAATTTTTTTAAATCTAGAAATTGAGATATAAAAAAAATTTCACTATAAAGTTCTTTTCATACATATAATTAAAAAAAAATTGCCCCCAGCAGAGTTTGAACCCACGACCTTAAGATTCCTTTAAACCTTTCATTACCAGTAATATTACAATCTTATAATCTTCATAAAACATCTTAAAATTAAAATATTGACAAAAAACTTTCTTTGCCTTTAATATGATCAAATGAAACCAAATTAGAGCATCAAATTATAATATGAGGAGCAATAATGAGTTAGGTCAATTGTTTTTGCATTGTAAACACTAGGTCCAAAAAGACAACAAAAAACGTCAAAAATTTGATTTTGGAATGGAACCAAAAAAAACCAGCAGCACTTCTTCACATATGCCTCTAGATCATTCCTATGCATTCAGTTTGTCTCTGTATGCCTCCAATATGAGAAAGAAGTTTGTCAAAGGAGGGTACCCTCTGTGACCTACTTTTGCCTGTGGTGGCACCATCTGCTGATTGATCAGGACAAAAAAAAACAACCCTTGTAAGAGACCTTGAGTACCTGCATCCTACCCAGCTTCATCACAATCCTTAAAGTAGTTCTGTAGAATAAGTTGAAAATGTGAAAAACTGCCCCCCCCCCTTTTTCTTGGAAGTCTTAAAAAATTCATGAAAAATCCAAAACTTGAGATATTGACAAAATTCTTTCACAATAATATTCCTTACCATAATTATGACCAAACTAGTCCATAAGAACTCATCATTATCAATTAACTGAAAAACATTACACTTTTCTGCATTGAAATTACTAAGTCCAAAAAAATGTCGAAAAAACATCAAAAATTTGATTTCGCAATGGAACCAAAAACAGCAGCACTTCTTCTCATATGCCTCTAGATCATTCCTATGCATTCAGTTTGTCTCTGTATGCCTCCAATCTGAGAAAGAAGTTTGTCAAAGGAGGGTACCCTCTGTGACCTACTTTTGCCTGTGGTGGCACCATCTGCTGGTTGATCCGGACAAAAAAAAAACAACCCTTGTAAGAGACCTTGAGTACCTGCATCCTACCCAGCTTCAACACAATCCTTAAAGTAGTTCTGTATAATAAGTTGAAAATGTGAAAAACTGCCCACCCCCCCACCCTTTTTCTTGGAAGTCTTAAAAAATTCATGAAAAATCCAAAACTTGAGATATTGACAAAATTCTTTCACAATAATATTCCTTACCATAATTATGATCAAACTAGTCCACAAGAACTCATCATTATCAATTAACTGAAAAACATTACACTTTTCTGCATTGAAATTACTAAGTCCAAAAAAATGTCGAAAAAACATCAAAACTTTGATTTCTGAATGAACCAAAAATAACACTTCTTCACACACATGCCTCTAGATCATTCCTATGCATTCAGTTTGTCTCTGTATGCCCCTGGTCTGAAGAAGAAGTTTATCAAAGGAGGGTACCCTCTGTGACCTACATTTGCTAATGGTGGCACCACCTGTCAATGGATCTGGACGAAAAATAACAACACTTGTAGGGGACCTTGAGTACTTCACGCATACCAAGTAGCATCAAATTCTGTTCAGCGGTTCTGAAGAATAAGTCGAAAATGTGAAAAGTTTACGACAGACACCGGACTAACTATGACAATAGCTCACTTGAGCCTTTGGCTCATGTCAGCTAATAAGAAACTTGTGTGCAAAGGGCAATTTCAATGGGCAAACTGTGTCAAAAATTTAACTTCATTTGCAAGACCTCATAATAACTAGAGGCTCCCAGGAGCCTGAATCGCTCACCTCATATGTATTTAGGAGGTTATGTTTATAAATGTATCAAAACATGTATCAACACAAAGTCTATGTCCACTTATCGCTCTTTGAAGGTATCAGAAAGCAATAATTTTCATTCATGATTATCTTCATAAGGTGTTGTTCCTTTGTGAAAAGTTTCATTAAAATCAATGAATTGGTTTATGAATTGTGTTTATGAAGTTATATTTATAAATTTATCAACATAAAGTCAAAGTTCAATTAACTCCTCTTGATAGTATTGTGGAGCAATTATTATTCTTCATGCATATCCTGCTGAGGATTTTGGCAGTCTACAGTCTCTATCGTGCAAAAAACATCAAATTTGATGCTTAAAGGGCAATAACTCCCATGAGGAGTTGTCGTACGACTCCCACCCAATGGATACATTTGTAGAGCTTCTGCTGCTGAAAGGGGAAATACCTTCGATTTCTTCTATCTGTAATAGTATTTGAGATCATGTATGAGTCAAAAATTGCAGTAAGACCCGCAAGTTTTATTTTCAGTCTTGGTGAGCATGTCTTTTGTCAGTGGTAATGGTGGACACAATTTTATAAGTACACACTACAGGGATGACTGTGACCAATTTTGATTTCAATCTGCTCAACAGTTCCAGAGAAGAAATGTTTTGAAAAATGAAATACGAAATTTTGGCAAAAATTGAAATTTCAGGGGCGATAACTGATATAAGGGGTCACTTGATTACTTCCACTCAATAAACCCTTTGTAGACCTGCATAAGCTGATCATTTTGTCAGCTAAAAGTTTTTCTCTAACTATTGTAATTTGCAATATATTAATCAGAAAGAGCAAAAACATCAAATTTGACATTTAATAAAGGGTGATAACACCTTTAAGGAGTTGTCATACAACTTCAACCCAGTGGACACATTTGTAGAGTATTTGATTCTGAACAAGAGCAATACCTAGCGTGGGATAATATTTCCATCGCCTAGTTTGAAGGGATGAAATTTGAAAATATCAAAACATTCACTTTTTAACCTTGAAAATCAATAGCCTATAGTGTTCTTCCTCCAATCATAAGAAATAAGTGTGCAAAATATAAAAGTTGTAACATAAACAGTTTGGTCTGTACCATGTTTATGAGTTGCATTCTCAAAAATTTGCTATTTTTGCCACCAAAATGACTTTGACCTTTGCCTTTGATATTGAAAATTGTCCTCATGCCATTAGAAATAAGTGTACCAAATTTGAAAGTCCTCCCTTAAACGGTATGTTCTGCATAGTGTTAACAAGGTGCAGACAGACCCACAGATCCACAACGCTATACCATAATAAGTCCGTCTACCTATAAAAAACCTCAAAAATTATTTATCAGATTTCAACAAAATGAACAAACTTGAATCATACATCCTTTTAGATCACTCAGACACCATTAGTTTCATTATCCATTCAATGGTTCTAGAGAAAAAAAACCAACAAGAGGTACCCAATGAGACCTTCGATTTCCTCTGTCTGTTATTGTATACAAGATTTGAGCCAAAAACAGCAGTTTGACCCCTATGATGGCCATGTTTTTGGGAAAACATTCAAAACTGACACAATTTTAATCTAGGAACCCTAAAGATGAACTATGACGAAAATTGACAACAGACACTGCGTGATGACAGAAGCTTACCTGGTGAGCTAAAAATGCAAAATAGTTAGCACTTGAATATTTCAAAGCACAACTGAAAAAAAAGACCCAAATGGGTCAATGTCACTCTATCACCCACCAATTTTACCCAACCCACAGGCCAGACCATAAAGTTTATAACCCAGGTGCACAAATTCAAATTTGACCCTTTCATATAGTTAGTTATACATGTACCCCCACCAAATCACCTACATCTGTCTTGTTTAATAAGAAAACAGAAGTTCTTTTGACCATGCCAATTTTTCCCCTACCCCAGGGGTCAGACCACCACCATCAAATTATCTGCATCTGTCTTGGTTTAGGAGAAGAAGAGTGGACATTTTTTCTTCACCCTGCCAATTTCTTCTACCCTGGGACTTGAGCAAAGTTTGAAACCCTGTTGCAAAACATCAAGTTGAACCCTTTCATTGTACATGTACCACAACTAAATTATCTGCATCTGTCTTGGTATAGGAGAAGATGCTCAGAAATATTCTTTGAAATCCACCCAGTTTTCCATACCTCAATGGTCAGACCCCGGTTTAAAACCAAGGTGTACTACATCAAGTAAGGCCCCTTCATGTCCATCCATAAAAACATTTGTACCTGTATGGCTAAGGGGGAGAAGTGTGGACAAGGGGACAGGCAAAGAGACAGTCAGATGGATAGAAAAACAGATGTCTTTGACATGAATCTTTCGAATAACACTTCAAATAATTATTTTTTAATAAAACTTTTTAAACATTGGCAAATAAATACTTTACTGCTTTTTTATGAATAAAATTAATCAAAATAAAATGACAGAAAATGTGTGACTAAGTCCAAAAGGAATCTCACACAAGTTGTCAGAAGATAACATATCTTGCCAGTGGGGCACTGTCAGAGGGAAAGCATATATTTTCAATTAGGGGTAACCATGCGAGTATTTTACAACAAGAGCAATGCCTAGTGTGGCTTAATACGCCTGTCGCTTACTTTGGATGGGATCAATGTGAACGTATGGTTTTATTACCTCCAAACTTGGGTCTCTTTGGTGATACATGTACTTTTATGAAATATTGAAAGCCAAAAGGTGGCTTCCTCTACATTATTTAAGCATTCTGTATAAGTTTCATGAAAAACAACTGACGTTTACTTAAGTTACTGCGTTACATAACATCTCCATAGCATCTTATCATAGTAAAAATCCAAGTTCCATAACTCTGTAACGACGAAACAGAATTTGCTCAAAATCAAAACGTCGCTTCCCCTACCCTATTTAAGCATTCAGTAGTAGTTTCAGGAAAAACAGTTGACATTTACAGGGAATAAACTTAACAGAATTTTTTACGAGCCATGTGGGCTCGTAAGACTCAGAATCTACGGGCCCACACCATTGTTTATGAGCCCACACTGAAACCATTCAAAAATTGCAAGAAAAAGTAATTAATTACTAATTTTTCTGAATTTTATTACATTACACACCAATTTCTCTTCAATTTTACTCCTTGAAGTAATCGTCCCGTTTTGTTGGCGATACATTTCGTTTCATGGGAACGGCGAAAATACTTCCTAACTGGGATGGAATTATTTTATCTATCTATAAATAAAGTTTGATTCTGCTGTAAAATGAGGAATTTTTATCTCATTTCTAATGTAGAAATTTTATAACCTAAAAAGGGGTGGTTGTTTACATTTGAATTTTGGCCAATTTTGGGGGTGACCCCCTTCCAGCATGATTTTCTCAAAATTAAGGTGGATAACCTATGGTAAACTGTTAAAATTCTGATAGAGGACGGTCTGACAAACATTTGGTTTAATGAATTGTATATAGCTAAAATGCAGGATGTTGTGTAAATCTTGCTGGAAGTTGGCAATTTAACATGGGACCTTATGGGAAATGGAATTACTATGCTTTGACCTATATAAACAAACGTGAAACCGGATATTGCTAACTAACAAATAAAAAGAAGCTGTCCGGATTTGAAACATCTAGACGCTTAGTTCTCCTTACTCAGTGACGGAATTAAGCGTCTAGATGATTCAGATAAGAATTCAACAAGGAAACAGCCGATTCGTCTTGCAGATTTTTCGTTCGCCACGTGGGCAAGTAGGAAGTGTTTCTTGGTCGTCCCGACAAATTTTACTCATCTTAGGCGGGTGGGCGAGCGTTAAGTTTATTCCCTGATTTACTAAAGTTATTGTGTTCCATATCATCTTACTATAGCAAAAATAAAATCCAAGTCCCATAACTCTGGAACGACAAAACTGAATTTGCTCAAAATCACAACGCCGCTTCCCCTACATTAACGGAGCATTCTGAGTTTCATGAAAAACAACTGACATTTACATAAGTTATTGCATTCCATAGTATATTTTCATATTAAAAATAAAATCTAAGTCCCATAACTCTGGAAAGACAAAACGGAATCTGCTCAAAATCGAAAGGCGGCTTCCTCTACATTATCGAAGCATCCTGTATGAGTTTCATGAAACACAACTAACATTTATCTAAGTTATCGCGTTCCATAGCATCTTTTCATATTAAAAATGAAATCCAAGTCCCATAACTCCGGAACAATACAATGGAATTTGCAGAAAATCCAAATGCGGCTTCTTCTACACTATTTAAGTATTCTTTGTGAGTTTCATGAAATACTGCTGAAGTTTACTAAAGTTATTGCATTCAATAGCGAACGGACGGACAGACTGACATTGCCATACCATAATACGTCCTGTCTTTCGACAGACGTATATAAAAACTGATAGGGTATCGCTGAATACCCTGTCAGAAATTTAGTTTCACTGCGAGAAGTTAGCTGAGCTGTGAAACTGAAATTTCTGATGGGGTATTCGCCAATACCCTGTCAGTTTTTGTAAAACACAAGCACGGCAACCCCCAATTGAAAATATATGCTTTCCATCTGACATTGCCCCACTGGCGAGATATGTTATCTTCTGACAACTCTTGTGAGATTCCTTTTGGACTAAGTCACACATTTTTTGTCATTTTATGGTATCAAATGAAAGATCTTGATATGAGGGACCTATGTGTGAAGTATCAAATCCCTAACCCAATTAGTTCAAAAGATATAGTCCAGGTTAAAGTTTTTGAAAAGTAACTGTAAGTCCAAGGTTAAAGTTTTTGAAAAGTAAATCAAAGTCAAAAGTCATGATATCAAATAAAAGGTCTTGTCATAAGCAACCTATGTGTGATGTATTAAAGCCCTACCCCTATTGGTTCAAAAGATATTACCCAGGTTAAAGTTTTTAAAAAGCAGGTCAAAGTCAAAAATCAAGGGCACAAGGTAACAAGCTGTGCATGTGAAACACAAATGACCCTGATGGTACCAAAGTCCAAAAAGTTATTTTTAGTGTGAAGGTCACTGTCAAGGTCAAAATGTCATCGACCTTTGTGTCATTTGAAAGGGCTTCATTAGTTGAGTACCCATTTCAAATATGAAGTCTCTATCACTCATGGTTCAAAAGTAATAGCCAAGGTTTAAGTTGATGACAGACAGACAAACAGACAGGACAAAAACAATATAATGCCCCTGATCTATTGATCCAGGGACATAAAAAGTCATGGTATCATATGAAAGCTCTTGTCATAAAGAACCTATGTGTGATATATTGAAGCCCTACCCCAATTGCTTGAAAATAAAGTATTTAGTACATGATGTGGACACCACCGCTGGGTGGATAGGTGGGTGGTGTGGTACATGTATGAACATAGCTCTCCGGACATTTTGTCCCCATGAGCTAAAAAATAGGTCTCCATTAAATGTCACATAATACACCCCCATTTTATTGACTGGATTGCAAAGCAATTCCGGTCTATGAATAGGCGCAAAGCGTCTGTCCATCCATCCGTCAGTCAGTCTGTCAGTCCGTCTGTTTGTCAGTCTGTCCGCCCGCACAGCGTCAACATTTTGTGTTTAGCATTTGTGTTTAGCTTGGTTTCTTTCATACCCTAAAGGGTACTTATGTCAAAGTTGGTAGATTTGTAGATACTTGAATGTTCTATCCAACGAATACAAAAATTTAGTGACATTGACCTTGACTTTACGCTTCAATGAACACACACTGTTTTTTGTCTTTAGGGTGACCACGTACATACATGTATTTTTAATGTTAATGCAAAGCAATTCTGGTCTATAAATTGGCAAAATTGGTCCATCCACCCGTCTGTCCGGCATCAACATTTTGCGTTTAGCATTTGCAATCCAGTCATACCGTCCTTGACGGTTTCTTGTTATTCTATGTGTTGTACAAACTAGAACTAAATATCTAATCTAACTGAGGTAAATTTAGATTACCTTTGATACTGGTAAAATAGTTCAGTATTCTTCTTCAATTGCTTGTAGCTTAACTGATTTTCTATGCACATCCATCATTGACAACCATACCATTTTTTCATTAATACACCAACTACAATTGGTTTAAATTTTGAGGATATGTGAAAATTCCTGTTCAATATACATATAGATCTTCATAAAGTGATCTTTTTTTTGTATCGAGTTTCATCAAAATCCACCAAATGAGTTAGGAAGAGTTGCGAAAACAAGGTATTCAGCATAGAAAATCTACGTTCAAGGGCATTATCTCTAGTTATATTTTTGGACAGCAATCCTCTTCCACTATGCACATCTTTACAGGGTGTTCTCTCTTTGTTCAAAGTTTCATCAAAGGGTTTAGTAGGAGGAGTTGCAAAAACAAGGTATTTTAAGGAAAACTAAGTCAAAGGGCATTAACGCCTATAAATGTTTGATCAGCATTCCCCTTCCAATATGCACATCTTCATATGGTGTTCTTTCAGTGCACCAAGTTTCATCAAAATACCCTCAAGGATTTAGGAGGAGCTGCAAAAAAAGATTGGTGGGACAGACAGATGGATGACAGCAGTAAAGCATAATATGCCAATATTTTTAAATTATGCAGGCGTATAAAAAGTCCAGAAGTTGATTTCAAATTGGAACCAAAATAACAACACTTCTTAAGACTTTCTTTAGATCATTCTGATGCATTCAGTACAATGATCTATGCAGCCACCCTGAATAAGTTTGTCAAAGGTGGATACCTAGCCCCAAGGTAATAAAACTTTTACTGCACTCAACTCAAACACTGGGAATGTGCTCAGCAGAGATCGCTACTAGAGTCTGAGATTGGTAGAGGTTATCGACGTATGAAGGCAGAAGCATTGGTTTGAACAGTACTTCCTACTCTTAAAGTATTTGAACGGATCTGATTGAGAATAACCATATTTGTAGGTGACCTTGGGTCCTTCATACCTACAAAAATTATTCCATTAATAGTTCTGAAACAGAAGTTCATCAAATCTTACTATTTAATACTAACAGTAAATACAACCCACCCATCCCACCCCCCTATTTTTTTTAAGAAAGTAGCATCAAAGATGTAATATACCGAGCTGCAAAAACATTTTCTTACCCTAGAATTTATACCTTTCGTCACTATAACCTGGACCTTTGACCTTTTGATCCCACATTCTTTATGGCTTCAAAATCCCCTCCCCAATTTTCTACTAAAATTCATGAAAGAAAACTCTCTTAAAATAAGTCTAATCATGAACTTTTTCCTTGGTTCAAAGTCATCACATATCTTGAAGACCTGGGCAACAATTCTGTGAAAAATCATTCATACCAATAGAGGAAGCAGAAAGTAAAGACCTGAAGACCTGGACAAGGATTTACTATACAAAAGTGACTTTAGTCTTTCAAATATGACCTTGATTCAAGGAAATGACACACCTTGCATCCACAGCAACAATCCTGTAAAATATTTTTCAAATCCACACATTTAGTAAAGAAATACGTGTAAGACTCAGACAAGGATTTAGCTTACCGTACATAAGCACTGTGACTTTAATCTGTTCAAGGTCATGACATACCCTATAGACCTGGGCAACAATTCTGTGAAATATTTTTCAAAGCCATGCAAGAAGCAAAATGCTATAGCCCGTCAAAGATTTACCCATCATATGCATTGTGACCCTGACCTTGACCAAACCTTGGGTCCTGGCAAAACTTCTGTGAAATATTATTCATATCCCTTGCAGGGGTAAATAAAAATACATGTATGGCCCAGATAAAGATTTACCCATCATATGCTCTGTGACCTTGACCTTGCATATATGATCTTGATTTAATGTCTTGACACAACCTTGGGTCCTGGGCAACAATTGTGAAATATTATTCAAATCCATGCAAGGGGTAAAAAGTTAAGGCCCGGACAAGAATTACCCATCATATGCACAGTGACCCTGACCTTGATCAAAACTTTGGTCCTGGGCAAGAATTCTGAGAAATATCATCCATATCCTTGCAAGGGGTAAATAAAAATATGGCCCAGACAAAGATTTACCAATCATATGCTCTGGTGACCTTGACCTTGCGGATATCGCCTTGGTTCATTGCCTTGACACACCCTTGGGTCTTGGGAAACAATTCTGTAAAATATTATTCAAATCCTTGCAAGGGGTAAAAACTTGATTTCCAGACAAGAATTACCCATCTTATGCATTGTGACCTTGACCCTGACCCAACCTTGGGTTCTGGGCAAGAATTCTGTGAAATATTATTCATATCCATGCAAGGGGTAAAAAATATATAGCTTGGACAAAGATTTACCTACATGTATCATATGCACTGACATTTTCTTTGCAGATATGACTTTGGTTCAAGGTCCTATCAAACCCTTGAGTCCTGGGCAAAAATTCTGTGAAATATTAAAATCCATTCAAGGAGTAAAATGTTATGGTCATCATATGCATTATGATATTGACCTTGCAGATATAGCCTTGGTTCAAGGTCATGACACACCCCCAATCATAACAACTAATCCATTTCCATATGCAAATAAGGCTCATATGTACTATGTAGGCATCCATTGGGACTACTTCTAGTTCTTATGTAAATACATATGGTTATGCCTAATTGGCCATCAGCATGCCTGACATGATTGCATTACAAAAAAGGTAAATATGGTCATTGCCTGTTTTTGTCTGTATTTGCTTCTCTTTGAATGGTTGATCTAGTTTGATTGTTTCATGGCAAAGTCAAGGCATGTGCACTTGTTAAATGTCTTTTTCCATTTCCTCCAATTCACTTCCAATATTCTAACATTTAAAGAAATAGTAAAGTTTCGCTACAATTACTGAATTGCTTTTATGATTGTATAATAATCATTAACAAGAGTTGTCAGAAGACAACAGCTGGCCAGTGCAAGTAAATATCATCTTACAGACATTAAAAGCAAAGTCTGTACTGTGTTTTGAAAAGTAAGTCAAAAGTTCAAGATTAAGGTCAAAAGATCATAAGAAATGAAAGCTTTGGTCACAAGGAATCTACACATGAAATATCAAAATCCTAATTGTAATGGTTCAAATGATACAGCCCAAGTTAATGTTTTTGAAAAGTAGGTCAAAGTCCAAAGTGAAGGTCACAATGTCAAAAGTGATGACACTAAATGAAAGTTCTGGTCATGAAATATCTACATGTCAGATATCAAAATCCTATCTCTACTGGTTCAAAAGACACAGCCTAGGTTTTGAAAAGTACATCAAAGTCCAAGGTCAAGGTCATTAGGTCAAAAGTAGTGTCACTAAGTGGAAGCTCAGGTCATAAGGAATCTACTTACATGTATGAAATATCTAAGTCCTATCCCTTATGGTTCAAACATTACAGCCCAGGTTAAAGTTTTTCGCACTGCATATGCCAGAGGTTTAACATTAGCTCCCCAAACATTTGTCCTGGTGAGCTAAAAAGTGAATTACTTTTCATACTGGACTTCTCATATCCTAAACTACATGTGCATGTACATAAGCAATCCTATGAACGTTTTTGACCTCATTTCACATTGTTCTCCTACAATGAAAGCCAAAAAATAGAAGCCATTTGATATATACTTATATCAAAGCACCATGGGGCTTCTGGGTCTATTTCTGTAAAAAATGGTGATGGTATTCCAATTGGATATCCATGCACGAGGTAAAAACTTATGGCCTGGACAAAGATTTATCCAATCATATGGACTGTGACTTTGAAATTGCTGATATAACATTGGTTCAAAAAATAAATCAAAGGATTCAAGGTCCTGAAAGATGCTGCTACTTACATCTTATCA
This sequence comes from Pteria penguin, assembly GCA_035048485.1. Lineage (NCBI taxonomy): Eukaryota > Metazoa > Mollusca > Bivalvia > Pterioida > Pteriidae > Pteria > Pteria penguin. The sequence continues at coordinate 21,978,432 of CM068581.1, forward strand.
TGAGTAGAGATCTATATGTATCACACTAAGGACACCTCAACCTCTTTTTTTATGAAGTTGATTCAAATGAGTTATGTTATTATGAATGAAAGAAAATAAGGTGGTGCACAGAGAAACCTGCTCTTAATGTTATCACATAATGTAATTAAATGCCAGTGGTGGATTCAGAAGGGGCGCACCTTCTGTCACAAATTTAAAAGTAAAAATCCATATTTGACACCAAAAATGGCCAAGTAGTTTGGCTAATACACATGTCAGACCCCCTTTTGGAAATTCTGGATCCACTACTGCATGGTGTGTCCCTCTTTCCAAGTTAAGTGTTTTTAATTTTTTTTATACTGATTGGTATATTAAAAGGCTAGATTGGTTATTCAAATTATGCGATCAGATTGATGAACTAAAAGCAATAGTGTTCCACGCAAGGCATTATCCCTTTAATGAAAACTGTAAATTAGTCCCTAGATAACTCTAACAGACTGTAGTTTAGGTAAAAGAAAGTTCGAATAAAAATCAGTTCATAAAACACATCGTTATACATTTGTAGTATGAAATGTTTTATTTTAATTATTTTATGAAATGTGGGGGAAAAAAAAACCCATTTCATTTTCAAAGTGTGAAAATTAAGAGAAAAGAGAAAAGACAAGGAAATCAAAGATCATGTGTATAAATGTTGGTCACTATGAATGTTAATCATGCAAACAGACTGATGAACATAAATTCATACACCGTCACTGTTGACTTGGCAGGGTAGGGGGAGTTTTCTTAAAGAATTCACACGATTGTGGTCAAAATTTATCTTTAAGAAAGACTCTTACACTGAATCGATTAAATCCTCATAGCTGTCCTCTCTAAAATAGACAAACATTGACAAAGACATCATACTGTTTCTTCAAAGGTTTTAGTTGAGCTGACGTAAATCTAACCTTTGATCTTTGAGCATGACAACAGTAAGATACTCTTTGATATTAAGGTGTATCTTAAAAATGTAAAAACTTTTGTAACAAGGGACAACCAACAGACTAAATGCTATGACCAAGTGGATCTCAGCGATACATATTCAGATTCTAATCTAGCTCCTTTTGAAAATAGGGGTCTGCCCTTTAAAAGGCTCAGTTGGAATCAATGCTGTAACCTTGACATTTGACATCTGCTTTAAAAAACAATATGAGTCACACTCTCACCAAAGAAATTTTGTGCATTAAATTTGAAGTATTAGTGCTTATGGTGTTAAGGAGCCATTTTAGTATTTATTACCAAAAAGTGTTATGATGATGAGGCCAAACAAAAAAAATATGTGTTTCCTGTAATATGCTGAGAAAATTAGGGTCGCTATTCTTTTTTCTTTTTTTCCCCTCGTTTTTAATATTTTACTTTTTTACTTATTATTGAATCAATGTTTGATGGCAACTAGAATGCATTTAGACCACTCACAAGTGACATTTACTTAATTTTTGCCCAAACAAGTATCCCCTGGATATCAAAAAATACATTTTAAGGCAAACATTCGATACTGAAATAATTTTCTAACTGAAAGTGCACTTAAAAAGATGAGGGTTGGGGTCAAAAATTACAGTTGGGCAGGTTACAGGGAAACAGGCATATTTTTTCCTTGGCCTGATGAACATTGAATTACAGGTGATAGCAAATTAATTTGAAATCTCTGGATGAACAGGATTTAAAGGAGAAGCGGAGAAAGGGCTTGTAGGCAAAAGTAAAAGACTGGGGGAGGGAAGAGAATAACAGAGGAGAGTGAAGAAAATTGGAGTGCAGAGAGAAGACACAAGAAAGAGGAGGACAGAAGATGGGAAAGCTGACCAAAAGCACCAAAAGGGGGGGGAAGTGATGGGATTTGTTTTGTGTGGGATGAAGTGAGGAAGAAAGAGTTAGAAATGGACGTTCTGGGTGAGATAAGGAAGAATAACGAAGATAATGTATTTTGAGGGGACAAGCTGAGGGGAACAATCATTACTCTCTATTCAGTCACCTAATTATCATTATCTGAATTTGTCTAGAAAAATTGTATTCAATGAACAAATCTCACTCCTATGGCTACTGTAGAAGCATAGAGTCAGAAAGATGCAGCATGACTAAAAACTCTGACTGGTCATGTGTGATTCATAGATCAATAATACATATATCTAAAGTACATGTAGATCTTACTTGTATAAATTATCAATATATATATACATATGTAGACAAACCAAACGACAAAATCGTCATAAGCAATAAATCCAGTTTTTTTTATTTTTTCACTGATATTATCCTGGTAGACCACATTAACCCCTATGTGTATCTTTAAAAGTGTTTTCCTTTCCCAAACACTACCCACCCACCCCCACCCCCTTTTTCATACTGATTCCAAACAATAATCAACACCTTGAAAGTGAAACCGTAATTTATAATTTGTTCATTTTAAATAACAAAATATTAAAACGATTAATCATTTTACAACATGATTGACATCAACCAACTTTTTATTTCAGGTAATACAGAGTTCACTGTTCACCTCTGTTTACTTTTTCACAAGTTTACAGGACATGACAACTGTTGCAATCAGTGGACCGTGCATTGTAAGCCGTTTGCAAATATTATGAAAAAAATGGATATGTAAATCCACGAGTGCAGCAGTAATAGATCTACATACAAGTTCGAAATAATAAGCAGACTTTACCTTTAGCGCGACTTTCCATGGCACTACTCAGTTACTTTAGAAGCTTTCAACACGCCGATACACACTGCGCATGCGTACTGCCAAAATTAGATGTAAACAAATCAATTGCTACACGTGCGTTTACATGTCAATAAATGTTTAACCGGCGACATTTGAGAAGATGTACAAATTATTCAAGTATACTGCATTGAAATCTGTAAATCTGAATCATTATTCCATACAAATCACAGCACAGTTAGATATTGAACACGTGAATAATAACTAGGAAGGTCAAAATGTAAAGAAGGATAAGGCAGAGACATAGACTACTTTCAAAGCCTATGTCTCTGATATAAGTAGACGGGCTTAAAATTATATGGAAGAATCTTTTGAGAAATGAATAGTAACAGGGACTTATATATATATATATATATATATATATATATATATATATATATATATATATATATATATATATATATATATATATATATATATATATATATATATATATATATATTTAGATATATAAGTCCCTGATAGTAACAAGAAACGCAAGTACATTGTACATAAGTGACTATCGTCTATATTTTGTATATATATCAGGGACGTATATGTCTGAGAAACACTGACAACCCCGAAAAACTCTGATACTGACGCCTCTGATACTGACGCCTACCGCGACGCCCTCCGATCGGGCGGTCATGCACTTAAACTGATTCGCTACAATTTGTCTATGAGCTTTAATGTATACTAAGATGTGATGAGTTAATTCAAGGATGTATAATTTAAGGAAGTATAGCTTTACTATAATTCCCTGGTTAATTGGTGGCGAATTAGAAAAAACATCTCGCATTTCTTTCTGCGATCTTTTTGAGTATTATATTATTTTAACGTGTTTTTATTATTATTATTTTTTTTATTATTATTATTATTATTATTATTATTATTATTATTATTATTATTAATTTTACTGATATACTGTTCCTATTCTGACTTACGTTTGTTATCTTATCTTTACATATGCGGTTTAATAATCACAGTATAAGATGAATTAATAGTGGGGCGGGAACCTGACAAAATAGTTCTGTTGATGATACAAGCAACAAACTTGGCATGATCCTTCTTTAGTATGTACTTGTTCATATTAGACCGTGAGCTACGCAAATTTGGGTATTTTCGAGATGGCCGCCAAATTCTAAAAATGTCGGCTAATATTCGCTTGCCTGTATATATAGTATGGTCTAATGGTTATATTGAAACATATCTGGAACGGTGACGAGTTAAGTTCTGACGGAAAATCAACCTGTATATACTTTAAACTACATTTGGAGTAAATTATGGACTGCGCATGCGCAAGCTTTGCATTTAATTACTTATTTTGACAGTTTATCGACTCAAATCCCGTCACAAGTACAACTACAAAGTGTTGTCCATGGTAAACCTGATCTATAGCACTTACAGTTCCCAGAACAATTCTTTTTGCATCCGCATTTTGCAAGTTCTTGACAGGATGCCGCTATAGGTTGCAAGCTAGTCCAATACACCGTCCTTTTTCACCCAACCCCATGCATCTGGTGATGGCAATTTCATCATCCGATTAAGGCATTGACCCCAAATACGGCCTGCTTACAGAACAGCTCGTTTTACATGTTCAACTAAAGCTGCCCGGGATGGTGATATGGCATTGTATGGTTTTTGTTTTCGTGCGAACAAATCAAGTTTGTCAAGTTTGTTAGTTGAACTTGACCGATCATACATCACAATAACAAATTTTTCAATGATCGTCATGTTTTCAGAAGATATTTTTTTCTATAGGGACGCTTAACATACTAAAAACCTCCGTTGCCTCCTGATATACATTCCAAGCCTGCCAACATGATTTCTCCCCTTTACCGACAAATGCAGAGACTGTATCACAACCGGAAAAAGCGTGAAAAAATGGCAGTGATCTAGTTCTTGGTCCCAGAGAGTTTGATATGTCGTGAAAGGGATCCATCTTAGGTCCTTTCCTTTGTCAAATGTAACCCAGAATTTGTCAATAATTAATTGATAAAACATTTTGGCTTCAACACTGCTCTTCATATTTTTATAAATTTTGAGAATTCCAATCATTTGGCCACGAGCATCACTGAAGAGACATAAATTGTCGAAATGCGCATATGGTGCACAAAATGAAAAGGTATATATGTTCTATATTTATTATAACCACTAGGCCGGTGTCACTGCTGGTGGACTGATAGTCCCCGAGGGCATCATAAGTCTAGTTTTCAGTGCTTTTGTACTGACATTAAATATATATACTACAAATTTTCAGTCGTCAAATTAAATAAATCACACTAAAACTAAGGAGTATCTCCCTTATGCATAGCTCTGTCCTTAGATAGATTCTTTGGTTCTCTTTTCGGTCATTTTGGCTTCAACACTGCTCTTCATATTTTTATAAATTTTGAGAATTCCAATCATTTGGCCACGAGCATCACTGAAGAGACATAAATTGTCGAAATGCGCATATGGTGCACAAAATGAAAAGGTATATATGTTCTATATTTATTGAGACACCTAGGACAACAGCATCTGTATCCGAACTCACCAACATAACACTCTCTTCCTTTATCCGCTGCATCTTTTGCATGAAGAAACATTCTGGTGTCTGCTTCTTCGTAATTACACCATGATATATGTGAAACATCAACATCGTTGTTTGTTACAACATGGTCCTCTCGAGTCGCAATTATGTCTGTTTCACACTTCAGCCCAGACAGTTTTTCAGCAAGGAAACGAAAAAGTTCACTTTTATTTTCATCACTTCTTAAGAATGTGTTCCAAGACTTTGGTGATCTACTGTTGGAAGTTACTTTTCTTCTTTCACCCGATCCTCGTTTGCCTCTAGTTTCGCCTTTCAAACTGTCCTCAAGGTATTCGTCAAAAACAATATCTATCCTCCGGTGATGACGTCCACAGTGCTCTACATAAGGCAAAATCACATCAATGGCATACTCATCAAATGTTTTACATACTCCTGGTTGCTTCGAGTAAACCAAAGCAGCTCCATCGATTATGAGAGTGTCTGCAAGTGGTGCAGCTACGGGAATTTGTACATTACTTTCTAATATTGGCATAAGTTGTGACTTTGTACCAAAATTCAGATTTCCATTCTGTGATATTGATGGTGGAAACTTCTGATTTTCGTGTCTGAAGAAGTCTTCCAAATCACATTGTCTACTTTGGCAAGAAATGAATAATCTCGAGAACAAGCTGCATTCATCTTTCAAACTAGCTACCTTTGTCTTTGTGGCAATAGAGTTTAACTTCAATTTGGAACCAAACAAAGGAAATTTATTCTTCGTGATGGGGTCATAGAATCCAGACATTTCAGTATCGTTAATACGTTTTATGAAAAGATAATACTGGTGTAGACCAACTTCTAATAGTTTCTGAAGCGATTCGGAAACATTGCGCTCTGCAACATCTTTGGAATCAATAGCATACAGATCTTTTGACTCTTCATCAAATGGATTTCCCATTTCTTCAAATACTGCCACAAGCTTACGGACTTTTTCAAAGAATTGTTTTTGAGCAGAATGAGTTTCTTCATGGTGCTTTAAATGTCTCACTTTTACATTACCATTTGCTTTTGAAAACTCTTCAACCAACCTGCTGATCTCTGGTCCAGCTATCATGCACCTCCTAAGAGCTGAAGCATCTTCTGTCAAGCCGATTGCGCCACTATCACCTTTTACAAGTGCATTATTCTGCTCATGTGCTTGATCAATAGCAATGCATGAAAACCTTCTCTCTGTTTTCTTTACGGAAAAGTTACCTTTTTGAATTCGTCATAGACATCAGGATGTAGTTTTTCAAGAGATAACATGTCTCGAATGTGAATAGGTAGCCATCTGGCATAGTTCATATGATCGAGGGCAAAAGAAAAAAAGGGAATAAGAGCTGAAAGACTTTCAACGTAGAGACGAAAATCACATTCCCGATATGATCGTATAAACGAAAGGACTAGTAATTCCAAATTCAATATCAAACCCCAAAATTGAAATTGAGGAAATTCTTTCTCGAGCAATGAAAACTATTCTAACATTTCATTGACAGCAATGTCTTCTATATTTATTTGACCCTCGGTAGCAGTCTTAAATGCTAGCTTCATCAAGTCATACAGACTACAAGCCGTTATCTGATGAATTTGTCTCGTCTTTGCAACGTTTGAAACTGTTAGGAAAGATTCAACAGATCCTGAAGATGCAATTTCCGCCTCAGTCAAAGCTGTTACCCAACCAGATCCCTTCAGTAAATCACCCAATAGTTTCAAAGTAGCCATTTCTATGTGCAACCCTCCAAACATTATCACAAATTTATCTTCACCATAGATGTCTGGCCACTGCCATTGTATCTGTTTTGCAAGAACAAACAATGGTTGGTCTGCTGTCATAACTGGAGTTTGAGTGGGATTTAGGAAATTAGTGACTTCTCGTATTTTATCTATGGCATGTTTAATTGTCGACAGAGAGTGTGCCTGATCCTGCAACAAAGGAAGTTATGATGTTGTGCTGACTTTAACATGAGGACCCCTACCTCGCAAAGAATGGTATGATGACCATGATACTGTCTCTAGATTTAAGACTTCTTGTGTCAAACTAACAAACTGAAGCCAATCAAACTCACACTTGAGGTTATGTAACAAGTAATCTTGGTTTTGAAGTTTAATAGGTGTTTGCACTATTGGAGGTGATGGTTTTGTTTTTAGAAAAGCAAGGGGTACATTTGTGTACGTATCAGGGAGATTTGATACTTTTTTCGAAGTTAGTTTATGTTCAATAAGCGGAAATTCACGTCTCTCTGTTTTATCACTAATAGAAGGGTGTTGAAAAATAGATATTCCTGTTCCATGAAACGATGTCATTGCCGTTGTAGAAGAAGGATTGCGATCAATATTATCGACAGCTGAGGTAGTGAATACACCCTTGTGTAAACCTGGTGGACAGACAACACCTTCTAAATATTTCTGAAGTACACTATCACCAAACATTGTAGAGATTTCCAACACACGGTCATACGAAATACAAATACCGTGTTGAAATAGATTATCTATTAGATTGTGTGTTCGTGTCTTTACAAACAAAAGAATCCCTACATAAATTGCAAACGGAGGTTCACGATCTGAAGAGTGTCTCTGGTGAATACTAGTACATTTAGTTGCTTTTTTATGGTAATTAAAAAGCACAACTGAGCAATGGCAAGATCAGAATCAGTGATCACGTATTCAAGTTGGGATTCGATATCAGATCCATGCTCTATCATTGAGACCAGTTCTAACAAAGAACTTGGAACAGCTTCTAACAATGATTCGTCGCTAAATTTACCAGTGAATTTAACCTTGTGCTGACACATTTCCTTGCGAACTATCTCGGCTGCCTTTGCTAAATACATAGCATCAGTAAATTCACAGGCGGTAACAACTGCTTGTCCAATATCTTTCTCAAACACTAGTACCACTTTACGTCCTCTATGGTATGCTTGCAAATCTGGTAAATCTGATAAGATTCTGTCTTTCAATTTCGTTTTATTTAATTTTGTTGAAATCGACGGATACGTAAATTCGCGACGTCGTTTTTCGTATAACAAGCTAAGATCAGCAAGTTTGAAAACAATACCTCCCGGATTAGCTCTTTGTGATTCTACTATAAATAAATATAGAACATATATACCTTTTAATTTTGTGCACCATATGCGCATTTCGACAAGTTATGTCTCTTCAGTGATGCTCGTGGCCGAATGATTGGAATTCTCAAAATATATACATTGTAAATATTTGAAGAGCAATGTTGAAGCCAAAATGACCAAAAAGTGAACCAAAGAATCTAAGGACAGAGCTATGCATAAGGGAGATACTCCTTATTTTTAGAGTAATTTACTTAATTTGATGACTGAAAATTTGAAGTATATATATCATGTCAGTACAAAGGCACTGAAAACTAGACTTATGATGCCCTCGGGCACTATCAGTCCACCAGCAGTGACACCGGCCTAGTGGTTATAATAAATATAGTACATATATACCTTTTAATTTTGTGCACCATATGCGCATTTCGACAAGTTATGTCTCTTCAGTGATGCTCGTGGCCGAATGATTGGAATTCTTAAAATATATAAATATTTGAAGAGCAATGCTGAAGCCAAAATGACCGAAAAGTGAATTAAAGAATCTAAGGACAGAGCTATGCATGAGAGAGATATTCCTTATTTTTAGAGTAATTTACTTTATTTGATGACTGAAAATTTGAAGTATATATATCATGTCAGTACAAATGTGTGTAATCAGTCCTGCAAATGCAAGTTCATCACCATACTCGCAGTTTCCTTTTTCCACTGACATTTCCTGGTCCCGCAGTGCCTTTCTTTCTCTGTTATACAGTGCTGTCAAACATTTTGAATGATATTTAAACTCTTGTGCTACAACATCATCTGAACTTAATTGTGCAAGCCGTTTTTCATCTTGTAATGTTATTGCGTATCAGTTTAGTCTTTCGTTCAGCTGCATGGTCATTGCCTCTCTCATGTCTGATATGTTACCTTCGTCTTCACATAAAAAGCACTTTGCAATAAGTGGCTTCTCCATCTGCTTCGAAATCTTTTTTCTGATGAAATTTGATGAACCACTTTCGACTTCAATCTCAACAGATCTCCTTTTTCTCGCCCTTTGTAGTTTTGTATTGCTGAACATTATTCTGCAAGAATGATGGCACTTTGCATTATTATTATTATTCTAAAGTTGCATCAATGCCCTGGCCATCATCAATGCGTCGAATGTCTACATGGATTGGCATTTCATTCAAGCATTTGAACTCGGGTATATTCTTTGCAAGCAGGGTATAACCCGATTTGCTTTGGTCCAAAGGATCGGAGGGTGACATCAATGTTTCATCTTTGTCTATCCGACATAAAAAGCATTTAGACCAATCAGTTTCCCTTTCGTCGTCGGGAGATGTTGACAAACGAATTCTTTTTGACATGATAATTTTGGAATTACTATGTATTTGACAAACAGAAAGAGGAAGAAAGGTGCCCTTTGTGTCACCCAATTCCCACAAAGCTGACACCATGCCAAGTTTTGAGGCAAGAATGTTGCATGAGTTTGTCCAAGTATTGTAAACAACTAACTCATGAATTATGAATTAATTTTTCGTATTTAGACCAATGGACATGAGTAACAGGCCAGAAACAATTGATATTTAAAAGTTTAAATGTTAAGCAGCCTCAAGGAAGAAATTTCATAAATGATTCAAACTAAAATCGCAAAATAACCCTTAGTTAACCATGCATCCAACATACAATTTTTTACATAAATCCTGTTCAGCCGCCATTTTGAATTTTGGCCGCCATCTTGAAATGATAGAAAAATCCAGTTGGCACACAGTCTATATTGATAATATACTATCAGAAGATTATTCCTACAAATTTTCATGTTTGTATCACAAAAAGAACTATTTTGGTGGAATTTAAGCATAAGCCGCCCCACTATAAGCTAAAACAAATTTATTGACACAAGGCTTTCCACTTAGTTAAAACAATATCAAACGAATAAACTAACCACAACAATGACCCAGCAGAGGCATGTTGGTTAATATCGCTGTTTCATGAATGTGTATTAATTAATTAATAAAGGGACTGGACAATAAGAAGCGATATACAGCAAGACATCATCTCTAGAACAGAGTTTACAGTAATCATAAGCTTCTGAAAAATGATGGTTCTCGAAATTATATCCCAAAAGCCAAAAGAGCTCGTAAAGTGTTTTAAAAGTTTCAAGACAACTGAAGGTGGACCCAAAATCCCTATACGTTTAATTGCTGACCTTCATTATCATGCACCACCATGTGACAATGATAGTAATGGTTTCGCTATGGATCATTGTAGTGATTTTTATAAATGTTACATTGACCTTTCAAATAACAACTTTTACACAGAATTCATATATGACAAAACATATAACTTATCCTACAAACTATTATTTCTGTAAATATTTCATTTACATGATATACATATGTACATGCAGGTACTTTCCTATGCATTGGTTTTATAACATGTAACTGTTTTTGTGTTCTGCTGAACAGCTTTAGAATATACCTGCCATCCATAACACAGAAATTCCAAGAATACTATTTGTCTTGAAACGATGTTTTCATATATACCTAAGTATTTGTAAACTTCTTCATTTACTCACGGATGCATTTGTATACAGTACTTGAACTGGTTATATTGAAAACCAAGTCTTGCATTTCCGTCTAATGCTACGATTTATATCTGTGTGCTTACGTGACTAGTTATATTTATTGACATTCGGTGCATATTTTGTACCAACAGATCAAGGGCCTGAGCTCGTTTCCAGACCGGCAAAACACTGTTTCATCATTTTTATGTCGCTTAGTATATTTTTGATACCATAATGTTTTTCTGCATTCCATACATGTTTATATATTTTTATGACCTCTCGGGACACTTATCGACCCTTGATCTCTACATGGATAAATATTTAAATTTTTAAATGTGTTTACTTTAATTATTTTGCTGTTGCATTGAGTGGGAAGTTGGGCCCGTCAACCAGTTAAGCACACCAAATGACCGTCCTAAGTCGGTATCGTAATTGCACTATAACCGAATATTTTTGTGATGTCCTTATGTGTGTGTTTTTTTCAAATCATTGCATTAAATACTGTATATTTACGTGGTGACTTCTATCATACGGCTGAATCAGTAACTTTTCTTTCTTGCCTGACCATACAGACAAGAGTTATCTACATTTGTTTTATATCTGATTTTATTTCTTTTCACTTATCACAATTCCTATTTCCTTTCCGTTTTCTACACCATGTACATTCACATAGTTTTGCTCATTCTTTTTACACCCCATTTCCTTACCGTGACCTTCTTTCAACCTTTCCGTACATGATATTGACCTGTTAAGACTTATATCGAAGATCTACAATTATTATCCTTTTCATCTTTGCCTCCTATTGAATTGGCACATTGTTATAATGTTCACATTATTGTTTATGTTTAAATGTTTTCTCCTCAATCGAAAATTTTTCGTACGTTTTCACGTCTTCAATGCTATGATTTTATACTCAGATTGCATTTCGTAAATACTAGTAAACTCCCCCCGGGGAAACCCATTTACTAGGTATATTTTCAAGGGGGGGGGTATTTTAGGGAAAAAACCTATACTATATCACCTTTTTGTCTGTCTGTAACCCATAAGGCATATGATCACGGGATCAACTCGCAAGCATCTACATCGTAAACATCAGCGGATCCAGAACAAGAATGTGGGTCGGAATTATGGGGGGTCTCCAGGGACTTATGATCAGCCCCGTCATTTCTGTGTCCCCGAAATCAAAGATTCGAGGGCATCTCTTTATTGGCCTTTTTGTATGTTGGTCCATTTGTTTGTGGCAAAAATATCATTAGTTATAACGTTTGAATTATATTAGGTACGGTTTTCACATTTTATATACATATTCCTTGTGTCAGGAACTAGAGACCTTCATCCTCTCCGGGCTGCATGGGAACAAAACTTGGGTGTAACCACCTTTACACAAATGCTAGATCAGCCCCTGAAATGTGTCTATACTTTTTCGGAAAAATCAGGAGGTTTTTTTAAAAAATGGTGCTATCCGGCTATACACGTAGCGTTTCAAAGAAGCCCCATCGTCGATATCAAAGAGGCTGATCCAACATTGATGCGCTTTAAAGTTATAGGCGCCGAAAGACAAAGTGATAAATGGTTTCTTTTAGAAGTTAAGTTTGCCGTGATGGATCCCAAAACATCTGAGATTACCCAATATATCTCCACACAAAAACGTATCAGTATGGTGTAAAGAAAAAGGAGGAGTTACTGGCTCAGTTATGTGGCAGAAGTCACCATGGAGCTATACACAAGACATCAAAAACAAATTTTTGTAAATGCTGTAAAGAGACATAAGTTGTGGAAATACGTATCTGTTGCACAAAATTAAAATGCATAGAGGTTTTATATTTATTATAACCACTAGGCCGGTGTCACTGCTGGTGGACTGATAGTTCCCGAGGGCATCATTAAAGTTTAGTTTTCAGTGCTTTTGTACTGACGGTCTATTTTCAGTGCTTTTGTACTGACATGAAATATATACTTAAACTTTCCAGTCAAGAAAAGTATGTAAATCACTCTAAAACTAAGGAGTACCTCCCTCATGCATAGCTCTGTCCTTAGATTGATTCTTTGGTTTACTGTTTTGGTCATTTTGGTTTCAACACTGCTCTTCAAATATTTGTATATTATGAGAATTCCAACCATTCGGCAACGAGCATCACTGATGAAACATTATAAGCTGTCGAAATGCGCCTCTGGTGCACAAAATTAAAAGATATATGTTCCATAATCATTAGCATTGCTAACTATACTAACTGTAGTTATTTACTTCCTTGTGGTAATGAATGCAGAGTTCTGTACAAGGACGACAAGAGTTATAAAAGACGAGGAGCTAAAAGATATTCTAAAAGGTACGCACACTGAAAGGCATGGTGGGTACTCAATGTATATCGCATCTGTGGATATTTTTTTTCAAAAAGAGCAAACATGTATCTTAGTGGCTTAGTACATGTATATTATACATGTATTATTTTTCTGATGTTAAATGTTCATGGTATTCAATACAGTGATGGATCGCATTACCTGTTTACTGGTAATGGACTGGATAATGAGAAACCTTGACTTCGCTGATGACATTGCTCTTATAATATCAAGCAACAGACAACAAATACAAACAAAGACAAACGACGTAAATGAGGCTGCAAGAAGCACAGGACTCAAGATCAACATCAATAAAACACAAGTAATGAGAATAAATCCAACATTAAACGCACCAGGACCTCTGACTGCGAAAGGTCTAGAAGAAGTCGATAGCTGTATATCTCAGTGCAACATTCAGCAAAAGTGGTGGAGCTGCAGATGACATAAAAAGGAGATTAAAATGAATGAGATGAGAAAAAAAGCTAGGACTGCTTTTAACAAGCTTAGCAAAATCTGGAATAACAGTCACCTTGGATGAAAGACCAAAGTGAAAATTTTAAGATTTAATGCTATATCAATCCTTTATATGGGTCAGAAACCTGGAAAGTCACAAAGAGAGATGAAAGAAAGTTAGATGTATTCCTCCACTCATGCACGAGAAGGATATTCAAAATTTTTGGCCGGAAAAAGAGCAGAGATGAATAAGATAAGCGTATTAGTTAAAAAGAGAAGATGGATTTGGATTGGACATGTCTTGAGAAAGGATACCAACGTGGACACCAAAAAGAAGAAGGAAAAGAGGTCAACAAAGGAAACTTGGAGGAGAACGGTAGAGAGAGAAAGATTGCAACTAGGGTTTGAAAACTGGACCGAAACTGCATGAGCTGCACAAGACTGGAAAAACTCCAAGATGCGTGTGCGAGGTCCTATTCTCCAGGAGAAGAGAAGGAATTCTGTCAAATGCGTCAAGATGGATCACATTAATCTTATACATATTAAGTTGAAATACACTATAGTTTTCTGTAGTGTATATGTTTTTGTCATCGAGGGTGTGAATAGCCCAGCAGGTGATGCTTATTCCTCTCCTCCTCGGGCATCTAGTCATATCTCTATATAAGGAGAGGAGGGTTATTCATTAATTAATTGATTTTAATTCATCGATATGTGACAGTCATTTGCCAACAGTGACTTTCCCATTTATTCAATTAATACAAAAATTAAAATTCTTGGTCATCCTTTCATCTACAATAAGATAAGGAACGATTCCATTACAGAGGTCTGTTTGAAAAAGTGCAGGAATTTGTTTCAAGTTGTGATTGTTGTCAGAGGAAATCGACTACATCTAATAACAGTGTTGACCCGAAGCCTTTACTGAAGTCGGGATGGACCTGATCGGGCCCCTTGCAAAAAACCGGAAAAAAATAGTGACATACATGTACATAACAGGTGCCGTTTGGGTATATGATTTATTCGGGTGATACTACCTGTTCGAAATACGCATGTATATGGCTGTCTTACTATGGTATACAGAAGTTTGTCATCCATTATTTCTGTAAATTACTTCAAAAATCTTCTGTATATAGTATACTTTTGATTAAAGTTCGATATTTTTCCTGGAGTTACGGAATTTCAATGGTCAAGTTTTTGCGGCAATTTTCATAGATTAACTGAATTATCACCAGTGAAAATACATAGTTGTAGTATTTCCGATGACAATGAAATCAGTACGACGTTGTTGTAGATAGTAAATTTAAATCATAGTACTTTAATGATTATTACTAGGTCCGTGAGTGAATTCTGGAATTCCAAAATTACACCCGTACAGTCCGGAGCCTAGGTACTAACTCTCCCAACATTTACAAAAGAGAAAACAGAAGACATCTGACAAAGCTGTATGACACAAATCACCAAGGACATGCAGACAAAACTGACAACAGCAAAATATACAAAAATATTTGATTGTGCTGCGGTTACGATACCGACTTAGGACGGTCAATTGAAGTAACAAACGTCACTCAGTATGTGTGGTTAACCGGTTTATGGGCGCCCCCAAATACAGTTTATATAATGAATTACATACGAGAAATTTGACAGCAATTATATCAGTTATATTTGAGCAATGTATAAATGTCATAAAATAATCTGAAAGCATCGATTAAAGTAAAACAGATCATTTAGATAAATTAACACCTTGCTGAAAAGACTGGAATTTTGAATTGAGAATGTATATGAAATAAATGAGTAAATGTAAATTAAACAGAAAGTTAATAAACAAAAGAATTAATATTAGGGCAATGATGATGAAGTAATTTGTCACAAAATTATGATATTATTTTATGACTGCTGTGATTTACCTCGAGCTTCATTGTATTAATTTGTGATAACATCCTCCTTGTGACAAAACTCCAGTGAAACCGTGCAATGATCTTTTAAAGATATTTTTAAATGTGTTCTTTGAATACTCTGCTGTTGCGGTGAGTGGGAAGGTGGGTCCATAAACCGGTTACCCACACGAATTGATTGACTATTGTCATATCAAATGACGGTCCCAAGTCGGTATCGTAACTTCGCTATAATCGAATATATTTGTGATGTCCTTATGTGTTTATTTTTATCATTACATTAAATACTATATATTTCCTGGTGACTTCTCACTTCTGTCTTACTTTTGACTTCGTTCAAGTTTGTTCAAGGTATCGTGAGAGTGGGATCTTAATTCTGAAAACTTGTTTGTCTGATGAAGAATTTTGTAATAAATAGGTTGGGCACTGTTATTGACAATTAAGATGTCTTTCTAAAAAATGAAGGTACTGGTACCCGCAAAGTAAGGTATCTCGGAACCGCTTAGATCCCTAGAGGGTTTAGGGCAGAGCTCTGCTATTGTAAGCCGCTTCCCCACTACCAATGAAAAATGTATTGTTTTTAATACCCTCCGCATAGAAATTTAGGAGAGAGTTTATAGGAATCAGCTTGTCCGTCTGTCCATCAATTTTGTCCGGATCACAACTTATTACTGCCTGCATGGACTTCAAAATATTTCACAGCATTATTGATTAGGGGCCAAAGTGTAAGGTCATATGTATAAAACAAATGTTACAGTGAAGTTATGACTAAAATATATGTAATACATGTACCTGGTTAATAAGACCATAACCTTAATATGGATCTGATTCAAACATTACATAGTTTTCTATAACACAAAGGTGAATCATAAACCATACCCGAGATCATATCGCAAAAGCTGTGGCATCGTCAGCTTATGCCGTGGGGTGAACCCGTCCCTTTAGGATTGTTTTATTTGAACTGACAAAAAAAAAAGAAAGAAAGAAAGAAATAAAAAGATAAGAAGCCTAAGAGGGACAGGGGCAACTCCTGGTGTTTAAGTTAGGAGAGAAGTTTTGGTTTGCTAACTTCCCCATGTGGTGTGATCGGTGGAGCAAACCCTCATAGAATCCTAAATATTGGGCAAATACACCACGATGTTGCAACTGCGATGCCCAGTCCTTGCAGCCTCATCTTCTCCAAGCGGCACTTCCCTTAAGCCTGCAATTTTCCTAAAAATAAACATAGCAAATTATATTGTGCGTTTATTGATATTGAGAAAGCTTTTGATTCAGTTTCGCATTTAGGACTCTGGAATAATATTTTGAAAATTCGCATTAATAGTTTTAAAGCTATTACAAATATGTACATTGGGGAAAATCAAGGTAAAATCAAAGAAAATTGTACAATTTTTGACAGTTTTCATTGTAAAAGAGTTGTACGTCAAAGTGACAACTTGTCACCATTTTTATTCTCTCTATTCTTGAATGATCTTGAATCATGTTTAAAATCCAATGGCATTACTGGTTTGAATTCCATATCATACAATATGATGAAGAATTTGGTGTCTTTGAGATTTACTTATTTTATTATATGCAGATGATATTGTTCTGATGTCAGAGTTGCCATGTGAGTTACAAAAACAGATGAATCGTTTTCATTCATATTGTATTGACTGGTACTTAAAAGTCAATGTTGAGAAAACAAAAGTTGTTATCTTATATTTAAATATATAAATGTCAGGCTTCATCTATAATTCTAGCTGTTCTAGGTTGATGATTGCTTACTGTTTTCCGCCCGATCAACAACGCTGAAGGCAGCAACGGTATACAGTAAGACCTTATAGCACCTGAGAAATGGGAAGAGGAGTAGCAGATATCCTTCCATCTCGAGAAATGCGTTGTCGTATATGTCTCATTAAATCGAAAAACTATCGGCACTGACAACAGGCTACACAGCCATACGCTAAAAGTAGTGGAATCAAGCAAGTACCTTAGAGTTACAATCAGCAGCAACTTGAATAGAAATAAGCATATCGATGCCATCACAGTGAAAGTCAATAGGAATCTCGTCTTCCCGAAATACATCTTCAGAGATTTCAGAACATTGCATGGGTCAGAGCCTACAAAACCATTGTACGTCCAACGCTAGAGTATGCCAGCATAGAGCTGCATGATTGGCTAAAAGGAAGTACTGGGACAGGAAAGCAGGCAGCGTTACCAACATGGCCAACTTCCTGGTATGGGAACCATTATAGATCAGGCAGCGTTACCAACATGGCCAACTCCCTGGGATTGGAACCATTACAGGTCAGAAGAGTATTAAGGATCCGCCTTCTGTTGCTGTTAAAAATTTAGCACAACCTAGTGGCCATTCCAGCACAGCAATATCTCATCCAGACAGACACCAGCACATGGGGACAGCATACCTTTCGCATTCCAATGACAAAAAAAGGATTTGCACTGATTTTCCTTCCTACGTACTATCAGAATTGGAACAGACTTCCATCAGCAGTGTTACCAGCATACTCCTTGAAGGCTAACGTACAACAATGAGCAATACACCACCGGCCCACTTCAAAATAGCACAAGGATTAACCTTTACTTGTATCATATGGCTGTGTGAGAATTTTATCTTAACTGCTAGTCCGCCAGATGAAGTATAACGCTCCTTCTGAGTACACATTGCAAAGGAAGAAGAGGAAAGGATGAAAACCGGGAAAAATTGGGTTTTGACGTCTACTCTATTCCAAAGTTATGAGTTTAGATTATACCAATGGAGACAGGTCTTTGTTTCACATCTCACAAATGAAGCAATTTGTTTTATGCAGGATCATTATTTATTTTTGTGATATTTACGAAACTTCATGAATTCTTTAAGTTCAATTTCTGCCGCATTTCCTCTGATGATAATAATTTGAAATGCATTCCAAAAGTGAGATTTTGGAAACTGTCAGATAAAGTACAATTATACTCGACAAAATAAGTTAAGGGTCACAATTTTCAATCGCATTTTTTTAATACAAAGGAAATAATGAAAAAAATATTTACATTAATTTATTCATTAACAATTTACAAGCGTACATATACACGGTTTACTCTTTAACTTTTAAACCCATGGGTCAGATTTCAACGGTTTAAGGGTCGATTTTTAACGTTGAAAATTGACTCGGTCCGTTATTTAATGACCCCACCCACGCGTTAAAAAGTGACCCTCGCGTGAAAATGTGACCCTCGTTGAAAACTGACCGGCAATGGTGGATCATATTTTAACGTTAAAAAATGACCTTGTGTATAATGCTCTCATGTACTGTTAAAATGCTATGTACTTCCTGTTGTCAAACAGGTCAGTACAGAATGGTCTAAATTTTACGTTGGCCAATGACATCTTATGATGAGCATTATGCATATTTTGATCTCATTAGACGCATTGTTTAAGAGAACTAATGCTGCCAAGGGATCATATTCCAACATTAATTAATGCCTTCATATGAAAAAAGCTTCGAATTCTTGTTTATAATACAGTGTGACTATTCGATTATTCAGTAGTTAGTAAAGAGGTAGGGTCAAATTTCAACATTAAAAAACGATCCCATGTCGAGAAAATCTCCGTGTATATATTTCAACACTCATATTTAGATAAGTACACTTTATGTTTTGGTTGAACAAAGAGTGATAGTTTGCGGAGACAATTCATTGACATAGCCAGGGAAGGGTGGGGGTCATATTTCCACATTAAGTAATGACTCCATGAAAAAGAAAAAAACCATCACACTCCGATTTGACAGTAAGTAATAAAACCAAAGTCATAACCCATCATGCATTCGCAATCTCTCGCGCTTCTACTCATTATGTAAAACTCAAAACGGATACGAACAGTGAAATGGTAACATCCCGATAGTCCGACGGTCTAATAGTCCGACGGTTCGATAGTCCGACGGTCTAATAGTCCGACGGTCTAAAGAGGTTTTCATGTAGCCCACGATCGCGCCGTCATATCCTCGAATTGAAGGATGGTTGCGCGATGACAATGACGCGAATGCAAAATGATAATGACGATGGCGGGATTATCTACCACGTCATCCTTCCATCGCACGATCAGTACTTTCACTTGAATTCAAATGTACAAGGTAGGTAATGGCGATAGTGTGACAGAGCATAACGCTATCGTCATCGTGCCATCACAGCACTGCCCTGTCGTCATCGCTCTTATGGAAAGGCAAAGGGTTCAATATTCTGTCTATGTAGTTATGTATTTGTTGTTGTGAAATGCGTTATTGGGTCATTGTAAACATTAAAATGTGAATCCGTAACTTGACATTTGTAGTACATAACTGTTCGTTTACAAAATGAAGATGCAAGATGTTGTCTGTGTAAATGTACATCAAAGTGAATGCTTTATTCGTTCTTTGTAATTCAAAATGTATATCTCCGTAATTCTTATCTGATCTTCCGTAAATTGCAGTTGCGAGTTTTCAGAAACTTGTTATTTGTTGATCCGTGCAATGTTAGTTCGACATTCGTACAAGTTGAATAAAACTAAATGCCGTCGCAAGATCAACGAGGGTCACAATTTCACGCGTGGGGGAGCCCATTGATTAACGGGGGAATCACTTTTTAACGTTGAAAATCGACCCTCAATCCGTTGAAAAATGACCAAATGACCCGGAAGTCATTTTTCAACGGGGGTCACTTTTTAATGTACGTTACACCGGCAAACCATAAGCGGGTGTACCTCTGGTGGTAAAGATGTTAAAGATATCGTTGGGCGTCAAGATCCTTGTCGTGGATAGACTCAGCACGTAAAAGACCCCTAGTTTCATTGAAATTGAATAACAAATGAAGTCAGGATCCTGCTCACAAGAGAGCCCTAAACATGTGCTAATGTCACCCCCCCCCCCCCACATGCATCAAAATATCTCAATACCCGTTATGTATATATTAAAGTACATGCATAGTTCTGATACCATATTAAATTTGAAAACGTTTGTGCAAGGAACACATTTCTTATGATTTTTTATTGTATTTTCTAAAAAGTGTCCTATTTTTAACCCCAAAATCACTGATGCATGACGGATCATGCCGGTTATCAATAGGAACCGAGAACTTTATGCAAGTAATAATTCCTGAAAGATTCATTGAAATCGGATAAGAAATGACTCTGAAGTCAGGATTCTGCTCACAAGGAACCCGAACCAACGAACCAACCAACCAACAAACGGACAAGATGCTATATCCCCACCGTAACTGTGTTGCCAGGGGATAATAATTTCAGAAAATTTAAAGTAACGCTATTCATGCACCAAGTTTTGATCTTTCCTAAAATAAAAGCAGCTACTAAGATATACTTTTCTCTCATTCTGAAAGTCTTTCTGGTGTTGATTGACCGCTTCCGTGGTTTAGTGGATACGACCACTGGTTGCGTTCTAGGTTTAAGAATTAAGGAGATGATCCTAAGGTCGAAGGTTCATCTCCATGCGCGACCGAATGGTCCGGTCTCTCGGAAAGACCATGAAATGGGCGGTCCCGTGTCAAGGTATACCTATGGTTCGTAAAAGAACCTTTTCTGTCAATGGCGTTGGTATTCGACAAAAGGTTTCACCTTAAGAACAGTACCTGTACATCTATGTGCCGTCACATGTATGACTGAAATATCATCGACTGTGACGTTAAGCAACAAAACAATCAAAACATCAAGTGTTGATTTCGCTGTAAAACTGAATTTGTGATAACAATATTGCTTCATAATTCATGAAGGGTCGCAAAAAAATTTGATTCAGCTGTGTGACAAATACTTCCACATAAATAAATTCCACAAAGGTTTGATACCATTAAATTTAAAAACTTGTCATCAAAGTGCCTTTGTGAAATGGTTTAATACCCTATCTTGATAATTACTGAATGTGATGAAGACGAAATGCTGATATTTTCATAACTTTACGGATCATTTTATATTACATTTCAGTGTCTAAAAGCCAGGAAATAGCTTCTGGCGCCCTTTAATTTCCAAAAAATTCTCCGCAGGATCCCCTAGTACGGCAACGTAGAAAGGTCATGAAGAAATTTTTTAAGTCGTACAAACGAGATACTAAGTTGTACAAACGAGTTACTAAGTCGTACAAACGATATACTAAGTCGTACTACTTCAATCCCATTCTTCTTCTTCTTCTTCTTTTGCGCAAATGATGTGCACGTTTTTGCGTACAAATGTACACCTGGCTATACCCTGGCTAGTAGGAACGTGGTGTATTTTACACTTTGTACATTGGTTGTATCTAATATACCTCAGTCTCTCCGTTACATGTGTTATTAAAGAAAATTAAAAGTGTAGGTATACAATTGGCAAAACACTAATCATTGTAGGCCACGATTTACCCTTAATGATTTAAGAAATTATACGAGCTCCTAAGGATTCGTCCCCAGATCCCCCAACTAGGGTTTTCCCTGGATTCACTAGACACCACAAAGCAATCCCAGACGCATTGCCTTCACATGTGTATTTTTGCTTAAAAATTGCGCTCCGCCACATTATCATCACTTCCTGGATTCGCCCCTGATACCTGCGGCATACTAAGTCGTACGTACGACTTAGTATCTCGTACGTACGACATAGTATCTCGTTTGTACGACTTAGTAACTCGTTTGTACGACTTAGTATCTCGTTTGTACGATTTTGTAAGTCGTTTGTACGTCTTAGTATCTCGTTTGTACGACTTAGTATCTCATTTGTACGACTTAGTATTTCGTTTGTACGATTTAGTATCTCGTTTGTACGACTTAGTAACTCGTTTGTACGACTTAGTATCTCGTTTGTACGACTTAGTAAGTCGTTTGTACGATTTAGTATCTCGTTTGTACGACTTAGTAACTCGTTTGTACGACTTAGTATCTCGTTTGTACGACTTAGTAAGTCGTTTGTACGACTTAGTATCTCCTTTGTACGACTTAGTATCTCGTTTGTACGACTTAGTAACTCGTTTGTACGACTTAGTATCTCGTTTGTACGACTTAGTAAGTCGTTTGTACGACTTAGTATCTCGTTTGTACGACTTAGTATGTCGTGTGTACGACTTAGTAACTCTTTTGTACGACTTAGTATCTCGTTTGTACGATTAGTAAGTCGTTTGTACGACTTAGTATCTCGTTTGTACGACTTAATAACTCGTTTGTACGACTTAGTATCTCGTTTGTACGACTTAGTATCTCGTTTGTACGACTTAAGAAATTTTCTTCATGACATTTCTACGTTGCCGTACCCTAGCATACGGACCTTGCAAATAAGTGTCGCTTCCAATTTTAAAGCATATACATTTTATTAAGTTTAGCTACGCAACTAAATATCCAGCAAGAGCGTGCTGTGTTAAAATACTTTGTTTGCCAATTGCTTCTATATTACATGTATATATTAAAGTAACAGCTGATACTATCTTCTAATTAGGTGATAGCTAAGTCCTTATTTAAACTTATTATCTCCTAAATAGGAGCTAGTATCTCATAATTAGGTGATAGTTAAGTGATAACTTAGTCCTAATAAGGACTTACTATCTCCTAATTAGGTGATAGCAAAGTCCTAATTAGGACTTACTATTTCCTAAAATGATGACAGCTAAATCGTAATTAGGACTTACTATCTCCTAATTAGGACTTACTATCTCCTAATTAGGTGATAGCTAAGTCCTAATTAGGACTTATTATTTCCTAATTAGATGACAGCTAAGTCCTAATTAGGACTTACTATCTTCTAATTAGGAATTACTATCTCCTAATTAGGTGATAGCTAAGTCCTAATTAGGAGATACTAACTCCTAAGTGCAAGAGTAAGTATCTCCTAATTGTGTTATAAAGCTTAAGTCCCAATTAGGATTATCTCCGAATAAGGACTTAAACATATCTCCTAATCAGGAGATAGTTAAGTCCTAATTCGATGATAGCTTAATCCTAATTAGGACTTACTATCTACTAATTAGGTGTTAGTATCTCCTCATTTGGAGATAAAAAAATTCAGACATTGGCACGAGGACGCTTCCGTACATTGGTGCCTCTTTCCGGAATGTAGGCTCAGTCTGGCCTCTTGTTTATTCTTTAAACGTCAGATAATATCACCATTCAAGCTTTGACCGTCGGACTATCGAACCGTCGGACTTTTGGACTGTCGGACAAACGGATCGTCGGACTATCGGACCGTCGGAATGTAGGTGTAACGGACCGTCGGACTATCGGGCCGCCGGTTTATTGGACCGTCGGACTAACGGACCGTCGGAGTATAGGTGTGTAACCCAATGAAATTGTCCCATTACAGGTAAACACAGATAAGACCAATGTAATGTCGTATTCTAAAGAATATAAAATTGTTTTATAATGGACAGGAACTTAAAAGAGTAAATAGTTTTAAATATATGGGTATCTGTTACACCAAAGTTTAAAACATTTATTGTTTTAAACTTTAGTGTAACATATACATTTTTTAAGATCTGGATGCAAAGAAATGTGTATGTAGTAGAGCATAGAAAGATATGTTTACTGTACTTAAAATGGTAGACCTTTACATTTATCTATAGAGGATCAATTGCATTTATTTGATAAAACTGTTATTCCAATATTGCTATATGGATATGAAACTTTAGGTTTTGGTAAGGCAACGTCCATTTGATAATCTGGGGGCCTGGGCTTTTCAACCCGGCCAGATTATTTTTTTACCTCATTCTTGGGGCAAGGGAAATTTTTCAGATGAGCCGGAACAAGAAAGTTTTTGTCACCAATAAGATATTATTGTATAATAATACAAATTTTATAATAAATACTGTTATTTTTTACAAAATTCTGCTCAAACCGATCACAGCTATGTTATACGCTTTTAGTCCATCATAATGATGTCATATACTAAAATAAAAGAGAGACTAAAAGCAGGAGGATGGGGAAGGAGAAGAGGAGGTAGGGGTGAGAAGGAAAGAGGGCTACCCTGGGTGAAAAAAAAACTGACAGAGAAACGACAAAAATTCTAAAAATGTGAAAAATGTCGGTTCCGTCTTAGTCGCGAAATCAATCATGAATTTTGTAAAGAAAAACTTCTATGAAATGTCAAAAACTGCCATAGCTTTTGATAGGATAGAGATATCAGCAAAAGGAAAACTGTTTTGAATTTGTCTCACTGAACTCTATCCAAATACATTCAGCACATAAAAATGGATACATTGCAAAATTCACCTGGGGTTGCTACTATCCCCTGTCCACCCCTCATGAACCGTTTTTGGCATATATCCAGTACAAACAATATACAGTGCTCAAAGGAAAAGATAAACGCTTCTGACGTAAGACATAAATCACCACGGAAATGCACTGTTAATAATGTAATGATTTGAGACAAAAAAAATTCCCTACACAACTTGTCACAAGAACATCACAAAAACTTTCGATTAAGATGCAGTTGCGATACCGACATAGGACGGTCATTTGATATGACAGCAGTCAATCAGTTGGAATGGTTAACCGGTTTACGGGTCCTCCTCCCCACTTTCCACAAGAGCACACATTTAAAAATCTATGAATAATCCTCTATATAAAGAGCAAGGATCAACAACTTTCTCAAGTTGAGAGGTCATAGATATATAAACATGTATAGTAATACTAAGTAAGACCAAGATATCAAAAATGTGAAAATCGACATCAACATGAGTAAACTGTGCTCTGCCGATGCGGAAGCGATCTTAGACCCTTGATTTGTAAGAATCGCAATTGACAGTAAGAGGGAATGAGGTTCAGGACCATTTCATCAAGGCCCACCACATAGTCCCCACCCAGCGTGCAGGTTCAAGTAAGTCTCAATATAAAAGTGTAGAAAGGGTCAATACAAAAATTACTGTCCTTTTCGTGATCTCCGGGTGATATAATTTTAGATCAAGAAGGCCTTCCACTATTTTTGAACCCGTCGAGATAAACTTATGGTAACCTTAGACCCTCTTTAAGTTTGTACATAAGATCACCGTAGAAATTGAAATGGGGAATTATTAAATATTGGTATGAATTTTATTCTTAATTGTCGTAATGTATAGGTCCAAGAAAAATGTTTCTGTATCACAAATATTGTCTTTGTTTAACTGAAGTTCGGGTGGGTATATGTTAGCTTTATATCTTTCAAAATCAGGGTTATCAATAAATAAGATGTCGTCAAGATACATGTACATGTAACTAGAGGTATTATCCAACATCTTAATAAGGTCGAATCGTTTAGATTGTTGAATAGAATACATGGAACCCCCCATATAACAGTATAGAAAAACATCTGCTATAAGAGGTGCACAGTTAGTATACATAGAAATCCCAACTATCTGCTGATAAATCTTGCCATTAAATTCAAGTTACAAATATGGTAGGTCTGTCCATGATTGAACTGATGAAGAACAAAAGATCATAATAACATAAACTGTTGTTATGTATAATATATAATAGTGTAAAATTTGAGTTTTAACATCCAATTTTCCGGTGCTTATTCTTCATGATCTTGGACAGCACCTCTGCCCCGTTGATGACTGGTGCCAGAAGTTGAAGTTTTTCTTCGGCATGCGTGATGTTATATATACGACTGCTAATTAACAACTAAAAGCCGGCAACAGCTATAAAACAGGTATGGCAGGGGGGCATTAAGTGTTTGCTTTGTCCGTCCTTCCGTCACATTGGCTTTCGGATGATAATTCAAGTACTTTTCAGTATATTCAAACCAAATTTGGATATATGCTTACGATATGCAAGAGAGGAAGAACCCTACTGATTTTGGGGTCAAAGGTTAAGGCCACAGCTAATGAAAACAGACTGTAATTATTGGTTTCTGGACTATAACTCAAGTAGTTTTCAACATATTCATACTAAATTTGAATATATACTTACTTATCAAGAGAAAAAGAATCCTATTGATTTGGGGTAAAAGGCCAAGGTCACAACTGATAAAAACAAACTGTAATTATTGCTTTCCGGATGATAACTCAAATACCTTTTAACATATTCAACCCAAATTTGGATATATACTTACTTATCAAAAGAGAAGGAATCCTATTGACTTTGGGGTCAAAGGTCAAGGTCACAGTTTATGAAAATAAACCGTAATTATTGGTTTTCGGATGATAACTCAAGTACCTCGATTTTATTGGGGTTTGCAATTGTCTGAATATGACACTATCCATAATATTGTCCTTTTATTCCATGGACTATGAGATATGGTTTACCCTTCGAAACTTCTTCGTTTTTCACTTTCAACATATTCAAACCAATTATGGATTAAAGCTTACTTATCAAAAGTGAAGTAACCCTAGTGATTTTGGGGTAAAAAGGTCAAAGGGCAAGGTCACATCTGACGAAAATAGACTGTAATTATTTGCTTCCGGATGATTATTCAAGTACCTTTCAACATATTCAAATCAAATTTAGATAATATGCTTACTTATCAAGAGAGGAATATCGCTATTGATTTTGGGGTTCAAAAGTCAGAGGTTAAAACCACAACTGATGAAAATATACTACATTTATTGGTTTTCGGATGATTGAATGAATATTTTTTTACGTCACTCCACGATTATTTCACGTATATGATGACGGCATCTGCCTGATGCATTGCATACAAATTTAGACCTTTGCGACGGACCCCTCCGAAGCAGCGATGGATCTTTTACGTGCCACGCCTACCGTGATACAGGACCTCGGTTTTTACTGTCTCATCCGAAAGACATAACACCGGTGCGCCCTGGGCGGGAGTCGAGCCCGGGACTTTCGATCATGAGCCGAGCATCTTATCCACTAGACCACACTGGCATGGTTTCGGATGATAACTCAAGTACTTTTCAACATATTCAAACCAAATATAGATATATGCTTACTTATCAAGAGAGGAAGAACCCTATTGATTTTGGGGTCATGAAGTCAGGGCCACAACTGATGAAAATAGACTGTAATCATTGGTTTCCGGATGATAATTCAAGTACCTTTCATCATATTCAAACCAAATTTGAATATATGCTTACTTATCAAGAGAGAAGGAACCCTGTAGATTTCGGGGTCAAAGGTCAAGGTCACAGTTGATGAAATACACTGTAATAATTATTTTCCGGATGATTACTCAAGTACCTTTCATCATATTCAAACCAAATATGGATATATGTTTACTTATCAAGCTTTTCAAGAGAGGATAAACACCACTAATGTTGGAATCATGAGGTCAAATGTCAAGGCCACAGGGCACAAATTATTGGTTTCCAGGCGAGTCTCATTTATTATCATATACTCTTAAATGCTCCTCAGAATTTGGTCAGATTTCACATATTTTACAGGTCAAGTTCTTTTAAAAAGAGGTAATTTAAAATTTTATTAAGAGGGAAGAATGTCTATAGATTTGAGGGTCAATATGTCAAAAGGCAATACTACATTACTGGTAATATTTATAGGAGTTATGATTTAGGAAAGTTTGTTGCTGCTATGAATTCAGCCCACGCGGGGGCATACGTTTTAAAAACATGCTCTAATTATCATTGTTAGTAACAGTAGATGGTTAGATTGTCGATCAGTGTAGATAGTTAAATGTGCTTTTTTGTGCATTGATGGACTACGGTTGGCGTGGACAGTAAAACTAGTGGATACATAATCTGGGTACGGATCGTCTGGGACGCCGGATTTTGTCAGTGATCGTCTAAAAACCTGCCAGTGCCCCGTATCATATACGCCTTATTATCACATATAATTACAAGAAGTGTAATAAACCAAGCAATGGAAGCTTCATGTGGAGCAACTTTTTTTCCTATATTTGTACATTTTCTAGAAATCCTGACCCGTTTTTTCCCTTTAATTTCACTCTCGAAAATTTGAACGGGGGAGGCCCTCCGCACCCCACCAGCAAGATTAGGTGACCCACTCCTGCATCCATCCTCATTCGGCGCTACGCACTTCAATGAGGCCTTCGGCTTCAATTATGCCCCTCCCCCAATCCGGCATCGACATTTCTGCAAACCTGCCCCTGCCTTTAAAGGGTGAGAGTTGTCTTACTTGTGACATAATGACAATGCAATTGTGTCTTTTTCGTTATAGAGAGTTATTTCTGGTGATTCCATGGGATATTCTGGTTAAAATATGGTTTGCCCGCTAGAGTTATCTCCCTTTCTATAACTTAACATATCAAGTATGAATATGAAAATTTGAACAGGCATAAATTTTATCAAAAATAATGATTTGACAGATAATGGCTTCTTTAACAAATACTACTTCATATTTAATACATACAATAAGATTGGTACATGTACCAGGTAGTCAGAAAAATCTGTTGCAGCAAGGTAATTAAAGAAATTTGACATTTTTCCAAATATCAAGTGAAATTTTCATCCAAATAACACAATCTGACCAATGCATATTTTATTTCATTATCTAAATTTCAAGGGCATTTCTTGATCCTATATTAAACGGGAATGACCTCAATCTTACTCTACCACTAGAACATAGCAAGAAAACTGTTAGTTTTTTAACCTTGATCTTGAAATATGACCTTAGCTCTGGACCTTTGACCCTCTACCCTTTCATCTAAAGTGAACTTTAAATGATGTTTAGTGCAGTAGATATGTAAAGTATGGAGCATTTTTAAACATTACGCAAACGCTTAGATGATCAAGATTGGTAACTTGTTGAGTTATTCTCCTCGGGATTTATCTTCAATTTTTAAGTAAAATCTTATTTTTACCATGGTTATTATCTTAAACGAGAAAATAATTAAATACATATCATCTATGTATGCTTCTTCATTGAATTCGAATGTGGATTTCAAAATATTTATCATAGTATTTGTAAAATATGACTGAAAATTTGCACTATGGCCTAGGATAAAACCAAAGTCATGACCCATCATGCATTCAGAATCTCTTGCGCCTCTACTCATAAAAGAATGCTACAATATGCAAAACTCAAAACGGATATGTAGTGAAATAGTCCCAGTTGCTAATTTTGTGTCCGGATTCTTCTGTAATACTAATTCGTTTTCATTAAAAAGGCCTACATGTTTTAAAAAGAAGTTCGTTTTCTAGGTAATACGACTACGCGTAACAAAATAAATTATAAATCAAACAGAAAAAAAACTCAAATACTAGAAATGTAGCCTAACAAATAGATATAGATCTATAGATCTAATTTGATATTTGGTTATTATTCTATTTTTATTGTATTCGTCATTTTTAGGGCAAGGGCATATATTACATATAGGCTAAAAGGCTCAAGCCTACGCATTAGTTTTCCGGATTTTTTAATGTTTTGTTTTGTTTTTTATTTTTTTTTTTTAAATTATTTATTTATTTATTTATTGATTTAGTTAGTTATATTTTTGTTTTCTTTTTACGCGATCGGCTTTTCTTTTAAGACTGGACTCTTCATATCCGATCTTGCATTGACTTTTTTGGAGGTCGAACTTCGAACATGAAGTCCATAGCGCACTTTCTCAAACAAAAAAGTACGAATGGTAAATTGTTTTATTAAAAAAACAATGTATATGCTACAACTTTACTGTATATATGTATTCACTGAATTGAACCTGGGCAACAAGAAAGGCGGTCAGTAATGTATAAGGGATTTATATTTAAAAGCTCTATGTACGTACACTGTCATGCCCACTGTCTCAATCTGGCTTTGGTACATGCTTCGTCTACCCAGTCCATAAGAAATATGATGGGAATAGTCCAGGACATTGCATTTGCTTTTTTTCTGTTCGTCCAAAAGGATGACGCAATATCAAGAAAGCCTTGAAACAACAGATCATCAACTGGGTAGCTGAGAGAGCTATGCGAAACAAGGTGGTCTGCACGTGCATATGCACTTTACGCATTCATCAACAGCTTTGGTGTAGTAGTGGATGCGCTTAAAATGCTCGCAGAAGGCGGCGACGAAAAGGCCACCTCCAAACTACATGTACATCCTTAGATTTGATTTCATCGTGAATCTATGTACAGCAGAGCATGTATTCCAGAACAAAGTGGAACTATCGACAATTCTTTAAAAGATATCAGTCGATCTTGTGGAGGTTGCAAAGGGAACTGAAGTGATCATTCAATTGATATAAACAAGAGGCCCAAATGGGCCTATATCGCTCACCTGACACAAATTGCTCATTTACAATAAAATGACATGTAATTTCAGTAGAAAATTTTGCTTTTTTCTACAAGACTTTCTATAAGGTTTGGTGATATTTTGTGCAGTCGTTTTGAAGAAGTCCAAAATGTGTCAACCAATCAGAGCCAATGGCGGCCATCTTGGATTACGGATCCGCACGAAAAACACAAACTTGATAGAGGACCTCGAGTACTTTCTTCCTATGAGGTTTGGTGAAATGTGCAGCGCTTATGGAGAAGAAGTCCAAAATGTGTCAACCAATCAGAGCCAATGGCGGTCATCTTGGATTACGGATCCGCATGAAAAACACAAACTTGGTAGAGGACCTTGAGTACTTACTTCCTATGAGGTTTGGTGAAATTCTGTGTAGCGGTTCTGGAGAAGTCGAAAATGTATCAACCAATCAGAGCCAATGGCAGCCATCTTGGATTACGGATGGACACGAAAAACATAAACTTCGTAGAGGACCTCGAGTACTTACTTCCTATGAGGTTTGGTAAATCCTGTGCAGCGGTTCTGGAGAGGAAGTCGAAAATGTGTCAACCAATCAGAGCCAATGGCAGCCATCATGATTACGGATGGGTACGAAAAACACAAACTTGGTAGAGGACCTTGAGTACTTACTTCCTATGAGGTTTGGTGAAATTCTGTGCAACGGTTCTGGAGAAGAAGTCGAAAATGCGTCAACCAATCGGAGCCAATGGCGGCCATCTTGGATTACGGATCGGCACGAAAACACAAACTTTGTAGAGGACCTCGAGTAGTTACTCCCTATGCGGTTTGGTGAAATTCTGTGCAGCGAATCTGGAGAAGAAGTCGAAAATGCGTCAACCAATCAGAGCCAATGGCGGCCATCTCGGATTACGGATCGGCACGAAAAAAAAAAACTTTGTAGAAGACCTCAAGTAGTTACTTCCTATGATGTTTGGTGAAATTCTGTGCAGCGCCTCTGGAGAAGAAGTCCAAAATGTGTCAACCAATCAGAGCCAATGGCGGCCATCTTGGATAACGGATCAGCACGAAAAACACAGACTTGGTAGAGGACCTCAAGTACTCACTTTCTATGAGGTTTGGTGAAATTCTGTGCAGCGGTTCTGGAGAAGAAGTCCAAAATGTGTCAACCAATCAGAGCCAATGGCGGCCATCTTGGATTACGGATCGGCACGAAAAAAAAAAAAAAAAAACTTTGTAGAAGACCTCAAGTAGTTACTTCCTATGATGTTTGGTGAAATTCTGTGCAGCGCCTCTGGAGAAGAAGTCCAAAATGTGTCAACCAATCAGAGCCAATGGCGGCCATCTTGGATAACGGATCAGCACGAAAAACACAGACTTGGTAGAGGACCTCAAGTACTCACTTTCTATGAGGTTTGGTGAAATTCTGTGCAGCGGTTCTGGAGAAGAAGTCCAAAATGTGTCACCCAATCAGAGCCAATGGCGGCCATCTTGGATTACGGATCGGCACGAAAAACACAAACTTTGTAGAGGACCTAGAGTACTTACTTCCTATGAGGTTTGGTAGAATTCTGTGCAGCCGTTCTGGAGAAGAAGTCGAAAATGTGTCAACCATTCAGAGCCAATGGCAGCCATCTTGGATTACGGATGGGCACGAAAAACATAACTTGGTAGAGGACCTTGAGTACTTACTTCCTATGAAGTTTGGTGACATTCTGTGCAGCGGTTCTGGAGAAGAAGTCGAAAATGTAGAAAAGCTAACGACGGACGACAGACGACGGACGGTGATCGATCACAATAGCTCACCTGAGCGTTTGCCTCAGGTGAGCTAAAAAACCAAAAACAAAAACAAAACGCAACGATATTGGCATTTGGGATGACATTTACTCCAGATCAACTCAATTGGCCGATAAGCCTCAAGTATCCATAGAAATGCCGAGAGTAACAAGCCGCGAGAATTACAGATCAAATCCTGAAGCAGCTACAGTCGATGAGTACTATCAAGGGGGGGGGGGACTTTGTAAGAAAATCTTAGGGGCCAAGTGGGCCCCCAACTTTTAAAATTTAGGAACCCACTAAATTTTCAGGGGCCCACATCTTTTCAATGTACTTGTTCAGTTATACAGATGAAATTCCAGAATAATGAATGCAAGTTCGAATGTCTTTTCGATCATCTGATTTCCGTTTTTGGGGTGGTTTAACACCTTCTATAAATCTCCACATTTTCAGCGATCTCAAAAAAACAATCAAGGATGAAAGGGCAATTAAACGAAATGGCCGATGTGAGTTCGTTTGGTTGCCTCTTCATTCTTGATCGTTTTGAAATTGACCAATTGCATTTAATCCTAGCAGTCAAATATTCTACTAGGGATATATTTTATTGATAGAACTACCTTATCTGTACAATATTTTCTACAGAAAAAAGGAAGCCTGCCCTTCCTGATAGATTTTATTAAATCTTACGCATAAATCGATAAAACGTCTATGATCGAAAAGGAAAATGAGCGAGACGACTTTATGTATCCATCGACGCTTTAATCATTCGGAACTATTTCGCACTTTACTCGAAACTTACTACGTAAGAAAAGGTCGATGTTATACAAATGACATTTTATTGAGTGTAGCAGGGACTTCGTATATAAACTGCCATGCTGCGATGAGCAAAGACCTCTCGATGTCTTACGAAAATTACATTCGCCAAGTGGGCGATTTCTTTTGAGATTTCACGAGCCCACACCCAAGAACTGGTCGCCTATGCGAGTGGGCGAGTGGAAAGTTTCCCCCCTGGACTATAAACGAGCTGTTTACTATCCATTCGTGGATCATTTGTTGAGCAAGATTATGGATCGTCTTGTGATTCCAAAAGGCAGGTTTTCGGCTCAGGCACTGATAATTGAGGGATCGTCACATCCAGCTTTAACCACGCCCAATACGTAGTTACATTGTGACGTCATAGTTAAATCCATGTTTGCCGGGCCATTTATTTGTGAAATCATAATGAATAAATGTGTCAAAATGTGGGATGTCGGGCATATGACGATCACTCAATTATGAGACTGCAGAATATAATTTGTCACTGCAGAATATAATTATGCAATCAGATTAAAACCATATCTTTATTCCGCTTCTCTGTTTGTCCCATTCCGGATATCCGCAAAAGAGAAGCGGAATAATGATTTTAATCCGATTAATTATTATTAAGTGCAGAATATAATTATAAGACCACACCATATAATAATGAAATCACAGCATATAATTATGATAAAACTGCAGCAATAATTGTAGGACCACAGCATATAATTACAGGAACACAGCATATAATAGATGATCTACATATTTTACATGATATAAACGGCCCAAGACCCGACATGCAACTCTTTGCCGGTATTTTTATTTTGACGTTATTGCTTAACTTGTGACGTCACTGTCACTGTCACTACTAGTATGCGTGTCTGGCATTTTCTGTCTCATTCAATGGAAACTGACACAGAAAGAAAACTATGTTTGTATTATCAAAATAAACAGAAAAAAATAAAACGTGACATATTATACGACTGCCCTTTCTGTAGCCAGCTTGAATTTCTGTTCGAAACATGACAAACAAGAGCAACGCCTAGCGTGGCATAATACGCCCGTCGCTTAGCTTGAAGGGGATCAGTTTGAATGAATGGCTAAGTAACAATCCAGTAACTTGAAACACTGCATAAAGAAATCCGGAAAACTGTAAAAATCCTTGAAAATTTCTAAGTTCAAGGGCCATAACTCTGGAAGAAACAAAGCAATCATGCCCAAATGCGAACCGGTACTGACCCTTGTTGATATAAAGTTATATACTAGGTTTTAATTCAACTCTGGAAAAACGAAAGCAATCATACCCAAATACCTTTAAATACCGCAGAATAAAAGTTCGGCCACCTGTAAAATTTCTAAGTTCAAGGGCCATAACTCTGGCAAAACCAAATCAATTATACCCTAATGCGAACTGGCACTGACCCTCATTGATATAAAGTAATATACCAAATTTTTATCCAATACCTTTAAAGACTGCAGAAAAAAAGTCCGGCAACCTGTAAAATTTCTAAGTTCAAGGGTCATAACTCTGGCAAAATCAAAGCAATCATACCAAAAAGTGAACTGGCACTGACCCTCTTTGATATAAAGTTATATACTAAGTTTTAAATCAATATCTTTAAAGACTGCAGAAAAAAAGTCCGGAAAACTGTAAAATCTTTGAAGGGCCGTAACTCTGGCAAAACCAAAGCAATCATATCTTAATGCGAACTGGTACTGACCCTCGTTGATATAAAGTTATATACCAATTATCAATCCAATATCTTGAAAGACTGCAGAAAAAAGTCCGGAAAACATGACCCCGGACGTACGGACGGGCAACGCCATAACATGATATATAAAAATTGGTCCATGATCGGCCGAAAAAAGTGGGGAAAGGGAATTGGGCTAAGGGCCTGTACACAATGTGTATTTATGGTAACATACTCCTAATAAAACACAAACACAATCCTAAATCGTATTTCGTGAGCACCATACGGTCATATTGATTTAGGTATTTTAAATGATTCCAAATCTGCACGAGCGCACCCTGATTGTTTAAATATGTGAATCACTAAGAGATACAGAAAATGAATTTCGCAAGCTCGCAAGTACCGGGGAGGGGACTTATTTTTGGCTGATCATGACCGATTTTTCTCAGGTTAGGAAACTGAGTGAAATTCCAGGTTTGCTCCCCTTTAGTCCACTTTTGAAATGCTACCTACGGCCCTGTTTGGTGCCCCCATTGATTTTAATAATAATAATAATGTATTTTCGCACTTTTATACAATTCAACAAGTTATATACTTTGTAAAGGAGCAACCACTTGATTTTTACGGGGGAAGACTTATGAACCGGAAAATTATTTGGGCCTATTTTTAAGCCGGAATTTTCCATACTAGTCCGTGAAATGAACCCGGGAGGGGGGGGGGGGGGCGCCACCTAACATAACATGCCGTGTGTGTGTATATATATATATATATATATATATCCCCAAAATTTCCAGCAGCCCTTCGGGCCACTACCATATATACTACATTTATACATACAATATTTGTCCAAGTCCCTCTTTTTTCCATCATCAATTTTAATGAGAAATAGGTATTACTCGTGACGTTATAGTCCCTAGCGACAGTTTTTCTAGCCTATACCGAATCAAGTCTACCACGACCGAACATTCTAGTATGATCCCCTTTAAAACGCTCCTTTTATGTAGACAAAATATATTGGACTGCATACACACAGAGGTAAAGAATTCATTCAAATTAGGAATGCGTGAAATTGATCGTCTTACAAGAAATATTTCCTCACAGGGTTCATGACGCTATATCTAAATTTAGAATTGAATATACTGCTGTATATGGTTTTAAAAACCATTGTGTATTCACATATTTGTGGTGTGTGACGTAGCTGTAGGTCAGAACCTGTATTCCTGTGAATTGGAAATTTTATCGGTACTTACAAATCCTCTTTCTATTTGGAATTTAGAAGACAATCGGGAAACGGTCTAAAGTTCATACCTTTAAATAATAGCCTTGTGTCTTACAGGATGCATGAACAGTAAACATCTTATGTCTTACACAGTGCATGAACAGTAAACAACTTCTATTTATCACCTTTGTAGTAAACACATGATTTAAGCATAAAAATATACATAAACAATGTATAGGTCATCAGCAATATAATAGTTCGTAAACATACTGACCCTTTTTTGTGATCATACCAACATGAAATGAACATTTTAGTCCAATGAAGATATCTATGTACGCCCCCCCCCCCCCCTCTAAATCCGCCACTGTGCTTAAAAAAAGTTATTCCACCCATGCATATTCCATTCTGAAGCCATTTAGATCCTCCAAAATAAACACCTATCCTTATGTGTGCCAATCCTACGATAGCGGTATCTATATGGTGCATTAACTTTTTTTTCTTATTCCTGCAGCACATCCACCCAAGACTTAATAATTAATTACTTCCTTTTACCGTAACATCGGACATTGATTTTACCGTCTCATTGGACAATGCTCCAATGGGGATCATGTACGTTCAGAAAAGGTCTACATGTCATAGAAACCAAAATTTAGCTACGATTTGTGGAAGTTAACTCGTAAATAAAAACTAGAATCAACTTTGTATTTTACATTCTTGAAATGTGTTAAGTTGTAATATGCGCCAAGACAAGCTCTGGGGTTGAAATTTTCACCAAGTACTCAAAGGTCGACTATGATGTGAAAAATCACTAGTCTGCAAATGAAACCTGGTGGTCAGTAGATAAGTTAAAATAAAATGTGAAAACATAAGACTTTGTTCAATTTTTATTTGCTGGTCCGATGGACTACTAATACGTAATAACCAACTGGTCTGCCTATAAAAACATCAGGTCCTGGACCTTAGACCACTCTATTTTTCAACCCCTGAGCTGAATTTGAGCATTTTTACATGTATATACTACCATGGCTTTTCCACTATATCATTAATATCAAACTTAATTTTAAGAAGCAGGACATGCACCTTTTAAACTAGAGTGAATAAAATTAATACACGTATCTTATTTCATTTGTAAAATTTATTCATGTCCGTTATAAAGTAATGTCACACATAGATTTAAAACTAGAAATGAATGTTGCTCATTAAAACTGATTATGATATAATGAGCACTACTGGTGCATACTTACTGCAGAAATTTTCAAAAGATCTACTAGAAAATCAAAATCAAATAAAAAAATTGTAATCAAACTTGCACAAGTTCTTCACTTTCAAGGAAGATTCTGTACCTCACAAAAAAAGACACAAAATCCCCCCCCCCCTCCAAACTGTACTTGTTTCTGAGTAATACAACACTTCATATTTTGTCAAACTCCAAAAATGTATTAAATTACATCAATTCATCACTGTTCACCAGTACTGCACAAGTAACAGTACTATTACTTTTTCGAAAAATGTAATTCTCATAGTCTACATGTAAATATCGAAAACGTGAATAACAATTGATTTACAAAATGTTACTGCGTGTGCTGCCTTAAATGTTAAATAACATTTTACAGATGTATATCAATACATGCATCACCACAAAACACATTTTTTTTAAATTGAATCAAAATTCAGGTATGCAATATGCAAACATTGATCCATTATTTCCCTATGCTATTCACTCTCATTCTACTCTTGTTAATTTAACTGTAACTCAGTATCACGGTGAATGGATAAAACTTGAGTTGTAATGATACAGCTTCTCAATACACATGTATGTATCACAATATCATATGATACATGTCCTGATACATTTGTTTTATCAAGAATTTTATTTCTTTAAATACAAAACTAACATTTATTTTCTATAGCAATGTTTCATGAAGTATCCAAAAAGTCTTATAGCAAAAAATACATGTACATAACAATTTAGACTAAGAATGAGTTCCAAATAGGTGTAAACACTTGATACTCTGTTAATTTTTTTTTCTACAAATTTAATAATTCAGTCTGAAACATTTATGTCAAAAACATTGTTAGAGATTATTATAAAGATAGGCACTGCAGTATTGTTTGAGCTTCTTCTTGTATCATGTCATGGCCTCTATTTCAATATATGCCATTACAACCCTAGATAAAACCCTGAATATTTGACAGCACCAGGTCAGGAGGTATTACAAGTTGAGGACTTGATCATTCAGCGAAATTTCTCAAAAGGAAATCTACACTAAAATTCGAAAGCAGTTTGTCCTAGTCACATTCATGAGTAGCTACGATGTCTGTATATACACGTGTGTATATATTTGCGATCTTAATTATCATTTCATTGTTTGAATGAAACACACAATTTAAAAAGGCAAATAATGAAATCCACAACAAGGAATGATAGACTCCTTTATAACTGATGAAGTGTAATCTTTGTTTTTTCATTTTCATAGTTTTGTCATGCATTTAATTATTTACAGAGCTTTATAAAATAAAGAAGTACTACCATCTCACTCGTTAGGCAGATCATTAGCTTGCCTTTAATAATGACTAGATTTACAATTCAGAAATAACAAAGTACATATACATGCTGTAGTACTGTAAAATATTCGAGATCCAATAAATGTGTCAATGTGATATACAATGTAAGAAGCAAACTTGACAGAGAAGGATTTCTTAAATATTAGGAACCAATTAATTTATTCCAAACTCACAGGTAAGATTTATGTCACTAAAAGGCCTGAAGGAGTTAGATTCCAGATTTCCAAGTTGTGTTTTTTCTTTTACTTGCCATGTCCCATGAAACATTCATGTACAAAAGTACATTCAAACCGTTTTCAAAGGCACTTCTAAATGAAAATGAATCTGTCTTTCACAACAGTTCATTTTTTCATTTCAAGTTATCAGGAATGAAAGCAATTTCAATTGGGGAGCACAGTCTGAACCAACTACAGGGAGTTGGGTCTCGTTGTGAGGAGAAATATATAAAATTTCTTTGTCAGTGACTTGGTCTATCTTGCTGCTACCATTGTTGCAAGAGCACCTAAACCCACGGCTGTGAACATCAAGCCTTTCCAAAGTCTGTCCTCCATTGCACCTTGTTCAGGAAAATAATCAGCAAATGCATCCTGAAAAATATTAGCATGTTTTAATAATTCTTTAGATCTATTAATGAAGAATTTGATATAATTGTGTAAGTGTATTACATGTAAATAGACCATATTATTTTATTAATGGATCGCAACAGATTAATTTTGGTATATTCAGTTGTTGGTTACATAAAATTTAATTACTAATTATTCTTTAAACCATCATAGAAATCCCTGTAATTTTCATCCAAATATCTGGCTTTATATGAATATTATCTTACCCATCCTCCATTATCCAAAATCCATCTGCTTAACTTTGAGGCAACATACTTGCCGGCATACAAAGCTATCCTTTCGTCGCAATCTGGACTTTGCTTTCGACAATGAACGGCAAGTCGGGCAGCAAAAGTATAAACAGCTACTATTCTTCCCCAATTGATCTGTCCATCTTCAAATATCTCATCTACAACTGAAACAAATGTAGGAAAAGCGTTCGTATCATTTACATTAAGTTTCTGCACCATCCCTTTAAAAGCAATATCATGTCTATCCGATAGTTCTCGCACAGTTCTTCTCATTGTTTTACAATGTCGATTCGGTGGTTTTCTATCGTCGTTTTCACTAAACGCTGGTATGATATCCGATGCAATTATTTCTGAAATGTGTCGTACTTTTTCCAGTGGCGTTGTACTCCCAGGAGTCTGAGTTTGTTGATCTAATTTCGTCATATCTTGGCCCAACCCTTGCAATCCAGGAAGAAGACCGAGTTGCTTGTGAACTTCTTGAAATAAATTTCCTTTCATCATTGTGTTGTAGTTCCCATGAAGTGATTTTGATACTCCAACATCTGATGACATGATTACAAATATTAACTACCGGTAAAACTGTCAACCCGGTCTTTAAATTATAAAAGTTTGGGGAGTCCAAACCACGCAAAATAAATTAACAAAATGGCCTCGTCCCGAACAACCGATAATTTTCATGTGATTTTATCACGCCTTTTCATTGGTCAATTAATCGAAATGCTTTCAGAGTTTAAAGCTATTTATATCTAAAAATACGTCATTACATACAAGAAAACATTTTATTGGCTGATATATTTAAACAGAAATTCCAGAAGTGCGATACCGAAACGCCGACCAAAAAGTTTCAATCGAGTTGTACTGTTGTAGTATAGAAGGAAGGAAAGTTCTTAGAGGAATTCCATATTGTCGACTAATAGATTAAAGGTTAGTTTGCTATATTTATCTGCTTGAATTATGTAAAGTATCCACATCAGGTTTTAATGGGACTAGATAATTTACGAATTCTCTCTGACCAAAACCGGAACAACTAACACAAATTGATGCTAATCTCTTTTGATATTCTTGCACATGGCCGTTTTATAATGCAGCTGTCGTTTACTTTCCCTCACCCCCACCCCAGGGGCCTGACCCCGACTTTGAAACCCCATGCAAACGACAGCATAATAAAACGGCCAAATAATAAAAGAGATTAAAAATGATGCATGTTACCATGTACAATGTTAAAAAAGATCTACTGCAATATATCATTATTTCTTGTACGAATGGAACATTTGTTCAGAAAGGTACAAGATCATTGAAGATGGAAATAATAAATCTCAATCAGCAACATGATCGGAAACTCATCATCGACTTCGGTATTTCACCTGTGCCTTTGGCCAGTCCTGCTCAATATCAAAACCACAAGGAGTCAGTGACTTCCATCAGTTTGCTCAAGTGAGTGTTATGAACTATGCATATGGGCCTCTTGTTTTTTACATTTGAAAAAAAGGACTGCACCATCTGCATCTTATATTAAGCTCTGACAGACTTCTTCGAATAGCTAATGCAGAATGGAAGGACTATGGTGAAATTTAGTAGTTATGAATCCCTACAAAGTGTCATTTTTGGTCTGTTCTGTGAAGAGATGGATCCAAGACAGGGGACATATATGTAAACCTCAAAGGATACCCTTCTTGGATAAACTTCTGAATAACAATCCAAATACATCAGAGTGATTTCTTAGAAACACCTTCTAGAAGTGTACTAAGATTAAGAAGCATACAGTGTAATTTAACATTCATGACTCAAGGTTCCCTACAAATGTTGCTGTATTTTGAGTAGATCCATCAAGGGATGGATTTAGGACAGGGTGACACAGGCCCAAGAGGGTATCTTCTTTTGACAAACTTCTTCAGCCTGGATGCATGAGCTAAAAGGGTGTCTTATTCTTGAGAAATGATGTTGCTAATGGTTCCTATCTCAGTCTCTGAAATAAAATTTTTGACATTTTTTGTTTTACTGTAACTTTGAAATACAGTAGATCTAATAATTGTACGAATTATAAAACAAAAACCACAAAATGTATAAACAAACCTCACCTTCAAACAAATTCATTGTAAAGATAATGAAGCAATCTTTTTAAAGTAGGCAGTCTCAATTAAAGGTGTATTAATTTTTACATGTTTCCTCTTCTGATTGCAGTTTTTTTTTAATGTGATAGTAATAGGTAATTGGTTTAGAATGTAAACACTTGAATAAATTAAGCATCATATTATAGTATAGGAAATAGGTATTCTGTACATGTATTACAATTACATTGTTAACCTATTTACATCTTCCATTGTCAGGTTGTGGCAAGACATATATATAGTG
The DNA here is from genome assembly GCA_035048485.1 of Pteria penguin. Lineage (NCBI taxonomy): Eukaryota > Metazoa > Mollusca > Bivalvia > Pterioida > Pteriidae > Pteria > Pteria penguin. Next base: position 22,020,287 of record CM068581.1, read on the forward strand.
TCCTGTACCACTGTCAAGTTACGGTACACATACATGTAAAAGTTTAAAAAAGTTATCCAACATCTGTAAATCGGAAATAAACCAAGATCAGTATATACAATCAAATCGTGTACAGACTGTTGCGTTTAAAACAGAATTGATAAATATTCTGGTCATGATGTTATTCAAAGTTTTGTTCAATAGCATAAATTCAAACGCTTCATTGATCATCAATTAAGTTTTTATGTATTGATGTATATACTAATATGTATTTAAATGTACTTAATATAACATACATGTACTTACATCATAGGAATAAAATATAGTGAGTCTTGAAATATACATGCATGTCCAATAAATGTAAATATTTTTCCTTTTGAAGGACCCAAGAAATGGGTACTCCAAATATGAATGATGAAAATGGAAACGAACATCATTTGTCAACAGCAACTTCTTCAGAACAAGAGAATGCTTCTGACAATGAAAGACCCCTAAATGAATTGGATATGATCTCCATTAGCGATGCACAGGTGCAGGAGATACCAAACCTGACAGTTCCTCACAATAATGATGCACAGGTGCAGGAGATACCAAACCTGAGAGTTCCTCACAATAATGATGCACAGGTGCAGGAGATATCAAACCTGACAGTTCCTCACAATAGAGATAGGAGGGGTTCTCTGCCTCCTGTATTTGAACAACATCATGTTCGCAACAACAAGATTTGTGGTAAAATTTTACGTGTGATGGGTGATGATCATTTTTCGAAGGCTTGTGGAAAACATCTACGATTTATGGGTGATGAAATGTGCCTTTCATATGAACTTAGGAATCGTTGTTTAGCTATGCAGCAGGATGGGCGATTTCATACAAGTAGTTCACTACCTGATTTAAGAGATCGAAGAGAAATTTAATATATTCAAATGCATTAAGTATTAGAAATTAATTTCAGGTTTTGGATAGAATATCTGTATTCTTTGAAGAGGATAAAATGATATGTATATCTCCTAGATCCCTAGACAAAGCCGTAGTATTAGTGAGTGAACATTATTAAGAAATGTGCATAATGTACATATATTCAGCATGTAAGGTACAAGTACTGTGCAACAGTGCCTCTGGACTGTATAATTAACCAATTGTTTGCATCTGATTGTTTATTTCAATCATTAATTATTTGGAAAAAAATAAACTTTTATACTTGTATACCAATAATTGGTGCTGTGACTTGTATACCAATAATTGGTGCTGTGTAGTGTAGATCTCAATAAGTTGAATAACATTGTACCATCAAGACATTTTGTAAATTTCTATTTCTATTTCATACATTTATGAATGGCATTATCCTTTGAATTTCATGAAATCTGTGATACTCAAGATATTGGTTATGATCTTTTCCTACATACTTGTAGTCTGTTAGTCATAGTTTTGATAGTAGATATATGTGATCATGTTGAAGAATCTAATCCTATTACATTGTAGTTTATATACATATGTAGTTGTACAACAAATTGTATTCAAGAATGCCTTAAAAATGCAAAGTGTCTTAGGACCTCCACCCCTAAATCAATAATCAAACATAGTTTAAGACTATGCTCAAAAATATGTATATAATGTATTAATTACTGGCAACATGAAATTTAATAACAATACTAGGCATTTTAAAAACAAGTCAAAAATACATTTAATTTTGTATATGTTGTTGTTTGGGATAAAAGAATCATAATTACAGTGCTCATTTTCATATTGTAATTGTAGAATGAATGTTTAAGAGAAAGACGAATTAGAAGTTCCATTAATTGTTTTTTATTTTCAAATTCTTTCATGACACCTAGCAAAATGCATAAGCATTTACCGTAAGTCAGTCTGATGTAAGAATTTATCTTGAAACAATACAATGAATAAGAAATAGAATATATCATATCATACCCATTATATACAATAATTTACATGATAATAGAATACATCATTTTGCACTGAAATGATTTATAACATTTGTGTCTGCCAATATCTTTAGATAAGATTTTAGCTATATACAGAAACATGTGTATACTTCCATGCCTCTTTTACAAAAAACTAACAATCATTCAGTCCTTTTATGAGCATTCCAGTTGTCTAGACATTCTATCATCTTGGTTTATGACAAGATGTTGGCATATGATACACATGTATATAAAGCTGTTTTGCTAAGTTATGCACTGTAAAAATGCAGTACAGGTTTCAGACGAGGTATGTCTTTTCTTGTTTGTCTAGTCACTTACTGTACTTGCTCGGTGTTATTTTTTGTTTTGCACATTTAGAATAAGCAAAATAACCTGGTACATTGGGGGAGGGGTTAAACTGGGAAGTGAGCAAGTAGGTTTTATCCTTGCATATTATTATCTCATTACAAAAATGACTCATTGGTGTCATTTTTTTCGGAATAATATATATATATGTATATGTATATATATACTTATATATAAACATATATATATATCTCCTCCATTCAGTCTCAAGATAGTTGTGATGTCCTTTGTGGGTTGTCTTTAATTACTGCTCCTGATAGGATTGTGAAGTAGACATAATTGTATGCTTGGTGATATTTGATATCATTTGGGTTTTAACTTTCAAAAGGATGTTTCATTTAAAAAAAAAAAAAAAACCCCAAAAAGCAATTTTTGTGTCATTCTTAATAATTAAACCATGTAATGGTGCTATATACTTCAAAAAGTGAAAGTGTGAATATTGAATGAGATATGAAGGTTTTGCTCCTTAACAGTAAGGTAAAGGGCAATAATCATTGTCATTCAAACTCAAAAAGAAATAGACAAAACAGTCACTTAAGATATACATAGAATTTAATAACATATTTGTTTTCTTTATAAGAGTAGTGGTCTATATTGTATCAACAAAATCTCTTATTTTTTCTATGAAGAGGTAACAACTTGCATTTATTGCCCTTATTATTGATAGGATAGTGACACTGTATTCTGGTATGAACTCTTCAGGCATTATTTTTGTGCAGAGGTGGTTTACCAGTCAAGTAGGTAGAACGGATAAACAGATTTAACATTATTAAATCTTTGACACCTGTTACTTTCATGATTTAAATTCTTGACACACATTCTGAGAGTTAATAAGTAAACGTGGTCTTTTAAAGAACTTGTAGTCATAAATATTTGGCCACATTAAGAATTCAACACAAGCCACAAAGTGGATTTTTTTTTTGGTTTTTTTTTTTAAACAGTGTTAAAAATTGTTATTATTTATTTTAAAATACATATTAAATATGACGATCGCTATTTTCTGTTTGCATTGTCATTAAGATAAACTGGTTCACCCATTAGTATTTACAATGTTTATGATAATCCATATCTGCCTTTGTTGTCTAATAGATCTATTATCAAAATATTCATGATGAAGATAAAATCATCAAACGGCAGATGGGGCACAATTTGTATCGCATAATGACGTATATATGTACACCTCAGGACCTTGTGTTTACCTATGCACACCTGTAACTTTCACAGCCTGTTACTTTGGTCGGCGACAATCATTTATCCACCTGCCGCACCACATATATGGCGTTCTTTGTTATCTATTTTTGTGACACTGTGTCAAAATTATATTTCATACCATAGACATAATAGGTAAAGTGATTGGGCCATCTGCAGTAGCCGATAATTGCTCCCGTGGGCGATATTTTAGCGATTATTTGCAGTGGTCAGTAGATTTCTTAACGCCCGTGGTATGCTTTACACAATTTACAACTAAAGCTTGAAGTTTAAGGTTGCATAATCGTGAATCTTACATGGCATGTTAAATGTGTTATGGAATGAAAGAATAATGTTGAAATTGACAGATAATAAATGATTATGCCGACCGGTCTTTATTTAAATCATTTAAGACGTGGTTTTCATTGCCAATACTGATTTTTGAAATGCATAGTTTTGCTTCCATAAACTGTAGTATAATATCAGGCTAAACGACAGAGGCCGGTGCGGATCAGTAAATAAGGTGCTCTGCCCGTGACTAAGAAATCCCGCGTTTGACACCCGACATGGGCACGACAGGCGTGGTACGGAAAGATGCCCCACTGCTTTGGGCGTTCCCGTGCAAAGGTGTAAATTTGATGCAAATGCATCAGGCATCCGCCACCATATATGTGAAATAATCGTGAAGTGACGTAAATTAATGATCAATCAATCAATCACAAAAAGGCTGAGTATGAGTATGCAATTTTCCTGCTTCTCTCTGAATTTAATGTTTGTCCATTTAACAGAAGGCGGTGTAGCCAGTGGATTAAGTGTCGACTCGTGACCGGGAGGCCCGGTGTTGAAGCATAGACTTTCCCCCGGATAAACCGATCCAGTATAGAACTTCCCCTCGGAAAACCGACCGAGTATAAATCTTCCCCCACGGAAAAACCGACCCAGCATAGATTATCCTTCACGGATAGAATTACCCAGTATAGTTTACCCCCCCCCCCCCCCTTTCCAAGAGATCAGTACGCCCCCCCCCCCTTTCAGAGATAAAATCCGGTTTGGTTCGAATATTACAACAAGTGAATGAACTAAATATGTACAAGTCTAGCTTTTAAAAAGCTTAGAGTGCAAACCCTGTAGCATTATTAAATGCCAGGAAAATGGTACTTGTGGGTCAATTTCATTCGGACATCCTCGACCTTTTCCTGCGTACGTAGGTACAAGTAAAGGGCGAGGTTGTTTCGAATGGGTCAATTTAAAACGAAGACCCTTTTGTATGATGTAAGCTAGGTTGTTGTCTAAATAGTAGTTAATACCTCCTTTCTCATGTTTATTTATGTTTAGACTTGGGTTGGGAAAGCAGACCATATTCGTCGGGATGTCACCGTTTAGACACTTCGAACACCCCAAGTACAGTTAGACATGGAAGAAATCATACAAACTACGCAGTACTTGCTCCACCAACTTCCCACACCTAAAGAACACAAACTCCCCGTCGAGGCCTCTTGTGCGCAAATAATAGCTGGGGAAGTTTGCATAAGTACAAAGAATGTTACAAACTGCGCAGTAATTGCTCCACCAATTAAACTGCTAAAAGTCCTTGATACTCCGCTTTCATTTACTCTGAACTTTTCGAGACTTTTCCATCACCAGATCATGTACATAAGCTAAAAGGTACGTATATTTAATTAGTACAAGAAATAATTTGGTGCAAGCACCAAACGATGGGCCGGAACACGTGCGTGTTAAAACTATGAAGTACGTTAAAGGCTGATCCAATTTTACTACACAACGAGCAAGCTCACATTCAGTGTTGCATGCAACACTTGTCCCCTAGCTGCCTTCGTCAGTCTTTGAAACACAACTTTTAATTCGTTCCAACATTAGGAATTAATGCTCGTCGTGTACTATCACTGTGTAAAGTTACTTCAAAATTGTACATTGCTAACAGAAGTTTCATCTGAAAACCCGAAATCTTTTGACCTATTGACCCCGAACACAATCCCATGCAAGCTGTCTTCATGTACTTCCACTGTGTAAAGTATTTTCAGTATTAAAGGTTCCTATAACTGGTTATCATCTGGAAACCCAAAATCCAATTTTAGTAACAGTGACCTACTTATTTGACCTACTAATAACTATTAACATGTTGGCATATACGTTCACAATCGCAATCAAAATTTGTTGTTAAACAAAGCTTAGAAAAGAAATAAATTCACACATATTTATTGCAGAAATATGTTGAACTGCAATTTTATTCTAAATATCATCCATTCTAGACCCAGATTTCAGGGAAAAAAAATCCGTTTGTGTAAGGATAACACACAAGTAACCCGAATGTACGGCTTATGTAAGCATAATAAGGCACAGTCCACAGTTCTTCTCAGGAGGGGGAGGGGCGTTGTGCAAAAGATTAAAAAGAAAAACTTTCATAAGTATATTAAATGAGCAAACCCAATTTCACAAGATAACGGAATACTTTATTTCTACAAATTTTATGTGAAAAATATCGCCCTTAGTGATCCTAGCATAAATATCAGATTACACCCTTGAAGGTCAAATCAGAGACATATATACACAGAGACTGGAAACTCCCATTGAAAGCTATATAGCTCCCTGACATAAGTAACATTTCCCGACAGGCATCTCGATAAGCCGGAAGCCCGCAATATTGTTCTCGGCATTCAATCGCTTGAAAGCAATAAGCTTGCAAAGAGGAATTTTCATCGCTTTTTAAACAAAGGTAGTTCAGATAAGTAAAAAAAGCAATATACTAATCATTTGAATCATAAAACATTTCATATATGATCTATTCAATGTGAAGACATAACCCCGATCAGAAGCCTTTGTTGTGATAGACCTCTGAAAACATTTACTTGGGTTTATGCAAAACATTTACACAATATTGAAGCACATGCCACCTTTTTTCGTTTATAGCACCGTCAATGTTTATTATAGTCATAGTTCTTTAATTTTCGTATGAACTATCTGTAAATCATGCATAATTACCCGGCCGTATTTGAGGATCTCGCGACATTTTTCTCCTCACTACCGAACCCGCTGAGAAACGACAACGGCAAGAAAAATTGTTAAAACAACAAAAATTAATGTCCTTTACAAGACTAAGCTCACACGTGTGTGTTAAGAAAGGTTTCAGACACATTTTATATCATTTAGTGTAGAGGACTTTATTCGTTATTTGATTTTAATCCTATTTTATATACGCGGTAAATCTTCAATCGTTTTTAACAAGAAAACCGATACCATACCATATAGAACAAAATAATCATATAACCTGTCGATATATATATTGTTTTTATATTGAAAGTCATTCTATAAACATCAAAGAAGTAATGGTTGTTATTTTAGTACGAAATGAAGCAGTTATAAACACTTAAGGGGACATCTTGCAATGCAAATTTTCTGTGGCCGGTGGGTCGCCATTTTGTTTTTGTTTGTTTGTTTGTTTGTTTTTTTTTTTTTGGCTTCTTTACAAAGGAGTAAATCTTGTTCGTATCACGTGAAGTGTGCACTACAGGTACATAAATTATTTTGTTTTATGATTTACCATCTGAACATTGAAATAAACATTAAATTGTTATTTACTACCTTCCTAGATGCATTGATTGCTCAGCCTTATAAGATAAATATAAACAACTCCTATAAAATGGCAACAAGTGCTGTTTAGAAAATAAAATAATAAATAAATAAATAAAAATAATAAGTGCGGGGGGGGGGCACAGACACATTTACAAATTAAAGTTGCCATTTAAGGACGAATTGAAGAAGTTATCAACACGTAATTGGACATATTGCAATGCGAAATTTCTTTAGCCGCCTGGATCGCCATTTTCTTTTTACTTCTTTACATAGGAGGGAGCAAAACAGCTCATACCAGGTCAACAGTGCATATAGGATAAAACATTATTTTGTTTGCTATTTACCATCTGCATTTTTAAATAAACACAACATTGTTATTTACTGCCCATGAATGACAAGACAGACGCTGGTGCTTCCCCTGGGGTGGTGAACAAACAGTAGTAAAGGCAGGGGCATTGATTGCATATATCAACAACTCGTAAATGACAACAAACGCTGTTTAAAATGAATAAATATATAAATAGAAATAATTGTTTTTAAAAAGCAGGAAATGAAGGCGTATCATTAAAAATCTTGATTTTAAAAATATTTTTTATAATGATTAATGATACAAGTTTGTCTCGATTTTGTTAGAAAGAAAAAGGAGAATATTATTTCTACACATCGATAAAATTAACAAAAAATATAAAAGAAAAAAAAAAATAGGTGCCCGTAGAATTTGAACTGAGGTGCCTCGGCAGGAAAAGACCAACTGCGCTATACATCCCCGGGCGATATCCGACGGTTAAAATCGGTGTATTGTAGAGCGCGGTCACCTAATTAGCATAACAAAAGGACGTGCACTTATGCCAGACGAAGCGGCGAGTTTCCAGTCTCTGTGTTCCCATATAGCCCTGTTTTCCTCAAATTAGCTAGAGTTATCTCCCTCATTGGAGTACAACTCTCGTACTTTATCCATCAATGCTCATATAAAACTGCTTGATTTATCTTAATTTTATGAAATAATCGCACTGTATATCTAAATGTTTTACAGAAAATTTTCAACTGATTGAGTATATTTACTGATTAATTAAGGTTGAAGTCCCGAAATCTACCCTGATGAATAGTTAATTTCTCAGAAATTTAATGAAGTTTACATGGTAGCGATGGAAAAAGTCCGAGAGTTGTACTCCAACATGGCCACTAATGCTAGTAGTGTGACATCACATGGGCAAACTCTATATGTCTCTGGTCAAATGGACGGTGCCTGCATCTAGGTCAAACATGTGGGGGAACCAAAATAGAATGTCTTTAAATAGTTTTTAGTCTCGCTTGTATTTTTCAATAAAATTTGGCAATCAAAACAATTGCAATGGGCCTCAATTTGAGAGCGCATGTGCAAACTCCATTAGCATGGCATGTTGGGTAATAATCTAGTACTAAGAAACAGTATTAGCACATAATTCTGCTGTAAATATTGAGATTTCTAGAAGTAAATCTTATGAAATGTTCACAATTTAAAAAAAAAAGGTTTGCTCACTACAATAACCAACTTATTTCCGAATATTGACGAGAACATCCGACAGACTTTCCTAAAAAGGAAAAAAAGGCGCGGCTACTTTCCTAATAAGGAAAATAATGAGGCGTGGCTTTAGAAATTTTAGCGGGAAAATTCACAACTGCGCATAAAAAGATGGTTTTAAAAACAAGTACATGTAATTCCTAATTACATAAAACCATTTGGCTTTTTGACCAACATCTTGAAGATTTAAAGCTATACCGATAATTGCAACCTAAGCTATTTAAAAAGCTATGCTTGTATTTATACTACACTCATTTAAATCTATCAGAACCAGTGGCGGATTTAGAGGGGGGGGGGCGGACCCCCCGTTTGGTCACATATTTACTAGTAAAAATCCAGATTTTGCACCAAAAATGGCCCAGAAGTTTGGCTAATACCCATTTGCCCCCCTCCCCCCTTTTCGGAAATTCTGGATCCCTCACTGAGAACGTGTCAGCGACTTTACACGTGGTCATCCGCACTGAATTTTACTGTACCGCAGTAACGCATGCGACTTTCCTAAACTTCTATCCTTCATATTTATACATGTTTATGTGGCATCCACTAATTTATTTAAAATAAGTATTTTAAGGTATTTTGTTTTATTTTTAGAATACGTTGCATGTAAGATTTATTTATCATTGCAAACCCCGTCGGGGGTTTGCATATTACGTTGATGTCTAATCTGGAAATGCGCATGTGCGACATGATTATGCTGCATGCTGGGAAAACATAGCCTCCAAAAAGTAGTTGCTTTACTTTACGAGGTCAGACAGTATAAGTTTTGTATTGTCCATGACATCGATATTTCTAATGCTCTTAAATGAAAAAGGAATGAAGAAGAATACCCTTGCTTTCAAAGGCAATGCTCATTACTAAATCAATGTTACAATTAAGCGTTCCAAACGAATAGTATTTACCGTACTTTCAAACGCAGAGAGGAGTATATGAGGATATAGATTTTAATAGGATAGACATTATGACTTGGGGGTGATTTTCTTTAGTGAATGCATATAAATGATAAATAAATGTTACATGCAATGTATTCTAAAAATAAAAAAAATACTTTAAAATACTTATTTCTAGATAAATTAGTGGATGCCACATAAACATGTATAAATAGGAAGGACATTCATATTTTGGAAATCAACATTCGTGTAACCTTTCCCACGGCAGCAGTGGAATAATCCAACAGAATTTTCCCGCGTAATACTAATTAGATGTTCGTACCTTTTGGCGTATGTACATTATCTGGCTATAGAAAATCTCGAAAAGTTCCGAGTAAATGAAGGCGGAGTATAGAGGATTTCTAGCAGTTTAATTGGTGGAGCAATTACTGCGCAGTTTGTAACATTCTTTGTATTTATGCAAACTTCCCCAGCGATTATTTGGGCGCAAGAGGCCTCGACGGGGAGTTCGCGTTCTTTAGGCGTTGAAGTTGGTGGAGCAAGTACTGCGTAGTTTGTATGATTTCTTCCATGTCTAACTGTACGAAATGTCTAAACGGTGACATCCCGACGAATGTGGCCAGCTTTTCCAACCCAAGTCTAAACATAAATAAACATTAGAAAGGAGGTATTAGCAATTATTTAGACAACAACCTAGCTAACATCATGCAAAAGGGTCTTCATTTTAAACTGACCCACAAGTACCATTTTCCTCGCAATTAAAAATGCTACAGGGTTTGCATTCTAAGCTTTTTTAAAAGCTAAGCTTGTTTATCATTTATTCATTTATCACCCCAAGTCATAATATCTATCCTATTAAAAGCTTTATCCTCACATACTCCTCTCTGCGTTTGAAAGTACGGTAAATACTATTGTTTGGAACACTCAACTTAATATTGATTTAGTAATGAGCATTGCCTTTGAAAGCAAGGGTGTTCTTCTTCATTCCCTTTCCTTTTAAGCGCATTAGAAATATCGATGTCATGTACAATAAAAAAAAACTTATACTGCCTGACCTCGTAAAGTAAAGTTACTTCTAGTCGGGCACGCCTGACCCGGATTTCCGATACGCTCCATTTTGAAGCGTAGCGGAAATCCAGGTCAGGCTTGCCCGACTAAGTTGCTACTTTTTAGAGGCTATGTTTTCCCAGCATGCAGCATAATCATGTCGCACATACGCATTTCCAGATTAGACAACAACGTAATAACCTCCGACGGGGTTTGCAATAATGCGTTGCCAAGTATATTTCACTGGATATTGGCACACTGCCAGTTTGAAATTCAAATTTTGAAAAATCCGATTTCTCCGCGTAAGGGCATGTGGTTTATCTTGCAAATTAAAGATATCTCTTTACTCTAGCTTTCCTAGGTGAGAATCCAGTTATGAATTGATTCCCCATTAGGACACATTATCACCTACATGTCGAGCAAATTTAGATTTCAAAAACAGAATTTTGATCAGGGACGTATATAACATATACCAGAGACATATATATACACATGTGTATATATGTCTCTACCTACCTACCTACCTACCCACCCACCCACGCACCTACCTACCTACCTATAAAAGCACAGGTAAGCGTTAACGATACTAAAACAATTTAAAAATTGCCAAATTTTCGAAGCAATCTGCTTTTTCTTCAGGCCACACACATACAAACATAATATAAAAATATAAATATAAAAACACGAAAAGAAAGATAGAAATTATATACAAAGCACTAGTCTAATAAAAACTGGTTTCTTGAATTGGCTACATATTGAGCGTGATTTTCCTATTAGATAGCGCATAGAGAATGCAAATGTAAACATGTAGGTCATAAAATTTTTACATTAGCTAAATTAGAAAAAAAAATCATGATTTTACAGTAGAATCAATCTTTATTTATAGATTGATCAAATAATTTCATCCAGTCACCGCCCCTGATACAATGAAATAGTAGTCCCTTTTTGTTTGTTCTGCGTCTTTGTGCCACAAGATCTTGAACCCCTCAACCATGAAACAACCAAAGGAAATCCATTTAAGGAATTGAAACTTCTTTTTCTCAATACTAAATCTTTTCTGTTCTGAATTAATGTGATCTAAAATATGAAATGGCATCTTGAAGTTATGATAATGAAATTACCTAAATGATTCTGCTCAATAATCATACATGTATATCTTTTTCTTACTTTTTGCTGTGTATTTGATATAGTCTACACCATTAAGAATGATGAAAAGGGGACTTTGATTTGAATGCATGGTTGTTTATTTTCCTCCATGGCCAGCTGATAGGTATTTTACAGTCTCCAAAGCAGAGTTGTCGTTCCTTTACAATCAACATACACCTCTGCCAACGTCTCAGATTGGTAAATGCTTTATATTTAATTTACAAGAATCTTACATAAGATTCTTGTAAAATCAGATTTTGTCTCTAGACGGTATGGCTTGATCTTCAGTGGCTTTATTAGTTAAATATAAAGCATTTACCATGTTACATTGAGTTTTAATCGGGCTTCTTCATGAAATCAACCCTGAATTTATACCGCACTATATTTTCTCAGCGTCCAAATCAGCGTTCAGTTTGTCAATAACACTATCATTTGCAACTAACACGACTTGTAATTTCTGAACGCCCAGATAACTTGAATACGATGGCATTTTTCCCAAAACACGCAAAACAGTCTATATTTTCTGCCCTCTGACTTAGCCTGTTACCCGAAGCCTTCCGATGTGCCAAAGCACGAAGCTTAGCACATCGGAAGGCCTCGGGTACCAGGCTACCTTCTGACTAGGGACTACTTTCAGTAGTTGGCAGAGATTAAAGGGAGTGCAAGGACCGTAACTCTGCTTTGGAGATTTGGTATTTCAAGGACGTAAAATCAAGACTAAATTACGGTTTGAGTTTGACGAGAATCCGGAATCAATAGGGAGGGGGATGAACCCAGGTCGGTTTATCCGCCTTGGGGAAAAGTCTATGCTGATAATCAGAAAGGGGGGGGGGGGACTGTACGGATAGAATATCCCCTTTAGAGGGGGAAGATCTATACTGGGTCGGTTTATCCAGGAGGAAAGTTTATGCGGGGACGGGGAATGTCTATGCTACAACATCGGGATCGACTCCCCCCCCAGGGGTGCACCGATGTCCTGTTTTTCGGACGAGGCAGTAAAACCGAGAGTCCCGTGTCACGGTGGGTCTTGCACGCAAAAGATCACTCTCTGTTTCGAGAGGGTTTCTTGCAAAGGTACAGTTTTGTTCAATGCATCAGGCAGATGAAGAGCGAGTCAAATAGCAAAGATGGAGAAAACTGAAGTTAGAGCACAGTGTGATTAAGTATCTATGTAAGTAAGGGATGATTCACACGGAAATTCATGAAGACTTCATGAAAACTTTTAACAAAAGTTGTCAGTAGACAACGGAGCTTGCCGGTGGCAAACAAATTTATAAGCAAAAGGTTTTTTTTATAAGTAGGTCAGTCTTCAAGGTCAAGTTATAAACAAGAAATTTTGATAGGTAATGAAAGGTTTGTCACAAGGAATGCACATATGAAATATTTAAGCCCTATCTCTTACTGTTCGTAAGTTAATATGACCAAGGTTAATGTTTGTGGTAAGTAGTCAAACTACAAGGTCACAAGGTAAACAATTTTGGTATCCAATGAAGGGTCTTGGCACAAGGAATGCACATGTGAAATATTATAGCCCTGTCGCTAATGGTTCTAAAGTTATGATCCAGGTTAAAGTTTTTGTCAGCTGACGACAACGATGACGACGCCAGGGGTATGACAAATAGCTCTCCGGACATTCGTCCCGGCTAGCTAAATGAGTCACCTTCTTATAGTACTGTTGAAAAATGGGCTGCAGAATTCAGGAAGGAGGAGAGCACTGAAGGTGATGAACGGTCTGGACCTTCCAAGTAGGCTACCACAGAGGAAATGTTGATATTGTGTACCCTTGTGTCGTGTGTGACAGAAGACAAAACCTCCGAGATATAGCCAGAAAAGTTAGAAAAAATTATAGGCATGTCTAAGGTATTGGCTATTTATATGCTTAGAATGCTGACTGAAGATCAAAAGAGAAACGCGTATGTTTCTTAGCATCTTTTGTCTCGCTATGAAGGTGATCCCAAGGATTTTATGGATTGAATTGTCACTCGGATAAAACTTGAGTTATGAGTCAACCATTTTCATCCTGAATCGAAGAAACAAAACATGCAATATATTATCCTGGCTCGCCACCTTCTAAGATTTCAAGAGTTTCCTCACTGGGAACGCCATGGCCTCTATCTTTTTGGACAATCGGGAATAATTTTTTTTTCATAGATAAGACAGGGTCTGACAGTAAGATTGATAAAAATGACTCTGTTTACTCATTTTCACTGTTTCTTACAACTGCATAAAATGGAAAATATGCAAATTGTGACATTATGAGGGTAAGTACCATCCAGTTTTTAATCCGCCAGTGATATGGGGGTATCAAATCATCCACACACACACACACACACACACATGAAAAGAATATATGTTGCGTCTTGTCTTTGGCGGGATCATGAACGAGATCAGTAGAGAGGTGAACCCAATTAAGGCCGGGTGTTCTCTTCAAACCTTTCTTACAGGTGAATAGATCATGGTGTAGACGAAACACATCTACATCGTGTTTCGTTTGTTTAGGACTTATTTCACTCATATGGTGATGCCACCTGCAAGATACATGATCTCGTGATTTTTACGAATAGAGCGGCCCAACATGATGCAGGATCTTTTACATTCCAATGTATATTTTGACATAGGTTTATATGGTTTCACCTGTAATACAGTAAAAAAGGGGGTAGGGGTTGGTGGTAAGCCAAGAGCAAACTCAATCATGCTAATAAACAAAATGCAAAGGTTTAAATGTACGAGTCATGTTATAAACTTTGATTCCATGCATTTGGTACCATCTCATTTCCGTAGAACTGCAGTCCCTCAAGCATCGGCAAATTTCAATTTCATAGAATGCAACAATGTAAGGTGCCTCGCTTAATAGAGTTTGTAATTGAATCTTTACCAGGTATAATGCAGTTTGTTGGTAATGTATCAGTATGGTGGCAACTTGAATTTCTTTTTTTTCTGCTCACGAGAGACGATGTCGAAAGAGATCATAAATGTATGACATTATCATATATGATTTCTTGTTAATCGATAATATCAACAATGACATCCAGAACTGGCAAATGATTTGGAATATTCGATTTAGAAAAAATGATTTAACAGATACTTTTCTTACATATTACGAATGACTCTCATTTTTGTTTGGGGTCTGATGTACCTTGTCTGAAAATTTTCTCAACAAATCACACAGGAAGCCAAAAAATTCAACAGAAGATGATGCTGTGTCTAATCAAATTCAGAAGTAACTAGAGCTGTCTTAACGGAACAAATACCCCCCACCGCGGCAACAAAGTTGAAACATGCAATAATTCAAGATACATCACTGGTATAAGTGTAATGGATGTCCCACTTGTACATTTTGAGGTATAACCAATGAAAACAGGAATTCTGGTATTATGCATTCAGACCTTGACCTTATAGATTTGACCTTAATTCAAGGTCATGACACAACCTTGGGTCATGAACAACAATTGTGTAAACATAATCTCCCTCCAACACACAAGGAAGAGGCTATGACCCCAACAGGAATTCTATTTTTTTGTCACCTTTACGGTAAAGATATGACCTTGATTCAAGGTCATGGCACACCCTTAGGTCATGGACAACAATTGTGCGTATACATATTTTCCCTCCAACTTAACAGGAAGAATTTACAGCCCGAACAAGTATTCTGCCTATTTGTGCACTGTCACAGACTCCTTGGTCATGGACAACAGTTGTGTAAAATAACTCCCTCCAATGTAATAGGAAGAAGTGATGACCCGGACAAGAATTCTGGCTGTGTGTGCAGTCTGACCTTGACCTTGTAGATATGGCCTTGGATCAGGGTCATGACAAACCCTCGAGTCACAGACAACAATTGCGTAAAATATAATTTCCCTCCAACATAACAGGAAGAAGTTATGGCCTGGATAAGAATTCTGGCTGTGTGTGCACTGTGACCTTGATCTTGTAGTTATGACCTTGGTTCAAGGTTATGACAAACCCTTGGGCCATGGACAATAATTGTATAAAATACAATCTCCCTCAAATCTAACAAAAAGTTTTGGCCCAGAAAAGAATTCAGGCTGTGTGTGCCCTGTGACTTGACCATGTAGATATGAGCTTGGTTCAAGATCTCGTGACACACCCTTGAGTCATGGACAACAATTGTGCAAAATATAATCTCCCTCCAACATAACAGGAAGAAGTTATGACCCGGACAAGAATTCTGGCTGTGTGCACTGTGACCTTGTAGATATGATCTTGGTTCAAGGTCATGATACACCCTTGGGCCAAGGACAACAATTGTGTAAAATATTATTTCCCTTCAAAATAAAAGAAAGAAGATATGGCCCGGACAAGATTGATGGACAGACAGACAGGTAATCAGAAGCCCGGGGTGATTCCTATATACCCGCCTCCAAAACTTTGTTTGCTGAGGTATAAAAATGGCAAAAAGTTCATGTTCTACAATAAGCAAACGTCTATAACTACTATCAGTACTTTGATTTTTAAAGTTTATTTTTAATATATTTATCAGGTATCAGGGATCATTCCAGTAAAGTTTCATCATAATTGCCTCAAAACTGAGGGAGAAATTCCTGTTCCAAGATTTTCAAGACTAAAGCTAAAGTTATGTACCTTTCACCGATGAAGAGAACAAGAGTTGTCAGAAGACGACAAAGCTCTCTAAAATGGGTGTTAACATTCAAAGAGAGAGAGAGAGAGAGAAAAATGAAGCAGATCATTCGAGACTTTGTGATAAAGATATATAATGACATTATTGACCAAAATATCTAAGGCTTGAAAATTTGTCATTTTTCTGGTTCAAAAGATGTGGCCAAGGTTAAAATTTTTAAAAAAAAAAGTAGGTCAAAGGGGTCAAAAGTGATGGAACTATTTGAAAGCCCTGATCATGAGGAATCCATATGTGGAATATCAAAGCTGTACCATTTCCAGTTCAAAAGAAAAAGTCCAGGTTAGAATTTTGTATATGAATGCCGGACGATGAAACGCCAGGGGTGACATTCGCTCACAGGCACTGCGTTACATGAAGAGTGCATTTTTTTTTTAAATTAAGCCCCCCTTTCTTATAGGGAAAGGGGAATGAGACGATAAATAAGGGAAGGGGGGGGGTAATTTTTAAAAGACACTCTTCATGTGACACAGTGCCTGTGATACGCTCTAAAGACTTTCATCCCGACAAGCTAAAAAGTACAGCCAAGATTTTTTTATCCCTTCTATTTTTCCCTTTCCCATGTGCGCAACGTCAAGTCAAACCTTTCATATGCCACCATAAAATCATTCTCAACTGTCTTTGTTAAAGAGGAGAGGTGCTAACAAGTATTGCTTTTTTTACCCTTCCCATTTTCCCTATCCAGTTTAAAAACCCAAGTGCTCGACTTCACATACCACCACCAAATTATCTGCATCCGTCTAGGTTAAGGAGAAGAACTGCGAACTAAACTATTGAACCCTCAAATTTTTAAAATTGTACCTGTCATTGTTAAGGCAGAGAAGTGTAGACAAGATTGTGGGGATAGATGATAGACAGATGAATAAAGCACAACGGTATAGCACAATATGCCCACATCCAGGCATATAGAATGGCAGCCAAATTGGATTATGAAACACCAATCCTTTTTTCAGGTATCATGAAGAAATCATATCTGTAAAGTTTGAAAATCACTTCAAAAATAGGGAAGTAAAATTTGTTCCTTTAATAATGGTTTATGTAACACCAAGAACATTACACTTACATATTGATGACACCTGTCTGATGCATAGTTTCATATATTTGTCCTCTGAAATGGACCTGACTTGAAACAGTGAAAGATCTTTTATGTTTATTACTGTATACTGCTACATGGAACCACAGTTATACTGTATCATCAAAAAGACAGGGAGGCAGAACATGATAAATCACCATAGAAAAATCCAAATCAAGTCAGAATCCAACCTAAGTCGCCAGTTTTAAAATCTAAGGCAACACCACTGGACCAACCTGCCCCCATTTCATTCCTGTAAAGTTTATAATGATTAAACTGTTATAAATTAAAAGAGAACATAAAGTTCTGAGAAATTTTAAAATGGCCATCATTGCAGCCACATATGATTGTCAAGTATCATTAACTGATCATTGGGGTAAAGATATACTGAAGGTGCTATAAAATGAAGGAGGAGGAGAACGTAAGATTACATAGGGAAAATGGCCACATTCTTTTATGCAGCCCAAGATCCAAGGTCCAGAACCGAAGACGGGAACTAATTGCTAAAAAATCATTAAGAAAGAGTTCCTAATGTAGTATTATGTAAGACATCTTGGGCAGAGCAACTTAAGTAGACCTTAGCTACTTGTGTATACCTTATACCACACCAGACATTTTTGTTTCATGAGAAATTTCAGAGAGATTATTAATAAACATTTCTAACAAATAACCGATTTAGTGAGTGGAAAAGAAGGCAACCTTAAGTGTTTACAATCAGCAACCTTAAGTGTTTACAATCAGCTTTAACACAGATCTTCTCAGCTTAATCATTTATTGATTTTCTTGGATGAAATTTGTTCTTAATGACATGATAGGTTGATCAATATCTGTTGCTTTTTCGCCTTTCAAAGCATTGGCAGCATGAGTGAGTTGTAGGGCAGCATCAGGGTGAGCAGTGCCTGGTAACATGGTACATTCCCTTTCTAACATGGTTGCCATGGCAGTTAGTAACTCATGGAAACCAAAGGATAATGCAGCACGTCTCAATCTGTTTAATTCCTGTAATAAGACAAGTTATACTTACTACATTCTATAAGATTCAGTTTAAAAAATAACAGACTGTCTTCAAATAAGAAATACCATAATGAAAGGAATAAGGGATTGGACAGTCAAAGGACTAAAGCTCATCTCTGCCAGACTCTCATTTGACTCCTAATCAAGTACTTTTGACCAAAATTGGTGACTATATCTTGGACATAGTACATGTATTATAATTTTCTTTATCTTTCTATGCAAACTGTCATCTTGTACACAGACATGAAATTATCATGATGTTGCATTAAACAATATAAATATAAGAAAAGAACTTTTCTCTAGGCGGTTTTAATGCTTGAAAGAAAGAGTAATTTCCAACTTTCAACTTACAAATTGCGAAAATAAAAAGTAAATGTAAGAAAGTATTTGTTATTTATTTTTTCTTATCAAATCTACCTTGTAGAACTGTTGCAGTTTATCAGGAAGTTTTCTTGCATGGCGCAGCACCTTCTGTATATCAGTCTAATAAATGAAATAATTTGAAAAAACAACGTACTTTAAAAAATCTTTATTATTGCAGTATCAGACTATAAATAAATTTAAAACAAGAAATTTCAGTGCCAACATATTTCAGTATTATTTTGTTTGAAAACCATGCTATTCATCACAATGTCACTTGTTGGAAATTTATTGCATATTCTTTACTCAAGTACATTGGAATGAGCTGTACTGGTCAACAAACACTAAGCTTTGCCATATCTAGGCTTATGCAGATATGGCAACAATCAATTTTTGTCATTCATTATAACACAAATTAAATATCAGATACATTATTTTCACATGATCTTCCAAACAAAGGTTAAGTTATCAATAAACTGCCCATAGATGTTGCACCTAAAGAGTATACTGCTGGGTAAACAGATAATCACATTTCCCCATGATCACCTTTCATCAATGTAATTAACAAGTCCGTTCTGGGTAAATACCAGTAGTCGTTTTACCTGTTATTGATGACTGCTTTTTAATAGGTCAGTACAAACCCATATCGGATATATAAAAGTAATTTACCAATTTCAAAACTTACATTTTTTAAAAAAATCGAAAGTAAAATGAAATTTGTTTCTTTGTTTCTTCTTTATATCACACCAAGACTAAATCACATGTGCTGACGTCATCTACTCCAGACACACTTAAAGGATGACGGATCTTCTATGTGTTGACGTTTACAAAGACACGAGATCTCTATTTTGATTTTCTTGTCTGGAAGATAGGACATTGGCAAACTGCCAGTGGGAATCAAACCTAGGACTTTCTCACCATGATATGCCATCACAAATTTTAATCATCATGTGTATTCATCACACTTTTCAGTATTTCTTATATTTTTTTATCAAACATAAAGTTCTATTTTATTACCTTAATAACTGTAAGATTAACAGTGGTTACATACAAGGTGTTTAATAGGCAGCCGTCAAAACTATTAGACAAGAGAACACCTAACCATTTTTCTATCAAGAAAGTGCCATCTAGCAGACACCTGTTATATCATAATCAAATGTCTCGCTTGTCCGACCTAAAACGATGTTACTTGCATTACAATCAAATTTTACACTAAATGGTTCAACATACCATAAGAAAACAATGTATCATTGTATTTTATCTTTTAACTTTGGAATGAAAAAATTAGCACACTGTTTATTTTGTTGGAATTTTAGTTTTGTTTTAAGAGACTTAAATTCAATTATGTGCCAAATTTTCTCATTTTACAGTACTTCATTTAGTCCATCCTCAAAACTTTATCACTCACCTGTAATTCCTTAAAATTCATCTCCAAATCTTAACCACTAATTGTGGTCCATTTTCAAACCTAACTACTGACCTGTAATCCCACATTATAAATGTTCAAACCTAACCACTGACCTGTAATCCCATTGGTTTTATCCACACTACACAGCTCTGAGCATAACTGCGCTTCTCTTGAGGTCTGATAGGGAATGGAGTCTTATTGTCATCTTCACCAAAGGGAGGCTCAGCAAAGTCACTAATTGGTGATAAGTGATGTATGTTACCAATCCAGCTAATTGGTTCAGGCCCTGATTGAGAAGACAAATCATTCATTATCAGAAAAAATTGACATCTGACATATATGTATATATAAGATCTCTCCTTGCCAGTAGTGCAAATACCATGGGGAACCCAGAATGGACACATGGATGACAAATAACAATATTGATCATATCAAGTAGAACTTATTTTGGTTTTTTTTTTGTTTGCTGTTTATGCCAAGAATTATTTCACTTACTTTGTTAACAGTGACAACATCCGTCTGATGTATTGAACAGAAATTCTGTTCCGAAATTCACTGTGGACTGATCTATACCTTCTCCAAACAGATATGACTATCCAGTATGAAACATACTACAACAGATTAAACCCTATATTTCTGGTCAAATATTGAAAACTGTTACACATACTTTAACTTGTACTGAAATGGTTGTTTGCTATAATGAAGAAGTTATTTCACTGTTATAAAGACTTTTCTACAGTGTCTCTATCTGTCTTCAGATACAGCAGACATCACAAACAAACAGGTGGCACATCAAAAGTCCCTCCTCACTTTATGTAAGTCTAGTATGAAGCGATACAATTTTGAGGCCACACA
This sequence comes from Pteria penguin, assembly GCA_035048485.1. Taxonomy (NCBI): domain Eukaryota; kingdom Metazoa; phylum Mollusca; class Bivalvia; order Pterioida; family Pteriidae; genus Pteria; species Pteria penguin. The sequence goes on from CM068581.1 coordinate 22,041,337, forward strand.
TCAGGTAGACAATGCCATCATAGAAATAAAATGATCCTGATGTGGTGTTCAACAATATATATGAAATTCAGCAAATAAATTGTTACATTTTGGTAGGAGTGACTCTCACCTGGTTCCAGAATGGACAGCATCAAGTTACTCTTCTTTTTACTGTCAGCCCAGGAATACAGAACACCATACCAATCCTCACTAAAACCATACAAAATTACCTGTGTACATGATCAAGTAATACCAATCCTCACTAAAACCATACAAAATTACCTGTGTACATGATCATTAATAAATTCTTAATACACTATTGGCTCTATCATTTTTGGACTGAAAGTTCTGACTTTCTCTAGAAAAATGATTTGGTAAGTCACAACATCATTGTATTTGTATCTTTTATACATACTACATGATGGTTGGCTTTTCTGCTATCATATGTATGAAGAGCTCTTTGTGGAGTTTCTTATCTTAAACAAGATGTGTTTGTGAAACATGAATGCCCCGGGCAGCAACAAAGTTCAAATAAGGCAAACTTTGAAAAGTGCTGTGAAATACTTTTTACTCGATGGGATCTTATTTTTCGTGGTTTTCATGGATGACTGCATCCACGAATTTACGAACCCACAAACCATTGTAGTAAAGAGACATAAATAGATATATACTTTATTCATGATGACATAGACTGATATGCTTTAAATACATTGTTTGGTAAAAGCTTTCTATAGTCAAGACATCTAAAATCATTAAAATACTAGCATCCAATGACACCGTCACATCTCTTCAGTATCAAGTTAATCTGTTACTTACATGCCCGCCTTTTCGAATCCCTTCACAATTAAAACAGTTTAAGTGACATTTCTTTGTGGGTGGCAATGAGCAACTGCATCCCTAGAAGAATCAGTTTCTGCGAGCACGGTTACAGGTTCTGGTAGCCCTGGTGCCGCCAGCGTTCATAGCTTTATGCTGTTTTTGTTTAACCACTGCCGCATCATTTTAACAGCATAAGATTTTGAGTTTTTTAGTACTAGTATACAGTCTGAGACGGTAATTATTTTGTATCGTTCAGGGCATAGCGACACGTTTAATCATCACTCAGTTGTGATTACATTTTCCAAATCTATTCAGGACAATTAAGTCGCTTTATTTATTTTTTTTTTCTCATTTTTTCTATTTTATTTATCTATTTATTACTTTTTTTTTGGTAAGGTGTAATCCACAAAATTAAGAACCCACGAAACTACATTTTTTTGTCAAACCAGGAAAACTGGATTCACGAAAATAAATTATTTCACAGTAAAAGATCATGGTCAAGGTCATGAAGTCAAAATTTATTGAAACGATGGAAAGGTCTTCTTACAAGGATAAAACATGAGAAATATGAAAGCCCTACCTTGTACGATTCAAAAGTGACAACCAATGTTAATTTTTTTAAATGTAGGTCTAAGGTCACGATCATAGTCATAAGGTCAATGACCTTGTTGTAATTTGAAAGGATTTTACTAATGGAGTATGCATGCCAAATATGAAGTTTCTATCTCTCACGGTTCACAAGTTATGGAAAGGTTAAAGTTGACAACACAGACAAATAAACAAACAAACAAAGAGACAAATAAACAGATAGACAGGACAAAAACCATATGCCCCGATCTATCGATCCGGTGATATAAAAACACAAATACCTTTATCAAGTTAAATATATGGCTGTAGCACAAGAAGTGTTCTTTTAGGTATCAAGAACTGTCCATGCAAAACAACTCTTTTTTCTCAATATAATTCACCTTAATATCATAATCTCATATAGATATATTTCCATTTAACATATTTCTCTAAATGAACTACTTATACTGAGGATTGTGGAATTGAATTTCCATGAATGCTACCATGGCACATGTACAATAATGACAGAGTTAATGGACGAGCTAATGCATGAAGCTTTGTGTAGTAATATGATGTGGGCATAGCTTGTACACTATCAATTTCAACACATAAACACCTGCCAATAATGGCAACATGGTCTAGCAGATGATTATAGTCTTACTGGTAATATCAACACATTTGAAGTTGAGAAGTAAATGTGACCCAATAAATCTTTGCATAGTTTTCAATAATTATAATTGTGATAAACTTTTAAATTAAATTGGTTTAATCTAACAAACTAAAAAAATTTCTCACAATTTAAACACACATTGTTTTTTTATGCCGCAAACTGGAAAATGAGGTAAGAAGAATTTAACAAATTGTCAGCTCACAAATCATATTTATTTTAGGAATGAAAGTATTTGTGGAATGATAAATCTATTTTTGTACATCACAAAAAAATTTGCGATAATTCTTTATAATGGAAATATAAGGAATGAATGTCTTATTGTAAGTAAGCATGGAAAATGAAAAAACGTATAACCACATATTTTCGGGAGATACTAATTTTTCGCTAATTTCGTGAGTAATCTGAACACGCGAAAATAAGTTACCGGGAAAATTTGTACTCCAAAATATTGGGGACCAAACTGGTATTCATATCATCCTGTTTCTCAATGGACCATGGACGTCTATGGGGCAAAACAAGTAGAAATTCAGGGGATTGACAACAAGCTCAAATTATGGGTATGTAAAACCCTTACTGATTAAGCCCATGATTTCGTAAAGTCAGTGGTTTCACACATTTGTCGGTAGCTAAAAAGCAATTATCAACGCATGAATTTATGAAGCCATTGTACGTGACCATATTCCCTAAATTAGTTTGTTTACATTTTTATTTATTGTTTGAAGGAACTTTTGCTGGGTCAATGGACAGAGTGTTTCTTCCCATGCTGATTTATGGCAGGAAAAATTATATGTGCCACCTGAAATTCCGATTCCCCTCCGAATTCCACATAACTCATTCCGAAAACCACTTGGCAAATAGGAAACAATGATTCAGTATGTTGAAAAAATTATGTGTCAAATAAAATTGAGGAATTTTTTCTGCCGATTGGTCAAAAAGCTCTTGTCATCTTCGGCTGCTTTTGTAAACAAATTACAGATAACTTCCGTTCACATCTCAAGTCAAAACGTCTCAATTACTAAACAATTCCGCCTATTGCACAGACAAACTACAACCCATGGATTTGATGGGAACAAGTGCAGTTATACATGTACCGGGTAGGTAAAATGATTCAGAGAGATGCGAGTATCGCTTTTTATCTGTCCAGTTGTTTGACAAAAGTCATTTTTATTTCATAGTTAAAGAATATGTTTTTTTTTCTTTTATGAAATCGTGAAAAATTGCATTTGTGATAATAAAGATACGCTTTTCTGAAACTTAATCGTGAAATTTGATACCTGTGAAAATTTCCTGTTATACAGCAGATTTTGCTGACACAAAACAATCCGTAAATTGTCTCGGTAATACTAGTAATCAGAATAATAAAATCTTTCTTATGCCAAGTTTCCCTCTAAACATTTACAGCTACTTCTGACAAAATTGCTCTCTTAATCTGCATGTATAAAGTAGCGACAGTAAGGAGATATCCTTATTAAGCTGATATCAAGTACATTACTTAACATTCGTTAAGTTCATCATTGTAAAACAAATGGTTATAAAAAAATGTATAACATTTAAAAAATCCCCATCTTTCAAATAAGGAAGGTAAAACTGTTACAAAATATTCTTTATGTCTAGTGATGAATAAAAGAAAATTAATGTGAAAATATGACAAAAAGCCAGAATGGGCCTGTGTTACTAAAACACATGGTTTATGTCATCCTTAAAAACTTGCTGAATGGCCTTACGTTAACCGTGTAAGTGCTACCATTCCCTCCACTTTTAGACTACCATGAAGAAGTACAGTAAATGCAGGTGTTTTCCCATCATCTTGTGTTGTTTCCTCATCCTCCTCTTTTTCTTTTTTACCCTCTGCGTCTACACAAATATACATAAATTTTGTTAGGTAATACAATATCTGCTTATATGCCTATTTATATGAGGTAATCTACAAAGGTAATGAAGTAATGTACTAAGGAAATGACATTTTGGGTGTGGTGATTATGGCAGGATTAATATTTTATCTGTGTTTTAATAGGTATGAAGTTATGTGTCCCTAGAAAAGTAACTTAAATGAATTAATAATATGCAGTATATTATGTTATACATGTGATGGTAAACCTGTATTGGTTTTGCTTTCTTTGTTCGGCAATGGTAATACCAAATGTCGTGATAAAGTCTGAGGGCTTGCAGTGTCACCAATGTCTATAAATCCCAGAATCTCCATGGTGCTTGATACTTCTTTCTTTATATGTTCAAACTGATGAAGTCTAAAGACAAGATATGATAGAAATCATTAAATTTGAATGTGAAACTTAAACTTCACATAAATAAACGGAAAAAATTGTATCCGCCATTCCTACATGTACATTGTATCTGACATTATTACATTGTATCTGTCTTTCTTACAATATATAAACAATCAACACAAAATAATGTCTCAGTACACAAAATGATCACCGCTAGGTCAGTTACTCAAGGTCATTTCTGGGAAAACTATAAAGTTCTCAACCTGCAGTGATCTTGGTCTGACCTAGATCAGATGACAAACGCTCGTCATCATTGACTTATCATATAATCATTTTTTCTTTAATTTATTGATGTTAAGCTAATGCAAGTAACAGTATGCTTACAGTAATGCACAGCTTATGGAGAATACAAAAATTATAACTAAAATGTATTTATATAACTTATTATAAATATATAAAGTTATATATAAAGTTCTCAACCTGCAGTGATCTTGGTCTGACCTAGATCAGATGACAAACGCTAGCATCATTGACTTATTATATAATTTGTTTTTCTTTAATTTACTGATGTTAAGCTAATGCAAGCAACAGTATGCTTACAGTAATGCACAGCTTATAGAGAATACAAAAATTATAACTAAAATGTATTTATATAACTTATTATAAATATATGTAAATCGTTTAATCTTCTCAGTTATAATAAGAATTGTGATTAAAGGATAAAGCATTGAAATAGTCTTCTTATAATTTTTTACTAAAGAAAAACCAACAGACTTACACATCATATTTCTCTGAAGGTGAAAATATCTTCATACTAAAGAAAAATCACCACACTTTGACATCATATTTCTCTTGAGATGGATATAACTTCTTACTAAAGAAAACATCACCAGACTTACACATCATATTTCTCTTGAGATGGATATAACTTCTTACTAAAGAAAACATCACCACACTTTCACATCATATTTCTCTTGAGATGGATATAACTTCTTACTAAAGAAAACATCACCACACTTTCACATCATATTTCTCTTGAGATGGATATAACTTCTTACTAAAGAAAACATCACCACACTTTCACATCATATTTCTCGTGAGATGGATATAACTTCTTACTAAAGAAAACATCACCACACTTACACATCATATTTCTCTTGAGATGGATATAACTTATTACTAAAGAAAACATCACCACACTTTCACATCATATTTCTCTTGAGATGGATATAACTTATTACTAAAGAAAACATCACCACACTTTCACATCATATTTCTCGTGAGATTGATATAACTTCTTACTAAAGAAAACATTACCACACTTTCACATCATATTTCTCTTGAGATGGATATAACTTCTTACTAAAGAAAACATCACCACACTTACACATCATATTTCTCTTGAGATGGATATAACTTCTTACTAAAGAAAAACATCACCACACTTTCACATCATATTTCTCGTGAGATGGATATAACTTATTACTAAAGAAAACATCACCACACTTTCACATCATATTTCTCGTGAGATGGATATAACTTCTTACTAAAGAAAACATTACCACACTTACACATCGTATTTCTCTGGTGGTGGATATAACTGAACAGAACAGTTGAAGTGGCCACATTTCAATGTTCCTGTGTAGGGTTTGTAATACTTTTCTGCTAATCCAGTGAACATACATTCAACACTCTTTAAATTTAATGTACTGTCTGGAACATGGATCTCTCCTCCTTGTCCATTTATTTGTACTAGTTTCTCATATAGCGGTATTGCACTTTTTACATCTGCATCATTTGGATTTCCAATGACAGCTACATGAAATTTACATGGAAACTTGAAAGGAAGAGGGAATCTATCTTCTATGACTGTTGGATCTCGCTGGTCCAAGGTGTCAAGAGAATGTTTAAGTGACTTATTACCAATACCTATTGACCCATCTGTGATGAGAATGACCTAAAATGAAAAACATGCAATCAGATTTATCTATATTATATACTCTTGTTATGAAAATGATTTAGAAGAGAGAATACTGTCAGAGTTATTTCTCTACTTTACATTGTTGTGATGAGACTGAACTAGACGAAAGTTATCTCTACTGTAAGATTTGTGATGGGAATGAACTAAACTGAAACAATGCTGTGAGAGTTTTCTCCTCTGTATTGTCTTGTGATGAGAATGACATAGAATGAATGAAAGTATGTTACCAGAATTACAAAGTATCTTAATAATTACTCTTATATGATAATTATATGAAAATGCTATGATAATATACATGTATTGCTAAAAGACAGAGAACCAACAAAATCATAGTGGGTTTCAAAACCCATTCTACAATGACTGGTACATCTCAACCACTGATCAAAAATAGCTCTTTATCTTTGTGTAGATATGAATAATTCAACTGGCAACATCATGTATTATGTGTAAAACTAAGGCAAAACAAGAACATAAATTGGAATCTATGGCACACCCGAGTGTCTTGAGCACATGAGAACCTTAAGGAAGGTATCAGAAAGTACATTTTTTTAAAACAAAGCAGCCTACTCAAAGAAATTACCTAAAATATGGAAAAATGATGAAGTCAAAAAGATGTAAAAAATAAGTGTAAAAAACTGAATTCAGATTACAGTAAAAATAACAATATTTTTTAAGACATCTGATGCATTTGGTCTATGAAGCTAGTCTGAAGAGGAAGTCTGTCATAGGAGAGTAACCTCTGGGACTTAAGTTGCCCTACCCTGGATCTATCCCTTTTGACAGATCTGACCATAAAACAACAACACTTGTAGGTGACTTTGAGTATTCTATTTCTAGAAGTTTCATCAAAATCCTTTATATGGTTCAGAAGAAGTTGAAAATGTAAGAAGTTCACAAACAACAAGGGTTGAAAATTAACAAACCATCATGAAAACATCATGAAAATAGCTCAGTTGAGTCTATGGTACAGATGAGTAAAAAATATTTAATTCTTGCCATTCATATCAATGTCTTAGACTACTAATATCATGATATCCATTTTTATAAAGCATTAAGCAAAACACAGTTAAACACCACCTTACATAATACACTTAATTCCCAGGTTGTATCATACTGAATTGCTCTTGTTCTTTGTACTGCTACATGGATTTTTTCCGAAAAGTATTCTTGTTTTCAAGATTTACAATATAAGTAAGGTGACAACACACAAATTGTCATATGCAGGAATTATGTGCTCAATATAACGAAGGTGACAACACACAAATTGTCATATGCAGGAATTACCTGCTCAATATAAGGAAGGTGGCAACATACAAATTGTCATATGCAGGAATTATGTGCTCAATATAAGTAAGGTGACAGCATACAAATTGTCATATGCAGGAATTATGTGCTCAATATAAGTAAGGTGACAGCACACAAATTGTCATATGCAGGAATTATGTGCTCAATATAAGTAAGGTGACAACACACAAATTGTCATATGTAGGAATTATGTGCTCAATATAAGGCAGGTGACAGCACACAAATTGTCATATGCAGGAATCATGTGCTCAATATAAGTAAGGTGACAACACACAAATTGTCATATGCAGGAATTATGTGCTCAATATAAGGAAGGTGGCAACACACAAATTGTCATATGCAGGAATTATGTGCTCAATATAAGGCAGGTGACAGCACACAAATTGTCATATGCAGGAATTATGTGCTCAATATAAGTAAGGCGTCAACACACAAATTGTCATATGCAGGAATTATGTGCTCAATATAAGGAAGGTGGCAACACACAAATTGTCATATGCAGGAATTATGTGCTCAATATAAATAATGTGACTATACATAAATTGTCAAATGCCTTAATCATGAGTGTGACTAGAACTGAAAATAAAATGCCTAATAAAAAATGTAAATATGCCAAAACACTCTTACATTCATCCAAATCATTGTATCAAATGTGAAAATTACTTATAATATAAGCGCGTGGTATACATATAATGTCAAATAACATGACAATTTAACATACACAATGGCTTGCCATGTCAAATGACATGGTAATGTGATATGACAATATGACATAAGGCGGCACTGTGACATTGATAATAAATATTACTTGAGAAGGTGTGATAGAGTTCCATTCTTCTGTGATAATTGATCCTACACCAGTCAGTGCTGATTCAATGCAGGTCTTATTGTATGTTTCCACCTTATTTAGTGCTGACTTAATGGAATCAAAATCCCTAGTGAATGGAACCAGCTGCTCCCATAGATAAGAAAACACAACCTGAAAACATTGTACACATCATATTATACTATTTTCATAGAAGTAACAAAAAATAACCCTAAAACTATTCTCTGAATTACATGTCATGTTGATAAATGTTTCAAAATCATAAATTTCTCTAGAAATCTTTACAACTAGACGTTTCATAAATGATGAAACTTACTCTCTGCTGATAGCCTTAAAGAAATGTCTGTGACAAGATAATCAATCTATTAAAGGTACCTTTTTTAACGAGACTTTACGACCAACTACAGGTCATACCCTATCGTGTCAGAATTCCACCGATATATAGTAACTTCTTGTTCTGGAGCATTAACAATGATAAAAAAAAGGTTATGGACGACTAATGACAAGATGTGGCATTTTACCTCAAGAGCTTGAAACTTGATCTAACCCCACTTGCCCCTGTTCCCTTAATCTCTGACTTTTTAACTAAAACAAAAAGCAATATAGATCTCTTTTTGATTATGTGCAAAGTACAATGACTATAGATTGAAAAGCTACAGTTTCTCTCTGGGAAAGCTTTTAAAAATCACATAATCCTGTGACACTGACCTCTGGATCTCCCTAAAAATAGCTATCCTCCTCTGGCCATGGGCATTCTATGTACAAAGTATTATGACTCTAGATTGAAATGCATTGAATTACAGGCTGGAAATGCTCTGTCTATGGATCAGCAGACGGACAGGATGAAACAGTATATCCCATTACAACTTTGGTGATATAATAATACCATAATTCTAAAAATATTACTCAGTTGACCTTTTGCTGACCAAAATAATACCAAGTAAAACTGCTTTTGATATCATTTTCTTGAAAAAAGTATTCTGTACCAGTGATGTGAACTCTAATTTACAATTGGCAGTCATATAATCAAGTAATGTATTGATTCCATGGATAGCCAGGTTCTTGCGCAGGAATTCTTCTGTGCTGTCATTGCAGGGAACAGGTCTACACATGGACAAAGAGACATCCAATACAATTACTGTTGGCATTGTGTAGCTAAAATCAAATAAAATATTAATATTTCAATATTTCCAGAGGCAATTGAAACATTTAGCTATTGCAGAAAAACTAAATAATTTGCACATGAGACTGCATTTTTACAAAGGTGTCACATGGATTTACTCCGAATGATGTCATTATCAACACCAGCATTACTTATATTAAGACACATTATGTTTGAAATAGCAAATCAAATAAGAGTAAATTTTCTACTGCTCCATTTCCGTCTTTAATCAAGGCAAGATTCACAACATGAACATTCTCTTCCCTTAAAATCTTACCTGTATATGTGTGTGTGTGTATATATATATATATATATATATATATATATATATATATATATATATATATATATATATATCAGTTAAACCTGAAAATCATTTGGGGAAAAAGGTGTAAAATGTTAAAATCTTAAAAATGGATAGATAAAGGAAAACAAAACAACACACCTAAGCCTTTTACTCAAATAAGATAATGAGATCTTAATAAATGTTAACCAAATTATCAAGTTACTGAAACAAGAAATTCTTTCCATGTTAGTGACCAACCTCTTAATATCTTAGAGTGACCAAAATGTCATTTAATGTACCATGTGCCTCATCTGTGTCATTCATATAAATGTAAAAAAGCATGATCTACAATACATCATTTCTGAGTTATGTGAATGTACATTTTTATTTTTATCTGTATGTAATGTTACAAACAGTGGGTAAAAACACCTGTTAAATGTAAGTTAGTATGTTGGCCCACATAAAATGGGCAATTGAAGAAAACAAAATTTCTACATGCTTTCCTGTTAAGATATTCATGTAAGGTAAATATTAATTTGAGAGTATCAAGTTGTATGTTTTAGAATTATGTGTATAATTAATTAAAACATTTCCAAAGCTTTCACAATGCAGATCCATGATCTCAGTGAGGAGAAATTAAGACCCACCATTTGATACTTACCAAGATAAGATAACATATAAGGTCAGTCAAACTATTCAAATAACTTGGTGTCCTTGTATGGTAAAGAGCTCCTCTTGGAAATTGTCAATATCATAAGGTCATATTTACATGTAGGTATGTTATTAACAGATGGATTCTAAGAGTCATGTGGCCTCTTGACTTTTAATGCTTTACTGGCCACAGTGTTTCAATAGGCACACATAATATCAATGCAATATTAATCACAAGGGATAATGTATGCTATAGCTTAAATACAGTAAGAATGTTGGTGACATATGAGCCAGTGTACCTCAATCAGTTAGGTGCTTGGCTGGTGACCAATAGCAGTGTTTCAGATTGGCATTGGCCATCCGCAATATGCTGATTTAATCTCCAAATGGCCAAAAAATGTGTCTTGTATCTGCAAAAATGGCCTACTATTTCTCTGTGAAGTGGACATAATGGCCAATAAATATCTACTTGAAACAGACAGTCTCTTAGTCAAGTTTGCAAGCTGATTACTTTCCAAGATCAATTATATAATTATATGTAATACATGTAGCAATTTTCTTTGGGTTGATTTGAAATAAAAACTTCACATGTCACTTCTATCTATCATCTTTCATATCTGCATAAAATTTTACAGGCGATATGAAAACTTTCTCAGCTGCCATTTTCTCTGACTTTGTGGGAATTTTTCAAAATATAGGGTAGACCACATGACATATCACACATCATCTTTATTTAGGATTGTATGAAGTACTTCTCTTTGTTCTTTTCAGACTGAAATTTAAATCTACATACTTTATAGTTTCAAAGACTTCTCCATCTATTTCCATGTTGACATGTTGAAATAGGCCTTGATCGCGTTATACAATGTATTAAGTTAATTGTAATGTAATAAAAAGAATTGATAAACCTAAGGTTTAACCTTAGTTTGCAAGAAACAAGCTGTGTTTGTGAAACACTAATGCCCCCGGTGGCACCAAAGTCCAAAAAGTTATTTTTAGCATAAAGGTCATTGTCAAGGTCAAAAGGTCATCGACCTTGATGTCATTTGTAAGAGCTTCAACAGTTGATTAAGCATGTCAAATACAAAGTCTCTATCCCTCATGATTCAAAATTTATAGCCAAGCTTAAAGTTGACAACAGACAGACAAACAAGCAGACAAACAGAGAGGACAAAAACAATATGCCCCCAATCTATCAATCTGGGGGAATAAAAATACTGACTAAGGACTAGTATGTTGAATGTTACCACATGCGGAAGTGTAACCTTGGTTGGTACATATATTCTGAGGAGAATGCTTTGCACTTTTCGAGGGCATTATGAAAAAGTGGATTATGGGTTAAATAATAAAATTCATCTACCTTAAAACATACTGTGATGGCATCTGCCAGATGTATTGCATAGAAATTTATACCTCTGCAACAGACCCTCTTGAACCAGTGAGGGATCTTTTACATGCCACACCTACTGTGACATGGGACCTTATTTTTTACTCTCATTTGAAAGTCAAAGCACCGGTGTACCTATGGTTGTAGTCGAACCTGGGACCTCTCAGTCAAAAGCTGAGCACTTCATCCACTGAACTACACCGGCTTCATCTGCAAATGAATTGGCGGTTATCAACAAATATGCTCTCTTCAAAACAAAGTTTGTAAATTCATTGTGCACCTGCGTATGTATGTAGTTAGAAATATAATGAAATCTTGACTATCCAGTGAAGATGCAAAAATTCCAAATTTCTGTTAATGAAATCTTTAAATACATAGTCCTAACACTGACATAAAATGTTGACTTGGGGACAGAGAATCTTAGACAAAAGTAATTGCTCGCCTATGTTAAAGAAAAGCAAGGCTTGACAGGTCTGCATATTACATGTAGCTTCAATAAACTGCCCTACACACATGCAACAGGATTTCAGATACATAAATTATTTTCAGAGAATAGAATGGAACCACTGCTTCCTGAATGACACTACCACCCTACTTTATGCAATTCTGCACTGCAAGGCAATGCACTACATTCTGCAATGATACACTTTTAACACATCTGCTTTAACAGGTTCTGTAGTCTAGAGTTAAAAGTTCACAAATCTCGACATTGTAAGTTAAATCCTCAACGGGGCAATTTTTTTGTTTTGACCAGATTATTTTCAAGGTTTTTTTTTCTTAATACTTGCACCTATTTAAAGTCAGCTTTTTTTTTAATTTAAAATTTCTTTGAGAAGTTTCTACTCACTTCTTTTGAGCATGAGAAGTTTCTTTTCATTTCAAATTTTTCACTTTACCAGGTAATCACAATCAATCCAGGTTATCCTGCTTTGGTTTACATCTCTAATCAAGAAATGTTCATTTATTTAAGCAAATTACACCACAGACTATTAATCTGTCAACACATTTTCCAATCATGATCCCCATTTACATCCTCTTTTCCATTGTACAGACTCTGAATTAGGCATAAACATCCAGTGTTCACCTCCTATATTGGGTATGTATGTGAATAACCAGTATCATTACATAAATTTCTTAATATTCTAGGTAAAGTAGCATGCCAGATATACCACATCGAAAATTAATTTTACTAGAAACGGTAAGATTCTTTAGCAAATTCACTGCAGAAAGTGCACTTTATAAAGGTATTAAACAATAAATTACCCTTTTCTTTTCTCTTACATACATGTAGTTTATACCAAATGTTGACTTATCTCCATAATTCCTGAAACAATCTGAAATGGAAAAAAATGAAATATCTTTTCAAAGAATTATAAAAAGATGTGAAATATTATTATATCATTTTTCTTATCAAAGCCAAAGTAGCAATTCTTAATATGATACAAAATACCATTAAAATTCTTGTATTTACCAAATACTAAGGACAAAGGACTTATAAACAAGAGATTGTGCACTTAAAACAGAACATTTATATTGAACTCTTACCTCAAATACAAAATTAAAATCCAAAACTATGTGTAAGTAATTTCCACCTGCGATCTGTCTACTTATGTCCCCCATCAGCATACAGTCCAAATCTTAATATGCAACATGCAATTTCATTAGTTAAATGAGATACCAATTTTCATAGACAAAACTCGTATACAAATGGTGGACATAAGTAAATAGATCACTGGTGGATGATTAGTGATTAATTACACATAGTTTTGAAGAGTTTTAAGAGTTCAATATAAAATGTGCAATCAATTATACATTTTAAGTGCATATAGCACTTAAAACAATCTCCATAGCATCGGGGTTCTGTCTGTGATGCCCAGCTGATACGTGACCAAATTCTCAGACTAGCTGGTTTTGACCTCAGAAAAAATCATGCAGTTAAATAATACATGTTGCAGTTGATATCTTAAAAAGTACTAAGGTTATGGATAGTTTTCGAATGCATAAAATCTAATAGGAGTTGCTTCATATTTCCGCCATACTGGAGATAAATGACTTAATATTTGTGTGTAAATCAACCAAACTAAGGATGCTTCTTGAAGTTTTGCAATTGTTGTGCAATAATAAAACTAATGAACAGTGTCAAAACGTTTTCAAAGGAGAGAAATAATAGACAACTTTCTCACAATAATTCAATGTAACATGTAGTTGGTATGAATATGAAGCAAAACCTCTAGCTTCACCTCCAAAATGGTGGAAAAGGGAAGTATACCCAATTAAATTTTAAGCATTCGAAAACTCTCTATAGCATTGATACATATACTTGGCCAGTTGGCAGTCTTTTAATGTAGAAAAAACATTTTCCAACAGTGACAAAATAAAAAAACCCCTACTGTCCGCGCCACTCACTCTGGAAACTCGAAAATCTGGATTTCCAGTTATTCATCTTCAGAATAATTTCAAAAAAGCAAAACCATTCGATAGACCTTGTTTAGTCGTAACTTTTGGTGTATGCCATATGTTTGTATAAAGAAGCGTTCATATTTTATAGAAAAAATCAATTTTAGATAGGGCGATTTCCATGTTAAAGTTTGACGTGACGTCGCCAAGTTTCCCATAGACTCAGTGTTAAACATCGGTGATGTTACGTCAAAATTAACATAGAAAACGCCCTATCTAAAATGATTTTTTCCCTATAAAATACGAATGCTTCTTCGTAGAAACATATAACATACACCAAAAGTTACGACTTAACAAGATTTGTCGACTGATATTAACTTTGTAAAACTATTTTAAAGATAAATAAGTGAAAATCCAGATTTTTCGGTTTACAAAGTGAGTGGCGCGGACAGTAAATATCTTGATCTTCACTGAATTAAACAAGTGGGTTTTTTCCCTTTCTTTTTCAGCTTTCAAACTTTGTATTTCACCACTAAATCATTAATAAAATTGAGAATACTTCAAATTTAATTTCAAATCAAGCCATACTTGATATAGTGTGTGTTGAACTTGAACATAGAATAAAACTGAAAGTGAAAGTACATGGGGAGATATAAGACATGTCGTAACTTAGACAATTCATAATAAAAGAAGGGAACAGATATCTGACTCGGTTTAGTCGGAAAGATCTAACTGAATACCGAAAGATCTAACTAAATACTTCAGTTTATATAACTCTATTTGATATGACCAATTCAAGTTTAGTTACATTGATTCTATTTGGTGTCCGCACGAAAGACTTTTTTGTCAGAAATTATAACAACAAATTAGGTGTTTTATTCCAGATACTAGTTGCGTCTCTTCCACTTTATTTAATGCGTTTTGTTGTTTCTATAGGGGTATCAGAGATGACTGACAGGAGAATGATAGAAGAAGAAATATAGACAGAGTCTCACCGGCTGTCTATCTAGTATATGGCTTAGGTAAATAAATAAATTGATGGGGATGTTGTATCAAGCAACATGCGGGTTTAGGTCTATAGCTGAGAGATTGTAAATGAAAGGATGTTATAGATGGGAATAGGATCATATGAAATTCATCAAGCTATTATTGCATTTGATACATAATAAGGTAGCTTTTATCAAGACATTGGCATCATTAAACTCCGCCTGCATTTAAGAAAAACACCCAATTAGAAGGGAAAAATCAAGTTACAAAATGTTGATGACCGTTGTCACTGAAATAGTGTATTCCCAAATAAAATCCGAATGTAATACTATATGCGGTAAAGTCTCAAATGCAGCTTCGACTCATATTTGTTTTTATGAAATCTTTATCAATATAGAATCTAAACAGAGGTCGTAATAAGCTACATAAATACACGTATCCCTGGATCAACCAATAGAAAGTTTACAATACTCAATAGACAAGAATCCTTTGGAGTTACCCCCCGTTACCGGTCCTCTTATATATCAAACCTTTTTCTCGCGGCAAGAAAGAAAAAAAATCATCTTTATACTTATAAATAAATATATTGTTTCATACTTTCAACCCACTGGGTACCCTTTTTGTACGTCGAAATCGTAATTTCAAGGGAGTGTTCAACTAATTACACAGCTGCTCATGCAGCTGTCATTAAGAAGTTGACAAGTAGTTCTCGATTCAACTTCAGTTTTCCTAAACATTTACAACTTGGGTGTTTTATCTTTCATTTTTTGCTTGGTTCTGAAGAGTTGCGTTATTGTCATAATTTTATGAGCACGAGAAAAGGTGATCCCAGAATAATATTATGCACGCACGTATTCTTTCTCCGTGATTATGCAAAGCGTCGTTTGGTCAAGTGAAAGCGACTGCAAGCATTGGAAAATTTTGGAAACTTAGCACCTAAATGTTTACATTAAAGCTCACAAGTGGGTGACATCAGACAAATATGCTATCATATTGTTCATATATAGAATTTCAGAGGGAGATGTTTAATGGTGTTTTTCTTTCTGTGGATTTGTATGTGTGTTTGAGAGGGTGTATGTGTGTGTTTTCACGAAATTCATGAGCTATGAGTAGCGTAGAGATAGGCCTGATGACTTTCTTCTGATGTTTTATGGCGGCAGTACATTATACCTCTCTTATCCTCGTGTTCCGTGATTAGGGTTTACATGCGTGATTATATACGAAAACTGACTTTGAGACCATAAAAGGCTACAATTAATGCAAGCGAATCAGATGCATGCTTTTCTTCCTCATATAATTCATTCTATTAATAAACGCTTTTAATGAACTGACAGACGGACAGACAACGTCGACAGCTTTACGGATCTATCACCGGGGAAAATAAGTAATGTGTGTATTTCCGGCGACAATGAAAAAGTAAGATGTTATGAACTTTAAAACGTAGCACTTTAATGACTAGGTCGGTGGGTGAATCCTGGTGATCCAAAATTACACCCGTAGAGTCCGAAGCCTAGGTACTAACTAACTATACAAAATACAAATAGAGTATATATAATGATTTACAACAATGAAAACTTCACGGGTATTTTTTCAGTTGCCCTTGAGCAATGTCCATATGTGAAAAGATTAGTGATGGCACCGATCAAAGTAAAACATATCAATTAAATCAATTAACACGTCACTTAAGAAGTCTGAAAATTTCGAATAATGAGAATGTCAAATAATGAGTTAAAGAAATAGTAACACAAACAAAGAGATCAAAGTCACAGTTCTAACAAGAGTTGTTTGTATAGCACTTTATCACAAATTGTCTTTGTGATAGATCTATGCATTTGACGGCAATTTGCTATTTTATTTGTTTTTTAAAATGTATTTTATTTTATAATTATTTGGGGGGGGGGGGGGCGAAGAGGATGTTTATTCTTTGTCACAGCCGATATCGGGCAATTATATCCCTCTCCGACTTCACGGAAATAAAAGATGTTTTCAACAATTTAACATTTATAATTTTACATTATTCTTTATATACCCATTTGCAGTACGGTTTTCCATCATTGTTTTAGATCGGAAAATACAAAAGACTTGACTGAGCGAATGCTACTATGGAATCTCTATACATTTATATGACGGTAAAAATAACGATGCAATTGCATCAATACAAAAATACAATCAATGTATTCATTTTCAATACAGCTACAAGAATGAATAATAATAAGAATACTTTATGTATCTACACAATTGTTTTAAGAGCTATGTGTGTATGTTATTTCTTGTTTGTTTTCTTATTTGTTTGTTTGTAATGATTGGTTTTATTGCTGTGCTTTATTTTGATTTTGTGCTTTTATAGAATGAACATTTGAAAGGGGCTTTGAAAGAAATATAGACCCTAATATCTGGAGTAAGACCCTGTTGCAAGATTACATAACATGTGTTTAAGCTTTCTTATATGTCCACATTAACAGCGGCATATTGTTTTGTCCTGTCCGTCTGTTTGTGTTTGTCTCTTGATAACTTTAACATTGGGCATAACTTTCAAACATAGCAGTAAATGCTTTCCTACTTCACATGTGTGTTTATTGTGGCGAAACCTTTCAATCAATTCTATGATTCATGACGTTAAATTGTGACTTTGACCTTCACGTTGGACCCATATTACAGAACAATAATAATTGACCGTAACTTTTCAACCATAGGACCTAGGACTTTTGACTCTCACATTTCACATGTATGTTTCTCGTGGCAAGACCTTTCCATTGATACCATAATTAATGGCCTTGTGACTTTGATCGTAGTATTTGGCCTACAATAAACAATTTAACTTGGTCTCCATCATTGAACATGGGAGTTGAGGATTTGATATTTCGTATGTGATTTCATCATTGAACATTGGAGTTGAGGATTTGATATTTCGTATGTGATTTCCTTGTGACATGACATTGACTGTTACGTTTGACATACATTAAGAGAAATGTTCACCATAGCCACGATGTTTGAATTATAGAAAGTAGGCGTTCGTATTGACATGTGTGTTCCTTGTGGTAGTCGGATCCCCCACAGCACAGATAGTCTCTCGGTTGCAGTACCCTCCAAAAGCAAAGTGGGCCACTGCACGGAATGGTAAGAACGACGCATTTTACAATAAACAGAAGCTGAATGCACCTTCTATTTTTAATTCCACAGAGAACAAGAAATTCCGGTGTGAGTTATTAATTGTGTTGAGCCCTTGATTTGTATAATAAACTTATAATAGATTTACTCATTGTTATGTAGTATCAATATACCATAAGTAAACCCCTTCCCCAGAGGAAGTCCTGAAATTTCTAGAACGTCATTGTCTCTATTTCCTACTCGTTCCTCACTAAATTTAGTTCATTTCATTTATTCCTTTATACCATCTGGCATCCTAATCAGAAAGAATCTTTAGACCAACTCTTAGACTGAAGGAGTAAGGAGCTTTTCACAAAAAATCTTATGCTTAGACTTAATAAACAAACAAAACCACTCTTTAATCTACATGTATTTTTCTATATGTATTAATCTATACTTAAGACCAGTTTTTAACAAAAAGGAGAGGAGAAAGGGGGCCGTTGTGTTGTTAGCAATAGAAATTACTAGTAACAATAAAAATATAAGAAGAGAAAAGATTGTCTCCATAATTCAAGCTTAAATGCTCTTCAAACATTTATATATTTTGAGAATTCCATTTATATATTTTGAGAATTCCAATCATGTGGCCACGAGCATCACTGAAGAGACATATTAAGTTATCGAAATGCGCATATGGTGCACTAAATTAAACGGTATATATGTTCTATATTTATTGTAGATGATTTAAAACAGATCTGGAGAAGCCTGCCACCAGGTCGAATGTCATACCTTCATATATTAAACACACTTTCAGACATTACCACCATGACACTCTCAGTTGAAAAGCTTGACTTATTCTAGAAATATATATCTATGTAGATTTCTTATCGATCGTGCATTTTGTTCATTAGCTGAATATAATGCTAACTGTAACTCAGCATTGATAAATGTTTTTTGACTGACATGACTGACATTCTTATTTAGTATAAATCAAAATAAGAAAGATTTTGTATTTATATATGTAAAGTTTTTAGTTTCTGTTCTCTCTCTCTCTCGATTCCTAAGACGACTGTAAAAATAAACCGATTTACATCTTGTGTCGGGTGTGGCGGAAGCAATAGTAGCTGTGATACGCATGCGTGCGTATGCCTTGCTAAGCTGGATATTGGCCCTAAGTCTATAACGTACGACCGATTTCTGTTCTTACACATAAGTCTAAGACTAGACTTAACGAAATATTTTGTGAATAGGTCTTAAGTTCACACTTAAGACTACTCTTAAGTCTAAGTCCAAGAGTTTAGAGTTTCTTTGAGAATAGTATGCGCACATTAGACATGATACACTTAACACAAATAATGAAATACAAGGTGAACATAATACACACACATATTAATATATACACACATATATAAATATACACATACCTATAAGTACAACAGAACATAAAACTATATTCTCGATATTTGCATTACAAAATCTAAAAGCACGACCTTTTTAAATTGTATAAAAAATATATCCCTCAAGCTTGATATACATGTAAGCGGCGCCTTTCATAATATTACTACGCGTTACCTTCAGTGATGCGGTCCAACTAAAGTGATAATTATGAATCCCTTTTCTTTTTTAGATGTTTAATGTAGAGACTCCACTAGTAATGTGGGTATTTTGATTTTGAACAGAAAGTTTATTGTGAAAAAGTAAGGATGACATTAAGGAGAAAAAATGCTTTTCCTCTTCATGAGGGCTATTTGAAAAGAGAAAGAGAGAGAGAGAGAAGAAAAGGAAGAAAAAGAAAAAGAAGTAGAAGAGATAACTGCAGCTGCCCGGCAGAATGAAATCCGAAGAATTTAGGTAGGAACTTCTATTCTAGGCCAGTTTACGCTAAAAGAGAAAACTATGCTGACATCTTGTAAATGGGATCTATGCTAAGATGGTCTTTTTCTCTCTGAAGAAAACTTCATGCTAGACCCATTTTCCGGGGGAAAATTATGCGGGGTGTGGGTGGGGCATTCAATGCCCCAACACCGGGACTTCTCAGCTCCAATCTAAGCACGCTACTTACCCAATAAAGTTGACTTTAGACGTACTGTAGATGATATTATTTTGTCTTCAGTAAGTTGGTTGGTTGGTGTTTTACGTCGCTTTCAACAATTTTTCAGTTATATCGTGACAAGGAAGTAGGAGGTAACAATCCTCTTAAACATGCAATCCGGAAATCGAACCCGGATCGTCGGCGCCGCAAGCAAAGCGTTTAACCAATACACCAAGCCTGCCCCCGTGTTTACGAAGTATTTATACATTGCATATTAGTTTTACTTATCAAAATTTAGCATATATGTTTCTTTTACTACAGGTACTTTTTTATCTATCTATTTTTATTTGTATTTATTTATATTTTTTTTTTCGTGTGTGAATGCTATCTTTTTACTTTACCGTGTTGTTATCTTGTCCATTACATCATTATTGATTCTCACTCATAATTATGTTGCCAATGACATGTGTCCATTCTTGCTCTCAGGTTTTAATTATATAAGTTTCTAGATTTATTTGGAACGAAAGCCGATTAGACTCACTTACTAAGAAAAAAATTCTATATATTATCTCGTTATTACGAGATAATTAACTTGTTATTTCGAGAACTTTTCTCGTTATTTCGAGATAATTAATTCGTTATTTCGAGATAATTAACTCGTTATTTCGAGATCTTTTCTCGTAATTTCGAGATCTTTTCTCGTAATTTCGAGATCTTTTCTCGTAATTTCGAGATAATTACCTCGTTATTTCGAGATCTTTTCTCGTTGTTTCCAGATAATCTACTCGTTATTTCGAGATAATTAACTCGTTATTTAGAGATGATTATCTCGTTATTTCGAGATCTTTTAATACCATTAAAAATTGGAAGTTAACAATAGGGAAATTAAAGCGGAGTTATTTGTATATATCAGTAGTATCTATAATTTCTTATTATGGTGGATAAATCTAAGAGACATTTTGCTCTCAAAAATCTCCCGGGGAGACTTTAACTAAGCCTTGCTTCAACTGGCTACGGTTGTCGTTTGAACAAAAAGACTGCACTTTGGCTTTTCTGTCGGTCCCTCCTCTATATAAAGTCCTTTCCAGGCCTGCAGGTTAAGG
This sequence comes from Pteria penguin, assembly GCA_035048485.1. Lineage (NCBI taxonomy): Eukaryota > Metazoa > Mollusca > Bivalvia > Pterioida > Pteriidae > Pteria > Pteria penguin. Next base: position 22,062,801 of record CM068581.1, read on the forward strand.
CAATCTTGTAAAATTTGCAACTAATCAGATTCAAAAACTTACAAGTTCTGACGTTTCCAAATTTAGAATGAGCTCTGGTGTTAAAATAGTATAAAAGTACTTCCTAGATGTCGTATCATCCCGTGATTCTCTGACCTACATACACGCTACCAGTCAATGAAGCTGGCACTGCACAAATGTTACCATGTGTTGGCTGTTTATAACAACAAGTATAGTATACAAGTGAAATCAAAGCAAGTAAGTACACGTACATGAATTAATATGGAGAAGGAATGGAAATACTTAAAAAAAATACAACTGGGTTGGAGTGTTGACATCGTTATTCAACATTATGATTTTGAAACGGTCATTTATTTGCCAAAATGAAGCTTTTTTATTTTATTTTCTAATACAATAGTCCAAGTAACTTTAGAAGTTGAGCAAATATGCATTAAAGGTCTGTCGGTTGATATTATTCTAATATTTCGTCTTATCGTGAGATCTTATTCGACGCTGACGCACGAAACCTGGTCGCCATGGGCTAACACTATCATTCTCTCTTCAGAGTTATCGCTCCATACTGCCGTGTAATGCCCGTAGCACACGGAACCCTGGGTAGAGAATGTTAACAATATATAAAAAAGTATATAGATATCTGACTCATCACAGACAAAAACAAACAATATAGACATAGATAAATATCACTAAAATATTAGTTGTAATGTAGTTGAGATACCGACTTAGGACGTTCAATTGAAATAACGCTAGTTACTCAATTGGCGTGACTGATCGGTTTACGGGCCCACCTTTCCACTCACCACAACGACAGAACTATTAACGGACATATATTTAAAAATATATATTTATATTTAAAAATATATATTTATATATAAATTATACTCTCTATGTATAGATCAAAGACCAACAGGCTACCCAATTTGAGAGGTTTTAGCATACACATAAGAAATGTATAATAGATTTTTAAAATGCTATTTAAAATATAAAAGTGACGTCAATTTGAGCCTATCATGCTCTGCATTTCTGAAATCGAGCTAAGGTCCTTGTTTCATCGGAGACCCGACAAACATTCAGAGGGGACAAGTGTGAGGATCTTATCTCCCCTGAGAAAGTTTAGACAAGGCCCATCATAGAGTATCCACCATCCTGTTAGAGTGCAGCACTCAAAACACACACACACACACACACACACACACACACACACACACACACACACACACACACACACACACACACACACACACACACACACACACACACACACACACACACACAAACTCTGTAAAGGGGTCTAGAACAAGATTTACTGTCATGGCGATGACTTTAGGTCATGTTGGTGATGGCTATACAACCTGAGAATTATTAGAAATACATTTATTAATCTGTTAAAAATATCATATACGTGTATGTTAGATCTATCACCAGTGGTGTAAATAAAAATGCATTCAGCTGTTTAGAAATGAGTATAACTTAAACATGTTGAAGATATCTAATATTTGTAAATGATTTCTTTCCAGTGGTTCTCAAGAGTTATTTTTCCTAACACTTTACAAAAATAAATTTCAACACTGTTTCAGCATCAAATCAAATTTGTATTGATTTGGACATGCTGAAATATTTGAACATAATCTAAACTTGGTCTAAATGCATGATTAACTTCTTGATACTTTCAGTTATTATGGCCTGCAAAACAATAGTGTAATGTTGCAATGGCATGTTAGTTCTACGATAAAGGGTACCTGATAATTTGTTTAGAGATGCTTGCTGCTTACACGTAACATCAATTAGGAGGCAAACATTTTCTTGATGTGTGTACATATAAGATTGTGAGACATTTGAACATCCATATATATCCACACCCAATAAAAACCTACGAGGAGAAAAGAGGAACCAGATATCGAATAAAATGTTTCCAAGTTGGATGGAGTTTAAAAGTGCATACTATCAGTTTGATCAGTAAGTGGGTGAAGTATCAAAAACCATACTATCAGTTTGATCAATTAGCGGATGGAGTTTTAAATGCATACTATCAGTTTGATCAATAAGTGGGTGAAGTATCAAAAACCATACTATCAGTTTGATCAATTAGCGGATGGAGTTTTAAAATGCATACTATCAGTTTGATCAATAAGTGGGTGAAGTATCAAAAACCATACTATCAGTTTGATCAATTAGCGGATGGAGTTTCAAAATCCATACTATCAGTTTGATCAATAAGTGGGTGAAGTATCAAAAAACATACTATCAGTTTGATCAATTAGCGGCTGGAGTATCAACATCCATCCTATCTATTTGATCAATTAGCGGGTAGAATATCAAAATACATACTATCAGCTTGACCAATAAGCGGGTCGGGATTCAAAATCAACACCATCAGTTTGATCAATTAGCAGGTGGAGTATCAAAAACATACTACATACTTTGATCTATAAGTGGGTGGAGTATCAAAATTCATACTATAACTTTGATCTATAAGTGGGTGGAGTATCAAAATTCATACTATAAATTTGATCTGTAAGTGGGTGGAGTATCAAAATCCATACTATAACTTTGATCTATAAGTGGATGGAGTATCAAAAACATACAATCAGTTTGACCAATTAGCGGGTGGGGATTCAAAATCAACACCATCAGTTTGATCAATTAGCAGGTGGAGTATCAAAATCAATACTATGAGTTTGCACAATTGGCGGATGGATTATGATAATCCATACTATTTGTTTGATCAATTAGTGGGTAGCTTATCAAGAGCCATACCATCACTTTGATAAATTAGTGGGTGCAGTATCAAAATTCATACTATCAGCTTGGTCAGTTAGCGGATGGGGCATCAAAATCCATGCTATCCGTTTGAGCAATTAGCGGGTGCACTATAAAAATCCATACTATCAGTGTGATCAATTAGCAGGAGGAGTATCAAAATCCATACTATTAGCTTGATCAATTAGCGGGTAGAGTAACAAATTCCATACTATATGATTAATTAGCGTGTGGAGAATCAAAATTCATACTATTAGTTTGATCATTTAGTGAGTAGAGTATCAAAATCCACACTATCACCTTAATCAATTAGCGGGCGGAGTATCAAATTCCATACTATGAGTGTGGTCCTTAAGCGTGTAGCGTATCAAAATCCATACTCTCAGTTTGATCAATTAGCGGATAGAGTATCAAAATCCATATTATCATTTGGATCAATTATCGGGAGGAGTATCAAAATCAAAATCCCTTTGACCAATTATTGCGTGGAATATCCAAATCCACACCATCATCTTAATCAATTAGTAAGTTGAGTATCAAATTCCATACTAACGTTATATGTTTGATCGTTACCAGGTGGAGTATCATAATCGATTCTATCAGTTTGGCCAATTAGCGGGTAGAGTGTCGAAATCCATACTATCAGTTTGATCAATAAGTGAGTGGAGTATCAAAATCCACACTATCAGTTAAATTAATTATCGGGTGGAGTATCAAAATCCATATTGTCTTTTTGTCCAATCCATACCATCAGTTTGATCAATTAGCTGGTGGAATATCAAAACATATGATATTAGTATTAAAATTTTTATTGTCTCCAAATGATAAAGATATCAGGAAAGTAGTATATTGAGATATTGAGATGACACTCCCTCTCTTTTATTTTATTTTTCTCATTCTGGCTTGGTTTACAATTACGTGATTTGTATCAACAAGTAGATCTGGACTAAATGTTAATATATCGTGAAATCTAATTAAATTTGCCTTATAATATTCTGCTCCTGTACAATTAAGAAGATCTTACACCCTCTCGTAGCAATTAGTTGTAACAATATTAATTGAAAGAGAATATCAAATAATGATTTATATAAAACAATGTTAGGATGAAGCAAAAAGTGTAATACTGATACTAAGCTTTCTCCTAAATACATAAATAGTAAATTACAAATACTTCACCCTGTATATATATTATATTTTACGAAAGTCTATTAAGCTCATTTGGTAGGAAGAAAAAAAAAGTTTCGCGTTATTACGCGAACCTACCGCGTTATTACGCGAAATTTTCGCGTTATTAAGCAAAACTACCGCGTTATAATGCGAAACTTTTGCGTTATTACGAGAAACTATCGCGTTATTACGCGAAACTTTCTATATAAGGAGATTATTTTGTTTGATGCTTTCTTTTTCAACATGGAGTTTTGGACATTTATCTCTGATGACATCCATTAAGTCGTTTTACTGCATTGATAAAGTAATTCGAAATAACTTTTGGATCGCTGTTTGTTTTATTTGATTCCAGCCATATTATGTTTCTAGAATAGCCATCAATACAACCATTGATGGCTATGCCGTAAGGCTTTAGCTTGTCGTAAGAGTCTACATGCCAAACATAGTCGGGACTAAGACTGGTGTAGCGTCTTCTATGAAGTCTCCTTCTTTTACGAGCCAAAACTCCAGCTGGATCAAAGATTTTTAATAGCTGATATACTGTGTCACGTGGAACTTTAAAACCAGCAAGCACACACTTGTTATGCATCCATCGATACCCATGTTGCACACCAGAACTCAGAAGCTGGTTTAAGATGAAAATGCCATTAATGGCAACATCAATCAGATCAGATTGATTCTTCCTTCTCGATAAATCAACCTTTTCAATGTGCGCTTAAGAGTAGATTTATTCATAATGACATGATCTGCAAAAGCTAGGAAGCTAAGAATTTCAGCTTAAGACAATCCAAGTTCAAAATAAAACCTAACTAAGTTGTCGTGTATAATGAAAGCACTTCGAGACTACTGAAAGGGAGAATAGTGAAAGTTTTCCTTTTTTAAACACAATTCGCGTAATAACGCAAAAGTTTCGCGTTATTACGCGATAGTTTCGCGGAATAACTCGAAAGTTTCGCATAATAACGCAAAAGTTCGCGTTATAACGCGATAGTCTCCCGTAATAACTCGATAGTTTTGCGTTATAACGCGATAGTTTCGCGTAATAATTTTTTTTTCTTCTTACCAAATGAGCTCAATAGGCTTTCATAATATTTAAACCTTTTAAATTAGATGAATGACTTATAAACTAAGAGATAATATATTAGATTGCACATCTACATACATGTACATATATACATATACATATACATAAACATATATTTTAATACACATATATTTTAATACACATATGTATATTACACGTATTACATATACTTATAAACACATACATGCATTCATTGCTTGATCGATTGATAGATTATTGTTTAACATCACTCCACGATTATTTCAAGTATATATAGTAACGGCATTTGCCTGATGCATTTACATAGAAATTTACACCTTTGCAACGGAGCTACCCGAAGCACTGAGGGATCTTATTACGTTCCATGCATTCCGTAAAAAAGGGAACAGGTGTGCATAAGGCGGGAGCGAACGTTGACTACGAGCTGAACACGCCATCCACTAAACTACATCGGCTTCACACACACACATACATACATACATACTTACATGCATGTATACATACATTGGATCCGCCACAGATCTTAGTTGTTGAGCTTGGTATAATACTTGTGAATCTTAATTACATTAAGCTGCCTTACAATAAAGAGTGTGAAACTCAAGTTCAGTGTAACCATTACTGACGATTCCAGGAATTGTCTCAGTCTGTAGAACTCTTGGTTTAACTACACATAATATTGACTATTTCAACGGAGAATCAAACTGATAAAGACTCTTCATTACTGATATCTCATCAAACTATGGCATTTAGACTATATTCATGTTCATTAATGGTAAATAATCGTATCATTATGTTTGCAGACTGCGCTACTTATATGGTTATCGTAATGTATATCCGACCAGAAATGACAGGTGATTGACTGAACACAACAGATTAAACAAGTGCATCCATTCACGATGTTCCAGGATAGCGAATCCTCAACAAACTAGCGTCGTACTACACTGTCTGCTCTTTGAAACAAAGGTATGGAACGCCTATTTTGATGATGTATTTAAATCGGAACTACGTCACAATCATGTGTTTTAAGTGTTTATCCATGACAACCATGTTGTTCTTAATTGATACGATGTTTACCATATAAATCATGCTGATAAGGTGGAAAAGAGGTGATCAGGTTTTTCTCTATAGTAATTGACATGTTATTACCATAGTGATTGTGTCAACAATAATGCCATCACTGCTTTAATAATTGGTACTTACTTTAGATATTGTAAAAACTTGAACATCACCTATAAATACATGTACCTTGTAGTTAAATTGGCCATGGATGTGAGTTTACGGGGAAATGGTAGGCATTGGTGGGCAATGACCATTCAGTGTCATGTTATCGTGATCATAAGTATTATGCTAACATTCACATGGGTCAATGCTTCACGTTACTGATAAATAAAGCTTTGGTTAATGAATATATCATATGATGACTGATTGTAATGAAATACACATCTCCAGTGGCTAGATGCTACCTCAAACCTTTGTTTAATTCATTATAAATCTACAGTTTAAAAACAGACATAGTATTTAAAAAAACGTAACTGAAGCTCTTGATGTTGAATTTACTTTGCACCACATGATGTGTATCAAATATTGACGATTGTTTCCCTGTTACCAGGTGTGATTATTTTGTATTTCCTCGATCTGCATTATCATTTGCAGTTTATTACAATATACATTACGTAACTTGACCTGATCAGAGATTGATGTAGCTATCAATATTAATGCTGATTGATTTATCAAGACGTGAATACTAGATTGAAATTCTTGTCGTCAAAGATTGTCTTCGATTACTCTGAATAATCCTTCTTTTGAATAAAAAATACACGCTGTTAAAAATGGTAGAACAGTTTCAATAAATATACATACAAATTTTTGTTGGAGTACATATGAAATAACTCTTTCTGTGTAAATGGATTCAGGACCATAACTGAATTCCCTTTTAACCTATGAAAATTAATGCACAGACTCACCGTTAGTCAAAGATGTGCCATATTGATCTGGAAATCAAAAGGTATAGGACAAGACCACAGAGCATGGATTACTTAAATGGTTTCCGGATCGTAAATTCCCTCTATACCAGTCGACGTAAAACTGCATACACGGATTCACCATGAGTCAAAGACTTTTGACGTATGGATTTAGAGATCAAAAGGTCAAAGATAGAAGTCATGTAGAAGAATGGGAGATACTCAAATATGAAATTAAAGAATTTTCTATAGTTTTTGCTAAACAGTTTCAGAAAAAATATTAAACAAAAAATCTATTTACTGGAGAAAGAAATTATGAAAATCGAAAATTCCCCGTCAGAAAATATAGATATGTTGAGAAAAAAAGAGCTAGAAAATGAATTATCTGTTTTATGTGATAATAAGCGCAAAGACACACAAATACGCTCCAGAGCTAAATGGACAGAGGAGGGTGAAAAAAATAGTAGGTATTTTCTTAGCCTTGAGGCTAAACATCAAACATTATTAAGGAGTTAGTAAATAATAAGGACAAAAGTTTTAAAACGGATAATGAAATACTGGGTGAAATGTGTAATTTTTGTAAACACTTAAATACATCTAAAGAAATAGAAATTTGTAATATTGATACATTTATCGACATTAGAAAATATGACATGTTTAAGAGATGGAGAAAACTCTTTTGTGATACATTCTCAACATTGACTGAATGTGAAAATGCTGTTAAAGACATGAAAATTAATAAATCGCCTGGAATAGATGGTATTCCAAACGAATTTTATAAGGTTTTTTTGGAAACACCTAGATACTCTATTTCATGAAGCTCTTAAAGAAATATTTGTAAATAATGAAATGTCATTTTCTCATAGAATGGCAGTAATGTCTTTAATTCACAAGAAGGGGGATAGGAAACATAAAAAAAAAATACCGACCTATTAGCTTGACTAACACAGATTATAGAATTATTGCTTTTATCTTTGCGGAAAGGTTACAGAAAGTTATGGATAAACTTATACGTCGAAATCAATCCGCTTATATTAAAGGAAGATACACAGGAGAGAATGCTCGATTGATATTAGATATCTTTGAATATTGTACAAATAATAAACAAGACGGCATTTTATTCTTTTTAGACTTTGAAAAAGCATTTGATAGTATAGAATGGAATTTTTTATTTAAAACATTGAAAAAATTAATTATGGAGATACTTTTATCAGATGGATGAATGTGTTATACACAAATTCTATAATTCGCATAAAAAATAATGGCTGGATATCTAAAACGTGTCACATGAACAGAGGTATACGTCAGGGATGTTCAATTTCAGCTCTGTTATACATTTTTGTTGCTGAAATTCTAGCTAGGAAAATAAATACATAAATACAAATGATAACATCCATGACTTTAAATCTAGAACCATGCATTAAAGATATTAAAAATATCCAACATGCTGATGATTTAACCGTTTTCCTTAAATATACAGACTCATTACAAAACACTAGCTACAATCGAAGAGTTTTGTTCTCATGCTGGTTCAAAGCTTAATTTAGCCAAGACAGAATGTATTCTTTTAGGCAGTTTAAAAGGGTTATATCATGAACTTTTTGGTGTTAAGGCTACAAACAAATGTATTAAAGTACTTGGTATTTATATTGATCACGATAAATGTGAATGTTATGCAAATAATTGGACAAAAATTTATGACGATATGCAAAAACTTTTTGAATCCTGGAAACGAAGAAAACTATCTTTGGAACAACATGTATCGTGAATACCCTAGCAATATCAAAACTTCTATATAGAGCATCAATTCTTCAAATTCCTGATGATGAATCTCTAAAGAAAACAACCTATCAAAGTTAATACACAGACTCGCCGTTAGTCAAAGATGTGCCATATTGATCTGGAAATCAAAAGGTATAGGGCAAGGTCACAGAGCATGGATTGGTTTCCGGATCGTAAATTTCCTCCATACCAATCGACGTGAAACTGCATACACAGATTCACCATGAGTCAAAGACCTTTGACATTTGGATTTAGAGGTCAAAAGGTCAAAGATAGAAGTCATTGAACATGGAAAACTACAAAGGATTTCCGGACCAAAATCAAAACCTGTCGATGTACATACTCCGTGATGAACTTGACCGTGACATCTAACCTTTGTTTTAAGGTTTGACACAAGTTATGCTATGCCTTTCTTTCAAATTAACTTTTAAGTCCATGAACATTGGGGTTTTTTGTTATTCAGATTTGCTGCCGCTGAGGATATTTATCCCATTGGGACAGATCGAATTATTATTGGCCTTTTTTTAGAATTTGTTATTTTGGCTTTTTGATTTGATTGTTATTATTGGACTGAAGTTTAGCAGTAAGTTTTGGCCTTTTCATTAGTAGCCTTTGATTTTGTAATCATTATTGACCTTTTAGATTAGAAACTATCATAAGTTTTTCGATTTAGTATTTATTATAGACCTTTGGATTTAATAATTATTATTGGCTTTTTGGCTTACCCGAGCCAAAGACTCAAGTGAGCTATTGTCAAGCGTGTCGTCCGTCGTCCGTCATTATTCGTAAACTTTTTCACGCTTTCGACTTCTCCTCTGCAACCGCTTTACATAATTTCACCAAACCTTACAAGAAGTAAGTACTAAAGTTCTTTTACCAAGTTTGTTTTTTCGACCCAATCCGTAATCCAAGATGGCCGCCATTGGCCCTGATTGGTTGACATATTTTTGGACTTCTCCAAAACCGATTCACAGAATTTCACAAAAGCATACAGGAAGTAAGTACTGAAGGTTCTCTACCAAATTTGTGGGGTTTATTTATACTTGAACCGTAATCCAAGATGGCCACCATGGGGCCCTGATTGGTTGACACTGTTGGGGCTTCTGATCCAGAACCACTGCACAGAATTTCAGAAAAAAGACATACAGGAAAAAGTACTCAAGGTTTTCTAACAAGTTTGTAGTTTTTCTTTACCTGATCCGTAATGCAAGATGGCCGCCATGGGCCTTGATTGGCTATCACATTTTGGACTTCTTCTCCAGAACCGCTTCAAAGAATTTCACCAAAAATACAGGAAGTAAGTAATCAAGGTCGTCTACCAAGTTTGTATTTTGACCCGATCCGAAATCCAAGATGGGCCCTGATAGGCTAACACATTTTCAACTCGTCTTCTGCAACCACGTTACAGAATTTCACCAAAACGCAGATGAAGTAAGTACTTAAGGCCCCCTTCCAAGTTTATATTTGCGACCCGAACCGTAATCCAAGATGGAGTATCACCAATATGTACAGGGAGAAAGTTATCAAGGTCCCATACCAAAATTGGTTCGTGTAGCACTTAACAATTTAAAATTCTTAAATGGTCTGAAAGTTTAGACATTTAATACTTTAATCAAAACCTTGAACGATATCTGATTTTTGATATTTTGAACTTTTGACTACAAATTTAAAATTCTAAACTTTCAAAACGATTTCATATAATTGATATTTTAGGTTTTTAGTTAAAAGTCTAAAATTTTACAAACTGAAAACGATTATAAATATTGGATATTTTAAGTTTCTAGTTAAAATGTCAAATATCTAAAATTTCAAACTATTTTGGAATTTTGAATTGTTAAGTATTACAAGAACTAAAATTGTAACTTTGACACAAGACGTATTTTTCTACTTCTCTTCGTTAACTATTTTAGAATTTCATCCAATCATATAGAAAGTAAGTACTGAAAGTACTCAAAGTCTTCTAGCAAAACTCAGCAGTCATTTGTTTGTGGATAAGCAAATTGTTCTCAGGTGAGCGATATAGGCCCATCTGAGCCTCTTGTATGATGGAGCATCATACACTTACGATAAGTGGAAAATATGCCCTATTGTTTCCGGGGTCAAAAGGTTAAAGGTCAATGTCATACGAGTGGAATATAAAAATTGGTTTCCGGTCCATAAGTCCAATACTTTAGTGGTATTGAAATGAAACTTCATACACTTACTCACCATGAGTGGAAAGAGTGCCCTATTGTTTCTGGGGTCAAGAGGTCAAAGGCAAGGCCATAGAAGTGGAGTATCAAACATTGATTTCCGGACCATAAGTCCAATACGTTTACCGCTATTGCAATGAAACTTCATACACTTACTCACCATGAATGGAAGATGTGCCCCATTGTTTCTGGGGTCAAAAGGTCAAAGGTCAAGGTCATAGGAGTAAAGTATCAAATATTGGCTTCCGGAGCATGCGTCCAATACGTTTCGTATAAGCCAGAATGACTTTCCATACTTGTTTACTTTTGCAGCGGTATGGACCATAGACTGACAATTCATGTAAGTGTGCTGCAGGTAGATGACTGTAATCTGTCTTAAAACAGTGTAGTATTATTCACTATAAGGTGCAAGTTTTGAATCTCGGCACATTGTATCTGTGATGCAGATCTCTTGTTATTGACATTTTGATTGAGTGGTTATTTTCTAACTTCTGATTTAGTCGTAATCGTTGGCCTTTTGCTTCAGTAGTAATCATTAGCATTGTGATTAAGTGGTTACTTTTGGTCTTGATTGTAAATACATGTATGTGAATTGATAATGATATTTGAAACAAAATCATATTTTGGTAAATATAGACTCAGAAGTCTCAAGGATAATTATCATCAGAAGAATAGCAGAGAAAGTTGACAAGATCATAAGAGAACAATCTAAGTTTGGAGATGACAGAAATCTTCATCCCACGTAATTAATACAAAGTAGTAAACCAGATCATAGATATAGGGTCTGAAATTAATTTTCATTTCATACGGTATTTATGAAACGAGTTGTTTGTTTTATATCCCCGAAACTTGGCGAGTTTCATACATACCGTATGAAATCCAAATTCATTTCAGATTCTTTTTACCACATGTTTACACTCAGTTTAAAGGTGTTTATTTCATCAAACACCGGCTTGACACAATTATTTTCCAAGCTATGACGCCACCTATGCCATAAACTGATTTGTAACATAGCGATATTTAACTGCATAGCACATGAATCCTATGTATCATACACAACATAGAAGAGCAGGCCATAGAATGGAATCTGATGTATGGTACACAACATAGAAGAGCAGGCCATAGCATAGAATCCTATGTATCATACTCAACATAGAAGAGCAGGCCATAGAATATCATATACAACATAGAAGAGCAGGTCATATAACAGAATCCTATGCATTATACACAACATACATGTGCAGGCCATATAATAGAAATATAAAAGACCAGGCAATAGTATAGAATCCTATGTATCATACACAACATACTATAGGAGCAAGCCATAGAATAAAATCCCATGTATCATACACAATGTAGAAGAGCGGGCCATAGACTAAAATCCTATGTATCATAGATACATAGAAGAGCAGGTCATATAACAGAATTCTATGTATCATACACAACATAGAAGAGCAGGACATAGAATAGAGTCCTATGTATCATACACAACATAGAAGAGCAGGCCATAGAATAGAGTCCTATGTATCATACACAATAAAGATCAGGCCATACAAAAGAATCCTATGTATCATACATAACAAAGAAGACCAGGCCATAGAATAGAATTCTAGGTATCATACACAGCATAGAAGAGCAGGCCATCGAATAGAGCCCTATGTATCATACACAATAAAGATCAGGCCATAGAATAAAATCCTATGTATCATACACAACAAAGAAGAGCAGGCCGGACATGATCGTGCCCGTCTTCTAGCAGCACGGGAACGTGTTGCTACAGGACGGGTAATCAGTCGGTATACGTAGTTGAACGAGGCGCAGCATGAACCTCCGCCTCCCAGTCTTCTCCCACTGCCGCTGCTGGTGATGTTACTGCTACTGGTGGTGGTACTGGTACAGGCCGCCTGGGTGCTGCAGCTGTTGGTGAAGGTGGAGGGGTGGTGGATAGTTCGGAGGCCCCCGATTTTGTTTGGGCCTACAACTAAAGGGTCTAACAACCACCATCCGTCTATCAGATGTTACCTCCTCCTCCATCTTTTCTCTTTCTCTTTTCTGTCGGTGTGTCATCTCATCAATTTGCTTGGCAATTTCATTTCAATTATCTGCTAACTCCACAAGATCTAGTGCTTTAACTCGTTGTTCTTCTGAAATAATCCTAACTTGAATTACAATCTGCTCCATGGTTGTTTTTGTTCTGATTGAAATAAAATTTCTAAAACGAACGAGCAATGCAGTCTGGACAAGGGTTTATATATTCCAACAACAAAATGACGTAATAATTCACAACGCGAGCGCGTATTCCATAGCCATCGACTCGATGACATACGTCATGCTTTAAACGTATTGATTTATACGTCATAATGTGATGTATTTTATGTGAAGTATGTGTACACTTTAAAATTAAAAATCGTGCAGTTTAAATGTTTTTATTCGTGTGGATTAAATAAAATGTTGTTTTATTTTTTATCGTGTGGAATAAAATATTTTAATAGGAATAAATTTTTTAATGAGAATAAAAAATTTTAATCGGAATAATTTTTTTCTTGGGTATAAAAATTTTTAATCGGAATAAAATTTTTAATTGGAATAAAATTTTTCTATCGGAATAAATTTTTTTAATTGGCATAAAATTTTTTAAATGGAATAATTTCTTTTAATCGGAATAAAATTTTTTATATCGGAATAAAAAATTTTAAATCGGAATAAAATTTTTTAAATCGGAACAAAATTTTTAATTGGAATAAAAGTTTTTAATCGGAATAATGTTTTTTTAATTGGAATGAATGAATGAATGTAATACCACACATTGAAGTCGGACATCTGGAATAACAAACATACGGATCATTTGGGCTTTATCATTAAGAATAATGCAATTTGATGGAACAATTTTCTTGAAAATGGAACGATTAAAATTTTGAATACATACCTCACACCATGTGGAATTCATGCAGAGGAGCGTATCTTATATAAACCCTGAGGTTACTGCAAACAATCCTAACCGGACTCCTCGGATATCTACCCAAAACAATACAGTATCACGCCAAATTAATGAATCTATGAGTATTTGAATGATAGAATTTCTTGTCTGTCTGATGCTGTCGTGTGATATTTTGTATGCTATACTTGGAACTTGTTTGATTTCACGATTATCCAAGATATATAGAGCAGACTAACTACGAAAACAATGCCGATGTTCCCTCACAATATTGTAGAGCCATTCTGAAGTCACGAACGTCAAATTTCCTATTTTAATTACTTTTGTTTAAAGTATAAATGCGTCGTGTCATAAAACAAGAATGCTTATATTTGTTATATTTGTTTTCTAATTTGTATTATAGCCAATGTTTTCGTAGCATGCTTTATACAGCACTAACGAAACTACAGACTTCAAGCATTTTGGTCATTTCCTGCTTTAATTTTAAATATTTAAAACGAGCACATAACTACTTTGGTACACAATAAATTTCTATAGTTCGAACTTCAAAGTTAGGAAATGACACTTTCATCTGTGTAGTCAACACGACAGACATATTAATAAGGAAATAAGTAAGCATGTTGCTTTGGAGATTACCTTATATTCACTGGGAATTACATCATAACACTTTAGGATTGTTTTTCTTTTTTCCAAGGCATTGGGGTATGCTTGCAGTCGGTCTGATATTTTCTTTCTAAGATCAACTGCAAGCATACCCCAATGCCTCTACAAAAATGAAAAACAATTCATATGTATTTATAAATAAGTATATTTTTCATACTTTCAACCCACTGGATACCCTCTTTATGTATGTCAAAATCGTAGGAGGGGTGTTTAAATGACTAAGCATTTACACAGCCTCTCAGCTCTCATTTGGAAATTGACAAGTAGTTGTCGATTCAGCTCCAATTTTCTAAATACACAAGTGTTTAACTTTCATTTTTGGTATGATTCTGAAGAATTGCATAATTTGTCATAATGTCATGGGCAAATGAAAACGTGATCCCAGATTTATGTACGTATTCTTTCACCGTGATACGTGTACGTATTCTTTCGTTGTGATTGGACAACATGTGTTTGGTCACGTGACAGCGATTGCAAACATTGGAAAATGCAGTGCAGTTGTCATAATAACTTGCATATAGGCTAAGGGAAATGCAGTCAATACGTAAATATAGATATCATGTACTATAGGCCAATTCATCAATCGTATATCATTCTGGATAATGTATTTCCTTCTCTATAAGTTTGTACGAGACGTCGTTCTCAGTATCAACAATACTTAAAATCAGAGTGAGCAAAATGGAAGTCTTTTTGACTAGTCAATACTTCTCTCTTTGTTTGGCAAAATTTGACACGGTGCAAATACTCGTGTGTCGTTGGAATGTTGACACTGCACTCCAGATGCCCATATTAGATCGTTTGTATCTTGTGCACAAGGAACAGAAAAAATATGGCAAGTAATAAAACATGAGAATATGACAGTGTCATGGACAAGTTTCATGGATATTGATGATGCAATGCGTTTATTGGTGCGATCATTGACAAAGAAATTCTAGAACATTATCGAGATTGAATACGAAGAATGACAGGTATAGAATCTCGAATTTCTTGATTAAAACACATTTTGAAGCAGTTGTTCAAATAAAGCAGTATAACAAGACAGGCACATTATCTCACAAAAATAATGAAACACATGTATTTCAGAATGTGTTGCTAAAAGCCTGTGTGATAAAATAGAAATATTACCAGATTTCCGAGGATCATTTAAAGGACCCGGATAAATTAAGTGAGAACAGTAGTTTATTTAGGTATTTATATCCCAGTAATTACTATTTCTAAAATCAATGGAACATCATTCTTCTCTAATAGCAATGCTTGAATTTTGTTAACTTAGAATTTAATTGAATTGTAATTTTCCTTTTACTTGTTTGCTTTATGTTAGAACGGTGGAAATATTGCTGTCAATCGACATAATTGGCAATACAATTTCTGATTGCGTTCCTTACCTGTGTATCATAGGAAACTGTTGTTGTGGTGGATATTAAAAAACAATGGCTGATTTACATACTAAATATGTCTTTGTACCTGCTGATGAAGCAGACAATAATATAATACTTGTTTGTAAACTATACTATATCAATGCGCTTCAAACTGAATTAATGTTGAAACCTCTGCGTCGAAAGACAACACCTTGCACAACCACCTCATGACTGATTTCAAAATCAACATTGATAAATATGATCTTCCAACCATGTATTGGTTCCCTAAATTACATAAAAATCCGTATAAATCACGTTTTATATTCAATTTTAGTCTATGCTTCCCCACTGTACTATCTACACATATTACGTCTGCTCTTATGGCAATCAAAATTCATATTATTAAATACGGTAATGTCGCTTTTCATAACAGTAACATCAATTACTTTTGGTGTATAAAAACTCTAGTGAAGTGAAAAGCTCTATTTACGTAATTTCCAAGCTACTGAAATCTCTGCATTCGATTTTTCTACCTTGTATACCTCTCTTCCACATGATTTGATTAAAAGTTGTTGTCTCTTATACATTGGTGTTTTAACAGAGAATCTAAAATATTTCTCTGTACTTCCAATATCTATGGATTTGTTTCGAACAAACAGTATACCTCATATAAATACTGGACTTAGGCTGAATAATGTAAAGACAAAGAGTTTTTGATGGATATTTACGTGCAATTTGATGGCAAGAATAGTTCCTATAGTTCCTATTCCTATATGTACAAACTGCACACCTCTTATAGCAAATTTATTTCTTTATTGTTAAGAGAGGGACTTTATGCATTTTATTCAAAAATATAAACGTTTTGATCTGATTGATAAATTCAATGATACATATAGATATTTTTTTCTGACATCTTAGTTATCAATAACTCCGAGTTGAAAGATACATACCTGAAATATGCCTAGTCGAACTTCAATTAAACAAAGCTAATGTCTGTGATACACAAACACCTTTCTTAGACTTAAACATTAAGATAATTAACAATAAAATTCTTACTACTAATGTTTACGAAAAACGCAACGATTTCAGATTTCCTATTGTAAATTTCCCCCACTTGGATGGTGATGTCTCTAGACTCCTAACTTATAGCATCTATATATCTCAGTTGGTTCGATTTACCAGTGGTTGCACTGATGTTTTGGCCTTTCATACCAAAAATTTACAAATTTCAATGAAACTTTTAACTCAGTGTTACAGATATCACAAACTTAGAAAAACATTTGGCAGATTTTTAGATAGTATTCGGAACTTTTGTCTAAATTCGGAAATATTACTTTTCAACAATATGTATCCAATGGAATTTTCCATCCCAATTTCTATATCTTGTATACAAATTTAGAGGGTCAAAGGTTCCGACAATTTTCTTTCGTCGGATTCCAAAATATCTAAACGCCTTCGTCATAGACAATTTGACCCTGAGATCATAAAAAAACTATAAGTCTTGTATTGGGCCCCTCTACAGCCTTATACAATTTTTTACTAAACGTTGAACGCTGACTAAGGAGGCCGTGGGGACTAAATGACGGGCCTTGTTGAAACCTCCTTCAGAGGCGACATTAACCGCATCCTCTCTAACTATTAGTCGGTACTCCTACAGATCAATGGTCAGAGCTCGCTTCCAGACCTGCAGAGCACTCTTTCCTCATTTTGATGTCGCTTAAATATATTTTTGATATCATGATGCTTTTTCTGCATTACCATACGTGTTTCTATATTTCTTATGACCTCTCAACTTGAGACACTTGTTGAGTCTTGATCTCTATATGGAGGAATATTTATATTTTATAATGTATGTCATTTGATTATTCTGCTGTTGCGGCGAGTGGGAAGGTCGGCCCGCAAACCGGTTAAACACACTATTGATTGGCTATTATCATATCAAATGACCGTCCTAATTCGGTATGGAAACTGCACTATAATTGAATATTTTTTTTTATTTGTGATGTCCTTATGTGTTTTTTCATATCATTACATTAAATACTGTTTATTTCCGTGATGACTTTTCACATGCGGCTAAGTTAATAACTTCTTTCATTCTTGAGTAAGGAAGTAATGAATATTTTGCTTTTGAGTTTGAATTTATTTTCACAATAACATGACGTGTACAGAGAGTCATTCTTGCCTTTATATCTTCCATTTTCCAACGTCTTGAACGTCAACAGAATCATAAGAATGCCGTAACAATGTCTATAAACACTTATAATATTTATCTATTGTACCATCTCATCAATTTACTCTCTTCATTTGCGCTCAAGGTCGAAACTATGAGTATGTACCAGAATATGTTAAGAGAAAACTAGTTACCAATGTATGTAGATGGAGATATTTCTTAGTTTAATTAGCATTCTTCGGCGTCGTAAATGTTCCGTAAAACAACTTGATAGAGCAAGAAAGGACAGTGTACCGCAACTTTTGGAGGAAAAACTTAAGGTCAGTACAGAAGTTACCACTTTTGAGGGTAGCAATTTATCTCGCTAAAACTAGCACTACAGAATTTGTACTGTTTTATCTGGACTTTGAATATCGGACATCTAGTGGTACTCTTTCGATTGCATACTTTTAGCAGAAATATAATAAACAAGCTGTGTTTATGAAATACTAATGGCCCCGGCGACTCCGAAGTCCAAAAAGATAGTTTTAGCGTGAAGGTCATTATCAAGATCAAAATGACATCGACCTTGGTGTCATTTGAAAGGGCTTCATTAGTTGAGTACGCTTGTCAAATATGAAATCTCTATCCCTCACGACTCAAAAGTGATAGCCGAGGTTAAAGTTGACAACACACACAAAAACAAACAGGACAAAAACAATATTCACTCAAACTATCGATCCGGGGGCATACAAATATCCGATCAAACCATCTAAAGAACAGTTGAATGAGACACCCTGAGTACACTGTCATAAAGTGTCCATGGTAAATTTGGCCTAGGATGTAAACTTTGGTTATGAAAAATACCTTTTGTACACAGTAGATTTATATTTGGGAATAAATAAAAATTAGTATTCTTTGCCAAGAACAAGAAAATTCACTATAAAGTATGTATGTTTAGGTTACGTTAATGAATAGGTTCAGAAAGATGACACAGTATCATATATGTTCACTTTTTGATGACAAACACGAGTCGGAGGAATTGTTTTATGTTTTCCATCACATACACTTTTTTGTATATATTGCGAGCAGCAAAGATATACCGTGGCAGTTAAATGTGCATATATACATGTACGAGATGTTTATTGCATGCATTGTAGTGAGTACAATCGATCTTACCATCCCAAAGAGTCCGTAAACAAATTTCTTCATCAATACATTACTGCTTGATTCAGATCCAACTTTCTTTGATGTAGACACGAAATCTTGATTTGACCCCATCATTTACTTTTATGACCACATGATTCCAGCTTAATTAGATAAATTCCAACTGCGAACAGTAATAAAACCCAGAACTCTGCTCTGGTGTAAAACCAAATATACCAGTCCCAGTGCGGTTATAGATTTACCATCGTCAGTTTGAATGGATTGAAATCTTATAGCTGAATTAAACTTCTAACACATACAGATAAGGAATGTGAATTCTCATTGCGATTCAGTATCGATTGGTGTAATGCGTGTGGATAGCCAATTGAGTTATATAGTAATCGAACGTTTATATCCTCTGCTTCATTAACATGTTTTCAATGGGTTTAAGTAACGTGTAATCCCACCTTCTTCTGAGTAATTTACAAAAAACAAGTATCGTGAAAAGTCCAGTGTATACGGGTAAGCGTGTTTGGTTTCACTGACTTTTGAGTTGGTGGCGGTATATTTGATGGCTGAGACGTTTACATACATACATTTACATCATTGGTATTTTGATATACACACTAAAACTCTTTAAGCTAGCTGCCCATAGGGAAGGTGCATCATAGCAAATGATGAAGACAACTCGAGTATGTAACACCATCTTGTTATAGAGTTATATAATTTTAATCCATGACTTGAGTGAGTTTATTCACTTTTTTTGCAGATTCAATCCTGAACTGTACTGTAACGCACGTAAAAATTAGTAGAATTTGAAAGTTAGCAAACGACAGTAATATTATTAGTATAACATCGCCTTCTTCCAAGTGCGAAAAAAATGTGAATAACCATTATCACAGACGGAAGATAGTTTGAATATACATTTTATGTGGCTTAAACATAATAACTGCATTTAGATTTCTCTGTGTGTGTGTTTTTTTTTTTCTTGAATGAATAACACATTTTGAATGTGTGAAATGTTGCTTTGTCAAATTCAAGTGCTCATATATTTTTTCTCATTCACTTTTCAAACTCCGAAATTGTAAAATTCATATACACACACACCTTCACACACGTCCATATATATTTATATATTTATTCATACACATGTATGCTGGTGTCATGACTATAATAGCGTCAGGTATACCTACTCAAAGATTAAGCATTTGATCAAAGAATTTCTGCCAACATTAATGGCTTTAGTATATTTGTTGTGATTTTAATCCACTATTTAATCTGAATACACAGAAAAGATTGTTGTCTCGACTACATGGCTCACAACGTGCATTTCA
Organism: Pteria penguin; assembly: GCA_035048485.1. Taxonomy (NCBI): domain Eukaryota; kingdom Metazoa; phylum Mollusca; class Bivalvia; order Pterioida; family Pteriidae; genus Pteria; species Pteria penguin. The sequence goes on from CM068581.1 coordinate 22,083,308, forward strand.
TGCGGAATCGGTCAAATACACTTCACCTTCTGCTGTTGGAATTTACTGGCGTGTTGTGAAAGAGCAGGTAATTCTTCTATAAGAGCTGTCATTGACCTCGACAAGAGTACTGAAGTTATGAACTTCGTACGTATAGCAGGTGAATATCAGATTTCCTTTGAAGATCTGTGTTCTTTCTTGGATCATAGCTAAATAAGAATGGCGCTAATACATGCATTTCAACTCTGTAATAATATTGATAACGTGATGCCATCAGTATGGGAAGACTATTAATCCACTTCCACACGCTTATAATAAATAAATAGATAAATATATGACTGAATAAATTGAAAGAGAAGTAAAATGGATCAGCTGGTGTTATTTATATGCTATTTAAGGGTGTACCAACTCAAAAGTCTTCTACAGTTGAATGAATTTTCTATAGTGTGGGTAAAGGGGAGGGATTCACGGAGATGGTAGAAAAGTATAGAAATGAAGAAATAAATCGATTCCCATATACATGTAGTAAAGTTAAAGAGTTAAGTTTAATATATTGACAAATACTCTGTCGGTCAGCGGCGTAATCAGTCAGAGTGAACGCATGAAATAACACAAAATTCCGTAAATTTACCGTAATCCAACAGCTTGTTGACCAGATTTTACTACGTTTCACGATTAGTCCAGATTGTGGAACAACTGACTACGATTAACTATAACTAAGTTACCACGCCTCTACTACGTGTCACGATAAGTCCAGATGGTTCAAAAACTGACTACCATTAACTATATCTAAATTGCGATGGCTCTTTTACGTGCCACGATAAGTCCAGATGGTTCAAAAACTGACTACCATTAACTATAACTAAGTTACCACGCCTCTACTACGTGTTACGATTAGTCCAGATGGTTCAAAAACTGACTACCATTAACTATATCTAAGTTACCACGCCTCTACTACGTGTCACGATAAGTCCAGATGGTTCAAAAACTGACTACCATTAACTATAACTAAGTTACCACGCCTCTACTACGTGTTACGATTAGTCCAGATGGTTCAAAAACTGACTACCATTAACTATATCTAAGTTACCACGCCTCTACTACGTGTCACGATAAGTCCAGATGGTTCAAAAACTGACTACCATTAACTATAACTAAGTTACCACGCCTCTACCACGTGTCACGATTAGTCCAGATGGTTCAAAAACTGACTACCATTAACTATATCTAAGTTACCACGCCTCTACTACGTGTCACGATAAGTCCAGATGGTTCAAAAACTGACTACCATTAACTATAACTAAGTTACCACGCCTCTACTACGTGTTACGATAAGTCCAGATGGTTCAAAAATTGACTACCATTAACTATATCTAAGTTACGACGCCTCTACTACGTGTCACGATAAGTCCAGATGGTTCAAAAACTGACTACCATTAACTATATCTAAGTTACCACGCCTCTACTACGTGTCACGATAAGTCCAGATGGTTCAAAAACTGACTACCATTAACTATAACTAAGTTACCACGCCTCTACTACGTGTCACGATAAGTCCAGATGGTTCAAAAACTGACTACCATTAACTATAACTAAGTTACCACGCCTCTACTACGTGTCACGATAAGTCCAGATGGTTCAAAAACTGACTACCATTAACTATATCTAAGTTACCAAGCCTCTACTACGTGTCACGATTAGTCCAGATGGTTCAAAAACTGAGTACCATTAACTATATCTAAGTTACCACGCCTCTACTACGTGTCACGATAAGTCCAGATGGTTCAAAAACTGACTACCATTAACTATAACTAAGTTACCACGCCTCTACTACGTGTCACGATAAGTCCAGATGGTTCAAAAACTGACTACCATTAACTATAACTAAGTTACCACGCCTCTACTACGTGTCACGATAAGTCCAGATGGTTCAAAAACTGACTACCATTAACTATATCTAAGTTACCAAGCCTCTACTACGTGTCACGATTAGTCCAGATGGTTCAACAGCTCAATACGATTAACTACTGTGTAACTACGATTACCTATAACTAAGTTAGGATTACGATTAACATTGATTAATCAATTATGTCGTAGACACTAAATATATAAATATATGGCTGACAAATATGAACCAAGTTTCATAGGAAGTCAAGTGCGAGTGAATCCGGCAACAGTGCGTCTCTGGAAGGTGAAACTCACAAATGTTTCTGTGAATATCGAGAAAGTCCAAGCTAAAATGGATTTTATACAAAGAGTTGTACTTAAAATAATATCAAATTATAAAAGGAGTAATGCAGGTATAATCATATTGATATTAATGTTTTGTAGATACGGCATATCGTAAAAATATTGACTACTTTTTGGCATAAGTCGTAGAGGTTTTGCGACAGGTTTTACTATGTTGGCGTAAGATTATAAGTAATGAATTCATCGTCAGTCGCGATGACACGCGGTAAAGGCGGAATTAAAATTTCATGCCGATTTTCCACGAGTTTGCCACAATTCACCAATACTGTGCTACGCTGACAAAAAAATGTGTTAAGACTGCATTACGTCATTGCTACATATCTACGTCTGAAGCAAGTCATGATAAGTTAGTTAGAATATTCGTGGTGGCTTCCCGACTTGCTTGGCCTTCCTACATTACTTGCTCCCGGCCAGTCCCGATTCGCAAGTCTAACGAGTCGGTAATCGAAGTAAATGTAGGCGCATTGTGACATGGGGTTTTGAGATCGTCGTTACGAAGCACGAAGTATAGATCTGTGAAGGATAATGCAAAAACTTGACGAATGGCATCTAGATTGGATGTACCATTCTAGCTACGAACGACCTTGTCTTATGTACAACCCCGTGTGACGAGGAATCATGATAATCAATGTTATTCTTACGCCGTATACATACTGTTATATTGGATCAATGATCTGATCTTCTTGCATGACCTTGACAAAGTGTGTGGTGGTCGGAGGATGCCTTTCTGTCATTTTTAAATCCTGTTAACAAAAGGTATTATTTTGATAGTTGTATTGATTAAATTTGATAAAATCTTTTGTCTTTAGAGTAACAATTAAACATATCTACTTAACATTCTGTCACATGGCCTTTATAATACGCATGGTTGGAAATAGACAAATGATCGTGGAACTGTAGCATGGGCTTAATTCATTAAATGAGGCTAAAATATAATAAAACAAGAGAGCATTAACAATACACCGATCCACTTTCGTCGAATTTTAAGCACTTTAGCGCAAAATACGACTATGATGACGTCACGCAAAATTGGACGTAGGACCTTTGATTATGATGACAGGCAAAACAATTAAAAGTCCGCTAAACATCGCTGTCTGTGCTGTGAAGTGGATCGGTGTATTGTTACATCTACTGTAGGATTGAATTTAATAAGATAGATTATTAATGTAGATTTATTTTAGATTTGGTTGAGTGTTATTTACATGTACTATCAATAGGTCATTTCCGAGTTTCGTTTCTTGTATTATCATTTAGGGAATAAACCTATTGTGTTTAATTGTTTCCGACAGGTATACCGTGGTTATACCGTTGGAAACAGTTTTCCAGCGACGCTTGCGGAACCAGGAAAAAGGTGGTTTCCAACGGTATAACCGTTGGATCAGACAGTAAAAGCCGAGGTCCCGTGTCACGGTAGGCGTGGCACGTAAAAGATCCCTCACTGCTTTGGGTGGGTCCGTTGCAAAGGTATAAATTTGTATGCAATGCAGCAGGCAGATGCCGTCACCATATACGTGAAATAATCATGGAGTGACGTGAAACAATATTCATTCAATCAATCAATTAAATTTTGTTCCTGTTAACATAAATGTTTTTCATTTATTGTAGTATGACTCACTTATGCATTATATATTCCAAGAAATGCATTAACGGTGTCAGCCCCTTATAATTGGGTGCATTATCAAAGTAGTAGAGGACATGTATTGCTTTAGCAATACTCTCAGAATGCTTTTTTTGTTTGTTTGTTTTGGGTTTTATAAAAAAAAATGAAGAAAAAAATATAATAATCATAATAATAATGATGATAATAATGATAATAATAATAACAATTATTGTTATTATTATTATTATCATATTTTTTCATATTTTTATGATTTTTTAAGATTGCAAGAAGAGTAGCGTGGAGGTATTTTTTTTTCTCTTTTTCGAATTTTAGTCTGGAACGGCCCAAAAGATTATATGAAACTTAATAGGAATAAAGCACCATAGATTCCCAAAAAGTGTAGTTGTTTTTCTTTCGGATCTGTCAACAGATGGCGCACCGTTGCCAAAAGTATGTCTTATACAGTATCCTCTGTTGACAATCGTCTTTTTCAGAACCACTGTATACAGAGACAAACTGAATGCATCAGAATGATAGAGAGGGATGTATTAAAAAGTGTTGCTGTTTTTGGATTTCTGTCCGCATCATTATATTTTATTCGTTTTTCACTTATTTTTGGAACATGACCATATTTATGCAAAAAAGCATTTCATAAATATTTTCCCTATGGCTAATTTTTGATGCACTTAACGGCTCTATTTAGCTAGAATCAATCATAGGAATGCTTTTGTAAAAGAATTATTCAAGACTGCATAAGGAAGGGGTTTGATTTTCACACTTTCAACTTTTTCACTACTTCTACATTGACTTTGAGGACAGTTGGCAGGTATTTTATGGTCCGGTACAAGACTTATGACCGCCTACAAGCATTGTTGTTTAATGTCGTTATGTGCAATGTTTTCTGTCTCAGGTGAGCGATATAAATCTCCCTCTGAATCCAAGTGAATGGAGTGGACATGGGGCCATATGAAGGCCTCCGTAGAATCAGAAGTTACTGGAAGATTAATTCTAATTGTCATTTGTGTATGAAATGAAAATCTGTTTCTTTCAGTAGACATAGACTTATATGGGTGTATCAATGGACTTTGAAATAGAGAGTCATACGGTCAGAGGTCTGAAAGATTTGAGTATATTGTGCAGTCAACTATTTCAACTATGTGCGGCAGTACAAAGTTTCGAATGATTTCAAAAGTCCCATATATATATGGGAATTTCCTTTAAGATATCATTTCACAGTTTCGGATTATGGCCATTGGTATCTTATCATTTTTACAAGTAAAATATATGCATTACTTTACTATCGATGATGTTTTTGTCATATAATATTTTGAAAATAAGTGCATACCACAAACTACAAAAAGAAACAAATTTTGGGTCCCATGGTAATGTAGCGAATCGCGAACTGACTTAAAATAAAATGATTTTATTCTCGAGTGTGGTGATCAAGTGAAATTTGAGGTAAGGTAGACCTAAAGGTGACAGTGTCAGTGCATAACTTCAGATGGTGTGTAGAGTGCTATACAAAATAGAAAACTGAAGACATCTGACAAAGCTGTATGACAAAAATCACCAAGGACATGCACACAAACACGAAATGATTTATCCCAACATAAAATCAAGTTTTATGCTTGGGTCTGACATTTTGGACTAAATAAATTCACAAATTAGTACTTACGCTGTCGAGAGTGCAACAAATAATCTACACAAGACTGTCAAATCACGAAGTTGTCAAATTTGTTGAAGATGGCTGTCAGTTGCAACCCTTTATATTACCATGTACCCACCTCGACGATTGAAACCAAACTTCAGAGTCTCCTGATCATAAATATAAAAAGCCAAATCAAACATGACATTTACGGTGTTTTGAATCAAAGATTTATATTGATACTAAAACTGTACCTTTGATTAAACTGTACTTGCAGGAAATGGGAAAGTTGCGCCCGTAAGGTTGTTAATTACATCTATTGAGTGACTTGTTATATCAATAGACTGTCTTAAATTGGTAACAAATGCAGTTGCTGTGTAATCAAATGCGTTTATGCTGCACTTAGCTTATTGGTCTATAACCTCTGCTAGATGCCGTTTTATCTGCAAACACAATATTCTCATTTCGCCATTTGTATATACAGTATGACGTCAGATCTTGCAGAACGCGACTTCGCATTCGTGACACTTCGGCAGCTGAAACATTTTTGTAAAGGAAAACATGATGCAACCTATTCACGAATGCACAATCTCTTTCGGCGAGATCTGACGTCATATTCTTATACGCAAATGACTAAATGGAGAATCTTGTCGTGTTTTCAGATAAAACGGCAGCTAGTAGAAGTTATAGATCTTATTTGGAAAAGATATTGCTATGGTCGAGTAAGTTAAATGTTCATTTATTGGATTATAGGTTGCAAGTTCGCAGTGCAAACGCTTATTTGTCACCAGAGGCTTGTGCATCCCGATACCGGCTGGTATCGCCGAAATTCCAACTTTTGATGAACAAAGTCTCTCTGACCCTCTCCCAAAAATCGCCGATATCAAAAGTGGGAGAAGGGCAGATAATCTCGGACTAGTGACTGTGGTAGTCATTGTCTGGGAACGCGGTGACCATTGTCTGGGACCGTAGTGGTCATTTTATAAGACCGTGGTGGCCGTTGTCTGAGACTGTGGTGGTCATTTCTGGGACTATAGTGGCCATTGTCTGGGACTGAGGTAATCATTGTCTGGGACTGTGGTAATCATTGTCTGGGACTGTGGTGAGCATTGTCTGAGACTCTGGTGGTCATTGTCTGGGACTGTGGTATCCATTGTCAGGGGATGTGGTGATTATTGCCTGGGACTGTGGTATCCATTGTCTGGGACTGTGGTGACCATTGTCTAAGACTGTGGTGAGCATTGTCTAAGACTCTAATGGTCATTGTCTGGGACTGTGGTGGTAATTACCTGGGACTGTGGTATCCATTGTCTGGGACTGTGGTGGTCATTGTCTGGGACTGTGGTATCCATTGTCTGGGACTGTGGTGGGCATTGTCTCTGACTGTGGTGGTCATTGTTCTGGGACTGTGGTGGCCATTGTCTGGGACTGTGGTGAGGATTGTCTCAGACTCTAGTGATCATTGTCTGGGACTGTGGTGATCATTGCCTGGTACTGTGGTATCTATTGTCTGAGGATGTGGTGGTCATTGTCTGGGAATGTGGTGATCATTGTCTGGGACTGTGGTGAGGATTGTCTCAGACTCTAGTGGTCATTGTCTAGGACTGTGGTGTTCATTACCTGGAACTGTGGTATCTATTGTCTGGGACTGTGGTGGTCATTGTCTGGGAATGTGGTGATCATTGCCTGAGACTGTGGTATCCATTGTCTAGGACTGTAGTGGTCATTGTCTGGGACTGCGGTGGTCATTGTCTGTGACTGTGGTGGTCATTGCCTAGGACTGTGGTATCCATTGTCTGGGACTGTGGTATCCATTGTCTGGGACTGTGGTGGTCATTGTCTAGGACTGTGGTGGTCATTGTCTGGGACTGTGGTGATCATTGCCTGGGACTGTGGTGGTCATTGTCTGGGACTGTGGTGAGCATTGTCTTAGATTCTAGTGGTCATTGTCTGGGACTGTGGTGTTCATTACCTGGGACTGTGGTATCCATTGTCTGGGACTGTGGTGGTGATTGTCTGGGACTGTGATCATTGCCTGGGACTGTGGTATCCATTGTCTGGGACTGTGGTGGCCATTGTCTGGGATTGTGGTGAGCATTGTCTGATACTTTAGTGGTCATTGCCTGGGACTGTGGTATCTATTGTCTGGGACTGTGGTGGTCATTGTCTGTGACTGTGGTGGTCATTGTCTGGGACTGTGGTGGTCATTGTCTGTGACTGTGGTGGACATTGTCTGTGACTATGGTGGTCATTGTCTGGGACTGTGGTGGACATTTTCTGGGACTGTGGTGGTCATTGTCTGGGACTGTGATGGCCATTTTCTGGGACTATAGTGGCCATTGTCTGACTGTCTGCCCATTCGCTGGTTATTGAGACCAGTAGATATAGTTAAAATGTGAATAATAAAATATAGGGTTTTGCTTTGTTAAATTCCATACAGGACGAGTTTCAATTTATCTTGCAGTTTTCTGTTTATGTTGACTTACGTATACAGTATATTAAACCAGACTTTTGGAAATGCCCATCTGCTTTTAAAATAATTCAACTCTTGTCCACATATAACCTTAAACAGTTTTATAATCTTGGTAATTCACTTATATATATATATATATATATATATATATATATATATATATATATATATATATATATATATATATATATATATATATATATATATCTATATATATATCTGTGGTGTATGTATGTATGGACATGTGTATGTGTGTGTATGCGTATGTATGCGTATGTGTAAGTATATTTATGTGTGTATGTGTATTTAAGTCTGTGTATAATTAAAACCTGGATCCGCCCCTTGGATAAGACCTTAACTTAACATTTGGCTTCATGACTTACTGTTTTTGTCTTAATTACTTACTATTGCCCTTCATAATGTATTGTTATCACTTTATAACTTTATAAAAGACTTTTATGACTTCATAATGTCAAAGAACAGTAATTAACGAGAGTCGTGATTGGCTGATGTGATGTAGGGAGAGAGGGACTACTATTTCGGTGTATCAGGGACTGTGATTGGATGAAATTATTTGATCATTCTATTATAAACTTCTAAATGACATACGTTTTTGACGTAATGTGATTGTGAAATGACTATTTCTTGTTAATAATGTAATCTTAAGACAGCTATGGCGTTCTATATATATATATATATATATATATATATATATATATATATATATATATATATATATATATATATATATATATGTGTGTGTGTGTGTGTGTGTGTGTGTGTAAAATGTGTATGTATGTATGTATGTGCATTCAGCTTTTGTATTAGAATGTATATTTGCATTCTCCTTTGTTATTTTTCCTTTAATCTTATGTATGATTACACTTTGTTGATGAGCCGGATGGCTCAAAGCTAATAATGATTCGAACCATTGTTTGAGACAGTGTCATACTAAATCACACTCTAACATTTATTAGCCGAGTTGCAAAACTCGGATCTTAATTTGATGAAATGTGGGCAGGCGCCCGTCAACAATTGTTTTCCAGACCATAAGTCCAATATGTTAAGTGCTATTGCAATGAAACTTCATACACCTACCATGCATGAAAGATGTGCCCTATTGTTTCTGGGGTCAAAAGGTCGAAGGCAAATGTCAGAGAGTGAAGTATCAAAAATTGGTTTCCGGACCATAAGTCCAATACGCTTAGTGCTATTGCAATGAAACTTCCTACACTCACTCACCATGAGTGGAAGATGTGCCCTATTTTTCTGGGGTCTAAAGGTCAAAGGTCAAGGTCATAGGAGTGGGGTATCATAAATTGGTTTCAGGACCTTAAGTCCAATACGTTTAGTGTTTTACAATGAAACTTTGTTCACTTACTAACCATGAATGGAAGATGTGCCCTATTGTTTCTAGAGTCAAAAGGTCAAAGATCAAGGTAAAAGGAGTGGAACATAAGAAATTGGTTTCGGGACCATAAGTCCAATAGGTTTAATGCTATTGCAATGAAACTTCATACAATTACACACCATGGGTGGAAGATGTGCCTTATTGTTTCTGTGGTCAAAGGTCAAGGTCATAGGAGTGTAGTATCAAAAATTGGTTTCCGGATCATAAGTGAGTGAAGTCCAATACCTTTATTGCTATTGGAATGCCTATACTTACTCACCATAATTGGAAGATGTGCCCTATTGTTTCTGGGATCAAAATGTCAAATGTCAAGGTAATAGGAGTGGGGTATCAAAAATTGGTTTTCGGCCATAAGTCCAATACGTTTAGTGCTATTGAAATGAAACTTCATACACTTACTCACCATGAGTGGAATATGTGCCCTATTGTTTATGAGGTTTTGCAACTCGGTACATTGCACCTGTGATGCAAATCTCTTGTATCATTAGTATGTTCTGTCATATAGTACTAATGAAGTGAATAAAGACAAACATATTAAAACAATGCATTTAATGTGTTGATCTAGATAATGTGCTTTTTTGTTAGGGTTGTTGTACACTTTTTATATATTTATTTTTTTATTCATGTCAATGTACATTCTAGTCAATGTATGGTTTTATATGTTTGCATTTTGTTTTTCTTTAACAAAAGTGTATGACACCAAGAAAAGCATAGTTATCATTATTTTATAATCCTAGACAGAAAAAAAGATTATTTTTTCCGAAATTCGAACCGGATTTTTTCCGAAAAGTCTTCCGGTTACACCCCCCTTCCGCAAAATCATCTTTATGAATAAATTCAGTTTGTAGCGGAGGATCCAATATATTTTAGAAAAAAAAAATGTGGGCGGCCACACGAACTGATAAGATGCTTAATGATGAATTTTATTCTAACAGATATTTTGATAATGTGTATGCAAAAAGGGGAGCTCATTTACCAAAATCCGCCACTGGAATTTTTAAGTCGAAACTTTAACCACTGGTTAAGCTATAACCAGCTGGCCCCTGATATATCTTGGGAATACGTATAACCTTATATGATTACTTAACAAGAATGGAATATAGCATTCTTCTCAGTCTAACTACATTTTAAAGTAATTCAGTGTTAGCACATGACTATGTAGACCTGCATTAATTTTCAATTTCTTAAAATGAATGTTAGGAAGACAAAAACAGAATATGCGTATGTATACATATTGCTCTTTAGAACTGAGAATATTGCATTTTATTTATTTTTCACACACCTTGTCGAATAGACCAGTATGTCCTACTATGTAAAGAATACACCGTTTAAGATATACATCACAGAAAGTCGATATATGATAATGTATACAGATTATTTGAAATAAATAATCAATTATGGTGTTAAGGGAAGATATTGTGCTAACTCATAAATAATCTCGGCTAAAGAAATTGTGCATTAATCAAATATAGAAGTTTAATATTTCCAAATCCCTGCCGTGAATTAGAATTTATTGTTCATTCAATACATACAACTTTAGAATTATTAAAGTTCTTCAACAATAGCAGTAAGCATTAACTGTTAGATGCGTGACGTCATGGCATGGTTGATAGGGGACTCTGTCTGCTGTTGGATTATTTGTTTGACTCTTGGTTAACCGTTATTCGGTAGCTCTGTACGGGGACGTTCATGTTTTGAGTATTGGTAAATCTATGTGTAAATATTGATGTGTGTTACATGGTGCTCATATCATGTAGTCACAGTGGGAGGATAACGCAAGGTAAGCGCACGACTTATCATATTTAAGTACTTTCATTTTCTGTTTTCATGGTTTTATGGGATAGAATCAGTATACGTATATACCCGTGACGTAGCTACGTACGCTTGATAAGCAGTTACCGGGTGCCTTCTTGTTAAAGTCTATGAATCGATTTATAATGTATACACGTGAAACAAATAAGTAACTTTACATGCATGTGTATACCGAACCCCCCCTCCCTCCCCCCCCCCTCCTTTCCCCACGCACACACAAAGGAGTCACACGGTATACCCTTAGAATTAGGCTTCATAATGCAGCAGTGTGAGACCGTCAAGGTGTGACACACATGTGATTATGTATTACAGGTGGTAATTACCATTTTACCACATTAATACCTCTTACATGTGTTGTCTCGTATAGATCGACTTATATTTTATAAAATCGCATTGTCAAAAGAAATTATGAAAGAACATGAAAACAGCTCTCATCGATTACACGTCATACACAAGAAGAAAAATCGATGACACAGAATGAATGTGCTGTTGATGCACTTGGTACACTCAACATAGGTACTATTCGACTTCTTAGTCCAGCAGAAAGTTTAGTCAAAGCTAGCACTTTCCCGCTAGGTGTATATATAACTTTAGCTGCTCTTTTTCTGAGAGGCATAGTTTTATGTAATACCAATTAATATGAACTATAATGATTTAATATCTCTCTCTCTCTCTCTCTCTCTCTCTCTCTCTCTATATATATATATATATATATATATATATATATATATTGGTTTTTGTTTTCGTTTGTTCGTTTTTTTTAAACAAGTCTACAATGACCACCACTAATCTATACAGTACAGACTAATGTTTTAATATATTTGCCTTCAAATATACCTAACATATATTACTGCTTATTCATTCATTGTAGGGAGGGGAGGTGTCACATTTAAGCTTTCAAAAGACCGCAATTTACTAGATAAAATAGGAACCCCAGCTGATCAGATGATAAAATTCTTGTTTAATACCAAGCATACTGTTTTTACTAGTCCAAACTGACAATGACAATGACAATATTTATTTCTCATAAATGTACATAAATACATTGAAGAGAAAATATAAACTATAATAACATATATAAAGTACATGCGTGAAGATTTTTACAAATGTATTTATAAATATCATAGTATAAGCGGTAATAAATACAATATGTGTATAATTAATAAACGACGATGGATTTTAAAGTTCAGAACAAGTGAGTTGAGAATTTAACCCGGAGGGCAAACTCTCTCTTTAACGACTTCAATAAATTTACATAGCTTCTTAAGTAAATTGATATTAGTAGATTGAAAAAGTTCTTTGAATTTATGAGTTTAGTGACTGACTGATGGGTTGACAATAGTCTCAAAGACATTTTACTGACTACTACTACTTAATTTCGAATACTGTTATACATGTACATGTAATGCATTTGGGACACTCATTAAGTTTTTGAATGTCATCATGAGGCTGTCATCAGAAAATGGCGCACGCGTAAATTATATGTGCTAAGTGACTAGGAAGAAACATTGAAGGCTTTCTTCGCTAAAATACATGTTTCTTCTGTATGATATTTGGTTTCATTGTCAAATGTATTTATTTTTTTTTGTATACGGTGATATTCCATATTTTCACTACATAGTGAGCATTGTCTCTCTCGACTTAATTTGATCGACATCGTTAGTTTAGGATCTACGTAGCTCTTATTTTGTTTTTTCGTTATTAAATGCACACATCTATAAATAAATACAGTCTTGTACTTAACCCTTTACTGAATCTAAGCTTAGAAATCAAGATTTCCTTTGAACCGATTACTTATGTTGTAATACAGGCCGAATCAATGTTCTTTTAAAACACTCGTTTTCAATAAGAAAAATCGGATTAAACTGTTCTCTTGTTTAATTATACACAACAACTAAGGGATTATGGTTTCGTGTTTGTAATTTACCCAATGTTTGAATTCTTTATCTGAAGTCTAACTGTCGTACGAATTAAAGCTAAAGCTATAAGGGGACGACCATTTTGATTCTGAAAGGGGGGGGGGACAGTTGGCACTTTTTGGAAATAAATATTCTGACTCTGAAAATGCTGGAAATAAAAAATCTGGCTTTGACTGAAATGAAAATAAATATTCTGGCTACTAGCCTGTACATATACCAGATCATGCAAATATAAAGCTGAATGTTGATTTTTTTTTCCGGCTCGCTTCGCTTGCCAGATGATCCCTATGCTATAATGTGTAGTAGTTTAACTGTGTAACTCATATTTCAGCGGACTTTATAGCATTGGACAAATCGTGCTATTCAATATGTTCAACAAAACTTGATAGAATTATTGCTTTTAAAAATATATTTGCATGTTCATTTTGAGGGGCAGACAGGGGACAAGGGCTCTACCATCTGCTTTCTGAGAGATTTTCTCTTCAGATTCTTGTTCGGAATAGTGCCGCCAATTTCCAATCCCTATCCCCAACTTCCCCTCGTGTTGTCCGCCCCTCATTTATATGCCAGACACACCAATATTTTAAAGTTAAAACGAGTGACCAAAAGGAGTCTTAATTAAATTTGTCTCATATCTCACTTGAGCACATATGCAAAGTTGATGTTTAAATTAAATTATATGCATTTCAAAATTTATGGTGGCCATATATGTTGACAGTGTTTCATTCCTTTTACGTTTCATTCAAATCAGTGCAACAGGATGTTAGTCAAATGTGTTTAACACATTTATTCAAATGTAAAATAAACACAAACAAACCTTTGAAATGAGAACAAAAGTAAAACAACACAAATGTGTATCTTCACTTAACACACATGATAGCAAAAGTAAAAAGAGTCCCAAATGGGCCAATATTGTCCCCCTTATACATAGAAAACATTGCACAATGATATTGAACAATGATTGTAGAGGGCAATAAGTCTTTAATTTCTTTAACAATTTTAAAACATATAAAATTGTACACGAGGAACATCTTTGTTTAATATCTACCAAGCTTTCTCAGATTTAATCCAGAGGTAGAGAAGACAAAGTCAGAAATGTGAAAAATGAATATATCAAAAATATTTCTGAAATGCTTTTTTTGCATTAAAATAACATAGTTCAAAGTAAATCAAAAACGAATAAAATATTATCATTCAGACAGGAAGCCAAAAACAGCAACACTTCCTCACACATCTTCTATAGTGATAAATGGAAGTTCTCCCCCTGGATACTGGAGACTAAGAGAGACTATACACTTCACTATAGAAACTAGTAGTATAAAGAACTATGCAATTAAAATAGTGTTTGCATATCATTTGTTGAGTTTACCTTATAATAGAATGGATTTTGTTAACAAAATAATTATAGAAAGATGTGTGTTAATGGCATATATTACAATGCAATTCTAACAAGTATTTATTGACAACAAAAAAGCCAAGAAAATAGATAATCTGTCGAAGGGTATTAAGGAAATAAATTTTCTATCCTTCAAAGATCTGAAAATAGATAATCTGACTCGACCAAATTTGCCAGCCCCCCCCCCCCCCTCTCGAATCAAATGGTCTTCCCCTAGTCAAAAGTACAGTGCACAATACCAGAACCTCACGTTATTGGTGTACTTAATAAATTCAATTCCGATTTATAGGAATAGAGACTGATTTAATAAAGAGAAATTTAGAGATTCGTCACGAGACGAGTGTTTGTCTGTGATTCCTTCATTTTTTGTACATAATATTGGTTTGGCCAATTCCACAAGAACTTTGACCCTGTTTCCTGTTTCAGAATCCCTGCTTTATTATTATACTCCCCACAAACGAAGTTTGGGGGAGTGTATATTGGAATCACCTTGTCTGTTTGTTTGTCTGTCCAGAAAACTATAACCTTGTCTATAACCTTTGAACCAAAAGAGATGTACACTTCATACTGCACATGTGTATTCCTTGTGGCAAGACCTTCCTGTCGGTACCAAAATTTTTGACCCCGTGACCCTGACCTTGATGTTTGATCTACTTTTGAAAAACTTTAAGCTTAGCCATAGTTTTTGAAACAAAAGAGCTGGGGACTTCATACTGCACATGTGTATTCCTTGTGGCAAGACCTGTCTGTCAGTACCATATTTTTTTTACTTTGTGACCTTGACCTTTGACCTACTTTTGAAAAACTTTAATATTAGCCATAACCTTTAAACCAAGAGCGATTGGGCCTTCATACTGCACATGTACATTTCTAATGGCAAGACCTGTTTATCGGTACCAAAATATTGACCTCGTGACATTGTCTTTGACATTTGACCTACTTTTGAAAAACTTTAACCCTTGCCATGATTCTTGAAACAAAAGAGATGGGGCCTTCATACTACACATGTGTATTCCTTGTGGCAAAGCCTGTCTGTCGGTAATAGAATTTTTACCTCGTGACCTTTACCTTGGTCTTTGCCCTACTTCGAATTTTGTTGTCGCGGGGGGTATTTGTGCCGTTAGGACCGTTCTAGTTTTACATGATTTTAATAAACATGAAAATTTAAGCACGGTAAATGTTGAAAGTAAATCATAGATACATGTTATCGTAGGAGGGTTGTATAGTAGAATATCTCTGATGAGAATGAATACATTTATTCTCATTATTACGCATGGACAAGTATAGAGAATACAATGTAATACATACAATTTGAATACATGTGCATGTACAGAGTGTATAATCACAATTAATTGAAAATTAAGATGGAGAGTTGACTGTCTTATCAACAATATCGACTCTAACATTTGGATTTGTATGGAAGTAGTTGCTATGAAATATTCTTTTAGCAATCCCAATGCAGCTGAACAAGTGACGGTATTCTTAATTCACTGTTGAATACTTGTTTTTGGTTTCATTATTAATAGTTTATATCTTTCGCCAATCCACCTATTTGCAAAGAGAGTTTAACAGCGTATTCAGTATTCACAAAATATACATGGATATGTTGTTTGATATTTACCCTAATTGACAATTATACATCATGCAAAAATATGCTATAGTTTAACTAACCCTGACGGCAGTATTGAATGGGATCAATAGTAATCAGTAGAGAAAAAATCCTAATTTCCGGGCTTAATCATATTTATTGCCACAGCATAGCAAACGATTTTTATGGGGTCGGTTTTTGTCAAGACTTTGTAGTAAGTTAAGCCTTTGTCTAGGGATGCAGGCGATCCATGTTCGAACCCTCCCCCCACCCTTACACACACACACACATAGCCACGCCGCCCCGATAGTCCTACAGTGCAGTGTTCGAGATGTTGGAATCCGTTTACTTCTCTTGTATGGTTTGCTTTAAGTGGTTTAATGAGTATAGTGTTACATAAAAAGCTTTTAAAAATTGATTATCCTAAACTTATCGAGTAAAAATGTTTTAAACTAATACCATTCCAAATTTCGAATAATAGAGAGTGATTACGGATTAGTTACTTTTGTGTCACTTTTAACTTGATGACTGGAAATCAAAATCTAGGAAATGCGACTAGTATTAGCAGATACTTTGATGCAGTTTCACATGTTTCTCTGACTGGACCTTGAAAAGTATAATCTCATTCTATGTAAAAAGTCACTTGTAGCGTATGTGTCTTTTGTACAAATATCTCTCTGAAAGATCTCGTTCCATTAAGTAAAGTATTACGTGGATTTGTGAAGTACCCATTATCTCATAGTATAGTAGGATAGCATTACCTCGACATTCGGTTGCCAAACACGTTGTCATTAAATAACAATGAAGGACGAATCAGTCGTTTGTCCACGAATTTTGCGAACGACCCCCGTATAGTCTACCAGTGATATGCATAAGAGTATAATATCTGTGATCTTTGCTAAAGTGTTCCGGTTCAGATGGTGTTTAGAAACCAGCTGAGGAGAAACCCCAACGTTCTGTCCATCTTAGCTATGGACATGGTGAACAAACAATAAAACATCGAAAAGGAAAATTGTAGATACATGTATATAGATAATGTTATATATGATGTTTATTAAATATAGGATGTAAGTATGAAAACAAATAGTTCTTGGTTAAAGACATCTTCTTCGTGTGTTCTCGTACTTCTGCGGTCACACGATAGTATCATATATTGTTTATGGTCCAACATTCCTTTTCCTTTACTAAAACCCTTTAATTTCTCTAAAAGCTTACAATCCTGAAAGTATTGTTAGACAGAAGCAGTACTATGTCGTTCAGGAGGACTTCATAGACCAAAATTTTACTCAGTATAATGTAGCCGCAAGTAGTGGCCCTAAATGAATGATTCATTTAGGGCCACTACTTGCTGCTAAGTATAATGTAGATCAATACATGTCGATGGATAAGGTAAAAGGATGCATTGTAGACAATACTGATTTTTCTTTGTATATGTATGTTAGATTGATCAAACATATTCATTATTGTGTTCTTTTATTGTTCATCATACAGTCATGTCGTCTACATCGAAGCAGTTCTAATTAATATAGTCCCTGGAATACTCAAACCAAAGACTATTGAGAATATCGACAGTGGGATCTGATGATGTGTATCTTCCCACACTGTGCTACTGTTGTAGTGTCTTAGGCGTTATACATCTCAGAATACATTTACTTCAAATAAATGCAAGGTCAATCAATGCTCTTGTCAATAATACATTTATCACACTGAAATATCGCAAGAATTCGAGACAAAAGTCGAAGTTTACCACAATATTAATCCTTCGCCAAATTCCGGAAATATTAACACGAATAATGCTGACATCTGAATATTACAGAGTATTTTCTGGGTGTTTTGAACTGTTCTGTCATACATAATGATGTGGTAATTTTATTTCAGTTAATTTATGCATAACATTGTTTTAGGTCACCGGGACAAAATGTCAGGAAAACTTTTTTTACTTGCGACCTTGACCTTGAAGTTTGACCTGCTTTTCAAAACTTGTTTAACTGGTTAATTTTACTTGCGGTGATAGATACAAAACATGACAGTTTCTTTTATATGAATGCTTAGTCAGAGTTATTTTTAAAGGTGTTTTTTCACATATACATTTCTTGTACTGCAAAATACTGTGCAGGTAGCTGTCATGTCTTGTCAAACTTCGATTCGATCCCGGTTTGACCAAGTGGTAGCTTTTCAGCGTATCGGCTCAAGGCCGTTATTTACACCATGTCATACGATTCGTCCATTACCTTACATTAGCTGCTAACATACAAGCAGCAGATGTCGGAGATTCCCTAAGCTAAGACAGAGAAGTGGGACTTGTAGCCTCGTACCTTGACGATCCAAGCTCTACATACAGGGAAAGGTCTAACTGTTGGCCGTTGTTATGTCCAAGTTGCAATTATGAACTGCTAGTGTTCTTTATGTGTTCAGTGTTCTATCCGAACTACCAATATTCTTTATATGCTCGGTGTTTTATCCGAGCTGCCAGTGTTCTTTATGTGTTCGACCTGTTATCCGAGCTGCCGGTGTTCTTTTCGTGTTCCGTGTTTTGTCCGAGCTGCCAGTGTTCTTCATGTATTCGGCGTTTATCCGAGCTGCCAGTGTTCTTTTTGTGTTCAGTATTTTGTCCGAGCTGTTAGTGTTACTTATGTGTTCGGTGTTTTGCCCGAGCTGTCAGTGTTCTTTATGTGTTCGGTGTTTTGTCCGAGCTGTCAGTGTTCAATGTGTTCGGCGTTTTGTCTGAGCTACCAGTGTTGAATCTGGTATTGTGTACGAGCCGCCGGTTTTAGTAGCCGGTATCATTTATTAGTCCGTTGTTGTGTCCGCATACGAGTTGCCAGTATTCCTTATATTTTAGAATCAGGTGCTGTGTCCGAGCTGCCAGTATTCTTTATATGTTTGGTGTTGTGTGCGAGCTGCCAGTCTTGTTAATGACTCCAGCATTGTTTCCTAGCGACCGTTACTATTTCTTAATCCAGTGTTGTGTTCGAGCAGTCAGTTTGAGCTGTTAGTGTAATTTCTGTGTCCGATATTGTGTCGAAACTGCCAGTCTTATGGGTCTGGTGCTGTGTTTGAGCTGCCATTTTGTTTGAGTTATCAACATTATTTATGGGTCCGGTGCTGTGTCCGAGCTGCCAGTTTGAGTTATCATTGTTATTTATGGGTCTGGTGCTGTGTCCGAGCTGCCAGTTTGAGTTATCATTGTTATTTATGAGTCTGGTGCTATGTCCGAGCTGCCAGTTTGAGTTATCAATGTTATTTATGGGTCCGGTGCTGTGTCGGAAATGCCAGTTTGAGTTATCAATTCTATTCATGGGTATGGTGTTGTGTCGGAGCTGCCACTTTGAGTTATCAATGTAATTTATGAGTCATGCGTTGTGTCCGTGCTGCCAGTTTGAATTATCAATGTTATTTATGGGTCTAGTGTTGTGTCCGAGCTGCCAGTTTGAGTTATCAATGTTATTTATGGGTCTGGTCTGGTGTTGTGTCCGAGCTGCCAGTTTGAGTTATCAATGTGTTTATGGATCTGGCGTTGTATCCGAACTGCCAGTTTGAGTTATCATTGTTATTTATAGGTATAGTGTTGTGTCCGAGCTGCCAGTTTGAGTTATCATTGTTATTTATGGGTCTAGTGTTGTGTCCGAGCTGCCAGTTTGAGTTATCAATGTTATTTATGAGTCTGGTGCTATGTCCGAGCTGCCAGTTTGAGTTATTAATGTTATTTATGGGTCCGGTGATTTACGATGGTTTCTTCAATACTTTTACCATAGAAGATCACACATCAAAATACATGTGAAATAATTACGTGGTTGTATGAAATTTTATAACAATCTACACTATATCTATTCTCTGTATGTGATGCAATTTATATATTATTGATTTCCGCGTAAACTTTCGATATTCAGTGCAAATCACGTTTCTAAGATTTGTATTTGTCATTATCGTCTTGTAGGCCCAGCATGTTATAATACCTATTATGTGTTAGAAGTAGAGTACGTGCAGTATTATTTTCAGTATTATCCACAGTAATTGTGTCACCTGAATGCCGATGTTTTATTGCTAGATATCACGAGATTATCACATTGGTTAACGCATAATGCCCAGTTGTTTTTGTAATTACACATCTACTTATGTAACAATATATTTGAATAAATACACGGTCACATACTGATTCTTAACTCTTGTCATAGAGACGTGCTGGATACATACACAGACACTTGTAGCAGAATATACGAATTGGCTTTATCATGAATCGATCTTTTGTGACACAGACAGACAGACTTTATTCTGAATTTTAGGCATTAGATAGTAAACACAGTGGGAGATTTTATAATGGATTTTTTGTAACAGGCATACATACTAACTTTGTAATAAAAGCATTGTGTAGTCAACACCTACAAAAGATTCTATTATGTTTGAAATTAGAAAAAAGATATTTCATGCTGAAAGAAATATTTGTATCAGACCAAAACATAATCCCCAGTCTAACTATAAAATATGTACATGTATGACATTGTATAAACGCCACGGTAAAGACACTTAATAATGAAATTATTTGTTATAACAACATACTGACTATATAATTAGTTTGTCATTATACAAACAGCATGAAAGATAGACATACAGTGAATTTACCCCATATAACGGATAACCAGACTGACTGACTATATAATTAGTTTGTCATTATACAAACAGCATGAAAGATAGACATACAGTGAATTTACCCCATATAACGGATAACCAGACTGACTGACTATATAATTAGTTTGTTATTATACAAACAGCATGAAAGATAGACATACAGTGAATTTACCCCATATAACGGATAACCAGACTGACTGACTATATAATTAGTTTGTCATTATACAAACAGCATGAAAGATAGACATACAGTGAATTTACCCTATATAACGGATAACCAGACTGACTGACTATATAATTAGTTTGTCATTATACAAACAGCATGAAAGATAGACATACAGTGAATTTACCCTATATAACGGATAACCAGACTGACTGACTATATAATTAGTTTGTTATTATACAAACAGCATGAAAGATAGACATACAGTGAATTTACCCTATATAACGGATAACCAGACTGACTGACTATATAATTAGTTTGTCATTATACAAACAGCATGAAAGATAGACATACAGTGAATTTACCCTATATAACGGATAACCAGACTGACTGACTATATAATTAGTTTGTTATTATACAAACAGCATGAAAGATAGACATACAGTGAATTTACCCCATATAACGGATAACCAGACTGACTTTGCGATGAACATACCACTGTGTGTAATGCACAAAAGCGATGCTTTATAGTGAATTGACCTGTCGTAACAGTCTGGTTGTCGTTAAATAAGAAAAGTGATGTTGCGTAGAGACTGTCCCGTTGTTGCTGACACTGAGTAAATTGTAAGAAATGAAGCGTATAATGGCTATAGTGGTACAGTCTGATGGAAACCAGGTCTTTGTTCTGTTTATTTATTTATCCCATATAGATGTGGAATAAAGATCTAGTTTTAATAAGATTGATACTCAAATAGTATTTTCATTCCGACTGCTAGTCGCGATGCTTAAATGAGAAACTCAGTATAAACCAAATACTGGAATAGCGTGTTGCATGTGTAAGTCAAAACCCGACCTACATCAGTCGTCTCAGTAGCTTACATATCCAGTAAAGGAATGTCTTGCTTGAACATATTTTACACATTATCACCCCAGTTCAAGCTTGCTCCATGTAACAGGCCCCCCCCCTTTCCGGACAGCTTACAGCTCCTGGATTCATGAACCTACTTATACATGATTATATAGCTCTCCATTAGCTCACAGTAACAGATACCCGGATTTGGATTTATTATTATTATTATTATTTTTTTTTTGCAATGAAAACTAGTCATAAATACATTGACTACCTTGATCATGATTGAGCCTTTTGTAAAAGTGCGCTGTATTTATAGATTATTATGTAGACAGGAAAGTGAATAGAATTCACCAAGGTACAGGTACCCGGCCACTATAATATTAACGTCATATTGATGTAATTTTATCAATATCCAATACACATATTACGATGATCTTCCTAGACACTGTGAAGGCAGCGATCTTCTATTATATTTTGTGCTAAAGGAGGTATGTGTGTCTTCATGGAACACCTATAGATAGATAGGTCAACGGTATAATACATTCAACCATTATGGAATGACTCCATGGCTCAATTAATTGATCCAATTGATTTTAAGAGCACAGGTACGTCCAAATGATCAGGCAATGGTCTATACTATAACATTGATCTTCTGGTGGCGTACTTGATGCACGAGTTGCAAATCACAACTTGGATACTGGCGTAGTTTCTCATGTCTGGGAACTGCATGTTAATGACTTTTCATTGGAAGAGCTATGAATTGCTAATCACACATATTGGATGTTTTATTGGATATAACCGTGACACGCTGAATATCAGTAAGTGAAAGATTCTGAGATTGTTTATTTTTTGCCGCTTGACGACGGTTCGATCGTATATGGATAATAAAGGTGTGCCTAGAGTATACGACAAGGTAAGAGCCTGAAGAAGACATGGCATTTTTATACTGTGATGGTGTGTGTTGGGGTCTCATAATGACAGATCGGGTTTGACGGTAGTAATCTTGTATTCATTGCTGCAGTATTTTGACATGTAAGAGCACAAATACACTTGTATAATAATATTGTGAAGTAAAGTTTAAAAAGTTCTATAATTATGATTTTTTGCAGAAGGGAATTTGTATTCAATTATCTACATTTTTGTTGTATTTTGTATTTTCATTTAAGTAATACGAAGGTCTTGAATTCTTTTGTGAAATGTTTTGTGTAAAATTAAACGGGTACCTGAATAAGGAATTAGGTATTGAATAGCCTATGGCTTCTTCCTTCTAGTGTACTCAACGGCGGGTTAACACATTATGATGATAGTAGTAGATATATATATTTATATATATAATTTTCCGAAAAACAAATGTAATATATGGGACTGTGGTTAAGGCAATGAACCATCATTGTCTGTTTCAGAAATTTGGGAGAAGAGGAGGGGTTGTAGCTGATAGATAAGGAAAACACAAACAGAAAGCGACTTTCAGACATGAGTATCCATATTAAAAATGAGTAACATTAACAAAGACAAGACCAACCGGAAAGTATCGACGCGATTTATTTTCATTTCACAGATGTATACATGTATGACTTAAATAATCAGAATATAAAGATATTTTGTAATATAATAAACCATACAAAAGTTAAATAGCAAGATTTCAACATATAAAAATATAGATATATTTATAAATGGATGATCTTGGGGGAAATAATAAAATAAAATGCAAAATTTCATAAAAATTCATACTTGGAAGAGGAAGAGTATTAATGTGTTCAAGACGGCTACAGACGGGTACAGTTGCGGCTACATTGGATTACGTTATAATTGATTGATTTTTGTTTTACGTCACACCACGAATATTTCACGTATTTGGGGAGGCATCTGCCTGATGCGGGGCATACAGATTTTGACCTTTGCAACGGACCCACCCGAAGCAGTGAGGGATCTTTAATGTGCCATGCATACCACGACACGGGGCCTCGGTTTTTACTGTCCCATCCAAAAGACAGAACACCGGCATGACCAGAGCGAGACTCGAACCCCGGCCTCCCGATCAGGAGTCCAGCGCCATACCACTAGGCCACGCCGGCTTGATTACGTTATAAAATCACCGTACTATTAAGGACAAGACTTTGTGTTCGGGTTAAACACTGCCCGTGATGCAGGCGATCCCATTCTCGAAGAAGGACATCCGGGTATTTGATAAGGGACATTCGGAACATTTGGGGTAAAATATCGGACTTTATCATAGAGACCAATGCGTATTTCTGGGGGAATTTTGGTAAAAAGGAATAATTAAAATATTTCATCAGTCAAACAAGTAAATTTTGAATTTTTGTTTTATATATTTTCGATCTGATTTTATGAGCAAAACCTTTTAGAATTTAGACGAAAGTTATATAGTCGCTTATGGTAAACCCCGAGTTTTACCCCAAGCGTCGGATGATACAACCATTTATATAACTGTGGAAGATCCAAACGTCTCAGCTGAAATTTTAAACCATAACCTAGAAAAAGTTTACTCTTGGTCTAATAAATGGCTTGTCAATTTTAATACTCAAAAAACTGAAACTCTATTAATTTCACGTAAAAACAACCAAAACATCGTCCCTTTCTTTTCTTGAACAACAATCGTATACAAGATGTTGATACACATTATAAGTCATGCCAATGGAACGACCATATTAACGCAACAACAACAAAAGCTTTGAACAAATTAAATATTCTTAGGAAACTCAAGTTCAATCTTTGACAGATTGACATTACAAACTATGCATTTCTCATTCATACGTCCCATATTAGAGTATGTGGATATAATATGGGACAATTGTCCAATATATTATAAAAAATATGAACAAATTAATATTGAAGCTGCTCGCATTGTAATTGGGGCTACAAAACTGGTTAGTCTGCGAAATTTATATCAAGAATGTGCGTGGGAAAAACTTGGAAGACAGAAGAAATTCTTATTAATTAACCCAATTTTTCAAAATAGTAAACGGTTTATCTCCCCAATATTTAAATGATCTACTCCCTCCTCAACATCTACAACATGGTTATAATACTAGACATGCGGACAGCTTCACTCATATAAATTGTAATACTACTCACCATATGAATAGTTTTTTCCCTCTTGTATTCGCCTTTGGAACTCCCTTCCCAAAAATATCACAGAAATAGACAATATCCATACATTCAAATCACAATTAAGTAAATTAAAACATCCTACATTAATCCCAAAGTATTACTATATTGGTACCCGTCGTTGTCAAGTTCTTCACGCTCGACTTCGAATGAGTTGTAGCAGTCTCCGCCATCATTTGTTTTTGAAAAATATAGAACCGAATCCGTATTGCACATGCGGAGGTATTGAGTCTACTGGGCACTATCTCCTTTATTGTCAAAATCATTCTAACCAACGTCCTGTTTATTTGAATACCCTGAATATGCCACTTACTACACATTTACTTTTTTAGGGTGATGTCAACAATACATATGACACTAATGTAAAATTTTTCTTAGCAGTTCATAATTATATTTTTGCTACCAAAAGATTCACATAGATTATTTTTAAAACCTCTGGAACACCCCTTTTCTCCCCCCTTTTTGTTTAAACATCAAAAACTCGTCATACAAAAACCATGTATGTAATTACGAACATATATAATGTATTCCGTATTTCATCAAATATAAATGAAAACATATATATTTTATTGATTAATACATGTATACATCAATTGGATACATTTATGACTAAAAGTAATGATTTCTGTATTTTTGCAAAGTATCCATACATTACATGTATATAAATAGAATATATTAGTTGTAATAATTTATTAATTATTAGTTGCACTAATGTATTAACATAAATATACATTTATTCATATTGTCCTCTTATGTATGTCCATCAATACAGGGAGATGGATTAATATAATTGATTCACTTTTTTCCAAATCCCTATTAATTTATACATTTCTATACATTGCACATGCTGCTTATTTGGAAATAAATATTGTTTAAGCTAAGCGTCCTAACTAGATTCCTCTTGTATCTACATGGACGAATATAGAGAGTGACGTTAGGCCGACTTCTAGAATCCTCATTCCGTCTCTATTTGGATTAAACAGTATTTAGTATAATTTACACGTACAAATATACACAGCAAGGTTTGAGATTTCGGATTTGACAACTAGACTGATCATCTTATATTAAGTCATCTCCTAAAGAAATTGAGTTAACATACATGTTACGGACAGAGAGTTGATCAAAAATAATATTTAAACCATTTTATATACAGTGGAACATCATTGTGTCGAAATCATCATCCAGTTGGAAGGGTTAATTACAATATAGTTCTTTATATGACCACAGCAGTAGAGATCTGGCGAAACTTGATAAGGATCATGTTCTGGTGAACTGTAATGTGGTTGAGGTCAGCCAATCAGTTAAATTCCCCTTGGCCAATGAATGAATCGGCTAGATTTTTCAGTAGAAGCTTTTGGCAGTTTCTGTTCAGGAAGTTTACGGAAAGACGAAGTATGACCACCTCTTGAGAAAACAAACGCATTGTGAACTACTGCAGAGAGTCCGGTTAACAGCTATATAGAACAAATATTATCAAGAGTATACGAGTAATAATGGCGACATATGATGCTTCAACTTGTTTTACTAACAGAAAACCCATAATTCATAGGTATAACGTGATTGGCCGAGGGGAATTTCGCTGATGGGCTGACTTGAACGCCCTTAGAGTTTACCAGTACATGATCTCTAACATATCGAATTTCGGATATCTTTACCGCTACAAAACAAATAGAGAAGCGAAAAGAGGTCGGTTTTTTAATCTGACCAAAGCTTTTACTTCTTGAATATATAAAATAAGCAAGGGAATACCCCTAAATGAATGTGTTCGTAACCCTTTACATTACTTATCAATATCTGTCGATGTTTGTCTTAAAATATGCTTTATTCAACATGAAGTGTTCGACTTTTATTGCTTATCTCTTGACAGTGTTATGTATAGCTCAGTTAAGATTTAATTTCTTTATTTAGTTGTTGACCTTTACAAATTCGTTCTTCATTTTGCGCGTTTATGTTTACAACTACATAATGCAATACAGGAAGATAAAAATAGTCGTAATTTACGTAGCTGACTATAAAATGATGAATCAAAGTCCGAAAACTAGAAAATATAAGATAATTTCTGAGAAAATAAAATCAAAGCGAGTGACCTAGAGTCAGTCATTGCACTGGGATACCCCACTGGTGATCACGTGAATAAACAACTTACAATATTTACGTAAAGTAAGCGCATGAATATTTCGTTACAAAATTTCCATGTAATGTATATAAACATATACGAGCCCGTAAATGAATCGTCCCCGTTTGTATTTTCAATTTTTGTAAACGCACAGTTTTTACAACAGCATTTTAACGAAATTTTGAAGCGTGAAGTTTTTCTCTGCGTAGATTTGATTCAGACACTCTCGGATCAATATCTTGATTGAACGGCGTGGTAACACACGGTTATTTCTTCGCAAAGGACTCCTTTAAAAAGTGGTACCGTCAGTTTGTATAATCAAGTAGATAATTGGGCAGATTTGCAATTCAAATTTATGACAAAGGCACTCGAATATTATTTTGAATAAGTCTTCTTTCATGATTTTCACTTTACTAGGAAAGTGGTCCGCTTTGTTTCCTTATTTTGTCTACTTATTATTCCTTTTGTAATATATGCTGTAAATGTGAAGTCCGGATTATTTACTCAATCACAAGACTGAGGAATAAAAACAATATTTTTCTTACCATAAATATATGATCATTTCATATAAGTAGTCCTTGATTTTGAGGACCTTGTTAAGAGATCGTTGTTTCTGGAGTTACCTTTATGGACATGGGTCGGAAGGACCGTTGTGGCCGAATCTCTGTGAATAATAGATCACGTGAATAGAAATCTCTTGGGAGGGATGATAAAGCGCCAATTGTGTTATTATTGACTGATTTAGAATGTCCAGTTTTAGATGTTCATAATTAAACACGCCAGCAACAAGTCTGATATTGAAAGCTTGCACTCTGGGCATATAGTACTTCATATCCTGAGAAGAGGTAAACGCTAGTTAACAACGTAAATCCAATTATGAATACTGCATTTTAAAGCATTTTTCAAATATTAGATATCAGTGGAAGGTACTTGTTTGATAAGAGTTATGAATGCATGTCGAGTACTCGACATACGTTATCGCCCTCTTGAAATGTGACAACGACAAAACAAGGCTCGGGTATTGTTCTTTACCTTTTGCCAGTGACATTCTTAAGTACTACATTTCACGGTAAGTAAACTAGAAATTTCATGCACGGATGTATTACGAGAATATTGTCATAGTTATTGTCATAGTTAACGTTTTGCATAAGTAACGCAGCAACAACAGGATCCAATACTACCACATGAGCTTGGTGTTTTTCTTTCAGAAATTCCCAAAATGGTTTAGAGGACCTATTAGTCTAGTTCGAACGTTCTTTACTTAGATCTGACATTGCAAACTTTTATTTAATGCTAGTGGAAATACTATTCATAAATATATTATTTGAAACCGCTCAACACCATGCTGAAAACTTCATCCATCATGCTGTTACTACACCCCGAGTCTGATGGATTCATGGGGTCTTTTTCCTAGTGATATAGAGTAAGATTTCCACCCCTCTTTTTAAATCTGCCATCATGTATATATGCTGAAGTGCGACCATGCGTTGCTCGTCCGGAGATTTGATAACATGCACTTCATACGATCAAGTCTGATCTTCGTACTCCGGTTGCTTCCTGTTTCTTGTGTCTGAGGAAATCAAGTTTGCAGTGGAGGCAGCCACTTAATGCTACATTAATTAACCCAGACGTAGTTCCTTCTGCATTTGATGTCGGAATCACGTCTCAATTCAAGTATTTGACGTCAATCAGTCCTCTAAGAATTAATTGTTCTTTAATTGAAAGTGTAAAATTAATTCAATAAATATACAAGTCGCTATAGCAACGCTGGATCATGTTGATTATTGATTATGCTTTGTTTGTATTATACATCGAGGTGGCGAAGGTGTGGGTGTTAGCACTGGGGGTGTAGAAAATAATGATTTGATTAATTATATATTTCGCTATATATAACGGAAAGTACATGCATGTTGGATTTGACATACTGGTAAGAGGTGAAATAAGAGTTGTATGTAGTTTTATATTATTCCCGTGTAACCATTACCTTCACACTGGTAATTTTTAAGTCGTCGATTAAGACACACATCAACTGATAAAGTCCGAAAGGCGTGACTGATAATCTGTCGTTCGTAACATTTTGTCAGTTTTTTCTATTCAACATTGAAATGTGTTTATACTTGGCACAAATGTTTTATACCAAATCATGTGTCATGATCCCAACAACAACATCAGTATTCTCAACTGAACATAGCACGGTACAAGCATACAGCAAGGGTTTTGGGGAGGGGAAGTCAGGCGAGGGGTCTGGGCTATAATTCGGACACTCTTGTATGGGTACACAATGACTACAAGGTTTTCATGATTTTGACGTAAGATTATGCTTTCAAGGGACACAAACACAGACAACCCACATACATACATACATACATACATACATACATACATACATACGTACGTACGTATGTATGTATGTACCCACGCACGCACGCACACACGTACGTGCGTGCGTGCGTGCGTGTGTGCGTGCGTGCGTACGTGTGTGTGTTTATTTATATGTATGTATGTATTTATTTATTCTGTGTATATGTACTCAATACATTCACATGCACAACAGTCTTGTTGATGATGTCGTAGAAACGTTTGCGTTACTCCTTTTTGACCTCGTTCTGTCTTAAAGTTCGGATGAGACAGTAAAAAGTGAGGCACCTGATCACAGTAGACATAGGAACGTGAAAGACACGTTCTTGTTCCCACTGAGTCCGATACATGGGTTGGATAATGAGCCTACGTAACAAGTAAACACCACCACCATATAAGTGGAATATTCTTCTTGTGACCTAAAACAATACACAACGAATACTAGCAAATATAGCTGTACTGTCATCGCTCTATTTCATGTACATGATGTACAGATAGAATTAATCCAAGTTGTCCAGAAATAGGGAAATCTCTTACATTACATTATAGATTTCAGCTAAAGGGTTACATTCATATCGGGGATTAATAACATTAATCTGATTGTGAACTTTTATCTTATTACACTGAGGTCTTAATATATCTGAGTCGACAAAGCGTTTAGAAACAATGGGTTTTAAATTTTATAGGGTGATAATCGACCACATGAACTTACACTCTCGGGGCCCCCTAGGTGATAACATCAAATATGGGATTCTGTAATTGAATTCCAAGTTAGCTTTAATGTTCACAACCTGCAACTACATGTCCATGCTTATACTTGCACTGTGTTATTCTTCAGCCACCGTGAAATGTTATTCAAAACAAATTCTTATTCAATGATGAACCGTCACCAGTAGCTATGGACAATATAAATTCATCCAGGTCAATACTTATAGTATTGAGAGTAAACATAGATATTATTTCTGAAGACATTTTCGTCTTTCTTTGTTTCCTGATATATTTTCATTTGATACTTTTTAACATTGAAGAAGACACATAATGATGTGGTACTATTATTTACGAAATTATGAATACCCAGCATGGCATAAGTCAATACTACATAGATATACCATATCATAGGTCACTTCTTAATCCTTAAATTTAGCGTCATAAGCCACTACTTCTAAAACTTGACATGTCATAAGTAACTGCTACTAAGACTTGACATGTCAAGCCACCACTATTAAAACTTGACAAGTCATAAGTCCCTGTTACTAAGTCTTAATCAGCTATAAGTCACTACTACTGAACTTGATGTCATAAGTCACTATTACTAAAACTTGACATGCCATAAGTCTTTGCAGCTACGACTTGATATGTCATAAGTGATGTGGTACTATTATTTACGAAATTATGAATACCCAGCATGGCATAAGTCAATACTACATAGATATACCATATCATAGGTCACTTCTTAATCCTTAAATTTAGCGTCATAAGCCACTACTTCTAAAACTTGACATGTCATAAGTAACTGCTACTAAGACTTGACATGTCAAGCCACCACTATTAAAACTTGACAAGTCATAAGTCCCTTTTACTAAGTCTTAATCAGCTATAAGTCACTACTACTGAACTTGATGTCATAAGTCACTATTACTAAAACTTGACATGCCATAAGTCTTTGCAGCTACGACTTGATATGTCATAAGTCACTGTTACTTAAATATCATATCATGAATTGCGACCGTTAATCTATACAAAGCCATGGTTATAGCATAAAGAAGTTTCATGGATGACTTTAGTAGGGATTGGGATAATATTAATTTAAAGGTGTGTTAAGCATAGCCATTGCTTAGCAATAGTAGAGTACAAAACACTATTGCTATACACACATACTATCGCCAATATAAAGCCCGTGTCTATTGGTGGAGTATCTGACGAGTGTGGTCGATATTGCAAAATTTTAAGTATTTCAAAATCTAAGTCCTTATATGTAACATCTGCTTTATACATACGATTAAGGCATTTACATACCGGTTTGTTTAGAATGATTAGCTATGTGCGTGCTGTTTTTGTTTAACATAGTATACGAGATAAGTACGAATAGAAGGAATTGCAAAACGCCGCTAAGGCGTTTTATTGACTTTATTTAAACTAATGAATAAATCGCTATAACAAATTTTGTTGTCAAATGAAAAACATATTGATTTTTTTATGCAGGCTGGTGTTTTTATTAGCTGCTGATGGCAACAAACGGATAAAGAAAACATAGAATCACTCTTGATTCAAAGGAACATGACTAAAAGAGAAAACTCAAATCTGTAATAGGAATTGATGAAACTAGTACGCGGAATTTAGAACCAGATATACATGATGTCGACGGCTCAGAGGCCCATTTACAACGCTTGGAAACTCTTTATGGATTTAAGAATATCTCGTATTAACAAAACCTCTGCAAGAATGAATTTCATTACATAGAATAAAAGCCAAAAACGAACTTCAATATACTTAATTTACGGAATTTGTATCACAATGAGGAATTTCCATATGATGGTTCGTCGCAAAGCGCGCAAACTTCGTATTGCGATGATGATAATCATTGCGACACTGGGATATGTAGGATGGATTGTGGTTCTTCCACTTATGTATGCGAGCCCATTGGACGAAACTTTCTCGGGGATGGAACACATTACCAACAGAAAGCTTCAAGGATTATATCCACCGGAAACCTTCACTCTCGAACAACGGAAGGATGGCGCTATAGTTTTACATATTATTGGAATGATATATATGTTTGTGGCTTTGGCCATTGTGTGTGATGAATTTTTTGTTCCTGCACTTGGTGTCATTACAGAGAAACTTAAGATTTCAGAAGACGTTGCTGGAGCGACATTCATGGCCGCCGGCGGAAGTGCTCCAGAGCTGTTTACAAGCATTTTAGGATTATTTTTCTCGCAAAATAATGTGGGAATCGGGACAATAGTTGGATCTGCTGTGTTCAATATATTATTTGTGATCGGCATGTGTGCTATATTTAGTAAGGGTGTACTTGCGCTCACGTGGTGGCCGCTCTTCAGAGACGTGACTTTCTACAGTGTTGACTTAATACTTCTTATTGCATTTTTTTTAGACGAAAACATATATTGGCACGAAGCTCTTATCTTATTTATAATGTACTTTTTATACGTACTCTTTATGAAATTTAATCACAAAATAGAAGGTTTTGTGAAAAATAAGTTACGGAAACGGAGAGGAAAGGTAGACAGTTCCAGTCAACTGGAAGAGGAGGTTGGTATTACGATATTCTATTTACTATATAATATTCTATTTACTATATAATATTATATTTACTATATAATATTCTATTTACTATATAATATTCTATTTACTATAATATTCTATTTACTATATAATATTCTATTTACTATATAATATTCTATTTACTATAATATTCTATTTACTATAATATTCTATTTACTATATAATATTCTATTTACTATATAATATTCTATTCACATTGTGATAAGTTCCTATCTCATTATTTCACAGTGTGTAGAATGACAGTGGATCAGTTACTGGTCAGATCAATATACTAAATGCAGCGTATGGTACAATCTTAGTTTTGTAATATATTCATTTCTATCTGGAAACTATTCTTACGTCTTTTTTATAAAGATTAACTTCAGATCTAGACTAGATTGCTCGTCATCAGATTCACTAGGGTAAATTCTCAGTCAGATCCACTAGGGTAAATTCTCTGTGAAAATGTGGCCTTTGAGTAAGGTTCCGTTTTTGTATCTAGAATATTTATCACTTGCCAGATAATCCTGCTTGGTTTTGTATTTTGATATGTATGTAGATCAGTGTGGTAATAATTGAACAAAATTTCAATTACATGAGAAGTATGCCAAGTACGGTAGGACAAATTAAGATAGAACAAAGGAGGAAGTTTAAAAGTACCAGTGAATGTAAAGTAATGGTAATAGAAAGTTCGATTTATATATTCTAATATCGTGTTCTTGTTTGCTGTATATTTAAACATGTTCAATTTATGACAAATTTATACTGTACATCAATGGAAACATCTAATATCCATTTAAGAAAAAGTATTCATGAAATTAATTCCGATTACCTTTGCGTTTTATGTACCTGACCATGCGATTAGACCTTGCAGCTAGAACTTCAACACTTGAATACGTTTGGCTTTGGGTTAAAGCCCTGAGAATTATATAATTTTCTCAGACAACAGAATTCTTGAGTATAAATATTTTTGAAATTTATAATGGTCACTTCCAATGAGATATTTTACTTAGGAGTATTGTTTCTAGGAGGAAAATCGGTCATAAAATAGAAATAATTTAAGAACAAGATCGTTTTCAAACCAAGAAACGAATGCCGTGACCCCGAGTTACATTGGTGATTCATTTGTAGCCTATGTTTAGCAAGAGATGAACATGTTTAAGGCCAGACTTTATATGTAAAAGAATCCTTGAACCTTAGTATCAAATTGATCTTGCGGTGTCAGTGCCGCATACAATGGCGGATCCAGGATTTCCGAAAAAGGGGAGGGGGCGCACATGTGAAATTCAAGCATTAGTGAAAATACTCCGCCATTTTAGGTGCCAAATCTGAAGTTTTACTCATAATTGCGGCGAGAAAAAAGAGGGCGGACCCACTGGGCCTCACTCTAAATCCGCCACTGACATAACGAATTTGAAAACGTTTCTGAAAGTGACATTAGATACAGGAATTAAACAATAGCTTGCTTCGTAATATCACGCGTGTCAGTTCCAAAAAACCTGAGCTACTGTGAGATAAACACAGTTCCTTGTTTCACACAAGCACAAGTCCTACATGTACATGTACTACCATGTACTACTTATAAATAAAATACTTTTATTTAATATCTTACCGTCTTATAACACAAGAGAATAGTTTAAACTTAGTTATGTATTTTTATAACATTTCCATTTATTGATTTAATTGCTTGTTAATTATACCCACTTCAAGATCTAAATCAGTATTTCATGGGTAGATGAACTTTGCTAAATACCGTTTGTGTTCTAGGGTACTGTTGTACCATGGTGCACAATACTGCTACACAACACTGTATCTTTAGCTAGGTCCGTAACTGGTAAAATTTCCATGGCATGAGGTCTTACTTTAATACATTTGTCCTAAATAATAATTCAGCAAGATTTAAACCCACGACCGTCTGATTGTGAATTGACATAGCTAACCACTTGACAACGAAACTCAGCTAAGTGCTAAGTACGCTGGGTGACATCACAGGAACAAAGCTCACTTGAACCCGGGATCGATTATACATACGAAAATCGATTCCGGGTTCAAGCGAGCTTTGTCCCTTTGGGTGACATCAGTCAGCTTTGTGCTAACCACTGACCGACAGCACTCAGTTTAATATTCACCACTAAACGACAACACTCACCTTTAGTGCTTAACACTGAGCGACAAAACTCGGCGTAGTGCTAAGCACTGGCTGAAAATATTTAACTTAGTGCTAACCACTGGTTGACAGTACTCACCAACTTACTACTAGGCCATACAATGGGCCACGAAATCCATAAGTTACATGGCAGGGGTTACTTTGGGGCGCGATTTCGCGATATTTTCGCATATTTTTTTTTAAATCGCACTAAAAATGATGTCAGACGGTGAAAAAATCTCGCATCTATTTTATCTTTAACATCGACAGATAATAGCACGAAATGTCCGCACGACGAGTCCTCTCATGCACTCCGTGTACTGTAAGCGTGTAGATGACCCTGTCTCGAAGTATTACCGATAAATATAAAATACGTGTTTATCACTCCCCGATGTAGCTATAGTATGGAAATGCACACTATAGGAACCATATGTACATTTTATATTTATTGATAGAATTCTTAAAGAGTAAGGTCACAGAACATGCCTCCAAAACCTTAATTGCCCTCAGTCTTCCATGTAGTAACATTGAATTCTTGATTGATTAAAGACTTCACTAGCATCAAGTTCATACTTTTTATTATTATTATTATTTTTATTCGATTTGTGAAAAATCTCTTTGTGACTTCTTCAGTGAGAGACTAATCTCTGATTAAAATTTGGAATCTCTCATAGTATATTTTGGAGCGAGAGAATTCTATCATTCACACTGAAAGCCAGGGTAACCCCTGCATAGTAACAGACGACTAGAGTCGGTTTAGTGCTAGCCACTAGGTCACGAAGCTTTTAGCTTGGTATTAATTAAGCACTGGACAACGAACTCTATCAGCTACATGGTAACAGACGACTAGAATCGGGTTAGTGCTAACCACTAGGTCATGAAACCTTTAGCTTAGTATTGGGCATTGGGCTACGGAATCCATCGGCTACATCGTATTAGACGACTAGAATCGGGTTAGTGCTAACCACTGGACCACGAAACCTTTAGCTTAGTGTTAAGCACTGGGCCATGAACTCTATCAGCTACATGGTAACAGACGACTAGAATCGGGTTAGTGCTAACCACTAGGTCATGAAACCTTTAGCTTAGTATTGGGCATTGGGCTACGGAATCCATCGGCTACATCGTATTAGACGACTAGAATCGGGTTAGTGCTAATCACTGGACCACGAAACGTTTAGCTTAGTGTTAAGCACCGGGCGACAAAACCCCTGTTAAGGGGTAATGGGCTACGAAAATCGGCTAAGCACAAACCACTTGGTCACGAAACTTTAGTGTAGTGGTAAACTTAGTTGGCAAATTCTCAGTTAAGTAGTAACAGGTAACTAGAATCGGCTTAATCCTAACCAATGGGCTCCGAAACCTTTAGCTTAGTATTAAGCCACAAGAATCGGCCTGGTTCTAACTACTAAGCCACGAAACCTTTTGCTTAGTGGTAAGCACTGGGCCATGAAACCCTGAAGTTAGTGTGGCAATGCTGTAAAACATTTAACATGCACATAACTCCGATATTCATCACCAATCTGGTATAATGTTTCTTAATCCACTGCTTTATTGACAAAATCCAAATAAGCAAATTCTTAGTTTGATTAGATTGATATTCGGACTCGATTGAGTTTTGAATCTTATATACTGCGTAGGTTATTGTACTTAACATAATCTGCCAATATTATGCATGAGAACAGTAAAACATAATCTGCCAATATTATGCATGAGAACAGTAAAACATAATCTGCCAATATTATGCATGAGAATAGTAAAACATAATCTGCCAATATTATGCATGAGAATAGTAAAGGGTAAGGGCGAGGAAGGGGAGGTGGATTCCAAATTATGCCAAAACATTATAGTTACGTTTGTTTCATGATTTAATGCCATACCAAGAACATTTCACTTTATTATGATGGCGGCACTGGTCTGCCGTATGGACTCATCATTTTGACATATTCTACAGATCCACTGAAAGGCTCAGTGAAAAATGTGTTTGTTTTAACATATACTGTGATACTGCGACACGGAGATAGGTTTACGTTTTCTCATCAGAGGATAGGGGAAATCACATTACAAAAACGGAACAGATAGTTGGAATCAAACACGGGTCCTCAATTGGAAATCAACCCAGTGCGATGCCACTAGGCCAACTTATGCTTTCCTACTAGTGATAATGTTAAGGAAGGACTTGGGTATTTGAACGAGTGCATCTTAACAAGCAGATAAATATGTAGATGTATTAGGATGTGCTTCATTTATCGATAGACATAGGTACGGTATTACGCATGTACATACATTAATCCGTGAAGCGCATGCTGGGGATAAAAAATAGATAGTCATTTTGAATGCCATAACTGCATGAAGAAATTTATAGATTATTGTCGAAATAATACAGAAGACCAACTAGTCGATTGGAAAAGAAACGCTGTGCTTCTAATTAAAGGCTTTTACATGCATCATTACCTTTACTGGGTAGGAATTAATTATATGCTTGTTTTATTTTCAGAAACCAGAACGAGTTCTAAGCTTTCCTATTCTGCATTCCGGTGGTAATCGCTTTCGTCATGGAATAGTTGATCTCATGCTCCATACCATCAGTCACCATAAAGACAGTAAGTCATACGTAGACTAGAGATAGCAAGGCATACGTAGTCACCATAAAGACAGTAAGTCATACGCAGACTAGAGATAGCAAGGCATACGTAGTCACCATAAAGACAGTAAGTCATACGTAGACTAGAGATAGCAAGGCATACGTAGTCACCATAAAGACAGTAAGTCCTACGCAGACTAGAGATAGCAAGACATACGTAGTCACCATAAAGACAGTAAGTCATACGTAGAGATAGCAAGGCATACGTAGTCACCATAAAGAGAGTAAGTCATACGTAGACTAGAGATAGCAAGGCATACGTAGTCACCATAAAGACAGTAAGTCATATGTAGACTAGGGATAGCAAGGCATACGTAGTTAACATAAAGACAGTAAGTCATACGTAGACTAGATATAGCAAGGCATACGTAGTCACCATCACGAAAGTAAGTCATACGTAGGCTAGAGATAGCAAGGCATACGCAATCAACATAAAGACAGTAAGTCATACGTATACTTGAGATAGCAAGGCATACGTAGTCAACATAACGACAGTAAGTCATACGTAGACTACGGGTAGCAAGGTATACGTAGTCACCATAACTACAGTGGGTCATACGTAGACTAGAGAATAGAGCATACGTAGTCACCATAAAGACAGTAAGTCATACGAAGAATACAGGTAGCAAGGCATACGTAGTCGCCATAAAGACAGTTAGTCATACGTATCATAGAGATAGCAAGACATACGTAGTCACCAAAAAGACAGTAACTCATAATTAGACTAGAGATATCAAGGCATACGTAGTCACCATAAAGACAGTAGTCATACGTGGACTAGAGATAGCAAGGCATACGTAGTGTCCATAAAACAGTAAGTCCTACGTAGACTAGAGATAGCAAGGCATACGTACTATCCATAAAGACAGTAAGTCCTACGTAGACTAGAGATAGCAAGGCATACGTAGTCACCATAAAGACAGTAAGTCCTACGTAGAGTAGAGATAGCAAGGCATACGTAGCCACCATAACGACAGTAAGTCCTACGTAGACTAGAGATAGCAAGGCATACGTAATCACCATAAAGACAGTAAGTTCTACGTATACTAGATATAGCAAGGCATACGTAGCCATCATAACGACAGTAAGTCCTACGTAGACTAGAGGTAGCAAGGCATACGTAGTCAACATAACGACAGTAAGTCATACATACCATAGAGATAGCAAGGCATACGTAGTCACCATAAAGACAGTAAGTCCTACGTAGAAGATAGATAGCAAGGCATACGTAGCCACCAAAACGACAGTACATGATACGTGGACTACAGATAGCAAGGCATATGTAGTCACCATAAAGACAGTAAGTCCTACGTAGACTAGAGATAGCAAGACATACGTAGTCACCATAAAGGCAGTAAGTCCTACGTAGAAGATAGATAGCAAGGCATACGTAGCCATCATAACGACAGTAAGTCATACGTGGAATAAAGATAGCAAGGCATACGTAGTCACTATAAAGACAGTAAGTCCTACGTAGACTAGAGGTAGCAAGGCATACGTAGTCATATTAGATACAGTAAGTCATACGTAGACTAGAGATAGCAAGGCATACGTAGTCACCATAACGACAGTAAATCATACGTACCATAGAGATAGCAAAGCATACCGAGCTACATTAGAGACAGTAAGTCATGCGTAGACTAGAGATAGCAAGCTAAAGGTAGTCACAATAGAAACAGTATTTCATATGTAAACAGAATAATGATAGCAAGGCATATGTATTCACATTACAATAGTAAGTTATATGTACTCATAATTACGACAATATGTAAGTTGCAGTCACAATATTTAAAGTGTCATAGGTAGTTAAAATAAGGACAGTCAGTGTTATAAAGTCATAAGTAAAAAAAAAAAAAAGACAAGCATATCATGGATATTTACCATAAAGACCATAGATAATAGATAATCACCGTCAATACAGTAGATCATATATAATCACCATAAAGGCAGTATATCATGGATATTCACCATTAAGGCGGTAGGTCATAGATAATCATCAAATAAACCGTAAATCATATATATATATATAAATATATATATATATATATATATATATATATATATATATATATATATATATATATATATATATATATATATATATATTATAGTAACAAATGATCATAGATATTCGACACATAATTATACTGTAAAAGTCGTCATGAAGACAATTTCTCATTTTGATGACACAACAAATGTAGCTCTTAATTTACACTTGCATGCAATATATATTCATATATTCAGTAACGTAATGAAAAATAAACTTATTTCATTCGTGTACAAAATTCTGTATAAATCTTAGATGGTGTAACGGAGTTCGAAAAATGAGGAAGGGATCGCAACTTGCAGCTCTAAATTGATAAAAAAACCCCCAACTTTTTTTAAGTTAGTTAGTGTGCAAAACATGCATGTATAGCAAGGGTTTATGTATAGGATATTGTACAAGCCATCCATGTACTGTGCAAAACATGCATGTATAGCAAGGGTTTACATATGGGATCTCCTACAAGCCATCATGGTACTATACAGAGCATGCATGTATAGCAAGGATTTATGTATAGGATATCGTACAAGCCATCCAGGCACTGTGCAAAACATGCATGTGTAGCAAGGGTTTATGTATAGGATATTGTACAAGCCATCCAGGCACTGTGCAAAACATGCATGTATAGCAAGGGTTTACATATGGGATCTCCTACAAGCCATCCAGGTACTGTGCAAAACATGCATGTATAGCAAGCGTTTATGTATAGGATATTGTACAAGCCGTCCAGGTACTGTGCAAACATGCATGTGTAGCAAGGGTTTACATGTGGGATATTGTATAAGCCATCCAGGTACTGTGCAAAGCATCCAGATACTGTGCAAAACATGCATGTGTAGCAAGGGTTTATATATGGCATTCCTTACAAGCCATCATAATACTATACAGAACATGCATGTATAGCAAGGTTTTATATATGGGATCGCCTACAAGGCATCCAGGTACTGTGCAGAACATGCATATACAACAAGGATTTATACATGGCATACAGTAAAAGACATCCAGGTATTGTACTGAGCATGCATGTATAGCAAAGGTAACATACAAGCCATCCAGGAACTGTGCAAAACATGCATGTATAGCATGCATTCACTCTCAGACCACGACGATTAGTAATTATTTAGTGAATTATATGTATCTGCTGATCCAAGAATAAACTAGCCTATGGCCGACCTGGTGGTTAATGTCGGTCTGTCTGTGCATGTAATTTCGCATGCGGTTATATTTCTGTTTCAAGAGACGAGATTAGGTTTTAGGTTTTACAATAACAATGTTCTTTGTTTCGTTATGATTGCTATTTTTTCTATATTATAAATATAAAACTTTTTTATTTATTTGTATTCTTTTTTATTTATGTATTTACTGACGGAGACAAGCCGTGTGTAACCGATAGAGGCATGTATTAACCGATGGACGCATGTACTAACGAAAGAGGCATGCATTAACAGATAGAAGCATGTATTAATCGTTTAGCCATATTCTAAGAACGTTTGTTGAGAAAGATTATGTGTCAGAAATATGAATTATTTTGTGGATATTTTAACACGTTTATAAAGTTTTATGAAGTAAAGGCATCCTCTTGGTAGCAACCCCCCCCCCCCCCCCAAAAAAAAAAACCAAAACAAAACAAAAACAAAAACAAAAAGCAATAAACCAAAAAAAAAAAAAACCCAACCCAAAAACCCCAACAACAACACCCCCCAAAACCCCCCAAAGAACCAAAACTTGTTCGTGGTGGTCATTTAACGTGTATTTCGGATCTGAGTGCACATTTTCTCTTTGAAGGTTTGATGGATTAAATTGATATTGGGTATATAGATGTATCAAGGAATAATGCAGGTCAGGTACGATTATGAGTATATTCCGGTAAATTTTAACAGAGTAATTGCCCTTGAAGATCAAACATTTCTTGAAAATATTAGTTCTCTGGCAATTATGCCTAGCTACCAGCGGGGGCATTTGTGTCGCACCGACACGTTTAAATTCTAGTTTTATGTTTTGTTTTGGTTTGGTTTTTGTTTGTTTGTTTGGTTTTTTTTTTGGGGGGGGGGGTGTTTGTGTGTGTGTGTGGTTTTTTTTTTTTGTTTTGGTTTTTTTTTTTCTTTTTTTTTTTTTGAAAAGGATGGGGATGGGGTTTCTTAACCTCTACAACACTGTAGATGAAGTTGCTCCTTCAGATATAGTAATTTTCCGCGTCACCGAATTTTATAGCCGGGTTTCGGCGTACGTTAACGCGTGACCTTTCGCGTGTGAATAAAAAGTCATATGTGGTCATAACGATCATGGTTTTCACACATTTCTAATCGATGGGTCGTAAATCTTATAATTGCTAATAATCATTGCACTGAGAACTTGACTCGTAACGTAGAAGCTACTCTATAATGTATACGATGGATGCTTACGCCATTGCTATTCATGATATTTGAGTAAATCAAGGTTATTGTTCCATTACATCTCACATGAGTCTAAAACCTCGTTCCAGTTTATCCAATTATTTCTTATTGATTCCCTGAGTTTGGAGTAAGCATCTGCCTACAGATTATTTCTGCATCCTGCATGAACCAGTGCTATACCTGTATATGGATTTACCTCTGTTTACATATAGACACAAACTCGATTTATTAGAATAACATAATCAATATCTGCTGTGTCTGTCAGTGCTGTGTAGTGACAATCCATGTATTGAAATGTTTCAGAAGACTGCGTTAGCCTGCCATGGAAATCAATCTTTTTTTTTAGCTCACCTGAGCCGAGGGCTCAAGTGACCTATAGTTATAGTGCGTCGTCCGTGCGTCCGTCGTTAACTTTCTCACATTTTCGACTTCTTCTCTTGAACTGCATTGCAGATTTGGATCAAACTTTGTATATATGATATACTCAAAGTCCCCTACTAAAATTGTGTTCGGGATCCAGATTCCATTAGGGGTGAATTCAGGGCGAACCAAAAGTGCTCAAACGGTACCCCTCTTAAAAAATCTTCTCTTCCAGAACTAGTGCACAAATGGGGAAACTATTTGCATTTCAACAATCTATAAAGATGTATTGTCAAAAATTGTGTTCAGGGTTAAGATCCGTCAAATAGAAATTTACGAGGTTTTGACGTGTTTCTGGACTTTTTTTGGACTTGGTGATTTCAATGCAGAAAAGTGTCATGTTTCCTAGTTAATCGATAATGATGATTTCTTATGGATTATTTTGATCATAATTATGGTAAGGAATGTTATTTTGAAAGAATTTTGTCAATATCTCAATTTTTGGATTTTCTATGAATTTTTAAGACTTCCAAATGAGGGTGTATAGGGACAATTCTTCACATTTTTAACTTCTGCTGTTATACATGAAATATTTTAATGAAACATGGTATACATGAAGTACTATAGGTCCTCTATCAATTTTGTACATTTCATCCAAATTGGTCAACAGATGGTGCCACCATGTCTAAAAAATAGGTCTCACAATGGTACATATACCACTTGGTAATTAAAATATAGAGAGCAGCGGTTCAAATCCAGCTGTGGTCAAAAAAAATTTTTTTTTCATTTCTTTACACATCTGAATAAGTGTTTAGATGTTTCTCAACATTCAACATATGAAATAAGGCCATTTTAAGTTGGATCTGGACAATATTTGAAACAGTTGTTGTTCTTGACCCAGACTCGAAATCAGTCAACAAAAGGCCTTAAAGAAAATGACTAACTTGTTGTCCTGAATCACATGATGCAGAGACAAAGCAAATGCTTATTATCAAAATCATCGGAATGGATGTGCAAAAATGTCTCGTTGTTTTTTATTCTGGTCTGAAATAAAATTTGACATATTTTCAACATTTGTGCTGACTTAGTCACAGTAATGCAAAAATAAATAACTTTTTCCTTCCTGCATGACTGATAATCTAGGTACTTAATTGAGCGATAGAGGCCCACTTGGGCCTCTTGCTTCTTAACTGAACTCTTCACTGACTGGTCGATGATATACGTTTTAAGTATTTTATGGCCTTTTTTCTTTCCTTTTCTTACTTTCGTGTTTCTTATTTCACTTCCTCTCTGACTTACTTCTGTCCCCAAAAGAAATGCTCTCATGTAGCAGGCATTCAGAATCTCGACATGAAAACACATGTTTTATGGACCTGTAAGTGATTTATATCAGCTGATTTTTTGCACACATTCTTAATTCTGTGTGGTAAAACCATTTGAACAATACTTGAGAAAAGCAATTTAAAGCTATAGTTTATATTGCTTTAATAATCATGATTTGTTGCGGACATTAAAAAACACAAAGGACGTAAGTAAAACCTAATCAGAGTTTATGAGAAAAATAAATAGCGAAGTACAAATGACGAGCTAAACCTTAATTTTGATTTATCGGTAATGTATGCAAACAAAGAAAAATAGCAAAGCTAAATTGACGATCTAAAAACTTATGGTTTATCAGTGGCATATGCAAACATTATGAAGGTTTAATGATTTTATCAAATATCTAAAAAAAAGAAAAATGGGCAAGATACGTGATCAAAATGAAAATAAACCGCGATTTCTGTTATCGTGATTGATTGGTGACGTGGAACTAGTATGATTGCGACACTCATGATGACTAGAACATGTACCTGGATATGCCAGTTACTACATGCCTATCATTGTATCGTGGATTATATATACCTGGATATGCCAGTTACTATATGCCTATGATTGTACAGTCGATTACATGTACCAGGGTATACCAGTTATTAAATGCTTATGATTGCACCGTCCATTATATGTACCTTGATATGTCACTTACTAGATGCCTATAATTGTACCGTCGATTATATGTGCCTAGATATGTCACTTACTAGATGCCTTTGATTGTACCGTGGATTATATGTACCTGGATATGCCAGTTACTTTATGCCTTTGATTGTACCGTCGGTTATATGTACCAGAGTATGCCAGTTACTTTATGCCTTTGATTGTACCGTCGGTTATATGTACCTGGATATGCCAGTTACTTTATGAATTTGATTGTACCGTCGGTTATATGTACCAGGGTATGCCAGTTACTTTATGCCTTGATTGTATCGTGGATTATATATACCAGGGTATGCCAGTTACTAAATGTCATTGATTGTATCGTGGATTATATATACCAGGGTATGCCAGTTACTAGATGCCTTTGATTGTACCGTCGGTTATATTACCAGGGTATGTCAGTTACTAAATGTCTTTGATTGTACCGTGGATTATATATACCAGGGTATGCCAGTTACTAAATGTCTTTGATTGTACCGTTGATTATATATACCAGGGTATGCCAGTTACTAGATGCCTTTGAGAGTACATGGATTATATGTACCAGGGTATGCCAGTTACTGAGTGTCTTTGATTGTACC
Organism: Pteria penguin; assembly: GCA_035048485.1. Lineage (NCBI taxonomy): Eukaryota > Metazoa > Mollusca > Bivalvia > Pterioida > Pteriidae > Pteria > Pteria penguin. The sequence goes on from CM068581.1 coordinate 22,128,107, forward strand.
GTAGATTATATGTACCAGGGTATGCCAGTTACTAGATGCCTTTGAGAGTACATGGATTATATGTACCAGGGTATGCCAGTTACTAGATGCCTTTGAGAGTACATGGATTATATATACCAGGGTATGCCAGTTACTAGATGCCTTTGAGAATACATGGATTATATGTACCAGGGTGTGCCAGTTACTAGATGCCTTTGAGAGTACATGGATTATATGTACCAGGGTTTGCCAGTTACTAGATGCCTTTAAGAGTACATGGATTATATGTACCAGGGTATGCCAGTTACTAGATGCCTTTGAGAGTACATGGATTATATGAACTAGGGTATGTCAGTAACAAGATGCCTAAGATTGTACCGTCGATTACGTGCAGTGGCGGATCCAGAATTTCCGAAAAAAGGAGGCACATGTGTATTAGCCAAACTACTCAACCATTTTGGTGCCAAATCTGGATTTTTACTTGTAAATATGTGGCGAAACGGGGTAAGGGGGGGGGGGGCAAGCCCCCCTCTAAATCCGCCACTGAAGTGTACCAGGGTATGCCTTGTACTAGATGCCTTGGAGTGTCCAATCGATTTTATATACCAGGGTATGCGAGTTACCAGATGCCTTGGAGTGTACCATCGATTTTCCACAAGGCATCCTGAGCTCTTGATTATCCAGTAGACATGATAAAGAGTATTGCATCAACCGTAGACATTCTGTATGACATCATGTGTCTTTGGATTAAGTCATTGACTTTTTAGCATCCTCGTAAAATGGTACGTAGTCCTGCAGAATGCTGATCACCCATCCCGTTATCGACTCCCTGAGCCGGATTGTCGCAAAGTTGTTAAATACATATTGTTCGTGTCACTGCCCTGTCCAGTCTTATATTGAATTTTACTTTGATGTTTTGATTGTATTCAGATGTTGTTGCTATAGATCCTAATTAAGCATAAGATGATTTATGGTTTCCTGTAATTAACCAGCCATGATGTCTATGCTAAATGTAACCAAGTCATTTTTAATGATTAGATATCGTCGTTTCAGTATACTTCCATTCTTCTATAAATCAGTGTTGATCAGTACCTCAGAAATTATTATCATTTGAATGTTATTTAGTGGTGTGTTATATTCACATTCAAACGGGAAGCACAAGCTGCTTAGAGCGTTGCAATCAAGTATGAGCATTGACAAGACAGTAATAATATCTGAGTGGTATTTAATAAGTTATGATTTTTAATGTTTGTGTGTGTAGGTGGGTGTATGTGTATGCGTGTGTGTATGTGCGTGTGTGTAGGTGTGTGTGTGGACTGTATGGAGAATTTGTGAGAGATTTCATGTTTTTCCTATAAATATTCAGTCACCATAGCAGTGTTTACAAGGCCATCGTCCTTTGCTACGACTTTCTTTCTCGATTTGTTGTTGTTGCTGCTGCTTTTTAATTTTAATTTATCCAATGACATTACTTGATTCTTGTCTTCATCCTGGCGCTGTTGCTCGGGCAACAGGACCCTAGACCACGGATAATATAGCATAGTACACTTTCTTTACCGCCACTTCGACGCAAGGTTGTAGATCTTCGTTTGTCTTCATCTATCCATTTCTTCCTATTTCGCGTAATGTCTGGTTCAAACGAAAGTAAACGAAAATTTTATCCCCTGTAATTATTACTATTTCACGTAATGTCTAGTTCAAACGAAAGTAAACGAAAATTTTATCCCCTGTAATTAATATTATTTCACGTAATGTCTGGTTCAAACGAAAGTAAACGAAAAATTTATCCCTTGTAATTATTAGCCTCGTGTTACACTGTTTTATATTTTCCTGGCAAAATTTCTCAAAAAGGTGTAATAAATCTTTCTTGAAATGTGTTAGAAATCATTACTTATTAAATGATCCTCATATTGTTCACGCGTCTCGGGTATGCAAGCCTGATCAACAAAGCTGAAAATCTTATATACTACTGATAATAATAATAATGATGATGATGATGATGATAATGATGATGATGATGATGATGATATTAATAATAATTTTTATTATAAAAACGCAAACGACTTTTACGTTAAAACAGTAGAGAACATATACAGGAGTGTCATAGGAAGTATCAGAGTTCACACAAATTGGATTAGATTAGACTAAAATTATCAAAGTTAACAGTAAATTAAGAGGAAAGTAGATAAAAAAACTTATTGTTGTTAGTAGCCGTGAGCTATTCTTATTCAAACATTGTTTTATAATACACGGATTGTTTTATTAGGCAAACCACACGACAAAGCAATGCACCTTCATGCCATAGCAACGCTCAAGGTTGTCATAGGAAAAAAAAACTTATTGTAGTTAGTAGCCGTGAGCTATTCTTATTCAAACATTGTTTTATAATACACGGATTGTTTTATTAGGCAAACCACACGACAAAGCAATGCACCTTCATGCCATAGCAACGCTCAAGGTTGTCATAGGAACCACTCATACAAACGACGGCCTTATTGACAAAGAGAACAATATGCTAACTGGGGTAACCAATGGTCACCTTTCTCCGGGAACCGATTCCAACACTCCCAGTACCAACACTTACAGTACCCTGGTGTCCAACGGCGAAACAAACCACACGGTGAATGGCGGCATAAAACGCGTGACGGCGAATGGGGAGACTAATGACGGCAATGAAAACGTACAAATAAAAGTGACGGATACTGAGGAAACGAAAGAAGAAGAGGGAGAAGGTGACGGACCGGATGTATGTATAGATATCAAAGTGTAGCTTGATGAATCATTACACATTAGGAAGACATTACATGTATTCAATTTGCATTTGTGTTTTTGAATTGCGCCAATGACACTACTTGATTCCAGCACTTATGTTACCCTAATATCTAAAACATTTAATATGTTTAAACTGTATAATATAGTAATGTTTAAACATATTAAATGTTTTCAATATTAGTGTAACACTTACGCTAGGACAGCTTGACCCAGGGCCACAAAGAACATGATGATAGATACAAGAGCATGAACGTCGTGTTCGTCAGTAGTTTAATGTTTTATCTCTCTATTGAAGAAGTGATTTTAAATGGTATAAATCTTGAAGTGTTTTTCTTATCCTAATAGGGGCAAATCTTGAAGTCCTTTTAGCAATTTTTGACAAGATTTCTATAGCATAAATGAAATGTTGTATCAATGATTAATGCAACTAAGACAGGGTCCGTCAGTATTAAGTTTTGTGCGTGTTTTTATATGTCGTGTGTCATACTTACTGTTGCAGGAACTGAAAGAAGAAGAAGAACCTCTCGATCTGAGTTGGCCCAAGACATGGCGACAAAGAATCATGTATATTATAGTAGCTCCTATTGTCTTTCCATTGTGGATCACTCTTCCGGATGTCCGTAGACCTGTAAGTAGATGATGAATGTGATCTACATAGACTCTTATAGTCATTGTTAATTAACTCTACATAGACTCTTATAGTCATTGTTAATTAACTCTACATAGACTCTTATAGTCATTGTTAATTAACTCTACATAGACTCTTATAGTCATTGTTAATTAACTCTACATAGACTCTTATAGTCATTGTTAATTAACTCTACAGAAGAACCAAAGTCCATGGACATATTTGTCAACAGTTCTTTGTGTTTAAATAGTTTAGTACTGAAATTTTGATTTTACTATACTTAACGTCCATAGTTCTTCTTGTAGAGTATGATGTATCTCCCGGGGGTGTCATTGCCTATTCGTTGTCAGTTTTCCACCCCCCCCCCTCCCCCCAAACAAAAAATAAATAATCCAATGATGTTTTATTAAAATACGTGGATAGAAAAAAATTAATGATATACATATAATTACTTATCATGAAGTATATAGTATATGACATATTTCCCTTGCTCACAGGATGGGATTCTCTTGACGATTTGAAATAAGTTCTTTTTGTTTAAAAGTCGTGATTGCTTGCATAGAAAATTGTGTCTGAACTAAAGATACGCAGGATAGTGTTATAACCAAGGTATGACGTCTGTGCTTATTTTCCTCTAGGTCACTTCGAAATTACTCTGGTAGTTGTCATTCCTGTTGATTCAATTTTTTATGGTATGCAAATGTCCATCTGCCTGTCTATCAGTGAGCCCGTCCGTCGTTCACAATGCTTGCTGTGATTTACTTCAAATTTCACATAGTTGTTCGGTTTTGATTTTTGTTGGTCTAATTTTGATACTTCTTACTGTAGTTATGAGGCTTTATTTTTCAAAATTTGTCTAAATTTTTACATATTGTATCTTGCGACTGCTTGCTGTGAATTACTTCAAACTTCACACAGGTGTTTGTTGTGAATCAAATATTTTTATAATGTCGGTTTCTTGTCTATTCTATTATTATCACGTTTTGTGTACATGTCCCTTTTTTGTCAGATGATCAGATGTCTTCAGTTTTCTCTCTGATAATCTCACGATTTTTGTACCTTTAGTTAAATTTCGGTATTTCTATCTGGAGTTCTGGGATTTAATTTGCCATATTTTTTTTTGCATATTGCGTTGCATCTTAGGGTTGCTTGCTGTGATTTACATGTACCTCAAACTTCACACAGTTGTTGACTGCAAGGTCTGTATCCTTTTTAGTTGAATTTTTATTTTTCGTTATGGAGTTATGGCACTTTATTCGTCATTTTTGCTAAAGTTTTACTTAACGTGTAACCTACAAAACTTCTGCTTCACGTGATGCAATATACAAATAAAGTTGAGTAAAGAAAGTCTCTGGTAAAGATAATAGATTTGCTCTTATCTACAGACGGGCGTGTCATACGCTTATGACGCTGCTGATTATTCAAATTGTTATTTTTCGTAACTGTTTCTATGAAAAAAAAGTCTCCGAGAATTAACAGTAGCTCCATTCATGAAAAAGAAAAGAAATCCAGACAGGGACTTTTCAATGTAAGCATCTTGGCTATCAGGTATTCATTTGTTGAAATACTAGGAGAACTCGATGACGGAAGTGACCGCGACCAGACAGTAATTCCAAGTTTTTAAATGTATTATCTTATATTACTAATTTATCATGTAAAAAGCGAGCTTGGAGATGATGCAGTGTTTATTAGTTTAGATCGCATGTGAAGACATTTTCTCCTTAATATATGTTTTCGATGTTTAAGTTAATGTAATACTAACGGAAACTTAGTTAAAGAAAGTCAGAAATAATTCACTATTTGTTGTCTCCGGAAGCATATATAACGTTCAGGCCCGTAACCTTTGGACTGATTTTGTTGTCGAAGTAGGTAATTTAATGTGAAAATGTTTCCATTTCAAATTAAAGTTGCCTCAGTTGTAGTGTCGTGTCCACAACACGGTACTCCCTAATTACTAAATCAGTTTTAGCTATGCAGTTCGACAGATTCCTTTTGGCTCTTGTGATATCCTGACGTTATTTCAGAGAGCAGCAAACAATTTACGTTAATACTTCTCACTTTCAGTCACTGGAATGGAATGGTTTGTATTAGATCTTTGAGACTTATGTCAAGCAAAGGCACATGTATATTTTTCCTGTGTAAGAATTCCTTAACTGTATGGTCTTCTCTTCCATTTTCTGAGACAAAAATCGTTTTAAATTTTACTTAAATCAATGTAGTTTATTGTAATAATATTCTTCATGCACAAAATCGGATATACATGTATTTGATTTAGTTAAGATTCATATGATTAAATTTGATATTCATAGCATCGCATCAAATCTTTCTGCTGTCAAGCTACAACAGATGGATAAACTGCACGTTCTTCATAGACAACTTTAGAAGTTGTCGTCTTAAATCCTATCAATACCAAAAAATGGATAAGAACACTAACGTTATGGCTAAATTCAGGAACGTTGACGTTTACCTTGGCATTTATAGAGCTTTTGTTTATTAATTGACTTTTTGGGATATAAAGTTTTTGTGTGGCCGACCAGTTATGGATTTGAAGGTCACTGAATAAACTGATGCTGGACACTTGTTCCTGATAAGTTAGTTGGCCTATTTTTCGAGATAGCACAGCTTGTGTCCCGCGTATTGTTTAACAGATTTAAACAATCGGCGTGAAAGAAGAAGCGTCTCATTGATTACCCCAGTCAGTACACACAATAACATTTACTTTAAAATTAAGGAAATTGTTTGTGATAAATAAAAATAAGATGTCAACGTCTCCATAGCAATGAGTGTTTGACGAACAGTTGATTTTAACATTACTACAGGGTATGCTGCGTGACTGGGACCGCAAACAATTACTAGATAAGGCAACTTGCCCATTACAACAAAGTCGCTTCATTTACCAATAGAAATTGTTATATTGTATTGATTGATTCGCTTTCTGCAGTGAAAGTTTCTTTCAATGGATCTTACAAACGGAATAAAATCACATATTATGCGAAAACTATACTCTATTTTCAAATGGCAACTTCTGTTTATTTAGTTGTCTTGTATGAAATTCAAATCAATAGGTTCATTATGAAGAATACATAAAATGTAATGAGTATAGATAGCTTGACCTGACATGAAAACATAGCCTCTAAGTATATATGGATTGCTGGTCATTCATAATCCATCAATGCGAAGCACTTACACCAGTTTGTTGGAGTGATTCTGTAGTCATCAGTGTTATACTGAATGTCCGGTCCACCTGAACATTCCTTGTGGACATTGAAATTATTTTCTTTTCTTATCTATAAAGTTTGTTATATTCATGTAATTGCCTTTATGCTGATGTATCAACAAAATAGAGAGATCCATTAGCATCCTGAAATATATTGGAATTTTAGCTCCCCTGAGTCGAAGGCTAAAATAAGCAATTGTGGTCACTTTTCGCACGAAGTCCATTCGCTCGGCGTAAACTTTTTATGCCTTCGACTTCTTCACCAGAACTACAGAGGGGATTAAAATGAATCTTGGTGGGGGTGAAGTAATCAAGATACCCTAAAAGTGTTGTTATTTTTGCCAGATCTGTGAAGGGTGATTTCAGGACAGAGCGACATAAACCCCGGAGAGTAGGCATATCCTCTTATAATAGAAGTCTTCAGATTGGCTATTGACAAAACAAATACAATACAGTGATCTAGAATGGTGTCTAAAGAAATCCTATGTTTCTTTTATTCCATTTTGAAATTAAAGTTTTTGGTATTTAATTTTTATTATTTTGTATTTGGAGGTGGAGGAGGGGATTACTGGGTTGGTTTTTTTTTTTTGGTTTTTTTTTTACACATTTTCATGTGTGCTCTTTAAGTTCTTATTGAAGATTTGCTTATTATGATTTAATTTGAAATAAATACTATTGTAAAGTATTAAAGTACTATATTTTCCAGATCTTTCCAGTTGTTTAATTTTTTATGATAAAAATGGAATTTGGAAGGACTCTTCCAGTGTTATATTAAGGTCTGATAGACGTCTTCTTTAGGTCTAATGGAAAGATTTTAATGAAACTTAAAAGATATATTGTTTTCGGGCCATATTCATCAAGGGGTAGATCCAGAGAAGAGCGATATAGGTTTCCAAGAATACACTCCTTTGACAAACTTCATCTGCTTGAACTGACAAAACAAATGCACAAAGAGAAATATAGAGTGGCTCTTGTTTTTAGTTCCTCTCTCAAATCAAAGTTTTGCAGCTTGCTTCTTTTCTTTCTTTCTTTTTTTTTTTTTTTTCTTTTTCTTGATATCTTTCCGGACTTTCTAAGTTTTGCATATTTTTAGGTGGTTGAATATTTGGTCAGACTTTAGGGAAATACATATTACTGTATAGTTCTAATGCAAAAATAATTAAACTTTTTTTATTCTTTAAATATCGAAAACAAGAAAGGGGTGGCGATACTGTGCTCAAAATGTTCGGAGAACGATATATGCCCATTTGGGTCTCTAGTTGATTGTTATCTAAGCAATTGTTTTGGCAAATGTTCTGACGCTGGTATTGTTGTTAAACACATTCTGAAACACTAGTGAACACAAAATTTAACGATCTGACTGGTTGGCTTACAGGAGAAGAAGAAGTGGTTTATGTGTTCCTTCTTTGGAAGCATACTCTGGATAGCCGGTTTCTCCTACATGATGGTATGGTGGGCGGATGTAACTGGTACAACCATAGGTATAGAGGAGGAGATCATGGGCTTGACGATCCTAGCCGCCGGCACCAGTATTCCTGATCTTATTACCAGTGTTATTGTGGCCAAAAAGGGATTTGGTGATATGGCAGTGTCTAGCTCAGTGGGAAGCAATATTTTTGACATTACTGTAGGGTAGGTATAATTTGCTATAATTGACTGTGGAAGTGAAAGGACAAAAGCTATTTATTTTATCAACAGTTGCTGGTTCTTGCTGCGCTCAGATTTTCCATTTTTCATTTTCAGTTCCCAAAATTATTGTTCATTATCCAAATTCAAATAAGAAAACTACAAATGATCATATAAGTGTAAAGAAATTAAGATGGAATGAATCCTCTCCTATCATTAAGGACCCATGGTGGTCCAAAATGAAAGAGATTATAGCAGATCGCGAGATGTATTCTTATTAGTAAATACAGAGTAATGTAGCTCTGTCTGTAGTGTGCTCGGAAGTAGGATTGGAATGCCAACAGTAGCTGGTGTCCTGTCTTTTGGACGAGACAGTATAAACTGAGATACTGTGTCACAGTAGATGTTAGTACATGAAAGATCCCTCACTCCTTCATGTAGGTCCATTGCAGGGATCTAAATTTCTATGCATTACTTCAGATCACAATTTAAGTAAAACTTTCTTGGTTTGTCCAAAACAAGATACAAACAATGAATACAAAATTTTTATCTTGTGTTCGATTTTGTGTCCAAGTTTACCTTTTTTCTTTTAGTATAAAACTTGATTGTTATGCTAAGATCATCATGGAGAATGTTAATACATACCTCCTTGAAATTAGCAGAATTGGTTTCTTAAAGTGAATAAATTAAAAGTTGTAAATAATATAGATGGCAGAAAATAAGATTTATGGAAGCATTATAAGAAACCAAAAAAGGACTGTATGCTTGTGTAAGAAACTATTTCACAAAGAGTTGTAATCTTACTTTCAGCCTACCATTTCCATGGTTGTTAAAGATTGCTATTGAGGCAGGAGATCCAGTGGATGTGAAAAGCAAAGGTCTGGTGTGCTCTATAACATTACTGTTCCTCATGCTGATTGCTGTCATAGTGTCTATTGCTATATCGAAATGGAAAATGAGCAAGAAGTTTGGCATATCTATGCTCTTTCTGTATGTAGTGTTTGTTGTCCTGAGCATTCTGCTGGAGATTAACATCATTCCATGTCCTGTTAAGGTGTAATAGACATAGCTGTGGAGGTCACAAGATCATGCATCTAAATAGGAGGTCATTGCCCCCATCAGATGGTGACATGTGAAGGACATGTCACCCAGAACAATTTATCAAGCAGGGTAAAGTATCAAACAATGAAGTTTTGAATCTCACACAAATATGGTGTAAGATCCAGAGGTTTTATGCACCTTATTTTGTTTGTGAAGGCTAATACCTTGTACATGTTCTCTATATTTTTAATTTTTGGAGGAATTAAAACACTGGTAACATGTGCCAGCTTCTCTTATTATCGTGGAGTACAATACTAAATGTTATAAAGAGTGCATTGATAAGAGATTAGAGTCCTGCACTGTAACTTGTTCTACCATTATGTGATATTTTATAATGATGAATCTCATGTTATGTTGCAAAGTGTTCAATCTCATTTCTTAATATGTATACAGAGTGAACCAGGTGTAAATAAGTTCAATCCTAGCTGTGATCTTGTACATAGTTCATATTTTTCTACGTATGGTCATGTGCATTGAACATTCTAGTCTTTCATGATATGCCTTCATTTGAATGAAGTTATTCATATACTGTATCTTTATGTAGTGAGCCTGGAATATTCAGGGGGAGATAACCTTGTTAACTAAAAATATATATTAATTTCACTAATCAGGTATCCTAATTAACTTTAACAGTTAGAAAATTGGAAACTGATGTCTTGCAAGTATAAATGCCAGGTTTACTATAAAATCAAATATGACACTGATTGATGAATTATCTATTTATTAAGCAGTTGATATATTCATTGTGTTTTTAAAACTCAATGAATATTTAAGATGTTATATAGATAACGGCATATCAGAAAAATTGCTATTACAATATCCATACCACAAAATCCAGTGAAAGCATGATCAATGAAGCCATTAATCCTTAGATGACACTCTGATAAAATGAAATTAATGTTATAAGAAATATCATACAAAATCTATTGATAAGTTACAAAATCAACTTAAGAACATTTGTTACATTATATTGATATGTAATACAGAATATAATAAGGCACTTGTTACAGTACAACCTGATAAAGTATGAAATGAAGACACCAGTGAAGTAACAGCACTTGTTACAGCATTACATAGTATATTTTTAGCAACAAAGTACACTATCATTTGGAGGACATTATGCAGGTGTGGAAATGATAAGTTTGTATTTAGCTATACTCTGTTTCCAATTTTTTATTAGGTTTTATGATATCACAAAAAGTGTCCCAAGTACTTCTATATTTTACTGAATATGTGTAAAAATATTATAGCATAGGGATTATTTCCATGGCATAGATTTAACCTACATTAATTCATGAATAATTTAAATACGATTGTATTACCCTGATAAAATATTCATAGCTACTTTAAATTCCTATAGAGCACGGTAAATGTTGCTCTTGGGATTTTTACAGATACTGTAGCCTCCAGGTAGATCTAGATTTAGTAAATAAAGCCATATGTTATTGTTGTTTCAAATTGATTTCTCCTTTTATGTCTGTACTTGGAGACATTGATTTTCATTAATTCTCTTGGAGAGGGTGTTCAATTCAGAGCTTTCCTATTGATTTTGGGACAAAAAATGTTTCATTTCAGTGAAATAAGGTATTACTTAATTTATACATTTAATCAATGTGAGTGCTAAACATGCAAATGTGTATATTACTCAAATGCATGCTGCCATCATCTTGTACAGAGCCACTGGATATACCGACACATCAGACTGATAAGGCAGTTTCCCCATGATACTTGGTCATGCTGCCATCATCTTGTACAAAACCACTGGATATACTGACACATTAGACTGATAAGGCAGTTTCCCCTTGATACTTGGTCATGCTGCCATCATCTTGTACAAAACCACTGGATATACTGACACATTAGACTGATAAGGCAGTTTCCCCTTGATACTTGGTCATGCTGCCATCATCTTGTACAAAACCACTGGATATACTGACACATTAGACTGATAAGGCAGTTTCCCCTTGATACTTGGTCATGCTGCCATCATCTTGTACAAAACCACTGGATATACCTACACATTAGACTGATAAGGCAGTTTCCCTATGATACTTGGTCATGCTGCCATCATCTTGTACACAACCACTGGATATACTGACACGTACATTAGACTGATAAGCAGTTTCCCCATGATACTTGGTCATGTTGCCATCATCTTGTACAAAACCACTTGGTATACTGACACATTAGACTGATAAGGCAGTTTCCCCTTGATACTTGGTCATGCTGCCATCATCTTTTACAAAACCACTGGATATACTAACACATTAGACTGATAAGGCAGTTTCCCCTTGATACTTGGTTATGTTGCCATCATCTTGTACAAAACCACTGGATATACCAACACATTAGACTGATAAGGCAGTTTCCCCTTGATACTTGGTTATGTTGCCATCATCTTGTACACAACCACTGGATATACTGACACGTACATTAGACTGATAAGCTGTTTCCCCATGATACTTGGTCATGTTGCCATCATCTTGTACAAAACCACTTGGTATACTGACACATTAGACTGATAAGCAGTTTCCCCTTGATACTTGGTCATGCTGACATCATCTTGTACAAAACCACTTGGTATACTGACACATTAGACTGATAAGGCAGTTTCCCCTTGATACTTGGTCATGCTGCCATCATCTTGTACAAAACCACTTGGTATACTGACACATTAGACTGATAAGGCAGTTTCCCCTTGATACTTGGTCATGCTGACATCATCGTGTACAAAACCACTGGATATACTGACACATTAGACTGATAAGGCAGTTTCCCCTTGATACTTGGTCATGCTGCCATCATCTTGTACAAAACCACTGGATATACTGACACATTAGACTGATAAGGCAGTTTCCCCATGATACTTGGTCATGCTGCCATCATCTTGTACAAAACCACTGGATATACTGACACATTAGACTGATAAGGCAGTTTCCCCTTGATACTTGGTTATGTTGCCATCATCTTGTACAAAACCACAGGATTTACCGACACATTAGACTGATAAGGCAGTTTCCTCATGATACTTGGTCATGCTGCCATCATCTTATACAAAACCACTGGATATACTGACACATTAGACTGATAAGGCAGTTTCCCCTTGATACTTGGTTATGTTGCCATCATCTTGTACAAAGCCACAGGATTTACCGACACATTAGACTGATAAGGCAGTTTCCCCATGATACTAGGTCATGCTGCCATCATCTTATACAAAACCACTGGATATACTGACACATTAGACTGATAAGGCAGTTTCCCCTTGATATTTCGTTAAGTTGCCATCATCTTGTACAAAGCCACTGGATACACTGACATTTTAGACTGATTCCCCTTGATACTTGGTCATGGTATGTAAAATGATGACGTGTAGATATAAGTCGTTATAACATGAATTCTAATGAATGTATTTCTTGTTACTTTTAAATATTAGGGGATCCCCCTCCCTTTTATTTATTAAGAAGGGTATGTGGTAAGCATTTGTCTTTTTAGTCATGCAGATACTGATATTCTGCACATGACTTAGTTTTAATTAATCATCTTTATTACACACAGACTTTAAGACAAATCAATAACACTCCATTGTGATCTCCGCAAATTCAATTCTGATGCAAAATTTTCGATTTGAAAGGAGAATGATTGTCTTAGAGTGCATTGGTCAAAACTGTGGAAACATTAGCCAGATATTGTGAATTGGTTGAATGTTGATATTAAAGCTTAATAATTTGAGTAACATTGATGAAATAACTTTTAATATTAAAAGTTCAACTGTCTTATAAACATACCCAGTGCTTCTTTGAAGTGTTCCTTAGTGGTGATAAAAGCAGATTATGTTTGTGAGAAATCGGTACAGCATGATATCATCGAACCTTTTTATTTGTAAGTACGGATTAGTATGGTAGTTCTTTAAACCCCGTGCTTGAGCTAACATTGTAATAAGCTCCTAATGAGTTGAATTATCTTGGGATCATTACAAGGCATATCAGATTTCTGAATGTCTACTTTCACTCCAGCAGTTTTGTATGAAGGTCGGAGGAATGAATTGTGGCAAGGTATATCCTTCAGAACGGTAATCTCCTAGTAATTGTTATTTTTGTAATAAAGACTAAATGTATTATAGGTTTTCTTGATTTTTTTTATAAATTTGAATAGAACAATACCCTTTCATTAATTTTTGAAGTTTAATCTGAAGATTTTTTTATTGGAAGGTCTAATCTCTTTACAAATCTAATTCTTTACATGCATGTTGCATAAATATTAAATATTGATTTTACGAGTTATGCCTCAGAAATAACGCCTAGCTGATCATGAAATCCAAAGCAGTTTTTTCATCAATTAGTTCTCATGATCATCCATATCTGTTTGTACGTTGTACTCTAAGTTGTTAAGTTTGATGCATTTACAATTGATTTGCTCATTTGTATGTGATTTTATTACTGATGCCGCAATCGGTACCTTCTCGTGAGTGTGCTAGGACTAGCCTATGTACCATGGTCTTGTTGTGGACTACATTATTCTGACCCCCATATTACGTGTTAACAGATCCATGATTCAAAGTCTGTTACAATGGTACCCAAGCTGTTTAAATTGTTTTTGCCATATCGCAAGGATAGCTAGGCACACATTATAGAGATGTTAACAATCAAGTCATTCTTGGATACACCCTTTGTTATACATATTATGACACACTAAAGGTATATCATGAAACAGTCTGTCCATAGACAACCTACATTCCTTTACACGACTGAATACCAGTTTTACATCAAACAATTGAATGGTGAGAAACCAATACGGGTAACCATAAATAACTAGTTCCATGAACAGTGACTGCCCACGATCAGCTGTAGCACTTTGATTGGTGCCTCTAGATTAGTCACATTATTGACAGGGTACAATCCGTGATGATATTACAACACCCCCAGACATTCCGTAAAGAGAATTTGCGCCGGCTCACAGATTCAGAGACAATAATTATTTTCTCAATACTTACTGTTGTATATTTACTCAATTCACTGAATGTATTTATTTTTATTTTTGTTTCTTATGATCCTGACTCATTAAGAATCGTTAAATGTTGTTTGCTGTCTGAGAGGTGTTGTTAAATCTTTGAAAGAGTGTTACCTACAATTAAGGATTTCATTGACATTTTAATACCACGAGAGCAATAGACATGTTGATGTTAGAGTTGTTTGCAGTATTGATTATTTGAAAAGGCTTCATTAACATACCTTTTACTAGTGAAGCTTTGATTCATCAATTTAAGTTAACTGGAATTTCATGCATCTTGGTTAGATAATACAGACAGTCTTCAAGATAAAAGATCTGGTTTTAATGAGGCCGTCAAATGTTTTACATACAGTACATTTCACTAACTCATGTAACATCCCTTTAATGTTTCGTAGCTCAGTTTTTTTTTAATGATTTACCTGCTTCTATTGACTTTCTGTTGAAAGAAGAATTCGTTTTAAGTATTTTTAGATGACATCCATGTATATGTATGACTTTTATAGTTCCTTACATTTGTCATTTGAATATGCTAGACTAGAGAACTCAAGGACACCGTGTAATCCGTGCTCGTACTGTGTTAATCGTCAGCTAGATTGTACCTTGAGTACATGTATTTATTATTTTTACTTCCATCCTAATACATCGTACATATACTACAAGATCAGTTACAGTCAGTGCTCTGTTTTAATTTACATAACATTAATAGTCATTATGCAAATTTAAGGAAATGGATGAACTACAAAACCGTATATATGAATTTATGATAAATTATGATAAATTTCATGAATGCATTCCAGAAAAATCCCATTTACAAATTAATTTCTCAGAATGGAATGGCTTTACTGTTATGTTCGAGTTCTCTCAACTGCTACTAAAATATGTAGGAGTTGTTTATTTTCAGACGATTGTTGACAAATTGTCAATTAACATGTTATTTATATGTTATTAAAACCATGAAATGTTTATATTAAGTTGTTAACTTTACAAGTTTCCGTCCTGACATGGCAAATAAATTTATAAAATGTAACCAGTGTGTCTGATTCTTTCGTGCAAATGTGAAATGTAATAGTGATCGAAATGTGAAGGAGTTTTGAGCACTATCAGTTAAATAAATATTCTTTTAAAAGAAGAGACTGTGATACTTCGACCTGTATCTGAAAATGATGGGAGAAGGTTGTAGTCTTATTACGGTGTATAGCCTGGGTCTGAACGAAATGAGAAACGTAAAACTATTCTTAACGTAAGGCGTTGTTATTTATGATGCAATAACCTACAATGTAACAATGACGATAAAGTCAATCAGCAGAAAAAAGGTTTTAAAATACTCCGTAATTGGAGTGAATCGAATGATGCAGCGGGTGTTATCTCCCTCATTTTACCATGGGACCCAGTATATTATCCACCAATCTAAATGAGTAAAAGGGGATCGATTCACATTATGTGTCTTTTTCCACGATATGACCTAGCATTTGTTATTAATAAATAATAAAGTAATGCATATTAATAATATGTTACTAAATCGAAGTCTACGAGGTATGAAAAAAAAGTTATCGGCCCTATGAACTTAAAATACCAATGATTGTAAGAATTGTCGTTATTTCTCAGTACAGTTACTATTCATCTTAATACACATTCTCCATCTCCATCTGTTCCAATATTTGAATCCATTCAAAATAGAATACTTCATTCTGGTTCCCTAAGTACGCCTATTCAGCGTCCAAGACACCCTCATTGCTTCCAATATTCTTACCATGTAGGTCAGATTTTAGTTTTGGGAACAGATAGAAACAAGATAGGGCTAAATCTTCGGAAAATGGGCGGGCAGTGTTTGAGGAGGAACCTCGGGGCTGCATTCCGTCGTAGCCGTCATTGCAATTTACTAAGTGTGAGTAGGTGCATTATCCTACAAGAGCAGAAGGCCTCTGGTTAGGTTTCCTCTCCTCTTCATCGCAATTTTCTGATGCAGCCTCTTAAACTCATTTGCATAATAATCACCATTTATCATGCGCTCCTCTTCAAGAAAATCAAACATGTTTATTCCCTTAATGTCCCAAAAGACAGAAGCCATGACGACTTTCCTAGATGAGGATACTCTGTGGGCCAGGGTGAATCCATTGCATGCTTTAATTTTTAGATTCAGGATCAAAACTGCGAACACAAATTTCCCTGATGCATAAGTGAGGGCTCGATCCATAAAATTCTCGATATCAACCTTAAAGCGAGACAAAATATGCAGAGAAAGATTTTACCTGTTTCTCCTAAATTAATCTTCACTTAATATTCTATGGACCTATCTAGCCGAGACCTTAGACATGTCCAAGATATCAGTTAAAATTGATTGAACAGCACCATAACTTAAACCAGCTTTCCTGGATATGTCTCGGAGGTTTCGCCTTATGTCGCACATGGCAACAGTGCGCCTTATCACAATGTTTTCGTCTGGGGTATCCTCATTTGGTCGTCCAGACTGTTCATCATCTTGAACAATGCTCTCCCTTCACCAGCAGCCCATTTTTTTAAGTATTATTAGAAGGTGATTCTTTTCAAAGGATTTCCTCATGAAGTACCTTCGGAGTTGTCACCTTCTTCGCATGGATACATAATCACTGCTCTAACTTCCGTTTTCTTCATCCTGGCGGTTTGACTAATCCGATTTCTTTTATTTTTGATTGACAGCGAACTCCGTGTAAATCAAAAGCTTTGAAATACTATTCTCCCTCTCTCTACCAAAAACGTTCAGTATAACTGAATAATGGTTTGATTGGGGTTTTATACTTATGGTATCGAAGTATATCGAGCCGAGAACTTTTTGATCACACCTCGCATTTCTGTTTCTTATTTCTAATGAAATTACTTTACGTCACACTTGAGAATATCATCAATGATGGCCAAAGGTGAATGATTAACAAAGCAAGAATCGGATTCGATCCACAGAAGGTTAGAATAAGCACCGGTTGCTGCTAGAAATATTACTGCCATGCGAGGGTTTCAAACATATTTGGTGTTGTCCCCGCTTAAGATCATGAATTTACAATTATATTCTTTATCATTATTATTATTATTACAAATACGTTAATATTATCATTATCGTTATTTGTTTTACCAAATGATTTTATGCTCTTTCTAACTATCAGCATCTTGAGGTATGTTTATTTTGCATTAACTTCCGCATATGATGGAAAATATATTTTTTTAATTTATGATACGTATACATCATATCTCGTACGCCTGAATCGGACTCATCTTGTCGCAGTTAAACATGGTCATTCATTGCTTACAGGTTTTTACAGTCTGATACTATATAAAATTTTTGGCGCTAAACTAAAGCAATTTCGAATATTCTACTGCTTGTGGGGGGGGGGGGGGGGGGGCCGGGTCTAAAATTCCATTTAAAGACGTCATTTCATAGTTTTTATCAATCTGATTAAAACCATATCTTTATTCCGCTTCTCTATTTGTTCCATTGCGTATAAATACGCAATGTAACAAATGGAGAAGCGGACTAAAGATATGATTTTAATCAGATTGAGTTTTGATTCTAGTACACTCATTAAGACGGAGTTTTCTTCCAGAAAAAGTAATTTTCAGTGAAAGTATCATATAATTTCCGTTTTTTCCTTTTACTTTAATTCATACATCCCTAAATGGAAATGTCAATGACGTCATTTTGCACGTGGGTACGGGTTTCAATCACAGCAAGTTAAAGTCGTTATTTTAACAAAAAAGATATGCCCATCTCCAAACAAAATCTTTGATATCTTCTTATTAAAAGAAGCTTTTGAGAAAACACCTGATAAAGGACCCTGATGTTAGAGGTCTTATATGGACCCTTTCACGTTAACTGCGGGACTTAAGTTATGGGGGAAGAATAGTTACGTTTCTGTAAACATTTTGACGTCATGATTAGTTATTGATGGGTTCTTTTGTCATTTTGTGGGAGCAGTGATCATTTCTTCCCCCCAAGACGCCAGTTCCGCAGTTATTGTGAAAGAGTCTATTGGACAAAATGCTTCTAGTTGGAATTAACGTCAGTGTGAATAGAGAAACAATTCGAAACTTTCCGTGACAAGAGGTGAGGTTAACGCAAAGAATTTCGAATGCTTCACTAATCTAACCACATACAACGGGATATATGTACATCAGTGACCACAAGAACAACAGCAACGCCAAGCGTGACAACCCCTAGCACGACAGAAAATTCCATGGTACTAAATTGGCCTTGACCTTTGGACCCCAAATCAACAGGGATCTACTAAATCCGCATGTTAGGCATGAACCCAATAGTGCTATAATTGTGGCTACAAGGTTTTTCTATAATGACCTCTAGTGATCTGCAACGCTATTTTGAGAGGATAACTATACACTATGATAAATTAATGATGATGATTAATTAACTTGTATATGTGACAAAGCACTGTTAAAATACAACATTGAACTTTCATTGAACTGTACATACACATTGTTTTATTTATTTTTTCTCCCATTGCAGGTCCCTAGGATGTCGTCATATAACGTTACTTTTCCATACCAAAATTTTAGGACTCCAAGCCTACACATTATGCGCGGGGACATCACCGATCTTGTTTCCCTGTAGTCTGTGATGTTCACATAGTCCTGCGAGATATTCGGTTGACCAACATTTTGTATAATGCCATTAATGGTTAGCAAGAGACACTTTCTCTCATATAATCTGTATGCGGTTGTAGCGCTAATATTACTGAATTCTAACTTCGTTATTTATTTTTTTAACATCTATTCCGAGATGATCCTGCCATGTAAAGATGCGAAAATGTTAGTGGTTCAGGATCCTTTATAGATATCTAATGAAATATAAATAAGTAATGTTTATCACTGGAAATCATAAATTTCACAAGTTTGGTAAAGGTTTTTATGCTCTTTCTAACCATGTGTTTAGTTTGGTTGTAAAAATATTTTCCAAGACTACATTATACAAGTACATTACTACTGTATGACTACATTGGACCCACCCTAGTCGGTAAACCCCTATCCTATAGATCAAATTTCACAATTCTGGCAGGCTTCATGCTTTTTCGATGATAAATCTGACCCTATACCTTTGGGCCTAGACTACTGCCTAGGGATAAAAAAATTTCACAGAGAGCGTCACACTCTTTTTTAACATGTCCCAGTTTTTACTCACAACACACAGATGTATAAAAGCATATTACATGTAACGTTATTCTGATACACTGGTACTTGGTTTAGATGGTGAATCCCTCCTTGGGGTCTATAATTTCTCAAACTGGGTAGAGCTTCATGGAAATTAATCCTATAAATTTTCAATACTTCTTCCCTTTCCTGGAAAAAGAAAACTACATTTGTACAATTTCATTTTTTCTCCAGAAATTTGATGTTTATCTGAATAATGTCACTTTTATCCAAATCTAAACTGGAACATTCCAATGAGGAAAAATAACCATTTTCCCTCCCCAGAACATGTTCCCTCCACAGAACATGTTCATTACAGTTAAAAGGCTAAAGATCACTTTAACATTGCAAACTTATTCAAAATAAATGAAGCTTGAATAAAAGCTAAAACACTCAGACAGTCAGGGCCCCACCAAAAGGCTTTTTATAGCAAACAGCAGCATTGTTTCTTGTAATATTCTATTCAAATTAATTTACATTAAAATATTGTTTTCCTCTTATCTTTAAATCTTTAAATGTAACATCTTATTGTGATTGCTGACTCTGACCTCAAAAGGTAAAGGTGTCTACTTCTACCTTTTCTCTATCTTATGTACAGAGTCTGAAGACACTAGGATATATTCTTGTTGAGTTATCACATTAGAATCAAGTACTGAAGTGTCAAATTAGTTTGTATAATTCAATTCTTATTGTGAACATTCACAACTCCAAATTTAAATCTGAAAATCTAGACAGTGCTATCTTATAATAGAAAGAATTATCGCATGCTGAAGAAAGTAAAAGTTATTATATTATTATTATGAACAAAAATTTTAAAGTCCAAATACTTGGAAAAATCGAATAATCATCAAAATCAAAAGACTTCTGCTTCTACCTCATCCAAAATTTATGTATAAATAATAGCTATTATACTTATTAGCATGAACAAAAAAATCATAAGGCCAATAACTCTGTAAATACAAATCAGATAATCTTCAAAATCGAAAGGCTTCTTCCTCTCCCTCATCCAAATATTCTCCCTCATCCAAATATTATGTGTGAAATTTATGAAAACTGTTCACAGGAAACTCATGGTATTGATTGTGTGCCCAAGAAAGTGCTGATGACAAACATATAAATACAAATCAGATTATCTTCAAAATTAAAAGGCTTCTTCCTTTCCATTATTCAAATATTATGCATAAGGAAACTCAAGTTATTCAGTGTCAAAGAAAGTGCTGACAAAGAAATGGATGAATAGACAGATGGACAAACAGGCGATAGACAGAGTGATTACTATAGGGCACCTGCCATATTATATCATTATCAGCACAAACACAAATTTCTAAGTCTAATGACTCAGTAAAAAAAAATCAGATAACCTTCAAAATCAAAAGGCTTCTTCCTTTCATTCAACCAAGTATTATGTACAAAATTTATGAAAATTGTTCAAAGGAAACTCCAGTTATTGCCTGCAGAAAAATGGCCCCAATTTTAGCTTCTTATTGCCATATTCACTAGTGTTTCCCCGAATTTGCTGACTGCAGGCATAGTATGATTAATTGAAGGTGTAGGCACATAAAGCATGAGCATGATTGTATTTTATTTGTAATAATTGGTACAAAAATATTATAGGTAATTACATATGAAAATAAATTAAATAATCAAACATTACTGAACATTGCAACTATGAAAAAATTTGCTGGAGTCCAATTTTGTATATTATAAAAATTAATGAAATTCAAAAGCTATAAAATTAAAATAGTGCTGAGCAAAAATGTTTCAAGCTACTGACAAACTTCTTAAACAGTCATCAGGGGAGATTTGCAATGTCAAAAACACTATTTGCCCTGGATGTTTGATTTTAATACAATATTATTTGTATCCAGTTTTGAAAAGTATTACATGATTTCTCAAACGTTTGAAGATACTTTCTTGAATTTTATCAATACAATAAATGATTTAAGAATTTTGTGATTGTATTTTTGGATTTTTTGAACTACCAATATCTCAATTCATTGCCTACCATCCCTTTTAAATTTGAATGTATATGAAACCTTACAAAGCTTGACATTTTTTATATATAATATGTACAATCATCAAATGCTTAATAAAATGTACATGCATATTCATTTTATTTAGATTGTAACAATACTCATACAAAATATAGGCAGAGTGTATAAGACTGATAGATATCATACCACACAAAAAGTAGGCAGAGTGTATAAGACTGATAGATATCATACCACACAAAATGTAGACAGAGTGTGTAAGACTAATAGATATCATACCATACAAAATGTAGACAGAGTGTGTAAGACTAATAGATATCATACCATACAAAATGTAGGCAGAGTGTATAAGATTGATAGATATCATACCATACAAAATGTAGGCAAAGTGTATAAGACTGATAGATATCATACCATACAAAATGTAGACAGAGTGTGTAAGACTAATAGATATCATACCATACAAAATGTAGGCAGAGTGTATAAGATTGATAGATATCATACCACACAAAATGTAGGCAGAGTGTATAAAATTGATAGATATCATACCATACAAAATGTAGGCAGAGTGTGTAAGACTGATAGATATCATACCACACAAAAAGTAGGCAGAGTGTATAAGACTGATAGATATCATACCACACAAAATGTAGACAGAGTGTGTAAGACTGATAGATATCATACCACACAAAATGTAGACAGAGTGTGTAAGACTAATAGATATCATACCATACAAAATGTAGGCAGAGTGTGTAAGACTAATAGATATCATACCATACAAAATGTAGACAGAGTGTATAAGATTGATAGATATCATACCATACAAAAATGTAGGCAAAGTGTATAAGACTGATAGATATCATACCATACAAAATGTAGACAGAGTGTGTAAGACTAATAGATATCATACCATACAAAATGTAGGCAGAGTGTATAAGATTGATAGATATCATACCACACAAAATGTAGGCAGAGTGTATAAGATTGATAGATATCATACCATACAAAATGTAGGCAGAGTGTGTAAGACTGATAGATATCATACCATACAAAATGTAGGCATAGTATGTAAGACTGATAGATATCATACCATACAAAATGTAGGCAGAGTGTATAAGATTGATAGATATCATACCATACAAAATGTAGACAGAGTGTATAAGATTGATAGATATCAGCCTTATATGATTAATAAATACATTGACAAATGATATTGTATTAAACAGAAGATGAAAATGAAACATTTTGTGTGATAACAGCTAAATAATTACACCTGTATAATATTACATAACCAATGTCAAGGGTCAAGAAACACTGTGAGGACTTTGCTGTCTATGAAGAAGTGTAAAGATTACAAAAGTCAACAATGATCTTAACAATCAAACAGCTATAATACAAAACAATACATGCATCTTTGGTTCATATCAATGTCATATTGGGATGAGTTTTTCAATACATAACATTTCTAAACACATGATCATCATCTGTTGTCAACTATGAATAAATATCATATCAAAACACAACTTGTAGTTTACGGAAGTAATCAAGTTCACGAAAAAAAGTAAAAAAGACTTTATGTGATACATGTATTTAGAACATTTTACATTGTATTTCAAAAAAGGACACACATAAACAAATTTGTTCCCTCAAACAGAAAGTATTAAAACCCTGGTCCCCTTGTAAATATTCCTCTTTCAAGGATAAACTCAATGAGACTAGAGTCTATGACTGTAATTGTTTGGCACATCATGAAATGAGACTAAATAAAGTGTATATTCAATAATATATGCATGCATTGTAAGTTAATAAGATACAAAGAAAGTCAGTGGTCTACTGGGAAGTTTTCTGTAGGGTAGAGGATATAGATGGTTTCTTCTGTACAGGAAAGAAATTGATTATCTGATTCTGGTTTTCAGATTTATCTGCTTTTCTTTTCTTTCCTGAAAAGAACAAATATCGAAATTCATTACTGATAATTACTCTTGCTCATCTAGATTTAATAGTTATAAAAGAGAGTTGTTCATCTAAAATTAATTCGAAATTCAGTATTCTCTTAAATGATTAGGAAATCAATTAATCTAAGACTATAATATGTTCTTCATAAAACTCACAGCTTTAGTATGCCACACCCATATAGATATACGGGTAGGTACAGATGCATTATTACCTGAGCACTTTCGTTTCTTCCCATTTGTAGCCTCAAATTTACTGATCATTTCAGGATAATGCCTCGAGAACAAAGATCTAGAAATAACTATGGTGTATGTATTATTGATTTCATGGATCCCTGTAATCAACAGAAAGAAAGATTACAATGTACTGTGGATGAAAAAAGCTATAAAACAGCTCAAATACGAACATATAAATATCCAGACAATATCAGGCCAGGCCAGAGTTAACTTTACACTCATGTTTCTCTTTCAGATCATTCCAATTATCTCACAAACTACAGGTAAACTCTACATTTTCTTCTTTTATTCTCCCTGTCACAAATCTTTTTCCTTTTTTGATGATTCTTTCAGGTGTTGCTTTGATCTACACATCAAATTGGTCTGTTCACAAGCAAATATGCATGTGCACATCCAATTCTTTTTCAAGTGTAAAATTTATATATTTTTAAGGTCCACTGTGTATTTATTTTAACTATTGATTTATTGTTCCCCACAATGTCACAATACTGAAAATACTGTCATTATTGGACATGATATAACTTACATGATACAGAATGATTTAGATCTTAGCAGTTTTAATGAAAAATCATTGGACAATACCCCTTATATAAACAAGAGGCCCAAGTGGGCCTATATTGCTCACCTGAGTACCTAGATGATCAGTCATGCATGAAGGAAGAATTCATTTATTTTTGCATTAATGTGACTAAGTCAACACAGATGTTGAAAATATGTCAAATTTTATTTCAGGCTAGAATAAAAAACAACACTTTTTTGCACATCCATTCAGGTGATTTTGATATTAAGCATTTCCTTTGTCTCTGCAAGAAGTCATTCAGGGCAACAAGTTAGTCATTTTCTTTAGGTGGGGCCTTTTGTTGACTGATTTCAAGTCTGGGTCATGAACAACAATTGTTTCAAATATTGCCCAGATCTAACTTAAAATTGCCTAATTTCATATGTTGAGTGTTGAGAAACATCTAAAAACTTATTTAGATGTGTAAAGAAATGAAAAAAAAAATTCATATCAAGCATTTTCATTTGTTGATTGACTGTTTTACATCACTCCATGATTATTTCAGGCATATGGTGATGGCATCTGCCTGATGCATTGCATAAAAATTTAGACCTTTGCAACAGACCCACGCGAAGCAGTGAGGGATCTTTTACATGACACGGGACCTTGGTTTTTACTGTCTCATCTGAAAGACAGAACACAGGTGTGTCCAGGGCAAAAGTTTAACTTGGGACCTCTCGATCACGAGACAAGCACCTTATCCACTAGGCCAGACCAGCTAAGAAGAAATATATGTACCTATTGAATACATACTATCAAACATATAGGTAACAAGAGGCCTAAGTGGGTCTAAATTGCTCAGCTGAGTACAATAACTGGCCTATATCAAAATTAAAAAAAGATCATAAAAACCACGAAATTTTGACATGAAACTTTCAAGTAGATATTTTCTAATAAAATTTTTATATTAGAAAATAAATGCACTCTTTTAGATCATTCTGATGCATTCAGTTTGATGATTTATGCAGCAATTTTGAAGAAAAAGGTTTTTAAAGGAGGGTACCCTCTAGGAACTATGTCATTCAGTCCAGAATTCAAAGCTTGACAGATCTGGTGGAAAACAGCAACATTTGTAAGAGACCTTGAATACTTCATCCTTGTCAAGTTTCAATAAAACCTCATTCCAACAGTTCTGAAGCAGATGTCCATCAAGGCTCATCATTACATGCTAATAGTATAATAGTATAGCCCCCCCCTTTTTTTTTAGATATTAACAAGAGCAACGCCTAGCATGGCATAATACACCCGTCACTTACTCTGGACGGGATCAATGTGAAGGTATGGTTTTATTACCCCCAAACGTGGGTCTCTTTGGTAATACTTTTAAGAAATACTGAAATCCAAAAAGAGGGATCCAAGTCCCATAACTCAGTAAAAACAAAATGGAATTTGCTCAAAACTAAAAAGCGGCTTCCCCTACACTATTTAAGCATTCTGTATAAGTTTTATGAAAACAACTGAGGTTTACTTGAGTTATCACGTTACATAGTATCTCCATAGCATCTTATCATAGTAACAAAGTTTTATTCACTTTGCATGATGTAACCTTAACCTTTGACCTATGACCTTGGACCTTCACTCACTTTGCATGTTGTGACCATGACCTTTGACCTATATCCTTGGGTCAAGGTCATGACATACCCTTGGGACCTAAGTAACAATTCTGTGAAATATTATTGAAATACATGCACAGGGCAAGAAGTAATGGCCAGGACAAGGTTTTACTCACTTTGCATGTTGTGACCTTGACCTATGACCTCTGGCCAAGGTCATGACACACCCTTGGGTCCTAAGTAACAATTCTTTGAAATATTATTGAAATCCATGGACAGGAGAAGAAGTTATGGCCTGGACAAAGTTTTACTCACTTTGCATGTTGTGACCTTGACCTTTGACCTATGACCTTGGGTCAAGATCATGTTACACTTTTGGGTGCTAAATAACAATTCTGTGAAATATTCTTGAAATCCATGCACAGGGGAAGAAGTTACGGCCCGGACAAAGTTTTACTCACTTTGCATGTTGTGACCTTGACCTTTAAGCTATGACCTCGGGTCAAGGTCATGACACACCCTTGGATCCTAAGCAACAATTCTGTGAAATATTATTGAAATCCATGCACAGGGGAAGAAGTAATAGCCCGGACAATCTTACCCCAGACGCCAGATGCACAACATAATAACATAATACGTCCCGTCTTAAGACGGGTGTATAAAAAATTCGCAAACAATTCAATAAAATCTGTTAAAATACACAAAATCAATGCATTATAAGTGATGTCCAAGGTGAAAATCTAAGGAATTACCTGCAAATAAGCCAAAATGTCAAAAAACCCTCATAAAAAAACTTTCAGCTCAAGTGAGCGAAAAAAACGAAAACAAAGAAAAGGTGAAAATTTTTTAAAGTATTCATAACTAACCGAATGTTGCACTGCAATCAACCTGTAAACAATTTTCCTTGTTCTTCCTGCATTCTTTGACAATTCTGAAAACAATAATTCTAATCACATGTAAATAAATGAAATCATAAAAATGAAATAAAAATCATAAAAAGGAAATAAAAAAGATATCTGACTTAGCTGTTGTCAGCAAGACTTGCCATTTACATGCAGAGCAATAAAAGAATAAGCACATAACAAGAGGCCTAAATGGGCCTATATTGCTCACATGAGCATCTTGAGCTCATAATAAACTTTAACGAAAGTATCCTTATATAATACTATCTTTAACTGATTTCAAAGTGTAAGTTATGTGTATAGAAAGAAATAATAGTAGTAAAACAATAGATAAATTGGATGTAAAATCTTATTTATATGGACTTTGAAGTAATTTGGGGAGCCAATACATGGTAGGAAGATCAAATTCCTCAATTTTAATTTAGAAAAGGCATAGCCTTGTGATGTTCAAGATGGATGTTGTCCCACAATAATTGAGTTTTTACTAATGTTTTGATTTTGATTTTGATTTTTGTTTTAACGTCACACCACGAATATTTCACGTATATGGTGACAGCATCTGCCTGATGCAGGGCATACAAATTTTGACCTTTGCAACGGACCCACCTGAAGCAGTGAGGGATCTTTAACGTGCCATGCATACCACGACACGGGGCCTCGGTTTTTACTGTCTCATCCGAAAGACAGAACACCGGCATGACCAGAGTTGGACTCGAACCCCGGCCTCCCGATCAGGAGTCCGACACGATACCACCAGGCCATGCCGGCTTTTTTACTTATGTATAATATACTAGCAGAGAGTATAGTTCATACTGAATCTTTTTCAAACAACAACAAATATTATTAGCTGCTTTGTTGTCAGGTACAAAGACATAGGTATTTTGTAGATCAGCCATTTTAGTATGACTGGACTGACTTGTATGGATAAATGTTGATATAGCATTATTTTAACTAATTAATGCAAAAGCCAATTACTTTTAAAATCTTGCTTTTCCAGTTGATAAGGGCATGTGTTTTTCTTACTTACATGTAGTTTACACGTGGCTTGTAATGATTTGTCAACAACAACCTGGCATTTGGTGAAATCTGTCCTGGATGAAGTAATATATAAGTAGCTAAGACACAAAATGAATTAAAAATGTCAAAGTTTTTATGAAACCATGATCAATATCTTCATAAATTACCTTACTGGATGGAGTTTGTTTGATTCTAAAGTTTCATTAGGTTGTGCAAGAAGTTGCATGTGGAACAGAAATTTGGCCAATTTTTCATAGAAATCGTCCAGATGAAACCTTAGGTAAGCGTCATTTAACCTTTTTAACTGTGGTATTTTTATGCTAGACCACACCAGTGCTGGAGTTTTCCTTATCTTGCTACCTTCCTTAAATTCCTCCACAAGCTAAAAAGAAACATATTTCTTATTTTAGTTGTACTTTAGATATTAATAATCATATATGAAATTTCTTTTTGATTTGAAAAAAAAAACAGTGAAAATATGAACATGTAAACAAATTAAATCTAACAATGCATTGCACATTATACAGGTGATTATAAAATAAAAATTTTCTTGAGGGCACAATCAAAATTAGATTTTAATCCTCATTACCAGTCTATAACTGATGTAACTTTTTGCATTATCCAATAAATCCTTTGAAGTAAGGATTGTGAACCTTTTCTCTGCTATCATTTTGAAGCAAGGAATGTGAACCTTCTCTCTGCTATCATTTTGACTGTTTGCTCATTAACAAGAAACATAATGAAAATGGAAAGAAAGACATATTGGAGGGGCTTACATGACCTTGAAATCTGGACAATTTTCATTAGAATTTGGTATTATACCGTAAGATCAGATACAGTATATATTGTCTACTCGAGGCTTTGAGTATAAAGGATCTGATGTTATATATTTCATAGAAATTTAGTCCCTAAATTTTCAACCTTTAAAACTTAAACGGTAGTACTCTATGAATCTGGGCTCCGTGTATCTGGAAAATCTGCTTATCCACACACAAAAAAGGGATTTCCTCAATGTTATCTTGCACTGATAACCTGGAAATCCATGTCCTGGATCCAGAAGAAAATATAGGGAACAGATTTACAAAATAACATTAGAATTGATCCATTAATCCTCACACATTTTTTTCCTCTCGAGCACAATTTAACAAATTCACATTTTTAATTAATTTATGAAGCCATGTCGTTACCACTCTGCTGCACCTTTTGTTTGTTTGATGCGTCAACACTTCATTTATCCTGTCACCTGAGTGTAGTATACCAAAACTTCATTTATCCTGTCACCTGAGTGTAGTATATTAAAACTTCATTTATCTTGTCACCTGAGTAGTATAATAACACTTCATTTATCTTGTTACCTGAGTGTAGTATATCCACACTTCATTTATCCTGTCACCTGAGTGTAGTATATCCACACTTCATTTATCCTGTCACCTGAGTGTAGTATATCAAAACTTCATTTATCTTGTCACCTGAGTGTAGTATATTAACACTTTATTTATCTTGTCACCTGAGTGTAGTATATCCACACTTATCTTGTCACCTGAGTGTAGTATATTAACACTTTATTTATCTTGTCATCTGAGTGTAGTATATCCACACTTCATTTATCCTGTCACCTGAGTGCAGTATATCCACACTTCATTTATCCTGCCACCTGAGTGTAGTATATTAAAACTTCATTTATCCTGTCATCTGAGTGTAGTATATCCACATTTCATTTATCTTGTCATCTGAGTGTAGTATATCCAAACTTCATTTATCCTGTCATCTGAGTGTAGTATATCCACATTTCATTTATCTTGTCATCTGAGTGTAGTATATCCACACTTCATTTATCCTGTCACCTGAGTGTAGTATATCCACACTTCATTTATCCTGTCACCTGAGTGTAGTATATCGAAACTTCATTTATCTTGTCACCTGAGTGTAGTATATCAAAACTTCATTTAACCTGTCACCTGAGTGTAGTATATCGAAACTTCATTTATCTTGTCACCTGAGTGTAGTATATTAACACTTTATTTATCTTGTCACCTGAGTGTAGTATATCCACACTTATCTTGTCACCTGAGTGTAGTATATTAACACTTTATTTATCTTGTCATCTGAGTGTAGTATATCCACACTTCATTTATCCTGTCACCTGAGTGCAGTATATCCACACTTCATTTATCCTGCCACCTGAGTGTAGTATATTAACACTTCATTTATCCTGTCACCTGAGTGTAGTATATCCACACTTCATTTATCTTGTCATCTGAGTGTAGTATATAAACTTTCCATCTAACAATTTACAGCTTTGGGTACATTCATTTGTCATCTTAGCTGTCATCGATGATTGCTTTTTAATACATCAGAATATGCTCACATAGGAGATAAAAGTTATTTGCTGATTTCACTTCATTCAAAGGTAATCTATGTCAAAGTTTTAAATTAAAGTGAAACATCCAAATATGAAATTAAATTTTATTTCTTGTTTGTTTCTTATTTTCCTTCGTAGACAAGTTTAAATTATTCATCCGATGACAACATGTGCTCTACATGTACATGCATTACACGGAAATTTCAATTTATGCAATGGACACACGCAAGCACTGAGTATCTTCTATGTGCCGGCTTTCACTGAAACCAGGGACCTCTATTTTTCCTGTCTCAATTGGACTATAGGACACCAATGATTTAGTGATGGGTATCTAAGCTGCCACCTCTTTGCCACTATACTCTAGCATAAAATCAAATTTTAAGCATAATTCTTACAGATCTGGTAGTCCGGAAAATCCATTTATCCGGAAAAATTGGCCAGGAACAAACGTTTCTGAATTAGTACAGCATCACTGTATATGAAATATTGTGTATTACAGTCTTGCCGATTCTGAATTACGTAAATAATTCCCTTGTGTACTCCATTAAGCAAGTAACCCAGAGTACACTGTATACACATATGATATATGATAATGTCTTAACAGTAGTTAAATGCAGTATTAAAGAGGTTTAATATTCAAGTAAGCTCAATTACATTGTGGTGTAAACATAGCTAGTTGGTGGTAGTAGTCTTGGAAACAAAAACACACAACCACCCACAGATTGTATATAATCCTTACACTGCACACATAACTCATAAGGGCTGGCCATGGCACTAAATGTAACAGGCAGGAGAAAAAGATGTGACTGGACCAGGGAATCAAACCCAAAAAATTCCACTGTTAAAGCAGATACTCTCACCATTGAGCTATCTTGGTCTTGGCACCAATGTAACAAGCAGGATAAAAAGATGTGGTTAGACTTGGGAATTGAACCAAGAACCTTTCGCTATGAAGGCCGATGCTCTCATCATTGAGCTAACCAAGCCGATATCCATCTGTCACATATGATATCAAAGAAGATTATGCTGATAGAAAGCTTTGGAATGTTATCAGTCAGAAAAGGAAAATAACTTGGGCATTTACACTTCTGTGATCAGTAAAACAGAAAATGAGATGCATCCAATATTGTATATCGGAGACTATCAATAATGTACTTAATACAATAGATATAGCCAGAGTGATGATGATTCTGGACTTACTCAACCAAAGTGCACAACATATATGGAAGTATTTAAACTGTTAAATAAAATCAGAAAACTTCACCCCTGAAACAAAGTATTATTCTTCATCATCTTTATACAATCGATCTTCAAATCACATCATTAATAGTTAATATATTGGTATACCAGATATTGTGAAATTCCACCATTTTACTCAGTTCTATGATACTGAGCCAGATTGCTGGATATGCAGAATATAAACTGGAGAATAATTAATGCTGTATTTAGCATATTTTACAACTTCTAGTCTCTTAACAAGCATGTTGGTTTACATACACCAGCGTTTCTCCACAATACATTACCTTTGTGTCAGGGAATTTTGCTGAATCAGCGAGTGCTTTTGCTCTAATACGAAGCTCTAGTTTGTACTCTTCTTTTTCATGTACTAAATGACCACAGGTACATTTTTCTTTACTCTTCTTTATACAAGTTGCTTCTGTTTTACATACATGACATCCTGTCTTCTTGTGTTGTTGTTTTGTACCTACATTATATGCTGAATATCAGTGGTTTTCTTTAATATGTGCCATGTTTTTTCACAACTAAACACTAGTTAATATAAAAAACTAATCCTTTGTGGGAGTTTAACAAACGATAAATATAATTTACTTACAATGGTGCTTACAAAAGACTATATGTCAGTATGATAAGTTTGTTTACTAAGTACCACCTGGTTTCATGTAAACACCAGGTTTATTTCACCTTATGTCAGTAGTGCTAAGTTTGTTTACTAGTTACTGCCTGGTTTATATCACCTACTTGTCAGTATTGCTAAGTTTGATTACTAAGTACCACATGGTTTATATTACCTATACGTCAGTACTGCCAAGTTTGTTTACTAGTTACCACCTGGTTTATATTACCTATATATAAGTATTGCTAAGTTCGTTTACTAGGTACCAACAGGCATATATCACCTATATGTCAGTATTACTTAGTTTGTTTACTAGTTACCATCAAGTTTATATCATTTGTCAGTAGTGCTAATTTTGCTCGCTGCTTACATTGATTGATTGATTGATTGATTTTTGTTTTACGTCACACCACGAATATTTCATGTATATGGTGACGGCATCTGCCTGATGCGGGGCATACAAATTTTTACCTTTGCAACTGACCCACCCGAAGCAGTGAGGGATCTTTAACGTGCCATGCATACCACGACATGGGGCCTCGGTTTTTACTGTCTCAACTGAAAGACATCACACCGGCATGGCCAGAGCGGGACTCAAACCTCGGCCTCCCGATCAGGAGTCCGACGCGTTACCACTAGGTCACGCCAGCTTACTCACTACTTACCACCTGGTTTTATCATCAAAATGTCAGTATTGTTAAGCTTGTTTACTAGGTATCACCTGGTTTATATCACCTATATTACATACCGGGTATGTGTATGTAGTGCTAAGTTTGTTTACTAGTTATCAACAGGTTTATATCACCTATATGTCAGTATTACTAAGTTTGTTTACTAGTTACCACCTGGTGTATATCACCTACATGCCAGTAGTGCTAAGTTAGTTTACTAGTTACCGAAAGTTTGTTTACTAGTTACCACCTGGTTTATATCACCAGTAAGTCAGCAGTAACTGTCTGATTCATGATCTCAATATGCTTACCCAGTCAATAGACAGTGATTATCAGAACAGAAATCTAGTGTGATGACAATGAACCCATTTTACTCTATTTCGTCTAAGTCAGAGGAAGGGAAGCCTACTTGCTGTAGATGTAGAATACCTCAGTTTTTGGAAACGAAGTATAAGTAAGACTTAAGGAACTCACTGATACTAAAACTGGTAATTCAAAGATTTGAAAGTGAATGAAGTTTAATTTTCAATTCATGAGAAAACAAGAGTTGTCAGAAGACAACAAAGGTCACCAGCAAGGCATTGTCAGAGGGAAAGCATGTATTTTCAATGTTTCTTATTCAAGATCTAATCAAAGATATAGGTAAAAAGTTAAAAAGTTATGGTACCATAAGATGATATTCATGTGAAATATCCAAGCCTTATCTCTAATGATTCATTAATAATGGCCAGCTTAAAGGGTTTTTTTATAAGTAAGTCAAATGTCAAGGTCAAGGTCATGGGGTCAAAACTTAAGGTATTTATGGCAAGGTCTTATCACAAGGAATGGACATGTGAAATATGAAAGCCCTATGTTTAATAGTTTTAAGGCATGGCCAAGGTTAAAGATTTGGAATAGTAAGACAAACTTCAAGGTCAAGGTTGAGGGGTCAAAAATTTTTAGTAAAGACAGAATGGTTAAATTAACCATAATGAACATAATGTGAAATTTGAAAGCTCTACCTCAAGTTTTTTTTAAAAGTAAGTCAAATATCAAGGTCGCAGGGTGAGAAATTATGATACAAATGGCAAGGTTTTTCACAAGAAATGTACCTTAGAAATCTAAAAGCCCTATTTTTAATAGTTCTGAAGGTATGGCCAAGATTTTGTCTCCACTGCCGATTCCGACACTAGGGCTAACAACAAGGTCAAGGTCACAAGGTAAAAAACAATAGTACCAATGGCAAGGTCTTGCTGCTGATGCAGGCACTAAGCTTATGACATTAGTTTTCCAGACATTCATCTTGGCAAGCTAAAAAAAACCATTTATGTGCTTACAAAAATTTTTCTAACACATGCATGGCTGTTACCTGAATGATGACAAAACGAACAATGGGGATTGTGTTTATTGTCCTCAGCTTCATTAACTAACTTATTCAGATACTCATTTTCTCTCCATTTCAGAATTCTGAAACAGTCAAAACAAATACATATGTAAGAACTTCTTATCAACAAGCAAATTTATTGGATTCCTCACTCACTGGGTAGATGCAAATAAATGAGCATAGTAGAAATTTCATTTATAAATGTGACCTTCTCTTTAAATAGTCCGAGATTCTCTGCCTCTCTCCCACTTTTGATATCTCCTACACAGTAAATATAAAAAGTGGGAGAAGGGCAGAGAATCTCAGACTACTCTTTAAACAAAATATGCTCATAAACCATTCCAAACAACAGACTTACAGTAATGAGTAATCAGTAGGTACAACTCCTGATAAGGAACAAGATTCAGACCTATGACCCTTTGCTACATGTACCAATCAGGCTTACTAACCAGATTGTCAGTTAACAGATATAAAGTTTGATATTTGATACATTACTGGTGCTGATAAGAGGATAATTCTCTTCATGATAAGCTGTCACCATATTGAGGAATCTTGGCGGAGGTAAAACAAAAACCCAAAAAACTCTTCATATTGTGATAATTTCCAAGTTTATAAATGTCTGATTTATATCAGAAGAAATCAAACATGTAAAATATGTTCAACAATCTATTCTTGTGTACTAAAACACAACTAACTGATTCTTCTGGTTAAGTTAATCTTATTTCCAAAGTTCTATTGTTTTTAATCAATTGTACTGATATTTCATTACACCTTCACAATACTGTATGCAAGCTCTTAAAAACTTCAAGTATTTCTTAGCTCTCTTGGTCACCTGAGGTTTGACTACCTGGCAGTCAAGAGTGAACTGTATTAAGATAATGATTAATACCTGTCAAGCAGATTCTCTGAGGTATTATGTCTTATCTCCTCAAATAATTCCAGAGCTTTTCTTGTTCCAACGTTTTCAATACCTTTCATGTTATAATCACATCCAGCAAGCATCGCCATGGCTATAAGAGAATCCCTATCAAGTCTGAATTTTTTCTCTATATCATCCATGTTAAATACATCTACTTTCCAAATCTAAAATGAAATTATAAAACAGCTACTTTATTATTTTGAATAAGTATCTTTAAAGATTTCTTTTAACAAATGGTTCAAATGGGTATTTATCACTGCTCATAGCAAAAAATAAAAACAGCAAGTATCAGAATTTCTCATATAATAATATCCTTTGAAGCATTTATAACTACTGCTAGAGGATTTCAAAGACTGATAAATAACATACACTGGAACTAGTGAAACAAGTCACTAGTCACAAGAAAAAAATATAATGCAGAGGACATCACTTCTACATGGCACGTCAAGCACATTCGCATGTAAATATTAGCTTAAATGAGAAAGACTGAAACTCATTTATATGTATAAGACTTCATGAACACAATATCTGTATGCATAAGATATTATAAACACAATATTCGTATGTACAAGACTTCATGAACACAATATCTGTATGAAAGTGACTTCATAAACAGAATATCTGTATGTATAAGACTTCATGAGTACAATACCTGTATGTATGAGACTTCATGACCACAATATCTGTATATACGATACTTCATGAACACATTATCTGTATGAATAAGACTTCATGAACACATT
Organism: Pteria penguin; assembly: GCA_035048485.1. Taxonomy (NCBI): domain Eukaryota; kingdom Metazoa; phylum Mollusca; class Bivalvia; order Pterioida; family Pteriidae; genus Pteria; species Pteria penguin. The sequence goes on from CM068581.1 coordinate 22,163,733, forward strand.
ATCTGTATGAATAAGACCTCATGAATAAAATATCTGTATGTATGAGACTTCATGAACATGATATCTGTATATATAAGACTTCATGACCACAATATCTGTACAGTTCTCACTCAATATAATCGCCTGTGGTTTACAGAAGCCAAAACTCCAAGAGCAGTTGTTGTTCGATACCTCAAGGGTGTAGACCAAACTAATGAAAGTGGCATTTGTAAGGCACATGCATTACAGGAGCAAATTCTGAGCTTGCATACCATGGTGGCGAAACAATCACAGATTACCAGGTTTTTTAAACAGTGAACAGAGTGTGAAGTTTAGATCGAAACATTGAACTTTTAACCTTTTAAGCATTCATCTATATGTTCCTCGTTTTATTCCTTTTATTGGACTATAATCATTATTCACATTCACATACACGTACATGTACAACCATGAATAATTTAGATGACGTAATAAGTCCACCTCAATACATCGCGAAACCTGTTATACCACCAAAATTTGGGAAAACAAAAGGTGGCAGTATAACGGGGGAGAACTGTATGTAAATGACTTCATGAACACAATATCCATATGTATAAGACTTCATTAACATGTTATCTGTATGTATAAGACTTCATGAACACAATATCTGTATGTACAAGACTTCATGAACACAACATCAGTATGTTTAAGTACTGGTTTGGAATGACAATGCATGGAAAATTATAGAAACTGTAACAATCATCTGTACATGTAAGAGGGTAAGGTAGTCAAAAACTGTATAAACTGTAATAATCGGTTGTACATACAAGGGGTTGGGGTAGTCAAAAACTGTAATATTCGGTTGTACATACAAAGGGTTGGGGTAGTCAAAAACACACATATTTTAAAATATTAAGAAAAAGAAGCAGTGTTGGAAGCTATCGAAAATTTTAATAAAAAGTTTCTACAGTAGCTTGTAGTACTGTAAAATTCATTTCCTTGAAACTGAAGCATGTGCAGGATGCACTTGTAGTCCTGCAATGCAAGGCTCCATTCCTTTTATTTACTTGCTGTTCAGAAAAGAGGTCATGTTAACAGGACCAGATGCACATGATGAATGTAAAGGTGGGGCAAGTAAAATACATCAGACTGTCTTCAAATTTATCATCTTTCTTCAAAACTTATCTATGTAAAAGCCTCCAATTTTTTATTAGTAGGAAGACATAAGAATATAATATTTATTGCCATTTAACACATAATAAATCTATGCAACAATATCATATTTTTATACAATAATTCTAAAGCAATTATGCAATCACTTACTAATCACTTTAATACATAGCACTATTCAGTTTAATACGTAGAACTATTCAGTTTGATAGGTAGAGTTATTATAAAATTTTTGAAATCTTTGTATAAGCTAGAATTATCCGACTTCAAAATTAATCTTGAAAATGCAACAGTTGGATAGATTGATGTATGGCTAGAACTATTGCTTATTTGAATGAGAAAATCAGCATGAGATGTTTTTTTCTAAATTTGTTGTTGATTGCCACACAAGAATATTATATCTATACTCTAACGGCTGCTGGTTAGGAGTGGAGAAACCAGAGTACTAGAGAAAAACAAAATAAACAGACAAAAATCCACAGGTTATCAATTACACTTTGATGCAAAATGCAAAGTTATTGGCAAAACATGCACTTTTCTAAAAGTAAAACTTGTATTCACAAATTTTACCCACTTAACAAATTTGATTTTAATTCTAAAAAAATAATTATCAAATGTTAATAAAAAGATATACAAGTGCAAAAAATAATACGACAATTCCATGTTTACTAAGGTCTTAAAGAGTTTTGATCTCTGTTTTGATGGTTTAATGGTTCAATAATCTTTCAAATACCATTTTTACTGTACATACATGCATTTCAAATTTCTGCAAATTCTGAGCACATGTTTGAGTTATGAACACATCTGAAAAAAATTTCAATCATAAAAGTTATGTGTATTGTTTATAAATGTACATGTATATTCAAATGTTTGGTGACCTAGGTTTCTTACTTTCTGATCTCGGTGAAGTTTCTTCCAAACAATTCTGGCGCCATACAGCAACACATCTGAATCAGTCGTACATACTGCATCCACCATCTACAACATTCATATCAGTTTGTTACATGTATCTATGGTATATCAAGTGAATAGAATGTAATTATTACAAGAACACTGACTATATATGGCTTTGTGATAAGTTACAAATTAATTGTTTGAATGATTGATGACGGGCGGGGAGACAGCAAGGGAGCATCTAATGGGGAAGAAAATCAGGAATAAATACTGATTTTTGTGAAACAATTATCAGGCAAATATTTCTAACAGAAACTAAAGTTTGATGAAGTATAGAGGGAGTTACAGACATCCACAGCCCCTTAGGTTATAAACATTGGACTATATCATATATATAAATATATACATATATTAATTGTTTGAATGATTGGCGAGGGGACTATACATAGATATATATATATATATATAAATAAATCGGTATGAGCAAGACTTCCTTATATTCAAAACATTGTATCATATATGTGCAAGACCCACTTAGATTATAATGATTGTACTGTATATAAGTGTAAAAATCTTTAAGATAATTAGCATTAGACTTTATTTATGAGCAAGATCCACTTAAATATAGATTATAAACATCAGACAATAATGCAAAACCCCTTTACATTATAGATATTGGACTTATATGGATGTGCGATACAGTACTCTTGGGAATCGACTCATATAGCTCAGTTGGTAAAGCATCCCCACCGTTATTCTGGGTCAAAACATTCAACTAATCGTGTAATGTGTAATTCACATCATTTTTTGATAAAAATATACATCAAATGATTTGTTTTTCAAATGGTTAGAATGAGTTTTATTTACTAAAATTCTATATGATAAGTAATACATTTCCTGTTATGCTATAAATAGTCATCTGTGGAAAGTCAGTTAAGATTCTGGCTTTGCTTCATATTTATTTCATGCTTTAAATATACTGTTTAAAGCAATGGATGGTATACAAAGTAAAATAAAAGTTCAAAAACTATGGCATTCTCATTTCACATATCGATAAGTATAAATAATCCTGTAGAATGGAGAAATAGAAGTCTTACTTTACAGTGTTACATATCACAATCTTATGTGGGAAATGTCAAAAAAGAATTTAACCACTCTTTCATATATCGTCTTTATATCTGATTATTTGTGAGGTATAGCCAACAGACTCATTTGATGAAACATGTAGCCAATGATATATTGAAGTTTTTGCAAACATACATCAACATATTGAGAAGTTCACACTGAACTTGCCTGAGGGTACATGTTAAAAACTTCCTGACCTGAGAGGACATTACTACAAAAGACTCATCTGAGAAGTGATGTTCACTATGGACAGAATTGTAGATACAATAACAATGGAATTACCTAAAGGAAGATGTTTACTATGAACCCACCTTATCCATATGAAGTCCTGCACAATATGCTTCTGCTTCTCCAGGTGCTCTGATCCAAGGGAGACCAAGAGCTTCTATAAGCTCTATACACTATCCAAAATAGTTAACAATAAATAATGAAAGCCAAATTTTACCACAGTACTTTTCTTTACATATACATGTATGTATTCATTGATTTTTCTGTACGATGCTTTATATACAAACGAAGTAGGACATTAAAGTTTTATCTATATATCAACTAGAATGGTCATCATGGATAACTAAGAAGAATTCCACCTCCTTATTTTTGAAATAGGTCATATGACCTTGGGTCAAGACTATGAAACACCTTTAAGTTTGAGGAGTATTTGTGTGAAGTTTGAACAAAATCTATTACAAAGTAAATGACCCGCAACCTTCAAATAGGTCATGTTCTGGAAAACAAGTTTGGTCAAGATCTATCACAAATAGACTGACTTGTAACCTTGAAAAGAAATGTAAATTCTATAAAACTCTGTCTTAGAAAGGTAGGGGTATAAAAGGGCATAAGTAGGCATCTTCCATAATACATCATCAATGACCTAGTATATTCATTGTACAATTGGTACATGTACTGTACTTAATACTTTCTGTAAAGTAAATATACAGTGACCATAGTGTAATTATACAGAATCTGTACTGAAACAGTGTACTGACTATGTACTGATTGTGTTGTGTCTATAAAATAATACCTTATATTTATAACAGTGACTATTCTGAAACTATCAGATGACTATATGAATATCAGTACTAGTGATCATAGTAATGTATATTTATGTAAGTGAAACTGTTAGAGAAGTCTTTAGTAAAAATATTTCCAGGCTATTAATACACTTCTATAAGAAAAATTATCCGTGTAATGGTAAAATTTGTTAGTAAGTTAATAGTTAAGATTATGTAATGTCAAACACATTATTCCTTCTAGGTTTTTTAAACCTGGAACACTAAATCAATTTCCTTTATCACAAAATCTGACTAAGCATGGGCACTATTCATTCGAAGAACCAAACTGGATCATTATACTATTTTGTACATTACAGTAATCAAAAGGGACAAATCCCCCCCCCCCAAGCAACAAGTTGAAACATGCAATAATTCATTCCAAGATACATCACTAGTATAAATGTAATGGATGTCCCACATGTACATTTTGAGGTATACTCAATAAAAAAAAGTCTGGTCTGTGTGCACTCTGACCTTGACCTTGTAGATATGACCTTGGTTCAAGGTCATGACACACCTTTGGGTCATGGGCAACAATTGTGTACAATATAATCTCCCTGCAACGTAACAGGAAGAAGTAATGGCCAAGACACAAATTCTGGATATGTGTGCACTGTGACCTTGACCTTGTAAATATCATCTTGGTTTAAGGTCATTACACACCCCTAGGTCATGATCATGTCAGGTCATGTGATACACATCTTTGGATCATGGAAAACAATGGTGTGAAATATTATCCAGATCCTACATAGCAGTAAGGAGTTATGACCCCTACAAAGATTTTAACCATAAGTGCACTTTGACCTTGACCTTGGAGATATGATCTTGAGTTAGGGTCAAGACACACCCTTGGGTCATGGACAACAATTGAGTGAAATATTATCCAGATCCAACCTGGCAGTAAGAAGTTATGGCACGTAAAAGGATTTCAGCTATGTGTGCACTGACCTTGACCTTGAAGATATGACCTTCAGCTGAGGTAATGACATACCCTTCATCATGGATAACAATTGACTGAAATGTTATCCAGATCCAACATAGAAGTAAGAAGCTGTGGCCCGGACAAGGATTTTGACCATGTTTGCACTTTGACTTTGACCTTGGAGATATGATCTTAAGTCTAGGTCATGGCACAACTTGGGTCATGGACAACAATCTTTTTATATATCATCTAAATCCAACTTGGCAGTAAGAAGTTATGGCCCGGACAAGGATTTTGGCTATGTGTGCACTGTGACCTTAACCTCGAAGATATAACCTTGGATTAAGGTCATGACACACCCTTGGGTCATGGACAACAATTGTGTGAAATATTATCCAAATCCAATTTGGCAGTAAAAAGTCATGTCCTGGACAAGGGTTTTTGCTATGTGTGCACAATGACCTTATAATCTATATGTATGCCAGTACTACCTGAAGTCATAGTGCAGTATATGTATGCCAGTGATCATAGTACTGTATATGTATACCAGAGATCATAGTACTGCATGTGTATGCCAGTGATCATAGTACTGTGTATGTATTAGGAGTGGGCCGATACCACTATGGACCGATCCGATAAGTATCACGATACCAACCTTGCGATTCGATACGTTTCATGACAATTTGAAGCAAAATTAATATTTTCATTAAAGGAACAATACATAAACCAATAAATAAATGTTCTTCTACCTGAAGATAACAAACAAAACAAATAACTTGATCTTTGTCGTGGCGTCTCGTTCCATTCTCTTCATATATTGGCATCCCTAAATTCTCCCACACAGTAGATTTACTGTTTGTGGGAGAAACCAATTTGACCCAGCATTCTCACATGTTTTACAGTTTCACATTCATTTCTCCGAAAGCGAATCCAAACTAAATGGCTAGTAAAAAGAATTCGTATTTCTCTGGAAGCGTGTATCGATACAACTACTCGTGAATCGATCCTAATATCGTGAGTTAAAATATCGTGATGCATCGGCCCACCCCTAGTATGTATACCAGAGATCATAATACTGTATATGTATGCCAGTGATCAGACATAGTACTGTATATGTATGCTAGTGATCATAGTATTTTATATGTATGCCATCGATTATAGTAATGTATATGTATGCCAGTGATCATAGTACTGTATATGTATGCCAGTGATCATAACACTGAATATATATGCCAGTGATCATAGTACTGTATATGGATGCCATTGATTATAGTAATGTATATGTATGCCAGTGATCATAGTAATGTATATGTATGCCAGTGATCATAACACTGTATATATATGCCAGTGATCATAGTAATGTATATTTATGCCAGTGATCATAGTAATGTATATGTATGCCAGTGATCATAACACTGTATATATATGCCAGTGATCATAGTACTGTATATTTATGCCAGTGACCATACTACAGTATATGTATGCCAGTGATCATAACACTGTATATATATGCCAGTGATCATAGTACTGTATATGTATGCCAGTGATCATAGTAATGTATATGTATGCCAGTGATCATAGTACTGTATATGTATGCCAGTGATCATAGTACTGCATATGTATGCAAGTGATCATAGTACAGTATGTGTATGCCAGTGATCATAGTAATGTATATATATGCCAGTGATCATAGTACTGTATATGTATGCCAGTGCTCATAGTTATGTATATATATGCCAGTGATCATAGTACTGTATATGTATGCCAGTGATCATAGTAATGTATATTTATGCCAGTGATTATATAATTGTATATTAATGCCAGTGATCATAGTAATGTATATGTATGCCAGTGATCATAGTAATGTATATGTATGCCAGTAATCATAGTAATAAATATCTTTGCCACTGATCATAGTAATGTATATGTATGCCAGTGATCATAGCACTGTATATGTATGCCAGTGATCATACTACTGTATATGTATGCCAGTTATCATAGTTATGTATATATATGCCACTGATCATAGTACTGTATATGTATGCCAGTGATCATAGCACTGTATATGTATGCCAGTGACCATACTACTGTATATGTATGCCAGTGATCATAGTACTGTATAAGTATGCCAGTGACCATACTACTGTATATGTATGCCAGTGACCATACTACTGTATATGTATGCCAGTGATCATAGTACTGTATATGTATGCCAGTGACCATACTACTGTATATATATGCCAGTGATCATAGTACTGTATAAGTATGCCAGTGACCATACTACTGTATATGTATGCCAGTGACCATACTACAGTATATGTATGCCAGTGATCATAGTACTGTATATGTATGCCAGTGATCATAGTACTGTATATGTATACCAGCGATCATAATACTGTATGTGTATACCAGTGATCATAGTAATGTATATGTATGCCAATTATCATAGTACTGTATATGTATGCAAGTTATCATAGTACTATATATATATATATATGCCAGTGATCAGAGCACTATATATGTATGCCACTGATCATTCTGTTTTAAATGTATACCACAGATAATAGCACTGTATATGTATGCCAGTTACGAACCTCACACAAAAATACATATTATTACCTTTTCCTCAATTTCTCTGAATTGAGGACCCCTTAATACCCCAGATAATTTTGATGGTGATTGTTTTCTCCTTTTGGTAATAGTCTCTTCTTTACATCCTGGCACCTGAATCCCATCTAAGACAAACACCAGCTTCAAATTGGCTTGCATCAATGCTATTATACGATAGAAAAGGGTCCTGGAATAGGGCATTTAAATCTTAAATACTATTTTCAATTTTAAAATCTAAATTCAAACAATACTAGAGTTGAAAAAATAATTTAAAGACTTAAGTCCGATTTTCCTACAGTACATTGATTTTTCCTAAAGAATTGTCAAGTACTAGTTAAATATAAAAAGACCTGACAAAGCTCATTAATTAAGGTGTGCAGCTTATGACTCAAAGGTCTCATCAAGTCTATTGGATGAGACAGTAATTACCAAGATTCCATGTCATGGTAACAGTGGCATGTAAAAAATGCTTGGACAAGGGTCTTAGCATAGGTCTAATTTACTCTCAATTTCTATGCATTGCATCAGGTATATGTCATCACCAGTAGGAGCAGTATTCTTCAAGAGATGTGAAACAAGAATCAAACAAACAATGAATATAGACATTTTCAACATATTTGTGGGATTTATCTCTCATATCAGTGGAAAATATCTACCGAAAGTGAATTGCAATACATCAGTCCTACATTTAAGAACATTCATTAAAAAAATTATGTAAAAGAAATTGACTGAATTATACAATAACACAAGGATTTATTACCTACCTTCAGCCTATGTAAAATTAAAGATCTCATTTACCTCTGAATACAATTAGGTGACATGACATAACAATGGTCAATGATCAAATACAAGATGGCCGCAACAACTTATGTTTACATAATCAAATCCACAAATCAAGTGCATTTTAATATGTGCATTTTGCGTGAAATAATTTCATAGAATATTTGGCTACATACCTCAGGTACCAGTTGTTTGAACCTTGTGGAGTTTTGACACTCTTGGAGTCCACAATCCAGGGACTTAAGTCCACAGCAACAGTCTTACCACACCACTCTGATACAGGTATGTTGTTTTTAGCCTCAGAGGAAATCAGCTGCCATAAGTCATTAACCCCCATACTTACTGGTCTATCTGAAATTCAAATATCAAACTAAATTAAAATATACAGTGGTATTGGACAAATTGTCAGCTAAATCATGTGGTACTATTTCAACACCAAATTTTTCTCTTGGTATACAAAGTATTGTAATTACATGTATGTTTTAACTATCAGTTAGTTTAATTTGGCATATAATGGTGCATTTCATTGGCTAAGTGATTTTTGTTTATCAGGTCACAATACATGTACTATTCATAGATTTACTCTTGTGTTCGAAACTATTAGTGCTCAAAAGAAATTCTGTTTTGAAGTTAAAGTCTGAAAATATGAAGGGCAAAAATAAAATAATAAGGAATAAAACTAATCATTTTTCAGTGGATGGAGGTTTACCCCCCCCCCCCCCCAAAAAAATGGATGGAAAGCCATATCATGCACTAATCACAATACTGCAATTTCTCATCCTTTTTTCAAGGTATACCTTCATCCATTGAAAAATATAAAATTCATTATTCAATATTGATTTTTAGTGATAAACAGTAAGGGGCATTTCTTTTGTTTCAGACACCTGGAACGCAAAATCAGTTTTTTAGCATTGTTAACAATTTAGAATAATTTCTTACAATGAAAATATAGTATAGCATACTGCATAATAAATATTACAAAAAGATTAATTTCGTTTTGTATTTTGATATACACAATGTTAGGAAGTCTTAAGTTGCTGGTATGTTTTATCTTGAACTTCTGATGTCAACCCCCCACCCCCCCACTCAAAACATGCACAGGTAAGATGATGTAAGAGTGAATGGTACACAAAATAAAAACGACTACAAGATCATTGGTATTATACATGTATCATGATGCCCATAAGACACAATATGAAACTAGGATAAGACATGATTATTTATATAGCTAAAAATATATAAAATACATCCTCCATTTCCTTTATTTTGATAAAAATAAAAAAAAGGATAGTTTTTGGGTATACATGTACATGAACATACTAGTAGTACAGCTCTGGATGCTTATGATATTACAAGTATATACAGACTATTTGTGACAATCCTCTGTGTTTCACTTTAATAAAATTGGTATCATTTATTATCTAAATAAAATCCATTTTCCCATAGCGTAGCATATATTCTTATATCACATAAATACAATTATTAATGTGTGTGGGTATATATATGTAAATATATATATATATATATATATATATATATATATATATATATATATATATTCAAAGAATAAGAACATATTGTCTTCAAAGCTTAACATATCATTTATTCCATTACTACACGTGCATTATGAGCCTCTTCAGGTAATGATGCATGATAATACAAGCAAGTATATATACACATAATTCTTAGATAATGATGATAACAGTAGAATATCAGATAAAGTATATATATATCAATCAATATAGTAATTAGTTTGATGTGTCTTATAGCTGTGTAGTGCTGTCACTATGTGCCAAAGTCCTAAGTTCTTAGTTGATTTTGTAGATCTGTTTTGTACTCTGACCATTGTGCTGCCACTGTGTAGCTTCTGTGTGTCGTATAGGTATTTTATATTATAGTAGATTTTTTAAACATACAGTAATGCATGCAAACACTAGCTTTTTATTCTATTATCTATGTTGCTCTTAAAAGCTGATAAGACATTGTGTTTATTGTTATTTGACTAATACATGTACTGACATTTAAAATAAAGTTGATCTTTTATCTTATCCTTTTCTTAATTTCCGTTTGCTTTTTAATTTACTTATTATATATCCGTAAATATGCAGAATAAAACAAGACATACGCATTTTTGAACAATTCTTCTTCTTCTTTGGATGTTTCTCATTTGGATGAGGATCAAACACCACTTATTGAATAATGGGTAGGGTAAATGTTTATTATTTAAATATCAGATATATATGTAATTTTTCAAAATGAATTTTTGGGCTTTGTCTATACAAGTGTAAATGTTGGACAAATTGTCACAGATGTCAAAAAATGTGGACCCACAGTATTTACACATTTAAACTTTTGTTTTGTACATTGTTATATAAAAAATTTAGTTATGTATGATAAAAAGGTGTTTTTATGATATCAACTTCTACAGATAAGATATTTGGTATTGTTAAGACAGTCAATTTTTAATTTGTGACAGATGAGATAGTTTGAGGGCTTTCTATACATAATGGCTGGATATTAAGATGTGGACGTATTGGCCTGAGTACATATACATTAAACCCTCCCCCATTTAATCAGTAGAGGCACAATGATGTTATCAAGATAGTTAATTATATTACAGGTAAAATATTAAAAGAGCTTTAAAGTGATGAACACCCATTTTCTGAGAGAAGCTCTACTATATACTGACACCTATTAACAGCTGATTAAGGTGGCATCTGGCACCTACAGCTAACTACATTTTAGAGACACTGACAGACCGCTGGGCAAATAACAGGATCAGCTGATGATATTGCCAAAATATTTATATATTAGGAGGCTCTCCGTTCAAATGATAAAGACGTACCCGACAACTATTTTTCCATCGATGTACTTGTAATAGCTCTACAGAGTAAATGTTCCTTGTTGTATATAACGATGCCGACGTTGAATAAATTTATCTTATCAAATGACAAAGACGTAACTAATCATTCATCGATATAGCTAATCGATCACATAAGCGCTTTCAAAAAAGTTAGAAAATTGGCCCTCGATGAAAACATAGAAATAACCAAGAATACATCATGGCTGACAGCGAAGCTGAGAAAATTATACAGGCAATAAAACTTACTCAAAAACTGCGTGCAAGCGTCACTAAAATATTTACAAGTCTATCTGATGGATTTCAAGCATCACAAAATGAAGAGAAAGTTCTCCTAGCACAATTACAGAAGTCTCTATTGGCTGTTAATGATAATTTCAGGTGAAAAGGGTCGTACGTACCATGAGTCATGACCATGTAGAACACGGGCCACTTATATCATGTATTTATAAATGTAATAGTAATATATGCGTTCTAGCTCATAATACACACACTAAGGCCAGTAAAGGAATTCAGAATTCTCAAATTCTTCTTCTTCCTTTACTGAAAATGGAAGCAAAGTTCACTTACAAAATTTCAACCAATTCCAACATTTGGGTATGTATGAACTAGTGTTGTAAAAATTGTCGATGACAGTTGCACTATTGTCGATAATGAATGAAAGTCAGCAGCTATCGATATTCTTGTAGTCGGCGTGACGTCACTTTCTCAATTAGCCTCTATATAGATACCCAAGGAGTTTAATTGGCCATGACACTTGCAGACATCGCGAAAGTCACCGGACTGCCGGTGAAATTCATATCTGACCAGTAAAAAAATCTGGATAATGGACAATTTGACCGCGAACTTTTACAAGAAAAATCCTGTTTTGAAATCCATATGAGACAAAATAATAAAAGAGAATAGTTTAAAGTGAAAGAGATGCCCCAAAACCTGTCAGTCTGATTAATTACTCACTCAGAGTATGTGAACGTCTGCACATCGCGTTGTGTCGTGACATATTGTACCGTTTCCATTCGCGTGTTACTCCTATACAACCCATACGATTGCTACGCGACCTTGAAAAGGAAAGTGAAAGTTGTTTAGTTACACTTTCTTTTAAGTCTTGTGAATAAACAATCTGAGAATGTATAATTTACTAAAATATGTTGAGGGGGCAAAAAATGTCAGGTAAAGAAATAATCTGTCTGGTGAAAATTTTTAGTTTACCAGACAAAATGTCTGGTAAAAAATTCAACTTTCCCATAGTGTGCACTTGGGGTAAATTCAGGATTTATTGTTAGGATGAAGATGCTTTACGCCAAATGTTCCAAATGCTCGTTATCAAATACCCAGATGTCCGACTTCGCGAATTGTTTTACAAAATCGATTATCGCGATATTTTTTAACGAACAGTTACTCGTATGAGTTGTCTTTCTTAAAAAAAATTAATTAATGTGAAAATACTTATTGCAGACAGTGTAGTTACGGATGTGCCCGACATTTTAATCTTAAATTGTTCCTTTTGACTTGTTAAATTTTTAATCTGCGTGGTACGCAACACTGATTTTGTGTCAATTTAATTAAGTAAATTATTCCAGTTTACTTGATAATTGATATATTGTCTATCTTCCTGATAGGCAACATTGATTTTGTGAAAATTTATCCTTAATTTGTTTCATTTGATTTGATTGGCAACACTGATCAATGTTTTACCTTTATTTACTTCTTCCAATCAACTTAATACATGTATATTTGTTTTGTTTTGGTTTTTTTTTTTCTAACTGCATAATACATGTAGGCAACATGTTTGTTATATGTTTCTATTTCATTGTTTACATGAAAATGAAATATTAGATATGCTTGATATTTTATATGTCTTTTACAATTTCTTAAAACAAAACAAAATTTTGTAAAAAAAAAAAAGCCAAAACAATAAACAATTTTTCCCATTAAAAGTGTTTCTGAAACCCACCTGACAGTGACTGCCTGAGATTTCTGGTAAAAATTGTTTCAGTCAGGTAAAGCTTTTACTTTCATTTCTTTGAAATATGAAGCTTTAACTGTCTTATGTCCTGTAAAGCTTTTACTTTCATTTCTTTGAAATATGAAGCTTTAACTGTCTTATGTCCTGTAAAGCCTAAAACAAATTGACACACTGCATTAGATGGCTAAATAATTCAAATATTTGATTGTTCTGATTATTCTATTATCATTTAATAGTATCCGATAATCAAAAGTAAAATTTTTCCAATTGTACAACACTAGTATGAACATCTCAATAAATGTCTGCACTTTTATCGCCTGATCATCTTTTGTCAGATAAAGGCCATTTTTCACTTCTAAGTGCAGTAGCTTCCTCATGAATGCAACATATGACTGCCATTGTGGAGTTAACTTTGAGAGGTATTGAGAAGTTGACATGCTTTAGTTTGGACACTAGAAAAATTGTCTCATACTGATTTCATTAAATAATCTTAAAATTTGATCAAGAATTTGTAATATTTGTTTGAATAAACATGAAAAATAAAATATTTAGCACTAATTCAGTGCAAACCTGCCCAAACCACTCAGACTGAAAGTAATCCACAATGGCAGCTGTATGTTGTGTCTGTCTGAGTGGTATCATTTGAATTTTATCATTTTGAAGTGCAAATAGGACTTTAGCTGACAGAAGGTGACTGAAGTGCAGATATTTCCTAAGACGTGGATACCAAATGTTAGAAATTGGACTTAACTGAGATGAGATATCGGTAGGTGAAGTTTGCATTTTTAGTTTTGAATTTGAGCATTCTGAATTCAGTTAATTTTGTTTGTATATCATTAATTATGACAAAAACACATACATTACTGACCTAAAAGATATATAAATACATGGTGTCAGTCACCTGTAATGTAGAATCAGAATTAATGATGCATTTTATGTCTAGATCCTGTCAGATATATCCTGATCTGGATGATTCACTAACGATGGCATTTGACTTGTGGACTATTTCAAGAAATTTCAATCATCAGGGCTACCAGTCAATCAAAAATAGTTTTTTAAAATTTGGCTTCATTCTCCTTCTCAAAAAGTATGTTTTTTCCACCATCCATTTACTAAAATTCCCCCAATTAAAATCCTAATCTAAAATTTGAATATCTTATTCATAATGTGTGGTCTTTCAAGAACAATTGCCACAGAAATGCAATTCATGTTCCTGTAACACTTAGCTTGCAAAGCTTGGGTATCAGTCAAGCGCCCCTGTGAGCAAGGAAAATCTTAACTGGTAATATAATACGCACATGTTTCGCTTTCATATTCAATCCAACATTTCCCAAAAGAGCAACTTCTTACTGCTGGGAACCTGTAAAGATGATTGACTAAACGAAGAGCTATGACAAAATTCCACGGGAGACTTGCAGACCCTGTAAAACAATGTTTGAGACATTCAAAATTTGTTTTCATCTTACATAGGCTTGTAACAATTCCCTTTTGGCAAGAAAACATTATAAAAAATTTTCCTTCAAGGAATACGGTTTAATACCATTACCTACGGAAGGTGTTCCCATTGGCTCTGATTGGTTGAAACATTTTCAACTTCTTCTCCAGAATGGCTACACAGAATTCCACCAAACGTCATAGGAATTAAGTACTCAAGGTCCTCTACCAAATTTTTGTTTTTCGTGCCGATCCGTTATCTAAGATGGGCGCCATTGACTCTGATTGGTTGACACATTTTGGACTTCTCCTCCAGAAGCGCTTCACAGAATTTTACCAAACCTCATAGGAAGTAACTACTCGAGGTCCTCTACCAAGTTTGTGTTTTTCGTGCCGATCCGTAATCCAAGATGGCCGCCATTGGCTCTGATTGGTTGACACATTTTCGACTTCTTCTCCAGAAGCGCTAAACAGAATTTCACCAAACCTCATAGGAAGTAAGTACTCAGTGTCCTCTACAAAGTTTGTGTTTTTCTTGCCAATCCTTTTCCAAGATGGCCGCCATTGGCTTTGATTGGTTGACACATTTTGGACTTCTTCTTCAGAAGTGCTGCACAGAATTTCACCAAACCTCATAGGAAGTAACTACTTGAGGTCCTCTACCAAGTTTGTGTTTTTCGTGCTGATCCGTAATCCAAGATGGCCACCATTGGCTCTGATTGGATGACGCATTTTCGCCGCCTTCTCCAGAACCGCTACACAGAATTTCACCAAACCTCATAGGAAGTAACTACTTGAGGTCCTCTACCAAGTTTGTGTTTTTCGTGCTGATCCGTAATCCAAGATGGCCACCATTGGCTCTGATTGGATGACGCATTTTCGCCGCCTTCTCCAGAACCGCTACACAGAATTTCACCAAACCTCATAGGAAGTAACTACTTGAGGTCCTCTACCAAGTTTGTGTTTTTCGCGCTGATCCGTAATCCAAGATGGCCACCATTGGCTCTGATTGGATGACGCATTTTCGCCGCCTTCTCCAGAACCGCTACACAGAATTTCACCAAACCTCATAGGAAGTAACTACTTGAGGTCCTCTACCAAGTTTGTGTTTTTCGTGCTGATCTGTAATCCAAGATGGCCACCATTGGCTCTGATTGGTTGACACATTTTGGACTTCTTCTCCAGAAGCGCTGCACAGAATTTCACCAAACGTCATAGGAAATAAGTACTCAAGGTCCTCTACAAAGCTTGTGTTTTTCGTGCCCATGCCTAATCCAAGATGGCCACCATTGGCTCTGATTGGTTGACACATTTTGGACTTCTTCTCCAGAAGCGCTGCACAGAATTTCACCAAACGTCATAGGAAATAAGTACTCAAGGTCCTCTACAAAGCTTGTGTTTTTCGTGCCCATGCCTAATCCAAGATGGCTGCCATTGGCTCTGATTGGTTGAAACATTTTCAACTTCTTCTCCAGAAGCGCTGCACAGAATTCCACCAAACCTCATAGGAAGTAAGTACTCAAAGTCCTCTACCAAGTTTGTGTTTTTCGTGCCCATGAGTAATCCAAGATGGCCGCCATTGGCTCTGATTGGTTGACACATTTTGGACTTCTCCTCCAGAAGCGCTACACAGAATTTCACCAAACGTCATAGGAAGTAAGTACTCAAGGTCCTCTACCAAGTTTGTGGTTTTTTTTCGTGCCAATCCATAATCCAAGATGGCCACCATTGGCTCTGATTGGTTGACACATTTTGGACTTCTGCTTCAGAAGCGCTGCACAGAATTTCACCAAACCTCATAGGAAGTAAGTACTCGAGGTCCTCTACCAAGTTTGTGTTTTTCATGCTGATCCGTAATCTAAGATGGCTGCCATTGGCTCTGATTGGTTGACACATTTTGGACACTTCAAAACGACTGCACAAAATATCACCAAATCTTATAGAAAGTCTTGCAGAAAAAAAGCAAAATTTTCTGCTGAAATGAGCTGTCAGTTTATTGTAAATAAGCAATTTGTGCTCAGGTGAGCGATATAGGCTCATTTGGGCCTCTTGTTTAAAATTTTAAATTTTATTGTTTGTTTGTCATACATTTTCATTGCTACTCAGTAGTGTCACCTATTTGTTTCTGCTTTTAATATAATAAGGGCTTTGCTATCATTCTGTTGCAGTCCTGAATGGTGTACAACTGATGCATGAAAATGATGATCATCATTTTGTAATCTTTATTTTTTACATTTTGTATGTACAGTACAGTCCGGGTGGAACTTAATTTGCCCACTGTTCATAGTGGGCATTTTTAGAGTGGGCATTAAAAATGTCCACTGGACACAGTGGACATTCTTGTAAGAGTCAGTTAGAATTAACATACAGGTAAGTGGACAGCTTGATAGCTCAGGTAAATGTCCACTCCTAATGCCCACTGAAATTTCAGGTGGACTGCCCACTGTGGACAGTGGGCATTCAGAGTTCAACCCGGACTGGACTGTATGTCTTTATGTGATATATAGAAGCCGAGAAACATATAAAATATTCATTGTAGTGATTTGGAAAAGCTGACTCCATCTGTACAGTGCAATCAACCACCTCATCTTAATAATGCAGGATTGCTTAATTTAGATCCATCCACAGATAAATCTACTCTCGGCAGTCAGATACACAATGCTCAGAAGTGGACTAACAAGGTACAGATCATATAGTTAGACCATTAATGTGTAAAGATATTCTTAAAGTTCATTGGGGATTATTATTAAATCACATTACCAATTTAATGATAACCATTGATATCTTTTTATCTTTACAAGAAATCATTATTACTAGCAATGTATATAATAATAGTATGAAGACCACATTGAAAACACAGAAGTAGAACATATTGAAAGGGGGTTGTATTTGAAATATTTCAATGGAGAGTTTAACCACTGATTTGCAAATTATTGATTTTTATGATAAAGTTTATTACTCATCTTGGAACTTAAAATCACAGTTTGTATATCTTCATACTTATCATAGCATCATGAGTTTTCATGGGTTTTCAACAAGGTGTTTATGTTTGCCATAGCTCTGAGTAGGGTTCAACATTTAATTGTTGATTAACAAGAGAAACTCATACTCACAAGAAAAAAACAAAAAATAAAAATATCAGTAAAACTGATGGATGCTCCTTGAACTGCATCAAACCAAGGAAAATTTGTTCATAGAATTACTGTGAAATGTTGGTGAATTCCTGATGTAAGGTCCTTTTCTAATATTTAAGGTTGTGACCTTGAGTGAGTATTGTCCAGAAGTCCTTGGCTTAAGAATTCTTGGGCCAAATCATATTCGTGTGAAATATGATGACATTTTGATTAACAGTCTGTGAGGTATGCTGGAATAAATTATAAAGTCCTTTCCTAACATTGGTATATTAGGGATTTGTGCTGAGTGACCTTGACCTTGTAAGAATGAGTTGTTGTTCCAAGGAATGTGTGAAATATGATAAAAATGTAATTAATAGTTGAAGAGATATGATTTTTGACAGATGGACAGGCGAATGCATGGATGGACATGACAGTTACTATATGATCCTTGGAATTTTTTTGTTGAGCATAAATATACACCTGAAAAGTATAATAGTCAACAATAGCAAATTTGTTAGTCAAAAAGAAAGTTAGTTGACTATGCAATGGGCATACCATTTTTTTTTTTTTATATATTTACCAGTTACATATGCTGATGCGGACAAAAAGTGTATTTGTGTAAAAAAAAAAAGAAAGAAATAGATATATCTTAATCAGGAAATGGACGTGGAATTGTCTATGTAGAAAATGAATATTGTTTCGACTAAGTTAAAGTTTGTGATCACTGGTGTACCCTTTTTAGCTCACCTGAGATGAAGGCTCAAATGAGCTATTGTCATAATGCGCCACCTCAGGATCTGGTGTCCAGCATAAACTTTCCTTATTTTAAACTTGTTCTCCAGAACCACTGAAAGGATTTGATCAAACTTACATGTAGTATGGATGAAGTACTCAGTCCCCTGCACTTGTAGGTTCTTAAAACACAACAAGCAAGAGAATGTATTTATTTGCAATTTTTTTCAAGCAGCCAATTGTTTATGAATGAGTAAATTGTGATAAGGCCATTTGAGTCTCTTGTTTTTATCAATCTTATTAAAACACAACTTGTACTCCGTTCCTCTGCCATACTTTCTGTGGAGAGTATCATAGAGGAACAGAGTACAAGTCAGGGTTCAATAAGATTGTTGTTTATACATACCAAAGTACATGTACTTCAAAGTGTAGATGTTGTATTTCTGGTTATCAAAATGTGTAGAATGCACCAAAAGTCGTAATTAAAATGTGTAGAATACACCAAAAGTGGTAATCAAAATGTGTAGAATGCACCAGAAGTGGTAATTTAGTTATACATGTATTTCATTGAATAGTAAAACCATGTATTTTATAATGATATTTAGCACAGGTATATGTATTAAAATGTGTGTGTGTGTCTATGTGTGTGTGTGCAATAGTTGAATAACCTAAGTATTATTATCAGTGTTGTTTATTTTGTTTTGTGCTGTCTTCATTTTTAATTGCAAAATGGAATGAGGTTTCATGTTAAATACCAATGTGTATTTTCAAAATTAAAATACAAATGTAACACGTCATTGTTGATGAATTAATTCACATGGAAGTCTAGTTAGACTAATATTTATCCTGTTATGAGCACAATAGGCCGTTTGCAAGTTTCATTTCTTTTATTATAAAATCTTAAATTTAAGTGGAATTACAATTGTATTTGTCTGTAGCTGTAGGCACGTGATTTGATAAATATTCATAAAGGTAAAGAGTAGTTAAAGCAAAAATATTACATGTGAACAAGCCAAAGGGAATAGAGTGATATCTACTCAATACATAAAAAACACATTTGCACTTCAATTTGTCATAATTGAAATTCTATATTTGAAAAGTCAATATTTATCCGTGGTCACATGCTTTCTAATATTTATCCGTGGTCACATGCTTTCTAATATTTATCCGTGGTCACATGCTTTCTAATATATTTAATATTTAAGAAATTCATAGCGTAATTGAAAACTCGGAGTTAGTCTATTCCTTTATGTCTGGTAATACATGTACTGGCTTTTATGTCTGGTAATACTGGCTTTTATGTCTGGTAATACTGGCTTTTATGTCTGGTAATACTGGCTTTTGAGATTTTTAAAGGTGAATGGTTAGACTACAGCTTATAGTGAGATATTTAATTTAACCTTGTACCTGAAATTGTAGCATTTGAACTGGTAAATCTGTTTACCATTTTAATCAAACTTTTATCAATGCATTAGATATACAGGCTAATTAGATAAGGGGAGTTATCTGCCCCTCTTTATTTAGGTAGACAGTGGATTGAAAAAAGGATTGGATACTAGGGCCCTGCTTCATAAGTGGGTGCCCAGTAGTGATCACTCTGTCCCTCTGTCTGTCTGTCAACAAAAACTTTAACATTGGCCATATGTAATATGCTGTCACAGTTAGAGCTTTCATATTTTACATGTGTGTTCCTTATGACAAGACCTTTCTGCTGATACCAAAACTTTGATCATGTGTCCTGGACGTGACCTTTGATCTACATTTGAAAAACTTTAACATTGATCAAATCTATTGAATTGGTAGAAGTGGGGCATATTTGGCATCTGCATTCCTTTTGACAAGACCTTTCTGTTGGTTCCAAATCAAGGTCAAGGTCATGGTGACAGGCATCCTGCGGGGCCCTTCTGACTTTGTCAGTTTTATTTCCAATTAACCATGGTGAGATAAGGTATGTGAAGCAGCATGCACCTTTATATACCTCACTGTGTTATACATACAGAAAGTGAGAGAGTTCTTATCCAGGGGAGACAGATCACTTCACCGAAATGGCCTGTACTTAATATGTAAACTTTCTCTCTACTTTCTTTGTGTATGTTATATAATACTGGAATGAAAGAGATACCGGTAATACAGGAAAACCTGTCCTAACGGACACTCGGGATTATTGGACCCTCCCTTATAACAGACAGATTTTAATAGATTTTTTTCTTCATAAAATCTTGAAAATATTTCTCTATATAACAGACATCGTCTGCTACGGACAACGGACACTTCTTCCATACCAAATGCTAATAAATGACTTCAAAAAGACAGGGTCTTAACGTACAGTGTAACAACCATGCGTTTCTGTTTTACAAACATAAGCCAGTGATTATCCATTTAAGTTGTCTTGTACAATGTACACACAGTGACAACGTCTAATCGATAAGCTGATAATTAGCCAATTAAGTTTTACCTGTACATGTATACAGGTAGATAATGATTGTTTACTGATATGCATCGATTGATATATGTTCACTGTAGTATCAAAGGGTGTTTATACCCTGAGGCTGTTGAGAGTAGAAAACTGAGTTAATTCTGAATATAATAAGACAGTTTGAAATATGGTGTCCAAATGAAAAGTGTTATTGTTAAAGGTAGATTTGATAAATTGTGTGGCACATGGAAAGGGATGTTGTGAATTGGCAAAAGAATTTGAAACTGAAATAACTCAAGCTAGTGACATTTTAAAGCGGAAGGCTGAAATTTTGGAGGACTTTGAGTGCAGTTCTGTAACTTGGATGCATTATTATGTGAATCTGGTTTAAACGGACACCTGTCTATAACAGACAAATACCTTCAGTCCTTTGAGTGTCTGTTATATACAGGTTTTCCTTTAATTCCTTTCATGTAAACTGCAGGGCTGATGGTTTGGTTTGCAATTGGTAATCTTTCCCTTAGAATTTTTGACAATATAAAAAATAATGATAATAAAAGGTCTCAAACATTCCTGAAAATGTCGGTTATTGTGAATGGGTCTTTAGACTTCCAAACAGTTAAATAATTCAGAATTCATCTTAGACCCTTGATTTGTATATTGTATTATAATGACATTTCTTTTTATGTTAGACTGGTAACTATTCTTGATAGATATATTCATTTTACCATTAAGTATTCATGTACCTCATACTAAGATGAAGACAGATTACAATACATGTAATTATTTAGTTATATCATCATTTAGTGCAAGAAGAATTCATCTAATTTTGATTTTTATTTTTGTGTGTGTCGTTGTGTCTTACATATTTTGTATATCAATCCCTATTAGCAAGTAATCATTGACAGAAAACAAAATCTTTGAAATAATATTTTCTAATTAGTATAAAGGTATAAATTGGTTTATAACTTATCATGATGTCAGAGATCCCCCAGTTTCCACGTAGTGCTTCAGACAGGTGCTGTTATATTGCAGGTGCTTTTATATCACAAGCGAAATGATCTTGGCATGACATACAACATCAAACTCTTTCTACATACTAACCATGCTTGATTACAGGTTCATAGATTCTCAGATGTTGCTTACCCAATGCTGACTAATAATCATCTAAAGAGAAGTCAGCAGGTGACATCACAGCTCTCTACTAAACGTCTCCGTAAACAACCCCCAATCATCCATAGCTACCCTTCAAGGTATGTTAAATGTCACTGTTGGGTTCTCAAACTATATTTCCAGAGAGACCAGTAACAGGGCTACATACTGGGTACTAAACTGTAGAAGTCCACAATAGATTTCCTCTTTGTCTATCCATCTGTCTGTTTACAAATAATAACCAAGATCCTGTCGTCTGATTTAGACGTATTTTTAATTTTGTAGAAAGGAAGATGCCTTTTGATTTTGAGGTTGAAAGGTCAAATTTTAAGGTTACAGCATTTAACTATTAAAGAGAATATGGTAAAGCCATGGGTTCTAGAAAATAACACTAGTTACATATATCCGAAATTCGAACCAAATTTGGACTTCCAATGTACGCTTAACCAAAAATAGACAAAAATGGCTATGGATATTGAGGTCAAAAGACAAATGTCACAACATTTTATCTGAAGTAAAAATTCAGTAAACACCACATACTAAAACCAGCTTTTAATATATGCTTAGCTGTGAAGAGACAACAACATCTGTAGATTTTAAAGTCAAATGTTAAAAGGTCAAAGTCACAGTATCTCTAAAAGTGATTTGTGAAAATATGACAAAAACCTAATTTCCATCTTCATTTCAAATGAAATTGAATATTTGGTTATATATATGTAATTAGATATGAAGAGATGAAGATGCTTAAATATTTTGAAGGTCAAGGTCACAACATCTGAACTTAAGAGTGAAAGCCTCTTCTCATCTGCATAGCCCTGTTGAATTTACTTGGAACTGTAGGGGATTTATGTTGCTTCAACAATATTCTCAGAATGCTTGTTTCATAGTAATTGGGTCCTTACCAACATATTTGACTCCTTTAACAAATTATCTCACATTCATAAGACGTTTTATTATTATCATTGCAGTCAAGTTGACCAGTTAATACAAAACTTAGACAGATCATGGCCTGATATGTCCATTACGCTGAGTCGACCAATGGGAGGATCAGCTGTTCTTCAGGTATCATTTATTTATATTTGATACTCAAAAGCTTAAATCTTCATTGTCCATTAAGACATGTTATACTGTATGATTGCTTTTACTTAGTTGCTTAATAAATCAATAAGCTTACCAATGAGATTCTATCAAGGTGAGTTATTAATATTTAATTGCCTATTTATTTTGATTCATCCAATCATAAGGAAAGGCAGACACAGTACACTGAACTTTATAAGTATGTATCACATGTTGCTTTTGAATATGTTTGATTTATTTGGTGTTTAGTCATATATCTAGAGATTACCTTGTGATACACAAGTCTCCTGAATAACACCTTACTAGTTATGGGCAATCTCATCATGATCATGTGAACATCGCTGTAGTGGACTCTATGAAATCAGAGATATATATATCTATGTTGTTTCTCTCTCGTGACTATTGCTATGGATTATTAAATGACTGCACTGTATGTAAGCATGGTCCCTGTACAGAATAATGTAGTAGTCTATTATTTTCTTTTATTTGCTACCTTCAGCTGACAAGTGAAATTGAATTTATATTACAGATCTCTCTCGCCAAAGCATTAAAAGCTGTTATTGTATTACGAGGGTTACTGATCGAGTATGTATCTATCAAAGCATTCAATGAAGACTTTGTCAATGAAGACGGAAAGGTTAGCTCAACTTTACTTCTTTTGTATAGATGTCTGTTTCATTGTATATATACCAGGTATTTCTTAACAGGTATTACAGTGTGTGAGGCTATCAGGTTTATATATGCAAACATTTAAGACTTACCAATAATGCAGTTTACCTTAAGATCTTAACACTACAATAGCTGTAGTGTATTAAGTTACATGCTTTTTTTAAAGAGAACAAACTTTTCTCAAAACCATGAGAAATCCAGTTGAATCCAATTGTTGTCATAAATTTTTGTGTTGTGAACATTGCATTAATATCTTTTCCATGGTTCTGTGGTTTACTCTGTTTATATGAGTGTGCTGGGACTAATTACAATATACAGTACATATATTATATTTAATATTCTTACACAACTCATACTGGGAAAAAGTTTGCTGTCCAGGCCACCAAATCCATGCATCCAAAACAAGAGTATCAGTAAAACTGATGGATGCTTCCCAAAATGGCAGTTATACTTATCATGCAGGAAATTAATGGCTCAATTCATGTACAAAAAATCAGTATAACTGATGGATGCTCCAAGAAGCACAGCAATAATGAAGGTAATAAATGACTCCATATACAAATATGTATAGGAAATCATTGTATTGATTGATGATGATTTCAAATCTCTATGTATCAT
Source organism: Pteria penguin (assembly GCA_035048485.1). NCBI lineage: Eukaryota > Metazoa > Mollusca > Bivalvia > Pterioida > Pteriidae > Pteria > Pteria penguin. The sequence goes on from CM068581.1 coordinate 22,188,284, forward strand.
ATGGATATCCAGTTGAGTCAATTGTAGAACAACACGTGATCACGGTATCTTAAACTAAAATGAGTAAGCTTGGCTTTGATAATTTATGAAATAAAACTTTTAATTGTGACTTTGACCTTTCAGAAATGACCTTGAGTGACTGACCTTTGTCCAAAAGCCTTTAAATGAAATAACATTTTGGTGAAGTATGTTCAAATTCTGAAAAAAAGGTGTAGGAGATATAAGTATTTCATTGTATTTTAAGTCATAGTTAATAAGTGACTTTGACCTTTCAGAAATGACCTTGAGTGAGTTTGGTCCAAAAGCCCTTAACCTGAATAACGTTTTGGTGAAATAAGATCAAGTTCTGGTGACAAAGGTCACTCAAGGTTATTTCTGAAAGGTCACTTAAGATCATTTATATGCTTATATCACCTACACTCTCTTAATCTTGGATATTCCTAAGTACATGGGGTCAAGAACTTTTTGATCATACCTCATACCTTAAGTCACCATTGTTAAGATCACCTTAACAGTCATCATCATTAAGATATCACCTTAACAATCACCTTTATGGCGATATTGCCTTATCAGTCACCATTGTTAAGATATCACTTAATTTCTATTTTTTTCTTACCAAATATAATGTTGTATAAAGGCCACCTGTGTGTAAAGGTCATATATAAGTCTTCCCTTAGGTGGCCTTTATACACAGGTTTGACCATGACATAGTATATGTCACACAAATCTTTGTTTCAGGCTTCATCGCATCATTCTGGCTTATAGGATTCATCAATGATGTTACCTCTTATTTTTTGCAGAGGTATGGAGGGCCAACTTTTTGTATCTTGGTCCCCTTTATGAGGTTATGTATCATAAATTCAATGTATTATACACATTTGTTTGCAAAATTTAGATACCTAGTTGATAACTCTTTGCAGCTGGACATTTGGTCGAAGTCAAGGTACCAGGTCTTCAATAAGGTAAATATTTGAGATACATTTAAGTTTGTCATAACAAGATCAAGACTTATAAAGCTCTTACTATTTCTAGATTAATAGCTAAGATATGTTTATTCAAGAAAAACTCTATTGCACTTTTCAATCTCAACTTTAATGGTGTATAGATTATTAATGAGAGACATATATACATGTATCCCATGTGCCACCTGTATCCAGTCATTATGTATCTACATGTATATATGTATCTCAGATAAATTTGCCACCTGTATCCAGTCATTATGTATCTACATGTATCCCATGTGCCACCTGTATCCAGTCATTATGTATCTACATGTATATACGTATCTCAGATAAATTTGCCACCTGAATCCAGTCATTATGTATCTACATGTATATATGTATCTCAGATAAATTTGCTGTCTGAATCTACTGATTATTTATCTAATCTGTTTATATATATACGTATCTCAGATAAATTTGCCACCTGTATCCAGTCATTATGTATCTACATGTATATATGTATCTCAGATAAATTGCCACCTGTATCCAGTCATTATGTATCTACATGTATTCCATGTGCCACCTGTATCCAGTCATTATGTATCTACATGTATATATGTATCTCAGATAAATTTGCTATCTGAATCTACTTATTATTTATCTAATCTGTTTATATATATATGCATCTCAGATAAATTTGCCACCTGTATCCAGTCATTATGTATCTACATGTATATATACATCTGTGATAAATTTGTTGTCTGGATCCAGTCATTATGTATATATGTATATAGATTTTGCTGCATCTATTCAAGCATTATGTAGTTGTATGTTTATTACTGGCTTGTAAAGATCCTTTATGGAGGAGACAAGTTAGTCCAGTTACTAGGGCGTGGAATTTAAATGACCAAGTGATTAGGTACCATAGGTCGTAGGTTTGAACCCCAGCTTGGGACATATTAAAGTGTGTTTCATTAAGAGCCTTGTACACTGATGTTTTTGTTTGTGCATTATCAAAATCTTCGAAATTCTTGTTACGAATAACAGGTACAAATATAAACTCAAAAATTGATGTTGTCAATGAAATTTTAGACAGTGTCACAAGTCTGTCAGCATCAGTTTGAGAGATTTATATATACAGTATACAGTTTAACACAGATTTACAATGTACATTTATATTAAGATTTTCAGTTTAATATTTAAAGATGAAATCATTACTTCTTTCATCATCAGTTGTTATTTTCCTTTCATGAAACCCAAGCTCAAATTGCTAACAAATTCTTTCATTGTATCCAGATTTTCAGTGTATTAGGAGAAATGTTTTCAAAGATAGTACCAGTACACATGTACATACATATTGCCAGGGAACTCATCACACTTAAACATCAGCAGGGTTTAAATATATTATCGAGTTCAACAATAAGTGGGTAATGCAGTGTATAGATGATGTTGTAGTTTGCAGTAACTATTGTTGAATTCACAAATATTTGACAGGGTTGTCATTTATGATCCTTAAATCTCTAAATTCATGATGTCTGAGCATCTGTATATTAGATATCATTTGCCTTTGATTAAATTATGTTAGTACCAACAGTTTGCCTTGCATTTCTCTAGGCAAGTACTAAAACACAGTGACTTTGATTCAACTCAAAAGTCCTAATTATTCAGTAAAAAATGTGTACTGCTTTTCAGATATCTGATTTAGTAACAGCAGCCACCATCCATTTCTACCACCCACAACTGCCAGACCTAAGCTTGCGATCTTTCTTGGTAATTTAACTTGTTGAACTTATTGTCTAGTCTTAATATTGTTCAGTAACCATTTTATTTTCAAGTTTATTGAAGTAAAAGTATCTTGAAATATTTATAAGCAGTTATATTTCAGTTAAATACAATTTCACAGCAGTGCAGACAGGTCATAATTTTTTATATATTTGATTATACAGATTTAGCTGCTCCATTCTTGTTGTAGAAGGACATCCTTATATAAGAATGCATGTACATTATTTCTACTATTTCAGCTCTGGTTTAATCACTACAAGACATTATTCTCTGCACCATGTACAAAGTGCGGTCAACATTTACAAGGGACATTGCCCCCTGTATGGAGGGACGCAAGATCTTCTCATCCTCTACACGAGGGATGTCGACAGTGAAAGAACTTAAGGATTCTGTACAAATACATGTAGTGCAATCAGGATGCAAAGGGAATTACATTGCCCTCAACTTATCCTTCCATCTAGCATGCAAGCAGTGTATGCTGCTAATACAAGGAACATGATAAGGATAGACCTGTTGATACAACAGTTTTACGCTGGATAGCATGTAAGCAGTACAAGCTGCTGGAATGAGAAACATGATACAGATAGATCTGTTGATACAACAGTATACATCACCAAGGTTATATAGTTTGCTAAATTAGTAACATGAAAAAGTGCTACACAACATTATGACAATAATATGTATTTAGCCTATAGATTCTACTACATTGTAGGACCATTAAGCCAAATCAGCAATATGAATTGTTGACAATTGTACTTTTAGAAATAGTAGGAGAGTCAGAGATCATGTGCTGCAGAATATTCCTGCATTTATTTTTATAATCCATTGTGTAAAATTGCTCTTTGGAGTGCATCCTGGTAAGTTAAATAAATGTTTATATTCAATGTGAGGATGTACATCTGAATTGCAAGATGAAACATGTAAGATTCTAATAAAAAAATAAGTACACATCAAATTAAAGTGTTGTATATATTTATTTGTATATATTAATATATTGTGTAACATTATTAGGTGTAAATATGTCTCAACAGTGTATATATAAATTAAGTATAAAAACGTCACAAAAGCTGGAATGAAATGAGGACATTCGGGGACTCTGTGCCAGTAAGGTGCTGAATGTTAACCACTGAATAGAAGGCAAAATAGAGTACAGTAAACCTAGAAAGGATTGTAGTGATTTATTTGTGGGAATTTTGTAGTAGTAGTTTCTGCATTCTGCAATTTCATGACAGGTAACTATACACCATTTGTGGATTTTACTTACTGTCATATTGTTTGCCATACTTAGTGGAAAATTTGAAAAAAAAGTACTAGTAAATTGGAAACCTGTTTGTAATAACAGATGATTATTGGAGAAATGGTGTACTTCCATAATATTTTTCTTTACTTCAGTTAATTGATCTTTTCGTAAAAATTTATGTCCATCGTTTTAAAAATTTGTTTAAAATAAATCAACCATAAACCTTTCCAGAATACCAATAAAGCTAAGGGAAGACAACAATTCATGATAATGGCATTGGTGGCATTTCCTGGATAAACCATGAGTATTTCCTTTAGCTACTGATCAACAGAACAGTATACTATAATAGAACTCACATGAAATTATCAGAAACCTAGCCAGGTGAACAGCAGTTATCCTGTAAGGTTCCAAGGAACCCTGTCAGTAAATATTGTTACACAATTATGACAGACAATCATGTTGTAATACTGACAACAAAGTGATCTGTATCTCTGCTTCATCAGTAACAAAAAAAACCCAACAAAACTATTAAATATGGATAAATTCATCAATGATAGGAATGTACTACTGATATGTAAACTGGACTTGATTTGGGTGGAGATTTGAAAATTCTCCAAGTAGGGGATAAAAATAGATATTGTATATTCTTAAATGCATATTATGATATGAACCTACTTTCAAGATAATCATACTTTTTTTTATTATTGTTCAGTAAATTTTTATACCTTTTGTACCGGTTGATGAAAATATTAAAGATATGATCATACACTAAACTGCCCCCCCCTTCCTTTTACCACAACATTTTGTAATGTTCTTAATTGTAATTAAAACGCATATATTTTCTTTAATGCATAATTACTGGACATATGTATACAGTTGTGAGAGTTACTGGGAATACTGTGTGGACAATTAAAATTGCTTCTGTCTGTGACTACTTTAATATATGTTAAACTGAATCATTAAAAGCACAATCTGCCTGAAAAAATAAAACATACAATTATACTTAAGGTATTTAGGCCACAATAAAAAAAAATTGCCAGATTCTCATCCAACTGTTCAAAATATATGGGTGGGGGCAAAGTTTGTTTTTTAGTTTTTAATTTTCTCCAAAATGGGATTGGACACTGAATATGACTAAATTGACTTGGTAAACACTAAATAGTAAAATTTTTTAGCTTTCGTACTTTTATTTGACTTGCTGTTGATATAATAAGAACACAAATTCAACAAATATAAACAAAATCTCATATATCTATAATGGAAACGGACAAGACATGGGATATTTCTGGACGGCTATATAATTTTCAAAATGTAATTAAAAAAAAAAAAAAAAAATCAGACGGGCATGAAAAACTGGGATTGGTGGGGATGAGAATCTAGGAATTTTTTTTATTATGGCCTTAAACCCTGATTTTTGGAAAATGTACTTACAGAAATAAGTTTCTTATTTTAAGACCAAATCATTAAATTTTAATACAAAAAGCTCAAGGAAGTTGTTTTGACAATTATAAATAAATAATGTACATAAAATATCATAGATTAATGTATGTCTTCCCTAAAGGTAAGAGAATGAATGAATTAAATTATTCATGATGGTCTTTATATTGTAATTACTGTTAACTCTGTAATATCATATATCTTCGTTATATTATATATATATATGTAAATAACTTGTATAAAATTAATATAGAATACTATATTTGAAGAACGTAAATTAAATACTGTATAACATAATTATCTAACCAAAATGGATAAACATATATGCATTAAAAATAAATTACGGACGGATAATCCATTTCAAATAGCAGATATGTGTGTATATATCATAGATAATGTAATGTTGTTGTTAGCAAGCTAACTGACTTCTGACTAGAATCAGTAGTTTTATGAGGATGTTGTGGCCAGACGACTTTCCCTGATTACAAATGCTGATGAGGTGATAAATCGCTATCACAAGATCTCTGTAAATGTAATGTGTCTGACAAAAAAGAATATTGCATTTTATTATTATATGTTATAACATTTAGTTACGTAACGCTGGAACAATAACACCGACGCTTAATTTTGACACTTGGACAATACAGAACATGTGAAATATGATTGAACTGAAGCTGCATAGAGTTCATGGCATTTTGACTGTAGAAATATTTTTCATTTACTTTCTTGGGGATGAGGGATTATATGGGGGAATGATTGTAGGTCCAATACTGTTGAATGAAAAGTCACTGGCCAAAGAGGAGTCTGGAGATACTCTGCCCCCGTAATCTCCTCCTCTAGGGGTATTAAGGGGTGTAGCTAGACTGCGTAGTGTTTCTTCAAACTGCCCTCCAGCTGCTAACATGGCTTGGGCCTGAGTCTGTGAGCGAGCAATGATAGCATTTATGGCTTCCATACGGTTCTTGTATTTTCTGTAAAATGACAAGACTAATTTGAATATGATGTGATACATTTGTAATCATCTTTAACAATATTCATATAAAAGAAATACTGAAAATATGTTTATATTTGGTGTTGACTGTAATCACATTGCTTTTTCATTCTTATTATAAATGAGCACAAGTTATGCCTATTTTATATGTTGGGTTACACATGCATTGGTCATACCACTAGTGCCGAAACCATTGGATATGTTACAATAATCAACATCATTAACAACATCAAGCTATTTCTATATCTGAATTCCAACATAAATGTTATTGTTAAAATAACTACATCAAAAATAATCCCCTCCACCATTTCATAATTTTTCTGGTTATCCATGATAAACTTACCTCATCTTCTTCAGGTGGTCATGGCTAAATACCATAATTTATATCATTAAGGCATTCATTCAGATCAATGCAAGACTTAAGTTTATTGTTCAAAGTATATCAGGAATCAGACTTTTGATTATTCCTTCAATATACAGTTGAAACTCGTTAAGTCGAAGTCGATGGGACCAAAGCAAATAGTTCAAATTATCCGGAATTCGAGATAACATCAGCTGTTTATGTAACCCTTTTCGATCATTCTTATTAACATATGAATTTACATGCATTGTTTTACCTGTTATTCTATATTTATTATGTGTAGTACACCTTCTAGCGACTAAATTCTAACTACTATCTGTCAACATTATGACAAGACGATAAATGAAGAAAAAAACAAATTAAAATCGTATTTTTAGCTTTTTATATTTTCGATTCATTTAATAATTTACAAGCTGCAAAAACAATACTGGCCTATTATCTGCACAAAATGAAGATGTTTTTACTAATGAAATTAGCATATTTTAAAATAATTTTAAAATAACACGTACTGATGCAATCCAATTATCTAATCATCGTCGATAAGGTGCCAGAAATGGCTTCACGGTTAAACAATCAGCCTTTACTGTACATCCCACTGGAATAATTGGTTGTTCGCATTTCTTCCACCCTTACTGCTGTGTTAATCAATTTATTTTGTACAAACCTTGACACTTCGAGTTAACGAGTGCAAAATATATAGAAAATGGAATTTTGGGACTGTAAAATGCCTTTGACATAAGCGGAATTTCAACTTATCCGACTTCGACTTAACCGAAGTAAAATCGTATAGAAATTAAAGAAAAAAATTTGGTACTTCAACTTGACTTTGAGATAAATAGAATTTCGAATTAAGTGACTTTGAGATAACGAGTGTCAACTGTATTTTGGAATAGTAGATTTCTTGGACAGAGACAATAAGATACACATGTATATGATTTTAGAGAAGATGTCTTATTCCCATTTAATTTGTTAATTCACATTAAGATTTTTTTTTACTACATGGTAGTAGGCAACATAAAGTTGTGGAGGAAATCTGAGTATTTTACATAATCTGTCGGGGTTAAAATGAAATGAGATTTGACAGAGGTTGACTAAAGTGATTTGAAAAGCAACTTGATTTAGCTCACCTAGCTACTGAAAACCCTGTTACCACAAAGTAATTCATTACACTAAATGTTTGTTTTCTAAATCAGAGTTTGATAAAAGTAATACCTTAAGCTTGATTATGTATGTAGTTACCAATTAAGTAGAAATGCATCTATTTGCTTTCTTGGTGATTAATATTCACACATCGCGCTTGCAATCAGTGACATTTGTAAATACTCACTTGTCTGTATTATTGTCTCGACGTTTCATGGCATGAAATTGCTTCCTCAATCGCTGACAATCTTCTTCTAGAGCCTGCAGTGAGGTGCGTGTGATCTGATGTAGTGCTTTCTCAGTATTCAGATCAGTCTCGAGGTCACTAATGTGACGTTTATATTTCTTGATTGTCTTGGAAGCTTGGTCCTTATCCATGGTCTTTTCTGGAGATTTCTGAGTATCAAAGTGTGACTGCATCTGTCGATTCATATCCTGAATAACCTTGCTCATCTCTTGCCTAAACACAGTATACTAAAGTTTGTACCATATTTACCAATTTCAATTTGCTTTTATATGAGGTGTCTGCTGAGGTATAGGAAATGAAAATTTACAATAATGAACAGTAAAACAAAAAATTAATCAATAGTAAAATTTAAATTAGTGCCTATTGCAACCTAGATCAAGAGGACAGGACAGGACAATCACTCTGATTTGAAATGCGATGTGCAGGACAAGCTGTCTAATCTGAAATGTGACGTGCAGGACAATCTCTGATCTGAAATGTGATGTGCAGGACAATCTCTCTGATCTGAAATGTGATGTGCAGGACAAGCACTCTGATTTGAAATGTGATGTGCAGGACAATCTCTCTGATCTGAAATGTTATGTGCAGGACAATCTCTATGATCTGAAATGTGATGTGCAGGACAATCTCTGATCTGAAATGTAATGTGCAGGACATTCTCTCTGATTTGAAATGTGATGTGCAGGACAAGCACTCTGATCTGAAATGTGATGTGCAGGACAAGCACTCTGATTTGAAATGTGATGTGCAGGACAAGCACTCTGATTTGAAATGTGATGTGCAGGACAATCTCTCTGATCTGAAATGTTATGTGCAGGACAAGCACTCTGATTTGAAATGTGATGTGCAGGACAATCTCTCTGATCTGAAATGTTATGTGCAGGACAAGCACTCTGATTTGAAATGTGATGTGCAGGACAATCTCTCTGATCTGAAATGTGATGTGCAGGACAATCTCTCTGATCTGAAATGTTATGTGCAGGACAATCTCTCTGATCTGAAATGCGATGTGCAGGACAAGCTCTCTGATCTGAAATGTGATGTGCAGGATAAGCACTCTGATCTGAAATGTGATGTGCAGGATAAGCACTCTGATCTGAAATGTTATGTACCAGACAAATAAATTAGTTCCGAAATCATCAAGCTTTTAAATTCATCTGTTTTATCAGGCTAGCGTTCAATGGAGCATGTGTCCTCTACCATCCATTTTACTCCAAGAAGACAGACAGACACCAGACAAGCGACCTACATATCATTATGTTTTGCAGGCAAAAAAAACAAAAAAGCAGGGGCAGGCTTGGTGTAGTAGTTAAGTGCTTGACTTGCGGCGCCAAAGATCTGGGTTTCATCACGGGTTGCGCCACTATGTTTAAGAGGTTGGTTACCTCCTGCTTCCATGTCACAATATAACTAAAAAATTGTTGAAAGCGACGTAAAACACCAATCAACCAACCAACCAACAAAAACAAGAGGCCCAAGTGGGCCTATATCGCTCACCTGAGTACCTAGATAATCAGTCATGCATGAAGGAAGAATTCATTTATTTTTGCATTAATGTGACTAAGTCAACACAGATGTTGAAAATATGTCAAATTTTATTTCAGGCTAGAATAAAAAACAACACTTTTTTGCACATCCATTCACGTGATTTTGATATTAAGCATTTCCTTTGTCTCTGCAAGAAGTCGTTCAGGGCAACAAGTTAGTCATTTTCTTTAGGTGGGGCCTTTTGTTGACTGATTTCAAGTCTGGGTCATGAACAACAATTGTTTCAAATATTGTCCAGATCTAACTTAAAATTGCCTAATTTCATATGTTGAGAAACATCTAAAAACTTATTTAGATGTGTAAAGAAATGAAAAAAAAAATTTGACCACAGCTGGATTTGAACCGCTACTCTCCATATTTCAATTACCAAGTGGTATATGTACTATTGTGAGAACTGCTTTTTAGACATGGTGGCATTATCTGTTAACCAATTTGGATGAAATTTACCAAATTGATAGAGGACTTTTAGTACTTCATGTAATCCATGTTTCATTAAAATCTTTCATGTGGTATAACAGCAGAAGTGAAAAATGTGATTGAATCGTTCCTATACACCCTCATTTGGAAGTCTTAAAAAATTCATAGAAAATCCAAAAATTGAGATATTGACAAAATTCTTTCAAAGTAACAATCCTTACCATAATTATGATCACAATAGTCCATAAGAAATCATCATTATCAATTAACTAGGAAATATGACACTTTTTTCTGCATTGAATCACCAAGTCCAAAGAAATGTCGAAAAAAATTCTAAAATTTGATTTTGGAAGGTAACCAAAATGACAATACATCTTCACTCATCCCTCTAGATCATTTCTATGCATTCTGTTTGTCTCTGTATACAGCCCGTATGAAAAAGAATATTGTTAAACGAGGGAACTCTTTTGTGACCTACTCTTGACTATGGTGGCGCCACCTGTAAAGAGGTCTGGACGAAAACAACAGAATTTGAAGAGGATCATAAGTGACTTATTTCTACTAAGATTTATTAAAATCCTTCAAACAGTTTTGTAGAAAAAGTTGAAAATGTGAAAAATGGCCAAAACACCCCTCCCCCCCCTTTTTTTTTTGGAAGTCTTAAACGTAAAATTCCTAATTTCATATGTTGAGTGTTGAGAAACATCTAAAAACTTATTTATATGTGTAAAAAAAAAAAAAAAAAATTTTTTGACCACAGCTGGATTTGAACCGCTACTCTCCATATTTCAATTACCAAGTGGTATATGTACCATTGTGAGACCTATTTTTAGACATGGTGGCATTATCTGTTAACCAATTTGGATGATCCGCACAAAAAACAAAACCTTTGAAAAGGACTATGAGTACTTGCATCCTACCCAGTTTTATCACAATCCTTCAAGTTGTTCTGTAGATCAAGTTGAAGATATGAAAAATTGTCCCCCCCCCCCCCCCTTTTCTTGGAAGTCTTAAAAAATTCATAAAAAATTCAAAAATCGAGATATTGAAAAAATTCCTTCGCACCAGCATTCCTTACCATAGAAATGATTAAATGAAACCAAATGAATGCATCAATGTTTACTAAAAGAAAATAATAACTCTTTAATGCATTAAAATAACAAAGTCCAAAATAAAAATGAAAAAAACGTCAAAAATTTGATTTCGGAATGGAACCAAAAATATCAACACTTCTTCCCATATGCCTCTAAATCATTCCTATGCAGTCGGTTTGTCGCTGTATGCACCCGATCTGAATAAGAAGTTTGTCAAAGGAGGGTACCCTCTGTGACCTACTTTTGTCTGTGGTGGTGCCACCTGTTCATGGATCCTGACAAAGATGACCACATTTGTCGGGGACCTTGAGTATTTGATGCATGCCAAGTTTCGTTGAATTCCAGCAAGTGGTTCCGAAGAAAAAGTTCAAACTGTGAAATGTTTACACCAATTATCCCACCCCCCTTTTTCTTGAAAGTCTTAAAAAATTCATAAAAAATCCAAAACATAAAATATTGAAAAATATTCTTCGCAGTAGTATTTCTTACCATCAAAATGATCAAATTAAACCAAATTAATGCATCAATGTTTACTAAAAGAAAAAAATACCTCTTTTCTGCATTAAAACTACCAAGTGCAAAAAAACGTCAAAAATTTGATTTCGGAACGGAACCAAAAATAACAACACTTCTTCACACATCCCTCTAGATCATTCCTATGCATTCGGTTTGTCTCTGTATGCCCCCGGTCTGAAGAAGAAGTTTGTCAAAGGAGGGTACCCTCTTTGACCTACTTTTGCCTGTGGTGGCGCCACCTGTTGATGAATCCGGACGAAAAACAACAACACTTGTAGGGGACCATGAGTACTACATGCTTATCAAGTTTCATCAAATTCTGTTCAGTTGTTCAGTGGTTCTGGAGAAGAAGTTGAAAATGTGAAAAGTTAACGACGGACGACGGACGGTGATTGATCACAATAGCTCACTTGAGCCTTTGGCTCAGGTGAGCTAAAAAAACCAATAAAAATTCAATGTGGGAATAAATTAAAGAATGTTGCAATGCTTGAGAAAAGCAAAGGAAGATAATATGCAATAAAGACTGGATCTGATGTTGGAATCACCTCACTGATTTCTCATATTCACTATATCATAATAAACAGTAATGGTTAAACATACAGCAGGCAGTGCATCTTAATTTTTTCTCATTCAAAAATAAATCTACTGTGTTTTAATAAAAATATAGCTGATTGTAACTATTAATACTTAATAATCTTGAATACATTCAATTAGAACGCCAGTGTTCATTGATCATTAATAGTACTGAAATTTGAGTAAACCTTCATTTCATTATTCACTCCTTACCACATAGATTTGTCTGTATCACCAGATTCCTCTGCCTTTTTGGAAAGGAAGTTCTTTAAACGCTTCAGTTCCTCCTCTTGTGAATGAAATCTAGGATGGAAGCGGTAAAAAATTTAAAGCAAGACAAATGCTTAATTATTTACACATACATCCCATGGAGATAATGGACATCACATAAAATCTGTTGTATAATTCATATTCTTATTGTAGAAAGTTTTGCAAATACACATTACAATAAAGTGTTAGCTTAATTATGGGTGGAATCTCGGAGGTTAGAATAGAATGATTTTTCAAAGGAAATCTTATTCAAGAGATGTCTTTTTTTTCACATAAATTTTGATTCTAAAAGTGTTATAAGTTAGCATTGTTATTTCTCTATGTTGATTAAAAGATAACATGTCTTGTAGATCAACTCTGGATAGACATTGTCTTGTCTAATCTTTATTTCATGAAATAATTTATACTTTTCATAAAATAAGTTAAAGGGACATGCACCAAATCTAGAAGGTAACATTAAATTAAAAGATGCAAAAGCCTCAAAAGTGAAAATGATTTCCACATATGGCTTTTCGCTCAGGAAGCTAAAATGTTTTTTCTTCAGAGCAATATTTCAAATTAGATGTTACTGTGAACTAACTTAGAATTAAGTTTAGATTGCATCTCTTCCTCAGTCCTAAGAGACTCCTCTGCATGCTTCAGTTTCTGGGATTTCTCTCTGACTTGCTCCTCAAAGACCAAAATTTCTTCTTGAAGCTGTAAACAAATTGTTGTCCATGAATAAACAAGAGTATGGTATCAGTAAAACTGAAGAATGCTCCCCCAACACCAATTATGCTTACAATGCAGAAAATTGATGACTCAATTCATACACAAAAAATCAGTAAAACTGATGGATGCTCCAAGAAGCACAGCAATAATGAAGCAAATGAATGATTAAGTATATAGAAAATCACTGAATTAATTGATGACGATTTCAAATTTCAATGTATCACATGGACATCCAGTCAAGCCAACTGTAGAACAAGTGATTACAGTAACTTAAACTAAAATGAGTAAGTTTGACCTTGATTAGTTATGAAATAAAACTTTATATCATGACCTTGACCTTTCAGAAATGACCTTGAGTGACCTTTGTCCAAAAGCCCTTAACCTAAACATTTTGATGAAGTATGATCGAATTCTGATGAAAGATGTGGAAGATATAAGTACTTCATGGTATTTTAAGTCATAGTTTACAAGTGACCTTGACCTGTCAGAAATAAACTTGAGTGGTTTTTGTCAAAAAGCCCTTAACCCAAATAATATTTTGGTGAAGTATGATTAAATTCTGATGAAAGGTAAAGGAGATATGAGCTCAAACTGACACAACAGCAACTACGAGCTCCCTGGAAATTTTTTCGGGGAGCATAAAAACAACTGTAAGTAACACAAGTGACTGCTTTCATATTTTTTTGAAAGTTATACATATACTTCGGACATGTAGGTTAATATATAATATCAAGTCTAAAAGTACACTGTAGAAACAAATGGCTGAAATAAAGGTGTACTTTAATATTTTCCTTAATCTTGAGTTGCATTTGGTCCCTAGATCTCTCCAGGTCTAACTGTAGTTGTTGATTCTGTTGAGACAGCTTACTCCTCTCCATCTCCATTAGATCTCTGTAAAACAATGATAACCAAAATGAGCAATGTAACATGTGTTAAAATGAAAATGTTGACCCTAACACTATGGTACTGGCTAACTCAATTTTCTTACGGATTTTACTTCAAGTCATCAAAACATAAGAGAGGAATATATGGTCATTTGGACAAATAATTCACACAGTGACATCCATTTATCTGTGATGCATGTAAAATATCAATGTAAAATATGCTTTATGTATCAAATACAGGCTTATCAAACATATCCTTTATATCATATTAACTTCTCTGTACTGGATCATCTCAAAGCTAATGTCAGTATGTATAAAAAAATCTCACATTTGTTGCTTGAATTCCATGGTAGATTTTTTGAGTCGTCCCCCATGCTGTAGTTTCTGACTATCGATGATTTGTTTGAGTTTGTTTATCTCACTTTGCAAAAGGTCATTCTGCTCAGATTTAGCCTTGGCATTGGATTCATGACTGTATGACAAAGCCTCAAAGTCCTGTACCTTGTCCTGTAACTGCTTGACCTTGTCCTTTTCTGAACGCATGTCCTTCTCTAGTTTAGAGAAGTCTGACTGACTTACATTCAGCTTCTCTTCAGTCAAAAACTGTAAAATATATTGACAAGTATACAAGACTTCATGCTATATAAATTGTAATAAAACAAAACTTACCATTATATCTATATAATTTTATTTTTGAGGCAACCACTGTAGAAGGCCTATTCCAATGCATTATCAGTTTTTGTTCTATATGTCATCATGTGATATTAATAATTTATTTTTCTATGGAGGTATAGAAGTAAAGCTGCAAAGCGGATTATAGTCAGTTTGTAAATCAGTTTAACTTCTATACCTTCATAAAAAAAATAAATCATTAATGTCATTCTTTCATTAAAGGAAAGAAACGTAATTCAATATTAATTTCAATCTGTAATATGTTTAAAGGGACATAGTCCAAGACTGGAAAATTTTAGCTTGAAAAGGATAAATTACGACAATATCTTATTTTTCCTGTATTACATAAATTATAAATTTTGTGTTAATTGCAAAAATTAAAACTAAAAGCCCTCAATGTTTTCTTAGAATAAAGGTAATTGAGTGGAATTAAATTCGGCTGGTATCAATTCCCCAAATAAGGCGATGCTCCGCCCATAATCATGCGCGTGCGCGCATATTCACTGTAGAAAACAACAATAATGGTTCACATGGAGGAATACGAGCATGAGAAAAGCAAAAGTGTGGTAGTAAATAACTATACACAGACTAAAAGGCCCAAAAAAAAAAAAGAAAAGTGGAACAAATGTTAGAATCGGGTAAAGCTCGAGTTTCATTGTCACATGATTTCCTCTGGCCGACCTCATCAATATTCAAGGAGATGGCCTGGTTATGTTGCAAATTGAAAACGGGCATATCTCGTTAACGACATCGACTTTGGTAACGATACGTTTAACACATCTTAGCAATCGAATGCCGTTTAAGAAATCCGTTTACATTTTTTATACTTCTCCCGATATCAATCGGACCATGCTCCTTTAAAGAACAAGTCAAAGTCAATCGATTTTTGTCAAATGAAGTCATCTGTGAATATATTCATCACAGTTGAATACAAAATCAAGAAATGTAAAAATTAAGGCTTTTTTCACATACAAGTTTTGTACATTTTGTGAGTAATTAATTACTATTAACACAATAAACACAGCCTTATTCAAAATTAAAGATTTATCTAAAAACATAATAGTAAATGAAATCTAGGAAGTAGGAATTCCCAAGACTTTTCTAGATGACCACACCTCACCCTCTCTAAATGACCATATCTTACCCTGTATAAGTGACCATAACTTACTCTCTCTTAAACAGCCATATCTTACCCTGTATAAATGACCATACGTTACCCTCTCCTAATGACCATATCTTACCCTGTATAAATGACCATACCTTACCCTCTCCTAATGACCATACCTTACCCTCTCCTAATAACCTTATCTTACCCTGTATAAATGACCATACCTTACCCTCTCCTAATGACCATATCTTACCCTGTATAAATGACCATACCTTACCCTCTCCTAATGACCATACCTTACCCTCTCCTAATAACCTTATCTTACCCTGTATAAATGACCATACCTTAACCTCTCCTAATGACCATATCTTAACCTGTATAAATGACCATACCTTACCCTCTCATAATGATCATATCTTACCCTCTCCTAATAACCTTATCTTACCCTGTATAAATGACCATACCTTACCCTCTCATAATGATCATATCTTACCCTATCCTTCCTTGATTCATTTAGTTGTGATTGTAATGTGTCTGCTCTTTGTTCAGCAACTTTGAGTGCTGTTGTTTTTTCTTGAAGTTCTTCCTTAGTTTCTTCAAGGGAACGTTCTAACATGCGATTATTGACCTGAAGTTTTTCTCTGGATTCTATAGCAGAGGCTAAAGTTGTTTCCAGAGACTGTAATCTGCCTTGTGTCTGAAACCATGACAGGAAATACCCTATTAATTAATTGTGGATATTAAATGGGTTTGTTTTTTGGGGGGTTTTTTGTTTTAGACTTTTTAGTAATTACAGTAAAGGGAGAAATTCAAACTGTCACTATGAATGACCCATGCTGAATGACCCATGCTGAATGACCCATGCAGTATCTTTCACAGTGTAAATTGCTCATAAAATATGATTAACACTAAATATCCTAGTAATGACTGACGTTTTTCATTGAAAGCAAAAACATTAGATACCAATAATAAGATTCATTTCAATATTACATATAAAAGCAGAAGACTAGAGTAGGACCTGTGACAAATTATCCTTGAGGTAGTATTTTTCACCCTCTTCACGATTTCTTAGCTCTTTGATAGTTTGATTGAGTTCCTGGATCTGACTAGCATGAAGGGCTTTCATATTCTGTAAACTCTCCTCTGCTTTTGACTTGTCTACCTGAGTTTTTGACTGGATCTCCTACAATCAAAGATTAACATGAACAAGTTTTATCTATTACATTTTAGTCTCTGGTAAAAGATAGATTAAACAAATAAACTCTTTAAAAAGAACAATTATATGAGAGCAGTATGTTGACCAAAAATAAAACATTGTATTCTACACAAAGCTCACCTCAGAGATCTACCAGAATACAACTATGTGTCATCTAAAGTGATTTCATCTCATCTTCTTGCATTGTCTTCTGAATTTTGACTTACTTCATCATCATTACTACATTCCCACAGCCATTCATCCCCTGAAATGACCCGATTTCACCGCAAAGTCTTACCTTCACACTGACTTACTTCAGTCCTCTCCACTCGCATTTAATCAACGTATTTCCCCAAATGACTTGAGTTTATTTCCTATATCTTACCTGCATGCGATTTATTGTCTCCTGAAGTGATCTGATCTCATCTCGATGACCATCTAAAACAACCTTAGAATCATCTGATGATTTCTCAACTCTCTCTAATTGCATCTGTAGTTCAAGCTTTTGTCTGAAATTGGTATGATAGTTGTATGATTTCTGAGACTTTATATATCAAGATTTTACTTTTCCAATCTTATTGAAATATAACTTGTACTTCGTTCCTCTACGCTACTCTCCATGTACAAGATCAGCTTACAACTGCCGATTTGAGGTCATCTCAGGATGACCTTTCAGTACAGCCAGTCAGAATTTGAGTTAGAGATCTTTCGGTATTGTTTGTATGTAATATAACACCGAAAGATCTCTAACTCCAATTCTGATTGGCTGTTCTGAAAGGTCATCCTGAGATGACCTCGAATCAGCAGTTGTAAGATCTTGTACATGGAGAGTTTCATAGGGGAGCGAAATACAAGTCGCGTTTTAATAAGATTGTTACTTTTCATGACTACATTGAAAATAGCAAAATTATGGTTTATCTGTGTAAAATTTGTTGGAAACTTGTTTGTTTCAGGCCATTTATCAGTTTCTACTATTTACAGGCTTTCTTTTCTCATTCATATGGTGAGTCAATAACTGACCATAACAAATACTATTATTATCTTATTTTATATCAGTCTGCCTTTACATCTGTGCATAACACTAGTCTCTAAATCTGTATAATTATGATTTATATTAAGGTACTTTAAACAGACTTACTTGGTGATGTCATCAAGCTCAGTCAATGTTTTTCCAAAGGTAGATAACTGCACTTCTTTCTGCTTTAATTCCTCATTTAACAAGTTGATCTTATTTCTACAAAGTACAGTCAATTCAAGACAGAATTTGAAATTATTTTGAAGCATATCTTTTATCAACCTTATAAAATGACTACAAAGCACTATGTTCAACATGGTCAAAATGATTGATTGATTGATCTTTGCTTAACGTCACGCCACAAATATTTCACGTGTATGGTGACGGCATCTGCCTGATGCAGGGCATACAAATTTTGACCTTTGCAACGGACCCACCCGAAGCAGCGAGGGATCTTTAACGTGCCATGCATACCACGACATGGGCCTCGGTTTTTAATGTCTCATCCTAAAGACAGGACACTGGTATGACCAGAGCGGGAATCAAACCCGGCCTCCCAATCAGGAGTCCAGCGCAATACCACTAGGTCAAAATGAACAAGACGTATATATAGGCTGGTTTGCTCACTACATACAAAAGCCCATGCAGCTTAGTCAGTTGAGTGCTTGGCTCATGACCAAAACTTCCTGATTTAAAGTCCTATCAGTGACTTGATGGTGTCCTTTCTTTTGGATGAGTCTTTAGAAACTGAGGTCCCTGCCATAGTAGACATAACATTTAAAAGATCTTGCACTGCCCTATGTGGGTCTGCTGTATGGGTATAAATTTCTGTGCACTGCTTGAGACAGATGCTGTCACCATATAAGTGCAATAAATTTAGAGTGCAGAAAACAAAACTCAAACTCACTGAATACCAAAATTGTTAACTTTTAAGAATTTCGCTCATTTAACTATAATATATCTTCATTTCTGATTTATCAGATTTGAATATGTTGAATTTATTTGCCTTAGACAAATAAAATCATCAGAACACATAATTACAAAAAAAACTGTCAAGCTAGTCAAAAGTTTCAAAGACAAAGACTATCCACTATCCTTGAATAACTTACTTTGCTTTGTCTAAATCCTGTTCAGCAGAAGTTTTCTCCTTTTGTAGAGTATTTTGTTGTTCTGTAAATTCTTTTCTCACCTTCTGTAGCATGGCATCATTTTTATCTTGTAATTCTATGATCTTTTGATCCTTCTCTGTTAAGCGACGGCACATGCTGTCGTATTCTGGGAAGGAAATTCAAGAATAAATCATCACTTACTCTGAATTACATTTAGGTCAATCACAAAAAAAATGAAAAAGTATATTATGACTGAATTGTTCATCTATTGTTGAGGCAGCTGCTTGGTGCAGGGCTTCATTATTATGTCCTATGCAATGGACTGACCCTAGGTAGTAAGGAATCTTTGATATTCCATTGTATACCTTGACACAGGACCTTCGCTAACAACTGATTCATTTCAAGGGGAGAGTGGGAGGCATATGATAAATCATCTTACAGATATCTATATCAACATCAGGAATCAAACTCCTATTTTCAGAATGTTTAACAGCTGCAGCACCATAAAACTATAATGAAATTCTACATAATTTGTAACATTATCATTAGATAGAACGCCCCCCCCCCCCCCCCCCCCCCCAAAAAAAAATGAATGAAATAGAAAGAAATCAAGGAAGTGAGTCGACACAAATGTGCTTTTTTTAAGGATTTAATCTAATTTTTTCGTTGGATGGAGGTATACCACAAAAAAAAGGACGGAAAACTGCATCATTGCATGTAACGCATGATGCATAAGTTTTCTGTCCTTTTTTCATGGTATACCTCCATCCAACGAAAAAATTAGATTCCTTACTTATCATATATTTCCTTTCAAACATGTTTTATATTCTCAGAAATTGGTAAGTTATGTCTGCACAATTTCTCAACACCTCTAAATTTCTGCCACGGTGGCATGAACATTGACATCACTGTTAAGAAAACGTGGGAAAATATGTCGTCAGAGAAAAAATTTCATGGATGAGATATACCACAAATTTTTAAACCAATCAAAATATGTATTACATGTATACTACATGATTAACCAATACCTGATCTATAGGTAAGTACATGTACAAAGTTTTGCAACAAACACTCTAAATAAGAAGATACTATATGCACATGTAGTATCTACTGTATCACTTTCACCTGGGCAATTTTTCTTCCCATAGCAACATAATAAGGGCATAGCGCCCTAAAAAATCTGGCATTAATACATGTAGTTAATTAAGGGCAAATAAAGTGTTCCTGGATATAAAACCCAGAACTGTTCTGTAGATTAGAGTTTGTTTGACATACCCATCAATACCATTCTCTGAGCTATGTTTTATTGTCTATCATAAATTACATTTTCATTTTACTGGTAGTACATATACCTTGATATATTGCACCTTTGTCCTGTTTAAGGTTTTCAATGGAGTCTTTTGATGCAGTAAGTTGAACACGACAAGATTCCAGATCCATGGTCAGAGTATGAATTTGCTGCCGGAGTCTTTCACATTCTGAATGCTGTTCCTGAAGGTCTGCCTGTAATCATGCCTTTATCATCAGTTTACATTAGAAGTTATCATAATCAAAACAATTTGTGTCAATAAATGTGATACACAATAATTATGATTGTAAGTCATGGTGAAAATCATTAACAAAAGCACACTGTAGTATAATAGAAATCACTACTGGATATATATAACAAGTTTTTGAAATAAAGTTAGTAAGAGTAGAGTTTATTCCTTGAGTATATGATACCTTCATTGTCACATTTTAAAAGATGCAT
The DNA here is from genome assembly GCA_035048485.1 of Pteria penguin. Lineage (NCBI taxonomy): Eukaryota > Metazoa > Mollusca > Bivalvia > Pterioida > Pteriidae > Pteria > Pteria penguin. The sequence continues at coordinate 22,209,285 of CM068581.1, forward strand.
CACCTCAGTCCATATCACATTTGTATATTTGTCTACAATGAACCTTAAATATAACTTCCTTTCCAAAAGAAACATCATGCAGTCATCAAAAATTAACACACACAAAACCCACACAGATCTAATATATACTAGACAACAAATTCACATGACACAAGCAGCATATATAACATACAAAACTGCATATATAATATTCTTATGGTTTTATTTATGTTTTTGATTTTCATACCAGCATTGAAAATACCAATTCATAAAATGATAATTCTATATTTATATCAGTAACACTTGTATCACCTGAAAGATATTTGGATTAGAATTGAGGAAATGGACAGAGAGAAATATGATACCTGAGTGTCAATGAGGAAATGGACAGAGAGGTAATGTGATACCCGAGTGTCAATGAGAAAATGGACAGAAAGGTAATGTGATACCTGAGTATCAATGGAAATGGACAGAGAGGTAATGAATGTGATATCTGAGTGTCAATGAGGAAATGGACAGAAAGGTAATGTGATACCTGAGTGTCAATGAGGAAATGGACAGAAAGGTTATGTGATATCTGAGTGTCAATGAGGAAATGGACAGAGAGGTAATGTGATACCTGGGTGTCAATGAGGAAATGGACAGAAAGGTAATGTGATACCCAAGTGTCAATGAGGAAAGGGACAGAAAGGTAATGTGATACCTGAGTGTCAATGAGGAAATGGACAGAAAGGTAATGTGATACCTGAGTGTCAATGAGGAAATGGACAGAGAGGTAATGTGATACCTAAGTGTCAATGAGGAAAGGGACAGAAAGGTAATGTGATACCTGAGTGTCAATGAGGAAAGGGACAGAAAGGTAATGTGATACCTGAGTGTCAATGAGGAAAGGGACAGAAAGGTAATGTGATACCTGAGTGTCAATGAGGAAAGGGACAGAAAGGTAATGTGATACCTGAGTGTCAATGAGGAAAGGGACAGAGAGGTAATGTGATACCTGAGTGTCAATGAGCAAATGAACAGAAAGGTAATGTGATCCCTGAGTGTCAATGAGGAAAGGGACAGAAAGGTAATGTGATACCTGGGTGTCAATGAGGAAAGGGACAGAAAGGTAATGTGATACCTGAGTGTCAATGAGGAAATGGACAGAAAGGTAATGTGATACCTGGGTGTCAATGAGGAAATGGACAGAGAGGTAATGTGATACCTGAGTGTCAATGAGCAAATGAACAGAGGTAATGTGATACCTCAGTGTCAATGTACTAAGGAAGTGACAAAACAATGAAGTAAATCTAAATAGACTGTAACTTTTAAAACTGAGTGCATGTATTTTATGTATAAATGCTTCTGCAATACCTTGAGAAAAATATACAACATAATTCTGGTGAATAAGTATTCATTAATGCCCCTATCTCTGACAAAAGATTACAATAAATAACAAAGAGCGCTGTAAAACAGAACATCTCTTTGTATGATCTTGATCTTTTACCTTGAAAATCAAGTGTTCTTCCATTCATCATAACACAAATAAATAAAGTTTGTAATACCTCCATTTGAAAGGTTATTTGGATAGGCACATGAATTAACAAATGCAATGACAAATATTCTATGATAGCACAACGGGATAGTTACACCACTTTGTTTGGTATTCTACATACAAACCCAATTTAAATTTTAATCCCGTTAGACATTGTCTTTTACTTTTAATGTAAAAACTCATTTATCTAAATTTAATGCGGCTTTACTCAATACTGCTATATATAGTTGTTCAGCAAACATTGTTATCTTTAGTGGTTCTCTGATTGACATACAATGTTCAGTAAGCACCGTTATACTTAAATGTTTTGTAATCACATGCAAAAAAGTTAAGTGAATACTGTTTTACTTTGATGTTCAGTGAACACTGTTACACATGAATGATCTGTGAGTACTCTTACACTCAGATGTTTGAAACATTTACACTCAGATGTTCAGTGAACTTTCCTGTACTTGAATATTAAGTGAGTACTTTTACACTTAAACATTCATTGAGTTAATGGTAAGTGAATGTCTTAAACTCTGATGTTTAGCTAGCACTGTTATACTTAGGTGTTCAGTGAACTTTCTTACACTCTGGTAGTCAGTAAATGTTGTGACACTTGATGCTCGTTAAACACTGCTATACTCAGGGTTCTCACTAGACTTTGGAAATCATGACTTCCATTACAGTCTATGGACTCATCTTCATTACAAATGTTCAGGAAATACAAAATTTGGTGAGTCTCAAACCCATTTTGGCGAGTCCGGGACTCGTCTAGGCGAGGTAATGAGAACACTGATACTTTTAAAATTGTTCAATGAACATTACTATACTTAAATTCTTTGTGATAACTTTGTTACACTGATATGTGAATACAATTATTCCTATTTCATCATTGAACAATATTATGATAAATTGTTTATTGGGTCAGTGTTAAAGGTACAGCCAATACACTTATCATGCATGCTAACTCTAGTGCTTCTACACAGTACTTAGTGTCAGGGATACAATGAGTAGTGTGCAGGGTGATCACCACACAGTTAATGTGTACCCACTTTTAGATTCTCAGTTGTTTGTTTCTCACTATTCAGATTATTTAACAAGAGTTCTTGTTCTTGTTGCATCAGGTCTATCTTGTGATTGGCAGATGATAAGTCATTTTGTTCTTTTTGAGAGTGCTGTAGGGACTCACTCTCAAGCTGAAAGTGGCAAGTAGCATGTCTAAATAATCTTACCAATTATCTAAATACAATTCTGTGTAATTAAGTTACATGACAATATGTCCAGTAGTATTACATTATGAAATCACAAGTTCTATGATACTCTTACATAAGTATATGCATCTCAATAAAGATTAAATGAATGAGTAATATAAATGTATGATAATATAGGGAACAGAGCTTTGTGAATGGCTCAGTTTGCTTACTTTATAGACAGTTTGGGTTAACTCTGCTTTGTCTCTTTGAATCTGTTCTTTCTCCCATGTGGCCTCCTGCTGCAGAGATCCTAAGTCTGTCTCTAATCGACCCTTCTCTTTCACTAAAAACTGGTTTATATCTCTCATTGAAGCTGATTCCTTAATCTAAATACAAATACAAGAAGTTTTTAATGTAACCTTTATTAAACAGAATCTTAAATCTTAGATCAAGTACATAAACTTTGACTTGCATCATTTTAAAGGACATAATATTTGTGTCATAGTAGCATTTAAATTATGCCAATGTCTTTTCATAATGAAAATTTAATTTTACCCTTTACTTATATTAAACATACCTTTGAATACAAATGTCAGGAAATATAGACAAGAAATAAGCTAATCTAGAACATAAGAGCACTGAACTCAGGGCTAAACAAAAGAAACCAGTTGTTGATATGCACCATATCTAAATCTGCTGAAATAGTGCTGACGAAATATAACTAACCTTGTTAGCAAGTTCATCTGTCAATCGAGAGATATCATCCCGATTACTTTGATTTTCACTGTGTAGTAATTCCACTCGTCTTTGGAGAAATTCTAACTCCATGTTTTGTCGACTGTGATGCAATGTATTTGATTACACATGTTGTTTACAAAAATGCTAGGTTATCTAATAATTCTAGAACAAGAGGCCCAAATGGGCCTATATCGCTTACCTGAGCATAAATTGCTTATTTACAATAAAATAACAGCTAATTTCAGTAGAAAATTTTGCTTTTTTTCTACAAGACTTTCTATAAGGTTTGGTGATATTTTGTGCAGTCATTTTGAAGAAATCCAAAATGCGTCAACCAATCAGAGCCAATGGCGGCCATCTTGGATTACGGATCGGCACGAAAAAAACCAACATTGTAGAGGACCTCGAGTACTTACTTCCTATGATGTTTGGTGAAATTCTGTGCAAAGCCTCTGGAGAAGAAGTCCAAAATGTGTCAACCAATCAGAGCCAATGGCGGCCATCTTGGATTACGGATCAGCACGAAAACACAAACTTGGTAAAGGACCTTGAGTACTTACTTCCTATGAGGTTTGGTGAAATTTTGTGCAGCACTTCTGGAGAAGAAGTCCAAAATGTGTCAACCAATCAGAGCCAATGGCAGCCATCTTGGATTACGGATCAGCACAAAAACACAAACTTGGTAGAGGACCTTGAGTACCTACTTCCTATGAGGTTTGGTGGAATTCTGCAGCGCTTCTGGAGAAGAAGTCCAAAATGTGTCAACTAATCAGAGCCAATGGCAGCCATCTCGGATTATGGATGGGCAAGAAAAACACAAACTTGGTATAGGACCTTGAGTACTTAGTTCCTATGAAGTTTGGTGAAATTCTGTGCAGCGGTTCTGGAGAAGAAGTCGAAAATGTAGAAAAGCTAACAAAGGACGGACAACAGATGACAGATGGCGATTGATCACAATAGCTCACTTGAGCCTTTGGCTCAGGTGAGCTAAAAACATTAAATAAAAATGCACAAACAATTATCATGAGGCAATATCTCACAGAATTACTTCGAAGTCCATCCTTTCTGACTGATATATATTATCTTTTAAGTTGACTGATCGTCACTATAATACATATACATGTACATAAATATTATCTATTCTTCTAAGATATTATTCTCTTCATTTGCCATAAAACAATTTATTTTCAAGGATACACAAGTATTACTGAATTGAAGTAAACAAAACAAGGATATTTATATGTTATAATTTGACATGCTAAGTATGGCATCTACTTCAACTTTACATCCACAACATTATTACCTTATTTTGTCCTCCATTGTTTCCATCTCTTTACTTTTGGCATCAAATATCAATTTCATTGATTCAAGCTCTGAAGCAATCTACAATTAAACATTTGCCATACATGTATTTAAAAATGATTAAAAAGCATGTTTATATTATATCAATGATAATGAGAATAGAGCAATGTTCAGAATAAGATTATAAGTACATGCATAAGCATACATGCAATGCTGGTCAACTCCTCTGTCATATTAGAGGTCACACTACTAAGATGGCATCACTACTACACTGTAAATATCTGGAGTGTTAATAATGTAACACACCTGAGATGGGTTAATGTCTACATCATTCATGGGTTTGGATTCCACCTCTAGAGCCTGCAATATCTCCTGAAATTTGTTTTCTAGTTTAACTAAGTCATCCTCTACATGAGTTTTTTCCTGAATCAGTGCATCATGCTCTTCTGCTATCTCCTACAAAGTCAAAGAAAACATACATTATATTTCATTTTATAATTCATTTGTATAAATGTACATAATAGCTGAAAGCTGTACACAAGATCAAAGAATAGAAGGAGATATACACAGGTTTGGAGCTTTTCAGACAGATATCATACCTGCAAAAATTAACACAATTGTTACATTTTTGAATTCATAAAAAATACCTAATACCTTGTTTGTCTCCCATGGTTTGCATGTTTAAAATTCCATGTATATCGATAAAATAGTTAGCTTTAAAATTTACTCGGTGAACAAGCTGTGATGTATATCGGAATACACATATCAAAATGAAATATGTTATGAAGTGTTTTCATACAGATAAGTTTTATTTTGCTTTAATGTGATTTCTGACCTCAAAATAAATAATTTCAAACATGTACTAGAATACATAATGTTTTGTTTTTGTTGTGCATTTCTCAAAGTAGCATTCTTTGTCTGATAGTAGATACCAATTGTAATTTGGCACATCTTATCATATCTTCCCATATCTTACTGCTTTGGGTGGGTCTGATGCAAATAAATTCCAGTGTTATGCATAAGATCAATGTCACCATAAAAATGAAATCATCTTGGCTTGACATAAGACAAGAAATAAAAAATCTTTATCAAAGTTCCAAGTCCAAAAAAACCTTCTTGAGGGAATTTATTAAGAAAGTGAGAAGATGACAAGCTGTCTATAAAATGTCCATACTCGTTACTGTAAGGATCAATAAAGAAACTGATGTCCAAGATTTATGATGTCAAAGACAACAGTGTACTTCATTTCTCACTAAAAAAAAAACAAAAATGCATGTTACATAGACCAGATGTGATTTTGTTGGTTTCTTGATAAAGACCCCACAGTTAAAAATTTGAGACAAGAGTTAATATATTATAATTTATCTTACTTATACCGTAGTCTATTTATATATGTGTGTCATACAGACTGAATAGTGTAAGTATGATCCGTAAGTAAGAGAACATGTTTACTAAGGTTTTGAGGCTCTGCCTTTCCAGTAAATATCATTACACATCAACGATTAAAAATGTTAAATTCAGATATCATAACGGAAGATGACATTTAGAGAAATACTCACTAATTTCTCAGATTTGCTGGTGCAAAGTTGTATATACTACTTATATCCACTAAGAATGTAATGCACAATTATTTTTCAACAGAATGATGAAACAGTAAGAGACTTTTTACCCAGAGAATATGTGATTTATAATACTGTTTATTTCAACTATGTCATGGACAATGTTTCTGAACCCAATAAAAAATCACAGCATTTTCACAGAGTACAGAAGTCCAAGACAGTATAATATCTATTATACTTACATGTAAAGTTATTTCATTCTTATATGCTTACTTTAAGTCATGAAATATAATATCATTGTCACCAGTAAGTTTAATGCTCTTTAGTTATCAAATAAAACTTTCAATCTAATTTTATATAATTTTGAACTAAAACTTATATAACAGTCTTATCCCTAAGAAGAACATGACAGACCAAAAGGATAAATTACAAATCACTTTAGTTGTAACTCATTCATAATATACTACAAGTCATTTACCTCAAGATGTTGTTCTAGTTCTCCTTTCTCTGTAGAAACCTGAAGAACTCGAGCCTTTTCAGATGCTATCTCTTGTTGTAGTTGTTTGATGTCTCTTTCTAAAGAGCTGGTATCCCTTGTATATCGTTCAATTTCTGTTGTAGATTCCTATTAAATAATCACCATATGTGTCATTGTGAAATGTTACCTTCTTTGATGAAAAATGAATTTCTGTACAAATTTAATAATTGTTTATCATACTCGAAGAGTTGTTATGACTCATTAAAATACAGAAGCATTTTCAGAAAAATATTTTTCTTAATGTATGTATTGAAAGGGAAAGAGACCTAAAATGATTATTGACACAACATACAATGAGCTGTTCCTTGAGTTTGTCCCTCTCCTGTGTGAGGTCTTTGATAGCTAGCTTCTCCTGTGTGTTTTGAAGTCCCCAATTAGGATCAAATGAAGATTTCTGCATGGATGTTATTTCTTTGAGTAGTTGATTAGACCTGTCTTTCTCCCTGCTGAGCTCCAACTTCATTGTCTTGTTCTGAAAAATCAAAGTATATAACATATCTTCAAAAAAGCTAGATGGAAATAAGGAATAAAAGGCTTATCTTATCTTATAAAGTCTTATATTACATTGCTTCAAGTGTAATGTGTTGACATATGACTTTGTGGTTTTCCTGAAGAAACTATTACTGTTTGATTGTTGACAGATGAAGACCAGTGGCAATAGGTTATCTGAGCAACTCTGGGGACTAAAACCTAGGTCAAGCAACAAGAATCTTGAAGTTGACTACTATGTGAACAAAGATGACTGCATAATTGTAAGTTGTAACACGTTTCTATAGAAGAGATTTTAACATGCAGTGTATAAAATGCAAACTTTAATCACTGGTAATCACTCCATGGTTTTCATGATTTTTTCAATAAAAATGCATGTAATATTGTGTTTCATTCATTTCTTTGGATTGCTTATGGTAGATTATATAAGTTATCGAATGGCTACTTGAGCATGGTTAATTAAAACACAGTAAGGTGTGGTTAGTAAATAATTTACAGTTTCAGGAGTGTCAACTGATTATGATGTAGTTACTTGTGTTTGGTTGATTAGTTTATGGTAACCTGGGCATGGTTATTTATTGTGGTTGATTATTTTGTGGTAACCTGTGCATGGTTGACCACTTTGTGCATGATTATTTATTGTGATTGATAGGGCATGGTTAATTATTGTGGTTGATTATATTGTGGTAGCCTGTGCATTGCTGACCACTTTGTGGTAACCAGGGCATGGTTGTGTATTGTGGTTATTTTGTGGTAACCTAAGCATGGTTGACCACTTTGTGGTCACCTGGGCATAGCTAATTATTGTAATTATTTTGTGGTAACCTGTGCATGGTTGACCAATTTGTGGTAACCTGGGCATGATTGTTTATTGTGGTTGATTATTTTATGGTAACCTGGGCATGGTTTAGTACTTCATGTATTTCATGTTTCATTAAAATCTTTCATGTGGTATAACAGCAGAAGTTAAAAATGTGAAGAATTGTTCCTTTTCACCCTCATTTGGAAGTCTTAAAAAATTCATAGAAAATCCAAAAATTGAGATATTGACAAAATTCTTTCAAAGTAACATTCCTTACCATAATTATGATTACAATAGTCCATGAGAAATCATCATTATCGATTAACTAGGAAATATGACACTTTTCTGCATTGAAATCAACAAATCCAAAGAAATGTCGAAGAAAAAATTCTAAAATTTGATTTTGGAAGGGAACCAAAATGACAATACATCTTCACTCATCCCTCTAGATCATTTCTATGCATTCTGTTTGTCTCTGTATACAGCCTGTATGAAAAAGAATATTGTCAAAGGAGGGTACTCTATTGTGACCTACTTTTGACTATGGTGGCGCCACCTGTAAAGAGGTCTGGACAAAAACAACAGAATTTGAAGAGGATCATAAGTGACTTAAGTGATTTATTAAAATCCTTTGAACAGTTTTGCAGAAAAAGTTGAAAATGTGAAAATTGGCCGACACCCCCCCCCCAATTTTTGGAAGTCTTAAAAAATTCATTAAAAAATCCAAAAATTGAGATATTGACAAAATTCTTTCACTATAATATTCCTTACCACAATTATGATCAAAATAGTCATTAAGAAATCATCAATATCAATTAACTGAGACACATGACACTTTTCTGCATTGAAATGAAGTCCAGAAACACGTCAAAAAAGCGCAAATTTCTATTTGATGGATCTTAACCCCGAACACAATTTTTGATAACCCATCTTTATAGATTGTTGAAATGCAATTAGTTTCCCCATTTATGTACTGGTTCTGGAGAAGATGTTTGAAGAGGGGTACCGTTTTGGGTACTTTTGGCCCCACCCTGGATCCACCCCTGAGGGAATCTGGATCCCGAACACAATTTTAGTAGGGGACCTTCAGTACATCATTTATACAAAGTTTGATCCAAATCTGCAAAGTAGTTCCAGAGAAGAAGTTGAAAATGTGAAAAAGTTAACAACGGATGGACGGACGGCGACGAACGGCACACTATGACTATAGCTCACTTGGCCTAATTTCATATGTTTAGTGTTGAGAAACATCTAAAAACTTACTTAGATGTGTAAAGAAATGAAAAAAAAATTTCGAACGAAACAGAGCCTTGGCTTGCGAAGATGCCTTATGTCTTAAACATAGACTGCAACCAACTGTCTTTACCACTGTGCCACATAGACCGACCATACGATGATGAAAATGACAGCTATAATACATTGCTTTGCATTTGTTTAGATTTGACATGTCTTCGATCGTTTCGTGTTTGTCTTGCTAGGCAAATGTTTCTTTCAGCGTGTAACAGCAATCGTTTTTGTTTGAGCTTGAAGAAGCGTCCTTTGTAATGCGACACCATTTTGAATCTAACGACGTTGACTTATCACAGGAAACGTCATAAAAATGTGTCGCTCTTGATGCGCACAAACAATAGGCAGATTTACCTTTAAACAACATCCCCCATTAAGGACCTCAAACTAAAAAGAATAGATAATATAACAAATGATTGCAGGGTAGACAAGTAGTAAAGTATTCATTAATCAACTTTTTCAGTTTATACTATCAAGTAATTATAATCGGCTTATGTGTTTCAATATTATCAGTTTCAAATTTTAAAATATTCCATTCTATTTTTCGTTTGAACATTTGTCATTATCTTTAATATAAAAAAAAGAGAAAAATAAGTGTATGAATTAAGCTTCAAAGTGAAGTACACATATGATTCTGTGTTAACACAAAAAACATGTACTCAGCAGCCCTGTCGAGCACATGAGACAAGAAAACTTCAGATTAACATGATATTAACATAATGCTATGTTAGGACGCATCACTTAACTGTAAATGGTGACTTTAGTTAATTAGTTTGTGGCTGTCCAGATCTGCCTTTCATTGCTATCTAGTATTTGGGTGCAAAGTTTTGTTGTTATTTGTGTTTAGTTATTTTGTGGTTACCTGTGCTTGGTTGTTTTTCATTAGTTAATTAGTTTGTGGCTGTCCAGATCTGCCTTTCATTGCTATCTAGTATTTGGGTGCAAAGTTTTGTTGTTATTTGTGTTAAGTTATTTTGTGGTTACCTGTGCTTGGTTGTTTTTCAGTTCCATGCTGACCGAGTCTAGCGTATCTTTTAGGATTTTGAACTGAGCCGTATTTTCATTCTCTGCAGCACTGACTGTATCCAGAATGTGTCCTCTTTGATCTAGCTGCCTTTGTAAACTTTCAACCTTTAAATTACAAAACTTGTTGTTTATCATAATTAAAGATCATTTTGAAAAGCCATGATCATCACAGAAAAAACTTGGCTTTCCCCTTTAATATACAGATGACTCTAAAGCCATTAAACATTAAATTTACACTAGTTTAATGTTTAAAACAAGCTGTGTTTGTGAAACACTAATGCCCCCGGGGGCACCAAAGTCCAAAAAGTTATTTTTAGCATGAAGGTCATTGTTAAGATCAAAAGGTCATCGACCTTGGTGTCATTTGAAAGGACAATATAAGTTGAGTATGCGTGTCAAATATGAAGGCCCTATTTTTTACAGTTCAAAAGTAATAGCCAAGGTTAAAGTTGACAACAGACAGACAAACAAACAAACAGACAGGACAAAACAATATGCCCCTGGGATGAGTTTCACTAAAGGTTGTAAGCCCAAACATAGACTTAGACATAAACTTTGCTAAGAAATATTTGTCTCTTCCCTAAAGAGTTCCAAACGTAACGTACACCTTTTACAATGTTTACCAATGTAAATATGTATGAACATAGACTTCAAGAAAAATTCAATTGACGTACACTTAAATTTAGTCGCAAAATTTACTTCTACGTCTACGTTTGGGGTTACGACCTTTAGTGTAACTGCCCGGCCCTGTTCTCTCGATCCGGGACATAAATATGTCCCTGACCTAAAAATAAAATTCATACTACAATAGTAAGCTAATCATATGAAAATTTCTTGCAGAAGCGTTTTCACTAGTTATCTATGTATATTCATTTAATATATAGAACAAATATACAGTCAACTACCTAGTACTTGATAACTTGAAATATTCATTAGCTCAAACTGATTATGAAGTCCTGATTTTATTGTTTACATTTTAATATATTTTCCATACTGTCAACTTGAATTCAAATAAGCTGAGTTTTTCAATTATTCAAACTAATTGTAAAGTGCCGATGTCTGTTTCCTTTATATTTTCACTTTGTTAACTCAAATTTACACTGGATCATGCAATAATAAATACTAGACAACAAAGCAATTCTAGAGATAAATGTTAGGCAAACAAAGTAATTATATCTGCAATAAATGTTTACAATGAACTTAACTGGTGTGGAAAATTACATAACTAGTGTTGTACATCAGAAGTGATTTAAGAATCGATAATCGGAAAGGTAAACAGATCAATTTAAATCGGAAATTCATATTCTTTAAAATCTTAGAGTTTGACAAATTATAGATCACATAGCAAATCTGACTTTGATTTGGCCAATTCAGTGTTGACGTTGGTTTTAGTCACCATCTTGTTATTATTAGACAACTCTTGCGGCGCAATGTAGTTAAGTTCATTCTGAACGATCTTTTTTCTTATTTTCCTCTCAGCCACAATCGAATATGAAGAATTGGAATCGATAATCAGAATTGAAAGACTTTAAGCAATCAACACTTGACTATCAGCGACAATTGGTTCATCACTACACATAACCAATAGAGGACAAGAGTTACAGATAATCTGTTACATACATATATACTTGATAGATAGAATTATGAGCGTAAATTTGAATGATTTTTATTATTGCCTTAATTATAACGTAGTCAAGAGAATTAGAAAGTACTGATCCTCTGTGTTAATAATGCACATGCAAGAGGATTACTCTTACTAACTAGTGTGCTACTATTATCCATCGTTAATAAACACTTCTTTTAACTTTTTGATGTGGTCTCTTGGAGTTTAGTTATCAAGTCAACTGTCTATACATAAATACTGAAAAAAATTTTTAAATGCAATGACCTGAGCTTGCAGATGATCACAGTGATTTTGTGTGGTGTATAGCTCATGTTTACATTGCTGAAGCAGGGTTTCCATGCTTGTAAGCTCCTTGGACAGGTGAGTAGATTTTCTGTCCTTTTCTTCTACTTCCTCTTTTAATGACTGCAGCATCTACATATATGAAAATCAGAGACCATTAAACTTTATTAAGTTTTTAAAAGTACTCTGTTTATAAACAAGGTAGCCCTTTTTCATGTGAGGTAAATGTCATTAAGTAAAATCAACATATATAACTCTAGAATTACTTTGCCCTACACTGTTTCTTCTATTGGTAATGCACTTATCATAGTCATACACATATAATCACTGTGCATATATTTATCATATATATTATGGCTGTACACTTATTATAGTCATACACAGACTATCACTCTGCATTTATCATAATGTTACACATATTATTTTCCCACCATGTGATATACATGTAGTCATACAAATGCATACCATCACCGTGCATCTATTACATGTATTGTCATACACATACTATCACCATGCATTTATCAAAGTCACATACATATAATCATTGTGCACTTATCATAGTCATCATAGTCATACACATATTATCACCATGCACTTATCATAGTCATGCACATATCACCACTATGCACATCATAGTCATACACATATCATCACTATGCATGTATCATAGTCATACACATATTATTACAATGCACTTATCATAGTCATGCACATATCATCACTATGCATGTATCATAGTCATACACATATTATTACAATGCACTTATCATAGTCATACACATATTATCATCATGCACTTATCATAGTCATACACATATCATCACTATGCATGTATCATAGTCATACACATATTATCACCATGCAAGTATCAAAGTTACACACATTATCACCATGCAAGTGTTACATTTAAGTTTTATAATTCAAAGAATTTTAAAACTATCTATAACATAGATTGTTATAGATAGTTTTAAAATTCTTTGAATTATAAAACTTAAATGTAACACAAGTATCAAAGTTACACACATTATCACCATGCACTTTTCATAGTCATGTACATATTATCACCATGCACATATCATAGTCATACATATACTATCACCATGCACTTTTCATAGTTAATTTACATATACTGTCACCATACATTTATCAAAGTCACACACATATCATCACTATGCACTTATCATAGTCATACACATATTATCACCATGCACTTATCATAGTCATGCACATATCATCACTATGCACATCATAGTCATACACATATTTTCACCATGCAATTATCAGTCATATAGATACATGTACTATCACTGTGCACTTATCATAGTCATACGTATACTATCACGATGCATACTACACAGATTTGTGGATATATGAGTGATTTTTTCTATCTAAAACCCATAACGATAGTTGATTAATTTTTCTCACACTTTACATGCATAAACTACATTATGCTGACATGTGAATTACAGTTCTTTAAAGGTGAATCACTCAACCTTAGATTAAGTGCCAAAAACAATGAAATTGAATCACTCAACCTTAGATTAAGTGCCAAAAACAATGAAATTGAATCACTCAACCTTAGATTAAGTGCCAAAAACAATGAAATTCTGTAAGAATGTCTTAATATGATTCATGAATGAAAATCTACAAATCTATAACTGAAAATGAATAGAATCAGTAGACTCTTTATTCTTTGAATATTTAAAAAAAAACCCATTCTGTTCATTATTTCAACTTTTATCTTCAAAACACTCATACAAATTAGCAATGCTATGCTCAGTACAAATATTACCAGTTCCAGTTATTTATCTGTAACAATACTTTATTTACTGTATTGTACCAATCCACTGATCAAGCTATTAAATTTTTGTTAATATTAGAAATTAAAAGTTCTGAACAATTACACAAATGTATTTAATATCGAATTCATTTCAATAGATTATCAGATGTGCATATTTATGCCATTATTAAATCAACTGCATGTGAAACATACATGACAAGATTAGTTTTGGTAGTCTGAAGATTTATGAGCAATGAAAAGTTTGATGATGCAGGCCTTAATGTAGAATCAAACACTGTATAATAAAAAAAAAAAAAATTGTCAACCAAAATCACTTGATAAATTAAGCATTTTAAGTTGTTTCTACCTTATTATCAGCATCTACTCCTGCCTTTGTCTCTTTCTGATTAGCCATAGCTGAATTTATTTCTTGTTCTGATTTTGCAAGTTTAACTTCAAGCCTTGATTTTTCTTCACTTAAAGTATTGACTTTTTCAGTTGCAATTTTAATGTCAGTCTGAAGATAATTTATCTGAAATGGAATACAGAAGTTGTTAATGATCTGCAAAACTTTAAGCATGAAACTTTGTATTATTGTGGAAATCATCTTTGGAGAAAGTCAAAACAGTAAGACCCAACACTATAATATATAAAGAATGAAACCATTTATTTCTCCGTTCAAGAAATGCAAACATAAGAATTTACAAGAGGCCCACGGGCCTTATAGGTCACCTGAGTATTGTGTAACAACTTTCAAATAACTTTGGTTCGTGTCTTAAACCAGAGGTCATGAAATTCACAATGCACAATTTTGAAAGAGGCACTATTGCTTATCATTATTTATTTATAAACTTAGCATGCTTACTCTATTTACTTAATACCCAGAGATTGATTGGAGTATAAACAATGAGAAAATGCATTTCCACTTTATAACCAGTTTTGTACCTCACCCCAAAAGAACCACTGACCCTGGGGCCATTTATTTGGGGGGGGGGGGGGTTAAAAATAACCATTTTGCTAGATGCACCTTTTTTCATCAGAAATATATATACTTTGAACCCAGAAGCAAAGGAAAATATATTCAAAAAATTAATGTATTTTCACTATATAATCAATAAAGCCCCACCCTAACAACATAATACTGACCCTGGGGCCATAAAATTCACAATTTTGGTAGAGGCACCCTTGCTCATCATAACTATGTGCTTTGATAGAAGCAGAGAAGAAGATTTTCAAAGAATGTATGCATTTTCACTATATAATCAATAGGGCCCCACCCTAACATCAGAACCCTTAACCCTTGGGCCATAAAATTCACAACTTTGGTAGAGGCACTCTTGCTTATCATAACTATGTACTTAGTTGGTTTATTTAATACCCAGGAGCAGAGACGAGGATTTTCAAAGAAATAATACATTTTCACTATATAATCCATATAGGGCCCCACTCTAACACCAGAACCCCTGACCCTGGGGCCATAAAATTCACAATTTTGGTAGAGGCACTCTTGCTTATCATAACTATGTACTTTATTTGTTTATTTAATACCTAAGAGCATAGAAGAAGATTTTCAAAGAAATAATGCATTTTCACTATATAATCAATAGAGAGCCCCACCCTAACACCAGAACCCCTGACCCTGTGGCCATACAATTCACAATTTTGGTAGAGGCATTCTTGCTCATCATAAATATGTACTTAGTTAGTTTATTTAATACCCAGGAGCAGAGAAGAATATTTTCAAAGAAATAAGGCATTTTCACTATATACATTTTTAGCCCAGCCCTAGCACTAGAACCCCTGTCCCTGGGGCCATGAATTTCACAATTTTGGTAGAGGGCTCAATGCTGAATACAGTCATGTCAACAGTTTGGCTGCTATGTGTCCAGGAGTTAAGAAGAAGATTTTGAAAGATTGCATTAATTTTAGTGGTTTTGGCCCCACCCCTCAGCCCCTGGGGGAGCAGGCACCATGAAATTCACAATTTTTGTTCCCCTTCAGCCATAGATGCTTTATGCCAAATTTGGTTAAAATTGGTTCAGTGGTTGCAGAGAAGAAGCTGAAAATGTTCAAATGTTAACACACGACGCACGACGAACGACGCACGACGACGGACGAAAACAGATAGCAATAGGTCACCTGAGTTTACTCAGGTGACCTAAAAAGACATAAGCAATACAGACCTTAGCCTTTGTAAAATCATACATAAATAAGAAACTGGAATTAGAATATTCCTTGGTATCATCGTTTACTCAGACATCATGTCCAAACACGTTATCCCTGATTAGATAGTTATATTATAAAAACTTGGAAGATGGACAGATAAGAAAACTATTGTTCTGTTATATTATGTACTTTATATCAATTAATTCTATATATACCAGTGACTTTTCTCGTATTAAACTGCATCAGCCAAAGCATAATTTATGATGAAGTCACAGGTGGCACTTTCACAATGGGATAGATATTTTTTTTATTTTAATCTTTTTTCTCTATGTTTTGGGGTTTGTTTGGGGTTTTTTTTTTTTGGGGGGGGGGGGGGGGTTAATTTAATTTACAAAAAAACCCAATGAAAACGTTGCTAATTTAAATGGAATAAAGGAGTAAATTTCATTGTATTTAGTTAGTCAATTTGAGAAACATAGAAAACTAAATGTACTACAATTTTCAACTTTTTCTTACTATCCGAGGCAACAAGTCTGTGCACCCAAAAGCCTGCAATAATATGAATATTTTTGAAGACCTGATCATGAAAACTCTGTAAAATACTCAAAAGAATTTAGTCGTAACAGAAATGAACATTACTTGACACCCCATTGTTTGCTAATCTGTCTTATTAGAAATATTAAAATAAACACAATTTTTTGGTGCATTGATTTCGTGATGTGAACAGTAGGTATAGGATACCATTGCTTTGGTTATCAAGAATGCACTTTGCTTGCTTCAAGGCATATTTAACACTTCAATACAAATTCCTATACACAATTCAATTTTACAATGTAAAGTGCAACCTCAGAAGTTAATTTGTCAATCTTTTGCTGCTTCCTTTCCAATACATCAGTGTTGCTCAGTTGGGATATAGCCAAATCTTTTTCACTATGTGCATCCTCTAGAGCTTTGTCTTTGGCTGCCAGTTGTACCTTCATGGTGGCTACCTCACCCTCCAACAGCTGATTACTACGTTGTAGTTGTTGTATCTGGTTGTTAAGATTCCTCAGTTCCATAGATAATACCTCATATTGACCTACAAAAGTAATGACAGGAAAAATAATAAATTACATCAATTGTTGGAAGAAGTCAGACCATACAGCAAGCATATACATGTAGTATATCAACTATAGGTTGCAAACATACTCAGCATACACAATACTGAAGCCTGGGCTAGAAAACTTAACCAAATTTTGAGTTGCCATTTGCCCACACTGGGCTGAAAATGAGACTGCTGGGAACAATGTTAACTTGCCTGAAAACTTTTAAGTGAAATTTCAGTATTAAAACAAGTTTTTAAAAGAAAAATTCAGAGCAATACTAATCCTTCATAACCTGATGTGGCATAGAAACTTGTACTGTGTCAAATTATGGGCAAATCTTGTGATTTAACAAAGAAATACAAAAAGGTTTCATTCAAATTTTAAGCAGCTTTACAAGATGTGGAACGACTGATTACAGGTTATCAGTCAGACGAATTGCATTCAATTTCATGTTGTTCAAGACTGCTTTAGGTTGTTTTTGATGATTGGACGACCATGAACTTTAAGCCATGTGAGCCATCATCTGTTTCTGAGTAGATCCACCATATTAAACTAGCCTGGAGTATTTTTTGAGCCATGTGAAGCCTCAACCATCTGTTTCTGAGTAGATCCACCATATTAAACTAGCCTGGAGTATTTGTTTATGCATTCAACTTATTACCTACTGACTAAGAATTATTGTACCTATGGTTTAATGTATTAAACCCTCTGATCTGACATAGAACAAATTCTGTCCATCAGTTACATCCAAAAGCTTCATGGCTGAAGTAAGAATCACAACCTCTTGGTCTGAGTTTGCCAGCTTCTAAACTATATTAGGCTAACTGTTAATCAAAATATGTGAAAAAAGTCCAATATTTGAGAAGAAGTTTTACCTTGTTGATTAGAATGATCTTGTGCTGGTGTAATAACACCATTCATATTTTGTTTCAGAATTTCATTTTCTGCTCTCACTGCTGTCAGTAAATCCTCTGATGTCTTCAGTCTAGCAAATGCATCATGTCTCTCTTTAACTAAAACTGACAATTGCCTAAAAAGATCCAAAAGTAAAAACAATAAACAAAATGAAAAGTAACAATAAACGAGAAACATAATGTTAAGAATGAAAGTCTCCCAACATGATATACATATCTATACATTTACACTAGTCATTCAAATTTTGAAGCATACTGGATCTGCATTATCCCATTGAATTTCTAAACACCCAGTTTCTTGAAACCAAGGTTCAATCCCATCTGTCAATATGTAGTTTCCTCAATCTCATTAAAACTTGATCTATCACGCTCCTTAGTTTTTTCGTTGTTGCGAAGGTAAAACTAAGGAGCGTGATAGATCAAGTTTTAATGAGATTGGTAGTTTCCTATAGCAACTTTTCATTTTCTGCCTCCATATTCATTCTTTGGATGAGGCAGGATACAAGATTCCCCATTTTTGGGGTGGATGCTTTGCAGAAGTAAGAACTATGAGGTCATGCATAAGACAGATGCCACCATCACTTAAGACAGGGCAGCCACCATCACACAAGACAGGTGCCACCACCAAAGACAGATGTCACCATCACATAAGACAGGAGTCACTATCACATAAGACAGGTTTCACCACTACATAAGACAGGTGCTACCATCATAAGACAGGTGCCACCATCACATAAGACAGGTACCACTACCACACAAGAGTGCCATTATCACATAAGACAGGTTCCACCTCCATATAAGGCAGGTACTACCATTATAAGACAGGTGCCACCACTATATAAGTTAAGTGAAATAAATTTAGTATTCCTCTTGTACAATTCTAAATAAAATACAGGTTAAAGAAATAAAGTGATATAATTCAGTGCTTAAACTTCACCAGAGTATTTGAAAAACAAATGTGTTGCCTGCAATCCATTTTCATATAACAGATTTCTAACAAATAGATATACACACCATTGCTAAATGAACTAGTAATCCCCATGATCCCCTGATTCACAGGCAGCACAGAAATACTAGAAAGCAGTGGGGAATAACAATATCATAAATGCTGTCTCCTTACTTATTTAATAAAATGGAACAAAGATAAACTATTAATAATAGAAAAGGAGTGGACAATAAAAATATCATAGATGCTGTCTCCTTAGTTATTTAATAAAATGGAATGTAGATAAACTATCAAACCTACTCCTTGTAAGTTTTTTCGTATGTTTGTTTCTCTGAGATGGCATCCTGCATCTTCTCTTCAGATTGTCGTAACTTAGCTTCATACTGAGATTTAAGATCCCTTAGGTCCTTTAAACATAAAACAATAAAATTCAGTGTGTTTATAAACATAAAGCAAGAAATAAAATTCTGTACTCTTTAAATCATGTATAGTATATTTTGTCACATTTTATGACAGTCTGTGTTTCAAATATGAAACTTATGAAGTAAGAAAATTGACATTTGCAGAAACATCACCTTGAGTCCCTGAGTAATATCATTATCACGCAGATTGAGATCTTGAAGTATGCTCTCCCAGAGTCGTAATTGTCGATATGTCCCCTCACGGGTATTCCATAAATGACATATCACGTCCTGCTCTTGTCCAACTTTCAGACCTGACTGTTCCTCTATTTGTGACATAATAAACTTAAACTCTGGTGTCTGTGTAGAATAAGTGCAAAAAGGATATATAAACAAATGAAAATTGTTTTGCTTGCGTGCAACAGACAAAAAGAATATCAGACCCAAACCTAAATTATTCGCAGATACCATAGCTACCTTTAAAACAATTGTTAATATACTGGTTCTCATTGAAATGCATTTTAATAAAACGCATTCCTCTATCAAAGAAGATATTTACGTCCGAGTGTGGATTTTATTATGGACAAGTTCATAGTTTCACTGGCAGACAATGGTATATAAGAGTCGATATATGTGCAACAGATTTAGTCATTTCATAGAATAAGAAATAAAGAAGTTTAAGTGTATAATTCTGATCTAATCAAGGACAGCTACTATCGTAGATACATGCCAATATCCATTACATATCTCAATGCACATATAATCAGATATATGGTAGTGATTTATTTTTGTTCATGCCGTGCTAATTGCATATATACATATATAAGGAAGCGGCACACAGAAATGACATGCTTTAGGGTTATATAGACAACCTTTAGAGCTTCTACTCGATGTGTGGCATGAACACCATATGGTATATCAAATCCTCCTTTCTCCAGCGTCAAAGTTGATTCATCAAATGGTAACGCAAGTCGTAACTTCTCATTTTCTTCTCTGACATCCTTGACTTTTTGTTCTAAGTTGTGATTTTTATCTTTTTCACGATGATATTGACGGCTAAGCTCTTTCTCTACTCCCTTAGAATAAAATTCATATTAATGTAGAGGGTTATCAACTTTTATGTACACCTATTTTTCAATCAAGTTCTTACAACATATGATAACTGGCACTAAGTAACATACATAATCATATCCATGTTTAGTACAAGTAATACCTGTACAGGTCAAGATCAAGATAGGACAGTTAAGTGAATATGATAGAAACCCTCAAAACAATGAAAACTAATGTTCAGTGAATTCTGTATCTCTTACAATTATTACAATTTTCAAACAAATTCATTTGATAGAAATTGTAAGTGATTTTCTAAGATGCAAACATATGAAAAACAGAGAAAGAAGCAGCATAATCCTGAGCCAAAATTTACTGAAAAGCTTTTTCAAGTAACAGTCAATACAGTCACATTTGTTCCTGGCCAATTTTTCTGCATAAACAGATTTTTTGGACTACAGGATTATTATAAACATCTATTTGTCCAGAATCTTGCTGCAAGAATGTTTAAGTGTATTCAGGGGGTATGCATTTTCATTTATAGAAAGAGAAAGTTTCTTATGTATGTGTTTGATTATGTATTTCTATTTACCACAGTCTAAAGTTTTCTATCAATAAATACCTAAGCAACATTATTTTTTGAAACTAGTAAAACCCATTTGATTTGTCTAAAAAAGTGGTCTCTTGTCCTGAAGTACTGACAGCCAATTATGAAACATCTCATCTATAACTGTTCCTACATTTATCGGGGTAATAAATCTGTGCATTTATCAAATACATGTACTGTTTCTTAAAAAATATAAAAAAGAAATATCTGAAAGTATAATCTGTACAAATGATTATTTGAAATTTAATTTTGTTCCAGCGTATTGAAGTTAAGGGGTTGTGATTTTGATTCACACCACATTTCGTAGATGACCTGTCATCTGGATGAATTAGTAAAGATATAGATCCTGTGTCTCATTAAACGTTGGCATGTAGGAAATTCCAAAAATGGTTTGGTATGGCAATTTCATCAACAGAAATTTCTGTGCAATTCTCCAGCATATGCAGTCGCTAGATACATGATTCCAACTTGTATATAGGAAACAAGCAAGCAAATAAATCTTATTTCAATTTTGGATTTTTGATTTCTAATTAAAACTATGGCAAAGGCTGAATAGTGTAACTGTAAGTAATGAAATCAGCAAATCCTATTTATTTTCTATGTGAGCTTGTAATGACGGTGCGACACAAATGTCCTCACTGGTAGCTAAGGGAGTGAAATATAATTGCCAGAGAACTAAAATTTGAAAATTCAAAAACTTTCTAATGTTCAAGAGCAATTACTCTGTCAAAAATTACCGTAACGCACCCATATTTAAATCCAACCTGTATTTTTCCTTGATACTTATATATACCCAATATCAATTTAATCCATCAAACCTTCACTGAGAAAATGAATAGAAACTGTCATTTTTAAGAAATTTTTTATGTTCAAGGGCAATAACTCTGTCAGAAATTACTGGACCACACCCATATTTATTCCCGACCTGTAATTTCCCTTGATACATTTATATACCAAATATCAATTTAATCCATCAAACCTTTAAAGAGAAAATGAACAGAAACTGTCATTTTTAAGAAATTTTCTATGTTCAAGGGCAATAACTCTGTCAAAAATAACCAGACCACACCCATATACGAACTTGACCTGCATCTTCCCTTGATACATCTGTATACATAATATCAATTTAATCCATTAACCCTTCAAAGAGAAAATGAGTAGAAACTGAATGATGATGGAATGACATTTCATGGCAAGGCATAAAAAGCAATCATAGAGCTAATTATTGTTACAGGGACAGGTAATTAATATACCTCATTCCAGTAGCAAGATAAATACTGTGTTGAAGTGTTAAACAAACACTAGGAAGGCAGAAAAAACACATGGCTTCTTCAGTTAATCCAAAAGGATAATTTTCCACAGTTGTCGCCAACTTAACGTAATTTCGGAAAGACTGCTCCTTAAATTTTGTTTCAAATCCAAAAAGCAGATTTTTGGATTATTGGTAAAAAAAATATTGGGGAAATGCATTCCAATATTTTTGTTTGGATAAGTGGACTTTCTAGCTAACTGGTGCCTGGATTAACAGATTACCAATGTATAATAATTGTATAATACCTGTAATCTGGCATTCTCTGTCAATAATTTATCCTCCACTACTGACAAGTTATTAGCTCGATCTGCTCTTTCCTGGTGTAACCTCTCCTCTGTGATCCTAAGTCGCTTTTCCAGGGACTTAATCTACCATGTGCACAAACACAATATAATTGAAAAAAAAAACAACCATACAGTAGGGTAAGACATTTCACAATGTTAAAGAAAAGGTTTAAGTAAGGAGTCTGATAAATACAAAATGTTCTGAGTATGTGAAGGATCAGATAATCTCATGATGTCAAGGGTATGTTACAAGGGTCAGATAATCTCATGATGTTAAGGGTATGCTACAAGGATCAGATAATCTCATGATGTTAAGGGTATGTTACAACGGTCAGATAATCTCATGATGTTAAGGGT
This sequence comes from Pteria penguin, assembly GCA_035048485.1. Classification (NCBI taxonomy): domain Eukaryota; kingdom Metazoa; phylum Mollusca; class Bivalvia; order Pterioida; family Pteriidae; genus Pteria; species Pteria penguin. The sequence goes on from CM068581.1 coordinate 22,232,525, forward strand.
ATGTTACAAGGGTCAGATAGTCTCATGATGTTAAAGGTATGTTACAAGATTCAGATAGTCTCATGATGTTAAGGGTATGTTACAAGACTCATATAGTCTCATGATGTTAAGGGTATGTTACAAGACTCAGATAGTCTCATGATGTTAAGGGTATGTTACAAGACTCAGATAGTCTCATGATGTTAAGGGTATGTTACAAGGGTCAGATAATCTCATGATGTTAAGGGTATGTTACAAGGGTCAGATAGTCTCATGATGTTAAGGGTATGTTACAAGGGTCAGATAATCTCATGATGTTAAGGGTATGTTACAAGGCTCAGATAGTCTCATGATGTTAAGGGTATGTTACAAGGGTCAGATAATCTCATGATGTTAAGGGTATGTTACAAGGCTCAGATAGTCTCATGATGTTAAGGGTATGTTACAAAGGTCAGATAATCTCATGATGTTAAGGGTATGTTACAAGGGTCAGATAGTCTAATGATGTTAAGAGTATGTGTCAAGATCTGACAATCACATGATGTTTAGTGTATATTTCAAAGGTCTGATAGTCGCATGATCTTCAGAATATATGTGTCAAGATCAGATAGTCAAATGATGTCTCAGGTATTTGTCAAGGGAAGCTGGTGTGACTCAATGGATTGTTGGATGAGATGGCAAATATTAAGGTCCTGTGTCATGGTAGGCAAAGCATGTAAAAGATCCCTCACTGTCTCAGGTGGGTTTGTTGCTAAGGTATGAATTTCTAGGCAATGCATCAGGCAGATGCTGTCACAATATACATGAAATGATCGTGGAGTGACTAAAGGAATAATGAATCAATCAATCTGTCAAGGGTCAGATCGGATTGTTATATGGTGTTTATCATGTGTCAAAGGTCAGACTGTTACATTATGTCCAGGTTTTGTGTCAAGGGTCCAATCATCACATAATGTCAAGGGTCAGATTGTCTCATGGTGTCTAAGGTACATGTAAAGGGTCAGATTGTGACATGATGTATGTAGTATAACACTGACCTGTTTATCTGATACCTGGCTAGATCCACCCATGTCCAGCTGCTGCTGAAGAAGATTCTTCACCTCTGTTAATTTTAGCAGTTGTTGTCCAAGATCATGATTTCGATTCTCTCCTTCCTGTAGATGGAGCTCACTCTGCTGGAGAAGAGACTTTACCCTACATACTTCATCCTGTAATGGAATATTCAAAAGGTAACAGTAAAGGTAAATTCATCATTATTACATTAACCTAATAAAAGGATATGTAAAGATATATGTCTATGTTCTTGAAACCTTGGATACTCAAACACTCTTCTGCGAATTACAAAAAACTTGTGATTGATTTCTCAATTCACTTAAGTTTGGCATGTAATTGACTAGCTGGTACACTTGCATCCATAAAATTTCTCCCCTGATGCTGTGATGTTAAACATAGCTTCAAACTTTAATGGAACAGTCAACGATGACATCATTTTGCAGTGCTGGTCTGCAATGCTGTTCTTATTTGCAATAAATTATTTTTGACTTATTTTTGATGGACTGACTTATAAGAATCTGCCCATTTCAAAACAAATCTTCAATACCGTGTGGCTGAGTGAAACCTCTGAGGAGAAATTAAACAAGGTAAGCACAAGTCAGCGATAACTGACTTTATTTTATTCAAATCCTTAAATTTGTAAAACAAACTGAAATTTTGCTGAAAGTTCAGTGTGTAGTGAGTACCGAGCAGATGGGAACAACTGATGATTCCTTCAGTGTGTAGTGAGTGGATGGGATCAACTGTTGATTCCATCAGTGTGTAGTGAGTGGGTGGGATCAGCTGATGATTCCTTGATGACAGCTTCTTGTTTTAAATAATAATGATTTTTATTCTTTCTTAAGTTTATCTTATTCAAACCTCCAGAATACCCCACCATATTTACAAAGACATCAAAATTGTTACTTTATATATTTATCCATTTATTATTCAAACTTAATTATGAATAAACAACATTTAAAACACCTTGGATCCCCACAGCTGTTCTATAAAAGCAGGGTCAGGTGCCATAAACTGATAATATACTTAAGTCAAAAATTCATATTCTTCGTTTATCAATGAATTAATAACTGGGATTTGGATTTTATTTAGTTTTATTCTACTGATAAATAGAATTAAACCACTCTGCATTAAAATTTATTTGAACGTTTGATAATGGAATAAATTAAAATAAAATTTTTGACTTAAGTATATTCTCAGTTTATGGCGCCGGACCCAGCTATAATAGAGCAATTTCATAAAATTAAGTGCAAATTCATCTTGGCCTCAAAATATACTATCAGTAAATATTCATTACATATGTATACACACTGAACTAAAACTGAATAATAGCTAGAGTTTAAAAGTCACAATTAAAATTTGTGACAATGAGCATCTGTGTAAGGAACAAGAGCCCAGTTTCGATGAAGGGCATATTACTCCTGTATCACATTACACTGGCAAAAATATCACTGTAGTACTGCAGGCATTACTCAGAGGTTAGGGAAAGGATAAAATTGAAATTTTAATGCATTTTGTTTGTAACACGCTTTACAGGGAAACTCAATTTCTGACATGGTATTCGCTGATACCCTGTTAGTTTTTGTAAGACACTTGCAAGATAACCCCTTAATATGATTCATGAACAATATACTGGTTTTCATTTATACACTTCTAATTTCTTAATACGCTTCATATCCTAGTGGATCTTTTCATAAGGAATTTCATCTGTAACATCAAAAGCTTCTTTGATTACTATCGTTATTTCACTGCAATGTGGCCATAGTACCTTAAGTGTGGTTATCTCCATTTTGTAAGCCTCTAAAGTGTTGGATTTTTCTGTGGTTTTCTTCATTACATCAGATATTTTCTCAGCAGAGTCCAGCTCTTTCTCCAGACTTATGATCTACAACAGAGAAGGTCAAATTGTGTATCCATTTAGGCTATGTTTGCATATACTAGAATAAATAAAGAAATCTTCATAACAAGTTCAATAAAAAAAAAATAATTCATTATCATTTATCATTGAATACTGCAGGCTTGGTGTAGTGGTTAAGCGCTTGGCTAATGCGGCGCTGACGATCTAGGTTTGATTCCCAGGTTGGGCCACTATGTTTAAGAGGTTGGTTACCTCCTCGCTACAGATTTATTCATGAGATGTAATTTTTGTGAGAAGCTTTAAATGATTTATATTTTAAAATTGAGGTCAAGAGTGATTTATCATTTGTAAGGGCTTCATTTTCACTCAGGACCCCACTTTACAAAAAATCAAAGTCTATAAAAATGAGAGGTGATTAAAAAACATTAACATACAGATGGGTGCAGTCCTAACATAACATACACGTTAACGCGAAAAGCGGTCACGAGGACTGCTTTAGCACACGTGCTAGGACTGCTCGACCAAACGCGCGTGCATTCCTCGTGTTAACGCGGGAGTGAATTTGCATGAACACAATTTATTCCCGCGTGTGCGCTCAGTCTAGTCACACATTCACATGTCTTTATTTTGTTATTATGTATGCAGTACAGATGGAGAAAATAAAATGGATCGAAATAAATTAGTGCGAATGTCGCCATAAAAACGTGTATTAATGTAATGTTAAAATGACACCCTGCGTTAAGGATTTTATATGTAATATAACAAAGGAAATTATCGCGAAGACATGCAATAAGGTATTTATTAAAATACTTCGTCATTTTATACTAGCATGATTACTTTCTAATTTCATTTATTTATTTATTTTTAATAAGTTTATTTATGTATTTATTTCTTATTTGTTTATTCATTTATAACTACTTTAATCATGAATTTACATGTATTTCTTTATTTGTGTATTTATTATTATTATTTCTGATTAAGCTATTTTCTATAATATGTGAATATAATAATTGCCATTATTATTATAATATTTATTAGTCTTTATTTTATTATTATTACTGTTATCATTATTATTATTATTATTATTGTTATTATTATTACTATTATTATTATTATTATTATTTCCTAAAATTAGAATAAACTACATTATAGTAAATGTTCGGAAATTGCGTTCAATATTTTTTAAAATTCATCCCTTAACTCCGAAGGGTTATATTAAATTCTAAGTATTTTACTTACACATTAATGTGTTTTGATATTTAAATATACGATGTATATATCGCGGTAGTTAAGCACGTTCACGCAATCTTGAAATTAAGTTCACGCGGAAATTTGTGTTAACGCAACATTAACATAATGTTATGTTAGGACTGCACCTCACTGTAGGAGTAAATTTCCTTAATTCCCTTCTTATTTACAATTGCCAAATGCTCAGCATAACCTGTTAACAAATTTTCAGTATAATGAAGCTCAGATTTTATTAAACTATGACTACGTAACTATGACTCAGCAAGTGGCGTATAGACTTTGAATGCATCTGGCCATACGTTCATATATTCAATTTTTATATGGTTAAAAGTTGTCTATTTCTTTTGCTTTTAAGCACAAATCTACTGATAAAACTCTTACTGGTACATGTATAATGTTTCACTGTGGTGAAATAATTTACAACAAAGAATTGACATTAACTATGCAAAATGGCTTAGAACAACTTCCAACAATAAACTCTCATCACTGATGGTCATGTATCATAAATCTACCTAGTAAAACTTCTATACTATGGTAAACATGTCTCAATTTTCTATATATAATTGTTCTTTTTTTCACATCAAAATTTGAAAAGTAAAAAAAATTTGATGCATTTCAGCCAAACATCGTAAAATACATTAAGATGTGAGCTGTGAAGGTTCAACAATAATAAAACAGGTATCAGGAACAAATAATTTGTTTAAGTTAATGCATTGTTCATGCATAGTGTTCTCACTACATAAGTAATACATATTTCAATGTGAAGCATAACTGCAGTACATGATATAAAGGTCCCTACCTCTTCTTTTAGAACTTTATTTTGTTGGGATAAGGAGAGTATTTTGGCCTGAAACTCCTGTAGGTCACTGTTTAATTCTGTTTGATGTTTACGCTGATTTTCTGACAGTTGTTGAACCATGGTTGCATTGAGATTTTCGACATCATTCCTAGCCTCTGTGAGCTGTTTCTCTAGATCATTTATTTTTGCTATGATGCAAAAAATTCATTTTGAATTTCAAAGTGATGACAGGTCATGTGACACTTAGAGGAGTGTGCAGCTCCTGTAGTGGTACAGAATGCTGCATAGCAATTTTTTATCTGATTTTAATAAACCAAAGTGCCGCAATGTGGTTCATGAAAACTCTCCAAATCAAGCTGACGACATTCAAATATCAGCCATGAGTTTAAGTGAAGAGATTAAGATGGTATTATTTGTTAATGAGTTTGTTTACTAGCACTGCCCTTCTGCCAGATATGAAACGAGACTTAATGTTATTTGTTTCCAGTTTTAGAATTTTCATGTTAAACACCTGCACAACAATTTAAGCAATGACATAGACCATATTCTGGTTTTGATAAATGACAACTTTTTGTCCAAGCTTATACCTTTTGGCGTTGTTTTTCATAGTGACGTTATAATGAATCTATGTCATGCGTTATGACATCACTATGAAAAACAACGCTAAAATGTATTAGCTCGGACAAAAAGACAGCAATTATCAAAACCAGATTATGGTCTATTTAAGCTTCATTCACAGCACCTTATAAAAAACATTACTAAATGGTTATGACAAAGTTAACACATCATTTGCAGCACTTTGTAGATAATCAATATTATGATTTATTGATATACTTATCAACTCTGAATGTAAAGCTTCAACAGGCTTTGATCACTAAATATACTGCTGTGTTGGCCTATTCTGCTCATCGGTTAATTCTGTGCTGCGCATTTTGTGACATTGTAATCACTTCCATGTAAACACTGGTGCACATTTTTAAGGCCATTTCTGTTTTATCTCCGACTGTGTACAATTGAAGAAAATAGACTCAGCCTCAGGTAAGAGGCCTAATGAAGAAGAAAAACAGTAGATCGAGCAAGATTATTTAGTTCACAATACACAGAAAGAATATTGTTAGTTCAGTTGGCCGCGAGCCAACTATAGTAAATTTCAACTTCTCATAGAAATCCAGTTCACGTCAATTTTGTCCAAAATTATAGTTTGTTTCATTTTTATATACACTGTAACCTCGATAGCGTCAATTAAGCCAACATAGTTGACATTCAGGTGACACATGGCTACGTTGACATTAGCTATGTTTTTTCTTATTTATACAACTGGATAACAAATGAAAATTGTATCACCGTATAAAGTAAAGATCAGTCTAAAAGTGTTGAATGTTATTTTGCTGGTTCTTTTTTTTCAAACCGAGCTAACATAGGCAAGTGTGTTTAGGGGCGCAGAATAGGCCGACAGCATAGTATGCACAACCACTGTAATTGCCCGAGAAAAAGCTTTCAAGATATATGTTGTTTATTTCTGCATGAATAACATTGATCAGTAACATCATAATGCCCTATATTTGATCCACTTTTCAGCACAGAAAGTGATGTTTGGCAGACTTCTGATTGTTGTGCTTATGACATCATAATGAAATGTTCAACATTTCCAACCTTCCTAACATGCATGATATCTAATAAATGCATCAGCCATCGTAATTCATTCCTGCCTGAAAACACAAAATAAGACACTTATTCTATAAATATACAACAAAGTTTCACATGTATATTAGTTTTTGTTGTAGCCTTTTCTGCTATATAATTGTCAGCAATAAATACCTATTGCCTTGTTATGTTTCTCTTTGAGAAGTTTATTTTCTAGTTCTAGTTTGGAATTCTCAATCTGTAGTTTACGGTTTTGGCTCTCCATCACTTCCTACAACAAGAACACAATAAGAAGACAGTTAGAGGCAGATATCTATGTAACACAGCATATCATCGATACATTTTGTAACATTTTAGAATTAAATACACTACAAGATAAAGTCTGAAACTAACACATACAAAAACCATTTTCTTTTATACAGGAGGAAAAATGGGTTATGAGAATTCCTTGTCACTATAAATCATGCAATGATTCCACAATGAGAGTAATGTTGTTAAATCTGGTTCTGGTTAATTAGTTCTTATTCTTGCCTTCAATATTAAATTTTTAATAAAAATAAAAGAGACAATACAAACATGTCACTGGCTCTTTGGGGACCAGAAATACCAGAAGCATAATTTCTTGATCTGTAATATGCCCTTCTTGGGAATCTCATGATAATTAATTTGGTATTCTTTCCAATGCTTATTTTATGTTATGTTTGAATAAAAATATACTGTGAAAATAACTGTTGGATAGATTAAAGATCCAATGAAAAGGAGGTGCAAATATGGTAATAAACTCCATTAAAGTGATTTTGATAGAATATTGTAGTGTTTGTTTCTTGTTTTACATCAATCCATGATTTCACTTATATGGTAATGACATTTGCCTTTATGATGACAACACATGCCTTTATGGTGATGACATCTGCTGTTATATAGACAACATCTGCCTGATGCACTGTCCATAGATTTAGACCTCTGCAACAAATCCACGTAAGGCAGACGTAGGAAAGACACTTGTAACTGAAGTCACTGAAATCTGGGACCTATTGGTCATAAGCCAAGAACTGACTGAACTACGCAGGGCACTGCTGTAATGACATCATAAATCATAAGCCAAGGACAATACTAATTGCATTATACTGGCTCAGTGCTGTAATGACATCATAAACCAAGCACCATACTGACTGAACTACGCTGGCTCAGTGCTGTAATGATATCATAAGCCAAGCACCATACTGACTGAACTACGCTGGCTCAGTGCTGTAACGACATCATAAGCCAAGCACCATACTGACTGAACTACGCTGGCTCAGTGCTGTAACGACATCATAAGCCAAGCACCATACTGACTGAAATACGCTGGCTCAGTGCTGTAACGACATCATTAACCAAGCACCATGCTGACTGAAATACGCAGGCTCAGTGCTGTTTCGACTTCATAAGCCAAGCACCATATTGACTGAACTATACTGGCTCAGTGCTGTAACGACATCATAAGCCAAGCACCATACTGACTGAACTACGCTGGCTCAGTGCTGTCATGACATCATAAGCCAAGCACCATACTGACTGAACTAAGCTGGCTCAGTGCTGTCACGACATCATAAGCCAAGCACCATACTGACTGAACTACGCTGGCTCAGTGCTGTAACGACATCATAAGCCAAGCACCATACTGACTGAACTACGCTGGCTCAGTGCTGTGACGACATCATAAGCCAAGCACCATACTGACTGAACTACGCTGGCTCAGTGCTGTGACGACATCATAAGCCAAGCACCATACTGACTGAAATACGCTGGCTCAGTGCTGTAACGACATCATAAGCCAAGCATTATACTGACTGAACTACGCTGGCTCAGTGCTGTTATGATATCATAAGCCAAGCACCATACTGACTGAACTACGCTGGCTCAGTGCTGTGACGACATCATAAGCCAAGCACCATACTGACTGAAATATGCTGGCTCAGTGCTGTAACGACATCATAAGCCAAGCACCATACTGACTGAAATACACTGGCTCAGTGCTGTAACGACATCATTAACCAAGCACCATGCTGACTGAAATACGCAGGCTCAGTGCTGTTTCGATGTAATGTGTCATAATGACATGCTTGACATTTGTTACTAAAAATTTCTATAAATATTCACCAAAACCTTTGTTTATAGTACATGTACTAAACAAAAGTATTAGTAAAACTGATGTATGCTCCCCGAACGGCAGTTATAATGCAAGAAATTGATGACTCAATCCATGTACAAAAAATCAATAAAACTGATGTATGCTCCAAGAAGCATAGCAATAATGAAGGAAATGAATGACTCAGTATATAGAAAATCACTGTATTAATTGATGACGATTTCAAATTTCAATGTATCATATGGATATCTAATTCAGTCAACTGAAGAACAACATGTGATCACAGTATCTTAAACTAAAATGAGTACGTTAGACCTTGATTAGTTATGAAATAAAAACTTTTTATCGTGACCTTGACCTCTCAGAAATGACTTTGAGTGATCTTTGTCCAAGAGCTCTAAACCTAAATAACATTTTTGCTGAAGTAGGATCAAATTAAGATGAAAGTTGTAGGAGATATAAGTACTTCATAGTATTTTAAGTCATAGTTAATAAGTGACCTTGACCTTTCAGAAATTACCTTGAGTGACCTTTGTCCCAAAGCCCTTACCCTAAATAATATTTTGGTACAGTATGATTAAATTCTAATGAAAGGTTTAGGACATATGAGCTCTGATGGACAGACAGACAACGGACGGACAGACAGACAGACACGACGGCGACTATATGCTCCCCCCAAAATTTTCGGGGAGCATAAAAATCACTTATATGAGAGACTCCAATTTGCAAAACTTAGACAATATACTAAATGAATAGGAATCAAGAAAAATAAGAAAATATTTCTAACATTGACTTGATTTCACACATCTAAACAGCTAAAGATAACTCCCTACTTTAGCCATGATCCAGGACCGACTATCAGGTGTGACACTCCGGGAGCCTGTGTGAGGAAGTTGTCTCTTTTTGGTCTGAATTTGGCCCTATAAAATATTTCAAAAATTCATACTTTTAGATACAATAAAATATCTCAGCAGAAAGCAATGCCTATAATAACTACGTAATGGTGATATGAAAATATGATATGTAAACACGATTACAATTGGTTCTTGATAGAATCGAATATGATAAAATCAGTCATCATGTTAAGTTTGTGGGGGTAAAAATTACCTCTTACAATGGATTATAGATATTATTCATAACATGAGTTTATCCCTTGACAATATTTTCACTGTAAATATTAACTGAATATGGGATAAAATTCATTGCAAGCGAAAAATATATGTATTGCCCTTTATAAACTGTGTGTTAATAATATATAAACCATTTTATCCAAAATTTGATTACCAAATTTCAATATATTAAGTTAACATTATGTATATCCACTTTAAAAAGTCTAATGCTGTGCTGAAAAAAAAACAAATGAATAAGAAACCAATCTGTACAAATGCTAAATCAAAATCCGCGAAAACCAAAAGGTACAATATATAAATATCATATAGAATGATTAAAATTATTTTACCATCAGGATGAATGAAACAAAGGAAAAATATAAGCTGGGGTTACAATCTATTATGATAAAAAATGTAATAATTATATAAATATATCTGCATTTTTATAGAAATTACATGTATAATTGAAAAATAAAACAATTTTGATACGGCCTGCAGATCAGACTTTGATCTGACAATACACAAACATATTCAAGTGATAATTCTTTGTTTGTTTGATTCTTATTTTACATTACACTTAGATTACTACACTTGACGTATAGTGACAAGATTCGCCCAATACATTGCACAGAAATTTAGATCACTATTCGGGCCACCAAACCCTTATTTGGGCAGGATTTGGTGTAGTGGTTAAGGGCTTGGCTTGCGACGATCCAGGTTCGATTCCCAGAATGCGCCACTATGTTTAAGAGGTTGGTAGCCTCCTGCTTCCATATCGCAATATAACTGAAATATTGTTGAAAGCAACGTAAAACACCAATCAACCAACCAACCAAACCCTTATTAAATTTGACATGAAAATAAACAAAGCCAAGAATGATAACTCCTAAGAAGAAATAATTTTCAAAATGTCATATCCCTTAGGAATGCTGACAGGTCTTGTAAATTTGGTGATTAAATTTCTATCATAATAATGTATATATATGTGGAAAAATTTTGTCATTCTAATGCATACTTCATTTTTGTCATTATTGTGGCTTGCTGAAATTTTATATGGGAAATGCATATTGAATCATTACTATTAGAATTAACAGATAATACTGCTGATGTGTCTTGTAATGCTAATTTCAGTTATGACGAAGTTGTTTTGATTATCTAGACAATTCCCAAGACCAGGGTCCTGTGCCATAAACTGAGAATATACTGAAGTCAATTATCTCATTTTAATTTATTCTATTATCAAACATTCAAATAAATTGTCATGCAGAATGGTTTCATTCTATTTATGGGTAGAATAAAACTCAATAAAATCTTAATTCCAGTTATTAATTCATTGATGAACAGAAGAATTTGAAATTATGACTTAAGTATATTCTCAGTTTATGGTGCCGGACCCATGCAGGTCCTCAGAAATATTCAAATTATCACAATATGGGTGCAAAGACCTGGTAGCCCAAACAGCATTATGTAACAGACCCACATGAAGTGATCAGGGACTGTCTTCCATGAGATGGGACCTAAGAAATGATAATATTGTGTGTTGATTTAAATTGTCACTATTACATAATGGTGATTATGTTTACTGGTACTGAGTTAAGCTGCATCCAGACCTCACACAGTCATTTTTATAGTGAATGTCTTCTTTATATTTCTTAATTGTAATACAAGATGTAACACACGAAACAAACCCACAGTGAAAAGCTGGACCTTATGTATTTGGAGGTAAAATAAAATAGACTGGATTAATCATTATTTAATTTATAGCATGCATGATTACATTTTATGAACAAAATATATTCCATGGATATAAATCACAGTAATTTCCATTTATCAAAAGTTATCCACAAAAAGCGTCCTAATAGCAGTCATCTGAAAACTAGTATTGCTCAAACAAAAAAATTGTTCTAAAAGCTATTGAGCATCTTTACAAGCAAACTTTCTGATCTTATTGATAAATATACTTTGACTTTTTATACTGGTATCCTGTATATTTTTGCATATTCAATGAATTAGGACTTAATGATCTAGTTTAGTTCGATCTGCATGTAGAGTTCATTTTAATATATATATTACAGAAATTTTAACCAATAATGTTTCAATGTCCTTTGCAAAATATAATGGAAATACAAATATCAAATTGCTTTATAAAGGAAGTGAATAAAAACAATCCAATTTGACTGTGTTGCAATACTTTCTGTCGACTTTAAAATTACTTATTCCCATATAGCAAAGAAAAAATAAATAGATAAGATGTGAAAATTGGCATAAAACCCACAGATTTTAACCGAAAACCTGGATCTGTGAATGGAAAGGTACCAAAAGCAGAGAATACAGCCAATGTAGCTCAAAATAACATTACTACAATTAACTTGGGTATTTGTGGAAAGAAATGGAAAGCAGTGCTTGACCAACATAACTGAGTAAATACAGCTTCAAGTTTGGAATTTGTGTTTGTACGGAAAGCAGTGAGTACCATCAATATAGTTATACAAAAATTTAGGAATAAATGGGAACCAAAAAAAAAAAAAACAAAAACCAGGCAGTACCTTAATTTATCACTGAATCTATAAAAGTAAATTGTGAATATCTATATTTCAGTGTTTAAGTAAATCAATACAGCAGTGACTTAACACAGTGTCCAGGCCGGGTCTTTTCATAGTTCACAATCAAAACCATATGTGATAAAACACATGAAGGGTAAAGCACTCTGTGTATCACATTCAACCCTTACCACCATTTTGATTTCTGGTGCTCGAGGAGAAGAAATGACCACACTTTGTTTCTTTTTAAAAGACTTTTCCTGAAAACAGCAAATTCTATATGACACTTAAACAATGTAGTTGCTTACAGCATGAGAATTTTATCTAAGATGGATGTCAAATTAACATGATACAAATGGTAACAGTTTTTGGCTATCACTGAGTTTTCTAAAAGCTGTATGTATGACATATATACAAATAAATGCTCAAAGTGTATCCAATATTTAAAATGATTACTCTTAACAAGCTATGATTATTCAGCAGATTATCTATAGAGTAAGGATAATTGTTAAATCATTTAGGAAGACTTCTTACATCACTGATACTCGACTATATAGTGACTGGAATTTATATAGTAGAATGAATCCTCTTATATGGATTACATAAATAATTACATATTTCATTTTATGATAGTAAGTGCTGTAAATGAAATAATTTGTGCAAGTCAGTATTGTGTGTTATACACTCAATGTGACCTCTGAATCCCTTTGTTATATATATATGTATATATATGTATTAGTTAGGTTTCTTATGTACAATGGCCTTTCACTGAATTAATATTACAAAGTATTCTACTTTTTTTTTTATTTCAATCCCAGATTCATCTGCTCTATTTACAAGTGATAAAAACATTGTTTTTAAAAACACCTTGTAATAAATACATATTCAAATTTATAATTAGAACATTAGAATTTGAACATAAAAAAACAACATAAATAAAGTAATACAATTATGCATAATAAATAAAATGCATGCTGCAATAACAAGAAGGGAACAGAGAACTTTGTAACAATATTACCTCATCAGTAGTTTGTGGTATTAGAATCTCTGCATGATCCAATACTGAGATGGCCTCTCTCATAGCCAAGGGGTTAGTACGATACATATCCCACACAGTCTCAATATAGGACTGCTGTATACTGTTCTGAACCGCTGGTAATTCTAAAATATCTATCACACTGTTGTATGGAACTTTGACACAGGGCTCCTCTCCTGTCAGAAACTGTGGTCCACTCTTCCTCTCATCACACACAATCATTTCCTCTCCTTCATCATCAGACGTACACATGAAACTTGGGTTGCCCATCACAGACCAACGTTTATCAAGCTTTGGATCCTGAGATGACACAGAACTACTTCCTTCAAAGGTCACCATCTTTGAATGCTTAACAGAGGGTGGTTTATCAGATGAACAAGACAGTAAACTTGGCTTTGCAAAGAACCATTTCCCAGGTAAACTTGCCTCAGAGGAAAGACCAGTACTGCTTACATCACCAGTACCTAACTCAAAACTGTCTGTCACATTCATATTGGCCTTGTGTTGACTGAATTCTGACTCTTCAGTGTGTCCTACATCATGTGGCATACTTTTATGGCAGATTTTTTCCTTCCCAGTCTTCATCTTATGTTGCTCACCTGATTTGGACTGGAAATTTATTACTCCAGACATTTCTGGATGACTTTTTGATCCAGATAATTGAATGGCAATATTTTGAAGTATGCTTGATAACTGGCAGAAGTATTCACCAATATTACTTTGAGCTCGTAAATCACTGATTCCTCCATTTTGCTGAGATAAAATTGTATTTTCAATGATTGATTCATTGATAACTCCATTAAATGTATTGTAACCTTGGTCCTCAGAAAGATCACCATTTTCATGTTTAGGTATCTGCTGATCATGGCTAGATGTTCTCTGGTCTATCTCAAAATCTATGTTATTATGTTGAGAGGGTACTGTACCATACCCAGGACTTTTTCCCCTTGTTTTCTGATCAGTACTCTGTAGATGCGCTGATGGAGTTGATCTTTCTTGCTCATCTGCAATTTCTTCATTCTTTGTACCGTGTAACATTTGGGAAGGAGTTGTGTAAGAGAGCATACCATAACCTGGTGATCTTCCTGCCTCTTCTGTCTTTTCTCTATCTTCTCTCTTCTGAAGCAATGCTGATAGGGTAGATCTATCCATCTCTTCTACATGTCTGGTACCTTGTATCATTTGTGATGGAGTAGTGTATGACAGCACACCATAACCTGGTGATCTTCCTGCCTCTTCTGTCTTTTCTCTACCTTCTCTCTTCTGAAGCAATGCTGATGGGGTAGATCTATCCATCTCTTCTACATGTCTGGTACCTTGTATCATTTGTGATGGAGTAGTGTATGACAGCACACCATAACCTGGTGATCTTCCAACCTCTTTTGTCTTTTCTCTATCTTCTCTCTTCTGAAGCAATGCTGATGGGGTAGATCTATCCATCTCTTCTACATGTCTGGTACCTTGTATCATTTGTGATGGAGTAGTGTATGACAGCACACCATAACCTGGTGATCTTCCTGCCTCTTCTGTCTTTTCTCTATCCTCTCTCTTCTGAAGCAATGCTGATGGGGTAGATCTATCCATCTCTTCTACATGCCTGGTACCTTGTATCATTTGTGATGGAGTAGTGTATGACAGCACACCATAACCTGGTGATCTTCCTGCCTCTTCTGTCTTTTCTCTATCTTCTCTCTTCTGAAGCAATGCTGATAGGGTAGATCTATCCATCTCTTCTACATGTCTGGTACCTTGTATCATTTGTGATGGAGTAGTGTATGACAGCACACCATAACCTGGTGAGCTTCCTGCCTCTTCTGTCTTTTCTCTATCTTCTCTCTTCTGAAGCAATGCTGATGGGGTAGATCTATCCATCTCTTCTACATGTCTGGTACCTTGTATCATTTGTGATGGAGTAGTGTATGACAGCACACCACAACCTGGTGATCTTCCTGCCTCTTCTGTCTTTTCTCTATCTTCTCTCTTCTGAAGCAGTGCTGATGGGGTAGATCTATCCATCTCCTCAGCATAGCTACTATCTTGAACCATCTGAGATTGTGCAGAGTAAGAGAATACATCATACACTGATAATCTCTCTGCTTCTTCTGCCTGTTCTTTACCTTCTTTCTGTTGAAATGATGTTGATGGGTTATTTTCTTCTGAATTTGTTCTGCTTGTGACTTTTCCTTGCTTTTCTATCTTTGGTTTAGTTGAAGTTAAAAGTTCTTCATCCTCAGAGTCTGAAGCCAAACGTAAATGTTCCAAAAGGTCTGCAGCTGAGGTAAAATCAGCCTCTCCATATCCTTCTTTTGATATGATCTTTGTTGAACGGCGTTTAGACAACTGTCCTCCTTCTTCTCCATGCGTGTCAGTAGATAATTGTGAATGAGTATTCAGCTCTTGACCTTGATTTTGTCCTTGAATGATGACATTTGAAGACTCATCAGATAAGGCAGTAGCTGAGACGTCTTGATTTTCATACATTGGTTTTACATCAGGAAGTGAGTATTTGTTTTCAGAGATCACATCATGACCAGAATCTTGTGTTAGTTTCCCTGTTGGCAAGGATAATGCTCTTTTTCTAAAGTAACCAGATTCTACCTGAGGTCCTTTTTGACTGGTAAAATTTTCCTCATTTTGCATGTATTGGTATTTTTTCAGTTCTTTCGAAGCTTTTTTCTTCTGCTTTTGACGAAGGATATTTGAAGGAACAATGCCTTTAATACTGTCTCTTGGACCAAATACAGGAGGTTTCGTTTTCTTGGCAATATTAGTGCTAGATCCAGGTCCTGTGTAAGGCACTCCAAAGTCTTCTTCATATTTTTGAAGAGCAAATTTGAAGACTTGCCTCTTTGTGGCTTTATTCTTCCACTCTGGACAACTGGAATCTATATATTTACGTAGTTGAAATGGGACATCTTCGGGAAGATCAATATCATCAGTGCGTACGTCTTGCAAATCCTTTGTGACAATTTTCTTTCTTTTGTAGTCTTCTGTACTTTTCAGTGATTCATTTTCTGGTTTTGAAAGTGTATTCTGTAGAAAGTGCTTATCCAGCATAGCTTTCTCAAATGAATTTTGATGTACTGAAGATTCTTTAGCACTTTCCTGAGATGAATTACTCTCAGTCTCTGATGCTATGGGAGACAAAGGCTTTGTTTCCATATACGTCACTGAGAATAACTGACCAATTTCAATGCTCTCTCTTGACTCATCTTCATCTGCAGGATGACTGTCCTGTGGAGTGTTTTCTTTGTTGAAGTTATCTGGAAAATCATTCTCCTGAGAGGAAGAACTGTCTGAGGAGTATTTACGAAAACATTCACTACTTAGAATCTGCATATTGACTGATGAATCACTAGAATCACTGTCACTCAGAGTCTTGGTGACATCTTCAAGAGAATGGTCGATAGATGAATGTGCACTAACAGCATGAGCTATTGTTCCAACAGTGTCAGGTACAGTTTCTTGAGAGGGTTCATTTTCATCAGACCCTGATGTTGCATCATCACATCCTTCAGATTCTTGGGACAACTTCTGTAATGGTTTTAAGTTATTTGTATCATCTTCAGAATGAACATCTTTCTCTGTTGTATGCTTATCTATATCATCATCACTTTCCTTGACCTTAGATGATGTTTTATGTTTGGAACAGTCTTTACTGCTTTTTGTGTCTGCCTGAGGGCTTGTATTAAATGGAAAGTCATTCTCCTGAGAGGAAAAATTTTCTGAGGAGTATTTACGAAAACATTCACTACTTAGAATCTGCATATTGACTGATGAATCACTAGAATCACTGTCACTCAGAGGCTTGGTGACATCTTCAAGAGAATGGTCAATAGATGAATGTGCACTAACAGCATGAGCTATTGTTCCAACAGCATCAGGTACAATTTCTTTAGAAGGTATCTTTTCATCAATCTTTGTTGTTGTATCATCTTGGCCTTCAAGTTTTTTATCATATTGTCCATTTATGCTTTGGATAAGTTCCTCTGAAGCAATGATTTCATTAGATTTTGTTGACTCAGGTTCATTCATTACATCACTGGCCTCAGACTGAAATCCTTTAGTTTGAGAGACTGTATCAATATTGCTGTCTTCAATTTTCATCCTTTTTTCGTGTGAATTCTTTCCAAGTGTTTTATTTGTCTTGTCAATATCTAATCTCATATCATCAGTTTTGACAACAGATTTTCCTAGTATAGTATATTTCTCTACATCTGAGGCTTCAATAGTATATGATGCTGTTGTTTCAGCATTGTCCAGCTGTGTTACATTGGTCAAATCTCTCAAATTAGGCTGTTCATCTTTCCTTTCAGTCATCTGAAATGCTACAGAGGAGAGATCTGATGGTTTCCTTTCAAACTCATCTGCTTTATCTGAGAAGAACTGGCCATCTTTTACTGGAGTGGAAGCCATAGGAGGTTGAAAGTCTATTACAGAGGTGTCAAAGATATCTTCTCTTTGTAGAGCTGGAAGATCAGGTGGTGTTTTGATGATATATTGGGAATGATCGTCCGTAGCCCTAACCTCTTTACTAGGTGACGATGGTGGCTCATCAGACTGGATTATACATGACAAATAAGTATATAACAATACACAGAGCACAAGCAACTAAAGTAAAGTACATAAATTTGATCACCAGCACAAACAACATTATAACCATGAGTATAAAAATCAGTGAGTGAAGTATCATTTATGTTTAAAATCAAAATAATAGCGTATGGCAAAATTAATTAAGCATTCCCTTGAATATGAAATGTTTCCTCTATGGAAATCCAAACTAAATTTAGATATCAACTTTCTCTGATTTGTTTGATTCCTGTTTGTTATACATCTCATCATTGCACACATGTGGCGACAACATCTGTTTGCTGCAATACACAGAAATCAAGACCATCTGAAGAAATGAGGAATCTTATATTTGCTATGTCTACTGTGATTAGGGACCTTGGTTTTCATAATCTCATCTGAAAGACAAAACACCAGAGCCAATGGCAGGGCGAGAACCTGGAACCTTTTGGTCTCTCGCCAAGAATCTTACCAATTAAAGTATACTCCTGCTTTGTCTACCTGTGGTTGTTGAAAATCTAGTCATGACTATTATGATTCTCAAAACAATCATGTCATAATCTGTAACAACTTTCTTATCTTATATAATTGTTCAGGTCAAAATGTACAACAATATTTTACCAAGTAATTCCTCTTGGAACTATTGATATGTATTCAAAAACAATATGATGGGATGATTGTTCTTTATTGTACTATCATAAGGATTATAGTCTACATTTTTAATCAATTGTGATATATATTCATCTACTTCATATTTCATAATAGTAAAAGTTGCAGATTAAGTACATTCAAGGGTTGAATACCTCAATTCAAATTATAGATCTATTGAAATTCAATTTAAATATCTTATGTGAATTCACGTCTTTTAACTATTTCTTGGTCAATGAAAGCAATCTCAGTCCCATGCCCATTTATGCATGATTTACATTAAATATGTGAAAAAATATGTTGAAAGCAAGAATAGGCCAAAAACTTTTTGGCTTGTTGTGAGTCTATAATATGCACTATGTGGTCCTTATCTGCACCATTTAACTTTAAAATTCCAGGTCATTCTAATTCTAATATCATTGAACTAGCACTTTCTTTTAATCAAGACAAGATGAAACTATTGAATATCTTTTGTGAGGGAAGTGATATCATATAATAATATATAAACACTAGCTTCATATTGTCCTCTGCATGGTCTTGATCAAGAAACTGACAAAATCACAACTTGTTTAGATGTAATGTCCATTTTTATTATTCTAGTGATCAATGAGAACACTGTTGTCTGTGATGTCATTAAACCTTATAATGCCTTTTAGCATGATTCTGTTATTGCTGCACTGCCGCATGTCATGTATGCATCAATCTAATTAAAATTCGATCTTTATTTTGCTCCCATACTGTCGCTTTATGTGACACACAGTACGGGAGTAAAATAAAGATTGAATTTTAATTAGATTGTGTATGCATCAATGGCTTATATATCATTATTACATTGTGAAGTTCTTTGGGAAATATGCTAACCATATGTTGTAATATGGTCTCTTTCAGAAATTCTTAGTATAAACTCTGTGGAGCTCCTCAGAGAACATATCTGGTACAGAGCAATACATAATAGCATGGTGGCTTTCAAGATATTTTCAGATTTACCCTACGAAGTCCCTCGTGGGATGTGGTAAGGAACCATACATGGTAGAGTGGTCAATCATAAATATTTTTAGCTTTCTCTGTGAAGTCCTTCGGAGGATATATCTTATATATATAGAACCAAGCTATACATGGTAGAGCGGTCAATTACAGATATTTGTCGACTAACCTTGTGAAGCCCCTCGGAAGATATATCTGGTACGGAGCCATACATGGTAGCATGATCACTTTCAGACATTCTTAAGCTGCTGCTACTCTTCTTGGACATAGAACTTACTCCACTGCTTTCTGTAAAGTATACACACTTTTATGAAGTATATATACTACATCATTTATTTACGTTGCTTTTGTTATACTACATTAGATCTGGCTTACTGATACTTAAGTTTATAGATTCAGACTTTACATGATATGATCTTGGAATTGTTATTAAATGTTTTAATCCAAATATTAAAACAAATTTATACATTATTTATACCAGATGCTTGTTAAAATATTTGTTTGAATGCTTTGCATTTTGTTCTAAATATGTTTTACAATCAAATGATAAACTGTTAACCACACATTAGCTGTAAATATGACTACATATCATTCCTTTGTTCATTAATTAATCATTTATAGACAGTTAAAATATAATAATAGAAACATCACAATTTTTTCAGTAAGAGTACCAAGTTTCATCAAAATTGAAGAAGAGAAAAACAAATGGCACTAAATTAGATAAAATTTTCAGTTTTGTCATTTCAACTGATGTGAATGTAAAATAATAGGCTAAATATACACTACTGAGCAGAAAAACCTCTAAGAATCCCATTTTTTTCTGATAAACTCTGCAAACTCTGAAAAACACTTAAGTCTACACTGAAAAACCCTGATGGCCCTAAAATATACTGCAAAACTTTGAAGTCTACATTGAAAAACACCTATGACCCTGAAAACTCTGCAAAACTCAGAAAAACACTGACTACACTGAAAAACTCTGTAAAACTCTTAAGCGTGCTCTGAAAAATCCTGAAAACCTCTAACAACACGAAAAATTCTGAAAAACATTGACACCTACTGGTGGGAAAAATTCAGAAAAAAATGCAAAAATAAACAGTAAAGTTCAAACTGCTATAACTTATATTATATATATATGATATTAGAGGTATCAGAAAAAGGAAAACTATTTATTATCGCTATGTTTCTATTATATCACAATTATTTACATCATTATACTTGTCAATCTGATGAGAGAGTAAGACCCAATGACCCATATCAAGGACCTCAAAACACTTATCATACAGCTTAGATATGAGTTATCAGTTTTAAGTTTATAAAAAAAATACAAAAACAGATCTACTTTTCTTACCACCAAATCAGTGCATCCAAAAACATGAGATAATTTTAATATTTCAGGGGCCAGTTGTTCAAAACTTTAATCACTGAATAAGCTAACCAGTGGTTAAAATTTGAGAGACAATTACTTTAATTTAAATATAAGATATCTGTATAAAAATCCAAACTACTTTGTAAAGCTTGTTCCATATGCTACAAATCAGTACACATACTATGATTTGAAGTTAAAGATATAGTTAGATGAAATTTAACCACTGATTAGCTTAACCAGTGGTTAAAGCTTTGAACAACTGGCCCCAGAAGATTTAGATATGAAAAGTTTTCTAAATGATCCAAACAGCTTAGTTGCAACAGAAAATAACATTACTTGAAATATCAGAGTTATTATTCATTAAGTGTAGCCAAAATTCAATTTCAATAGATTTCCCACAGTAATATTCAGCATTTTTTAAGAGATATGGCATATGGAAATTAATGCTCCAATGGAGCTAGTGTTCTTGTTAATTCCCCTAATTTTAAATTTGTCACAGTGGTTTTACTGTTATTAATTCTAACAAATTTTGTATTACTGTTTAATGCCACACCAGCATTATTTCAACTATATTATCTACCTGCACCTGCCTGTGCATTTTTAATTATTTACCTGCACCCTCCCTGTGCATTTTTAATTATTTAGTTGCACCCTCCCTGTACATGACTAATTGTTCACTTGCACCCTCCCTGTACATTACTAATTATTTACCAGCATCTGCCTGTATATGACCTATAATTTTTTACCTATGTAACAGACAAACCCAAAGCATCATGGGATCTTATACATATCAATCTATACTACCATATGGCAGGTAGGCAGAAGATAATAAATCAATTCAGGAGAATATTTTGACAACAAAGACTGCATGTAGAACACTGTTCAAAGTAGGGACCGGTGTGATACTATAGAACCAACTTGCCCACGTGTAATGCCCATCATATCACCTTCATTATCTATACATGCTTACCAGAAGATTGGTGTTGTGAACTCTGGCCACTCATCTTCTTTATTCTATCAATGTCATCTTCTATAAATACACAAAATAAGAGTATACACACCATTCTACTGCCTGTTCATGGTTAATGCTGTTAATGTATTTTCTTAATATTTGAATTAATCAACACTTGTGGAGGATATAGGAAATCATAACCTTCATGTTTATTTTCTCTTTACTCCTTAAAATACAGTTTCTCAAGCAGGAATGCATTAAGTATTGATACTTTTCAATAGTGAATTGAACATACTAAGGTAAAAATCATGTATGCTGCAACATCATTTAGAACAGTCTTAGTTAAACTATAACGGTATATCAGAGGTATACTATCAAGACTTGCAGCAATGAATACCAACTATTCATTATATATATGTGTATACATTTATGGAAATTAATGGAAATGAATCAATATAGCTGTCACACTTTGTACACTGTGCTAATATAAATCAAATATTTGAGACAGAAATACTTAATCTTAACTACTAGTAGAGTACACCCCTCTACTAATGGACTTTTTGTTTGTCTAGTTTGATAGTTACACACCAAGTATAGCTCAGGATGTTTATATAGAAATGTCCCTGTCTAAATATATTTTCTGTTTTAATACAAGTTGTTTTTAATTTGTATAGAATTTTTAACAGCATTTAGATGATAAATCAATCAAAGAAATTTTCACTACCCGGTATGCATTATTACTAGATCCTTTAGAGCCAAAATGTTGTCATGACCACAATTCTATCTTTTTGGTTGAAAGGTGTGCATTCATGTTTGTAAATGAACATGGTAATTTTAATCAATAATAATGCAAATCCTACACTGAACAAGACTTGTAAGAAGACAACATAGCTCGCGGCGGGGCATTGTCAGCGGGAAAGTATGCATTATTAATGTTCTCTTTATTCAAGGTCAAGTCCAAGGCAAAGTTAAGAAGACGAAAGCTCTGGTTACAATGAATCTACAAGTGAAATCCCTACCTCTAATATTTTTAAAGAAAAACACCAGGTAAAAGTTTTTGAAAAGAAGGTCAAATTCCAAGATCAAGGTCACAAGGTCAAAGACCATGGTACTGATAAAATTTCTTGTAACAAAGAATCTGAGTATCAAAACTTTAGCTATATTTGTTTAAAAGATATAGCCCAGGTTAAAGTTTTTGGAAATTAGGTCCATGATCAAAGATTATGATACCAAATGAAAGTTCTTGTCCCAAGGAATCTATGTGTGAAGTTTCAAACCCTACCTCTCTCGGTTCAAATGTTGTAGCCAATGTTAAAGATTTTGAAAGGTCAAACTCCAAGGTCAAGGTCACAAGGTATCCATGTGCAGTTTCAAAGCTCTACCCCTCTTGGTTCAAAAGTTATAGCCAAGATTAAAGTTTTAATGAAATAGGTAAAACTGCAAGGTCAAAGGTGATGGTCCCAAATGAAAGGCCTTTCCACAAGATATTCATGTGTGAAGTGTCAAAGCCCTGTCCCTTTTAGTTCAAAAGTTATCTAGAGCTAAGTTTTAGTTTTTGAAAAGTAGGTCAAACTCAAAGATCAAGGTCAAAAGGTCAAAGATCATGATCCCAAATGAAAGGGTTTTCCACAAGGTATTCATGTGTGAAATTTGAAAGCCAAACCCATCTTGGCTAAAAAGTTATAGCCCAGGTTAAAGTTTCTGTCCACGCATCCGATGCTGTAACCAACATGGAAGCAGACGCTAGGGCTATGGCATTAGCTCCTGGGACATTCATCCCAGCTTGCTAAAAATTATGAAGTGAAATGTACCTTCGTCTCTTTCTGGAATACTATAGAGGTAAGCTCCAGGTGACAAGCAGGATAAATCAGGACAATAAGAATAAGTTGAATCTGCTAAGGCTTGGTCTTGATCACCACTGAAATAATCACACATTAAACTGATTTACTTATTTTGAGACAATCAAGATTAATTATATGCTAGCTGTTGGTACTTGTCAGATGCAGCCATGCAAAAGGCTTACCTCAAGCATTTTCGATAAGGAACCAATGAGACAACAATCAAATGATTGCTTAGCTTTACAGAGTTTAACACAATTGAGTACCTATGGTTTAAAAGTTTATTCAATGAAACTTCACCATTTAATCTATTTATATATATATATGAATAGAACTCATAAACTTTGACAAAGAATTGTACCATTTTACAAACTCTAAATCAAAAACTAAAAGATACCAGTATGTCTTTACAACTACAAACATGAACTAAAATTTTAATGTGTTTCATAATTTTGAGTCTTTTCCTTAAACAGAGTTATTTCCAATATGAGCAGGTATCTGACGTCAAACCATTGTGACGTCAACCAATTCTATGGAAACTTGTGTAAAGTTACAGGAATGAGGTAGAGACTGCATGACATCAGACGTGTTTGTTGTCAGATACCTGCTCATATGGGAAATAACTCTGCATATGAAAAGACCCAATTAGGAGTGAAAGTGCAATTTTTTAAAAGTTTTATCATGCCATGGAACCAAAGAGTTAATTCTGTTGATTCACTTTCCCCTGAATTGGTTCTGTGATTTGGGTTTCCCACCTTTGAATTTGGAGCATTTTCTATAAATGGTAGTACATGATCTAGTTTGAGTTTATCTAGTCAAATTCTGCCCACTGAAATATTAATGCATAATAATCTGGTCCGACAAGATTTACTGAAACATAACTCAGGGTAACAGATGTTTAACATGGGAAGTCAAGTATTAGGTCTACAGCGATAACTTTGCTCATCCGGGCTTTTAAAAAACCAAAACAAAGATTCCATTATCAAATTATAGGGGTGTTTAACAAAGTATATTTCTTCCAATACATACCAATATTCATCTAAATGTCCGTGTTTTATACATCATAATAAGAGTCTATGTGGCTTGGCGGTAACTGGTGTATTCATCCTCTACGCCACCGCCGCCACCAGGAACTGAAGCGAAAATCTACTTACATTTAAAGTAATAATATACATGTACCTTTTAGAAATATTTGACCGTGATAAACCTGTCTCCCCTGTTATGATAAAATTCAGATTCGTTGTGTTTATAAACATGGGCAATATTATCGCTGTAGACCTATAGTAATGTTAATATTTTGTTATCAGAGTATAGGTACATGTATTATGGAGAAAAATGTAGAAATATAAAAATAATTGCGAGTTTCCAGGCACACAGATTTGATGGTTGGGACTGTTATCCTTTACCTTCGCAAATTGTTTACTATGGCAATGTAAGGAAAGCACATCATAATGATGATAACACAGGCACTCAATCAGGTTAAATATTACCTTAAGAACAGACCATTAGCAGACAAGTAGTATAGGGTTTGAATCTTAAACCACTCATACAGATAAGTGTCTTAAATGATAACCTATTCATTACAAATATATAATACTAACTAGTGCAGGCAGTTAAGTTTGTAAATTTCTATACACTGATACTGATACATGTATAGAAGAAAAAGAATAAATCATTAGAAAGCTAAGTGAATATATACACAGAGAAGAAATAATGAGTTTATATCAACTAACAAACGGAAAGAGCATACACAAAAGTACCTAAAATTTTATATGTACAAAATGAGAACCTACCTCCCTTTCATAAAATCTGCAGGACTAAGTCTACCATGATACATCGTTATAATTACTCATGACAAGTTTGAGTAACACATGGTAATGGGAGAAGCACTGATATAAACATGCAATATATCATTATACTACACAGTCAACAGCAGTCAAAAGTTATACTTCCATAATCCAAAAACCACTAGCAGTACACTCTAAATAATTTAGTCCAGTAAATACTCTCAGAGTTATAATGAGTTACTATAATTTCCACTATTTAAAGTTCCAACTCCTCAGGTTTGCCTTACACTAAATCAACTACAGATTAAATATGTGTTTTAATAATCCAAAAATGTGGCAATCCACTTTCTTATAATCCTTCAGTGACTACATGTGCAGTCATTCACAGATATATAAAAACAAATCTTTAATGATATAAAAGGATTGTTTGTATTTTCTTTCACTTCAAAAAAAACCTTCTGTTCCCTAAGTTTTAATGGTGATGCTCTATAATGGATAAAGAAGATCAATTGATGCATTTATATAATTGTTAAATCAATGACCATTTCAGAATTCAGGGGCATATGGGTATTATGTGGTTAAGGCCCTAGCTGGCTTGTAGTACAGGGAGTAAGGTTTGAATCCATGATTGTGCCAATATGTTTGAGAGGTTGGTTACCTCATGCTTCTGCGTCATGATCGATATCAATGAAAAATTACTGAAAGTCACATTAAATCCTGATCAAAAACAAACAAATAGGATTCCTGTTGAAACTAGAACTGTCCTAACAGGATAAATACTCCCTGCAGCAACAAAGTTGAAAGCACATATTACTGTAATCCTGTCAAACATGTTGCTCTTTTTGTGTGACAACAAACTAAATATATATGTACATGTTGGTAACCTCATCAATCATTGTCCAAAGTGTTACTTTGAGATGCATTTTGTTATGATGCTAAATTAAGCCCTAGCTATCCATAATGCCACTACAGTGAAACTTGCATGCACCTAGCTTACATTCTCTAGTCAATTACTAAAATGTGCATCTTGATTGATAGATTAAAAGTAATGCATACATTTGTAAGAAAAGTTATATTGTGATGAATTCTGTGTAAGCCTGTTTCAACATTTTTCTGTACTGCTAGTCAGTTTTATATATCAAACACCATTTTCTTCTAGTTGGCTCAAGGATAAAACTTCGTGAAAATCTATAGCAGTGAATATGAAATTGTAAAACAAACTACAGGACATTCGGTCGGGTAAACTAGGAAAATTCACCAGGTCGAAGAAACTTTTACAAGACTGAAAATAAAATGTACATTTTTAGAATGATGGTCACAAAAATCGTACAACGACTGCTCACTTTAATTCTTATTGGTTTATTGCAAATCTATGGCAAGTAAAAACACATCTCTCTAGTTTTCTTCAACAAAATCAACACAATAATCAATATCAAATTGTCAACATCTTTTCCCAATATAAATGAAAGAGCCTATTTTCATTTCTCTCTTAGTTGTTGTTCATCTTCACTAGACTTATTTACATGACCGACGGCATTTTTACTGGACTTGTCTGTCGGTCCAACAACATTTCATTTTCACTGTTATAGTAGCCATGTGGACCCCCAGACCATGAGTTTTAGGGGCCCATACAGAAATCTACAAGTCCACAATATTTTGAACTTGATAACACAAAAACAGTTGAAATTCTTAAATTATTACAAAAGTGTTTATTATTCACCTTCTGTTTCTCATTCCATTTCTAGAAGTTTAAGGAATACTTCTTCTTTATTAATTCTCACTCATGTCACTTTTATTCACTGACTCGCATTCCTCATTCATACATGCATCACTCTCACTCCAAACAACTTCTACAACCAAATTTGCAGTATTATCATTGAATAGTATATCATACAGATTTTTTTTCTTTTTTTTCAAAGGTGCCTGTACCTTTGCATTTGGTAATTTTCAGTCCCATTTGCATTATGTTATCAAAAAGATCAATGTTTTTGGGAAAAATCTAAATAAATTTTTGAAAAAATCAATGAAATTTCCATTGGGAACGGTTCTTGTGATGGACCTTATTTGAACCAAACAAACTCAGTCATTTAAACACTTAATGAAATAAAAATGAAGCACTCCTCGGATTTAAGTGTCTTAAAGACTGAGACTCAGGCTAAAAGATTGGAAAAACTAAATCTGGATACCATTTGCCATGTGGGTGATCAGTTCCAGAATTTTGGTAGTTTAGTCAAAATTTGGTTGCACTGGCAAGTGGGAGAGTGGTAATTGGGGACCCTGTGAGCTGAACAATCATGTCAGCTAAAATGCACCAGAATGTCTTGAGGATAATGAGCTTGCTTGTCTGAAACTTACTTATGTCTGTCAGTCCAAAATAGCATTTGCGTATCCACTAAATGTCATAAATTGTCTATGCATAACACATATGGTGTCAGCATAACTCAATCAGTAAGGGGTTTTGGTAATTAGAAAGGTAATGGATTCAAGTCCAACTGGCGACTCATAAATGTTCTGTTATTCAGGTGTGACATCAAAAGCAGACACATCATATTACTGTTCACATAAGTGACTATGCCAAAAAAGAAAAAGATCCTGACAGCTTAGGTGGGTAAACTGAACAATTATAAGTTTTCAGTGCAAGGTACCAGGCTGATGCCATCATATTGTAAGTTTGATAATCTTGATGTGACGCAAAACAAAAATCAAACAAAACCACACACACATGTAACTTACTCTGCATGGTTTCAAATCCAGGCTGAACACTCAGATCAGGGTCCAGTGCTATAAACTGAGAATATACTTAAGTCAAATATATCATTTTAATTTATTCCATTGTCAAACATTCAAACAAATTCTCATGCAGAGTGATTTAATTCTATTGATCGATAGAATAAAACTAAATAAAATCCAAATCCCAGTTATTAATTCATTGATGAACAAAACAATATGAAATTTTGACTTAAGTATATTCTCAGTTTATGGCGCCAGACCCAGGAGAGAAAATATGCATATCTCAAGCAAAACACGGGCCATCATGGAAACTAACTAACATTACAAATGTAAAACATTAATTGCTAGTAAGATAACCAATGAAGATCAAGACATGTATGTAAAACACATATGTCCCCCTTCTCGTACTATACTGCATACACAACTGTAATTAAAGTACTACAGCAGCACTCTATGACCTTTGACGTTTTGACTTGAGAATCAATAGGGGTCATCTACTACTCATAACCAAACCACATATGAAATATCATCTCATCAAGCAAAGGGTTCTCAAGATATTGGGCAGACACCATTTGTACACTGTACTGCATTGCAATCAGTGACCTTTAAACTTTTGAACTGAATATCAATAGGGTCATCTACTATTCATATCCAAACCCACATATGAAAAATTCCAATTTTATATATGCACTCACTACAGAGGTAATGAACGAAAATTGTGAATTTTGGGAAATTTTCTAAGATCAAGGGGTGTAACTCTGTCAAAAATTGTTCGATGGTTACCAAATAGAACTTGACATAGAGATTCTCATGACATATCTGTATGCCATATTTCATTTCAATATGTGCACCCGTTGTAGAGATAATGAATGAAACTGTTCAGATTGTGGACCGACCTACCAACAGACCGACAGCAACAAAGCAATATACCCCCTCTTTTCTACAGTAACACAGAATATTAATTCACATTCTATGAGATGAGTTTGTATGAAGTCCCTGATCCAATCTTACCTGGTTTATTTTTGTCTCTGCAACAAAAATTTTCTGCATCAAAAATTTGATCACAAATTCAAATCTTCTCATCAGTCTGTTTGTCACTAATTAAATACAACAGTCATTTAGAACTATTTTATTGTTAACACCAAATTACATGAAATGACAGCCTCTGCTACCTATAACAAAGTTTGTAGCATGAGTTGTTTTTCCTAGGCCTGTACCTTTTGCTAATATTTGATGAAACGATAACCTCAGGGACGGAAATTAGCAGTTGCCCAGTCGCCTATGAGTCGTATGGCAACCAAAATTTAAGCTGGGCCCCTAAAACATCAAGTCCTGATCGCCCATGTGGCAAGTGAAAACTAAAAATGACAGGTTAAAAAACCATTGAATTCATGGCAAGATTTTTCATTTGATACCATGACTGCTCACCTTGTGACCATGACCTTGTACTTTGACCTAGATCTTGAAAACTTTACCTGGGCTTTTCTTTCGAAATATTAGAGATAGAAATTTCACATATAGATTCATTCTGACCAGCGCTTTCATTTATCAGGTTTTAAAATAATAAACTGCCTGACAAATAACCTATTCGATAGGAACGTCCCAATCGCCGGGCTCTGTTGTCTTCTGACAACTCATTAAACTCTAACCTGGGCTACATCTTTTGAACCAGAAAAGGTACAGCTTTGATATTCAGCCAGGGCTATAAATTGGTAACATGACTTTTGACCTAATGACCTTGACCTGGAACTTTGACCTACTTTTTTTAAATTTAAACTGGGCTATATGTTTTGAAACGGAAAGCTAAAGCTCAGGGATCACTCTGGGCCGGGCCATTGCGCGATTTGTGCACATTTTACTGAAATGGCGCAGTTAAATTGTACAAGGGGGCCATTTTGGCACTCCTGTTACGAAAATGGCTCTTGCTTTGCCCACTGCATGCGCCAAACCGATCTTGTCAGCTCATTGCTATTTTTATACACTTAAATTTCCAGAGTTATTTTTAAACGTCTTTGGGAAGTCATCTTAGTTGAATTTTTCCTACAATGTAATGTTAAATACCAAGACTTCCGAATATATCAATCCTCCGTGTCACTCGAACGTTTTAATACAGGCACACTATGCGTGAAATGTATGTAACCGTTTTGACCTTGACAACATTTTGAAAGGACAACATGTCGAATGCCAAAAAGCTGAAATTCGTCGTTGGTAAAGGTTTACAAACATTGTCCGCTTTCAGTTTCTGTAATGACACGAATACAGACGCTGAGGACGATACTAGTGGCAAAACAGCGGATGCAGGGGGGCGATAATAAGGCCAGAAACTTCCAGTCAAAGTAGCTTACCCTTTCTAACTCAAGGAATTCAGAAAGAAAAAGAGAAAAATCTTCAGTGTTTGAAGTGTATCAGTGACTCAGAGACTGTTTTCTGAAAATTTTGCAAGTTTTGTATGCTGAAAAATTAAAAATGAAGAGTTCTGGAAGGCTCAGTTTCATGTATTTTTAGTAGTAAAACCTCATTTTTTCCTGGGGGATTTGCCCCCTAGACCCCCCCAGGGGCACATTGCCCCTGGATCCCAATGGGGGCCTAGGTGGTCATTATACCCCCGGCCAATGGCCCTTTCATTCAGGGTGATCCCTGAAAGCTTTGATATTCCATATATGGATTCCTCATGACCATCGCTTTGAATACACTAATCCACTTTCGTTGCATGTCAAGCACTTTAGTGCAAAATACAAATGTGATGACGTCATGCAAGATTGGATAAGTCGGACATTTGATTATGAGTATAACAATCAAAAGTCCGCTAAACATCGCCTTCTTTATTGAAAATGGATCGGTGTATTGGTAGAGAGAGAGGGTAAAGACAGTGAAAGTGAATCTGAATCAGAGATAAATACAGTGTATGAAAAAATGTTTGAATTTGAAGTTGAATTTGAAGTTTAATTTTATGTGGGTTTTTTGGGGGGCTTCCAATTTCTGTTCTGGGCTCCTAAATTTTAAATGTTAGGGACCCAATTGGCCCCCATGTTGATTTTGTAATAGTACTTCCCTGAACCTTCATACTCACTGATCCTGAACCACTGGTTTAATAGCACTATTTTGAATCATTAATTGCAAGAGGTGCACAGAAAAATGTCAGGAAAATTCAGAATACCTGCATGTAAACAAACTAGCAAATATGACAAAAGCTATGGAAACACTATGTGTATTATTGCCTTTTTATAACAGAGGTAAGATATTAATGCCAGCTGCATGTCGGATGTTTAAGTACGAAGAGCATTTGCTCTGGCTTCAGGGTTTTCCCTGGGATTTTAAATATGAGTCCATGGACTTCCACACCTACAAAATTTAATAAGGAGTCCATATTGTAATTTAGGATTTCACATTACTGTTCGTGATTCTTGAATTTGATCACTCAATACTAATTCCATTTCGTTCACTATTTCTGGATTGTTTTGTTTTGTGTTTTCATATCCTCATCGCTGTCTCGTCAACTGGAAGTTGTTTCCAAGGCTGATGGTTAAGGGGTTATTTTTACCAGTTTTAACACAGGCATCACAAGTTATTGAGACATGTGTAAAACCAAGTATTTTGAGTATTCCTCATAATTTTCAAATCAAAAACTAAAACATCACATTAGTTATTTTATATTTATGCAATATCATGAAATATACACGCTTTCCCCCGAAAGTTAACATTCAACATCTGCATATTATATGACCTTCCTCCGCAAACTAAATAGCATTCATGTCTGGGTCAGGTTTTCCAGTTTAAGACACTGGATATTCGCTGCATGTGTGCATGATGTTGTAACCAAACAACACACTCCATGTATAATACAAATAACTTGCTTGATTCGACATGTATGAAAATATGTCCATTAGTAATCGCCCTGAATAGCGAGGTCATTTCACCCTAAATATGGAAAAATGTTACATATTTGTATGCTGCAAGAATATTGGCATATATATAACGAATAAGAGATTTATAAAAAGAACGTACATTATAAATACATTTTATTCCTACTTTATTTTAATGATATATGAAGTAAAAAATGAATCAGATATGTTTAATATAATACTGATCTTTCAAAAGTATAGTCTATGTTTCTGCACCAATCATGCAATTACAGAAGATTACTAATCATTAACTATGTTTGATTTGTGTTATTACAAATCATTAAAGCAAGAGGAAATAACACTTTGTGATGACATTCATTGTTTAAATTGTGAATTTTCATGGTAATGTATGTTATCAATAGCACATTAAAGTTTTATAACTTATCGAACAATATTTTAGATTTTACTAATGTATAATGTATTTTATTCCAAGGTGGTAGAGGATTATCCTATTTTATTATTTTATCATTTTCATATTTCAAACTTTAAACTGTTGTGTGTTTAATTCTAAATACCACTATATTACGTTTTGCAGTTCATTTTACGATATTATCCAATTTTACCGAATAACTGCTTTATTTTAACTATCAATCTATAATCATGTTTTATCTTTGCATATCATATATTTATCTTATTATATTATTATTATCTTTTATTGTTTATGTTATATAATTTCATGTTGTTTTTTTTCAAAATTTTAAACTTATAAATTGTCATATCTTTAATTCTAAATACTACTACTACATATTGTAGTTAATTTTAATACGTTGTGATATTAACGGTTAACCTATTTTATCTCATAACTGCTCATTTGAACTATCAAACCTTAATCGTGTCTTAAATCATCCTTGCATAATATCATGTATTTTCGGTCTGTATTTATTAAGGCGAAACGACCTAGGGCGAAACCACCCAGGGCGAACAGGTATTTGGACAAAACAACTCAGGTGCAAAACGGTTTTTAGGATGAAACAGTCTGGAATCAAATAACATATCAAAATTGAAAATGTTGTTTGGGTTTTTTTCTTGCACTGTATAACAATGATATATTGGCTCAGATACATTTCCACAAACCACAGTTTTGACAATTCTACCATGCTACAATGGCATATTAGAACTGATAAGCCCAATGAAAAAGTTACTTATCTTAAACTAGTAAAGAATAATTTATAGCTAATGTTACCTACTGTATATATTTTAGTACATGACTATATGCCTGTTACCTAAATCGTAGACAAACAAAATGATCAACATCCGCATTAAAATAAAAGGGACATCAGTACACAGACCAGTCAATTACTGTTGTGTATATTTCATAGGAGAAATGAGTGAAAAAAAGGTATTCATATCAAAATAACAAGGTACGGAAACCTACCTCCATTACGTGGATAAATTAATCTGAGACAAAGGTACGCATGATATCGGAATTAACCATATATCATTAATTAAATTCAATGACGCATTCCCTCTCACACACTGGTAGTTTACATAGGCTAGTATAAAGCGGACTTTCGATGCGATCGACTGCTTAATATATTATTTACAAAACATCTGTCGCAGTCACGCTTATTAAAACAGAAATATCAAGAGATTATTCAATAAAATATATCAAAAGTTACTTTTCACAAACCTTTTGATGCAACTTTAATATAAACAGTCAAGAAGTTGCAATGTTTAATTTAAACAATAGACTAAGACTGCTCATGCTCTTAGCCCTCCTGTCCAGTCTCCATTGTAAACAATATGTCGAAAAACGGTCCTTATTATTACGACATTCAATAAATAATATTACAGTACAGTACAGTACTGTTCAGTAGTGCCTGTCAAACACTTTCAATGTATTCAGTAATAAAATTAAAACCTATTGCTATTTGTATACAATATTCTGAGATTTAAATATGAACGATGCAAACGAATATATGTCTCTGCTTGCATTCTTTTGAAAAATGTGTATCTGGGCGGGAAAATTCAAAATTAATTTTTCGTGAAATATGTTATGTACATGTACATAGTAGAGTAATCCAGGCGTGAATCCAAAAATTTTTCTTTGAGAGGAGGTCCTTTACAACCAAGTTTTCCGGAAGGGGGTCCGACCACGTAGTACGGTGTAAATTCCCCTGTTTTGCAACCAAAAAATGTACAGTACGGTGGTAACACAACTCAATTTTTTTGAAATCGTAGGATCATGGATGGATCGTGACCCCGGTTCACCCCTGGATCCACGTATGTAAACTAAGACTACATACACAATCAATACACAAAGAAATGTAATGTCAGTACTGTATAGATGTAAATATGATATGATTTTTATAACTTTAATCTTTCCTGAATACAGTATCAGACTGTCAGGCATTTTTCCTTTGACTGTCTTTGAACAGTACTGTACAGTACTGTACTGTAGATCTATCTTCATAAACTAATCTTGACAGAAATTGAAGGAAATATAATCAAATACAATAATAATTATAAATGATGATTTTAGAGCACTATTTCAAATAGTCTTTCGATAAATTACCTTTAGTATTGATTAGAAAAACAGATATTCCAAACTCACGACGTTGAAACCTTGTTCACGAATAAAGTAAACGTAACATGCTGATTGGTGACGTCATACGAATGTTATCGTACATATTGGCGGTTTATTTCATAACAGAGAACAGTTGTGGATTTTAGAGCGGGGTTAGGCACGAGAGAGGGGCATCCACCACATGAACCCTCCCGTGCGATGGCAGATTTAGAAAGGGGTGTCAAAACGTCAGATTTGACACCCAAAATGGCTGAGTATTTTGGCTAATACTTGACTGTGGGCTCCATTTTTGGCAAGATGGACAAATTCTTTTTCTTGACAAAGACTTTCCTTGAAAATTTTTGCATTTTGGTGGATCATAAACTTTGTTATTCCAACTCTGTTTCGCGTAAACAGATAATCTGAGTTTGAGAGTATTCAAAAACCAGTTATACTTATAAACATTTTGTGATTGCCAAACAAAACTAAGGCCTACATCAATCAAAATATTTTCAACATTTTTCAGTTACTGATGTTCTATATTTAATATATATGCTAATTATGATAGTAAAATGTGTAATGGTATAGGTAAAAAATAAAGGTACATATGATTTGCCGTATTTGGTTGTATTTCACGACAATTAGTTCGATATCTTCCAACGAATGCAAATTTTAAAAAATGTAGCATATAAAGTGTAGACAGAATAACATTCTTAAAAAGTCAGGAGAGGCGGATAGAGCAGGAGGGAACAGGAGAGGTTAGGGAGAGAAAAGACAAAGGTGTTGTGGTAGAATCTTTTTGCCTCTCATTTTGTTAATTTTGTAAACACTGTATTGACCAAAGCTTTTCAATAAACATGACGTGACGTAAGGATACATGTACAAGTACATGTAAATGTGTGAATTTCACTTCGTCATTTGCAAAATATACTTTCTTTATTTAACAGGATATGCATACATAGATTTATATGCTACAACATTTCCCCATCTGCATAATAAGCAATAAAGAAATATTTACTATCATTTTGTTCCTTTTTTAAAAATTCAATGAAAGCAAGGACTTATAAACTTGTTTATAATTCCTTGACGGAAGTAATCAGTGATTTGATAAATACTTCACGGTTGAGTGATTACCTATTCAAATCGAACACTTCTCACGAGATCGATAAACGTATACAACCGAAATCCTCTGTTGAAAATGGCTGCCTGTAAGGTAAGGTAGTGGTAATAATGAGTACTTTGGTATATAGTACTTATAGGATTAAAGTTGTGATACCTCTCTGCTCTTGTTTCACATCAGAGTCAGTTGTCATCGTTTTGAAGTTCAGCATTCATTTTCAGTTCAGCAATTTTAACAAATTTCTCTGACATTTCAGTTTATTGCTATCTCATACATGAGATGCTTATTTTTTCGAGAAAGGAGGTCTATATCTTTTCAAACTATACCGATTCATGTAGCTAGCTAGTCGGACTGTAGATCTAAAGGACCACAGTTCCACTCTTGTTTTACTTACTAGTATATATTATGATAACATCGTTATATTTATGAGTTCGCATTTTACAATGGGAAATGGATGTAAACGCGTCTTAGTCACTTCACTAGGCAAAGTACTATTATTGAATGGCAATGATCATGATGATGATGATGATGATGATTTAATAAAAATAATGTGTAGAAAACAGTGAATTCATTTTCTCTTTTAGTTGGATTCATATTCCGACTAAGAGATATTCTCAACCTATTCACTACCAAAAAGATTGTAGATGTAAGTATAGAAAATATACTTCTTATATAGAGAAGACCGGTGATGGATCAAGAGGAAGTGGTGTTCCCAAGGTTGCAAATTTTATCAAAGTCATTTGGGACAAGTTTAACGATGGAAAACTTCTCTGGCAAAGTTATATGATGGAACACATCTTTTGCAGAATGAAATAATGGAAAACATCTTTGGCAAACTTAATGGTAGAACACAAATTACAGAGTTAAATGACTGAAACATCTTTGACAAAGTTGAATGGTAGAACAAATCCTTTGCACAGTTATACGACGGAAACATCTTTGGCTTAAATGATGGAAAAGCCGTTGAGGCCTAGTGGATAAGGTGCTCCGCTCATGACCGAGAGGTCCCGGGTTCGACTCCCGCCCTGGGCGCACCGGTGTTCTGTCTTTTGGATGAGACATTAAAACCCGAGGTCCCGTGTCACGGTAGGCGTGGCACGTAAAAGATCCCTCACTGCTTCGGGTGGGTCCGTTGCAAAAATCTAAATTTCTATGCAATGAATCAGGCAGATGCCGTTACCATATACGTGAAATAATACAGTCATTGTTTGAATGATATACTAGAGTTCATTATGCGGTGTTCCTACAAATCTTCGAACCCGACTTAACAGTAATGTAAGAATTAACGCCACATCAGTAATACAGTTTGACGAATTTGTTGCAGAATTCGACATGGTATGGTTGTGCTGCATGACTAATGATTTTCATTCTTAAAATTGGATGCTTTTCAATTTCAGTTTTATTGGAGGATGTCAACATTTTTATCCAAAACATAGTTACATGTATATTGATTCGTTTATCAGCAGTGCTTTAAAAGTACATATATACTCACAGCAGATTCTATACTCAAAATATTTCCAACATGAACATTTTGTAATAAATTTTAATAACAAACTACATAAACCTTTAGTTGACATTCGTGACCTGAATATGATATAGACCTTCATCTACGGTGATACTAATCAGGTCAAGGTCACAATGATATAATATTTTAAGAGCTTAATTAATTACATTATAATTACAGCTAATGAACAGTTGTGCTAGTTTCTACTTTGTCAATTGGCTTTCATGTTTTACTTGTAATTTTCCACAGGGTATCAAAGCAGTATTGCTATACTTTCTTGTACTGCTGGTACAAGCGTACTCTCAATCTTGCTGTAAGTACCGATACGGATGGCCAATCATCGATCGTCCTCGAGTCTTCAGCAATAGAGCATCCTTCTTAGACCTTTCAAATCCCTTCCCAAGGGACTGTGGCTGTATCAGAAAGATACATGCTTACATTAAACAGACGACTTCCGGTGATTACTATGTCCGCTTCGGTATCTGGAAGAAAGAAACTGGCTTCAACTACAGACTGATGTCAATGTCTCGACACGAAATTACTTCCAGAGCATCTACTGGATTGAATTTCACGGTGATACACATTCTTTATTTTTCCTTTGATTCTATCAAAATTTCAAGTCAATTATTTTACCGGTCAGTTAAGTCCAGTGGTATCGCACTAGACTTCAGATTTGAGGGCATGGCTTCTGGTCGTCGTCTCGATTTTTGTTTAAAGTGGTTAATTATCTGCCTTGTATTCGCCCTTCAGATTGCACAGTATAAGCCGGGGTCTCTTGTCACGGCATACGTCGGTACGTGACAGTATAAACCGAGGTTCCTTGTCACGGTATAAGTCTTACGTCACAGTAAAAGCCGAATTCCGTGTCATGGTATACGTTGGTACATGACTGTGTAAGCCGAGGTCCCTTGTCACGGTATACGTTGACACATGACAGTATAAGCCGAGGTCCTTTGTCTGGGATTACCTTGGCACGTGACAGTTTAAGCCGGGATCCTTTCTCACGGTATGTGTTGGCACATGATAGTATAAGCCGAGGTCATTTGTCACGGTATACTTTTGCACGCGACAGTATAAGTTGAGGTTCCTTATCGTGGTATACGTTGGCACATAAATGTATAAGCCGAGGTCCTTTGTCACGATATACATTGGCACGTGACACTATAAGTTGAGGTCCCTTTTCACAGTATACGTTGGCACGTGAAAGTATAAGCCGAGGTCCCTTGGCACGGTATACGTTGGCACATGACATTATTAGCCAAGGTCCCTTGGCACAGTATACGTTGGTACGTGACAGTATAAGCCGGGTTCCCTTGTCACGGTATACATTGGCACGTGACAGTATAAGCTTAGGTCCCTTTTCACGGGATACGTTGGCACGTTACAGTATAAGTTGAGGTCCCTTGTCACGGTATACATGTACTTCGGCACGTGACATTATTAGCAGAGGTCCAAAACATAATGAAGCAATACACCATGCAGAGGCAGGTACCAGATAAGTACAGTAATCTTGGAGTGGCGTAATAAGATTGACTAAAAAATTCCGAACAAACAAACCAACAAAGAAAAAACCAACATTTATTATTTACGTGAAAAATACAAAGTCATATCGTGATTGGCCGCTGTAATTAGATAATATTGATATACTCTATTTAGAGACGAAGCAATTATTGTTTCTATTTTCATATTCATTTTCGTTAGTATGTTATCATGAATTATCATCAATTTGATTTTAGTTGTGAACTTATCATTCTAAAGGCTTTGCACTTTTATCTTATTCAGATAATACCCTCAGAAGAGATGAAGCTTTTCAATGGAGCTGTGTTTGGGATGACTTTCGAGCAGACGACAGGTCCTATCGCCATGGAATCTGCATTCGCGGGTTCTGATGTTGGCAATTTCGCTTGGGTATCTCATGCAGGAGATCTGCCCAACGTGGGATCTGTCATAAGTCTGATCAACTTGTTTAATTATGGCATAGCGTCAGTAGCGTTGGATATATCCAATGGTAATATGTCAAACGAAAAGAAAATAAGCCGATACTTTCAAGCTTATGACCATTATCCCTGCAAATATCAAAGCACCTCCAAAGTAGATGGACTTTGATTAAGTTAGGTTTAAGCAAAATTTTAGCATTGGAATGGGAAATGAGCAATTGTTGTATGAATATGAATTGTACAAGCAGAAATGCATAGTTTTAAGCGCTTTTGATTTCTGGTAGTACCAGGTCAGTGGGATGAAAGACTTAGCTTCTGTAGTTGAAAAGTTATGTCCAAGCGGTTTTTTTAATGTATGTTAAACGTGAAGTTCAGGATCACAGCATCATACATTATGTTACAAAATGGAAAGCTCTTGTCACAAGGAACACGTGATATATAAAAGCCCTATCCTCTATTTTGCAAAAGTGAAGGTCAAGGCCAAGGGTAAAGGCTTTTTAATTAGGTCAAATGTAGAACTTGACAATGAACGTCACAAGGTCAAAATGTGCATCACTGGAAAGGCCTCTCAACAAAGAATACATATGTGAAATACGAAAACCCTAGGTTCCTATGGTGGAAAAAAAAATACGGCCAAGGATAGGTCAATGTCACGAGGTTATACTTTATGGTACCAATGCAAAGGTCTTGTCACAAGGAACGAACATGTGAAATATGAAAGCGCTAGCTGATATTGCTGAGAAGTTATGTCCAACGATAAAGTTGTCCACAGAAAGGCAGATTGACATGCAGACAGGGCAAAAACCAATATGCTCCTGATCTACTTTCACTTTCACTTAATTTCGTCTTTCACCTGGTGGAGAATAGGGCTATGGATCTACATGCTGTACATATCCGGGAACATTCATAGCACTTTCGCCTACAGTCAGAGTAGTAGACTTCTCTTCTTCGAATTTTTTAAAACATGACCAGAAAATGTTTGCAATGAAATAGCATCAGAAAGTGAAACAAAGAGATGGACAGATGGATCTGTCCACGAGAGGTTAATGCATTAAAAGCTCCTGATCAACGATGTTCATCAGAGCGCTGAAGCTCTTATGAATAAAATGGCATCGGATGGATGGTCAAATGGAAAGAAGGACATAGAAAACATACCAACTTAATATCTCAAACCATAAATGAAAAACCACAGTGAAAATTCTCTTATTTCTAAGGACAATGAGGGG
Organism: Pteria penguin; assembly: GCA_035048485.1. Lineage (NCBI taxonomy): Eukaryota > Metazoa > Mollusca > Bivalvia > Pterioida > Pteriidae > Pteria > Pteria penguin. Next base: position 22,272,994 of record CM068581.1, read on the forward strand.
CAGGCGTGGTGTAGTGGTTAAGCGCTTGGATTGCGGCGCCGACGATCCGGGTTCGATTCCCGGATTGCGCCACTATGTTTAAGAGGTTGGTAACCTCCTGTTTCCATGTCGCGATATAACTGAAATATTGTTGAAAGCGACGTAAAACACCAATCAACCAACCAACCAACCATCTAAGGACAGTGACACAAACTTCACATGTAAGAGATCATACTACTGTCCTTTTCTAAGGACAATGACGCAAACTTCATACTACTGTCCTTTTCTAAGTTTAAAGTTTGGTAATTAACTATTGTAACATAACTATTTAGTCATGTGCTCACTTTAAATTACAAAAATGTAAAGTTAGAAAAGGACACTACAGACCACGTTTCACCTCTCGACAGATGATTTTCGGAATACTGATTTTCATGAGAAAGCTTTAACTTTTGTAAATGGGATCAGTTTCGATTTGCATATGTAGGAGCTCGTGATAAACATACACATTCAGCTTCACTTCAGTATCTTCTAGCATGACCGCAAAATATACTAAATGAAATGGTCTCAGACGAACAACACTGTAATATAGAAGGTCCAGCCCAATGAGAGACGTGTAATTTTCCATTTTAATCCTTATATACACGTACTGAGATATCGGGTATATACTCGGGTTTATAATAAAAAAAAACCATTAGTTGATAAAGATTGCACGATTCCCGGACGGCACCACTATGTTTAAAAGTTGGTTACCTCTTGCTTTAATATCACGTTGTGACAGAATAAAAAATGCTGAAAGCAACGCCAAACACCAACGTACCAACCAATAAATTGGTCATGTCTTGTTTTAATCCAGTAATTGATATCATTTTCAATCTGAGAATGCCGACTGAAATCTCTTTATGATTGTCACTACAGATGCCTGCTGCAGATTACAACTTACATCGTAGATGTACCCTTCAAATCAATTTGAATATCTTTATATTTCAATTAATTTTAAAGAGTAGGAGTAACTGATTTAGCACTCTGGATTTTTTTTTTCAAAGTACGAAACTGAACGATCTCTCTTCAAGAATTGCATTGCACTACCTTTGTTTATTCCACAAGTAAAACCTCGTGTACATACACATTCTGATTCTTTCTATTTTTACTTCAGAAGGCGAACCTGGTCCGCCGGGAATTCAAGGCCCACAAGGACAGCCAGGACAGAAAGGGGAAAAGGGGGGAGCTGGTCCGACTCCTGTCGGTAAGAGCTTAATGGCATAGACGATTTTTCCCCAATTTAACATAATGTAAGGGGCCTTGTGCCAGACATGCTACTTCTTGCAGGGATTTCCATTATGACGTTAATGCTAGCATAGTGACGTCAGAGTAAAATGACGCATTTTTACGACAGATATGGCATGGAAAAAAGAAATAAGAGCAATAGGAAAAAGGTCTATTCCCTACATACCTAAATATTAATTCTGTTAATGTGCAATTGACAGATCATCATGACACATAGATAATCGGTTGATCACGTAACAGTATGCAGTAAATGAACAGATTAATGTAACGTTAATTATTCAGTTCATTTAGACATTACTGCCATGTGTATAGTTTCTTATTTCAGCAGCTGTAAACGAGTGTCTTGCGACACCAAACCTTTGCCCGGTCAACTCTAGATGCGTGGATACTTTCACCAGTTATGAATGTAAATGTAACGACGGGTATCTAATGGATAGAAACAACTGCATAAGTAAGTCTTTATCATGACTGTCATCACCCGTGAAAGACTTTATCGTGACGGTTACCTGTTTAAGTAAATTTTTATCATGACTGTCATCATTTACATAAGTAAGTCTTTACCATGACTGCTATCACCTGTATAGGTAAGTCTTTATCATGACTGCCATCACCTGGATAGGTAAGTCTGTATCGTAACTGCCATCACCTACATAGGTAAGACTTTATCATGACTGCTATCACCTGTATAGGTAAGTCTTTACCATGACTGCCATACCTGCACGACTGCCATCACCTGCATAGGTAAGTCTTTATAGTGACTGTCATTACCTACATAATAAAGTCTTTATCATGGCGGTCATCATCTGTACGAGTAATACTTGACAATGGCTATTATCACCCAAATAAGTTATAGTTTTCTACGATTTCATATTATCTGCAATAGAGAAGTTTTTCCAAGACTTGCCTGCATCAGCGGGTCATTTTATTGACTGTTATTGCCAGGATAAGTAGGTCTCCACTGTGGCTGCTATCACCAGTATAAGAAATATTCTATCATGGCTATTAGATTTCTACAACATAAGCATAAACTATAACTTCTATTATTTTCACAATACTATAAGTGGTATTTAAGTAATATCTCACCATGGCTGTTGTCATCTGCATAAAACTGTATCCATGTATCTTGTTTTCACTTTTTTCTGTTTAAAAATAATTTGGGCAAACTTGTTATAGTGGTAAAGCGCTTGGCTTGCAATGTAAGCGATCTGGGTTCGATTTCCGGATTGTGACACTATGACAAGGAAGTAAATTATCGCCAACTTCCATGCCGCCGTTTAAAATTGTTGAAAGCGACGTAAACCCAAATCAATCAACCATCAATTAATAATAACAAGCTCATCAGAGTTTCATCTAGCCAAATTGAAGACGGCTTGATATGTATTTTCATTCCCCCGCCAGATATGGTAGGGGGCATTAAGTGTTTGCTTTGTCTGTCCTTCCGTTCATCCATCCATCTGTCCTTCCGTCACACATTAGTTTTCGGATGATAACTAAAGTACCTTCCATCATATACAAACCAAATTTGGATATATGCTTATTCATCAAGATGGGAAGAACTCTATTCATTTTAGGGTCAAAGATCAAGGTCACAGCTGACGAAGTAAACTGTTATTGGTTTCCGGATAATACCTCAAGCACCTTTCACTATGTTCAAACCAAAATTGGATATATGCTTACTTATTAAGAGTGGAAGAACCCTGTTGATTTTGGGGGTCAAAAGTCGAAGGTCAAAGTCACGGTTGACAAAATAGACTATTAATTATTGGTTTCCGGATGATAACTCAAGCAATTTTCATTATATTCAAACCAAGTTTAGATATATGCTTACTTTTCAAGAGAGGAAGAAGCCTATTGATATTAGGGTCCAAATGTCAAAGGTGAAGGTCACAGCTGATAGAAAAGGCTGAAACTATTGGTCTTTGTGATTTCGAATATAACCATACATCATTAACTGCTCATTGAAATTTGATTATAGTTCACATATTTTACAGGTCAAGTTCTTTAGAGGTAATTTGAAAATTCATCAAAAGAGAAGAATGCCTATAGATTTGAGGGTCAGTATATCAAAAGGCAAGGTCGCTGCTGGTAATATTTATAGGAGTTATGGCCCATGAAACTTATAATTTGGGAAAGTTTTGTTGCAGCTATGAATTAAGCCCATGCGGGGACATCTGTTTCACAAGCATGCTCTATTTTAATTTTTTTAATTTTCACAATTTTTGTTCAGCAGGCTTTTTTTTAACAATAATACTATACAAGTACTGCTGCTTTCGCTATTACGTCATTCATGTTGATTGTGACTCATGACTCATGGGTCGGGGCATCAAGAAATACACTTACGGACATATTTCTAGCTTTGAATTTCTACTTCGTTGATATATTCTCCAAGTGACTAGAATAGCTCAACCAACAGGGTTCCAGCTAAGGACCTTAAAGTCAGCAGTCCGTTCAACTTATGTGGCCTTTGTCTAGATATCTTTTATGTACAATCCATGGATGTTATTGATGAAAGCAGCTATGGGTTATACGTAAATGATTATACTTTTCTGTAAACCACAATATATTGGCCATGTGACAGAAAATTTGTCGCAAAAGAGCGTTTTTGAATTATATCTGTATATTTTGATTTTAGACGATGACGAGTGTGCGCGTCATAATGGAGATTGTGAACAGATTTGTATAGACAGTATAGGAAGTTATTCATGTCGATGTCGCCCTGGTTTCCAGCTCTTGGCTAATGGAAAGTCATGTATAGGTAGGGACTAGAAATCGAACTACTTACAGCTTTGTAATAGATTTCATTTGAGATTTTGAGTAAAATGTCAGATGTAATACTTATAAAGCATCTTTTAATAAGTTTTGAATAACCCCAAATAATTTATATCATTTGTGAACGGAAAACGTGAACTCAATGAGCGTTCTACAAGATTTAACAGAACATGTATTCGGAAGTTGTCATATTTCTAGCGTCGACTACATCAACAGTTACAGTTGTGGACAGGAATTTCAATGGATTTAAATAAAATTGAGCCTTTTCCATTACTTGTAGGCATACATTGTTTAAGTTAAAACTACTATTCTATATGTAAAAGGATGAACAATTAGTATGTCATAGCTAATTTCAGGGAAGAAAATCAAGGACGGAAAAAGAACTAAATAATTATATAGCTTCCTCCTTGATCATTTACAAAGTCTTTGTCACGAAAGAGCTCAAATGTAGAAAGAGCATAAATCGGTATATATGCGCGTATCTAGAGGGAAAAGGAGGGGAGTGGTATTAGTGGTAGGTGTTTCAGGACCTCATAAAATCAGCTAAATATATACTATGATTATGAAAACAGTTTGACATGCCCTCATTTTAAAGGGTTTGGGGTTTTCATATCCCCCGCAACGAAGTTTTTTTGGGGGGGAGGGGGGGTATATTGGAATCACCTTGTCCGTTTGTCTGTCTGTCTGTCCGTCAGTCCAGAAAACTTTAACCTTTCCATAACTTTTGAATCCGTTCAAAAATTCCGTAGGGAATATATATTCACATCCGTTTATCTATGGTCAGATAGTTAACGTTTCGGCCACAGGCCTTTTTTCAAAACGATGAAATTACATGGTTATAGAGTCACCTGTTGTTGTCTTTCACGGTGTTCATATTCAACGGAGTCCAAAACAGATCTCTATTGAGTGATCGTCAAATGCCCGACATGACACATTTTTGCACATTTGTTCATTATGACATCATAAATAAATGGCCCGTCAAACATGAATTTGTTTATGACGTAAAAATGGAACTTCGTAAAGGGCGTGGTTAAAGTTGGATATGGCGATCCCTCAATTCACCCTTCCACGGTTCGTAAAAGTACGTGACATTCAGTCCTTTTTAATTGTTCTATCTATGACGTCATAAACAAATGCGCTGTTTGTCGGAGTTTTGTCGGACCTCAGATGACGTCATCACAATAAAAAATTGTGTTTTGTGGAAGGGTGACTTGTCTTGCTGTCACAGTGACGCGAGCCTGCACGCATGACGTCGCGCTCCTACACCAGAGTTTGCGGCGGCGCTTTTATGACGTCATTGACGTCATGTTGCGAAATGGATACGTGTTATCTCGCTCCACTTGATAATCAGGCCAGAGGAATCCTCTGCAAAATGGATACGTTAACTATCTGAGCATAAATAAACGGACATAACTTTTGAGCCCCAAAAAATGGGGTCTTCATAATATACATGTGTATTCCTTGTGGCAAGACCATTCTGTCGGTTCCAAAATTTTTGACCTCGTGACGGGGCCTTGACATTTGAACTAATTTTAAAACTTTAACCTTGGCCATAACTTTTGTACCGAATGCGATGGGGCTTTCAGACTATACATGTGTGGCAAGACCTGTCTGTCGGTACCAAAATTTTGACTTCGTGATCTTGACGTTTGACCTAGTAGTCTACTTTTGAAAAAAATTAACCTTAGCCATAATTTTTGAAACAAAAGAGATGGGACCTTCATATTACACATTTGTATGCCTTGTAGCAAGACCTGTCTGTCAGTATCAAAATTTTTGACCTCGTGACCCATACCTTGATCTTTACACTACTTCAAATTTTGTTGCCGCGGGAGTATTTGTCCCGTTAGGACAGTTCTTGTTTGAAAACGTTTCAACCCCACCCTTGGAAAAAATTCCGAATCTGCGCATGAAATATCATACCCCCGGAGTTGTCATAGTTTTCGTCGTCCGTATACAAAACTTTAAAGGAGCATGGTCCGCTTGAAGTCGGGAAAAGTAAAAAAAAAAAAAGTAAACCGAGTTCTTAAACATTAATCGATTGTTAGTATATTATCTAAGACGTGTAAAAAATATTGTTACCAACATCGATGGCGTTAACGAGATATCCCCGTTTTAAATTTGCAACATAACCATGCCAACTCTTTGACTATTGACGAGGACGGTCCAAGGAAATCACATGACAATGAAGCTCGAGCTTTACCCGATTCTATCATATGTTCCACTTTTCTTTTTTTTTTTTTGCCTCGGAGTCTTAGTGTTTTCTACCACACTTTCGCTTTTTTCCCGTGCTCGTATTCCTCCATGTGAACCATTATTGTTGTTTTCTACAGTGAATATCTGCGCACGCGCAGGATTATGGGCGGAGCATCGCCTTATTTGAAAAATTGAAACCACTAAATTTAATTCGACTCAGTTACATGTACCTTTATTTTAGGAAAACATTGAGTAATTTTAGTTTAAAATTTTGCAATTAACACAAAATTTATAATTTATGCAATACAGGAAAAATAAGATATTGTCGTAATTTATCCTTTTCATTCTATAATTTTCCGGTCTCGGACCAGGTCCCTTTAACATGGGCTATATCTTTTGAACCGGAAAAGCTACAGCATTGATATTTCATATTTAAATTCCTAATGACCAGGGTTTTAAATTGGTGTCGTGACTTTTGACACAGTATCATTGACCTTGGACTTTGACTTACTTTTAAAAAAACCTATGACCTCGGCTAAATCTTTTAAAATGGAAAAGTTGCAATTTTTATATTTTACATATGGATTCTCATGACCAGAGCTTTCAATTGATATCATGACTTTTGACCCAATGATTTCGACCTTTGACTGATTTACATTTAAGAAATTTTAACATCAGCTATATCTTTTGAACCAAAAAAGGTATAGCTTTCATATTTCACATATGGATTCCTCACGTTAATGGTAATGCAAAGCAATTCTGGTCTATAATTTGGTAAAATGGGTCCGTCCGTCTGTCTGTCCGTCCGTCTGTTGTCAACATTTTGCGTTTAGCATTTGCAATCCGGTCATACCGTCCTTAACGGTTTCTTGTTGCTGTTGTTATAGGTAATCTGTATCGTTGTATTGCTATTGTTATAGGTAATCTGTATCGCTGTATTGCTGTTATTATAGGTAATCTGCATTGTTGTATTGCTGTTGTTATAGGTAATCTGTATCGTTGTATTGCTATTGTTATAAGTAATTTGTATAGTTGTATTGCTGTTGTTATAGGTAATCTGTATGGTTGTATGGCTGTTATTATAGGTAATCTGTATCGTTGTATTGCTGTTGTTATATGTAATCTGTATCGTTGTATTGCTGTTGTTATAGGTAATCTGTATCGTTGTATTGCATTTGTTATAGGTAATCTGTATCGTTGTATTGCATTTGTTATAAGTAATCTGTATCGTTGTATTGCTGTTGTTATAGGTAATCTGTACCGCTTTATTGCTGTCGTATAGGTAATCTATATCGTTGTATTGCTGTTGTTATAGGTAATCTGTATTGTTCTATTGCTGCTGTTATAGCTAATCTTTATCGTTGTATTCCTGTTGTTATAGGTAAACTGTATCGTTGAATTGCTGTTGATATATGTAATCTGTATCGTTGTACTGCTTTCTTTATAGGTAATCTGTGTCGTTGTATTGCTGTTGTTATGTGTAATCTGTGTCGTTGTATTGCTGTTGTTATAGGTAATCTGTATCGTTGTATTGCTGTTGTTATAGGTAATCTGTATCATTGTATTGCTGTTGTTATATGTAATCTGTGTCGTTGTATTGCTGTTGTTATAGGTAATCTGTATCGTTGTATTGCTGTTGTTATATGTAATCTGTGTCGTTGTATTGCTGTTGTTATAGGTAATCTGTATCGTTGTATTGCTGTTGTTATGTGTAATCTGTGTCGTTGTATTGCTGTTGTTATAGGTAATCTGTATCGTTTTATTGCTGTTATTATAGGTAATCTGTATCGCTGTATTGCTGTTGTTATAGGTAATCTGTGTCGTTGTATTGCTGTTGTTATAGGTAATCTGTATCGTTGTATTGCTGTTGTTATATGTAATCTGTGTCGTTGTATTGCTGTTGTTATAGGTAATCTGTATCGTTGTATTGCTGTTGTTATGTGTAATCTGTGTCGTTGTATTGCTGTTGTTATAGGTAATCTGTATCGTTTTATTGCTGTTATTATAGGTAATCTGTATCGCTGTATTGCTGTTGTTATAGGTAATCTGTATAGTTGTATTGCTATTGTTATAAGTAATTTGTATAGTTGTATTGCTGTTGTTACAGGTAATCTGTATGGTTGTATGGCTGTTATTATAGGTCATCTGTATCGTTGTATTGCTGTTGTTATATGTAATCTGTGTTGTTGTATTGCTGTTGTTATAGGTAATCTGTATCTTTGTATTGCTGTTGTTATAGGTAATCTGTATCGTTTTATTGTTTTTGTTATAGGTAATCTGTATTGTTGTATTCTTGTTGTTATAAGTAATCTGTATCTTTGTATTGCTGTTGTTATAGGTAATCTGTATCATTTTATTGCTGTTGTTATAGGTAATCTGTATAGTTGTATTGCTATTGTTATAAGTAATTTGTATAGTTGTATTGCTGTTGTTACAGGTAATCTGTATGGTTGTATGGCTGTTATTATAGGTCATCTGTATCGTTGTATTGCTGTTGTTATATGTAATCTGTGTCGTTGTATTGCTGTTGTTATAGGTAATCTGTATCTTTGTATTGCTGTTGTTATAGGTAATCTGTATCGTTTTATTGTTTTTGTTATAGGTAATCTGTATTGTTGTATTCTTGTTGTTATATGTAATCTGTATCTTTGTATTGCTGTTGTTATAGGTAATCTGTATAGTTGTATTGCTATTGTTATATGTAATTTGTATAGTTGTATTGCTGTTGTTACAGGTAATCTGTATGGTTGTATGGCTGTTATTATAGGTCATCTGTATCGTTGTATTGCTGTTGTTATATGTAATCTGTATCGTTGTATTGTTTTTGTTATAGGTAATCTGTATTGTTGTATTCTTGTTGTTATATGTAATCTGTATCTTTGTATTGCTGTTGTTATAGGTAATCTGTATAGTTGTATTGCTATTGTTATAAGTAATTTGTATAGTTGTATTGCTGTTGTTACAGGTAATCTGTATGGTTGTATGGCTGTTATTATAGGTCATCTGTATCGTTGTATTGCTGTTGTTATATGTAATCTGTATCGTTTTATTGCACGAAATTGAGATGAGCTTATGCTATACCCCGGTTTAGGAAATTGGGTAAGGTCGGGTTTGTGAGAATTATAAGTGATACATGAATGAAAGTTGGTGTACATGTTCATCTTAACATACTGAGAGGAAACTATGCATTCGATTCTCCATCTGACATACACTTTCCTCTTGACTGTGACCAAATCAAGGTCAAATTAACTCATATTAAAGGCGCGTTATGTTTGATTGACACACATTCCATGGAGGTGATCTAGGTAATGATTTAACAATGTTTGAGTGATTATCGTTCCGTTGTATCGTTGTATTGCTGTATTATTGTTCATTTGTACCGTTGTATTGTTGTGGGTCAAATATTTGATATTGTAGTGTTTTTATCGTTCAGTTTTATTGTTGTATTTTTGTGTTGTTTTGGGTCATTTGTATTTTTGTATTGTTATGGGGCATTTGTATCGTTGTATTGTTGTGGGTCATATGTTTTGTTACATTGTGGTGATGTTATGGTTCAGTTCTATTGTTGTACTGTTGTGGGTTATTTGTATCTTTGTAGTATCGTGTTGTTGCGGGTGATTTGCTTCGTTTCATTATGGTATTGTTATGACTTATTCATATCGCTAATATCTATGTGTATGTTCAGATATCATGTATATATATATATATCTTTGTCCTTGTTCAGATATCGACGAATGTCTGACTGGATCAGCCACCTGCCAAAATAATTCAGAATGTATTAATACAGTGTCGAGTTACGAGTGTCGCTGTACATCCGGGTTTCAGATCTCCTCCGGGGAATGTATTAGTGAGTATTGACACTATGTTTATATAGAATTATTTAATATGACTTAAGTACATTAAAATTTTGATGATTACCTTAAATGTGATCATGAAAAAGACAATACCGGTATGTTTGATGGTATGTGTTTCGTTGTCAAGCAGTTTCATGGCATTAAATGATCCGGTATTCAGGATTTGCCGACCTCGTCATTTAATCCGCTCGCCTAAAATCGCTGTTATTTTCATTTTTCTTGATATATCGCCAAGAAACATGTAGATTAAATACATTTTGTCTTAAGTAATTATGCCAAATATTTCTGAATTAATTATAACATAAAAGAACTGAAATAGATGTGTAATAGGGAGATTAATAAGGCCAAGAATGATAACTCTGTAGGAATGATAATTTTCAAAATGCCATGTTTCTTAGCCCCTCTACAGCTTTACACAAATTTTTACTTGAGTGCTGACGAACGGGGCGGCGGAGACTCTATTACGGGCCTGTCCACACCTTTTCAGATGAAACAAGATCTTGAGCCTCATTTCCTATGACTGTTCATGGGTACTCCTACAGAGCAAGGATCTGAGCTAGCTTACAGACGGGCAGAGCACGGTTGACTTAAGTTGATGTCGCTTAACATAATTTTGATACCAGCATATTAATCCATAAAACGTTTCATGTTAAAATTTTTATGACCTCTCGTATCGAGAAACCTGTAGATCCCTGTTCTCCATATGGAGGATCATTTATAAACTTTTAGATGTGTGTCCTTCGGTTGTACTGTGTTTTCGGTTAGTGGGAAGGTGTGTGTCCGTTTACCGGTAACTATACCAAATGAGAGACGTTTGTTACTTAAATTGACCGTCCTAATTCGGTATCGTAAATGTAATACAATCGAAGTTTTTGGAATGTCGTTTTCTGGGTTTATCAGACTGTAATTTGTGTCATACAGCATGGTCAGGTGACTTCTTTCTTCTGAATTCTGACCTGCTGTAGTTTAGTCATCTTGACGAAGCCAATGCATTTAACTATTCAAGACAAGCATAAAGAACAACGTATTATTTTTGCGTAGATAAATTTTAGTCATATTCAAGTTGAATTTTGTTTTAATTTAATAGACAATGTATCTTTTTAGCTTTATACCAAGTGGTGTTATTTTCGGTTAAGACTAAGTGACCACGACTATGTTTCGTATAGGAGGTGTTAGGACGTCACCTTTGGCAGGACGAATGGTGACCGGCATTGCCATATGTCATTATTACTATTACAAATGTTTATAAACTGATATTCTTAAGAAAAACTTTTCAGATATCTCTTACACAAATATAGGTACCTTTGATACAATTTTAATGATTTCTTCCAGCCAGATGTAGTACAATCGATACTAGTCCTGGCTCAGGCCTGCCAGGTCCCGTGTTAAAGTCCGAATAGCGTCTTTCCGATGAGACAATACAAACAAAAATCATTGTCATGATAAAAGTGAAAAAATATCCCTCACTGCTTCGTGTGGATTCTTTGCATAAATCGAAATTTCTGTGCAAGGAAAAAGAGGAGTTACTGGCTCAGGTATGTGGCAGAAGTTACCATGGAGCTATACAATACATGAATAAAAATAATATACTAGAACATATAACACATTACAAAAATATTTGATTGTGGTGCAATTACGATACCGACTTAGGACGGTCATTTAATTTGACAAAAGCCAAACAAGTGGTGTGGTTAACCGGTTTACGGGCCCACTTTCCTACTCACCGTAACAGCAGAACAATCAAAGGACGTACATTTAAAAATTTATAAATAATCCTCCATGTAAAGAACAAGGGTCAACAGGTGTCGCATATTGAGAGGTCATAAAAATATAAACACGTAAGGTATTGTAAAACACATAATGGTATAAAAATATATGCGACATCAACATGATAAACCGTGCTCTGCCAGTCTGAAAGCGAGCTAAGACCCTAGGAGTCCCGACTAACAGTCAGAGGGGACGAGGTTCAGGACCATGTCTCCTCTGAAAGAGGTTTGGACAAGGCCCGTCATATAGTCCCCACCGCCCTGTTAGTCAGCGTGCAACGTTCAAGTAAAAGTCTGCATAAGGCTGTAGAGGGGCCAAATACAAGACCTATAGTCTTTTTGATGATCTCAATATCATATTGTCTATTTAGAAGACGTTTGACTATTTCATTACATGATAAAATAACGTTATCGGAGCCTTTTACTTTCCTTAGTTTATATACGAGATCACTGTAAAAATTAGGATGGGAAATTCCATTGGATACATTTGAAAAAGTTGAAAAGAAATATTTCCAAATTTAGATAGAAGTTCTGAATAAGATCTGAAGAATTTGCCGAATGTTTTTCTTAGCTTGTGATATCTGTAACCCTGAGTTAAAAGTTTAGTAGTAATTTGTAAAATTCCAAAACATCGGTGCAGCCTCTGACAAATCGAACTAATTGAGATATATAGATACCATATGATGGGAGTCGAGGGACATCGCCATCCAAGTAAGGGAAATTTACAATAGGAAATCCAAAATCCTCACGTTTATGTTTATCATAAATATTAGTATATATTAGGTGATTGATAATTCTGATGTTTAAATCTAAGAAAGGTGTAGATTTATCTCAAGTATTAGCTTTATTCAATGTGAGCTCTGGTGGATATATTTCTGATATAAATTGTTCGAATTCAGGGTTGTCGATAACCAAAATGTCATCCAGATATCTGCAAGTATTATTGAATTTGTCAATGAGGTCAAAACGTTTTGATTTTGGAATAGAAACCATAAAATCCCTCTTATAACAATAAAGAAATAAATCTGCTATCAGAGGCGCGCAGTTAGTACCCATAGGAATCCCAACTATTTGTTGATATATCTTGCCATCAAATTGCACAAATATATTATTCATGAGAAAATCTAGTGCTTTACATAATTCCTTGCAAGTCCAGTATTTATATGAAGTATATTGTTTGTTGGAAAAGAATCCGGAGTTATTGGAAGTACAATGCATAAAACACATGTCTATAATAAGTTAGTGAAATAGTTTTGATGTCACCTTTAACAACAAATAAATCCTCCATTTCTTCAATTTAATGACGCCATATAATGATATGAAATGATACACACGTGTAGATATCAACGAGTGTGTGATCAAGAACGGGAGATGCCAGCATGTATGTAACGACAACATTGGAAGTTACAGCTGTAGCTGTAACAGCGGTTACACTCTCAATCCAGACATGCATACCTGTTCAGGTAAGTCATCTTATGAAATGAATTCCAGTGATCACTTTGGTATTGACAGGTACAGTAAGTCAACTTATCAGTATCATAACTCTGTACTCATTATACATACATCTTTTCGCTTCACCAACTATGCAGGGTGTACCTAAGCAAATCAGCAATTGGGTTAGACCCATGTCACGGTTGACATCGCCTTACTTTCAATCTAAAGTATTGAAAAGTGAGCATATGGCTTAAACTTTTAATTAATTGTAATTTGAATTAAAGACTATTGATACTGTTTTGACTGGATAATATAGTGTGGTCAGTTGATTGTCCTATCGATATGGTGTGTTGACTGGATTATAGGGTGTGGTGTGGTCAGTTAATTGTCCTATTGAAACGGTGTTTTGACTGGATGATAGGGTGTGTTCAGTTGTTTGTCCTATTGATATGATGTGTTGACTGGATGATAGGGTGTGGTGTGGTCAGTTGGTTGTCCTATTGATATGATGTGTTGACTGGATGATAGAGTGTGGTCAGTTGTTTGTCCTATTGATATGATGTGTTGATTGGATGATAGAGTGTGGTCAGTTGTTTGTCCTATTGATATGATGTGTTGACTGGATGATAGAGTGTGGTGTGGTCAGTTGATTGTCCTATTGATATGATGTGTTGATTGGATGATAGAGTGTGTTCAGTTGTTTGTCCTATTGATATGATGTGTTGACTGGATGATAGGGTGTGGTGTGGTCAGTTGGTTGTCCTATTGATATGATGTGTTGACTGGATGATAGGGTGTGGTGTGGTCAGTTGTTTGTCCTATTGATATGATGTGTTGATTGGATGATAGAGTGTGGTCAGTTGTTTGTCCTATTGATATGATGTGTTGACTGGATGATAGGGTGTGGTGTGGTCAGTTGTTTGTCCTATTGATATGATGTGTTGATTGGAAGATAGAGTGTGGTCAGTTGTTTGTCCTATTGATATGATGTGTTGACTGGATGATAGGGTGTGGTGTGGTCAGTTGTTTGTCCTATTGATATGATGTGTTGATTGGATGATAGAGTGTGTTCAGTTGTTTGTCCTATTGATATGATGTGTTGATTGGATGATAGGGTGTGGTGTGGTCAGTTGATTGTCCTATTGATATGATGTGTTGATTGGATGATAGAGTGTGTTCAGTTGTTTGTCCTATTGATATGATGTGTTGACTGGATGATAGGGTGTGGTGTGGTCAGTTGGTTGTCCTATTGATATGATGTGTTGACTGGATGATAGAGTGTGGTCAGTTGTTTGTCCTATTGATATGATGTGTTGATTGGATGATAGAGTGTGGTCAGTTGTTTGTCCTATTGATATGATGTGTTGACTGGATGATAGAGTGTGGTCAGTTGGTTGTCCTATTGATATGATGTGTTGACTGGATGATAGGGTGTGGTGTGGTCAGTTGGTTGTCCTATTGATATGATGTGTTGACTGGATGATAGGGTGTGGTGTGGTCAGTTGTTTGTCCTATTGATATGATGTGTTGACTGGATGATAGAGTGTGGTCAGTTGATTGTCCTATTGATATGATGTGTTGACTGGATGATAGAGTGTGGTCAGTTGATTGTCCTATTGATATGGTGTGTTGACTGGATGATAGGGTGTGGTGTGGTCAGTTGGTTGTCCTATTGATATGGTGTGTTGACTGGATGATAGGGTGTGGTCAGTTGATTGTCCTATTGATATGGTGTGTTGACTGGATGATAGGGTGTGGTGTGGTCAGTTGATTGTCCTATTGATATGGTGTGTTGACTGGATGATAGGGTGTGGTGTGGTCAGTTGATTGTCCTATTGATATGATGTGTTGACTGGATGATAGGGTGTGGTGTGGTCAGTTGGTTGTCCTATTGATATGATGTGTTGATTGGATGATAGAGTGTGGTGTGGTCAGTTGATTGTCCTATTGATATGATGTGTTGACTGGATGATAGGGTGTGGTGTGGTCAGTTGGTTGTCCTATTGATATGATGTGTTGATTGGATGATAGGGTGTGGTGTGGTCAGTTGATTGTCCTATTGATATGATGTGTTGACTGGATGATAGGGTGTGGTGTGGTCAGTTGGTTGTCCTATTGATATGATGTGTTGATTGGATGATAGGGTGTGGTGTGGTCAGTTGATTGTCCTATTGATATGGTGTGTTGACTGGATGCTAGGATGTGGTGTAGTCAGTTGTTTGTCCTATTGATATGGTGTGTTGATTGGATGATAGGGTGTGGTCAGTTGTTTGTCCTATTGATATGATGTGTTGACTGGATGATAGGGTGTGGTGTGGTCAGTTGGTTGTCCTATTGATATGATGTGTTGATTGGATGATAGGGTGTGGTGTGGTCAGTTGATTGTCCTATTGATATGATGTGTTGACTGGATGATAGGGTGTGGTGTGGTCAGTTGGTTGTCCTATTGATATGATGTGTTGATTGGATGATAGGGTGTGGTGTGGTCAGTTGATTGTCCTATTGATATGGTGTGTTGACTGGATGCTAGGATGTGGTGTAGTCAGTTGATTGTCCTATTGATATGGTGTGTTGACTGGATGATAGGGTGTGGTGTGGTCAGTTGATTGTCCTATTGATATGGTGTGTTGACTGGATGCTAGGATGTGGTGTAGTCAGTTGATTGTCATATTGATATGGTGTGTTGACTGGATGATAGAGTGTGGTGTAGTCAGTTGGTTGTTCTATTGATATGGTGTGTTGACTGGGTAAGAATGTGTGGTCAGTTGTTTGTCCAGTTGATATGGTGTATTAACTGAATGAAAACATGTGGTCAGTTGATTGTCCTATTGATATGGTGTGTTGACTGGATGATAGGGTGTGGTCAGTTGATTGTCTGATTGATATGGTGTATTTACTGGATGGTAGAGTCTGATCAGTTGATTGTCCTATTGATATGGTGTGTTGACTGGATGATAAGGTAATTTAAACTGAATATTATCTAAAATCGAAAATCTAAGCAGTATTAATACTATTTCAAAAGCAATACACCCACCTAAGGTCAGGGTTACGGTTAGGGTTAGGCTCACTCCGTGTCTATTCAATATTTATCTAGCATACCTTGCAACTTTATCATTAATTTTCGGGATGCCTTTGTTTACGCTTTTTCATATGCAGTTATATCAAGATACTGAACAAGAGCGGAGTCCCCAAGAGTTGTGACAGTTATAGCATATCAAATTATATACCAACATACTATGACCACAATTAATATTACGTGAAAATAAAACAAAGTAAAATTAATTTGAGGATCAAGAAAATGTCTGGAGGGGCACAGGGTTACTGATGGTTGCCTTTGACCTTTGACCCATCTATATCTTTACATCTCTACAAAGACTTTCAGTTTGTTACAAAGACAAAAATATTTGAAAAAGTACTTGGAGTTTGTAATGTTTGAGTTTCATTGGATTTCACCTTTTTCAGGTGGATTTAGCATTAATACTAAAACACATCAATTATAAACGACGATGCATACTGTGAGTTTCTTTCTTTTAGTTTGAGGGGGGGGGGTTATATTGGAATGACCTCGTCTGTCTGTCTGTTTGTCTCTTTGTCTGTCTGTCTGTTTGTTTGTCCATCTGTCTGTACAGAAAACTTTAACCTTGGCCATCACTTTTGAACCAAAAAAGATGGGGTCTTCATACTACACATGTATATTCCTTGTGGCAAAACCTTTCTGTCGGTAACGAAATGTTTGACCTCGTGATCTTGACCTGACGTTTGACCTACTTTTGAAAAACTTCAACTTTAGCCATAACTTTTGAACCAAAAGTGATGGGGCCTTCATTCTAAATATGTGTATTTCTAGTGGCAAGAACTGTCTGTCGGTACCAAAATATTTGACCCCGTGACCTTGACCTTGACCTTTGACCTACTCTTGAAAAACTTAACTTAGCCATAGTTTTGGAACTAAAAGAGATGGGGCCTTCATACTACACATATATATTCTTTGTGGCAAGACCTGTCTATCGGTATCAAAATTTTTGACCTCGTGACCTTGACTAGTGACTCTTACCTTGGTTTTTGCTCTACTTCGAAGTCTGGAGGTATTTGTCCCGTTAGAACAGTTCTGGTTTTTTTTTCTAATAAAGTTCCAAACTGTGAGTACGAGTTTAAAGGGTTTAACGTGTCCATAGATACAAAGAATACAAAAGTACATCATTGCACGATGTTTAGAATGGTTCAGCAGTACAAGTACCGAATCCAGCAGGTACCGAATTAATCAATTTGGAAAACACTGAATTCACTAGCATTTACTGGGTACACAGAAGTTAGTTTTCGGTTCGTAATTCAGTTTGATAAACGAAAGAAAGAGCTGAATTCGGAGTAGCATCCAGTAGGGTGCTAAGGGAGTATCGAAATCACCAGGTGCTGAATCCACCAGGTACCGAATTCACCATTTTGGAAACTACCAAAGTTACCAGGTACCGAATTCAACAGCATTTATGGTGAGATTTTAATATACAATAACACCATAACAGTTATACAAGATGGTGACGTAGTAATATAGATATCTATATCACAGTAATGCCAGATGGTGACGTAGTAATATAGATATCTATATCACAGTAATGCCAGATGGTGACGTAGTAATATAGATATCTATATCACAGTAATGCCAGATGGTGACATAGTTGATTTTGAGAGAATGTTGTAATGGCAGTGTTTTGTTTTTCTTCAAATCAGGTCCGTTATAAGGATCCTTCCCAATGGAAATTTCTTAGAATTTTCCCCAAATTTGTCTAAATCTCCTCCAAACATTGATCTTTTAGTGTTATGCAAATGGGACAAAAATTCCAAAATGAAAAGGTATAAGTACCTTTGAAAAATAAAAAAAGAAAACACCGAATAGATTTCATTACATTGATGATGGCGACGCGATGAGGTGATAGATGACGGTGATGCTGATCTGTACTTTCTGATCTTTTTACAGATGTCGACGAATGTGCATCCAGTAATCCATGTGGTAGCTACTCTGTATGTTCTAATACACCTGGAAGTTATAGGTGTGTTTGTAATAAAGGATACACAATGGGATCGCTGGGATGTGTAGGTAAGTTATTTGTTACGGTGGTTGTTCTTCGGTAGGCCATGTATTTGCTCATGCTTCTTTGCTATGCAAATTTTATAAATGATGCATTGGTTGACTATTGACGGTGAACGTAAATGATTCAGGGTGTCGATCTGCGATGGGATCAGTCTGTTTTATAAATATTCACGTTATCTCTTATCTTTTTGCACCAAACAAACTTGTACATTAAGCGAAATATTCGTAAAAGTTGAAAAACAGCGAGGAAACAAGTAGTACATTTGTATAATTCCTTCATAATATGCTTTGGTTTGTATGACTGTATGTGACAAAGCATAATGTAATCATTTCTGAAATGGGGGTATTTTTAGATATTGACGAATGTCTTGTGTACAATGGACGGTGTAATCAATACTGCAACAACTCAGATGGCAGTTATCGTTGTTCATGTCATCTAGGATACCAGTTGATGTCAGACGGAATCACGTGCCGAGGTAGGATAACATTACTGCATGGGGTCGTTCTAGACAAAAATCCAAATTTCAAGTAATAAGGTGAGTACATTTGTATTACAATGGCTGGAAATTTCATGTTGACTTAAGCTAAACTTTAATACATCATCCCAGTAAGTGCAGCTCAGTATGTATGTATACTTTAGGTGTGGTCAGAAGGGTTCCGATTGCAAGCCCCATTTGGAGACTCGTCTTCTTCAGGTCTTCCAGCTTATGTGATAAAAAAGTAAAACCCTTTGCCCTTGTCACGATAGATATTGTAGTCTTGCCCCATGATGTCTTGCGCTACGGTAGCGAAAGGCATCATGGGACAAAACTATAGATATTGGAAAATACAAGCTCCCTTACTGCTGCATACAACAAAATTGTTGTTATTTATACGCTACCAGTCCTTTTCTAAGTTAATTCTCTTTCGTACTGCATCTTCCTATTGTGTTTTTTGAACATGAACAATTTCCATTGTTTTACATACGGCGTGACTTGCGTGATGATTCTGATCCCAAAGTCACGTTTTTCACACTTTTCACCTTATGGTCGAAAATAATAATAATAAATAATAATAATAATAATAATAAATACTCCTGGTAAATACCGAAATATCTATTGGCGGATCTAGAGATCTTTTGAAAAAAGGGGTTGTGACCTTCCATGAATGCATTTCAGTCAGGAAAGGGATGAAGATGGAGAACAGGGCACGTCATTTATGCTCCATAGTGAGATTCTAGACGGAGTTTCAAGGGAAACCCCCCCCCCCCAGCTTTTATACGCCCTCATAAAAATGTGGCCCCATAATATTATATAGTATTGTCGTCCGTTTGTCCGTCTGTCCGCACCATCTCGTATTTGCCACTCCTCCTAAACCCGTTGGGGAGTTTGATGAAACTTGGTACAAAGAAAGAATACTATATATGGATGTTCATATTGGAAGGGGAATACTGTCCAAAAACATTTACAGGGATTATGGCCCTTGGACTTAAATTTTCTTAAAATGCCTTGTCATTGCAACTCTTAAAGCCTTTTTGCGGATTTTGATGAAACTTTAAACAAAGAAAGAACATCTTATGAAGATGTGCATATTCGAAAGTGAATGCTGTCCAAAAACATTACAAGAGGTTTGGCCCTTGGACTAAGAGTTTATTGTATTTTTCTATGCAAAATAACTTGTCTTCGCAACTCCTCACTAATCTTGTGGTGGATTTTTATGAAATTTGGTACAAAGAACGATCACATTATATAGATGTGGATATTTAACAGGAATTTTCACATCTCAAAATTGAATACAACTGTTGTTAGTGTATTTATGAGAAATAATGGATGCGCAATCAATTAACCTACAAGCAATTGAAAAAGAAAACTGAATTATTTTACCAGTATCAAAGGTCATTTAAATTTACACAGCTAGATTTGATACTTAGTTCCAGTTTGTATGACACATAGAATAACAAAATGTAGGTGCATTATGTGCCGGGTTAGTGGTGCCCCATTTAAAACTCGCCTCTTATATTGATGTGGAGTGGACGGCGGGCGTCATCTATTGGTTTCCGGACTGTAACTCCTATAACTATTAAGATATAGTAATGAAACTTCACACACATACTACCCATGAACTGAGGGTGTGCCCCATTGATTTCCATATCTAAAGGTTAAGGTCATAGGGAATAAATTGATAACTGAAAATGGTTTTAGGATTATAACTGTAACTGCAGTTACATTCCACCTATTTTTATGAAACTTCATATACATACTTGCCACGAGTCATGGATGTGTCTTGTCAATTTTGGCATCTAAAGGTCAAAGGTTATGGTCATAAGGCCTTGATAAGTGAATATGGTTTGCGGACTGTAACTGTATTTACATGTACATTCTACCTATTGTTGTGAAACCTCACACACATACTTCCCATAAGCCAAGGATGTGCCATATAGATTTCAGGATGAAAAGGTCGAAGGTCAAGTCATAAGGCTTTGATGAATGAAAATAGTTTCTGGGACTATAACTATAGTTACATTCCAGCTATCATGAAAATTCACAGACATAATCACCATGAGTTATGGATGTGCCCTAGTAATTTCTTGATCGATGTCAAATGTCAAGATCATAAGGCTTTAACTAGTGAATATGATTTCCGGACTATAACTGTATTTACGTTCCACCTATTGTTCTGAAAATCCATATACATGCTCCCCATGAAGGACGTGCCCTATTGATTTCGAGATCAAAAGGTCAAAGGTCAAGGTCATTGTTTTATCTTGTGACTCCGTCTAGAATGTCACTATGGAGCATAAATGACGTGCCCAGTGGTTGGAACTGAAACCCTTAAATTTGCCAGAATGACCCAGAGAAGTCGAGTAGATGTACGTTTATCGGACTAACACCTGTCCGACGCGTAGACAAAGTTATTAGTCCCTCTTTCTCGGAAGGGAGGGAGTTAGGAGTAACGTCACCTCCGCCACTGAGATTGAACATACATAAGAGTACCGTGGCTTGAATTAAAGACATACATCCCTCCTCTTGTTATTGCCAAAAAATGCACACTTCGCCGCATGCGTGATCCCTGCTAACAGTTATGGTCTGTTAATTTGTCATAAATCTTAAGCGTTATACATTTCTCTTCCCATTTATCCTAATTAACGTATATTATATCAAAGCTGAAGAGGTACTTCACTTCAAATGTTGACTTAAATAATGCTTACGTGTTATCACGGAACTTTTATAGTCTTTTCTAAAGACATTGACTGGCATTTACATTCTCTATATTTGAATCCTTTCCTGTTGTTTGGGAAGTAGTAATATTTTGAGGTCATAGAAAGATTGTTCCTTTGAGAGCTAATCTTTCATGCATGTTAAACAAATACGGATTTACAAAGACGTTTTAATAGTTATAGGGTAACTCTAACTCAGTTTAAAGGGGACAGATGTTGTGTAGTTTAGTTGGCAAGATGCTTAGCTCGTGACCTAAAGGTCCCGGGTTAAAATCTGAACAATTAATCTGTCTCTGGGATGATACAGTAAAAACCCAAACCCCTTGTAAGCGTAGACGACACACACACACATACACAAATATTGCATAGAGTATGTACTTGAGGATAACCCGTTTTCCGTTTAAGGGGTTCGAACACTCCTTTGTCTGCTGATTTTCATGTATGCCTTTTCGCACGAGGTCTGGAAATTTTAGTGTATTCGAATATTCGAGTTTGCCTGTATTTGCCGAGTTCTAATGTCAGATTTGTCTTCATATACAAACACTCCGGGGTCGGCTTGTCGGTTTTGGATTTCGGACTAGTTCTTCATATTACGTTCGATTTCGAACACTTTCTGGGTCCGGCGTCATAAACTGAGAATATACTTAAGTCAAAAATTCATATTCTTCTGTTCATCAATGAATTAATAACTGGGATTTGGATTTTACTTAGTTTTATTCTACTGATATATAGAATTAAACCATTCAGCATTAAAATTTATTTGAACGTTTTGATAATGGAATAAATTAAAATGAAATTTTTGACATAAGTATATTCTCAGTTTATGGCACCGGACCCTGATTTCGAGTTCATCTATCGTACGGGATCTGATTCTGGTGTATTGTGATTTTATGCTTTGTTTTTAATTTCTGTCCTAACTTTTTATCTGTCGTCGTTTTGGGTCATAGTACAGAAGGTATATCCCTCTTATAATGTTTGGGAAAGAATGAAGATTCTTATGTCATAATGTCACTCTCTACAAAAATCGTTCAGACCATTTGCAGTAATGTTGTTCCTAACATGAAATGCCGCCTCTTTAACATGGACATTTAAATCATTGAACTATGTATTTACACAAGGGTAAAATGCTCCAGAATGGAACTAATTTTACACTTCTTTTTGTAGATATAGATGAGTGCAATGTGGTTGTAGGGAGAGCTACATGTCCTGTGCATTCTTCGTGTACTAATACGATGGGTAGCTACACGTGTCGATGTGAGGTGGGATATATCCATAATCCCGGCGGCAATAATCTATGTACAGGTATATGTCTGCATTGTATTATGTAACAACTTTTACTAATGCATTACTTAGTTTGAACTGAGTCTGTAAAGCGCATTTGGTTGCGAGCTTGGATAAGGAAGGACAGATATGGGGTTACTGTATGACCAGCGACTTATTGGTGTCTCGATTTTTTTTTTTTTTTTGATGAATTTCTTAATAACGAGGACCCGTGTTAAGGTGTACGTTGGATCATTCATTCATTCATTCATTCATTTAGTCATTCATTCATTCATTCAGTCAGTCAGTTTCGAATAAAAAAAGTATGCAGATAACCTTTTATTTTTATAATGAGAAGTGAAAGCATGACTACAAGTAACTATAACTAGTAATTTTAGTAACAATCTGCCTGGCTCGTATATGGAATTGTGCTTCTTATAGTTACAAGCATTCTGAATGTATTGCTAGAGTACTACATGTACCCTGCCGGTCCTCCAGCAGAAGTAGAAACTTACTGTATTCGTGAAATTGGAATAAAGGTCATGGTCAAGTTGATAAATTCATGAGTATTGTGTCATTTGAAAGGTTTTTATAAAGAAGAGTCGGCATGTCATATACATGTGTGAAGTCTCCATCAACTTTTCAATCAGCAATTGCATGTAGGTGTAAAGATGTATGAATAATAATATCAATTAAAAATGATGAAATTCAGACAGTGTAAAAAAGGTTAGTTTTAGGTGATAAAATTCATATAAAAAGTATGTATGGTCTCATTGAAAACAGCAAAATGCAGAGACGACTCCGAGCAATGAGGTAATGTGATGAACTCTAGACATAGAAGTCTTAGGTAAAGATTTCACGATAATTCCTCCTCAGGTGATTAAATTACAGAAGGGAAGGGACAGTTTCAGCGTTTAATTGATGACACCGAGAAAAGAGATATGACCTAGAGTCAATGTCATGTCACAGGTTTGAGTCGTAAGGAATTTTGAGTAAAGTTTTGATGGAAATCGATTCACAGAGGGCTGAATTACGGAACGGAACAGATTACTGACAGACAGACAGAGGGACGGACTAATGGAGAAGAGACTTAAAGTTACCTCCTGTAAATTGTTGGGCGTGAACCTCATCTCTTTTCACGAAAAATCATATCATTTGTAATGTAAGACACTTTAGGAACAATGTTCCATTTATGATGATGTGGGGCTTACATCCTCTTCATATCATCACACATACTTTTAATTAGCATCCAATGTTGTGACGTTAAACTCCCTTCAAATTGAAAAAGTACCATCACTTATCATCTGATGACGTCATTAAGCGCAGTAAAATCTCTTTTATTTTAATTGTGGAATTTTGCAAAATAACATCCTTAACATTTCTTTATTAAATCCCGCGAACAAAGTTTGAGGGCATTTAGGTATCACACTACCTGACCGTCCGCCTGTCTATTCGTCCACGTGTTCAATCATGTTTTCCGGACTATAACTGAAATTCCTTTACACATATTGCCTGGAAACTCCACTTTTCATCAGTAAGGAATATGCCCCACTGATATGGAGGTCAAAAGGTCGAGGTAACAGACCGTGGATAACGGTTTCCGTATCATAACTGGATTCCCTTTACACAGTCTTATGGTCGGGTAACTTACACACAGACTCCCCGTCAACAGTATGTGCCCTGTGGATTTTGAGGTCAAAATGTTAAAGGTCAAGTTCACACAGCAATCGAATATGGTTTCTGGACCATAACTGATTTTCCTTCACACCCATCGTTGTAAAACATCACATACACATTCCCCAGGAATCAAAATGTGCCCAATTGATTTGGAGTCGAAGAGGTCAATGTTACAATGCATTTGTAAGTGAAAATATTTTCTGGAATACCGATATAACTGAATTCTCTGTACACTAACGATGTTAAACTTCATACTCAGACTCGCCGTTAATCACGTATTGATTTGGAGTTGAAAAAGTCGAAGGTTACAGAGCATAAATAACTGAATTTGGTTTCCCTACGATATATACCTATAGTAGAGAAATTTCACACAGCCACCATGTCAGTAAAGTATGTTCCCTATTGATTTAGAAGTCAATAGATCAAAGATCAACATCACGGAGAATCGATAACTGAATATGATTTTTGATTTTTAACTGAATTTCCTTTCTTCCCACCGTCGTGAAACATCAAACACATACTTTCCGAAAGTGAAGGATGTGCCCCATTGGTTTGGGGATCAAAAGGTCAAATTTAACTTAGTTTTTTTTCATTAACAAAGGGTGTATCACAAGCTTCATTCAATGTCACTGTTAGCCCATGATGAGAATGTATTTAACAAAATACAAAGTATTTTTCTTATTAAAGTTAACATAATTATTGAATGTCGAGACAAAACCTGAAGAAAAAAAAATATAAAATAGGGATGAAATTAATTTTCATACGATATTGAAACATTATTAGAATTTGTACATGGAAATGACAAATAAAACAGTCATAAGCAAAAGATTACACATT
This sequence comes from Pteria penguin, assembly GCA_035048485.1. NCBI lineage: Eukaryota > Metazoa > Mollusca > Bivalvia > Pterioida > Pteriidae > Pteria > Pteria penguin. The sequence continues at coordinate 22,298,332 of CM068581.1, forward strand.
GAATTAACAGTAAGATGTGTAAGATACGTATGTTTCACTTATGATAAGCATTTCTGTTTTAAAGATATCGACGAGTGTACCACCAGGAATGGTGGTTGTGACCAGATGTGTCTCAATGGAGATGGTAGCTTCAACTGTTCCTGTTTCGCGGGTTACACTTTGGCGCCAAACCGCAGATCTTGTCATGGTATGTACAATAATATCCATACTGTTAGTCAAGATAAGAGGAGTTAGAGCGTGAATTTCACTTTGACAAAACTTGTATCAGTTCATATCTAAAATCAAGTACATGTATGTGATTTGGATGTCGAGTCTTATCTACTGTACACTCCTCGACTGATATCACATTTTTATTGCTTAGTCTGTGTATTTATATTCAAATACATGACTACAAAATCAACTTCAAAATCTCTAAATCAATCCGAGATTCTCTACCACAGATTACAGATTGTCAGTGTACAAATTGGGTCCGATATATTTCATTTATAAAACATTGAATTTGTTTTTGCGACTTCACAAGGAATAACAGTTTATTCGTTTTAAACAAAGGCGGCCTTATATTTCAATTTTCCCAGACTCTGTAATGTCTGCAGGCAGCCATATCTCCGTGTTTCCTGACATTGTGTAGGGACGATATTAGCAGAAATGATGAAAAGCAGGAATGCCGCCAAGTTCTCAATAGACCTGCTCGTTCATGGATGTTACAGAATTTGATATCCATTGTAAATGGCCACTTTACTGAAATATATTTCCCAGGTCCACAATGCAAACGTTTAAGGTTTGTCAGAAACAGACGAACTGTTACTTCCGACAAAGTGTCCTATCAAATATTGCAGTTAATGAAATGATTGATTGATTGATTGATTTTGTTTAACGTCACACCACGAATATTTCACGTATTTGGTATCGGCATCTGCCCGATGCGGGGCATACAAATTTCGACTATTGCAACAGACCCAGCCGAAGCAGTAAGGGAACTTTATCGTGCCATGTATACCACAACACGGGGAGTTAATAAAATGTAATTGAAAGCTTCATAATAAGGTATTCATTGAGAAGATTTCAATAACATTTCATTAACTGCAATATTTCATAGGACAGACAATAATGTCATACATGGATTTTTTTCTGGCTAAGTTGTAGATGTCATGATTAGCGCTGAACCTTCTCCATGTTTATGTACATATAATTTAAGACTTGGTAGAGTTTGGTTTGCTTATTCATGTTTCATATCTAATGACAAGTACTTTGTACTAACGCGTGCGTTACTTCGACTCGAACGTTTTGACCTATTATAACGTATTTTCAGTTTATAATCAGGTCATGTCCATTTGTCCCTTTGTCATTCGAAAGTTGCCGATCTGCTTTTGAACATCTTAGTCATCATGCGAAGAACGATTAGAGGGATTTAGACATAATAGTGAAGAAGTATTTTCAGTCTCCTACAAGGAGTGACATATCCAGAGGGTACCCTCATTTTACACACTTCTCTTGCAGATTCGATAATTAAATCGATAAACTGCATTTATCAAAGTAATCTAGAATGGTGCTTTAAAAAAATTGGGTTTTTTTAGCTATGAGATCTAATACCACACGCTCAGTGTCATGATGCCCCAAATGTCAAAGTACTGACATGGCTATTATTGTTTTATGTTGCATAAGCTTTTAGAAAATCACACCTTTCAAAGTTCGGAAACGTACAGAGACCTCGATCATAGACTAATTTATTTGTAGAAAATAATTCTGCTCTGATTTCTTCCTATGTGCCCACCAATGACATACTCTCGACTGATAACTTTATAACGTTGAAAGGTCAAAGTCGTTGGTCAGTTAGAGTGCCAAAGTTGGAACTATTTGAATTTTGGAGTATATTCACCCCCACTAAATCATAATTACTCACATGTAATAGGAGAATTGACGTCGTAAGTATAATGCAGTTATCAGAGTTACGTGCCTTGAGTGTACCTAATGACCTTATTGTATAATCTAATCGACATACGCCATAATAAATCACTTTAATGATATCGATATTACCATAATGCATTGATGATAGTACTATACTACACTGTTGATGAATTATGGTATCTCAATATATATATATATCTCATTACACATTGTTTCAGATGTTATCTCAATGTATATCTCATGACATCTTACTTCAGATGTTATCTGATTGTATATTTCATTACACATTACTTCAGATGTTATCTCAATGTATATCTCATTACACATTACCTCAGATGTTATCTCAATGTATATCTCATGACATCTTACTTCAGATGTTATCTCAATGTATATCTCATGACATCTTACTTCAGATGCTATCTCAATGCATATCTCATTACACATTACTTCAGATGTTATCTCAATGTATATCTCATTACACATTACCGGTACTTCAGATGTTATTTCAATGTATATCTCATGACATCTTACTTCAGATGTTATCTCAATGTATATCTCATGACATCTTACTTCAGATGCTATCTCAATGTATATCTCATGACATCTTACTTCAGATGCTATCTCAATGTATATATATTTACACATTACTCAGATGTTATCTCAATATATATCTTATGACATCTTACTTCAGATGTTATCTCAATGTATATCTCATGACATCTTACTTCAGATGCTATCTCAATGTATATCTCATGACATCTTACTTGAGATGCTATCTCAATGTATATCTCATTACACATTACTTCAGATGCTATCTCAATGTATATCTCATGACATCTTACTTGAGATGCTATCTCAATGTATATCTCATGACATCTAACTTCAGATGCTATCTCAATGTATATCTCATTACACATTACTTCAGATGTTATCTCAATGTATATCTCATGACATCTTACTTTAGATGTAAACGAATGTTTGTCCATAAACTGTGCGGGATACTGTATCAACACGCCTGGATCCTACCATTGTCTTGCTGTTGATAATAACGATATCTCGTCAAACATTCAGTTTGATGACAATGCCGCATCTTTTGGACAATCAGGTAAGTTGTATGTCCTACAACCTATTACAATATCTAAAACCATTGACAATAAGTAGCACTCATAATTTTTTCCTACATATTATGTACTGTGAAGTGCTAGACCGATTTCTTAACGTATCATTATTTAGTTGTTACTTATACGATGTCATGCGCTATTACGCCCTTTGTTGTTACTTATTCGACGTCATAAGCTAATATGTCCTTTGTTGTTACTCATACGCTAATAGCTAATACGTCCGTTGTTATTTAAACGACGTTATAAGCTAACAATACAATTTACGATTTGCTGGTCTGGAAAAAAGCAGAGATATTTTGTATTTAACTTTAATGGTATGATACACAATCCACCAGAGAAGATCCATCAGAAAATGTTAGAAACACTGATGCTACTTATTTGTCTCTCGATAAATACAACGCGTGAATATATATATATATATATATATATATATATATATATATATATATATATATATATATATATATATATATATATATATATATATATATATATATATATATATATATATATATATATATATATATATATATATAGATAGATAGATAGATAGATAGATAGATAGATAGATAGATATACTTACCTAAAATAGTGATAATATGACTTTAACCGGGGCTAAATCCTTTCAACCATTTAAGACAGGTCTTTGATACTTGACTGGCAGATTTCTCATGGCCATAGCTTTCATTTTGTGCCATCACTTTTGACTTCGTGACCTTGACCTTTGACTTTAATCAACTTTAAAAAAAAAAACGTTAACCTGGGCTATATCTATTGAACCGTTAAAGATAGGACAGATATTTCACATGTAGATTCCTTTGGACCAGAACTTTCATTTTGTGCTATATCTTCTTACCTCGTGACCTTGACTTTGACTTACTTTTCAGAAACTTTAACTTGGGCTGTACCTTTCGAACCGTTAGAAATAAATAGGGATTTGATATTTCACTTGTTGATTTTTTTATGACCAGAACTTTCATTTGGTACCATCATTTTTACCTCTTGATCTTGTCCCTAGACATTCACCTCCCTTTCAAAATTGTAACTATATCTTTTCAACCATTACAGACAGGGCTTTGGGGTTTCACATGTAGATTCCTTGTGACAAGTACTTTTAATTTGCGCATTATTTTTAACCTTGGCCTTTAATCTACTTTTCAAAAATTTTACTTTGTGTTTTATCGTTTGAACCGTTATAGACGGGGCTTTAAAATCTAATATATAAATTCCTTATGACTAGAGCTTTCATCTGATGCCCTCTATTCGATTTTGTGACTTGTGATCTTGACCTATTTTTTTTTTAAACTTTATTCTTTAAAAAAAATCTTAATGATTATTTACACTCTTTAACACTGTAGTGTGATTTTCCTCCCAGAGTGGGTTCCACGGGGCGCAGTTTCTGCGACTTAAGGAAATGATAATGCAAATGTTATGGTGTTTTAATTTCAATTGGTTTTTGCGTTTCTTTTCCTGTTTTAGTGATATGATTGAAACTAGATGATGCTTTACTCTCTTTATCACAGTCCTGTCTCATCCCCTACCCCAGAATGGATCCCATAATTCCCCTCCTCCCTGCTTCCATATCCTCAACACGTTGATGTGAAACAGTTCTGTCTTGTCTCTCTGTATGCAGGTTTAACTGAGACGAATGAATTCTCAAAATATGAGAAACAGAAAGATACATGTGTATGCATATGGCATGAAGACTCTGCTTTCTAGAGCCTTTCGTGCAGGCGAGCATTAGGTGGCCGTCTCCCCGTTGGATTTTAAGAAACAAATTACAACATTTATATTAATGAATAATTTTATTTTATAGGACAGTTCAGTTCACCTCAGCGATTACGTCAAATGAATAGGACACCAACAAATGAACCGCATTATACTTTGCATGCTGAGGATGCGTACATTAAACAGAAGACGGCATTTATTATTTGGCTTACCATCATCAGTCTACTTATAGCCATTTTAGTCGTTAGCAGTATGCACAATTGTCACATACACTGGAAGCAAAATATGGATCCCTTTCATAACGAGGGCAGGCGATCGCCTTTCAAACGAACTAGGGTTCTGCGTGGTCGCCCCAGCAGACGACGAGTAAAACGTAAACCTAAGATCATCAGTAATTCAACAAATGAGGTGGCACATCCAGCAAATGTCTGCTAATGTCTACTGACATGTGTCCTATGAAGAATTGTGGTGTATGTGCGTTTCGAAACTTAGTTCAGATAAAACATGCTGATCTTACTTTGCCTTGAATGTTTTGTTTAGATCATATATATTAAAGATTACTGGGACAACACCTGTAGTGGCTAAAATATTGATGGTATTGAAGATATGTTTCTTTTTCAGGTTTAACCCTGGCTAGGGCATACAGTGTTGGCCATATCCATCATTCTTTTCTAACATTGGCAGGGTGCATACAGTGTTGGCCATATCCATCATTCTTTTCTAACATTGGCAGGGTGCATACAGTGTTGGCCATATCCATCATTCTGTTTTAACATTGGCTAGTGGCATACGGTGTTGGTCATATTCATCATTCTGGTCTAACACTGGCAAGGGCATACAGTGTTGGCCATATCCATCATTCTGGTCTAACACTGGCAAGGGCATACAGTGTTGGCCATATCCATCATTCTGGTCTAACACTGGCAAGGGCATACAGTGTTGGCCATATCCATCATTCTGGTCTAACACTGACAAGGGCATACAGTGTTGGTCATATCCATCATTGTGTTTTAAGTCAGTCGTATTCCCTATGCAAGCAGCTTTGGTGTTTTGATGAAGTTCGTGGCTTGCGCCACAGATGGCCAGGGATTGATTTGAACAGATGTTGAACTTTCTTATCGATAACATTTTTGTGGTGTTTGGAGGTAAGGTTTTTCAACAAATTGTCGGCATTCCAATGGGCACTAACTGTGCTCCGCTTCTGGCTGACATATTCCTTTAATCATACGAAGCTGAGTTCATTCAGTCTTTGCTTTCGCAAGGAAAAAAACAATTGGCTCTTGGCTTCAATTTTACTTACAGATAAATAGATGACTTGCTTTCAATTAATAATCCTTCATTCGCGGATTACCTTAGCATCATCTATCCAAGTGAACTAGAGGTCAAAGAAACCACAGAAACTAGTAATTCTACTTCGTATTTAGATATTATGTTGTCTTTCGACATTAATGGTCAATTGAACACCTCACTCTATGACAAACGTGACGATTTCAATTTCGCTATCACAAACTTTCCTTTCATAAGTAGCAACATTCCATCATCGCCCGCATACGGCGTATTCATATCTCAGTTAATACGTTATTCCAGAGCATGTTCAAATTACAATGACTTTGTTCTGAGGGCTAGGCGACTTTCAGTTAAGCTGCTCAACCAGGGTTATATATGTGCTAGACTAGCATCGTCACTGAGGAAGTTCTACGGTCGTTACGAGACTCTTATTACTCCATATGATATCTCGTTATCCAGACTTTTAAATGATATTCTGGACTGAGACCGATTCCGATCACTTTACACAGATTTGACACCTTCTATACTAGAAGGTTACCTACTTCGACTTCTCCATATATAAATACATATGGAATTCACACGATTTGACTCTTTCTACGGGGTATATGTGACGGGTGTTGCTAGCAAGCAGGAGATGCTCACTCTCCCCGGGCACATGATCTCACTCCATCACAGGGGTTCACATATGCTCTTCAAGGAGACATATTTTGTTATTTTCCATTTGTTTTTCATTTTCACTGATTTTGTATGTCCTATGGTTTCATGATTTTTGGACTTGTGGTTTGGATTTATCCATCATCTTTACATTCCAGGTTGCAACACTGTGTGTAAAATGTTGGTTTAGCGCCTATTTCTATGTCACGATAGAAGTTTCTGAAAGTGACATAAAATTCCAAAACAGTAATGAACTCCATTTTCCATGAATAGTCACACTATAGACTTCTCATAACTAACACTTCTCACAGCTACCATTTCTCACAGTACCACTTCCCATAGCTGTCACTTCTCACAGCTACCACTTCTCACAGTACCACGTCTTACAGCTATCACTTCTCATAGGTATCACTTTTCCCAGTGCCACTTCTCATAATTCTCACATCTCATAGCTATTACTACCACTTCTCACAGCTACAGCTAAGTGAAACTTCTATTCTTATCACAACTAGGTAACTTAAAAGTTCACGCATAGATTTGCAATTTGTTAATTTCCAGAAGTTAACAAATATCTTCATACATAGTAGCGATATAAATTATGTACATGCTCTCTTCTAAATCCGAATTATAAGAACCCCAATAAAAACTAAAGATAAGTTAACTTAAATTATTTCACAGATAGTAAGACCAACATTCTGTTATTTAACAGCCAATTAACAGAATATATTTATTTCTTATACAGAATATCACAAATAAAACATTGATTTACAGGTACATAAAAATAAAATTGCATAAGAGATGGATAGAAGTTTGAATACATTAATCGAAGTTTTACTTAATCATCATAAATAGCACTGAACGCACAATGAAATCATTAGGTATCAAGGATAGTAAAACTTAGATCACTGTAGGGACTTCAAAATCTGGATTTCGAGATCAAATGTTTCAAAGAAGTATTGTGGTTGATCGATGAGAAAATGGTTGTAGAAATACAAAGAAGACTTCCAAGAAGATGTGCTGCTCACTTCGCACCTGGCAGCTACATAGTTAGGTAGACCTTGTGCTTTGTTGTATCAGACAATGGCGACGCACTTGGTCTTGTTGATGTCGTAACAGCTTCCTGGATCACAGTCTATCTGGTAAACACGTGGACCGTCCATGTAACAATATATCACCATATCACATGTACGGAATGGGTGCTCATTGATGGAATATATAGTCTTATCATCACAGAAAGACTCTGAAATATAAATGGGGGAGGTGTTATCATTATGTACAATGGTTGATCATTGATGGAATATATTGTCTTATCATCACTGAAAGACTCTGAAATATAAATGGGGGAGGTGTTATCATTATGTACAATGGTTGCCCGGATAGTCCTTTGAACCGACATTTTCATAAATCTTCAAGAACGAATGGAATTAAGTTATACACAAACGAAACTTAATACAAAACGTACGTTGTATAATACAATCAATGAAATTATTCCTTGACATGAAATTTTTTAAAAACCAATAACCAAAACCTTTACTTAAGCAATCCAAAAAAGTGTCACAAGAAACGTCAATATCTGACTAAAGTTTTGATTTAATATAAAACTTTAATATGAAATAGAATGAATGAATGAGTGAATGAATAAATTCCTGTGTCTGAGTTTTGAGTTAGTACGTTCCATCTCCGTATATGTACAAAATGTTTTGGTCAGACTATTCAAAACTCTTGTCTAATTTGACGTCTAACGCTCGAATGAAAAGCAAATGATAATAAAAAAAAGTCTTGAACTTGAACATCAGCAAAAAATAAATATCAGATCAAATCCAAGACGGGTAGAAATTGAGTGCACCATATGCGCATTTCGACAACTTTTGTCTCTTCAGTGATGCTCAGGGTCGAAACTGGAAATCTACAGCGTAAATATTTCAATAGCGAACTGATTACTAAACTGACCTACACGTAAAAGTAAGCGTCAGGGTACCAATCACGTGCACAAGGCAGATACTACTTTTTTATAAATTTTAGAGTAATTTACAAACTTCTAATAGTCAAATGGAAAAATATTCTTCTGTTAGTACAGAGGCACTGAAAACTGGGTTTGTGACCGTAAAAATAATACTTTAAAGTTTAAATGTAATGGGATAAACTAATGTATGCAACTCATGGAAAAGCAGCTAAAACCGTGATCCAAAAACCATGTAATCTGACAAGCCTGACAAGTGGCATAGGCGATGTGGTATAAAGTAACGGTTTGACGTGGTAGGTATTCTATTCAAAAGTAAATCCAAACTGTAAAGACAACACTAAACTTTCATCCTGTTGAACGCATAAGTCTAGGATCTAGAGGAGGATAATCAACAATTGAAAATACTTTTCTGACCAAAACGAAAACAAAATGTTACCAAGAGACATCTCTAAAAGTAGAAAGTGAAAGGCCAAAGGTACAAATTATAATTGATAAATGAAAATTGTTTTTGAATTAATGAATTCCCTTCACACCTACCATCATGTTTTATTAGCTACAGAAATGTCCTATTATTTGGAATGAAATAAGAGAGAATCCGATAATTAAAGTGGTTGCTGGCACTACAGCTGAATTCCTTCTCAACCTTTAATTATGAAACTTGACATGGAGATTCTGATAGAATCCTTCCATGTTACGACATAACAATACAAGAGTAACGCCCGTCATTTACTATCACGTAGCACCTGTTTTCAAAAGGAATATTCTGTAGAATTATGTCATACAGTAAAAATAAAAACCGACCAACATCTGTATTTCAGATGAAGTCACACTTAATTTCGGTTCAATATATCAAAGCGCAAAATAATTCACGGAAGTTGACAGCGACCTACAATATATGATTTTGCATCGCAGTTTTCAGAATCATGATATGGCCTTCCCATTAGGAACTTCCCAGTATGATTTTCCCCAAAATTAAAGAGAGTGGAAAGAAGAAAATGTCTGCTATACTGACATTGACCTTAATTCGCATGTACAAGTATGAGATAAAGGTCATGCCACATCTGCTTCCTTTGAGTAATATTTCTACCAGGTATGAACATATTGTAATAAAGCGTGTTGACGTTATGTATTTTATGTACCTAAAACACAGTACAGTTCTAATATTACTTAATGGGCCCATCTAATAACGAATTTACCTATCCACTTCAATATATGTATAATATGCAGTGGCGGATTTAGTGAGGGGGGCCTTTTGGCCACATATTTTCTAGTAAAAAACCAGATTTTGCACAAAAAATGGCTGAAGTAGTTTGTGGGCCCCCTTTTTCGGAAATCCTGGATCCGCCACTGATATGAAGTTTAAGTAAATTCCAAAGGTGGTTATGGAGCGTACCGAATTTCACATACTTTACATGATATAAGGGGACTCGTGTGCGACAAACAACATTTTTACCAGAATGTTCATTATGAAGACAATGCTTGTATTGTTATGCCACACTAGAATGACAACTTTAAACATAATATGTCGGCCATTTCATGAGAAATTAGATTTATTCTAATAATAATGATATATTCGTCATATGTAATTTTTCGTTTAAAATTTTGATATTTCTGTCCACAATTTGCAAAAATGACACATGTGAGCCTGCATCTCTATTCCCAAAACCATCGAAACAGTAACAACCTTTTCATCAGTACCAAGTTTTAGCAAAACCCGTTAAGAAGTTTATCGAGTTATCATTTTCTTTTAAAAACAAGAAAAAAATAAGCTATGTTTGTGAAACACTAATGCCCCGGCGACACCAAAGTCCAAAAAGTTATTTTTAGCGTGAAGGTCATTGTCAAAGTCAAAAGGTCATCGACCTTGGTGTCATTTGAAAGGGCTTCATTAGTTGAGTACGCTTGTCAAATATGAAGTCTCTATCCCTCGCTGTTCAAAAGTTATAGCCAAGGTTAAAGTTAACAACAGACAGACATACAAACAAACAAACAAGAAGCAGACAGGACTTAAACAATATACCCTCGATCTATCGATCCGGGGGCATGAAAATATCATAAATACTGAAAATTAAACTTGAGCATCCAACCGTAATGATTGAGATTTGCTGCTAATATAATCCAATTAGTGCGTCATATACCTATCCTTTGATTTGGATTTCTTTTGGTCGGTATCTACTATGAAAAATAATGCCAGAAAAACAATGTCCCTTTAAATTACCATTCAGATAAGTTTAATAAGAATCTTTACTTAGCAAATTGTTGATTCAAATGTTTCTAACTTGTTCTTTCATTTTCATACCTACCATGTACATAAATCGTACATACATTGCACATAAATCGTACATACATTGACATACACATCAAAAGTACTGACTAATGTTGAATCAGGAAGTTCGTTGGTCTTATAGTTTGCACTTTCTACAGGCATCACTAAGAACTGTACAAATCCCAGCTATTTCTGAACTTGTTTTCAGTAACGGTGTATTCTAAAAATCGCATGGAGTAAGCCAAATGATTATTATGGGGTCCGAAATCTAGAAATATGAGTACAATGCTCACTGTCTGTCAATGTTTACGTCGCCATTCTTCCAACCATACAAGATCAGAAAATGTGATATGTACGCAGTCGCAGATATCACTGTCTGACTTCTTGACTTCTCTTATTTAATTGTTGTCTTTGTTTTAGTACTACAGTATCAAACATTCGAACAAATCATGAGTTTTTACGGATTATGGCTACAGTTATGCCGTTACCGCTTAATGTGACTTCAAGTTACAATAACTCGCATAATGCTATGTCATCACGGCGGTTGTGACCGGTCAACAGGGGATGCTTAATCTTCCATGGCACCTGGTCTCACCCAAGGTGTCCGTGATAGCCTATATCTATTGTCTTATGTAACAGATGTTGCTTTTGACTGCTGATCGATATCTGCATCGGATCATTGGTCATTATTAGGGCAGGCGTAGCTCAATCTGCTAGGTGTAAGGTCATGACCGAAAGGTCCAAGGTTCAAGTAAGGTTGTAGGCTCGTCCATGTCGTCGGTTTCCTCTGTCTTTTGGATAAGACAGTTAAAACCGAGGTCCCGTGTCACGGTGGAAGTAGCACGTTGATTGATTGTTTAATGTTGATTTTTGTTTAACGTCACACCACGAATATTTCACGTATATGGTAACGGCATCTGCCTGGTGCGGGGCATACAAATTTTGACCCACCGAAGCAGCGAGGGATCTTTAACGTGCCATGCATACCACGACACTGGGCCTCGGTTTTTACTGTCTCATCCGAAAGACAGGACACAGGCATGGCCAAAGCGAGACTCGAACCTCGGCCTCCCGATCAGGAGAGGAGCTCGATACCACTAGGCCACGCCGGCTTAGCATTACGTTGAAGATCCCTCAATACTTTGCATGGGTTCATTGCAAAGGTATTAATTTATGCATTGCATAAGGCAGATGCCGTACCCAAATACGATATACGTGGGATGACGTAAAACAACAATTACAGTGTTTTTTAGTTTTTAATTTCTTTTTTCAAAGGTGTCTGTACCTTTTCACTTGGGATTTTTTCCCATTTGCATTAGACAAATTTTGGGAACTATCAGTGAAATTTCCCTTAGGAAGGGGTCTTATAACGGACCAGATTTGAAGAAAAAAAAAACCGGACGTGTGAAGAATATCGAACAACTTGAAAAAAAAAACCCAAACCATGAGTTAATAAATTTTGAGCTGTTTATTTTCTCCATTCCATCTCGACTGAAATCTAGCACAGAAACATTTCTCGAGCAGAATCTTTATGGCCTCTTTAAATGGGAAATGACGAATGGACCATAAACACAACGATATTTCATGAAAATGAAATAGCTACATGAAATTCCATCTCATGAAAGGCGTCGACATTAAAAAGATAAGTCGAAGAAATCATTGAGATGAAGAAGATGGGACAGTATTGTGGTATTGTAAGAAGAGAATGAAACAGTACTGTAACCATTGACGCTCGTTGACTTTAACATTAGATAAATGTGAAAGATTATTATATAAATAACTAAATGTCTGTTTACTTACTAGGTACTACATAAAATTCTTCCTCGGAATATAGAGTCGGTATTATACCAGCGTCTTCCATTTCATTAACTTCACATCTATAGAAGGATCCATTGTCGTGCATTTGGGGATTGAAGGTAAGAACACTTTCCATAATGACTGAGCACCCAGACCTTGTAGTGGTTGTGGTGGGAGTGAGGCTTAAATCATAATATGTCTGTAATCCTGGTGGTTTTAACTTCCATTTCAAAGTCCCATTCCGTCCTAATATTTCAGTCGAACATTTCAATTTTAATTCCTCCCCTTCCACGATACTTGTAGGTATAACTAGTTTCGGATGAGAGTGGACGGCTGAAACAGATATTGAAAATGTTTTGGGTACAATGGAAAAATGTGAAAAAAAACCCAAAACAAATCCTCCCCCCCCCCCAAAAAAAAACCAAAAAACAAAAACCGAGAGTGAAAGGTGGTATGGGATTATTGTGTTCGAAGCAATGTCCTGTGGTGGACGTTCACGGTCCCCTGACATCATAGATAGACCGGTGTACGAAATGACAAAACGTTGCTTGTTTGAATACATCTTAAACTGTTTTAAATGTATGAAATGGCACAAGATAAATTACAGTTAAGTTTTAAATTAATACTTGTCAGCTAAACCACGTAATAGACGGGTTTTCTCCCAATTTAACATGATATAAGGTGCTAGACATCCTACTTTTAGCCGGGATTTTCATTGTGACGTTAATGCTACATGTAGCATAGTGACGTCAGAGTAAAATGACGCAAATTTTTACGGCATATATCGTATGTCTGGCATGGAATGGAATATAAGGTATATCACATGCGCGTTTAAGATGTAATGTGAAAAATTAAGAATTGTTCAATTCTTAATAAAAACCGATGAAATCAAGTGACACTTACCATGCACTGTGGTACGCACTTCTTTTACCTCCTTCGGGGTTGAGATCAGGCAGGAATAGTCCGTCACATATGAACAGTCTACGGAGTTGGAGGAAAGTGTTACCATCAATGCATCCTGTTTGTACGAAACTTCGGAAGAAAAGTTGGAGTCAATAACATAGACGCTGGGGTAGTCTACACCGGATGTAATGAGAGCGATAGAGAGTTTCTCGTTCCCAACATGGCGGACAACCTTCAAGTCGACCCAGTCCTGAGCATATAGTGCGACACATTTCATTGTCAAGGGTGATCCCATGAAGGGTAAGGTAATATTAGTGTTCTCAAAAGACAGAACTGAAATAATAATAATAAAAAAGATAACGTTTAAAAGGCAAGTACTTGTTCTGACAACTGCAACTTAATGGTTGATTTGTAAAATTTCTGTTTCATTAATGACTTTCTTCAGTTCAGTGAAAAGTAGGTTTTCTGTATTGCAAAATGCTTTAGGGAGAGTCCAAAGTGTCCCTGTTGGTAAAAATTAAGATTAAAATAATGACATGTATATCATTATGATTTCACTTCCTAGAGAAGTTGGTTTACAGATAGCCAAACATTGTAAGACATTCAGTAATGTGTCATGTCGTTTAATATGCAAGGTGCTGGTTAATCTGGTACAGAACCACTGGCAACAGCAGCAGCAGCAACAGCAGCAGCAGCAACAACAGCAAAACATTAAATAACCATCTAGAATCTTGATTTAATAAATATTATACCTTTATATAAATAGCATTGATATTAATGTCTACCTGACGATGACGGAATTATATGAACCATATTTGGTCAATAGTAATTGTAACTTGGTGACATGTTACCTTTAATGCTGGTACATGTAACTGGTAATTGGACCTGTAAAAGGCTTGTTCTTCATTGGTTAAAAGATCATATCTGGTTTACGATTTTCACATTTGAAAAGGTATAATGATTCACTTATAGTGCAACTTCAGCTCAACGTTCCTTAATTAAACGAAAAATATGTTTAAGCCTTAAGTTAACACCCTGTCTTGGAATTTAGTTCTCGTATTATATCGTATATCGGCTTCATTCTTAAGACACAAATGTACTATACAATAAATATCTCCATGAGAGCATAACATTTATTTTAACATCAAACTATATGATTTGAACTTTTATTGTTGAATTAAATATACATCAATCTCAATTAGAATCTACTTCTTCGCGTCACTCATTTAAATTTTTATAAATTTAACAAATCCTAGTATACAACATAATGACAGAATAGAGATATACACTGTCAATGTTGTATCAGTGTTGTACAAGGGGTCAGCCTCATGATCCTATTCATTAATACAAAATACATTATTTCTTCTTTCAAATGTTTTAAGTGAAATTGAAGAGAAGATCTGCACTTTTACTGTGACCCATTCAAAGTGAAGATACATGTGCATAAGTTCATATTAAGGTTGAACATTACAAAATATCTCAATAAAACAGCAATAATTGTGGGGTTTTTTTTACTTGATTTAATGGAATCAGTAAGAAATTGGCCTTACCGGTATGATTAGGGGTCGCTGGAGCGATAGTTGATAGTGCAGTATTTGTTACAGGTAACGTCGTGGAGACAGTTCTACGCTCCTTCGTTCCCCATGGAGCACTGCTACTCAAAGTAGCCAATATGGATGTACGACTCATAGTGGCAGGTGCACGACTCTCTGTACTGGTCGGCAACGTCGTTGATAGTGGCGATGCGCTAGACACAGCAGAGGAATGTGTAGTAGAGTAAGAAAGCCTACTGGATTTTGTGGTGGTCATTGTTGACGTCGTTACAATGCTGGTTGACGTAGGGACCGAGTGCGGCGACGACCCTGATTGGTGATTATGGTCAGGAGCGGATGCAGTTGATGTGATGCTATCTTTAGAGGTAGAAGGTGACGACACTGAAGCGTTAAATTGCGACAAAACTAAGTTATTGTCTGTGGCAATCGTTTACTTTATTTCATGTATTTGCGGGGTCCTTACACAGTATAATGCAAGAAATATACGAATGAAAAAATAATACCATAATTCCTAAACAAATAAATCGACAAATAAATATATATACATACATACATACATACATACATATATATATATATATATATATATATATATATATATATATATATATATATATATATATATATATATATATATATACACACACAAAGTCCCATTTCACCTATTTCTATTGAGATCTCATATTCATAGTGAAACGCTTTGGTTTTACGAAGAAGTGAAAGCTTCTGAGTGAGTTTAATCGTTTTTTACTGATTAAGGTCATTGTAAAGAAAATAAGATTTTTTCACATAATTCAACGTTGTTTTGATGACATGCCATACACTGTTTGTCATCTAAGTTTTCCGTATTTGTCCCTCCCACCGTTTCATTTTGCATTCAGATATTCTTAGTTATGGGACGCGGACGTTACGTTTGAACGGAAGGAACCAACTCAACGAAAAATACCTTTATTATGAATGTTTAACAGGAAATTCCTGTCGTGTGGACATGGTTTTTGTCTTTTTGCTTCATTTGTTTCTTTCTTTTGATAACACATTGTAATGTTTGTGTTATATAATAAATGACATTTTGTTTTTGTATCCCGCAAAAGAATTTTGTCTGTCCTCAAGGTTAAGAAAGTTAAAACTACTATGTCTTATATTGAGTGTGATACCTGCTTTATATTTTACCTGATAGTTACTTTTGATACAACGGTGTGCCATACGTTGACCTAAGGTCATAAGGTAACAGTCAGCCTGTGCTGTACCTGATTGTTTCTCTTTGTCCCATTCGATATTCTAGTTTATTTACATCGTGTATATGGCGAATTAGAAGAAAGGGTCAAACGCTTAAAAATTACGTCTTTTATTAGAGGTTTTGTTATTTTATTGTGCATTTTAAATATTCCTCTTCATTTATTTGGTTCTCGGTGATTTGTTGGCATAATTTGGATTAGTTAACTCTCATTTTTCTTTCTTTCCTATATTTTTTCCTATGAATATTTATGAAATACAAACCTGTCGTAACTTGCCGAGTTTTTTCTTCCGTTGGGTTTGGAGTCTTTTTCGTTGTTTGTATAGTCTCAACTTCTGCTGGAGTCTTTTTCGCTGTATGTATTGTATTTATTCCTGTTGTTTTTTGTGTGTTTGACTTAGTTGTATCAGAGTGATGTGTAGTCATCAATGTGCTTTTTCTTGTTTGTTTTAAGCTGGTTTTAAGTTGTATAGTTGTAGGTTTGCTTTGTTTTGGTGTGTTAGCAACCGATGTTGGTTGTGGTTCTGGAAAAACAGTTGTAGACTTTCTACCTATGATATAAGAATGCATCATTAATTCAGGAAATGATAGAACATTAACTGTTTAGTTACAAGTTAAGTTTTAACTGACGTTTTAAATGCACAGTAACAGATCGTAGTTGCACAGTAACAGATCATAGCTGTGCTTGAGTATTACACATTGGTGACTTGCAATAATAATCTACCAGTATACACGTTGGTGACTTGCAATAATAATCTACCAGAAAAAAATATCCTTAACTTCCAGCAGGTGACCAAACAGACTGTTCATTTGTCACAACCTTCAGCAGATGCCCTGACAGAACTTCCTATTTGCCCCGTCCTTCAGCAGGTGCCCGACCAGAATTTCCCATTTGCCCCCACCTCTAGCAGGAGACTTGACTGAATTTCCCATCTGCCCTGATCTAAAGCAGGTGCCCTCACAAACCTAGCCATTTGCCCCGACCCCCAGCAGGTGCTCTGACAAACTTTCATACATACTCCAAGCTCAAGCAGGTGCCTAGACATATTTTCCTATTTATCTCGACCTCAGATGCCGCGACAGGCTTTTTCATTTGGAATCAAACCCACACTTAACATTAGTTAGAGGCTACATGGGGTTCTAACTCAGTGCTGTAGCCCTCTCGATCACCAATGCCTTATAAGACATGATGTATAACTTGGTTTATACTAATCATCTCCCTATGCAGGGGGCCCGCCCCTTTGGCCACACATTTACTAGTAAAAATCCAGATTTTTCACCAAAAATGGTTGATTAGTTTGGCTAAAACACATGTGGGCTCCCCTTTTCGGAAATCCTGGATCCACTACTGCTATGTATATATGTGCACAGTTCATATATAATGAGGTTATAATATTCAATATTATGTAAATAACTTCGATTAAAACGAAAGGATTGCTCACCTAACTGAAAGGTCTCCATTTCATTATCGTGGAATTTCGCTGCAAGGTCGAATAATAATAAATATAACGGTAAAATTGTGATATGAATGAGATAATTTACAGCTTTTTCTTCATTTAAACACAATTCGCATTTTTAATGTAATAAAGCAAAGACGAAGTTCAAATCAGAGACAAAATTCAAGAAAATAGTTACATTTTATTTCATTGTATTATTTGTATTTGAATCATTACATAATTATCCTTAAAGAAACAAATTTTAGGAGACAGAGGTTTCAGTCCCATTTTATCATCCTAAGTATATCATGATAATGGATATCGAATCAAACTTGTTTTTCAACTTCCTTCATGCTTTGCCAGCACATTCTTTACTCGAAATTCCTGGATCTGCCACTGCTTTACGTTAATCTCATTTTAGATAAAATGATACTCTGATATTGGAGGATTGTCCAGACCATACTAAAAATCATCAAAATATCATACCTTCACCATCATCCAAGGCGAAATGGATAGCCAGAGCGATTACAGCGATGGCGATGACGATGATGGCGATGCTGACGCCGATGATAATGTACCACCTCGCCTTGCTTTGTGCAGGCTTCTTGAATCTTCTCTTGAATATAGCAGCTGGGAATGTCGTCGTGACGTATTTAGAACCGTTCATGTTTTTATCCCATACATCCTGCAATCAAACGCACAAAATTTCTATCATTCCACCTATGGTGTATTCTGTATACATACACTCACATTACTTTGGCGTCTTAATGATATGCATAATCTGTTTTGTGTCCTATGGCACTACTTATACATGCATGATATTTAAGCGGTGTATATCCAGATCATTGAGTGAATCACAGATCTTTTAATATCTAAAGAAGTGGGTTGGTTTGAAATTATTTCATATTTCGTATAGGAGGAGGAAATAAGATCAAAGTCTATGCGAGTTCACGACACTTCAATCATACCGGATTTGACGTCTCTCCGATGATTTACAATCTACAAATTATAAATTTGATTTTAATCACTAAAGCTTAATTAGTTAATGTATTCCGCGATCTATCATGCACACGATCTATAATATTCTATTTTCTGTAATACCAATTTTTAATAAAGATTCTTTTCCAGGAGAACTAGAATGTACAGTAATTATATTCATATTACAAGGTGCTTGGTGTCAATATAATCAAGAAAAAAAATAAATACCTCATGTTGTTTATTGACATGCAGACATGTGGTGTGGTGTAATAGTTTCGATCATGTTTGTTTTTATTGAAATTTAACACAACACAACACCCCCCCCCCCCGTATTTGAAAGTCATTTTCTGTGCAAAAACAATTTTAATAGTTTACATGTATGAAATAAATCTCAATTTACTGTATTTATCTATGTGAGGTTAGAATACTATTAACCCTTTACCCGTAAGCTATTCAGCAGAAGTTGCTTTTGGAATTATCATATATGTTTTAAATGGGTTGACCTACATTGTTATTATATTTAATACTATAGTCCTGTCTTTATAAATATGACGGTCAGTAAGATTAAAAAAAGTACATCGATGAAATCTGATTCTGTGTTTAACCTTACATACTTAAAAATACACTTAATTACCCAAAGGATTTTATTCTTGGGGACCCCCCCCCCTTTTTTTTTAAAGTCATTCCTATGTCGACTAAGTCATACATGTAGGTGTATGAACAGTTGAGGGATATATTCGAAACTAATGTATTTTGATTTCAAGAGTGATATTTGTGTTCTTCAGTTTCAGATAAACTTTGTCTCAAAAAGTTTTCAAGAAAGATTTTTTGTACCATTGTGTCATGTCCTTCCTGTGGGATGTGCTAAATTTGTGTCTTTAAACAGTATATGAAATCTCATCACGTGATATAAAACATGAAGTGATTTATTAGTCGCTTATATCCGCGAGCAGTTTTCTTCTTTCGCTTTGTCATTATGTAGCAGTCTCCACCGTATGGTTATCTCTTACACCTCATTAATTTTAGATCCGCCTCAGGTCCCAATGTATATCTGATAAGAACTAGCCTTGCTGAATACCTTAAGTCAGATGTATATAATGAAGTATTTCATAGATTTAAGTGCCAATAAAACATACAGTTTCTTTAGTAACTACCTGCTATTGCAAGAAACAAACTGGCAATTAAAACGTAGTCTTATAGATGTTTTTTATTTTGAAAATTGTTATTAATACTACGAAATATTTTGTTTAAATGAATTTGTTCATAAAATGAAACTCGTTACTAAAATACACTAAAGGTTGATTAAAGACGCTAATTATAAAAGAATGCCGTATAAATGAGGCTGACACACGGAATAATTTAAGATTTATTCTTGGGAGTAAATAACTATATAAATCAAAATAAAATATATAATTAATATTTTGTGATGTAAATCTAATTATTAACACATACTCTACGACCTCGCTAACATGTGGAATTATATTTGACGCAGCGAATAGATAAAGCCGCTTGTTACTTTTTTGGAAACAAAAATGCCTGACATGAAACAGCTTCATTATGATCTTTTATTTCACAGAAATCTCTACCAAGTGTAACGGTTCACTTAAGTTCACAATTATTTAACTTATTCGGTAAGTAAATAAAATATAGTGAATAAATTCTTACAATATAACATACAACTTACCATTTTGAAGCTTTCCTGTTGACGATGAATGCTGGCATTCATAATGTAGACCCACTTGCCATGTTCTTTGACCTCAAGGGGTCCACTGCGTAGCCAATAACGAGGTCCGTTTTGGATAGAGGCTTGGATGCTAGATACAATCTCTTGAGCGAGTCCTGTGGGCAGTCTGATCGGGAGTGATACACGATTTACACTCGGAATCTGTACCGGTCGCCGATCAACGTCCGAGATAAAATCACAATGTGTTGAAAGTAATGATCGACTGGAAATAAATGATGTAATAATTGATATTCTGAATAAATAATGAGGAGAGAAAATATGTGAAAGTACTAGTTTAGAAACTGAATGGGATAAAGTTCTAGACCTCACTGTATCCCCTTTCTGTGATTTCTGACTTTGAATTACTGTATGTATGAGTAGGAGTGTCCAGCACTATACCTACTAAAAGTCAACGGGAAGGTATACCTGTATACTGAGTAAAGATAAGTGTGAAAGTCCAGCACTATGCTTACCTCAGGTCCACCATGATTCTTCCTAAAACGTCAATTGAAAGGTCTACCTATATATTTTGCTAAGATCAATGTGTAGGTTCACAATTATACTTTATCACAGATCAGTGAAAGGGTCAACGATCCGCTTCCCACAGGTCACTGGGAAGGTCCACCAGTATACTTCCCAAAGATCAGTAAAAGAGCCAACAGTCTGCTTACCACAGGTCAGTGGGAAGTTCCACCAGTATACTTACCAACGATCAGTGAAAGGGTCAACAGTCTGCTTACCACAGGTCAGTGGGAAGGTCCACCACTATACTTACACTGTGATTTAGCCCAATTTCTCTTATGAAATCTAAAGCTTAGACATTATTACATGCATAAGATTCCCCTTTTCTCAATTTAATTTCAAGTTATTATGGATATCAATCGAAGCGAAAGTCCTGCTAATCATAACAAGAAGTTCTCGCGACAACATTTTACTTACAGCATTTGGTTCTGCGTTGCGAGATGTGGCGGTTTGACAAACCCTTCATCTTTAAACAGTGAATTCCGTGTATAAACAAAATTTTGAAATACTACTCTCTTTATTAAAACGTGTTCAATGTGATCGAGTAATGGTTTGATTGGGGTTTTATACTTATTTATTGTATCAAACTATATAACCCAAAGGACTTTTTATCATACCTCTTTATTTCAGGATTCACATATTGTTGGTGTTTTATAGAGGTCTTTGTCTTAGTTGCTATAGACGATAAGTTAATAACTTTATATTATATCCATTGCTTCAGGCATCCCAATGCTTTCATGGGAAGTAAAACCAGATATACCAATGCCTTCATGGGAAGTACACCAGATATACCAATGCCTTCATGGGAAGTAAAACCAGATATACCAATGCCTTCATGGGAAGTACACCAGATATACCAATGCCTTCATGGGAAGTACATCAGATATACCAATGCCTTCAAAGTACACCAGGTATACCAATGTCTTCATGGGAAGTACACCAGATACACCAATGCCTTCATGAGAAGCACACCAGGCATACCAATGTCTTTTGTAGAGAGTCGCAATGCCGTTATGGAAAATCCGTTACACAAAGCAATGCATTTAATAGAGATTTCACCAAACATAGCAATGCCTTTATATAGCGTCCACTGGGCACATCAATGCCGTTTTACCAATCCAGCAGGCAAACTATTGCCTTTATAGACAGACTACCAGATATGCCAACGTCTTTATAGAGAGTACGACAGGAATACCAATACTTTTGTGGGCAGTCCAGTAGCCATGCATTGCCGTTTTGGGAGATCAAACATGCATATCAATACCAATGTGTTATATGCGCAATCCACAAGATATATCAATGTGTTACTGGCAGTCTAGCAGTCATATCATTGTGGTATAGGCAGCCTACCAAGCATACCATCGTGTTATGGGCAGTCTAGCAGTCATACCATTGTGTTATGGGCGGTCCAGCAGTCATGTCATTGTGTTATGGAAAGTCTACCAGGCATACCATTGTGGAATGGACAGTTAAGCAGGCAAACCATTGTGTTATGGGCAGTTTAGCAGGTATAACAGTGTGCTATGGGAGTCTAGCAGGCATACCATTGTCTTATGGGTAGTCTAGCAGGCATACCATTGTAATATGGACAATTTAGAAAGCATACCATTGTGTTATGAGCAGTCTACCAAGCATACCATCGTGTTATGGGCAGTCTAGCAGACATACCATTATGTTTTGGGCAGTTTAGCAGGTATACCATTGTGTTATTGGCAGTCTAGTAGTCATACCATTGTGGTATGAGCAGTCTACCAAGCATAGCATTGTGTTATGGGCAGTCTAGCAGTCATATCATTGTGGTATGGGCAGCTTACCAAGCAAACCATCGTGTTATGGGCAGTCTAGCAGACATACGATTGTGTTATGGGCAGTCTAGCAGGCATATCATTGTGGTATGGGTAGTATATCAAGCATATCATTGTGTTATGTGCAGTCTAGCAGGCGTACCATTGTGTTATGGGCAGTCTAGCAGTCCCACCATTGTGTTATGGGCAGTCTAACAGGCATACCATTGTGCTATGGGCAGTTTAGCAGCTATACCGTTGTGTAAAGGGCAGTCTAGCAGGCATACCATTGTGGTATGGGCAGTCTTCCAAACATACCATCGTGTTATGGGCAGTCTAGCAGGCATACCATTGTGTTATGGGCATTTAGCAGCTATACCATTGTGTTATGGACAGTCTAGCAGTCATATCATTGTGGTATGGGCAGTCTAGCAGGCGTACTATTGTGTTATGGGCAGTCTACCAAGCATATCATCGTGGTATGGGCAGTCTAGCAGTCACACCATTGTGTTATGAACAGTCTAGCAGGTAAACCATTGTGGTATGGGCAGTCTAGCAGGCATATCATTGTGTTATGTGCAGTCTAGCAGTCACACCATTGTGTTATGGGCAGTCAAGCAGTCACACCATTGTGTTATGGGCAGTCTGGCAGCTATACCATTGTGTTATGGGCAGTATAGCAGTCATATCATTGTGGTATGGGAAGTCTAGCATGCATACCATTGTGTTATGGGCAGTCTAGCAGTCATATCATTGTGGTATGGGCAGTCTAGCAGGCATACCATTGTGTTATGAGCAGTCTAGCAGGCATACCATTGTGTTATGGGCAGTCTAGCAGCTATACCATTGTGTTATGGGCAGTCTAGCAGTCATATCATTGTGGTATGGGCAGTCGGTCAAGCACACCATTGTGTTATGGGCAGTCTAGCAGTCATATCATTGTGGTATGGGCAGTCTATCAAGCATACCATTGTGTTTAGGGCAGTCTAGCAGTCACACTATTGTGTTATGGTCAGTCTAGCAGTCATATCATCGCGGTATGACCAGTCCACCAGACTAATATTAATACCATTATGTCATGGGCAGTTAGCAGACATACCATTGCCAATTTGGATAAATCACCTTAAATACCATTATCGTTAAGGTTTACATACCAGAAATGTCATTGTCGTTGTTGACAGATCGAGAAAACGAAATCATTGTAAGAGTTCATTCGTCGTTGTATTGTCTTGTCTGGTGGGCCACCTAGCATACTATTGGTGTTGACAGTTGTCAAAATGTCGTATTGTGTAGTTTTATGAAGCTCTGATCTTCATATCATTGGTGCCGTGATTGTCAATGTAGTCAACCTTTAAAGGAGTGATGTGATATGCAACAAACCACTCACAGCAGAGAGGATATGTATAGTGTACATGAACCCAGGATTCTTGACGAAAGAACACTCACATGTGTAATGTGTATGCCTAATGTTTGCTTACTACACAGGCAAGAATTAAATTTCATTGGAATTTATAACAAATATACTGTCATTCAGTCTACAATGGAAGTAATTATACAACATAAACATTGAAAAAATAAATACATCAGCTCTTAGTATTCGCTACAGTATTCAGATGTATAATTAATAATGCATTATTAATAATGCTGACACTCGTCCTTCAGACTTATTTTAGGATTAAGCACATTCACAATGACTATAGTGAATACTCTGGAAAATCAACATATAAACGTTCTTAACATAAAACACTATTATTTTGGTCTGCTTTAGGCGTTACGCATATATGTGGAAGAATTTCATGTAGCCTCAATACATTACTGAACTACTGTAAATCAGATCTTGAAACCGATACCTTGTAAGGCTATAAATACATCGGTATACTAGGCTAACATTATCGGCTGGGGTTTTTTTTATTTTTATTTTTTTATTTTTTTTATTTTTATTTTTTTTGTTTTTCTTAAAATTAATTAATTTATATTTTGTTTGTTTGTTGTGGCACACGACTTTTGGTCATCTCTTTATAACAGTTTATGATCATTTCTGACTTCTGCCATATACTCACTTTTAATTGTACGAAAGAAAAAAAAGTTCCATATATATATATATATATATATATATATATATATATATATATATATATATATATATATATATATATATATATATATATATATAAAATATACAAGTGAAAGAAAGACATGTTAAAAAAAACCGCGCATTTTCGATGTAATATATATGTCATATGTCATTTTGAATATAGTAAAATTGTTACATCAATGTAATCTTTAATATTGGCGACAGAGAATGTATTCTGTCTCAAATTTCAAAAGATTTTTCGGTAAAAATAATATACTTACCGTTACTCGCCTTGAGCAGTTGGTTTTTTTTTCTCCAGGAAAGAGAAGTTCCTCTTTTTGAAAAGAAATTATTTTCCGCGTGCGTGACAAGTAGCAACTATATAAAGTGATCGTTAACGAATGAGGTAAACCGAAGCGACGTATCGATCATCTGTCAATCACTTAAAAACGTAACGCCATAAAATAGTATAACAAAGGGCGTATTCGCTTTCTTAGCGGTAAACACCATCATTCAATCCATCATACTTTTAAGTTTCAAATTTTCGGCAATTACTTCTCATTCTCTTAATGTCAAATATACATCATAACATACTTCATTACCTTTTAAACTGTTTTATATAGAATACATTACCATGCAAAACCTGTACCGGTTATCCATCATTGTTGCGACACGGAGCGCTCCAGTGTGTGCAGAGTTTCGCCGATACTATCCACCTCCAAGCCCGTGTCATGTCGTGATCACAACGGCCTTTCTATATCTGAATACGAAAAACTTACCTCTACGAGGCGTTCTAATATTTGACATTAATTTCAATACAAAAACTGTTTCCGGGAGAATGGCTTAACGTCAGCATTGCGAGCACATAACGCATACTAAGATGGGTTATGTATCTCAAACGACCATCGTAAACATAAAATGTTTCTCGGTGTATGTAAAGATACTATATCATGTATAACCATATATGTAATTCAGTCTCTCTGTCTCTCTCTCTCTATATATATATATCGTAGTACTGGTTTCTTGATTCCTCGATGTAGCGAATACCAGATTTATGTAAATGTGTTAAATGAATCTAAAGGAAGGAAACCAACCCGTTGTCGATGGATTCCCAACTCGCATCATTCCGCACCTGATCGATTAAGGAGTTTCTAATCTTTGCAAATATATAAAGAATACTGTTCGAGGGCTGTTCTCACCGACCTCACCTGTGATTTCTAAAGAGTCAAAGAAAATGCTCCTTGGTTCATTTTAATACGCCCGACTTTGACGGGACGTATTATGCTTACAACGTCGTCCGTCTGTCCGACCTTGTAAGCAGGATGCAGACCAAAAACCATGGGACTAAAACTGTCAAACTTGGTACATTTACTCCTTATGCCAAGACAAAGAGGCCTATTGTTTTTCAAGGTCAGGATCAAAGGTCAAGGTCGTAATACTATTTAGTAGGAACAACCTTGCAAGTTGGAAACAGATCAAACCGTTGGGGCTAGTGTACATTTACTCCTTATGCCAAGACAAAAACGCCTATTGTTTTTCAAGGTCAGAGGTTAATGTCGTAGTATTACTTGGTAGGAGCGACCTTGTAGGCAGGATAAAGACCTAACCACTGGGGCTAAAACTGACAAACTTAGTACCTTTACTTCTCATGCCAAGACAAAGACGCATATCGTTTTCCAATGTCAAAGGTCGAGGTCGAAGTACTACTTAGTACGAAACCCTTGTAGGCAGGACACAGATCAAACCGT
Source organism: Pteria penguin (assembly GCA_035048485.1). NCBI lineage: Eukaryota > Metazoa > Mollusca > Bivalvia > Pterioida > Pteriidae > Pteria > Pteria penguin. Next base: position 22,325,008 of record CM068581.1, read on the forward strand.
TGGGACTACGATACAGACCGAACTTAGTATATTTACTCCTCATGCCAAGACAAATACGCCAATTGTTTTTCAAGGTCAGAAGTCAAATGTCAAGGTCGTAGTACAACTTGGTAGGAAACCCTTAAAGACTGGATACAGCCCAAACCGTTGGGACTAGGACTGTCAAACTTGTAACATTTATTCCTCATGCCAAGACAAAGGCGCTTATTGTTTTTCAAGGTCAAAGGTGAAGGTCGTAGTACTACTTGGTTAGAATTCCTTGTAGGCAGAATACAGAATGAACTATTGGTGATGGTGATGGTAATGGGGGTGTGTTTCCATATTTTCAAATTTCTCCCCTTCAAACTAAGCGACGGGCGTATGTTGCCACGCTTGGCGTCGCTTTTGTTGCTTCTAGTGTACAACAACCTACCAAGCAAACGATTTCCTCCTGTAGTAGATGCCCTTTGGTTTGTTTTCTATTTGATTTCCCTGTTTGCTTATCGTGTTATCGGTTTCATCAATTTTGGGCTATGTGTTGGATTTATCTATTACCATATCATGCCCTCTAGAAATCTACCTCCCCTATACGACCTTACAACATCCCGCACCAGAAACGAGCATTCTAGCGAGAACCAAGCATAGCAGGCAGTACGAGGTTCTCAACCAAAAACTGGCATGATGTTGAAAATCAAGCCAACTGTTTGACCTTTCAAAACTGTGCATCAGACACAAGCATGCCACCGAAGCATTCTATACGAGAAACAAGCGTACCACTGAAACATTCTGTACAAGAAATAAGCATGCCACTGAAACATTCTGTACCAAAAACAAGCATGCCACCGCAACATTCTGTACCAGAAACAAGCGTACCACCGAAGCATTCTGTATCAGAAACAAAGATGCATCGAAGCATTTTATACCAGAAACAAGCATGCCACCGAAACATTCTGTACCAGAAACAAGCATGCCACCGAAACATTCTGTATCAGAAACAAGGATGCCACCGAAGCATTCTGTACCAGAAACAAGCATGCCACCGCAACATTCTGTACCAGAAACAAGCGTACCACCGAAGCATTCTGTATCAGAAACAAAGATGCCACCGAAACATTCTGTACCAGAAACAAGGATGCCACCGAAACATTCTGTATCAGAAACAAGGATGCCACCGAAGCATTCTGTACCAGAAACAAGCATGCCACCAAAGCATTCTGTACCAGAAACAAGCATGCCACCGAAATATTCTGTACCAGAAACAAGCATGCCACTGAAACATTCTGTACCAGAAACATGCGCGAATCCAGAAATTTTTGTCAGAGGGGGTCCAACCAAAAAGGTAAATTTTTCTCTTAGACGAGGGGGGTGGGGTGGGTTTGGTTTCCAACCCCCAAAATGCCCAAATATTACCTTTTGTGGATAAAATTTTCGGATGCCGGGAGGGGGGGGGGTCCATACCCCCGGTACCCCCCTCTGTATCCGCGCATGAGAAACTAATAATGAACATTATAAAGTTGGTTCAACAAATACATGTCGCAAATTTGTTGTTAAATCTTTTAAGAAGCAGTTAAACAGCGACTCCGTAGGAAGTGGCAGAAATCCGTGGGATTTCATGAACGAAACCTCTGACCTAAACCCACACAACACCGACATAAAAATTGGCTTAAGGGACAGACATCTATATGGCTCTACCACATTCTGCACTAGAAACCAGAATGCTATCGATAACGGAACGTCACCTATATGATCTTATGAAGTTATAAACTGAAAAAGGTCACCTTGTACATTCAATTACATAAAATACCGGAAATATAATGCCCCTTAACAAAAATGTTGCTGATCCGGTGGTTTATTTTAAATCTCTATACAATTAGATTGTCTACAGTATAAATGTCACTTACACACTAAATGAACAACTTACATCATGGGCAGATATGAGGTCACAAAAGAACATTTCACTTCAAACAAAACAAAAACACAAAAGAAGCATTAACAAATATGTAGTAAATTGAAAGATCAGCAATTCTTGTAATGAATGTCATACCATATGCTGTGCATATAGACACGGCCAGTACAAGTTAACTTTACAGTTTCTTTAGTAACAGGTGAACAGGAATGCAATTGTGAAAATGGATGGTGCTTGTTTATTGCCAAGCTGTCTCATTATATCATGTTAATTAAGGAAGTCAAATCACCTGTCATGTGGCACTCTTTACTTTTTAAGAAATAGCTATATATACATATATAATTAGACCATTTCATGTATATAAAAAAGGAACGCGTCGTGAAGAAGTCGCTTGACCTACATATTATGTAAATAAGGAGCATGTGGCTACCTTAGTGTCAGTAGACACACACATCTGAGAGGTCCAAGTCGCTTAGCATGTTCTCATTAATGTCCGTGTAACTAGCAAATGAGAAAAAAATCTTTCAGCAACTACATGTATTTATGTGTGTAGGATATAAAATTATAGTTACATAACGAGTCAACGAAGAGATATAACCCCACTTGTGCTCCCCCATTTTTTGACAATTTCCCCTTCGTTACATAAAAAAGTTCTACTGGTGCCTTCTCTCACATTTGAAAGTGTCCCCACTACCTCCTTCGTTTGTCGGACACATGTGATTGTCATGTCAATTAAATGTTTTATTTTGGTAAACGAGACCCCCACCTCCTTTAGAAAAAAACCCTCAAAAACAAAAGGCCCAAGTAGGACTATATCGCTCACCTGAGCATAATTTGCTCATTCAAAAACAACAAACTGCTAAATCTAATTCGCAAATACATATATTCTCTTGATTATTGTCTTTGAAACTGACAAAAGACTGGTGGAAACTTGCTTCTTCTCTACATTGAACTCGTGAAGACAATGATACAAAAATATGTAAAAAAGATTGTCAGATTTCTTTTTTGCATTTAAAAACAAAATATTTAAAATCTTGTTTCAGTGTAGAATGAATTAAAACACTGGTTTTGCCTTTAGCAGGTTTGAACCAGTAGAATTGTTTTATTGACTATGCAAGAAAGTACATTTGACAAAACCCGACTTGAGAATCAGGATGATACATGCAAATGCTTACAATCTAATACACCACACAGTTGTTAATATTTCATTTTATGGTATCTTTGCTGGAGATCATCACATCAGAAAACTGCATTACTCAATGTATATTTGAAATGGATTGTCTGCAAGGAGTTCAAAGCTGGGACAAGAGCAATGCCTAACATTACATAATACGTCTTCAGTTAAATTGAAGAGGGGAAACATAAGCATTTTGACACTCACCTTGCAGATAAAACCTTGGTTCAATGTCATGACACACCACTGGCTCTAGGGCATCAACTTTTTTTTTTAAATATTCAAATCCATGCAAGGAGGGATAAATACATGGCCCGAAGATTTACCCATCATATGCACCGTGACCTTGACCTTGCATATATGACCTTGGTTCAAGGTCATGGCACATCCTTTGGAACTGGACAACAATTCTGTGAAATATTCAACAAATCCATGCCAGGGTTAGAAAGTTATAGCCCAGATGAAGATTTACCCATCACAATCATTGTGACGTTGCATATATGACCTTGGTTCAAGGATTTATCCACCATATGCACTGACCTTGATCTTGCAGATATGACTGGTTCAAGGTAATGACACACTGCCCTTCCCTAATGACCATTTCTACCAGGTATGATGTTAATCAAACAAGTCAAGAATAAACTAAGCCACAGAAAAAGTGTTATGGACGGACAGACATCCCAGCAACATAATATCTCCCGTCTTAGGATGGGAGCATAAAAACTCTATACACCATCTAAATGAGAGGGAAAGGCAAACAGACTTGTTAGAATGTCCACATCTACTGCATTGTGTGAATCACTTGTTCAATTTACATTTTATGTACCAAACACTTAACTTTCATAAAAACTCAACAGGTATCTCATGTATCATTTTAATAATACAACAATATAACTGTCTGAATTTCTTTCAGTGAACATGCACATACAGAAGTACTAAGTAGAAGCACTGTCAATAACGATTAAATTTAAATCAACCTTGTAATTTTATTTGTACTCGTTTTCAATAATGGAGATGCAATTGGCTTCTTCACATTTCAAGTATTCGCTTTTACATTCCTGATCAGGACAAGATAGCTTAATATATTTCATGTAAGAACACAACAGAATTATTCATGGACTCAAATCATAAGAGCACATTAAGATATTCAATGAATTATAAAATACATGTATGATGGCTTTAGATACAGATAATTCTCAAGTATTCAAAAGAGACTTAAAAATTTAAAGTTTATTATGCATTACTCATTCACTTTAGTGTTACAAATGTTGGTACATTAACTTGGAATATTTGCCATGTTAACCTTGACTATGTGTACACCCCCCAACGATGTGTAGTGGAAAAAACATAACAAATCACAACTAAGTGAACAATTACCAAACTCTTCTGGCTAAGATTATAACCATCAGTAATGTCAGACATCCTCCTAACTACAACCACGACTGGCATTGCTGGCATAAAATGAAATACTAAGTGACATCAGATGTTAGAATTGGGGAAGTAAGAATGTAATTGTGGAATAAGAGCATATGGTAGAACTGGTTGGGAATGAAAGATGCATTGTTATGGTTCAAACATTAATCGCCATGGTTGTGAGACAAGATGAAATGGATGACATGTCAGATATTATGGATAAAACATTCAATGCAATGATTGTGTCATCTGGTGTTAAAGTTGAGACATAAGATGCCATAGTTAAAATGCCAAATATCATGACTGGTACTGGTATGTCACATTGCCAAATATCATGACTGGTATGTCACATTGCCAAATATCATGACTGGTATGTCACATTGCCAAATATCATGACTGGTATGTCACATTGCCAAATATCATGACTGGTATGTCACATTGCCATGACTGGTATATCACATTGCCAAATACCATGACTGGTATGTCACATTGCCAAATATCATGACTGGTATGTCACATTGTGGCCGAGATGCAAGATATGGTCCAGATGTTAGATTTCTTGGTTATGATAGTAGATTTCAAGGTTATGTCATAGATGTGACTTCAGACTTTATAGTTGAAATGTCAATTGCCATCCTTGTGATTTCAAATGTTATACAGAAGTAGAGAAGTCAGATGTCAAATATTATTGTTCAAGTCAGATGTATTCATTGTGATGTCAGGTATGATGGTTGAGATGTTATATGCTATATTTTGATGTCACATCTTATGGTAGGATCACTGATCTTGTTGACATATCAAATGTATTGATAAGTGTGTTATAAATAGGAATGCCTTGGTTAAGAAATGATTTGATCCGAAATGTCAAACGTTATACACATGCAAACCAAATATTAATGGTTGGGAATGGCAAATTCCAGTTGGAAATATTTTGTTCCAGTGCTGAATATTTGACAAAACATAGCCAGAAGAGTTCTGTAAACAACTTCTCAAATTCTACACGTGTGCAAGTAATGAGAAATAAAATAATTGCATGTAAACATTGTATTAGTTGTAGATAGAATGTCTCAGAATATACATACAATAAATGCTGGAGACTCCATGTATCATTACTCTAAAAATGCCCCTATCAATTACACAAAAGATATAATAATTCAATTCAATGCTTTAGATCAAGCCAATTAAATACAAATACCTGTAATATATCAATGCCAAGTTGGCAAACTTTTAATGAGAGGAGAAGTGCCTTTGCCAATATTTTATGGAAAATAAACCTTTATATCATTACTCATTACTATTCATTCCTTTCAATGTTTTTTTTTCAAACAAGATATGTTTTAACATAAATACTGCTTGTGCAGAGAATTCACCTAAACAGGCATAATTCCTGAGAGCCAGATGAACAGAATGATGAGCTGATAGACGAGTCAAATACGATATTACATCCAAGACCTTTCTAAGCATTGGCTTAAATAATGGAAAACATAAAAATAAGATTACAAATAAAAAAGGTTTGCATGCTAAAGATGTTATGATGTAAATGTTTCGATATTTTGAAAACAGGTTAAATCAATACAGGATGAATGGAAGTTCCAGATCATCACAATATTGCCTATCAACACATATAGTTGTACATCAAAACTGTATAGAAGTCTAAAATCTACCTTCTTTATTCTTCTCTATAGGGGGTATTTTGTGACAATATATGGGAATAAGACAGTAAATTTTAATCCTTAACTTGCATTGCATGTCTTTTTATGTAAATATACCAATCTTACACTTGTTAAGTCTAAACAGTGGAAATACAAATCATATATTTAAAGAGTTTTTGAACTGACAAACCAACCTTGTAATTGTTCCACATGTTATACCAATCTGTCCATTAGTGGGTTTTCCATGATACAAACCCTATACCTCAATGACTTTTGACATAGAGGTAACAAATCTACATAACATGCTCCTTCCTGTATAGATTCCAATGTTAATAAATATCACATTTAGAAATACCTTAGTTCAAAAATCATTTCAGAATGACAACTATATTTATATATAATGATGAAACGATTATCGCCAATGATCGAATATCGATCGCTGAAAGTGCGTCGATTTCGAAAAATCGCCCGAAAAAAAAAAAAAAAAAAGAAAAGAAGAAGATGAAGAAGTTTTATCACCCAAATTTGACTCGTAAAATGTAGTGTAACTATCTACCGAAATAACCAAATTGACCGGAATGCCCCATCTTATTACTGAAATGCACATGAAATGGAACTTAAATGTCAATAATTATTGTTTTTACATATAAATTTGAATGAATCAGGATAAAAGCGTATGAACATATAGTATTATTGTTTGATTCTCTTATCTTCGTATAAATTTCATTGTTAAAAAAATCGTGAAACTCAGAAGATTAATGTTACATTTTGCCGATTATTTCTCAACTTAATTACTATTCATGCCCTAGAACTCTAAGTCAACATGAAAAGCAATGATTTGAAACTATCTGACTAGAAGGAGAAGGGAATATCGGTATATATTTTGGGCATTTCTGCATTTTATAAGTTTATTTCGGCAATTCATGGACATTTCGGCAAATAGTACTGCCCTAGTACTAATAAAAATGGCGGACAAGAATAACAACATGCTCCTGGATCGCAAACTCCCTGAATTATTTGATTAATTTCTTGTTTATTGTATTTTTTCAAAATACAAAATTCTACATACATGATTACATTGTCAAATGATAAAAATATCCCCTTGCAAAATGGTTTTCTTATTCGTCTGATTATAATTGATCATTTATGATTTTCGATTATTGTCCGATCATCGATTAGGAAAATGGTCCGATTCTGCATCACTATTTATATACCATTTTCAACTTGGGAATCTGGTTTTAATTTTACACTTTTTAACATTACATTTCAAGTTTTTCTATTTATGCACATTCTTCGTTCTTTGCTATGCAGTCAGGATGTTTCCATTTAAAGCATGCATGATACGTCTAGTTTTATGCTTGACTGAATGATCATGCAAAGTTTTAGTTTTTAAAGAACCATATAATAATTTCATTACACATTGTACTGAGTTAGAAAAAACATAACTTATTTGGATGCTGTCCTCCATTTATTCTTTCCCCATGATTGAAACCCCTGTCTGAAACCCAAGTGCACCCCTGAAAGTGAATCCCATTCATGTACCAACATCAGATCAATTGTACATATTATGGATTAAAACCAAAAGAGCAAAATTTTTGAACCCAGCCACCTGCCCCTTTCCCAGGAACCAAACCCCCAGTTTCAAATCCAGGTGCACATCTCAAAGTGATGCCCAGTCCAGTAATACTATCAAATCCTTTGTATTTATTCTTATGTAGGAAAGGTGTGAAGAAGATGTCCATTTGTCTCTCCTAAAGGGGCAGATTCCCGGTTTGAAAGGAATGAGCATAACAGCAAGTGACACCCATTAATGAAGAACAATCCAATGTTTGGTATTTGCAGTGTAAGAGGAGAAGAGACGATGTCAGGGTGATACCGTAGTATGTGTCACACTAATGTGGGAGTAAAAGAATAAATTCTCTGAACACAATATATGACTTTAGTGGGGTGCATGTAGTACAAACAATATAATCAGAACATTATACATAATGTAATAACAATCCCAAGTATTCTGTAGTGCTCTTCATCATGAAAACGTGCAGTGTAAAGACATGTATATCATAGAATATAACTCATGTACAATGTCAGGAATAAAAAGAAAAAATAAAATGGGATCACTTTTTAACTTTTAGGCATAAAGAAAAGAAAATATGATGTTTTAAGCATTTAGTACTGAGAATTTAACACAGAGTCGCCATGGCTAGCATGTTTTAGGCTTGGCACCTTAAAGATAAAATGTGATCAGCCTAAGTAATTCCTGAATCAATTTTTGAAAACATTGGATACCCGTGAAAGTGTACATAAATTAATAAGAACAATGCATACACAAATTATATGATTTTGAACAAATGATGAGAAAATAAAAATTCAAAAGAACATTTGAATTATTGTACATGTATGCACTATTTTCTGGTCCCCATATTTCAAAAAGTAGGGGTCTAAGTGGTCTCTAACCCTGGAATTAAATGCTCTTAAACAGACCTGTGAAGTAAGGAGACAAAATCTAATTGAAACTAAAGGTTTCTGGACTACAGCCTGATCGACTTACATAGAGTATACTGCATAGGATTCTAAATCCATGAAAGTGATACATGAACTACTCTAAATTAGTAACCATAGACCACAGAATTAAAATGGCAATGTTTCTTTATATATGCTCCTTATAAATAGATTCCTGAAGAACATGTTATCATGGTTCATATCATATTTCTCAATAAAGCACTATCTATTAAAAAGTATGTACAAAGTAAAATTGACTAGAACAACAGTAAATGCTAAATAGCTCAATGTCCCTGCACATTCAATACTGTTACAGAATTTTCAGATCATGCCGTTTACTTCCTTGCCTTTCATTGGGCACTTTGTTCAAGCAGACACCAGAATGTTCAAGCCCCTGCATGCCTTCAATTTCAGATAGATGTATTCCATCATCAATCACAAATACCTATTAATTAAAATGTTGATAAAATAGGCACTAATATGCTGTTACTTAAAAACAAAGACATAAAAACTTTAACTCGTAAGATATGAATGTTGAATCTTCCATCTCTTTCTCCTAATCATCATCCAGAATTTTCCTTCGTTTTTTGATGAACTTACGAATGTTCCAATCTGTATGATTCAACATTTGGGGTCCATTACACACACACAGAACAGTCATATTATAAGCATACTCCAAATCTGGCAACAACTGAAAAATATACAGAGAACTGACATTGTCATTCATGAAAACCATGTGTTTTATGATATGACACAAAGTATCCTGGATACAGAGCAATGAGAATTTATTACAAAGAAAGTTAGAACAGTCCCAATAGGACACCCCTTCCCTCTCCCTTTTTCCCTTTACTTCAATGTGTTTGCTAAAATTCATGGAAACATAAAATGTAGTGCAGATACAGCATCTAAAGCACAAATTGCAATATACATGATGAACCCTTCAGACAAGTCTGGTTGGCATATCCTTTGCATTAACCTCTAAACTGACTTAAATGCTGAAGTAAACAAATGTGTCTACAAGCAGATGGATGGACAGACAGGTGATTCTAGTATACTCCTAACAAAGTCCTTGAGAGGGGTATTGCGAAAAAAAAAAAAAAAATCTCTTAAAATATATCTACGCATTCAATTTCATAGTGTAATTAAGCAAAACTAAACTTGTATACAGAAATAACAAATTCAATGTTTCAGCGAAAATGAGATGAATATTAATGGTTGTGAATCCATACATAAATGTTAAATAGACTACTATGAAATCGTCCTGGAACAGTTTCATTATAATCTACCAGTACCCCATATTTTGAAATGTAATGAGGAACATTCGAGGTTGTAGTTCTTTTAAGGGCCCCTTGTGTCAAGTGAAAATTTTTGTCAATTGTTTTATGTCACTTTAAGATTATTTTACTTGATGTGGTGACAGCATCTGCCTCATATAACGCACACAAATTCAGGTCCTACACAATGGACCCACCTAATGCAGTGACGGCATCTGCCTCATATAACACACACAAATTCAGGTCCTACACAATGGACCCACTTGATGTGGTGATGGCATCTGCCTCATATAATGCACACAAATTCAGTTTATACACAAGCGACCCACTTGATACAGTGATGGCATCTGCCTGATATAACACACACAAATTCAGGTCCTACACCACTTGGTGCAGTGACGGCATCTGCACAATATAACACACACAAATTCAGGTCCTACACAAATGACCCACTTGATGCAATGACAGCATCTGTCTGATATAACACACAAATTCAGGGCCTACATAATGGACCCACTTGATGTGGTGAAGAATCTGTTACATGTCAACTACACTTAGAACCTGCTGGATATAAACTCGATGCTTCCCAAGCCAAACAATTCTCTCTGTGAACCATGAAAAATTATGCTTTTCATGCCCATTCATCTAATGAATTATTTTAAGAATGATAAGGTCATACAATTGATACAAGCTGATTACCTAGTCCATTTTTGTCACACTTGAAAATATTTTTGAGAAACAAGGCCAAATTCCACAGTCAAACATGTCTCAACAAAGCCTAGCTGAGTCAATTTCTATCAATCCTATCACTGGAAAGTTCTGTTGTCCTATAGGAAATGAAAATTTAAAGAATAACACAAAACTGAATACAGAAAAAAAAAAAAATTAAAAATTAAAAACTACACACAAAGTCTAGATGTTTTAATGTTCTTTAGTGTAGGCTCATGACAATGGATGTGGAATTTGAAGATTTATCAACCCATTAGACCAGTAAAAATTTCAGTAGAATTTATACTCTGACCTAATTTGAACAGTATGAACTTGAAACCCAGACATTAACAAGCCATAGGTAGGCTCTGATTCAGAACCACCTGACCTGATGCCAAACAAGCATGCTACTTAGCGACTATGTCTCTGTGCACACCGTTAACACTACTGGAGATTTATCATGTATCATCAAATTACTCTCAAGTCAATATTACATACTGAAGGTATGCTTACCTTAGGTGTTAACAGAAAGTACTGTGAGCTGGAACGTTTGCACACTGTTTGTACAACCAACTCAAAAACCTTTCTTTCATTTACAGGATCCATTCCCTACAATTCAATTTATATATTTAAATTTCAGGCAAAATGCAGTATCTGATAAGTATTTAGTCATTAAGTTTTATATAGAAATCTGATGAGACAAAGCAAAAAGTTGAATCTATACTTTCTGATCTGAATAAATAATATTATCAACAAAAAAACAAAATTCAATGTACATTCATTGGATGAATGAATCTAAATATTAACTAGATTACATAATGAAAGGGCTACTATACCATTGTCATAAGTTTTCCCTAATCTTATTTTATTATTCTGTGAAACAAAATTTTACAGACTTTGACATTAAGACACGTCCGACTGATGTTGTGTAGTAACAAGAGCAACGCCTAGCGTGGCATAATACACCCGTCGCTTAATTGGGACAGGATCAATTCGCATTTGGCATGATTTTCATAAAAAAACATCTGACGTTTACTGAAATTAATTGCGTTTCATAGCATTTTATCATAGGAATAAGTCAAAGGGCAACAACTCCTGCAGAAATGGTCCTATCCAACCCATCTTGGAACTTGACCTGGAAAAAAACAAGAGGCCCAAGTGGGCCTATATCGCTCACCTGAGTACCTAGATTATCAGTCATGCATGAAGGAGAATTCATTTATTTTTGCATTAATGTGACTAAGTCAACACAGATGTTGAAAATATGTCAAATTTTATTTCAGGCTAGAATAAAAAACAACACTTTTTTGCACATCCATTCAGGTGATTTTGATATTAAGCATTTCCTTTGTCTCTGCAAGAAGTCATTCAGGGCAACAAGTTAGTCATTTTCTTTAGGTGGGGCCTTTTGTTGACTGATTTCAAGTCTGGGTCATGAACAACAATTGTTTCAAATATTGTCCAGATCTAACTTAAAATTGCCTTATTTCATATGTTGAGTGTTGAGAAACATCTAAAAACTTATTTAGATGTGTAAAGAAATGAAAAAAAATTTTGACCACAGCTGGATTTGAACCGCTACTCTCCATATTTCAATTACCAAGTGGTATATGTACTATTGTGAGAACTGCTTTTTAGACATGGTGGCATTATCTGTTAACCAATTTGGATGAAATTTACCAAATTGATAGAGGACTTTTAGTACTTCATGTATTCCATGTTTCATTAAAATCTTTCATGTGGTATAACAGCAGAAGTGAAAAATGTGATTGAATTGTTCCTATACACCCTCATTTGGAAGTCTTAAAAAATTCATAGAAAATCCAAAAATTGAGATATTGACAAAATTCTTTCAAAGTAACAATCCTTACCATAATTATGATCACAATAGTCCATAAGAAATCATCATTATCAATTAACTAGGAAATATGACACTTTTTTCTGCATTGAATCACCAAGTCCAAAGAAATGTCGAAAAAAATTCTAAAATTTGATTTTGGAAGGGAACCAAAATGACAATACATCTTCACTCATCCCTCTAGATCATTTCTATGCATTCTGTTTGTCTCTGTATACAGCCCGTATGAAAAAGAATATTGTTAGGAACTCTTTTGTGACCTACTCTTGACTATGGTGGCGCCACCTGTAAAGAGGTCTGGACGAAAACAACAGAATTTGAAGAGGATCATAAGTGACTTGTTTCTACCAAGATTTATTAAAATCCCTCAAACAGTTTTGTAGAAAAAGTTGAAAATGTGAAAAATGGCCAAAACACCCCCCCCCCCCCTTTTTTTTTTTGGAAGTCTTAAACGTAAAATTCCTAATTTCATATGTTGAGTGTTGAGAAACATCTAAAAACTTATTTAGATGTGTAAAAAAAAAAAAAAATTTTTTAGACCACAGCTGGATTTGAACCGCTACTCTCCATATTTCAATTACCAAGTGGTATATGTACCATTGTGAGACCTACTTTTAGACATGGTGGCATTATCTGTTAACCAATTTGGATGATCCGCACAAAAAACAAACCTTTGAAAAGGACTATGGGTACTTGCATCCTACCCAGTTTTATCACAATCCTTCAAGTTGTTCTGTAGATCAAGTTGAAGATATGAAAAATTGTCCCCCCCCCCTTTTCTTGGAAGTCTTAAAAAATTCATAAAAAATTCAAAAATCGAGACATTGAAAAAATTCCTTCGCACCAGCATTCCTTACCATAGAAATGATTAAATGAAACCAAATGAATGCATCAATGTTTACTAAAAGAAAATAATAACTCTTTAATGCATTAAAATAACAAAGTCCAAAATAAAAATGAAAAAACGTCAAAAATTTGATTTCGGAATGGAACCAAAAATATCAACACTTCTTCCCATATGCCTCTAAATCATTCCTATGCAGTCGGTTTGTCGCTGTATGCACCCGATCTGAATAAGAAGTTTGTCAAAGGAAGGTACCCTCTGTGACCTACTTTTGTCTGTGGTGGTGCCACCTGTTCATGGATCCTGACAAAAATGACCACATTTGTCGGGGACCTTGAGTATTTGATGCATGCCAAGTTTCACTGAATTCCAGCAAGTGGTTCCAAAGAAAAAGTTCAAACTGTGAAATGTTTACACCAATTATCCCACCCCCCCTTTTTCTTGAAAGTCTTAAAAAATTCATAAAAAATCCAAAACATAAAATATTGAAAAATTTTCTTCGCAGTAGTATTTCTTACCATCAAAATGATCAAATTAAACCAAATTAATGCATCAATGTTTACTAAAAGAAAAAAATACCTCTTTTCTGCATTAAAACTACCAAGTACAAAAAAACGTCAAAAATTTGATTTCGGAACGGAACCAAAAATAACAACACTTCTTCACACATCCCTCTAGATCATTCCTATGCATTCGGTTTGTCTCTGTATGCCCCCGGTCTGAAGAAGAAGTTTGTCAAAGGAGGGTACCCTCTTTGACCTACTTTTGCCTGTGGTGGCGCCACCTGTTGATGAATCCGGACGAAAAACAACAACACTTGTAGGGGACCATGAGTACTACATGCTTATCAAGTTTCCTCAAATTCTGTTCAGTGGTTCTGGAGAAGAAGTCGAAAATGTGAAAAGTTAACGACGGACGACGGACGGACGACGGACGGTGATTGATCACAATAGCTCACTTGAGCCTTTGGCTCAGGTGAGCTAAAAACTTGAAATTTTTTAGTACAAGCCCCCCCCCCCTCCTAAAATTATAAATTTCTCAAAAATGAAAAAAAAGATATCAATACCTGTAAAATATGTGGAAGTTGTGGTACATTTGACTTGTTTCATGGTAAATTTCATAATGTTTTTACAAAAATTAGATTTTTAATGAATTTTCAAAACAAAATCTTGAAATTTATAAGTCCAAGGGCCATAAATCCGTCAAAAGTGTGTCAATCGTAACAAAACTCGAATTGGTACTGACGCCGCTTGGAATAAAGCTATATACCAAATTTCAACTTAATATCTTGAAAGACGGCAAAACAAAAGTCTGGAAAGCTAGGACATATGGTACCCCCCCCCCCCTCTAAAATGATAAATTTCTCAATAATGAAGAAAAAGATATTAAAACCCGTAACATGTGATATTTAGTAAATTTTACTTGTCTCATGAGAAATTTCATAATGTTTTGACAAAAACTAGATTTTTAATGAATTTCTGAAAAAATCTTGAAATTTATAAGTCCATCAAAAGTACGTCAATTGTAACAAAACTTGAACTGGTACTGACGCTACTTGATATAAAGCTATATACTAAATTTCAACTAAATATCTTGAAAGAAGGCAAAAGAAGTCCGGAAAACATGACCAAGGACATATGGTCAACCCCCCCCCCCCTAAAATTATAAATTTCTCAAAAATAAAGAAAAAGATATTAAAAACTGTAACATATGTGATAGTTGATACACTTTACTTGTTTCATGAGAAATTTCATAATGTTTTGACAAAAAATAGATTTTTAATGAATTTTTTAAAAAATTTTGAAATTTAGAAGTCCAAGGGCCATAAATTCATCAAAAGTAGGTCAATCGTAACAAAACTCGAACGGGTACTGACGCCGCTTGAAATAACGCTATATACCAAATTTCAACTCAATATCTTGAAAGACGGCAAAATAAAGTCTCAAAAACATGATCCCGGACGCACGGACAGCGCCATAACATAATACGTCCCAGACAACCCAACTGGATAGGTTTGCCGTTGAGTCTATGAGGTTTTTTTTATATCGGAATCATTTTGCTGCTAATGTTAATGTTATTAAACTACTATTTATCAGTTGACGGATTCCTAGTTGACAAACATGACATCAGTATTTATTCAGTATTATATCAGCGTTCAACAAAAGCATTAAGTACTACGGGCTTTTGTGAACAAAATAATGGTGCGTCAAAATGCCAAAACAGTTCAAAGGGAAACTATCAAAAGCCACTTTCATACATACAAGTTCTGTGAAATAATGTAACATTTGAACATGTCCTATGATAAGTAGATGATGTACTTATAATGTTTATCGAAATCAACCAGTTTAGTGATGCTGTCAATCTTACCATTTTATGTTGGTAAATTAAATTAAATTGGATTAGCGATGCTGTTTCTGCATTTTCCGACTGTTACAGTGTTATGATTTAGACGCTATTTGCAGATTGTCAGTAGCATAACCAGAAAATAATGCTGCTATTTTACCTGATACTGTGATGATTTACCACAGATTTATTATGATTGTTTCTTATTAAAACATTACCAAATCTTTTTGTGGTCTCTAATAACATGTAATATGTTAGTATCTGAACTTGAATCACTTCAGCTACATGATATGAAAATGGACTACCTGGACTTGATTTTGGACAGGTATAATTTCCTTGAGGCTGTCCAACTGGACCACTTCTCTCAAAAGTTAATGTCAAACCCTGTTTTATTAAACTAAACTGGATCAATTTATACATAAATGTATATGTAAAATTCACTGACGTAAAACATACTATCTGCAGACAAAATATGACAAGCAATTTATTCTACTTGTTTATGTATTATGGTGATAGAATGGACTCCATGCTTCATACAGGAAGTGTATCATATGAATATAACTGGCAAAGAGACACTGGTCATGTTAATTGTGTTCTACAGTAGTTTGATGGCAACGTGTAATTCCACATCCTTTAATAGGTACTTTCCTTTCAGTAGAACATCCTACCTGATTAATCTCATCTACACATCTGAAGGGGCACTTTGCCATTTCCTGCAAGGCCATCAGGTATAACACTGTTGACACACTACGCTCTCCTCCACTTTGGTGATGAGGAGTCAGTTCTCGTAATATTTCAGAATCTCTGAATTTCACTTTTATCTTGATTCCGTATTTTTCATAGTCTTCCTGTGAGAAAAAAAATAATAATAAGGGATGTAGATGACCTTATTAAACTTAAAAGGAAAACTGGATGGAATCTAAAATAAAAGTAATGTAATACAAAAAGAACATGGTCATACTAACCAGATCTTTTTTTTCTTATTAGCATCTTTCTTTTAAAAAATTGTCTCCATATTGTTTATCAAAATGTTACTGACTTATCAGACTACAAAATTCCTGACATCAAAGTATTTCTATTTTCATACATAAAGTAAAACAACTGAAATCACTTTCACAAAGCATCACAAGTTTTTCCATAAGTGTTTTACTTAAGTCATTTTAACAAAGGGGCAGGCATGGTGTAGTGGTTAAGTGCTTGGCTTGCGGCGCCGACGATCTGGGTTCGATTCCTGGGTTGCGCCACATTGTTTAAGAGGTTGGTAACCTCCTGCTTACATGTCGCGATATAACTGAAATATTGTTGAAAGCGACGTAAAACACCAATCAACCAACCAACATTTTAACAAATGCAAGGAATTCCTTACGTCAGCTTTCACATGTCCTTAAAGTCAAGGATTTTCTGTGAAGAATATCTTACTTACGATCTTTAGTGAAAATGACTTAAGGATTTAATCATGTATGTACTTAAAAGAAATTACATATGATTCTTCGTGAAAATGCCTGCTGATGTTGTATCAAGACATTCAATTTCAATACAAAAGTGGTTGTTTTATGTGTACTTTCTGCAGGCAACACTGAAACAAGAGGCCCAAGTTGGCCTATACCGCTCACCTGCCAAACCATTTGCTCATTCACTAACAACTGACTACTTGTAGAAATTTGAAAACACATACATATATATTCTTCAAAAGACTGTAAACTTGCTTCTCTGAAATAATATTTTAAATCTTAGTTTTGTTTTAAATGTGTTTAGAGGGGTCTAATCTGCTTCCCTTCAGCATGCTAGAACTGGTTTATATCAAAATTAGAAAACAAGGTGTATTTGTAAAACACAAATACCCCGAGTTGCAACAAAGTCCAAATAGGGCAAATTACGCAATGTTCTATGTTCCATGGGAATGCGTATGTGAAACATGAAAGTTCTATCTCTTATGATTCAAAAGTTACAACCAATATTTTTGAAACGTAGGTCAAAGGTCACGGTGAAGATCATGAGGTCAATGACCTTGGTGTAATCTGAAAGAGCTTTTATTAGTGGAGTATGCTAGCCAAATATGAAGTGTCTATCTCTCACGGTTTCAAAGTTATGGTGGAGGTTAAAGCTGACTACAGACTGACAAACGTAAATGTAAATTCAAACGTCATGGCATTAAAAAATGAAAACTCTTGTCATGAGGAACAAGCCATACCCCTACTGGTTCAAAAGATACTGCCCAGATTAGATTTTTTTTAAAAATAAGTCAAAGTTTAACATCAAGGTCACAAGGTCAAAAGCTATGACATCAAATGAAAGCTCTTGTCATGAGGAACCTTGGTGTGAAGTATCAAAGCCCTACCCCTATTTGTTCAAAAGATAAAACTCAGGTTAATGTTTTTTTGGGGGGTTCAAAGACACCAATGTGGACATGCAAGGTTATGAAAATAGCTCTCCGACACAAATGAGCTGAAAATATGTAAAAAATCCTAAAAATTCTTTTTATATTCTATTTCTTTCCAATGACATTTATTACAATAAAATCAGTTTATCAAATGGCATTTATTACAATCAAATCTCTTAAATACACAAAAGGAATTACCTAAAACTGGGCAAAAATCACAACTCATAAAAATAGGGCACCCCAAACGGGTGCATGATATGCCCACATCATATGACACCATCATAAAGTTTTGTTCCCCCTTTAGTTAAGGAGGAGAAGCCAGGACAAGCTTTTCTGACCCTGCCCATTTTCCCCCACCCCAGGGGCCTGACCCCAACCTTGAAACTTACCTGCACAACTACAAGCCATATCCTTTTATATGACACCATCAAAAGTTTTGTTCCCCCTTTAGTTAAGGAGAAAAAGCCTAGACTACTTTCCGACCCTGCTCATTTTCTCCCATCCCAGAGGCCTGACCCCAAATTTGAAACCCTCATGCACAACTACAAGCCACATCCTTTCATATGACACCATCAAAAGTTTTGTTCCCCCTTTAGTTAAGGAGGGGAAGCCCAAACAAGCTTTTCTGACCCTGCCCATTTCCCCCCACCCCAGGGGCCTGATCCCAACTTTGAAACCCACATGCACAACTACAAGCCACACCCTTTCATATGGCACCATCAAAAGTTTTGTTCCCCCTTCAGTTATGGAGAAGAGGCCCAGACAAAGATGGATGGATGGATGGACGGACAGACAACAGTGATATAGCATAATATGCCCACATTTTTAATGCGGGCATATGAAAAACAAAAGTTGTCAGAAGACAACACAGCTCGCTGGTGTCAACTAAATAGCAAAAGTCTTTTTGTAAGTAGGTCAAACTTCAAGGTCAAGGTCATAAGGTCAAAAACTGTGTTAACCCCCCCCCCCCCCCAAAAAAAAAAAAAAAAAAAAAAAAAAAAAAAAAAATTTTAAGAGGAAAAACCAAAACAAAAAAAGAAACTGATAAAAGTTCTTTTTCCAATTTGAACAAAAAGAGCAAAACTGAATCTTGCTTCTTTCTTGAACATTCAAATACCATTAGCTTTTTAATCTATGCTTCCCTTCTGAAGAAGAGTACAAGTATTTTGAAAGGATGGTATCATCTTGAGCATATATTTCACTAGGGTGGTGCCACCTGTTGACAGATCTGAATAAAAACACACACTTTGTAGAGTTCTACTAGTACTATAATTAAACAAATTTTGATCAAAATTTGTCTGAAGGTAATGGTATATAGATGAAAAAATGAAACAAACAAAGAGCTATCATTATAGCTCACTTGAGCCATAAAAATGTACAACCCACATATTTCTTAACTTGTTCCAGTAAAAAGATTTTACAGAAATTGAATGGATTAAACTATAGGATCACCATGGTGTCAGACATCTAGAAATATGAGTTATCACCCTTCCTTGTCCCAAGCGAATGTTTATGTCACCAACCATACGAAAAGGAAATGAATAAACTACACATTCAGTGTAGCCCGATACTGAACTTATTAGTGTATCTGGTATGCTGTGACAAACTTTACTAGGTTATTTGGTATACTAAGAGACATTCTACTTGCTTATCTAGCATATTAATAGAAACTAGGTTATCAAATATATTGATAGACACTGACCAGGTTACATGTATCTGGTGCACTGAAAGACACTGAATTATTTCATATGAGAGACATTAGGTTATCTGGTATATTGAGAGACACTGGCCTATCTGGTATAATGAAAGACACCAGATTATCTAGTACAATGAGAGACACTTACTGGATTAACCTGTATATTGAGAGACATCAGATTATCTTGTACAATGAGAGACACTTACTGGATTAACCTGTATATTGAGAGACACCAGATTATCTTGTACAATGAGAGAAACTTACTGGATTAACCTGTATATTGCGAGATATCACATTATCTTGTACAATGAGAGACACTTACTGGATTAACCTGTATATTGAGAGACACCAGATTATCTAGTATAATGAGAGACACTTACTGGATTAACCTGTATATTGAGAGACACCAGATTATCTTGTACAATGAGAGACACTTACTGGATTAACCTGTATACTGAGAGACACCAGATTATCTAGTACAATGAGAGACACTTACTGGATTGACCTGTATACTGAGAGACATCAGATTATCTAGTATAATGAGAGACACTTACTGGATTAACCTGTATATTGAGAGACACCAGATTATCTTGTACAATGAAAGACACTTATTGGATTACCCTGTATATTGAGAGACACCAGATTATCTTGTACAATAAGGGACACTTACTGGGTTATCTGGTATATTCAGGTCTACTTCACCAGCACACTTCATACAGGAAAAGAAGTAACCGAAGTTTTCATTGATGGTCTCTATCATTTGCCTCAGAGGTTCTATCCACTGCTGTTTGGCTTGTTCTATCTCCTCCTGGTGCCCATCTAATTGATTCTTCTTATTGGCTACATCTTTCTCCAGTTTGCTGATCTCCCTTTTCCTCTCATGGTACTCTTGTACAACCTAAGCATGTTAAAGCATTTCTATACTATACATTTATCTTAAACATATGTACATACATGAGAAAACAGAAGACATCTGACAAAGCTGTATGCCAAAAATCACCAAGGACATGCACATAAAACATGATAATAGTAGAATATACACTGAAAAATGACATTACAAAAATATTCGATTGTGCTGCGGTTACAATACTGACTTAGGACGGTCAATTGAAGTAACAAATGTCATTCAATTGGTGTGGTTAACCAGTTTACGGGCACCCATTTATCGATTTAGTCCCAAAACTAAGCATATAAGCACACAGACCTCTAAAATGTTTTATAGGAACAACTGTACTACTACGGGGTTCATTCAACACAAGTTTCAGCCATATCTACCTTTCACCTAATAAGCATGTGATAACCATTACATTAGTCTCATTGCATCCCTGGGGATCAGACTTCCAAAAAACTGCTTTAGATTAACTAAGCTATTAAAATCAACTTCATATAGGAAGTGGAGAGGGGGAGAAGTGGTGATAAACATTGGGAGGACAGGAGAAGCAAACAATCACTTGGATGTGACCTCTTAGGATCAGCCTATCATGAAATCATGTAATCTAATCAGAATCAAATGTGTGCAATTTATTTTAGTATCACTCTGGGAAATTTCATTTCCCTGCATGTAAGGAAGCCGGCGTGGCCTAGTGGTACTGCGCTCGCTTCCTAATCAGAAGGCCAGGGTACGAGTCCCGCTCTGGTCATGCCAGTGTTCTGTTTTTTTCGGATAAGACAGGAAAAAACCGAGACCCAGTGTCATGGTATGCATAGCACGTTAAAAATCCCTCACAGCTTTGGGTGGGTCCGTTGCAAAGGTCAAAATTTGTATGCCCCACATCAGGCAGATGCCGTCACCATATACGTGAAATATTCTTGGTGTGATGTTAAACAAAAATCAATCAATCCTGCATGTAAGGCATAGCAAGAGTGGTAGATATATACTCACAATATGATAAATTCTACATTCTTTCCCAAAATCTACATGTGATTTATCATCATTGTATATAATATGTCAGATATTGAAAGAACTTCATCAAACCAAATTTCAAAAACCCTCTGACATCATAATGCCTACATAATCAACACTTTACATGTTTAAGACATTTATATGATTTCCTATACAGAAGTATTTTTGAGTCCTGCCATATTGGATTATTTAACTTGGTCCTAATATTAAATTCATGAGCTTTACACATCCTTAACATTGTTAACCCCCTATCTGTTGATGTTACGACGCCATACACATCCTAAATATTGTCTACCCCTTATTCTGTAGATGTTATAATGCCATACAAATCCTTAACATTGTCTACCCCCTATCTGTAGATTTTAGAATGCCATACACATCCTTAACCTCTCTACTCCCTATTCCGCAGATGTTAAAATGCCATACATATCCTTTACATTGTTTCCCCCCATCTGTAGATGTTATAATGCCATACACATCCTTAACATTGTCTACCCCCTATCTGTAGATGTTATAATGCCATACACATCCTTAACATCATTTACCCTCTATTCTGTAGATGTTACAATGCCATACACATCCTTAACATTGTCTACCCCCTATCTATAGATGTTAAAATGCCATACACTTCCTTAACATTGTCTACCCCCTATTCTGTAGATGTTGTAATGCCGTACACATCCTTAACATTGTCTACCCCCTATTCTGTAGATGTTAAAATGCCATACACAACCTTAACATTGTCTATCCCCTATTCTGTAGATGTTAAAATGCCATACACATCCTTAACATTGTCTACCCCCTATTCTGTAGATGTTATAATGCCATACACTTCCTTAACATTGTCTACCCCCTATTCTGTAGATGTTATAATGCCGTACACAACCTTAACATTGTCTACCCCCTATTCTGTAGATGTTATAATGCCATACCATTTCATCTGTCTGGAACAGAGAGTCTGCTCTGGCCTTCTGTGCATGTATTTTACTGTCAATCTCCTCAAGTGTTGTTTCTGGATGACTTTCAAATGCCTAGTCAAATAATATAAAGTCATTATTAAGGACTGCGATATATTTAACGTAACATACAAAACACCATACCATAAGCTGATCTCAGTTGTCACCAAAGACCAACATCTACATTTTCAAGCACTAATAATTAAACAGTAACAAGAGTTTATTGTTCCTAAATTATATTTATTATTATACTATATGTGGTTTGGCGATATTTGGCCAAGATTGACTCAAATAATAAAGTTCTTCCAAATTGAACACTTGTTGCGAATTATCATACTTTTTAAATACTTTGATAGAGTAGACAAGAACGTGTGATAAAATGTGAGTTATATCAAATGTAGAGTTATCACATCTTGATATGATAGAGTTGTCTTTCATTAATAAATTAATTTAAATGTAGCATTAAATCTAATTATTAGGACTGCTGAGGTTCCAAATGATCATCTAAATTAGGCATTTATATAGTAAATATACATTAGTGTGAAATATGATGAAACTCTGATAATGGTCAGTGACATATGCTGGAATGAAAACTTTTTCCAATATTTTAAGGATATATACTCAGTGTTTTTAACATTGGAAAAATGACCTAGAGGTTGGTTGGTTGATTGGTGTTTTACGTCGCTTTCAACAATATTTCAGTTATATCGCGACATGGAAGCAGGAGGTTACCAACCTCTTAAACATAGTGGTGCAACCCGGGAATCAAACCCGGATCGTCGGCACCACAAGCCAAGCGCTTAACCACTACACCACGCCTGCCCCCATGACCCTGAGGACCTTTGTCCAAAAGTACCTGTCACAAGAAAGATTTGTGTGAAATATGATACAATTCTGATGAATGCTTAAAGAGAAATAAGGCCTTTCCCAATATTTGAAGGAAATGTGCTGAGTGACCTTGCAGAAATGACCTTGAGTGATCTTTCTCCAAAAGTACTTGGGACATTTGTGTGAAATATACTACAATTCTGATATGATGGTCTTAAGAAATACGAGGCCTTTCCCAATGTATATATTTTGGGAATATGTGCTGAATGACCTGCAGAAATAACCTTGAGTGGCCGTTGTGCTAAAATCCGTCCCAAGGAAAATTTGTGTGAAATATGATAATATTCTAATTAACAGTTTAAAAGATATGAGCTTGTACGGATGGACAAACAAAGACTTATGATCCCCCTGAACTTTTTAAGAGAGCATAGAAACCACTCAAACATATAAGGACAATGATTAAATGTAGTTTGCTATATATTGTAAAATGAAAACCATATATCAATTCACAACACTATATACAATGTCAGATATCAATTCACAACATCTTAATCTATGTCATCAAACGCTATACGGTACTATTAATTAGGTCAGCTATTCAGGACTCTACAATTATATGTATAAGCCATCCATGACTATACTATTTACTATGTCAGCTATTCAGGGTTATACTCTTTGTCAACTATCCAGCACCATACAAGTAACTGTGCCAGATATCAAGGGCTATACAATTAACAATGTCAGCTAGCCAGCATTATAAAAGCAACAATGTCAGCTACCCAGCACTATACAAGTACTTTGTCACATATCCAGGGCTATACCATTAACTATATCAGATATCCAGGGCTATACAATTATATATGTCAGATATCCAGGTCTATACCATTAATCATGTCACATATCCAGGTCTATACCATTAACTATATCAGATATCCAGGGCTATAAAATTAACAATGTCAGATATCCAGGACTATACCATTAATCATGTCACATATCCAGGTCTATACCATTAACTATATCAGATATCCAGGGCTATACAATTAACTATGTCAGATATCCAGGACTATACCATTAACTATATCAGATATCCAGGGCTATATTATTAATCATGTCAGATATCCAGGTCTATACCATTAACTGTCACATATCCAGGGCTATACCATTAACAATGTTACATGTAACTATATCAGATATTCAGGGCTATACAATTAACTATGTCAGATATTCAGGGCTATACCATTAACTATGCCAGCTATCCAGTACTATTCGAGTAACAATGTCAGATATCTAGGACTATACCATTAACTATGCAAACTATCTATGACTTAACTATTCTGAAATGTAGTGACCTTATGTTATCGACATTATATTGATTTTTACATATGTTTGTCAATAGTCAGTGTATTATTATCACACACATATTAAATCATAAGAAATTGTATTAAATACAAAATAGTAAACAAAACTTACTTCCCTAAGATCTGGAGACAACTCAGTATTAGCTGGGGTATTTGTCTTTCTTTTAGCTACTTCCAGAAGTCTTTTTGCATGTGCTTTTGTTTCCTGAACTGTAACTTTTGCTCTTTCAAACTCTTGCTGTTAAATTGATTAATTGTATCTGATGAATATATATGCCATGTTTTAAGTTCCCATATTTATTACTATTTCATTCAATACAGATTCAATGCACCATGTAGTATTCTGAAGTCCACATCTCGATCCTGCATAATTGCACTAAGTTATCCTCTATGCAGATTTTAGTGAAAAAGCTACTGATTTTTAACAGTATTTTTGATATTAGGGAAAAATAACTTAGTATACCTTAAAGTATCTCCATTTTTTTTTTTTTTTACACTAAACCAACATTATTTCTACTATAAGGTCGTAAACACAAAATATTGATGGAAAAAGTCAGCATGCAGCGAAAATTACTGATCTGTGATACTTGTATTGATAGACTTCTCACTTCCACCTTCAAACAAATTACCAACATGCACTTCGCATACAGAATAATGTCTAGGAGTGGCTACTTATTCTTTTTAAAATTGTCCCAAATGTTGCTGTATACTAATCATAAAATCATCAAACACTTAATTTTGTAATCATCTACAAATATGCTTCATTATAAACTTTAAATATTCTCTATTTCAAAAATAATATTTAAATTACATAAACAACTTTAATTAGATAATTTCAAAACATGCACTTCATTGATCTACATGACAGACAAGTATGGGAAGAACTTGACATCTTTGACAAAAGGAAGTAAAAGACAGCATAATCAGAAAACCTCAATTCTCTCTAAAGTATGTGACTGATCCCGGAGTTCAATGACGAGTCTCTCATGATCTCTTACAATAGTGGAATGACCCAGGCTAAGGCGAACTTTCTCCTTGCTTAATTTCATACATTCCTAAAATAGAATATTATTTGTATTATGACTGAATAAATTTTTTTACGAACAGACAACATGCTTGTGAAACATTATGCCTTCACAGAGATGGCAAAAAGTGCCGGTCTGCAGGCGGTTTCCAGTAGACTCTTTGGATGTCTAATAATTTCTGAACCCATGCAGTACATTTTGTCCTGTAATTTTTTGGGACTATTTACACATTTTAAAATAACTAAATGATGGCACTGAACAGGATTTTATCATTGATTATTTGTATAAATAAATCCATGTAAACATTTTCCATTAGAATCTTTGGGACTGTAGTAAGCATTTTTGTAAATCTGAGGTATTTTATGACTGGATGTCACCCTCTTTTTTTACACTCAATTTCTATATCATGTAATTTCCTTGGTGGTTTCACAGTGTCATGGCCAATTAAATGGTCAAATGAGAGTACAACACAAAAAAAAAATAATAAAAAAAATTCCAAAACAAGAAAGCAAAATACACACAGACAGAGAGTGGAAAGATAGACATTGGACAAACTTGAAACTGAGACACAAATTCTATAGTGTAGAAGAATGTTTAGTATTGTTGATAAAGTCAAAGAGCATTTTCCATGGATATTACTGTCTTTAATTTTGTTTTTCATATATATACACAAGTACATTGTATATTGAATTATGTTAAAATATTCTTTGTTATACAGTTTATCCAAATGTCTTCAGATCTGTCCTCATTTGCCATCTCTGCCTTCATTTGTAGCTATGATTAGTATGAAGATCAAGGTCCAAAAGCTTGATTTAATTTGAATGGCATCATATATTAATTAGTAACATGGCACATTAAAATTATTTCTGTAATAAAGTGCAATAACCTCGCCTCCTACCCTCTGCTGTATTACTTACTCTGGTATTGTTTTTCATTTGACTGAGGCACTGACATTTTTTTATATTAATTTCATGCATTTTCTGAGCAGCTCTTTCTTCTTCTTGATGAATATTCACACCTTCACTTTCTTCATTGCGGATTCTAAGTTGAAAAACAATTTCATTCATATGCATCTTATAACGTAAACGTATCACATTTCAATTTATATTGTGTTTCAGTGTACAATACTTATTACCTTAATCAAAGGCCTGAAAGGCCATAAAGTCATCGAGCAGGACTGATTATCAAGCCGTTTAAAGTGCAAGTGGGACAATGAGCAATTATGTTGATTAATTTCTTTAAATTAACTATGATTGGATGCATGTGACAACAAGGGTATGATAGTAGGTATCCGGACATTTGTCCTGGCAAGCTAAACACTAGAGCTGTCCTAACAGGACAAATACCCCACGCTAAAAAAGTTGAACATGCAATAATTCAGAAAGCTGAACATTTATTCTTGCCAAAATCCAATCAGACATGAGTTTAGTCACCAAAGAAACAGCGACCTTGAACTATGCCACACCCTTAGTTCATGGACAACAATCCTGTGAAATATCCAAATCTATTTACCCAATAACAAGATATTGCCTGGACAGGATCTTTAACACCAAGTACACCGTGACCTTGATTTTTGACCTTAGGTCAAGGTCATGACACACCCTTGGGTCATGGACAATAATCCTGTGAGATATTATCCAAATCTATTGACCAAATAAAAAGATACGACCCGGACGCAATTTTAATAACCAAGTCCACATTGAACTTGACCTTTACACTTGAGTCAAGGCCATGACACACCCTTGGGCGATTGAGTCAAGGCCATGACACACCCTTGGGCGATTGGCAACAATCTTGCGAAATATCTAAATCCATCAACCCCATATAAAGATATGGCCTGGATAGTATTTTAACAACCAAGTCCGCAGTAACATCCACCTTTGACCTAAGGTCATGACACATCCTTAGGCATAGGGCAACACTAAATCCATCCGTCCAGTAAAAAGATATGGTCCGGACAGGATTTAAACAACAAAGTCCACATTGACCTTGACCTTTGACCTTGGGTTAAGGTCATGATACATCCTTAGGTCATTGGCAACAATCCTGTGAAATATTATCCAAGTCTATTGACCTAATAAAAAGTTATGTTCCGGACACAAAGTGACCCAGGATTTACTATCAAAGAGGTCTTAAGCCAAGATCAAGGTCAAAGTGACCAAATTTTGGTATATGACACATCCCGTCCCATGAGACATTCACATACCAAGTTTGATCATCTTGAGTCCTATGGTATGAAATTATCAAGCGGACACGAATCGAGACGCACGGACAGTCGGACATGGTGATTCCTATATAGGACCCCCCCCCCCCCACCAAACTTCCTTGGCGGGGGTATCATGGTAAATATTTCTAAGTCCTTGAAATTTGGAATCCCAAGTCTATAGAGTACATCAAAGACTCTGGTGCAGTAACCCTCGTTACAACAGCCATGTCTGTATTTCTGAATTTTGCCATTTAAACGAATTTAAAATTGCTGATATATACGAATTGCTGCTATTTCGTATAAAATTATATAAATCAAAATTTTTCAATTAATAAACTTGGAGACAACTATAATTACGGTCATTACTGAACTCTATTGTGTTCTGTTTAATTTATATGTACAGTGTATGTAATGTATAAAATATTTATGTAGAAATACTGAGTGTAGAATAAACATATTTCAGTTCCTGCATAATTAGTGTTTTATTATTTCAAATGAAGCCATATCAGGGAAGTATAGTTTAGTTCTTAAACTATACATCCTTGGCCATATGTACAGGTAAACGCATGTGCGTTGTAAAAAAGCAAATAACAGACTAAACCGCGTGCCAGATATTTGGTGCGGTCAGCCATGAAATCCCTTGTCGATAGTTCCTAGATCGGCAGTTAAGTTAATTGGTATGAAAATGTACATTTGTTCCGTGCTGCCGATGCCAGAAGGCGAATATGCCAGAATAAAGAACACAAATAAGAGCATGTACTTTTATTACGGGCCGATTTCTGCCGATTTTGGAATATGCAGTTATTTCGAGTGACGTTGTAACGAGAGTGGACTGTATATACCACTGAGGTTTATTAACAACAAATAATGCAAATGCAGTTCAAACTTTCAAAATTCCATTCACTGCTGTATCTACAGTTGCATAATCATAACTACGCGCAGTTCACAAATCCATCTTTAATGAAAACATGACATCATGTATCCTTACGCCCCAATATCTAAGTTTATAAACAACATTTGGAACAATCTCGCCTTTTATGTGAAAAAGGTCGAGGATATCCAAAAGCATAAACGTCGAATTTGACCCTTGGTTAAGGTCAAATCTTGTATATACCTTCGCATAATTTAATCATGAATCACAATGTTTACGTATGTCATTTACGTCACATTGCATATTAAACATTTCTACGAATAGATGTTTAAAGGCAATAGAAGACAATCAGGAAGTATAACTGTCTTTCTAGAATCTAATATGAGCATACAAAAGAAAGTACTATTTTCTTTCGCGAATGAGATTTGGCCAGGAAATGCGGCGAAGAGGTAAAATTTTTACAATCCTTATAGGCTCTCGATCATGCTTCGCATGTTCGATGCCTAAAAATGAAATTAAGAGCTGAATGAAAGAAACAACATTGAAAATTTGGGCTGCATGAGAGAATCAAACCTATTGTATTCTTTATACATAACGTATACTATTGAATCCTTCATTTGCAACATATCATTATGTGAGATGAACTGTATCTATGTGGTTTTTTAAAAAAATAGAGCACTGCTAAACAGTGCATGATAAGCTCACATGTTGACATGATTCCCTACCCTAGAGACAAGACCAAAGTTTAAAGCTCAGATGCACAATTTCAACTTAGACCCTTTTATATACCATCACCAAATTATCATCTAAAGTTAAGTACCTTTCACTGTTAAGAGAAGAAGCACAGACAAGATTCTCTTTACCTTATCCATTTTACCCTATTCTATAGACCAGACCCTAGGTTTGAAACACAAGGTGCACAATCTCAAGTCTGACATTTCATACGCCAACATGAAATCATTAGCATTTGTTCTGGTTAAGGAGAAGTGCAGACAAGTTTTCACCTCCCCTTTCCCCCCTACCCTATGGACCAGAGCCCAGTTTACAATACAGATTCACAACCTCAAAATCAAGACCCTTTCATTTGCCATCATGAAATCATTAGCATCCCTCTTAGTTAAGAAGAAGAGAGGATAAGCCCCACCCACTTTTTCCTAACCAAGGGGCCAGTCCCAAGTATGAAACCCAGGTGTACAACTTCAAGTTAGACCATATCATATTCCACCACCAAATTATCTGCATTTGTCTCGGTTAAGGAGAAGCAGTGGTGACAATTTTTTAAACAATGCTGACAGCAGTAAAGCATAAAACATCCACATTTTAATGTAGGCGTACAAACTTAAAATGAGAGACCAGATGAATTATTTCAAATACATTAATACCAAACATGTATAGGCTATAATAAAGTCTCTGTGACTACGGTAAATACAAATACACAATGGTTTTGTGCAAGTTTTCAATCTTTATACATTCTTTACGAATCACAAAGGAGAGCTTATGGACCTGTACACGTTTAGCTCAAATCAGCAATAAAAAAAAAATCTATTCACCATAAAGTTCACAATATGACCTTGCACTGTCCCTATAAACAGGTTGAGACAAGAACGGTCATAATGGAATCAATATCGAAGAAGTACCAAACCGTTAATCATTCTCAAAGTCCAAGAAATATGCAACTCCTCCTCCCTGTCTCTAGAGTGAAAATCTATTGAGTCACAGTATCAAAATAACTGTATATGGAGGGAGAGATAGACACTCTCTTTCAACATTTCCTTAATGGGAATATGATCATTCATTTATTTTATATAATCTTTGTCATTCAAGATTTGATGTGCTATATACTTTACTAAGCATACTGCTAACTATCTTTTGCTGCTGCAATTCCACAATGTATTTTGAATTATTTATTGTAAAATGCTGAGCATAGCACATGTATATTAATTTATCTAGATTTATTCACCTTTGCTGTTTAGCTTCAATCTGGGATTGTAACCTTGTCTTCTGATCTTTTTGTAAGTTGAGTTGTTTCTGTAAGTATGAGACACACAACAGCATAGTATTCAAAGGAGTACAAAATCCAGTGAATTGATCTTATTCATACATGAGCTTTAGATCAAGCTTTAGCACATGCGGTAGTATTGCTTAAACGGACACACATTTTACTCATCAGTCACATATACTACATTACATGTAAATTCATTTTTAGTAAGATGGATCTACTGATAGAAATTTTTGCATCTAACCACCTACATTACTTTCTTTAAATGATAGTAGCAATGCTCTATTCATATGTTTTTATCTTGGATCTTATCACATTTCTCAAACTTAAATATTTTAAAAATTGTTTCAATAATTATAACATCCCTCATTAAAGGGTGTCATCTATCAAATAAAAGATAATGTAATGGTTTTAATTGGTTTAAAAAGTAACTAGAATTTATTGAATTTGTTTCTGTTTTTAGACCCTGAAATGTAAATATTCATACATTTCATATACCAGTAAATATAAACCAAATGTTGTTTATGAATGAAAACTGAAGTCTCCCTCACTCACTTTCCCCATCTACGATTCAATTTCATCATAGAAGTTCAAAGTAACATTAATCTTGGTCACATGACCTTGGGTCAAGATGTTGTGAAACCTTTGGGTCATTATCAACAACATGCTAAAATAAGAAAGTGATAAGATGTATGGTATGAAAGATACAGCTTGAACACAATCTGTGTCAGACAGACAGACAGATGGACGATGATGGCAAAAGCAGTATGTCTCCTATTGTTGGAAGAGACATAATTTAAGTAGAAAAAATTGTTTTCTTTCAAGTTGTCATTCTGACATACACAATATCCAAGGTAAAATTGAGTGTATACCATTTTTAACAAGAGTTGTAAGAAGACAACAGAGCTCACTGGTGGCAGCCAAATTTAAAATGCAAAAGTTTTTTCTTAGGAGGTCAATCTACAAGATCAAGGTCAAAAAGTAAAAACTTTGATACGAAATGACAGGTCTTGTCACAAGGAATATACCCATGAAATGTTTAAGCCCTATCTCTTAGTATTCATCAGTTATGACCAAGGTTAAAGTTTTTTAAAAGTAGGTCAATCTTTAAAGTTACAAGGTCAAAAATTTTGGTATTCAATAAAAGGTCTTGGCACAAAAAATACACATGTGAAATACTAAAGCCCTGTCTCTAATGCTTTTAAAGTTATGATCCAGGTTAAAGTTTTTATCTACGGACAACGACAACGTCAGGATGATAGCTCCCCGGACATGTGGGCTAAAAACTGTCCCCAATATTCTTCAGTTTTATTTTTGGAATAGGTCTGGATTTAATTACCTTTTAATATATAAATAAGGATACATTAAGGATATGGTATCCTCTTATTTTTAGTATATTGTATCCTCTTATTGTTAGTATATTGTATCCTGTTTTAGTATATTGTATCCTTTTATTGATAGTAAATTGTATCCTCTTATTGTTAGTACAATATAAATAGTATCCTCTTATTGTTAGTACCGTATTTACCTGTGTATAATGCGCCCCCCAAAATCGGAAAAAAAATCCAGGTAAAACCCTAGCTCCCGTATATAATGCACAGGTAAAAAATCAATAAATAGTGAGCGGCTGTGAATCTACCAGTAACATACCTGTGGCTAATGTAGCGATGATGAGGACCTTGCGTACGCTGATATTGATAGTCCGTGGACCTTACAACAGTTTGTAGATCTATTAACCTCAGACGACAATGGAGACGAATTCTTATGGTCTGAACGCGATCAGTGATTATAATAGTGAATGACAACAACTTTCTGTGCTTTACTATGATCATGTTCCTATGTGCTTGACATTTAATTTTTATTAGTGATTAGTGCTTAGTAATGTATTAATATTATATCGATATCTTTTGATGTATGCCTTTATGTCCATGATTTTGTTATATGCTGAATAAACACTACCAATTTCAATTGCTGTCTGTCTGATTGACATGTGTGTATAACACTTCATGGTCGAATGACCGGGTATTGTTAGAAGGTGACATCTAGCGCAGCAGGTATTTAACTCTATAGGTGAAAGTTATACAATGGGCCAATAACAGATGAATGAGCGATCGTGTCACTAAACATCGAACCCACATTCAACGTAACTTATAATTATATGTTTTTAAAATTGTCGTAGATACATCAATACATAGGTTGTCTGTATTATCAGATATACGAAAACGAAAGTTTGCGTATCTAAATCATAGTCAATTAACTTCCCGATGTGATTTTAGTACACGCTGACAGTTAGCGCTCATTATTCAGATCGATATCACATAGAAATCCTTGTAATTTTTTTGTTCCCGTGTATAATGCGCACCCACGAAATCTACATCAAAATTTCTGAAAAAAGTGCTCATTATACACAGGTAAATATGGTATATTGTACCCTCTTATTGTTAGTATATTGTATCCTATAATTGTTAGTATATTGTATCCTCTTTTTTTAAGTATATTGAATCCTCTCATTGATAGTAAATTGTATCCTCTTATTGATAGTACAATGTATATTGTATCCTCTTATTGATAGTAAATTGTATCCTCTTATTGCTAGTACAATGTATATTGTATCCTCTTATTGTTAGTATATTGTATCCTCTTATTGATAGTAAATTGTATCCCCTTATTGCTAGTACAATGTATATTGCACCTCTTATTGCTAGTACAATGTATATTGTATCCTCTTAATGATAGTAAATTGTATCCTCTTATTGCTAGTACAATGTATATTGTGTCCTCTTATTGATAGTAAATTGTATCCTTTTATTGCTAGTACAATGTATATTGCACCTCTTATTGCTAGTACAATGTATACTGTATCCTCTTAATGATAGTAAATTGTATCCTCTTATTGTTAGTACAATGTATATTGTATCCTCTTATTGATAGTACAATGTATTTTGTATCGTCTTATTGCTATTACAATGTATATTGTATCCTCTTATTGCTATTACAATGTATCCTCTTATTGATAGTATATTGTATCCTAGTTTTTGCTCAGTTGGTTAGTGTCCTTTGATCTCGGCCCAGTGGTCTTGGATTTGAGATCAATCAGTGGCTTATCAATGTTCCACCTTTTACAAGGACACAGTAAAATACAGGCCTCATATCATTGTTGGCATTGGCACATCTAAGATCCCTAATTGCTTATGGTGGTATTTTCTATGGGTTCCCTAATTGCTTATGGTGGTATTTTCCATGGGTTGAAATTTATATGCAATGTATCAGGTAGCTATTAATAATAATAATAATAATAATCTTAGTGTAGTATAAAACAGTAAACAAAAAAATTCAGTTTACACACTTTCAGCTAGTTCACTTGAATGCTATTTGCAGAATTTGTACATCAACCATTTCAGTAATGTGTAACTTTTAATATTTTGTCCTTAGTTAGTTCACTAAAGATTGGTTTGCTTTTTGAGCATCTAATATTTGTTTCACAGTACGATACTTACCTTTTGTTATCAAAGCTAGTTTACAAGTAACAATAATTTACAATGTTTCTCTTGCTAATTCATCAGTATACTGTCCTTACCTTTTTCTCCCTAAGTTGGTTCATTTGACTCTCCATTTCCTGAGATATCTTCTGTAACTCATTATATTTTACTTCTTTTTGTTGTAAATTTTCTTGCATATCCTGAAAATAGTTATTTTTTTCTTAATGTCTGTTCAGAATGACATTGCTTACTAACACAAAGGCATTACTGTTTATCTCTTTTTTTCTTCTTACATTTAACAAGGGCAGAACATCATGCAATAAAAATGAAAGGACTTGAAAGTCCTCAAGGTCGGAATTGCATGTTCAAGTACATCAAAGGTAATAAAGTCGTGATCCACCAAGAGATCACACACCAAGCGTGTAATGTTTAGCATTACACATCAACAACTACCAAGATGTATGTTTATCGTTGTGACGAGAAGATTGTAGAGTACTTCAAATTCCACTGCTATAAAAAGAAGCGATATTCTCAAGTTTTATTAATTATAATACAACGGATACTAGTACAGAATAGTAGTGTACTTCTTAATACCACACAGCTACACAATAATGTCAATCGTACTTTTTCGGGACTTTCCGTCGAGTATTCGGAAAGACTGCATGTCCTCCAGCGCATGAATATAACTCGTGTAAATCGATGGAATAACGGCACATCTATTTTCTCATCTGATCAAACTTATCTTGCTTTGACTCGTACAAAATAAATTATAAGTACTAAAAGTAAATCTAATCACGCTTTTTCTAAATATCGAAGAACTATTTATACATGAGGAGGTATTTTCAGCGTTCCATGCGTTCCCCACAGCTTATTTTAACGACTAGGGTCTGGAATTGCTTATGCAATTCCGACCAAAAAAGCATACACTGTATATATACCCCATCAACACTGTTACAAAATGATATCAATACTGATATGAAAAACAATTAGGATAATGTTTCTCAGCAACAATTCTGAACATGTTTATAACTTGATCACGACAAAGAATAACATACTCGGATTTCTAGATTTAGCTGTTGTTCTCTGTCGGTGTCGACTGATGCTGTTAGCCATGTAGGATCTCTGTAAAGAACAAGACTCTGTGATCACATTCTTCCAGCAAAATCATATTTTCATTAAAATAAAAATGTAACAATCATTTAAATATAGGACTTAAGAATCACACAAATGGGTCCCCTTGCACATAATTTAAATCTAAATTATGCAATAAAGAAAATATGCAAATTCTTAATAATGAAAAAATTAAAAGTGGCAGTGTTATGATCAAAAAGGGGTAATGCTTACTATAGAGTTATCATATTATAGTTGTATACCCTACAATTCGGTATAATTTCAAAAATTTGGGGATGTAAAACAAAAACTGTATTTTTCTCGTATGGCCGAAGTTATTAACTTTGTGTTAATAACATATTTTGTTGCTTCAAACCCTCGGAGATATCACAATAAAAAGAAAATACTTGTAAATAAAGTGGGTATTCCACTTTGTGTTAATAACATATTTTGTTGCTTCAAACCCTCGGAGATATCACAATAAAAAGAAAATACTTCGTAAATAAAGTGGGTATTCCAGAAATACAACCATAACCTGACTTCGCGCATGCACATTTTAATGAAAACAAATACGATGAAGGGAGACTCCAAAAGAAAACGATTTCAGTAAATACTAACTTTAGCAGACTTGAATGCAGATATTTAAAGTTACTCATCAAGTTTATTTACCTCGCCCCCCATCAGTGTCCATGAAGTGGCGGCTTCCAAATTACATGTAGATCACGTGATAAGTTGGTTGTAAACATTCTGTTTACAAACATCGCGATTTAGATAGCCATATCTCACTTAATACGACGAATTTGATCATAACATTTGCAAGGGTCCTTTTTTAATAAGTTTTAGGCTTATATATATAATCAAAACAATTTAGAATAAATTAATCTATAATATGCACTGTACTGGCGAACATAGGGTATATAGCTTTAACAAGTGTGATGACATAGTAATGTGTGTTCTTTGTCTAAGAAGATTAACTATGTCCTTTATTTAAAGGTTATATAGATTTTTTCTGCCTCTGAATCAGTATTCAAACTACGAAAAAACCAAGTAAGTTGCATCAAAGATACTGCTGAGTTGCAAAATGCTTTTATACATTAGATTTTATACTTTTATTTACTATGACCTTGACCTTTGACTTTTTTATCCTGAAAACAACACGGCATATCCTCTGCTCATGGAGAGTATGTGTGTGAAGTTTTATAACAATAAGTGGAATGTAAATACAGTTATAGTCTTGTTGGTTGATTGGTGTTTTATATTGCTTTCAACAATTTTTCAAATTTTTCAGTTATATCACAACATGGAAACAGGAGATAGCCAAACTCTTAAACATAGTGGCGCAACCTGGGAATCAAACCCGGATCGTCAGCGCTGCAAGCCAAGTGCTCAACCACTACACCAAGCCTGGGTCCAGCGCCATAAACTGAGAATATACTTAAGTAAAATATTTCTTTTTAATTTATTCCATTGTCAAACGTTCAAATAAATTCTCATGCAGAGTGATTTAATTCTATTTATCAATAGAATAAAACTAAATAAAATCCAAATCCCAGTTATTAATTCATTGATGAACAGAACAATATGAAATTTTGACTTAAGAATAGTCCGGAAACTATATTCACCTATCAAGGCCTTGTGACCTTGAGCTTTGGCCACAAAATCAATAGGCACATTCTTAGCTCATGGGGAGTATGTGTGTGAAGTTTCAACACTATACCTAAATAGTAGTAGGAGTCAGAGCCCAGAAACAAATAACTGACACCCATCCCCTACATCAAATTAAGAGCCGAGTTTTGCAACTGAAAGTTTATTATGGACACAATACGTAAGAAATTGTTACCTTATTTTAGTACTTCTTGAAGAGAAGGAACCATCATGCCGAGATCGTTTACAGGAATACTTAAAACAATAAACATGTTGAATTATATACATTGAATGCTACATAAGAATTAAGATAACTGATAGTCATAAATATGTTGTGATGCTCCATTTATCTACAAATGTTTGTTCCTCACCAGTTTTCTCACACAAACAAATTTTCCAGACTCCAGGATCTCTGAACACATGTAGGTGATTGGATTCTCATTTTACATTGATTGTAAGTTTGTATGTTTACAGTTAGTCAAGACATATACTTATCCATATATATGTTCTTGATGTGTATGTTTGTATGTTTCATGTAAGTCAGGGGTATATACTCGGACTGTTAGTCGGGACTCCTACAGATCTAGGGTTTTAGCTCGCTTTCAGACTGGCAGAGCACGGTTTATCATGTTGATGTCGCATATATTTTTATATCATTATGTGTTTTACAATACCTTACGTGTTTATATTTTTATGACCTCTCAATATGCGATACCTGTTGACCCTTGTTCTTTACATGGAGGATTATTTATAAATTTTTAAATGTACGTCCTTTGATTGTTCTGCTGTTACGGTGAGTGGGAAGAAGGGCCCATAAACCAGTTAACCACACCATTTGTTTGGCTTTTGTCAAATTAAATGACCGTCCTAAGTCGGTATCGTAATTGCACTACAATCAAATATTTTTGTAAGGTGTTATATGTTCTAGTATATTATTTATGTTCATGTATTGTATAGCTGTATGGTGACTTCTGCCACATAACTGAGCCAGTAACTCCTCTTTTTTCTTTCTAATTAGTGTACTGTAGACAGCAGCTTATGAATTACCTTGTGTGTAACTATTTCTATATTAATTGAATGTAATTTACTATATATATCGGAAGGTACTCATTCAGTCTGGAGCATTGATAGTCATTGATATAGAATTTAGTGTGTTTTCTTTTAATTAGCATATTTAAGTTACCTGATATTCGTCTGTATAGAACCTGGTCAGTTCAGGGCATTTATCTTTGATTTCCTCTATACATTCCTTGGTTCTGCGAGTACCTACTGGTATTTTATGAACATGGTATTGAGCACATAAGTACCTCATTACACCGTCAGCACAATTAATGTAGTCCCTCAAATAATGCTGGAAGCCAAATCTCCTGAAAAGGGAAATACATGTAACATTATCAAAGAAGTGTCATTCTTTATGATTGATATCCATAAGAGCAGTATCTCAGTCTTCATGGATTTTATTTTTGGACACATGCCCTCTGGACATATAAGTCAAACAATTTTACCATCCTGAACCAAAATCTACACACCCAAATAACGATATAAAAAATGTTCAAAAAGGTGACTGTAACTGAAAGTTTGAAGCCCGACTTTCCTCAGAAACATGATTGCTCGTGCTACTCCACCAATGTGCCTAATTTTACTACAAAAAAGAGGTATACAAGAGACTGATCAAATATACCTTTTGAGTTTTTTCCAGAAGTGTTGAGAGGTGACTTACATATAGTGTGAGATGTCATGAGATGACCTGAAGGCACTAAGTGGAGTTGATGGAACTTTGACAGCATTAACCCTCAGTTTCTGTTTATCACACACCTCTGACATAAACACCCTGTAATCTTGAGAATTCTCAAAAACAAATGCTTTCATGTCATTTGCGCTGACTTGCATCTCAATGAACTTTGCTAGTGACGGGTCTTTAGGGCTAACCTATATGAATTATAAATAACACTTAAATGTCAGTATCTAACACCTTAAAGTAACCAAATAACACTAAATTTAAATATTACATAAAGACAATGTAGCAGAGTTCCTGAAAGATTTTCAACAGCTGCAGGACATGTGTCCTACAATGTAGAAATGCTAGCAGGACCTATGAAGATTTTGCCAGACATTTCGGAAAATACTGTACAAACATATTCATAATGTTTATTTTGTTTTAATCATGTTAATTCTATTCATTTTCAAGTTTATAAACGAGGTTTTTAACATGGACAGCATTTGTTTCTTCAGACTGTTCATCTTCTGAATCATAATCACAGAATCTGAGCTCTTTTTCATATTGTTTTCTCTTTGATACTTTTTATATTGTTTTCTCTTTGATACTTTTTCATATTGTTTTCTCTTTGATACTTTTTCATACTGTTTTCTCTTTGATGCTTTTTCCCGGTCGTCTGTCTCTTTACCATTTGATTACTCTAGCCAGACGGCCATTTAACTTGCCACTCCATAATTGTCCGAACACGAGTTGAGTTTTTAAACAACACATTTTTTTTTCTTTTTTTGTTTGTTTTTTTAATATCGGAAGTTACCATTATCAACAAATTTATGGATGTCCATGGTACCGAACAATAAAATCCGGAATGATACTCATCCATAAGAAGCAAAAAAATTCCTTTTTATTACAGATCCATTTGAGGAAATTATTATTTAATATATAACTGATGTTTATTGCTACAAGAAATTAATAATGAAAGCTAGCATTGCATAGAATTATTGTCGAATAGGTCCATCTTAATCCAAATTATAGTCAGACCGTCTCAAATTTAGGCGGTTAGGACCGAAGGTCCTGCGTCTTTCAGATGCTCTGATGTAGCAAGTTTCTGAAGTATCCTTTTGTTTGTAGTTTCATGTCAATTTGTGTTATACATGTTTATTTTTAGTCAGCTTTAAACAAGTAACAAGATTTACAAGTGGAACACAGAAAGTCTTGGCAATATTTGTACTGGACAGAATGCTTATGAATTATGGCAGTAAACATGACTTTGATAAGATTATTGTTTTATGTAAATCTGTAGAAATATTCACTTATATAAGCAGACTGATTAGTGGCTAATCCTATGCAATTTTGTAAAAATTGTTGTTTTGCTATAATTCTTATACCCAATGAAAGATATAATGATTTTTCTTC
This sequence comes from Pteria penguin, assembly GCA_035048485.1. Classification (NCBI taxonomy): domain Eukaryota; kingdom Metazoa; phylum Mollusca; class Bivalvia; order Pterioida; family Pteriidae; genus Pteria; species Pteria penguin. The sequence continues at coordinate 22,365,243 of CM068581.1, forward strand.
ATAGTTTGCAGTATAAATACCATTATTTGCAATTTAAATTCAATACACATGGTAAAAATCAGAAGATCACTCATCTTGAACAATGGACCAAATTAGGTCACTCTTTCTGACTTTCAGACCATACCATTAAATACTAATGAATATTCATGAAATTTCAGATGCAAGCACATGACCTTCTCACCTGTATATAGGTGTCTGTTATACCCCATTATGATATATTTCGATGCTAAGCAACCTTATTACAGGCAATGAAGAAAGAAAGAGTGCCAGACCTTTCCTTGACACAGACTCTCTCTTTACACATAGGTAGATGGACATATAACTGACATGACTATTTATCTTTCTTTATTATTACCAAGACCTTCTGAGCTAAACTTGTCAACTACTCGATTATACTACTTTCAATAAATCATAAAGGCCTTACAGAAATCATAAGAGGCAAATGCACCATTCCCTGGAATTTGTCAGAATTGTCTTTGTACCACATGACTGCATTGTAAGTGTCACGGTGTTTAGTCCTTAGATGTTCAAGTCGACGTGTTTCCATATCGTGTATATCTTTGATTTCATGCTGTTTACCTGTTATAATTCAATGAAGAAATACTTTAAAAATAGTGGAAAATAAATTTTATAAACATTGGCATTGTTGTTTAGTCCCCATATTGTACCTTGTGCATATTTGAATACAATGTAATACAATTTTAATCTAAAGAAGATTAAAAAGATTAACAAAAGCAATGCCTATCTTACATTAAGTGCCTCTGCTTAATTTTAAGATAGCAAATTTCTACATAAGGCAGTAACTTTTGATGAAATAGGTCACACACATTACATGTATCTTTAAACACAACAAGTTCTGAATACTTTCTGACTTACTTTTAGTCATCAATTAGATCACCAATCTGAAGACAGGTGAAATGAATGTGTATTTCTCTGATAGGAAAGCAGTAATTGAATCTCAGATTAATACCTATATTTAAGATGAGAGAAAGTCCATAACAAACCTTGTCAATGACAACATAGCTCGCTGGCAGGGCACTATCAGAAGGAAAGCATGAATTTTCAATATTTTTTTTAATTCAAGGTCAAGTCCAAGGTAAAAATTTAACCAGACGAAAGCTCTGGTCACAACGAATCTACATGTGAAATCCCTATCTCTAATAAGAACAAGAGGTCCAAGTGGGCCTATATCGCTCACCTGAGTACCTAGATTATCAGTCATGCAGGAAGGAAGAAGTTATTTATTTTTTGCATTACTGTGATTAAGTCAACACAAATGTTGAAAATATGTCAAATTTTATTTCAGACCAGAATAAAAAACAAAAACACTTTTTTGCACATCCATTCAGATGATTTTGATAATAAGCATTTGCTTTGTCTCTGCAAGACGTGACTCAGGGCAACAAGTTAGTCATTTTCTTTAGGTGGGGCCTTTTGTTGACCGATTTCAAGTCTGGGTTATGAACAACAATTGTTTCAATTATTGTCCAGATCCAATTTAAAATGGCCTAATTTTATATGCTGAGAAACATCTAAAATCTTATGTTAAAGAAATGAAAGAAATTTTTTGACCACAGCTGGATTTGAACTGCTGCTCTCCATATTTTAATCAATCTTATTAGAAACATATCTTTATTCCGCTTCTCTATTTTTCCCATTATGGATAAAAACTGGCGAAACTCCGTAAGGGGTCATATTCTGGTGAACTCTGATTTTCAGCCAGTCAGTAGATCGGCTACAAATTCCTTGGAATGAAATTAACATCCACAGCGTGCGTGACCCACAAGGTAGTTTTTGAACAGTGTTCGTTATATATTGCGTCACTATCATGTGTCTAGCCGAGTCATTGATTGGCTATGGGAAAAACCGGTTTTGGAGACTGAAACGTCATCAGAGTTCACTAGAACATGACCTCTTACCGGGTTTCGCCAGATCCTTATCTGCTATGGGACAAATAGAGAAGCGGAATAAAGATATCAGTTTTAATCAGATTGTACTTTAATTACCAAGTGGTATATGTATCATTGTGAGACCTATTTTTTAGACATGGTGGCACCATCTCTTGACCAAATTGGATGAAATGTACAAAATTGATAGAGGGCATATAGTACTTCATGTATACCATGTTTCACTAAAATCTTTCATGTGGTATAACAACAGAAGTTAAAAATGTAAAGAATTGTCCCTATACATTCTCATTTGGAAGTATTAAAAAATTCATAGAAAATCCAAAAATTGAGATATTGACAAAATTCTTTCAAAATAACATTCCTTACCATAATTATGATCAAATAATAATGATCATCATTATCAATTAACTAGGAAATATGACACTTTTCTGCATTGAAATCACCAAGTCCAAAAAAAAGTCCAGAAACACATCAAAAACTTGTAAATTTCTATTTGACGGATCTTAACCCCGAACACAGTTTTTGATAACCCATCTATATAGATTGTTGAAATGCAATTAGTTTCCCATTTATGCACTAGTTCTGGAGGAGAAGATTTTTGAAGAGGGGTACCGTTTTGGGTACTTTTAACCCCGCCCTGGATCCATCCCTGATGGAATCTGGATCCCGAACATGATTTTAGTAAGGGGACCTTGAGTACATCATATATACAAAGTTTTATCTAAATCTGCGATGCAGTTCCAGAGAAGAAGTCGAAAATGTGAAAAAGTTAACGATGGACGGATGATGACGGACAACCCACTTTAACTATAGCTCACTTGAGCCTTTGGCTCAGTTGAGCTAAAAAGCCCAGGTAAAAGTTTTTGAAAAGCAGGTCAAATTCCAAGGTAAAGGTCAAAAGTCATGGTTTCAAATGAAAGATCAAAAGATATAGTCTATGTTAAAGTTTTTTGTGCACAAGGACGCTAACTTGGGGGAGTTTGACAATAGGTCTCCAGACATTTCGTCCTGGCAACCGAAAAATGTTTGACCTACTTTAACCTCTTCAGTACACGTTGGTCTTTGTGCATCACTTCAGTTGAAATACAAACAGAACCTATATTTTTTCAAGAGCAAGGTTGTGACTGCATTTCAATGCAATATCTCTATCCATAATGAGAAAAAGTCCAGGAAACTGTTTACCCTACTTTTAGCTCTGAAGTAGGTCATAGTGCATTCTCTTAGAGAAAGATTGTGAGTGAATTTCAGAGAAAAAATCCAGAAAACTGTCTGTAATATTTTCATACCTAAAGCAGGTTGCAAAAAACCAATCCCCCATTCCAGTGACACAAAAACTGAAGATGTGTTCCTCCAAGAGGAAGGATGCACTAACTAGAGCTATCCTAATGGGACAAATACCCCCCGCAGCAATAGGGGTGTAACAATACATCAAACTATCGATGTATTGCGAAAGTGTTCTCCTGATAGCAATACATTGAAAGGAGATTGTCCTCTGCGATAACTATTGCCGATAGTATGTCCAACTATGGACTAGTTTCGATAGTTATGAAATACTTAAAAATGTTCAATACACATCATTCATTATGTTTTCTCTTCTTAAAATAACTCGCTCGCAATCTCGCAAGTGTCCGGCGACCGCTGTATTCCTTCCATTGTGAGGGATACATAGATGCGTGAATCCGGTGTGCAGTCCGTCTTTTATACTTATTTCCTTTTACACATGCTTCTTAGCAACGGAAATATGGTGGCCGCTTTTGAACTTGTAAAAAATAGAAATGCAAAAGCTTCTGTTTGGCAACATTTTGGATTTATCAAAGATGACGAAGTGGTGGACAAAACAAGAGGCCCAAGTGGGCCTATATCGCTCACCTGAGCACAAAGTGCATATTTACAAGCAAGCAAGAAATTCTGTGCAGGGGTTCTGGAGAGGAAGATGAAAATGTGTCAATCAAACAGAGCCAATGGCGGCCATCTTGGATTACGGATCGGCATGAAAAACCTATACTTGGTAGAAGACCTTGAGTACTTACTTTCTATGCAGTTTGGTGAAATTATGTGCAGTGGTTCTGGAGAAGAAGTTGAAAATGTGTCAACCAATCAGAGTCAATGGCGGCCATCTTGGATCACGGATCGGCATAAAAAACACCAAACTTGGTTGAGGACCTTGAGTACTTACTTTCTATGCAGTTTGATGAATTTCTGTGCAGTGGTTCTGGAGAAGAAGTCGAAAATGTGTCAACCAATCAGCGTCAATGGCGGCCATCTTGGATCACGGATCGGCATAAAAAACAAAAATGTGGTAGAGGATGTTGAGTGCTTACTTTCCATGAAGTTTGATGTAATTCTATGCAGCTGTTCTGGAGAAGAAGTCGAAAATGTGTCAACCAATCAGAGTCAATGGCGGTTATCTTGGATCACGGATCGGCATAAAAAACACAAACTTGGTAGAGGACCTTGAGTACTTACTTCCTATGAGGTTTGATGAAATTCTGTGCAGCCGATCTGGAGAAGAAGTTGAAAATGTTTCAACCAATCTGAGCCAATGGTGGCCATCTTGGATCACGGACTGGCATAAAAAACACCAACTTGGTAGAGGACCTTTAGTACTTACTTTCTATGAAGTTTGGTGAAATTCTGTGCAGCAGTTCTGAAGAAGAAGTCAAAAATGTGTCAACCAATCAGAGCCAATGGCGGCCATCTTGGATCACGGATCGGCATAAAAAACACAAACTTGGTAGAGGACTTTGAGTACTTACTTCCTATGAAGTTTGGTGAAATTCTGTGCAGCGGTTCTGGAGGAGAAGTCGAAAATGTGTCAACCAATCAGAGCCAATGGCGGCCATCTTGGATCACGGATCAGCATAAAAAACACAAACATTGTAGAGGACTTTGAGTACTTACTTCCTATAAAGTTTGGTGAAATTCTGTGCAGCAGTTCTGGAGAAGAAGTCGAAAATGTGTCAAACAATCAGAGCCAATGGTGGCCATCTTGGATCACGGATCGGCATAAAAAACACAAACTTGGTAGAGGACTCTCAGTACTTACTTCCTATGAAGTTTAGTGAAATTCTGTGTAGCATTTCTGGAGGAGAAGTCGAAAATGTGTCAACCAATCAGAGCCAATGGCGGCCATCTTGGATCACGGATCGGCATAAAAAACATAAACTTTGTAGAGGACCTTGAGTACTTACTTCCTATGGAGTTTGGTGAAATTCTGTGCAGCGATTCTGGAGAAGAAGTCGAAAATGTAGAAAAGTTAACGACGGACGACGGATGCTGCATTATGACAATAGCTCACTTGAGCTATGCTCAGGTGAGCTAAAAAGAGTTGGTTGTCGATTGTGTATGGCAGTTTCAAAATATAGTGGGAACACTTCCAATTTAATGGATCATATGAAGCGAAAACACGCTGGTATTCTCGGTTTACATTTTTATTAGTTGTGTTCAGACAAAAAATGTCTTTATCATTGCAGTTGTTGTTTGTTTCTTTTTTTAATCATGGATACTCAAAGATATTTTGTTAATGTTTAAGAATAAAGTCATTAATTTTATTATCTTTGTCTTTTTTTTAACTTTTGTACACCTTTTTATAAAGGTCAATAGTATTGCAATAGTAATCTCACAATAGTAATAGTATTGCAATAGTATTTTTTGGAATAGTAATAGTATTGCAAGTGATTTTTTACCTCAATAGTCACCCCTACGCAGCAACAAAGTTGAAACATGCAATAATTCATCCCTCTATGACAAGACAGTACACAAGAGTAGTCAGCATTGCTTGATAAAAAGCTGATCATTTGGTGCTTATTAAAGGGTCTTGTCATAAGAAATTTAAACAAAAGCTAAAACTCGATCTGCAGATCATCATATTGAAGTTTCCGATCAGTATGTCAAAGTACACAAGAGAAAAGTGCGGAAATTGAATTTTGGTCAAAGGACAATAACTCGTGGAAAAGTGGGTCAATCGCAACAACTTGATTTGTAGATTATCCCACTGAAGTAATATACCAAGTTTCAGTTGAATATGTCACAGCATAAAATTCAGGGCAATACACGTATCTGTGACCAAAAAAAAAAGTCTTGCAAAACTGTTTTGCCTACTTTTTATTCCTAGAGAAGGTCAAGGTGCACCAAAAAATGTGAACTGAACTTGTATTTCTCTGAGAGGAAGGTTGTTACTAATATCAGAACAATATCTACATCTATAATGTAAATACATCTGGAAAATTGTTTGATCTACTTTAGGCCATTAAATTGGTCATAGTGCATCCAATGTGGCTGAAGTGCAAACTCACTTTAACATTTTGTTTAGAGAAACATTGCAACTAAATTTAAACACGGAACATGTATCCGTTACAGAAAATTGTCTGGAACACATGACCATGGACAGAAAGCATCACTACATAGCACTTCCCCATCTTACAACTGGTGTATACAATAAAAAACAAGTTGATCTACATAAATATATCCATAAAATAAATGTCTTTCTTTTTTTATATTCATTTCATAATTGAGAGATATTCTTACTTAGAGACTTACCCTGAATTAAACGTCTATCATTCATAACTTCCCTCTTCAAGGTCTCTCCTTCCTGCTGCAGCTGGTTCATCTTCCTATTCAAATCTCTCATGTCATTTGTTACTTTTTCTACATGAGGCTAAGAATATTCAGAAAATAAATTGTATATTACATAAATCATGCATTAATATTACCCCTTCAAGTATAATCAATCTAACAAAGTTACACACCAATATACACTGGCTTACACATATAAGAATCATCTAGAAAATAAAACTGATCATTTGTATGCTAAACCATTTTGCAGTTCTATTATTGATACACACTTGAAGACATGGGAATGGAAATTTTTTTTCACTTTTCACTTACTTCCTGTGCACATTGATTACCTCTACATACCTGTACATCTGGTTGATCACCAAGTCTTTGAAAATCATTTTGTAATGCTTCCAATTGTCTCTTCAAATCCCGAATTCTATGTAACATTGAAAGAATTTAAGTTTTTTGTTAAGGTAAAAGACTTCTTCAACCTACACTTAGCTATGTTTAATGTCAAATAAAAACATGCTAAAAAAAATCACTCAAATACAACATCACTCAAATTTTCCATGTTTGACCAGGGATTTAGTACATGTATTTGCTTTGGCAGTCCTTTTGTCACACAATTGGTTTCTGGATGACAACTAACGTTTTTTGTGTCCTATTTAAACCAAATTTGGATACTTATCAAAAGGGGACAATGCCTTTGGATTTCGGAGACAGCAAGTCAAAGGTCCAGTTCACAATTATAGGTTTTTGGATGATAAATCAAGTACCATGCATCCTATATAACCAAATTTAGATGTATTGATTTTTTTATCAAAAGGGGGAAATGCCAATCAATTAGGTCAAAAATCAAATTCATAGACAGAAGTTACTAGTTTCTATTTGATAAATCAAGTACCATGCATCCTACACAAACCATATTTGGATGTATTGTGTCTTATCAAAAGGGCAGAGGCCTATCAGTTTGTGTGTCAATAGGTCAAAGATCAAGGTTACTACTGCTAATAATCATAGGAGTTATGGTCCATGATACTTATAATTAAAACATAAGCTTGAAGAGCTTTCCTGCTGTTATAATAAAAATCCACAGCTGTATCATGTCTTTTACTAATATGCTGTAGTTGAACACACAGTGCTTTTTCTTCATCTTAGGCTCTTCAAACAACATTTATATTAAACTAAGAAGTGCACAAATTATAGAAATAATGATACAGCTTTTCACAATACAATATGTATTATGATAATTAAACAACGATAAGATATGTATCATGATATACTTTTTTAATCAAGAATTTACTGCATTGGTTTTATGAAGTATCCAAAAAAGCAAGCTGTGTTTGTGAAACACTAATGCCCCTGGCTGCACCAAGGTTCAAAGTTATTTTTAACACGAGGATCACTGTCAAGGTCAAAAGGTCATCGACCTTGGTGTCATTCGAAAGAGCTTCATAGGTTAAGTATAATGTCAAATATGAAGTCTCTATCCCTCATGGTTCAAAAGTTACAGCCAAGGATAAAGTTGACGACAGACAAACACTCACGACAAAAACAGGAAAAAAGGTTTTGAGAAATAAAGATATACAAAAAAACTTAAATTTGTAAAGAGTCACAAACAGATATGAAACATGAAAAACTATTTGAAACACATTTTCATATTTGCACCTCGGTAGCAGAATCAAACATGTGGATGATTCAGATTATATATAAAGAAACCCACAAATGTGACAAGGGTTGAGGGAAAATGTATGTAGAGCCTTCAGACAACAGATTAGGGGTAAGTTATTATTGCCAATTGTTTGCTTAATGTTTATATATGTTAGATAGTTGCTTCATTTGATGGCCAAATGCGCAGAATCATGCTGGCCATTCTGTTTATCAAAATTGCAAGTTTATGCATTGTAAGGAGTTGCGGCCTGACCATTCATAAAGATACATGACTTGCAGCTACACTTATAGGGGTCAATAAGTACTTTATCCATTTATTAGTTGAATTAAGCCTGGTTTTTCTAACACAATAAGTAGTTAACATACTGTGAGACAGGTAACAGTTAAGATTCAAATACGTATGTACATACTTCCTTTTTCTACCTTCCTCCTGATCTTTTTTTAACTTCAGTTCATCCTTGATTTCTTCTAACTGAAAATATACATATATGTATGATCTAAGATACAGATTTAAACAACTTTAGGAAGAAATCAAAACATTATGTTAGACTCATAATAATCTAGATTTTGTAGATATGACTGTGGTTTAAGTTAATGCTGTGTCACTGCTAAGGTTTAATGGTCCTGACAACAAGTTTGGTCATTACTTCACTGAATCTAGGTGGTTAGACCTTATGTCAGGATCCTTTCATATCCTTGTGTGAAAAGTGAAGCAGTTATATCAGTATATAGCAGTTGAATTTAATTTAAAATTATCCTAACTGGACAGATGAACAGAAAGGCTAATTCTTATACATCCCCCAAACCTCACCTGTAGGGTTATAAACAATGAATGAATGGAACAGACAGTACTAATGAAACTGTGATTTCATCGAAAGTCTCATAGTAAGTAAGCTGACTATTAATGTAGGTCGTTTGTTTCATTAACTTACATTAAATCCAACATATAACTGCGAGTGAATAATATACAGAACTGATAACTCACTGAATATAGCTTTATACCTTTCTTTTCAAATGTGCATATTAAGTTGTTTCAAACATCACTTCAGTTAAGGAATCTTGGTGTGCAAGTTGTTCAAACCAACACCAAGATTACATCATCCTTGTAGAAGTGATGAATGATGAAGTGGTAGAAAAATCTGAGAAAACCCCTGACCCACTACAAGTAAGTGTACTGTTGAACCTTCTCATTTGTCTCTGACCTTATTTAACATATCATGACTTCTTTAAGATTCCAACTATTTCCTTGTCTTACCATATCTGCTGCTGCTTCAATTTCTTTACTGTTGGAAAGAGCCCTATTTGCATATTCCTTTAAAGTATTTGTCTAAAAAGAGTGAAAAAAAAAAGAGGATGAAGTTACAGTTACTACTCACGAAAAGAATGTTATTATGATAGATACAACAAAGATGTATCAATGCATTCGCTGATAGTACTTCTTTAATTTTATTATTTCACTTCTTAGTAACACATATTGACCTGTATTTCATACATTTGGTCAATTTCACAATTATACAATGAATGAGCAATATTGATGAAAACAACTAGTAGGAGCTGCATTTACTTTTGTTTTCATATCTGCATCTATGGCATCCCTTTTTCTCTTCATATCATCCAATCTCTTTTGTAGAGGTGCATATTGTACTCTGGCTCTCTTTAATTCCTCAGCTTTCTGCTCCCGATCCTTTTTGGACTGATCAAATTCCTTCCTCTTATTGTCATACTCCTACAACATAAATCAACACTTACTCTAATGTTTATGAAACTGTCTTAAACTTTTCCAAAACACCAACCTATTGGCAGCATCAGCCCAGCCACTAAATATTTTTAAATCTGAGGCATAATTTGGTACTTTATATCAATTCATATAATCTTGAAAGAAAAAAAAATACTTTTGGCTTTAGTGGGCATACATGTAAAACCTGTCCTCATGGGTTACCCAAGGCAAAATAAACAAGAGTTAAAACTGTTACTAATGAAAGTTTAATACCAGATGGTTTAGTCAAATAAGATGAAAACATGTACTTCATATAACTTCAAGTCTTTAAAGATGCATATCATAATATTACTGGACCATAAAATCCTAGAATTGAGAGTAAGAAATGTACTTACAACCCAAGGACGTTTCATTTCAAGTATCCTTACAACCTGTAGATACTTCTGTCGTTCTTCAAAATTCTTGACATCTTGTTCAAGGCGAGCATTTTTCTGTATGAGAGTATCTAACCTTTCCTGTAGACTTGAGAATCCCTGTTCTAGTCCACGTGCCTCTGTCCTGGAGGCCTTCAACTTCTGGTGATTCTCATACAATTCACTAGTACCAACCTAAAGGAAACAATCACACGCTGAAATTTGTGAGAGGGAATGATCATCTTCAACGAGTGAACACATGCTAAAATATGGTCTCTTTATGTTCCTCTTCATATTCAAGAATTATTCTACATGTATTAAGTTATTACCTTAAACTGCAATATCACTTATTCAATAATGGATTCCCTTGAAATAAATGTTTCAAACTGTGACCTACTTAGTACCCATGTCAATATCTACTCATGAGTAATACCTATTATTATCATTAAGAAATAAATATATATATATATATATATATATATATATATATATATATATATATATATATATATCCTAAGATCTCACAGCTTTTTCTGTATTTTCTAACAATTCCTCTGGTGTCATCTTAGCAAAGTCAGCTACCTTCTCCTGGGGCAAAAACTGACAGAGATTTCCTACTTGTATATTTAATGATGCAACTAGTTCTTCAACCTGTATGAAAATTAAAAACACATTACTGAACAGTATTGTTTGATGACGGTATAAAATAATTATTCCATTGAATGAACATATTGAACTGAGATTTTACTTTGTATATGTACAGTACATGTACAGTGATTTACTGATGGTAAGTGACTTACGGCTTTCATGGTAGCAGGTTGTCGATTCACCCACCATTGACTGGAGCCATTAGAGTTATTCTTGGTAATCTCTCGAATAATTATCTTATTTTCCCCTTTAGGATTGTGTCTAAGAAAGACAAAACATTACTGCTTTTTTTAAATTCATGTTCAAAATTGGGCATGTAGAAGTTTCAATACAAGCACATGCTACTACTTTATTTTTTTTTTTCTCATAAACACCTGCAATTAAAAAGAAATCTTTGGCTCATAGCTTAGACTGTAAAAATTCATCAAAACATCATACCTAAAAGTGTGTGCTAAAATGCACTGACGTACAAGTTAGTATTGCAACATCATATTACTCACACTAGTGGTGTTATTTCCCTTAACAATTCCATTAATGACAAGATGGCAGAGGTGAACAATGACTTCCAAGTGCATCAATTTCTCCAACATCCTTTTTAAATGCACTTTATGGTCTTATGTAAAGTTCAAAGTCATTATATAATCATATGATATAAATAACATGATCATCCAAGTCTCAAATCTATCAATGAGTAATGTATTACAATGCAAATAATAAGTTAATTTCTGGTATACAGTCTACGTTAAATACATCTATTGCATTGTGAGCTTTGTATTGAATGTGATACATATACTGGTAGTGTACCAGTTACAGGCTAAGACCAGTTACCAGCTACTATGTTATTTTGGTGTTGCAACGCGAATTTATGAGATTTTTTTAAGAGATCGTCTGCAATAAATAGGATACTAAATATTTCATATTAAAATTTCGTCAATTCACGTTTTGAATTCCTTTTATAACGTAGTAGCCAGTAACTGGTCTCAGCGAGGGACTGGTCCTTCACCAAAAATTGTTTTACATGATTTTCAGAGATTTTTTACCTGATGATAATGGAAATAACATAACTGGATTCAAATTTTTGTTATTTCTGGCCAGCAATGTCTGGCATGCTGGGCAGATCTTAAGATACATATTAGACATGATAAGAGATCTACTGTTCTCGTCACCAAATACTGCACCCCAAAACTGTGATAACTTGAATATATCGCAGTGTTTTTTCCCCTTCAAATCAGGTCCATTATAAGGACCCTTCCCAATGGAAATTTCATTGATTTTTATCAAACTTTGTCTAAATTTTTTCCAAACATTGATCTTTATGCATTAAGCAAATGGGACAAATAATCCCCAAATGAAAAGTGAAATAAAACACTGTATCGACTGTTAAATGTACAAATTACAAATGATCAATAAAGTATCTATATAGTAATTAGAAATCCTAAGCTACACATTATACAAAAATACAGAAATAGGATGTATCAAAATGTTTTTTAAAACATTATGAGAAGTGAAAAAGCCAATCTAATCTAATCTTTATCTAAAAATGTCAAAGCTATATAATACATTCCAAGAACAAGATCTAATAACATCCTGTATAGCTTCATGATCTGGATTAGCCAATCCAAGTATTATCTCCAGAATCTTGGAAATAAAAGTCTGGTGCTGATTTAGATTTATTTTGCAGGGACAATCATACCACACAGTATGTTTGTATTGTATCCAATTTATAATTTCCTCCACAAATTATGTGGTAAACCCTTATAAAATGTTATTAGATTTTACTCTTGAAACGTATTACATAGAAGAAAGCATTACAAGTTCAATTTCATTAGATTGCCTGAAATAGGTACTCTTTTTTCGCAAATCAAATATTAAGTTCTCCATTTAATTGTTTGAAACCTACAATTCCAACTCTATCTTTGCTTTTTGGCATCCATATTTGATGAATTCTGCTGGATACTGGGCTCTTCCTAGAAGTCCTGTTTTACCACCAAGTCCTAGACAAATAGCACAAACTATTGTACTTTTCCCTGTTCCATTTGGGCCTATTATAACATTAAGATAAGGTCCAGCTTTGAATTCAACGCTGTCATATGTTCTGGAATAAATATACAAACCAATAGTGTGAAATCTGTGGTGTACAACAAATAAACTATTACCTAATGGAAATGAAAGAATATAAATCTAATGAAAATAAAACAGAACACATTGACAGCATTTCATGTTGTTTTACGTTACAGTACAGTTCGGGTGGAACTTAATTTGCCCACTGGTTTTTAGAGTGGGCATTGAAAATGTCCACTGGACACAGTGGACATTCTTGTAAGAGCCAGTTAGAATTAACATACTGGTAAGTGGACAGCTTGATAGCTCAGGTAAATGTCCACTCCCAATGCCCACTGAAATTTCAGGTGGACTGACTTTCCACTGTGGACAGTGGGCATTCAAAATTCCACCCAGTCTGTACTGTAGGTTTTCGGCAAGAGCAAATTATAAGTGTGAAAAAAAAAATTTAAAAACTTAACAGTTAACTTAAGATCTGAGACCTGGGTGCCAAATAATAGGATTAATAGCAAATGATAGCATTAACAATAAATCATACCTATGTTTTACACATAATATTGATCTTAGAACTGATTATGCAAAAAAAAAAAAAACTGGTACTGTTTAATTAAAATTATTATATTCAGGTATTGCATACTCTCTTAGAAGTATTAATATAAAATTATATAAAAAGAATTGAGACAAAAATGTATAAAATGTACTTGTCTCTGTTGCAGAAAATTTAGCTCTGATTAATTGTAAAAAGGGCATAGATCCCATTTTTTTTTTTAACAATCCTCTTACTTAATGATTCTGGTTTACAGTTTTTCTGGTATTTCTTTCCTGTTTTATTTGTTTCTTGACAAATGTTGATTGAAAGTCCATCAAGTGTATATGATATAATTGAATGTATATATATAATGAAAATAAGACCATACACTTGATTTTCCTTTAGAAAATTTTACAAGTTCATAATCTTCTGGTTCAGATGCCACATTGTTATTTTTTACTTCCTGGGACAGTCAATTTTGCACCTAGAACGTAAATTTTCAGAATTTGCATAAGTAAAAAAATGCCATTTTTTTTCTTTGCCGTATCATGATACATATTGTAGAATGAATTATCACGATATACCAGTAAAATCACACAACCCTATTGCTGAACATTAAGACCTCAAGTGTATTAGTGACTGTGAGGATTGCCTTGCTGACATAGAGACAATAGAGAAAGGCATGCAAGTCATGATCATTTACTCATTATAGGAGCCCTTTACAGAAGTACCGACCTGGATTACATGGACAGGAAAAAAGCTGAGATGGAGATGATGGTTACAAGGCAAAAGAGGGCTGTTTTCTGGATAGGAGGGGATCACTGACATCCTTAACCAACAATTCTCCTCTGACTCTGCGTTCAACAAGAGTGAGCAAGATGACAACATCCAAGATAAAAGCACCAACCCATATTTTGACATGCCAAACATCGCTCTAGGAGTTGAAAGTCTAAGGAAACTTCTTGCCAAACTCCAGATCCACAAAGCAACAAGTGTGGATGGTGTAGCTTGTACACTACTGAAGGAGCTGACTGATGAGACTGCCCATTCATTTTGCGTCTTGTTAACGTTCCAGATATACTAGACCAAGCCATTATGACATGGGAAGGGAAGACAGCTAGTGTGCTCCCAGCCTACAAGGGGGGGAAGCACAAAGCAGAGAACTACAGACTTGTGAGTCTAAATTCAATGACATGCAAGAAGCTTGAGCACATCACATGACATGTGTAGCAACATCATAAACATCCTGCATGATGCTGAGCATGGTTTCCAAGAGAGACATTCCTGTGAGTCAGAGTATACTTGCAATCCAGGACCTAGCAAAGAACATGGACTCCAGAGTGATGTCATACTACATGTACTTGATTTCAGTAGAACTGATGTCACAGTCTCTCACAAGCACCTCCCGTACAAGCTGCAATACTACAGAATCTGACATAGTCACCTCAGATGAATTCAAGACTTCCTGTTGGATCGTACTTAGAAAGTGCCAGTGGAGGGTGTCATACCTTCAACAGTTCTTGTCATGTCTGGAGTCCCCCAAAGTAGCATACTTGAATCACTGCTCTTCTTTCTATTCATAAATGACGTACTAGAGTCAGTGTGTATCGAGGGGCCAACATTCCACCTATTCGCATATGACTGTGATTTATACAAGATCATTGAAGTTAAGGAGGATGCCATTTGAAGTACAAGAGTCAGTGTGTGGCGAGGGCCCAACATTCCGCCTATTCGCATATGACTGTGATTTATACAGGATCATCAAAGTTAAGAAGGATGCCACTTGAAGTTTGATGGCATTCTACTTAACTCTGATGTAACTGTGGAAACATGAGTGGTTAATGAAGAGGAAATGTATCGAACATCCATACACCATCCATGAATACATCTTGGAAATAGTGGACTAAGCCAAGTATCTTGGTGTTAATATCCACAAGAACCTGGAATGGTACCCAGGATTCGAAATTAATGTGAGTAAGAGAAGGTAGAATGCCAGTAAAAATAAAGTTAGTCAAAAAAATCAGCGAGTCAAGTGTTCTGGTTTTTTATAATTTTTTTTAATCTTTTTTACACCTTAAAATTTCAATCAAAATAAAAGCCTGAATTTCATTATCTGTCCAACAATGTAGTACAAAAGTTTCTACATAGGGCTCGACATTAACATTTTTCCCTACTTGTCGGACAAGTAGCCATCAAATTTATTTGTCCGAATATAAATTTTACTTGTCTGACAATTTGTCAATATTGAATTACTAGAACTACTGTAATGAATGAAATGAAATTTAACCAATTTACTCATTGTATTAAGGTATTTTATTAATGAATATACAGAGCTCCTGATAAGGGTAAGTGGGTATTTACCAATTTCAAAATTAGAAAATAACAGAAAAAAAAACAACCAAATAGTTCAACAAGTGAACTTCGATCCCGATTTTAAAGCTGCCAACCTCGCTTTGAGAATAAATTTCCTGATCGTTGTTCTCTCACTGCTCTCGACTTTAAATTTGCATAAAAAAGATTACCATTCGCTTTCCCTTTTTTTTCTTTAATTTTAAAACTTCTTTTCAGAAAAACACTTGTCCATTTGGACAAGTACTTAGAAAGATTCACTTTTCTGTGAAAATTTTTCACTGGTACTGGACAAACGTTAATGTTGAGCCCAGCTACAATGTGACTTTGTCTCTGCAAATCTTCTGGATGAAGGCCAAGGTTTAGTGAATGTTTTTGCAAGAAGAAAGAATCCTCCTGTTCAGAGGATGTGTTATTTCAAGGAATAAATCACAAATCAAATGAAAAATTACATTTTATTTGTTGATCACCACTTTAACTTGAAGAATTTCATATTTTAGCTTGTAGAAATTTATTTTAGTGTAAAGATTTTCAACCAACAGGCTGAAATTAGCCTGTGATGAAAAAAGTTAATTTCAATCCTTGTTGTACATAGGCGAACTCAACATCAGCCTCCTTGACATGCAAAATCAGACAATGCTCTCGAGATACTGAAACCACATGCCACTGCACACTGATTAAAACCACATTCCACAGCACACTGATTAAAACCACAGACAAAATATGCAAACAAAATCTGGGACTCACACACAGAGAGGAGAACAATGAGAAGCTGGAGATGGCGCAGAGGAGGACTGCCCACCTGATGTTTTCAGACTACTGATCAACAAGCAGCCTTTCCAACATGATCCAATAGCTATGTTGGACATCACTACAAAAGTGTAAAGCCCAAGCTAGAGTCACAGTGCTGGATAAGATTGTGTACCTGTTAACTGACATTCCAGCTACTCCCCTTGTTCCAACAATTTCTCCTACAGGTAACAAAATTGACTTTCTCGTACTGTATGCAGGGATTTTAGTCTACCGTATCAATAGTCCTTTTTCCCCATACAGCATCAGGATTTGGAATTCTCTGCCATCAGAAATTGTTAGTGCTCCATCCATCGACAACTCAGGTCCGGACCAAAGCTGTCAGATCTGACTATAGATTATATATATCCTGATTATGCTATACTAGCCTAATCTGGAAACTGATGTATATACCATATCTGCTCTATAGTCAGATCAGGATGTACTAGATATATCCAGAACAAGAAAACATAGCTTGATCAGGCTATAGAATGCGTATCCCAATCGAGCTATATTAGCGTGATCTGGAAACTGATGTATATCCCTATCTGGTCTAGCGTCATATCAGGATGTACTAAATATATCCAGAACAAGGAAACAGCTCAACTGAGCTCCATAGGCTTTGGACCCAACCTTCAACTTCAGGAGCCAGATTCTGGCAGTAACCATGAGTTCACACCGACGCAGAACTGGGTTTTATCTTATTCTTAGATTTTACTGGTCAAACAAAATTTACTTCAGACTAACAGGTTTCTCATTTCATCAGTCTGCCAGACTAACAAATATCTTTATGAGCATACAAAACAAACTCGTACTTTCCGGAAATACCCAATGCTATTTTTAGTAACAAAAGTGCAAGGTGTCAGTACTCATGTCTAAGCCACTGATGCATTTATACAGATCAGCATGGAGTATGTTGATGGTGTTTTAGTGGTATTTTGATGTGGTCTAGAGTTAGAAGTTGGGATGTGAAGACATATATCAGGAGTTAGTGATTCCTTGTGTTGTCCGAGATCAACATTGTTTGATGAAGAGGCCCATATGCCTCATCATGTTAAAAGACCTAAATTTTGCAAAAAAATTTCTCGTCATCTGCAATCACTCTCTGAAGAAATCTAGTCATAAAAAGAAAATTTTCTCTCAATTTTTCTGTAGACTATTTTGATTCAGTGGTGGACTGATACATTTTGTAATCAGGTAGTCTGTCAAACTAATGCTTGAAAAAGCCCTATTTTCACTGCACTATGTATCAAATAATTCCTTTAACATCAATGTAAATTACTAAATACGTCCAAGCACATGGTATATGCACCTGTACGAAAATTAGAGGTTACAACGTAAATGGGAAGAAGAAATAGAAAAAGAAGACAATCGACTGATTGTCGTTTAAATGAGAGCTCGTCGCCAATACGTTATTTAACTACACTTTAGTCTACAGAACATTTTAACAACTCGTTTATATTCAACACTGCAGTTATCCATGATTAGCATCAGCATGGGTACTTTCTACTTTCAATTTCTTACGACTTACAAAAAGTTATCTAATTTGATACGGACGATAGATCCTTCACAGTAACTTCCATCTGGTCTTAATTTCGCAAGTTCTTTCGACCTCTCGGCGACTATAGACGTTGAAGTCTTTCTTCTCGTTCCCATTTTCTATGTAAAATGTTACACTATGAAGTTTCGCGGTACATATTTCACATACGGGAATTTATGACGTAAATATATATTTCAGGGAAAGTATCAAAATGTATTTCATTAACATGATAGGTATATCGTATTTCAAATTTTCGTCCAAAAATAATTCGTTTTCGATTCTATTTTTTTTTCTTTGCGGGGTGTCATGTTAAATGCATGTTGTTTGGTCCTACTAGAAATTAGCCAAGTTTAAAGATTTTCATATTAAATATTATGATACTCTTATCAAATCAGCTGAGGTTGTGAAGTACTTGGGTGTACAGATCAAGGACTTATAAACAAAATTTTTAAGTCTTTGTACAGATTGATAAATATTCAAAATTTAGTCATACTGTAAATTCTATTGTAAATACCAGATTGAAATTTATGTATTGTAATGCTAGATGTTTGGAATTTCAGTCTAGACTTACCATCTGTACTGCATTGATACAATGTCATTTCATTATGCTTCATCAGCATGGTTTAGTAATATTTGAACCCCCCCTCCCCCCCCCCCCACCCAAAAAAAAAAAAACCTCAGGTCAAAAGACTACAAATAACACAGAATAAGAAGATACGATTTATTTTAGATTTAGGACAGAGAATATCTTTATCTGAGGAGTATAAAGAAAGTGAATATGTTAAGAATACCGGACAGAGTATCTCAGTTAAGACTTAATCATGTTTTTGGTATTGTAACTGACAGTGCTCCTAGTTTCCTTATTCAAAATTCTGTTTTTAATGAAGGTCATATATGAAATATGATGGATATTACAAAGCTTAAGCCACCAATACCAATAAAATCACTAGAAGAAGGTCAGGAGACCGAAATATTGTGAATACTGAGTTAATTGTTCTTTGTTTTATGACACTTCCCTTCGGAGGACTGTTAAGATGTATT
This sequence comes from Pteria penguin, assembly GCA_035048485.1. NCBI lineage: Eukaryota > Metazoa > Mollusca > Bivalvia > Pterioida > Pteriidae > Pteria > Pteria penguin. Next base: position 22,384,468 of record CM068581.1, read on the forward strand.
ATTAGGTTTCACAAGTTTCACTTGTGAAACCTTTTATTATTCTACTGTCTTTTCTTATTATTATTATTATTATTATTCTTCATCCGTTTTTTTTTTTGTGACAGCTCAGAAATCACTCATTATTAAAGATATTACTATTCTGTTTTCAGTGCTCGATTCGAAATTAAATTTTCAAGATTTGATTTTTTTAATTTTCTAAATTACCGCTTATAAGCGCGCAGCGCCACCTACGACGCCAAAATTTTGAATCGCTATATCTTCCTTATTATTTGTCCGATTGGAATGAAATTTTCATCATTCGATTCAGAAAAGGAGATGCAAGATTTTATGTCACTGCGTCAATTTCGTAGCTCTACCCCGAAAAAGATGACCTTGACCCGATTGTTTTCATTTCAAAAAAAATATTTCAATCTTAGATTTTAGACAATAGGATGAAAGATTTTAATGGTCTGATTTGGAATATGAAAAATTTTTGAAATCGGACCATAAATAAAGTCACAATGAGCGTGGGAAAATTCGCTATGACGTCATCAAAGCTAATTAAATATTCATACGTTAATATCTCTCTTATTAAATGAGATATCGGCATGAAATTTTATATCTAAACATGTTTCCACATTCTTAATCTACCTCTAGAATGAAAATGGCATGCTGCCAATATTTTTGAAATTATTGAAAATTTTCGAATCAAATCTTTGGCAAGGTCTAGCGACTTTATTTGCAGTCGGATTTTGATTGGGTTTCTTCCATTCGATAGAGCGTTCAAATACCTACCAGTAGAGTGTTCTCAGATTTTCGCTAACTCTTACGGTTCTCGAGTTATTTGCGTTTGAACACGACAACCCCCTTTAAAGTGATGTTTGTGACGTCATCAACACTCATTAATTATTCATGAAATGTTTTCGCCTATAGCTCGCTTATTGAGGAAGATAGAGGTGTGAAATTTGGTAGCATGATAGAGATTGAGAATATCTACCGACTGACAAGAGGAATTTGGCATGGAGCCAAATTCCTGAAAATGACGTCATACTTTGTAAATGACGTCATATCTCCCTTATTTTTCATCGGATCGAGGCGGGGACGGTTGGAATCGATTCTGCGTGAAAAAGTAAAATGGTAAGTACCAGCAACAGAATTTCGATATCTCTTACCGTTTTCGAGATATTTGCGGTCAAAGTTCAGTGTTTGGCCTTTCCTGAAAATACAATTTAAAACTTCAGGTACCAGTGTCTCGTTTATTGATAAAGCTAGAGGTATGAAATTTGATAGCATAAAAGAGAATGCAAATATCTACCGACTGACAAAAGGGAATTGGCAAGGTGCCAAATTCCTGAAAATGACGTCATACTTTTCTAAATGACGTCATAACTCCCTTATTTTTCATCGTATCGAATCGGGGATTGTTGCAATCGATTCTGCGTGAAAAAGTAGTTAAAGGGGAAAGGTCTGGTCTCAGATTTTCGATATCTCTTACCGTTTTCGAGATATTTGCGGTCAAAGTTCAGTGTTTGGCCTTTCCTGAAAATACAATTTAAAACTTCAGGTACCTGTGTCTCGCTTATTGATAAAGCTAGAGGTATGAAATTTGGTAGCATAAAAGAGAATGCAAATATCTACCGAATGACAAAAGGGAATTGGCATGGTACCAAATTCCTGAAAATGACGTCATACTTTGTAAATGACGTCATATCTCCCTTATTTTTCATCGGATCGAGGCGGGGACGGTTGGAATCGATTCTGCGTGAAAAAGTAAAACAGTAAATACCACAACAAAATTTCGATATCTCTTACCGTTTTCGAGATATTTGCGGTCAAAGTTCAGTGTTTGGCCTTTCCTGAAAATACAATTTAAAACTTCAGGTACCTGTGTCTCGCTTATTGATAAAGCTAGAGGTATGAAATTTGGTAGCATAAAAGAAAATGCAAATATCTACCGACTGACAAAAGGGAATTGGCATGGTACCAAATTCCTGAAAATGACGTCATACTTTGTAAATGACGTCATAACTCCATTAATTTTCATCTTATCGAATCGGGGATTGTTGCAATCGATTCTGCGCGAAAATTTATATGCATAACATTGCCATCAAATTTTCGCTTACTCTTACCGTTTTCGAGTTATTTAGGTTTAAACACGACAACCCCCTTTAAAGTGATGCTTTCAACGTCACATAAAGTTCATTAATGTTTAATGAAATGGTTTCAGCTAAAGCTCGCTTATTAAAGAAGGTAGAGATGTGAAAATTGGTAGCATGATAGGGAATGAGGGTATCTACCGACTCTTTTACTTTGAAATTTTCATCTTTCGGCTATTCATTCTCACAGACACATACTCCCGTTTAATGAAAAAATTTTTCGAAATATACGAAGTTTTAAGAGAATTACGTAAGATTTAATATTTTTCGATTTTCGCGTATGTAGCTTTTAGTTTTAATGGTAGATCTCTCAAATTTTCACTGTTCTGTTCTCTAGGTTCATATCTTTAGAACTTTCATCGGCCGATATTATCTATCTCTTTTAGTTTGGCCTCTATTTCAATTTAAAGTTTTTTAAAAATTACGTAATGTTCAAAACTGTCTTATTTTTAGTCTTTTAGTTTCCAAAACATTACGAAACGATTTTTCCGTAACGATTTTTACTATGAAACATGTTTCCCGGTATTTGAAAGTGAGCAATTTAAAGATTTTTTTATAAAAATATCTTACTTGCGTAACTTTCAAGTATTTTTTATTCGTCGTATGAACAAATTATAAAAACAAGAGTTTGAGAAAGCATTTTGATTTCGATTTCTTAAACAAAAATCAAATTTTGGGCACTCTACTGATGAACAACGCAATAAACATATCTTCAGAAGCGCGGTCAATTTGCCTGCTTAATACCTTGCACGACACCGCTGTGATATAGGACTTCTTCCATGGACAAGGCGCAGTAACTCGCGATTAATTCAATCGCGATTTAAAGTGCTTTCTATAAAATAGAGTTTGAGAAAGTATTATGCATTCGAATTCTTAAACAAAAAAAAACCCCAAAAATAAACCCCCCCCCCCCCAAAAAAAAAAAACAAAAAAAAAAAAAAAAGAAAAAAAAAAGCAAATTTACATTCTACGAGCTACTGCTGAACAAGGCTATAAAGAAATCTTCTCCGAGCGTCGGCATTACACATTAGAGAAGCGCGTGGAATTTGCCTTGCTTAATACCTCGCACTGCGCCGCTGTTATACAGGACTTCAAACGTGTGTGAATTAATCGCCAGTTACAGTGCTTTACCTGTGGAATACGACACATTGTCAAGTCTTTCTTTTGTATATTGGGGAAAGCGGCATTACTAAAGGCCATCGCGAGGAGAATTGTTTATTCCAGCACAGTGGCGATTCAAGGTCAAACATCTGTACACGCGAAAAAACTTGCGTAAGTTCATCGCGAGGAGATTTGTTTATTCCAGCAGAGAAGCGATTCAAGGTCAAACATCTGTACACGCGAAATACCTTGCGTAAGTTAATAAATAAACAACATAAAGCGGGCAGTAAGGACTGAAGATCTAGGTTACACGTGCAGATTGTACTAAGTGTGATTGTCCTACATGTTTCTTGTTTCAAATATATGGTCAAGAGTAGTCGATATTGTGCGATGTAGGCTTCAGTATAATGTGTATAATGTAAGTCGCCGTTACCTACAATTTCTGCAAGTAGATTGCGCAATGTGGATACCATCACTAAAGATCAGATATCTGGATCGTGAAAAAGAATTTTGTATTAGAGTAGGAGATCTCAGCTTCGCTGCTTCGACTTTAACTTGTGAAACCTACTCGTTGCTTTAGCAACGAGCTCGTTTCTAGTTATTATTATTATTATTATTATTATTATTAATTGGTGTTCAGCTATACTGTATGTATATCAAACACAACAGTGTGTCATGCTATCTTATTTTATTTTATCTTTCATTATTCTATTTTATTTTATTTCATTTACCAGGAGATTCGGGGAAAATTGCTTTTCTTGTTCTTTCAATGTGAAATCTATAAGTAATTTTACACACAAAAACGTGGTTGGACCCCCTCTCGGAAAATTCATTGGAATGGAGTTCTTCTCGACAAAACTTCTGGACCCGCGCCTGTATACCGAATTCAAAGATGTTTCCAGCTATATATTCTCTATTAAATTGGATGGATACACATTTCCTGTTTCTTTTTTGTTTGTTTGTTTTTGTTTTTGTTTTTGTTTTTGTTTTTTTTTTGTTGTTGTTGTTGTTGTTGTTTTTTTTTTTTTCTTTGGTTTTACGTCACACCACGAATATTTCACGTATATGGTGACGGCATCTGCATGATGCGGGGCGTACAAATTTTGACCTTTGCAACGGACCCACCCGAAGCAGTGAGGGATTTTTAACGTGCCATGCATACCACGACACGGGACCTCGGCTTTTACTGTCTCATCCGAAAGACAGGACACCGGTATGGCCAGAGCGGGAATCGAAACCCGGCCTCCCGATCAGGAGTCCGGCGCGATACCACTATTTTTTCTTTGCACATTGTGAATATCTTCTAATAAAGATAAGTCTGTGTGTTATATAAAACAATTACGTGATCCCACAAAGATAAAAAAACATTTGTCACAAGTTGTCAGAAAACATCAGAGACATATATACACATGTGTATATGGAAAACATGCATATTCTTTAATGGAAATATTGGTCTCACCTCACTTTTTAAATTGGGATTCGCATCTGTCTTGAAGTAGGAGCATACACGATATTGTACGTTTATTTTAGAACTTTGAGACTGTATAACCCAGCCCAAGTCGATAACTTCGTCATTGAATGCCTTTACGTTGCTGTAACACCATTTCTTTCATTGTGGAAACGTTATATCTTCAAAGCATTCATTGGAGACATGATATCATGTGAATATTAAAATCATCATGTCGTTCACGTAAAGTCAAACTTACTGTAGACTATATTCGTTACTGTAAATTTAATTAGTTTTATGCCCCCGGATCGATAGTTCGGGGGCATATTGTTTTTTGTCCTGTCTGTCTGTTTGTTGTCAACTTTAACCTTGGCTATAATTTTGAACCATGAGGGATAGAGTCTTCATATTTGACAGGAGTACTCAACTAATGAAGCCCTTTCAAATGACATCAAGGTTGATGACCTTTTGACCTTGCCAATGACCTTCACGCTTAAAAAACTTTTTTGGACTTTCGTGCCTATAAAAGCATGCGAAATGCCAACTTCCTCGTACTTATTCATACTATTTCAGTTCATGGATGTAGTGTCATACAAAACCTGATAATCTGAGTTTTATTCTTAGTTGTACGTATTTGTAATTAACGCTATATTTACCGATTTATACCAGATTGGGCCAATCCATGTATGCCATGCTTCTGCTGTAAATATTTAGGAAATGAGCAGGGACCATAACCCTGGATGACTTTTTTTGTCAACCGAATAAAGCCTAACTAATCAGTGATATAATCAGAGTGAATGAGGGGTCACACTCACTCCAATATATCATAGTGAACTTTCAGCCTGATAATCAGAGGTTAGAGTACGTGCCCATAACGAGTGAGCATTTTCCGCTTGATAAGACACACACACTGAATGAGGGATCACACTCACTCCAACATAATATGGTGAACTTTCAGTCTGACAATCAGAGGTTAGAGTAAGTGCCCATAAGGAGTAAGCCTCTCCCGCTTGGTTAGACACACTCGTCGTGATTGAGGGGTCACACTCACTCCAACATAATATGGTGAACTTTCAGTCTGACAATCAGAGATTAGAGTAAGTGCCCATAAGGAGTAAGCCTCTCCCGCTTGGTTAGACACACTCGTCGTGATTGAGGGGTCATACTCACTCCAACATAATATGGTGAACTTTCAGTCTGACAATCAGAGGTTAGAGTAAGTGCCCATAAGGAGTAAGCCTCTCCCGCTTGGTTAGACACACTCGTCGTGATTGAGGGATCATACTCACTCCAACATAATATGGTGAACTTTCAGTCTGACAGTCAGAGGTTAGAGCACGTGCCCAAAGAGAGTTAGCTTCTCCCGTTTGGTTAGACACACTCGTTGTGAATGAGGGGTTACATCCACTGCAACTTAACATGGTGGACTTTCAGTCTGACAATCAGAGGTTAGAGTAAGTGCCCAGAAAGAGTAAGTTTCTTCCGCTTGGTTAGACACACTCGTCGTGATTGTCCTAAACGTACAGTAGACCCCTAAATACTTTTAAGCTGCACACATCAATCTTTAGGTGATTTGGGCTAACATGTTTAGAAAGTGTCATGGCCAAAATGATAACTCAACGAACCATTTCTTGTATGTAGTAGAATAAGCGTTTTAAGTCGTTTTCAAATATATGTACAAGTACATGTGTATTTAATTCAGAAAAAGGTAAGCATATAAATTTTGCCGCCACACTATATTTATTTCTGAATATTTGTAGCAAAGAGGTAATAGTAACTGTAATGCAACATATTTAACATTTGATATTCCACCCAAATTGAGTAATAAATCTATTTTAAAACTGGAATTAATTTAGAATATCATAAACGCTTCTAAGTAAGTAAATTGGGAATGAGTAATGAGAAAGAAATGGCTGTGTTTGTTAAATAATCACCTACTTTTTTCTTTAGAATGAAATTATATATACGTTTCCTCAGGAACGTGGCAACCGTTAATGTATATAGTTGAATAATGTAATATTAAAAACTGCATATGTCTGGTATCAAAAACCCTCTCTTTACGTGTCTAGGCGAACCTCAAAAGGAAAGAAAGAAACACATTCTCAACATCGCATCTACTTTTTTTGAAAAAGTTGTCGATTTGCATCTCTGTCAAATGCGTGTTCAGTTTCGCTCTATTCATTTCATTTTCGGGGTAGGTAATCTGGCAAGTTGTGCCAATGTACCAGCTGAAGGCCGTTTGAGGGGGAGGTGGAGGGTTTACTCCCATTCCTCCCTTCCTCCGCTAAGAATGACATAAAACAGTGAAAAAGAACAGAAATTTTCATGAAAGTGAGTGATATGATGACTGAATTATTTTAATTTGAAGTTTAGTGAACAAAATTTGAATATCATGATTACTTAAAAATCATTTTTACAGCGTTTTTCGGATGCAGCATAGAATATGGAAATTAAAATATTACATATTTGTAATGAATTAATAACAACAACAACAACAACAACAACAATAATAATAATAATAATAACTAGAAACGAGCTCGTTGCTAAAGCAACGAGTAGGTTTCACAAGTTAAAGTCGAAGCAGCGAAGCTGAGATCTCCTACTCTAATACAAAATTCTTTTTCACGATCCAGATATCTGATCTTTAGTGATGGTATCCACATTGCGCAATCTACTTGCAGAAATTGTAGGTAACGGCGACTTACATTATACACATTATACTGAAGCCTACATCGCACAATATCGACTACTCTTGACCATATATTTGAAACAAGAAACATGTAGGACAATCACACTTAGTACAATCTGCACGTGTAACCTAGATCTTCAGTCCTTACTGCCCGCTTTATGTTTGTTTATTTATTAACTTACGCAGGTATTTCGCGTGTACAGATGTTTGACCTTGAATCGCCTCTCTGCTGGAATAAACAATTCTCCTCGCGATGAACTTACGCAAGTTATTTCGCGTGTACAGATGTTTGACCTTGAATCGCCACTCTGCTGGAATAAACAATTCTCCTCGCGATGGCCTTTAGTAATGTCGCTTTCCCCAATATCCAAAAGAAAGACTTGACAATGTCTCGTATGACGTCATTTAGAAAAGTATGACGTCATTTTCAGGAATTTGGCACCTTGCCAAATTCCTTTTGTCAGTTGGTAGATATTCTTATTCCCTATCATGCTACAAAATTTCACACCTTTAGCTTCCTCAATAAGCGAGCTATAGGGGAAACCATTTCATGAATAATTAATGAGCTTAAGTCACGTGACAAACATCGCTTTAAAGGGGGGTTGTCGTGTTCAAACGTCAATAACTCGAAAACCGTAAGAGTTAGCGAAAATCTGAGAGCACATTACTGTTAGGTATTTGAACGCTCTAGCGAATGGAAAAATCCCGATCAAAATCCGACCACAAATAAAGGCGCCGCACCTCGCCAAACTATTGATTCGAAAATTTTCAATAATTTCAAAAATATTGGCAGCATGCCATTTTCATTCTAGAGGTAGATTAAGAATGTGGAAACAAGTTTAAACACTGATTTTCATATCGATATCTCATTTAGTAAGAGAGATATTAACGTATGAATAATTTAATTAGATTTGATTGACGTCATAGCGAATTTTCAAACGCCATTGTGACTTTATTTATGGTCCAATCTTAAAAATTCTTTCACATTTGAGATCAGGACGATGAAATCTCGGCGTCTAACATTCTGGAATTTTCAATTGGAAATATTTTAGGAAACTGACAAGGTCAAGGTCAAGGTCAGCTATTTCGGGTGTAGAGGTACGAAATCGAACGCAGCGACATAAAAATCTTGTAAATCGTTTTCTTAATCGAACTGTGAAAATTTCATTCCAATCGGACAAATAATAAGGAAGATATAGCGATTCAAAATTTTGGCGTCGTAGGTGGCGCTGCGCGCTTATAAGCGGTAATTTAGAAAATTACGAAATTCAAATTTTGAAAATTTAATTTCGAATCGAACACTGAACAGAATAGTAATATCTTTAATAATGAGTGATTTCTGAGCCGTCACATAAAAAAACAAGAGGCCCAAGTGGGCCTATATCGCTCACCTGAGTACCTAGATTATCAGTCATGCATGAAGGAGAATTCATTTATTTTTGCATTAATGTGACTAAGTCAACACAGATGTTGAAAATATGTCAAATTTTATTTCAGGCTAGAATAAAAAACAACACTTTTTTGCACATCCATTCAGGTGATTTTGATATTAAGCATTTCCTTTGTCTCTGCAAGAAGTCATTCAGGGCAACAAGTTAGTCATTTTCTTTAGGTGGGGCCTTTTGTTGACTGATTTCAAGTCTGGGTCATGAACAACAATTGTTTCAAATATTGTCCAGATCTAACTTAAAATGGCCTAATTTCATATGTTGAGTGTTGAGAAACATAAAAAACTTATTTAGATGTGTAAAGAAATGAAAAAATTAATTTTGACCACAGCTGGATTTGAACCGCTACTCTCCATATTTCAATTACCCAGTAGTATATGTACCATTGTGAGAACCTGCTTTTTAGACATGGTGGCATTATCTGTTACCCAATCCGGACGACATTTACCAACTTGAGCGAGGACCTTTAGTACTTCATGCAGTCCAGGTTACATTAAAATCTTTCATGTGGTATAACAGCAGAAGTGAAAAATGTGATTAAATTGTTCCTATACACCCTCATTTGGAAGTCTTAAAAAATTCACAGAAAATCCAAAAATTGAGATATTGACAAAATTCTTTCAAAGTAACAATCCTTACCATAATTATGATCACAATAGTCCATAAGAAATCATCATTATCAATTAACTAGGAAATATGACACTTTTTTCTGCATTGAATCACCAAGTCCAAAGAAATGTCGAAAAAAATTCTAAAATTTCATTTTGGAAGAGAACCAAAATGACAATACATCTTCACTCATCCCGCTAGATCATTTCTATGCATTCTGTTTGTCTCTGTATACAGCCCGTATGAAAAAGAATATTGTTAAATGAGGGAACTCTTTTGTGACCTACTTTTGACTATGGTGGCGCCACCTGTAAAGAGGTCTGGATGAAAACAACAGAATTTGAAGAGGATCATAAGTGACTTATTTCTACCAAGATTTATTAAAATCCCTCAAACAGTTTTGTAGAAAAAGTTGAAAATGTGAAAAATGGCCAAAACCCCCCCCCCCTTTTTTTTTTGGAAGTCTTAAACGTAAAATTCCTAATTTCATATGTTGAGTGTTGAGAAACATCTAAAAACTTATTTAGATGTGTAAAAAAAAAAAAAAAATTTTTTTGACCACAGCTGGATTTGAACCGCTACTCTCCATATTTCAATTACCAAGTGGTATATGTACCATTGTGAGACCTACTTTTAGACATGGTGGCATTATCTGTTAACCAATTTGGATGATCCGCACAAAAAACAAAACATTTGAAAAGTACTATGAGTACTTGAATCCTACCCAGTTTTATCACAATCCTTCATTTTGTTCTGTAGATCAAGTTGAAGATATTAAAATTTGTCCCCCCCCCCCTTTTCTTGGATGTCTTAAAAAATTCATAAAAAATTTCAAAAAATCGAAATATTGAAAAATTCCTTCGCACCAGCATTCCTTACCATAGAAATGATTAAATGAAACCAAATGAATGCATCAATGTTTACTAAAAGAAAATAATAACTCTTTAATGCATTAAAATAACAAAGTCCAAAATAAAAATGAAAAAACGTCAAAAATTTGATTTCGGAATGGAACCAAAAATATCAACACTTCTTCCCATATGCCTCTAAATCATTCCTATGCAGTCGGTTTGTCGCTGTATGCACCTGATCTCAATAAAAAGTTTGTCAAAGGAGGGTACCCTCTGTGACCTACTTTTGTCTGTGGTGGTGCCACCTGTTCATGGATCCTGACAAAAATGACCACATTTGTCGAGAACCTTGAGTATTTGATGCATGCCCAGTTTAATTGAATTCCAGCAAGTGGTTCCGAAGAAAAAGTTCAAACTGTGAAATGTTTACACCAATTATCCCACCCCCCTTTTTCTTGAAAGTCTTAAAAAATTCATAAAAAATCCAAAACATAAAATATTGAAAAATTTTCTTCACAGTAGTATTTCTTACCATCAAAATGATCAAATTAAACCAAATTAATGCATCAATGTTTACTAAAAGAAAAAAATACCTCTTTTCTGCATTTAAACTACCAAGTACAAAAAAACGTCCAAAAAACGTCAAAAATTTGATTTCGGAACGGAATCAAAAATAACAACACTTCTTCACACATCCCTCTAGATCATTCCTATGCATTCGGTTTGTCTCTGTATGCCCCCGGTCTGAAGAAGAAGTTTGTCAAAGGAGGGTACCCTCTTTGACCTACTTTTGCCTGTGGTGGCGCCACCTGTTGATGAATCCGGACGAAAAATAACAACACTTGTAGGGGACCATGAGTACTACATGCTTATCAAGTTTCATCAAATTCTGTTCAGTGGTTCTGGAGAAGAAGTCGAAAATGTGAAAAGTTAATGACGGACGACGGACAACGGACGATAGACGACGGACGACGGATGGTGATTGATCACAATAGCTCACTTGAGCCTTTGGCTCAGGTGAGCTAAAAACGGATGAAGAATAATAATAATAATAATGAAAGATTTTTTCTCCGGGGAATAAGAGGAAGAAATATTTTGGGACCACATCCCTTTGTGGGGCCCCAAGGTATGCGGAAAGGACTGTGAAAAAGTTAAATCTGACCGCAAATATCTTAAAAACGGTAAGGGATATGGAAAAAAAAAACTTTAGGTGAATATATACATTTTATTTTTCACGAAGAATCGATTCCAACCATTCCCAATTCGATCGGATGAAAAGTAAGGGAGCTATGACGTCATTTAAATAGTATTACGTCATGTTCAGGAATTTCGCACCATGCCAAATCCCACTTGTCAGTCGGTAAATATTTTTATTCTGTATCATGCTACCAAATTTCACACCACTAGCTTTATAAATAAGCGAAACACAGCTTCCTGAAGTTGAAAAGTGTATTTTCAGGAATGGTGAAACCATGAATTTCGACGGCAAATATCTCGAAAACGGTAAGAGATATCGAAATTCTGTTGGTACAACGTTGATGTTAAATTTTCACGCAGAATCGATTCCAACCATCCCCCGATTCGATCCGATGATAAATAAGGGAGATATGACGTTCATTTACAAAGTATGACGTCATTTTCAGGAATTTGGCTCCATGCCAAATTTCCTCTTGTAAGTCGGTAGATATTCTCATTTTCTATCATGCTACCAAATTTCACACCTCTAACTTCCTCAATAAGCGAAACACAGCTTCCTGAATTTGAAAAGTGTGTTTTCAGGAATGGTGAAACCGTGAACTTTGACCGCAAATATCTCGAAAACGGTAAGAGATATCGAAATTCTGTTGCTGGAACTTACCATTTTACTTTTTCACGCAGAATCGATTCCAACCGTCCCCGCCTCGATCCGATGAAAAATAAGGGAGATATGACGTCATTTACAAAGTATGACGTCATTTTCAGGAATTTGGCTCCATGCCAAATTCCTCTTGTCAGTCGGTAGATATTCTCAATCTCTATCATGCTACCAAATTTCACACCTCTATCTTCCTCAATAAGCGAGCTATAGGCGAAAACATTTCATGAATAATTAATGAGTGTTGATGACGTCACAAACATCACTTTAAAGGGGGTTGTCGTGTTCAAACGCAAATAACTCGAGAACCGTAAGAGTTAGCGAAAATCTGAGAACACTTTACTGGTAGGTATTTGAACGCGCTCTATCGAATGGAAGAAACCCGATCAAAATCCGACTGCAAATAAAGTCGCTAGACCTTGCCAAAGATTTGATTCGAAAATTTTCAATAATTTCAAAATATTGGCAGCATGCCATTTTCATTCTAGAGGTAGATTAAGAATGTGGAAACATGTTTAGATATAAAATTTCATGCCGATATCTCATTTAATAAGAGAGATATTAACGTATGAATATTTAATTAGCTTTGATGACGTCATAGCGAATTTTCCCACGCTCATTGTGACTTTATTTATGGTCCGATTTCAAAAATTTTTCATATTCCAAATCAGACCATTAAAATCTTTCATCCTACTGTCTAAAATCTAAGATTGAAATATTTTTTTTGAAATGAAAACAATCGGGTCAAGGTCAACTTTTTCGGGGTAGAGCTACGAAATTGACGCAGTGACATAAAATCTTGCATCTCCTTTTCTGAATCGAATGCTGAAAATTTCATTCCAATCGAACAAATAATAAGGAAGATATAGCGATTCAAAATTTTGGCGTCGTAGGTGTCGCTGCGCGCTTATAAGCGGTAATTTAGAAAATTAAAAAAATCAAATCTTGAAAATTTAATTTAGAATCTAAAACTGATAACACAATAGTAAAATCTATAATAATGAGTGATTTCTGAGCTGTCACATAAAAAAAAACGGATGAAGAATAATAATAATAATAACTAGAAACGAGCTCGTTGCTAAAGCAACGAGTAGGTTTCACAAGTTAAAGTCGAAGCAGCGAAGCTGAGATCTCCTACTCTAATACAAAATTCTTTTTCACGATCCAGATATCTGATCTTTAGTGATGGTATCCACATTGCGCAATCTACTTGCAGAAATTGTAGGTAACGGCGACTTACATTATACACATTATACTGAAGCCTACATCGCACAATATCGACTACTCTTGACCATATATTTGAAACAAGAAACATGTAGGACAATCACACTTAGTACAATCTGCACGTGTAACCTAGATCTTCAGTCCTTACTGCCCGCTTTATGTTGTGTATTTATTAACTTACGCAAGGTAATTCGCGTGTACAGATGTTTGACCTTGAATCGCTTCTCTGCTGGAATAAACAATTCTCCTCGCGATGAACTTACGCAAGTTATTTCGCGTGTACAGATGTTTGACCTTGAATCGCCACTCTGCTGAATAAACAATTCTCCTCGCGATGGCCTTTAGTAATGCCTCTTTCCACAATATACAATAGAAAGACTTGACAAGGTATCGTATTCCTCTGGTAAAGCAATGTAACTTGAGATTAATTCACACACGTTTGAAGTCCTGTATAACAGAGGCGCAGTGCGAGGTATTAAGCAAGGCAAATTCACCGCGCTTCTCTAATGTGTAATGCCGACGCTCGGAGAAGATTTCTTTATAGCCTTGTTCAGCAGTAGCTCGTAGAATGTAAATTTGCTTTTTTTTTTTCTTTTTTTTTTTTTTTTTTTTTGGTTGTTTTTTTGGGGGGGGGGGGGGGGGGGGTTGGTTTTTTTATTTTTTGGGGTTTTTTTTTGTTTAAGAATTCGAATGCATAATACTTTCTCAAACTCTATTTTATAGAAAGCACTTTAAATCGCTATTGAATTAATCGCGAGTTACTGCGCCTTGTCCATGGAAGAAGTCCTATATCACAGCGGTGTCGTGCAAGGTATTAAGCAAGGCAAATTGACCGCGCTTCTGAAGATATGTTTATTGCGTTGTTCATCAGTAGAGTGCCCAAAATTTGATTTTTGTTTAAGAAATCGAAATCAAAATGCTTTCTCAAACTCTTGTTTTTATCATTTTTTCATACGACGAATAAAAAATACTTGAAAGTTACGCAAGTAAGATATTTTTATAAAAAAATCTTTAAATTGCTCACTTTCAAATACCGGGAAACATGTTTCATAGTAAAATCGTTACGGAAAATCGTTTCGTAATGTTTTGGAAACTAAAAGACTAAAAATAAGACAGTTTTGAACATTACGTAATTTTTAAAAAACTTTAAATTGAAATAGAGGCCAAACTAAAAGAGATAGATAATATCGGCCGATGAAAGTTCTAAAGATATGAACCTAGAGAACATAACAGTGAAAATTTGAGAGATCTACCCTTAAAACTAAAAGCTACATACGCGAAAATCGTATAATATTATATCTTACGTAATTCTCTTATATCGTCGTTTATTTCGAAAATTTTTTTCATTATACGGGAGTATGTGTCTGTGAGAATGAATAGCCGAAAGATGAAATTTCAAAGTAAAGAGTCGGTAGATACCCTCATTCCCTATCATGCTACCAATTTTCACATCTCTACCTTCTTTAATAAGCGAGCTTTAGCTGAAACCATTTCATTAAACATTAATGATCTTTATGTGACGTTGAAAGCATCACTTTAAAGGGGGGTTGTCGTGTTTAAACCTAAATAACTCGAAAACGGTAAGAGTTAGCGAAAATTTGGTGGCAATGTTATGCATATAAATTTTCGCGCAGAATCGATTGCAACAATCCCCGATTCGATAAGATGAAAATTAATGGAGTTATGACGTCATTTACAAAGTATGACGTCATTTTCAGGAATTTGGTACCATGCCAATTCCCTTTTGTCAGTCGGTAGATATTTGCATTCTCTTTTATGCTACCAAATTTCATACCTCTAGCTTTATCAATAAGCGAGACACAGGTACCTGAAGTTTTAAATTGTATTTTCAAGAAAGGCCAAACACTGAACTTTGACCGCAAATATCTCGAAAACGGTAAGAGATATCGAAAATCTGAGACCAGACTTTTGTCCTTTAACTACTTTTTCACGCAGAATCGATTGCAACAATCCCCGATTCGATACGATGAAAAATAAGGGAGTTATGACGTCATTTAGAAAAGCATGACGTCATTTTCAGGAATTTGGCACCTTGCCAATTCCCTTTTGTCAGTCGGTAGATATTTGCATTCTCTTTTATGCTACCAAATTTCATACCTCTAGCTTTATCAATAAGCGAGACACAGGTACCTGAAGTTTTAAATTGTATTTTCAGGAAAGGCCAAACACTGAACTTTGACCGCAAATATCTCGAAAACGGTAAGAGATATCGAAATTCTGTTGCTGGTACTTACCATTTTACTTTTTCACGCAGAATCGATTCCAACCGTCCCCGCCTCGATCCGATGAAAAATAAGGGAGATATGACGTCATTTACAAAGTATGACGTCATTTTCAGGAATTTGGCTCCATGCCAAATTCCTCTTGTCAGTCGGTAGATCTTCTCAATCTCTATCATGCTACCAAATTTCACACCTCTATCTTCCTCAATAAGCGAGCTATAGGCGAAAACATTTCATGAATAATTAATGAGTGTTGATGACGTCACAAACATCACTTTAAAGGGGGTTGTCGTGTTCAAACGCAAATAACTCGAGAACCGTAAGAGTTAGCGAAAATCTGAGAACACTTTACTGGTAGGTATTTGAACGCTCTATCGAATGGAAGAAACCCGATCAAAATCCGACTGCAAATAAAGTCGCTAGACCTTGCCAAAGATTTGATTCGAAAATTTTCAATAATTTCAAAAATATTGGCAGCATGCCATTTTCATTCTAGAGGTAGATTAAGAATGTGGAAACATGTTTAGATATAAAATTTCATGCCGATATCTCATTTAATAAGAGAGATATTAACGTATGAATATTTAATTAGCTTTGATGACGTCATAGCGAATTTTCCCACGCTCATTGTGACTTTATTTATGGTCCGATTTCAAAAATTTTTCATATTCCAAATCAGACCATTAAAATCTTTCATCCTACTGTCTATAATCTAAGATTGAAATATTTTTTTTGAAATGAAAACAATCGGGTCAAGGTCAACTTTTTCGGGGTAGAGCTACGAAATTGACGCAGTGACATAAAATCTTGCATCTCCTTTTCTGAATCGAATGCTGAAAATTTCATTCCAATCGGACAAATAATAAGGAAGATATAGCGATTCAAAATTTTGGCGTCGTAGGTGGCGCTGCGCGCTTATAAGCGGTAATTTAGAAAATTAAAAAAATCAAATCTTGAAAATTTAATTTCGAATCGAACACTGAAAACAGAATAGTAATATCTTTAATAATGAGTGATTTCTGAGCCGTCACAAAAAAAAAAAACGGATGAAGAATAATAATAATAATAATAATAAGAAAAGACAGTAGAATAATAAAAGGTTTCACAAGTGAAACTTGTGAAACCTAATAAATAAGAAAAGACAGTAGAATAATAAAAGGTTTCACAAGTGAAACTTGTGAAACCTAATAATAATAATAATAATGATGATGATGATGATGATAAAGAAAAGAAAATAAAAGAAAGAAAGAAAGAAAAAGAAAGAAAGAAAGAAAAAAAAAGAAAAATGTACAATGTACTAACAAAATAAAGTCAAAGTAGAGTTTTGCGTAAAAACCTATTTTTGTATAATTACTTCTAAAATAGTAATCTGATTTCATTGTATCAGCAGAGACAGGTATCGGGTAAATTAATTTATTTGTGTATGCCATGGAACTAAAGAGACTACGTACGATGAACAGTAAATAACACGATAAGAATGAAGCCTTTATACTTATTGGTGGATTTAGAGAGAGAACTTCTACTCCTCTTTGGTCGGTTTAATCTTACCATAACTTACCATAAAAGGTCATTGTCGACCAATATTAAGGCTGCAACCCCCCTTTCGGAACCGAATAGTGCAAAACATTAGTCATGGGAGGCTGAAACCCTCCCTCCCTCTTTCAAAAATTTCTAGATCCGCCTATGATACTTGTTGCATTACCAAAATTACATTAACATGCATAATAAGTGACGTGGACTTGAAATACATATACATGTAGTGCATAAATGATTGCTTTCTAATATTATTCAATGACTAAATATTATACAATTCAATTACTGTATATTTTACAGTGCAAGATTTTCATATTGGACACGTACATGTAATAATCATAGAGGATTTAGCACTTGAACTTGAACATGCTAAGTGCATGCTACTTATTAAACTATCCTGGTTTACAACATGCATCATAAAATAACAACAGATAATGGGACATCTGACCGTTTCTTGTAATTAGTACAAACCTCAAAACATGTACAACTCAGCGCTAATCGATGGACCATTGTATTTATAGTGTTCATTATAATTACAGTAAGTATATAATACTGTTAACAAGAAGGCGATAATGTAGAATTAAAGTCTATACGTATCTACTTTTCTAATGTGTTTACTAGCTTCTGTAATATTGGGTCACAACATTACGCGACCTGACCTAGATATCTACCATTAAATCTAGTTCAAAATAAATACTTGCAAGGAATTTGAAATTACAAGACAAACCGAAAGTAATATAGACACATGTATTTACAATTTATAAGGATATTCACTTTAAGCATTAAGATATAACATATAACAATTGTATTCAAATATAAAATAGATCTGTGGAATCAGAGATTTTTTGTGGCCATTGTTCCAGAGTTAGCTGGTATGATACGCAGATCACATGCTGTCCTTGTGCCATCCCCAGTATTGACATTATAACCTGGTAACATAGCATTTATGTGCAGCCGATGTGCCTCGTTCGCAGACTTTCGGTCATTGTTCGTAAGTAAACGTCCGGTGGTTGAAGACTTGAACTTTTGATTTCGAGTTATGTTCTTCAAACGGAGACTCTGAACCTTAAATCCATTTGTCAGCCAAATGGAAACTCTCTGCTTTATTTGTGGATGCGAGTTAATCAAATGTTCATGAAAACCATTTGTTTGTCCTTTGAACCCATCTGACAAAAGCGATCCGGTCTGTGAAGAACCACGGATTAGCGGGCGATGAGTCACTTTCCTGAAAAAAAAAATCACAGGATAAATACAGAACAGATAGCAATTATCATGTTATATTACTGATATATTATTTTAATCATATTGATTTCTATGTCGTATACAACACAATTTTAGGCTGGTAAGATGCAGGTTGTATGTGATCAAACAATATTATCATTAAGATGTCCAAATGGGCATATATTGCTTAATTGAGCATTCAGAGTGCAAAATAGAATAAGAATACGATATTGTCCTTCTAAAATGTTTCGACTAATTTACATTTGTGTAGCATATCCGAAATTACCTTGGACCCAAATGAAACATTTGGGACCTATTCTTGAGAAGACCTAGGTGAAATGCATGAATACTTGTAGGAAACATTTTAAAGTACATCTATTCTTCATTAATGCCAGGTTTTACAAGAATTCTTAATTTAGCTCATTAGAACATGTCCTTTGCGAAATATTATATGCAACAGTGAATGTTTTCACTATTCTATCTTAAAATAATATTCATAAACACGCAAAAGTGGTTTTGTCATTTCAGATCTCTGCAATCTCATTCTAATTAGCTGACAAATACGAAATAAATGCATTGTAGGTAATTTACTAAAGGAAAAGAAAGCACATGTGTCTAAAAATAAGAAAAAAAATCGTCAAAACGCGTCAACATTTGATTTTGAAATGGAACCAAAACAATAAGACTTCTTCACTCATTCATTCATTCTTCTTCTAGATTATAGTGATGGATTCTGTATGTCGATCTATGAAGCTGATTTGAAGAAAAATGTTGTCAAACAAAGTCACCCATATTTGGATCAACTTTTCTGCTAGGAAAAAAATGTCAGAATTACTGTATAACCTGCAAGGGACCTTAAGCACTTTGTCCCTACTACGTTTCATAAAACACTATCAATATTTCTGGCAAAGAAGATGAAAATGTAAGCAAATAGTGTGGGGACGCCCACTTTGTCAGTATATCACTTGAGCTTTCAGTAACACAAAAGTCTCCATTAAGTAGTGTGCATCAATTTAAATACATAGTATTAAAAATATTCTACACTTACCTTTCTGTGTTTTCAAGAACGGCGATATCACGTCCCATCATCAGAGGTTTATAAGATGTTTGCGGCGAAGTCTCTTGCCAATGGTTGGCGTTTCTGACCACGAATTGTCTATGATCTTTGTAGTAATCGGGATAAGGTATTGACATGGGTGACTGGAGGTAGCTATCGACGCTCCTAGGTCGCTTGAAGGAACTTAAGAGTCGCAGACGGCTGGAGGCAGAACATGTTAGTCTCTGATTCCGTAAGTTATCATCGATAGAGATCGGTGTCCGCCGTATTGGAGTATTATACAGCGGTGTAGGCATCCTGGTGACATCAATATGGCTCCCCATCTCACCTGGCTGTGACTCGGTCTTGACAAATGATTCGGGTGTTTCTTCTGTGCCAGGGTATCCACACAATGTCGTCAGAAATGTCTGGTCGTCTACCTCTGAAACATTATATAAGATGAGGTAAGCAAAATGATAAAATCAAGTTGAATGTGGATCAACTTCCAATCTAATCCATATCACGCAGTGTTTCTAATGTCAAAACGAAGGACTGGACACAAAACCAGCTGAAGCGGAGAATTATTCATCCCCATCTAAACATATTGTGCATAACTGTTTTGCAGCATGTTAGAAGCAAACAATCGAGACTTTTCCGAACAAGCGACTAGACGCTTAATCTTTGTTTTTCAAGTCAATACATGGTATCATAGAGACTTTAAATGCCATAAATCCGTTATGTCAATGTGCACGTTGAAACTAAAACAGAAGAGTGAAGACTTGTACATTGTTCTTCACATAATAATGTATGATATCAAAGCAACCTATTATTGACAGTTCTCTAGAGTTTCCACTCCGCATACAGACACATGATATTTC
Source organism: Pteria penguin (assembly GCA_035048485.1). NCBI lineage: Eukaryota > Metazoa > Mollusca > Bivalvia > Pterioida > Pteriidae > Pteria > Pteria penguin. Next base: position 22,404,738 of record CM068581.1, read on the forward strand.
TAGGCTGCATGATTTATGTAGATTTTCCCCTCTCCAAAAGCAATATGCCGGGTGACGGAGGAAGAGGCATGCAGTCAACAATTGGAACTCGTAAAAGATAAATACTTCATGTTGATAGACGGTAGTGAGTGTTTGTTTTTCGGAATGGTATCGATTGTCAGATACTTCACATAAATTATCGACGAATAAAATAGAGAACCTCTAAGTATGGTAAAGTATTGTAACGTCATGGTTGAGCGTGAAGAGGGTTAATGTTTCGCAAACTTTGATCAGCTTAGAGCAACACATGAATACGAGGAACTGAAAAATAGATGTAAAGCCAAATAATCATCTCTATTTATTTATTTATTTATTTATTTATTTTCTGAGGAAAAACGGAAATCAAATATAAATCCATATAAGATACTGTCCTATGACATATTTGTAATTTGTGAAATTTCTATGCATATTTAAAATTTCTCAAACTACAAATATGTCATGGGACAGCACTGCTAAATGAAGATTTCCCTATATAATAATTAGTATGCTGTCATGTTTTGCTTAAATATAAGGTTATATCAAATTTAGTGCAAATATGATTGGAATGGCGGAATAGTTTCCTATACTTTTAGACAGTAAAAGAAGAATATGCATTAATTGTGACAAAGTAAGGGAATGGAAGAAGAAATATTTCGATTAAAATATTACCTGTGCCCGATCTAACAAACCGACCAAGTAACAACATAATCACTATATCTCATCAATACACCATACTGTCTCTATTATGTTCGTCCATCGCTCATGCCAATTATTTATACTTTACAAATTGTTCAAAATAAGTTTGAAGTGAATATTTCCTAATTAAAAAAACTTTATTTGCTCTGCTTTATTGACCATGTATTCTAATATTAACACTGTGTTATTACATGTATTGAAATGTCTATAAAAGGGAAAGGGAAAGACATTTGACTTGACTGTAGGGCAGAAGTCACCAAGATGGATTGCTTTTGACCAGTAAACCAGTAAGATGTATTCCTTTTGACCAGTAAACTTTGCTTTAAACCAGTAAACAAGATGTATTGCTTTTGACCAGTAAACCAATAAGATGTATTGCCTTTGACCAGTAAACTAAACTAAACTTCTTCCTAATTATATAGTCTAATATTATGATTATATGATAGAGTTCTTTTAAGGTCACTTTTTCATCCAGCAGCATCCAGACTAAGACATATATTGCTCATTTTGAATCGTAATGAAATTTAGATTTGAACATCACGTAGAATATATGTTATGTATTATTGGAGACTTAATTTTAATTTACCTTTGTGCCTTTAAGTTACCCATACTTTATTTATGAATAATTTAATGTGAATAACTTAGACTAGGAACACTTCAATGCATTCACTACAGCTATGCTTACTGATCAGTTTACATTACCGTTTGTATATGCCGAATATAAGTCACATAACGCAACTATGTACCGCAATCTGATTAAAACCTTATCTTTATTCCGCTTCTCTATTTGTACCAATGCGGATAAAGCCAATACGACATTAAATAAAGATATGGTTTTAATCATATTGCTATGCACTGCTATGTACACCAATACATTTGCCATTTCGCTTCTTAAGATATTGCATCGCCTATTTAAGTCATTGAAATAATGAAAAAAAAAATCATAAGCAATTTATATATTTAATTATACTATGACCATGAAAAAAGAAATTATCTAAAAATAACTTAATTAAAAATAAATTAATAGACAGGCAGACGGACTGACAGACAGACAGACGGGCGGGCGGACGGACGGATAGGCAGACAGACAAACAGACAGACAGACAGACAGATAGATAGACAGAAAGATAGATAAATAGATAGACAGATAGATTGCATTTCAAATGATATACCAGACACCTACCTCCTATTGCCCATGCTGCTTCATTGCTCAAGTCTTTAATAGCGGGTCGGTAGAGGGCTCTAGCAGATTTGACCTGTCTTGGGATCAATCGAGGTGATGTTACCCTCTCGTCCAGTTGCCTTTGCCATGTCATCACTGTTCAGTACTTAGCACGTCATCACATCGTCTGAAACAGAAAAGTATAAACCATCTGTAAACTATCTAAGAATGAACAAATTATGCTGTTTAAAGTTTTACTTATACAAGTAAATCTTAAACACCAAAATTAAATAAACATTCCGTCGAGATAAAAGGCAGATATGAAATACATGTAATTACTATATATTGTAAGCAATATAAATGTTTTATGATGCAGTAAGCATCGACCCCTGACCCTGCAGTCTCCATCCTGATCACCCATTTAAATGGTCTTATTATTTAAATAAGGTATTCTCTTTAGATTATCATTATAAGAAATATATATGTAGATATTACTTAGCTATTGAAACTGGTCGTTATAAGAACGTTCCTTTAGTTAGAAGAAAATTGATGTCCGGCCTATTCGACTCTGAGAGTAATGTTTTTAAAAAGATATTATTTTCAACGTCTCTCTGTCTTTAAAATAATACAACTACTGAGCTCCACAAATACAAAAGAACTGAGAAACACCGATAAATTCATTAAACAAGCTTTTGACATAAGAAAAATTATTTGACGTGATTTATTTATGTATTTATACATTAATTTACAGTACTTAATGCTATACATGTATTAACCCTTGATGTAGATTTGTATTTGTATATTTGTCTGTGTTTATATCTATATGCTATGTTGCATTTGATCAATAAACTATACTATATTAGACTTATTATCATAATTATGGCTGATCTAGAGAGTCTCGTGATAGAGATTTATACAATATACTGAATTTCCATAACACTTTTAATAACTTCAGACTTGCCAGTAACTTTAAGCACAGATACATGTATACATTTATATTTAGCTGTAATACAGAAGATCAAAACCATAAAATGCTCCAAGGAGTAATTGAGGTAACACTACCTGTCTATTTGATACCAAGATTGAGTGGTACTTCATATGCCATTATATTTACTGCTCTTTCACTCCATTCTCTGTATGTTTTGATCTGCATGCTGATTAATCCCTTTTTACAACATCTCAATGTGTTAAGAAAAGATACCTTTTAAACATAGTTTTGGAGTGATCTATATATTTGATCAATGAAATAAAGTCGTGAAAACTTCCTTCATAGAATGTATTGAACAAATCAATACACTGCGAATGCCTAGGTCCTTTTATATGCATCACTTTGTATGTTTAAGGTGTTACCTAATGTGAAAGAGTGTATATACATGAAATATAGACTATAAACATATACGTTCCAGACGTTGACGTCACTGTTAGGGGGTCTATAAAAAGTTCCGATTAAGTATTTAATTTTATTAGAAATAATTTCTATCCAGACACATTCGAGATTTCTAGTTTTTTACATAGACGCGCGAACATTACATAAAGATGCTAAAATAGTCCAAGTAACCCATTAGTATTGAATAAAGTATAAACGTCGATAGAAGTCCGGAAAGCTTTTTACATAGACGTTAGAACAAAGTAAAAATCGAAGAAAAGGTAAGCTTTTAATAAAATGAGTATAGTATGAAGAAGATGATCCAGAAATATAGATACATGTAGTAACAAGTTGAGATAAAAACATTTACTATGACACATACCAGAATATGAGATATAGATGGTAACAATATGAGATAAAGGCACTAGAATCTGAGATATGGATAGTAGCAATATGAGATAAAGGCACTTACTAGAATCAGAGGTATAGATAGTAACAAGATGAGATAAAGACACTAGAATCTGAGATATAGATAGTAACAAGATGAGATAAAGACACTTATTAGAAACTGAGATGTAGATAGTAACAAGTTGTAATAAAGACCTTACTAACATCTGAGATATATATAACAAGTTTAGATAAAGACACTTACTAGAATCTGAGATACAGATAGCAAAAAAGATGAAATAAAAACACTTACTAGAATCTGATATATCCATTACATAAAGATTGGCCATGTCACAACTCTTGTGCGATGTATACAGACTCTTATACGTAAGGCTATGTTGACAATAAAAAGGTTGATTTTTGTTTAGCTAAATGCACCACTTGATTTAATGAAAACTATCCAATCGATTGAGTACTGTTTATCAGTGTGATCAAGGACGAAGTACAATATATAAACATTAACCTCTCATTCCCTCCTCATACCAAATGTCACACAATATTGTGTGTTCTCACTCAACAAGAAATTGTTCAATAAGTTATTGCATTCCTAACGTCGCTAGTGTTTTCTGATATTAATATACATGTAAGTGTTTTACGTTTTTAAATTCTTTAATGCTGGTTGATCCTAAATACAAACATTGTACTGGAGCGCGACAAATCCGGATCTTTATGTACTTTTAATGTTAAGATAAAAAGGACGAGTAGGTGTATTGTAGAACTTTCATTAATGTTGATAGATAAAATAATGATATATCTTCTTGATATATCTTTGTTTTAATTACCTTTTGTAGATGAATATATTTCTTTATTTCTAAGGAGCAGTTCAATTTCTGTGTAGTAACAAAATATAAACGAGAAACGACATAACAATGAAAATGGAAATTTGTGATTTAACATGAGCCGGCCATGAGTAGCGCACACACACATAAGTTTGACAACCGAGGTGCAGTAGAATTCACAGAAACAAACATTTAATTTAGCTTTACTAGAACTACGAGATAGTATCAACAGAAACAAATCTATGCGTATAGCAGACTAGATCTACACGAACTATCAGCAGAAACAAACTTATACTGATAAGATACTATCAACAGTAACAAACCTATGCGTATAACAGACTAGATCTACACGACACTGTCAACAGAAACAAACTTATACTGATAAGAGACTATCAACAGTAACAAACCTATGCGTATAACAGACTAGATCTACACGACACTATCATCAGAAACAAACTTATACTGATAAGATACTATCAACAGTAACAAACCTATGCGTATAACAGACTAGATCTACACGACACTGTCAACAGAAACAAACTTATACTGATAAGAGACTATCAACAGTAACAAACCTATGCGTAAAACAGACTAGAACTACACGACTTCATCGCTTTATATACAGTCAGACCAAAACAGTGGCAAGTTGAAACTCGAATCATTAAACATCGATAAAATAATGATCTTATGATGACTGATCATCTCTTAACAGCAACACATATCTTACGTCTCTGATTCCACTATTTAATGTTAAGTAATATAGTGATATAAAATACTATTTAGAAATGGATGAGACCAGTATATGTCAGACTGACAGCTGATAAATAAATACACTGATAAGTAAACACACTGATAAGTAAATACACTGATACGCATCCGTAATAAGATTCAGTATAACGTAGTCATGTATCCGAGGAATCTCTGAGGTATACATTTATGTATTAGGAGATAGTTCATGTTAACAACAAATCTTCGTAAGAAAAATAAAACTTATGTAATGAATAAGCATCGGTATGTTTACCTTGAAAGTCAAACACATCACAGATACAACATGACAGATACCAGGTGTCATTGTCTTGTGTTTGTATGGCCTCATCAGACTGGATTTTTTGACGGAGATAGGGTATATAAACCGACTAGTGCAAGTTGTAAAAGGTACACTCATACAGAGCTTATTTGCAAAATGTTTATACATGCATGTTTGGTACAGCAATGAATAAATACGAAGGATTTTGGTGTCTATACAGCATGATCTGACGGTACCCAGAGATTGATTGATTGATTGATTGATTTTTGTTTTACGTCACACCACGAATATTTCACGTATATGGTGACGGCATACAAATTTTGACCTTTGCAACGGACCCACCCGAAGCAGTGAGGGATCTTTAACGTGCCATGCATACCACGACACGGGGCCTCGGTTTTTACTTTCTCATCCGAAAGACAGAACACCGGCATGGCCAGAGCGGGACTCGAACCCCGGCCTCCCGATCAGGAGTCCGACGCGATACCACTAGGCCACGCCGGCTTCGGTACCCAGTGATATTGGGTAATTGTTATATATTTATCGAGGATTTGTGGACATGGATATTACAAATCAGATCAGAAGAACGTTTTAAGTTGTTAAGATCGCTTTTTACCTTTATTATCTTAATTTGTCCTTTCAGTAGTGAATAGCACACCATATATTTCTAGCATTGTTACATTTAATAGCTTACGGACGGTACGGACTCCTCGACGACATTTACATTATGGTATATTCTGAAGTATTTATCTGCACGTAATCGTTTATGACACGACGAAATTGAAAATTGGTTTTTAAACTTGGTAAAATTACAACGAAGTAGAGAGTGTACAGAATTACATTGTAATTATTGTCCAGAAGAATTCCAATCTGGCTAAAATAAAACTAGCGATTTGTATGAGAGAGAGAGAGAGAGAGAGAGAGAGAGAGATCTTACTGTGCGAAGCTGATGTATATATCTCCATGTTTGTTCTCAAGAGAACAGTGTCCATTGTGAGTTTAAATCTAACGCAATGAAAACACTACATAAGATATAAGTTGAGTTATGAAAGACTATTCGATGTATAGGAGGAGATAACTGCGGATAGGGTTACGTCTGAGTGTGTGTATAACTGTTCTTGTGTATCTGAGTGTAATCAGCCTGAGACAAGGTGTCATCGGTCCCTTCTGATTGCTCTTAACTCGTACCAATCTCTGCCAGAACTGTTACATACAATGGCGGTCGCGATCTCTAGATCACGTGATATGGTGAATCAAATGTAGACCTTCTAGTACGTATGTTTTTAAAAAACAGAAGACAATGTGCATTGACGTATATATATTTACATACTTTGTATTGATAACGTGTCATTTTAGGTGAAAAAATGACGTCTTCCGAACACTCTTGAATACATGTAATAATGGAATTTTATGAAAATAAAAATACGTTAGGATGAATTACTTTTGAATTACTGCTGATCGTTTCAGCTGATTTGATTAATCCAGACAAATATATCATAAAGAAAGTTCTCAAAAAATCTCTTTTCTCACCCTAAGAAATAAGAAATATGTATTGTATGCAAAACACAGTTAATTACTTTTCGAGACAAAACAGGTCCATATTTCGATTGAATCACATTATATATTATTGACTTACGCATAGATAGATTATTATCAAGTTATAAATTTTTAACAGAAATACATGTGTTATGAAACTTGACAATTGCAACTATAAGTAGTAATAACAGCAGCTGAAAATGGATACATTGTATACATCAATTTGTCACATTCCTGTGAGTTAGAAGACCTTTGGAATTTATGTACATTATGTAAGTATACAATAACTTCTAAATCATACTCACCACACACAGAGAGAAAATCGATGCCATTTTACACTACAGAAGGAGTAATATAAATTTCAGAACTGCGACTTAATTTGCCAATAGTCCTCATACATTATCTACAAAATGTTACACGGAAAAATTCCACATTAAAACTTCACATGCCATGTCGGTTTTGACAACTCGTCGATTGAAAAAGAATTTCCCGTAATATTAATGAGGGTTTGAAAATGGACTGAAGCACTCATTTTCTGTTGATCGATTCCTTTCTTTTCTTTTATTAATCAAATGCCAGACGAACTGCAAATAAATCTTTGGAATACGGGCCTGATAAAAGAGGCCATTAAATGGGAAAGTTTATATAGAATGCATGAAGCAGTAGCGCAGTATGAACGCCAAGGTAGATTAAATGGACATTTTTTTAAAGTACATGGTTCATATTTTGAAAATTATCTTCAGACCTCTGAAATAAGAAATGAGTATATGGATTCGTCTTTTAATGTGAATTATTTTTCTCAATTTTACGCCAAATTTACAATTATATTTATAAATGCCCCATGCTATATAATCGGGTCGAAATTTACCATTGTTGATATGTGCCTGGACACATAGTTTGTAGATATGTGTACACACAGTATGTCCCTGAAGACAAGGTTTCTTGATATGTGTATATCTGTTCATTAGTTATGAGTATGATAGGAATTATTTGTTTCTTCTTTTTTTGTTTTTGTTTTATGTCATAGCAAGATTATGCATGGTACAGTAGTGTGATTTAAAAAATGGAAAAACAAAATAATAATGATGATAATAATAATCATATAAAACAATAAAAAAATAAAATAAGATAAATAAATAAATAAATAAATAAATAAATAAAAATTAGAAAATTAATCCCCCCCCAAAAAAAAACCCAAACCAAACAAAAAAAAAAAAAAAACAACAAACAAAAATTAATAAAAACACAAAAACAACCCCCCCCCAAAAAAATCCAAATCCAAAAGAAAACATAAATAAAAGAATTATAATAACAATAGATATTAGATAAAGAATAAATGTAAAGAAAGAAAGAAAAAATTTGCTGGTAGATATATTCATTGTACTTTTTTTCTTCAGGAATATATTTTTGATATAAATTATCGTCCGTATGATATCATAAAGAATTATCTACCCAAACCCCTTTTTAGACCGATGTTGTGTAGAAGTTTATCCCCTATCGTGGCCTGGCCCAGAAAAATTGGCTATATAGTAGTCCCCACCCGAGGGAGTGGCTGTATAGTAGGTCCCTCGTTATATTCTTTTTTATACAGAAAACAGGCAGAGAGAGAGAGAGAGAGAGAGAGAGAGAGAGAGAGAGAGAGAGAGAGAGAGATATTCAAATTCGCCATCTTTTGCCGAGAGTATACTTTTTAGTACTCATTGAATGTACGTACGTAGTAAAACCAAGCCATACACTTCATTGTCACAAAGACCTATCGATATATTTTATGCCATATTTCACTTGATGATTTATAAACATTGATGTTTCAAATATGTGTATGTCTGCTTGTCATACGGACTCTCTGTGTCTGTTCGTCCGTTTATCCACTTAACTGCCTGTCATCTAGTTAAACTATCTTTATTTCTGTTAGTCTATATGTCAAGGTCTGTCGGTCTGTAACTGTCTTTCTTTCAGCATGGCTATCAGTGTCTGTTTATCGGTAATTTATCAGATCAGAAAGGATCGTTTAGTTCGGGGCTGGCACTTTTTGGAAATAAATATTCTGACCCTGAAAATGCTGGAAATAAAAAAAATCGGGCTTTGACTGAAATGAAAATAAATATTCTTGTTACTAGCCTGTAGATATAGCAGATTATGCAAATATAAAGCTGAATGTTGATTTTTTTTCCCGGCTCGCTTCGCTCACCAGATTGTTCCCTATACTATAATGTGTAGAAGTTTAACTATGTAATTCATATTTCAGTGGAATTTAAAGCATTGGACAAATCATGCTATTCAATATATTCAACAAAACTTGATAGAACTGTTGCTTTTTAAGAATATATTTACATGTCCATTTTGAGGGGCAGACAGGGGACAATGGCTCTACAATTTGCTTTCTGAGAGATTTTCTCTTCAGATTCTCGTTCGGAATAGTGTCATTTGCGTTCCCTTGCCGCTAATTTCCAATCCCTTTCCCCAACTTTACCTCGTGTGGTCAGCCCCTCATTTATATGCCAGACACACCCATATTTAAACGTTAAAACGAGTGGCCAAAAGGAGTCTTTATTGAATTTGTCTCATCTCTCACCTGAGCACATATGCAAAGTTGATGTTTAAATTAAATCATGCGCGTTTCAAAATTTATGGTGGCCATATTTGTTGACAGTGTTTCATTCCTTTTAAGTTTCAATCAAATCAGTGCAACAGGACATTCATCAAATGATTTTAACACATTTATTCAAATCTAAAATAAACACAAACATTACTTTAAAACGAGAACAATAGTAAAACAACAAAAATATGCATCTTCATTTAACATACATGATAACAAAAGTGAAAAGAGACCCAAATGGGCCTATATTGTTTACCTTAGACATAGAAAACGTTGCACAATGATATTTAACAATGATTGTAGATGGCCATATAAGTCTTTAGTTTCTTTACAATTTTTAAAAACATGTGAAATTATACATAAGAAACATCTGTGTTTAATATCTACCAAGCTTTCTCAAATTTAATCTGGAGGTAGTGAAGACCAAGTTAAAAATGTGAATAATCAATATATCAAAAATATTTATGAAATGCTTTTTTGCATTAAAATAACTTAGTTCAATGTAAGTCAAAACGAATAAAATATTATCATTCGGACAGGAAGCCAAAACAGCAACACTTCCTCACACATCCTTCTATAGTAATAAATGGAAAATCTCCCCCTGAATACCGGAGACTGAGAAAGACTACACACTTCACTAGGTTATAGAAACTAGTAGTATAAAGACCTATGCAATTACAGTAGTGTTTGGGTATTATTTGTTGAGTTTATCTTATATTAGAATTTGTTTTGTTAACAAAATATACATTGTACATGTAAATTATAGAAAGGATGTGTGTTAATGGCATATATTACAAAGTATTTATTGGCGACAAAAAAGTCAAGAAAATAAATAATCTGTCCCAGGATATCAAGAAAAATAAATATTCTATCCTTCAAAGATCTGAAATAAATAATATCGGACTCGACCAAATTTCCAGCCCCCCTTTCAGAATCAAATGGATGGTCGTCCCCTAACCTCCAAACTTGGAATGACCATATTTTGCTCTCTTACGAACTTACGTCTGAAATATTTTTCTTAACATAACCCTCTCCAAATTGTGCATATACCCTTCAACGTAAAACATAACATAGCATAAACAAATCCACGTCAGAGGAAATTCAAGCTGCCATCAACCTAGCCGCAAGTAGTGCAGTGGCCCTATATGAATGATCATTCATATAGGGCCACTACTTGCTGCTACCATCAACCCTCATGAACACAACAGAGGAACAGGAACAATTGTGAAATTACTTGTATTAATAAACTATTTGGAAACACCTTATTCATCAAAATAAAGTGGTATTCCGGTACTTTTAAGTGCCATTTTATATGAGAAAGTAATCTATGGAAAATCCGACGGGAGTTTCTTTTTTATTCATTTTTTTTATTTTGTGTGTGTGTTGTTTTGTTTTTGTTTTGTTTTTTATTTTGTTTGTGTGTTTGGTTCTCTTTTATCAATCTCCAAAACGGAGTTACGGTCCTTGCACTCCCTTTAATCTCTGCCAACTACTGAAAGTAGTCCCTAGTCAGAAGCAGAGACATATATACACATGTGTATATATGTCTCTGTCAGAAGGCAGAAAATATTGACTGTTTTGCGTGTTTTGTAAAAAAAATGTCATCTTATTCAATTTATCTGGGCAAAAATTAGACAATGAGGTGCAAATAATAGTGTTATTGACAAACTGTATTATATGTACACTGAGAAAACATAGTGCGATATAAAATCGGGGCTGATTTCATGTAGATGCCCGATTATAACTCAATGTAACATGGCACATGTTTTAAATTTAACTAATAAAGCCATTGAAGACAGTCATATCATATAGAGGCAAAACTCTGATTTTACAAGAATCTTGTAAAACCTGAGACGTTGGCAGAGGTGTGTGTGGATTGTAAAGGAACGACAACTCTGCTTTGGAGAATATAAGTCCTTGGTTTTGTTTTGTTTTTGTTTTTCCTGGGGAAATGGGGGTAGCTCTGCATATTTATCTGATTTATCAGTTCAAATAAAAATGATTAAATTAAGAGTTCGTGCTTTAAAAGGGATTAAGTTTTCTTCGACGCGTCTATTTCGCCCTAGAAGCAAATATTGTTTTGAGATGTGCCCTGTTTTAGGCCGCTTAGGTTCTCTCCTTAGCAATATTTTGTAACAAGAAAATGGCCGATAAACCACAACATAGACCTCCAAATGGAATGGAACCATACGATATGGGTGGCCCTGATAACCTAGGTGCTCTTAGTCAGGAACAACAAGAAAAATTAAATAAGTTTAAGGTTTGAATAATGTTTACAAGATTTTAACGTAAATAGCATACTGCAGTATGGTATATGTCAGAGGAAATTCTAAAATTACTACTGTGTCGGCCTATTCTGCTCTTCAGCTAATTCTGCGCTGCGCATTTTGTGACATTGTAATCACTCTCATGTTAACACTGGTGCACATTTTTGAGGGTCGGTTCCGATTGTGTACAATTAAAGAAAATAGACTCAGCCTCGGGTAAGATGGACTAATGAAAAAGAAAAACAGCAGATCGAGCAAGATCATGTAGTTTACAATACACAGAAACAATATCGTTAGTTCAGTTTGCCCTTAGCCAACTACAGTAAGTTTCAACTTTTGGTAAAAATCCACTTCACGTCAATTTTATCCAAAATTATAGTCATTTTTATATACACTGTAACCTCAATAGCGTCAAATAAGCCGACATAGTTGACATTCAGGTGACACATGGCTGCGTTAACATTAGCTATGTTTTTTCTTATTTATACAATTGGATAACAAATTAAAATTGTATCACCGTTTAGAGTAAAGATCAGTCTAAATGTGTTGAATGTTATTTTGCTGGTTCTCTTTTTTTCACACCAAGTTAACTTAGGCAAGTGTGTTTAGAGGCACAGAATAGGCCAACAGCATACTATATGAAAAAAGTGATTACAACATTTATTTGATATTATAATCAATACTATGATTGCTTTATTTTACTAAAAATTATATTTGATCATAATTTTATATCCAACCAGTATGTTGCTCAGCTAGCTGAGTCTAAAGATATGTGTATTTTTTTAAAGCAAACTTAGGCACCGTTCATTTGATAATCTGGGGGACCTGGCAACCCGGCCAAATTAATTTTTTACCTCAACCTTGGGGCAAGGGAATTTTTTTTCAGAAGTTAAATAAAAAAATTAATCATGAATTACCTACAGAAAAAATTCGATGAAAATGTAAAAAGTTGACATCTTCAAACTGCCATAACTTTTGATAGGATAGAGATATCACCAAAAGGAAAACTGTTTTGAATTTGTCTCACTGAGCTCTATCCAAATACATTAAGCACTTAAAGATATGAGTACACTGCAAAATTGAGTTTTAACACCTAATTTTTATGTATGATTTTAGATTACGCTAGTCTATTGGAGACATATTTTTTTCACTGTGTGACTGAGCAAGATTATTTTTTTTAGTCAAAATCAGGGTAAGAATTTAAAAAAAAAAATCCCAGGCCTCCCCCAGAATATCAAATGGACGGTGCCTTACTGTAACCCGATTACAATTGTTTTATTTTACTAACAACTATATTTGATAATAATTGTTAATCCAATCAGTAAATTGCACTGAGCCTAAAAAGATATGAAGATTCGAAGAAGTCCTCAAAAGGGAAGTTTGGTACATTAAAAGTAAAGGAACACAAACACTCTGTATTGCAAATTTTCGGCCTCACGACCTTTATTAAGCAATTTAAAAGATAACAAATACAAAGTTATGTAAAATGCATGTTTACATTTCAATGATACATAAGCTTCTAAACTAAGATAAAGGATGACGTCATAACGGGATAATGGGAATGACATTAATCAGTGAAATGACTTGAAAAAACAAGAATGAGGCCTAAAGAAGCTTTAAAGACAGAGTAGATACTGAGATAGCATTAACTGATTTTGGGGGTTTTTTTTGTAAAGTTGTAAAGTTTTGAAAAATATGTCTCAGGTAGATTCCATTTTTATATGGTACATTTGTAATATTTGTCTAGAAAGAAAAAAAAATGAAAATCTTAGAAATTGACATAGATTCCATGTTAATTAATGTACATTATGGTTATGTGTATGCTGGTACAAAGTAATTAAATTAATAATTTTTTTTTTGTGGGGTTAGGGTATAATATCTTAGTGTGTGTGGTCCTTTCATGTATTATTTCAGTTTACCTTGTCATTTTGGTGAATACTGTCATTGGGATATTTAGTGTACTGCTCTTACCAATCTAAATATCTCTGGGTGATAGAGATTGGTTACTGAACATACTTCATGCATTCATAAGTCATGTTTACAAGTTATGTTTCTTGTACAAGTTTAAAAGGTTGTCTAAGTTGTTTGTCTTGACTATTGTTGGTAAATACTATATGCATATAAACTTTTGGGGGCAATGTAGCGCAGTTGGTAGTGCGCTTGCTTTTCACCAATGCGACCAGGGTTCGATTCCCGGTGTGGTACGTGAGATTGTGGGGCTGTCACCAACCTGGCTTCGTGGGTTTTCTCCGGGTACTCCGGCTTCCTCCCACACAAACGACATCCTTATGCCAAGATCTGTGACAACGAGCAAGATTTATATAAGTTGTAAACTTGTTTCTTAATCGTTGTAAAATAAATAAAGTTTTATTTTTTAATTTTTAACTTTTTTTTGCTGTTTTTTTTTCAGATCAAGACACGAATGGAAAATGAAAAATATTTAAGAGATCATCCAGAAGTTGAATGTTTGATAGCAGGATTTTTAGGGTATGTGGTAGTTATCCATGTTTTCATCATTTTGGGATTATCTTAGAGGATTAGTGTCCTCTTAAGCTTAATCTATAAAAGGTCTAATCATAGAAATATAATATCAGTCAGAAAAAAGGAATTTTCCAATATCTTGTTGAATGTAAATTGTTAGATACAGCATTAGTTAATGTTATGCGATTTAAGTAAATTTATAGGTATAAATGATTACTCATAGCCTGTTTTTCTGTTTTAAACTACTACATAGACAATGAATGTCATTGTTTAGGTATTACTCATGTGCTAGTTAAATATTGATTACATTGTGAAAAGTAAAGGGACCCTGCTTGCTTGAACCATGTTGAATACAATCGAACTTCGATAACTCGAACATCAAAAAACCCCCACAAACTCGAAGTTATCCTATGGTCCCGAAAACATTTCCAATATTTTAAAGTTATTTGCCTTCTCAAACTCAAACTTCTGAAACTCTAAACCCCCGAAAACTAGAAGTAATTTTAATTAGCAATGTACTTAATTTCACCATCGAAAACTCAAAGCATTTTACCGTCGGAAACTCGAAGCAAGTAACAGGATAGAAAACAATTGGTTTGTTTACACAGCGATTAAAATTACACGGTTGTGTGCACCTAGACTTAACGAATCAACAGACTTGTTGTCTATGGGATTGTATATTACACATCTCATCCACATTTGTAATTAAACAATCAGGGTATCATCGTTGCTATCTATAGATGATTCGTCTTGAATTATACAAGTTGCATGCAAATTATAAACAATTATTGACATTAATGAACTTCATCTAAGATGTCGGGCCAAGCCCTTGACATCGTTGAATAGTGTCCAGGCAGATAGAATGGCTTTATAAAGGCAGATCTCCATGTTAAATATTTTTACAAGTTTTATTATATACTGAGATGATATTTGACATGATATACATTTGAATTAAATAAATTGAGAATATTTCATTGTCTTTATGTTATTTTTAGTATTACAGTAGTATAAAACGTACGTAGGTAATAATGTTCGATCTTTTTCTGGTGGATTTCCACTACTTCCATAATTTGAACATACCGAAACTCGAAGTGATTTCGTAAGTCCAGAGCACTTCGAGTTGTCAAAGTTTGACTGTACTTGTATTTAAGAAAGGAAAAAACGTGATATTTCACCCACTTCGCTTTGATAGTTGATCTTTTAAGTATTCAAAATAAAATTTTAAACCAAACTGATTATTTTGTGTGTGTTAGTGGTAGTGATTTTTCTATTGCTCCTGAATGTTTCAAAGGTTCAGCACTGATAAAACTGAATTAATTGGATGTGATATCCCCACCTCGGAACCGAGCCACGTGCAATCAATTTCAAATCATAACTTCACTTCCGGTGTCTGCTAAGCATGCCGTAATATATGTACGTCATTGGAACAACCTTTTTAGGGTTGTCTCCATGGCATGACGTTATATGCGGCATGCTTTGTAGGCTAGACGAAGCCACCGTACGGTCTAAATTTACTACAT
Source organism: Pteria penguin (assembly GCA_035048485.1). Classification (NCBI taxonomy): domain Eukaryota; kingdom Metazoa; phylum Mollusca; class Bivalvia; order Pterioida; family Pteriidae; genus Pteria; species Pteria penguin. The sequence goes on from CM068581.1 coordinate 22,420,633, forward strand.
ATATTACATATGCGCCTACATGGACGTCTGCTGGTGTCGAGGATGTGATATCCCCACCTTTGAACCGAGCCACGTGCAATCAATTTCAGATTAAAAAATTAATGTTTCTGTCATGAAGAATTGTGAAATTATTTAGTTGGAAATCAGGTGGTCCACAGCGGATGCAGAGCAGCTAAAACGTGCAGACAATTCAATATTGATAACAATATTATTAATGATTCACTATACATAAACAAAAGCATAAAAGGAATTAAACTCAGCGGTCTAAGAGAGCTGGTTCCTGTGTCTCATGCACGTGTCAATCAGTTAACCCGTAGTTTTATTGGATGGTATATAATGTAATGTACAATGTATTGTGTATGGTACATTGTAATTATATTTATATATAAATTTGTTATATTAATTAGGCAATTAGCTTGTATGAATATCCCATCCATTCTCCAGGTAGTATTTTTTATATTGGAGAGCAATAAATTTAATATTAAATTTTGTTGTTTTATACATTGTAGTTTTAAAATTTGACTTTTCTTCATTTATTTTATATTAATTTGCAGGGATGTGCTGAGCCAGAGACCAGACAATATTAAGGATTTTGCAGCAGGTTAGTTCAGTTGACTGTGCCCTGTTTTTATTTTTATAACACTGAATTTAGTGTATTACATTACAAAATGCTGATGCACATATATTGGGGTTGTAAATCTATTGTCTTTCCAAAGAATATTCTATTAAATTAGAAAGGTCATGATGCCATCATAAAGTTCTTTGCTTTTATACTTATGAGACTTACAGATTGTTGTGCAGAATACCTGATAAACTTTATTGGTCCTCATTCAGGTTCCATAGGAGTCAGTTGTCAAACTATTGAGTGAAGCAAATCCCATTAAAGGACTTACTCTTGATGCTTGTCTGTCTGTCTTTCTGTCTGTCTTTCTGTCTGTCTGTTTGTCAGTCTGTTTGTCTGGTAGGAGTCTAATTTCTGGAAAATAGGAAGCAGATGACACATGTTCCTTTTAACACTGCAGTTGAAGAAAAAAAAAGATACTGCAAGTTAACATGTCACTTCTTATTGTATGTATGCTTATAAAAGGAAATGTATTGCCTTGTTGTTTGTTTGAACTCTGTTGGGTGACTATTGCTTCTGAAATGAGTGAGTGGAATGCTTCTATTTGAAAAGGGAAAGGTTGTGACCTTTTGCTAGGGAATATAATTGAAAAGAGTTTAGTTTTATGTACAAAATATAAAGATCAGGCAGATGAGTGTAAGAGTTACAGTTTTTTACATGTATGGCTATAGAGAGTTGGGCAATTGTTAAAACCAAAATTTCAAAATTTTACAGTGCTACATTGTAAATTTGTTCAGGGTTGGATCCAGGTTTTGGTAGAATGTCAGCTATGTTACCCTCCTTTTAGAATATTCTTCAGATGAGCTTGCTGACTCAAATGACAATGACACAGAGAATATTGTTGATGATGAATATTAACCCAAATGGATATAGGTCTATATTTTGCTCTTCGTTCAGAATGATCTGACATATTTACCATGTAGTATTTGTCTATCTGCTTGTTCATTTCATTTTCATAAAGTTTGTGTTTTCAGTACAAGTTGTTGATATGTGAGGCAGTCATATTTCACAATCCCATCTCATTTCTTTATAAAAGATAAACTCTTTTTGATATACATGTATTCCTGGCAATGTTTTTTTTTTTACAGACTACTTTACAAAATCTGAACTTCCAGAACAGTTACAAATGCAGTTACAACTTAGACAGTCCAAAATCAAACAAAATAGAGTATTACAGAAGATTTAGCATCCATTACTGAAGAATAAACACTTGATGTTCTCTCACATTTATGTTCGGCTTTATACAGACATACAGCATGTACATGTACCTGCTGGATATGACTCATAGTTTTAAATCTCATAATAGAGATCTTACCAATTTATTGTGTTGATTTATGTAAATATATCTGTATGTTTATATACATTAATGTTACATAAATGAAGAAATGAATTATTTTATTCATAAATAGTAATGTTTATGTACCTTAAACCCGAAAGGTCTGGGGTCATAATCTGTTTGGAATGTCTGTCTGTCTGACTCTCTCTCTCTCTTCATATTTCCCTCTTGCTTTTATAAAACCTTTCATACTATGTTTCAGATGTTACCCAAAATATTATAACCTTAAACCATTTTATGGTTATCACACTCCTAATAAGTTGGATGAATCTAGAACTAAAGCATTTGAGAATGTAAAGGACAGTGTTTTTCAAACAGTTTTTAGTTTTTCCGTCTGTAAATCTTTCTGTAGATATTTTGTATGAGCTATTTCACTACAGTTATCATTCTTGATAGGAAGGATTTTAGCGGCATTAGTATAAGGTTCACGGGAACAGTGTTACCTCAACCAGATCATCTACACTTTAATAAAGGAATTATATGGATGCCAGTAGCTGATCCAAATCATAAAGAATATAGTATCAGATTTACATGAATGAGAGTGTTTTAACCAGATAATTTTAAGAAGAGGAGTTGTATGAATGGAGATCGATGACCACATCATGAGCACTTAGATGAAGGAATGGCATGAATTGGGAAATTTGAACTTGTTCATTGACATTTTTATAGGATTCACACAAATGGGCACTTTAGTAGTCACATGAAATGAGACAACAGAGCTACATTAGAGACATTTTAGTATTAGATTTTGTATGCATTTTGACGAAAATAGAAAATTTAGTATATGATCTCATAAATGTGGACATCTGAATCAGATCAAAGACATTTTGATATGGTATTTACATGAATGGGAGCAATTGAACCAGATGATAGACACTTTTATGAAGGAATTAAATAAAAGGGGGAAATTTAAACCAGATTACAGGCACTAATATAGCATTAACAAGAATGGGTGCCACAGAAATAGATCACTGACACTTTAGGATTGACTTAAAATGAAATAACTGAAGCAGGTTAGAGACACTTTAGTACTGGTTTCGTATATGGAACACCATATTAGTTTATATTAGTTTACCATTAACATAGGGGCAGGCTTGGTGTAGTGGTTAAGCGCTTGGCTTGCGGCGCCGACGATCCGGGTTCGATTCCCGGGTTGCGCCACTATGTTTAAGAGGTTGGTAACCTCCTGCTTCCATGTCGCGATATAACTGAAATATTGTTGAAAGCGACGTAAAACACCAATCAACCAACCAACCAACCATTAACATAAATAGGACTATTTGAACCTGATCAAAACACATGTGTAGGATTCACATGAATGAAGACCACTAAAACAGAGCACGGACTCTATAATGTATTAAGATTCTCATGCATGCAGATCGCTGAATCAGAATATAAACTGATAAGGCCCTTTTGTTTAAGAATCTCATAAAATGGGACAAATGAACCAGATCTTGTGATTCTTGTGACTAGGGACAATTGAACCAGATTGTAGACACTTTAGTACTATTATTAAAATCTCGGAAAGGTGACATCTGAAACAGATTATGGACACTACTTTAGGATTCAAATGAATCGGCTGAACCAGATTATACAGGGTTTGCTTGAGTACAGACCGGTGAAACAGATCATAAATAAAATCATAAATACGAGAGTTGCATGAATAGAGACCGGCGAACCACGTCATGAACAATTTGATAAAGCAATGACATGAATTGAGAAATACGAACATGTTAATTTACATTTGTATAGGATTCACTTGAATGGATACTTTAGGATTCACTTGAAATGGAACAACGTAACAAAATAGGATTTTTCATATAGTATTTGATTTACATGTACATGCATTTGGACCACTGATAAAGATCATCTATAGATAAAATAGCTTTTCTCTGCGCTGGCGCTTTTACATAGTGAGTGTGGTACAAATTACACATCCTGTTGAGGCAACCAAGGTCTTAATAAGTTTTATTTTTTTCACCATTTTTTTCGATTTGTAAAGTTTGAAGTAAATTTGTGATTATGTGTTCACACTGACTAGTACGTGACTCACATAAATGGGGACCATTGAACGAGATCATATATACAGACTAGTATGTGATTCACATGAACGGAATCACTGAACAAGATCATACAGACTAGAATGTGATTCACATGAATGGGAACCACTGAACAAGATCATACAGACTAGAATGTGATTCACATGAACGGAATCACTGAACAAGATCATACAGACTAGTATGTGATTCACATGAACGAAATCACTGAACAAGATCATACAGACTAGAATGTGATTCACATGAACGGAATCACTGAACAAGATCATACAGACTAGAATGTGATTCACATGAATGGGAACCACTGAACAAGGTATATATGAATGCTTCTACCATATACGTGATACTGTCGTGAGTGCTCCGTTCAGTTTGGTTAACTACAGGTTGGTATGGAGTAAAACACTGAAATGAATCCAAGTCCTTCACTTTACATTTATTGTCTTTAAGTACACTCTTGGAATGAAATTCAGTTCTTCTGATTGTATTGTTTCTTCATTATGACTTATTTACAAAACCTCCTACAAACGAAATAAAAATCACTTGTATAGATATCCGCCTGGTAATTATTTAAGTGCAAATTCTCACATAATGCTTACTGTATTATCTAAACATTGCGCTGGATTCGAGGTGGTCCAAGTGATTGTCTGTTCAAACTCAAAATATATTTTTCATTTTCTTTATTTGTTTTCGATGGTGAACTTAATTGAACATGCAGTAAACTTTTTCAATTTCTATTTGTTCAAACTTTGGATTGGGATATATGCGGCCTAATGGACATATGCGACAAGTGAGCATTTTCACTCTTTAAGTCTAGGTTCAGACGAGGTGGGCAGATCTCCAGCGTACTAGGCCAAATAGACAGATCTCCAGCATATCAGGCCTAATAGGAAGATTTCCATTGTATCAGGCCATGTAGACAGATCTCCAGTGTATCAGACCAAGTAGGCAGATCTCCAGTGTATCAAGCCATATAGGCAGATCTCCAGCATATCAGGCCATGTGGACAGATCTCCAGTGTATCAGGCCATGTAGACAGATCTCAAGTGTATCAGGCCATGCAGGCAGATCTCCAGTGTATCAGGCCACTGTAGGAAGATCACTGGTGTATCAAGCCACGTAGACAAATCTCCAGTGTATCAGGCCACTGTAGGAAGATCTCCAATGTATCAGGCCATGTAGGCAGATCTTTAGCATATCAGGCCATGTAGACAGATCTCCAGTGTATCAGGCCAGGTAAGAAAATCTCCAGTGCATCAGGCCATGAAGACAGATCTTTATTGTATCAGGCCATGTAAACAGATCTCAAGTGTATCAGGCCACTAGCTGTAGGAAGATCTTCAGTATCTTAGGCCATGTAGGAAGATCTCCAATGTATCAGGCCATGTGGGAAGATTTTTAACGTATCAGGCCATGTAGACAGATCTCCAGTGTATCAGGCCAGGTAGGAAGATCTCCAGTGTATCAGGCCATGTAGGAAGATCCCCAGTGTATCAGGTCATGTAGGAAGGTCTCCAGTGTATTAGGCCAAGTAGACAGGTCTCCAGTGTATCTGGGTATGTACGAAGATTTCCAGTGTGTCATGCAATGTAGACAGATCTCCAGTGTATCAGACCAAGTAGGCAGATCTCCAGTGTATCAAGCCATGTAGGCAGATCTTCAGTGTATCAGGCCACTGTGGGCAGATCTCCAGTGTATCAGGTCATGTAGACAGATCTCCAGTGTATCAGGCCACTGTAGGAAAATCACTAGTGTATCAGGCCATGTAGAAAGATCTCCAGTGTATCAGGCCACGTAGAAAGATCTCCAGTGTATCAGGCCATGTAGGCAGATCTTTAGCTTATTAGGCCATGTAGACAGATCTCCAGTGTATCAGGCCAGGTAGGAAGATCTCCAGTATATCAGGCCATGAAGACAGATCTCTAATGTATCAGGCCATGTAAACAGATCTCAAGTGTATCAGGCCACTAGCTGTAGGAAGATCTTCAGTATCTTAGGCCATGTAGGAAGATCTCCAATGTATAAGGCCATGTGGGAAGATTTTTAACGTATCAGGCCATGTAGACAGATCTCCAGTGCATCAGGCCAGGTAGAAAATCTCCAGTGTATCAGGCCATGTAGGAATATCTCTATTGTATCAGGCCAAGTAGGCAGATTTCCAGTGTATCAGGCCATGTAGGAAGATCCACAGTGTATCAAGTCATGTAGGAAGGTCTCCAGTGTATCGGGCCATGTAGACAAGTCTCCAGTGTATCTGGGTATGTACGAAGATTTCCAGTGTGTCATGCAATGTAGACAGATCTCAAGTGTATCAGGCCATGTAGACAGATCTTCATTGATGCAGGCCATGTGGACAGATTTCTAGTGTATCTGGCCACTAGCTGTTGGAAGATCTCCAGTATCTCAGGCCATGTAGGAAGATCTCCAATGTATCAGGCCATGTGGGAAGATCTGTAGCGTATCAGGCAATGTAGACAGATCTCTAGTGTATCAGGCAAGGTAGGAAGATCTCCAGTGTATCAGCCCATGTAGGAAGATCTCCATTGTATCAGGCTAAGTAGGCAGATTTCCAGTGTATCAAGCCATGTAGGGAGATCCCCAGTGTATCAGGTCATGTAGAAAGGTCTCCAGTGTATTAGGCCATTTAAACAGATCTCCAGTGCATCAGGCCATGTAGACAGATCTTAGGCGTATCAGGCCATGTGGAAAGATCTCCAGTGCATCAGGCCATGTAGACAGATCTTAGGCGTATCAGGCCATGTGGAAAGATCTCCGGTGCATCAGGCCATGTAGACAGATCTTAGGCGTATCAGGCCATGTGGAAAGATCTCCAGTGTATCAGGTCATGTAGGAAGATTTCCAGTGTATCAGGCCATGTAGACAGATCTCCAATGTATCAGGCCAAGTAGGAAGATTTCCAGTGTATCAGGCCATGTAGATAGGTCTCCAGTGTATCAGGGTATTCAGGAAGATTTCAAGTGTATCATGCAATGTAGACAGATCTCTATTGATGCAGGCCATGTAGACAGATCAGGCCAAGAAGGAAGTTGGCCAAGTAGGAAGATTTCCAGTGTATCAAGCCATGTAGGCAGATCTCCAGTGTATCAGGCCATTGTAGGCAGATCTTTAGTGTATCAGGCAAAGTAGAAAGATTTCCAGTGTATCAGGTCATGTAGACAAATATCCAGTGTATCAGGTCAAGTAGGAAGATTTTGAGTTTATACGGTCATGTAGACAGATCTCCAGTGTATCAGGCCAAGTACGAAGATTTCCAATGTATCAGGTCATGTAGACAGATTTCTGGTGTATCAGGCCATGTAGACAGATCTCCAGTGTATCAGATCAAGTAGGAAGATTTCCAGTGTATCAGGCCACGTAGACAGGTCTCCATTTTATCAGGCCATATAGACAGATCTCGAGTGTATCAGGTCATGTAGACAAATCTACATTGTATCAGGCCATTGTAGACAGATTTCCAGTGTATACGGCCATGAAGGAAGATCTCCGGTGTATCAGGCCAGGTGGGAAGATCTCCAGTGTATCAGGCCATTGTAGGCAGATCTCCAGTGTATCAGGCCATTGTAGGCAGGTCGCCAGTGTATCTGGCCCAGTAGGAAGATTTCCAATGTATCAGGTCATGTAGACAGATTTCTGTTGTTTCAGGCCATGTAGACAGATCTCCAGTGTATCAGATCAAGTAGGAAGATTTCCAGTGTATCAGGCCACGTAGACAGGTCTCCATTTTATCAGGCCATATAGACAGATCTCGAGTGTAACAGGTCATGTAGACAAATCTACATTGTATCAGGCCATTGTAGACAGATTTCCAGTGTATACGGCCATGAAGGAAGATCTCCGGTGTATCAGGCCAGGTGGGAAGATCTCCAGTGTATCAGGCCATTGTAGGCAGATCTCCAGTGTATCAGGCCATTGTAGGCAGATCTCCAGTGTATCAGGCCATTGTAGGCAGGTCGCCAGTGTATCTGACCCAGTAGGAAGATTTTCAGACTATCAGGCCTTGTAGGAAGATTTCCAGTGTATCAGGCATGTAGACAAATCTCCGGTTTATCAGGCCTAATAGGAAAATTGCCATTGTATCAGGCCGTGTAGACATATCTCCAGTGTATCATGCCAAGTAGACAGATCTTCAGTGTATCAGGCTACTGTGGGCAGATCTCCAGGGTATCAGGCCTTGTAGACAAATATCCATTGTATGAGGCCATGTAGACGGATCTCAAGTGTATCAGCCACTGTAGGAAAATCTCCAGTATATCAAGCCATGTAGGAAGATTTCTAATGTATCAGGCTATGATGGAAAATCTTCAGCGAAATAAGCCAAGTGGACAGATCTCCAGTGTATCAGGTCACGTAGGAAGATTTCCAGTGTATCAGGTCATATAGAGAGATATCCAGTGTATTTGGCCACTGTTGGCAGATCTCCAGTGTATCAAGCCATGTAGAGAGATCTCAAGTGTATCAGGCCACTGTAGGCAGATGTCCAGTGTATCAGGTCATGTAGAGAGATCTCCAGTGTATCAGGTCATGTAGAGAGATCTCAAGTGTATCAGGCCATGTACACCGATCTCCGGTGTATCAGGCCACTGTAGGAAGATCTCTCAGTATATCAGGCCATGTAGACAAACCTCCAGTGTATCAGGCAAAGTAGGAAGATTACAGTGAATTAGGTTATGTAGGAAAATCTCCAGGATAGTAGGTCAAGTAGGAAGATCTCCACTGTATCAGGCCATGTAGAGAGATCTCTAGTGTATCAGGCCATGTAGACAGATTTCCAATGTATCAGGCAAAGTAGGAAGATTTCCAGTGTATCAGGCCAAGTAGGAAGATTTCCAGTGTATCAGGTCATATAGACAGATATCCAGTGTATCAGGCTATGTATGAAGATTTCCAGTGTATCAGGCCATGTAGACAGATCTCCAGTGTATCAGGCCAAGTAGGAAGATTTCCATTGTATTAGGTCATATAGACAGATATCCAGTGTATCAGGCTATGTAGGAAAATTTCCAGTGTATCAGGCCATGTAGACAGATCTTCAGTGTATCAGGCCATGTAGACAGATCTCCAGTGTACCAGTCCATGTAGGCAGATATCCAGTGTATCAGGCCACTGTAGGAAAATCACTAGTGTATCAGGCCACGTAGACAGATCTCCAGTGTATCAGGCCATGTAGGCAGATCTTTAGCTTATTAGGCCATGTAGACAGATCTCCAGTGTATCAGGCCAGGTAGGAAGATCTCCAGTATATCAGGCCATGAAGACAGATCTCTAATGTATCAGGCCATGTAAACAGATCTCAAGTGTATCAGGCCACTAGCTGTAGGAAGATCTTCAGTATCTTAGGCCATGTAGGAAGATCTCCAATGTATAAGGCCATGTGGGAAGATTTTTAACGTATCAGGCCATGTAGACAGATCTCCAGTGCATCAGGCCAGGTAGAAAATCTCCAGTGTATCAGGCCATGTAGGAATATCTCTATTGTATCAGGCCAAGTAGGCAGATTTCCAGTGTATCAGGCCATGTAGGAAGATCCACAGTGTATCAAGTCATGTAGGAAGGTCTCCAGTGTATCAGGCCATGTAGACAAGTCTCCAGTGTATCTGGGTATGTACGAAGATTTCCAGTGTGTCATGCAATGTAGACAGATCTCAAGTGTATCAGGCCATGTAGACAGATCTTCATTGATGCAGGCCATGTGGACAGATTTCTAGTGTATCTGGCCACTAGCTGTTGGAAGATCTCCAGTATCTCAGGCCATGTAGGAAGATCTCCAATGTATCAGGCCATGTGGGAAGATCTGTAGCGTATCAGGCAATGTAGACAGATCTCTAGTGTATCAGGCAAGGTAGGAAGATCTCCAGTGTATCAGGCCATGTAGGAAGATCTCCATTGTATCAGGCTAAGTAGGCAGATTTCCAGTGTATCAAGCCATGTAGGGAGATCCCCAGTGTATCAGGTCATGTAGAAAGGTCTCCAGTGTATTAGGCCATTTAAACAGATCTCCAGTACATCAGGCCATGTAGACAGATCTTAGGCGTATCAGGCCATGTGGAAAGATCTCCAGTGCATCAGGCCATGTAGACAGATCTTAGGCGTATCAGGTAATGTGGAAAGATCTCCGGTGCATCAGGCCATGTAGACAGATCTTAGGCGTATCAGGCCATGTGGAAAGATCTCCAGTGTATCAGGTCATGTAGGAAGATTTCCAGTGTATCAGGCCATGTAGACAGATCTCCAATGTATCAGGCCAAGTAGGAAGATTTCCAGTGTATCAGGCCATGTAGATAGGTCTCCAGTGTATCAGGGTATTCAGGAAGATTTCAAGTGTATCATGCAATGTAGACAGATCTCTATTGATGCAGGCCATGTAGACAGATCAGGCCAAGAAGGAAGTTGGCCAAGTAGGAAGATTTCCAGTGTATCAAGCCATGTAGGCAGATCTCCAGTGTATCAGGCCATTGTAGGCAGATCTTTAGTGTATCAGGCAAAGTAGAAAGATTTCCAGTGTATCAGGTCATGTAGACAAATATCCAGTGTATCAGGTCAAGTAGGAAGATTTTGAGTTTATACGGTCATGTAGACAGATCTCCAGTGTATCAGGCCAAGTAGGAAGATTTCCAATGTATCAGGTCATGTAGACAGATTTCTGGTGTATCAGGCCATGTAGACAGATCTCCAGTGTATCAGATCAAGTAGGAAGATTTCCAGTGTATCAGGCCACGTAGACAGGTCTCCATTTTATCAGGCCATATAGACAGATCTCGAGTGTATCAGGTCATGTAGACAAATCTACATTGTATCAGGCCATTGTAGACAGATTTCCAGTGTATACGGCCATGAAGGAAGATCTCCGGTGTATCAGGCCAGGTGGGAAGATCTCCAGTGTATCAGGCCATTGTAGGCAGATCTCCAGTGTATCAGGCCATTGTAGGCAGGTCGCCAGTGTATCTGGCCCAGTAGGAAGATTTCCAATGTATCAGGTCATGTAGACAGATTTCTGTTGTTTCAGGCCATGTAGACAGATCTCCAGTGTATCAGATCAAGTAGGAAGATTTCCAGTGTATCAGGCCACGTAGACAGGTCTCCATTTTATCAGGCCATATAGACAGATCTCGAGTGTAACAGGTCATGTAGACAAATCTACATTGTATCAGGCCATTGTAGACAGATTTCCAGTGTATACGGCCATGAAGGAAGATCTCCGGTGTATCAGGCCAGGTGGGAAGATCTCCAGTGTATCAGGCCATTGTAGGCAGATCTCCAGTGTATCAGGCCATTGTAGGCAGGTCGCCAGTGTATCTGACCCAGTAGGAAGATTTTCAGACTATCAGGCCTTGTAGGAAGATTTCCAGTGTATCAGGCATGTAGACAAATCTCCAGTTTATCAGGCCTAATAGGAAAATTGCCATTGTATCAGGCCGTGTAGACATATCTCCAGTGTATCATGCCAAGTAGACAGATCTTCAGTGTATCAGGCTACTGTGGGCAGATCTCCAGGGTATCAGGCCTTGTAGACAAATATCCATTGTATGAGGCCATGTAGACGGATCTCAAGTGTATCAGCCACTGTAGGAAGATCTCCAGTATATCAAGCCATGTAGGAAGATTTCTAATGTATCAGGCTATGATGGAAAATCTTCAGCGAAATAAGCCAAGTGGACAGATCTCCAGTGTATCAGGTCACGTAGGAAGATTTCCAGTGTATCAGGTCATATAGAGAGATATCCAGTGTATTTGGCCACTGTTGGCAGATCTCCAGTGTATCAAGCCATGTAGAGAGATCTCAAGTGTATCAGGCCACTGTAGGCAGATGTCCAGTGTATCAGGTCATGTAGAGAGATCTCCAGTGTATCAGGTCATGTAGAGAGATCTCAAGTGTATCAGGCCATGTACACCGATCTCCGGTGTATCAGGCCACTGTAGGAAGATCTCTCAGTATATCAGGCCATGTAGACAAACCTCCAGTGTATCAGGCAAAGTAGGAAGATTACAGTGAATTAGGCTATGTAGGAAAATCTCCAGGATAGTAGGTCAAGTAGGAAGATCTCCACTGTATCAGGCCATGTAGAGAGATCTCTAGTGTATCAGGCCATGTAGACAGATTTCCAATGTATCAGGCAAAGTAGGAAGATTTCCAGTGTATCAGGCCAAGTAGGAAGATTTCCAGTGTATCAGGTCATATAGACAGATATCCAGTGTATCAGGCTATGTATGAAGATTTCCAGTGTATCAGGCCATGTAGACAGATCTCCAGTGTATCAGGCCAAGTAGGAAGATTTCCATTGTATTAGGTCATATAGACAGATATCCAGTGTATCAGGCTATGTAGGAAAATTTCCAGTGTATCAGGCCATGTAGACAGATCTTCAGTGTATCAGGCCATGTAGACAGATCTCCAGTGTACCAGTCCATGTAGGCAGATATCCAGTGTATCAGGCTAGGTAGGAAGATTTCCAGTGTATCTGACCAAGTAGGCAGATCTCCAGTGTATCAGGCTATTTTAGGCAGATCTCCAGTGTATCAGGTCATTGTAGGCAGATTTTCACTGTATCTGGCCCAGTAGGAAAATCTCCAGGATATCAGGCCAAGTAGGAAGATTTCCAGTGTATCAGGTCATGTAGACAGATCTCCAGTGTATCAGGCCAAGTAGGAAGATTTCCAGTGTATCAGGCCAAGTAGGAAGATTTCCAGTGTATCAGGCCAAGTAGGAAGATTTCCAGTGTATCAGGTCATATAGACATATATCCAGTGTATCAGGCCATGTAGGAAAATTTCCAGTTTACCAGGCCATGTAGACAGATCTCCAGTGTATCAGGCCAAGTAGGAAGATTTCCAATGTATCAGGCCATGTAGACAAATCTCCAGTGTATCAGACAAAGTAGGAATATTTCCAATGTATCAGGTCATGTAGACAGATATCCAGTGTATCAGGCTATGTAGGAAAATTTCCAGTGTATCAGGCCATGTAAATTGATTTACAGTGTATCAGGCAAAACAGGAAGATTTCCAGTGTATGAGGCCATTGTAGGCAGATCTCCAAGATATCAGGCCCAGTAGGAAAATCTCCAGGATATCAGGCCATGTAGGAAGATCTCAAATGTATCTGGCCATGTAGGCAGATGTTCAGCGTATCAGGCCATGTAGACACATCCCCAGTGTATCAGGCCAAGTAGGAAGATTTCCAGTGTATCAGGCCATGTAGATTGATTTCCAGTGCATCACGCCTAATAGAAAGATCTCCAGTGTATTAGGCCACGTAGACAGGTCTCCAGTGTATCAGCCTATGTATGAAGATTTCCAGTGTATCAGGCCATTTAGACTGATCTCCAGTGTATCAGGCCTAAAAGGAAGATGATCTTCAGTGTACCAGGCCATGTAGGCAGATATCCAGTGTATCAGGCTAGGTAGGAAGTTTTCCAGTGTATCTGACCAAGCAGGCAGATCTCCAGTGTATCAGGCCATTTTAGGCAGATCTCCAGTGTATCAGGTCATTGTAGGCAGATTTTCACTGTATCTGGCCCAGTAGGAAAATCTCCAGGATATCAGGCCATGTAGGAAGATATCCAGTGTATCAGGCCATGTAGACATATCTCCAGTGTATCCACCAAAGTTAGGTGGTATTCTCCTGCTACTCCGGCGTATTTCACTGCTATAGATGAGATTATCCTGATAGGGCATTAAACTAACATAATGAGATAACAATAGTAGGACTCAGTTCTAGACTTAACACTTGACCTACTTTAAAATTCATATTGGAATTGACCTTCTTTATAGCCTTTATTTTGATTCGGTGATCGAGACAAGTACAAAGGTCTAATTACAAAGTATTGTCGAGTACGTATAATGCCGAGTTGGAATTGCATGCATGCTTTCTTTAGCGTGTTAACACTAATAGTATGTAAAAGGACAAGGTGACATACTTATCGTGATTTATTAGGTGGTGATTACTATCACGTGGTGATCTTTACGGTCCGATATGAATGTGAAGTTCGAACATTTAGTTTTGGAACCAAGTCGAGCAGTGTATGTTTTATAATTGTCATTGTAATGAGTTTCTATTGGAAGGGAAATCATATTCTAATGAGTTATGTTCTACAGAGAACTCAGATAAGAAGATATATCTAATGAGTTATGTTCTACAGAGAACTCAAATAAGAAGATTTATCTAATGAGTTATGTTCTACAGAGAACTCAGATAAGAAGATATATCTAATGAGTTATGTTCTACAGAGAACTCAAATAAGAAGATTTATCTAATGAGTTATGTTCTACAGAGAACTCAGATAAGAAGATATATCTAATTAGTTATGTTCTACAGAGATCTCAGATAAGAAGATTTATCTAATTATTTTCACTCTGCAGTAAATTGACTTGTTATCTTACAAATATATGCTACAATCAGAAACTGATTCTACAACGCAGAGGTTTACATGCACGAAGCCGTTTTCGTACGAAGCCGATCGAGAAACTATCTCGTTCGAACGAGAAAATTATCTCGCTCGAACGAGAAACTATCATATATCATAGTCGGCAGTGTAAGTGTTATTAATCTATAAGAAGAAATGGAATATCGTATATCAATAAATCTTTTGACATTTTCCAATAGTTTCTTTAGCAGCTGATGTTTTAACGTTTAAATGATTACGTAAGCAAGAGCTACATTTGATCGCGCCCCTGTGTTTGGCATGAATTTGGTTGAAATACATTATATACATTATATTTCAGTCTATCAGTATATCAAATGGCAGATCTAAAGTGTGTTTGCAACATTTTATTTGGAACTTCATCTCCTCCCTTTTATATTAATGCTTTAAGCCACTGGAATCAAACTACCTTGGCTCAGTAACCTCACCAATTAATATTCATCATTAATGAAATAATAATGCATGAGTATGAGTGTTTTACTATATATCAGTAAGTGCCATTCAGTTTATATTTCAATTCTGAAATCTATAAATCATAGTTAATAGCTACTTTAATACTTTTAATTACAAGAGGAAGACAGAATATCTCTAATGGCATAATAACCACCCCTCCCCCTTTTCGCTCGCATTCTTCTTCTTCGAGATGTAATAAATTATACTTTAACTTTTAAGTACATGCTTTCCTTTCTGTTGATAAGCTGTGTGTTTTAGAATAAACATGCATATGTATATTGTGTTTGTAATTGTGAAATGGATCTAGATTTAAATAGATTTTAAGATGAAACATACGCAATTATGCATATATAAATGTATCATTGTATATATCGATTGAAATAATTTCTAATTATACTTTTTTTTAAATAACCAAACACCTTAATTCATACATAATAGCTTCTCGTTCAAACGAGAGAGTTTCTCGTTTAAACGAGATAAAAATTGTTTTCTTCTTTAAAATGGCGCAAAAACGGTTTCGTAGATATGTCTTTACAGCAAAAGATGGGAAAAAGAAAACATACTTGTAGAAAATTAGACCCACCCTCTTATTAAAATAATTGCAAATTTGACTTTCATATAAGTCTCAGATTGGATAAGTAGTCGGATTATTATATAATATGACGATAACTTGTCTGTAACCACTTGCATTTTGTGACACACTAACGTTGACGTAAGTGTAATTGCGATATTCTGTTATCAATACAAAGTACGAAAGATCAACACTGAAGGATTGTTATTATCTATATAACAGGACTTTGCTTACCGATGGATTTGTACACAGTACTCGAGAATAGTTGTGTATGGTATACTGGATAATGATTGTGTATGGTATACCAGACAATCATTGTGTATGGTATACTGGAGAATGGTTGTGTATGGTATACTGGAGAATGGTTGTGTATGGTATACTGGAGAATGGTTGTGTATGGTTTACTGGAGAATGGTTGTGTATGGTATACTGGAGAATGATTGTGTATGGTATACTGGAAAATAATTGCGTATGGTATACTGGAGAATGATTGTGTATGGTATACTGGAGAATGGTTGTGTATGGTATACTGGGGAATGATTGTGTATGGTATACTGGAGAATAATTGTGTATGGTATACTGGAGAATGGTTGTTTATGGTATATTGGAGAATGGTTGTGTATGGTATACAGGAAAAAAATTGTGTATGGTATACTAGAGAAAAATTGTGTATGGTATACTGGAGAATAATTATGTATGGTATACTGGAGAATGGTTGTGTATGGTATACTGGAGAATAATTGTGTATGGTATACTGGAGAATAATTGTGTATGATATACTAGAGAATAATTGTGTATGGTATACTAGAGAATAATTGTGTATGGTATAATGGAGAATGATTGTGTATGGTATACTGGAGAATGATTGTGTATGGTATACTGGAGAATGGTTGTGTATGGTATACTGGAGAATGTTTGTGTATGGTATACTGGAGAATGATTGTGTATAGTGTATGGAAGAATGGTTGTGTATAGCATAGTAGAAAATAGTTTTTGTAATACTTTGGATACCACTGATAGAATAAAACTTAATATCACTGACTTGGAGTTTACTGATGAATTTAGAATGATAGATGAACAATGGTGGAAATTCCAATTTTTATTATTATTCGTTCTAACATTTCAATAAATAACTCATACATACATAAATAATGTGTGAGAATTTACAGTGATTCTTATAATAAATAAAGAAACCAAGCCAAACCACAAACCTCTGTACAAAGTAATACTGATCCCGGTAAATCTGTGTGCGCGCGCACCAACAATAATTTTGTTAGTTTTGCTTCCAACAAGAAATTAATATTGTGGTTGTATTGACTTTTCTCGAAATAAGAGAAAAATCAAACAAGGTAAAAAGTGAAATCCCAACAGAAAACAAAGCTTGTGCAATACAATAGGATAGACCATTATAACATTTTATAATTGCGAAAAAGAATGAGCAAGTATGTGAGTATTTAATACAAATAAATGATAAATGACATAATAGAATAGAAAACATTGAGCAGACTAGAAAAATACACTAAAACATTCAGAAAACGTTATACCTGCAAACGTCAAAGATATACAAGAACTCTTTTTAATATTTTTTGTCCATTTTAAAACATTACATATATAAAACATTGGAGGGAATATACATATTAAGATTTAAGATATCACAGTTGATATGTGATGATAACATTTTCAGTTTATTGTCCTAAATAACAGCAGTGTTTTTATTTTACACAATAATAAATTTCCTCCGAAAATATTAAGGTCAGTGTACAAGACAATGGAACATTGGAGCACATGATAATGGAACGTCGGAGCACATGGCAATGGAACGTCAGAGCACATGGCAACAGAACGTCAGAGCACATGGCAATGGAACGTCTGAGCACATGGCAATGGAACGTCAGAGCACATGGCAATAGAACGTCAGAGCACATGGCAATGGAACGTCAGAGCACATGGCAATGGAATGTCAGAGCACAAGATAAACGTACTGTACTAAACAATGGAGCATCGTGCACTAGACAAAAGAACATTAAAAACGAGACAATTGCATTCTAAATGCACGCGATATCACGAAACTTGGTACCAAAAAACACACGACAATAAACCGAACATAATAATGACTTCTAAGCACTAGTATCACAACTGGCAGAAAAAGGACTCGCTATAATTCAAGATTGGCAGTCACTGACCAGAGATTATGTCTAATTGTTGCACCCAAGTAAGTCTGCATAAACATCTAATATTCGCTAGAATATGTCGTGCCGTAACGGAACTCATTTCTAAAAGGAGGATTCGCTAAATTAATGCGCTTTTTATTTGTTCTTTCTGATACCCAGTCAGGATGGATTATGAAATGGCCGCGGACCAATGGCTGTGTTGTCTGAAAAAAAGAATACACGTCATAACTATCAGCCCTCCATAAATTTCATGAAAAAAAACCCAGCTTGAGACCAAAATACTTTATATTGCTTAAGGTTGACCCTGTACATATAACAAACTAAACTGACAATATTATTTTATAAACTGTCTGTTCCTGACCCGGAACCATATATTATAGCAGAAACTTCTTGAGAACTAACATTACACAATATGTTAGTAGATGTAAAACTGTAAAATGTGGACAGACAAGATCAGTATCTCAAACTACCATCACATTATCTCAAAACTACCGTCACAATGTCTCAGACTACCATCACAATATCTCAAACCAACATCACAATATCTCAAGCTACATAATGTCTCAAACAACACAATATCTCAGACGAAGGAATTTCTAAAACTACCATCAAAATGTCTCAAACTACAATCACATTATTTCAAACTATCATCACAATATCTCAAACTACCATTCTAATGTCTCAAACCACCACCACAATATCTCAATTTAACATCATATTGTCTCAGACTACCATCAAAATATCTCAAATTACACAGTATCTCAGATTACCATCACAATGACTCATACTACCATCATAATATCTCCGCTGACACAATATCTCAAACTACCATCATGATGTCTCATACTACCATTACAATGTCTCAAACTACCATCACAATATCTCAAACTGCTATCAAAATATCACAGATTGCCTTGGCTATGTTATTTCGGAAGCTTATGTTGTAAACTGTGGCATGAAGTATCATCTCTTTAACTGTGTGCAAACAGTAATCTCCCTTATGTAGCAATATGCATAGACGACATGGAGCTTGTACAAAGGAAACTTCAGTCATGGCAATTCTCCATAGTAATTTGTTAGGACAGCTTCGTATTAATTAAATAACTTATGAAAATACCCTTTGCTATAACTTTAAGGTAAGCAAAAATTAAATGCCATCCTAGTTATTACTTATGCATAGTATGCCGGCAGCGTCTTACCATAAACATGCTATGTTCGTGGATATAGTCTTCTCCCCTTGGGTAGCGTATAACACGCCTCTGCATGGGTCTCATGTCGGTATTACTCCGCTGTAGTTGAGGGATCTGAGGCAGAGATTCGCACCTGTAATACAGGTATGTGTACACAGCGTCAATATACCATAATACTGGTAGGTGCACACAGCGTCAATATACTCTAATACAGGTAGGTGTGCACAGCGTCAATATACTCTAATACAGGTAGGTGCACACAGCGTCAATATACCCTAATACAGGTAGGTGTACAGAGCGTCAATATACCCTAACACAGGTAGGTGTACACAGCGTCAATATACCCTAACACAGGAAGATGTAGAGAGCGTCAATATACCCTAATACAGGTAGATGTACAGAGCGTCAATATACCCTAACACAAGTAGATCTATAGAGCGTCAATATACCCTGAAACAGGTAGATACGCACAGAGTCAATATACCTAACACAGGTAGATGTGCAGAGCGTCAATATACCCTAACACAAGTAGATCTACAGAGCGTCAATATACCCTGAAACGGGTAGATGTATAGAGCGTCAATATACCCTAACACAGGTAGATGTACAGAGCGTCAATATACCCTTATAGAGGTAGATGTACAGAGCGTCAATATACCTTTATACAGGTAGATGTACAGAGCGTCAATATACCCTAACACAGGTAGGTGTACACAGCGTCAATATACCCTAACACAGGTAGATGTACAGAGCGTCAATATACCCTGAAACGGGTAGATGTACAGAGCGCCAATATACCCTTATAGAGGTAGATGTACAGAGCGTCAATATAACCTAACACAGGTAGGTGTACACAGCGTCAATATACCCTAACACAGGTAGATGTACAGAGCGTCAATATACCTTTATACAGGTAGATGTACAGAGCGTCAATATACCCTAACACAGGTAAGTGTAGACAGCGTCAATATACCCTAACACAGGTAGATGTACAGAGCGTCAATATACACCTAACACAGGTAGATGTACACAGCGCCAATATACTCTAATACAGGTAGATGTACAGAGCGTCAATAAACCCTGACATAGGTAGATGTACAGAGCGTCAATAAACCCTGACATAGGTAGATGTACAGAGCGTCAATATACCCTAATACAGGTAGATGTACACAGCGTCAATATACCCTAATACAGGTAGGTGTACACAGCGTCAATATACCCTTATACAGGTAGATGTACAGAGCGTCAATATACCCTAATACAGGTAGATGTACAGAGCGTCAATATACCCTTATACAGGTAGATGTACAGAGCGTCAATATACCCTTATACAGGTAGATGTGCACAGCGTCAATATACCCTGACA
Organism: Pteria penguin; assembly: GCA_035048485.1. Classification (NCBI taxonomy): domain Eukaryota; kingdom Metazoa; phylum Mollusca; class Bivalvia; order Pterioida; family Pteriidae; genus Pteria; species Pteria penguin. The sequence continues at coordinate 22,440,835 of CM068581.1, forward strand.
CGGGTAGATGTACAGAGCGTCAATATACCCTGACACAGGTAGGTGTAGACAGCGTCAATATACCCTAACACAGGAATATGTACACAGCGTTAATATACCGTAACACAGGTAGATGTACAAAGCGTCAATATACACCTAATACAGGTAGGTGCACACAGCGTTGATATACCCTAATACAGGTATGTGTACACAGCGTCAATGTACCTTAATATAGGTACATGTAGGTGTATACAGCGTCAGTATACCCTATTACAGGTAGGTACACATGACGTCAATATATCATAATACAGGTAGGTGTGCAGAGCGTTAATTCAATTATAAATTGAAAATACAGAAAATACATGAATAGAATATTTAAAAAAAATCCGTCGGTAGTACGTAGGTAGCCAGTCTTAACTGTTAAACTTGAAGTATTGCACATAAATCTTTCTGTTCGATTCAAGATAATAAATCTTTAAAAAGTACACATAGTGTGTCGGATGTCATATTTACTTTTCTGATTTTAAAATAGCTTTCAATAAAAATGGTAGATTTACGGACAAATATCATATGTTTACATATTAAAGTTTTGAAATTAAGTTTTTCATACACACTGAATAAGCACAATTTAAATGACTGGATTATTACAATGAAATGAAAAAAATGTCCAATAAGTATACATAAAATATATGTGAATCTGATGTAGGATTAAGCTGTAGTGGTTTTGGTTTATTCTTTACTACATGTATTTGCGTGTTCTACAAGCTTTCCAAAATGAAAGATAAAAAGCTGCACATATGCCATGGCCTATTGACTGACAAATTCTATTTTCGTATGCAATTTGACTTACATGAGCATTTTCCTGTCCATGTCTCTTATCCTTTTCTCCTCAGCTAATTTGCGATTTGCAGTATCATTGAATGACTTCCATGACATGGAGTAATGATTCCGGGGATCAAGGATGGGTTGGTAAGCAGATGAGCGTCCGCCACGCGTGGAACCGAAGGTGAAGGTCGCTTGGCGCTGAGGTCGCAGTGCCTGCGGTGGTAGAGGAGGTGCTAGAGTCCCATTCATTGCCATGATCGTCTCTGCTGCTTCTTTATCTGTAATATACATAGTTGTTATTGTAATTTGTATTTATCAAAATCAAAATCAATCACATCTTTAGAAACGTAATGTAATAAAACAAATGAAAATTTTCCTTTATTATAAAATACATTCTTAGTCACTGAAACTTTGCCCGACCCAATAGAATGATCCATGCGTTTATAGTCAGTTTGCACGCAGATTATTGATTGATTACCGTGGATATTGAATAACAGATAGCCTGTCGGTATGTGTTTGTTAATAAAATAGTATATGTTAAGGAGGACACGAGGTGTCATTATCATGAATAACTTAAGATTGTAGTATAAACGCTGACCTACAAATATTTCATTGTTAATGAACATACCAGTGTGGCGCAGAATCAGTGCCAGAGCTATCCATCTAGACTACCATACTTGCTGTAGCGAGGTCTAAATCTAATTATAGCATAATAGACAAAAATATTTCAGCATTTGCTAAAATCGAATCTAGCCTAGACCGAAAATTTTAACATTTGGTTTTAAGTGATTCTATTACACTAAGGTTTAAACACTAAAATGTAGAGGGGCAGGCGTGGTGTAGTGGTTAAGCGCTTGGCTTGCGGCGCAGACGATCCGGGTTCGATTCCCGGGTTGCGCCACTATGTTTAAGAGGTTGGTAACCTCCTGCTTCCATGTCGCGATATAACTGAAATATTGTTGAAAGCGACGTAAAACACCAATCAACCAACCAACCAACTAAAATGTAGAATATTAATCATATCAAGATAATCTTAGGCTTAAAACGTTCAGCAGGCTGCCTGTGCTTGAATCCTGTATTGGGACTTCCTGCACGCCATAAGAGAATCAAATGGCAAGTTATCAAAATCAAATATTCTGCACAGAGGAATACAGCAAATAAGAGGCAGACAAATATCTGAGGTATAAATATTTACTTCTTTACTTGTACAATGTGTAATTCTAGTACCGTAATCTGTTGTAGCGTTGACCCAAGATTGTAGTTCAGGCACAAAGGTCATAGGAGGTCCACGAGCTGATTCCTGTCAATATACGAAAGAATACTAAATATCACCGTAAAGCTTTTTTAGAATTAAACGTACTGTAAGCTACGAAACTACTTTAGCGAGAAATTTAATTCGCTACATTCGCAACACATAATTTCATTAGAAGCAATATACATTTATATTAAAAAAATTCCATTTTATTAGAGCGCGTTTTATTTTCATGTTAAGCCAAATACTTTCCATTAATTTAAATAGAAGCCAGGGTGATTTACAATGATAAAAAAATGTGAATCATTTATTGCTTTTTGGATATCCTGATATATACATGTATATTTAAGAAACTGTATCGCAAACAATGTATGTAGGAATTCATCGCCACGTAAAATTATATTGCAAGAAATTTACATATTTGATAGAATTATTTTCATTGAGAGCTGATTCAATGTTATGTTAATTATTTACCAATTAAGAAAGCCAGAACGTTACAATCTATGTTGTGAATAAAAAGTTAGAGAAAGTTATTTGAATTCCAACGAAATAAATATAAAACTGACACCTACACACTAAGTTACGTACAGTAATTCAACAAGCCTCACTTAGTTTCCTAACAACTAAATTATTTCATGTTTTTATCTTAATATTAATCAGAATTATCAAAGTGATTGTGAATGTTTGTTTCTACAACAGCTGACCATATTGTCACATTATAAAAATCAATGTTATCATTTCTGATCATAAATACATACATTTAATGTTTTACCTTGCTTAGTATATTATACATAATTTACATGAAGTAATAATAGTGCATACGTGAATATAACATATAAAATTGTATACGTGTACCAGAATGCTGTAAGCTGTGTAATTATCCATAGTGTAACCTGAGATGCCTAATTAGGTAATTATACGAGATAATATTAATCCTACATCACATTTCCGAAATACACTTCTCTCTTCCCAGTGCAGAATTACATTAACACAAGTCGAGTTACAATCTATGCCAGTAAGCATTTTTGCCAAAAAGGTCTTTAAAGGGGGTCGAATATACTCGATGAAATACACAGAGGTGTCACTTTATCACAGCGCACAAGAAATACAATTTAAAACGAACGCATTGCCAAAGTCAATACTTGATTGAAAGGCGGTAGACTGCGCGATCGATGTTTTGTTCCAAATTAATTTCCTATCCCTTGTCGTAGAGCATGTAGATGTTGTAAAACAACACGGATATCTTCGCATCATGTCTGACTGCGTATCATTGTTCCAATTCTCTAAAGCCTACATATATTAAGTGTTATCATATTTTACGACATTAAAGGGGTCATACATTTCAATACACACTTTAAATGCGCGAATTGTCTTTTTGTCGCATTATATTACAGTATAATGTAACTATTGGAATATATACAAGACATGCGTTTTTGTACTTTAACAGCACACATTTACATTGATTCTTTTGTCATTTAAATGCATACATTTTCCAATCGACTTTGCTTTTCGTCTCTATGAGCAAGCTATAGGACAGTCGTTTGGAATGTGCCCTCAGAGGGAAATCAACCATTAAAAGTACAACAGTACAGTCTCGTGTGTTGTAGTATGATTCTTCATCATCATAATGATCCGTTGGTTGCATAGGCACCATAAAGCCACCAGGCTAATGAGATTATCATGTTGAAATTTTATCTTATGTATTACAAAAGTAGAAATGATTGTACCAATATTATTCAACATATCACAAAGATAGCCCTTCATTATCCCTTACTTTGTAAGGAGGAACATAATACTGTACGGTACAGCATACAAGGTCATGGGATCACCGATGATTGAATGGGAGAGAACGCTGGTATGGAACTGTCTGTAGCCGCGCTGGTCTGGAAATCTTTTTTAGCTGTTCTGGTCTGGAACTCTGTAACCACGTTGGTCTGGGAGTCACTGTAGACCTACAGGTCTGGAAATCTTTGTAGCTGCGCTATCTTGAACTCTGTATCGGCACTGGTCTGGACATTTGTAGTCTCGCCAGTCTAGACCTCTCTACCTGCAGTTACCTCCGTAGCTGGGCTGGTATGGATTTTCCCTGTTCTGAAATTCTTTGTAGCTATGGTGGTCTTGAACTCTGTATCCGCGCTAGTTTTCTACAAACTTTCTGAGTCCACTTATCTCCATTACGCTCTTGTCCGTTCCTGTTCGAGGTAAAGAGGAATGTGTGACGTATACCAACTACATGTCGAAAGGCAGTGGGGAAGTGTGTGAGTATACCGCCTGAAGGTCGGTAGGCAAGTGGGAAAGTGCCGGCATATACCAACTGATGGTCGTCAGAAAAATGGGAAGTGTTTGAGTATACTAACTGAAGGTTATGAAGCAATTGGAAAATGTCAGTATATACCAACTAATAAAGTCGTCAGACAAATGGGAAGTGTGTAAGTTTACTGAGTGAAGGTCATGAGGCAAGTGGCAAAGTGCCAGTGTATACCAAAACGAAGGTCGTAGACAAGTTGGCAGTGTAAAGGTGCCAATATACCGAATGATGGTTACTTGTTTTCTCCGAGACCGTTGGTTTCCTTCACCATTAAGCACTGATAGTCACCCTGTCTTCGTATAGTATTAGGCATTAGATATTAAAAATACATTACCACAACGCTCCTGCATTGCAAAGAAAGATGACTATTTATAGAACAGAGCTTGTTCAATTCACATTTATATTTCTAAGTTAACCTTTCGTATTGAAGAAAACAAGGCCAAAAATTTCTTATTTATATGTGTTTTCTTAATCCAGAAAAAATACTAATGTGTACATTATAAGGACAGGGCACCAAGTGAGCTTGATAGTTGTAATTACAGACATGCAGTTTATAAAGTATAGAGTGTATCATGAATTTAATAGTATATATATATATATATAAGCCTTGGCGTGTGGTATGACAGAGACTGATTCTTATCGCCTACAATATTGAGATTCCAATGGTACGACATTCAAACGCATACGTAAGATAGACCTATGTCACGTGACAATATATTGTACACTGTGGGTTTTTTGCAGTTTACATGAAACCTTAGTTGCAATTATGGTTTAATTCGTTTGATGATGTAATGACAAGCGTTCATCACTGGTTTATCAGCACTGATCCGTAACCTGCCTCTCAATACACAATTCTCATTATGTATCTTCAGATCTAATGATATTATTTAAAAGCAATCATTGCATGCCAGTCTGCGATTCTGATTATCTTAAATAGGTAAGCAATGGAATGAAATGTAGAACTCTGTGACAGAATTGGGCGTTCTGCAGCGAAGATATATTTATATTAGATGAGATACAATGTGTGCTTCTTTATGTTTGACGGAAAAATCCGTATATAGACAAACGTAATGATTTGGCTATTTTCATGTTACGCTGAAACGTCAATGTGAATGTATGTGTAAAATGTACAACACACGAAGAAATGAGAGCAAAGTAGAGACGAAATCTCTATACCAGCAGGCTCACGTTCCCATTGTGGCATTCGGAAGTCCCCTCGTGGTAAGTAGATTCGTTATTGCTATACATGTTGTATGGCAACACACAATACATACAAAATGCATTATACACACACAATACATACAATATGCATTATACACACACAATACATACAATAAGCACTATACACACTGTACATACAATACGCATTATACACACACAGTACATACAATATGCATCATACACACATAGTGTATACAACATATATTATACATACAATACGCATTATACAAACACAGTACATAGAATACGGCTATGTACGTCATCAAATCATGAGCGGGAGCTACCACAGAGAGGATACACTGGTGGTTATATGTAAACCGCATTTTCCTCGACATATGACCAAAAATAGTGCTGATGAATGATATGAAGGTAATGGGATTATAACTTGTCCGTCTTGAAGGCCTGAGCACTGAGGTGTTCAAATTATGGGATGATATCACGTAATTATTGTTCACTAACCTCGTTGACTCCAAACACATAACTCGGTTCCGTACTATTTGGTCGGTCTTCGATGTCGTCACCGGATGTGCCGTCGTGCACTGGTGGTGCGTGGTGAATACCCAGTACTGTGTGCGGTCTCTTCGGAAGATCCCCTGGCTCTGGCCAACAGCTCCAATGTAATTCTGGTGCAGGTGTGAATGTTCTTTCCTCTTTTGGTGGCGTTGGGACCTTTTGAGGAATATCACCTGAAATAGATTATTCAATGGTTACTTATGTCAAATGATATGTCAACAACATATTTCTATTATTTCATGACTCTGAAGAACAATGGACGATATGCCTTATTATCTAGAAGTCAGTGTATGTCATATGCGTCCTTACAACAATACACTGGGCAGATACCGACTTACAACAATATACTGGGTAGATGCCGACTACAACAATACACTGGGCAGACACCGACTTACAACAATACACTGGGCAGATGCCGACTTACAACAATACACTGGGTAGATACCGACTTACAACAATACACTTGGCAGATGCCGATTTACATCAATGCACCGGGCAGATGCCGATTTGTAAACAACAATACACTGGGCAGGTGCCGACTTGTAAAGAACAATACAGTGGGCAGATTGCTAGTTCACGTTCTATCTGTCTGCTATATATCAAAGTCAGATATGATAAAAGAAATAAAGTGCTTTGTACAAACATATTATGAAAACGATTAATCAAGAAGTTCAAAGATCACGTGACTCATTATAATGTACCTATCACCTCCCCACCAAAAGGTGTTTCATGCCCTACGCGTGAGGGGTAAGTGAAATGTGTACGGTGTCAATTTCTCTTACACAAAAGATTATACGATCTGCTTGAATAATTCATGATCAGTGTATGAGTTCACACAGCGAAACCAGAAATGAAATTCTATAATTACCTTTGTAAACTGATCTTGATTAAGGATTTCTTCAATGCATTTAATTATTGTTGATCTAGATAAGCTCGATTTCATGCTGAATAAGTTCATTATCATTGGACAGGAGAGATCAATTTGTGTTTAATTCGGTCATTCCAAATTCGTAATATATACTTTATCAATGGAGAGGCAGTCTCTTTAAATAATTTAACACTATGAATATATATTAAGACTATACATATTTAGTGATACTTATCTTATTTAAAGTCATTAAATATTTTGATGTCTACATTTTAAGTTAAATCAAGCGAACAGGTATAAATCTTCACGAAAACTCATAATCATTAAATAAAGCTATCAAATTCCCGAGAGCTTGGATAAAGCGTCTTCTATATACATGCAGACTGCCTCCAAACTATAGTAATGATAGAAACTTATTTCATCACAGTTTTAATCCTCCAAATAATGATTATAAATCTATGTATTGTACACGGAAGGAGACTGGTGATCTGTATAGTATATCAGCGTTACTCTTGAGAATAGATCTACGTGATGATTGATCAATGGTATTCATATATCTGGGAATGGAACAAACAAACCAGATTTATCGGTGTTATATTTGAAACCGACTCGAAGGTTTTTTAGATTTATCGGAATATAAGGTGTTACACATAAAAATGAAGCGAACATTTTCAAGAGGTGCCGGAAGGAAGAGAAGATCTGCAGTATTTATTGGTGTTATATATTGGTGTTATATATTGGTGTTATAGATGTAAACGGAGTGATATTTTGTAAGATATCTGTATAAACATTCCTAGGGCAAAGTTTGCCACCTTATCAAATCACCAAATCTATCGTTTCGAATCACCGCTAGGAGAGGAGGGAAGAAGGAAAACTCTGCCTAGGAACTTGACGTCCTCTTTTTAACCAAATCACTTTACTCTAATACTAATACTAATTCGCAAATACAAAAAATGAGGTTCGCAGATAAGGGATTGTATTTGTCGCGGTCTCTTGATCGAGACTTGATCAGAATGCCGAGCGTAGTGATATAAACTGCTCGCTTAATGAGCATGAGAACACAGCAGTAAAGTTATAGTGTATAACAAACATACAAATAAGATAGGACATACATTGGTAAAAGGTTCATATTTATTTGCACCTGTTTTCGATTGTTCTGCTCAGACACAACAACGTGAAAATTGATGGTCTTCTTTGAGAGAATGTTTACTTTTTATATGTAGATTTTGACAGTTCAGTCTGCCACTATGCACGTTATTTTGTGTAAATAGTTAATTTCTAAGCGCTTCCACATGTATATTGCACTAATAGCTCATTGTTGAGCATTCGAAATCATACATAATTGGAATTTTATATCGATGTCGATAGGTATAGGAATGAAACATCGGGCATAGTATTTTCTAAATCCCCCCCCAAACCCTAACAAAAGAAAAAAGTATACTTTCCTCCAAAAGACTTTGCTTTCATAGCCAATCTGTTCAAAATATCTCTTGCTACTATAAAATATAGAAATCTAGACGTATTATGGTATATTACTTCGTATTACATTTGACATAATCAACCGTGAAATGAAATTATTCCACATCTTATGTATAAATTTATATAATAGAAAGTAAAGAAAAGCCTTACCCGCCTTGTCTGTAACACAGTGGAACCTTGAATGAACCTAACTCCACCTAACCATAGCGACGAGGACTTAACATGATTAGCTATTGGATAAAATGAAAGGCTGGCTTAATTCATTAGAGTTTGTTTCAATCTTTAACCCGCTCACTTTCCCTTTTATAAGGATTATCACATGCACTGACCTCTTCTATTGTATCAAAATACAATAGTAGTCGGGAAATGTGTATTGAGGACAAAGCGGCTTTTAATCGCTTGCATACATATGCATTATAATAATATTTTAATATCGTTAGACAAACATATGTTGGGACACACATTATGTAATTCTTTCCCCCATGGTAGTCAGAGACGTTACGTTACAGATTGATGTGTTTTGATACCGCTCCTAATTTCTTAATACACCAGTCTGATTCTCTGTAGTAACTCATGTCGAGCTTGATAACATTTTACGGTGTATTTACACATGGTTATTTTCTTTTCACGCCAATTTGTATCTGACCCATTCGTCAACATTACGGAGAAACAGTTGCTAACAACACAGACTATTTCTACAGCCATACCCCTTCTCCGCTACCATTCTGTAAGGGATGATTTGAAAGCTTCTAATATATGCCAGTATATCTCAATACACTTCAGCAATTATCTAGTCGTGTATATTTGCGACAAACCATTTGCATATATTGCTTTTTGTGTTTTCCCCTATATTGCGATATACATACCTTCTTGATATCGGATTATAGGAAGTTTGATTATATTTGACTATATTGCGATTTAGTATCTATTAACTGTCGTTAAAACAATGCTTACTAATAAAGCATTCTCAATCGTGATTTACCTCCGTTTCACGATACTTTTGATTCATATGTTACTTTGCAGAGGGTTATTTTATGTAATTGTAGACTTTGAAATCTCCTTTGAAACTTTTTGCTGATTTTTACATTAACATGTAAACTTTGAGATCACCAGAGCGATTATGTTATGCCTCGTAATTCCGGAGAAACTAAGACAATGTGAAAGAAATATATTTTCTTGGAGTACATTTTCTGGACCAATGCTGAGAATGACGTGTTTCTACACCATTGAGCCACACGCTCTGTCTCTACTACAAAACAAACGGTAATGTCTTCTGTCTCAACACCATGGAGCCAAGCGCTCTGTTTCTACGCCAAGGAGCCACACACTCTACCTTTAACAACGGAACAACGAACTTTGTCTCTGCACCATGGAGCCACTCATGTCTGTCTCTATGTCATGAGAGCCGAGCAATCTGTCTTTACACCACAAAGCCATGCGCTCAGTCTCTACAAAACAAACGGTCATGCCTTCTGTCTCCACACCATGGAACCATGCAATCTGTCTTTACACCATGGAGCCACACACTTTGTATCTACATCATGGAGCCACGCACTCTGTATTTACACCATAGTTCCGTGCGCTCATTCTCAAAACACGAGATCCATGCAATCAGTCTCTACGTCACAGAACCAAGAGCTCTGTCTCTACAACCTGGAGACAGGCGCTCTGTCTACACCACAGGACTTAAACAATCTGTCTCTACATCATAAAGCACGTATTTCTACACCACAGATTCAAGAGCCCTGTCTCTACAATGGTGTCAGGCGCTTTGTATTTATATGACGGGACCATGGACTCCGTCTACACCAGAAAATCACGGATTCTGTATCTAAATCATGGAACTACGGGCTCTATATCTACATCATGAAACCAAGGGCTTTGTATCTACATCACGGAACGACGGCCTTTGTATATACATCATGCAACCACGGGCTTTGTATCTACGTCACGGAACCACGGGCTTTGTATCTACACTATAGAACCACAGGTTCTGTATCAACATCACGGAGCCAAGGGTTCTGTATCTACATCACGGAACCAAGGGTTCTGTATCTACGTCACGGAACCACGGGCTTTGTATCTACACCACAAAACCACAAGCTCTGTATCTACATCACGGAACCAAGGGTTCTGTATCTACATCACGGAACCACAGGCTCTGTATATCTACACCACAGAACCACAAGCTCTGTATCTACATCACGGAACCACAGGTTCTATATCTGCATCACGGAACCAAGAGTTCTGTATCTACATCACGGAACCACAGGCTCTGAGTGTTCACCACGGAACCACAGGCTCTGTATCTACATCACGGAACCACAAGCTTTGACATTTGTATCTACATATCGGAGCTACGGGCTCTGTATCTTCACCAATATGCTATATACATAATTACATTAATCTTCTTTTGTAATAATGATACAAAGATAAAACGTTCATATTTACTACAAACTTGGAGGATCAGTTTGTATTACTGTACGATATCTTGATTTGAAACGTTAATTTCAATCAAGGCTGAATTCCTTAACATTGATTATTTCTAAATGCATTTTACTTCTCATCCTACCGAGACTCCAATCCATGGGTGATGTGTAATTTTTTTTCAAACAAACATTACAGGTATAGGTTTATCATCCTGGTAAACAAGGATTCTTTGTACCAGAAACCAAGCATGACGTGTGCATGTATCACTAAATACTTTGACCAGTTAGCAATTGACGTAATAGTGTAGTACATTGGACATCGTATTTTAATAATTTATTAATGTATAATTAATGTATAATAATATAGGTATAATTCATTTATTAAAATAATTACACTATCCAAATGGTTACCACAGATCTCATTGGCGGATTTAGAGTGGGGCTGCAGAGGTTGCACCGCCCTCCCTTTGGCCGGAAAATTTTACAAAAAAGGTTATTTTCGACCATTTTTAGGGCTGCAACCACCCTTTCCAGATCGAATAGTGCAAAACATTAGTCATAAGAGACTGCAACCCCCTCCCTCTTTCAAAACTTTCTAGATACACCTATGGATCTAAGTCAGAACTCGGCTACTTACCGTATACATCACCCGGGGTGGGATAGTACCGCGTTATAACGGTTGGCTTTAGCATGGAACGTCTATGAGACCGAGATGGCAAGTTAACTTTGAACAGCGGCATTGCGTTTCGTACCCTTACGCACTCTGAGTTGATATATCCATTCTCACTATACTTATCTTATTTCATTTTTTTAAAGTCAGAAAGTTTTCAAAGGCTGAAATGCTTATGTTATGAAAAACTCCAGAGGCTTAGAAAGCAGTTGACACACTGAAGGAGAACGCATTAGGGTAACCAATTAACAATTTGAAGTTCTGTATAGAATAGCTTTCAACATTGACGGTTAAAATACGGCAATGAAAGGACAGTATTTACCTTTATTATCACATAATCAAGCCTCACGCCTTATCAATTGTGTTGGTAAAAAGTGAAAGTCTCCGCGATCTCTCTAAACTTACACACCACCTGAACACTTCAAACCGACACAGGAAAGAATGGAAGTAATAGTTCTTACAAATTTTATTCTAAAACTGGTTTCAAAATGAAAAGTCTTATTAAAATAATATGTAGATAAATATTAATATATTCCTGTTGTTAAAGCTCTCAATGACACTCTCAATGTGTTTAAATGCTTGTTAAAGGTCGCCTACTCCAATAAAAACATCAGTTATTTGCCAGAAATGTAAGTAGCAATAGAGAAGCTCGAATGGAGAAAAAGAACATGGCTGTGGTACATTTGCTTTAAAAATGTCAGAATTTATCTCTTATGCTAATCTCTTATGCTAAAACAGTCAAAACTGTTTTGTTTATGTAATGCTTCCATATAGTAAAAGACCTTGAGGAGTCGATGAACAAACGAAGGTAAATAACGTGATCCGATTCAAATGTATAAGGCTGTGATTTTAGATAAAGATATTCAGGGGTAGAGTAAAGGAAAGATTGGGGGCATTCAGACCACATACACACAATCCGTCTTCTCTAATACTTATACTTGGATCCGCCACTAAATTTAGCGGTTGCTGTTCTGTAAAAGATAATTTGTCATACACACCTCACACTGAATATTAGTATTCCATAAAATTTGCAAATCTCTCGAGACTAACACACTGTATATAAGAAGAAATATCAATGTTTCATAGGCAGATTTCAGTCGAATATCAGTGAAACAGTTAGAAATGACCGACATGTACTTGAACAGACGATCGAGATCGAGATCGGAGTGCCATTATGAATATCATAAATGCTAAAGTACAATGTACTAAATAAAATTGAAGATAAATACAATAAACGAGAAAATATTGATAAATTTAGTACATAAATAAAAAGATAAATAAATAGAAAAATAGAATGAAAAGGAAAAGGAGAGAGAGGAAGGAAGAAAGAAGAAAGGAAAGAAAAGAAAGACGAAGGAGAGAGAGACGAATAGATAGATAGATAGATAGATAGATAGATAGATAGATAGATAGATAGATAGATAGAAAGAAAGAAAGAATGAAAGATAGATAGATAGATAGATAGATAGATAGAAAGAAAGAAAAAAGAAAGAAAGAAAGAAAGAAAGATAGATAGATAGATAGATAGATAGATAGATAGATTGATTGATTGATTTTTGTTTTACGTCACACCACGAATATTTCACGTATATGGTGACGGCATCTGCCTGATGCGGGGCATACAAATTTTGGCCTTTGCAACGGACCCACCCGAAGCAGTGAGGGATCTTTAACGTGCCATGCATACCACGACACGGGGCCTCGGTTTTTACTGTCTCATCCGTAAGACATGACACCGGCATGACCAGAGCGGGACTCGAACCCCGGCCTCCCGTTCAGGAGTCCGACGCGATACCACTAGGCCACGCCGGCTTTAGATAGATAGAAAGATAGATAGATAGAAAGATAGATAGATAAATAGATAGACAGACAGACAGATAGTTAGATAGATAGATAGATAGATAGATAGATAGATAGATAGATAGATAGATAGATAGATAGATAGATAGATAGACAGCCAGATAGATAGATAGATAGATAGATAGATAGATAGATAGATAGATAGATAGATAGATAGATAGACAGACAGACAGACAGACAGACAGACAGACAGACAGAAAGATAGATAGATAGATAGATAGATAGATAGATAGATAGATAGATAGATAGATAGATAGATAGATAGATAGAAAGATAGATAAATAGATAGACAGACAGATAGATAGATAGTTTGAAAGAAAAAACCCCATTCTTATCCATCGGGTGTTAGACATATTTGCATTTCCATTTTGGGTTTTTTTTGTCAAAACACCATAGTGCTTTCAAAAGTTTTCGCCTGTAAATGTACTTTATTAATCGTATAACACATAAGTTAATGTTTCAAATGACTTGGGTTTTTAATGTCAAGACAAGACATTTTATTTCTCAGTAATACATATATTTTTAAAACACAAATGGTCAATATATTGACATACACAAAGCACCTCATAATATTGTTATAGCTTATTCATATGTCATACTTGGCACATTCCATCTAATAAAAGAAAGATAAGTTATCTGTCATTAAGTAAATATGTTATTTCACTTTCTTAACGCCTTCACTTTTCGTCCACCTTGAAGTAAATTCTAAATAAAAGCATGACACTACCCTCAGCTAGTGAAAGAAAATGTTGAAAAAAGTAAATTGTTTTATGTCAATGTGGCACCTACAACATGCCAATGAATTTATAGACCCTGGAAATCACGATATCCATAGACCCCTGGATATTGCAGGTGAAACCAGGGGTCAGCAGAGGAGTAAGGCTATCTACTTACAACAATGTATAAACCAGGTGACAGAGAGGAGTTCGGCTATCTGTTTACAAAAACGAATCATGATTTCAATGTGCCCCTGGGAATCACAGGCGAAATACTAAGGTTTTCTACTTTCAACAATGTATAAACCAGGTGTCAGAGCTGAGAGGAGTAAGGCTATCTACTTACAACAATGTATCTCGATTTCCATGGTCCGTGGAAATCACAGGCAAAACCAGGTGTCAGAAAGGAGTAAAGCTATCTACTTACAACTACGCATCACGATATCCATGGTTCCATGGAAGTCACAGGCGAAACCAGGTGTCAGGGAGGGGGCAAGACTATCTACTTACAAGGACGCATCACGATATCCATGGATCCCTGGAAATCACAGGCGAAACCAGGTGTCAGGGAGGGGACAAGGCTATCTACTTACAACAACTTATCACGATTTCCATGTGCCCCTGGAAATCACAGGCGAAACCAGGTGTTAGACAGGGGTAAAGCTAGTTACTTACAACAACGTATCAGGATATCCATGAACCCTTGTGTCAAGAATGAATAAGTGAATCTACATGCAACTACGTGTCACGATCTCAATGAGCCCCTGGAAATCACAGGCGACACCAGGTGTCAGAGAGGGGTAAGGAGATCTACTTACAACAACGTGCTTTGGTATTCAAGGGCCCCTTGAAATCACGGGCGAAACCAGGTGTCAGGGAGGAATAAGGACATCTACTGTGCTAGCATCATCACCATGAATGTCAAAAACAAATAAGAATTATTGTTCTTTAATTATTTATCAATAACTATTTATGATGATTGCAATTCATTTTCTCAGTACGAAAACAGATCATACGTACGAAAGAATGACTTACATGAATTAAATAAAGCTTTTGTAAGAGTGCCCATGGTTTCAGAAAAAAAGTTTTAAAATTTATGTTCACCTTACTCTGGAAGAAGATTTATCGAATTTTAACAAAGGATTATAGAGTTTAATTGATCATGTTGTATCTACATGTGGGTTAAGTTGATGGTTTATGGTGAAATTCAACAAAAGAAATATTTGAAAACTATGTTGTCATCCAGTAAGCTATTAATATGGCTGGTTGTCTTTGTACCACGAACATAGATATAGGGAGAGGGGAGCATGAGTGGGACTGCCTCCTACTTGAAAAATGAGTTATCTTTGTACAACGATCTAGAGTACTACAAGTATTGTCACCATAAACACATAGGTGTAGGGTGCGGGAACTAGGGTGGGGCGGCCTCCTACATGATGGTTGAGTTGTCTCTCTACCAAAAACTAGACTACTACAAGTACTGTCACCATAAACACATAGGTGTAGGGTGCGGGAACTAGGGTGGGCGGCCTCCTTCTTCATGGCTGAGTTGTCTCTCTACCAAAAACTAGACTACTACAAGTACTGCCACCATGAACACATAGGTGCAGGGTGCGGGAACTAAGGTGGGGCGGCTTCCTACTTGATGGCTGAGTTGTCTTTGTACCACGAACTAAACTACTACAAGGACTGTCACCATGAACACATAAGTGTAGGGAGCGGGGAACTAGGGTTGGGCGGCCTCCTACTTGATGGCTGACTTGTCTTTGTACAAAGAACTAGACTATTACAAGTGCTGTCACAAAGAACTCATAAGTGTAGGGTGCGGGAAGTAGGGTTGGGCGACCTCCTACTTGATGACTGTCAGAGTTGTCTTTGTTCCAAGAACTAAACTACTACAAGTACTGTCACCATGAACACATAGGTGTAAGGAACGGGAACTAGGGTGGGGCGGCCTCCCACTTGATGAATGAGTTGCTTTTGTACCAAGAACTAGACTACTACAAGTACTGTCACCATGGACACATAGGTGTAGTGAGCGGAGACTAGGGTGGACGGCCTCCTACCTGATGGCTGAGTTGTTTTTGTACCAAGAACTAGACTATTACAAGGACTGTCACCATGAACACATAGGTATAGGGAGCGGGAACTAGGGTGGGGCGGCCTCCTACTTGATAGCTGAGTTGTCTTTGTACCAAGAACTAGACTACCAGAAGTACTGTCACCATGAACACATAGGTGTAGGAAGCGGAAACTAGAGGAAGTGCTTTCTCTTAAGATGGCTTACGTTGATGATAATGCCACATAAAAATAAGTTTCGCTCTGACCAGCGAAAATAGATAATATCGCAATGTCCCCTTCTCCGCCTATATATTTGCTACCTACGTTTTTGGGAGATGCAGAGGAATTGTTAGTAATATAACCGCGTAAAATAATGATTGCATACATGATAAACTGCGACATTTATATACACAATAAAATTGGAGTTATTTCTCTTTATTTCAGGAGTCCGATGTACATGCCTTTATTTTTATTATAAACGTCTTTTAGCGGATTGGGGGACAGGGTGGGTGGGTGAGTGTATGACCCAAAAATAAACTAATAGTGTGGAGTACATGAGAGAAAAGTAGACGCGGTTCTGTGTACGCCTGGACATACCTGTATCTTCAGCAAGAACTCGTTTGTCGCTTGTTATTATTTCTTCCATGACTACGCTTTTTCTTCCACTCTCTAGAAAAAAAAACCAAATAGTTTCGCTTAGATTAATTCCGTAAGATTTAGTGACACAGTGCTTGCCGAGTGGACTCTTAGAAATAAGATGTGTTATGGTTAACTTGTAATAAAGATTCTACTTGAATGTCTGACATGTCTGATTTCATGGGAAAAGTTAATCAGGTTTTGTTTGATTTCATAAGAAGTATTGTGAAATATATTTGATTAAATTAAAGGGATTTAAAACATGAGTTATGTTTGCATTTTCGTCATGTATATATATATATATATATATATATATATATATATATATATATATATATATATATATATATATATATATATATATATATATATATATAAATCAATATATATAAATATATTTTAATGTCGTTCTGTATATATATATATATATATATATATATATATATATACAGAACGACATTAAAATATATATATATATATATATATATATATATATATATATATATATATATATATATATATATATATATATATATATATATATATATATATATATATATATAAATATATTACAAAGAGGGGGATCACTGGCTTCCTAAATTTTATAGAACAACACAGCTGGGATCACAAAGCTGATCCAGAGGTTGAAGTTAAAAGAAAGAGCTTATAGTGATATGCATACAAGATTCACTCCCCCCCCCCCCCCCTCCCTCCCTTCTCCATTTGCAATTACAAAAATCATTAAGGCATCCCAACAAAACTTGGAGCCCTTCAGTCCTAGCTGATCAGAAAACAAATCAGTGAAATATAGCTAAAATTTAATGCCGTATCATAAGACACATCAGTGGGATACAGCTCAGATTTAATGTCGTATCATAAGAAACATAAGCGGAATATAGCTCAGATTTAATGTCGTATCATAAGAAATATCAGTGGGATATAGCTCACATTTAATGTCGTATCATAGGACACATCAGAGATACAACTCAGATTTAATGTCGTATCATAAGACACATCAGTGGAATATAGCACAGATTTAATGTCGTATCATAGGACACATCAGAGATACAACTCAGATTTAATGTCGTATCATAAGACACATCAGTGGGATACAGCTCATATTTAATGTGGTATCATAAGACATATCAGTGGGATATAGCTCAGATTTAATGTCGTATCATAGGACACATCAGTGAGATACGACTCACATTTAATGTCGTATCATAAGACACATCAGTGGGATACAGCTCAGATTTAATGTCGTATCATAAGACATATCAGTGGGATACAGATCAGATTTAATGTCGTATCATAAGACACATCAGTGGGATATAGCTCAGATTTAATGTCGTATCATAGGACACATCAGTGAGATACGACTCAGAATTAATGTCGTATCATAAGACAAATCAGTGGGATATAACTCAGATTTAATGTCGTATCATAAGACACATCAGTGGGATACAGCTCATATTTAATGTGGTATCATAAGACATATCAGTGGGATATAGCTCAGATTTAATGTCGTATCATAGGACACATCAGTGAGATACGACTCAGATTTAATGTCGTATCATAAGACAAATCAGTGGGATATAGCTCAGATTTAATGTCGTGTCATAGGACACATCAGTGAGATACGACGCATATTTAATGTCGTATCATAAGACAAATCAGTGGGATACAGCTCAGATTTAATGTCGTATCATAAGACACATCAGTGGAATATAGCTCAGATTTAATGTGATATTATAGGACATATCAGTGAGATACGACTCAGATTTAATTTCGTATCATAAGACACATCAGTGGAATATATCTCAGATTTAATGTCGTATCATAAGACACATCAGTGGGATACAGCTCAGATTTAATGTCGTATCATAAGACACATCAGTGAGATACGAGTATCGGTCAGGTGTCTACGATTACCACAACACGGAGTTTCGGAAGGATGGGTAGGGAAGTAAAAGATACCCACCACAGGAATCTGAGGATCTGTCATGTGTCGACGATTACCGCTACACGAAACAGGACACGTAGGGAAACAAAAGATCGCTGTTGTTACTGGTTATCGGATACTGAATTTGATGTGAAGGACAAACGCGCCTCCTTAAAATACATACACAGACATAATAACTACATGACTTACTTGCACTCATAGGGGCTTTCTTCCCATTTATCGACAGATTGCTGTCATATGCAGTGTAGAATGGAATTGAGGGAGCGGTTGTTTGTAGGGAGAATTCATTGTTATACATATCGAAATCACCGTATTCAGAAGGCATTATGAAGTAACTGGGTGGTGCAATATAGCTAAGATTACTGGGCTCCAAAAAATCCTGAAAGAAAAAGCACATTCACATTCATACATTATTGTCATTTTTAAACATAAATGCAAATGAGTTATTTTCCCAAGAGACATTAAACAGGTTTATCTATATAGCAACACTAACTTTTATTGACCGAACTTTTGTTTTATCCATGCCTTTTACATATATGTATACATTACTGCATCTTCCCTATTCCATGGTTTCGTTATATTACATATCATTTATTATACTCTGCATGATATTGAAATCTATTCAATTTGAACAACTCATGTGTTAAAGCTGTATCATATTCTGTACATATTTAATCCATAAATGAAACGTTGTTAATTAATCTATACTAACATATTAAAGTAAAATAAAAAAAAAAAAATAACATATTGTAGAATAAACAATGGCCCAGCTCCAGTTGAATACTTTATTCTTATATATAATGTATCATGTAAAGTGTTATTTGTATGCATATCCGAGTATCTGAATGGCAAAATAAAATGTTACTTCATAGGTGTAGGGACAGGAGAGGAGAGCAATGTTTTGACGACAGTAATCTTCAACCGGAAAAACTTCCCCAAACTTTTGTGATATTATATAAATAAAGTAAATAATTTTAACTTTCTTAATTGTTTTCCTTATAAATATATAATTCCATTCATAACTAAAATTTGTTTTGAGCTATCTAATTTTAATTTGGTCCAAAGATATCATACGCCACCATTCAGAGGGTCTTAAAGATAAAACAAGAAAAACATTAATGCATAGAATCAGTTCACCGGCAGAATTGAGTGCTTATGAAACTTTTCGATTTTCTTTGATTAAAAATCATTTAGATGATCATAGGCTGCACGAACGCAACAATAGTGCAAGAGAAGCAATTCAGTGTCTATAATGCACAATTTCTTTTTCCTTATGTAGGTAAAAGATTTAGAATAAGTAAAATCAATGACAGTAACAACAGCAAGAAGAAGTCTGTTGAATAATAATTGTGTAAGGACGAATACAATAGATCCCGAACTGAACGCGAGTTAACTTAAGGGGAGAAGGCATTAAGTTAAAAAAACCCCCATAAAATGCGTAGAGATACTTTGTGCTAGCAATTTTTATTTTCCAGAAATCAAATGTTAATTATGCCCTTTCTTCTTATTTTCATATGGGAAGAAAACATCTATATAATGACCGGCCTTCTGACCGGCGATAATGATGTCATGCGTTTTTGTGTGGAGTATATCAGTTTCACGTTTTTTTCTTTTATAAAGTTACAATAACATTATGATTACTACTTCATAGATCTACTGGATTTAATGTCTTATATCCCCCAGTTACCTCTCTTTAAAACATGACAAGCATTTACAGTACTAACAACATGGTATAGACGAATATCTTAGTGTACATTCTACCAAAGACTGTCACTTCATATTCAGGATTGACATTACATAGAATATTATTATGTATCTACGAGATTTATGATATTGATATAACAAATTTAAGTTATCTTACGAACAGAAAAACAAACACATGCCATACAATGAAATTCTCGCCATGTTTCTCCCATTTGTGTATTGAGCGAGAAGAAGTTTATAATTCACCTATTGACATATCGACAATGGCGGTCGACTTAACTAAATATCTTAGTGGAAGTAATAATCACTGATCAACAGATTATCAAAATACTTTGTAGATATATTGTGGTAAACTTTC
Organism: Pteria penguin; assembly: GCA_035048485.1. NCBI lineage: Eukaryota > Metazoa > Mollusca > Bivalvia > Pterioida > Pteriidae > Pteria > Pteria penguin. The sequence goes on from CM068581.1 coordinate 22,461,677, forward strand.
AAACAATCAGTATAATAATGCGAGTCATTGACTACAAAAATAACACGCCATATATCTACTAGAGCATGCATATCAGCGGGGTGACCCATATATCTACTAGAGCATGCATATCAGCGGGGTGACCCATGTATCTACTAGAGCATGCATATCAGCGGGGTGACCCATATATCTACTAGAGCTGCATATCAGCGGGGTGACCCATATATTTACTAGAGCTGCATATCAGCGGGGTGACCCATATATCTACTAGAGCTGCATATCAGCGGGGTGACCCATATATCTACTAGAGCATGCATATCAGCGGGGTGACCCATATATCTACTAGAGCTGCATATCAGCGGGGTGACCCATATATCTACTAGAGCTGCATATCAGTGGGGTGACCCATATATCTACTAGAGCATACATATCAGCGGGGTGACCCATATATCTACTAGAGCTGCATATCAGCGGGGTGACCCATATATCTACTAGAGCTGCATATCAGCGGGGTGACCCATATATCTACTAGAGCATGCATATCAGCGGGGTGACCCATATATCTACTAGAGCTGCATATCAGCGGGGTGACCCATATATCTACTAGAGCTGCATATCAGCGGGGTGACCCATATATCTACTAGAGCATGCATATCAGCGGGGTGACCCATATATCTACTAGAGCTGCATATCAGCGGGGTGACCCATATATCTACTAGAGCTGCATATCAGCGGGGTGACCCATATATCTACTAGAGCGTGCATATCAGCGGGATGACCCATATATCTACTAGAGCTGCATATCAGCGGGGTGACCCATATAACTACTAGAGCTGCATATCAGCGGGGTGACCCATATATCTACTAGAGCATGCATATCAGCGGGATGACCCATATATCTACTAGAGCTGCACATCAGCGGGGTGACCTTTATATCTTCTAGAGCATGCATACCAGCGGGCTGACCCATATATCTACTAGAGCTGCATATCAGCGGGGTGACCCATATATCAACTAAAGCATGCATACCAGCGGGGTGACCCATATATCTACTAGAGCATGCATATCAGCGGGGTAACCCATATACCACGACACACGTTAATAATTACACCTTGAAGTACGAATGTATTTAACAAAATGAAATACACACACCCCAAACTCGATCAATTAATTTTTAGGTTTGGTGACTTTCTTTTACTGTTTTGATACATAAAATCAATCTCCAAAGCAGAGTTACGGTCCTTGCACACCCTTTAACTCGGCTTTGGAGATTGACATAACAGCAGTTTTATATCCAAGTATGACTGTGTTCATTAGGTGTATCAGGACCATAATAAATCTGTAATTGCACCCAGTCTGTATTAGTTTGCGAGAGTTGGAAAAGATGTCTAATAACTATGCAGTCTGTCTTTTGTAAACAGACAGTAAATTCGGGGGGAAGGGGGGGGGGTTCTGTACATAAACTAATGCCAAGGGAAACAACATGAGCTTTGTGTGGAGCTTATACTGGAGGCATGTTTATCCATAAGATGACGGGTCTTTCTTCTTAAAGATTTACGAAATACGATAAAATACAATAGTTATCAAATTAAAACATGCTTTTCCTTTTATTGTGAAATTAATTGGCTGTTTTAATATAAAGTATCAAGCTATATAGATAGTAATTACTGATGTGATGTACTGTGCCTGTCTGTTTTGTTTTAGGCAACAATGTTAACTCAGATTTAAATTTACTTGGAACCCATTATGAATGTCATTTCCGAAGACAATTGATTGCAAAGTTTCAAGTAAAGGAGAAGTTTGTTCATCGTATGTCTTTTAATTTTTTACATTTTAAAAACTGTCCTTACACATCCTCTGAGGCAATTTTCACAAACTAAGTCACATTATGTAGATAAAATTTCTTCAGAGAGTGACCCTTGGAATAAAAAAGGCCAATTCAAGATCTGAATTTGTACATAATCATGTACATAATTATTACATATGTTATATGTAGAGAATTTTTTCTCTTGAAAAATGGTGCTTAAGTTAAGTGTAAGGCATGCTCATGCTGTGCAAGTTCAGGCTATTCGTTTTTATGGCCCCCACACCTTCCACGGGAAGATGAATTATTTTGTCCTGTCCGTCTGTCCATTTGGTGCAAGGCTTATGACAGCAGTCGATCCTCTGCAGTTTCAAATGATTGAAATGAAACTTGATAACAATGTTTCGTACCCAGTGTAAGTGTGCAAGACATATATTTTTCCTATAACACATCTTATTGTCTAGTATGATATATAAAATGAATTGATTTATACCTATACAATGTTTCTCTGAAAAAAATATGATAACGTTTAGGTACATTTTGATAATAATTTAATAAATTTGTTTTTCAAATAGTTCTATTATGGATCATTGCCACAGTGTCGGCCTTGAGCATCATTGCCACAGTGTCGGTCTTGAGCATCATTGTCACAGTGTCGGCCTTGAGCATCAGTGCCACAGTGTCGGCCTTGAGCATCATTGCCAAGATCATCATTGCCACAGTGTCGGCCTTGAGCATCATTGCCACGATCATCATTGTCACAGTGTCGACCTTGAGCATCACTGAAGAGATCAAAGTTTTAAAATACGCAAATGGTGCTGTAGATTAATACACGTACATATCTTCCTTATTTACTGGGTCGATACGGCCATTGCAAACTGTTAGTATATATCTTCCTTTATTTACTGGGTCGATACGGCCACTGGCAAACTGTTAGTATATAAACTTCCGTTATTTACTGGGTCGATACGGCCACTAGCAAACTGTTAGTATATAAACTTCCTTTATTTATTGGGTCCATACGGCCATAACAAACTGTTAGTATATATCTTCTTTTATTTACTGGGTCGTTACCGCCACTAGCAAACTGTTAATATACATCTTCCTTTATTTACTGGGTGGATACCGCAACTAGCAAACTGTTAGAATATATCTTCCTTTATTTACTGGGTCGATACGGCCACTAGCAAACTGTTAGAATATATCTTCCTTTATTTACTGGGTCGATACGGCCATAGCAAACTATTAGTATATATCTTCTTTTATTTAATGGGTCGATCAGCCATAGGAAACTGTTAGTATATATCTTAACTTTTTAATGGGTCGATCAGCCATAGGCAACTGTTAGTATATATTTTCGTTTATTTACTGGGTCCATACGGCCATACCAAACTGTTAGTATATATCCTCCTTTATTTACTGGGTCCATACGGTCACTGGCAAACTGTTAGTATATATCTTTCTTTATTTACTGGGTCGATACGCCCATAACAAACTGTTAGTATACATCTTCCTTTATTTACTGGGTCGATACGGCCACCAGAAAACTGTTAGTATATATCTTCCTTTATTTAATGGGTCGATACGGCCATAGCAAACTGTTAGTATAAATCTTCCTTTATTTACTGGGTCGATACGGCCATAGCAAACTATTAGTATATATCTTCCTTTATTTAATGGGTCGATCAGCCATAGGAAACTGTTAGTATATATCTTCCTTTATTTACTGGGTCGATACGGCCACTAGCAAACTGTTAGTATATAAACTTCCTTTATTTACTGGGTCGATACGGCCATAACAAACTGTTAGTATATATCTTCCTTTATTTACTGGGTCGTTACCGCCACTAGCAAACTGTTAATATACATCTTCCTTTATTTACTGGGTGGATACCGCAACTAGCAAACTGTTAGAATATATCTTCCTTTATTTACTGGGTCGATATGGCCACTAGCAAACTGTTAGTATACATCTTCCGTTATTAAATGGGTCGATACGGCCATAGGAAACTGTTAGTATATATCCTCCTTTATTTACTGGGTCCATACGGCCACTGGCAAACTGTTAGTATATATCTTTCTTTATTTACTGGGTCGATACGCCCATAACAAACTGTTAGTATACATCTTCCTTTATTTACTGGATCGATACGGCCACTAGCAAACTGTTAGTATACATCTTCCGTTATTAAATGGGTCGATACGGCCATAGGAAACTGTTAGTATATATCTTCCTTTATTTACTGGGTCGTTACGGCCATAACAAACTGTTAGTATATATCTTCCTTTATTTACTGGGTCGATACGGCCATAGCAAACTGTTAGTATATATCTTCCTTTATTTACTGGGTCGATACGGCCACTAGCAAACTGTTAGTATATATCTTACTTTTTTAATGGGTCAATCGTCCATAGCAAATTGTTAGAATATATCTTCCTTTATTTACTGGATCCATACGGCCATACCAAACTGTTAGTATATATCCTCCTTTATTTACTGGGTCCATACGGCCACTGGCAAACTGTTAGTATATATCTTTCTTTATTTACTGGGTCGATACGGCCACTATCAAACTATTAGTATATATCTTCTTTTATTTAATGGGTCGATCAGCCATAGCAAACTGTTAGTATATATCTTCCTTTATGTATTGGGTCGATACGGCCATAACAAACTGTTAGTATATATCTTAACTTTTTAATGGGTCGATCAGCCATAGGAAACTGTTAGTATATATTTTCGTTTATTTACTGGGTCCATACGGCCATAGCAAACTGTTAGTATATATCCTCCTTTATTTACTGGGTCCATACGGCCACTGGCAAACTGTTAGTATATATCTTTCTTTATTTACTGGGTCGATACGGCCATAACAAACTGTTAGTATATATCTTAACTTTTTAATGGGTCGATCAGCCATAGCAAACTGTTAGTATATATCTTCCTTATTTACTGGGTCGATACAGCCATAGCAAACTGTTAGTGTATATCTTCCTTTATTTACTGGGTCGATACGGCCATAGCAAACTATTAGTATATATCTTCCTTTATTTAATGGGTCGATCAGCCATAGCAAACTGTTAGTATATATCTTCCTTTATTTACTGGATCGATTCGGCCATAGCAAACTATTAGTACATATCTTCCTTTATTTAATGGGTCGATAAGCCATAGCAAACTGTTAGTATATATCTTCCTTTATTTACTGGGTCCATACGGCCATAACAAACTGTTAGTATATATCTTCCTTTATTTACTGGGTCGTTACCGCCACTAGCAAACTGTTAATATACATCTTCCTTTATTTACTGGGTGGATACCGCAACTAGGAAACTGTTAGAATATATCTTCCGTTATTTACTGGGTCGATACGGCCACTAGCAAACTGTTAGAATATATCTTCCTTTAATCTCTGGGTCGATACGGCCACTAGCAAACTGTTAGTATATATCTTTCTTTATTTACTGGGTCGATACGGCCATAGCAAACTGTTAGTATATATCTTAACTTTTTAATGGGTCGATCAGCCATAGCAAACTGTTAGAATATATCTTCCTTATTTACTGGGTCGATACGGCCATAGGAAACTGTTAGTATATATCTTCCTTGATTTACTGGGTCGATACGGCCACTGGCAAACTATTAGTATATATCTTCCTTTATTTACTGGGACGACAGGACCACTGGCAAACTGTTAGTATATATCTTCCTTTATTTACTTGGTCGATACGGCCACTAGCAAACTGTTAGTATATATCTTCCTTTATTTACTGGGTCGATACGGCCACTGGCAAACTGTTAGTATACATCTTCCTTTATTTACTGGGTCGATACGGCCATAACAAACTGTTAGTATATATCTTCCTTTATTTATATTACTGGGTCGATACGGCCACCAGCAAACTGTTTATATATCTCTTCCTTTATTTACTGGGTCGATACGGCCATAGCAAACTATTAGTATATATCTTCCTTTATTTAATGGGTCGATCAGCCATAGCAAACTATTAGTATATATCTTCCTTTATTTAATGGGTCGATCAGCCATAGCAAACTGTTAGTATACATCTTCCTTTATTTACTGGGTCGATACGGCCATAGGAAACTGTTAGTGTATTTCTTCCTTTATTTACTGGGTCGATACGGCCACTAGCAAACTGTTAGTATATAAACTTCCTTCATTTACTGGGTCGATACGGCCACTAGCAAACTGTGAGTATATATCTTCCTTTATTTACTGGGTCGTTACCGCCACTAGCAAACTGTTAATATACATCTTCCTTTATTTACTGGGTGGATACCGCAACTAGCAAACTGTTAGAATATATCTTCCGTTATTTACTGGGTCGATACGGCCACTAGCAAACTGTTAGTGTACATCTTCCGTTATTTACTGGGTCGATACGGCCACTAGCAAACTGTTAGTATATATCTTCCTTTATTTACTGGGTCGACACGGCCACTAGCAATCTGTTAATATATATCTTCCTTTATTTACTGGGTCGATACGGCCATAGCAAACTGTTAAGGACCGAAGATATCACACGTCCAGTTTTCAGTGCTCTATACTGACCCAAAAACTGACTGAGTGAAGTTTGCAAAGAAACGAAAATAGATAAATAAATAAATAAATAAATAAATAAATAAATGAAAATAATTAAATAAAATAGTAATTAACATAAATAAAAGTAAAATAAATCAATAAATAATAAATCGGACCACTGAATATAACTTTTGGTACAAAAATTCGTTCTGAATTTTAAAAGAACAATATACTCGTAAATATTGTTCAGATGAGTAATTTTTGATTGTAAAGATTTATTCTGTCGAACGTACATTAAGTGTTGTAGTTTGCTAATAATGAAGTAAAATATTTAGTTATCTGACGATAACAATCAAATTCTTAATGTCAACATATTTTGTCATCTTTTTGACGAAAGTTTGTCGTATTTTTAATTTAAAAAGGACAAAAGAAAAAATTGAAATATAACCGGATTAGAGTGTGGTCTTGAGAAGACTTGAATTATGCGTGACAATACTGTGACCCTCTCAAGTGGGATATACCAGACAAGTACTCAATAAAATGGTAGACAACATCAACTAATAGTATTTCAGTGACTTAGTATACTTTCAGTGAATTAAGATAGGGTTAAAGCATTAAATAATTAGAATTGTTCTGGTAAGGATTTAGATAAATGTATTATAAATAAAAGTACGAGTTTCATAATATTTACCTTTATATTAAGAATGTTTCCCACTGTTAAGTGTTTAACAATATGACTATGTTTACTTATATTTATGCGATGCCGCTCACTTCACAAACGATTTTCTTATGCATTTTGCTTACCAAATTTCAGTGAATTTTATCTATGCTTTTTGCAGACGTGACAAGTAAGCGTAAGACGCTAACTTCGCTATCTTTGCTTTTTCGAGGGGTTTTTAATTCCTAACTTGGATTTCCATTCTTTATCGTGGACTAAACATTTTCTTTTAATCAACAACTGAGTTATAAGTGACAATGTCCAAACGTTTGATCGTAAGGTAACTCTTAGATGTAGATGGCACAGAAGCCGATGTGGTGCAGCGGATAAGGTACTCGGTAACCGAAAGGTTCCGGGTTCGATAACCGCCGTGAGTACACCGGTGTTCTGTCTTTCGGATCAGACAGTAAAAACCGAGGTCCCGTGTTACGCTAGGCGTGGCACATAAAAGATCCCTTACTGCTTCGGGTGGGTCCGTTCCAACGGTACAAATTTCTTTGTAATGCATCGGGGAGATGCCGTCACCATATACGTGAAATAATCGTGGAGTGACGTAAAACAATAATCAATGAATCGGTGGATACTATGGACAGTGTTTGATTGTGTTCAATATAGCCCATAAAGGAACATATAAGTATTTAAATCCCATGTCGAAGTTGTTTTTCTTTTTGGGGGGTTCTTTTTTGGAAAGGGGGTAGGGGAGGGGAGAATCGTTAGTTTTTTGTATAGTTTTTTTGTCCTGTCCTTTGTTTTGGACTATGGTTAGATTTCTGTAGATTTCAAGGACAGACATAAACACATTATATCATTACAAATATTACAGAGACAGGTCAATTTTAATAGATTTAAAACATCATATGTGAAAAACTCCTATAGATAACAATATAGATAAGAAAACATTGAGTTTGTAGAAATTGCCACTATGTACATGTTGTCATGCATTTGACAAACACGGAGACTATCAGGGCGTTGGCACGGCGAAATTTACACGACAATGTCTCAGCGCACCACATGGACTGTGTCATCAAATAAAATCTTTATATAAAGAATGCACAACTACGCGTGGATTAGGTACATCTCGGCATCTTATCTGGTATAATCCTATTGAAAATGATTGACTACGTAAACACTTAGGCACACCACTGCCACATGAAGCTCGTTCTTTATTGATTTATTGGTAATAAATGCTTTTAGAAAGTGAAAGGACGAAGAGATAAAGAAGGGATTATTATAGCATGTGGATGCATTTCTTTCAGAATATTTACACTTCTTTCAAAATACAGGATACAAGTTGAATACATATATTTACTTTTTTCGAAAACTGGTGCATACATTGTGCAACACTCTCTAATGTATGAATAATATAGTATGAATAGAATGTATGAGGTAGCGCAAATGAAGTCAACCTTTTAGTATTTTCTGAACTGTTTCCCTGAAATCTTCATTTTATAGCCTACTTCACTGCTACAGTGTTTTTTCTCATATGTATATAAGATTAACGTTTTTATAACTGACTTGTGAATTACAAACAGAGAAAGTTAAAAGAATTTCAGGACCAAAAGTTTTCTTTATTTACCATTAGCTGCATCTAATTACAGAGGTACAGTGTATTATATCTACTTGAACTGACTCGTTTATTACATGATTAATAAATTTATTACTGACGTCAGTAATACGAGAAACGACAAATCTACACATCTGCTTGGTTTCTGTAATTTTCAAATCATACCAATCAAAAAGTGCTATTGCATTGACATACCCCAGTTATTGACAATAATGAAAAACTAATATCCTTTCATGGTTGAGTGAAACTGCCTTGATTTTCAATCAAGAAAATGAACCCCCACTATTCATTAAGGTAACTCAAACCTATCACTTTAACTCTTCTTTTATAATGGAGACCTATTGTGAATTTTGACTTGTGATTTAATTTAGATAAGTTTTAAATGGCATTTTTCAATACCTTTTGTTGGTTTTAAAGAAAAATAGGAAAAATTGAAACCAATATTTACGACATGCTATTTTGTTAAAATTCGATTAAACTTGACACCTTTAAGTATACGGGCACCTGGTTATATAAATGACACGTCAAAAGTTTGCTGAACCAAAGCCGAAAAACAAGTTGTAACTCTTCAATGTATTATTCTGGAAGTAAGATAAGAACTATATCATTATATGGCATTACGACATACTTTGGTAGTCTCGTTCAAACCAGACGCTCGATTGCCTCCGTAAAACTCCGCCGATTCGGATCGAGTGTCTGACTGAACGAGAATACATACCATGGTTACACGCGTTCTCTGATAAAACATAGATACATGGTACGATGTATCAAAAAGACAATTCTGAAGAATAACTACACACACACACATACACACACACACACACACACACACACACACACACACATTATGTCCTCATTATAACATAATGAGGGTATAACGTGTATGTCAATGGTCTTTACTATACCACAAGGAGGTTATAACGTGTATGTCAATGGTCTTTACTATACCACAAGGAGGTTATAACGTGTATGTCAATGGTCTTTACTATACCACAAGGAGGGTATAACGTGTATGTCAATGGTCTTTACTATACCACGGGGAGGGTATGACGTGTTTGTCAATGGTCTCTACTATACCACGAGGAGGGTATAACGTTTATGTCAATGGTCCTTACTATACCACGAGGAGGGTATAACGTGTTTGTCAATGGTCTCCACTATACCACAAGGAGGGTATAACGTGTATGTCAATGGTCTTTACTTTACCACGAGGAGTTTATAACGTGTATGTCAGTGGTCTTTACTATACCACGAGGAGGTTATAACGTGTATGTCAATCATTCCTCCTATTCTATGAGGAGGCTATAACGTGTATGTCAATCGTTCCTCCTATACCAAGAGGAGGCTGTGACGTGTAAGTCAATGGTCCTTACCATACAAGGAAGAGGATATAATGTGTATCTTAATTGTCCTCACCATACTACGAGGAGGGTATAACGTGTATTTCAATGGTCCTTGCTATACAACGAGGAGGATATAACGTGTATGTCAATGGTCCTTACTATACCACGAGGAGGGTATGACGTGTTTGTCAATGGTCTCCACTATACCACGAGGAGGGTATAACGTGTTTGTCAATGGTCTTTACTATACCACGAGGAGGGTATAACGTGTATGTCAATGGTCTTTACTATACCACAAGGAGGGTATAACGTGTATGTCAATGGTCTCCAGTATATCACTAGGAGGGTATGACGTGTATGTCAATGGTCTTCAGTATACCATGCGGAGGGTATAACGTGTATGTCAATGGTCTTCAGTATACCATGCGGAGGGTATAACGTGTTTGTCAATGGTCTCCAGTATACCATGCGGAGGGTATGACGTGTATGTCAATGGTCTTCAGTATACCATGCGGAAGGTATAACGTGTATGTCAATGGTCTCCAGTATATCACGAGGAGGGTATGACGTGTATGTCAATGGTCTTCAGTATACCATGCGGAGGGTATAACGTGTATGTCAATGGTCTCCAGTATACCATACGGAGGGTATGACGTGTATGTCAATGGTCTTCAGTATACATGCGGAGGGTATAACGTGTATGTCAATGGTCTTCAGTATACCATGCGGAGGTTATAACGTGTATGTCAATGGTCTCCAGTATACCATGCGGAGGGTATGACGTGTATGTCAATGGTCTTCAGTATACCATGCGGAGGGTATAACGTGTATGTCAATGGTCTCCAGTATACCATGCGGAGGGTATAACGTGTATGTCAATGGTCTTCAGTATACCATGCGGAGGGTATAACATGTATGTCAATGGTCTTCAGTATACCATGCGGAGGGTATAACTTGTATGTCAATGGTCTTCAGTATACCATGCGGAGGGTATAACGTGTATGTCAATGGTCTTCAGTATACCATGCGGAGGGTATAACGTGTATGTCAATGGTCTTCAGTATACCATGCGGAGGGTATAACGTGTATGTCAATGGTCTTCAGTATACCATGCGGAGGGTATGACGCGTATGTAAATGGTCTTCACTATACCATGCGGAGGGTATGACGTGTATATCAATGGTCTTCACTATACCATGAGGAGGGTATAACGTGTATGTCAATGGTCTTCACTATACCATGAGGAGGGTATGACGTGTATGTCAATGGTCTTTACTACACCACGAGGAGGGTATGACGTGTATGTCAATGGTCTTTACTACACCGTAGTAACTTGTTTATGTGTTATGCGGGTCAAAATCGACAACTTACAACTTGCTTATTGTTTGTTATACAGATTAATACCGACAACTAGCAACTTGCTTATTGTTTGTTATACGGCTTAATACCGACATCCAGTAACTTGCTTTCTGTGTGTTATGTGGGTCAAACCGACGCTCGGTAAATGAAATGTACATTATGGAAGTCAATGCCGACAATTAGTTAACCGTTTACTGTGCATTAATTGGTTCAATATCAACACCAATACAATACTGACCTATAGCATTTCAAGTATACACAGAAAAGTTCGTACAGTAATACTTTGTAACATGTTTTGAAATGTATATTCAGTAGTTTTTGGTTAACTATGGTCATCTTAATGATTGGTTGATTGGTGTTTTACGTCGCTTTCAACAATTTTTTCATTTATATTGTGACATGGAAGCAGGAGGTAAACAACCTATTAAACATAGTGGCCCAACCCGGGAATTGAACCCAGATTGTCGGCGCCGGAAGCCAAGAATTTAACCACTACACCAAGCCTGCCCCTGTCATCTTAAATATGTTTACTTGTTTTATTCAAATGGTGAATGGAAATCACTGACCGACTGTAACGTGAACGGCATAGCATGCGAGTCCAAACCGATAGACTTTTACGTGAACAGTATAGTCTTTGGAGGATTGTCGGCATTTTGCTACTGCACATCGTTGAATACTAAGAGACTGTAACGTGGACGGTAAAGCATCAGGGTGAATGCCGACAGACCATTACATGAATGATTATACATGTGAATGAATACCGACAGACTTTAATTTGAACGACATAGCATGTGGGTGAATGCCGACAAATAGTAACATGAACGGAAAAGCATGCGGATAAATACCGACAGACCAAAACATAGACGGTTAAATATGTGAATGAATACCGACAGATGTGGACGGGTGAATAGTAACAGTAACTAACTATAACGTGGACGGTAATACAAAATGATCAACACTGAACTTTGCCCTGTAAAACATGGTCATATACCGACAGACTACTCTGAATGGCGTAGCATGTGTGTAAACAATACAATATGCAGATCGATACCTGTTAATTGTATAATATACAGGACATTTTGACTTAATACTTTCTCAGCTTAATTCTATTGAAATATTGTTTTAAATAAGCTACTACCCTTATGGATAATCAGACTATTTAAGATGTATTAACGACAATTTGCTGACATGAAAGCAATATGTGTCACTGTCTGAAGAACAAAATATTTAGTTTCAATATAAAAAAAAAATGAAAAAGAGATAAAACAAGGAAAATACCCAAACTGGTATATAAGTAATATTAAAGACAACGTACTTATTCTGTGTATTATAATTATTGGGAATTGATAAATATTTGTTCATTAAGATTAAAATAATTGTATTTGTTTGTTACCATAAAAAGAAAGAAATAAACAAGTAGACAACACTCAAAATAATAGCAGTGTTGCTCTTACCTTTTTAGGATGAGGATTATTATATCTACCCGCTACAGTAGGGGTGGGTTTGGTCCTTCGGACAGGTGCCCGTCGTTTATTGTAATTGTCCATATACTGGGTTTTCCACATCTTCTCTACTGGAGGAGGCATGTTGATAAATCTATTCTCTTGTGTGAACCAATGAAACGCAAATTTCTCCTCACCGACAAGTAAATAATGTCATTACCACTTCAAATGAGACGAGAGTGAAATTAAAAGTGAGAATCCAATATTTCCAATACAAACGTTTTAAACTCATTCAAAGCACTTCGCCTCAATAATAGTTTAATACCTCCAATTTTAAATGCCATAACAAGCCAATCTTTAGAATGGCTCGATTTTCGTGTAGTATTAACCCCCTTTTCATGACTTTCTTTGCTTGATTTTAACAATATTATGATCAATATCCATATATATATAACCAAGATAACGTCAGTATATACACGTATTACTTATCAACATGGGCAAAGAATGGGGGGGGGGGGGGGGGTGTTAGTGATTTTCAAACATTTTGTGTCGTTTTATTGTTATGTAAAAGTTTTGCGCCAAGTTCTATTTTATTGGATTTCAAAGATTTTTTTCTTCGTTTCTTTTTTTTTTGGCATAGGCCAGTTCTGGAATGCCGAATGACAGCGGTTTAAACTCACTTGAACCCAAATATTCCATGTAGAGACGCAACTGAGTATTCATTTACTGTCTTTGATCTGATTAGAATTTTCCTGTTGCAAAATTTACATCGACGTCTTATGATTTCGTCTTATTTTATGATTATTTTTCTTTTTGTATATTTGAGTCAGCACTGGCATGTTGAGGGGTAGCACTTCCTCGCTGTGGCATTTTTTTCCCTATTTCCTTTTGCACCGAAAACATATTGTTGACCATTCGTTTGCTGAACATCGTAGTATTTCAAATCTTCATTCAAAAGTTATTTGAAAATTTTATTTCCTAACTTTATTTTCTTGAGAATTATGAGGATTTTGTTTAATATGGCCTGCTCCGACGTGCTTAGGGGTGATGATTCAAAGTTTATAATCAAGTGTCGGTAGTCAAAAAAGCATTAAGCATGAGAAATCAGCTTTCTAAGGTTGTAAAGCTTGTAATTCCGGTACTGTCTACATTGCAAAGTATGAAGCATTTGTAGTAATTTGATTTTTAAACATTTATTCAATAATATATGAACGAAATCAAGGTGAAATTGTTTGGGCATACTAGTATATGTTTCTGCATCCGCCCCTGACCCACTGGAGATGCTAGCCAACAGTCATATATACTTCATGTCACTAGCTATGTTTGTTATATAATGACCGACACTAGCTTCATCGACTGTATAGCAATGCCTCTTACTGTATATATTCCATGAACCATCTAATGGCATCAAGAATTACTAGCTTTGTTTTTGAAGTCACGTCATTTATACAGGTTTACCCATTAATTAGCCCTGCGGTCAAACTCATCTTCTGACACCAGATTTCCCGATACGTACATGTAGTATGAAAACATTGAAATGATTGATGATTAACATTGATAGTGTTTGAAAACAGCCACTTGAGGTGACTTGACATCATGGGGCGACTTGACCGATATTGGGTGATTTTGGGCGACTTAACCTCGGGGCGACTTAACCCGACTCGGTAGTCTGTTTTTGTAAAACACAGACATAGTGCTCTCTAATTATCGTCTTCTTTCAACAACAAATTACCTTACGATCAGTTGTAATATATATATCATACTGCATGTATGTCACGTTTTTTTTTGTACAAAGGTTTTTTTGATTTATTTTAGCAATGTTGCAAGAGTCGGTTGAGTGGTATTTTTTATACTTTGTATTTTTGGACATCCTTATTTTCAATCGTAAGAGGCCAAATGGCCGAAACTTTACGAAAAGAGTGTACGGTTTTATCATTTACATATCGACTTCCCTCTGGAAAAAATTAGTTGTGTGGTAAATTTCTAGAGTATAAGAATTAGAACACACACCGTTTGAATTTTCTCTTCTTTTTCTCACAAAACTTCAGGAGTCACATCTCTCTCTCTCACACACACACACACACGCGCGCACAACCACACACCAAACATACACCCAGACACAGATACACACACCGGCAAACACACATACACACACATACAAACCATGAGCACAATCATAACCTTTACCTATAAGGATTTAATTAACGATTACCAGATAATCCCAAAATTAAGCCGAATGCTTCTCTGAGGCGCGTTGCGCCGATAGGGGGTAGATGCGGGAAGGGGTCATCCCCTCGCACGTGTGGGGTTCTCATAGGACAAATTTGGAAAGTTGACATAAAATTACGCAATTGGATTCTTTTCTGCTTCATCTATTGTTTTGTTTAAGGTTTTTTTTTCTTTGTTTTGGGTTTTCTTTTTCTTTTTCTTTTTTTGGGGGGAAGGCGGTGGTTGGTTCTTGGGGAGGGGGGGGGGGGGAGGATGCAAAGTCGTTTAGGATTTGCCATTTCGTCTAAATGAACGTTACGCCACTATATAATCATAGTTTCCTCCATTCTATAGTTTTTGACATGTCCTAACGTTGGATGTGCAAATTGAATCATCCTTGCGTGAAAAAAAGGCTAGCACCAATTGTATTGGACATGAAAAGCTTTATTATAGAAAATATAAGTGAAATATAAAAAAATATGTCTAGTATGCATCATGGATGAATCAGAAAAAAAATTCAAGCGAGATAACTCCCTTCACTGTCTAGACTAGGGTTATTAGCTCTGTCTTCGAACGGCATATAAATCGATTTCACACTTGTATGGCATATACATAGGCAATGAACATAGTATGTAAAACAAAATCCCATATTGTTATAAAATTTTCTGTCGTTACTGCCCGGGGGAAGGGGCACGCAATGCATACCTAATTCCACTTTTACATGAACTGGATTATTATCGGATTGATATATTAGATGAACTGAACCATATCGTATAGCAAGCTGGTAATAGATTTTTTTTTCTCAGTTTTCCATTACAATTTAAAATTCTTCAGTGCTACCTTAAAATGCACGACGCTTTGGAAAAAAGTCATTACAAGTCGAAATGAAAATTTGTTTCTAAAGTTTTGGGTAGAATTCAAATATTTCTTCATGGCTCGGTCACTTGTAATACTTTGATTTGTTCAAGGACTTATATGTGTAAACTTGTTTTAAGAAATCTTAAAGCATTTCGTTCATATTACGTGCATATAGACAAATATTTAAGATTTAACAATAACTAAACGAAACTCGAAAATAACCTATTCAGACAAATATAAAGCGAGGTAACTCTTTGTTACAATCAATAAAACGCTTTTAAAAACTTCATAATTTGTTCAACTAAATATGAAAAGCAAATATTTCACTGAGCCATTTTTTCTGACTCAGAAATACACATTTAACTTGCTTTAAAAATCATTTATCATAAGTTTTCCATATTTGGAATAAAACGCATTTTTCCCAAAACTTGTAAAAGGAGAGTAACTGAACCGTATTAAAACCATTGTTTCAAAATCTTATATTATTGCATAGCTATTTGATATATATGACATCAACCTTCTTATAAAAATTTCCAGAATACTACAGGACAACAACTGTGATATATTTTACTCGCCCAACATTAAGTTCATCATATGCATTCCTGCGCATGCTTAAAGTTAACGAAATGTGAGCTGCACGGCAAACTATTACGGTAAACTTTCATTCGAAATTCCGACAGCTCCCTATACTGCGTATTTGTAATGAAATTCCAAAATATAGATATTATTGACAAAAGCTGTCCCTTTTCATTTATAGCCAATTATTATCTTTTTACGATTTTCTACGCATTATGTCAAACCAGTACTAAAACATATAAAACTTGTGATGAAGTAGTCTTGCAAATATCACATCCCAGACTTTCTTAATTGAGCTAATATTTACAAGTGAATGTGCTTGACATGCCGTGTAGAAGTAGTACCCTCTACGATTTATCCCAGTGAAAAAACTGGTTCCGGTACATGGGAATTGTAAACTTTATATAAATGATATCAAGTACAAAAACTTGTTTCTGGATCCCGGATCCACTTGGATCATCTAGCTGACCCCCAACTTACAATGACTTGCAAACATAAAATAAAATAATTAGGAAGCTGAATAACTTTTAGACACCTAGCTATAGAGTAGATTATAAACATTTTTGATATCTTTCCTGTTTGCACTATGTAAATGTTGTGAAATTGAACGACAGGAGACTGCAGGAGACACTCCATCCCATCACGGTCTACAGGAGACACTCCTTCCCACCACCTGGTCTACAGGAGACGCTCCTCCCCACCACCTGGTCTACATGAGACGCTCCCTCCCACCACCTGGTCCACAGGAGACACTTCTCCCCACCACCTGGTCTACAGGAGACACTCCTCCCCACCACCACGGTCTACAGGAGACACTCCTCCCCATCACCTGGTCTGCACGAGACAGTCCTCCCCACCACCTGGCTTACAGGAGACACCCAACTCCACCACCTGGTCTAAAGGAGATGCTCCTCCCCGCCACCTGGTCTGCAGAAAACACTCCTCCCCACCACCTGGTCTACAGGAGACACTACTCCCCACCACCTGGTCTACAGGAGACACTCCTTCCCACCACCTGGTCTACAGAAGACACACCACCCCACCACCTGGTCTACAGGAGACGCTCCTCCCCGCTACTTGGCCTACAGGAGACACTACTCCCCACCACCTGGTCTACAGGAGACGCTCCTCCCCACCACCTGGTCTACAGGAGACACCCCACCCCACCACCTTGTCTTCAGGAGAGGCTCCTCCCCACCACTTGGTCTACAGGAGACGCTCCTCCCAACCACTTGGTCTACAGGAGACACTACTCCCCACCACTTGGTCTACAGGAGACACTCCTCCCCACCACCTGGTCTACAGGAGACACTCCTCCCAACCACATGGTCTACAGGAGACACTCCTCCCCATACCTGGTCTACAGAAAACACTCCTCCCCACCACCTAATATACAGGAGACACTCCTCCCAACCACCTGGTCTACAGGAGACACTCCTCCCACCACTTGGTCTACAGGAGACACTCTCCCTATACCTGGTCTACAGGAAACATTCCTCTCCACCACCTGGACAACAGGAGACACACCTCTCCACCACGTTGTCTATAGGAGACTAGTCCCCACCACCTGCTCTACAGGAAACATTCCTCTCCACCACTAGGTCTACAAGAGACGCCCCTCCCCGCCACCTGGTCTAGAGAGACGCTCCTCTCCACCACTAGGTCTACCTGTGACTCCTCCCCACCACTTGGCCTATAGACGTCATTCCTCCCTACCACCTGGTCTACAGAAGATACTTCTCCCCACCACCTGGTCTACAGGAGACACTTCTCCCCACCACCTGGTCTACAGAAGACACTCCTCCCCACCACCTAATTTACAGGAGACTCTTCCCAACCACCTGATGTACAGGGACACTACTCCCCACCACCTGGTCTACAGGAGACACTCCTCCCACCACCTGTCGTACAGTAGACACTTCTCCCCACCACCTGGTCTACAGGAGACACTTCTCCCCACCACCTGGTCTACAGAAGACACTCCTCCCCACCACCTAATTTACAGGAGACTCTTCCCAACCACCTGATGTACAGGGACACTCCTCCCCACCACCTGGTCTACAGGAGACACTCCTCCCACCACCTGTCGTACAGTAGACATTTCTCCCCACCACCTGGTCTACAGGAGACACTCCTCCCACCACCTGTCGTACAGTAGACACTTCTCCCCACCACCTGGTCTACAGGAGACACTCCTCCCCACTACTTGGTCTACAGGAGACACTCCTCCCCACTACTTGGTCTATAGTAGACGCTCCCTCCACCACAAAGTTTTACCTTTAGTTTCTATGGTCCACGAGTGTCCACCAAGGTATTTTGTTGTGAATGTGACTGTAAAGAAGCACATATGTAATTTTCGTACTTTTTACCCTTATTATAGTTTTTCACAATTCGAGCCTATATATGATAAGGTTTGTAACGTCTTCAATATTAATAATGTTCGCTAGGTAAGTTTGTCAAATTTTGCTTTGAATCATTGTACTAGGACTGCATAGTGGTTGTTATGTGCTGTATCGATTTGGTAAAGCAAAAAAAGATATCAAGGGCTTAGCATGAATCCGACAGTTTACACAATGTTTCTTTTTCTATTATCTCATGATAGTGTGCGACGACGGGAGATCGAGACTCGGTCCTGTCGCTTATTAATACAGACACGATACCAACTTTCAATGGAACAAAAGGGAGCACTCGATTCTCTTTCATTCCATAATACGCGAGTTATAATTGACTTTGAAAGTGGTTCGAAATACAATATATATAAAGCTATGTTATTTCTTCATATAAAATGTATATGTATGTTTGAATGCAAATCAGTATTGGACACTTACGTCGAGTATACGTGATAAATAGCAAATCTTGGCTGATGCTCGCCTTCCCGCCTTTATTGTGTAGAAAGAGGTATAAAACATGGATGTTCAAGAAAGGAGCACAGAAGGTAAACTCCAATAAATATCTTCAAAAACTTTGAAAACTTTCTTAACTTAATTTAACCCCATAAAATACATGTCGTAATTCAGATTAAGGTGTGAAATTTGGCATTACATATGTGCGTTATTGCAAACATGTTGATAAGTTGAAGTATGCATTACATTAGAATGCTTATTTGTATAGGATATTGTGGAGCATTTTTCTTTTACCAACCCTTGAACATATTCCCGAACATACAAATGAAATAGGTGATAATCGATAAAAATATACACATTTTACCGAGTGTAAGAGTGTCAAGCGAAAAAAAAAAGATAAAATCTAAAGCAAAGACAAATACCAGAAAATAGAACGGTATGTACAGTCATCTTGTAAGAACCATTTTCTTTATATATCTGATGGATGTACCTTAATGTTCGTTACATGATATGACAATATACACTGTAACTGATGTAATGTAGCACGCTAGACATTCGCGGACCCCTGAACATCCAAGGTAAGACCAAGTGATCACGAGGAGTAGGCGTCTCCCGTTTGCCTAGTGGCAGCATCTGCTATACATGCTTTAACAGATGTTTAAACAAATGAGACAAGTTTGTAATATTGCACACATGAAATGAATGTGGACCAACATATTCATTGGAAAGAATGGAGATATTTGAAATGTTCAAGTTTCAAGTCAAATAAGGAATGTATATGGTATTTGCTGTATTCGCTGACAGACACATTTAGCGCGTCAGTATCGTAGTCTTTACAGATCTAGAGTACTCATCCTTGTCTCGTTCTTACAGTTTCATAAAAAAAACCCCTTTTATTGAACCAACGCAATAATCAGGTGTACTGTAATATAAATTTATATCCAATCTATACAACAGATTATATCTGTACTGCAATTCCTCAGAAACATTCCACCATCTACACAATCAGTTCTGTGTGAATTAAACATTTGTAAAAGTAACATAAATTAATAACATGAGCTTTAATAAAATACATTCAGAAAATTCAAACGTGTTGCGTACAAATAAGTTATGTAGGATATTGCCCAAGGACATTAAACATTCTCCTTAACAATTCAAGCTCGTGATATCATTGGACGGCAATCCTGGCTCAGTGGGCTGCCAAATTAGTGTATCCATTACCAATTGGATGTAGTTAGACTACTTGTAAAGCCAGTAATACCTATGTCGATTGAAGTGTAATCTATAACCAGAGCCTGTGATCCGTGGGATTAATGATATACAACTTATACTTCTTATTTATTTTAAAGGGTATACTTGTATATAATGACGAGATATAACTGTATCTAATGTGTACGAGTACCATAAGAACGTGGGACTAAACATGCCAGCCAGAAGCTACGGGGATTATTTCTGTATGAGGGAATTTATGATGATGGGTGAATGTTGTATTACAATTCAGCAATACTACATGTATATATTTTGTGAACTCTCTGTATAAAGTGAATTCATGCATCATCACCGCCTTCTTCAATGCAGCGGCATCATAGAGGTTCGTTTGTATATGAATTGTATTTTAGTGATACTTGTCAGTTTCGCATCCTTTTTACCTTTTCAGCGGACAAGTCAGAAACATTCCGAGTTCTTCAGTGTTTCCAAATATTTTGATAACTCGCGAAGTGGCGTAGTATGATTAGAACCAGGTATATACAATACTCAAGCTTTCTGAAGCAAAGTGCGTCGGTCTTTCCATTGGTTTGTGTAGAAGTTAATACATACCACAGGTGTTACAAAAGCACTCTAGAGATCTAGAACTATTGCATATTGTTTTAATGCATTTCTATAAGTATTGGCAGATTTTCTCCCCGTTATTATTACAATAGTATAGGGTATAATTGTCATAAGATCATTGCAGCAGGTGCTTTAAGTTTCTTTGATCACACACCATTCCATATACTATCAATTTTCGTTCTTTAATGTGTTTGTAATTGTTTTTACTTTTGATCTTCTTAATTTGCTACCACATTCCATGAGCTCCAATAATCTCTACAGTCTTAATATAAATAATCACATTTAGTTGGTGTGAACGATCGCTGCCTTATAGCTTAATTAGAAATCGGACGATGTACATTGCAGGTCATTGCCTTTTCATGGGATCCGTAAATGTCCATTCCCATTTGTTGTTAGTGTCAGAAAGATGAATAAATTAAGGTCGTATTGAACAGTGTTATTATGGACGATGTTCCATTTTTGTGTTAGTTAATTTACTTCCTGTTGGTATTGGTGATTGCCTCATGATACTGTAGGTGATGATCTGTAAATATCAGCGATTATTCAGGGTTTTTGGTTGAGATAAAAACATCATGTTTGGTATTGGTGATTGCCTCATGATACTCTAGATGCTGATCTGTAACTATCAGCAATTATTCAGGGTTTTTTTGTTGAGATAATAAAATCCTTTTGTTCGTGGTTGCTGAATTTTATTTGTATGGATAACTGCATTCTGTTGGTATTCTGTTTGTATTGATACCGGTACATCCTGTTTGTATTGATACTTACATCCTGTTTGTATTGATATTTAGATCCTGTTTGTATTGGCACTATTATCCTTTTTGTATTGATACTTACATCCTGTTTGTATTCCAACTTAAATCCTGTTGGTATTGCTACTTACTTCCTGTTTGTATTGATACTAATACTTACATCCTGTTTGTATTCGTACTTACATCTTATTTGTATTGATACTTACATCCTGTTTGTATTAGTACTTACACCCTGTTTGTATTGGTACTTACATCTTATTTGTATTGATACTTAAATCATGTTTGTATTGATACTTACATCCTGTTTGCATTGATACTTACATTCTGCTTGTATTGGTACTTACATTCTGTTTGTATTGTATTTACATCCTGTTTATATCAGTAGCTGCATTCTTTTTGTATGTGTAGTTGCTTGTTACTACATCCTGTCGGTACGTATTGGTACATTATGTTTGTTCAGTTCAATTCTTTATTACTTTATACCATATGGTATATCAGTGTACATATATGCAATATATATACAATATATACAAAATACAATTAATTATTATAAAACATTGGTGAGTAAGTCATGTAACACAGAGAGTGAATTAGATATTTGTGGCTCTTAGTTTGCTGGCAGAATAAAGGGATTTTCCCAACTGGGACAATTCTATGACATTTTGTGCGCTTAAAAGTTGCTCTAATTTAGAAACACTTGGTCGTCTGAAGTAATATGGTTTGATATATATAAAGCGTAAGTTATTATAAAATGGACATTTCAAAATAAAATGAAACTCGTTTTTAATTTAATTACAAAGCAGACATGTTCTATTGTTACTTGGGATGTATGGTTACTGTTGATCTGAGTAATTGTGATTTGTTAGACATTTATCTATATTTCATGTGGATTAATTTCTTGCATCAAGCTTTTCATAGATTTGTTTTGCCACATAGTAACTCAACAAGTCGGGTGTAAAATCAGTGATGACTCACATATCAATATTTACTTTAAAGTAGGTCGCAGGTACATGTAATTATGTGTCGTGACATTTCATTTCTTCATTTTTAAAAATGTATAAGAAAATATCGATAGATTTTGTACAAATGTATGTCTTAAATGCTAAAGATTAGGTTTGAGTTAATACGAAATAACGCCTTGCTTGATATACACTGTCCACAGGTGTATTACAGTGAGTACTACAATGCTAAAGATTAGGTTTGAGTTAGTACGAGATAACGCTTTGCTTGATATACACTGTACACAGGTGTATTACAGTGAGTACTACAATGCTAAAGATTAGGTTTGAGTTAGTACGAGATAACGCTTTGCTTGATATACACTGTACACAGGTGTATTACAGTGAGTACTACAATGCTAAAGATTAGGTTTGAGTTAATACGAGATAACGCCTTGCTTGATATACACTGTACACAGGTGTATTACAGTGAGTACTACAATGCTAAAGATTAGGTTTGAGTTAATACGAGATAACGCCTTGCTTGATATACACTGTACACAGGTGTATTACAGTGAGTACTACAATGCTAAAGATTAGGTTTGAGTTAATACGAGATAACGCTTTGCTTGATATACACTGTACACAGGTGTATTACAGTGAGTACTACAATGCTAAAGATTAGGTTTGAGTTAGTACGAGATAACGCTTTGCTTGATATACACTGTACACAGGTGTATTACAGTGAGTACTACAATGCTAAAGATTAGGTTTGAGTTAGTACGAGATAACGCTTTGCTTGATATACACTGTACACAGGTGTATTACAGTGAGTACTACAATGCTAAAGATTAGGTTTGAGTTAGTACGAGATAACGCTTTGCTTGATATACACTGTACACAGGTGTATTACAGTGAGTGTTACAGCTCTGTGTCGATTTTTGGCCATGGGTTACACTTAACACATTACAGATCACATACCTAGTCCACACAAATGTGTTTGATTAGATATAATGGTAACGTATGTTATAGGTAATAGTTGATATTGGAGAATATTCATCTCTAGATCTAGATATTTAAAAACGTATATCATATGCAATGAAACTATGTCTTTTAACTTAATTCCTGACCATTCTATGGGTTGTTTCGTCCTTTGCGTTAGTAATACAATGTAGCATGTACATAAATGCTGTCTGTAATGTATACATTATAATCCTGGGAGTAAGTCATATCATCAAAATGTTGTCCAGTCTGTATACATTTTATATATAGTCCTGGAAATTATATCACCCAAATATGTTCTTGAACCACTTCATATTATGTTCCACAGTTTACAATGTATGACCAAATGATGATGAAGAATTTTATATTATAAAACTCGAGCACCAGATCTGTTGAATGGAAATAAAAGTACGTGTTTCTGTGAAGTTTATCAAATCAAATAATTGTCGGAGTGAGAATCTTGATCCTTTTAAGTTAAGCTACTTGTTTTATCCGATACAATACCTAGCACCAGCTCTAAATCGTGGGCCACAAGTTTTGGATTATTTATGACCGTAGAGACCGATGAAAATCTCACTAATTGAATTTATCAACAGGTAAATTGCCATCACACAATTAATCTACGTCGAGTAGCGCAACCCTGAATATTTCATGATTATAGCTAGGATTCAAATAAAGACTTCTCCGAATTACCTCTGTCATAACGGTATCATATGGTCTATGATACTTTATCATTCATGGTATAGTGTGAAGGAGAGTTCATGTACATCGCAAAAACTGCCCAAATTTCTCTTGAGACATTTTCATATGCATTTTGAAGGAACATGAGGTATTCGACACTGGGTAGGATTGAGTAAGCTGTTGATACTTATTTATGGTGTGGAAGTCTGGCTGTCAAGTGTACAGATCGTGTCGTTACTGTGATAGACATGACCACGTAACATGAAGTGTCTTTATATGATGCCATTCATGAGAAGTTAACGTGTATCTAGTCTTATAACAATATGCATTTTGTGTGAAATAAATAAAATTACATTGGTTTGCTCAAAATGGAGGAATTGACTTTTGAATAAGATACTGAGATATGTGTAGCATGGATTGCTGGTCTTTTTGGGGAGTGAGATCTCGCGTAAGTCGAGAGAACGATCTCAAGGTGTTAGTAACCGGCAAGAAGGAGTTACCTAAAATAGTACGTATACATACATTTGTTGGCTCTGTTATTTCCTTAGTGGAACTAATTCCAAGACAAGAATTCACCCCAGAAAAGCTATCTATTGATGATTGATGGATTTTCCAGCGTTAAATCGCTTCACACTCCAAATATAAATTTGGAAATGTTTACCAATAAATTGCATGCACAGTAGTCCGAGATTCTCTGCCCTTCTCTCAGTTTTGATATCGGCGATTTGTGGGAGAGGGTAAGAGAGACTTTGTCCATCAAAAGTTGGGATTTCAGCGATACCAGCGGGTATGGGGATGTACAAGCCTCTGGCGACAAATAAAGGTTTGCACAGCCCCCCGAACCGAATGCAATAAAACTTGACAGGAAGCAAGTACTCAAAGTTCTCTACGTCAACAAATATGGTTGCCCTGACCTCTGAATGGCTTACACATTTTCGACATTTCCTCCGCAACTGTGGCATAGATTTTAACGAAGCTGAACAGGAAGATAAGTTTTAAGTAATCTACCTTGCTTGCATTTTTCGGGACGATAAGTCAACAAAATTGACCACCATGGCCTCTGGTAGGCTAACACATTTCGATTTCACCTCTGCCACTTGACCGGAAGCAGGTACTCAACGTCTCCTAAACAAATTTTTGTTTGAAATAGAATTTTCTTTAAGTTTTATGCTTTGTAGTTCGCATGTTCTTACAAAATATGCCACTGTGTGTAATATAAGTCAGTGTTCTAGAAATCCCATTACCCGTTACCCGTGGTACGTGAAAAAACAGGTCGGGTAACTGAAAAGCTTTAAACCTCTTACTCTCTTGTAAGTAAATTCTGAGTAATATCAATCACATCTTTTCTAAACCTTGTTAATGGAAAAACGACAAAATCACAATCGGAGATAGTGGAACCGAAAAGACTTACAAATACCCCGTACAAGTTCTGATATTATTTAATTGTAAGCTTCCCATCTCAATCTCTGTCGAGAACTAAATATTCACGAAAACTCACTAGCCCCGACGCCTGAGGCTACCAAAATTTACTTGGGCTAGATCTATTAAAATTTTATTTTGAAATACCCCGACTGACTAGTAAAAATAAAGATGTCTCGAGATCAAAAGATGACAAATTGCTAGAGCTGAGATGATTCATCACGACTTTCGATTCGATTCGGCTATACGATCAATTTACAATAACTTCATTTTATAATATTTACTGTTTAGTGATTTTCTTTATCTCTTTTAAATAAAGTATAAAATGAACAAATATCTTTTATTTCTTTAACACTTCTTTAATGATGGCATATTTATGTTATTTGAAACATTTTAATTTTATCAGAGGAAATTCTTAATACAAAAAGAAAACGATCTCTCAAAAATGTAAATGGAACTTTAAAACTTGAAATCAAAATATATCCTCATAAATTTTCTTCTTATGAATCCAAATGATGTCGGATAAATCATCTTAAACGTATGCAATCTATAAGGCAGATCTAGTGATTTACTGGTCATTTTGCTAATGCAATGTAGTCTACAAGTTTCTGTTTATATTTTAGAATACAATACAAATTAATGTACCTGTCTTAATGACGTTTCTATGAAACTACGTAATGGGCGTGTTTAAGGTTGGAGCAGGCGTTTTGGAAGAAGTTTTTCTACAATTTTAAGAAGTATTTTTCGTATGAAAATCATCGTGTCGCTACTGCCGTATCAGAATAAGTACATGTATCGTATCATGAAGGGTGTGTACATGTATGGTTTTAGTCCTACAAATTGCAGATCTGTACGTCATACTTTTCTGTAGTCAATGTCGTGCGCAAAATTTACCGATTTTATGCTTTTCTCAGAATTACACTATGTAAATCTTGAATATGCATTTTTACTTAGAGTAAGTACATTTTTACTCTGGGTAAGTGGATTTCAGTTAGTCCCTTACCTGTTGGTAAGTGGATTTTTGAATAAATTTCTAGAACACTAGGCTTATTAAGCCAAATTAAACCTCTTCTTTTAAATATACAAAAATATAGGTTTCTGGATAACAGAAATCGATTTTCTGTTAGAAAAAAATCAAATTATTCATAACAAAAAACACCCCCCCCCATTTTTATTTTTTAACGAGGCCGTTCTGGGTAAAAATATCTCAAAAACTACAATAGGAAAATTGATCGTTTTTTCGCCAGTGATGAAATGCTAAATAAAAATAATTTTCAGAGAATTGTAGAAAAATTCACCGCTTGGTTCAATTTGGAAGGAAAATGTTAAAAACACTATTTTTAACGTTTTGAAATGTCGTAATCAGATATTATGGGAATTAAATTTCGATATATTAATGTTGGGTAGATACATTTCGGTTAAACTATACTGATTTTATAATTTGTTGATAATTTTATAATATTATTAATGTATGTAAGACGCCGACTATTTTAACGATTACAATCGATCGGCATGCGTTAAAACTTGCGCAGCTCGTTAAAACTCGTACCGAGAATGGCCTCGTTAATATTTAGACATGGAAATCATGATATCAAAAATATTTCACTACATCAAGAAACACCTAAAATGGCCGTTTTAGATACCAGTATTCGTCTCCCGAATTCACTTAATGTGAATTGGATTTAGTAAATATCCAACATACGGTAATTTTTTTTTCACAACATCAGTATACTGCGGGATGAAGTATACCTATAATAAACAACAATGCACATGAATTTACAAGTATACGTACATTCATTCAACATCAACTCACTCAGAAACATATATATATATATATATATATATATATATATATATATATATATATATATATATATATATATATATATATATATATATATAAAATTAATATAGACAATATATCTTAAGAGAGAAGTTCAGATAATTTGTAGAATAACTGTTTGTAATGGAATATTACATTTCTTTAGAACTGTACATATAAATTTGATATGAGATTTAAGGTTTTGACAATTGGAGTATTCAGATTTTGGTGAAAGTTCTTTTTGATAAAACATTTTGAATTTAAAAATTTAAAATTTGAAGGTGTTTCTTTTAAATAATTTATTATCATGTTTGGTGGTGGAAAATGTTTGGTACTCCCCAACCCCCTTCCACGTACACTAATTTTCATGGATAAGTGGCCAAATTATAATAATGATAATAATAATAATAATAATAATAATAATAATAATAATAATAATAATAATAATAATAATAATGATAATAATAATAATAATAATAATAATAATAATAATAATGATAATAATCCGGCTCTTAATATTTGCAGTTTTTCGTCTCTGAAAATAGGAAAAGAATCCGGCTTACAAAAGTCTTCCTGCATCCCCCACCTATAAAAATCAAAAGTATCAGCAAGTCATGTCGTTCTTGCCGGTCCCTTTACGTTCTATTCACGAGTATTTATGAAAGAGTCTTAATCGATTGCGAGTTTGACTGAAAGTATAGTGTAACTATCCGATCACGGTCGTTTAAAGAATTTACTGAAATAATTGTTGATCCATTGGGACATTGCTGTTTGAAAACGGAAAATTTTGTATGGACATTAAACTAATTTCCAACTTAATTGAGAAAAATGCAACACTAATTATAAAAACTTACATATACATATACTGCTAACTTTATGTCCAGGCTATCGCCTAGATATAGATAATTGGATTTTGACGAACAACTGTCCAGCAGAAATATGCGTTCCGATTTTCTGTTTGTTTCTAAAAGTACACATTTTAACATAAAATACATTTGCATGTACATAGACTTGTTTACCATAACATTCAGGCATATTTACATATCGTCCAAGTTTATTTTATGAATGACCAATACATATTTTCGCTTACTGTGTACACCAGAATTAAATGAGGTGTCGAAGGAAAATCTCGTTTGATCTAGTACGGGTTTCATTCTGTGGATTAACTTAAAGACTTCTTCAAGTAAATATTAACATGAAAAGTAAACAGAGTTGGAAATAATGTTCCATGATTAAAAATTGTTGAAAGGTTCACGGATCTATTAACGTTAAGAATATCATGATGGTGAGTTCATTCTGTTTTGTATGTGTGTTCTGTTTTGTATGTGTGTGCTATATTAGCGATGGAAAGAACAATTCAATTATAGTTTAATTTTGTAATAAGCATTTCATAATGAAGATAGATTAATACATGGTACATGTTCAAATGAAGAGCCAATGTGTTTCGTCACTCTGTGACTACCACCTTATCTGTCAAATTTTGATTCATTCCAAATATATAAGCACAAAAAAAAAGAAGAAGAAGAGATTTCTAGCATTGACATATGGTCTATCCAGCATTGTAGACAATGAAGGATTTGGCTTTATTTTGATGCTTCTCATATTATTTTATTATTTATTCAGTACAAAATGTATATAAAAGAGGTGACAGCGCAATTGTGTATCGTACCAAGTCACTGCTTGTTAATCGAGAAAGGTGCATTGTACGAACAAAAAAGACCAAAGCATTATCAGAAATGTCTTGATTTTGATAAAGTTTGTTTATTTAAGTAAGAGCATTTTAGCTATGGATTGTAAACATTGTTAGTTTTGTACATGGTATAACAATGTATACATGCAGCTTTTTGTAGCATGGCGAACAGGAAAGCATGCTTCACAGAGGCACAACTAATTTATTGTCTAGGGAATGGTGACAGCCTTTCCTTGGATAATATGGTCAATAATCTGTTCTGGAATAAAATGAAAATAAGTTACTTCCCTTTCAGCTGCCCCATCTGGAAGCCCTCAATATGATAATCAGTAGAGTATAGAAAGTCTTTTCCTTTATCTAGAGATAACTTGTTGTTGTATAGACACATTTTCCAAAATTAACCGTTTCCGTCGTCTCAGAATCAAAATGTCGTCCCTGTATCATATGTACTCCGTATAAAATATCTTTGATTACAATTAGTACTAGGAAGCAGCCTTTTGGATTTAGCTCACCTAAGCCAGATGCCGGCTGCACAGATCAACAAACCGAACGCATCAATGTGATTTTGGGTTTCATTCTAAAGTCAAATTTTACAATTGAATATGATATGTATGAAATAAATGTAATTGTAAAGAACTGGAAAGTAAAAACAATTTCTAATTTATGTTTTAAAAGATTAAATTAGGAAGAGGTGCAACTATTGTATTACATTTTAAGTTTTGACGGACTTCATTGTTAAAACCGAATGATGGATTTTGATGAACATGAGTAAGAATGAAGTACTCAATGTCCCTTACACGTACTGTTGACTTTTTTGCAGGATCTACCCATGGGGTGGGCCCATGGTATAACAAAGAACTTCCAGGGAGGTGCCGTTTATGCGCTCTAAACAATGTTACACAGAGTGAAAAAATGGGTTTTGTGAAACACGAATGCTCTAGCCTGTAGGCAACAAAGTCCAAATAAGGCAAATTTTGAATTTGAAAGTCACTGTCAAAGTCACAATGTGAATGACCTTGGGGTAATCTGAAAGGACTTTATAAGTGGAGTATGCATGCCAAATATGAAGTCTGTATCTCTATCGGTTCAAAGGTTATGGCGAAGATTAAAGTTGACAACAGACGGACAAAGAAACAGACAGACAGACTGGTCAAAAACAATATATATATGCTTTTGATCTATCGATCCGTGGGTATAAATATGTTATGAGAGTGTTCAAGAATAATGTAGTGTTGATTTTGGTTTCATTCTGAAATAAGATTTAAGCAAAATGAAAAGCATCCATTCATTGAGAATTATTCTAATACTTTCTATGTTTTTTTTTATCTGCTCAAGATACTTAGGTGAGTCATATAAGTCCACTAGTATAGGGCCTCTTGTAGTGAAAGCGGAACCGAAGACGAAGACAATGCAAATACATCAAAACTCTGTCTTGGACTTTGTATAAGAGAAATATTCCGTTACGAAGGATTTATCATTAGCAATTTTTTTCAGACCCTTACTTTTGCCTTGGTGTTTTTCATTTCTATGATGACAAAAGAAGTTCTCCTCAGCATTTCTGCACGTTTTACTAAATAAAAACAATA
Organism: Pteria penguin; assembly: GCA_035048485.1. Taxonomy (NCBI): domain Eukaryota; kingdom Metazoa; phylum Mollusca; class Bivalvia; order Pterioida; family Pteriidae; genus Pteria; species Pteria penguin. The sequence goes on from CM068581.1 coordinate 22,492,635, forward strand.
CAGTAAATAAATAAATAAATAAATATATAAACAGATTAATAAACGAATAACATGTGTTAATAGTAATATCGTGACAAAAGTACAATCTAAATTATACATTGCAAGCTTATCGATGCACTTTATTTCAGGGGCAGGCGTGGTGTAGTGGTTAAGCGCTTGGCTTGCGGCGCCGACGATCCAGGTTCGATTCCCGGGTTGCGCCACTATGTTTAAGAGGTTGGTAACCTCCTGCTTCCATGTCGCGATATAACTGAAATATTGTTGAAAGCGACGTAAAACACCAAACAACCAACCAACCAACACTTTATTTCAATGATAAACATTTGGACAATGTATTTCATGGCGAGGACAGCATAGTGTCAGATGCTACAGTGCATATGCTTACTCCTTTACGCCACTACAGCTAATATTGGGATCTCAAAAAGACTTTTGTTTTCACCTCAAGTCGTATGGGTTTCATGTAATCTCTTACGATTTTAAAACGTTATTAAATACTCGATGTACATACATTTAGAAAAGTTTTTATTTAATAAAAAAAATAGTGCTTGAAATATTGATAAGTACAAATACTTAATAACAATAACCCCGACCGGTGGACCGGCGAAAAAAATCATAGTGAAGGCCGTTTTTAATGAATGATGATAAAATGATTAAAAAAAACAAATAAACATCCGGGTCGAAAAAATAACCACGAAAATTGTCTGGCCAACTCATGTCTTCATCCGCCATGAAAATTAAATATTAATTTGCTCCCTAAAATACAGTTTACTGCTTTGTATTTCAGCATTAAGCAAATCTATGCTTCTGGCATAACAATAGCATGACACGTGCACGAGAAAATATATACACCTAATTATAATGAATAAATAGTTATATATACAAGGGGGTATATGTTAAACAAACGAATTCGTTAATAATAAGAGTGTTTCAATAATATCGATAGTAAGTAAGCGTGTCGGTCTGTCATCAATACACTTTTAAAATCCTTTGAAGGCGAAATCATTAGGACTCCACAGTTACAAAATGTATATGTAAAAGGCTTTTGATATTGTTCTATGAAGATCGATTGTAATGATTGTGTATATTTGTACAACTTGCACAAGGTGCGTTAGGACATTTCTTAAATGGTGAGAGCGACTGTTCTTACTGTTATAGATACGTTATTAAAGTATTGATAAAGAAATATAATAATACGCAATGTGTATTTCCATATCATTTAGAATGTAGAAATTTCTTTTCGTCACCAGAATATGCACAAATGAGATAATTCAAGTATTGTCAAAGGAAATGTGTTTGTTTTTTTCAGACTCCGAGCGGTATACAGATTGGACCTATACGGGTTCCGGTCGCCAGTAACTATGGTAAGTAGAGAGAGAAAAGTACTTATACATACCATGGCAAGTAAAGAGACTGAAATACTTATACAAATTATGGTAAGAAGAGAGAGTGATATACTTATGCAAACTATAGTAAATATAAAAAATGGAAAACCTTTAAAAACCATAGTACGTAGAGAGAGTAAAATACTTATACTAGCTATGGTAAGTAGAGGGAGTAAAATACTTATACAAACTATGTAAGCAGAGGGAGTAAAATACTTATACAATCTCTGGTAAATAGAGAGAGTAAAATACTTACACAAACTATGGTAAATAGAGAGAGTAAAATACTTATACAAACTATGTAAGCAGAGAGAGTAAATACTTATACAATCTCTGGTAAATAGAGAAAGTAAAATACTTATACAAACTATGGTAAGTAGAGAGAGTGAAATACATATACAAGCTATGGTAAACAAAGAGTGTAAAATACTTATACAAACTATGGTAAATATAGAGAGTAAAATACTTATACAAACTATGGTAAATATAGAGAGTAAAATACTTATACAAACTATGGTAAGTAGAGAGAGTGAAAGACTTATACAAACTATGACAAACCATGGTAAGAAGAGAGAGTAAAATACTTATACAAACCATGGTAAGTAGAGAGAGTGAAATACCTATACAAACTATGGTAAGTAGAAAGAGTGAAATACTTATACAAACTATAGTAAGTAGAGGGAGTGAAGTACTTATACCAACTACTGTTTACTTTGAATTTCGTTTTCCAAACAATATACCAAAATTCTCATAATTTGAGACTGTATGATACTTTGTTTGCAAAACGTTGTTAACATGTATGTGTTAAAATCAAACATTTGACTTCTGCATTTCATAGATAAAGCTTTTGTCCGTCTTAATGTATTTAATGCTTTTGAAGTTTAAAATTGCAATCAAGTATACGTAGACCAATGTAGTATAGGGCGTCTCTTATGAATTATTTCATACAATATATTTTTTTCCATTTCTAATAACACACTAGTCAGTTTCCATCTTAAGAACATACAACAATGCTATGTTAATTATGCTTCTTGTTTGCCAGTGTAGCTGAAGAAGAGTAACTCTGGTATCGAAATCAATGCTTCAGACTTCTGTGAAGTTCTTGGCATTATCGATCTTTCTTTTATCTGGTGTTCTGGTGATCGATTTTCTAAAAGCGTAGTATCAGAATCCAATATGGCGGATCACATACTGTTCGGATGACAATTTTGTATAAGGTATGTATATTTGATTTATTACAGACGTAGACAATGAATACAACTACATCATGAATAAGGCACTGAGATCGTACAAGCAACACAGGGAGAAAGAACGTGCTGAGAACCGCCAACTACAACTTAAGACAGCATACCGACGCCGATGGCGTGCCCCTTCTGTGCCGAGTAAGGTGCGGGCATGTATGTCTGCCCCGCCATGCCATTCCGACCACGTGCCTGTTCCACCGCCCTCACGTTCGGGTTCTATATCAGATCCATCGGGAGGTAGTGTTGATCCTATAAGGGAAGTAAGCAATGCCAACGAGACTACAGGGTAATTGTCTTATATCTGATATTACATTCATAAATGTCATCAGTTTGTCAATCAGCAAGTTTAAAACATATCAAGTTTAAAACCTGACGTTTTTCTGATAGCTTTATGGAAAGTACGGTAAAAGGTATTATTTGTTTCTCTGGAAATAGGTGGCGTTGTAAGTTACAGATGTACCTTGGTAGTGACAATGTACCTTGGTAGTGACAATGTACCTTGGTAGTGACAATGTACCTTGGTAGTGACAATGTCACGTTAAAACCACTGCATGGCGTTCACAGGGACTGTGATAGCGCTACTGAACCCAAGGGCGTCAAATATAGTGTGGTTTCAGTGTTCATTTGTTGACAATTTGATACGTTGGCTTACTGGGGAAGGGATGGCCAGTGTGCATAGATACACATATGTCAGTAATGTTGAACATACGTTGGTTTACAGGTGAAGAAAGCCGTTGTGGATAAGTAGATGAGGTAGTCGGCTCGTAACCGAGAGGTTAAGGGTTTGACTCCGGCCGTGGGCACACCACATCTTTCAGATGAGACAGTCAAACCGAGACTCCGTGTCACGATAGACGTGGCATGTAAAAGATCTCGGTATAAATTTGTATGCAGTATATCAGGACTGTATCATTACCATATACATGAAAAAAATCGTGGAGTGACGTAAAACAATAATCCATCATTCAGTTAATCAGTGCTGGAAATAGGGATAGCAGAGCCATGAATAGGTCAGTCATGATGAGTATATGTTGGTTTGCTGAGGAAAAGAGGGGGGGGGGAGCAGAGTCCATGAATGAGCCAGTCATGCTGGATAAACATTGGCTAGCTGGGGAGGGGAAGAGTTAAAAGATAGGCCAGTCATGGTGGATAGAGTCTTGGTTAACTAGGGAGGGGGTTTAAAAGATAGGCCAGACATGCTGGATATAATGTTGGTAAACTGGGGAGGGGGAAAGTTAAAAGATAGGTCAGACACGCTGGATACAATGTTGAGTAACTGGGGAGGGGGAAAGTTAAAAGATAGGTCGGACACGGTGGATACAATGTTGAATAACAGGGGAGGGGGAGAGTTAAAAGATAGGGCAGACATGCTGGATATTATGTTAGCAAACTGGGGAGGGGGAGATTTAAAAGATAGGCCAGACATGCTGGATATAATGTTGACTAACTGGGGAGGGGGAGAGTTAACAGATAGGCCAGACATGCTGGATATAATGTTGGCAAACTGGGGAGGGGAGAGTTAACAGATAGGCCAGACATGCTGAATATAATGTTGGCAAACTGGGGAGGGGAGAGTTAACAGATAGGCCAGATATGCTGGATATAATGTTGACTAACTTGGGAGGGGGAAAGTTAAAAGATAGGCCAGACACGCTTGATATAATGTTGACAAAATGGGGAGGGGGAGAATTAAAAGATAGGCCAGTCATGCTCGATATAATGTTGACAAACTGGGTAGGGGGAGATTTAAAAGATAGGCCAGACATGCTGGATATAATGTTGACTAACTTGGGAGGGGAAGAGTTAAAAGATAGGCCAGGCACGGTGGATACAATGTTGAATAACTGGGGAGGGGGAGAGTTAAAAGATAGGCCAGACATGCTGGATATAATGTTGACTAACTTGAGAGGGGGAAAGTTAAAAGATAGGCCAGACACGCTGGATATAATGTTGGCAAACTGGGGAGGGGGAGAATTAACAGATAGGCCAGACATGCTGGATATAATGTTGACTAGCTGGGGAGGGGGAGAGTTAAAAGATAGGCCAGTCATGCTGGATATAATGTTGAGTAACTGGGAAGGGGGAGAGTTAACAGATAGGCCAGACATGCTGGATATTATGTTAGCAAACTGGGGAGGGGGAGATTTAAAAGATAGGCCAGTCATGCTGGATATAATGTTGACTTACTGGGGAGGGGGAGAGTTAACAGATAGGCCAGACATGCTGGATATAATGTTGGCAAACTGGGGAGGGGGAGATTTAAAAGATAGGCCAGTCATGCTGGATATAATGTTGAGTAACTGGGGAGGGGGAGAGTTAACAGATAGGCCAGACATGCTGGATATAATGTTGGTAAACTGGGGAGGGGGAAAATTAAATATAGGTCAGACATGCTGAATATAATGTTGGCAAACTGGGGAGGGGGAGAGTTAACAGATAGGCCAGACATGCTGGATATAATGTTGACTAACTGGGGAGGGGGAGAGGTAACAGATAGGCCAGTCACGCTGGATATAATGTTGGTAAACTGGGGAGGGGGAGAGGTAACAGATAGGCCAGACATGCTGGATATAATGTTGACTAACTTTGGAGGGGGAGAGTTAAAGAATAGGCCAGACATGCTGAATATGATGTTGGTAAACTGGGGAGGGGGAAAATTAAATATAGGTCAGACATGCTGAATATAATGTTGGCAAACTGGGGAGGGGGAGAGTTAACAGATAGGCCAGACATGCTGGATATAATGTTGACTAACTTGGGAGGGGGAAAGGTAACAGATAGGCCAGTCACCCTGGATATAATGTTGGTAAACTGGGGAAGGGAGAGTTAACAGATAGGCCAGACATGCTGGATATAATGTTGACTAACTGGGGAGGGGGAGAGTTAACAGATAGGCCAGTCACGCTGGATATAATGTTGGTAAACTGGGGAGGGGAGAGTTAACAGATAGGCCAGACATGCTGGATATAATGTTGACTAACTGGGGAGGGGGAGAGTTAACAGATAGGCCAGACATGCTGGATATAATGTTGACTAACTGGGGAGGGGGAGAGTTAAAAGATAGGCCAGTCATGCTGGATATAATGTTGAGTAACTGGGAAGGGGGAGAGTTAACAGATAGGCCAGACATGCTGGATATAATGTTAGCAAACTGGGGAGGGGGAGAATTAAAAGATAGGCCAGTCATGCTGGATATAATGTTGGCAAACTGGGGAGGGGGAGAGTTAACAGATAGGCCAGACATGCTGGATATAATGTTGGCAAACTGGGGAGGGGGAGATTTAAAAGATAGGCCAGTCATGCTGGATATAATGTTGAGTAACTGGGGAGGGGGAGAGTTAACAGATAGGCCAGACATGCTGGATATAATGTTGACTAACTGGGGAGGGGGAGAGTTAACAGATAGGCCAGACATGCTGGATATAATGTTGACTAACTGGGGAGGGGGAGAGGTAACAGATAGGCCAGTCACGCTGGATATAATGTTGGTAAGGCTAGTCATGCTGGATATAATGTTGAGTAACTGGGAATGGGGAGAGTTAACAGATAGACCAGACATGCTGGATATAATGTTGACTAACTGGGGAGGGGGAGAGGTAACAGATAGGCCAGTCACACTGGATATAATGTTGGCAAACTGGGGAGGGGGAGATTTAAAAGATAGGCCAGACATGCTGGATATAATGTTGACTAACTGGGGAGGGGGAGAGGTAACAGATAGGCCAGTCATGCTGGATATAATGTTGGTAAACTGGGGAGGGGGAGATTGAAAAGATAGGCCAGTCATGCTGGATATAATGTTGACTAACTGGGGAGGGGGAGAGTTAAAAAATAGGCCAGACATGCTGAATATGATGTTGGCATACTGGAAAGGGGGAGAGTTAACAGATAGGCCAGACATGCTGGATATAATGTTGACTAACTTTGGAGGGGGAGAGTTAAAAAATAGGCCAGACATGCTGAATATGATGTTGGCATACTGGAAAGGGGGAGAGTTAAAAGATAGGCCAGACATGCTGGATATAATGTTGGCAAATGGGGAGGGAAATAGTTCAAAGGTAGGCCAGTCACGCTGGATATAATGTTGAGTAACTGGGGAGGGGGAGAGTTAACAGATAGGCCAGACACGCTGGATATAATGTTGGCAAAATGGGGAGGGGGAGAGTTAACAGATAGGCCAGACATGCTGGATATAATGTTGGCAAACTGGGGAGGGGGAGATTTAAAAGATAGGCCAGACATGCTGGATATAATGTTGAGTAACCTGGGAGAGGGAAAGTTAAAAGATAGGCCAGACACACTGAATATAATGTTGGCAAAAGGGGAAGGGAAGAGTTAAAAGGTAGACCAGTCACACTGGATATAATGTTGACTTACTGGGGAGGGGGAGAATTAAAATATAGGCCAGACATGCTGGATATAATGTTGACTAACTGGGGAGGGGGAGAGTTAATAGATAGGCCAGACACGCTGGATATAATGTTGAGTAACTGGGGAGGGGGAGAGTTAACAGATAGGCCAGACATGCTGGATATACGTTGGTTTAGTGGGGATGTAAGGGGGGACAGATCCCATGGACAGGACACTAGTGACATATCAAATCCCTAGCTGTCGTAGCAAGAGTCATCATCAGCAGTAAGCATCGCATAGATAGTACCATTCTAAATATGTATGCAGGATACTGTTCTGTATTTATGGTACCTGAATTTATTCCTGACTTGCACGTAAATCTACACCCAAGATCTTTTAAGTGTTTGATACTGAATATTCTGTACAAGGTGGATAAGTTTTAAATTCTCATAAATGTATGACTCCTAACAAAGGAAACAGTTTAATGTCAGAGTTATCTGTCTTATGATATAACTAATAATTTGTTTCCAAGTATCATCGATATTACAGCTAAATATACGAACGGAAAAAAGAAACTGTGGGACGACATAAATTTAATACAAATCGTATTTGTCCAAGATACAGTAAGGAAAATCGAATAATTTCACATTACAATCTTTCATCAAATGAAATGTAGCACTGAAAGTCACAATGTTCATCGTTGATTGACTTCACAGACTAAATAAGGAAAGAGGGTGGCAAGTCACTTTCACATGTTCAATAACGGGTGTGTCCTCCATTTGCGTTTATGGATGCAACACATCGTCTGCGCATAGATGAAATTAAATTCCGTGGAAAATTTTGAGGCATGGACGGCGCATTTGGAATCTGACGTAAGCGTCGCTCCTTCTCATCCCACAGGTGTTCTATCGGTGAAAGGTCAGGTGATACCGCAGGTCAATCTAAGGAATTGATATGCTTTTCTTGAAGTTAATAACGACACACGCAGTGTGCGGCCTTGCGTTATCTTGCTGAAAGGCGATTGGTAGGTTGGTGTTACGGGTAAAAGTGACGACATGAGGACGCACTATTTCATCTCGATAGCGAAGGCCTGTGAGATTACCTCCAATAACAACTAAAAGTGTTCTACTACCAGGAGTAATGACTGATGCTTCCCCAAACCATGACACTTCCGCCTCCCATCTGTCGGCGCTAAGTAACACAAGCATCGACGTAGCGTTCTCCAGGTCTACGGTACACACGTGCACGTCCGTCCGAGCTATCTATGTGAAATCTGGATTCATCCGTGAACAATACACATGACTACTCCCTATTTGTGAATCGAAAATGTCTCCTGCACCATGTTAGTCTCGCAATGCGATGACGTTGCAATAACATAGGTCGAATGGCCGGTCGCCGAGGACGGATGTTTGCGTCACGGAGCCTGTTCCGTCCCGTGCATGGACTTATACTTCGGAGCTCAGGAATGATCCTTGCTATCAGAACAGCTAGTTGAAAGCCATTTCTAAGATGCGTGAAATTGTCTTGTTTTGCAAAAAGCATTTGTTTTTATGATTAAGTAAGGGATAGTCAGTCCACAATGGCAAAAATTTCGAACTTTTTTTCCAACCAGGTGCCTCTTGTATCAAATAAACTAAAACATTCAAGCCTGTCGACTCGGATATTTAAAGGTGGCCTCTCACAATAAAAAGCCGAAATGTTTCGAATTTTTTTTTACGGGAGCGAGGTCGACATAGGTCAACCTCGCTCCCGTATGTTTTATGAATACTAAATGAACGTCTGACCTAAATGTTCTCGCTTACCATATAAAAGAAATGTCATATCGACAAACCGTGACATTTAACTGGCGGCGACCTGCACGGACGGTCAGCAAGGCTGTACAAAACGTGTAAAATCTTTTTTCCTCACTATGCACTTTACATAAATATTTAACACTTACAGCACTAGACGGATTCATTTATTTACATTTTTGCATTTATTTAATTTCTTTACAACAATTTAGTTATGTGTCTATAATTTCATTTTTGACTGATCTTATACAATACGGATGCAAGTCTACATGTATAGTGTAAACATGCATATGTTATTACATTTCATAACATGATCCACTGCAGATAGGAGACGCAATGGTCTTGTCTGACTAAACCGCTTCTTGCCTTATTTAAACCCGTCTTCCATATTCTACCTGGGTGGCATTCGCCCAAGTTCACTGCCCTCAAATTTACACTTTTCCCTGCATCCCACTCCTTCCCTCATTTCTTCTCCTTCCCACCTCACCTCAAAAATAAAATGAAATTCGAAATTAGTATACACTTTCTTGAATTTAGAGTGTTCGATTATAAGTATTTTTACATTTACAGAGACAGAAATGACGAAGAGAAGAAAAAAAACCCCTGTTTTTCTTCAAACAGCATATGTTCTTTTTACCTAGTCTTTCCTTGTGTGGGGGGAGGGGGGGCAGGATAACAGTGATGGACGGGTAAGAAGCTCCGCAATGTTTTGTATGATTTTATGAATGGGGATCCATGTCAAGTCGAACAGTTTCAAACAAACAACATTATTATTAATTCTAATTAATATATGATTTTTAAACATTTTTCGTTCTCTTAACACCTGCGCCTCCCCCTTCCGCTTTTTGCACCTGTCTAAGAGATCTTGGACAAAAAAGCGTCCGGTCGTTCCGTCCGTCTGTATGTACCTCCGTAATTCTGCAGTGCCTAATTACTTTCAATAGAATGTTGTTAAAGTTACCAAAATTCAACAGTAAGTATATCCCCTAAGCGTCATCATGTGACCCGGGGGTAGAACATTGATAGCTATGTTTATTTGCAGCCGGGGCATTCGTGTTTCAAAAACGCAGGTTGTTTAGCTAAAAATGTTACTAGTTCTTGAATTTGTATGAACACCGTACTAGCCCGTAAATAACAATATAAATTATCACAAAAATGTCATATAGTTTTCTGTTTCCGCACTATTATTGATGACAAATGTTTGTAATTGAAATAAGATAAATAAAACAAAATAAAATAAATTAGAATAATACCTTTGTGAATCCGGACGTCAGAAGAGTCCTATAATTTACAAATAACATTATTCAGTATGCACCCACTATGTAGGATCGTGAACAGAATCTTGTGTATAATTTTGAAGATTTCGTTTTCATTCTATACCATTTCCTGTTTGTATGTTACTTATTCGAACACTCCAAAAGATGTGTCAACAAACGGATGTGTAAACTGAAGTGTATTTTTTACAGTAAAGTATGCATGTATCAATAATATATGCTTTCCAAATGTATGGTCTGTTGTGGAGTATTGAAATTTATCTGTTGTAATTTGGAGAAAGGATAGTATTACCTGAATATCGTAAGTTTTCAAATTACCTATATCTTATTGGCCTTTTTACATTTGCAAGGAGAGTGTGGGTTCGTTACAAGTACAACTGAACACACGATACTCGAGGGCGTAGGAGAAGGGGAGCAGCGGGGACACGTGCCCCCCCCCCCCCCTTTTTTTTTCAAAGTGGGGGCACAGACTTTTAGAGTAATATTTAAAGTTTAAATAAACTTAAATAAGACATTTTAAGCGAAGTAAATCTATTTTCTTTTATATTTTTAATGTCCGATTTCTAATCCGTAACTACAAAATTACGGATAAGGTTTTCTGTTTTTACTGGCTGTTGATGTATCCTGATTACGCAAAATGTTGCAACAATCAAAAGTTTCGCCAACAAAATATCTTTCAGATGAGGGGCATACAAATTCTGACCTTTGCAACGGACCCACCCCAAGCAGTGAGGGATCTTTAACGTGCCATGCCTACCACGACAAGGGACCACGGTTTTTACTGTCTCATCCGAAAGACAGGACACCGGCATGACCAGAGCGGGACTCGATCCACGGCCCCCCGATCAGGAGTCCAGCCCGATACCACTAGGCCACGCCGGCTTCTGCTCTTATCTGAAAGATATAAGCAGGTGTAGCCCAGTGGAAGAGTTGTTCGACTTGTGACTAAGAGGTCCGGGTTCGACACCCGTTGGGGGGGGGGGGCACACCGGCGCTCTGTCTTTCGGATGAGACAGTAAAAGCCGAGGTCCCGTGTCACATTAAGCATGGCATGTAAAAGATCCCACTGGGCAAAGTCAATGACTTTGAGACCTTCACCGTTACCTTTGTGCTAAAAATAGCTTTTACGGACTCTGTTGCTGCCAGGGACATAGTGTTACACAAACACAACTTTTTTCTTTTTTTCACTTTTGGAAGGTTGTGCCCCCCACTTTTCACTGCCGAGCTACGCCACTGATACTAATTGTACGTTATGATGTCATACCTGGTCATATTATAATATCTAAATAACTAGAACATGTAATATAATTTGTTCGTTCGAACTTTAAAATTTGTTTATTTACGTTACGCACGGTTGGGTGGGTGTCCTCTTTGTGGCAAATGCATACAACATTAAAGTATCATGTGATCTTTTGTTTTAACTAACTTTGTATTATTTATGTATGTTACTTCAAAAAATGAAGAAACAAAAAAGGAAATATATAGAGATAATTACATGTACTTCTGTTTGTGACGCCATGTTGCCTTTGTCGTGTCTTCGATGAAATGTCACGGTTGCATGACTACGCCTGCTTCTTTTATACCGTGGGAGAAAGCTCTGTCCGAGCATTTAGGTCAGACGTTCATTTAAGGACAAATCCCGGTTATTCAATTTTCAGATATCTTTCTATCAATTTTGAGGTGCTGTAATAAACTTCAGCATTATTGAGTTTCATTGTAACCTTTGATATGGCCACCAATAAACATTTTGAGATTTTCCAACTTCCTGATTTGACAGGACATGGAATTTCTTCATTGCCCCATATAGGCAGAAATACACAATTCACAATAAAAAATTTTCTAGCAGATATTTTCTGTTCAGAATTCAATTACAAGATCTCTGAAATACATATTTCTGAATAAAGACAGGAACTTGAGACCTTTCCCTTGTACCTTTTATGAAACTGGCACTGGGAAAGTGACACTTGCATTTATTCTGTAAACCATCAATAAGAGTTATCTCTCTTGATGATATAGTTTTGCCAGCACAACGCCCAGTACCTACAATATACATTGTAGTCTTTGCAAAAACGCATAAAAGAGTATGCATGAAGAATATAAAATACCTATTAGGCAATTCCAAGAAAATGATTGGAAATATTTGCCTCACTTTCTTCTTCAGATTCCCTTTGAACAGAGGTTTCAATTGATTCATTTCCTTTCCTTGGAGAATTATAATGACTACTCAGGTTATGAATCCTGATTTATATGAGCATTGAAGTGTGACTAACAATGGGATTGACTCAAGTGTTATTATGCCTTTTGCAGCGGGCAAAGAAAAGTACGGAGTCAAAACGGAACTTCTGCCGGTTATCGTACACGGACGGGCTGGAACTCTTCAACGCAGAGATATAAAAAAATTTGTCTCCCGCCTCTGTCCTTAATATCCATAATACATACGGGAATGAGGTTGACCTAAGTCAACTTCGCTCCCGTAAAAAAGTTTCGAAAAACCTCGGCTTTTTATGGTGAGAGACCAGCTTTAAATTGTTGACTGTGCGAACAGTCTCTTCATGCTTCATTTAACAAGTGGTGAAAATATCGCGAAGTATCTCAAATTATTTTGAAATTGGTGAAAGATTTCTATACTCTTTTTTCCGTCAGTATATTTTTGTATAGAGATGGGAACCAGGGACAGTATTGTTTGTATAGAGAGGGGAACCAGGGACAATACTCTTTGTATAGAGAGGGGGACCAGGGGCAGTACTGTTTGTATAGAGAGGGGCTCTAGGGACAGTACTGTTTGTATAGAGATGGGAACCAGGGACAGTATTGTTTGTATAAAGAGGGGAACCAGGGACAATACTCTTTGTATAGAGAGGGGGACCAGGGACAGTACTCTTTGTATAGAGAGGGGAACCAGGGACAGTACTCTTTGTATAGAGAGGGGAACCAGGGACAGTACTCTTTGTATAGAGAGGGGAACCAGGGACAATACTCTTTGTATAGAGAGGGGGACCAGGGACAGTACTGTTTGTATAGAGAGGGGAACCAGGGACAGTATTGTTTGTATAGAGAGGGGAACCAGGGACAATACTCTTTGTATAGAGAGGGGGACCAGGGACAGTACTGTTTGTATAGAGAGGGGAACCAGGGACAGTACTCTTTGTATAGAGAGGGGAACCAGGGACAGTACTCTTTGTATAGAGAGGGGGACCAGGGACAATACTGTTTTGTATAGAGAGGGGAACCAGGAACAGTACTCTTTGTATAGAGAGGGGAACCTGGGACAGTACTCTTTGTATAGAGAGGGGGACCAGGGACAATACTGTTTTGTATAGAGAGGGGAACCAGGGACAGTACTCTTTGTATAGGGAGGGGGACCAGGGACAATACTCTTTGTATAGGGAGGGGGACCAGGGACAATACTGTTTATATAGAGAGAGGAACCAGGAACAGTACTATTTGTATAGAGAGGGGAACCAGGGACAGTAGTGTTTGTATAGAGAAGGGAAAAAGGGACAGTACTGTTTTGTATAGAGAGGGGAACCAGGAACAGTATTGTTTGTATAGAGAGGGGAACCAGGGACAATACTCTTTGTATAGAGAGGGGGACCAAGGGCAGTACTGTTTGTATAGAGAGGGGCTCTAGGGACAGTACTGTTTGTATAGAGATGGGAACCAGGGACAGTATTGTTTGTATAGAGAGGGGAACCAGGGACAATACTCTTTGTATAGAGAGGGGGACCAGGGACAATACTGTTTTGTATAGAGAGGGGAACCAGGGACAGTACTCTTTGTATAGGGAGGGAGACCAGGGACAATACTCTTTGTATAGAGAGGGGGACCAGGGACAATACTGTTTATATAGAGAGAGGAACCAGGAACAGTACTATTTGTATAGAGAGGGGAATCAGGGACAGTAGTGTTTGTATAGAGAAGGGAACAAGGGACAGTACTGTTTTGTATAGAGAGGGGAACCAGGGACAGTACTCTTTGTATAGAGAGGGGAACCAGGGACAGTACTGTTTATATAGAGAGAGGAACCAGGAACAGTACTATTTGTATAGAGAGGGGAACCAGGGACAGTAGTGTTTGTATAGAGAAGGGAACAAGGGACAGTACTGTTTTGTATAGAGAGGGGAACCAGGGACAGTACTGTTTGTATAGACAGGGGAACCAGGGACAGTACTGTTTGTATAGAAGGGGGCTCCAGGGACAGTACTGTTTGTATAGAGAGGGGAACCAGGCACAGTACTATTTGTATAGAGAAGGTAACCAGGAACAGTACTGTTTTGTATAGAGAGTCGAACCAGGAACAGTACTGTTTGTATAGAGAGGGGAACCAGGGACAATACTGTTTCTATAGAGAGGGGCTCTAGGGACAGTAGTGTTTGTATAGAGAGGGGAACCATGGACAGTACTGTTTTGTATAGAGAGGGGAACCAGGGACAGTAATGTTGGTATAGAGAGGGGAACCATGGACAGTACTGTTTTGTATAGAGAGGGGAACCATATATTAAAATATTAAATTCATCGCGGTGGTATACTTCACGCAGCCTAATACTTACTTTACGTAGCGTTATACATACTTCATATAACGTGATACTTACTACATGTAGTGTAATACATACTTCACGTAGCGTAAGATATACCTCATGTAGCGTAATGCATAGTTCACGTAACATAATACATACTTCACGTAACGTAATGGTAATACATACCTCACGTAGGGTAATACATACTTCATGCAACGTAATACATACCTCACGTGGCGTACTGCATACAAGTTTTAATTAGCTCTGGTTCATTGCTTTAAATGCAGATTATTCTCTCTAGAACCAATCCAAACCGTTACGGGACATATTACTGTCTGATCTGAGAAAACTTTTTGGATATTCTAGGATGCTCAATTCCTCTTGGACCACACCTGAACAAAAACAAACGGATAAATGAATAAAATTGCCCATTACAGAACAAATACTATAAAGATATTTTGTTTAGATATGTTAAATATCTATTATTTTCATAATATGAACACGTTCATTACTTAAGAATCAAGCAAAATATGTGTTATAAACTTGGGTTTCTCTCCCTAGGGCTGACCGGGACAAGGCGTGCCACCATCTGACATAAAACATCTTTTTACACCTTGAGTAGTGACTATCTCTCGGACCTAACCCGAATAAATAAAAGAATACACAATTACAAAGTACACTTCACTGAATCGGCACTTGATTGGCGTTTTGTGTAGCATTTAATGTGTTTATTCTATTTCTGTGGTTTAGCATGGCTTGGTCCCGGATGCGACCTGTAATAAGAAACCGATCCCGGATACGACATGTAATAAGAAACCGATTTCGGATATTACCTGAAATAAGAACTGGATAGAATGTCAGACCTCGGCTAGAAATCATATCCGAAATCAGCGTTTAATAAATCATCGAGACTGTAACATTTCATTTGTTTTGTGGCCATCTCAACATGAATATGATATGTAAATGGTCCTGCCTCATCAGGGGTCAAACCATATAATATAATTTACATACATCATTTTATGGATGATGATATTACCGGTAACATGTTTGCCAGATGTATATGCTTTTCAAAAGCTATTATTGGATCCGACTTAAAAATTTCTGGAGATTAATATCTTTTGATATCAAGTTCTTATGTCTCATTAATCGCTTTTATACGCTCGTCTATGACGGACGTACTATGGTATACAAAAGTCCGTCCGTCCGTCTCTCCGTCAGTCATTACATTTTGCACTGTATCTTGAGAATGCTTCTAACTTCACACACTTAATTTATTGTTGATAGCTTCACTATCTGAATACTGTTTAGTTAAATTTCGATATTATGGATTTTCGGGAATTTATTCGTCAAACTTTTTGCCAGATTTTTACGCATCGTGTTGTAAGTACAGACCATCTTAACCAATTTTAACCAACAAAAATTCCTACTCACGGTATACAGTATACAAATTGGTAAGATTACAAAGATGCATACCATGTGCTTATGGCGCAGCTGTTTTATCTATGGGTCAAATAAGAAACGAATTAAAACGAGAATAGTTTTGAGATTCAGAGTTAAGATTAATGATTTATGTGATTATTTTCTGAACTCAATTTCCTGATTTGACAAAGTGGTAAATCTCTCCGTGTTCATATAATTTTGATTATGTAATTCCACATGGCAGGCGTTGCTACTCGATGGGAGATGACTACTTTCTCCGGATTACTGATCTCGTCACTGATCCGTGTTTCCTGTTGATGTGTATTGATGTATGGTTCTGGTACTTTTAGTATGGATTTTTGTTTCTGTTATTTGATAGAATTAATCCTCGGAATCATTACGAATGTGGCATTTTGACCGGATTATTTTATTGAATGAACAGGATACTTTCTGTCCGAATAAATGTAATTTCCGGATTAGTAGAGCCCAAATTAATGGAATATTACTATATTTTAAGTTACATGAACCAAAAGCTCAAGTGACCTTTTTCGATTGCCTTTTGACCGTTGTCGTGCGGTGTGTGATATACATCTGAGTATTTGTCACGACACGAAATTTTACTGTTATCAATTATCTTTCAAAATCCCTTTCTAAATTTTACATGATATCAGGGACATAATTCCCGACAAACTATTGTTTCCCCGAATTATTTTTGTATCGTGATGCATATTTGCAACATCCTTATGTTGGGCATGTAATGATAGAGAATTAATCTGAAAAAAAGTACATAGAATTTGAAAATATATTTGATATAAAGAGAAAACTGATGATCTATGTATTTTTAGCAGTTATAACCTACAGCGTGTTTTGTTGTTTATTTTTCAGAGATAAAACAGATAAACAAGATAAAACTAAGAACTTTATTCCTGTGGAAGTTAAACGTGTTACTTTATCCATGGAGGGTACACTTAGTCCTAAAGCCCAGAATTACATGCGACGAAACAAGTCCAGTCACTCCTGGCAGTCACATAGCTTCCCTTCAGCCAGCTACCTCAGTCAACACGTCCGGCAGCAGTTTCAACAAGTTACGCAGTCGCGCTCTGACGTACTTCCGGCTGCCGGAAAACCGTCTTCCGCCAATAGGCCTTCGTCTGCAATGTCATATTCATATGATGGTGGAATATTCAATCCAAAGAAAAATAAGTATGAGTATTTCATTATTCACCCGGACTGGGTATCCGAGTCTATGAGTATACAGAAATTAAGTTTGAAAGACCGAGTGAAAGACAGCGAGAAAACAGCAAGTTGGCCAGGAAGAAGATGTAAAAGCGCTCCGCCGCCAAACAACAGGAATGTTATCACATGGAACTCTGGTGAATCAGACAGTGTGTGAACGGGATGATGTAAATGCACAAGTTCAGATACCAGCCAATAGCATATGTATATACAGAAAAGCTTAGTGCTCGAACTGAAAAAAGGAAACTTAAACGTTTACTATTTCCAAGCACTGCAGATAATGTCTCTGTTGTTTGCAAATCAGCAAATATCGCAAAAGTTGAACGTCTCGGTTTTCCGTAAGGTCATTATTACGGAATGTCTTTGTAGTGTTATTTTTCGTGTTTTTGTTAAAGATATACTCATTTTGTATTTACATTTATCTCATATGACCATCGGATCATATGTGATTTCAGTGTCTTGCTGTTTCTATTTTGAATGATACACATAAATAGAAGACGAGACAACACATTATGATTATAGCGGTTTTGGCGAACTATGACATATGGAGAAATTCAGTCCATTTTGCTCATTTGCATAGCGGCCATATTGGACATGGACCAGCCATGGTAGTGTGTATAGCTTATATAGGAAAATAAAAAAGAAATCGAAATGAAACACTTACCACTGCGAAATCACACAAATCCAGATTCGCAATCAAATTCCTTTTTCTTTCTCTTGTAATTATAACAATAACGAGTCTTATTCCCTCGGTATTTAATGTTCCTTTTTCAGTCAAACTTTTGAAGCGATGCCTCCTATTCAATCCTTTAGAAATAAGAGAAAAGTTCTCAAAATTTAGCATTTTCCCAGTTTTTCAATTTGAAAATTACATGACCATAGACTACAGTTTCCTCCCTTGTTTCATGTACCACGCACATAGTCCCAAAAAAAATTAATGTTTGCATCTTTTTCGATTTATTTACCAGTGTTGTCATGGTATTTATAGTGATTTAAACATGCCCTCTGGTAGAAAAGAGTTTGAAAAAAATTATAAAAATGATATTAAAGCTTTTTGGTGCATTCCTGAGTATGTCATGAGGCTGAAATGTTGTCGCATGAATACACTACTTCAAGACTTGAGAGTGAGGTCATAGGGGTCAAGATGTGTATTGATAGATATTTTGAGTTTGGCGTATGCAATTTTTTCTGCAGATCATGAAATGACAGCTCTTATGTAGTAGAACAACATACATAAATTTCAGAAAAAAATAAGTGGTGGGATTTTTGCAATGATTTTTTAGTTTACAAAGGAAACAACAGGAAAAAAAACTGTAGTCTATGGTCACATCCGATATGTCGCCGAAACGAATAAATTCAGATTCTATAACGGACAACATGGACTTGAAAATCCGGAATATCCCATCAATTTCCTTCCAGAATTTTGCATAAATGTTCCTTTTTGAGTTGAAATTAGGAAATTCTACATTTGCAAGAATTTTATAAAGAGGCGCTGCAGGGGAAATCATTGCAAGATCTGTTAAAGCTTAAATCTAACAGCTTCGTTTATTTTCTTTTACCGCATATTAGGACATGGTCTGGACCTTCACACTATTTACACGACTTCATGTGGGCACATGAAGTTTCAAAGGAGACGGGTCATAAACTTTAAGTCACGTGATTTTTCAAATGAATATGCATGATTGCACATCACGTGGTATGCAGCTCATGAATAAAATGGGCTGAATTTCTCCATATGATTAGAATAAGACAGTACGTCATGGAGCTATCTTACTGTCTACGTCATTTTAATACATAATAATTCACGTGATATTTCGTAGTATTTTGAGTTCATAACGAGCTTGACTGATACCAATTAGTGTGATACACATGGACCAAGCTCGTCTTTTGGATTCCCCTTATTACTTACTATAGAATGGGAATGAACTTCACACCGCGTCATCAACACCCTCTCCCATCTAGTCGCAAGTAGTGGCACTATATGAAAAATAGGGCCGCAATTCCTTATGTTGCTTAAACTTGCAATTTTGATAAACGGAATGGCCGGCATGATACTAAGCATTTCGGCATTAGATGGAGCAAATGTCAAACATACATATACATTAAGCAAAAGATTGGCAATGATAACTTATCTCCGATCTGTCGTCTGTGGCTTCCACACACATTTTCCCCCCAACCCGTGTCTTTGTCGGTTTGTTTATACGTAGTCTGAATCATCTTAATGTATATATGTTTGATATTTGCTCCATTTGATATCAAAATGCGTAGGATCGTGCCAACCTTTCCGTTTATCAAAATTGCAAGTTTACGGAACGTAAGGAATTGTGGCCCTATGATTCATATACCATAGCATAGGGCCACGACTTGCGGCTTTCTCGCACCAAAAACGTAGAAATTGCTCTTAACACTGATATAATGAGCTGTTGTCGTTTAGGTACATGTGTAAATGATTTTTACGCTCATATATCAAATCTGAACTTAAAACCCTGTATGATGATCCCAGAGATATCCCTCTAGTCTATGAATATAGATTAACATCGTCATCATCGGAGGTCTGCATATTGCCGATACATGTTGGCAACCCTTTCCTACTGGTGTGTAGTTCTTAATTGACTACTCCATGCGCCTATCGAAGCACTCAGTCAAAAATGTATACTGAAAAATTATGTACTTGCCTCTTCAATTTATTTAATCGTCCATGACGTCGTTGTATATTTTTAAAACAGGAAACATCTTAGGGAATCTGACGAGCTTGCTTGGCCTATGTGGTGTAGTATTTGTCCATGTCTCATTATATAATATGTGTAAAACTTGCACTGCAAATAAACTAATAAATGAAATAATCTTTAGAAAGGTGTTGCAAATTTGAGATAACAGATTTTCAAAGCTAAACGGACTTCCCTCCTTTGCTTTTTGTTAGAAATAGATAATCATAAGTGAAATTTTCCATTAAGCAGTTTGGAAGCAACTGGTGTTGTGACGGTGACACATACAATAATGTACCCGTATGGCAATTGGTGTTGTGTGACGGTGACATATAATAATGTACCCCATGACAATTGGTTTTGTGTGACGCCGGTGACACAGTAATGTACCCATTGGCAACTGGTGTTATGTGACAGTGACACATACAATAATGTACCCCTTGGTATCTCTTGAACCCTAGAAATCAGAGGTGAGACCAGGTGCCCGAGAGGAGTAAGCGTCAACGGTATGGCCTACCACAACCGTCATGAATGCTTGACAAAAATGTGTAGAATGAGTGGGCACAAAAGCACCATCTGCCTACCGGTGGCATTAGTCGTAGTTGCTACAGATAGTAAAACGAAGTTTGTTTTATAATCCAGTCATGTAATTATGACTTTCTGAGTGTGCGCGTATGTGTGTCTTATTACTTACGCGTATGCGTGTAACAGCTATTTTTAAATTGCATTGCGCGAGTGATAGCATACACCATGTACAACAATTTTTCATAACTCTAAATTCAATAACGATTGTTTTATTCTTCATATTAATATATTTATCAAAATCAATATGGTGGAGTATTCGGTCGGCAGCATTGAGTAGTCATTTGATATTTGGTTTCCTTTTCATTGATATTCAGGGATAGATACCGCGTTGTCTGTTATCAATTTTATAAATGCTCTGTGAGCTCTACTTTATTTCGTTTGAGTTTGGCGAATTAGAATACAGTATGTTACTTTCATTTTGAGGAATATCAATTTGAAGTTGATTGCGCATGGGAAAATATATATAAGAATAAAAAAGGAATATGTGATGATTTAACATGTTATACGAAAGAAAATAGTAGTAGTAGTAGTAATAATAGTAGTAGTAGTAGTAGTAGTAGTAATAAAAATAATAATAATACATGTTATAGGAAAGAAAATAGTAGTAGTAGTAGTAGTAGTAATGGTGATAATAATAATAATAATAATAATAATAATAATAATAATAATAATAATAGATAATAATACCAATAATAATGATAATAGTAAATTGAAATTAATTATTATCAAAATTGGATTTTATATTACATAATTATTGGAAAGCATAATTATTATTATTATAATTAGGCGTTTGGTTTCAAATTCTAATAACGCAAATTTTGGTTTATCGTCTCGGAGCAGATATGGAACTGATAGTAGCTAAATGCTTGAAGGCTTTGTCACAGATAAGTTTAAAATGAAATGAAATGTACTTCTTTTAATTAAAATTCCTCTTTTCCCCTTTTCACTCTCCACTAAATTTCCATGTATCAATTCAACATGTTCAAATCCGTCGGTTCAGTGACACTTATAATTACTTTCATTATATGTTTAATGGTTTGTCTAGATACATGTATGACTTTATATTCAACATGCATGTACTGTATTACTCTCATTTGTAATTTGTCACATTGAATTAAAAAAAATTAAAATGAAAAAGATTAACTTTTAATGAATATAAATGAAAAGAATAATATTTTATATATAACAGAATAACTGTACAGTCCACTAAATGTCGGAATATTTTCCCTCAAAATAAATAATAGAATTTTAGAGTACAGTTGCCCAGGAGATTATAGCAAATATTGGATAGTAGAGTTTTGTGAAAATTATATTTTACCTGGACAATGTATTATAGATTTATTGTGATGTGTGTGTTATGTCACCGTCAGAAATTATTATTAATTTTGTACGACTGAACAAAATACTACAAACAGGATATTATTAAATCCATATCAAGTTCCTTTTAGCGATTTTTTATCAATTACGTTTTTAAGAGTACAGGACAGCAGTTTTCATTGTTGGTGAGGTGACGCTCACTCTCCTATTTCGAATCCCCTTAAGGCCTTATGTACAACGGTTCCGTCCAACTATAAAAAGAAATAAGATTTAAAAAATTGTTCGTCATTAGTACAGAATATTTCAGTCAATGACTACATAAATCATTGTCCCGGATGTCATGGAAAGATGTCAACCCAAAGCTGGTATCAACCAAATGTTCGGTAAGTTTCATATCTTGACCAACATCGCATATATCGCGGTCGCAGATCCACATACCACCACCGCCTCCGCTAGTCTAAATCAAACATATGCAGGTCCAGATACCGACGGCGCCTCCTCTAGTCCGAATCCTATAGACATAGATCCACATACCGCCGTCGCCTCCGATAGTCCAAATCCAACCGACACAAGTCCACATACATCTGCCGTTTCCGCTTGTCGAAATCCAACCCATACAGGTTTACATACCACCGCCGCCTCCAGAAGGGAGTCCCCGTTGTCAGATAATCGTGACTTCTCAGACGTTATACGACATCCTCAAACAGACCTTTAGTCTAACGGTAGAGTTCGTGCAAGGGTTTCCTTCCAAACAGGTGCACGATACATTCATCGTTCCCAGTATGAAGAACTTCGTCTTAATGGAAAACCTAGCTTTTCATCAACGAGACAGTCACCACAGAATCTCGTCAGTCATCTCCAATAATAAGAATCTCTATTACAATAAAGATCCTATAAATAGGAAAATAATTTTGACTCGGTATTCAGTTTGATCACGCTTCCCATTTCAACATACATGCATGTATTTCAGGTTTGTTGACTTTATATCTATTCTTTTGTTACTATCGGGAACATTGAAACAAATCCTGCATTGAGAGAAGATTCTATGTCATGTAAAGTTCCAAAGTATATTCAATGTATTAAATCTTATTACTCTTCTGTTAGATATATATGATATTACTACAATGAATGGGACCCGCCTCGATCCAGATATACTCATTCAAGGAGGAAATGTGACAGTATATTTCAATAAAACAGTACTTATTATTGGAAGAAGGGATCTTCATATGCCTTCTCATAAAATGACAAAGAAAGGGGTCCTCTTTATCTGCACTCACCAATGCTCTCTCTGCCCAGCATACGAAATTCTAAACAACTGCAAATCTTCAATACCTAAATGTAATACAAATATTTATTAGAATTCTTAATTAATAAAACTATTGTAAAATGGAATTCTTTGTCTAAAAGTATACAAATATAAATAAATAAATAAATAAAATATAAATTGACATCAACGTAAGTAAACCGTGCTCTGCCGATCTGGAAGTGGCCACAGACCCTTGATCTGTAGGGGACCAAACTAACAGAGGAAACGAGGTTCAGGACCATTTGTTCTATTTAGAGCTATGAAAAAAGTTTCAACAAGGCCCAACATATAGTCGCCCTGTTAGTCAGCTTGCAACGTTCAAGGAAAAATCTGACAATGTAGAAGGGATAAATAAACACTTCGTCTTTGTGTAATAGTCTGACCTGAGAATGCACAGAATACTAGCTACATATAAATTATGTACTTTTGAAATAAATTTCAATATTATTTCTATATAAAATTATGCAAGTAATAATTACACTGATTGTACTACATTTCTTTCGTACGATTGAATTCAATTCAATATTTTGATATTAGGTTTAAATCAGCAATTAACAGCTTAAACAATGCTGTAGTTACAAGATGTACTTTATCGGAGAAAGTATAAAAGTATTTCACTTCTTGTTCTATCGTATATAAAACTGAAATTTTGAAGTGATTTTAATAATAAATATCGTTTAAACCATCACATATTTTGTGTAAACAAGAAATTTATTTGGTGTTTGGTGCCATTCAGCAAACCAGTCTTGTAACAGTCTTGAAGATCTAACGACACATCGTAAATTAGATAAAGAAAATTTTACCCAAAATACTCAAAATTCCATTTTCAAGAAACATTGTAGAAAGTAAACAAATCCTAAATGGAAAATCTGCCATTTTCGCAAATATCTACACTTAATGTATTGTCGATTTCTTACGATTTTATTCAAGTTTTCTTATAAAACTGGTACATGACTTATGAGCGCGAAATATATCCCGAAATTCCTCGGCACTTGATGAGATATTGCCAAGTAACTACCTCTAATCTTACGCCAACTAGGTCAATATTCAAGCGTGTACGTACAATGTTCCCGAAGAAGGTCATCGTCAATATGATAACTCCCAATAAATAAATGAATAAATATAAAATGAATGAATGAATGAATAAATAAAACACACATCGATCGAAAATGCATGTAGCCCTTTTAATTATAATGAGCCAATAAACAAAAACAAAAGTCATTTGCAAGTTGACGCTCCAACATAACAAACTGTTTCTAGCAGCTAGAAGACATGTATTCATGTGGCGATTATAGTATTGTATTTGACAACAGAACAGAAGGGAGGAGGTGTTGCAGCCTTGAAAATGTCCAAAAATAACCTTTTTTGATAAACTTTTCCGACCAAAGAGGGGTTACAATCCCCCTCAAAATCCACCAATGCTAAAAGTTAATAATGAACTCATTTCCACCTCCTAAACATGGTAATCGGTGTTCAGGGCCTGTTATTTCAACTCACTAAGAGGGACGGGAAATTCTTCTTCTTATTCCTGTTTAAGTTCAGGATTCCCGAGGGTGTGTAAATATGCACTGGCGCATGTCAAGTACGGCTAAACACCTTCTGGCAGTATATACAGTTAAAAAGATAAAAACAGTGGCCTCTACAGCAGTCGACTGGAGCATGCTGTCGTCGTGGTGCTTAGCAGCATGCTGAAAGCCTCGATGGATTCGGCTGTTCTGACAGATGTTGGTATTCGGTTCCAGTCTCTAATGGTACGGGGGAAGAATGAATTGTTGTAAGCTTCACTTGTGGCAGTTGGCTGTTGGAACATCAGTGCACCTCATGTTCTGCTATCACAAAGTGCTTCAATGTCCACCAAACCATGAGAGATTTTATACATCATGACTAGCCTTGATGTTTTACGGGGATGTTCTAGGGTGTCTCATTGAAGTGCCTGTGTAATTGCTGTCATACATCCTGGGGTGCGGTCCCTATAAATTCCAGTTACAAAACTGGCCGCTCTTCTTTGCACCCCTCTAGTGCCCTGATGTGAACCTGATGGTATGGGTCCCACACTGTGCTGGCATACTCCAATGTTGGCCGAACCATTGTCTATGTAAGCAATAGACTTGAGTTGTGGCTTACATCCATTGAGATTCCGTTTGATGAATCCCAAGTTTCTGTTTGCTTTGGTTCTGATGTCGGAGATATGCTCGTTCCAACGTAGTTTCTGGTGAATGGTCACCCCTAGATATTTGGCATTGCTAACCTCTTCCAGAGTGTAGCCATGTATTAAATAGCCAGTCTTGAGAGGGCTCCGTTTGTTGGTCACGTGGATCACCGTACACTTTTGTGGGTGGAATACCATCTGCCACTGTTGTTCCCAATGCTGTAGTGATGTCAGATCCTTTTGTAATTGTTCAGTGTCTGCTTTGCATTTTATTCGTCTGTAGGGCAGGCAATCGTCGGCAAAAAGTCGTTCATCTGACTGAGTGTGGTATGGCAGGTCATTTATGTAGGTTAGAAACAACAGAGGACCTAACAGGTTCCCTGTGGCCACCCGGATATGAGGTTGTACCATTCAAGCTGACATTTTGTGTTCTCTTTGACAGGAAGTCTTTAATCCATAGCCAGGTTGTCCCACGTACTCCATATAAGCCAAGCTTCTGCGGCAGGCGTTGGTGTGGCACCTTATCAAACGCAATGGCGAAGTCAAGCAGGATAATATCCACTTGTTCTCCATGGGCGAGTGACTTGGCAATGCTATCTATGGTGACTATCAGCTGGGTTTCACACGAACGTCTGCTTCTATAGCCATGCTGATTGTCCGTGAGAACTTTTAGCTTGTCAAAATGATCCATAATATGATTGTGTATCACATGTTCTAACACCTTCCATGCGACAGAGGTTACGGAGATGAGGCGGTAGTTGGATGCCTGGTTCCGATCAACTTTTTTGAAAACTGGCACAATGGCAGCCCCTCTCCAATCGTCAGGTATAGCTCCTGTGTCAAGTAATCTCTGGAAGATGGCAGACAAGGTTGGGGCCAGTTCGTCAGCGAAGTCGTGTAAAAGCCTCGTTGGTATTTTATCCGGACCTGACGCCATGTGGATATTGAGACTACATAGTAATTTCTTTACCCCGTTGGTGCTGACTGAAATATTGGTCATAGAGTGGTGTGGACTTGTACCTTTGGATGGGATGTTGCTAATGTCCTCTTTTGTATAGACAGAGTGAAATTGGTTGTCTGTATCGCTATAAAGCAGACCATCTGACTTTTTCAGTGGGGCTATTTCATTATCATCCTGTTTTCAATGTATAACATACGACCTTGTCTTGGAGGATGTTCTTGTCTGATCGTTCGCTGGTTCTGTGCTTTCAGCCTCTTGTGTCGTCTCCAGTCCCGTTTGTCGTTTGCTGTTTTGGCTTTGGTATATGCCCTGATCTTCTGTCTGGTCAGTTTGTTTATACGTCTGTTAATCCATGGATGCGAGTCTCTTGTAGATGTTAGCTTAGTTGGTATGTGCTCATCCATGATCTTTTCTGTGGATTGCCTGAACTTTGTCCATAGTGTGTTCATGTCGCTAATAGTGTCTGATGCTATGTCTCCATGGATTCCCTTAAGAGCTGCTGCCCGAATGGCGTCAGTTGGCCTTCTTCCACAACTTTTTAGCGTTGTGATGTCATCTATGAAGGATTGGAGGTATTCCTCATCACTACTTGGTGGTCTGTAGAATGATATTACAATCATAGATCTTTTGTTTGGTAAGTCGACTTTCAAAGAGACTGATTCTGTTCGGTACCCTTTATGTACTTCTGTTGATATTAATTATAAGTTGTTCTTTATGGCTATCAGTACTCCTCCGTGACTATCTGTTATTCTATCACGGCGGTACACGGTGAAAGTGTCTGGAAAGAACTCGGATGATGTTACCGAGCCAAGTAGCCATGTTTCTGTACCAATAATAATATCTGGCTTTGTGGAATCTATCAAGACATTGAGTTCATTTACTTTGTTCCGTGTGGACAGGAAATTAATAATGAGTGTCCTGTTTCCTGACATGTTTGTTTGTTTCTGTCTTGATGTAGGGTTTGATTATGTCTTTTTCAGTGATGACGCTGCTGTTGGACTGCCGATGGAACTAACTGACAAGTCGAGGGATATGTTGTCAATGCTGTTTGTTTGTAGAGCAGATGAGTTAGCCGAGTAAGTGTAGTTGAGCTCGTAGGGCACAACAGAGTGGTTAGGGCTGTGGCGTGTTGTACAATACCATGATACATTTGAGAGGTCATTGTACACTTAATCTGATAATCCTAAACACCTTGCAC
This sequence comes from Pteria penguin, assembly GCA_035048485.1. NCBI lineage: Eukaryota > Metazoa > Mollusca > Bivalvia > Pterioida > Pteriidae > Pteria > Pteria penguin. The sequence continues at coordinate 22,520,068 of CM068581.1, forward strand.
GTGTCCTCTGATCACACTCATCACAAGAAACAGCTTTCTGATTCCAACGGCATGATTTGGAACAAACTCCGCATGGGTATTTATTAGGACCTGGGATATTTTCTAGACCACTAATAAGCAATAGCACTTGGGCAAGATTCCATGATTTTACTGGGCTTGGATGTTGCTTGATACATGATAACCAATAATACACAGTGCATGGGCAGTCAATTTGGGTTTCATGTACCAGGAGTGTCAATGGGTAACCATGAGGTGTAGCGGGTTCGTATTTGTCTCTGACATAGTGTATATCTCCGCTGATGGTTGTAAATAATAAAATTAAAATGGTCAGAGGCACCCCGGTAGACATTGTTTACGCTCTTTGTATGACGAGCTATGGTCGATCGTGTGACCACTGAATACGCCAATATGATCCTTGATGTTCCCTGGGAGTTGTGCAAGTAAGAAGTTTTGCCACTATATCGCTAAATTTTGAAAACGTTAAGTTAAAAGCATTTTGAAAGTGATGAACTGTCCTTGAGCATGCGCATGAATTGCCTATGTTTGCATCAGTAAATGTTTTCCTGAGCTCGAACACTGTTTATCTTTGCATAATGAAAATAATTTGTAGTATTAACGTTGAGAAAGAAAAGAACAAATTTATATACAATGCTGCAATACAGCTTTTAAGATTGCAAATCAATTGCATGTTAAGAACAATTTAACGAAAATAATTTAAGATAGAATAAGTAGTCCTCCAAAGGGAAGTAAAATATACTAAAAGAAATAACACAAACACTCTTTGCCGCAAATTTTCAAGCTTGTTTATATTAGACATGTTAGACAAGATGGATGTTACATAGTTCTTCTGTACTATTCTAACTATTGCTTGATAAAGGCCAGGAGGCCGAAAATTTGCGGCAAAGAGTGTTTGTGTTATTTCTTTTAGAAAATAATCTAGTAAATTAGATAAAAACCTATGTAACAATTATGATCGGCAAAAAGTGAGGGGGACAGCCACCCCCCCCCCCCCCCCCCTTGCCTCGCGGTTGTTATGGCAATGAGAAAAGATTTTCTCCGCATGACGGCTTGAAATAGAGCACACAAGGAAAATGAATAGATCTAAAAAGTCGAAAATGTGAAAAAGGGAGAAATACTATACCTGATCAAAAGACCAAGAAAATGCAAACCGGAACATTACAGATTTTAAAAGATCTTAGCCGATAAATGGGCTTTTATACGAGAGCCATTAATTATATTCTGCTGCCTGCTGAAAAAATAGAGTAGTTCACGATAAAGTCATTGTAGATTTGGAAGGATTGATTGAAGAAAGTTGCGAAGAAAATAAAGCTGTAAAAAGCAGTTACGTATTAGAGGAAATGTAGGAAGATGATAAGCAGAAAAGTAGTGACGATAAAGATAGTGATGACCCAGCAATGGTCATGGATGACGGTGAGTAAACTGACGAAGACATAAACGATGCCGTATCTACTATTCAATTATTTTGCGTTTGTCAGTCGACATAGAATGACATGGGAGGGTTATTTGGGAGATATTTATTTCCATTAATCAATGCCGGACATTTTAGCGAACTGAATAAATCATATTACTACGTCAAAAAGGTGGGAAATACGTCATCGGTAAAATTTAACTTCTAATACTACAGATACAGGGGGCATATAATCTAAACGAGAGGGAGGAAAAGAAAAAAAGAATCAGAGTGATCACTTTTGGCATCGACGATCAACTGGATTCCGATTTCATGGACATGGACAGTTCTTCAAAGATAATAACGGTTGTGGAGACTTGCTACCATTTGTACGAATAAAGCACGGGAATTTCGATTTCAATGCATTGTTAAAAGACAAGACATCGAACATCAATATTCACAAAACGCCAAAGTGCAAGTCTTTTCTGCAGATCGGACCATCAAAACGGTATAAATTGAAAATATACCGTTACTTATTTAAATAAACGCAAAGTCGATCATCTGCAACATTTTGCCACAAAGCATACCTATAACAATATGTACACAGAGGGAATCGCCGGTGTAGCTCCGCGGATGAGGTGTTCGCCTTGTGGCTGAGAGATGGCACCCGTGGTACACCGCTTTCTTGTGGCTGAGAGATGGCACCAGTGGTATACCGTTTTCTTGTGGCTGAGAGATGGCACCAGTGGTACACTGCTTTCTTGTGGCTGAGAGATGTCACCGGTGGTACACCGTTTTCTTGTGGCTGAGAGATGGCACCAGTGGTACACTGCTTTCTTGTGGCTGAGAGATGTCACCGGTGGTACACCGTTTTCTTGTGGCTGAGAGATGACACCAGTGGTACACCGATTTCTTGTGGCTGAGAGATGGCACCAGTGGTACACCGCTTTCTTGTGGCTGAGAGATGGCACCAGTGGTACACAGCTTTCTTGTGGCTGAGAGATGACACCGGTGGTACACCGTTTTCTTGTGGCTGAGAGATGACACCGGTGGTACACCGCTTTCTTGTGGCTGAGAGATGGCACCAGTGGTACACCGATTTCTTGTGGCTGAGAGATGGCACCAGTGGTACACCGCTTTCTTGTGGCTGAGAGATGACATCGGTGGTACACCGCTTTCTTGTGGCTGAGAGATGACATCGGTGATACACCGTTTTCTTGTGGCTGAGAGATGGCACCGGTGGTACACCGCTTTCTTGTGGCTGAGAGATGGCACCGGTGGTACACCGCTTTCTTGTGGCTGAGAGATGGCACCAGTGGTACACCGATTTCTTGTGGCTGAGAGATGGCACCGGTGGTACACCGCTTTCTTGTGGCTGAGAGATGGCACCAGTGGTACACCGCTTTCTTGTGGCTGAGAGATGGCACCAGTGGTACACCGCTTTCTTGTGGCTGAGAGATGGCACCGGTGGTACACCGCTTTCTTGTGGCTGAGAGATGGCACCAGTGGTACACCGATTTCTTGTGGCTGAGAGATGACACCGGTGGTACACCGTTTTCTTGTGGCTGAGAGATGGCACCAGTGGTACACCGTTTTCTTGTGGCTGAGAGATGGCACCGGTGGTACACCGCTTTCTTGTGGCTGAGAGATGGCACCAGTGGTACACCGTTTTCTTGTGGCTGAGAGATGGCACCGGTGGTACACCGATTTCTTGTGGCTGAGAGATGGCACCGATGGTACACCGTTTTCTTGTGGCTGAGAGATGGCACCAGTGGTACACCGATTTCTTGTGGCTGAGAGATGGCACCAGTGGTACACCGCTTTCTTGTGGCTGAGAGATGGCACCAGTGGTACACCGTTTTCTTGTGGCTGAGAGATGACACCGGTGGTACACCGTTTTCTTGTGGCTGAGAGATGGCACCAGTGGTACACCGTTTTCTTGTGGCTTAGAGATGTCATCGGTGGTACACGTTGTCTTGTGGCTGAGAGATGGCACCGGTGGTACACCGTTTTCTTGTGGCTGAGAGATGGCACCAGTGGTACACCGCTTTCTTGTGGCTATGTCACCGGTCTTTCTTGTGGCTGAGAGATGGCACACACCGTTTTCTTAGTGGGCTGAGAGTGAGGTGAGACACGGCACCGTTTCTCTGAGGACACGAGAACGATTTTCTGGGTGGTGGAGATGGCACCAGTGAGCTTTTTCTTGTGACTGTGGCACCGGTGTGGTAGAGATGGCACATCGTCTTGTGGCTACACCGGCTGCCTGGTGGTGACTGGTACACGAGATGGCACAGTGGTACACCGTGTGGTGACCACTTGGTGGAGTACGTTTTCTTGTGGCTGAGAGATGTCCCCCTGTGGTGAGATATAGCACGGTTCCGCCTCTATGAGTGTCGTGGCTGAGAGCGATGAGGAGATGATGCACGGGTAGTAGATGGCACCAGTGGTACACAGTGTTACCCGGTGTCTTTCTGTGTGTGGTGACAGATGAGTACACTCGTGTCTGATCCGTGTACACGTTTTCTGATAGATGTCCGAACCGTTGTCGTGGTACCGGCACCGTTTTCTTGTGGCTGAGAGATGGCGTGGAGACACCGCTTCTTGGTGGTACAACACGCTTTCTTGTGGTTGTGATGGCGTCTGAGAGATGACACGGTGGTACCACCGAGAGATGGCAACTAAACCGCTTTCTTGTGGCTGAGCATCGGTGTGGCTGATGCGCACCAGTGCCACTACACGTGCGTATGACACTCTTGGTTCTGTGAGATGCGGTGGTACACCGGTGGCGAGATGGCACAACGCGCCTATGTCTACGGTGGTGCTTTCAGAGATGGCATTTCTTGTGGCGAGAGATGGCACTACCGGACGTAACACCGTATCCTTGGATTTCTTGTGGCTGAGAGATGGTAACACACCGATTTCCTTGAGGCAGATGGTAGATGGCACCAGTTCGTAACACACCGCTTCTTGAGGCTGAAGAAGACTCGTTGGTACAGCCGCGTTCCTTGTGGCTGAGAGATTCCATCGGGTTGTACACTGTTTCCTTGTAGCTGAGAGATGACACCGTTGTACACCGCTTTCTTGTGGCTGAGAGATGGCAGCGGTGGTGGTACACCGTTTTTCTTGTGGCTGAAGAGATGACAACGAGTGGTACACCCTTTCGTTGTGGCTGAGAGATGACCTCGGTGGTACACCGCTTTCTTGTGCCGAGAGTATTGGCACCGGTGGTACACCGCTTTCTTGAGGTCTAGAGAGATGGCACCGGTGGTACACCGATTACTTGTGGCCTGAGAGATGGCACTAGTGGTACCACCGCTTTCTTGTGGCTGAGAGATGGCACCAGTGGAATACCGCTTTCTTGTGGCTGACGACGATGGCACCATGGTACACCGATTCCTTGTGGCTGAGAGAATGGCACCGGTGGTACACCGCTTTCTTGTGGCTGAGAGGATGGCACCAGTGGTACACCGATTTCTGTGGCGATGAAGATGGCACCTGTGGGTACACCGCTTTCTTGTGGCAGAGAGTATGGCACCAGTATTACACCGCTTTCTTGTGGCTGAGAGAATTGGCCCGCAGTGGTACACCCGATTTCTGTGGCTGAGAGGATGACACCGGTGGTACACCGATTTCTTGTGGCTGAGAGATGGCACCGGTGGTACACCGCTTTCTTGTGGCTGAGAGATGGCACCAGTGGTACACCGTTTTCTTGTGGCTGAGAGATGGCACCGGTGGTACAACCGGACTTCTATGTGGCTGAGAGATTGGCACCAGTGGAACACCGATTTCTTGTGGCTGAGAGGATGGCACCGATGGTACACACCGTGTTTCTTGTGCTGAGAGATGGCACCAGTGGTACACCGATTTCTTGTGGCTGAAAACATGGCACCAATGGAACCACCGCTTTCTTGTGGCTGAGAGATGGCAACAGTGGTACACAGCTTTCTTGTGGCTGAGAGATGACACCGGTGGTACACCGTTTTCTTGTGGCTGAGAGATGGCACCTGTGGTACACCGTTTTCTTGTGGCTGAGAGATGGCACCAGTGGTACACCGTTTTCTTGTGGCTGAGATGATCACCGGTGTGTACACCGTTTTCTTGTGGGCTGAGAGATGTCACCGGTGGTTAACACGTTGTCCTTGTGCTGAGAGATGGCACCGGTGGTACACCGCTTTCTTGTGGCTGAGAGATGGCACCATTGATACACCGTTTTTCCTTGTGGCTGAAGAGATGGCAACCGGTGGTACACGCTTTCTTGTGCTGAGAGATGCCACCGGTGAGAGATGGCACCGGTGGTACCCGCTTTCTTGTGGCTGAGAGATGGACATCGGTGGTACACCGATTTCTTGTGGCTGAGAGATCATCGGTTGTACACAGTTTCTTGTGGTGCTGAGAGATGCCATCGGTTGTACACGGTGTCTTGTGGCTGAGAGATGCCATCGGTTGTACCACGGTGTCTTGTGCTGAGAGATGGCACGGGTCACACGGTTTTGTACACTTGTGGCTGAGAGATTTCTTGTACCGCTTTCCTTGTGGCTGAGAGATGACATCGGTGGTGTTACCGCTTTCCTTGTGGCTGAGAGATGACATCGGCGGTACACCGCTTTCTTGTGGCTGAGAGATGTCACCGGTGGTACACCGCTTTCTTGTGGCTGAGAGATGGCACCGGTGGTACACCGTTTTCTTTTGGCTGAGAGATGGCACTAGTGGTACACTGCTTTCTTGTGGCTGAGAGATGGCACCAGTGGTATACCGCTTTCTTGTGGCTGAGAGATGGCACCAGTGGTACACCGTTTTCTTGTGGCTGAGAGATGGCACCGGTGGTACACCGCTTTCTTGTGCTGAGAGATGGCACCGAGTGGTACACCGTTTTCTTGTGGCTGAGAGATGGCACCGGTGCACAGCGCTTTCTTGTGGGTGGAGAGATGGCAACACGGTGGTACACCGCTCTCTTGTGGCTGCGAGCTGGACCCAGTTGTACACCGATTTCTTGTGGCTGAGAGATGACACTGGTGGTACACCGTTTTCTTGTGGCTGAGAGATGGCACCGGTGGTACACCGCTTTCTCGTGGCTGAGAGATGTCACCAGTGGTACACCGTTTTCTTGTGGCTGAGAGATGGCACCGGTGGTACACCGATTTCTTGTGGCTGAGAGATGGCACCAGTGGTACACCGATTTCTTGTGGCTGAGAAATGGCACCAGTGGTACACCGCTTTCTTGTGGCTGAGAGATGGCACAAGTGGTACACCGCTTTCTTGTGGCTGAGAGATGGCACCTGTGGTACACCGTTTTCTTGTGGCTGAGAGATGGCACCAGTGGTACACCGTTTTCTTCTGGCTGAGAGATGTCACCGGTGGTACACCGTTTTCTTGTGGCTGAGAGATGTCACCGGTGGTACACGTTGTCTTGTGGCTGAGAGATGGCACCGGTGGTACACAGATTTATTGTGGCTGTGAGATGGAAACAGTGGTACACAGATTTATTGTGGCTGAGAGATGTCACCGGGTGTAGACCGCGTTGTTGTGGCTGAGAGATGGCACCAGTGTTACACCGTTTTCTTGTGGCTGAGAGATGGCACCCGTGGTACACCGCTTTCTTGTGACTGAGAGATGACACCGGTGGTACACGTTGTCTTGTGGCTGAGAGATGGCACCGGTGGTACACGAATTATTGTGGCTGAGAGATGGCACCAGTGGTACACGCTTTCTTGTGGCCGAGAGATGTCAACGGTGGTACACCGCTTTGCTTGTGGCTGAGAGATGGCACCAGTGATACACCGTTTTCTTGTGGCTGAGAGATGGCACGGTGGTAACACCGATTTCTTGTGGCTGAGAGATGGCACCAGTGGTACACGGCTTTCTTGTGGCTGAGAGATGACATCGGTGGTACACCGCTTTCTTGTGGCTGAGAGATGCCATCGGTAGTACATGTACACGGTTTCTTGTTGCTGAGAGATGGCACCGGTTGTACACCGCTTTCTTGTGGCTGAGAGATGGCCACCAGTGGTACACCGATTTCTTGTGGCTGAGAAATGGCACAGTGGTACACCGCTTTCTTGTGGCTGAGAGATGGCACCAGTGTACACAGCTTTCTTGTGGCTGAGAGATGACACCGGTGGTACACGTTTTCTTGTGGCTGAGAGATGGCACCTGTGGATACACGTTTTTTGTGGCTGAGAGATGGCACCAGTGGTACACCGTTTTCTTCTGGCTGAGAGATGTCACCGGTGGTACACCGTTTTCTTGTGGCTGAGAGATGTCACCGGTGGTACACGTTGTCTTGTGGCTGAGAGATGGCACCGGTGGTACACCGTTTTCTTGTGGCTGAGAGATGGCACCAGTGGTACACCGCTTTCTTGTGGCTGAGAGATGTCACCGGTGGTACACCGCTTTCTTGTGGCTGAGAGATGGCACCAGTGATACACCGTTTTCTTGTGGCTGAGAGATGGCACCCGTGGTACACCGCTTTCTTGTGACTGAGAGATGACACCGGTGGTACACGTTGTCTTGTGGCTTGAGAGAATGGCACCGGTGGTACACGTTTTCTTGTGGCTGGAGAGATGGCACCAGTGGTACACCGCTTTCTTGTGGCCGAGAGATGTCACCGGTGGTACACCGCTTTCTTGTGGCTGAGAGATGGCACCGGTTGTACACCGATTTCTTGTGGCTGAGAGATGGCACCGATGGTACACCGTTTTCTTGTGGCTGAGAGATGGCACCAGTGGTACACCGTTTTCTTGTGACTGAGAGATGGCACCGGTGGTACACCGTTTGTGGCTGTGAGATGGCACCAGTGGTACACCGTTTTTCTTGTGGCTGAGAGATGGCACCGGTGGTACACTCTTTCTTGTGGTGTGAGATGGCACCGGTGGTACACCGCTTTCTTGTGGCTGAGAGATGGCACCAGTGGTACACCGATTTCTTGTGGCTGAGAGATGACACTGGTGGTACACCGTTTTCTTGTGGCTGAGAGATGGCACCGGTGGTACACCGCTTTCTCGTGGCTGAGAGATGTCACCAGTGGTACACCGTTTTCTTGTGGCTGAGATATGGCACCGGTGGTACACCGCCTTCTTGTGGCTGAGAGATGGCACCAGTGGTACACCGATTTCTTGTGGCTGAGAGATGGCACCGATGGTACACCGTTTTCTTGTGGCTGAGAGATGGCACCAGTGGTACACCGATTTCTTGTGGCTGAGAAATGGCACCAGTGGTACACAGCTTTCTTTCGGCTGAGAGATGACACCGGTGGTACACCGTTTTCTTGTGGCTGAGAGATGGCACCTGTGGTACACCGTTTTCTTGTGGCTGAGAGATGGCACCAGTGGTACACCGTTTTCTTGTGTCTGAGAGATGTCACCGGTGGTACACGTTGTCTTGTGGCTGAGAGATGGCACCGGTGGTACACCGTTTTCTTGTGGCTGAGAGATGGCACCAGTGTGGTAAACCGCTTTCTTGTGGCTGAGAGATGACACCAGTGCGTACACGCTTTCTTGTGGTTCTGAGCGATCTGGCACCAGTGATACACCGTTTTTCTTGTGGCTGAGAGATGACACCGGTGGTACACCGTTTTCTTGTGGCTGAGAGATGGCACCGGTGGTAAACCGCTTTCTTGTGGCTGAGAGATGACATCGGTGGTACACCGCTTTCTTGTGGCTGAGAGATGCCATCGGTGGTACACCGTTTTCTTGTGGCTGAGAGATGTCACCGGTGGTACACGTTGTCTTGTGGCTGAGAGATGACACCGGTGGTACACCGTTTTCTTGTGGCTGAGAGATGTCACCGGTGGTACACGTTGTCTTGTGGCTGAGAGATGGCACCGGTGGTACACCGCTTTCTTGTGGCTGAGAGATGGCACCAGTGATACACCGTTTTCTTGTGGCTGAGAGATGGCAGCGGTGGTACAGGGTTTCTTGTGGCTGAGAGATGGCACCGGTGGTACACCGCTTTCTTGTGGCTGAGAGATGACATCGGTGGTACACCGCTTTCTTGTGGCTGAGAGATGCCATCGGTTGTACACAGTTTCTTGTGGCTGAGAGATGCCATCGGTTGTACACGGTGTCTTGTAGCTGAGAGATGGCACCGGTTGTACACCGCTTTCTTGTGGCTGAGAGATGACATCGGTGGTATACCGCTTTCTTGTGGCTGAGAGATGACCTCGGTGGTACACCGCTTTCTTGTGGCTGAGAGATGGCACCGGTGGTACACCGCTTTCTTGTGGCTGAGAGATGGCACCGGTGGTACACCGTTTTCTTTTGGCTGAGAGATGGCACTAGTGGTACACTGCTTTCTTGTGGCTGAGAGATGGCACCAGTGGTATACCGCTTTCTTGTGGCTGAGAGATGGCACCAGTGGTACACCGTTTTCTTGTGGCTGAGAGATGGCACCGGTGGTACACCTCTTTCTTGTGGCTGAGAGATGGCACCAGTGGTACACCGTTTTCTTGTGGCTGAGATATGGCACCGGTGGCACAGCGCTTTCTTGTGGTGGAGAGATGGCACCGGTGGTACACCGCTTTCTTGTGGCTGAGAGATGGCACCAGTGGTACACCGATTTCTTGTGGCTGAGAGATGACACTGGTGGTACACCGTTTTCTTGTGGCTGAGAGATGGCACCGGTGGTACACCGCTTTCTCGTGGCTGAGAGATGTCACCAGTGGTACACCGTTTTCTTGTGGCTGAGAGATGGCACCGGTGGTACACCGCCTTCTAGTGGCTGAGAGATGGCACCAGTGGTACACCGATTTCTTGTGGCTGAGAGATGGCACCAGTGGTACACCGATTTCTTGTGGCTGAGAAATGGCACCAGTGGTACACCGCTTTCTTGTGGCTGAGAGCGATGGCACAAGTGGTACACAGCTTTCCCCCTTCCCCTGTGACTGAGAGATGACACCGGTGGTACACCGTTTTCTTGTGGTGAGAGATGGCACCTGTGGTACACCGTTTTCTTGTTGGCTGAGAGATGGCAACCAGTGGTTACACCCGTTTTCTTGTGGCTGAGAGATGTCACCGGTGGTACACCGTTTTCTTGTGGCTGAGAGATGTCACCGGTGGTACACGGGTTGTTGGTGGGGGGAGATGGCACCGGTGGTACACCGTTTTCTTGTGGCTGAGAGATGGCACCAGTGGTACACCGCTTTCTTGTGGCTGAGAGATGTCACCGGTGGTACACCGCTTTCTTGTGGCTGAGAGATGGCACCAGTGATACACCGTTTTCTTGTGGCTGAGAGATGGCACCCGTGGTACACCGCTTTCTTGTGACTGGTGGTACAAGTTTTCTTGTGGCTGAGAGATGGCACCGGTGGTACACCGTTTTCTTGTGGCTGAGAGATGGCACCAGTGGTACACGTTTTCTTGTGGCCGCGAGATGTCACCGGTGGTACACCGCTTTCTTGTGGCTGAGAGATGGCACCGGTTGTACACCGATTTCTTGTGGCTGAGAGATGGCACCGATGGTACACCGTTTTCTTGTGGCTGAGAGATGGCACCAGTGGTACACCGTTTTCTTGTGACTGAGAGATGGCACCGGTGGTACACCGCTTTCTTGTGGCTGAGAGATGGCACCAGTGGTACACCGTTTTCTTGTGGCTGTGATATGGCACCGGTGGTACACCGCTTTCTTGTGCTGAAGAGATGGCCACCGGTGGTACAACCGCTTTCTTGTGGCTGAGAGATGGCACCAGTGGTACACCGATTTCTTGTGGCTGAGAGATGGAACCTGTTGTACACCGGTTTCTTGTGGCTGAGAGATGGCAGCTGTGGTACACCGCTTTCTCGTGGCTGAGAGATGTCACCAGTGGTACACCGTTTTCTTGTGGCTGAGATATGGCACCGGTGGTACACCGCCTTCTTGTGGCTGAGAGATGGCACCAGTGGTACACCGATTTCTTGTGGCTGAGAGATGGCACCGATGGTACACCGTTTTCTTGTGGCTGAGAGATGTCACCAGTGGTACACCGATTTCTTGTGGCTGAAACATGGCACGACAGTGGTACACAGCTTTCTTTCGGCTGAGAGATGACACCGGTGGTACACCGTTTTCTTGTGGCTGAGAGATGGCACCTGTGGTACACCGTTTTCTTGTGGCTGAGAGATGGCACCAGTGGTACACCGTTTTCTTGTGTCTGAGAGATGTCACCGGTGGTACACCGTTTTCTTGTGGCTGATAGATGTCACCGGTGGTACACGTTGTCTTGTGGCTGAGAGATGGCACCGGTGGTACACCGTTTTCTTGTGGCTGAGAGATGGCACCAGTGGTACACCGCTTTCTTGTGGCTGAGAGATGTCACCAGTGGTACACCGCTTTCTTGTGGCTGAGAGATGGCACCAGTGATACACCGTTTTCTTGTGCGTGAGAGATGACACCGGTGGTACACCGTTTTTCTTGTGGCTGAGAGATGGCACCGGTGGTAAACCGCTTTCTTGGGCTGAGAGATTGACATCGGTGGTACACCGCTTTCTTGTGGCTGAGAGATGCCATCGGTGGTACACCGTTTTCTTGTGGCTGAGAGATGTCACCGGTGGTACACGTTGTCTTGTGGCTGAGAGATGACACCGGTGGTACACCGTTTTCTTGTGGCTGAGAGATGACACCGGTGGTACACCGTTTTCTTGTGGCTGAGAGATGGCACCGGTGGTACACCGCGTTCTTGTGGCTGAGAGATGTCACCGGTGGTACAACGTTTTCTTGTGGCTGAGAGATGACACCAGTGGTATACCGATTTCTTGTGGCTGAGAGATGGCACCAGTGGTACACCGCTTTCTTGTGGCTGAGAGATGGCACCAGTGGTACACAGCTTTCTTGTGGCTGAGAGATGACACCGGTGGTACACCGTTTTCTTGTGGCTGAGAGATGACACCGGTGGTACACCGATTTCTTGTGGCTGAGAGATGGCACCAGTGGTACACCGCTTTCTTGTGGCTGAGAGAAGACATCGGTGGTACACCGCTTTCTTGTGGCTGAGAGATGCCATCGGTTGTACACGGTTTCTTGTAGCTGAGAGATGACACCGGTTGTACACCGCTTTCTTGTGGCTGAGAGATGGCACCGGTGGTACACCGTTTTCTTGTGGCTGAGAGATGACATCGGTGGTACACCGCTTTCTTGTGGCTGAGAGATGACCTCGGTGGTACACCGCTTTCTTGTGCCTGAGAGATGGCACCGGTGGTACACCGCTTTCTTGTGGCTGAGAGATGGCACCGGTGGTACACCGATTTCTTGTGGCTGAGAGATGGCACTAGTGGTACACCGCTTTCTTGTGGCTGAGAGATGGCACCAGTGGTATACCGCTTTCTTGTGGCTGAGAGATGGCACCAATGGTACACCGTTTTCTTGTGGCTGAGAGATGGCACCGGTGGTACACCGCTTTCTTGTGGCTGAGAGATGGCACCAGTGGTACACCGTTTTCTTGTGGCTGAGAGATGGCACCTGTGGTACACCGCTTTCTTGTGGCTGAGAGATGGCACCAGTAGTACACCGCTTTCTTGTGGCTGAGAGATGGCACCAGTGGTACACCGATTTCTTGTGGCTGAGAGATGACACCGGTGGTACACCGTTTTCTTGTGGCTGAGAGATGGCACCGGTGGTACACCGCTTTCTTGTGGCTGAGAGATGGCACCAGTGGTACACCGTTTTCTTGTGGCTGAGAGATGGCACCGGTGGTACACCGCCTTCTTGTGGCTGAGAGATGGCACCAGTGGTACACCGATTTCTTGTGGCTGAGAGATGGCACCGATGGTACACCGTTTTCTTGTGGCTGAGAGATGGCACCAGTGGTACACCGATTTCTTGTGGCTGAAACATGGCACCAATGGTACACCGCTTTCTTGTGGCTGAGAGATGGCAACAGTGGTACACAGCTTTCTTGTGGCTGAGAGATGACACCGGTGGTACACCGTTTTCTTGTGGCTGAGAGATGGCACCTGTGGTACACCGTTTTCTTGTGGCTGAGAGATGTCACCGGTGGTACACCGTTTTCTTGTGGCTGAGAGATGTCACCGGTGGTACACGTTGTCTTGTGGCTGAGAGATGGCACCGGTGGTACACCGCTTTCTTGTGGCTGAGAGATGGCACCAGTGATACACCGTTTTCTTGTGGCTGAGAGATGGCACCGGTGGTACACCGCTTTCTTGTGGCTGAGAGATGGCACCGGTGGTACACCGCTTTCTTGTGGCTGAGAGATGACATCGGTGGTACACCGCTTTCTTGTGGCTGAGAGATGCCATCGGTTGTACACAGTTTCTTGTGGCTGAGAGATGCCATCGGTTGTACACGGTGTCTTGTAGCTGAGAGATGGCACCGGTTGTACACCGCTTTCTTGTGGCTGAGAGATGGCACCGGTGGTACACCGCTTTCTTGTGGCTGAGAGATGGCACCGGTGGTACACCGCTTTCTTGTGGCTGAGAGATGGCACCGGTGGTACACCGTTTTCTTTTGGCTGAGAGATGGCACTAGTGGTACACTGCTTTCTTGTGGCTGAGAGATGGCACCAGTGGTATACCGCTTTCTTGTGGCTGAGAGATGGCACCAGTGGTACACCGTTTTCTTGTGGCTGAGAGATGGCACCGGTGGTACACCGCTTTCTTGTGGCTGAGAGATGGCACCAGTGGTACACCGTTTTCTTGTGGCTGAGAGATGGCACCGGTGGCACAGCGCTTTCTTGTGGTGGAGAGATGGCACCGGTGGTACACCGCTTTCTTGTGGCTGAGAGATGGCACCAGTGGTACACCGATTTCTTGTGGCTGAGAGATGACACTGGTGGTACACCGTTTTCTTTTCGCTGAGAGATGGCACCGGTGGTACACCGCTTTCTCGTGGCTGAGAGATGTCACCAGTGGTACACCGTTTTCTTGTGGCTGAGAGATGGCACCGGTGGTACACCGCCTTCTAGTGGCTGAGAGATGGCACCAGTGGTACACCGATTTCTTGTGGCTGAGAGATGGCACCGATGGTACACCGTTTTCTTGTGGCTGAGAGATGGCACCAGTGGTACACCGATTTCTTGTGGCTGAGAAATGGCACCAGTGGTACACCGCTTTCTTGTGGCTGAGAGATGGCACAAGTGGTACACAGCTTTCTTGTGGCTGAGAGATGACACCGGTGGTACACCGTTTTCTTGTGGCTGAGAGATGGCACCTGTGGTACACCGTTTTCTTGTGGCTGAGAGATGGCACCAGTGGTACACCGTTTTCTTCTGGCTGAGAGATGTCACCGGTGGTACACCGTTTTCTTGTGGCTGAGAGATGTCACCGGTGGTCCACGTTGTCTTGTGGCTGAGAGATGGCACGTGGTACACCGTTTTCTTGTGGCTGAGAGATGGCCACAGTGGTACACGCTTTCTTGTGGCTGAGAGCTGTCACCGGTGGTACACCGCCTTTCTTGTGGCTGAGAGATGGCACCAGTGATACACCGTTTTCTTGTGGCTGAGAGATGGCACCGGTGGTACATGTTGTCTTGTGGCTGAGAGATGGCACCGGTGGTACACCGTTTTCTTGTGGCTGAGAGATGGCACCAGTGGTACACCGCTTTCTTGTGGCCGAGAGATGTCACCGGTGGTACACCGCTTTCTTGTGGCTGAGAGATGGCACCAGTGATACACCGTTTGATTTTGGATGAGTGATGGCACCGGTGTTACACCGATTTCTTGTGGCTGAGAGATGGCACAGTGCGTACACGGCTTTCTTGTGGCTGAGAGATGACAATCGGTGGTACACCGCTTCTTGTGGCTGAGAGATGCCATCGGTAGTACACAGTTACTTGTGGCTGAGAGATGCCATCGGTTGTACACGGTTTCTTGTAGCTGAGAGATGGCACCGGTTGTACACCGATTTCTTGTGGCTGAGAGATGGCACCAGTGGTACACCGATTTCTTGTGGCTGAGAAATGGCACCAGTGGTACACCGCTTTCTTGTGGCTGAGAGATGGCACCAGTGGTACACAAGCTTTCTTGTGGCTGAGAGATGACACGGTGGTACACCGTGTTCTTGGGGCTGAGAGATGGCACCTGTGGTACACCGTTTTCTTGTGGCTGAGAGATGGCACCAGTGGTACACCGTTTTCTTCTGGCTGAGAGATGTCACCGGTGGTACACCGTTTTCTTGTGGCTGAGAGATGTCACCGGTGGTACACGTTGTCTTGTGGCTGAGAGATGGCACCGGTGGTACACCGTTTTCTTGTGGCTGAGAGATGGCACCAGTGGTACACCGCTTTCTTGTGGCTGAGAGATGTCACCGGTGGTACACCGCTTTCTTGTGGCTGAGAGATGGCACCAGTGATACACCGTTTTCTTGTGGCTGAGAGATGGCACCCGTGGTACACCGCTTTCTTGTGACTGAGAGATGACACCGGTGGTACACGTTGTCTTGTGGCTGAGAGATGGCACCGGTGGTACACCGTTTTCTTGTGGCTGAGAGATGGCACCAGTGGTACACCGCTTTCTTGTGGCCGAGAGATGTCACCGGTGGTACACCGCTTTCTTGTGGCTGAGAGATGGCACCGGTGGTACACCGCTTTCTTGTGGCTGAGAGATGGCACCAGTGGTACACCGTTATTCTTGTGACTGAGAGATGCACCGGTGGTACACCGCTTTCTTGTGGCTGAGAGATGGCAACCAGTGGTACACCGTTTTCTTGTGGCTGAGAGATGGGCACCGGTGGTACACCGCTTTCTTGTGGCTTAGAGATGGCACCGGTGTACACCGCTTTCTTGTGGCTGAGAGATGGCACCAAGTGGTACACCGATTTCTTGTGGCTGAGAGAGACGCTGGTGGTACACCGTTTTCTTGTGGCTGAGAGATGGCACCGGTGGTACACGCTTTCTCGTGGGCTGAGAGATGTCACCAGTGGTACACCGTTTTCTTGTGGCTGAGATATGGCACCGGTGGTACACCGCCTTCTTGTGGCTGAGAGATGGCACCAGTGGTACACCGATTTCTTGTGGCTGAGAGATGGCACCGATGGTACACCGTTTTCTTGTGGCTGAGAGATGGCACCAGTGGTACACCGATTTCTTGTGGCTGAGAAATGGCACCAGTGGTACACAGCTTTCTTTCGGCTGAGAGATGAACACCCGGTGGTACACCGTTTTCTTGTGGCTGAGAGGATGGGCACCTTGTGGTACACCGTTTTCTTGTGGCTGAGAGATGGCCACCAGTGGTACACCGTTTTCTTGTGTCTGAGAGATGTCACCGGTGGTACACCGTTTTCTTGTGGCTGATAGATGTCACCGGTGGTACACGTTGTCTTGTGGCTGAGAGATGGCACCGGTGGTACACCGTTTTCTTGTGGCTGAGAGATGGCACCAGTGGTACACCGCTTTCTTGTGGCTGAGAGATGTCACCAGTGGTACACCGCTTTCTTGTGGCTGAGAGATGGCACCAGTGATACACCGTTTTCTTGTGGCTGAGAGATGACACCGGTGGTACACCGTTTTCTTGTGGCTGAGAGATGGCACCGGTGGTAAACCGCTTTCTTGTGGCTGAGAGATGACATCGGTGGTACACCGCTTTCTTGTGGCTGAGAGATGCCATCGGTGGTACACCGTTTTCTTGTGGCTGAGAGATGTCACCGGTGGTACACGTTGTCTTGTGGCTGAGAGATGACACCGGTGGTACACCGTTTTCTTGTGGCTGAGAGATGGCACCTGTGGTACACCGTTTTCTTGTGGCTGAGAGATGGCACCAGTGGTACACCGTTTTCTTCTGGCTGAGAGATGTCACCGGTGGTACACCGTTTTCTTGTGGCTGAGAGATGGCACTAGTGGTACACTGCTTTCTTGTGGCTGAGAGATGGCACCAGTGGTATACCGCTTTCTTGTGGCTGAGAGATGGCACCAGTGGTAACAAGTTTTCTTGTGGCTGAGAGATGGCACCGGTGGTACACCGCTTTCTTGTGGCTGAGAGATGGCACCAGTGGTACACCGTTTTCTTGTGGCTGAGAGATGGCACCGGTGGCACAGCGCTTTCTTGTGGCTGAGAGATGGCACCGGTGGTACACCGCTTTCTTGTGGCTGAGAGATGGCACCAGTGGTACACCGATTTCTTGTGGCTGAGAGATGACACTTGAGTGGTACACGTTTTCTTGTGGCTGAGAGATGGGCACCGGTGGTACACCGCTTTCTCGTGGCTGAGAGATGTCACCAGTGGTACACCGTTTTCTTGTGGCTGAGAGATGGCACCGGTGGTACACCGCCTTCTAGTGGCTGAGAGATGGCACCAGTGGTACACCGATTTCTTGTGGCTGAGAGATGGCACCGATGGTACACCGTTTTCTTGTGGCTGAGAGATGGCACCAGTGGTACACCGATTTCTTGTGGCTGAGAAATGGCACCAGTGGTACACCGCTTTCTTGTGGCTGAGAGATGGCACAAGTGGTACACAGCTTTCTTGTGGCTGAGAGATGACACCGGTGGTACACCGTTTTCTTGTGGCTGAGAGATGGCACCTGTGGTACACCGTTTTCTTGTGGCTGAGAGATGGCACCAGTGGTACACCGTTTTCTTCTGGCTGAGAGATGTCACCGGTGGTACACCGTTTACTTGTGGCTGAGAGATGTCACCGGTGGTACACCTATTAGTGTTGGAGTGTGTTGGCACCGGTGGTACACCGTTTTCTTGTGGCTGAGAGATGGCACCAGTGGTACACCGCTTTCTTGTGGGCTGAGAGATGTCACCGGTGGTACACCGCTTTCTTGTGGCTGAGAGATGGCACCAGTGATACACCGTTTTCTTGTGGCTGAGAGATGGCACCCGTGGTACACCGCTTTCTTGTGACTGAGAGATGACACCGGTGGTACACGTTGTCTTGTGGCTGAGAGATGGTACCGGTGGTACACCGTTTTCTTGTGGCTGAGAGATGGCATCAGTGGTACACCGCTTTCTTGTGGCCGAGAGATGTCACCGGTGGTACACCGCTTTCTTGTGGCTGAGAGATGGCACCAGTGATACACCGTTTTCTTGTGGCTGAGAGATGGCACCGGTGGTACACCGATTTCTTGTGGCTGAGAGATGGCACCAGTGGTACACGGCTTTCTTGTGGCTGAGAGATGACATCGGTGGTACACCGCTTTCTTGTGGCTGAGAGATGCCATCGGTAGTACACGGTTTCTTGTGGCTGAGAGATGCCATCGGTTGTACACGGTTTCTTGTAGCTGAGAGATGGCACCGGTTGTACACCGATTTCTTGTGGCTGAGAGATGGCACCAGTGGTACACCGATTTCTTGTGGCTGAGAAATGGCACCAGTGGTACACCGCTTTCTTGTGGCTGAGAGATGGCACCAGTGGTACACAGCTTTCTTGTGGCTGAGAGATGACACCGGTGGTACACCGTTTTCTTGTGGCTGAGAGATGGCACCTGTGGTACACCGTTTTCTTGTGGCTGAGAGATGGCACCAGTGGTACACCGTTTTCTTGTGGCTGAGAGATGTCACCGGTGGTACGCCCGTTTCTTGTGGCTGTGAGATGTCAGCGGTGGTACACGTTTTTTCTTGTGGGGGCTGAAAAAGAGATGGCACCGGTGGTACACCGTTTTCCCCTTTTTTTGTGGCTGAGAGGATGGCACCAGTGGTACACCGCTTTCTTGTGGCTGAGAGATGTCACCGGTGGTACACCGCTTTCTTGTGGCTGAGAGATGGCACCAGTGATACACCGTTTTCTTGTGGCTGAGAGATGGCACCCGTGGTACACCGCTTTCTTGTGACTGAGAGATGACACCGGTGGTACACGTTGTCTTGTGGCTGAGAGATGGCACCGGTGGTACACCGTTTTCTTGTGGCTGAGAGATGGCACCAGTGGTACACCGCTTTCTTGTGGCCGAGAGATGTCACCGGTGGTACACCGCTTTCTTGTGGCTGAGAGATGGCACCGGTTGTACACCGATTTCTTGTGGCTGAGAGATGGCACCGATGGTACACCGATTTCTTGTGGCTGAGAGATGGCACCAGTGGTACACCGTTTTCTTGTGACTGAGAGATGGCACAGGTGGTACACCGCTGTCTTGTGGCTGAGAGATGGGCACCAGTGGTACACGTTTTTCTTGTGGCTGAGAGATGGCACAACGGTGGTACACCGCTTTCTTGTGCTGAGAGATGGCACCGGTGGTACACCGCTTTCCATGTGGCTGAGAGATGGCACCAGTGGTACACCGATTTCTTGTGGCTGAGAGATGACACTGGTGGTACACCGTTTTCTTGTGGGCTGAGAGATGGCACCGGTGGTACACCGCTTTCTCGTGGCTGTGAGATGTCACCAGTGGTACACCGTTTTCTTGTGGGGCTGAGTTATGGCACCGGTGGTACACCGCCTTCTTGTGGCATCCGAGAGATGGCACCAGTGGTACACCGATTTCTTGTGGCTGAGAGATGGCACCGATGGTACACCGTTTTCTTGTGGCTGAGAGATGGCACCAGTGGTACACCGATTTCTTGTGGCTGAGAAATGGCACCAGTGGTACACAGCTTTCTTTCGGCTGAGAGATGACACCGGTGGTACACCGTTTTCTTGTGGCTGAGAGATGGCACCTGTGGTACACCGTTTTCTTGTGGCTGAGAGATGGCACCAGTGGTACACCGTTTTCTTGTGGCTGAGAGATGTCACCGGTGGTACACCGTTTTCTTGTGGCTGAGAGATGTCACCGGTGGTACACGTTGTCTTGTGGCTGAGAGATGGCACCGGTGGTACACCGTTTTCTTGTGTGTGAGAGATGGCACCAGTGGTACACCGCTTTCTTGTGGCTGAGAGATGTCACCAGTGGTACACCGCTTTCTTGTGGCTGAGAGATGGCACCAGTGATACACCGTTTTCTTGTGGCTGAGAGATGGCACCGGTGGTACATGTTGTCTTGTGGCTGAGAGATGGCACCGGTGGTACACCGTTTCTCTTGGTGGTCTGAGAGATGGCACCAGTGGTACACCGCTTTCTTGTGGCCGAGAGATGTCACCGGTGGTACACCGCTTTCTTGTGGCTGAGAGATGGCACCAGTGATACACCGTTTTCTTGTGGCTGAGAGATGGCACCGGTGGTACACCGATTTCTTGTGGCTGAGAGATGGCACCAGTGGTACACCGCTTTCTTGTGGCTGAGAGATGACATCGGTGGTACACCGCTTTCTTGTGGCTGAGAGATGCCATCGGTTGTACACGGTTTCTTGTGGCTGAGAGATGCCATCGGTTGTACACGGTTTCTTGTAGCTGAGAGATGGCACCGGTTGTACACCGCTTTCTTGTGGCTGAGAGATGGCACCGGTGGTACACCGTTTTCTTGTGGCTGAGAGATGACATCGGTGGTACACCGCTTTCTTGTGGCTGAGAGATGACATCGGCGGTACACCGCTTTCTTGTGGCTGAGAGATGACCTCGGTGGTACACCGCTTTCTTGTGGCTGAGAGATGGCACCGGTGGTACACCGTTTTCTTGAGGCTGTGAGATGGCACTAGTGGTACACCGCTTTCTTGTGGCTGAGAGATGGCACCAGTGGTATACCGCTTTCTTGTGGCTGAGAGATGGCACCAGTGGTACACCGTTTTCTTGTGGCTGAGAGATGGCACCGGTGGTACACCGCTTTCTTGTGGCTGAGAGATGGCACCAGTGGTACACCGTTTTCTTGTGGCTGAGAGATGGCACCGGTGGTACACCGCTTTCTTGTGGCTGAGAGATGGCACCGGTGGTACACCGCTTTCTTGTGGCTGAGAGATGGCACCAGTGGTACACCGATTTCTTGTGGCTGAGAGATGACACTGGTGGTACACCGTTTTCTTGTGGCTGAGAGATGGCACCGGTGATACACCGCTTTCTCGTGGCTGAGAGATGTCACCAGTGGTACACCGTTTTCTTGTGGCTGAGAGATGGCACCGGTGGTACACCGCCTTCTTGTGGCTGAGAGATGGCACCAGTGGTACACCGATTTCTTGTGGCTGAGAGATGGCACCGATTGTACACCGTTTTCTTGTGGCTGAGAGATGGCACCAGTGGTACACCGTTTTCTTGTGGCTGAGAGATGGCACCGGTGGTACACCGCTTTCTTGTGGCTGAGAGATGGCACCCGTGGTACACCGCTTTCTTGTGGCTGAGAGATGGCACCGGTGGTACACCGCTTTCTTGTGGCTGAGAGATGGCACCAGTGGTACACCGATTTCTTGTGGTGAGAAGATGACCACTGGTGGTACACCGTTTTCTTGTGGCTGAGAGTGGCACCGGAGGTACAGAGCTTTCTTGTGGGTGAGAGATGTCAGCGGTGGTAGTCCGTTTTCTTGTGGGTGAGTGATGTCACGAGTGGTACACCGATTTCTTGTGGGTGAGAGATGGCACCAGTGGTACACCGATTTCTTGTGGCTGAGAGATGGCACCGATGGTACACCGTTTTCTTGTGGCTGAGAGATGGCACCAGTGGTACACCGATTTCTTGTGGCTGAGAAATGGCACCAGTGGTACACCGCTTTCTTGTGGCTGAGAGATAGCACCAGTGGTACACAGCTGTCTTGTGGCTGAGGGATGACACCGGTGGTACACCGTTTTCTTGTGGCTGAGAGATGGCACCTGTGGTACACCGTTTTCTTGTGGCTGAGAGATGGCACCAGTGGTACACCGTTTTCTTGTGGCTGAGAGATGTCACCGGTGGTACACCGTTTTCTTGTGGCTGAGAGATGTCACAGGTGGTACACGTTGTCTTGTGGCTGAGAGATGGCACCGGTGGTATACCGTTTTCTTGTGGCTGAGAGATGGCACCAGTGGTACACCGCTTTCTTGTGGCTGAGAGATGTCACCGGTGGTACACCGCTTTCTTGTGGCTGAGAGATGGCACCAGTGATACACCGTTTTCTTGTGGCTGAGAGATGGCACCCGTGGTACACCGCTTTCTTGTGGCTGAGAGATGGCACCCGTGGTACACCGCTTTCTTGTGGCTGAGAGATGGCACCGATGGTACACCGTTTTCTTGTGGCTGAGAGATGACATCGGTGGTACACCGCTTTCTTGTGGCTGAGAGATGGCACCGATGGTACACCGTTTTCTTGTGGCTGAGAGATGACACCGGTGGTACACCAGTGGTCCAGAGTTACGCCAGGTGGTGTACGTAACAGATCCCTCGCTGCTTCGAGTGGATCCCTTGCAAAGGTATAAAATTCTATGCAATTAGACATCAGACAAGTGCCGTCACTACATACGTAAAATGATCGTAAAATGACGTAAGACAGCAACCAATCAATTAATCAACAAGGAAAGAGTCTTCTGTGATACATTTTCTCTCGTAAACATTAAATGGTCAAAGTTAAAGGATATCAAAGTTGCAAACAAACAAAACAAACAAACCCCCTCTCAAGAGAAGAACTATTCACAGATTCCACTAATACGAGTGGACATAAAAAGTGGTGATGTACTAAAGAAGGAAACATTTGTTAAGACTAGAGACATTTGACGTTACAATCATTTTTGTTAGGTAATAATATTGGTCTTTTTAATTGAAGGGAACGATTTACATTGTGGTACTTTATACTGCCATGTATGTTTTTCTTTAATAAATTGATGAGAATGGTTGTTCGTCAATGGCGTAGGAAGCAGGTGTGAGTATGAGTGTGTGTGTGGGTGGGGAGGGGAAGGGGATTATGCTGGTCAAAAGAAGTTTTATATTTCAGGAATACGCAAGGATTGTTATATTGGTAGACATTAATGCATGAAGGTTAGTGTCCAAAGGCCGGGAGAATGACTAGTTGTGTGAAGTCCGAGGACACGGACGTAATGTATAAGATTCCGAATGCCAAATGTAGAGAAAATGAAGAAAGTTCCGCATATCTGCATATATTATGATTCAAGCCGAAAGGGGGATGTTACTTATTTACAAATCGCAAAGAGGTAAACACCACAAGTAAGATGAAATTTTATGTTCTTGATTCTATCTCATGTAACAAAAAATTTTGACACTTTTCATTCCCTTCGTTTTCCTTATAACCTCAACATTTTAACAAACAACAACAGATATTTATAGTACCTGAGAAAATATTATCTAGAAATTCCAGGGTGGTCATAGGGGGTCATCGTATCGCAGTGAATATCAAAGTTAAATTGACATTAGAGAGATATGAATTTCACCCTGCCATAATCAAGGTCGTCAAACACTCGTGCTTACTGACAGTTTACTGTGTGGAGGGATAAAACAATGACGACAAATAACGATACAAGAAGGGTTGTCATAGCAATGGACGGAAGCAATCATGCAGACCAAGCTTTCCAATGTAAGTGCTAATGTAACACAATTCGATAAAGGTACGATGTGTTATGCTTTTCAGGTCCCATGACACAATAGGATATTTGTACACTGATAAGACGGGGTTGTCTCTACCGTACATGCTTCTATGGAAAAGTATTTGCTAGGGTATTTTCTTTTTTAAAAATGTGGATATATGGGAAGGTATATGTACATCATTGTACCTGTTTATAATTAGTGGTGTACGGGAGGGCATTTTTATATACCACTGAATTTGTCAATGATAGGTGGTGTATGGGAAGGTATACCGGTATGTACGTCATTGTATCTGTTGATGATTGGTGGTGAATGGGAAGGTATATGTACGTCATTGTATCTGTTGATGATTGGTGGTGAATGGGAAGGTATATGTACGTCATTGTATCTGTTGATGATTGGTGGTGAATGGGAAGGTATATGTACGTCATTGTATCTGTTGATGATTGGTGGTGTATGGGAAGGTATATGTACGTCATTGTATCTGTTGATGATTGGTGGTGTATGGGAAGGTATATGTACGTCAATGTATATGTTGATGATAGGTGGTGTATGGGAAGTTATAAGAAAGTCATTGTATCTGTTGATGATTGGTGGTGTATGGGAAGGTATATGTACGTCATTGTATCTGTTGATGATTGGTGGTACATGGGAAGGTATATGTACGTCATTGTATCTGTTGATGATTGGTGGTGTATGGGAAGGTATATGTACGTCATTGTATCTGTTGATGATTGGTGGTGTATGGGAAGGTATATGTACGTCATTGTATCTGTTGATGATTGGTGGTGTATGGGAAGGTATATGTACGTCATTGTATCTGTTGATGATTGGTGGTGTATGGGAAGGTATATGTACGTCATTGTATCTGTTGATGATTGGTGGTGAATGGGAAGGTATATGTACGTCATTGTATCTGTTGATGATTGGTGGTGTATGGGAAGGTATATGTATGTCATTGTATCTGTTGATGATTGGTGGTGCATGGGAAGGTATATGTACGTCATTGTATCTGTTGATGATTGGTGGGGTATGGGAAGGTATATGTACGTCATTGTATCTGTTGATGATTGGTGGTGTATGGGAAGGTATATGTACGTCATTGTATCTGTTGATGATTGGTGGTGAATGGGAAGGTATATGTACGTCATTGTATCTGTTGATGATTGGTGGTGTATGGGAAGGTATATGTACGTCATTGTATCTGTTGATGATTGGTGGTGAATGGGAAGGTATATGTACGTCATTGTATCTGTTGATGATTGGTGGTGAATGGGAAGGTATATGTACGTCATTGTATCTGTTGATGATTGGTGATGTATGGGAAGGGATATATACGTCATTGTATCTGTTGATGAATGTAGGTATATGGAAAGGTAAATGTATCACAATAGTATCTGTTGCAGATTGATCATTTATGGAAACTTATGCCAATATATACCTGTCGAATTTCGAAAGTTCATCTCTGTTTTTGTTCACCTCTATACACTCACCTCCGATGAATAAGCGAAAGGACCGTGTAGGATGAAGTGTCTGGTAATTCAGATGTCACAAGCAAGATTATATACGCCTCTCACTATGCCATATAGACGAGCACACATATGTTCAGTACCGTGTGAGCTCCATATGTACCTCACCCGGCTTCACTCGAAAGTGCAGATATCAAGCTGCATGAAGTGCTGATTGTAGGGGTTCTCGCGCCTCTAGTGAAGAGCCCTAGCATAAAGAGCTACGCTAGTCCTACCCTATGATGAAGGCCTGTAGATGTAGGTTAAAGTGTAGATGTAGGATAAAGTGTAGATATATGATAAAGTGTAGATGTAGGTTGAAGTGTAGATGTAGGATAAAGTGTAGATATATGATGAAGTGTAGATGTAGGTTGAAGTGTAGATGTAGGATAAAGTGTAGATATATGATGAAGTGTAGATGTAGGTTGAAGTGTAGATGTAGGATAAAGTGTAGATATATGATGAAGTGTAGATGTAGGTTGAAGTGTAGATGTAGGATAAAGTGTAGAGTATGATGAAGTGTAGATGTAGGATAAAGCGTAGATATATGATGAAGTGTAGATGTAGGATGAAGTGCAGAAGTAGGTTGAAATGTAGATATATGATGAAGTGTAGATGTAGGTTGAAGTGTAGTGTATGATGAATTGTAGATGTATAATGAAGTGTAGATGAAGGACGAAGTAATTATACGTAATTTTCAGTTTACACAGTTTTCTTTGGAAAGCTGTCAAAGAATTTAAGGGTTATTTGAAAATATGTGCTTTGTAAAAACTAATTTTTTATTTGAGGAACATATAAGACACAAATAAATTTGTGGTGTTAAAACATCACCTACCTTTGTTTTCGTTTGAGCAAGAAATCAAAATTATTGAGTATTAACATGCTTAATTCATATCTTGGTTATTTCTGAGTCAAACATTGCATTGCACGGGCAATTTTATGTAAATCAGCAGATAATAAACACGTCTTATTTGAAGTATAATATCTTTCCTTCATTGTTCAGTAAGCCGGTGTGGCCTAGTGGTATCGCGCACGCCTCCTGACTGGGAGGCCGGGGTACGAGTTCCGCTCTGGTCATGCCGGTGTCCTGTCTTTCGGATGAGACATTTAAAAAAACCGAGGCCCCGTGTCGTCGTATGCATGGCACGTTCCCTCACTGCTTCGGGTGGGTCCGTTGCAAAGGTCATAATTTGTATGCCCTGCATCAGGCAGATGCCGTCACCATATACGTGAAATATTCTTGATGTGACGTTAAACAAAATCAATCAATCAATCAAGAATATGCGTAATGAGAGAAAAGACTGCCATGAATCACTGGTTGCTAGAATTATCCTCCGTACATATGCATCAAAATGTGATAGTTAGAGTGCTGGTACTGTAAAAATATGAACAAATCCCATTTTCTTACTTTATTTTCATTCTACAATATCATTCATATATACTTAATAAACAAAAAGAAATATGTATGTATCCGGATTATATTTCGTGCAAAGTAAAATTTTATTACCCTCCCCCCTATTTTGTCTCCAAATCACTGTTAAGACAATGAGAGGGCAGCTTTTGTAGAGATGACTTATATGTGTGGTTTATAATTTTACATTGCACTCTTTCTACAATATCAGATTTTTCTTTGAAAATAAGTATTTATATAACAACGCTAAATTTAAAAATAAGCAAAATAAAAGAAGACCGCCCTCTTATCTTTACAAAAAACTGATGCAAATAATCTATATCATTTGGTAATTTATAATAAATCAGAAATATGGTTAATACCTATAGATTTACATCTTTTGTTACTATTATGATATACTTGTTATTTTTACGAAGACAAGTCAACAAAGTTTTATTTCGCCCACCCCCTCCTTTGACAGAACATATATGACATCACCCAAGGATCGAGAACCTTTAAACAACTTTAATGACTGAGCGAGGTAGAAGTCGGTTGAAGAATTGCTGACCACCACGTATATGTTCATACATTGTTTACCATCCTAACGACATAGGAATTAATAAACAGAAGTAAATGTCAACACTGCTACCTGACACTCCGGTACACTGTTGATTGTGAATCTTAATACTTATCTTTTTGGAGATAGATATATGACCACATATCAGAGTTAGTTTAACCACGGATACACGCCTTTGTTTATTGAGGCCTTCACTTCTTGAACATTGCGTAATGTACTGTGCTGCAATAGTAACCAGGATTCTTATTCTCCGACCCCCACCCCAACTTCCCAATTCAACTACCCACCCTTACTTCAGACCCCAACCCCCACCCCAACTTCCCACCCCAACTGTCCGTCCCAACTTCACCTTCGGAAGATACTCAACATAAAATTTTCATTTTTAACATATCTTTTGCTGTTTCTCTATCGTAATGTAATGCATATGAACAAAACCAAACAAACATATTCTCAAAAGTTAAAATATAAATGGGTATTGTTTTACTGAATACACTTTATGTTTGATACAGGGTTTATGGAGAAATGCTACAGAGAAGGAGATTACATCATTATTGTATTCTGTGCCGAGTACTCTGGATTTCATTCTAAGTGTAGGTATTCTGTGCCAAATACTCCAGAGTTCACTGTAAGTGTAGGAATTCTGTGCCGAGTACTCCGGATTTCATTCTAAGTGTAGGTATTCTGTGCCGAGTACTCCGGATTTCACTCTAAGTGTAGGTATTCTGTGCCGAGTACTCCGGATTTCACTCTAAATGTAGGCATTCTGTGCCGAGTACTCCGGATTTCATTCTAATTATAGGTATTCAGAACGATAGCAGTGGTATGTATGTCCCAAGTTTCAGAACGATAGTAGTGTTATATATGTCCCAAGTATCAGAACGATAGTAGTGTTATATATGTCCCAAATACCAGAAAGATAGTAGCGTTATATAATATGTTCAGATGACATATCATGAGCGTACGTAGTGCATTTTGATAATGATAGCCGAAAGGCAGTTTTAATTTCATACGAAATTGACAAACTTTTTCTCTTTAAAATTGTAGTAGCAATTGATAGCAAA
This sequence comes from Pteria penguin, assembly GCA_035048485.1. Classification (NCBI taxonomy): domain Eukaryota; kingdom Metazoa; phylum Mollusca; class Bivalvia; order Pterioida; family Pteriidae; genus Pteria; species Pteria penguin. The sequence continues at coordinate 22,548,237 of CM068581.1, forward strand.
CGATAGTAGCGTTATATATGTCCCAAGTATCAGAACGATAGTAGTGTTATATATGTCCCGAGTATCAGAACGATAGTAGTGTTACATATGTCCCAAGTATCAGAACGATAGTAGTGTTATATACGTTCCAAGTATCAGAGCGAGAATAGCGTTATATATGTCCCAAGTTCCAGAACGATAGTAGTGGTATATGTTCCCAAGTATTAGAATGATAGTAGTGTTATATATGTCCCAAATACCAGAAAGATAGTAGTGTTATATATGCCTCAAATATCCGAACGATAGTAGTGTTATATATGTCCCAAATATCAGAACGATAGTAGTGGTATATATTTCCAAAGTATCAGAACGATAGTAGTGGTATATGTTCCCAAGTATTAGAAGGATAGTAGTGTTATATATGTCCCAAGTATCAGAAAGATAGTAGTGTTATATATGTCCCAAATATCCGAACGATAATGGTGTTATGTATGTCCCAAGTTTCAGAACGATAGTAGTGTTATATATGCCTCAAGTATCAGAACGATAGTAGTTTTATATATGCCCCAAGTATCAGAACGATAGTAGTGTTATATATGCCCTAAGTATCAGAACGATAGTAGCGTTATATATGCCCCAAGTATCAGAACGATAGTAGCGTTATATATGCCTCAAGTATCAGAACGATAGTAGTGTTATATATGTCCAAAGTATCACAACGATAGTAGTGGTATATGTTCCCAAGTATTAGAAGGATAGTAGCGTTATATATGCCCCAAGTATCAGAACGATAGTAGCGTTATATATGCCCCAAGTATCAGAACGATAGTAGCGTTATATATGCCCCAAGTATCAGAAAGATAATAGCTTTATTTATGTCCCAAGTACCAGAACGATAGTAGTGGTATATGTTCCCAAGCATTAGAAAGATAGTCGTGCTATATATGCCCCAAGCATCAGAACGATAGTAGTGTTATATATGTCCAAAGTATCAGAACGATAGTAGTGTTATATATGTCCCAAGTATCAGAATGATAGCAGTGTTATATATGTCCCAAGTATCAGAATGATAGTTATGTTATATATGTCTCAATTACCAGAACGATAGTAGTGTTATATGTTCCCAAGTATTAGAACGATAGTAGTGCTATATATGTCCAAAGTATCAGAACGATGGTAGTGTTATATATGTCCCAAATACCAGAAAGATAGTAGCGTTATATAATATGTTCAGATGACATATCATGAGCGTACGTAGTGCATTTTGATAATGATAGCCGAAAGGCAGTTTTTATTTCATACGAAACTGACAAACTTCTTCACTTTAAAATTGTAGTAGCAATTGATTTGTGTATACTAGGGCACTGTATTTTTATATCTTAACAGACAAAAGAAAAATGTAGTTAATATTGATTCCTACTTTTAAAGTTTATTTTGACATTATGATTTTAGTACTTTTAGTACTTTATACATATTTACAGGTAAATCTAAATCGAACTTTTTATTTCACTATAGCCGTTACACTGATGTCGAATGATCCTAAATTGATTGTGAACATGATTGAAGGCGAGGAAGAAAGAGTTAAGAAACTTGCCAAAAAGTTCGAAGACATGATTAAAGTACACAAGGTACTGTCTGGTACATATTTAAACACTTATATTTATCAAATGATTCACGGTGTACTAGATTCCGCTCTTTTTATTCTTTATACAAAAGTGTGTACATTGTATCTAAAGCTCAAGACAAAATTCCAATGATTCGTGACTGGGATCTCTTAACTTACATCTCAAATATGAAGATTATTGTGATTGATAATGTACTTCCTCAGTAAGTTTACGACTAACACTAGGCACTGTAACTCTAAATGTACTGCATGTATGTTGTACTGTAAACATATTGCATGCATGTTGTACATCAACATACATTGATTTGACATCTTGCAGTATATTATGCGTTATTCATATTGTTTGAATATAAATGGTAACACAAATGAGTTAATGCTGATAAAGTAAAACTGTTTATTTACGTAATTACACGTACTTCCTGGTCTGGTAATACATGCAACTTGACTTCAGTATCAGTGGCGGATCCAGGATTTCCGAAAAGGGGGGGGGGGACCCAAATGGGTTTTAGCCAAATTTCTCAGACATTTTTGGTGCAAAATCTGGATTTTTACCGGTAAAGATGTGACCAAAAGGGGGGGGGGGGCGCCCCCCTCTAAATCCGCCACTGCAGTATGACCCCAATGCTAAAACCTAATGTACAAATATCTTGTTTGTAGCAAATTAACGACATAACAATTCCTTACTACATGCATGCTCTTTCACTATTGATAGACAAATGGTAAGATTATAAGAGTGAACGGCAAAGCAGGTGAAGGCATTATCGAAGTGACCAGGAAAGAAGATGCTGATCTTATAGTGACCGGAAGTCGTGGTATGGGCACAGTGCGGCGGACAGTGTTAGGGAGTGTGAGTGATTACGTAATACATCACACTCATGTACCCGTGCTCGTTTGTAGAAATCATAATTCGTGATTCAGAGTGTCAATATTTCAAGAAAACAAAATTCGATATTATAAAGTTGATTCTTAGGCTGCTCATCGTTAAGTCAGACCCTTTAACTTCTCTCATATTATTTCAGTAAATGTTGTTTACGAAACATTGTGCGACGAAGGATAGTAACTTGATAGTAACACACACAATGATTTCTCATGCACTCATTGTGCATCCTAGTTAAAACAAAACAAGCAATCACAAAGATTGCCTATTTAGATTTTTGAAAAGATTTTAGGATTATTAATTTTCGTATTTGGTATTTTCGATTAGTTTCCATATTTTTTAAATTCGCATGAATAGATCGTAAACACCATCTACTCCGATACTAGTAAAGTTTAATATCCGGATTCGGGTGCAAAATGTTGAATCAATTTAATCTAATTCATCAAATGAAGTCCTAGGGATTCTGTAGCCGTCATGATTTAAATAACTTGTTTAGCAACAAGTTTGTAAGATCGTTGTATAAATAAGAAAATACTGGTAGTCTTTGCTGTTGTACCGGAGATGGACGTCATACTTTATGTTGTATGAATATACAAGAAATCTTTGCTGATGTATCGGAGATGGACATCATACTTTATTTAGTAAGAAAATACAAGAAATCTTTGCTGATGTATCGGAGATGGACATCATACTTTATTTAGTAAGAAAATACAAGAAATCTTTGCTGATGTATCGGAGATGGACATCATACTTTATTTAGTAAGAAAATACAAGAAATCTTTGCTGATGTATCGGAGATGGACATCATACTTTATGTAGTAAGAAAATACAAGAAATCTTTGCTGATGTATCGGAGATGGACATCATACTTTATGTTGTAAGAAAATACAAGAAATCTTTGCTGATGTATCGGAGATGGACATCATACTTTATGTAGTAAGAAAATACAAGAAATCTTTGCTGATGTATCAGAGATGGACATCATACTTTATGTTGTAAGAAAATACAAGAAATCTTTGCTGTTGTATCGGAGATGGACATCATATTTTATGTTGTAAGAAAATACAAGAAATCTTTGCTGTTGTATCGGAGATGGACATCATACTTTATTTAGTAAGAAAATACAAGAAATCTTTGCTGATGTATCGGAGATGGACATCATACTTTATTTAGTAAGAAAATACAAGAAATCTTTGCTGATGTATCGGAGATGGACATCATACTTTATGTAGTAAGAAAATACAAGAAATCTTTGCTGATGTATCGGAGATGGACATCATACTTTATGTTGTAAGAAAATACAAGAAATCGTTGCTGATGTATCGGAGATGGACATCATACTTTATGTAGTAAGAAAATACAAGAAATCTTTGCTGATGTATCGGAGATGGACGTCATACTTTATGTTGTATGAAAATACAAGAAATCTTTGCTGTTGTACCGAAGATGGACATCATACTTTATGTTGTAAGACAATACAAAAAATCAATACTGTTGTACTGGAATGGACGTCATACTTTATGTTGTATGAAAATACAAGAAATCTTTGCTGTTGTACCGGAGATGGACATCATACTTTATGTTGTAAGAAAATACAAGAAATCTTTGCTGATGTATCGGAGATGGACATCATACTTTATGTTGTAAGAAAATACAAGAAATCTTTGCTGATGTATCGGAGATGGACATCATACTTTATTTAGTAAGAAAATACAAGAAATCTTTGCTGATGTATCGGAGATGGACATCATACTTTATGTTGTATGAAAATACAAGAAATCGTTGCTGTTGTACCGGAGATGGACATCATACTTTATGTTGTAAGAAAATACAAAAAATCAATACTGTTGTACTGGAATGGACGTCATACTTTATGTTGTATGAAAATACAAGACATCTTTGCTGTTGTATCGGAGATGGACATCATACTCTATGTTGTAAGAAAATACAAGACATCTTTGCTGTTGTATCGGAGATGGACATCATACTTTATGTAGTAAGAAAATACAAGAAATCTTTGCTGATGTATCGGAGATGGACATCATACTCTATGTTGTAAGAAAATACAAGACATCTTTGCTGTTGTATCGGAGATGGACATCATACTCTATGTTGTAAGAAAATACAAGACATCTTTGCTGTTGTATCGGAGATGGACATCATACTTTATTTAGTAAGAAAATACAAGACATCTTTGCTGTTGTATCGGAGATGGACATCATACTTTATTTAGTAAGAAAATACAAGACATCTTTGCTGTTGTATCGGAGATGGACATCATACTTTATTTAGTAAGAAAATACAAGACATCTTTGCTGTTGTATCGGAGATGGACATCCTACATTATACTATTGTGATAGCTTCTCTAATTATCGGTTGATTCGTGCATTTGTTTTTCGATACTGTTAATGTTTTGTTTATTGGTCTTAATAACTGCCCACGTTTTCTCATTTATTCTACACTTTGTTTTCACTCACACTGATTTGTATCGATATTATTTGTAAACTCATTTACTGCATTCCTCTACATAAATGATAAAGAAAGAACGATATCAACTGTCTACTTTTAATAAAATTCATCAATATCAAAATAATTATATTATTACTATTATCATTATTATTGTTATTATTCTTCTTCTTCTTCTTATTATTATTATTATTATTAGTAGTAGTAGTAGTAAATATAGCCTATAACACATGCCATATGTGATACGTAATATAGCCTTTAACACATGCCATATGTGATACGTAATATAGCCTTTAACACATGCCATATGTGATACGTAATATAGCCTATAACACATGCCATATGTGATACGTAATATAGCCTATAACACATGCCATATGTGATACGTAATATAGCCAATAACACATGCCATATGTGATACGTAATATAGCCTATAACACATGCCTTATGTGATACGTAATATAGCCTTTAACACATGCCATATGTGATACGTAATATAGCCTATAACACATGCCATGTGATACGTAATATAGCCTATAACACATGCCATATTTGATACGTAATATAGCCTATAACACATGCCTTACGTGATACGTAATATAGCCTTTAACACATGCCATATGTGATACGTAATATAGCTTTAACACATACCATATGTGATACGTAATATAGCCTTTAACACATGCCATATGTGATACGTAATATAGCCTATAACACATGTCATATGTGATACGTAATATAGCCAATAACACATGCCATATGTGATACGTAATATAGCCTATAACACATGCCTTGTGTGATACGTAATATAGCCTTTAACACATGCCATATGTGATACGTAATATAGCCAATAACACATGCCATATGTGATACGTAATATAGCCTATAACACATGCCTTATGTGATACGTAATATAGCCTTTAACACATGCCATATGTGATACGTAATATAGCCTATAACACATGCCATGTGATACGTAATATAGCCTATAACACATGCCATATGTGATACGTAATATAACCTATAACACATGCCTTACGTGATACGTAATATAGCCTTTAACACATGCCATATGTGATACGTAATATAGCTTTAACACATGCCATATGTGATACGTAATATAGCCTATAACACATGCCATATGTGATACGTAATATAGCCTATAACACATGCCATATGTGATACGTAATATAGCCTATAACACATGCCATATGTGATACGTAATATAGCCTATAACACATGCCATATGTGATACGTAATATAGCCTTTAACACATGCCATATGTGATACGTAATATAGCCTTTAACACATGCCATATGTGATACGTAATATAGCCTATAACACATGCCATATGTGATGCGTAATATAGCCTATAACACATGCCATATGTGATGCGTAATATAGCCTATAACACATGCCATATGTGATACGTAATATAGCCTATAACACATGCCATATGTGATACGTAATATAGCCTATAACACATGCCATGTGATACGTAATATAGCCTATAACACATGCCATATGTGATAGGTAATATAGCCTTTAACACATGCCATATGTGATACGTAATATAGCCTTTAACACATGCCATATGTGATACGTAATATAGCCTTTAACACATGCCATATGTGATACGTAATATAGCCTATAACACATGCCATATGTAATACGTAATATAGCCTATAACACATGCCATATGTGATACGTAATATAGCCTATAACACATGCCATATGTGATACGTAATATAGCCTATAACACATGCCATATGTGATACGTAATATATTTGTATGAACAGCAACTCACTATGTATTTTATATCAAACTATCGATATATATTAATAAATATTTTGTTTAATTTCAACCGGGACATGTTAGTCTACAGTGGACGTACTTGGATTTCTCTGTAGTGTTCGACAAATTTTGACTTTTCTTCCACGGAGTCGTGAAAAATTACGTCCGGGATTTTTGGGAACCTCGGGACAAACTTTCTGATATACTCCCCTCAGCACAATGACATACCTGTGTAATGTTTCTATACAACAATTGTCTACACAATAGCCCAATGTGTCTGGCTGAATGGTGTCTTAATTAACTTTCTTGAAAAATGACAGACTATAAAATTAATTACAAGAATAGAAAAAATATTCGACAACCACTTTGAAATAAATGTACACGACATTATGACTAGTAGTGACCTCCATATATACCAAGTAAAAAAGGCTTTCCATACAGAATAATAATTATCATAAATAATTAAAATAAAAAAAAAATAATTAGATAAAATAAATAATAATGATGTAATAAGTAAATTAAATTATGTATATATGTTTATGAACGTTTCATTTATATGTACGACTTTCATTAAAACATGATACAGTACATCACTCTGCTTTAAACTCTACTATAAAATCTCCAAAACACGTGATTGGCCATATGCTTGCTGGAGCTATGGTGGTATAATCGCATATAGGGCGGAACTCATTAGTGTATCTATGTACATCAGCTGACACAGATGCTGAAAATAAGATTGCAAAAAAGATGATGAAATCAAAATAAATTAAAATCTGTCACCAATGATTATCAATTTGCTTCATGATATGGAGGAAAATCCGTCAAATGTTCTCCAAAAACTTGAGAATTGTATAATGTATATCTCTCTTTTATACGAATATGGTGTACATAATTTTAGATGAATCTTATCTCCCTGGGCGCATAGTATCGTCTCTGATGTCCGAGATTGTCTACCGTAGTATATTGAGTGCCATTGGCAAAGCATCCTTTTCCTTATCCTCTCGGGCACATGGTGTCACCCCTGATGTCTGAGATTGTCTACCGTGATATATTGGGTGCCACCGGCAAATCATCCCTTACTTTATCCTCCCGGGCACATGGTGTCACGGAGGATTACTGACACTGTCTACCGTGATATATTGGGTGCCACTGGCAAAGCATCCCTTTCCTTATCCTCCCGGGCACATGGTGTCACGGAGGATTACTGAGACTGTCTACCGTGGCATATTGAATGCCTTTGACAAACATACCTTACTTTATCCTCTCGGGCACATGGTGTCACCTCTGATGTCTGAGATTGTCTACTGTGGTATATTGAGTGTCAAAGGCAGAACATCCCTTACTTTATCCTCCCGGGCACATGGTGTCACCTGTGATTTCTGAGATTGTCTACCTTTGTATATTGAATGCCACTGGCAAAACATTCCTTTCCTTATCCTCCTGGGCACATGGTGTCACCTCTGATGTCTGAGATTGTCTACTGGGGTATATTGAGTGCCAAAGGCAGAACATCCCTTACTTTATCCACCCGGGCACATGGTATCACCCCTGATGTCTGAGATTGTCTACTGGGGTATATTGAGTGCCATTGGCAGAGCATACTTACCTTATCCTCTCGCGCACATGGTGTCACTTCTGATGTCTGAGATTGTCTACCGTGGTATATTGAGTGCCATTGGCAAAGCATCCCTTACCTTATCCTCCCGGGCACATAGTATCACTTCTGATGTTTAGATTGTCTACCGTGGCATATTGAGTGCCATTGGCAAAGCATACCTTACTTTATCCTCCCGGGCACATGGTGTCACCTCTGATGTCTGAGATTGTCTACCGTGGTATATTGAGTGCCACTGGCAAAGCATCCCTTTCCTTATCCTTTCGGGCACATAGTATCACTTCTGATATTTAGATTGTCTACCGTGGCATATTGAGTGCCATTGGCAAAGCATACCTTACCTAATCCTCCCGGGCACATGGTGTCACGGAGGATTACTGAGACTGTCTACCGTGGCATATTGAATGCCATTGACAAACATACCTTACTTTATCCTCTCGGGCACATGGTGTCACCTCTGATGTCTGAGATTGTCTACTGTGGTATATTGAGTGTCAAAGGCAGAACATCCCTTACTTTATCCTCCCGGGCACATGGTGTCACCTGTGATTTCTGAAATTGTCTACCTTTGTATATTGAATGCCACTGGCAAAACATTCCTTTCCTTATCCTCCTGGGCACATGGTGTCACCTCTGATGTCTGAGATTGTCTAATGGTGTATATTGAGTGCCAAAGGCAGAACATCCCTTACTTTATCCACCCGGGCACATGGTATCACCCCTGATGTCTGAGATTGTCTACTGGGGTATATTGAGTGCCATTGGCAGAGCATACCTACCTTATCCTCTGGCGAACATGGTATCACTTCTGATGTTTAGATTGTCTACCGTGGCATATTGAGTGCCATTGGCAAAGCATCCCTTACCTTATCCTCCCGGGCACATAGTATCACTTCTGATGTTTAGATTGTCTACCGTGGCATATTGAGTGCCATTGGCAAAGCATCCCTTACCTTATCCTCCCGGGCACATGGTGTCACCTCTGATGTCTGAGATTGTCTACCGTGGTATATTGAGTGCCACTGGCAGAGCATCCCTTACCTTATCCTGCCGGGCACATAGTATCACCTCTGATGTCTGAGATTGTCTACAGTGGTATATTGAATGCCATTGGCAAAGCATCCCTTTCCTTATCCTCCCGGGCACATGGTGTCACGGAGGATTACGGAGATTGTCTACCGTGATATATTGAGTGCCACTGGCAAAGCATCCCTTTCCTTATCCTCTCGGGCACATGGTGTCACCTCTGATGTCTGAGATTGTCTACCGTGGTATATTGAGTGCCACTGGCAAAGCATCCCTTTCCTTATCCTCTCGGGCACATGGTGTCACCTCTGATGTCTGAGATTGTCTACCGTGGTATATTGAGTGCCACTGGCAAAGCATCCCTTATTTTATCCTCCCGGGCACATAGTATCACTTCTGATGTTTAGATTGTCTACCGTGGCGTACTGAGTGCCATTGGCAAAGTATCCTTTACCTTATCCTCCCGGGCACATGGTGTCACCCCTGATGTCTGAGATTGTCTACTGTGGTATATTGAGCGCCATTGGCAAAGCATTCCTCACCTTATCCTCCCGGGCACATGGTGTCACCTGTGATGTCTGAGATTGTCTACCGTGATATATTGAGTGCCACTGGCAAAACATCCCTTTCCTTATCCTCCTGGGCACATGGTGTCACCCCTAATGTCTTAGATTTTCTGCCGTGGTATATTGAGTGCCATTGGCAAAGCATCCTTTACCTTATCCTCCCGGGCACATGGTATCACCCCTGATGTCTGAGATTGTCTACTGTGGTATATTGAGCGCCATTGGCAAAGCATTCCTCACCTTATCCTCCCGGGCACATGGTGTCACCTGTGATGTCTGAGATTGTCTACCATGATATATTGAGTGCCACTGGCAAAACATCCCTTTCCTTATCCTCCTGGGCACATGGTGTCACCCCTAATGTGTTAGATTTTCTGCCGTGGTATATTGAGTGCCATTGGCAAAGTATCCTTTACCTTATCCTCCCGGGCACATGGTATCACCCCTGATGTCACAGATTGTCTACTGTGGTATATTGAGCGCCATTGGCAAAGCATTCCTCACCTTATCCTCCCGGGCACATGGTGTCACCTGTGATGTCTGAGATTGTCTACCTTTGTATAGTGAGTGCCACTGGCAAAACATTCCTTTCCTTATCCTCCCGGGCACATGCTGTTACCACTGATGTCTAAGATTGTCTGCCGTGGTATATTGAGTGCTACTGGCAGAGCATACTAACGTTATCCTCTCGGGCACATGGTATTACCTCTGATGTCTCAGATTGTCTACCATGGTATATTGAGTGCCATTGGCAGAACATCCCTTTCCTTATCCTCCCGGGCACATGGTGTCACCTCTGATGTCTGAGATTGTCTACCATGATATATTGAGTGCCATTGGCAGAGTATCCCTTTCCTTTTCCTCCCGGGCACATGGTGCCATTTCTGATGTTTGAGATTGTCAGCTTCACTGGTATACTGAGTGCCACTGGCAGAGCATCCCTTAGCTTATTCCCCCGGGCACATGATATCACCCCTGATGTCTGGCATTGTCTACCGTGGTATATTGAGTGCCAAGGCAAAGCATCCCTTACCTTATCCTCTCGGGCACATGGTGTCACCTCTGATGTCCGAGATTGTCTACCTTGGTATATTGAGTGGCATTGGCAAAGCATCCCTTACCTTATCCTTTCGGGCACATGGGGTCACCTCTAATGTCTGAGATTGTCTACCGTGGTATGTTGAGTGCCATTGGCAAAGCATTCATTACCTTATCCTTTCGGGCACATGGGGTCACCTCTAATGTCTGAGATTGTCTACTGTGGTATATTTTGTGCAATTGGCAAAGCATTCCTTACCTTATCCTCTTGGGCACATGATGTCACCTCTGATGTTAGCCGCAAGTAGTGGCCCTAAATGAATGATAGGGCCACAATTCCTTACGTTGCGTAAACTTGCATTTTTGATAAACGGAATGGTCGGCACGATTCTACGCATTTCGGCATCAAATGGAGCAAATATCTAACATATATAAACATAAAGCAAACGATCGGCAACGTTAACTTACCCCCGATGTGTCGTCTGAAGGCCCTACACACATTTTTTCCCATCCTGTTTCAAATTTGCCGGTTTCTGTGTCAGCCATTCGGTCTCGCGAGATCTCGTTAACAGAAACCTCACAAAAAGAGGCGGAGCTGACGAAAAACACGTGGTCATGGGTGCGTGGTCATTGTTATTTTTATGTCATTTCTTTGTTTACATTTTATTTATTCTTTGATTGTTCTGCTGTTACGGTGAGTGGGAAGGTGGGCCCGTAAACCGGTTAACAACACCATTTGTTTGGCTTTTGTCAAATTAAATGACCGTCCTAAGTCGGTGTCGTAATTGCACTACAATCAAATATTTTTGTAATGTGATATATGTTCTAGTATATTATTTATATTCATGTATTGTATAGCTCTATGGTGACTTCTGCCACATAACTGAGCCAGTAACTCCTCTTTTTTCTTTCTTATCGGCTAGTTACCGCATTTCTGGTCATTTCAATTTAGTTTTCTTCTTTTGAAATAACTAGCCGATGAATAAAATGTAAACAGAGAAATGACATAAAAATAACAATGACCACGTGTTTTTCGTCAGCTCCGCCTCTTTTTGTGAGGTTTCTGTTAACGAGATCTCGCGAGACCGAATGGCTGACACAGAAACCGGCAAATTTGAAACAGGTTGGGAAAAAATGTGTGTAGAGCCTTCAGACGACAGATCAGGGGTAAGTAAACGTTGCAGATCGTTTGCTTTATGTTTATATATGTTAGATATTTGCTCCATTTGATGCCGAAATGCGTAGAATCGCGCCGGCCATTCCGTTTATCAAAAATGCAAGTTTACGCAACGTAAGGAATTGTGGCCCTATCATTCATTTAGGGCCACTACTTGCGGCTACTCTGATGTCTGAGATTGTCTACCGTGGTATATTGGGTGCCAATGACAGAGCATCTTTTATTCCTTTTTACATTCATAAAATAAATCGGGCGACCGATAATATTCATTAAAATCTCTCTTAGACTTCCAGAGGGAAGCGCAATGGTTATAATAATAATAAGAACACTCTGTCACGAATTTGGAGTCACTTCACCTTTATCAAGTTAGAAAATCGTTTTGTAGCTTAATAAAGGCTAAATAGCCGAAAGGTAGTGACAGATTGTTCTTCGTATTGTGATCATATTTATTAACATTTTGAACTCCGAGAGAGTTTACAAGTAAATAAAATACGGAAAACATGACACATGTATACGTAAGTCATAAGACAAATACCACAAAAATGTAAATTGAGTTGCGAATTGTCACAAGAAATTGAAGCACAGAGCGAAAAACGATCATGTTCTTGCCAGCCGTCCCCAATACAGTCCCAGGGTGTCCGAAAAGAAAGGTATCATATTCAAACTTCAAGATATACGATTTAATCCAAGGTATCTTTGTAAAAATATGCATACAAATAAAATATATCTATACATTTTTTCTGTTACCAAATTTACCAAATTTAACAATATTTGTCATTTTAATAGCATTTTTTACACAAAGTATGTTTTTGTCACTGTAATAATTGATTACCTTCTCCAGATGATGTCCTTTCAAAAACTTTCCCTGTCTTACGCGTACCATGAAATTTCTAGTAACATTCTTATACATTTCCTCGCTTATTCAGGGGCGTAGCCACAGTGCAAATGATGTGTACGCACAAAAAAGGCAGGTGGTCTTGGGGAAAGGAAAACGACCACACCTCTCTCTCATGAGACTATATTTTGACAAAATGATGCGTACGCACGTACGTATTTGGTGTAATGGTAGCTACGCCACTGTTATTCCTTTTATTTCGATTCACGCTTAATGTTTCTTAGTAACATTTCTTTGTCAATTGGCTTTGGTTTATATACAGAGGCCTTCAGATATCCCCAAAGGAAGAAGTCGCATGGATTTAAATCAGGACTGTGCGCGGGCCAAATTTGTCCACATTTCTTTACATCTGGGTATCTTATAGTGTTGGTTTATCTTATGAAGATAAAGATAATCCAACACTATATTAGATGTATGCGCTGTAGCACCGTCCTGCATAAACCATACGTTCTGCATATTGGCTGTTCGCTTTCTCATCGCAGGAACAAACTTATTTTTCAGAAGTGACAAGTAACGTTCTGAATTAACTGTGTCCGTAAAACATATGGGCCTATTATGCCATGTGACGACATTGCACTCCAAATTGTCAATTTTTCACTATGAAGCGGCATTTTCGTGTAATAGTGAGGTTGTTCATTTGCCCAGAATCTCATGTTCTGCTTGCTGACATGTCCCGAGAGAAGAAAATGCGACTCATCAGAAAACCTAACATCTTGAAATGCACCCGAATAATTTTCAGCAACATCAACAGCCCAACGGCAAAAATCGAATCTCTGAACCTGATCTGCGATATTTAGACTCTGCATAATTTGGATTTTATAAGGGAAAAGCTTTAGATCTTTCTTCAAAATACCATGCACGCTGCTCTTAAGGATTCCAGTCTCTGAGGTTGATCGACGCACAGATTTTTCCGGGCTGTTAGAAAACATTAATTTAAGTGCGCTCACATTTTCGTCACTACGGCTTGTCTTTGGTCTTCCTGATTTTGGAGCATCTTCAATTGATCCATGTCTTTCAAATATCTGTACAATAACATAAATATGTTTCCTGCTTACACCAGAGATTTTAAAACGATTTCTAAACTTTCTTTGAACGTCTTTCACTGATTTAGTTTCAAAAAAATGTTTAACAATAAAGATACGTTGCTCTGACGTTAATCGCGACATTTTGAAATATCTTCCGATATTGGTGACGTCATAATTTTTTAACTAATTTGTTTACAGTGATATAAAGTTTTAAGATATGGCATAGAAATTAGGAGAATCATAAACTTTCAAAAGTGTTACATCTCTTTTCGAACACCCTGTATGAATGATTCTTTGGCAGCATTCAGTATAAAACGGACGAGAATTCATCTTCAGCGGCTAAAGAGGGCTTGCATATATGTGCGTGTTGCAAGTATTTATTTGATCTTCTTGTTAATATACTTCTAATGTATATAATTTGTATATTTATATTTAATTCAATGAACTAAATTTTAGTATGAAGTGTTAGAGAGCAATTTTTATCAAAGATTAACGAGAGCAATGTCTGTATGTCCGTCGCTTAATTTAAAGAGGGTTTAAATGAATGTATGGAAAAATTTCTTTTCCCTTATTTAGGGCTTTAAAATTGCCCCATAATTTTCTACACAATTTCATTAAAGAGGCAAACCTCTTGTAAGACATTGGTAATGATGAAATTTAACCGTGGTTCAAAGTCATGACACACTTGACATGGAATCTGGGCTACAATTTTGTGAAATATAATAATTATTCAAATCAATGCAGACAGTAGAAAGTTAAGGCCCGGACAAGGATTTACCATGCATAAGCACCGTGACCTTCACCTAGCAAATGTAACCGTGGATCAAGGTCATGTCATACTCTTGCGTCCAAGGCAACAGCCCTTTAGAATATTGTTCAAATCCATGCAAACATTGAAAAGTTATGGCTCGGACATGGATTCACCTTACATATGCATTGCTATATCATGCAGGCATGATTGGTTCAAAGTAATGACACACCAATTTCAATTTTACAATCACACTCAATTTCATTAAAGAGACAAATCTCTTGTAAGATAATGCTAATGATGAAATTTCACAGTGGTTCAAAGTCATGACACACCGTTGGGACCTGGGCAACAATTCTATGAAATATTATTCAAATACAATGTACATGTAAGGGGTAAAAAGTTAAATTACTTAATATGCATTGTGACCTTGAAATTGATCAAACCTTGGTTCTTGGGCAACAATTATGTGAAATATTATTCAATTCTATGCAAGGGATAAAGAGTTACAAAGATTTATCCATCATATGCATTGTGACATTGACCTTGCAGATATGAGCTTGATTTAAGGTCATGGCCCACCCTTGGGTCCTGAGCAACAATTCTGTGAAATGTTATTCAAATTCATGCAGGAGGTAAAAAGTTATGGCTTGGACAAGAATATAACTGACATAAGCACTGTAACCTTGCAGATTTGACATTGAAAATCAATAGGATTCGTCCACCTGTCATAAGAAATAGGTATACAAAGTTCAAAAGTTCTAGCATAAACAGTTTGGTCTGTATCTTTCTCAAAACTTTGCTATTTTTGCGCCCAAATTGACCTTGTCCTTTGACCTTGATATCAAAATGCAACAGGTTTTATAGGTTTCTTCCTTTTATCACAAGAAATAAATGTGCCATGTTTGAAAACATTACCCTAAACAGCATAGTCTGTATGTTGTTTAAAAGGTGTGTACAGACCCACAGTCCAACTAACCCACAACGTCATACCATAATACATTCGTCTACGACGAGAATATAAAAGGGAAGTAGAGCACTAGCACTTTTGCAGATTATATTTGACAGAATGTACTTCTTCATAATTAATGAAAATATTTTTATGAAACTTGGCAGAAACAAGGTTCTTAGAGTCTACTTCAGATCCAAGAATACCTCTTGTGTTCAGAGAAACTTAGATAAGCTGAACAGAATGAAAAGAAAATAGGTCACAGTGTTCTAGAAGGATATAACTTTGTTCTATTATAGATCATTTAGAGGTCATTAAATTTCATTTGAAAAATTTTGATACTTTCTAATATTATATGCAGTATGGTATGCATACGAACGAGGTTGTAATAGGTTTATATACTTAAAGTGTGCTTTAGGTTTTGTGGTAATCTATAGATTTCTAGAGTTCTTTATTGTTACTGTTTTAAGCGGATTGAAATCAGCACAATAGGTGTTATTAGAATGAAGATTTGATCGCCAATGTTTTCAGAAAAAAAAAACTCGGTGGAAAATGATTCCTTTGAAACTATTGAGGCATTCCGTGAATCATTTCTATACTTTTATACATTCATATATTTTCGTTAATATGAAAATAAAAGTTTGAGGACTGTGGTAAAATAAACCTTGAATGTCAACATTTGAAATAATTAATACAAACAATGCCAAGAAATTTGTATCATTCTTATAAAATATTTCACTTGGGGAGCAACAATCGGATAAAAAAATCAGGCTCACACAATTCTTCTTCCACCATAAAATCAAGTGGCTGCTCCCTAAAGGTCAGCCTTATGCATTTGTCATTAAAGCACATTGTTACCATTTACTATCATCCTCTAAAAGAAATTTTAAGATGGTGTAGTTTGTGTTTTGAGACGATAAGATATTGTCATATGCACAGTACTGGAATTACTAAACAAAACAAAGAGTCATTATCAGGAATATTGAACACAAAATGTTCCAGGATGGATCTCTGGGGAATACTTAATACAGATCAAACCACAATTCTCTTACTACCTCACTTCTGGTTCATAACTTTTGATTCTCCTTGTGATTACACAGTAGTATCTCTGTCAATCTATATATCATGTCATAAACAGACTAATAGGGGAGGGGAGACAGTTAAAGGCCTTGGAATAGTCAACACGTATCACAGCAATGCCCCTATAATAATTTAAGCTCTTTATTCCATGTTCCAGTCCTTAATTGGCCACGGCAAAGTAGTTTTGATACTATATTTCTATTTGTTCTATTCTGACTGATTTCTATGTCAGCTACAGCTGATTACTCCTTTTATTTGACCCGACGTTTACAGTTGAGACGATATATCGGGGAGAAAATAAAGCCATAGAAAGCAAAGTAACAATTTGGGAAGTTTATCACGTCTACCACACGAGTAACAAATTTGGTAGTCTATCATGAGTAACAAGTTTGGTAGTCTATCACGAGTAACAAGTTTGGTAGTCTATCATGAGTAACAAGTTTGGTAGTCTATCATGAGTAACAAGTTTGGTAGTCTATCATACGGGTAGCAATTTGCTAGTTTACCACTACAATTCACTAAATTGTTTTCATATGTACAACATTATATTCAAATGATATTAGTCAACCATGTAAAAGACTAGGTGTTTTGCATTAAGTTTTGGCCAGGTTCTTCAATGATACTTTAACAAATCTGGTCTGATTGCATTAAATGAGAGGTTAAAATAATGAAAAAGGTAGAAAAAAAATAATGTCCAAATATCTGAACACGATATCATTTAGCGCTTTTTCATCAAATGAAAGTTTTTTAATTGCTCTTAATAAATAAATCTTCTGTTCTGGTACTTTAAAACACGGACGTAATTGATGCATACAACAACGATGGATATCAATGGACGCCTGAAAATCAGGTTAGACTAGGTGCATAGGAGGAGTAAGCATCTCCTATCTAGCTAACAGCACTTGCCATAAATGTCCTTACGCACAAATGATATAAGGTACATGTACTTTGCACTCTAGATAAATATCGACGAACGTTGTTAAAAATAGTGTTATAGTAATACAGCTCAGAAGAGGAGTATAATACAATTTAATTCATATTTTGCGCTACGAATTGGCAAAGTAAATAAGATTTTCCGATGTCTTACAAATTACGAGTTTAATGATGTACACCTCACCCATGTTACTGGTATTCAACTTAAATCTTGAGATATGTTTAATGATGTACACCTCGCCCATGTTACTGGTATTCAACTTAAATCTTGAGATATGTTTAATGATGTACACCTCACTCATGTTACTGGTATTCAACTTAAATCTCGAGATATGTTTAACATAGCATTTTAAAAAGTGAGTTTTGCTACGAAAGAAAATTGATCTGAGTACGTTTCATGGCAATGTGTATATCACACAAGAGTAAGCACATGAACAGACATAACTATTATGCTTTATTGAAACCAACATGTGGTCCAGGCTTAGACACTCAGTTGATGTTACGTTACTCTGTCTATTATTGTGGTTACCCGATTTACATGCCTACCTATCCACTCAAAACAAAAGAAGTACAACCAATCGGACAAATTGTTCAAATTCATCACTAACATTGATTACACATTATTAAGTCGAATGCTGCACTAACTTTACTGATTTTAGTCAATGTGACCTGCAAGCATGAAATAAACCTAGACCCTATATTACAATGACCGACAACAATGAATATCCGACTGTCATTGTCGTAAAACATACATTTTATCACCATTATCTTTAAATATTTTCTATATAAAACTATTGTCATTGCCTCTTTACATTATTAATGTTTGTCATCAGAATTTTTATTGAGATGACTTCTAATCTACTTTACTCATTGTAAATAGCCAATACGGAGAATGTATTGATTACTGTAGAATAGCATTTGTTCTTATTAACCGTAACAGAGATCGTCCCTGATCATTGCCCGAAATAATCCGAGAGTCGGAGAATATGTGGATATATAAGATATATTTCATATATATCACACTTTATCATGTAAATGGATTGGAATTCCGCCTGGGTATGTTAAGTCCCTTCAGACACCCAAGACTCGGATGGGAAAATAATGCAGCAGCTGCAACTATTGCAATTGAAACAGCTCAGAGAAGTGGGATTCTGGTTGACCACAATGTTTCGTAAGTATGGTTTAAAATAAAAGTAAGTTAATTTTTATTTATTTTTTGTTTTACCTGCGATGCTTTTACTTATATACTGCGACTGCATATACTTATTGCAATGCACAGAATTTTCGCACTATGCAACGAACAATATAAAGTAATGAGAAGTCTTATACATACTTACATCTATTATGATAGTGAGATATTGTGATACTGGGCTTTTTTGTTATCTCACCAAAAACAAATTAACAAAGAAACAGATTTTATCAAATTTCTACAACTTGTAATATCGGCGGAAAAATAATAACAAACAATTTTCCCTCTAACTTTTTCGCCGAAATAACCAAACCAGAAAATGCAGCTCTATATATGTATTTATTAATTCATTTACTAGTACTTTGGTGCTTCGTTTACTGCTTTTTCTGTGTCCCTATGTATCTGTAATTGTTATGTCAGAAAGAAGGGACAAATCGCCTCGAAAATTTGATTATATATTTTATACGATAGTGTCGCCATCATATTTATTACCAAATATTTATTTTCTGATTTTGATAAGGTAAATACTATTTTTAAATATACCGTGGAAAAATGCGGCATTTTTGCTGATTAAATTAGATACATTATCAATAGATAAATATGTAATTACAATTTAAATTATTCAAGCGCTTAGAAACCGTTCTTGAATCATGAGAAAAATAAATGTGAACCTTATTCCCTCAGTAGTAGAACTTAAAAAATCTCCAGAAAGCGTTTTACTTAAGCGTTCCTATACTCTTGTTTTTGTTGTGGCTGACTCTTTTTACAAATATGTGGTTCCGTTTTTATCTCATACGTGCTGTGTGGACATGTTTTGGTTTCGCTTATGTAATTAATGTGTGCTTACTCCTTTCGAGGACCTTATCTCATCACTGACACGAGAGACTTACTCTTTCTGAGGACCTGTTCTCATCTCTGACAGGAGAGAATTACTCCTTCAGAGGACCTGTTGTCATCTCTGACAGGAGAGACTTACTCCTTCCGATAACTTGTTGTCATCTCTGACAGGAGAGACTTACTCATGTCGAGGACCTGATCTCATCACTGACACGAGAGACTTACTCCTTCCGAGGACCTGTTCTCATCTCTGACATGAGAGAATTACTCCTTCTGAGGACCTATTCTCATCTCTGACAGGAGAGACGTACTCCTTCCGATGATCTGTTGTCATCTCTGACAGGAGAGACTTACTCCTTCCGAGGACCTGTTGTCATCTCTGACAGGAGAGACTTACTCCTTCCGATGATCTGTTGTCATCTCTGACAGGAGAGAATTACTCCTTCTGAGGACCTGTTCTCATCTCTGACAGGAGAGACTTACTCCTTCCGATGATTTGTTGTCATCTCTGACAGCAGAGACTTACTCCTTCCGAGGACCTGTTCTCATCTCTGACAGGAGAGACTTACTCCTTCCGAGGACCTGTTGACATATCTGACTGGAGAGACTTACTCCTTTCGAGGACCTTATCTCATCACTGACAGGAGAGACTTACTCCTTTCGAGGACCTGTTGTCATCTCTGACAGGAGAGACTTACTCCTTTCGAGGACCTGTTCTCATCTCTGATTTTCATGAGTCCATGAATGTCTATTGAGTGAGATGTTTAGAGTGCCGTTGTAATTATTGTTGATGTTGCTGTTGTTGTTATTTGGTGAATTCAAATAGGAATACTGAAATCACAGGATTTTTTTTAGACATGAAAACCGTATTAGCTTCCCCTGGTTAGACTCCTTACAGAAAGCTGAAATCATTTCTTGAATATGGAAACAAAAAAGTTGTTTAACGTCCACACCACTTGATCAGTAGACTGTATATGAATTTTGTTACAAAATATATATGGGCATGTATTGGGGCCCTCTACAGCCTTGAACGTTGGACTCTGACTATCAGGTCGGCGAGGACTCTATAACGGGCTTTATCAACCTTCTGTTATTCAGGACTCTTAGAAACCAAGGAGCTTAGATTGCTTTCAGATAAGCAGAGCATGGACCACTCTTTAATGCAATCTACCAGTCTCAACATAGATTACTAAACTGACCTTTTCTTGATTCGAAGTAGATTTTTTATTCTATTTTGTTGTTCTTCGGAATCACCAGTCTAATTGTATAACATTATAACTACAAAAATATTATCTTAATATTGATAATAATTTTGGTAATAAGAGAGAGAGTGAGAGAGAGAGAGAGAGAGAGAGAGAGAGAGAGAGAGAGAGAGAGAGAGAGAGAGATCTTGCAGTTTCAAAATTTCAAAATTTGCGGAAAATTCCAAATGCATGTGCATGTGGACTCAAAGTAAGAATGGGTGTGTGTGGAAGGGGGGAGGGCAGTCACATGCGCACATACAAAAGAACGTATACTGCGTACGCTTGTGTGCTACAGTAGATATCATCATATGGAATTACATGTACAAATTTTGGATAGTCTCATACAATTTTAAATTGTGATCGAAGTTTGCATTACCTTACATTATAAGCGGTTTATTTCATTTATTTAAAAAAATGTGATTATATTATTTCATTGCTTTATGCCTGATTAATCAATAGTAATAACAAAATTTTATAGTCGCCCAAGATAAAACAAACCATTTAGGGCAAGCATTGTGAACAATGTTTAGCGATTGCAACAGTTTCAATATATTTGCGAAAGTTGTGATCATGATTTCACTATATTTGCAATAGTCTTAATTATGATTTCACTATATTTGCCATAGTCGTGATTATGATTTCACTATATTTGCCATAGTCGTGATTATGATTTCAATATATTTGCAATACTCATGATTATGATTTCACTATATTTGCCATACTTGTGATTATAATTTCACTATAATTGCCAAAGTTTTGATTGTGATTTCAAAATATTTGCCATAGTTGTGATTGTGATTTCACTATATTTGCAATACTCGTGATTATGATTTCACTATATTTGCCATACTTGTGATTATAATTTCACTATAATTGCCAAAGTTTTGATTGTGATTTCAAAATATTTGCCATAGTTGTGATTGTGATTTCACTATATTTGCAATACTCGTGATTATGATTTCACTATATTTGCCGTATTTGTGATTATAATTTCACTGTATTTTCTATAGTTGTTATTATAATATCGCTATATTTTCTATAGTTGTGATTATGATTTTATTATATTTGCGATAGTCGTCGTGATTATGATTTCACTATATTTGTCGTACTTGTAATTATAATTTTACAATATTTTCCATAGTTGTGATTATGATTTCACTATATTTGCCATAGTTGTGATAATGATTTCACTAAATTTGCCGTACTTATGAATATAATTTCACTATATTTTCCATAGTTGTGATTATGATTTCACTATATTTGCCATAATTGTGATTATGATTTCACTATATTTGCCGTACTTGTGATTATAATTTCACCATATTTTCCATAGTTGTGATAGTGATTTCACTATATTTGCCGTACTTGTGATTATAATTTCACTATATTTTCCATAGTTGTGATAGTGATTTCACCATATTTGCGATAGTCGTGATTATGATTTCACTTTATTTGCCATAGCTGTGCGTATGATTTCACTATATTTGCGATAGTTGTGATTATGATTTCACTTTATTTGCCATAGCCATGTTTATGATTTCACTATATTTGCAATAGTCGTGATATGATTTCACTATATTTGCCATAGTCGTGATTATATTTTTGCTATATTTGCAAAACTCGTCATTATGATTTCACTTTAAGTGCCATAGTTGTGACTATGATTTCCCTATATTTGCCATAGTTGTGATTGTGATTTCACTATATTTTCGATAGCCGTGATTATGATTTCACTTTATTTGCCATAGTCGTGATTATGATTTCACTTTATTTGCCATAGTCGTGATTAAGTTTTCACTATATTTGCGATTTCTATCATTGAAGAATTTGTTATCTTAGCAGAGCCATTATCTTATTATATAATATATCTCTTGTTACATTATTTTAAAAAGCATAAAACCGCAAAACAAAACAAACAAACAATAAAACCGCAAAACAAAACATACCCCAAAAATCGCAAAACAAAAACAAACAAACATTGCTACACTTAATCAGACCGTTGATGCAATGTTTTTTTCCCAATGTTTGTATTGATATAACACAGTACCTATTATTAGGGGTATAACAATTAAAATAATATATGTGTAATATATATCCTTATTTAGAAAAATATCAATTGATATTTTATTTCTTCCGTCCAGACGAACTTTTCAGAAATGTTTTAAGCCATTTAAGCATTGGTCATTGTTATAGAAAAGTGTATTTTTGATTTCTCTACATCGCGTTTTGTAGTGCAAATGAAGCATTTTGATATTTTGGTCAACAATCTCATTTATTTCCAGTAATCTTCTGCGACTTACATTCCGGTGTACCGAATATCACAGTCGAAATCGTGATATAGAATATATCTTCACCTCAATGTAAGATAAATCAATCAGATACCCACACTACATGTGTATATAGCCATTATGATCAGATACCAACCCTATGTAGCCATTCTAAACAGATATCAACCTTATCATCATGATCAAGTACCGTTACATACTCATCATAACCAGACACCAACACTGTGCCAATCATGATCAGAAAACAACATTATAAACCCATCGTGATCAGATACTTGCACTATATACCCATCGAGATAAGATGTAATCATTCCGCCCCATCATTATGAGATACCAACACGAAACACTTCATGATCAGGTACCAAATCTATGTATCCATAATGATTACATATCAACCATATGCACTTTATCATCAGATACCAACTCTATGTAACCATTATGATTAGATACCAACAGTATGTACGCGGCATGATCAGATACCAACCCTATTGAGCCATCATGATCAAATACCAACCCTAGGTAGCCATCATGATCAGAAACTAACACTATGTACCCATCATAATCAGATACCAACACTATGTACCCATCATAATCAGATACCAACACTACACTGTATGCACCCATCATGATCAGATACCAACACTATGTACCCATCATGATCAGATACCAACCCTATGTACCCATCATAATCAGATACCAACAATATGTAGCCATCATGATCAGATACCAACACTATGTACCCATCATGATTATATCCACCATTCCATTTTCATCCCCTCATACAATGACAGCACCAGGAACACTTCCAAATTTGAAAGATCTATATATACTAAAAGATTGCCATTCTTGCATTGTAAAACTAGAAGCAACCAAAAGATCAATTATGGTGGAAGGTAATATCCATAGATGATGGGATGTGGTGCCCAGAATGACAAGGAAACACAATGGTGACGGCATTATTGTATGCTAACACAATCATTGGTTTGACTATAAGGAAGAAAACAAAAACTTCATTGTCTTCATGGATTTTATAACCCCATTCCCCATCCCCCAAAATATCAAAAGATAAAACAATATAGACGACATTTTAAAATTAAATAAAGAAAACGGAAAATTTGGATGTCAATAAAATCTAAAGCAATGTTAGCTACTTATGAGATTGGAATGATAATCACCATTATCCATAACAATGCTGTATAAAAACCAAAATACAATTCTAGATTTAACTAAGAATTTTTATATACTTGTTCTGAAATCCGTAGCTCAAAGACTGTTTATACATTGTTTGTCCATTTCATGCGAGCAGTATTGAAGAATTTTCGGTTATATTTTTTTATAATTATAGTCTTATTGGTGTGACTATTAAAACAGGATACGCATACTGTTTACATATACCTGGTTAATACTCGGATTCGCAGGAAACCATAGAAATTAAGCGTGATGCGTTGTTATTTGTTTCATATAACATTTTCCTAGTACTTAAATGTGATACTTATTCGCTTTGTGGTGCTCATTAGCGGTTCCTATGGAGTGTTTGACGTAAATGTAATAATACACTTGTTTTGATGTGTGGCGATGACATTTTCAAAAAAAAATCTGTCGGTCCTCCTTCCTTCCAGAACAGGAGTTTTACCACTTTGATATGCCATCGTATGGTAGAAGTGTGGGTTTTTCGACATACATGTCAATTAAGAATGCTGTCAGAGGAATCATTATAAAGTATTGTATGTCCCGAAAACTGAGCGAATTTGTTACTGTTTCCAGAAAGCAACTACATCATTAGTATGAGAACTCAGTTACCTTAATTTAGCCGAAAATCAATACATGCATAGAACTCTAAATTCCTTCCTAACGATTGGCCAATATAAGAATTGCTTACATATAAAATGAATTGTCATACAAGCCTTAAGCCTGATTTTAAGTAATTGTATGTGAAAAAGCAATTTCAATTAACCTGAATATTGCCATTATCTTACAGATAACACTTTTAAATTCAGATTTTTTTTATATGGAATGGAAGACAATGATACTGTTCATTGGAAAATATATCCATTTCTTGAAACAATGTCAAATAAGAAAAATTTAGCGTAATTTGTATAATAGTTCGGAAAGAGTTCGGCCTTTAGTCTTAGCGATTTCTAGAAGATGTTTTATTCTTAATGCATGTAATAATTTCTGTAGAAAATTCTTTGAAGGTTAATTGTAACTTTTACCTAATTAAATTGCATTGTCCCGATTTTCACTTGAGAATGCCTTTAAAATTGGTCTTTTAGTAATAGATTAGAATAATCAAATAAGAAAACTCATGTACTTTTCATCTTCTTCAAATCGTATACAGGAGTGTACAATGTTTTATCAACTTCTACAGTCTGTCAGCTTGCCGAGTTTCTATAATTATCAAAAATTTTACCTTTTATTATTATTAAATTTATTATTATTATCATTATTATTATTATAATTATCATTATTATTATTATTATTATTATTATTATATCATCATCATCATCATCATCATCATCATCATCATCATCATCATCATCATCATTACTATTATTATTATTATTTCGGCTTTTTGCCTTTATTTCATTCATCGTCCATTTCAATTTTCATTGCGTTTAACTCAAACTGAACTTCATAACTTGCCATTGACATTTAAAGGATGATTTGACAAACTCTGGAGGTGTATATTGAGCTATATATTGAAATGAACAAATGTTGCCTCTTTCAACATGGACTGTTTCCCGAGCAGAATAGATTTGTCATTGTTCAATGCTCGGTAACAATCAATTGGCTGATGTAGTAGAGAGGAGAGCGGAAATGATACATGGATGTGTCATGCGTGATTGAAAACTTTTCAAAATTTGTAAAATTTTACATTTTATTATGATTAACTAGTGTAAAATTTGATGCTATGACAATAGACTTATTACACGGGGAATTTATTTTGTCTGTAATTGGAGAAATACCATTCCATCAAGATTTTCTCAAAATAAACTATGGCACATTGTTAAACCTTTGGTAGAAAAGAGTTAACATTTTTGACACGTATCATATTAAGCTTAAATAAAAATGTCGTTTGAATTTTGCTGTAATTTATCAAATTTCATTTTGGACCCTGTAGATAACTATCTTGACCCATACTCATTTTAACCTTCCTCTGTGAATAAAAGGCATATAAATACGTATTGATAAGTGTAAATATTAACATGTCAATAGCCTCAAAGAATATTTTATAGGGTTTTCTGAACCTAGACAAACACATTAAAGCTGATACTTCGTCTCACAGATGCTTCATATTACTGCCTAATGCAGTTTTTGAATAGTCTGATAAACAATACATTCATACTTTAAGATCATTATTCATTTTATATTTACATATAAGAAGCACTATTATAGTAAAAAGACAAGGCTGTATCATTGCATATTAAAAGGGATAATAAAGTTCACAATCTTCAGATTACTTCTCATATTGCTTGAATTAAATTAAGTTTACCAACAGGATTACAGAAGTAGAAAAGTCATACATCTCGTTAAAATGTATATAAATCATGATTTATTACTTTAATTACAGTGAAAATGCAAAAATAAAAACATAAAGCAATTCACATGAAACACTGTATGAATATTGTATTTTAACTGATTAGTTTTAAAACGCCTTCAGCCTTTCAAATGATTTGTTTATGCGCCATCATACATCTCATATGAAAATAGCCATTGAAAATAATCTCAAGTCACTTAATTCCGTCACATCTAGATTAATTTCTAACTACGTTATGTGACGGTATGTTTATCCTAATAATCCATGACAAAAGCTAATTTTCTATTTTCTATTATCATCTTTTCCTACCTTGAAAGCAAAATACAGTTTTTATGTATCTATATCGGGTGTAAATAACGAAACAGGAGAGGCTTACTCCTCTCGGACACCTGCCTCAACTCATTTTTCCAGGGACCACGAAATTTCTCCATGGTGCACTGAGTGAATGCCACAGTGATATCGCATCAGTTACTTTCGTATCGTATTTCTATGTCTATTACAGGTTTCGGATTAAAATCAACAAATGGTTAGATATTCCAAAGCGTGAATTAATAGCGAAGACTTAATTGTTACATGCAAAGGGCATATATATGAATTTACGTGTCTACACAAAGGATTGCCCTCAGAAAATTCACCGGATGATACAGTAAACATTTGTGTAAAGGCTTGTAAAGCATCTGCTTATACTTTCATCGCTCATCTTCAAACATTAAAGCATAAAAGCAGCAGCAACACTGCCTCTTGATAACTTCATGATTTTATAAATTTAGACAAATCCAAGGAAAATTAAAATGAATTTGTATAAGAGAAATTCAACTGAAGAAAGCTGATTAATCCATTAGAATACTCCATTTGAAGACTGAGCACAAGAATCGTCCATGATTAAATTCATTTAAACCTGTAAAATAAATGTGACTACTTCGGATACATAATAGTCAACTTCACGTCGCCTTAAAGCATATACATACCGGAAGAAGAATATCTACGATTGTTTCAGATTCCCAAATTTAAAATCAACAAATTACAACTTATTGTATACCAAAAGCTTTCAGAAACCACACACTATATATAAAGGTAAATCACCACTAAATGTATACCAAAAGCTTTCAAAAACACACACTATATATAAAGGTAAATTGTTTTGACCTCATTCAGAAGTGTTTCTGAATAAATAAACAATCAAAACTTTACGGTGATTTGATCAACAAAAAAGAAAAATTAAAGGCTAAGAAAATTCATCTGGTCTGGGAAAAAAAGGTAAATTACCACTAAATGTATACCAAAAGGTTTCAGAAACCACACACTATATATAAAGGTAAATTACAACTTATTGTATACCAAAAGCTTTCAGAAACCAGACTCTATATATAAAGGTAAATTACAACTAAAAGTATACCAAAAGGTTCCAGAAACCACACACTATATATAAAGGTAAATTACAACTAAATGTATACCAAAAGGTTTCAGAAACCACACACTATATATAAAGGTAAATTACCACTATATATATACCAAAAGGTTTCAAAAACCACACACCATATATAAAGGTAAATTACAACTAAATGTATACCAAAAGGTTTCAGAAACCACACACTATATATAAAGGTCAATTACCACTAAATATATACCAAAAGGTTTCAGAAACCACACACCATATATAAAGGACAATTACCACTAAATATATACCAAAAG
This sequence comes from Pteria penguin, assembly GCA_035048485.1. Classification (NCBI taxonomy): domain Eukaryota; kingdom Metazoa; phylum Mollusca; class Bivalvia; order Pterioida; family Pteriidae; genus Pteria; species Pteria penguin. Next base: position 22,576,814 of record CM068581.1, read on the forward strand.
GTTTCAGAAACCACACACTATATATAAGTCAATTACAGCTAAATATTTACCAAAAGGTTTCAGAAACCACACACTATATATAAAGGTAGATTACCACTAAATGTATACCAAAAGGTTTCAGAAACCACACACTATATATAAAGGTAAATTACAACTAATTGTATACCAAAAGCTTTCAGAAACCAGACACTATATATAAAGGTAAATTACAACTAAAGGTATACCAAAAGGTTTCAGAAACCACACACTATATATAAAGGTAAATTACCACTAAATATATACCAAAAGGTTTCAGAAACCACACACTATATATAAAGGTAAATTACCACTAAATATATACCAAAAGGTTTCAGAAACTACACACTATATATAAAGGTAAATTACCACTAAATATATACCAAAAGGTTTCAGAAATCACACGCTATATATAAAGGTAAATTACAACTAAATATATACCAAAAGGTTTCAGAAACCACACACTATATATAAAGGTAAATTGTTTTGACCTCATTCAGAACTGTTTCTGAATAAATAAACAATCAAAATTTTACGGTGATTTAATCAACAAAAAAGAAAAATTAAAGGCTAAGAAAATTCATCTGGTATGGAAAAAATTAAAACAAAAAAAAACAAACCCCCCCCCAGAAAATGAAAAAACAAAGAAAACAAAACTCAACAAGATACTTTTTATTGAACCCTATATTCAATGTAATGTTAATGTTTGTGTAATTACAAACTTTAGTTCTTTGCCTTATATGCACATTTCAATAAAGAATGTCTGTTAAGTATGGCCGAAACTAAGGAAGTCCAAAATATTTGTATAATTTCATTCTTATATTTCAAGAAAAATACACCATCAAAAGAAATATCTTTTTTTGCATGAGTGAAACTCTCGCGAGTAAAACAAAAACACACATTGATCTCGTGTTGAGCCCATTTACAGCTCCAGTTTACTTTTTCTGCAATGATTCAGCCAAACTTAAATAGCAGGAAGAAATCATATGACAGGACCTTTTAAAATTTCCCAGAGAGGCAGGTTCTAAACTCTTTCGCTTACTAGATACTATTAGGAAATTCTTTACACTATCATAATTGATATTTGTAATTCCCTGTGTTTTATCACCTTTATAATCTTTGTATGCTTTTGGTGATTATTGCATATACCAATGGAGAAAGGTCTGGTCGACTGGAGAGACTTACTCTTCTTTGGTTCCATATCTTTGTTCTTTATGTAGGATTCCACGTTATCACTTTAGGCTGTCGTAGTTAAGTTTATTAGCTTAACGCCGCATCATTCCATTCTTTTGTCCATATAGATTGTTCTTGCTACTCAGTTGAATTTTATAACATAGGGTTTTCGCGATAGTCAGAAATACACGTTTCGTTTAATTGTTTGTGCTATGCGTTCCACTCTCCAAATGATTTGTGAATATAATAATGATGTCTCGTTCAATACTGGCCTTTGCTATTTCATAACAATTTAATTACGATAAACGGAAATACGTTGGATCGTACATTACATAGTTGACTTAGGGGAAAAATCAAAATATCGTTAATTTTATTCAACCATATAAGGATTAACTTGTGTATCTGCCGTAAGAAAAACACGTTTGATTTATGATTTTCTGACGTATTTTGAAAATATTCTGCAGCATTTGGTGGAGGCGGAGTTTTCATGTATATAGAACATTGTACATGTAACGAATATTCCACTACAGCTAGAGGGTGCGCATGCGCGAGAGTGCACTAACTTGAAAATTTAGCTCCGATAATTGCGTAGTATTTATTGTGTATTCATGCCAAACTAAATTTGCGATTAAGTTCCATCATCTTTACAATTCGTATGAATTTCAAAAGTATAACGAAAGTCAACCAAAAATCGACAGAAAAGAAAGAAAGACGCAAATGTTAGTAGTGGAAAATGAATTTCATAATAAAGTGAACATACTGAGTAATTCACAAGAGGGGAAAGATAGTAGTGTTTTTTTTCTAACTTTAAAGTTTTGTTATCTAAATAAAAGACAGTAGTAATGTTACTATAATAAGTGAAGTGGTGAGAGATTTAATGGCTTATTTTTCCACTCCGATAGCTAATAACATACCTGAAATGAATACAAATGAATTTGAACTTGACAAAATTGAATCCAAAATCAATTCATTTGAACAGAAAATTATAACAGTAATGAATGATGTGGCAGAGTTGAAAACGACAGTGTGTGAATTAGAAAAGATGGTGAAATATGCAAGTGACTAACTCGATGATAACGACAAAAATTTCAAGACATTAAATGTAAAGATGATGGATAAATCCAAACCACAAGTCCAAAAATCATGAAACCATAGGACATACAAAATCAGTGAAAATGAAAAACAAATGGAAAATAACAAAATATGTCTACTTGAAGAGCATATGTGAACCCCTGTGATGGAGTGAGATCAGGTGCCCGGGGAGAGTGAGCATCTCCTGCTTGCTAGCAACACCCGTCACATATACCCCGTAGAAAGAGTCAAATCGTGTGAATTCCATATGTATCTATATATGGAGAAGTCGAAGTAGGTAACCTTCTAGTATAGAAGGTGTCAAATCTGTGTAAAGTGATCGGAATCGGTCTCAGTCCAGAATATCATTTAAAAGTCTGGATAACGAGATATCATATGGAGTAATAAGAGTCTCGTAACGACCGTAGAACTTCCTCAGTGACGATGCTAGTCTAGCACATATATAACCCTATATATAAAACTGTAGTGTAAAAGAAATAGAAAACACAAATGCTGATCTGATAGAAAATCTGAAGAGTATGAAAACACAATCAAAGACCTGAACGAAAGACACAAAGATTTACAAGCGAGAACTATGAGGGATAACCTTATTTTCAACGGGATATCTGAAACTGAAAATTAAAACAGTGAAGAGAAAGTAGAACAGTCCAATAAAGAAAAACTTGAAATCGTGAAATGATGCGTAGAGCAGCATTTACATGATTGAAAGATGATAAAAACAAAAAATACGGGGTAAACGAGCAATTTCCACTTGAAATAAATGAAAGAGAAAACAGAAGACATCTGACAAAGATATATGACAAAAATCACCAAGGACATGCACAAAAACATGATAATAGTAGAATATACGCGGAAAAAAAATACAAAAATATTCGATTGTGCTACAGTTACGATACCGACTTAGGACGGTCAATTAAAGTAACAAACGTTACTCAATTGTGATTAATTTAGATAATGAAAATGAAATGAAATTATTCAAGTGGAAAAAAAATCATGGCATTCCAGTAAGTTAAATGAATTTTGTAGCAATATTAATATACAGATGTTTTTGGATATTGAAAACAGGATAAATGTTTATAATATTACCTTATTTCAATCACAGAAGGAAGATAAAGATATATTGTTCAATGATACAGTTGAATTATTGTTATCTTCGGCTAAACATACATTTGGTACATATTTACCTAGTAATTCAAATACCAGCATTTATAGTAAAAAAGCAGATTGGCTTAATAATGAATATCGTGCTGAAAGTAAACATTATAGAAAAGTTAGACGGAAATATCAGAAATATGGGACAAGAATCACAAGAAGTTCAAAAGCATTACAAGTCTATAACGGACAAATCATTTGGACAATTCAGAATTAATATGCAGTGCAAAATTAAGAATTTAAAGGGTTCGAACCCTAAAGAGTTTTGGAAAATAGTAAACAATAAATATAATAAAAATAAAAAACAACAAATCAGCGGATTCAGATGCTGTGATCAACGAGTATTTGAAGTCTTCTATCAATATTATGGTTATGAAAAAAAAATATGAAAAATTGTTTAATTTAGTTTTTGATACAGGTATTGTTCCAGGAGCATAGTTGATTGAACATACAAAACCATTTTATAAGATATAGAACATATATACTTTTTAATTTAGTGCACCATATGCGCATTTCGACAACTTATGTCTCTTCGGTGATGCTCGTGGCCAAATGATTGGAATTCTCAAAATATATAAATATTTGAAGAGCAGTGTTAAAACCAAAATGACCGAAAAGTGAACCAAAGAATCTATCTAAGGACAGAGCTATGCATGAGGGAGATACTCCTTAGTTTTAGAGTGATTTACTTAATTTGATGACTGAAAATTTGAAGTATATAAGAATAAAGGCTTTCAAGCGGACCCACAAAACTACCATCCTATAACTTTGTTAACTTGCCTTGGTAAAGATTTTACTGTTTTCTTTTGTAATAGATTGACGCAATATACTGAAAGCATTAATCTTATCAAAGAAAACCAGAGTGGCTTCCGGGCCAAATACTCAACCATAGACGCCATGTTCGTACTATATTCTTTGATTGAATTATCATTTTTAAATAGAAAGAAGTTGTATTGTGCTTTTATTGATTTTAAAGCTGCATTTAATAAAGTATGGGAGAGTAGGATTATGGAGAATGGAGAAAATAGTTGAATAACCATATACCTGGAAAATATTTGAATGTCATAAGTATAATCTTGTAAATCTAGAATATGCTAAAATAATAAACTCTTTGAATACTTTCTTTGCCAAAACGGAGTAGGACTGGGTGACAATTTATCACCCTGTTATTTCAATTTATTCGAATGATTTAGAAGATTTTCTGACGCGAAAAAATGTTATTGGTTTAAATCAGTTGTCGGAAGAAATTGAAAATGAACTTAATTTATCGTCAACTATTACGGTAATATTGTACGCTGATGATACTGTTCTTATCTTCGAAACTAAGGATGATCTGCAACATCAATTGAATGGGGAATTTTCACAAACGCTTAGATGATCCAGATTCGTGATTTGTTATGAGGTATACTCCTCGGGATTTATCTTCAATTTCTAAGTAAAATCTTATTTTTTAATCTTTTGTTTTACCATGATTATTATCTTAAATGAGAAAATAATGAAATATATATAATGTATGTATAGTTCTTCATTGAATTCAAATGTGGATTTCGAAATATTTATAACAGGATTTGTAAAGAATTACTGAAAAATTGCATTATGGCCTAGGATAAAACCAAAGTCATACCCCCTCATGCATTCGGAATCTCTCCTGCCTTTACTCATAAAAGAATGCTGCAATATGTAAAACTCAAAACGGATACGTGCAGTGAAACAGCCCCATTGTTTTATAGGATATTATGATGAGTGGAAATTTGGGGTGAATATTGATAAAACTAAGGTTAATAACTTTGGTAAAGGGAGACAACCCTCTAACTAGTCTTTTTATACCATAACAATGAAATTGAAATTGTTAAAAAAAATTTAAATACCTGTGTACATTATCTTCGAGAACTAGTACTTTTCTTAGTAATAGAAAATACCTTGTATAAAGAGCAACTAGAATTATGTATGGAATTATAAAACATTCCAGAGAATTATTTATCTTCCAGATTGTCAGTTTGATATGTTTGACAAATGGTTATTCCTATACTTTGTTATGGTTTTGAGTTATGGAGATTTGAAAATTTAGATATCTTAATAGAAAAACCATCTTAAATTCTGTAAACTTGTTCATAATCTAAAAATGTATACTCTAAATTTTATGATCTATGAACTAGCCAGAGTATAAATATGAAAATGAGAGTGATTAAATTTTTGATTTAAATTACTGAATGGTAAAGATACTAAATTATCTTATATGCTATACAAACTTTTATATACATTATACACACTTAATGAAGTTGGTGTGAAGTTTAAATGGATTTATTGTATACACAATATCTTAACAAACGGCGGTTTTTATTATATTTGGTTATCACAAAATGCAAAAAATGAAAACTTGCTGTTAGCAAATGTAAAACAAAATCTATATGATCAATTTCAACAAAAATGGGTTTCTGATTGTAGCGAATCTAATAAAGGTATATTTTATAATTTATTTACAAATTGTAATTTTTCATTTAGATAATATTTATAAGATAATATATTAGGGATTATATCAATTTATTGGCCAGCTTTAGAACTAGTAATCACAAACTACCAATCGAAACCGGCAGATGGGCAAGTATCCCTAGAAACCAAAGAATATGTCATTTATGTGGGAATGAAATCAGAGATGAATACCAGTATATTATGATATGTTCAGCATCTAATGATTGTTGAAAATCATATTTACCATCCAAGTATATATCAGGTCCAAATACCATGAAATTTTATCACTTATTTTAATGTGAACAAGTCTCTATTATTAATAATCTTTGTAAATTTATGAAAATAATCAATAAGAGAGTGTTTCCTCCGGTTAAAATACATGTTGTCCGCTCTTGTAATATCTGTAATATATATGTTCTATTGTGTATGTTATGTACATATCTTCTCTATGTTGTAAAATACTTTCACAAAGGATTGTGCGCTTTCACTAGATCTGATTTAGATACATGTACATGTACCTCTCATTAACCAAAGTGATGTTACTGAGATAAAAACTATGGTTCGTAAATATATATTATATGCATTATTTAGCAACAGGGCTGATATTCTGATGAATGTTTAGCACATTAGTAGTAACCTTTAAATGACTTTGCAAGCGCTCTAAGTGTAATCGGCACTTCACTCACGGAATAATGAGAAGTCTTACGCAGTATTTAGTGATATAGGTTTCATCAAGAATAATATGTAACTCTAAATTCAGCGATTTTTAAATGTATGTAAAAGATACGTTTGTATATAGTATAACATATAATTATACAATTATATTCTGAATATTAGACTTTGATAAATTGAAAAAAGGTACAAAACCTTTGACTAGGAAAGTATCCACACGTGGACAGTGTATTGTATGTAGGGAATCTGACTAGGAAAGTATCCACACGTGGATAGTGTATTGTATGTTGGGAATCTGACTAGGAAAGTATCCACACGTGGATAGTGTATTGTATGTAGGGAATCTGACTAGGAAAGTATCCACAAGTGGATAGTGCATTGTATGTAGGGAATCTGACTAGGAAAGTATCCACACGTGGATAGTGTATTGTATGTAGGGAATCTGACTAGGAAAGTATCCACACGTGGATAGTGTATTGTATGTAGGGAATCTGACTAGGAAAGTATCCACACGTGGATAGTGTATTGTATGTTGGGAATCTGACTAGGAAAGTATCCACACGTGGATAGTGTATTGTATGTTGGGAATCTGACTAGGAAAGTATCCACACGTGGATAGTGCATTGTATGTAGGGAATCTGACTAGGAAAGTATCCACACGTGGATAGAGTATTGTATGTAGGGAATCTGACTAGGAAAGTATCCACACGTGGATAGTGTATTGTATGTTGGGAATCTGACTAGGAAAGTATCCACACGTGGATAGTGTATTGTATGTAGGAAAGTATCCACACGTGGATAGTGTATTGTATGTAGGGAATCTGACTAGGAAAGTATCCACACGTGGATAGTGTATTGTATGTAGGGAATCTGACTTGGATTGTAATAATTTCTTTTCTTTTTCCACATCAGGTATCACGTTACAGGTATTGTATTTCTGGTAGACTCTGTTAATATGTAGTGATGTTTGAAATGTGATATCTGACAAGACTGACCATCAAAGTCGTTAATTCTGACACAAAAAGAACCAATCTACTTTTGGAATTTGATGAGTCTTTGTATCCCTTTTCAAGTTTACATGGCTTACTGATTAGTATTGGCAAATATCTAGTATTTCTGCTCTTAACAATTATCCTAATTACGGTACTGCTGTTACCACCTGGATTTTCATTATTTAATATAGATCCTGATTATATTTAATCTGTCTTCATTACATGGCATACTAATTGGACTGCTACCTACTGTTGAAAATTCAGTTCAGTTCATTTATTCAGAGAAACAATCATGTGATGTCTGATAACAATTTGAAAATAATACTAATAATTCAATGACATACAGTAAGGTTGGAGGTTGTGATGGATGGACAGTATATTAAATCTAATTTTCTTTTAAATGCAAGAATCAAATATTTTGCTAGATTTCTAAGTTCAGTGACATTTTCTGAGCATGACAGCTGTATTAATTTGAAAGCTGATGTTCTGATATAATAATATTTTTTTAATATATTTACTTCTTTAATCAGATAATAAATTACACTGTAAAATGAAATGAAATTCATCTTCAACAATATTGCAGGTTGAACAGAATCGTTCATTACGAGGTATATTGTTGTGTCTACCAGTTTCTATTCTTAGAGAATGTGCCGAAATTCTGATCTTAGTCCATATCTTCCTATGTTGCCAAATCAAATTTTTGCTGAGATAGGATTATAATGTAAATTTATCAGTTAAAAATCTGTAAAACACACATTTTAAAGACATATTGATATTTTCTTTGATATTCTGCGAATACATGTCACTTAATCTTGTACAAAATTGATTAAAAATTGTTTTTTCACTGACAACAGTTTGATTTTCCCAAATATAATAAAAAATATTCGATTGCAGCAACTGTTTTACATTTGTGGCCCAGTTCACACAAGTATGAGATGTAAAATACATATTTTGATACATTTCTTTTAGTATGCTGTTATCAGATTTAATCAAATGTAACCAATACTTTATAATTATAACATCTCTTCTATATTGCAAATGCTAAAACCAAGTTCATTCAATACAACTGCATTCATTGATCTTCTATTTACACTTGATATGTTTTTACAAAAAAATGCATGAAAACTTTATCTATACTCGTCGCCTTGTGAAAACCCCATGTTTCACTTCCATAGTTCAAAACAGGTGCAACATAAGCATTAAACAGGTATAATAAAGTTTCCACATTAAAATCATACTATTTACATGCGTTTTTAATCCAAAAATAGCCTTTCCACTTTGATCGGCTATAACATAATAATATTTTTATCGGCTATGAAAATTAGCTCTACGTGATGAGCTGTGACATAGGATATCATAAGTATAAAATTGTGTATGACAAAATTTGATGTACTCTAACGTTAAATATTATATGTTTCATGATTATATATTTACAGAACAGATAATCAAGATGGATATTAGTATAATAGTAGCCACTGTCCTAACGCGAACACTCGCTCTTCAAATACATGACAACCTATAATTGTACTAATTGGTAATTTAATGAAATATTTTATTTCAAAAACAAAATACACACTTTAAAATTGTATTTTAAAACGTGAATATCCAAAATTTACATGACAAATTTACACAGATTGATCGTCATTTATATCAATACAAAATACGAAAGTGACTATGGCACTAACAACAATGTACCACAGCGGACAATCACTGGCTCTTGAAATTCAGAGGTGAGACCAGGTGGCCGGGAGGAATAAGCGTCTCCTAAATGGCTAGCCACACCCACCATGAATGCCCAAAGAACACATATTACCTTTGTTTTGTGGCTGAGAACCCTAATGATTAGCTTTCATGTGTACATAAGGTCAATGAAAATCAGTGCTGCTATTTTATGTACTTTTGGCATGTGTTGTATAAAACGCTTTTGCCTTCATTTAAATGATAATTGCGTGTTCTTATTGGCCTATAGTTTGTAATAATTGTTTGAATTACAATGGTACATGCATATTGAAATTTTCTTCAGTATTTCACAAATATATACGATTTAAATATGTACTTTCTGTGCGTAATTAATTTGATTTCACATGCATCATAACTGCTGTTATCTGTTTACATGTGCTGCGTATCCCATACAGACATTGATTATTGGGAAATATTTAGTAATACATGTGCTAATCACTACCAACCAACCCCCACCCCCACCCCCCCCCCCTTTTCCTTGCCACTCCCACTATACATGCCATTTTTCGTTTAATTAAAATGCATTGTAATCTTTATGAAAATGCATATAATACGGCTATAATAATTTAATCAATTCTGAATGGGACACCTCTGGCATTGACATGGTTTATAATGTCAGATGGTATAGAATTGCTTGGTGTTGTATTAATTTTTTTCCTATTTATTTTTCAATGTAATTCCTTTTACAATAAGTTTAATTTTTCACATCAAGGGTTGATACAAAGCATTATCAATTTAGAGTTGGAATGTCCAAGATTAAAGTAAGATTAAAGTTGGAATGTCCAATATTAAAGTAAGATTAAAGTTGGAATTTCCAAGATTAAAGTTGGAATTTCCAAGATTAAAGTTGGAATTTCCAAGATTAAAGTTGGAATTACCAAGATTAAAGTTGGAATTTCCAAGATTGAAGTTGGAATTTTCAAGATTAAAGTTGGAAATTCCAAGATTAAAGTTGGAATTTTCATTATTAATGTTGGAAAAACGAAAAATAAAAATGTTTCAATGTGGCACCAATACGCATCCGTATTCAGCTTATGCATTAGTATGATGTATTTCATTGTAAGTATTTACTATGTTTTGAATGATATTATGCAAGTCCGAGATAATACGATAAAGTCGCATTATTATAGTTTGCTCTTATCTGAAATATATAAGCAGGTGTAGCCCAGTGGATGAGTTGTTCGGCTTGTGACCAAGAGGTCCAGGTTCGACACCCGTCGGGGGCATACCGGTGCTCTGTCTTTCGGATACGAAGCCGTTTTCGTGCCATTTTAAAGAAGAAAAAATATTTTTTTTATCTCGTTCGAACGAGAAAAAAATCTCGTTCGAACGAGAAACTAATATCATATACCATAGTCTACAGTGATAAGTGTTATTAACTAACAGAAAGAAATGGAATATCGTCCATCAATAAATCTTTTGATATTTTCTAACAATTTCTTTAGTAGCGGATGTTTGATCATTTAAATAATTACATAGGCAGGAGCATTTGGCCGTGTTTGGCCTGAATTTAGTTGTAATACATTATACGTATTATTTCAGTCTATCAAATGGCAGACCTAAAGTATGTTTGTAACATTTGATTTGGAGCCTCATTTCCTCCTTTTTTATATTTATGTTTTAAGCCACTGGAATCAAACTACATGTAACTTGGCTCAGTGACCTCACCAGTTAACATTAATCATTAATGAAATAATAATGCATAATTATAAGTGTTTTACTGTATATCAGGAAGTACCATTCGGTTTATATTTCAATTCTGAAATGTATAAATCATAATTAACAACTATTATAATACTTTTAATTACAAGAGGAGGGCAGAATATCTCTGATGGCATAATACCCACCCCTCTTTTCTTTTTTTTTTCCCACGCATTCATCTTCTTCGCAATATAATAAATTATACTTTAACTAAAGTATTTCCTTTCTATTGAAAAGCTGTGTGTTTTGTAAGTGTGTAGTTGAAATATATGCAATTATGCATATATAAATGTATCATTGTATGTATCAAATGAAATAATATTCCTAATCATACTTATCTAAATAGCAAAGCACCTTAATTCATATATAACAGTTTCTCGATCGAACGAGATTTTTTTTCTCGTTCGAACGAGATTTGTTCTCGTTCGAACGAGATTTTTTCTCGTTCAAACGGGAAAGTTTCTCGTTCGAACGAGATAAAAAAAAAGTTTTCTTCTTTAAAATGGCACGAAAACGGCTTTGTATTCGGATGAGACTCTGACTGATAACGCGTCTGACATTCAAATTGCAAGACAATTCGTCAGCAAGAACGAGCACCGTGAAGCTTTCTTTGGAAAGTATTAAAGGGTGAACATTGTAACATGATGAGCAGCCATGGACCTTTAATGTGTATACCACCCAGTTAACTTGTGCATAAAAGTGTGAAATAAACAATGACCGCACTGTAACATGTTTTATTGCTGATTAGTAGCCATAGTAGCCACGAAAGCACTAAAGTAAATAATTCGTCTTTTATTTAATCATTCAGGGCAAGGAGGTATAGTTTAAGACTATAGTTCCCTGTTCAGAGAGAGAAATTGAAATAAATTCAAACTGAAGTTTCTTATGCCCCGGATCGAAAAATCTGGGGCATATTGTTTTTGTCCTGTGTGGTGGCTGTTGTAAACTTTTCCATAACTTTTGAACCGTAAAAGATAGACTTCCTATTTGGCATGCATACTTCACTAATGAATGAAGCCCTTTCAATTGACACCGGACAAGGTCAATGACTTTGAGACCTTCACTGTGACCTTTGTGCCAAAAATTGCTTTTTCGGACTTTGTTGCCGCTGGGGACACTTTTTTTATTTTTTTGCTTTTCACTTTTGTGTCCCCCCCCCCCACTTTTCACTGCCGAGCTACGACACTGTGTAATACTAGTCCTAATACTATATCTAGACATTGGGGGTTTCCTAAGATTTCTATGTGTAATTCTAAGACTTGTCTCACTTGTCGTCAAAACTTGCAAGTCTACCGTTAAATCTACTGTTAATGGAAATACGTATACTGTCAATATTATATATATATGTATATATATATATATATATATATATATATATATATATATATATATATATATATATATATATATATATATATATATATATATATATATATGTAACTCATCTAATCTTATTTACGTAAGAGGTTAGATTTCTTGCAAAGCGATGTGGGGCTCAATATATTTGAGAAATCTCTCGATCTACGATGTCGCTTTCGGAATCATTCAATCATTCGTATAAAATTAGAAATAGCTCGAATCGAAACTACAAAGACTTTCTTTATTATCATTTTGTTAAATATAATCATGGCATTCATAACGTAAAAAATAGCGCTTGAAAATATAGTTAAATTACTTGGAGAAACCTTATCTGTACTTTAAAACGGAGGTTAAAAGCTGAACTGTCTTGGATTAAAAACTACAAACCCTTTATCCCCTTGGTCTCAATTTTTCATCTGAGTAATATTTCTTCTACACACAATAATATCGATATTTTTCCTTACGACCATTCGTTAAGAGAAAACACAGATCTCATGGTCGACGCCACAATGGCAACGCTGGACGATGTAATAGATTACAAAGGTCTCTGGATGACTTTTTACCCATTACCAAAAATAACGCTCGACATGAGTGTCTTCGTCCTCTTTTATTCATTCTGGTAACCAGAATTATGTCTTTTTTGGATGAAGCTGATCTTAGAAGTTTACATAATATGGCCTGATTTAGATAAAAAATTATTTTATTTTCAATGAACAACTTTTTTCCAAAAATACTCCCACTCCACCAAAATACAATTTATCAAGATAAAGTCTGTTAACAAATATTTAGATTTGCTTAATATCTCCGATATTTTTAGAGATCATGGAGTAAAATCCAAAATTCAGCAGTATTTCCAAAACCTTGAACCACCTCCATTGTTATCAATATAAAAACCTATTAGAAACATTGTTTTCAATTACAATGCTGTCACATCTGATCATAATATTTCTGAATCTATGCCGTCTTCTTGGTCTTGTGATAAATCTAAATTTGTATATATCCACTTGTAGACTACATTGTCACTGGTGACCTAAACTGTATTTTCGATTTAATTCATTTTTTATAAAGGTCCAAAATTTAGATTGCTATCCAAGATAGACTTTAAACAATGCCATGATGTCGTCGATGAAATGTCAACTACCTATTGTAAATGATGGAGCATGAAAGAAGGTGTTAAATCACATGCCATTGATGATTGGAAAGGTGAAATACTCTCGTATGGAAAGTTTTACTCTAAATCCACATTTATTTACACAACCATCTAAACAGTCAGTGAAATCCATTAAAACTCAAATTATCACTGTTTGAAAACGATACGATATTGAATTTCTTTTAAACAAAATAAAGTTCACAAATACATAGAAAGAAACACAATTATCAAAGCAATGGCGGATCCAGGATTTCCGAATGGGGGCCCACATGTGTATTAGCCAAACTACTCAGCCATTTTTGATGCCAAATCTGGATTTTAAAATTTACTAGTAAATATGTGACGAAAAAGGGAGGGGGCTCTAAGTCCGCCTCTGCAAAGGACAATACACTTCTTGAATATCGAAAGGCAATATATGATTCCAGAATCAACATCGATAAATTTGATCTTCCTACTTTGTATTAGCTCCCTAAACTACATAAAGACCCATAAAAATCACGTTTTATATCAAATTCTAGTCATTGTTCGACTACCATTCTGTCTAAACACATCACTTCCGCATTAACAACTATTAAAGACCATGACCCAGTTGTATCAATATTTAATGATTCATTACACCTCCATTAAACCCAAAATATTTAATGTGTCATTAAAATCTGTTGTATCAATGTTTAATAACTGGTTCAGTGCATTAACGCCACATTAAAGCTTCGTTTAAGTTTCCATATTTATTTTCAACGTTTGATTTTTATACCATATATACCTATTTACCTCATGAGTTAATTAAAAGCAAATTAATGTCTCTAATACACTGGTGCTTCTGTCGAGAGTTAATAATTTATCTCTGCACTTCTAGTAACTCTGGAATTTTTTCTAATAAACAAATAGTGGACTTGCAATGAGATTTGTAATGCCATCACTTTTCTGATGGACAATATTTTTTTTTTTTTTTGCAGTTTAACGGCAAGATACATATACAAATAGTGGGAAATCCTATGGGTGCAATTACATTCCTCTTGTGGCAGATCTGCTTTTGTTTTGTTATGATTGGTACTTTATGATTCAGCTTCAAAAATCTCAGCGTTTTGAACTTATTGATAAGTTCAATAACACATCTAGATATCTGGATGACTCATACGTACCATCGATAACCCTGAGTTTGAAAAATACATTGAAGACATCTGTCCTCCGAAACTTATACTCAATAAAGCCAACAGATCTAATAAGAATCTCCTTTTTTGGACCCGTATCACAGTAGGCGTGGCACGTAAAAGATCCCTCACTGCTTCGGGTAGGTCCGTTGCAAAGGTCTGAATTTATATGCAAAGCATCAGGCAGATGCCGTGACCATATACGTGAAATAATCCAGGAGTGACGTAAAACAATAATCAATCAATCAATCAATCCGTTTTTTGGACATCAGTATTAAAATTAATGATAAAAACTATATACACAATAGAATTTACTATAAATGTGAAGACTTCGGATTTCTTATTGTTCATTTTCCATGGTTTGATGGCGATGTTCCCATCATATGGTATTTACATTTCCCAGTTGCTTCGATTTACTAGAGCCTGTACTGAAATTTTTGATTTTCATAACAAAAATATACAAATTACTTCTAAACTTTTGATTCAGGGTTACATATACCATAAATTCAGTAAAACTTTCGAAACATTCTATAGATCTTATATTACTTTTCAAAATTATGTGTCTAAAGAAGCTCCCATCCAGATTTCTAAGATGATGTTGTATATAAATTTAGAAGGGTCTAAATCCCCGATGACGTCATTGCATCAGATTTGAAAATAGTCAAACGCCATCGCCAGTATGACCCTAAGATCATCGCTAAGACAGTCTTGTTCTGGCCACTCTACAGCTCTTTACAGACTTTTTCTTGGGCGATGCACTCTTACAGAGTGGTGGGGACTCTCTGCCGGGCCTTGTCTAGACCTCCTCAGAGGAGATAAGCCTTGCCCCCTCTGACTATTAGTAGCATTCACAATAGCCACTAGGGATTGTCAAAGACCGATAACTCCATTCACCGGAACTTTTGATATTTGACAACAGAATAAAAGTCAAGCAGAAGACACATTTGACCATAACACCCCAAATCATGTTCACGTGTAAATATCAGTTCAAATAAGAAATACTGGGATGTAAGGTGGCATTTGCAAGAATCAATGATGATGATAGTTGTGTGTATGAATGTCATTTTGGCATGACAATGATTAAAAATTGTTAAAAAGATATAATAATCGGCCATGCACGTTTTAGGTGGATGGAGTTGTCGAAAAGTACACATTTTCTAATTCTATGGAAAATTAGAGTTGTTGGAAGCTGTCGGAAATTTGAATAGCAACCTACTACAATAGCTTATAGAAAAGCCTATATTTAACTAATTTGAATGCACACACGTGCAAAATTATCGGTCTTTGTATATAGTTCGTTTTAAAAATAATTGTTTTTAATTGCTTCAACTTTAACAATAGGTAATTCATCTCATTAATATACAATATATATGGCCATACATTCTCAATATTCATGCAATAATATAACGTTTCGATACAGTGCTTCTAATAGAAGTATGCGGAGTAATTATTTCTTAAGTACATGTATAATTATAATAAAGATTGTATCTTTGTACTTTTTATGGGAAACGTAATTATTCTTCCTCCAAAACGTTAGTCCTGCAGTTATAAACAGATCTACAGTGTGTAATTCAACCTTATTAAAATGCATGAATTTACCAGTTCACTGCGTATTGACGATTTACACTAGTTTAGCGCTCATCGTTTTATAAATGACGCCATAGCATCACTTGTTAAGTCTGTCTATGAATAATTATCCTTCCGTCAAACGCAAGTTTTCATTGTGATGACGTCAAAACTCCTACAAATAACGTATTTGTTTATGACGTCAGAATAGAACAATTAAAAAAGAACAATTGAAAGGCGAATTACTGTAACAAAAATACAAATGTAAATACGTACGGATAATAGTTCATTTATTTACCTGCACCTTCGACTTATGCAATAAACCTACTCGAGGTAGTGACATATACTTTACCTACATGAGGTGGTGACAGATACTTTACCTACATGAGGTGGTGACAGATACTTTACCTACATGAGGTGGTGACAGATAAATTTACCTACTTGAGGTGGTGACAGATACTTTACCTACATGAGGTGGTGACAGATACTTTACCTACATGAGGTGGTGACAGATACTTTACCTACTTGAGGTGGTGACAGATACTTTACCTACTTGAGAAGGTGACAGATAATTTACCTAGTTGAGAAGGTGACAGATACTTTATATACTTGATGTGGTGACAGATACTTTACCTACTTGCGATGGTTACAGATGATTTACCTACTTGAGAAGGTGACAGATACTTTACCTACTTGAGAAGGTGACTGATTCTTTACCTACCTGAGGTGGTGACAGATACTTTATATACTTGAGGTGGTGACAAATACTTTACCTATTTGAGGTGGTGACAGATAAATTAACCTACTTGAGAAGGTGACAGATAATTTACCTACTTGAGAAGATGACAGATACTTTACCTACTTGAGAAGATGACTGATACTTTACCTATTTGAGGTGGTGAGAGATACTTTATATACTTGAGGTGGTGACAGATACTTTACCTATTTGAGGTGGTGACAGATAGATTTACCTACTTGAGAAGCTGACAGATACTTTACCTACTTTAGAAGGTGACAAACACTTTACCTATTTGAGGTGGTGACAAATAAATTTACCTGTTTGAGGTGCTGACAGATACTTTACCAACTTGAGGTGGTAACAGATAATTTACCTACTTGACAGATACTTTACCTACTTGAGAAGGTGACAGATATTTTACCTACTTGAGGTGGTGACAGATACTTTACCTACTTGAGAAGGTGACAAATACTTTACCTACTTGAGGTGGTGACAGATAAATTTATCTACTTGAGGTGGTGACAGATACTTTACCAACTTGAGGGGGTGACAGATAATTTACCTACTTAAAAAGGTGACAGGTACTTTATCTACCCGAGGTGGTGACAGATACTTTAGTTACTTGAGAAGGTGACCGATACGTTACCTACCTGAGGTGGTGACAGATACTGTACCTTCTTGAAAAGGTGACAGATACTTTACCTGCTTGAGGTGGTGACAGATAAATTACCAACTTGAGGCGGTGACAGTTGCTTTACCTACTTGAGGTGGTGACAGATACTTTACCTACTTGAAGTGGGAGTATAAATTCAGATTTTGTTTGCTTAATATGTCACACCTACATTATTTCCCTCGTATGGTGACGGCATCTGCAATACCACCTGCAACGGGACCTCAGATTTCTCTGCCTCATTCTAAAAAGGACATCGACGTGCTACCATTGTGAATGGAACCCCGGAACCTCTTGGTCACGAGTCAAGCCCCTAAACAATTGTGTGGTTCCTACCAAAGAAATAAGAACTATAAATTGATGAACAACAAGATGAATATACAAAATAAACATGTAGACTACGAGTATAAAAAACAAGATGTGGAAAGTTGGATGTGCACACCCTGTTACATCTTATACGAAGAATATACATGCACTCCATATTTACTCCGTCCTTAGGTGGGGCTTAGCTTTAAAATTTAGGTCAAATTGGTAATTATTCATGTTCATAAACATAAACGTGCAAATGGTGTCCCATCTTAATACAGATAGATATACTTTACAATTATTATCCCAATATTAAACATTGAGAATATTGAAGTCCGATTTATGCTCATTAAAATAAGTACTTCCTATGATTTTTTTCAGAGTGATTTGGCGAGATGATAAATGCAGCTCAGTGGGCGGGGCAGGTAATGCAGTATTGCTCAGAGATATTGATGACGTAGATGTGTTTATAGGACCTCCTTGCTCTGCTTGTAAGCATATACTTTTATTATTAAGATAAAATTATTTTTAACCAATAAATACGTAATTGTAATGATATTTTATGCCTGTTAGCTTTTTTTTTTGTTTAAGTATATTTTTGGAAGACTATACTCGGACAAAATTATGAACTTTTGTATTTAATAATTAATTGATTTTTGTTTAACGTCACACCACGAATATTTCACGTATATGGTGACGGCATCTGCCTGATGCGTGGCATACAAATTTTGACCTTTGCAACGGACCCACCCGAAGTGAGGGATCTTTAACGTGCCATGCATACCACAACACGGGGCCTCGGTTTTTACCGTCTCATCCGAAAGACAGGACACCGGCATGATCAGAGCGGGACTCGAACCCCGTCCTCCCGATCAGGAGTCCAGTGCGATAGCACTAAGCCACACCGGCTTAAGTATTTAATGAAATTGTCATAGAATTATAGTATACATATTATACTGTGTGGGACTCTGTATGGTTTCTATTCTATGAAATAAGTATGTCATTTCCAATTTTTTTTTTCCTTACAGCAACGCAGCCTGTTGGACAGCTAGCGTCATTCTGGAACTTTCCTATTTTCTCCCAAGCTTCTACAGATCCCGTCTTAGAAGACAAAACAATATACAAAACTTTGATTCGATTGGGACCACCATTTAATAAGCTAGGTCGAGTATTCGTGGAAATTTTCAATTATTTTCAATGGAAAAGAGTGGTAATGATATCTAGACGCAAGACTGACAATAAGCGAGTCTTCTGTGACTATTCATCTAGGTCGAACGAAGAGGTATTTCGCCTTCACAACATTACCCTGGCTGACTGGATTCAGATAGGAGATGGCCTCAATTATGGAGAAATTGACAACCTTCTACTACGAATACGGCAAAGAGGAAGAAGTAAGTGGTACTGGTGTTTCACAGGTCAAAGTTCATCTCATATCACGCCATTTTATATGTGATACTTCATACATCTGATATCGATGGTCTGAACGGTTCCTTGACGAGTTTTAGGATGAAAAGATAGAATGTTGTAGAAGTCAGAAATAAAAAGATAGAATGTTGTAGAAGTCAGAAATAAAAAGATAGAATGTTGTAGAAGTCAGAAATTAAAAGATAGAATGTTGTAGAAGTCAGAAATAAAACGATAGAATGTTGTAGAAGTCAGAAATAAAAAGATAGAATGTTGTAGAAGTCAGAAATAAAAAGATAGAATGTTGTAGAAGTCAGAAATTAAAAGACAGAATGTTGTAGAAGTCAGAAATAAAAAGATAAAATGTTGTAGAAGTCAGAAATAAAACGATAGAATGTTGTAGAAGTCAGAAATAAAAAGATAGAATGTTGTAGAAGTCAGAAATAAAAAGACAGAATGATGTAGAAGTCAGAAAACAGGAAGTCTTGAAATTTTACTGGTCTGTGTCCATCTTTTTTTTTTACCATGTAAACCAACAATAAAGGAATTTTCCATTTATTGATATATATATATATATATATATATATATATATATATATATATATATATATATATATATATATATATATATATATATATATAAGAACTCTCATAGAGGTGAACCGCCAGTCGTCGGGCCATACATATATTGATCGCCACGTGGCAACTGCATTTAAAGGAGCATGGTCCGTTTGAAGTCGGGAAAAGTATAAAAAATGTAAACGGATTTCTTAAACGGCAATCGATTGTTAGTATATTATCTAAGATGTGTCAAAAGTATCGTTACCAAAGTCGATGTCGTTAACGAGATATGCCCGTTTTAAATGTGTAACATAACCAGGCCAACTCCTTGAATATTGATGAGATCGGTCAGAGAAAATCACGTGACAATGAAACTCGAACTTTACCCGATTCTAACATTTGTTCCACTTTTCTTTTTTTGGCCTTTGAAATTGTGTATAGTTATTTTCTACCACACTTTTGATTTCCCCGTTCTCGTATTCCTCCATGTGAACCATTTTTGTTGTTTTCTACAGTGAATATCCGCGCACGCGCATGATTATGGGCGGAGCATCGCCTTATTTGGGGAATTGATACCAACCGAATTTAATTCGACTAAATTACCTTTAATAAATCTATAAAGTTTATTCTACGAAAACATTGAGGGATTTTAGTTTTAAATTTTGCAATTAACACAAAGTTTATAATTTATGTAATACAGGAAAAATAAGATATTGTCGTAATTTATCCTTTTCATGCTAAAATTTTCCAGTCTCGGACCATGTCCCTTTAAAGTGGGCGACTCTAACAAATACTCATATACTAGTTACATTTGTTTTCTATACAAAAATCACGAATCATTCAGTGTATTATATTATCTTTTACAGTTGTAATTCTGTGTTCAGAGAACATAGAAGACAAACGAAATATTCTTCTCCGTGCACTCTCTCAAGGCATGATGGATGGAACCTATGTATATTTCACGCCCGATCATCTACCACCCCCTGATGTGGAACAACCCTGGATCAAATCTGATGGCCGGGACCAAAATGCCATGCTTGCATTTATGAATGTTTTCCAGGTAATTGTAAATAAAATAACTTTAGTGTTTGATAATATCAGTACTTAAAGTACATTTGATTTATGTTTAAATTATGGGTAAATATTAAAACGGTACATTATAAAATATAAGATTCCACACTGCTTGGGAAGGAGGAGTCTGTTGAACAGGTGAAAAGATCTGTATAATACTTCCAACAGGTGTTTTCAAACTATAAGTGTGATATTCTTGTAACGCAAAACAATAAACATACACAACAAACCGTAAGAAAGTTGAATTCTCGACATTCTCTTTTCAAATACGAAAGGTTGGGGTCTTTCTATTTTATAGTCATGACCCTGGATTATTTTTAAGAATACAGTATATATACAATATACAATATATATGTAAATGATCTTGTGGACACCTCAAATTATGATCCCGTATACTAGGATCATCAATGAAGATACCTGAGATTATAATCCCGAATATTAGAATCATTGATAAGGGCTGGGATCACGGATGCGGGTTCATTAACCGGATTTTGTGACACTTTAGATTATAATCTCGTATACTAGGATCATTGATGAGGGCTGGATTCACGGACGCGGGTTCATTAACGGTATCTTGTTGATACCTCAGATTATAACCCCTATACTAGGATCATTGATGAGGGCTGGCATCACGGACGTGGGTTCATTAACGGTATCTTGTTGATACCTCAGATTATAACCCCTATACTAGGATCATTGATGAGGGCTGGCATCACGGACGTGGGTTCATTAACGGTATCTTGTTGATACCTCAGATTATAATCCCTATACTAGGATCATTGATGAGGGCTGGGATCACGGACGTGGGTTCATTAACAGTATCTTGTTGATACCTCAGATTATAACCCCTATACTAGGATCATTGATGAGGGCTGGCATCACGGACGTGGGTTCATTAACGGTATCTTGTTGATACCTCAGATTATAATCCCGTATACTAGAATCATTGATGAGGGCTGGGATCACGGAAGCGTGTTCATTAACCGGATCTTGTGGATACCTCAGATTATAATCCCGTATACTAGGATCATTGATGAGGGCTGGGATCACGGAAGCGTGTTCATTATCCGTATCTTGTGGATACTTCAGATTATAATCCCGTATACTAGGATCATTGATGAGGGCTGGGATCACGGAAGCGTGTTCATTAACCGGATCTTGTGGATACCTCAGATTATAATCCCGTATACTAGGATCATTGATGAGGGCTGGGATCACGGGAGCGTGTTCATTATCCGTATCTTGTGGATACTTCAGATTATAATCCCGTATACTAGGATCATTGATGAGGGCTGGGATCACGGAAGCGTGTTCATTAACCGGATCTTGTGGATACCTCAGATTATAATCCCGTATACTAGGATCATTGATGAGGGCTGGGATCACGGGAGCGTGTTCATTAACCGGATCTTGTGGATACCTCAGATTATAATCCCGTATACTAGAATCATTGATGAGGGCTGGGATCACGGAAGCGTGTTCATTAACCGGATCTTGTGGATACCTCAGATTATAATCCCGTATACTAGGATCATTGATGAGGGCTGGGATCACGGATGCGGGTTCAGTAAACGTATCTTATGGATACCTCAGATTATAATCTCTATACTAGGATCATTGATGAGGGCTGGGATCACAGACGCGGATTCATTAACCAGACCATACCAGTATGGTCTATGGTATTGATTTCATCGCGATTCTTACTCTGAAATTTCAAGACATTAAAAAGCTAGATGCCGCTTAATAATATCTAAGAAAACAATAAATAGAAAATGTTTTAGATTAATGAATGTAATATAAATTATACGTTAAGTTCTCTACCAGTCAGTAGTGATAATCTGTAACAAGTTGATATCGATCCCAAGGAATCTTTATTTCCTGTGTCCCATTATAGAAAACATCTATCACTAATGTAGGCTATGTTTACTGTATGCAATAAATTGACTGTGTTTGTTTCGATAATGTATAAGTTAATGTATCCCATAAAAGCGTAAGTATAGTCGACATCGCTACATCTCTCAATCCGATAATCACTGTATAGTGTATCATATGGAACGGATTGGATTGTAAACCATGTCATGTGCTAATAGTGTGTTGTATGTTGATGCTTAATGTTGGTTCATTCCATGGTATATAACCCGTGTTTACAATTAAACACCAAGAGAGGATAATGATCATTCATACTGTAATACATCTTTGATTTTATATCAGCATTATATATCACCGGCATTAAATCCAAACTTCAGTCAATATTCAGCTCAAGCTTGACCGAATTATTCAGCACGGATCTGGGAGCTACGAGGTCTAGTAGCGAGTATGCGTCCAGACGTAAAGCTAGAATCTTTTTTTCATGAAATAAAACAGATGTTAAAATAACATGCGCGGATACAGAGGGGGGGGGTCAGTAGGGGAGGGGGGTGTCACTGACCCCCCCCCCCCCCGGAATCCGAAAATTTTACCCAAAAAAAAGTAATATTTGGGCATTTTTGGGGTTAGACCCTCCCTCGTCTAAGAGAAAAATTTACCTTTTTTGGTTGGACCCCCTCTGACAAAAATTTCTGAATCCGCGCATGAATAAAATATATACCTGTCTGACTCTACAGGTCCTTTAGGCTCTACATGTATGTAGGCGTTGAACTTACGAATATTTTCAGTTTTCCTTTCATCAGCAATATACAGAATTCAAGGGACTCTATGACCATATTTGATATGGTTAAAAGAGCAACTGCAAAAATAAATTTATATCGCTGCTAACCACTTTTTGACAATTTATATCTTTGTATCTTGTATGCTAAAGTAAGAAAAGATTGATTTATTGTTGTTTTACGTATACGGTGACGACATCTGCCTGTTACCTTACATAGAATGTTATACCTTTGCGAGGGACCCAGCCGAAACAATGAGAGATATTTTTACATGCCATGCCAACCGTTACAAGGGACCACGGTTTTAATGTCTCATCCAAAAGACAGGACACCGGTGTGCCCATGGCGGAAGTCGACCACGGGACTTCTTAGTCTCGAGCCCAGCACCTTATCCACTGAGCTACACCGAATCGTTTAACAATATTATACGTAGGTAACCAGTTGCGGATCCCGCAGGATTTCCGGACAGGAGGAGATACATGTGAAAGTCAAGTATTAGCCAAAATACTTCGCCATTTTGGGTGCCACATCTGGAGTTTTACTCATACTATTTCTGTCTAATTAAAATTCAATGATGTCTTTGTGCAGGGTTTTAGTTTTTCAGCCTTGTCATCTATGTATGCCTTGTGGGGGTGTCTCTAAATCCGCCACTGCTATTTTGGGATATATCATAACATTGTGCATCTAGCTGACATGCAATTGAACTCCACTCCATTATTGAATTTATGTGTATCTTAGAGTGCCGCATATACTCAATAACATAGGAGTCTTGTAACCTTTTTATCTGAATTAGATTTTAAACTGTTAAAACAAGAAACAGTATTAGTCTTTACTATTATGTTTTACCGACTTACCCAGTGTCTCCATGAATGCTAAAAATGAATTCATTACTTTATCATGAGACATCTATTTTGTGTAAATACATATTCTCTTCACGCATTTTTTAAAGTTCAAGCATTCAATTTAATTGTCATTCAAGTTAAAAATATATTCAGAATTATATGTAACTTAATTATATATATATATATATATATATATATATATATATATATATATATATATATATATATATATATATATATATATATATATATATATATATATATATATATATATATGTATGTGTGTGTGTGTGTGTGTGTGTGTGTGTGTGTGTGTGTGTGTGATGGGGTGTGTTAGAGAGGAAGTGTGTGTGTGTGTTTGTGTATACATGTAATTATTATATAATTATATGTAATTGCATGTATATTATTCTCGACTTTAAATGTATTCCTTTGTCAGTAAATCCGATTCAAGATATGGTGAATTGTAAAATGGGTGTATATTCTTAATACCTCCCCATATTTGATATTTACATTTGTACATTTCCCCTCTCTGAAAACTGAAAAATCTAATAAGGTTGCAGTCCTATTGAACGTCTGCAATGCTATAGCGCTTTTCTCTTTCAAGGAAGTTGTGTTTATTTTGTAGATAACTGTTGCCGAAATGGCTAGTCAAGAGGTGGAAAACTTCCGTGATAGGGTGTCAGAAAAGATGGCGGATCCACCTTGGAATTATAATTATACACTCCAGACAGGTCTACGGGTAATGGTCATCCATTTTGATCACATCATAACATGTTCAATTAATCATCAACAGATTTATGGTCATTTTATGATTTAAGAAAATCAAATAACTTATTTAACTAATTCTATTACTTGTACATTAAATATGATTTTATAAAGCAACTCAGTAATTATTATATCATCTGGGAGGTCTATTGAAATAGTACTTATGATTCCTCCGACCTGATATAGGCAAGGTATCGAAAGAAAATTGGTTGACATCGAATTGTTTTTGTTCTTTATTAAATTCTAAGATTCCTTTTTTCCGACGTTAATATTCAAAGCAAACATAAGTAACAACAAAGTAGAGTATTCTCCTACGAAACAAACTTAACTTGATAATACTTTAACTGTCTGACATGTACATGTTACTTGAGCTCGTAAAAGGTTCCCCGCGGAATATTTGACTTAAGTCTTATTATACCCTTTTTCCTGATGTTATGTATCTGTGACACTTTCTACACAGTGTTTGTTCACATTTATTTATATAAACATTGCTGAATTATTTTGTTTCGATTGTATGTCAGGGCTTAGCGGCGGGTGTGACTAGCCAAACAGGAGACGCTCACTCCTCCCGGGCACCTGGTCTCACCTTTGAATTTCAGAGATCTCTGAATGTCCACTGTGGTACATTGTTTTTAGTGCCATAGTCATGTGACACCAATTATTTTGCGTAGTTTACTTGATAATACTTTAACAGTCTGACATGTATATCTTACTTGATAATACTTTAACTGTCTGACATGTATATGTTACTTTATAATACTTTAACTGTCTGACATGTATATCTTACTTGATAATACTTTAACAGTCTGACATATATATCTTACTTGATAATACTTTAACTGTCTGACATGAATGTTTTACTTGATAATACTTTAACGGTCTGTCATGTATAATATCTGACATGCATATTTTACTTGATAATACTTAAACTGTCTGACATGTATATGTTACTTTATAATACTTAAACTGTCTGACATGTATATTTTACTTGATAATACTTAAACTGTCTGACATGTATATGTTACTTTATAATACGTTAACTGTCTGACATGTATATCTTACTTGATAATACTTAAACTGTCTGACATGTATATGTTACTTTATAATACTTTAACTGTCTGACATGTATATGTTACTTTATAATACTTTAACTGTCTGACATGTATATCTTACTTGATAATACTTTAACAGTCTGACATATATATCTTACTTGATAATACTTTAACTGTCTGACATGAATATTTTACTTGATAACACTTTAACTGTCTGACATGTATATAATTCAAGAGAAACTTCCAGTGAAGAAAATCTCAATTCGACTGAAGTTGTCAGTTAAGCATTTTCATATTTTCATGTAAATTTTCTGCGCTTATGAAAATATTCATATTTAAGGCAGATCTTCATTAAGACAGTACACATAACGAACAAGAGTTGTCCAGATGGGACATATACCCCCGTGGCAGCAAAGCCGTACTATCATGACACAGGTTATGGCACAGACTAAGACTGTATTGTGGATATCAAGGCGATACAAATGTGTGAAATATCGAGGAAAATCACTGTTACAGTCCTTTTTGTTAGAACAAAATTTTTATTGAAACAAATTTTTGTGACATTGGTCATTAGCTACTAGTATTGCTATGGAGTTGCTAATATTAAGATAAGTAGGAAGCTTCAGCCCGGTTTCTAACAGGAAGTGTGGAAAAGTAAGAAAAACTAATTTTAATTAAAGTCACCCAATTCTGGCAAAAGTTGATCAACCGCAGCACATCAATCTCAGCCCGAAGCTGTTGATAATAAAAACGCGTATCAAGGTTCATTCTCGGAAAACTTATTCCAGACAAAGTACATAATCTCAACAAAACTAAGTCCAGACAAAGTGCATAATCTCAACAAAACTAAGTCCAGACAAAGTACATAATCTCAACAAAACTAAGTCCAGACAAAGTACATAATCTCAACAAAACTAAGTCCAGACAAAGTGCATAATCTTAACAAAACTAAGTCCAGACAAAGTGCATAATCTCAACAAAACTAAGTCCAGACAAAGTGCATAATCTCAACAAAACTAAGTCCACCACGACAATAATAAGTTGCTGGCAATGCGTACCACGTTTCAAAGGGTGTTTGACAAATATCCAAAAAATTTGTATGTCTATCGACAGAAAAACGTACGAAGAACCCGAATCCTGTATACCCAAACCATTTCTGTAGTAGGGATGTTTTCAATTATGCCTCGCAATAAAAAAGTCCTACCAGAATTGCGGCCCCTTTTTGACTCAGAAACGATAGGATATTACGTTTCCGCACCATTAGATTACTTTCATAAAATCAAACATTTTGTATATAAATAATACTTGGCCAAATTCAAATTTCAATAATTTTGAGGACTCAGAATCCAATGAAAATTTTGTTTTATCTCAGAAAAATCTTTCAAGATTTCCATAATTCAATTCTCAATTATTAAATTCAAATGTCTCAAATTATTCCTGTATAATCTATTTAATTAAAAATCTTCTGTCTAAATCTATATTAATAGATTCTATTACTTCAACCAAAATATCTAAATCTCGAAAAATCAACTTATAATTAGTAATTAAAAAATATCCACTGAATTAAGATACTTGTAAACTGGAAAAAATCCCATTTAATGGTATAAGTGACTTACGTGGTGTACCACAATGTAAAAACCTTTCTATCTAAAAGTTCAATGATGTTTAAAATCTATTGTACCATTTAATGGGATTTTCCGAGTTTTACAAGAATCTTGTAAAAACAGCTTCGAGCCGATAACAGAGGGGAAAAACGGAGAGTAGCGTAGCGCCCTCTGTATGAGAGATTGGTGCAGTGTATGCTTCACAAGCTCATTCATACAAATTAACAGAACTGGTTTATGCAGTGGCGGATTTAGAGGGGGGCCCAGGGGGCCCGCCCCCCCCCCATTTTGGCCACATATTTACTAATAAAAGTCCAGATTTTGCTCCAAAATGGCTGAAAAGTTTGGCTAATACACATGTGGGGCCCCCCTTTTCGGAAATCCTGGATCCGCCACTGCTATGTTGCCCATACAATTTATTACAACATATATATGCTAGACTACGTAAAAATTGTAGTTTCAGTTTTGTCTCGATGGTCGTGACATTTTTGTCGCTTAGACATATCTATTTATTTACACAGAACGTGAAAATTGTAGAAAGTTATAATTGTAGAATTCACAATTTTATTTCCTCAAGATTAGTACTTCCGTCTTTTCCACATTGTACATGTAATTTACCCGCATTGTTAGCTCCTGTGTAGTAGGTTGTAATTTTTCGTTCCTTTTCGCACAGATTTACATACTTTCATGATATTTCTTGTTTGACAGAATTTTGAACATTCGCCATTCCTAAAGGAATTATTTTTCTATGTGTTCTCGTTAACAGGGATCTTTATATTCACCCTTTCTACACGATGTAGTATATCTGTATCTATTAGTATTGAATGAAACCCTTGCTGAGGGCAGTAACCATCGCGATGGATTATTGCTGTTTGAAAAATGTAAAGGAAAATCATTTAGAGGTAAACTCAATTTGCATAATATGGTATATAACTGATATCGAATCAAGTTTTGCATTACAATTCAATATATGATCGCTTTTGACTTCGTAGTGTTATATATTAATGTAAAATGTATGTTATACATACTTGTTAACTTTATAAACCATCTATCCCTTAAGGATTATGATGCCATGAGTCAGGGAGTGTAATCAGTATATAAATGTAATAAAGTTGTCGCGGGATAGAAGAATAAACAAACCAAACATTGACCGGTGTGTGATGTGTTTGACCGGTGTGTGATGTGTTTGAAGGTATAACTGGTAACGTGATTGTGGACGAGAATGGAGACAGGGACCCTGATTACTGGATGTGGGACTTACAACCAGGATGGACAAAATTTCAACAAGTACTGGAAGTGCAAATGACAAATTTAACATCTAGGGTAAGGTACAATTACATCACACACAAAGAGCACATAGAACTTACCATCCAGATTATAATATTAAAATACAATATATTATATTTTCTCCCATTGCCACCAATGTGAGACAGGATTCTCCCATCTGAGAAAACCTACTTTAAAAATACGATCTCTTCTAAAACATTACTTTAAACAGTCAAGCAGTCAATTTTTACGGTTAAAATTTTCAAGATTTTCTATGAATGTTTCTAAAAAGGTAAAAATAGCATTTAATGGGAGAAAAATAATCTATCATGAGTCAGTCTATTTGGGACAGGGAAATCTCACCCAAGGGGTTGAATATATCGGCCAGGGACTCGACAGGCCTCGTTCCTGGCCGAAACATTAAACCCTGAAGATATAATTTCTCTATTCCAAATAGACACTGATGATGGACTTTTATAATCTTCTAATCTTCTTTGAACGGTTTATTGATAGACCTTGAGAAAATTTACCCATATGACAGTAAACACAGTGTATCTTTGTGACGTCATGTTATTTGTTGACATTTAATGACCATTAGATCTACAATATAGTTAGTTCTGTTATGCAAAAACATCTTATTAAAAGGAACTCGCCTCATTAAATAATAAGGGAACAAGTGCATGAATATTGACTGAAGGAAAACAAAAAGCTCCATACCAGCAGCAACGGCAAACGAATACAGAAATTGTTAAAACACTTAATTGTGGTCTGGCGCGCTCGATGTTTAAAGCGATGTACACAAAATTTGACGCTAAAAATATGCTCATTCCTATAACATGTCTTAAATAATGACATAACTGTTGTATTACTCAAATCCTAGTCGTTTGATGCAAAGGAATGTTTTGTACAAATACATCGTTAATACTAGTCTTTTCTCGTCACAGAAACTACAGTTCAATATACCCTTAATATGGCATACTGAAAATGGACAACCTCCGAGGGATACACCAAAATGTGGATTCTACAATGAACTATGTATCAAAAAACAATATGTGGGTATGACTACTGCTATTATTCAATTTTCTTTCTGCTCCTTACTTAAAGTGATAATATAACACGGAGTATTTTTCGACATTCTGTTATTTAGTATTCTGTGTAAAGGTGAATGCTATCAGTATGAGGTATCAGCTGACTAATTGGAATTTTCTGATTTCAGATACCCTTCTGTATTCAGTTATTGGTGTCACTATTTTTGTATTGGTAGTAGCATTTGCAATTCTGATTTTCCTTATAAACAGGTATTGATAATTTAGTTTTACATATTCAAGGCCGTGAAACTTTTCATTGATTTGATTGCTTAAATTGCATAATTTTATAGATTTTATAAATCGCTCCAAATGGGATATGCATAATCTGCCAAAGTTCCTATTCTGATAGGCATATGGTATTGTATGGAACGCCATAGCTGCCTTATGTGTTTAAAAGCATTTTATTATGCGCTTTCATCACTATATGCTGTGTTTACAGCATTATATGGTGTGGTTACATCGCAATATGTGGTACATATGGCATAATATGATGTACTTTCGACATTATATGATGTACTGGCAGCACTATGTAATGTAATGACATCATTATATAATGTGTTTTCAACATTATATGATGTACATTCAACACTATATGATGTATTTTAAACATTTTATCTGGTACATGCGGCATTATATGATGTACTTTCAACATTATATAATGTGCTTTCATCATATGTTGTGCATTCGCCATTATTTGATGTACTTTCAACATTATATGATGTATTTTCAACATTATATGATGTACTTTTAACATTATATTATGTAATTTCAACATTATATTATGTAATTTCAACATTATATGATGTACATTCGTCATAATATGATGTACTTTCACCATTATATGATGTGCTTATAACATTATATAATGTATTTTCAACATTATATGATGTACATTTGTCATTATATAATGTACTTTCACCATTATATGATGTACTTTCAACATTATATGATGTACATACGGCATTATATGATGTACTTTCGACATTTTATATAGTACGTACGACATTTTGTGATATTTTCGACATATATGTACTTTTAATATTATATGATGTACTTTCAACGTTATATGACGTACTTTCAACATTATATGATGTACTGAAATCATGATGTACTGAAATCATTATATGATGTACTTTCACCATTATATGATGTACATTCAACATTATATGATGTACTTTCAACATTATATGGTGTATTTTCAGCATTATATGATTTACTGAAATCATTATATGTGGTACATACAACCTTATATAATGTGCATTCAACATTATATGATGTACTTTCAACATTATATGATGTACTTTTAACAGTATATGATGTACTTTTAACATTATATGACGTACAGACATCATTATATGATGTACTTTCCACGTGATATGATATACTTTCAACATTATATGAAGTAAATTCGTCATAATATGATGCACTTTCAACATTATATGATGTGTTTAAAACATTATAATGACACTTCGGAACTCTTTCTTTCGAGAGACTCCTAACCTGATCAATTCATTCTTATCTAATTTGAGAAAAGTCTCTACGTCGATTCCCTCTTTCTCAAAATTACTACGATTGATTGCACACCCAACTCACCAAGAATTTCAGTTAATAGCGCCACACTGTTACATTAGAAATAGAATAGGTTACGGGCCTCATAATCCGTGTCCGGAAACAGATTCTCCTCTCCCTCTGAATGCATAATGTTAATTGTACGAAAAAGTAAATAGTGTTTAAAATAAACCATATTATCAAGAGACAAAAGAACAGACAATACTTGTATGTAAATTATTTTAGACTATGTAAAAAAGAATTTTCAAAGTATTCGTTTACCGGAATTTGCGCGTACGTTTTATTTCTTACATGTACACTACCGTTCGGTATTCGTGCATTGTTTTAAAGAAAATATGAGTTCGAAGTGTCATTATAATGTTTTAAGCACATCATATAATGTTGAAAGTACATCATATTATGACGAATTTACCTCATATAATGTTGAAAGTATATGATATCACGTGGAAAGGACATCATATAATGTTGAAAATGCATCATATAATGTTGAATGTACA
This sequence comes from Pteria penguin, assembly GCA_035048485.1. Taxonomy (NCBI): domain Eukaryota; kingdom Metazoa; phylum Mollusca; class Bivalvia; order Pterioida; family Pteriidae; genus Pteria; species Pteria penguin. Next base: position 22,609,128 of record CM068581.1, read on the forward strand.
TCATATAATGTTGATAATACATCATATAATGTTGAATGTACACCATATAATGGTGAATGTACATCATATAATGTTGAATGTACATCATATATATAATGTCGTATATACCACATATAATGATTTCAGTACATCATATAATGTTGAAAGTACATCATATAATGTTAAAAGTACATCATATAATGTCGTATATACAACATATAACGATTTCAGTACATCACATAATGTTGAAAATACATCATATAATGTTGAAAGTACATCATATGATGCCGTATGTACCACATATAATGATTTCAGTACATCATATAATGCTGAAAGTACACCATATAATGTTGAAAGTACATCATATAATGTTGAAAGTACATCATATAATGTCGAATGTACATTATATAATGTTGTATGTACCACATATAATGATTTCAGTACATCATATAATGCTGAAAGTACACCATCTAATGTTGAAAGTACATCATACATCATATAATGTCGAATGTACATCATACAATGTCGAAAGTACACCATATAATGATGTAACAAAACCATATAATGATGCAAACACAGCATATAGTGATGAAAGCGCATAATAAAATGCTTTTATACACAAAAGGCAGCTATGGCGTTCCATAGTATTATTTGAATTAATGTTATCGAAGTTTTTAGATATTTTCGCATTTTGTCTCAAGTACATATCTATTCATTTAAACTGATGTAGATCCAGATATTTTATTTGGAAGGATTCCACACAAAACCAACTTTTGGAAGGAAGTACCAACCAAGTTGCTGGCTGCAAAATTGTCTTTTTTTCATGCAGTTGCAAGAACAAGAATATATATTTGCAATATCTCTGGGTAGATCCAGACCCACAATCCCCATCCTTGTATTCGTGCATACCTGACGAGATTTTCGGAGGAGTTCGGTTTGACTATTTGTCATTTGGACTAGTGATAAATATATCTATGAATGTATACATTAAAATGTTGTATTCCTACTTATTCACATACTATATTGTAATATTATTATTCAATACCTTTCACAGACGAAGAAAATTTGAAAGTGAGTTGCAAAAGCAGGTTTGGATTATTCCTTACGAAGACATAAGCATGTCGAAGTCGATGGGAATTTACGGCAGCATTAGTCTAGTAATTGTCTAATTATTCCTGGTTAACTAGTTTTCCTGGGTCCGGCGCCATAAACTGAGAAAATATTAAATTAAATATTTCATTTTAATTCATTCCATTATCAGACGTTCAAATTGTCATGCAGAATGGTTTAATTCTATTATCGATAGAATAAAACTCACTAAAATCCATAATCCAGTCATTAATTCATTGAACAGAAGAATCTGAAATTATGAGTTATGTATTATGTCAGTTTATGGCGCCTGACCCGGAGCCAAACTCTTAAGCCAGCTATAGTCATAACCTTTTCTCCTACGTCTGTCTGTTTGTCGCTCTGTGTATGCCGTCCATTAATGAAACTTGGTATGGGTGAAAAAGCAAAACCCTTCCTGACAGTCTTTTTCACATATTTGTTTGTCATTGTGTTATAATTATTCAATGTATCGAATCAGTTGAGCATTTTTTTTTTTTTTTGCTATTAGAATTTATGTATTTCAAATGTTCTTTGGAAGTTTTGTTTCAAGATTTAGTTTTCTTGATTTTTTATGATTTCTTGATTTTTTTATGATTTCTATTTTCTGTTGTTGTTGTTGTTGTCGACCAGTACTAGCATACTGAATGGTAGCGAATCAAATCCCGTTAAGGGCATTTCCGTTTACACGAAAACAAGTTTCTAGATGTTTTGCGGTACCAAATACGTTAACTAAATAAATTTAAAAAAAAATAATTTCAGACTTTTTCACACAATTTTTTTCCTTCTTTTTCTTTTTCTTCTTCTTCTTTTTCCAATACGAAGTATACTCAAAAGTTGAGTGTTATACTTCATGTGACAGTCAAGATAAAAGCCTCACAGGGCAATATGATACAGTTAAAAATAAAAAATCCTTGATCCTCATCCTAAGCTGAAGTGGACAGATGGTAAGTTGCCCATTGCTGTCCGGTAGTCCTCCAAGGAACATGCTGATATCATTGCTGGTGAAAGTCTGATCCAATACCTGATGGTACGCTTGATGAAAGAGAATTGGTACACGTCCTTTCTGGTTGTTGGGATACGAAAGGTATATTGTCCCCTTGTCCAGGTGTCTGTCTGGATTAGGTATTGTTCTGCTGGAATGGCCACTAGATTGTGCTGGATTTTAAATAACAAAAGAAGGCGGATCTTTACTATTCTGATCTGTAGTGGTTCCCATCCTAGGGAGTTGACCATGACCATGTCGGTAACGCTGCCTGCTTTCTTGTCCCAGTAGTTCATTGCAGCGAATCGTGCCGCTCTACGCTGGACTTTCTCTATCTGGTTGATCTGTCCGCTGGTGTGAGGGTCCTATATGGAGGCAGCATACTCCAGCGTTGGACGTACAATGGCTTCGTAGGCTCTGACCCGTGACGAGGCTCTGCAACCTCTGAGATTTCGCTTCAGGAAGCCTAGAAATGTCTTGATTTATTGAAAGAAGATAATCGACTGAGTATTCGCTTGTTGTATTTTACTGGAATCTATGTTTTTCAAAAGTTATTAAAAACCTTATGTCAAAGTTTTCATTTTGTTGATTTTCTATTTTATTAAGTTTGTCCTGATGTTGTTTATTTGAAGCTAGTATTAGCATGCTGATTGGGAACACTGCATTTACTTTGAGCAAAAAAAAAAAAATTTAATGATCATTTCATGCTGCATCAAAATAGGTTGTACAGCATTCATTCTTGTAAATCATAGAAATTTAAAAAATGTAAGGTTAACTTAAAAATACATTCTCTATTTCGATTTTCCACAGATTTATCATTTTTCTTTTGTTTAATTTTCTCTGTGCTAATGTGCTCTATATTGTTGATACAAAACGCCAGTCAAAACTCGATAAGAGCAATAGAACATATATATGTATATGCAGGGTTTTTTTTCAAGCAATTAGTTGTTTGTGAATGAGGAATTGTGCTCAGATGAGTGATGTAAGGCCTACTTTGACCTCTTGTTGTCTGTGTATATGTATTTATATTAGATGAATTGATGTATTACTGTAAATAGTATTTATTTCGCGATGATTAAATTTCGCGAATTAGATGCTTTATACTTGTTCGCAGTGTTTTATATTCGCGATAAACGGATCCCCTAAAACATGGATGGTACCTTGCCGGTGTTATATAGTAGTCTTTCCCCTAGCCATTTTTCCCCCCGGAAAAATGGCTATATAGTAGTTTTCCACCCGAAAAAATGGATATATATAAGTTTTCCCCCCGGAAAAATGGCTGTATAGACCATTCTATTGGGCAGTTACTCAATAGTTATCTGCCCTTTACCGATAGGTGTCGTGATCGTATCCGCCATTACAGTACTGAAAAAAGTTACCCAGATCAGTAGTATAAATGACCTATGAGCGTAGCGGTTAAAACAATATTTGTGTTTATTAACGTTTAATTGAATGATCTGATCGGTGAATATGATTGAAAATTAATAAACGTATTTGTTTTTATAGTCTATTATGAATTTCAGTTTAAAATTTAGATATGAAAAACAGAAAAAGAAAAGGAACCTTTCTCCGGCCTTACAAAAATGTTGGTCACCAAGCTAAGTTATTTATTCAGTAATGAATTATATATTTATGTATTACAGATTAATTAGATAATTATTAAATAATGATAAAACTTATTAAATACATATCATAGACATAGACTACTTTCAAAACATAGTCTATGTTTCGGCAAATATCATTATCAACACTAATACCATTTCACAAAGGAAGATTATTCGTAACTTTTACTCAGATAGATTATCATTAAATTTTAGTATGCAGATGAATTCGGGGATGAGAAGTATCATCTACTAAACTATTTCCAAATTCAGGCTATCCGTATTTGCAAAACTGGGGTTGAAAGTTTCGGAAAATCCGTAAAAAAATTAGTATATGATCTTCTGGAACATGACCTGCAGTTCTATGAAAATTGAATACAATTCTACAGAGACGATACTTCGCAAGTACCGAAATCAACTCGTCAAAAATAACTAAGATAAACAGTGGCGGATTCAGAGGGAGCGGAGGAGTCGCATGCCCCACCCAAACTTTTACCAAAACCCTGTATTTTGGCCTATTTTCTGTTAAAATTGACAAAATTCGCCCCTCGAAACCCCCCCCCCCTCCCCCACCGCAAAGGAGGCGCTGGATCCGCCATTGGATAAAAAAACGAACATCAATTCACTGCATTACTTCCCTCGTGTATGCAATGTTAATTAATTTCCTTCAATCAACATACACGTGTATCAATAATAGTCTTACAGATGATAGGGTTAAACAGCCGACATAAATCCACTGTATAGTAGTCTTTCCTCCGAGGGAAATTTGGCTATATAGCCATTTCCGCCCTCTTATAGCCATTTTTTCCCCGGGGAAAAACTACTATATAGTGGATTTTCCCACAATGTGAAATTCCGGATTTTCTTTTCACACATAAGTAAATCCAGCTTGTTACCTTGCTAACAGTAAATAGATTTGTATTTACATAGAGAGATCTCAACTTTTGATACGGAGATATATCCAGTTAATTTAGAGATATATCATTTTCTTAAGTAGAAATGTCTTTAATTTTAATCTCCTTTCCATATACAAATGCATATATTTAGAACAGAGATTCATCTACTAGAATTTCATTCGAGATAACTTTATTAAATCCGAGAAATCTCTATATATACAAATGGAAAAAAGAAAAACAAGTTCGTTTTTATGCCACAGGAATGAAATTCGGGGACATCTAGTTTTTGACCTGTCTGTGACTCTTACCCTGTGGCAAAAACCTTGACTATATCGTATGTACCAAGAGGTACAAGGCTTTGAAACTCCACATAAAGTTTTCTTGTGATGAGACCTTTTATTTGGGACCATGATTTTTTAACTAGTGACTTTGACCTTGGTGCTCTACATTTTCAAAAACTTAAACTTTGGCTACATATCTTTTGTACTAAAGGAGAAGGGGGTTTCAAACCCAAATATAGATTACTTGTGATGAGATCTTTCATTTGGGACCATGACTTTTGACCTAATGACTTTGACCTTGCAGTGTGACCTACTTTTCAAAACTTTAACCTTGAATATATCTTCTACACAAAAGGGTTTAGAGCTTTGAAACTTAGCATATATATACTTTAAGGCGCAATGGACAAGGAAATCACATTCTTGTGTTCATGATTTACAACATCTGCGACTAGACAAGCCTTGTCGTAGATTGCAAATCGTGGACACCTGGATGGAATTCCCTTCTGTTATTTTCATGTTCATCATGTACTCTGTAAATGATGAGCGATATTGTGATATATATAATGCATCAGTCTTAATTTATTTAGGAATTGAATGTACAAGGAATTCTTGCACGTTCAGTTCTTATATTTATCATTGGAACATTTTGATTGATAAATTCCTATTTTACTTATAATGTATTACGAAAATTTGCCTGGGATCGAATCTTGAGTCACAGCCTGACGTCATGATTGACACCTATACGCAAGTAAACGACAGTTTTTACAATGAAATAATAGAAGAAAATAGCATACTATGGTAAATGTATAAAAAGAAAGACTTGTAAATAAATAAATAAAACAAAAAATAAATACACACACACACACACAAATAAAAACAAAACACTTAAAAGTATACAGAAACCCATTAACTATAATGCCATCGGTGTGATCCACAGGCTATTACTATAGTACATTTGTATTTCAAATGTTATCTGACTCATACAGAACGAACGTGTATAATTCCAAACCGTTACGTAAGGCGGGAAACCAACTATGGGGGAAAGACTGCTATGTAGCAGTTTTTTTCGCCATGAGGGAAAAACTACTATATAACCATTTTTCCGGGGGGGGGGGGGGGGGGAACTACTATGGGGAAAAAACTACTAACTAACACCGGGATTATTAAAGTTTAAAGTTAGAAATATCGTCATGTTTTTAAACAGTGTAAAGATACGTATTGTGTAATATTTTATTTCCAATCATTTTTAACGGTGTTTCATGACAAATTATTTATGACATGGTTTATGGTTCAGATAAACATATCATTTAAACTTGTGTTGAATCTTTTAGAGCATGATAGTTAAACTCGGACATGTTCGCGGCGTTTTATTTTCGCGAGACGATCCTCCTCGCGAATCTCGCAAAAATAAAACGCTCGAAAATAAAACACGGTTAACAGTATATAAAACAAGATATGTATAAATTTTCTACTTTACTATACATGTGTTTAACAGAATGAGTAGCAGTAAACCATGCTGATGAGGTATTGCATGTGTATTATTGATCAATAAAATATATGTATTTCTTTTCTTACGATAGATTAGTTTCAATACCGAACAGTCAAGTGTATCCAAAGGACTACCATCTTGTACATTCGGAAACAATCAGGTGTTTACATGTATAGGAATATATAAAGGAACAGTAACTGCTGTACGAAAGCTGGACACACCGATAGTTCTACAACGATCGGACCATTTAGAACTGAAAATGGTAAAGAAATAAGAAAATACACGGTAGAGCAATCATTATAAAACAAGCAATATCCTTTCAGTTTATAGAGGATAGCATTATTCATGATGACGTAACAAATTTTCTCATTTTATTACACATAAGTAGGTTATGCCGAAGTACATGTCAGCGTATGTAAAACAAAGTAAGCTTCCCGGAGGTGTTAGTAAAACTGACACTGCTAATCAAATATTTTCACACATTGCATTTTTAATTAATTCCATGATGTGGCTTGAATATTTAATATTTCCTTTCTAATACCTATGATAGTTGTTTTAAAAACATGAAACTCATAGTTTTAACACTTATTCCAACTTATCAAACATTTTACAAAAACTTTTCGACATTTTGATATACAGATATATATTAACATCACCATGCAAGACAAAAAGTGCCTTGTACATATTATACAAGCTTTAGTATTTGGTATTCGCATCATGAATACCTTATCTCAAATAACCATGGGATCTTCTTGTCCACCAGCAGTAACACATACTAAGGTAATTAAAGTAATGTAATATTTATTGAAAGTCGGCACAATAGGTTACACATAACAAATAACATAAGATTTGAAGAGCTTTTACAACCGACTGTAACTAAATGAAAGACATATATTTACAAAAGATGGTATCACATGCAATAAATATCACATGCATCATGCGGAAGCCATCACAGAGCATGCAAATAAAAATATTATAGTACAGCACATGAATGTTTAAAATAAGCAAATAGTTCTTTCCTGAGATTCATTAAACTTTAACGGACGAGTATGAGATAATTGTACCATGCCATGGTCAGCGACAGGCTATCCTTCCAGCCAACTCTGGCAATGTTTGATTCTTATTTACCTCCTCCCAAAATCATTGCACTTATATGGCGACGGGAACTAAAATGTACTGCACAGAAATTTAGACCTGTGCAATGAACCCACTGAAAGCAGGGAAGGATCTTTCATGTTTCACGTCTACCACAACGCGGGACTTCGGGTTTTAGTGTCTTATCCAAAGACAGTACACAACTGAGCGAGCGGCGGGACTTGAACCCGAGATCTCTCGGTCAAGACCCTTAAAGATTGAGCTACGTCAGCTCCGGTGCATCATCAAAATACCAGTAGAGTTTAAACTATACGTGCATATTACCGGTAACAAATGTAGGGACATTGCTACTGCAAAATAATACTTACTGTTTCTATCAGTGAACAAACAGGAATTTTAATGTTTTGAATTTTTCAACACCTGTGTTTGATGTTTCATTTTAGTTAAAAGAACTCAACCATGACAATATCAATAAGTTTATTGGAATTTGTATCGATGAGCGTGGACCGTGTATGTTGACAAGCTACTGTTCAAAAGGAAGTTTACAGGTAGCGTATCATCATAACTTAATAGTAAAGTATATATCAAGTACCACGGCTTTTAAAATGAGGAACCATTAGATTTCGTGTTTTACGACAAACACTCTTTTTTATTTATTATTTTTTATTTGAGTCAGAGATCGTTCGGTGTTATTTTGCATACAAACGATACCGATAGATCTCCAGCTCAAATTCTGATTGGCTATATTGAAAGGTCATCCTGAGATGACCACAAATCGACAGTTGTAAGATCTTGTATATGGAGAGTATCGTAGAGGAATAAAATACAAGTCAGGTTTTTATAAGATTGTGGAAAGTGATCGATTTCATGAATGTATGTGTTAAAACACCTCAAAATATGCACAGAAAGTGATTAATCATTAATAAACCTTGTAAAGGCAGCTTGTAAACAAGATAGAGGCCGACCTGTTTTAGTTAGGACTCTCAGACTTTGTTTACATACTCGTCATGGCAAGAGGACGACACCTATTGTTTTGCAAGGTCAGGGGTCAAAGGCCAAGGTAACATGCTAAACATTGTTGGTTAACCTTTTAAATAAGATACAGACGAACCAATTGGGCTAGTACCGTAAAACTTGATACACATACTCGTTTTGGCAAGAGAACGACACCTATTGTTTTTAATGTCAGGGGTCAGGGGTCAAGGTATAACCCGTTTTGCATTTCTGGTTATATGTTAATCAATGAATAAAGTGGTTGAAATCACCTTCTATACATATTTTGAGGTGTTTAAACATATATAATACATGGAATCGATCACATTCCTTATTTTAAGGTCATACTTCATTTTTCTGCACATATTACGTCTTAAAACCTCATATTGAGACTTGATTTTATAAATTCCAGCCATTTGCAGTAGATATATGCGTTTGAGAAAAGTTTATTGCAAAACGAGTTTTATTGCACACGGGTTGTTACCAAAATTTCACTTTGCAATAAGACACCCCAACCCGTTTAGCAATAATTTGATAGCAAAAAGGGTTTTATTGCAAAACGGGTTGTAATATTGCACACCTATTACAAAACCTCTTGCGAAACACACTGTCGTTGGCGTAGAATATGCGTATTTTACGAAGCTGTTTTCGTCCAATTTTAAAGAAAAAGAAAAAAATTTTCATCTCGTTTGAACGAGGAAAAAATCTCGTTCGAACGAGAAAAAAATCTCGTTCGAACGAGAAAATTTCTCGTTCGAAAGAGAAACTAATATCATATACCATAGTCTACAGTGATAAGTGTTATTAACCGATAGAAAGAAATGGAATATCGTCCATCAATAAATCGTTTGATATTTTCTAAAAATTTCTTTAGTAGCGGAAAATAATTACATAGGCAAGAGCTACATTTGGCCGTGTTTGACCTGAATTTAGTTGAAATACCATGCGCGGATACAGAGGGGGGGGGGTAGGGGGGTCTGGACACCCCCCCCCCTGGAATCCAAAAATTTTACCAAGAAAAGGTAATATTTGGGCATTTTTGGGGTTGGACCCCCCTCGTCTAAGAGAAAAAAATACCTTTTTTGGTTGGACCCCCTCTGACAAAAAATTCTGGATCCGCGCATGAATACATTATACGTATTATTTCAGTCTATCAAATGACAGATCTAAACTATGTTTGTAACATTTGATTTGGAGAATCATCTCCTCCCTTTTACATTTATGTTTTACGCCACTGGAATCAAACTAACTTGGCTCAGTGACCTCACCAATTAATATTAATCATTAATGAAATAATAATGCATAATTATAAGTGTTTTACTGTATATCAGTAAGTACCATTCAGTTAATATTTCAATTCTGAAATGTATATATCATAATTAACAACTATTATAATACTTTTAATTACAAGAGGAGGGCAGAACATCTCTGATGACATAATAACCCCCCCCCCTCCTTTTCCCCCACGCATTCCTCTTCTTCCTCGCAATATAATAAATTATACTTTAACGTAAGTATTTCCTGTCTTTTGAAAAGCTGCGTGTTTGTAAGTGTAATAGTTGAAATATATGCAATTATGCATATATAAATGTATCATTGTATGTATCAAATGAAATAATTCCTAATCATACTTATCTAAATAACCAAACACCTTAATTCATATATAATAGTTTCTCGTTCGAACGAGATAAAAAGAATTTTCTTCTTTAAAATGGCACGAAAACGGCTTCGTAGTAATTAACAACTAAGCTACTTAAAGTACCGGTATGCATACGACGCTAACACCTGCAAGCCAACATCAGGACGTTCTCGACATCGAATGTTAATCCGCAATGCGCAATTTGAAATTCCCTGAGTTGGTGGCGGTTTTTAAATCTGAAATGTGATCATAATTTACAGCGTTTCTTAGAGGAAAACTACTGAGACTATTCCAAATCTAACATTTTTCTCAGTGGCGACATTTGCAACAAATTAATCACAGACTACGACAAGTAATCGAAAAATAGCGACTTATCGTGAACTTCGAAGGTACAACTCCGTCTCAAAATGCTGTCAAATTTTCGCAATCTTATAATTTTTAGCACAAATGTATTTTCGCATTCTGTTTAATCTGAAAATCTATTTGGGCGACTATCTGTATAAATAAAGCACAAAGAAAAAACACTACGACTATCTGTATAAATAAGGCACAAAGAAAAAACACTACGACTATATGTATAAATAAGGCACAAAGAAAAAACTACTACGACTATATGTATAAATAAGGCACAAAGAAAAAACTACTACGACTATATGTATAAATAAGGCACAAAGAAAAAAACTACTACGACTATATGTATAAATAAGGCACAAAGAAAAAACTACTACGACCATATGTATAAATAAGGCACAAAGAAAAAACTACTACGACCATATGTATAAATAAGGCACAAATAAAAAACTACTAAGACTATATGTATAAATAAGGCACAAAGAAAAAACTACTACGACTATCTGTATAAATAAGGCACAAAGAAAAAACTACTACGACTATATGTATAAATAAGGCACAAAGAAAAAACTACTACGACTATATGGATAAATAAGGCACAAAGAAAAAACTACTACGACTATATGTATAAATAAGGCACAAAGAAAAAACTACTACGACTATATGTATAAATAAGGCACAAATAAAAAACTACTACGACTATCTGTATAAATAAGGCACAAAGAAAAAACTACTACTACTATATGGATAAATAAGGCACAAAGAAAAAACTACTACGACTATATGTATAAATAAGGCACAAAGAAAAAACTACTACGACTATATGTATAAATAAGGCACAAAGAAAAATACTACGACGACGTTTGCTACTCAATTCAAGAAGGTCAGTGTAAGTCACCTTGAAAATAAAAGGCAAAAATAAAAGCTCAAGAAGTGACAACGAATTTAAAACATTAAATAAATTGTTCATAATACTGTTACACACACACATTCACACACACATACACACACACACACATACATAAAGAACAAAACAAAACAAAACAAAAAAAAAAAAAAACCAAACAAAACCAAGAAACTACATTTTTACGTATCCTCACCTGTACCAAATACAGGACGCATTATGCTGATGTATCATACAATAGAGAGAATAAAAAATTGAGTGACACAGGATTTTTTTGTACAGTTTATCAAAAATATACGTTTAATATGTACCAATTAAATATGCATCAATAAGGCAATAATTAATTTTTTAATTGTACACGAGTGTTTCCATAGAAATGTATAGTATTGTATAGTTTATTGACCAAATGCCATACAGCATATAGATATATATATACAAAGACATTAAATTCATATACAAATACACATCAAGGTCAAGTACAAGTATATCATATAAATGTAATATATAAATATATATATGTATAATTATGAATAATATAACAGACATAATACAAAATTTCAAATTTTCATACATTTTTTCTTATTGAAAAGGCTTGTTGAATAAATTTAACGATGTTTCTCAGTTGTTTTACATTTTGGGAACTCAGCAGTTGAGTTAATTTGAAGACTGAGGGGCGATGATAATAATATCTTTTTAAAAATTTTACTCTCAAAGTCGAATAGGCGGGACATTTAAGCATGAAATGAAATTCGTCTTCGACGTCAATTTTACATAATGGACAGAGTCTTCTAGACACAGGAACATTCTTACATCTACCAGTCTCAATTGATAAGCATTGAGAAGAAAGTCTTAACTTACAGGTGTATTTTTATATTGATTGTATATAGGTTTAGACAAATAACTTTGCAAATTTACACTATCAACAATATGTCGATACAAGAAACATTTAGATGAATCGTTTATATCTACAATTACAGACTGTTTATAGATATCAGTAAACCGTTGTTTAACATTACATATTATATGTTTTATATCTAGATCATCACAATGTGTATGTAGGGGGCAGGCGTGATATAGTGGTTAAGCGCTTGGCTTGCGGCGCCGACGATCCGGGTTCGATTCCCGGGTTGCGCCACTATGTTTAAGAGGTTGGTAACCTCCTGCTTCCATGTCGCGATATAACTGAAATATTGTTGAAACGACGTAAAACACCAATCAACCAACCAACCATCACAATATGTAAAAACATCACTCATACCAATTTCAGATAAAATACTATGTACATTAGCGATCCAGTTTTTACAATTTGGATTTTGATAATATTCTTGATATAGGTGATCCATAGATGATTTTAAGATACAGATATTAGTTTTTAATAGCTTCAGCCGATATTTTAATCAAAGGTAGACTTCCTAATTCACAATATACCATACAGTTTGGTGTAGATCTTTTTACACCTAAAATATTTTTACAATAGTCTAAATGAACTTTTTCTAGATCAGAAGCAGAATGTAAGCCCCATATTTCACAACTATAAAAAGAAATACTGGAAATATAAGTATTAAACAAAGACAAGAGAGTGACATGATTAAAAATCATCTTGGTACATTTTATTTTTAATGAAAACACTGCTTTTCTATATTGTAATGCCAACTGTTTCATTCATTGACAATATCTATTTTTTTTTACCATTATAATACCACATTTCTTCCGTTTTCATGTTTCCACCATTCCTGAACACCATTATTTTAGTTTTGCTGATATCAACAGTCAGTGTCCATTTTTCAGTATACAAATACAGAGAATCTAAGATTTTTTGTAATCCTGTAATACTTCTAGAAAAAATTACCATATCGTCTGCATACATTAGTAAGTACAGAGATAGGTTTTGCAAATCGGTAGGTTCACATCCGTTTTTCAAAAACTCCATTTCATAATTATTGACATAGTATGAAAATAAAATCGGGGATATTGTCTCCCCTTGTAAAAGACCGAGGTGGTTTATAAATGGCTCAGAAATCTTGCCATTTAGCAATACACTGGTTTTTATTTTGGTATACAATGATTTTATGACAGTGAGCATTTCACCCCTGATTCCAAGATGTAAAATCTTATGCCAAAGTTTATTTCTGTCGATGGAATCAAAAGCTTGTTTAAAATTAATAAAACAACAATATAATTTAGATTTTCCCCTTAAATGTTTATCAGCAATTGTATTTAAAGCGAAAATAGCATACACAGGTATTCTGATAAACTCCATTTCTTATGTACAGGAACAATAAGAGCATTACAAAGAGCATCGGGGAAGCATACAGTATTTAACATAGCATTAAATATGGTATGTGAGAATGGAACTAGCATATCCGCAAATTGTATAAAATACTCGTTCAGAATTCCGTTTTTAGTATGGCTTTTATTGCGTTTAAGACCTTTGATAGTTTTAACAATCTCATCTGATGTTATTGTTTTATTAAGTTCGACAAAGATTTCATCATCACCATCATGATAAAGATATTCATCATCATTCACATCAGTATCACCACATAAAGATTTAAAATGTTTTGTGAAATCATCCAGGGATAAATCAGATTTAAACCTTTTCTTTTTCGCAAAATGTTTATAAAATTCCCTTGGTTTAGTCTTTCTCAGAGATTGCATCATATTGCTTTGATCAAACAGATACCTCCTCTTTAATTTACATTCCATTTTTTGTACTTATTTTTACAAACATGTAAAATAACATGATTCTCTTTGGATTTACATTGATTAAAATCAAAAAGGGTTTTGCGATATTTCAAGTATAATCGCTTACATTCATAGTTAAACCAAGGTTTACCGTTAGATGATTTATCAATAATTTTCCTGTTGGAATCCGACACTTTCTGGACAGCGGTTCGTTTATTACACTGAAATTCTGACATAATGTTGTTAAGCTCGTCAACAAATATAGTAACACAGTTATCTATGCCCGATACAGTATTCATATCATTATCAATAATATATTGTTCTAACCTGTGTACATTATTTTCCAATTGAGATTTACTTTCATTTTTCATAGTGTCATTCTATCTATATTTAAAATGATCAGAACCGTTATATTGCGAATTTGAATCTTTCATTACTTTTAAAGATGATTTTAATTCAATATAAAGAGGCGCATGATCAGAATAAGTGTTAAAATTACAAACGATAAATTTACTTACATATTCAAACATATCACATGTAGTTAAAACATAATCAATAACGCTACTGCCATTAGGACCACAATATGTAAAATCGTTTGAGAAAGAATTTCTACCATTCATAATTCTAAGAACACTTTCAATACATAACTGTATGATTCTCAGACCATACCTGTTTACAACTTGATCCGGACATGTACGCTCTGGTAACGTTTCGTCACGCTTGTAGTCACACACTGAATTATATTATCTAATAAAGTATCATGTAATGTATCACCATCTATAAAATCATGTAGATTGACACATCTACCGTTAAGGTCGCCGACGACCATGACTTTACCCTTTTCAGAATATACCGCTATTTGGTTTTCAATTTCATAGAATATATCACAGTTATAATGCTTGAAAAAATGAGGATTTGTCGGGTTGGATATAATGTAAAAATGGTGGGTAAATCCAAACCATAAGTCTAAAAATCATGAAACCAGAGGACATACAAAATCAGTGAAAATTAAAAACATGTGGAAAATAACAAAATATGTCTACTTGAAGAGCATATTTGAACCCCTTGTGATGGAGTTAGATCAGGTGCTCGGGGAGAGCATCTCCTGCTTGTTAGCAACACCCGTCACATATACCCAGTAGAAAGAGTCAAATCGTGTAAATTCCTTATGTTTTTATATATGGAAAAGTCAAAGTAGGTAAACTTCTAGTATAGAAGGTGTCAAATCTGTGTAAAATGATCGGAATCGGTCTCAGTCCAGAATATCATTTAAAAGTCTGGATAACGAGATATCATATGGAGTAATGAGAGTCTCGTAACGACCGTAGAACTTTCTCAGTGACGTTGCTAGTGTAGCACATATATAACCCTGGTTGAGCATATTAACTGAAAGTCGCCTAGCCCTCAAAACAAAGCCATTGTAATTTGAACATGCTTTGGAATAACATATTAACTGAGATATGAATACGCCATATGCGGGCGATGATGGAATGTTGCTACTTATAAAAGGAAGGTTTGTGATAGCGAAATTGAAATCGTCACGTTTGTCATAGAGTGAGGTGTTCAATTAATGTCGAAAGACAAGATAATATCTAAATACGAAATAGAATTACTACTTTCTGTGGTTTCTTTGGCCTCCAGTTCACTTGGATAGATGATGCTAAGGTAATCCGCGAATGAAGGATTATTAATTGAAAGCAAATCATCTATATATCTGTAAGTAAAATTGAAGCCAAGAGCCAATTGTTTTTTCCTTGCGAAAGCAAAGACTGAATGAATTCAGCTTCGTATGAGTAAAGGAATATGTCAGCCTGAAGCGGAGCACAGTTAGTGCCCATTGGAATGCCGACAATTTGTTGAAAAACTTCCCTATAAACACCACAAAAATGTTATCGATAAGAAAGTTCAACATCTGGATGACAGCTGTTTCAGTGTATTTATTTTTGGAATCATAATTTTCCTTACCAAAGTAAGTTTTATCATGGCCTATAACTATATATTTGAATTTGCGGCTTCCGTTTTTACTAGTAAATGCATTTTGAATAATTTCCGCTAATCTGTCTTTTAATTTCTGATGAGGGATCGTTGTGTAAAGAGTCAGAAAATTAAAAAAGATATGATGGAGTGAATTTTAGTAAAACTTTTTGATTTTAGATGTTCTAACAACTCTTTAGAATTTTTAAGGATCCACCTTTGATTAATTCCACTTCTGGAATATACTGTTTCGCAATATCTATCAAGGCCAGATTTAATTTCTGATAAAATTTTTGTGAGTAGCATCGATACAGATTTTGTGGAACACTTCGAGGAACCAGCGATAAAGCGTTGTTTGTAAGAATTTTGTGCATTTTTGGAATGCAGTACAAATATGGAAGTTCTAAATTTAATTTATTTGTGTCAGTACCAAACGTATTGAGGACAGATTTATGATTCTCAAGTACTTACTTCAGAAACTGAAAAGTTCGTGAGAGTATAAGTAGGATTTCCTGGAGCTGAATTTAATCCTAATTCTTTCACAAGGCTGTCAAAGTAATATTTTTTACAAGTAAATGTATAATTATTAGATACTTTATCTGCTGTTGTAATGATATAATGTTTTTGGAGGAAGGTAAGTTCTCTGACAACATCAGGATCTTTAAAAATAGATTCGAATCTGGTGTTTACAGAGCCATGTAATTTTTTAATTTTTGATCTCAGCAATACTGCAATAGATTTTATCCATTCGGAAAGAGTGTCGACCTGTACTTTCTCTCTTTTTGCCCATCGTGTGGCATATTCCTCGCAACAGTTCTTAATATTCTCAAAATTTTTGCTCCATGTGAATGATCTGGGTTCTCTGTATTTTGGACCTTTAAGTAAAAGTTCTCTTATTTTAGTGTTTTAACAATATCAAGATCACCAGTAATGACATGGCCACAAGCAGAATATACAAAAATAGATGAAGAACATGCACACGGTTGAGGATGGCATGCAGAGTTGCTAAGATCAAGACACTGTAGAAACCCTTTGTAATTATGAATTTTGGATGCAACTGATGTTGTGTAGCTATCGGAAATACATGGCATATGTACAGCATATGTATAAATGATCATCGAGTCCTGAGAGTAATGGACTAGTTTTAAGTCATACCATTATGTCAAAAGTTACATCTACTATAGAAATACACTGATCTAATGTATTTTTTGGTTTTTGTTAAAGTTTTGTAGATTTACTTGATGTGGTTTTGATAATTTAGAAGACGATTCGTCAATGTCAAACAACTTTGATGATTAGTGTATGTTGGTAAATACATCAAGACTCCATTACAGTGGCGATTCATTTTCATGTAATTCTTTTAACATGTACTAGTTATACGTAATATATAACATTTATCTTTATTTGTTCTCAAGATGTATACATATGAACGTTCCATTAAAGGAATTATTTGGATAATTATTAATGTACACCGAAGTTTAATAATTCATATCCTTTGTGTTTCCTACTCTCATTTAGGACATCATCGAAAACGAAGACATCAAGCTAGATTGGATGTTTAAGCTGTCCCTTATAACTGACCTGGTTAACGTGAGTTAATACATGATACCTTAATACGACGTTAACCCTTTGATAATGCTGGCAAAAGGTTTTATCCTCTTTTTGCAGTCTTTATTATTGAAGCAAGCTTTGTAATTCCTGCCATTTCCTTCCGAGTGATTTCTAGCGGAACTCACATGAAAGTCATTGATAAGTAAACTGTAAATAAAAAGCAAATACACGAAGATTAAATCAACGAAGATCTCGCAGCACTATCATAGCGACATTATGAAATTCCTTGGTGTCGTACCCAATGACACAACTTGGACAATCACGATCTATATATTGATGGATTTGCAGAGCAGTGAATAAAGCAGCAATAACGTTTTTATTAAACTCTACTAGACTGTTATTATTTTATCGATGTCTTCAATAATCAGAATACTATGTAGGAACTGTAATATTGTTTTCAAACTCAGTTATCGATAAAATATCATCGAGATATCTAGAGGAGTCATTGAACTTATCAATGAGGTGGAATCATTTCAAGATTTGAATAGAATGCATAAAGTCTCACATAACAGTATAAGAATAAATCTGCTATAAGGGGAGCGCAGTTAGTACCCACAGGAATCCCAATAATCTGTTGAAAAGTCTTGCCATTTAATTGTACATAAATATTATCCATTAGAAATGTGATGGCATTACACAACTCATGTCCAGTATTTATAATTATCATATTGTTTGTTAGAGAAAAATCGAGATGTAACTAAAGTACAGAGGTATGATTTAGACTCTCTGTTGAGACACCAGCGTATGAGAGACAGCAATTTGGTTTTGATTAAGTCATGAGGTAGAGATATATATAGTGTAGAAAAATCAAAAGTAGAAACGTTATTTGCCTTAAAATTTCTAAAACGGAATTTTTCATTGACCGTTAGAATTTTTGATAGACCTAAAGTAATTGACGTTACTAAAGCTGAAGACAACATCACAGTACTTGATAATATGGTCTTTAACTGCAGTAAGAGTGGAGGCAATATGTTTAGAAAGCACTGTTGTAGAGCAATGACTAGAATTTGATATAAATTGTGATTTATATGGATTTTTGTGTAATTTGGGAAACCAGTACATAATTGGAAGTTAGATTTCCATGCTTACATTGAAGTTACACATAGCTTTACAGTAGTCGGATAGGATCTTGTCTTTAATTAAACAATGGGGTTTCAGCATACGTAGAAGGGGGTTCGCCGCCTGTTATCATCCATTAGGTGGCGCCTGTGTACTATGAGTTAGTAACGTCGATTTGAGTTAGTGACCTTATGACGTCACAGTAACGTTCCATTGTTCTTTACGTCATTTTTGCAGGAATATGTAGTATTTCCGTCTTAAATATCAGGACCGCAGTTAATGGCGGCGAACCCCAGTAGCGTTTAATTCAGTTTTAAGAACTGTAATATAGTATATTTTTTCAAACAATAATAATGTTGTTAACTGCTTTGTCAACAGGTATGAAGACATAAGTATTATGCAAATCAGCCGATTTCTTTTTGATAGACTGGACTGGTATATAGTATGGTTGTTTGAATAAATGGGGATTTATTGTAAAAGTATTGATTCGAAAATCGATAATTTTTAAGATTTCATTTTTCCAGTCATTCAAGGCATGTATTTTTACACCTTCTTTTTTACACCATCGTTTAAAGGGCGCAAATCACATACATGTATGGTATATCACATGCATGTAATACATATATTCTATAAACTATAGTTAGTGCCATGGAGGACAGACATAGTAATTAATTCCGTAAACAAAGACCTTTAATAAGATATCTTGCTAAATAACATAGTATTTCTTGTTTTCTGCTCGACAAATTTGACAAAGAAAATTTATACATATGAAAACACACTCTTTTTTCAAATTTTCGACCTCGTGGCCTTTATCAAAATGACAAAATACACTCGCAACTAAGTGACGTCCATTTCTATGCTTCTTACGTTAACGAGTATTATTACATATTTTGAAAATTTTATCAGTAGTTTATATAGAAAGTTTCCGGGCTGATATAGAGCCCATAAATGCCCGCAAACTCCATATCAGCCCGGGGACTATTTCCAGTTACGTGACGTCATACTTATATTTGACGTCATAGCGTACGCAAAAAAAAAACATGGCGGACAGTACTATTAACGAAAATACTTCGATTTATAGAATTCAATGTAGATGGACGGTTAAATATGTAATAAAAAGGTAATTAACTGAATACGACAAAATATGACCGCCCTCGGTCTTTGAGTGGATGCGGGCCTAGAAAGCTCGGGCCGCTTACCGCTCAAAGACCTCGGGCGGTCATATATCGTCGTATTCAGTCAATAACCTATAATTTACCATCATTTACGAATAACAACGTCCGTGAAGTCACGGTTCTTTGCAACATTGCGTTATACGATTCAACGGTTACGTTTGATGTTGCACAAGTGGGGAGATATAGTGTTAAGTTTTCTTATCCAAATGTCTTCTACCAACAGACGTAAATTTTTATTGTTGTTGTTTCCTAAATGTTGTAGAACAGCATATTTAATGTGGCTAATGAAAGGTTTATCTGAACAGTTCCTAATATCTCGTAAATGCTCGCTCATTCGCTCCTTCAACGTCCTCTCCGTCTCACCAACATATATTGCACGATTACATTTTACGCATATTATGCCGTACACAATATTCCTATCGGTACATTGGGCATTTCCTCTCACCTTGTGCGCGCCATTTCTATTACTTTCAATTTCGTATCTTACCAATTTCTGGCATATTTTACATTTACATAAACTTGTTAATTTTGTTTTGTTTAAAATCATGTTGGTTTACATATGGATTAGCAACTGTTCAGATAAACCTCATAGTACACAGGCGCCTAACGGATGATAACAGGCGGCGAACCCCATTATAAAGATTTAGAAGATGGCCAAGAAAATCATGTGCAGAACATGCTCTTGCTTGAGAATCACTTAGTGGATGGTATATATATAACTATGCTTGGTAAGTCTGTCAGTCTGTCTGATTCGGTTTTTATATTGGATCAAGATATAAAAGATATAAAGTAATATTTATGCTTTGAAATAGATTTGTCAACTTCGATAACAGTTTCTGTAAAATTTTTATACCTGTCGTATATTTCTAGGGCATGCAGCATATTCATAACGCGAAGATAGTACATGGAAGTCTGAAGAGCAGTAATTGTCTAGTGGACAATCGATGGGTGTTAAAAGTGACGGATTTTGGTCTTAATAAATTCAAATCTAACCGCAGAGTTTTTTCATCAGACTACCAACTATATAGAGGTAATTTTATAAACTTGATTTATGGATCATTTTCTGTATATATCTTACACCCAGAGACTCCATTTTCAATCCATTAAAAGTTTTTTTTAATATATATGAATCGCTTTCCACCTTTATAGTATTGCAGATTATCTGATTGTATTATGTGTCATATCATTTGCAGACTTATTTTGGACGGCACCTGAATGTATCAGAAAGCAAACCAAATTGCATACACGTGAAGGAGATGTGTACAGTTTCGCAGTTATACTATATGAGGTCCTCTTTAGAACTCAGCCTTATGACACCTCAACATTATCCCCAAAAGGTAATGTATCGGCCAAAAACCATGAGACTTTCCAATTATATCAACTTAACTTGATAATAAGTAAATGTTTCTGCAGACATCATTGTTCAGTGTAAACCATATGCCAGTATCGATCCGGATATGTCAATGGTGAGAGCGTCTGCTCTGAGGGTGAAAGGCTCTGGGTTCGGCCACAAGTTATCATCCTGCCTGTTACAGTTGCCGTGAGTGACATTCATCTTCAAGGATTAATTTTTCTCATGTTTCCATGGAAACCTCTGGCAAGGGGGGGGGGGGGGGGATTGTGGCGGATGCCGTTATCGGGCCGGATAGCTCAATAGTGAGAGCGTCCTTCCTGAAAGCAGAAGGTTCTGGGTTCGATTCCCGGATCTGGTCACAATTCTTCACCCTGCCTGTTACAGTATGTTCAATTACCTAATCTTTCCGTGGTTGTTAGTATGTTCATAGAACACCCAAGGTTCCCGCGGATGTTAGTATGTTCATAGGACACGCTAATCTTATATAATATATCAATAATATTAATATTCTATATATATATATATATATATATATATATATATATATATATATATATATATATATATATATATATATATATATATATATATATATATATATATATTCTCTATATAAATCTAAGGTCACCGAGGATATTGTAATTTCATATAACATTTGCAAAAAATATACCTGCATTCGTGTGTGATTTTGGGGGATTTTTCCTTTAATTAATGTATTATTATTATTTACAATATTCCTTTCAGAAATCATCAAGCGAGTGTGTCAGACAGGACAGACATACAGACCTACGAACTGTATAGCAGAAGAGGGCAACTTCAGTACGCAACATCCAGAATGGATTTATGCCATTATGAAACAATCCTGGGACAAAGAACCATATATGCGACCGTCATTCTCTGCTATCAAATCACAAATACTCAGAAGAGCTAGGGTAGAGTATGTATAATATAGATATGTTTCCATTGAATAACTCAAATTCTTACTTACCAGTTGCAATCATGATGATTGCATTGTTACATTTGAGCAGATGTGATAAAGTAAAACATAAGATGAAAAGACACTGTATCCAGATGTAATGAAAAATACAAATGTATGAGATCTCTGTCAGTATCAAAAGTACAGGTACAACCATATAACGATATCATTGAAATATATATATATATATATATACATATATATATATATATGTAGTTTTAAATTTCTAATTTGCAGCCGGTTTTAAAGTAAGTATTCATCAAATACAATGTATATGTAATATATGGTTATTGAACTTTACCAGGAAAGTGAATATAGTGGACAACATGATTCTGATGTTAGAAAAGTATGCCAACAATCTAGAAGAAATCGTAGAGCAAAGAACAGAACAGCTGATTGAGGAGAAGAAGAAAACCGATACTCTTCTCCACAGCATGCTCCCTCCGTAAGTTGTTATATATCATACACGAGCTCGGTTTTATTGTATACAGCCAATGTTGAGGAATGTTTAGGCAGGACAAAATATTTGATAAATCTCTTAATATAAAAATTATAAGATTATGATTGTGAATTTTTTCATTCTATGTGTTGTGAACAAATTGCTTTGTTCACATATTCACAACATTGGCCTCTTAAATTAGGTGAATAACTAGAAATACAAGTAGTGTGGTATGTCACTGTGACACTCTTGACGTACTGAGACAGACATTGAATTCTATACACTAGATGTAAAACAAGCTGCCCGGGCTATGTAAGTATCCCCTGCTTGGTTATAACAGCAGGGAGCGCTCACACAATGCCCCCCGCCCCAAAAGCCCCATACAATCAACCAGTAATAAAGACTGCATACAAATGACGAATGTAGATTAACATTGTACACTGTACAGGAGATGTTACACAAAATAACGTGTGAACTGTAGTGAACAATAGTAAACTCGTATGTTTCTTTGATATTCACAGGAAGATGAAGATAGATTTTGATGAAGTTATGAATGTAGATTAACATTGTATAGGAAATTTCACACAATAGGACGTGTGTATTAACGCTGAACCCAAATGTCTCTTTGATGCTCACAGTAAGAAGATGGATTTTTAAAGTTCTCTACAAGTATTGAATGTTTTTTACTCTATCTCTTCAGACAGACACTATGAAAGCGAGTTTCAAGTATCACTGTTTTTGCAGGAGACGCTGGAAGAGTATACAAATCTAAATAACGGTTTGTAGGTCTGGGGAAAAATCAAACAATACTTCTAGATATAGAACGTAAGTTTCGCGGAAAACTGACTTTCGAGTGGGAGCAAATTTTTCGTGGGGATCCGGCTTCGGGGAAGATATCCTACTCTAGATTTAGATTTCCGGGCGGACATTTTACAAGAGAGGGGTCCTCCTCTGAAAGACTGATACCATAATTTAGGGATTTTACTCTATATTAAGATTTTACTATGAAAAATTGACCATATTGTAAGATTTTCGATACGGAAATCACACCCTAGAGTCAGTTTTACCCGGGGAGGGGGTGTTGGATTTTTCTTCCATCGTCCTTTCCCCTCCTGTAATTTTCTCCACTACATATATTCTTTGAATGTCTGCTGCACAAACCGTGATACTTAAAGATAAGTTTTATCTTGTATGTTTATTTGAATCTGCCTATTGGTAAGTGGGGATATGGGGCTCTTACACCAGCTAACCTTATCGATTGAGTGACGACTGTCACATCAGTTGATGGTTCTAAGTCGGTACTGCCTGAGTGGTGATTATACAGGCAAGATTATACAAATGCATCAAACAAAGTATTCAATGGACCTAACACGTTCTTCACTCCTGACTGTCTGAAACTAGAAGTATATACATGTACTTTCTTCAGTAAATAATCAAGTAAGGAAACAGTTCTATGGAACGTAGAACTAATGGTGACTTTTTCTATTCGATGGAGGAAAACCTAAGATGAAAACTGACAAAGGAAGACTTCTTTTGTTGCTACTTTTGAAGCTTGTATATTACCCCCCCCTCTCCGGAAAAAAAAACAAAACAAAAAAACTAAACAAAACACACAATTACACTTATAGAGTATCACATGTCCTTCATCCGCATCAAATTCTTCAAAATGCATGCAAAATACGGAAGTACATATATGTGGAGTGGTGCTATCTTACTGTTACAATTAAGGCCGACATTTATAAACCCGCGTAAATTAGAAGCGAGGGTGAAAGACCGGAGAGAAGTAACCGTCTCCTGTTTGGACAGACGCACCCGCTTTTAAATGTCATACAGACTACATGTCTGTAAAAATACGTAAAACATGTGTTCACAGCTTTTTCTTTCTTGTGGAGACGCACTGCTTCATTCACCGAGATTTCTGTTGGAATTAAATCCGTGGCCAAGTCTCTCAAATGATCCAAAGAGATGCCCTTCTTATGTTACATGTATAAAAGTACTAGTACCAGCTATTTACGATCACTTCATACATGTCAACTTTTTAGGTCTCGCCAGCTCCCACTCACTGGACCGAACTGTAATTAATTTGGTATCAAAACATACAATAAATGAAAATTCGAGCTTCCGAGGGTCATTTATTTATAGAATTATGTCAATTTTGACGATTATTTTATTAACACGGTGGCATCATCTGCATGGCGTCATAATTACGTGTCTTGCCACAGACCCATTCGAAACAATGACATGTTTTTTCGTGACAATGTACACCAAGATACGGGGTCCTATGTTTTATTGGCCTACCATTCTCATCCGAAAGCCAGATAGGGAGACAGAAGATATAAATCATGTAAGAGAAACCGATAACAGGAATGGAGCCCCGGTGACCAGATTAGAAATCCGAACCCATTCAGACATCTTCGTTCTTTTCCTCCGTAAAAAAACTGGGACGTGACTCGTAGCCATTATTGAAAAATAGTTCCTGTAGTAAAGGACGCTCGCATGTGTACCAGACAAATAGGTTAGTGCTTGGTGTGTAATGAAGACAGTAGAAGACTTTCACGATTCAAAGGACCTGAATTAAACAGTAATCCCGAACTGTTGCAGCTTTAATTACTTTCCTTGACATAGATGACATAGATTGTGTACTGGATTACATTTTACATCGTTGATATGTTACCGAGTACAATGCCGGAAACCTATTGATGAATGGAATCGATGTAAGTCACTCCGCCGAGTGGCGTCCGAGTCTTTTTACGTAGGTAAAAGTAAGGGGCGAGGTTGTTCCCAATGATCCCACCCGACAACAAGAATGGAGCTTCGATGCCAAGATTAGAGATATCCGAACCGACAACGGGAATGGAGCTCCGGACTGACAAGATTAGAGATCTAGTGTCTAGTCACATATGTTACTGAATCATCCTGCCTCTCATTCAATACAGTTTTTAGTTTTTCAATATTCAAATTGTTAAACTTTTCCTGATTTCTTTACAGCGAAGATAAACAAATAAAATGATATCTACGTGTATCTAATGTGAAGTATAAAGAGTACTATCCCTCTAGAGTGAAAACCTAATCTGATCACCGCAAAGTCGGGGAAAATTAGCCCTGGGAATCCTACTCCATAACACATGTACTAGAATCTATTATATATTAAATGTGTAATAAATGAAAATAACAATGCATTATAATGGATACAATTTTGTTTATCTAGAGTCGTGGCTGACCGTTTGAAAACGGGTAAAACTGTCGACGCCGAGATTTTCGACGCTGTGACTATCTTTTTCTCAGACATCGTTGGATTTACCTCCCTTTCAGCTGTCAGTACTCCTATAGAAATTGTGGCTTTCCTTAATGACCTGTACACCACCTTTGATTCTATTATACGACAGTTTGACGTTTACAAGGTAATTAACTTTATCAATAAATATTCAAAATTACGTATGGTATTTTCCGTTTCACTTTAGGCATATTCGAAAGAGCCAATATATATTTTACTGAATTTTAAAGAGTATATGATTCCTTGCTTTACATAAAAATATAATTGTTTATTCATTTATTTACATGTAGCTTTAGTTTAGAATTACTCATATTAAACCAACTTCAAGCCTGTGTTTTAAGTGAATTAAAGCAGTAAATATTATAACGAAAAAAAGAAAATGTGTAGTTTAGTAATTTCATTTACAGAATCATATACAAAATAGTATGTTGTCTTATGTATATCATTATTTAATATAATGCATTGTCTTTCTATTCTAACATTAAATCATGGATTACAGTACAGTCCGGGTGGAACTTAATTTGCCCACTGGTCACAGTGGGCATTTTTAGAGTGGGCATTAAAATGTCCACTGGACACAGTGGACATTCTTGTAAGAGCCAGTTGGAACTAACATACAGGTAAGTGGACAGCTTGATAACTCAGGTAAATGTCCACTCCTAATGCCCACTGAAATTTCAGGTGGACTGCCCACTGTGGACAGTGGGCATTCAAAGTTCCACCCGGACTGTACTGTATGTCCATTATGGTGGATACGAACAGCCACTGAAAGTAAGAGGGTGCAAAAAAGTTTCACAAGCTTAATAGCGTGTATGGCCGTCATTTGCACCGATGCATTCTTCACACCTGCGACGCATTGAGCGAATCGGGTTATCCACAAATGCCTGGGGAATGTCCTGCCATATATGCAATAAAGGACGACGCAAAGCATCCAACGTAGCAGGGGAGGGGGGGGGGGTTGGCTCTTGACGTAGACGTCGTTTCATTTCACCCCAAACATGTGTTCTATAGGCGAAAATCGGTGACATTGCAGTTGAAATCTGCTGTAGACAGTTACTAACAACGTGTGTTGCTACAGAATGACGTTACGCCGACTGTTGTGAATGAATGGAATGATGTGCTGACGTACACGTTACGGTAGCGTACTGCCCTCCACTGTCACCAAAGGGCCCTTCCATGTGTTGCAATTCCACCCCAGACCATAACGCTCATTCGCCAAATTGGTGGCACTGTATAACGCAGGTGTCGATGTAACGTTCTCCTGCACGACCACGCTAACCTCGTAACACGATGACGCCGGAGTAAAACAGGACGGATAGCAGGACGTCGAGTATGGATGCTGGCATCCTTCAAACCGTTCCTTGCGGTACGAGGACATGTCCGTCGATGCCCAGGGATGCTTCTAACGGTCAAAGAAGCCAATTGGAATCAATAGACCATATTCCAGTTTTGATAATTGCTGTCTTTTTGTCCAAGCTAAAACATTTTGGCGTTGTTTTTCATAGTGACGTCATAAAGCATGACATATTCATTATAACGTCACTATGAAAAACAACGCCAAAAGGTATTAGCTCGGACAAAAAGTCGTCATTTATCAAAACCTGAATATGGTCTATTACGCAAATCCGACGTACGTATATACGTATCTTGTCGACGTGACGTCAAATGCGGGCGTCCTGATCATGGGCGGTCCAGAACGGTGCCACTTTGCTGATATCGCCCCTATAAAGCATCTACAGTATTAACATGAACTCCAAACTGCCTTACCACATTGCTTTGAGACATCCCAGGTTCCGGCATCCCAATAACAGGCAAACGATCATTTACAATCATGCAAGGCATCTTTCAATCAAACTTTTATTCCAAAAACCAATATTTTTCTGTTTCAATACATTGAATATTGTCAATGATTGCAAGAAATTCTAATTGATTACAGACCACGTGTCGCTTAGGATCGAAACTCCAGAAAAGAGTGTTGTGGTCATCAAGGCGAATCGAACTCGATATTTAACAAACTGAGTTATCGAACACGCGTTTAGTATATCAAACAATGCCTTTAAAGAATAAATAGCTATCAGAGAATGCGTTGTGTTTTTATTTAACTTTTAAGTATATACAGAGTTTCTTTTTCTGTTACTATCAAGGATATAGTATAATGTATACTTAGAGAAATGATAGAGATTCTCCTATAGATTGTTAGTATATCACTGTAAGATGTAAAGATACCATGATACAGACAAAGATGTAAAGATACCATGATACAGACAAAGATGTAAAGATACCATGATACAGACAAAGATGTAAAGATACCATGATACAGACAAAGATGTAAAGATACCATGATACAGACAAAGATGTAAAGATACCATGATACAGACAAAGATGTAAAGATACCATGATACAGACAAAGATGTAAAGATACCATGATACAGACAAAGATGTAAAGATACCATGATACAGACAAAGATGCATATATTTCATTTAGTACATTATAAGACGTCATAGTTGTGCATCTGAGTATGATAAACACAAGGCTCACAAGTTTATTGCTTTATGTAGTGCAGTCGCTTTAAATCGGTGTATGACGACGCGCAGATAAAACTGTTCTCTTCTCTCATACGTATTGACAATTATGTTACATTTTGTTGAATTCTTGAAATTGTATTTTACCTATTAACGATAGACCTGCATGCGTTTATAATTATATCTCGACTGTGTTCATGTTACATCAGGTAGAGACAATTGGAGATGCGTATATGGTAGCAAGCGGACTTCCGCTACGTAATGGAGATCGTCATGTGGCAGAAATTGCCAATATGTCTCTCAAGCTTTTAGAGTCGACGAATTCGTTCAAAATAAAACACAGGCCAAATATGAAGCTACAGATCCGCATAGGGATGCACACTGGAATGTGTGCTGCAGGTAAAAATGCAATTAGATCTAGGTATTTCACATTTCAACTTTCATTTTATACTCCCAATACGCTAACTCCCTCTCTTTCTCTACTGTCAGGCCTAGTATCGGAGTAATCATTGGTCTATCTGAGTCATTGCAGCAACACTGATGATAAAACGCTTAAAATGTCATACTTATGCCATTAAAATTTACAAATAAAACTCCCCTTTTATATGGCAAATTTTTGTCTAGGCTGAAAACACCAGTGACACGTTTAATACTATCGTTGTATCTACTCCACAGGAGTTGTCGGTCGCACAATGCCACGATACTGTCTATTTGGAGATACTGTGAATATGGCGTCTAGAATGGAGTCCAATGGAGAAGGTATAGTTTGTTCAAGCATTGCATACTTAAAAAATATTAACACGAAACTGAAAGAACTGTATTATATATATATTGGTTCAGAAACTAGGTAGGTAGGGTGTTCACCTCTAGCGAATCTTCAAAGAGGGGTTTTAACCAGGCATTTTTATACGCCCGTCATAAGACGGGACATATTATGTTATAGCATTGTCCGTCCGTCCGTGCGTGCGTGCGTCCGTCCGTCTGGGTCATGTTTTCTGGACTTTCTTCTGCAGTCTTTCAAAATATTGGATAGAAACTTGGCATATAACTTTACATCAACGAGGGTCAGTACCAGTTCGCATTTTAGTATGATTGCTTTGGTTTTGCCAGAGTCACAGCCCTTGAACTCTGAAAATTTCAAGTTTACAGTTTTCGGACTTTTTCCTGCAGTCTTTAAAGGTATTGAATTAAAAATTTATATCTAACTTTATATCAACAAGGGTCAGTACCAGTTCGCATTTGGGTATGATTGCTTTGTTTCTGCCAGTGTTACGGCCCTTGAACTTAGAAATTTTCAGGATTTTACAGTTTTCTGGACTTTGTTCTGCAGTCTTTAAAGGTATTGGATTAAAACTTAGTATATTACTTCATATCATTGGGGGTCAGTGCCAGTTCGCATTTGGGTATGATTGCTTTGGTTTTGCTAGAGTTATGGCCCTTGAACTAAAAAATTTTCAAAGATTTTACAGTTTTCCGGAATTTTTTCTGCAGTCTTTAAAGGTATTGGATTAAAACTTGGCATATAACTTTCTATAAATGAGGATCAGTACCAATTCGCATTTGGGTATGATTGCTTTGGATTTGCTAAAATTATGCCCCTTGAACTTAGAAATTATCAAGGGTTTTACAGTTTTCCGGATTTATTTATGCAGTGTTTCAAGGTATTGGATTGACCATTCATTCAAATTGATCCCGTTCAAGCTAAGCGACGGGCGTATTATGCCACACTAGGCGTTGCTCCTGTTTCTTGTTACATTACTTGAAACGGCTCTATTCACAAATCAGGTGGGCGTGCACACATCAGTGTCTTTCATGTTTTCAGCATTGAAGATTCATGTCAGCGAATCAAGCCGGGATAAGTTGCTAGATTTCAACCTATTTGAGTTGGTTCTTCGAGGAGAGATAGAAATTAAGGTAATCCTCTACTATGTAACAGAAATTATGGTCATTGTGAAATAAAATTCTTTACTAAAAGTGTATAACAGAACAATTCCGTACCTATGAAAGCTAATATAAAATTTGTTTTATTTTTATTTTAGGGGAAAGGACTCCAGAAAACATATTGGCTACTAGGATTACTGACAGAATCAAAACTAAATCAACCCTTATATTCGAATGCTTAGGTTGAATTATCAGCATAATTTTAGTACAGCAATGCGGATTAAAACGTATCTTGTTTTTCCATAAATATGATGACGAATTATATTTTTCTTCTATCTTAAGATTTTATTACTATTGCTGTCATTAGCAATACATATCTCTAAGCACCGTTCCTAGGTAATTGTTGCAATCAATGATACTTAACTATTTAACATCGTGTTTTGAGATATTGTATGCACTAATAACAGCAGAATAAAAACAAAATTGTTCTACTTTCTATGCCCCCGTAATCAAACATTCGGGGGTGTCTAGTTTTTGACCTGTTTGTCTGTGTCGAAACATCCTTAAAACATTCCACATAACTTTCAACTGTAAAAGATAGGGTTTTCATATACTTTCCGTCGATACAATAATTTTTTTTCTTCGTGACCCTGATGGTGACCTACATTTCAAAAACTTTAATATTGGTTATAACTTTTGAAATGTAAGAGGTAGGGTTTTCATATTTCACATGCCTATTCCTTGTGACAAAGCCTCTCCATCCGTACATTAACTTTTGACCTCCTGACTCTGACCTTTGACTTACATATAAAAAATTTTAAAGTTGGTTATATCTTTGGGAATTCAGTAATGGCCCGGAGAGCAAGTTGATTCTCCACTCTGTGTGACCTTCAACAGGATACGTCATGTGTATGAATTCCCTTTAAACCTATGGCCGTGAAACTACACACACAGACCCTTTCGATTTGGAGATTTAAAGGTCAAAAGTGAAGATCACAGGGCATGGACAACTGAATATGGCCTCTGGACTATAACTTAATTAAACCTGTAAACCTCACATAGACTCTCCAGGAGTCAAGGTTGTGCCTTAATGAATGGATATATAAAGATCAAAGGTCAAGGTCACAAAGCGTGAATAACTGACTTGGGTTTCCGGACAACAGAATTACACTTCGGAGCGGAAACTTCACACGTGGACTCTCCGTCAGCTAAGTTACTTTTTCAACCCCTTGACACCGACATTTAACCTTTGTTATAAAACTTATTAACTTTCATTGTATCTTTTGAACAGTAATGTTAGGAATTTCATTTTTCTATAGCTGTTGTTATGATGTATCTTGGGTAGACACAAAGTGTGTTATGATCTTAAAACTAGGTCGCTGTTTGTCCCATTAAGACAATTTATACATGTGTGGGAGGGGGACGTGTTGTAGTGGTTAAACACTTTACAGTCGACCCGGGTTCGATTCCCTAAATGGGCAATTAAGTTTATCAGAAAAATTGTTGAAAGCCAAGTAAATCCCTAAACATCCAATCATCAATCAGTTAAATGTTATACAATGAATAATCACCATAAATATGTGTATGTCATTGCGAGATTGGAGATGAATCTCAGTTTATAATTATTCTCACAGCTTATACTTCATTCAGTACACATGCAAAAAAGATGTATACAGGAATTTAACTATGAGCAGTAATAACGATTTTGCACTTGCATACATGAGTATACATGCTGCGCGTTCACACGGTGGAAAATACACAGAAGCGGATTCAGAGGAGGGCGGAGAGGACACTGGCCAAGAGAGAGAGAGAGATTTATCTACGCGACAGACAATTATAAATCCGATAATGGTACATCTACCGAATTTCTCCGGGACATTTTGGTAAATTTTAGGGGGTTTAAAAACCAACCCCTCTCTTCTCTTGACTGAAAAGCCTATATGGCAAGTCGCAATATTTGTTTAAAAAATCGCCGTCTATCGATGTTTCTGTACTGTCCACTATACGAGATGAATAGATGGTCAGATCTGACTCAGCTGTATTACGAAATCCACCAGCAACATCCAGAATAACGAGATATTGAACAGACATGAATACCATCACAAAACGCCTCGATTACTCGGCACCTGCAGTACTATTAAACTTGGAAAGGTGAAATTGCGCGATTTTCAGTCCTAACATCGTCAAATACTAGCAGCTTCTTCTACCCTGGTCCCCCACCAGGGCTGTCCTGGACCAGTTGGGGACCCAAGCGGTCTCCTTTGCATTCATTGATTTGTAAGGATAGAGAATTTCGAAGATCTTAATTAATGTAACAATATTACGGACTAGACACGACACATACGATTCAAGGCTCAGCTGTGCAACTGACTTGTTCGCCAAGTCACTCGTCACGAGGCTCGGTTAAGCAGTATATGCATAGAGTTTTCCCTCCTTATGTCACACTACGAGCATTACCTGTCATGTTGGATTACATCTCTCTGACTTTTCCCATTTCTACAAAGTACAGTTTTGAAAGTAGTCTATGCCTATGTGTAAACTTGCTTAAATTTATACCCTTAAACATCCTGGAAATTCTGTCTGGTAATGACAGTTAAACTTTTGAAGAAAATAAACACATTTATTCAGCAGTACAGGACTAAGCCATCTCACCAGGAAGATTCTAAACTTACAAAAACATTATTGCATAAGTTCAGTTCATTATAACTCCAAATATATTACAAATTAGCCATATCCCACACCTCCCCCTACTTTTCACATTTTTAGCACATATCAGCACACCCCTTTCTCTTCACGTCACCCTTGCACAACATTATATAGACCTAAATATATTTATGTCATATTCTGTATCGCCTTTTACCGGATTAACATATGTGTGTTGTATATGCTAAAGGAGAGAGCATTATCTAATGTTAACAAACTTGTAGCCAAATAGCCTTTTCATTGTATTTGTATGTTGAATAAAATGTGTTCAATCTAATCTAATCATAAAAATTGTTGTTGGCAGTAATTAGAAAGGACAAAAGTCTAGCAAATTGCATAAAGAATTTTATTCCACTGGTTTACAAACCGTGTGTTATAATATTATGAAAATAGAAAACAAAAGCTTTATTATATTCACATAAAATTACCTACTTAATTAAAAAAAAAATTCAAGCTAGCCGACTCTCAATTCTTTTTGTTATTCTTTTTCCTGAATGCAAGGGAACCAACAAAACTTCAGCAGAATGTGAAAGCTGGACTTTCTGATCAGACCCCTTTACCATTTAGCCTCATTGGTTTGTTTGAACAAATGACAAATGTCAACAGCAGATTTCATGTCACCTCTGCACGCTAATGACCAGTCAAATTTACTACAACTCTACACCTATATTGGCAATTTTCTTAATTAACGTCAGTATATATATTCAAATTTAAGGCTTACTAATAAGCCAGTGTGGTTTAGTGGACGAATTACTTGGCTCTTTACAAAGAGGTTCCAGGTTCAATTCCTGCCATGGTCATGATGGACACACCAGAATTCGGTCTTTTGGATGAGACAGTGAAAACTGAGGTCCCATGTCATGGTAGGCATAGCATGTAAAAGATCCCTCAATGCTTCGGGAGAGTTCTTTGCAAATGTATAAATTTCTCTGCAATGTATCAGACAGATGCCGTCACTATATATATGTATGTGAAATAATCTTGGAGTGATGTAAAACGATAATCAATCAATCAGTAAGACTTGCTAAATATTTCTATTACAAAACCATCACTATAATAATATACATGAAATGATCTTCGAGTGATATAAAACATTAATCAATCAATCAGTAAGGCTTACTAAATATTTCTAACACAAACAACAAAGCACAATAAAAGTAGACAATGATTACATTAATAAGGAATTCCAGATACACTTTCAGAATTTATACAGACAGATATATTTATACATAACTGTTTAACTATCATATCAAATATATACATTATACAGATATATTTTGTAGCTTTCGTCTACAGTATAATAATAGCTATAGAGACCTTAAGTAACAATGAATGTTTCTAATAGCACTATTTATTTCGACTATAACTGCATCATCTAATTACTGGAGTGTCTTAGTTTGGTCTTCTTCTCTTTTGGCTTAGATTTCTCTTGAGCTTTCTTGGAAATCGTTTTATTTTGTCCCATATATTTCTGTGGATCATTCCTAAGAGAGAATGTCATCATAAATTTAGAATATATTTGTAAATCCTGATCTGTACATAAGGATTCCTACAAATCCCCAAGAGTAACTGTTTTGAAAAATAAATTTGGATTATGGTTTAGATGAACTTCTAATAAATAGAGACTGATTTAAAAATCAGTAGATTGAAATGCAAAGAGTCAATCAAGAAACAAATAGAACTTTAATATTTTGGGGATTTTTCTTAGATTTTGTTTGTTTTCTTGTGTTGATTGAGATAAAATAATTATAACAGACATGAAATATATTGCTCAATATATTAGTAAATTTTATAATAAAAGGAGAGGAAAAAGAAGAAGGATTACAATATATGACCAAACAATATGTGTAAATAAATCAGGGAGGAGTAAATTTTGACACTGAAGGATTGCCAATTAATGTCTTTTTTCAACGAATACTCTCATACCATCTTTCTCTATTTAAAATAATGCATATTTTTCATTACCTGCTCATTTTCACTTTATCTCTGCATCCTTTGCCACCTTCCCAGTGAGCTGATCGAGCTTTAGTCATTAACAAAGAACAGCCAGAGCATGGTTTATCCAATGAAAAAGGCTACAAAATGAAAAATTCTACGAATATGAAAACTGAAGTGTCTTATTTTGCTGTAACCAAATTGCAAGTTAAATTTATAAACTTGAGAACAGCAAAAATTATATAAAAGCATGGTTAAATAATTTAAAACTAAAAGATTCTTCAATTCTAATCCAATCAATTATTTTAACAATTTATCTCTTATATGATTGAAAAAGTTTGATGAGCTTCATGTCAATTATGATCTCGGCAGTTACTAATTCTAATATATATTCAAATATGCCAAATATTATAAGCTATTGTTGACAACCCACCTGTTCCTTTGAACAATGACCACATATCATCCTATTAGCAAAAACCATCTCATGATCTTCCTTCTCCTCATGGCAGATATCACAGGGATATGCCATACCACAACATGGGAACCTGTCAAAATCATGTTTGCTTCTTGATTACATCATGTACACATCAAACCACAACAAGGAATTATGTCATAATAATATATTATAGATCACATCAATCTCTGGGGCCAGCATAACTCACTTACTGGGTAATAGTGTACTTGGTTTTGATGCTGTAGTATAGTTTTAACGAAGATTTAATTTACTTTTTGTATCATGAAGTATTACCATTAATTTATTTTATCTATGCGCTTATCTTATCAGGCAATCATTATCATTTCTAATACTAATTACCAGTAGGCATCCTTGTTTATGTCTGTGTCTATGTGTTTCTATTAAGAGTTTTATATTTTTGTATGAAAGCTCACTGTCCTTCCTATTTGTGTTAATGTGTAAAACCAGTTTTGAACACTAAACTCCAATAGATAAAGTCCAGTGCAAATTCACTTGAAGTTGCTGTCCTGCTTTTCCATAGCATGGAAGCTTATTTTGAAGTATATGCATGTCCAATATAAGGAAGTGATGGGTGCATTAAAGTAATACCTATAACTTAATGTTACTTTATTTCATTTCATTAGATTCTGTATCTTTGCACTATTCTTTAATAATAATACCATTTGTACAATAATGCTTGGTAAATAAATGTGTAATACATATTGCTTTCCTGCTTTATATTAATATTCTTTGTCAAAATATCTATAAATGTATCAAGGTACCACATCAATCTCACTATTACTACAACACATTTCTGGTTTATATGGGAAGAGATTATATATAGATCTACTCCTCCATAACTTCTACCCTTTGATTGGTATATATATATATATTTATGAATGAAGTTATCATTCCCATAGTTATGTTGCATGTATGATTTATTATAGTATAGATTTTGCAGCATGTTTACAAATTATGTCTTCAATTATCATATATATGTATGTGTGTCTGCAAGGATGTGAGATTCTCAAGTTTAAAGTTGTGTCATTTATTTGAAAAGTGTAACAATAACACATTTAATCACTAAAATTTAAACATGGTAAGCTAATCTCATACTTCAGGTATACAGTTCATAAGAAAGGCAAACTTACTCATCATATGCTAAGAATAATTAGTTTCATCAAAACTATGCTTTAAAACGTTCAGGAATATTTCATGTCAATTATTAATTCTTAATAAATGAATTCAACTTCAATGCAGCGGAGGGAGAGAATGTTGCAAGATAATGCAAAAACGAGAGGCCCAAGTGGGACTTTATCGCTCACCCCAACACCTCAATCACATGATAAAATTTGAAAGTATCAGAATTTTTTCAAGTATAATGATCCTTCTAGAACAAAGTAATATTTAGTTTTTCATTCTATTCGATTTTCTGAAATTTATAATTTACAAAGGAAGGTGCACTCTAGGAACTACCATATCTTTCCTAGAATCTATGGTACCCCTGAACAAATCTACTGGTATTCAAAATTCAACAAAATCTGTTGATTTATTCAAAATGCAATTCAAGAAATTTAATCTGTATAAAATTTTTCATTATTACATTATTTCATGATTCATGATTAAAAACATTACAAAATAAATGCATACTAAGTAATTGTGTATGAGAAAATTAAAGAATTGAAAAAAAAAAAATTCAAAAATGACAAAGCCCAAAAAGAATTCAAATACATCTGGCACATTTGATTTTAGAATGACATCAAACAACACTCTACACAACACTTTTGGATCACTCTGCTGCATGTGGTCTGACAATCTATACAGCTGTTCAAAGGAAATTCTACTGTTCTGAAGAAGTCATAACACAAAAATATATTGCTCTTCTCCCTCCTTTCTTAATCTAGGAATTTGAAGTTAATCCGAAAATATTTTTTTGCATTTTAATTCTTTACAATAACATTTATTTCCAAATCCATAAAACTGTTGCATTATAAGCATTGAACAATGAGAAATCATCTGAAAAAATTAAAAAATGAAAGAGTCTGAAAAGATGACACCCCCCCCCCCCCCCCTTATAAAAAAAAAATTATTGACTTTTTTTAATAGAACCATGTACAACAACATATCTTAAAACATGCCCCCCTCCCCTTTCAAGATCACTTGATACAATTAATTTCTTAATCTATACGCTAAAGTACTCTCTTTCTCTATGTTGCCCAGCACCAAATCTACCACATAACAATTCTGGCTGAAAACAACAACACTCCTAAGGAACCTAGCATACTTCATCAATGCCAAGTTTCATGAAAATTCCTTTTTCGGTTCTGAAGTATAACACTCAACTCATGAGTACATTTTTAACCGAGGGGCAAGTCTGATGTGGTAGTTAAGTCCTTGGTGCCGACGATATGAGTTCAATTCCCAGATTGTAGCACTGTGTTTAAGAGGTTGGTTACTTGCTGCTTCCATGTCACAATATAACTGCAAATTTATTGAAAACACCAATCAACCATCCAACTTACACTTCGTAACTGAAGAAGAAGAAATTGAAAATGTGAAAAGTTTACAGATGATGACACACAAGTGGATGGACAGGATAATATGACAACTCTGACAATGGCTCACCTTTGTCAAACACTCATTGAAAAGAAATTCTGAATTTACCTGAACCATCGGAAACTTTTTTTGTAATGCTTGCATGTACCATCATATGGTAATGGGTTACCAAGTTGTATAGCAGGATCTTTAAGCAGCTTTCTTGGTTTCTTAACTTCAATGTTATGAATATTTTCTTTTTCTGAAATTCAAAATATTCAATAATTAGTGAACATCAAATTTACATCTAGTTAAATAAAATATATATCGTTCTTAATTTTTCTTTTTTCCAAAGAAAGAAAAATTAAAAGTAAAAGCTATGAATTAATGTTATACTTGAGATAAGCCACATATTTAACTTCTTCAGTTCACTGACCAATACTGAGAGATGAAGGCTCCAACACAGAGAACTTCACTGTTTCTCCTATGACTCGCATCTTAGAATGACAAGACATGCACCAGTTATCAGAAAACTGTCCAGGACTCATGTTCTGTAAATAAAAAACAGTTCTCATATTTAACTGCTTTATATCTTTATTCTCCCATGAAACAGTTTTGAAATGATAAAAACATGATTTTAATACAATATCACTGCATATAGGAGCCAAGTTATAAATAAGTCAACTGTTTGATAATTTAGAATGTGCATTTACACAAAGTAAAGTATGTCTGTTACCTTTCCCTTCATCTCTTTATTGCAACTGAAGCAACCCAGTTTAAATTCAGAATCTTGTAGAATAAGATCAAAAGCTGTGCAGCCATCCAAGTCCAGGTATCCCATAATAGAGGAGAACTGATGCATAATAGCGGAGCGAAATTTTACAATTTGTGGGTTGTTACACTTTGAACAAGGCACCAAACAAGGATTTCCAGCCAGCATGGAGATATCGGTTTTATTCTTACACCTTTCACATTGGATAATAACCTTGACTTTGTGGAAGGTTATTGTGGCTGCATTTTCTCGAAGCTGCAAACTTCTTAACTTCATTTCAGTACCTTTCCGTTGATCTACCTCCTTTCTATCTGTCTTTGCCATAGCAGTTTCTACAATATCAGCCTCATGATCGGAGTCTTGTCTGCATGGTCCAGTGTACACCTCTTCATCATTACTCTTTCTATATATCAGAGGTCTGGGTGCATATCTAGGATCAAATTGATCCTCATCATCACTTTCACTCTCTTCATCTTCTCTATCTTGACTATCTTCACTTAACGACTGTTGCTTTTTTCTCTGCTTCTGTTGGAGTTGATGGGCAGGAATGAACTCAAACCCAGCTGCTCTAGCTGTTAACTCTTTCTTAAGCTTTGAAAAAAAGAAAAATTGTTAATGAAATATTTAAAGTAACAATATATGCATGTATACCATTAAATGCATTAACTTTTGCTAACATAATTTAAATTTTGCCATACACTGCAGAACATATTAAGAAAATAGTGACCAAATCCTTGAAATTATATTGCAGCACTCTATTTTCCAAAAGAAAAAAATTAACTGTTGATCAAACCTTTATCATTTTCTTGGAAATACTCATTCAAGCAATGTTAGCTGTAACTTCTACTTAACAGCAAAATATCCAAATACCATTTTTATATACATATATAAATATAATGTCTATTAAAAATAATTAAGTTTGGCAGGGAGAACTTTGTGAACTTCGGTTTTATGAGTTATATTACCTTTTCTCTTGGACATATTTCCTTTCCAAAAAGACATACTCTCGTGTAGTGGGCATTAAGAATTGTGGCATGAAAACACATGTTTTATGGGCCTATAAGTGATTTATAATGGTAAATTTTTTCACACAATCTTAACTTTGAGTGGTAAGATCATTTGGGCAATACTTGAGAAAAACATATTGCTTAAAAGTTCCAGCTTATATTGCTTTCAGACTTTTTACTATGTTATACCTGTCTCAATCCCTCTGTAACAAGATTCTCCAAGTTCTTATCAAGCCAGTTTAGAAATGATCGGAAAACCAAAGACAAAATGCCTTTCTTTTCCATCTCCTCTTGCTTTTTCTTTGTCCAATCCATAAGAGATACCTCAACATGTCTATTAAAAAAAATGTATACTTTTCTAGACATTTGTCTCTTCATTACTGGCATTTTTTTTTTTTAGTTATATACATGTGTACCCGTATGTACTGCATATTGTATATGTACTTTCTGTATTTGTTATTAATTACATAAACGTTTATCTGTGCTGAACACAATAGTAAACAGCATAAAATCACTTTTACCTTCTAACAGTTTCTGGTAGGTCTTGATCCACAGGTAGAGAGACTTCAAACATCTGTAAAATTTGAGTAAAATTAATGTAGTTCAATAGGTAAAATGGTACATTTTTTATACCTTAACATGCATGATTTGTAATCAACTTCTACTTGTGGAATACAAAATAGAAATTCAAAATATGTCCTGGGTATTGTACATGAACATTAATATACTTGTTTTACCTTTATTGGGTAGTCCTCTGAGATATAGACTTCAATTATGAAATCTTTGACATCATATGGCTGAAAAGACAAAACAAGAACTTGAGTAAAACAATGAAACATTGTAATAAATGTATGTACATGTATATTATAAACTGAAAAAGTTACATAATACTTACTACAAAATTCAATAAACATATTTTCACGAGTCAAAGGTATGCACTACGTAAACTTCTCTCTCTCTATAGTCCATCACCCTGACTCATGAAGAAGAATTTACGGTACATAGCTTAATTGCATATATATCATATTGCTCACCTTAGCACTTAGAAAACTTTTAATTACCAGAATTTCCATAATGAGAGTATCCTTTTTCATCAGAAGAACCAAAAAAAAAAGCGTATCATGCTGATACACTTTCATAGTCATACCATTGGTTTTTAATTCTAACTTCTAAGAACCACAAGTTAACCCAGTTTTTGTTTAGGGAAGATGGTACCTCTCAAGATCTACATGTACATACCCTGCCATACCATGGACCAACCCCTGAACAGATCCAGTATACAAAGCAACAGTATTTGTAGTTCTATTTGTTATGAGATGTGAGTCTATCAAAGATTTGTACATATATATCAAAATACAGTTTTGTAACCTCCTTTTTCTTAACCTTAAAAAAAAAATAATAATAAAAAATAAACATTTCATTAAAAGTCGAATAAAAATACACTAAATCTTTCAATTAATTCTAAGGAGAAATACATCAAAACTAATCATTGCAAACTACATGTAATACATGTACTACAATCTAATTAAAACCATATCTTTATTCCGTTCCTCTAATCTATATGTTCTATTGCCGATAGAGATGTAACAATCATTGTTCAAAAACTACCTTGTGGGTCATGCAAGCTAGGGATGTTAATTTCATTCCTAGGAATTTGTGGCCAATCTACAAATTGGCTGAAAATCAGAGTTCACCACAACATGACCCCTTACAGGGTTTTGCCAGATTTTTAGCTGCAATGGGGCAAATGGAGAAGTGGAATAGGTTTTAATCAGATTGGTAATAGTATAAATTATAATACATGTATATTCCGCCCCCACCCTCCCTATCTTTTTATTTTAAATGATAGCAAAAACATCAAGAAATTATTTCTGTACTCCATTTCTTCCCAATTACATTTATTACCATAAAATCAGTTAAAATACACAAAATCAATGTATAATAAGGGCAAGGATTTTTTGGGATATTATGGGGTTGGGACCCATGAAATTGGGAAAATATGCGTTGTTTGGAAGGATTTTGGGAATTTTCAAATAAACATTTTGTATAATATATCGAGAACAACACTTGTTGTTTTCAAAAAATACTCTGCAAAAATACACATTTTGGGGTTTTTTTGGTCTTTTTTACAAATGGTGAATCCTGCATGTGAATCATCATTACTAGTTATATCAAAACCAAAGTCAGAGTTTCCAGTACTGTGACCTGCAGTTTTCTTTGTTGATACTGAACTTGAGGATTGAAGGTCTGGTCTACTGACATTGGAATAATTGGATTCACAGCAAGAGACAGACATGTTTGGACTTATATATTTTGCATGGTCTTGCATGTGATGATGTAAGCTTATTACATGTAGTTAAAGAGAAAGGGGTTTCTTTTGAACTGCGTATTGCCTAAATGTCTATTTTCTTTACATACATTTTCTTCTACGACGTGATGCTTAACATGATACCAGTATATTGTATTCTTCTAATATAAACAGCTACTTAAAGATAAAATAAAACTTCACGTCCTCAAAATTTTAGCTTCAGATTATAAAATTTTTGGTAAGAATTTGGGAAAGAAAGATACTTTTCCCATTGGGAATGGTGCTGAATAAAGGCCCAAAAAGTGCCCAAAAATTTCTTGAAGGGTATTACGTCCACTTGTCGCCAAGACAACTTGTCACCAAAAAAGATGTTGTCACTGCTCGTATTTAGTGACAAGCTGTCCAGTCACCAAAACTTACACTTTTTTCACACATTTAGATACATGTAACTTGTCAAAAAAACTTAGATTTTTCACACAACTTTTTCTGATTTTCCTCACAAAATTTTAATAAATAATTTTTCACCAAAACTTTCATTATCTCAAATGTATATATGTATTTTACAAAATAATTTCTCACCAAAACTTTGAATTGTAAGGGCGAGTGGTTTTTCGCTTCCCGATACATACCAAGGTATCCTTTTCCAAAACAGGTTTGGGATCACATAATGTCAATTTTTTCCACAACTTTTAGTAATTACTCTCTTTTTCACTGTCTGTATGATAAGATACAATAAGAAATCCATGAATGTAAAATTTCTAAGTTTTCGAGACGAGTTATCTTCCAAACCGTGAACAGTATAATTACTATATCCCCTCCCCCTCCCCTTTGCAGTGTGATTGCAAGGGATAATAATGCAAAACACAGTACATGTACACTGTATATCATTATATGCTTAACCTGACTATGCATGCAAATTTAGGTAAGTTATGCCTCACCCAATCTGGGTCAGTGGAAGCAAACATAAATCTGTAGCATCCATCAGTGTCAGATTCTGCAATGACCTCCAAATCATTGGTGCTCAGCCTTCGCTTCAACTGTTCTCTTTCTGTTTTATTCAACTTCAGAATATCTTCATCTGTGGCATCTGCTCTCTTTATTTCAACCCTTCTATGGACAGACACAGTAGCATTTTTCCGGGGATGGAAATGCTTCCTCCCTGGTGCTTTTTGATCCTCATTTTCCTTTTGGAGGTCTGCATTTAGCAGGATATCTACAGTGTCAACACTAGGCTGACTTATGGGATGATCAAATCTACATTTGTCTCCTTTCCAACAGTTTCCTGCTTGATAATATTGACATAATTTTCTCCCTTTCCTTTCTGCTCTGTGGTCTTTTCTGAAATCATACTGCTTGTAATTTTTTCTTTCTTGATCATTTTTGGATTCAGAAAATGGTAATTTTGATGTTAAATCAGGATTTGAATGCGAGTAGTTGCAACTGTCACCAAATCGACATCTTCTGTATTTCTGGAAACTGAAGCAAATCTTGTCTCTCACACTTTTCAAGTTGTCTACACGATCGTTATTTACTTCCTCATGTTGATTGCTTTGTTGATTTCTGATTTTACTGATGTTTAATCCACCCACCAATTCTTCACTGATCTGTCCCTTTACTGGCGATCCATCATTATGTTTATCAGAAATCGGTTCTTTGTATTTAACGTGAGCAAATCTACAGTTCCTTCCAAATCTACAACCAATTCCTTTGTTAAAATATTGACAAATTTTAGAAGAGGAATTTAGCATACTATGTGAACAATCTCCAAATAATGATGAGGACTCGTTTGCCTCTATAGTGTTTTGTGAGCACAAAATGTTTTCGTTCGACAAATTCAAAATTTCCGAAACGGCGGAAGGTGAAAACTGAATGAAGACCTGGAAGCGAAGCGGGTGCCGAACTCGCACTTTTCACGTGTAAGAAGCTAGGTTAAGTAGCTCTTACCCCAGCTAGGGCGCTGATCTGTACTGTTGTGACCGTCCTTTATATAGAGGACAAACTGATAACAATTATTGCACCACCACTACGACATAAAAGTAGAACAGGAAGCTAACGAGAAATAATAACGGTGAGCTCGTACAAAAACTATTTTGCACTTCAGTCTTCATTCGGACAAGGACTTATAAATATAGGCCTATAAGTCCTTGATTCGGAGAAGAATTGGCAAAAAAAAATTAATAATAATAACAACAATAGTAATAAACAAACAAACCAAAAAAAAAAAAAGATAACACCCCCCCCCCCCCCAAACCCCAAAGAGACACACACAGAAAGAGACAGGGATAGAGGTCAGGTGTTAATGTATAATTATGTACTTAAGGTTAGGCTTGGGATATGTTCAGCAATCAAACTGTCAGGATTCTCTTGTGGAACAACCACGTAGATTACATTCTTATCCATATGAAAATATGACTATCAAAAAGTGTAATCTTCAACGCGTGCAATATACTGTTGATGG
This sequence comes from Pteria penguin, assembly GCA_035048485.1. NCBI lineage: Eukaryota > Metazoa > Mollusca > Bivalvia > Pterioida > Pteriidae > Pteria > Pteria penguin. Next base: position 22,653,571 of record CM068581.1, read on the forward strand.
TTTGTGTAATTTATATCATTGGGGCTTAAATATGATCAGTTTAATGTTTTAAGAAAGAACATTCTACCCGAAACTTTCTCAATCTTAATGCTGGGAACGTAGATTACATAGGTTTTGGCGACATGAGATCATCGATAATCATAGATCTCATCAGGGACGTATGTGTTATATAAATACGACCCTGATGACATGAAATCTAAGAAATTCTGCGTTTCATTTAAAGTAAAACTTGTTTATTTCCTTCAACTGTTTGCATCAAATATTTAAAGTAGAGCTAGGTTACCATGCGAGTGTTTTGCTAAAACTGACAGGGTATCGGCGAATACCCTGTCATGCAGAAATTGAGTTTCACTGCGAGGCGTAAAACACCAATCAACCAACCAGCCAAAGAAGTTTGTCAAGAAGGGTACTGTCATCTTTAAATTTTTGAATTTACTTGGGGTGGTAAATCCCTCCCCCCAAGTAAATTTAAAAAATTAGAACATGGCAGTACCCTCTGTGACCGACTTCTGACGCCCAAGTAAAGCCTTCGTTTTGGTTTGTGCCCCATCCCCTCGGCATATAGATTTCTGCCTTCGCCCCTGCTGTACTATTTACAAGAATATTGAAGCTCTTTAATTTCACTCTATGGAATGGACACCTTGGTATTTGCTGAGGCATCCCTTTATTTGTTGTTTTCCCTTTTATTTTAATGAATAAAATACTTTATAATTATTATTTTCGTACATGTATGTTTACTTCTTTGTTGCCTGTCAAACACAAGCCCACTAATTTCAATTAATTTTGCTACGGAGATAATAAAATGACTTCGTGCCACAAAACATGTCTATGAAAATTACATGAATTGAGTGTAACATTCCAGAGACAGACGAAAGCGTAAGGAGATTGTGCGAACTCGAATCTTTAACCCTCCAAGGCCAGGCGGATGTTCTATCATTACGGCAATTGACCGACAAATAAAATTTTAAAAAATATAGAATAGTCCCATGTCTGTTCACCATCAATAAACCTCAGCTCGATTACATATGTCTGTCTGCCGATGTAACGACTAATAATGATCCTCGTAGAATAATGATCTATGGGGTCATTTATCTACGTAGATTAGTGACCCACCTCCCAGCCATAGAAAAATGTGTTTCGTGTGTAGAATAAGTACCCCAGGGGTCCATTTTCTACGTGTGCTACTTGTTGAAAAAATGGTCTTTGTTGAAAACTATACATATATATATATATATATATTATATATATATATATATATATATATATATATATATATATATATATATATATATATATATATATATATATATATATATATATAAGCACAGGTAAGCGATAAAGATATTAAAACAATTAAAAAATTGCCAAATTTTCGAAGCAATCTGCTTCTTCTTCAGGACACACACATACAAACACTTACATAAATATTAAAACACGAAAAAGAAAGATAGAAAATATATACAAAGCACCAGTCTAATAAAAACTTGTTTCTTGAATTGGCTACATATTGAGCGTGTTTCTCTATCTCTATCTCAATATGTAGCCAAGTTGTAAACAAAAGTATCTTACTTTGCAATAACACAAGACCTGATAATATTAACTAACTAAATGTATGTCAGGTTAATCGCCCCTCTTTGACATAACGTGACCCCGTGGTGGTGGTAAGTCAAGTCTAGGACCTAGTGCCTTATTATGATTTGGTTGTCGTTTGGGAGGGAGGAATTCGTGTGACACAAACACAGTCATTTTTAATTAATTATCCTCGCAGACGAAGCTTGGGGTGTACAGGAATTAACCTGTCCGTCCGTTCGTTGATTTGTCTGTCCGTCCATCAGTCTGACCATTTGTCCGGTCGAGAAGTTAAATTAATTTCGTTTATTTTTCTAAAAGGTATTAAGTGCCGCATCAACCAAACTTGCTCCAGTGTTGTGTAACAAGATGACACATCGCATATGACTTAGATGCTGTTATTATAATCTCCATTTTCTGCTTGAGTGTCTAGGTGCATACAAGAAGTTTTTGAAATCTCAGTATCAGGCAAAGTATAAGTGGTACAGTGATCAAACTTGCACTAGTTGTGTATCCTCAGATGATGCACTGAATACATGATGCAGAAGCTGTGTATGACCTACAATCTCCGCTTAATTGTCGAAGTTAAAACGTTTTGAAAGCATAAATTTCAGGCAGGGTATTAATGCCATTAAGAACAAATTTGCACCATTGATGTATCCTGGAATTGCAAATTTGATGCAAAGAATAGATACTCAGCGACATTCATATTTCAGTTCATGTTTCATGATTCACGTTCCACGTTTCGAATCAAGAAACACGAACAATAATCATGAATGAAAGACACTTTTAAAATTATGCTGCCCTAAACAGAACAGTGTTGAAGTATCGTTTAATATAATACAGATTCAAAAACTTCAGGCTCATATAGTCACTCTTCAGATAATCATGAACAATCAACTTTATGCAGGTGAATGTTCCTGGAGGTTTTATTGAAACCGGATAAGGCAAGGAGTCAGGATCGTGTTTACCAAGAACCCGTTTCAACCAATCAACCAAGAAACAAGCGGACAAGATGCTATATCCCCACCGCAACTCTGTTGCGAGCCCGGCATAATAAAGGGGGCGGGGACATTGTGCGTTGGAAGAGTAAGCGTATTCTATTTACAAGAATTATTCTGAAGAACCTGCAAAATTTGATAGTTGTTCGAAATGGAAGTAGCCTTACTTAAGCTTAAGCGTTTACATGATTGTTCTTCGTGATGTGATGATTTTTAAAAGATTGTGGAAACTATATATGGACTTCGACATGTATGACGAAGTCCTCTGATACCATTCTCTGCATGTCTTTCTGTCTGTTTGTCCTCTCTCTCTCTCTCTCTGGGAAAAAGGTGGGTGGGGGTTAAGATATATATTCACAGTTTACACGATTATGATCCTAGATTGGATTATTTCTCTGTTGATGTCAATAAGGTAGTAAGTACATGCATATGAAAATAATAGATACTTCTTCAACCACTGAAATTGCAGAATTAGATCAAGACTGAATGGAAAGTAAAGGGCGTCATTATTCTATGGGAGTCACTTTTCTTCGTGTGGTTTGTGCATATTTTAATGGTAATGACACGTTTTCTACCGATAAAAATAGATGAATAAATAAATAAAATGACCTTCTGACCGTGTAAAAATAGATCCCCAGTCATTATACTATGTCGAAAAATGACCCCTTCACAGAGACATGTGTATACATGTGTATACATGTCTCTGCCCCTTCATTATTCTACGGGGTCATTACTCGTTGTTACAACGGAATTTCTTTTTTCGGAAAGGAAAATTTCATTGTCCTATATTGCGAGCCAGAATATCTTTGCAAGGTCTTGCTACCTTCCCCCATCCCCACATAAAAATCAAATGGTTGCTCCTTTAAAGGGTATTTTCTTCATTGAAAAAAAAACGTATTTACATAACGACTCCACATCCGGATTACATTCTTCATTGGAGATTTTAGGCGCTCACTAAAACTAGTACGCGGACGCCGACGCGGACTTAAGAAAGTCCGACTTGAACATGAAAAATAGTGATTTCTCTAAAACTTCCAAATATTTCTTTGTGAAACTTTCTACAGAACATAGTAATGGACATGTTTATTCTTATCAATGCCAGATATTCACAACTTAAGTCGTCTATTACATGTAACTATCACCTTTCTATCCATATCAGGTGAAATAAGAATGAAAAATGGGTCATTTCGGTAACTTATTGAGTCATTTCGGTAAATACCGAGTCATTTCGGTAATTCCGGGTAATTTCGGTAAGTAGTAGAACCCGTTTTAGTGAGCGCCGAGATTTTAGCATCTACAAAGATGGCGGCAACTTTCAAAACACCCGATGTAGTTAATTTGGAATCTGATCTAATAAGTGCTTTAAACAAGGACGATTTTGTGTAAGGTATCATTTAATTCTTGTAAAGTAATACTTTAACTAAATTTATTTTATTTAAGAAACCGAGGAATGTATCACTTGTTTATAGATTTCCTACACAGTACGTGAGTGCTACTATACTACTAAACAGCTGCTAAATGAAGTGCGGAAGAAAAGTACGAGGGTTGGGGGGGGGGGGGGGGTTGGGTTGCAAAGGGCATCCGGAGATAGACTGTGATAATATCTAATACATATCCAAGTTTCATCAAAATATATTAAGTAGTTTTAATTTTATAGGCTCACAAAATTTCCCGGTGAATTCAAACTACTGAGCGCCGCCATATTGGGTTGAGGAAATAGACGTGGATCCGTAGTGTGGTTATGCTTATACATGTATACTAGGGGTGCAACGATACGGGTACAATATCTCCAGCTGTAGAAAACACCCTCACGCTGGGAACTGAAGTCCCCTGAGCAATTAAATATATGCCTGAGAGCTTCTTGTAGACGTAACTGCCAGTTACGGGTTTCGGCACTCTGGTGCATCCCGTTAAAGTTATATCCGGGTGGTGCCTACGCACATGGGTCGCAATATTCGATGTGTTTCGGCTTTATATGATACGACGGAGAAGCACAGTTTACAAGTAGTGCTGTCTTTGCGTAGACTTTTAGTTCCACTGACGATATCAGCTTTAAAGTCAAAATGGTCCCAAACTTTCGACTTGAATGAGGCCGGCGGAGCCTCCAACTCTACCTCATTCGCTGACATTTTGTAAACAAACTTCGGCAGACTCAGAAGAAACCAAATAAAAATTTTCAACCAAACAAATACAGAAGCGAACTGTTGCTGTACCGTTGCTTCAGCCTCCATACCGTGAACCAAACCGTGGCCCCATATACCTTGGTATACCGTAAAACGGTTTATCGTTTCACCCTTAATGTATACATGGTGAAAATCCTATCAGTATGAATATTTGCATGTTTGATCACGAATTACTAAACCTAATGTAAATGTATTCGTGAAACCATTATTAGTTATTGGGAATTATGTTGCTTTTTTGAATATATATTTATACGTACACTTGTAATGACCTTAACAAGAAAAGCAATTAAATTGTTGTTGTTTGAAATGTAGAAAATTTTCTAGTAGATGCACATATGACATGATGTGTAGAACAACATGTAAATATACATGTACATGGAGGGACGCCCCTTCTGTACAACTGCAATTGTATGCAGTCGATTATGAAGTCAAAGAAACATATTGATATAATTTATATTGCATTATTTGTTTTTAAAAAACGTTCATTCTCAAATTTATCAGCACTGTAACATCATGAATTCATTCATCAGTACGTTTATTTATTTATTTATTTAATATTTATTTTTTGGTCATTCCTGATTAAATAGTATAAATATTGTTAAAATAAAATAAAGTCATATATAGCCATTAAACCCACACACAAACCCCGGGCGTAGTATTCTTTCCCTGAGCTGCCCCAGACTGTTTTAACATGACTGCTATTGAGTGATGCGACATCACCCCTGTGTGGTCCTAATAGTGGAAAGCATTAGATATAGGAGACTACAACCCCACCCCCCCCCGCCTTTCAAAAACTTCTAGACCCACCTATGCAGAGGTTGTCAGCCGTTGTTGAGAAAAAAGTTTTTATTTTGTTCACAACAACGTTACCAGCTCTTGCCATGTGGAGGCCACCTCTATAAGAGCCAAAAAAACAAAAATTAAATAAATAAATAAAATAAGAAATAAAAAAAATAATAATAAAATAAAAATAGAAAGAAGGAATAGAAACCTGAAAACATAAATGAAATGAAGAGAAATTAAAATACATGTATATGAAATTTACAATTAATTTTGAAGATATTTAATAAAGGAATTAAAGATAAAATACTGGAAAGAAGGTTATGATTTAAACGTCATTCACATTAATCCAAACGATAAATTAACATGTAAAAATTACAAATTGAGATGGGGGATGATAAATAAATCAAAGCTCGCATGAGAATTGATTCCAACCTTAATGCCTCGAGAGACAGCAAACGTCAACCTTTTTATAGCTAGGTCGATTCATTTTTTCAATGCAAAAACAAGTGACTTTTTTTGAGTTTTTGTCAATATCTTTATGTTTAGATGTTTTATGAAGATTATAATATTACTGGTAATGAAAGGTTTAAAAGAATCTTAAGGGCCTGGGTTCAAACCCTGCCGGGGCCAATTTTCTTTTAATCATATGTATGAAAAGAACTTTTATAGTGAAAATTTTTTTTCAATATCTTTATTTCTAGATTTTTAATTTTTTTTTTCTTAATTAAAAAAAAAAGGGAGGGGGGGGGGGTGTATTCACATCTTCTTCTTTATCTTCAGAACTGTGTGAAGTTAAGATACATCAACAGGTGGTGCCACCTTAGGCCAATTTTTATAAATTTTATTCTATGCAAAAGGGGAAAGATTACTGCATCATTGACATTTGCATTGACTTCTTCCAGTTAAGTGCAAACCATACAGATATTGATATATTTTCAATATTTAACATTTAAAATAATTGTTTGAAATATGAAATCATCATGTTCTTTCATAAAAAATTAAAAACACCTCCTCCTCCCCCTTTACCCTTTCTCATTTTTTTCATTTTTGAGAAAAAAAAAACGGGTTCAAGATACTGTATCATTTTTCACATCTCAAGAAATTTTCATGTCAATAGCTTTATGTATGTCTTTAAAGAATGAAAGTTTTTCTTTGATTATGTTTTGATTTAATTCACTTGAAATATACTGAAATCAATAGATCAAGAATGTGGAGAGGAAGCCGCCTTTCAGTTTTCAGGTTCATCCGATTTGTCATTACAGAGTTATGGGACTTTGGTTTTGAGCTCACCTGAGCCGAATGTCATACCAGATTGTCTGACGTCTGTCCGTAAACTTTTTTATATATTCAACTTCTTTTCTGAAACTACTAGGCAGAATTCAAAGAAAAATTTCATGCTTGTTCCTCAACATATTATGCACAAATTTTGTGCTTCGTTTGATCTAGATGTTCAGGTGAGCGATATAGGCCCACTTGGGCCTCTTGTTTAAAGATTTCTTTAAAGATTTCTCTTTCATTGAATACATGTAAATAAAAAGTGAAATACATACCGTCATGCTCCGATTCACGACTTACCAACTTGTTCTATATTAATTTGTAGAGAATGTGAACGGCTCTTACAGATAGGAGCAGACAGCAACAAAGTCTTATCAGTAGGTGTGGCCCCGATACATATTGCATCAGGATTGGGACTAGAGCATACTAGACTTCTCTTGGAATATGATGGAGATCCTAATGTCAGGTAGATGTGAGGATTTTCACTGAGAAGAATTACATTAAAGTCACTATCAGTAACGTAGCTATGTATAGCTCATATAGGCATTTGCATAAACATAGATTGTAGCAAGAAATATTTTAATTGAAAGATGTCTTGAAAGCTATAGATATAACATGTATATCAGAGTCCTGATCATCAAAAATCAAAATTTTCTGTGGGGTTTTGCTGCAGCGAATCTCCAGCCATACATGATTTACACATAAAGCTGCCTTAGAACTACTGGTTGCCTTGGCAACACAAATCCCTCACATTTCTTCTCCATACTTTTGCAATAGCTTTATGTCAATATACGGCATTCTGAATTGTTTACATACATGTACATTGTAAAGCTAGTATCAAATAATCAGTTCACCTGTACATACTTATATACCCTGTTCATTAAAAAAAGTCATTTAAGTCATTACACATCTAATCTATGCTTGGCAAATATACAGAACAGTCCGGGTGGAACTTTGAATGCCCACTGTCCACAGTTGGCAGTCCACCTGAAATTTCAGTCGGCATTAGGAGTGGACATTTACCTGAGCTATCAAGCTGTCCACTTACCTGTATGTTAATTCTAACTGTCTCTGACAAGAAAGTCCACTGTGTCCAGTGGACATTTTTAATGCCCACTCTAATTTAGTTTCACCTGGACTGGACTGTAAGTGAATTTAGTAATAAATAATAGTAATTGATTTTCTTGCAAATGTTGCATTACTTGTTAATGAAATGCATTGTCTGAATTCTTATTGAATTGAAAAATACTTTTCATAAACATGATAACATGAATTCATTATTCTTTACAAATATATATTAATACTTACAGATCTGAAGAGGGAAACACACCTTTACATGTTGCTGCCACATGGGGTAACAGAGAATGTTTAACACTCCTCTTACAGAATGGTGGAGATCCATACTTGAGAGACCAGGTATAATGGGTTTTCAATAGGAAACTGTATTATTCAAGGGAAAATTCCAATGACACCTGACAAATGTAATCAAGACTGAGCTCTTTCATTTCATCAATTTAAGCTAATACAGTGAAAACTGTCTAAAGTGGACACTATGCAAACCAGAATCATATGAAAATCAGACACAGTTTTTAAAATGTAATTTTTTTTCCCCTGCCTTTTGCGAAAGCGTGGGGACATTAAATCTCACTCGTCTGTCTGTCCGTCCATACTCCATTTGTCTGTCTGTCACAAAAACTTTAACCTTATTCATAATTTTTTGACCGTAAAACGTAGGGCTTTCATATTTGGCATGTATGTCCCTAATTGCAATACCTTTCTGTTGGTACCAAAATTTTTGTCATGTGACCTTGACTGTGACCTTTGAGCTACTTCAATGTAACTTTTTAACCGTAAGACGTAGGGCCTTCATATTTGGCATGTGTGTTCCTAATTGCAATACCTTTCCATTGGTACCAGAATTTTCTATTAGATGTAGGGCCTTCATATTTGGCATGTGTGTCTGTGACATGTACAACCATGAAAATATGTCACAGATCACTGCACCCTTACTTGATAGAACCCCCAAAACGAGGGACCACAATTCTCTGAATTTGCTTGTCTCTATTTTCATTGAATCTGAACTCTCTGAATGAAGAAGTTGGCATGGCCTAGTGGTACCGCGTCGGACTCCTGATCGGGAGGCTGGGGTTCGAGTCCTGCTCTGGTCATGCCGGTGTTCTGTCTTTCGGTTGAGACAGTAAAAACGGAGGCCCCGTGTCGTGGTATGCATGGCACGTTAAAGATCCCTCACTGCTTCGGGTGGGTCCGTTGCAAAGGTCAAAATTTGTATGCCCCGCATCAGGCAGATGCCATCACCATATACGTGAAATATTCGTGGTGTGACGTAAAACATAAGTCATACTGCAGTTGGAAATGATTCTAGTGTTAATTGCTAACTGATGTTTGTTGTGTATCCATGATAAACATTAACCCTGTCTGGCTTGACGGAATATAATTGATATGGATCATTCAATTAATTTGATACTAATTTACAGACATAATTGAAATAAACATATAAAGTAAACCTGTGGTTTAGTTTTTTTGTACTCACATAGTATCAAACTACCTTCTCATCATTAAATAATAAATTGCTACATAATCAAATAAATATAATTAATTTTTAAGGCGTCGAGCATTTGCTCGACAGTCTTCTAGCTATTGTAAAAATTTTACCTCTGCACCGCCTTTCTAATTCACGTAACAAAGTAGTACCTTCTTTAAAGTAGTAAAAGTTCTTGCAAAACCGGCTTTGTTATCCTTGTTATTGAAATTTCATTGCACAGAAATATGTTCAAGCATAGGTCTTACCGTCTACTTAACTTAAATTATCAATACATTGTCCTAAAACACTTATTCTGTTGTTTATTGTGTGTGTTAAAATATTCATTCGCCGTAATGACGCAAGCTGATTATGAATTACATTAGCACTTCATGGGAATTTTTCCAAATATGGGGAAGACCACGTGACATATTGCCATATTTGGAGAAATCGTAGTAGAACGCTTGTAACACACGCGATCATGGCCTAATTTGACATAAAAGCGCCAGTATGGAAACCGATCGCGCGATCTTCGAAATATATATAATAATATAAATAATGTAATAATAATAAACTTAGATATAAATTTCAATTTAAAAAATAAAAAATAAAATATTTTATAGAATCCTAAATCAAGGACTTATAAACAAGATATAAGTCCTTGCCTAAATATAGACTGTCAATGCGTGTCACAAAGATTTAAAAATATCTAGACAGGTGAACACTAATTCATAACGAGGCTGACCTAGGTTCAAGTGACGCGTTATCCGTTATTTTTTATTTCGCTGGATTTCGTTTTGTTTCATTCATTTAACCTAGAATCAACAAATATCGACAAAATTAATTACATCCTAAAGGCTAAACATCACGAGCCTCTCGTAAATTACATCATGTTCCCCGGTACATGCAGTGTGTACAGCTTCTTGTCTGCAATTACCGCCTGTGCTATAAATAACACTTGCTGGACAGGGAATAACCTCTACAAAATGGCGGTGGTCACTTGTCTCTTCGCGTAGCGATAGCAAGCAAGAGCAGGTAACTCCAGTCTATCTTAAACAAGCATAGCTTTTTTAAAAGCTTAGCTTGCAATCGGAATAGTATTAAATGTTCAAGATGTTGGTCACAAAGCCAAATAGATTTATGTATATAGGAATTCCTTGTTTTTGAAACCATCTTTATTTGCGCAGTTGTGAATTTTCCCACTAAATTTTCTAAAGCCACGCCTCATTTTTTGCCTAATTAGGGAAGTAGCATGTGCATATATCACATGGTCTTCCCCATAGTTGGAAAATTTCCCACGACGGCATAAAAATGGCAGCCGAGAAAGTTTTCAAATCGCCTACAAAAATATAATGTTGATGTAAAGGATGCTAGCATGAATTTTAGACTGAATGCATGAAAAATAAGTTATGCAGAACTCACATGTGAAGATTTTATTCCAAATCAACCGATAAAGTGCGATTGTGATGCACAATCGGCTTGCGTCATTACGACGAACGGCATGGCGTTGTAGCCCTTTTTACGTGCACATACAATAAACGACTGAATACTAATTAGTATGTTAGACAGACATATAGAAGCTGTTGGCCCCTGTGTCAGTGTTAGTTGCGTAGACAAAAACTGTAAACTAGACCATATCTTAAAGCAAATAAAACGTAAGGATTCCATATTTTACAGGCAATGGTAACAACTCGTCCATTTCTATCTTTGAAAAACAAATGACAATGGTGTTCGATTTTTTTAACATGTACATTCTTTGTGATAAGACATTTGACATATTTCTGCAAGAATGACATAAAGAACAATAAAATGTTATGATGATGTCATAATCAATACCACTTATAACCCTTGACTTCCTCATGACAACGGACCCCATCAAGAAACTGTTTACCATACATCTTACTTTATGACAAAGCCTCACCGGAGAGCTATGTTGCCCACTGGCAACTTTCATTCACATTTTGATATTATATGATATATGACTGTTGGTCCTTAAGCTTTTATTTTTACTCTATTCCAAAAATTATTGAAATCCAACAAAAAAGATGAACCCAGCTGGCCAATTTCTGCTACTTTTGACAGGTTTAAATCAAATTTAGCTCGACGCCTTTGTGGCTCTTCAAGCCTTTGATTTAATTTAGTCACCGATACCTTACAAATATGTCCAAGTAGGTCATGGTCAGATCTATTGCAAGATCCTGTCTGTGTAAAATTGAGTTTGCGATTTATATTATTTAGTGTATACTTTGTATAATGTATACATGTGTTCACAATATAAAATACAAAATTGTCAAGCACATTATCAAACAAGCTTTGTTATTTGAGATGCTTGAATCACGATCGTATTAATTAAAAAGGGCAGTAACTCTAATTTCACTATATTTGAATGAAATAACAAATTTCTCAACTCCCCCCCCCCTTTTTTTAAATAAAGTTCTGAATACCAGACACCTGTCCAATGCAGACATCAGTTCCAGTGATTGTCTGATTTTTATTGTTTTTACTGTACTTTCAAACTTACTTATTATACCACCCACAAACGAAGTTTGGGGGGGTATATAGGAATCACCGTGTCTGTCTGTCCGTCCGTCCCGATTCGTGTCCGGGCTATATCTTTTTATTGGGTAGATGGATTTAGGCAATCTTTCACAATGTTGTTGCCCATGGCCCAAGGGTGTGTCATGACCTTGACCCAAGGTCATAAGTCAAAGGTCAAGGTCACTGTAGACTTGGTTGTCCGGGCCATATCTTTTTATTGGATGGATGGATATAGATAATATTTCACAGGATTGTTGCCCATGACCCAAGGGTGTGTCATGACCTTGACCCAAGGTCATAGGTCAAAGGTCAAGGTCACTGTGAACTTGGTTGTTAAAATCGTGTCCGGGCCATAACTTTTTTTATTGGGTGGATTGATTTAGATACCGATAATATTTCATAATATTGTTATGCATGACCCAAGGGTGTGTCATGACCTTGAACCAAGGTCATAGGTCAAGGTGATAATAGACACAATAAGAAAAAGTTTGTCCGCACCATAACTTCTTACCCTGCGCACAGATTTCAATAATATGTCACAGAATTTTTGCTTAAGATCCAAGGGTGTGTCATGACTTTGAACCAAGGTCAAAGGTCAAGGTCATAATAGACACAATAAGAGAGACTTTGTTTGGGCCATAACTTCTCACCTTGTGCACAGATTTCAATAACATTTCACAGAATTGTTGCTTAGGGTCCAAGGGTGTGTCATGACTTTGAATCAAGGTCATAGGTCAAAGGTCAAGGTCATGATAGACACAATAAGTAGAACCTTTTCCGTTCCATAAATTCTTCCCCTGAGCATGGATTTTAATAATATTTCACAGAATTGTTGCTTAGGATCCAAGGGTTTGTCACGACTTGAAACCAAGTTCATAGTTCAAAGGTGAAGGTTATAATAGACACAATAAGTAAATCCTTGTCGGGCCATAACTTCTTTCCCCATGCACAAATATTAAAATTTCAATAATATTTCACAGAATTGTTGCTTAGGATCCAGGGGTGTGTCATAACCTTGAACCAAGGTCAAAGGTCAAGCCCATAATAGACACAATAAGAAAAACTTTGTCCAGGCCATAACTTCTCATCCTGTACACAGATTTCAATAATATTTCATGGAATTGTTGCCTTTGATCCAAAGGTGTGTCATGACCTTGATCTGCAGTCATAGGTCAAAGGTCAAGGTCACAATAGACACAATTGGTATAACCTTGTCCGGGCCAAACTTCTTCCCCTCTGCACAGATTTCAATAATATTTCACAGAATTGTTGCTAAGGATCTAAGGGTGTGTCATGACCTTGAACCAAGATCATAGGTCAAAGGTCAAGGTCACAATAGACAGAATGAGTAAAACCACATTTTCATTGATTATACCTCAAAATGTGCTTGTAAGTAGGACATCCATTACACTTATACCAGTGATGTATATTGGGATGAATTATTGCATGTTACTACTTTGTTGCTGCGGGGGGTATTTGTCCTGTTAGGACTGCTCTAGTTAATTTAGTATTCACATTTTAAAAGGTGTTTGCTGATGATAACAGCTTTTTGAATATTAGAGATTCAAGGGCATGTAATTTCTAGTCTGTATGTCTCAAAAACTTAAACAGTGGTTAGATTTTCTGAACAGAAAGAAATAGGGCTTTGATAATTCGTATCTAGAAGGTTTAAAGTTTTTTCATATTGTACTGTAAATTACAGTTAAGGTCAAAGTACCGGTACATGGCATGAAAATGATTTGTAATAACTTTATTTAGCGGTAGTAAAGTACATCCAACATTTATAATTCTTGAGTATACTATATATTCAAGTCTCATAATATGTACATTAGTAGTGGCTTCAACAGGGATATTGTCATTATGTATAACTGTTAGGTTTCTGTACCTTTTTTAAAACCTGATATCATATTTCAGTTTCAGGTTTTGCTTTGATATGAACATATTTGCCTTGCTGCACAATTATAAATGTAATAATCTTAAGGAACATACACTTTACATTGTAGGATGGAATGACAGTTTTTTCTGCAGCTCAGGCATATGGCCAAGATGAATGTGTAAGAATACTGGAGGAGTACTCAACTTTACTTAATATTGACGGGCAAAACGTTAAATCCAGATTTTACATTACTCCTAGTATGTATCTATACAAAGAAATCTACTAAAACTGCTTTATTATAGCTTATAGCAGAACTGTAATGATACTTATTGGTATAACATGTGTGCATTTCTTTATAAATCCTTTTCTTCATCAACATGAATGTGTATATTTTATTGTATGTGCAAAACTTTGAAATTCCCCCCCTCCCCCCCAAAAAAATTGCACTCTAGGTGCGCAGTCATGATTCAGGGGTAATCTTATTTAATTCAGTGTTATAAAGTTAAGTTCAGTAATGAATCATCCTTGTCAAGTTGAGAGCCTTACATAGGTCTTAGTTTGTTTCACTTTCAACATTATAGACACATCTTTGCTAGTACATGGGTGTATTGCTTATGATGAAAAGCCCTATTTATACATTATAGACACGTTTTTGCTAGTATTGCTTATGATGAAAAGCCCTATTTATTTCATTTTATAACTTTGAATATGATTTGACACGCTTTTGGTTATGAATGAGATGATGTTTGTGAAAGAAATGTGGCCATGGCAGAGTATAATGTAATCGATAAATCTCATGTTCAAAGTGTTGAATGTAAACCTTTTTACAAAGTCTTAAGTATGCTGTTGTCACAGAACACTTGCCTGTCATTATTTGTAAAATTTTTACAGTTTCAACTTCTTTTCTTCAGTTACTGAAAGGATTTTGATGAAACTTAACAGAAATGTTTTTTAGCCAGATTTGTCGAGGTATGTATCCAATATTTGGGCAACAGACTCCAGAGGGGACCCTCATTTATACAATTGTCTTCTACAGAGTGACTGCACAGAATGACTAAGTGCATCAGAGTAATTTATAAGGTTGTCGTAAAAAGTCTTATTAAGACTTATTAAGAAATTCATGTAAGTGGGAAGAAATAGAAAAAAAAAGTAATCATAAAAAATTTTTAAAACAGTTTTAAAAATATGAAAAGGAAAGAAGATTCATTATTCATATACATTGTATTATTTTAGATCTGGTGGACTTCTGCATCAGAACTGATGTGAAAATTGTAATGAAACTTGGCATAATATAACAAGAATTGTTTTTATCAAGCTAAATTGCTCTTTGTGTAGATCCAAGATAAAGCAAGATTTGCTCCTTTAACAAACTTTTCAGAATGGATACCTAGATGGACAAAACAAATGCATCAGATTGATCGAAAAGATTGTTTTAAGAGGAGTTGTTACTTTTGGGTGGCAAAAAGTGATTTTGTTTACTTGAGAAAATTTAGACATTTTCTAATTTCATTATATTCCCTAGGTGCTCAGGTGATGCAATGTATGGGCCCAAGATCCTTTTCTTTAACTGCAAACCCAGCTGCATATGATCTTGGTATATATCACAAATTTATTGTCATATTCATTGTTTACGTGTTACATCAGATTTATAAAAAATGAAATACATGTATGTGTTATCTGAATATCATACAGGGCTACTAGTATATTACAATGAGAAAATTCCAGTCATACACACTTTGTGTATCTTTGACTTTCCTTATGGCTTTGACCTCATGTTTTAATGTATTGAGATCAGCACTATGTCAATAGTGATTCAATGCTGTGAGTAAACTTTTTATTTGGTTTCAACACAGATACAACTGGTAGGGGCATATTAATCGTGCCTAATATTTGTGACCATTAGTTTGTTCTTGACTTCACATTTCAAGTGGCCAAACAAATGTAGCTTTTGAGTGGGCATTCATATCCTTTTGCCATATTTTTGTCCCTCGCTCATTGGTCTGTCTGTCCGCCCATCTGTCTGTCTCTCTGTCACAAGAATTTTAACCTTGGTCAAAACTTTTTAACTGTAAGACGCAAGACCACCATATTTGGCATGTGTGTCCCTACTTGCAATACCTTACCGTTGGTACCAACATTTTTTATCATGTGACCTTTGACCTTGACCGTGACCTTTGATTCTCACTTATGTTAGAATCTAGGGTAATATCATCAAACTTTACAATGTTCCACTGCAGATACATGTAGACATGCACAGCCATGACAATATGTCACAGATCACTGCACCCTTACTGATAGAACCCCAAAAGCGGGGGACCACAGTTCACTGAATGTGCTTGTAAACAGCTTTGTTCTTTCTGCATGGTATTCTGACCCAATTTACATATTGTCACAAGTAATTGAATTAACTGAGATTTAAATTACATATATCGAAGAATTGTACATTTTATCATAAATCTTATTTAAATGTTCAAAAATTTCATTTCAGATATTGACCCACTTTGCTTTGACCAAACTCTTTCCAAGAAAACACCATTAGAGATGCCACCAAGAAAGAGCTGTGTATATAACAACATGAATCTAGAAGATTTCTTTCAGTACGAAAAGTCTGATAACTTTTATACAGAGGAGATAAATAGAAAGTTACACAACTGTGCTGTTGATAATCAGAAAGTGTGCTTAGATGTTACCTCTCCAGGTAAAATCAATTAATGTTCTGATATTCTTGCTAAAAAGGTCTGGTGGCATGTAATGTTTGACATTCCTACTGTCTATTTGCTTTCAGGAAGTCTGTCTTACTAAGGTGAAGTTTTACGCATGTACATGCTTCACTTTTACTGAAAAGATAAAATATTATTCATTTTGATCCTTGGTAAAAACATTGAGAAAGGAAAATTAACAGAAAGTGGAAAGTCTCACTTTGTCACACCATATCTTTTCAAAGAATGCAGTGTTCTAGAAATCCCATTACCCGTTACCCGTGGTTAGTGGAAAAAACAGGTCAGGTAACTAAAAAGCTTTAAATCTCTTGCCCGCTGGTAAGTAAATTCTGAGTAATATCAATCACATCAATTTTAAACTTTGCTAGAGGAAAGAGGATAAAAGCACAGCCGGAAATAGCAGAACCGGAAAATCTTACAAATATTTAATCTTAAGTTCAGTCCCATCTTGATCTCAGTGGGGGAATCAGTATTTGGAAAAGTCACAAGCCCGACGCTGGAGGCTACCAAAATCAACTTTAAAACAATAATTTCATTTTATATTCTTTACTGTTTAGTAATTTTCTTTATCTCTTGTAAATACTGTGACAGTTTAAAATAAGCAAAAGTCTTTAATTTCTTTAACACTTCTTCAGTTACGACATATTTGTATTATTTGAAACATTTTAATTTTATCAGAGGAAATTCTGAATAGAAAAAGAAAACGATCTCTCAAATATGTAAATGGAACTTCAAAACTTTAAATCAAAGTTGTCTCTATATGAATCCAGTTGATGCCAGATAAATAATCCTTAAGTGTAGAATTAACAAGGTAGAACTAGGTATTTACTGGTAATCGTGCTGATGAAATTTGGTGTACAAGTTTCTGTTTGTATGTTAGACTATATTAGAATACAATGCACTAAATATATGTACCTTGATCCTATAAACAGATGGATGTATGCTGAATAGAAAAAGTTAATGTACCTGATTTAGTGACGTTCCTATGAAACTATGCAATTGGCTTGGTTAAAGTTGGATCTGGCGTTTTGGACCAAGTTTTTCGCAATTTTAAGAAAACTGTTTCGTATAAAAATCATCGTATCGCCACAGCCGTATCAGTATAAGTATTGTATCATGAGGAGAATGTCTGTTTTTAGTTCTACAAATTGCAAATCTATACCTCGTACTCTTCTGTATTCATTGACGTGCGTTTTTACAATAAACAAAATTTACCGATTTTATGCTTTTCTCATGAGTCTTGAATATGCCTTTTGTACTTTAGTTAAGTACATTTTTACCCTGGGTAAGTGGATTTCAGTTAGCCACTTACCCGTTGGTGCATGGATTTTTGAAAAATTTCTAGAACACTGGAATGCTTAAGAGTTTAAAGTCTCAAATTTACGTAAGACTTCTGTTTTAGAGCATCCCTACTTGACATTAAAGTGTGATCAGAATGATTCAGGGAATGGGGATGAAACAACTTTACTTCGTGATGACCTTGATATGTGCCAGTCACTACATGTAAGGTGGGCAGACCAACTGGACACAGGCACATCACCAACATCTAATGCAACTAAGGATACATCTACTGATTCATTCATAACTTGCAACAGTGAAACAGAGGATTGTAGCCCTTCTCTTCTAACTGGAAAATGTCAACAGCAGGTACTTCATCAGATACATAAGTGTTAGAAGTTATTTTCCCAAATTTAGTTTCTTTTAAATCAAAATTCTAAATGAAGTGTTTTAGTCAAAGAATGGCAATTAACATATCACCTGATAGGGATAACAGGGCTAATATTTCAATGTATCAGAGGCTCTGATTGGATAAAATATTGAGTTAATCTATAAATCAATAATGATTCTGCTTTAAAGTCATGAATTATAATATTATGCTAATGTAAAGTATTTATGATAAAAAAAGTGTGGCTGTTCACATAAAGATTTGGCAAGATTTTTGGGTGATCCCCTCCAAACAAGGTTTTCTTAAAAGGTGGATTACTTTAAGTAAACTGTCAAAAATTTGACAGAGGAGGGGCTGGCAAGCAATTTGATATATGGGTTATACAGCTAAGCCTTAAGGTAAAGAAAGTAGTGTAAATTTTGCTGGAAGTTTGGTAATTTAATTTGGGAAAAGGGTCGGCATGCTTTCACCTTTAGTGTTTGTTTCTTTAGGTTGCTTTGAACAAAGTGAGTAAAAGCAGACATGCTTTAGGGAAAAACAGTAATATCTACCCAGTAATGGGCTGAATGTGTGCATCTATCTCCATTTGTAAAGATTTGAAATGACATTAGCATTTGTCTTTAGTTACATATTGTCAATGTTTAGAGGTTTCAAAGTGCAAACAAAACTCTGGAAAAGTCCATTGATTGCAAAGCAAAGCAAGCAGAAGTGTCATTTTCCCTACATTTTACTTGCCTTATATTTTAAGCATGAATACTGGATTTTCAATTTTGAATAGGAACACTGGGTATGAAATCTACTGCTGTCTTGATGGTTTTGTTGGTTAAATAGTAATAAATGTGGAGGTCATATCTAGAGCATATTTGCATAAATACCTTGAGGAAAACTTACTGAGCATAGTTATAGAGAGCAAATTTTCATTTTAGAACTTAATAGTTTGAGCATGTTTTTAGCCCATCATGACAAATGATGTTCAGAGAGTTAATGTCATACCCCCTGGGCTCCTGCCTCATTGGCTTCATCACCCTATGGCACAGACAAAACTTAAACCTAGGCTCTATCTTTTGAACCATAAGAAGTAAGGATTTCGTATTATATATATAGTTTCTTTAGGATCAGACTTTTCATTGGTATCATGGCTATTGACTTAGTGACCATGACCTTGGACTATGACTTACTTTTCAAAAACTTTAACCTTAACTTTATTGTTTGAAGAGATAGCGCTTTTGTATTTTACATATAGATTCCTCAGGATCAGAGCTTTCATTTGGTACAGTAGCTTTTGACCAACAGTAGCCTATTACCCTTGACTTATGACATTGACTCTCTTTTTAAAATGTTTAGCCTTGAACTCTCAGGTACAGATTATTTTGATGCTTTGTCGTCTTCTGAAAACTTGTTTATGTGTTGAACTATATTGATTTGATGATATGTCAATAGTACATACACATTAGATATCTTAAAGTTTCAACATCATAGATATTATAAAACTTTTTTTGTGTGTGTTTTCAGACAAATGAGAATGGCTGTTTCCAGTGTAGAAAAGAAAGAAAGAAAGTACGTTGTAACAGAGACCTGAATTATAATAACTCACCTTTCTCCCAATATAAAACAATTGTCAGTGATATCAAATCTAGAAGTGACATACAAAAATCACAGGGAAACAGCAAAGACAACACAGCAGCAGAGTATACAAGTGACAAAATGTGGACAGAAAAAATATGGTTACCTCCTACAATAAACATGAATGATACAGGACTAAATTCATCGGAGGGTTCAGGTAGTTTTCTGAATAATGGACACTTGTCAGATTTAATGACATCTGATGAAAGCAGTGCTGATACAGTATTATATGCATACCCAACAACAAATCAGAGCAAAGAAAAGATCAGCAGCAGTGAAAAGACCAACAGCGTTGAAAAGATCAACAGCAGTGAAAAGGTCAGTAGCAGTGAAAAGATCAACAGCAGTGAAGTAGATACAAATCTATCACAACATAACTCAAAGAAGACAATGTGCAAGTCAAGTATCGAAGGTAACATGCTTCTGAATTTGGAATCCCTAAAAAAAATGTCGTTGCAAGACAAAATTAATAATTATTTTTCTCCTGAAAAAAAACCTCAGACTTTTGAGGTAGCAGAGGATCTGGAAAGCAGTTTACCAACATTCACAAAAAGAATTTCAAACAGTGCAGACAGTTCAGCATCTACAGTCGAGTATGTGTACACAGATCCAGATCAGGATATTGTATTGATAGAAAGGCATCTACCATCTGATGTAGGAAGTGTTGGGAGACGATCGGTGGGTAGTAATGTCACCTGTAATACCGTTGATAGTCAGATGACGGAAATCTATGACTGGAGAGAGACTCTGATACCACAGAAACTACAATCCTTGACCAATGAAGAAGTCAGAACTCGCTTGAAGGAAATGGGTGAGGAGCCTGGGCCAGTAACAAACTTTACACGACAGACATATCTAATTAGACTCAATAGTCTAGAGAAGGATCCTGGCCTAATAAAATTATCCAAAAATCTGCCTGGTAAGTTAACTCTATTGGAATTAATTCACATGAATTTATTGTTAAAAGATTTAGAATCTCAGTTGTGATACTTTTAAGAGTATTCTGAATACTTTAATGTGGAAATTTACAAGAGCTGTATCGGAACTGTGTGACTTGGAACACATTTACTGTAGGTTTCCTCTGACTTTCATTGATAGTTACTGTCATGTTTTATACACGGTTTGTTCAACAGGACATATGTTACGGTGATGTCTGTCCAGCCAACCGTAACACTTTGCCTGAGGCTTAGTACACTTTGCCTGAGGCTTAGTTTCAACATGCTTTGTTAAATTAACATGATTCATGGTAGAAATGGTAATTAAGGGAGGGCGGTGTGTCATGACCTTGAAAAAGTCATATATGTAAGGTCTAGGTCACAGTGCATATGATGGGTAAATCTTAATGTGAGGGCATAACTTTTTACCCCTCATATTGATTTGAATAATATTCACAGAATGGTTGCCCGGGTCCCAAGAGTGTGTTATGACCTTGAATTAAGGTCATATCTGCGAGATAGTCATTGACCAGGCTATAACATTTTACCCCTTACATGGATTTCAATAATATGTGAAAGAATTGCTGACCAGGACCCAGGGATGTGTCATGACGTTGAACCAAGATCAAATCTGCAAGGTCAAGGTCACAGTGCTTATGTTTTCCACTTCAGTTTAAGGGACAGGCATATTATGCAATGTTAGGTGTTGCTCTTTTTGGAATGTTTTACTCAATAAATAGTGCACTTTCTACTAATACATTGAAATGTTAGAAGTCATATGAGTGCAACTCTTTATGTCAGATTATCCTCCAGAACTGAGATTAGCATTAGATGGTAATTTCAACTTCAAAGGACTGAATGACTTAGAGCAGAAAATGGTGGTAGCTTTTATGAATTCATCCAAAACTAGACGATGGCGAGAGGGAACAATTAAGTCCTCTTTCAATTACATTCTTCTTGATCCATGTGTTACTTTGAATTTACCTAATAGATCTCAAGATATAGGTAAGTGTCTACAAATTTTGTTTTTTTGAATCTATGCTAGGCATGTCTACTTGCATTAGTTAGCAAATCTAATTTCTGTGTATTCACATGTACTTGTGTAATGTTCATTATACTGTGTTATGTTGAAGGTACATTTTATTGCAGTGATTAAACTTCTGATACTGTAAATCTCTGTCTTAGTACATTAAAGTTGCAAAGACGTCATTGCTGCATGGCATATGAGATCGGAACATGTACAGTGAAATGCTGTGTATGTGAACAGTTTTGGGAATGTTGATTATGTTCAGATTTGTGAAACATTAGATTCACAATTTTTTTTAGCTTACTGGACACACTCATATTATCATGATAATTACATTAACATAACTTATTAGACCATTATTTAAGTGTGTGTGTGCTGAATGTAGCGGTTATCATCAGTGTCAGAAAAGCAACATCTAACACAAGTATTTTCCAAATCTGGTTTTTTTCTATTGTCGTCTTAAGTTATTCTAAACACAAGTACATACCGGTATATATCTACATCACACCATTAACAGCATTCAGTTGCTGACTAGGATTGATGGCAACAGATGATCTGTTGGATCCCAAAACAAACTGTTGCCCAAGGATTTCAGGAAGTCCCATGTGAGGCTGGAATAGACAGATGTTACTTTGATATTAACATATTTTCAGAAATGTTGTTTAGGTTGTTCCGATTAGAATTTTTTGTATGTTTGTCTTTTTTTTAGTGGGGTTATATTGTAATAGCTTCAGCTGTTCAATTGCAGGTGAACTAGAGTCATTCAGAGCCTTCATCGGAGCAATATTTTACATTGGAAAAGGGAAACGTGCAAGACCATATAGCCATCTTTATGAAGCTCTTAAACAAATGAAAAATCCTCAAGACAAAGTATGAGTTATAGCTAAGGCTTACTTTTTAGCTCACCTGAGCCAAAGGCTCAAGTGAGCTATTGTGATCAATCGTAGTCCGTCCATCTGTCGTCCGTCGTTAACTTTTCACATTTTTCACTTCTTCTTCAGAACCGCTGAACAGAATTTAATGAAACTTGGTATGCATGAAGTACTCATGGCCCCCAACAAGTGTTGTTGTTTTTTGTCCAAATTCGTCATGAGGTGGCGCCACCACAGGCAAAAGGAGGTCACAGAGGGTACCCTCCTTTAACAAACTTCTTCTTCAGACTGGGGGCATACAGAGACTAACCGAATGCTTAGGAATGATCTAGAGGGATGTGTGAAGAAGTGTTGTTATTTTTGATTCCGTTTCGAAATCAAATTTTTGACGTTTTTTCGAAATTTTTTGGCAGAAAAGTGCCATGTTTTTCAGTTAATTCATAACGATGACTTCTTATGGCCTAGTTTGATCATAATTATGGTAAGAAATATCATTGTGAAAGAATTCTGTCAATATCTCAATTTTTGGATTTTTTATGAATTTTTAAGACTTCCAAAAAAAGGGGGGGGGGGTTGGCCATTTTTCACATTTTCAACTTTTTCTGCAAAACAGTTCGAAGGATTTTAGTAAATCTTGGTAGAAATAAATCACTTATGATCCCCTTTAGATTCTGTCGTTTTCGTCCAAAGCTCTTTACAGGTGGCGCCACCACCGTCAAAAGTAGGTCACAAAAAAGAACCCTTTTTTGACAATCTTCTTCATATTGGCTGTGTACAGAGACAAACAGAATGCATAGAAATGATCTAGAGGATGAGTGAAGAAATCTTGTTTCCTTTCAAAAATCAAATTTTAGATATTATTTCGATATTTCTTTTGACTTGGTGATTGCAATCAGAAAAGTGTCATATTTCCTAGTGAATTGATATGATGATTTCTTATGGACTACTGTGATCATAATTATGGTAAGGAATGTTATTTTGAAAGAATTTTATCAATATCTCAATTTTTGGATTTTCTGTGAATTTTTTAAGACTTCCAAATGAGGGTGTATAGGGACAATTCTTCATATTTTTAACTTCTGCTGTTATACCACATGAAAGATTTTAATGAAACATGGTATACATCCAAGTTGGTCAACAGATGGTGCCACCATGTCTAAAAAATGGGTCTCACAATGGTACATAACTTTTTAGATGTTTCTCAACATATGAAATTAGGCCATTTTGAATTGGATCTGGACAATATTTGAAACAATTGTTGATCACGACCCAGACTTGAAATCAGTCAACAAAAGGCCCCACCTAAAGAAAATGACAAATGCGTTTCCCTAACTCACATCTTGCAGAGACAGAGCAAATGCTGAATATCAAAATCACCTGAATGGATGTGCAAAAAACTGTTGTTGTTTTTTATTCTGGTTTGAAATAAAATTTGACATATTTTCAATATTTTGTTGACTTAGTCACAGAAATGCAAAAATAAATAATTCTTCCTTCCTGCATGACTGATAATCTAGGTACTCAGGTGAGTGATGTAGGCCCACTTGGGCCTCTCGTTTATCTAAGAGATACAGAGGTATATGTAAATATATTTATGGAAAATATACAACATACATGATTTGCTTTCTGTAATGAAAATAACTCGGCTGTATGTCTGTATAAGAACAGTCAATTGATGTTTTGAAAAAGCAGACATTTTGTTCAGACTGTTTTTCTATCACAGTAAAGCACCTAAAACTCATTTTCTGCTCACCTCAATAAAGGTGCTTATTGCTATCCCCTGGCATTGTTGATGTCTGCATCCGGATTAGTTATTTGGGGTAACTCAGGTTTGTACTAAACACAATCTGTTAAGTTCTTTGGTTTAGCTAAGTTAAGATTGAGTATAGATTTATTTCACTCCATGATTACTTGATGTATATGGTGACGGCATCTGTTTGATGCATCAAATTGAAATTTACACCTTTGCAACAGATCCTCCCAAAGCAGTGAGGGGTCTTTAGGTACCACACCTACCATGACACAAAACCTTGGTGTTTACTGTCTCACCTGAAAGACAGAACACCGCAATGCACCCATGACAGAGTTCATACCCAAGCCTCTTGGTTATGAACCGAGTACCTCATCCATTAGGCTACACTGACTCCAGCTAAGATTTGGAAAAAGTACAAGGTTTACAGTTACCAAAATGATATCAAAGGTTCATTTTGAAATGCTGACTTCAGGCCCTGCTTTGGATAATGCATCTTACTTTCTTGTTCCATTTAACTGACTCTGTGACGTAATTTCTGGTAGCTCAGATTTTTACCAAGTACATGTGTTACAGTTGCGGTGCATGCTTTTGTTGTTGCATTTGACTTCACAAATTCTACTTTAGTGACTACGATGATTAATTGACAAAGTAGAAATGCTACACTGACCAGACTTCATTTTATGTTTCATGTTGGGATATTAGGTTAAATATATGTATCATTTACCTCTGGTGTCTATGGATAAGACATTCTAAGATCTCTTACACAAATGCTAAATGACTTGTATTTTCATTTGAAATTTTAAATGTTTACATGGTGACTTTAAATGACCTATAGTTATTTTCTCTTTGATTGAAATTTTTGTATTTGACTGACAAACATCCTATCGAGGAGAGTTTGTCACTTGTTAAACTTTGATTACACTGTGTTTTAAAATAAGTTTTCATGATAAGCATCCAATGCTTGTTTAAAGGATACATTTTTTTTTCATGTCTTGCGGTAAGCAGCTTAAACTGAAGTTTACAAAATTCTTGAAAGATGAATAACTCTAAATGATACAAGCTGTATATACGTAGTCTCTATGATGATAATGTTTTTCTGACTACCTAAATAGAATTGAAGGTAATTATGTCGATGGTGATAGTGCTGATGAGTATATAATAATGTAGGTAAGTAGTGAAGTTGTCAACCCCAGAAAACTCAGCTGTTAGATCATTCACCTGGTAGACAGGTCTTTGGTTCAATGCCAAGATTAGCGACATACTTCTCTGTTGCTGGTTACAGTCGGCAAATTTTACAAAAAATTTGGCATTTTGTCATTTTTGAGCCATTATTAAATAAGAAGTTCTATTTCTTTCACAAATTTTAGTAACACCCCAACACCCCACTCTCATATGGAAAATGCCTTCATTCTCTTTCTCTGAGGTGTACAGATTATGTATGTACTTTCAATTTGGGTGAAAATCTGTCTCCTTTTCTATCACTTTTTTTATATTAGCTTATAAGAAAGGTTTCTTACTTATTGAATTTCATACTGTGAAAAAATAGGACAATGTTGTACACAGTCTTGTTATATTCTAATGCTTCAACATAAAATTTCTCATGTGCATTTTTTTGCAAACTTCATATGTGCCTTATTACAAGCTAATTGTTGTAGGCTTTCACACAAAAACTCTTTATTTCCCTAAGATTCAAAAATATATATATTTTTTTTTACAAAACAGATGTACATCTGATTATTAACTTCTCAGTAACAAACTAGGTATTGACTTGCCACAGAACTTGTATGTACAGATCCAAATAAAATGATCATAAAGTCCTACAAATGTAAATACCAGTTGCAGTCTCTCATATTGAGCTAATGTTTACGTGTAGGTATAAAATTTGCTTGCTCAAATGAGCTATTGTGATGGTGCATCTCCAGCATCCATAAACTTTTCACATTTTTTACTTTTCCTAAATCACCTGACACATTTTGATCAAACTTAGTACATTTGTAGTACAAGGGGACAAGTGAGTTTTTTTTATTTAGATCTGTCTATATGTGGTGCCACCATAGACAATAGTATGCCCATGCAGGTATCCTCCTTTGAAAATCTTCTTTAGAAGGGATGCATAGATTTAAAAACTAATAGTATCCAAGTTTCTAGATTCTAAGATTCAAGTTTGTTATTGTCTTTTAAATGTAAAAAGATTTTTTGATGTTTTTTTTTTTTAAATATATGTATACCTGCATAGGAATGTGGGCATATTAGCTATACTGCAGTGATCCATGTTTCTGCCCATCTTGTCTTCAGTCTTCACAACATCTCCTAAATCCTTGAGGAAATTTTGATGAAACTTGGTAAATTGAAACAACACTTTATGCAGATATAAATATTGGAAGGGGAATGCCGTCCAAAAACAATTACAGGAGTAATAACCTTTGGACTTAGATTTCCTTAAGATACTTTGTCTTCATAACTTCTCCTAAATCCTAAAGTGGAATTTGATGCATCATGGTACAAAGAAAGAACACCATATGAAAATGTACATATTAGGAGAATGTTGTCCAAAAATATCTACAGGAGTTATGACCCTTGGACTCTGATTTTTCTATCAAAATATCTTGTCTTGGCAACTACTCCTGAACCCTTTTGTGGATTTTGATGAAACTCGGTATTGCAAAATATCATATTATGGAGATGTGCATATTGAACAGGAATTTTCACATCTCCTCAAAATTTAATACAACTGTAGTTAGTGTGTTTATTAAAGGGAGGGGTTGATGGATGAAGGTTAAAACTTCACTATTTTACCAGTATCAAAGGTAATCTAAATTAACCACAATTAGATTAAATATTTAGTTCTAGTTTGTATGTGAATGTATCATGGACAGGTTTAGCGGTGCCCTATTTTATGGACATTTTTTTTTTTAATTTTGTCATTTTTGCCTATTTTCAGGTAATTTCTTGGACTTTCTTCTAGTTGGTTGCTTTTACATGTTTAGAATACATTGATTTTGTGTATTTTAACTGATTTTATACCGTAGTAATAAATATATAATCATATTGGGAGTACATTGTTATTATTAGTGTGTAATAACAAGCTTTCATGGATTTCTTCTAGAACTTATTGAGAGATTTTGATGAAACTTGGTAAGGAATGAAATTCTTTAGGTCCCCAACAAATGTGCTGTTTTCGACCAGATCTGTCAAGGGATGGATCCAAATTTGGCAACATATGTCCAAGATGATACAAACTAGTGTAGCTCAGTGGATGAAGTGCTGACCTCTTCACCAAGAGGTCCTGGGTTCCACTCCCAGGTGACCTGTTGAGACAGTTAAAACCAAGGTCTCATGTCACAGTAGATGTGGCATGTAAAAGATACCTCACTACTTCAGATGGGTCTATTCCAAAGTTATGAATTTCTGCTCTTGTAGGTTGCTTATAGTGCATTGATTTTGTGAAGTTAACTGATTTTTTAAGGAATGACTGTCTTTTTTTCTAGGTTCATGGGGAATGAACTTGGGTGAGAAACAAACAAATCACGTGAACCACGAAGTGGTTCTCGAATGATTTGTTTGTTTCTCACCCAAGTTCATTTCCCATGAAACTAGAAAAAAAGACAGTCATTCCTTATGTTTACAATGCATTTTAAAAGGTTCTTTTTTGAAAACAAAATATCAAATTCCCCGTTATCAAACTGGCAAGGACTGAATTTTTCCTGAAGTGGAAAAGTATCATCCGCCATGCAATATAGTGCCTGTCTAGAATGCT
This sequence comes from Pteria penguin, assembly GCA_035048485.1. NCBI lineage: Eukaryota > Metazoa > Mollusca > Bivalvia > Pterioida > Pteriidae > Pteria > Pteria penguin. The sequence goes on from CM068581.1 coordinate 22,681,688, forward strand.
AAAAAATACTCTATCTGTCCAGGTAATTTCTTAATTGCTCAAAATTAACAGATGCATTAATTCAATATTAGAATATCGGCCTTGAGTTTGAGTAAGCCCCACCTCTTTTTATATTACTACGCATGTGATTTGCCATACACCGGGTACTACTTCCATGACCCAAGTTCATGGGCTGATGAACCGAGTCTGTTTAGCATGGTTCATCGAAGGAATTAGACTAGCATTGTTAATATATTGTAATAAATGTAATTGGAAAGAAATTGAGTACAGTAATGAATTCCTTGTATTTTATTTACATTTGTTTTAAGAAAAAAAGAGGGGTAATATACTATTATTATGTAATAATAAGCAACGTTGGATTTTTTTTATCAGAACCAATGGAGAGAATTTGATGAAACTTTGTGGTGTTCATTTTGGTTCCATTCTGAAATCAAATGTTTGATGTTTTTTTTTTTTTTTTTTAATCTTTTTTTTTTTAACCACACCAACCAAGTACCGTTTGTTACTCAATTGACCGTCCTAAGTCGGTATCTCATCTATCGTACAATCAATATTTTTGTAATGTCATTGTATGCATTTCATAACTTGTTACCAAGTTTTAAGGTACATCTCCTTCAGATGTCTTTCCTGTGCCCTTTTGTGCCCTTTTAATTTTTAATTTTTGTCTGTTTTTAGGTAATTTCTTTGATTTTCTCCATGTAGTTTGTTTGAAGAAGATAAGTTGTATTTTAACAGATTTGTAATAAATTAATTTGAAAGATATTGAGTGCAAAAATATTTTCTAGAATTTTTTGCATTTTATTTAGATTAAAATTAAGGGGGTTAGGTGTATACATGTACTATTATCTTGCAAAAAATAAGCTTTGATGTGCTTCTTCAGAACTGATGGAAGGATTTTAATGGAATTTTGTAGGTATGAAATACTCAGTGTCCTTTTCAAATGTGGGTTTTTTTTTTTGGCAAAATCCATCAAAGGATGGAAATTGCACAGGGTAATATAGGCCCAATATGGTGTCCTCTTTAAAAGAATTTTTTAGACTGGCTGCATAGACGGACGAACTGAATGCACCTAAGTGAACAAAAAGGGTGATGAGTGTATGGAAATGTATAGAAGTGCTGTTGTGTTTGGTTCCATTCTGAAATAAAATTTTGATGCATTCTTAATGTCTTTTCTGACTTGGTCATTTCCACAATATATTTTTATCATTTTCTTGATTTATTCCATAAAGCATGTGTTTACTGATTCTTATTAAAAAATATCTATTTCAAGGGTTATTTGAAAATGTCAAGTCAAAAAATTTTATTTTCTGAATACTATATGATTTTTCTCTATTCTTAGTCCCAGTACCAGTGAAACTGGGGGGACTATAGATTCTTCAGCTGTCCCTTTTTTTCAGAATTATTTTAATTTAAACTTCGATTGAAAGTTGATACACTGTTCTATATCGGTATCGGATCAAGTTCACATTTTGTGGGAATTCATCAGTTATTATTAGCTCACCTGAGCCAAAGGCTCAAGTGAGCTATAGTCATAGTGCGCCGTCCGTCGTCCGTCATCGTCATCCGTCCGTCGTTAACTTTTTCACATATTCGACTTCTTCTCTGGAACTACATTGCAGATTTGATCAAACTTTGGGTAAATGATGTACTCAAGGTCCCCTACTAAAATTGTGTTCGGGTTCCAGATTCCCTCAGGGGTGGATCCAGGGCGGGGCCAAAAGTGCCCAAAACGGTACCCCTCTTCAAACATCTTCTCCTCCAGAACCAGTACATAAATGGGGAAACTAATTGCATTTCAACAATCTATAAAGATGGGTTATTAAAAATTGTGTTCGGGGTTAAGATCCGTCAAATAGAAATTTTCGCTTTTTTGACGTATTTCTGGACTTAGTCATTTCAATGCAGAAAAGTGTCATGTTTTTCAGTTAATTGATATTGATGATTTCTTAATGACTATTTTGATCATAATTGTGGTAAGGAATATTATTGTGAAAGAATTTTGTCATTATCTTAATTTTTGGATTTTTTATGACTTTTTTAAGACTTCCAAAAAAAAGGGGGGGGAGGTTGGCCATTTTTCACATTTTCAATTTCTACAAAACCGCATGAAAGATTTTAATGGAACATGGAATACATGAAGTACTAAAGGTCCTCTATCAATCTGGTAAATTTCATCCAAATTGGTTAACAGATAATGCCACCATGTCTAAAAAGTAGGTCTCACAATGGTACATATACCGCTTGGTAATTGAAATATGGAGAGTAGCGGTTCAAATTCAGCTGTGGTCAAAATGTTTTTTTTCATTTCTTTACACATCTAAATAAATTTTTAGATGTTTCTCAACACTCAACATATAATGATCTAGATGGATGAGTGAAGACATATTGTCATTTTGGTTCCCTTCCAAAATCAAATTTTAGAATTTTTTTTCGACATTTCTTTGGACTTGGTGATTTCAATGCAGAAAAGTGTCATATTTCCTAGTTAATTGATGATGATGATTTCTTATGGACTATTGTGATCATAATTATGGTAAGGAATGTTACTTTGAAAGAATTTTGTCAATATCTCAATATTTGGATTTTCTATGAATTTTTTAAGACTTCCAAATGATGGTGTATAGGAACATTTCAATCACATTTTTCACTTCTGCTGTTACACCACATGAAAGATTTTAATGAAACATGGAATACATGAAGTACTAAAGGTCCTCTATCAATTTAGTAAATTTCATCCAAATTGGTTAACAGATAATGCCACCATGTCTAAAAAGTAGGTCTCACAATGGTACATATACCACTTGGTAATTGAAATATGGAGAGTAGCGGTTCAAATCCAGCTGTGGTCAAAAATTTTTTTTTCATTTCTTTACACATCTAAATAAGTTTTTAGATGTTTCTCAACACTCAACATATGAAATTAGGCAAATTTAAGTTCGATCTGGACAATATTTGAAACAATTGTTGTTCATGACCCAGACTTGAAATTAGTCAACAAAAGGCCCCACCTAAAGAAAATGACTAACTTGTTGCCCTGAATGACATCTTGCAGAGACAAAGGAAATGCTTAATATCCAAATCACCTGAATAGATGTGCAAAAAGTGTTGTTTTTTATTCTAGTCTGAGATAAAATTTGACATCTTTTCAACATTTGTGTTGACTTAGTCACAGTAATGCAAAAATAAATGAATTCTTCCTTCATGGATGACTGATCATCTAGGTACTCAGGTGAGCGATATAGGCCCACTTGGGCGTCTTGTTGTTTTTTATTTTTTTAATGAATTATGGCCATTTATTGACTGAAAACTGAATGAAAGTTCTGTTTTCTGGAATAATTTTAGGTTTAAAAAGTTAAGATGTTGATATAAAGTTGGTACACTGTTCTATATTGCAGAGGTACAGATCAAGTTTGTCTTTCATGAGATTCCATCTCTTTTTTTAATTATGGCATTTTATTGACCGAAAATTCTATTTTCTGGAATAATTCATTGGTTTTACTTGGAGGTACATTGTACTTGATTGAAAGTTGGTACACTGTTCTATACAATAGAATTACAGATCAAGATCACGTTTTATGAGATTCCATTGATTTTTGACCGAATTATGCCCCTGATAATCAGTTATGTTGAATACCATATTTTTTCTTTCCAGAGCTTTAAAAGATTTTACTGCAATGTATTTAATTGAAAATTCTGTTTTCCATAATTTTGGTTAAAATTTAGTACTTTGTAGTGCAGTTCAGATTTTTCAAATTCTATGGAATAATTTTTCTTCCTTCCTTCCAACTGTTTCTATAATTAACACCACAGAAACTGCAAGTTGGCTTTCAAATCAGGTTCATGTTGTATCACATCATATATATATAGATCTTATATTATATAATAATAGATATATCCCATGTGAAATTGTAGGTGAGTGAGAAAGTACAACATATTTTGGATATATGGAAAGAAGATAAAGGGGTTGTTTCCCTCCACATCTTCCAGAATGTGATTCCTGTTGAAGCTTATACCAGAGAAGCTGTCATGGTAGATGCAATTGGTATGTACCACACTGATATTTATACATGGTATACAGATCTTAATTTAGGTCTATAAAAAGTGAATGCAGATAAAATGAATTTGTACCATTTGTCACTATGTTGTCAGTGTTGCTGGTCTCATACATCTTAAACCAGCAGAATTATGCTTGATTTGCAATCTGATTAAAACCATATCTTTATTCAGCTTCTCTATTTGTCCCATTGCGTATAAAGATCTGGTGAAGCCCCGTAAGGGTTCACGTTCTGGTGACCTCTGATGACGTCTCAGTCACCGAAACCGTTATTTCCCATAGCTAATCAGTGACTCGGTTAGGCGCGTCATAGTGACGCAATATGTAACAAACACCATTCAAAAACTACCTTGTGGGTCACGTAGGCTGTTGATGTTAATTTCATCCCTAAGATTTTGTAGCTGATCCACTGATTGGCTGAAAATCAGAGTTCACCACAATGTGATTCCTTACGGGGTTTCACCAGATCTTTATACTCAATGGAACAAATAGAGAAGCGGAATAAAGATGTGGTTTTAATTAGATTGGCTTGAATTGCTTTAATATACAAGTTTTTAATTATGTCTATAAAACTGGAATTTTAGTTGATACAATGGTTCATGTCAGCTGAAATTCTAGTGATATTTATTGTTCTGAAATTTACATACCTGTATATATATTGTAAATTCTGAATGTCATGCTTACTAATGTTTTTGTTTGACTTGATTTTTCAGGCATACTTTGTTTTTATGCCCCCAGTCTTGTAAACGTAGGGGCGTATGGGTTTAGCGTTTGGGTTTTCTGTCTGTCCATCTGTCTGTGTCTGTCTGTCATTCTGTCCTATTACGTCACCCTTTCAATAAAAGATGCATAACATTGTTAATGTAGGTGATAGGGCTTTCATATTTCACATGTGTATTTCTTTTGGGAAGACCTTTCTTTTTGGACCTTTTGACCTTGACCTTGGAATTTGACCTATATTTAGGGAAAAAAACTTATGCTATAACTTGTGAATGCTAAGTGACAGAGCTTTAATGTTTCCTGTGCATATCTTGCAGGAATACCTTTCTACTAGTACAAAAATGTTTGACCTTGTGACTTTGCCCTTGGAGATTGACTTAAATTTAGGAAAAAAATAGTTCATGCTATAACTTTTGAAAGGTACATAATAGGAATTTAATATGCCACATGCATATTCCTTGTGACAAAACCTTTACAGCAGTACCATAATTTTTTTTACCTCTTGATGTTTACCATGACCTTTAAACTACATTTCAAAAACTTTAACATTGATTATAAGTTGTGAATCGTAAGACAGGAGGTTTCATATTTCACATGTGTATTCCTCGTGACAAGACCTTTCTTACAGAGCAGAAATTTTTAACCTTGAGAACTTGACCTTGACGTTTGCCCTACATTTCGAAAAATTAATTAACATTGGTTAAAATTTTTCATTCATAAGAGGTAAGGCTTCCATATTTCACATATATGTTTCTTTTGACAAGACCTTTTTGTCACAACCTTAATTTGTGACCTTGACCATGACCTTTGACCTACAAATCAAAGTTTTAACATTGGTTATAACTTTTTAATCGTAAGAGGTAATATTTACATACCGACTGCATTTTCTCTATATGCAAGTTAAGAATAAACAACACACCATTTTCCTGTATTTACATTAAGGTCATGACCCCATCAGAATTATGTCACCTCAAAGTTTATGCGGCAGTTGTGCAGTTTCTGTCATTTGACTGCCCATCTTGGAATTATGATTTTGACACATAAAAAGGGGCATCGAGCTGGCTTAATTTTTTTTCATAACGTAAAAAAATATATAAACATAAGGAATGTTTTTCTCAATCCTTAATTGCTTTCATATTTCACATGCATATTCCTTGTGACAAGACCTTTTGATCGGAGCAATAATTTTTAGCTCACCTGAGCCAAAGGCTCAAGTGAGCTATTGTGATCAATCACCGTCTGTCGTTCGTCGTCCGTCGTTAACTTTTCACATTTTCGACTTCTTCTCCAGAACCACTGAACAGAATTTGATGAAACTTGATAAGCATGTAGTACTCATGGTCCCCTACAAGTGTTGTTGTTTTTCGTCCGGATTCATCAACAGGTGGCGCCACCACAGGCAAAAGTAGGTCAAAGAGGGTACCCTCCTTTGACAAACTTCTTCTTCAGACCGGGGGCATACAGAGACAAACCGAATGCATAGGAATGATCTAGAGGGATGTGTGAAGAAGTGTTGTTATTTTTGGTTCCGTTCCGAAATCAAATTTTTGACGTTTTTTTGACGTTTTTTTGTACTTGGTAGTTTTAATGCAGAAAAGAGGTATTTTTTTCTTTTAGTAAACATTGATGCATTAATTTGGTTTAGTTTGATCATTTTGATGGTAAGAAATACTACTGCAAAGAAAATTTTTCAAATTTTATGTTTTGGATTTTTTATGAATTTTTTAAGACTTTCAAGAAAAAGGGGGGTGGGATAATTGGTGTAAACATTTCACAGTTTGAACTTTTTCTTCGGAACCACTTGCTGGAATTCAATGAAACTTGGCATGCATCAAATACTCGAGGTCCCCGACAAATGTGGTCATCTTTGTCAGGATCCATGAACAGGTGGCACCACCACAGACAAAAGTAGGTCACAGAGGGTACCCTCCTTTGACAAACTTCTTATTCAGATCGGGTGCATACAGCGACAAACCGACTGCATAGGAATGATTTAGAGGCATATGGGAAGAAGTGTTGATATTTTTGGTTCCATTCCGAAATCAAATTTTTGACGTTTTTTTCATTTTTATTTTGGACTTTGTTATTTTAATGCATTAAAGAGTTATTATTTTCTTTTAGTAAACATTGATGCATTCATTTGGTTTCATTTAATCATTTCTATGGTAAGGAATGCTGGTGCGAAGGAATTTTTTCAATGTCTCGATTTTTGAATTTTTTATGAATTTTTTAAGACTTCCAAGAAAAGGGGGGGGGACAATTTTTCATATCTTCAACTTGATCTACAGAACAACTTGAAGGATTGTGATAAAACTGGGTAGGATGCAAGTACTCATAGTCCTTTTCAAAGGTTTTGTTTTTTGTGCGGATCATCCAAATTGGTTAACAGATAATGCCACCATGTCTAAAAGTAGGTCTCACAATGGTACATATACCACTTGGTAATTGAAATATGGAGAGTAGCGGTTCAAATCCAGCTGTGGTCAAAAATTTTTTTTTTTTTTTTTTACACATCTAAATAAGTTTTTAGATGTTTCTCAACACTCAACATATGAAATTAGGAATTTTACGTTTAAGACTTCCAAAAAAAAAAGGGGGTGGGGTTGGCCATTTTTCACATTTTCAACTTTTTCTACAAAACTGTTCGAAGGATTTTAATAAATCTTGGTAGAAATAAGTCACTTATGATCCTCTTCAAATTCTGTTGTTTTCGTCCAGACCTCTTTACAGGTGGCGCCACCATAGTCAAGAGTAGGTTACAAAAGAGTTCCCTCGTTTAACAATATTCTTTTTCATACGGGCTGTATACAGAGACAAACAGAATGCATAGAAATGATCTAGAGGGATGAGTGAAGATGTATTGTCATTTTGGTTACCTTCCAAAATCAAATTTTATAATTTTTTTCGACATTTCTTTGGACTTGGTGATTCAATGCAGAAAAAAGTGTCATATTTCCTAGTTAATTGATAATGATGATTTCTTATGGACTATTGTGATCATAATTATGGTAAGGATTGTTACTTTGAAAGAATTTTGTCAATATCTCAATTTTTGGATTTTCTATGAATTTTTTAAGACTTCCAAATGAGGGTGTATAGGAACGATTCAATCACATTTTTCACTTCTGCTGTTATACCACATGAAAGATTTTAATGAAACATGGAATACATGAAGTACTAAAAGTCCTCTATCAATTTGGTAAATTTCATCCAAATTGGTTAACAGATAATGCCACTATGTCTAAAAAGCAGTTCTCACAATAGTACATATACCACTTGGTAATTGAAATATGGAGAGTAGCGGTTCAAATCCAGCTGTGGTCAAAATTTTTTTTTCATTTCTTTACACATCTAAATAAGTTTTTAGATGTTTCTCAACACTCATCATATGAAATTAGGCAATTTTAAGTTAGATCTGGACAATATTTGAAACAATTGTTGTTCATGACCCAGACTTGAAATCAGTCAACAAAAGGCCCCACCTAAAGAAAATGACTAACTTGTTGCCCTGAATGACTTCTTGCAGAGACAAAGGAAATGCTTAATATCAAAATCACCTGAATGGATGTGCAAAAAAGTGTTGTTTTTTATTCTAGCCTGAAATAAAATTTGACATATTTTCCACATCTGTGTTGACTTAGTCACATTAATGCAAAAATAAATGAATTCTTCCTTCATGCATGACTGATAATCTAGGTACTCAGGTGAGCGATATAGGCCCACTTGGGCCTCTTGTTTACCTTGTGATCTTGTCCTTTAACCTACATTTAAAAAGCTCTGACATTTGTTATTACTTATGAATCATAAGAGGTAACTTCCATATTCCACATGTGTATTCCCATGGCTGGGGTGAAATGGTCAATATTTATTACAAACAGTATTATATTGCATGAATTTCCCAGAAATATATTAGTCTTGTATGATGAAAACAAATCGGTCTCCTGAGCTATTTTACTATTGAATGTGCTTCTTTGTATACACCAGGACTTCAGCGTCTTACAAATAAAAAGAGAGGTGATTATTATGGTGTGTCGACAACATGGTCATTGAAACAGAAAAGGAGTGTAGGAGTATGGCTTCTTCAGAGGGCCATGAAGATTCTACTAGCCGAGGGAGAAAGGCAGATAACTCCTCCTGATATTGGAAAATAAAAGGATGAACCTAATATAATTACCTGCTCCTATATTGAAATGTAGGTCTATATTAGGTTGACAAAATATTCTTTGTGTTTGAATTATCTCATTACTCATGTATTTTCAAGATGCTTGGTTTTGATTGTTTTAACTCTGTAGCCTTACAAGACACAATGATTGACAATTGTTTTAGCTAGGAATCAACTCTGGTAAAACTTCCTTGCATATTGTTGGAACACAGAAAACATTTAATCTGTTAAACATAAACCAGGGTTTGTTAAATTGTTAGTAATATCAAATGATGTCTTTAAAAAAACCTGTGTAGTTCTTCTTAATATATCCTTTGACACATACAGAATTTCTGAGACACACATTTGCTTCAAATTTGACACACTTTGTTGTGAAATGTTAGGCATGGCATGGTATAAATAGGGTACATGTACAACTCTAAGGAAAAGCTTTTGTAATAGAAAGTGGAACAAGACATTTGTTTCTACAATAATATTTATAAACACTGTTTGGTTATACAAAATGAAAATCACTGCAATACAACTCTTATTTTCACCACTCTGAAGAAGAATTTCCGTAAGGGTTGTTAGTCATGTTTATACCCATTTATATTGTACCAGACATAGAGTGCCCTACATTTCTATTAAATGGAATCACTGATGCGTATCTTGGAAGTCCTGTATTATCAAACACTTGTAAATGAAAACTTTGAATAGTATTGATGGTACATATCAATAAATTGGACAAAAGTGTGAATTTTGTGCAATATAAAATAAAATGTGACCCACTTTTAAGTTCAAAATCTGATCATTTTTATTACATTATTCATAGATGAATGTAGAGTATAGTGCATTTGCAAAGTAAAAAACCTGTAGATTTTTCACATTTTCAGATTTTATTATTGAGAGTTGTATATTCGATATATTTTAATATGATTTGTGTCGATATTTTTAGAATTGGATGTGAGTATTGAAATACATTCATGAAGAATTACAGCAAAATAGGTATGCAAGTATGAATAAATGTATTTCTGTGGTCATTGTGGCTCTCACCTATAGAGGTGGTCTTGATCTCGTGTAAATGTGAGCCAGTGTATGTACTGAAAGTGGATGGTTTATTCTAGATTCAATCAAGTTCTTTTAATTGCTTAACTTGCAACCATCATAAACCATTATCAGTAAAAAATGATGATGATGATAAATACAAGTGCTACCACAATATACCAATATTAGTGAAATAATGTTTTAATAAGGATGTAAGATAAATACTTATAATCAGGGCTCAGAGCCATACATTGAGAAAAAACTTAGGTTTGTTATTTCATTTTAATTCATTCCATTGTCGAACATTCAAATAGAGTGTTATGCATGCATGATGGCTTAATTCTGTTTATGTATAATACACAGAGATGTTGAAATTAACCGGTCCAACCGGCAAAACCGGCAAAAATTGGCAATGACCGGTTGAATGAACAAATCCACCGGTCCAAATGACTGGTAATACTGCAGCAACAAATGACATTTTTAAGAGTTGCCTAATCCATTGAATCTTATTCTTTTAAGGGAAGTGTGACTTTCCGCACTATCATTGGGACGATTCCATTCGGTATGCACAATGAGCGACACTGAGACAGGCAAGATCAAGAAATGACTTTTTAGGGGTCGATATTCGGCCCCATTTCCAGCACCAAATAGTATCTTTTCCCCACTTTGTTCCCTTAAAATTCCCAACTTTACATAATCAAATTTATTGAGCAACACTTGTTCAATTGCACGATATTTTCAATTGTAACCAGCGCATCTGACACAAAATGTAAATCCTCGTCACCCGCACCAACTTAATTTTCGGAATGGGAAAGTAGTTTTCGATGTTGTTCTTACCGAGGGAAAATGAAATTCAAAATTCCGCAGCTATAATATTAATATGTCAATAAATATCATAATTGTTTGAATAAAGAGTCAATTCCGTCATCCGTATTTTCCTTTCTACAAGGCATTTCAAATGATTTTATTTGTATAAGGAAGTTAATTAACTGTGACATGTAACTGTCCTAAATATTTGATACCTGCTGTCATCACTTTGAATAAAGTTGTTTTGCTACTGATAAGATACAAATTTCGTGTGAATGGAAAATACACCCATATGGGAATATATTGCAGTGCTCCTAAACACTAAAAACTAACAAAATAATAATATTGTTCCAATCACGGACTCCAATTTACTGCATCAACGAAAGCTATGTTAAAATAATGCACTGTTGAAATATCTAAATAAATTACTAGTACATTAATTAATATTATTGAATGTAGCATATCACAAAAATGATGTCATGATCAAAATAGTGTTCACAGCCAACAATCAAAACCTGCTGTCACAATGATTCAACTTGATTCAGCCATAACTAAATTCAAATGAAGGGCAGGCATATCAATGTATAAAACGTGATGTACTTGAAATAAACAAATACCAATGTTGATAATACTGCTTTTCTACTTTTTAAATTGAATATTTTTCCCAATTTGATCCAAAACGATACTTTTTTTTCCAATTGAAAAGGTCCTGGCCCCAGTCCCAAAATACACAGAGACGGATCGAGAGAAAGAAAGAGAGTTGGGTAGAGACTGAGGAGAAGTAAGACTAGTCTAAGATTTTGAAATATATCTAGATAGTGAACATGTGAAGAGGAGCGAGAGAGTAATGGTGATTGTGAGCAGAGTAAAAGTGAAAATATACGAAATTATTAGAGAAAAAGAAATCAAATATACCGATAATTAAAATGAATTAACACTTTACAATAGAAGAACTACAACTATTAATATTGATTTATCTATAGTTGTCGGTCCGGTGAAAATGTGTTCGGACCGGTTAATTCAGTCCAGTCACTGGTCCGAATGCCCAGTTGGTTTGGAAAAATTTCAACATCTCTGTGTATAGAAAAAAAAAATCAATAAAATCCAAATACCAGTTATTAGCTCACTGTTTAATTAAAAGAATTTGAATACAAGACTCCGGTATTTTCTCAGTTTATGGCCCCTGAACCAGAACTTAGTTACTTCAAAATTTAATTTTTAATATACACCAAAGTTTGCATAGCTTGCTGTTCTTAATTAATGCCTTCATTACAAATTTTTTATAAAATATTTCCAAGTCATTCTTACTTATGTTTTATGAGTCTCTTCTTGGAAATGATGCAAGTTATGTATGATTGTAAACATTGTGTTTTATTTACCTTAATTCAAATGATGTAGATATATATAAAAGTTGTGCACACTTAATGGTTAGTACAGATATGTCAATCTTTTGTAAAAGTTCACTAGTCCGACACCCAAGGCTACCAGATTTATTGCTGGTTTTGTATAAGTTCTTTAACAAATTATACAATGGGCTAGTAAAGTTGGTGTGTTGGCTAGTGGTTCAAAGAAGTTTTCTTGAAGTCTGTACAGATATATTTTGTTGCAATATCCAGTTCAATATAGTTTATATTTTAATTCTTTTAATCCATGATTTTTATGATTATATAGTTTTTGTTATTGTCTTTTAAGATTTCACATAGTCCTTACTGTATCATTTGTGAAATAATACCACATTTAGGGATCATTTTTAGTTCACCTGAGCCAAAGACTCAAGTGATCTATTGTCATAGTGTGCTGTCCATCATTGTCCATCGTCAGCTTTTTCACAGGAAGTAAGTACTCAAGGTCCTCTACCAAGTTTGTGTTTTTTGGCCTAATCCATAATCCAAGATGGCCACCATTATCTCTGATTGGTTGACACATTTTCAACTTCTTTTCTGAAAACTGCTGCACAGAATTTCACAAAAACACACAGGAAGTAAGTACTCAAGGTTTTCTATCTACTTAGTGTTTTTTTACCCAATCCATAATCCAAGATGACAACCAAGGGCTCTAGTTAGTTGAAACATCTTCAACTTCTACTCTGCAACCGCCTTACAGAATTTCATCAAATTTTAGAGGAAGTAAGTACTTAAGTCCTCTACAAAGTGTGTTATTTTTTGACCCAATCCATAATTCAAGATGGCCACCATGGGGTTTGATTGATTGACACATTTTCGACTTTCTCTCCATATCCACTGCACAGAATTTCACTCAAACGTAGAGGAAGTAAGCACCCAAGGTCCTCTAGCAAGTTAGTGTTTTTGACTTGATCTGTAAGGCCTTAATAAAAGAATTGTTAGATTCTCAGCGAACTTTTCAAAAGATTTTTTTGGGGGGAGCAGTTATTTTATAAAATGGAATTGGACAATCTTTTTTTTTTATAGAAAGAGAAAACGGCAACGGCCATATCATCTGCTTCTCTATTTAAAAATAGTGTCCGGAAATCATCAGAACGATGAACATTACAGAACGGAAACGGACAAGATACCGAATAATTCTGGTTGGCTGTATAATTAACAAAAAAAAAAAATCGGGGCGGGTGGTGATGATAATCTAGGAAATTTTTTTATTTGGCTTAGTCTAGAGCCATGGGCTCTGATTTGTTGACACATTTCCGACTTGTCTGCAACCACTCTACTGAATTTCACTAAACCTTACAGGAAGTAAGAACATAAGGTGCTTTACCAAGTTTGTGTTTTTTGACTCAATACGTAATTCAATATGGCTGCCATGGACCCTGATTGGTTGACTTATTTTCAGTTTTTCTTTACAACCGCTTTATAAAATTTCACCAGAGCTTACAAGATGTAAGTACTCAAGGTCCTCTATCAATTTTTTGCTTTTTGACCCAATCCATAATCCAAGATGGCCACCATGGGCTCTGATTGGTTGAAACATCTTCAATTTCTACTTTGCAACCGCTTTACAGAATTTCACCAAAACATAGAGGAAGTAAGTACCAGTACTCAAAGTCCTCTACCAAGTATGTGTTTTTCAACCCAATCGGTAATCCAAGATGACTGCCATGGACCCTGATTGGTTGACTTATTTTCAGCTTGTCTTCACAACTGCTTTATAAAATTTCACCAGAGCTTACAAAATGTAAGTACTCAAGGTCCTCAACCAATTCGTGTTTTCGACGCAATCCATCAGTAAGTTATCAAGGTCCATTGCCAAAGTTGTATCTTGTTACCCAATCTGTCATTCAAGCTGGCTGCCAAGAGCTATGATTGGCTGACATATTTTTCACTTCTTTTCATTAACCATTTGACAGAATTTCACAAATCTTATAGAAAATAAGTACTGAAAGTACTTGGAGTCATCTACAAAAATTTGTTTTTGAATAAGTAAATAATGCTCAGGTGAGTGATATAGACTCACTTCGGCCTCTTGTTTTTGTTGTTGTTGTTGTTCATGTATATTGTATTACTTTTATGGTGCATCTATGTGGTATTGAATTTTGTTTTTCATACTTAAGAGGTTTCTATTACCTTGTATTACATGTGTCTTTATTTGTAATCTATCCCACGATTAACAGATCAGAGGCTCATTATTTTTAAGTACCTTTTTTACTTTGTCACCTACAGACCTAGAAATTATCCAAAACTTCATTATGATTCAAAGATTGTCCTAGAATAATCCCATTATATGTGACAGATTTTGAGAAAAGAAGTTGAAGTGTGAGTTTATGATTAATGTCAAAATAGATAATGTTTGTTTATGTTATGTATAATGTAGTTACTTCTTTAAGATATTTATACCACCTGCTGCAAAGTAGGGGGTGTAGTTTACTGGAATCACCGTGTCTGTCTGTCAGTCAATCTGTTCGGAAATTGGTTTTTCAGAATTTTTTGTATCGTGCTTTGATATATAGAACTGAATCTTGGTATATGACTTTGTTGTGATGATCTATAGATTGAGTTTTACTTTGGTCACGATTGACCCACTTTTCCAAGAGTTATTTCCCGTTGACCGAAATTCCTTTTCTGCACTTTTCTCTCGGGGGGGCTTTGACATACTGAACGGAAACTTGGTATGTGACTTCAATATGATGATCTGCAGATCGAGTTTTAGCTTTTGCTTAAATTTCTTGTGACAAAACCCTTTAATAAGCACCAAATGATCAGCTTCCTATCAAGCTATGTTGACTACTATCGTTTACTGTCTTGTCTTAAAGGGGTAAATTATTGTTTCAACTTTGTTGCTGCAAGGGGTATTTGTCCTGTTAGAACAGCTCTAGTTTATTTTGAAGATGACACAGGAATTGAAATGATAAGTATTGTTCATTAATTTCAAACATATATAGTTCCATGAAAATTTGCATGTTTTTCTGAAAAATCTAAGATCTAATACATATAATATTTATTATTAAAAATCATATTTTAAAAATTCATTTTATCCTGTATTGTATAACATTTGTTGTTAAATACATGTATGTAAGTTTAGTTAAAGAGATGTTGTATTAAAAGTTGAATTGTTATTTTCTATCATGTAATTTTCCTCACAAAGAGTTTTTTTTTTCTCATTAATATATTTAAAAAATTGTATTATGTTTATTTTGTATCATTTTCATGCTACTACCAGACATGGGGCATGGGAAGATTCCTATCAGATAGGGTGTCAATAGTTAAAAGTTAATGTCACCATTTGTAAGAATAGACTGAAATTATTGGTTTCCAAATAATCAAGTACCATGCACCTTATTGAAATCATATTTGGATGTATTTAATATTATCAAAAGGGGAGGATGCATATTAATTTTGGGGGATCAGCAGTTCAAAGGTCAACAATGTCTAGGAATTATGGCCCATGAAACTTATAATTAAAACAGTCAGTTGCTGCTGTGAAATAAGCCGACATTTAGTGCATGTTTGTCTTACAAACATGCGCTAGTATTATTCATAATAGTCTTGCAGTATTAGGCATCAGCTTTGTTATTGTGACTATTAACATCGTTTACTGACAGGTATAGTACAACTATTTGATTGAAAGTTGTTAAAGTTAAAGCTCTATTAATTTTACCATATTTAGATTTAGTGGGGTGGACAGTCATTCTAATGTAACAGCTTGTCAGGAAGTTTGATAAGAATTCAGATGATTCATATACATCAGTGTACCGTTGCCCATAATTCAAGAACATGCCATGACTCTGACCCAAGGTCTTAATGGAAAAATTACTACAATCAGGAACCATATTCTCCATCATTCTTGGTCATATAATGTTCAAACCTGAAAGGCTAAGGCTGCAATGATAAGGTGTGCTAGCATCTTGTCAGACTGAGAAATTCGACCATTACAAAAGCTCAAAATTATGTCCAAGATTATTGCTTGCATTCAATCCAGGCTGAAACTTTATTGTATCTGGACATAACTGTGTGTGCTTTTGAGTTCCTGGAGATAACTTTGTGTCAGGTGTGCTTTTGGATGCCTGGACATCACCCTATGTCTGGTGTGCTTTTACATATCCTTCATCAGATGTATTTTGAATTTCTTGACATGATCCTGTCAAATGTGCTTTTAGATTCCTAGAAATTACCTTTTGTCATGTGTGCTTTTAGATGCCTGGACATTTCCCTGTGTCAGGTTGGTTTTGGATTCCTGGTCATTACTCTGTGTGAGGTGTGCTTCTAGATTTCTGAACATTTCCCTCTGTCAGATGTGGTTATAGATTCTTGGCTATTGCTCCGAGTCAGGTGACTTCTAGATTTCTGGGCATTACCCTCTGTCAGCTGTACTTTTAGGTCCCTGGACATTTCCCTGTTTCAAGTTGGTTTTGTAAACCTGGATATTATCCTGTGTAAGGTGTGCTTTTTAAGTTCTGAACATAACTCTATATCAGGTGTGGATTTAGATATCTGGACAGTGCCCTGTGTCGGGTGAATTTTAGATTCCTAGGTATTATGATTATCCCGTGTCAGGTGTGCTTTGGATGCCTGGACATTGCCTTTTGTCTGGTGTGCCTTTAAATGCCTGGATATTATCCAGCTTCATGTGTGCTTTTTAGATTCCTGGACATTGTCTTTTGTCTGGTGTTTTTTGGATACCTGGACATTTCCCTGTGTCAAGTTTTTAAATTCCCTGTGTCAGGTCTTGGATTCCTGGCATTGCCCTGTGTCAGGTGAACTTTTAGATTTCTGGATATTACCCAATATCGGGTGTGGTTTCGGATGCCTTGACGTTACCTTGTATTAGGTGTGCTTTAGAATTCCTAGGCATTATTCTGTGTCAGGAGTGCTTTTGGATACCCAGACATTGCTATGGCTTCCCACACCACTTAATACTTGTTACCACCATATACAAAGTGCTATGGCCTCTTACACCACTTAAAGGCGGCGTGGCCTAGTGGTATCGCGTTCGCCTTCTGATCGGGAGGCCGGGATTCGAGTACCACTCTGGTCATGCCAGTGTCCGTCTTTCATATGAGACAATAAAAACTGAGGCCCCATGTCGTGGTATGCATGGCATGTTAAATATCCCTCACTGCTTCGGGTGGGTCCGTTCTAAGGTCAAAATTTGTATGTCCTGCATCAGGCAGATACCGTCACCATATACATGAAATATTCATGGTGTGACATTAAAAAAACCCACTTAATCCTACACCACTTAATACTAGTTATCACCATATACAGTGTGCTATGATTTCCTACACCACTTACTACTGGCTACCACAATATACAGAGTGCTACTGCTTCCTACACCACTAAACACTAGTTACCACCACATACAGAGTGTTATGGCTTCCTACGCCACTTAACACTAGTTACCACCATATACAGAGTGATATAGCTTCCTACACCACTTAACACTTTTTACCACCATATACAGAGTAAATATGGTTTCCTACACCACTTAACACTTGTTACCACCATATACAGAGTACTATGGCTTCCTACACTAATTATCACTTGTTACCACCATTACAGAGTACTATGGCTTCCTACACCACTTAACACTAGTTACCACCATATACAGAGTACTATGGCTTCCAACACTACTTAACATTAGTTACCACTATATGCAGAGTACTATGGCTTCCAACACCACTTAACACTAGTTACCACCATATACAGAGTGCTATGGCTTCCTACACCAATGTTACCACCATATACAGAGTGCTCTGCATTCCTACACCAATTAACACTAGTTACCACTATATACAGAGTGCTATGGCTTCCTACGCCACTTAATATTAGTTACCACTATATACAGAGTGCTATGGCTTCCTACACCACTTAACACTAGTTACCACTATATACAGAGTGTTCGGCATTGCTACGTCACTAAACAGTGGTTTACACAGCCTACAGAGTACTCTTACTTCCCAGAACACTCAAAATGAAAGAAAGTGAAAGTACGTCTATGTTTGATAAGAAACAGAAGTTAGATGTATGCTTTAATGTTTTCAACTCATTTATTACATCTGTACAGACGTTACATTTGTATGGGTATTTGTAGCCTCAACACCCTATGCATTACCTAGATCATCACAGTGCAATGAACAATTCACATCATAAATTGTAACTGTCAATCATATTTCCAGATATATTATAAATCACAAAAATATTTTTATCAGTTTACCACATAGATGAAGAATCGGTAAATAGTGAATCGGAACCACACACTTTGCTACTTCTCTACCTCCTCGTTATTCTCTGCAATTGAAAAGGCATGTAAATAGTAAATTGTTATGAATAGCACCAGTACAAGTTTTATTATTGTTAACAATTCACATGGAGACATTGCTCAAATCAGAAAATTAAGCGCCTCGTAAGCCCCAGGTTTGAATTTCGCTAGATATTGTGTCGGTGTCCTTTTCGATGACTGACCTGGCACACCGAGGAACAGAACAATGAGCATACTTGCCACTAGGTCCGATTAACAGTTTTCATAGAACTATTCTGCTGAAAACTAACATGCAAAGTCTTACATGGATAGTGGTCAAGTGGTCAATGAATCACTAGTACTGAAATATGTCTCGAGGTATTACTGCTAAATCAGTCCTGACATATGAAACATTACCACTCTAAAGCTAGAAATGTGTATGTTGGTACATAGACTTCTTACATTTCTGGAATACGGCAAGTCACCTTTGCTAAACATTAGATCGATATAGATAATGAAACTTAATGAATACTGCTTTCAAACAAAACATACCTTCTCTTTTTATTGAAGTTATTTCTCCTGTTTTATCACAGACTTGTTTCCAATTCGAAAATTTTAGCTGGAAACTGAATAAATGCTTGGTATGAAATAATGCATAACGAACCTCATATTTTACTAACAGGAAAAAAAGTAATGATTATATTTCCTTATAGCAAAAGCTATGTATTTATATATCATTTCTATGTTTATTCAAAAAGGATGAGCACATGCAGTCACGCAATTTAAGTAATAAAAATGAAAATAAACAAGAAACCGCTTAAGACAGTATGGCCGGATTGCAAAGCAAATTTAAAACAAGGTCAAAAGGCCAAGTAATTGTATCAATTGAAAGCTCTGGTCATAAAAAAACTTGTGTGAAGTATCAAAGCCCTACCCCTACTGATTCAAAAGAAAAATAAGGTCGTTCAAAAGTAAGTCAAAGTACAAGGTCAAAAGTCATTACATAATTTGAAAGCTCTGGTCATAAGTAACCTAAGAGCGAAGTTTTATTTTATATTCTTCTTAGTTGCTGAGATTTTGCTTCAACCAGAAACGTAATCAAAATGTTGACGGACAGACATCCGGACGGACGGAATGACGTACGGACATCGCCAATTAATAAGTTTTGTCTTGCAACCCGGCCAAAAAAGAAAAAAAAAAAGAAATACATGTAGACTCATAAATTTATGAAAATCTGTTTCAATTCCCATTACTCTATCCAACTCTGAAATCAGTAGGAAAAGTAGAGATTGTACTAGCCTAAAACTTACACGTCTCCGTCAATGTCTACTATACACCTCTGACTATGTCGTTGGAAAGCTTTCTCGATCTTATTGTTTACATCATCTGGATAAGGCTTCCAATTATCATCTTTCTGATAAAACCATGTTGCACTGACTGAAACTAACCAGGATTTCAAATGAGCCTTTTTCGCTCACCTCTAGCCGCAAATAGTGGCCCTAAATGAATGATAGGACCACAATTCCTTACGTTGCGTAAACTTGCATTTTTGATAAACGGAATGGCCGGCACGATTCTACGCATTTCGGCATCAAATGGAGCAAATATCTAACATATATAAACATAAAGCAAACGATCGGCAACGTTAACCTACCTCCGATCTGTCGTCTGAAGGCTCTACACACATTTTTCCCAAACCTGTTTCAAATTTGCCGGTTTCTGTGTCAGCCATTCGGTCTCTCGAGATCTCGTTAACAGAAACCTCACAAAAAGAGGCGGAGCTGACGAAAAACACGTGGTCATGGGTGCGTGGTGACTGTTATTCTTATGTCATTTCTCTGTTTACATTTTATTTATCGGCTAGTTACCGCATTTCTGGTCATTTCAATTTAGTTTTCTTCTTCATAAATAACTAGCCGATGAATAAAATGTAAACAGAGAAATGACATAAGAATAACAATGACCACGTGTTTTTCGTCAGCTCCGCCTCTTTTTGTGAGGTTTCTGTTAACGAGATCTCGAGAGACCGAATGGCTGACACAGAAACCGGCAAATTTGAAACAGGTTGGGAAAAAATGTGTGTAGAGCCTTCAGACGACAGATCGGGGGTAAGTTAACGTTGCCGATCGTTTGCTTTATGTTTATATATGTTAGATATTTGCTCCATTTGATGCCGAAATGCGTAGAATCGTGCCGGCCATTCCGTTTATCAAAAATGCAAGTTTACGCAACGTAAGGAATTGTGGCCCTATCATTCATTTAGGGCCACTACTTGCGGCTAGCTCACCTCAAGTCCATGAAAAATCAGAATGTACATAAGTACATGTATTTCATTCATACTAAATTTCATTAAAATATTCCGTTTCTTCTGAAGAAGTTGATTAGAACTTAATATAACATACAAAAGCACCCCCATCTTTTTGAAAAAAAAATCGTAAAATTATTTTTGCATTCACATTCTTTTCAAATACAATAATTTCATTTAATGAAATCATATAAAACACAAAATTAATGCATTATAAACAATGAAATCACCTAAATACATGCAACAATGACAGAGTGCAGATAAATAAAAGTGGTCAGAAGATAACACAGCCCGCCGAAAATTGGTGCTTATTTTCAAAGAGGATAAATGGAAGAAGCAAATCATTCCGGAAATTGTGTTTACCTATCTCATAAAGATATCTAAAAGAAGTTATTGACCAAAATATCTCAGGCTTGAAAATCAATATGCAACAGTCAGTGACATGAGGAATTCTTAAGTAGTTGATAATGTAAAGCAATGGTTAGAGTTTTAAAGTGTGTCTAGGTCCAAGGTCAGATACTATGCCAAAAGTCATGGTACCAATTCAAAACAATGGTCATGAGGAATCCATATGTGGAATATCAAAGTTGCAGCTTTCCGTTTCAAAATATATAGCCCGGTTTAAATTTTAAAAAGTAGGTCAAAGTTCCATGTCAAGGTCATTGGGTCAAAAGTCATGTTACCGATTTAAAGCCCTGGTCATGAGGAATCCGTATGTGAACTATCAAAGCTGTACCTTTTCCAGTACAAAAAATGTAGCCCAGGTTAAAGTTTAACAAGAGTTGTTAGAAGACAACCGAGTTCGTCGATTGGAACGTTTCTATCGAATAGGTTATTTGTCACGCAGTTTATTATTTCAAATCTTGAAAACGCTGGTCAGAATGAATCGACATGTGAAATTCCTATCTCTAATATCTAAAACAAAAGTCTAGGTAAAGTTTTCGAAATGTAGGTCGAAGTACAAGATCATAGTCATAAGATCAATAGTCATGGTATCAAATGAAAACTCTTGTCAAGAGGAACCTATGTGAAAAGTATCAAAGCCCTATCCCTTTTGGTTCAAAAGATATAACCCAGATTAAAGTTTTTGAAAAGTAGATCAAAGTCCAAGGTTAAGATCGATAGGTCAAAAGTCATGGTATCAAATGAAAGGTCTTGTCATGAGTAAAAAGCTATGTGTGAAATATCACATCCTAACACTAACGTTTTATAGCCCTAGGACTAATGGTTCAAAAGACATAGTCCAGGTCAAAGAGTTTTTTTGTGCAAGAAGACGCCGACGCAAGAGGGTATGGCAATAGCTCTCCGGACATTTCATTCCATCGAGCTAAAAAGTCCAAGGTCAAGGTCACTGGGTCAAAAGTCATGTTACCAATTGAAGACCCTGTTCACGAGAAATCCAAATATGAAATATCAAAGCCGTAACTTTTCCAGACCAAAAGATATCTATATCCGATGTTAAGGTTTCGTTCCGGCAAGCTACAAAACGTCAACATTTGACATCAGAATGGAACCAAAAAAAAAAAAACAACACATAATATATGAAAAATTTTATCAAAATCTTTCCATTTTGTATCCTGAAGAAGAAGTTCATCAAAGCTTTTCGTTACAAATAAATAGTATATCTCTCTTTTTTAATCAAAAAAGGAGGGTACTCTCTGTCGCCATTGCCTTGGATCCAACCTTTGACGATCCTAGCCGAAAAATAATAACACTTATATGAACCTTGAGTTTTTCATCCCTACCAAGTTTCATAAAAATCTTTCAGCAATTCTGAAAAAGTTGAAAGTCGAATTATGCCGGATGAACTGTGTGCAGGTAGACACCAAACAAGAAATGATCAAAATAGTTTACTAGAGTCAAGGGCTAAGGTGAGCTAAAAACTTACTATTTTCTTGACATTTTAACAAATTTCAATTTTTTACAATTATTGAAGAAAAAATATGCATATATGAAAAACAAAATCAATTTCGCATACGAGTTAAGGTGGGTCTAGGACTGACGACAAAGGATATACATCCATGACATCAAACCCCTTATGTATCTAATGTAATTCAAGTGGGGAAAGAATGGGTCCTTAAGGTGCGTGGGGACATTCGTGTCACCATTGTTAGGCAAACTGTACCTTTTTAGTTTAAACATAGTTTATTTCATTGAATGAAATGGGATTGGGCATAAGTTATTACAACATTATTTGTGCCCTCTCCCTAAAATTACAACACAATTATAAAGCCACAAATGGCGATACATGCAAGAACATATAATGACATTTAATTGAAAATATATATACAGCTAAGAAGAAAAGAAGTAGAAGAAAAATAATAGAAGAAGTCATAGTAATGATGATATATAGTGACCCTAATTCATTGATTCAGAATCTCTTGGAAGATTGCAAAAACCTTTGAATAGAAAGAATAATCTTTTCATTTTCTTCACTGCTTAATAACATATCACCAAGTAATAGTTTATCAACAGTTAAAAGGCTGGAATTGACACAAGGCAGTATATAGGTTATATCTTTGATTGTTATAATTAGGGCACCTCAGAAGAAAATGGAAAGAATCTTCACATGGGTGACCGCAACTGCTTAATGATCAGATACTAAATTAACTCTGAATAAGTCAGCTTTTAATATGCTACATTTATTTCTTAATCTTGTTATATAGATGTTACTTTTCTATCCCCTGTATGAAAGTAAGAAGGAATTTTATTAACCCCATTTCTATCTTAAGAGCAAGTTTAAATTGATTTAAGGTATAATTATGCCTTAACTCGAAGTCGAGATCATCCCAAAGTTTCATTGATGATGGAAAGAAGGAGTTTAATGTATTATTTAATCTGTACTTTGGAATCAAATAGTCTTTACTACTCCGTAAATTCCTTTCATTATTTCTAATAAATGGTAAAACAATATTTGTTAAAAAAAACTTGAGGCAATTATTATGAATTTTGTACCTTTTCTTGCGTTCTTTTTATTCATGTCTTCAATCGTCGTCAAATGGTAGATTTCCGGCGATTTGGTGTCGGACTGAGAGACAGCAGTAGGTACCGTGGAGCGAGGCAGGATCGTATCGGATATACTTTTTGAATCTAGTGCTTGATGTTCCTCTGTAGAACTACTTTCCACCTCATTACCGTCACCTAACTGATTTCCTGAGCCCCAAACGTGAGTTTTCAAACTGCCTGGCTTACCATATACTGTCAGAGGATCGCTGTCAAATCAATTAATCACATATACATAGTAATGAAAATCTTAAAATTTATTAAATTCTATATATTTTCAACTTTACTACAATTAATACTGAGGTAAATATAAAATTTTAAATGCAACACATTCATCGCCTCAGCTATGTTTTCGAGGATTGATAAATTCTAATGGTTAACATAGAATTTATATTTTATAGGTATATAAATACAACATTTAAAGACATTTTCATTTCTATGTGGTGATATAAAAATAACGAATAAATGAGTATTTTTGCTTTATTCTTTCTGTTTTAAATGTCTTACTATTTCATTGTCGGCCCACACTAGCCGGCTCATAAATTGCATACGTTACTACAGTTCTGTAAAGCCAAACCCCAAAGATTTTACACCAATGATAAAATTGATTATATATTCACTGCGGAGCGAGCATATGTAAAGTCGTTGACCCAGTGTAAGTGTAATATTTTCGGGATTTTCACTGATTTACTTTACAACAGTGTGATATTTTCGAGGGTTTCATACCTTTCCATTTCGGAATATTTGGCGTGTTTTCTTCATAAGCAAAATTATTATTCCGTTGCCTAAGTGGCATTTGGTTAATCATCGTAATGTAAGTCACGAACTTCCAGAATACACAATGTTATGCTCAGACGGACCAACATAACCAACTGTATTACACAATTGTTTCGTCTGGCAAGACGCTAAACCTTATTATTGTGACTATCAATAATAATAATAATAATAATAATAATAACTAGAAACGAGCTCGTTGCTAAAGCAACGAGTAGGTTTCACAAGTTAAAGTCGAAGCAGCGAAGCTGAGATCTCCTACTCTAATACAAAATTCTTTTTCACGATCCAGATATCTGATCTTTAGTGATGGTATCCACATTGCGCAATCTACTTGCAGAAATTGTAGGTAACGGCGACTTACATTATACACATTATACTGAAGCCTACATCGCACAATATCGACTACTCTTGACCATATATTTGAAACAAGAAACATGTAGGACAATCACACTTAGTACAATCTGCACGTGTAACCTACATCTTCAGTCCTTACTGCCCGCTTTATGTTGTTTATTTATTAACTTACGCAAGGTATTTCGCGTGTACAGATGTTTGACCTTGAATCGCTTCTCTGCTGGAATAAACAATTCTCCTCGCGATGAACTTACGCAAGTTATTTCGCGTGTACAGATGTTTGACCTTGAATCGCCACTCTGCTGGAATAAACAATTCTCCTCGCGATGGCCTTTAGTAATGCCGCTTTCCCCAATATACAAAAGAAAGACTTGACAATGTCTCGTATTCCACAGGTAAAGCACTGTAACTGGCGATTAATTCACACACGTTTGAAGTCCTGTATAACAGCGGCGCAGTGCGAGGTATTAAGCAAGGCAAATTCACCGCGCTTCTCTAATGTGTAATGCCGACGCTCGGAGAAGATTTCTTTATAGCCTTGTTCAGCAGTAGCTCGTAGAATGTAAATTTGCTTTTTTTTTTTCTTTTTTTTTTTTTTTTGTTTTTTTTTTTTTGGGGGGGGGGGGGGGGGGGTTTTTTTATTTTTTGGTTTTTTTTTTGTTTAAGAATTCGAATGCATAATACTTTCTCAAACTCTATTTTATAGAAAGCACTTTAAATCGCGATTGAATTAATCGCGAGTTACTGCGCCTTGTCCATGGAAGAAGTCCTATATCACAGCGGTGTCGTGCAAGGTATTAAGCAAGGCAAATTGACCGCGCTTCTGAAGATATGTTTATTGCGTTGTTTATCAGTAGAGTGCCCAAAATTTGATTTTTGTTTAAGAAATCGAAATCAAAATGCTTTCTCAAACTCTTGTTTTTATAATTTGTTCATACGACGAATAAAAAATACTTGAAAGTTACGCAAGTAAGATATTTTTATAAAAAAATCTTTAAATTGCTCACTTTCAAATACCGGGAAACATGTTTCATAGTAAAATCGTTACGGAAAATCGTTTCGTAATGTTTTGGAAACTAAAAGACTAAAAATAAGACAGTTTTGAACATTACGTAATTTTTAAAAAACTTTAAATTGAAATAGAGGCCAAACTAAAAGAGATAGATAATATCGGCCGATGAAAGTTCTAAAGATATGAACCTAGAGAACATAACAGTGAAAATTTGAGAGATCTACCATTAAAACTAAAAGCTACATACGCGAAAATCGAAAAATATTAAATCTTACGTAATTCTCTTAAAACGTCGTATATTTCGAAAAATTTTTTCATTAAACGGGAGTATGTGTCTGTGAGAATGAATAGCCGAAAGATGAAATTTCAAAGTAAAGAGTCGGTAGATACCCTCATTCCCTATCATGCTACCAATTTTCACATCTCTACCTTCTTTAATAAGCGAGCTTTAGCTGAAACCATTTCATTAAACATTAATGAACTTTATGTGACGTTGAAAGCATCACTTTAAAGGGGGTTGTCGTGTTTAAACCTAAATAACTCGAAAACGGTAAGAGTTAGCGAAAATTTGATGGCAATGTTATGCATATAAATTTTCGCGCAGAATCGATTGCAACAATCCCTGATTCGATAAGATGAAAATTAATGGAGTTATGACGTCATTTACAAAGTATGACGTCATTTTCAGGAATTTGGTACCATGCCAATTCCCTTTTGTCAGTCGGTAGATATTTGCATTCTCTTTTATGCTACCAAATTTCATACCTCTAGCTTTATCAATAAGCGAGACACAGGTACCTGAAGTTTTAAATTGTATTTTCAGGAAAGGCCAAACACTGAACTTTGACCGCAAATATCTCGAAAACGGTAAGAGATATCGAAAATCTGAGACCAGACCTTTCTCCTTTAACTACTTTTTCACGCAGAATCGATTGCAACAATCCCCGATTCGATATGATGAAAAATAAGGGAGTTATGACGTCATTTAGAAAAGTATGACGTCATTTTCAGGAATTTGGCACCTTGCCAATTCCCTTTTGTCAGTCGGTAGATATTTGCATTCTCTTTTATGCTACCAAATTTCATACCTCTAGCTTTATCAATAAGCGAGACACAGGTACCTGAAGTTTTAAATTGTATTTTCAGGAAAGGCCAAACACTGAACTTTGACCGCAAATATCTCGAAAACGGTAAGAGATATCGAAATTCTGTTGCCGGTTTTTACCATTTTACTTTTTCACGCAGAATCGATTCCAACCGTCCCCGCCTCGATCCGATGAAAAATAAGGGAGATATGACGTCATTTACAAAGTATGATGTCATTTTCAGGAATTTGGCTCCATGCCAAATTCCTCTTGTCAGTCGGTAGATATTCTCAATCTCTATCATGCTACCAAATTTCACACCTCTATCTTCCTCAATAAGCGAGCTATAGGCGAAAACATTTCATGAATAATTAATGAGTGTTGATGACGTCACAAACATCACTTTAAAGGGGGTTGTCGTGTTCAAACGCAAATAACTCGAGAACCGTAAGAGTTAGCGAAAATCTGAGAACACTTTACTAGTAGGTATTTGAACGCTCTATCGAATGGAAGAAACCCGATCAAAATCCGACTGCAAATAAAGTCGCTAGACCTTGCCAAAGATTTGATTCGAAAATTTTCAATAATTTCAAAAATATTGGCAGCATGCCATTTTCATTCTAGAGGTAGATTAAGAATGTGGAAACATGTTTAGATATAAAATTTCATGCCGATATCTCATTTAATAAGAGAGATATTAACGTATGAATATTTAATTAGCTTTGATGACGTCATAGCGAATTTTCCCACGCTCATTGTGACTTTATTTATGGTCCGATTTCAAAAATTTTTCATATTCCAAATCAGACCATTAAAATCTTTCATCCTACTGTCTAAAATCTAAGATTGAAATATTTTTTTTGAAATGAAAACAATCGGGTCAAGGTCAACTTTTTCGGGGTAGAGCTACGAAATTGACGCAGTGACATAAAATCTTGCATCTCCTTTTCTGAATCGAATGCTGAAAATTTCATTCCAATCGGACAAATAATAAGGAAGATATAGCGATTCAAAATTTTGGCGTCGTAGGTGGCGCTGCGCGCTTATGAGCGGTAATTTAGAAAATTAAAAAAATCAAATCTTGAAAATTTAATTTCGAATCGAACACTGAAAACAGAATAGTAATATCTTTAATAATGAGTGATTTCTGAGCCGTCACAAAAAAAAAAAAACGGATGAAGAATAATAATAATAACTAGAAACGAGCTCGTTGCTAAAGCAACGAGTAGGTTTCACAAGTTAAAGTCGAAGCAGCGAAGCTGAGATCTCCTACTCTAATACAAAATTCTTTTTCACGATCCAGATATCTGATCTTTAGTGATGGTATCCACATTGCGCAATCTACTTGCAGAAATTGTAGGTAACGGCGACTTACATTATACACATTATACTGAAGCCTACATCGCACAATATCGACTACTCTTGACCATATATTTGAAACAAGAAACATGTAGGACAATCACACTTAGTACAATCTGCACGTGTAACCTACATCTTCAGTCCTTACTGCCCGCTTTATGTTGTTTATTTATTAACTTACGCAAGGTATTTCGCGTGTACAGATGTTTGACCTTGAATCGCTTCTCTGCTGGAATAAACAATTCTCCTCGCGATGAACTTACGCAAGTTATTTCGCGTGTACAGATGTTTGACCTTGAATCGCCACTCTGCTGGAATAAACAATTCTCCTCGCGATGGCCTTTAGTAATGCCGCTTTCCCCAATATACAAAAGAAAGACTTGACAATGTCTCGTATTCCACAGGTAAAGCACTGTAACTGGCGATTAATTCACACACGTTTGAAGTCCTGTATAACAGCGGCGCAGTGCGAGGTATTAAGCAAGGCAAATTCACCGCGCTTCTCTAATGTGTAATGCCGACGCTCGGAGAAGATTTCTTTATAGCCTTGTTCAGCAGTAGCTCGTAGAATGTAAATTTGCTTTTTTTTTCTTTTGTTTTTTTTTTTTGTTTTTTTTTTTGGGGGGGGGGTTGGTTTTTTTATTTTTGGGTTTTTTTTTTTTGTTTAAGGATTCGAATGCATAATACTTTCTCAAACTCTATTTTATAGAAAGCACTTTAAATCGCGATTGAATTAATCGCGAGTTACTGCGCCTTGTCCATGGAAGAAGTCCTATATCACAGCGGTGTCGTGCAAGGTATTAAGCAAGGCAAATTGACCGCGCTTCTGAAGATATGTTTATTGCGTTGTTCATTAGTAGAGTGCCCAAAATTTGATTTTTGTTTAAGAAATCGAAATCAAAATGCTTTCTCAAACTCTTGTTTTTATAATTTGTTCATACGACGAATAAAAAATACTTGAAAGTTACGCAAGTAAGATATTTTTATAAAAAAATCTTTAAATTGCTCACTTTCAAATACCGGGAAACATGTTTCATAGTAAAATCGTTACGGAAAATCGTTTCGTAATGTTTTGGAAACTAAAAGACTAAAAATAAGACAGTTTTGAACATTACGTAATTTTTAAAAAACTTTAAATTGAAATAGAGGCCAAACTAAAAGAGATAGATAATATCGGCCGATGAAAGTTCTAAAGATATGAACCTAGAGAACATAACAGTGAAAATTTGAGAGATCTACCATTAAAACTAAAAGCTACATACGCGAAAATCGAAAAATATTAAATCTTACGTAATTCTCTTAAAACGTCGTATATTTCGAAAAATGTTTTCATTAAACGGGAGTATGTGTCTGTGAGAATGAATAGCCGAAAGATGAAATTTCAAAGTAAAGAGTCGGTAGATACCCTCATTCCCTATCATGCTACCAATTTTCACATCTCTACCTTCTTTAATAAGCGAGCTTTAGCTGAAACCATTTCATTAAACATTAATGAACTTTATGTGACGTTGAAAGCATCACTTTAAAGGGGGTTGTCGTGTTTAACCTTAAATAACTCGAAAACGGTAAGAGTTAGCGAAAATTTGATGGCAATGTTATGCATATAAATTTTCGCGCAGAATCGATTGCAACAATCCCCGATTCGATAAGATGAAAATTAATGGAGTTATGACGTCATTTACAAAGTATGACGTCATTTTCAGGAATTTGGTACCATGCCAATTCCCTTTTGTCAGTCGGTAGATATTTGCATTCTCTTTTATGCTACCAAATTTCATACCTCTAGCTTTATCAATAAGCGAGACACAGGTACCTGAAGTTTTAAATTGTATTTTCAGGAAAGGCCAAACACTGAACTTTGACCGCAAATATCTCGAAAACGGTAAGAGATATCGAAATTCTGTTGCCGGTATTTACCATTTTACTTTTTCACGCAGAATCGATTCCAACCGTCCCCGCCTCGATCCGATGAAAAATAAGGGAGATATGACGTCATTTACAAAGTATGACGTCATTTTCAGGAATTTGGCTCCATGCCAAATTCCTCTTGTCAGTCGGTAGATATTCTCAATCTCTATCATGCTACCAAATTTCACACCTCTATCTTCCTCAATAAGCGAGCTATAGGCGAAAACATTTCATGAATAATTAATGAGTGTTGATGACGTCACAAACATCACTTTAAAGGGGGTTGTCGTGTTCAAACGCAAATAACTCGAGAACCGTAAGAGTTAGCGAAAATCTGAGAACACTTTACTAGTAGGTATTTGAACGCTCTATCGAATGGAAGAAACCCGATCAAAATCCGACTGCAAATAAAGTCGCTAGACCTTGCCAAAGATTTGATTCGAAAATTTTCAATAATTTCAAAAATATTGGCAGCATGCCATTTTCATTCTAGAGGTAGATTAAGAATGTGGAAACATGTTTAGATATAAAATTTCATGCCGATATCTCATTTAATAAGAGAGATATTAACGTATGAATATTTAATTAGCTTTGATGACGTCATAGCGAATTTTCCCACGCTCATTGTGACTTTATTTATGGTCCGATTTCAAAAATTTTTCATATTCCAAATCAGACCATTAAAATCTTTCATCCTACTGTCTAAAATCTAAGATTGAAATATTTTTTTTGAAATGAAAACAATCGGGTCAAGGTCAACTTTTTCGGGGTAGAGCTACGAAATTGACGCAGTGACATAAAATCTTGCATCTCCTTTTCTGAATCGAATGCTGAAAATTTCATTCCAATCGGACAAATAATAAGGAAGATATAGCGATTCAAAATTTTGGCGTCGTAGGTGGCGCTGCGCGCTTATGAGCGGTAATTTAGAAAATTAAAAAAATCAAATCTTGAAAATTTAATTTCGAATCGAACACTGAAAACAGAATAGTAATATCTTTAATAATGAGTGATTTCTGAGCCGTCACAAAAAAAAAAAACGGATGAAGAATAATAATAATAATAACTAGAAACGAGCTCGTTGCTAAAGCAACGAGTAGGTTTCACAAGTTAAAGTCGAAGCAGCGAAGCTGAGATCTCCTACTCTAATACAAAATTCTTTTTCACGATCCAGATATCTGATCTTTAGTGATGGTATCCACATTGCGCAATCTACTTGCAGAAATTGTAGGTAACGGCGACTTACATTATACACATTATACTGAAGCCTACATCGCACAATATCGACTACTCTTGACCATATATTTGAAACAAGAAACATGTAGGACAATCACACTTAGTACAATCTGCACGTGTAACCTAGATCTTCAGTCCTTACTGCCCGCTTTATGTTGTTTATTTATTAACTTACGCAAGGTATTTCGCGTGTACAGATGTTTGACCTTGAATCGCTTCTCTGCTGGAATAAACAATTCTCCTCGCGATGAACTTACGCAAGTTATTTCGCGTGTACAGATGTTTGACCTTGAATCGCCACTCTGCTGGAATAAACAATTCTCCTCGCGATGGCCTTTAGTAATGCCGCTTTCCCCAATATACAAAAGAAAGACTTGACAATGTCTCGTATTCCACAGGTAAAGCACTGTAACTGACGATTAATTCACACACGTTTGAAGTCCTGTATAACAGCGGCGCAGTGCGAGGTATTAAGCAAGGCAAATTCACCGCGCTTCTCTAATGTGTAATGCCGACGCTCGGAGAAGATTTCTTTATAGCCTTGTTCAGCAGTAGCTCGTAGAATGTAAATTTGCTTTTTTTTTTTCTTTTTTTTTTTTTTTCTTTTTTTTTGGGGGGGGGGGGGGGGGTTTTTTTATTTTTTGGTTTTTTTTTTTTTGTTTAAGAATTCGAATGCATAATACTTTCTCAAACTCTATTTTATAGAAAGCACTTTAAATCGCGATTGAATTAATCGCGAGTTACTGCGCCTTGTCCATGGAAGAAGTCCTATATCACAGCGGTGTCGTGCAAGGTATTAAGCAAGGCAAATTGACCGCGCTTCTGAAGATATGTTTATTGCGTTGTTCATCAGTAGAGTGCCCAAAATTTGATTTTTGTTTAAGAAATCGAAATCAAAATGCTTTCTCAAACTCTTGTTTTTATAATTTGTTCATACGACGAATAAAAAATACTTGAAAGTTACGCAAGTAAGATATTTTTATAAAAAAATCTTTAAATTGCTCACTTTCAAATACCGGGAAACATGTTTCATAGTAAAATCGTTACGGAAAATCGTTTCGTAATGTTTTGGAAAATAAAAGACTAAAAATAAGACAGTTTTGAACATTAAGTAATTTTTAAAAAACTTTAAATTGAAATAGAGGCCAAACTAAAAGAGATAGATAATATCGGCCGATGAAAGTTCTAAAGATATGAACCTAGAGAACATAACAGTGAAAATTTGAGAGATCTACCATTAAAACTAAAAGCTACATACGCGAAAATCGAAAAATATTAAATCTTACGTAATTCTCTTAAAACGTCGTATATTTCGAAAAATTTTTTCATTAAACGGGAGTATGTGTCTGTGAGAATGAATAGCCGAAAGATGAAATTTCAAAGTAAAGAGTCGGTAGATACCCTCATTCCCTATCATGCTACCAATTTTCACATCTCTACCTTCTTTAATAAGCGAGCTTTAGCTGAAACCATTTCATTAAACATTAATGAACTTTATGTGACGTTGAAAGCATCACTTTAAAGGGGGTTGTCGTGTTTAACCTTAAATAACTCGAAAACGGTAAGAGTTAGCGAAAATTTGATGGCAATGTTATGCATATAAATTTTCGCGCAGAATCGATTGCAACAATCCCCGATTCGATAAGATGAAAATTAATGGAGTTATGACGTCATTTACAAAGTATGACGTCATTTTCAGGAATTTGGTACCATGCCAATTCCCTTTTGTCAGTCGGTAGATATTTGCATTCTCTTTTATGCTACCAAATTTCATACCTCTAGCTTTATCAATAAGCGAGACACAGGTACCTGAAGTTTTAAATTGTATTTTCAGGAAAGGCCAAACACTGAACTTTGACCGCAAATATCTCGAAAACGGTAAGAGATATCGAAATTCTGTTGCCGGTACTTACCATTTTACTTTTTCACGCAGAATCGATTCCAACCGTCCCCGCCTCGATCCGATGAAAAATAAGGGAGATATGACGTCATTTACAAAGTATGACGTCATTTTCAGGAATTTGGCTCCATGCCAAATTCCTCTTGTCAGTCGGTAGATATTCTCAATCTCTATCATGCTACCAAATTTCACACCTCTATCTTCCTCAATAAGCGAGCTATAGGCGAAAACATTTCATGAATAATTAATGAGTGTTGATGACGTCACAAACATCACTTTAAAGGGGGTTGTCGTGTTCAAACGCAAATAACTCGAGAACCGTAAGAGTTAGCGAAAATCTGAGAACACTTTACTAGTAGGTATTTGAACGCTCTATCGAATGGAAGAAACCCGATCAAAATCCGACTGCAAATAAAGTCGCTAGACCTTGCCAAAGATTTGATTCGAAAATTTTCAATAATTTCAAAAATATTGGCAGCATGCCATTTTCATTCTAGAGGTAGATTAAGAATGTGGAAACATGTTTAGATATAAAATTTCATGCCGATATCTCATTTAATAAGAGAGATATTAACGTATGAATATTTAATTAGCTTTGATGACGTCATAGCGAATTTTCCCACGCTCATTGTGACTTTATTTATGGTCCGATTTCAAAAATTTTTCATATTCCAAATCAGACCATTAAAATCTTTCATCCTACTGTCTAAAATCTAAGATTGAAATATTTTTTTTGAAATGAAAACAATCGGGTCAAGGTCAACTTTTTCGGGGTAGAGCTACGAAATTGACGCAGTGACATAAAATCTTGCATCTCCTTTTCTGAATCGAATGCTGAAAATTTCATTCCAATCGGACAAATAATAAGGAAGATATAGCGATTCAAAATTTTGGCGTCGTAGGTGGCGCTGCGCGCTTATGAGCGGTAATTTAGAAAATTAAAAAAATCAAATCTTGAAAATTTAATTTCGAATCGAACACTGAAAACAGAATAGTAATATCTTTAATAATGAGTGATTTCTGAGCCGTCACAAAAAAAAAAACGGATGAAGAATAATAATAATAATAACTAGAAACGAGCTCGTTGCTAAAGCAACGAGTAGGTTTCACAAGTTAAAGTCGAAGCAGCGAAGCTGAGATCTCCTACTCTAATACAAAATTCTTTTTCACGATCCAGATATCTGATCTTTAGTGATGGTATCCACATTGCGCAATCTACTTGCAGAAATTGTAGGTAACGGCGACTTACATTATACACATTATACTGAAGCCTACATCGCACAATATCGACTACTCTTGACCATATATTTGAAACAAGAAACATGTAGGACAATCACACTTAGTACAATCTGCACGTGTAACCTAGATCTTCAGTCCTTACTGCCCGCTTTATGTTGTTTATTTATTAACTTACGCAAGGTATTTCGCGTGTACAGATGTTTGACCTTGAATCGCTTCTCTGCTGGAATAAACAATTCTCCTCGCGATGAACTTACGCAAGTTATTTCGCGTGTACAGATGTTTGACCTTGAATCGCCACTCTGCTGGAATAAACAATTCTCCTCGCGATGGCCTTTAGTAATGCCGCTTTCCCCAATATACAAAAGAAAGACTTGACAATGTCTCGTATTCCACAGGTAAAGCACTGTAACTGACGATTAATTCACACACGTTTGAAGTCCTGTATAACAGCGGCGCAGTGCGAGGTATTAAGCAAGGCAAATTCACCGCGCTTCTCTAATGTGTAATGCCGACGCTCGGAGAAGATTTCTTTATAGCCTTGTTCAGCAGTAGCTCGTAGAATGTAAATTTGCTTTTTTTTTTTCTTTTTTTTTTTTTTTTTTTTCTTTTTTTTTGGGGGGGGGGGGGGGGGGTTGGTTTTTTTATTTTTTGGTTTTTTTTTTTGTTTAAGAATTCGAATGCATAATACTTTCTCAAACTCTATTTTATAGAAAGCACTTTAAATCGCGATTGAATTAATCGCGAGTTACTGCGCCTTGTCCATGGAAGAAGTCCTATATCACAGCGGTGTCGTGCAAGGTATTAAGCAAGGCAAATTGACCGCGCTTCTGAAGATATGTTTATTGCGTTGTTCATCAGTAGAGTGCCCAAAATTTGATTTTTGTTTAAGAAATCGAAATCAAAATGCTTTCTCAAACTCTTGTTTTTATAATTTGTTCATACGACGAATAAAAAATACTTGAAAGTTACGCAAGTAAGATATTTTTATAAAAAAATCTTTAAATTGCTCACTTTCAAATACCGGGAAACATGTTTCATAGTAAAATCGTTACGGAAAATCGTTTCGTAATGTTTTGGAAAATAAAAGACTAAAAATAAGACAGTTTTGAACATTAAGTAATTTTTAAAAAACTTTAAATTGAAATAGAGGCCAAACTAAAAGAGATAGATAATATCGGCCGATGAAAGTTCTAAAGATATGAACCTAGAGAACATAACAGTGAAAATTTGAGAGATCTACCATTAAAACTAAAAGCTACATACGCGAAAATCGAAAAATATTAAATCTTACGTAATTCTCTTAAAACGTCGTATATTTCGAAAAATTTTTTCATTAAACGGGAGTATGTGTCTGTGAGAATGAATAGCCGAAAGATGAAATTTCAAAGTAAAGAGTCGGTAGATACCCTCATTCCCTATCATGCTACCAATTTTCACATCTCTACCTTCTTTAATAAGCGAGCTTTAGCTGAAACCATTTCATTAAACATTAATGAACTTTATGTGCCGTTGAAAGCATCACTTTAAAGGGGGTTGTCGTGTTTAACCTTAAATAACTCGAAAACGGTAAGAGTTAGCGAAAATTTGATGGCAATGTTATGCATATAAATTTTCGCGCAGAATCGATTGCAACAATCCCCGATTCGATAAGATGAAAATTAATGGAGTTATGACGTCATTTACAAAGTATGACGTCATTTTCAGGAATTTGGTACCATGCCAATTCCCTTTTGTCAGTCGGTAGATATTTGCATTCTCTTTTATGCTACCAAATTTCATACCTCTAGCTTTATCAATAAGCGAGACACAGGTACCTGAAGTTTTAAATTGTATTTTCAGGAAAGGCCAAACACTGAACTTTGACCGCAAATATCTCGAAAACGGTAAGAGATATCGAAATTCTATTGCTGGTAATTACCATTTTACTTTTTCACGCAGAATCGATTCCAACCGTCCCCGCCTCGATCCGATGAAAAATAAGGGAGATATGACGTCATTTACAAAGTATGACGTCATTTTCAGGAATTTGGTACCATGCCAATTCCCTTTTGTCAGTCGGTAGATATTTGCATTCTCTTTTATGCTACCAAATTTCACACCTCTATCTTCCTCAATAAGCGAGACACAGGTACCTGAAGTTTTAAATTGTATTTTCAGGAAAGGCCAAACACTGAACTTTGACCGCAAATATCTCGAAAACGGTAAGAGATAT
Source organism: Pteria penguin (assembly GCA_035048485.1). NCBI lineage: Eukaryota > Metazoa > Mollusca > Bivalvia > Pterioida > Pteriidae > Pteria > Pteria penguin. The sequence continues at coordinate 22,718,494 of CM068581.1, forward strand.
CGAAAATCTGAGACCAGACTTTTTTCCTTTAACTACTTTTTCACGCAGAATCGATTGCAACAATCCCCGATTCGATACGATGAAAAATAAGGGAGTTATGACGTCATTTAGAAAAGTATGACGTCATTTTCAGGAATTTGGCACCTTGCCAATTCCCTTTTGTCAGTCGGTAGATATTTGCATTCTCTTTTATGCTACCAAATTTCATACCTCTAGCTTTATCAATAAGCGAGACACAGGTACCTGAAGTTTTAAATTGTATTTTCAGGAAAGGCCAAACACTGAACTTTGACCGCAAATATCTCGAAAACGGTAAGAGATATCGAAATTCTGTTGCTGGTATTTACCATTTTACTTTTTCACGCAGAATCGATTCCAACCGTCCCCGCCTCGATCCGATGAAAAATAAGGGAGATATGACGTCATTTACAAAGTATGACGTCATTTTCAGGAATTTGGCTCCATGCCAAATTCCTCTTGTCAGTCGGTAGATATTCTCAATCTCTATCATGCTACCAAATTTCACACCTCTATCTTCCTCAATAAGCGAGCTATAGGCGAAAACATTTCATGAATAATTAATGAGTGTTGATGACGTCACAAACATCACTTTAAAGGGGGGTTGTCGTGTTCAAACGCAAATAACTCGAGAACCGTAAGAGTTAGCGAAAATCTGAGAACACTCTACTGGTAGGTATTTGAACGCTCTATCGAATGGAAGAAACCCGATCAAAATCCGACTGCAAATAAAGTCGCTAGACCTTGCCAAAGATTTGATTCGAAAATTTTCAATAATTTAAAAAATATTGGCAGCATGCCATTTTCATTCTAGAGGTAGATTAAGAATGTGGAAACATGTTTAGATATAAAATTTCATGCCGATATCTCATTTAATAAGAGAGATATTAACGTATGAATATTTAATTAGCTTTGATGACGTCATAGCGAATTTTCCCACGCTCATTGTGACTTTATTTATGGTCCGATTTCAAAAATTTTTCATATTCCAAATCAGACCATTAAAATCTTTCATCCTACTGTCTAAAATCTAAGATTGAAATATTTTTTTTGAAATGAAAACAATCGGGTCAAGGTCAACTTTTTCGGGGTAGAGCTACGAAATTGACGCAGTGACATAAAATCTTGCATCTCCTTTTCTGAATCGAATGCTGAAAATTTCATTCCAATCGGACAAATAATAAGGAAGATATAGCGATTCAAAATTTTGGCGTCGTAGGTGGCGCTGCGCGCTTATAAGCGGTAATTTAGAAAATTAAAAAAATCAAATCTTGAAAATTTAATTTCGAATCGAACACTGAAAACAGAATAGTAATATCTTTAATAATGAGTGATTTCTGAGCCGTCACAAAAAAAAAAACGGATGAAGAATAATAATAATAACTAGAGCTGACCTTGTTGGCGAGCCAACAAGAAGGTTTCACAAGACTCAGATGAAAAAGTTAAGACCAAATGTCTTCGCTTTTTGTTGTTCTGGGATTGAAAATGAAGAATTCAGCATGAAAGATTTTTCTCCGGGGAATAAGAGGAAGAAATATTTTGGGACCACATCCCTTTGTAATCGATTCCAACCATTCCCGATTCGATCGGATGAAAAGTAAGGGAGCTATGACGTCATTTAAATAGTATTACGTCATGTTCAGGAATTTCACACCATGACAAATCCCACTTGTCAGTCGGTAAATATTTTTATTCTGTATCATGCTACCAAATTTCACACCACTAGCTTTATAAATAAGCGAAACACAGCTTCCTGAAGTTGAAAAGTGTATTTTCAGGAATGGTGAAACCATGAATTTTGACGGCAAATATCTCGAAAACGGTAAGAGATATCGAAATTCTGTTGGTACTACGTTGTGTTAAATTTTCACGCAGAATCGATATCAACCATCCCCGATTCGATCCGATGATAAATAAGGGAGATATGACGTCATTTAGAAAAGTATGACGTCATTTTCAGGAATTTGGCTCCATGCCAAATTCCTCTTGTCAGTCGGTAGATATTCTCAATCTCTATCATGCTACCAAATTTCACACCTCTAACTTCCTCAATAAGCGAAACACAGCTTCCTGAATTTGAAAAGTGTGTTTTCAGGAATGGTGAAACCGTGAACTTTGACCGCAAATATCTCGAAAACGGTAAGAGATATCGAAATTCTGTTTCGAGTATTTACCTTTTTACTTTTTCACGCAGAATCGATTCCAACCGTCCCCGCCTCGATCCGATGAAAAATAAGGGAGATATGACGTCATTTACAAAGTATGACGTCATTTTCAGGAATTTGGCTCCATGCCAAATTCCTCTTGTCAGTCGGTAGATATTCTCAATCTCTATCATGCTACCAAATTTCACACCTCTATCTTCCTCAATAAGCGAGCTATAGGCGAAAACATTTCATGAATAATTAATGAGTGTTGATGACGTCACAAACATCACTTTAAAGGGGGTTGTCGTGTTCAAACGCAAATAACTCAAAAACCGTAAGGGTTAGCGAAAATCTGAGAACACTCTACTGGTAGGTATTTAAACGCTCTATCGAATGGAAGAAACCCGATTAAAATCCGACGGCAAATAAAGTCGCTAGACCTTGCCAAAAATTTGATTCGAAAATTTTCAATAATTTCAAAAATATTGGCAGCATGCCATTTTCATTCTAGAGGTAGATTAAGAATGTGGAAACATGTTTAGATATAAAATTTCATGCCGATATCTCATTTAGTAAGAGAGATATTAACGTATGAATATTTAATTAGCTTTGATGACGTCATAGCGAATTTTCCCACGCTCATTGTGACTTTATTTATGGTCAGATTTGAAAAATTTTTCACATTCCAAATCAGACCATTGAAATCTTTCATCCTACTTTCTAAAATCTAAGATTGAAATATTTTTTTTGAAATCAAAACAATCGGGTCAAGGTCAACTTTTTCGGGGTAGAGCTACGAAATTGACGCAGTGACATAAAATCTTGCATCTCCTTTTCTGAATCGAATGCTGAAAATTTCATTCCAATCGGACAATAAATAGCGAAGATACAGGTACCTAAATAAAAAAATTGTAGGTGGCGCTGTGACCTTACAAAGTGAAAGTAGGAAAAAATAAAAAAAATACCTCGGCGGAAATGTGTAAAGAGACGATCCTGAAAATTTGAATGTTCTATCTTAAACCGTATTGGAGAAAACCTCTGTCCACTGCAAAAACGGAAGAAAAATAAAAATAATAATAATAATAATAATAAAAAAAAAAGAATAATCAGAAAAACAATAGGTTTCACAAGTGGAACTTGTGAAACCTAAAAAAAGAAAAATCAGAAAAACAATAGGTTTCACAAGTGAAACTTGTGAAACCTAATAATAATAATAATAATAACTAGAGCTGACCTTGTTGGCGAGCCAACAAGAAGGTTTCACAAGACTCAGATGAAAAAGTTAAGACCAAATGTTTTGGCTTTTTGTTGTTCTTGGATTGAAAATGAAGAATTCAGCATGAAAGATTTTTCTCCGGGGAATAAGAGGAAGAAATATTTTGGGACCACATCCCTTTGTGGGGCCCCAAGGTATGCGGAAAGGACTGTGAAACCGTTAAGTCTGACCGCAAATATCTTAAAAACGGTAAGGGATATGGAAAAAAACTTTAGGTGAATATATACATTTTATTTTTCACGAAGAATCGATTCCAACCATTCCCGATTCGATCGGATGAAAAGTAAGGGAACTATGACGTCATTTAAATAGTATTACGTCATGTTCAGGAATTTCGCACCATGCCAAATCCCACTTGTCAGTCGGTAAATATTTTTATTCTGTATCATGCTACCAAATTTCACACCACTAGCTTTATAAATAAGCGAAACACAGCTTCCTGAAGTTGAAAAGTGTATTTTCAGGAATGGTGAAACCATGAATTTCGACGGCAAATATCTCGAAAACGGTAAGAGATATCGAAATTCTGTTTACACTACATTGATGTTAAATTTTCACGCAGAATGGATTCCAACCATCCCCGATTCGATCCGATGATAAATAAGGGAGATATGACGTCATTTACAAAGTATGACGTCATTTTCAGGAATTTGGCTCCATGCCAAATTCCTCTTGTCAGTCGGTAGATATTCTCAATCTCTATCATGCTACCAAATTTCACACCTCTAACTTTCTCAATAAGCGAAACACAGCTTCCTGAATTTGAAAAGTGTGTTTTCAGGAATGGTGAAACCGTGAACTTTGACCGCAAATATCTCGAAAACGGTAAGAGATATCGAAATTCTGTTGCTGGTTTCAACCTTTTTACTTTTTCACGCAGAATCGATTCCAACCGTCCCCGCCTCGATCCGATGAAAAATAAGGGAGATATGACGTCATTTACAAAGTATGACGTCATTTTCAGGAATTTGGCTCCATGCCAAATTCCTCTTGACAGTCGGTAGATATTCTCAATCTCTATCATGCTACCAAATTTCACACCTCTATCTTCCTCAATAAGCGAGCTATAGGCGAAAACATTTCATGAATAATTAATGAGTGTTGATGACGTCACAAACATCACTTTAAAGGGGGTTGTCGTGTTCAAACGCAAATAACTCAAAAACCGTAAGAGTTAGCGAAAATCTGAGAACACTCTACTGGTAGGTATTTGAACGCTCTATCGAATGGAAGAAGCCCGATCAAAATCCGACTGCAAATAAAGTCGCTAGACCTTGCCAAAGATTTGATTCGAAAATTTTCAATAATTTCAAAAATATTGGCAGCATGCCATTTTCATTCTAGAGGTAGATTAAAAATGTGGAAACATGTTTAGATATAAAATTCCATGCCGATATCTCATTTAGTAAGAGAGATATTAACGTATGAATATTTAATTAGCTTTGATGACGTCATAGCGAATTTTCCCACGCTCATTGTGACTTTATTTATGGTCCGATTTCAAAAATTACTCAGATTCCAAATCAGGCCGTTGAAATCTTTCATCCTATATTATAAAATCTAAGATTGAAATATTTTTTTTGAATTCATAACAATCGGGTCAAGGTCAACTTTTTCGGGATAGAGCTACGAAATTTACGCAGTGACATAAAATCTTGCATCTCCTTTTCTAAATCGAATGCTGAAAATTTCATTCCAATCGGACAATAAATAGCGAAGATACAGGTACCTAAATAAAAAAAATTGTAGGTGGCGCTGTGACCTTACAAAGTGAAAGTAGGAAAAAATAAAAAAAATACCTCGGGGGAAATGTGTAGAGAGACGAACATGAAAATTTGAATGTTCTATCTTAAACCGTATTGGAGAAAACCTCTGTCCACTGCAAAAACGGAAGAAAAATAAAAATAATAATAATAAAAAAAAAAGAAAAATCAGACCAAATGTCTTGGCTTTTTGTTGTTCTGGGATTGAAAATGAAGAATTCAGCATGAAAGATTTTTCTCCGGGGAATAAGAGGAAGAAATATTTTGGGACCACATCCCTTTGTGGGGCCCCAAGGTATGCGGAAAGGACTGTGAAACCGTTAAATCTGACCGCAAATATCTTAAAAACGGTAAGGGATATGGAAAAAAAAACTTTAGGTAAATACATACATTTTATTTTTCACGAAGAATCGATTCCAACCATTCCCGATTCGATCGGATGAAAAGTAAGGGAGCTATGACGTCATTTAAATAGTATTACGTCATGTTCAGGAATTTCGCAATATGCCAAATCCCACTTGTCAGTCGGTAAATATTTTTATTCTGTATCATGCTACCAAATTTCACACCACTAGCTTTATAAATAAGCGAAACACAGCTTCCTGAAGTTGAAAAGTGTATTTTCAGGAATGGTGAAACCATGAATTTTGACGGCAAATATCTCGAAAACTGTAAGAGATATTGAAATTCTGTTGTACTAATTAGGATGTTAAATTTTCACGCAGAATCGATTCCAACCATCCCCGACTCGATCCGATGATAAATAAGGGAGATATGACGTCATTTACAAAGTATGACGTCATTTTCAGGAATTTGGCTCCATGCCAAATTCCTCTTGTCAGTCGGTAGATATTCTCAATCTCTATCATGCTACCAAATTTCACACCCCTAACTTCCTCAAGAAGCGAAACACAGCTTCCTGAAGTTGAAAAGTGTGTTTTCAGGAATGGTGAAACCGTGAACTTTGACCGCAAATATCTCGAAAACGGTAAGAGATATCGAAATTCTGTTTCGAGTATTTACCATTTTACTTTTTCACGCAGAATCGATTCCAACCGTCCCCGCCTCGATCCGATGAAAAATAAGGGAGATATGACGTCATTTACAAAGTATGACGTCATTTTCAGGAATTTGGCTCCATGCCAAATTCCTCTTGTTAGTCGGTAGATATTCTCAATCTCTATTATGCTACCAAATTACACACCTCTATCTTCCTCAATAAGCGAGCTATAGGCGAAAACATTTCATGAATAATTAATGAGTGTTGATGACGTCACAAACATCACTTTAAAGGGGGTTGTCGTGTTCAAACGCAAATAACTCGAAAACCGTAAGAGTTAGCGAAAATCTGAGAACACTCTACTGGTAGGTATTTGAACGCTCTATCGAATGGAAGAAACCCGATCAAAATCCGACTGCAAATAAAGTCGCTAGACCTTGCCAAAGATTTGATTCGAAAATTTTCAATAATTTCAAAAATATTGGCAGCATGCCATTTTCATTCTAGAGGTACATTAAGAATGTGGAAACATGTTTAGATATAAAATTTCATACCGATATCTCATTTAGTAAGAGAGATATTAACGTATGAATATTTAATTAGCTTTGATGACGTCATAGCGAATTTTCCCACGCTCATTGTGACTTTATTTATGGTCCGATTTCAAAAATTTTTCACATTCCAAATCAGACCATTGAAATCTTTCATCCTACTTTCTAAAATCTAAGATTGAAATATTTTTCTTGAACTCAAAACAATCGGGTCAAGGTCAACTTTTTCGGGGTAGAGCTACGAAATTGACGCAGTGACATAAAATCTTGCATCTCCTTTTCTGAATCGAATGCTGAAAATTTCATTCCAATCGGACAATAAATAGCGAAGATACAGGTACCTAAATAAAAAAATTGTAGGTGGCGCTGTGACCTTACAAAGTGAAAATAGGAAAAAATAAAAAAAATACCTCGGCGGAAATGTGTAAAGAGACGATCCTGAAAATTTGAATGTTCTATCTTAAACCGTATTGGAGAAAACCTCTGTCCACTGCAAAAACGGAAGAAAAATAAAAATAATAATAATAACTAGAGCTGACCTTGTTGGCGAGCCAACAAGAAGGTTTCACAAGACTCAGTTGAAAAAGTTAAGACCAAATGTCTTGGCTTTTTGTTGTTCTTGGATTGAAAATGAAGAATTCAGCATGAAAGATTTTTCTCCGGGGAATAAGAGGAAGAAATATTTTGGGACCACATCCCTTTGTGGGGCCCCAAGGTATGCGGAAAGGACTGTGAAACCATTAAATCTGACCGCAAATATCTTAAAAACGGTAAGGGATATGGAAAAAAAAAACTTTAGGTAAATATATACATTTTATTTTTCACGAAGAATCGATTCCAACCATTCCCAATTCGATCGGATGAAAAGTAAGGGAGTTATGACGTCATTTAAATAGTATTACGTCATGTTCAGGAATTTCGCAATATGCCAAATCCCACTTTTCAGTCGGTAAATATTTTTATTCTGTATCATGCTACCAAATTTCACACCACTAGCTTTATAAATAAGCGAAACACAGCTTCCTGAAGTTGAAAAGTGTATTTTCAGGAATGGTGAAACCATGAATTTTGACGGCAAATATCTCGAAAACGGTAAGAGATATCGAAATTCTGTTGTTCTAACTAGGATGTTAAATTTTCACGCAGAATCGATTCCAACCATCCCCGACTCGATCCGATAATAAATAAGGGAGATATGACGTCATTTACAAAGTATGACGTCATTTTCAGGAATTTGGCTCCATGCCAAATTCCTCTTGTCAGTCGGTAGATATTCTCAATCTCTATCATGCTACCACATTTCACACCCCTAACTTCCTCAAGAAGCGAAACACAGCTTCCTGAAGTTGAAAAGTGTGTTTTCAGGAATGGTGAAACCGTGAACTTTGACCGCAAATATCTCGAAAACGGTAAGAGATATCGAAATTCTGTTTCGAGTATTTACCATTTTACTTTTTCACGCAGAATCGATTCCAACCGTCCCCGCCTCGATCCGATGATAAATAAGGGAGATATGACGTCATTTACAAAGTATGACGTCATTTTCAGGAATTTGGCTATATGCCAAATTCCTCTTGTCAGTCGGTAGATATTCTCAATCTCTATCATGTTACCAAATTACACACCTCTATCTTCCTCAATAAGCGAGCTATAGGCGAAAACATTTCATGAATAATTAATGAGTGTTGATGACGTCACAAACATCACTTTAAAGGGGGTTGTCGTGTTCAAACGCAAATAACTCAAAAACCGTAAGAGTTAGCGAAAATCTGAGAACACTATACTGGTAGGTATTTGAACGCTCTATCGAATGGAAGAAACCCGATCAAAATCCGACTGCAAATAAAGTCGCTAGACCTTGCCAAAGATTTCATTCGAAAATTTTCAATAATTTCAAAAATATTGGCAGCATGCCATTTTCATTCTAGAGGTAGATTAACAATGTGGAAACATGTTTAGATATAAAATTTCATGCCGATATCTCATTTAGTAAGAGAGATATTAACGTATGAATATTTAATTAGCTTTGATGACGTCATAGCGAATTTTCCCACGCTCATTGTGACTTTATTTATGGTCCGATTTCAAAAATTTTTCACATTCCAAATCAGACCATTGAAATCTTTCATCCTACGTTATAAAATCTAAGATTGAAATTATTTTTCTTGAACTCAAAACAATCGGGTCAAGGTCAACTTTTTCGGGGTAGAGCTACGAAATTGACGCAGTGACATAAAATCTTGCATCTCCTTTTCTGAATCGAATGCTGAAAATTTCATTCCAATCGGACAATAAATAGCGAAGATACAGGTACCTAAATAAAAAAATTGTAGGTGGCGCTGTGACCTTACAAAGTGAAAGTAGGAAAAAATAAAAAAAATACCTCGGCGGAAATGTGTAAAGAGACGATCCTGAAAATTTGAATGTTCTATCTTAAACCGTATTCGAGAAAACCTCTGTCCACTGCAAAAACGGAAGAAAAATAAAAATAATAATAATAATAATAATAATAATAATAATAAAAAAAAAAAGAAAAATCAGAAAAACAATAGGTTTCACAAGTGAAACTTGTGAAACCTAATAATAATAATAAAAAAAAAAGAAAAATCAGAAAAACAATAGGTTTCACAAGTGGAACTTGTGAAACCTAATAAAAAAAAAAGAAAAATCAGAAAAACAATAGGTTTCACAAGTGAAACTTGTGAAACCTAATAATAATAATAACTAGAGCTGACCTTGTTGGCGAGCCAACAAGAAGGTTTCACAAGACTCAGATGAAAAAGTTAAGACCAAATGTCTTAGCTTTTTGTTGTTCTTGGATTGAAAATGAAGAATTCAGCATGAAAGATTTTTCTCCGGGGAATAAGAGGAAGAAATATTTTGGGACCACATCCCTTTGTGGGGCCCCAAGGTATGCGGAAAGGACTGTGAAACCGTTAAATCTGACGGCAGAAATCTTAAAACGGTAAGAGATATGGAAAAAAAACTTTAGGTGAATATATACATTTTTTTTTAGTCGGTAAATATTTTTATTTTGTATCATGCTACCAAATTTCACACCACTAGCTTTATAAAGAAGCGAAACACAGCTTCCTGAAGTTGAAAAGTGTATTTTCAGGAATGGTGAAACCATGAATTTTGACGGCAAATATCTCGAAAACGGTAAGAGATATCGAAATTCTGTTGGCACCACGTTGATGTTAAATTTTCACGCAGAATCGATTCCAACCATCCCCGATTCGATCCGATGATAAATAAGGGAGATATGACGTCATTTACAAAGTATGACGTCATTTTCAGGAATTTGCCTCCATGCCAAATTCCTCTTGTCAGCCAGTAGATATTTTCAATTTCTATCATGCTACCAAATTTCACACCTCGAACTTCCTCAATAAGCGAAACACAGCTTCCTGAATTTGAAAAGTGTGTTTTCAGGAATGGTGAAACCATGAAGTTTGAGAGCAAATATCTCGAAAACGGTAAGAGATATCGAAATTCTGTTGCTTCTTACTCCCTTTTTACTTTTTCACGCAGAATCGATTCCAACCATCCCCGATTCGATCCGATGATAAATAAGGGAGATATGACGTCATTTACAAAGTATGACGTCATTTTCAGGAATTTGGCTCCATGCCAAATTCCTCTTGTCAGTCGGTAGATATTTTCAATCTCTATCATGCTACCAAATTTCACACCCCTAACTTCTTCAATAAGCGAAACACAGCTTCCTGAATTTAAAAATTGTTTTTTTTTAGGAATGGTGAAACCGTGAACTTTGACCGCAAATATCTCGAAAACGGTAAGAGATATCGAAATTCTGTTGTATAAATTAGGATGTTAAATTTTCACGCAGAATCGATTCCAACCATCCCCGACTCGATCCGATGATAAATAAGGGAGATATGACGTCATTTACAAAGTATGACGTCATTTTCAGGAATTTGACTCCATCCCAAATTCCTCTTGTCAGTCGGTAGATATTCTCAATCTCTATCATGCTACCAAATTTCACACCCCTAACTTCCTCAAGAAGCGAAACACAGCTTCCTGAAGTTGAAAAGTGTTTTTTTTTAGGAATGGTGAAACCGTGAACTTTGACGGCAAATATCTCGAAAACGGTAAGAGATATCGAAATTCTGTTGGCACCACGTTGATGTTAAATTTTCACGCAGAATCGATTCCAACCATCCCCGATTCGATCCGATGATAAATAAGGGAGATATGACGTCATTTACAAAGTATGACGTCATTTTCAGGAATTTGGCTCCATGCCAAATTCCTCTTGTCAGCCAGTAGATATTTTCAATTTCTATCATGCTACCAAATTTCACACCTCGAACTTCCTCAATAAGCGAAACACAGCTTCCTGAATTTGAAAAGTGTGTTTTCAGGAATGGTGAAACCATGAAGTTTGAGAGCAAATATCTCGAAAACGGTAAGAGATATCGAAATTCTGTTGCTTCTAACTCCGGTTTTTACTTTTTCACGCAGAATCGATTCCAACCATCCCCGATTCGATCCGATGATAAATAAGGGAGATATGACGTCATTTACAAAGTATGACGTCATTTTCAGGAATTTGGCTCCATGCCAAATTCCTCTTGTCAGTCGGTAGATATTTTCAATCTCTATCATGCTACCAAATTTCACACCCCTAACTTCTTCAATAAGCGAAACACAGCTTCCTGAATTTGAAAAGTGTTTTTTTTTTAGGAATGGTGAAACCGTGAACTTTGACCGCAAATATCTCGAAAACGGTAAGAGATATCGAAATTCTGTTGTATTAATTAGGATGTTAAATTTTCACGCAGAATCGATTCCAACCATCCCCGACTCGATCCGATGATAAATAAGGGAGATATGACGTCATTTACAAAGTATGACGTCATTTTCAGGAATTTGGCTCCATGCCAAATTCCTTTTGTCAGTCGGTAGATATTCTCAATCTCTATCATGCTACCAAATTTCACACCCCTAACTTCCTCAAGAAGCGAAACACAGCTTCCTGAAGTTGAAAAGTGTGTTTTCAGGAATGGTGAAACCGTGAACTTTGACCGCAAATATCTCGAAAACGGTAAGAGATATCGAAATTCTGTTTCGAGTACTTACCATTTTACTTTTTCACGCAGAATCGATTCCAACCGTCCCCGCCTCGATCCGATGAAAAATAAGGGAGATATGACGTCATTTACAAAGTATGACGTCATTTTCAGGAATTTGGCTATATGCCAAATTCCTCTTGTCAGTCGGTAGATATTCTCAATCTCTATCATGCTTCCAAATTACACACCTCTATCTTCCTCAATAAGCGAGCTATAGGCGAAAACATTTCATGAATAATTAATGAGTGTTGATGACGTCACAAACATCACTTTAAAGGGGGTTGTCGTGTTCAAACGCAAATAACTCAAAAACCGTAAGAGTTAGCGAAAATCTGAGAACACTATACTGGTAGGTATTTGAACGCTCTAACGAATGGAAGAAACTCGATCAAAATCCGACTGCAAATAAAGTCGCTAGACCTTGCCAAAGATTTGATTCGAAAATTTTCAATAATTTCAAAAATATTGGCAGCATGCCATTTTCATTCTAGAGGTAGATTAAGAATGTGGAAACATGTTTAGATATAAAATTTCATGCCGATATCTCATTTAGTAAGAGAGATATTAACGTATGAATATTTAATTAGCTTTGATGACGTCATAGCGAATTTTCCCACGCTCATTGTGACTTTATTTATGGTCCGATTTCAAAAATTTTTCACATTCCAAATCAGACCATTGAAATCTTTCATCCTACTGTCTAAAATCTAAGATTGAAATATTTTTCTTGAACTCAAAACAATCGGGTCAAGGTCAACTTTTTCGGGGTAGAGCTACGAAATTGACGCAGTGACATAAAATCTTGCATCTCCTTTTTTGAATCGAATGCTGAAAATTTCATTCCAATCGGACAAAAAATAGCGAAGATACAGGTACCTAAATAAAAAAATTGTAGGTGGCGCTGTGACCTTACAAAGTGAAAGTAGGAAAAAATAAAAAAAATACCTCGGCGGAAATGTGTAAAGAGACGATCCTGAAAATTTGAATGTTCTATCTTAAACCGTTTTAGAGAAAACCTCTGTCCACTGCAAAAACGGAAGAAAAATAAAAATAATAATAATAATAAAAAAAAAAGAAAAATCAGAAAAACAATAGGTTTCACAAGTGGAACTTGTGAAACCTAATAACTAGAAACGAGCTCGTTGCTAAAGCAACGAGTAGGTTTCACAAGTTAAAGTCGAAGCAGCGAAGCTGAGATCTCCTACTCTAATACAAAATTCTTTTTCACGATCCAGATATCTGATCTTTAGTGATGGTATCCACATTGCGCAATCTACTTGCAGAAATTGTAGGTAACGGCGACTTACATTATACACATTATACTGAAGCCTACATCGCACAATATCGACTACTCTTGACCATATATTTGAAACAAGAAACATGTAGGACAATCACACTTAGTACAATCTGCACGTGTAACCTAGATCTTCAGTCCTTACTGCCCGCTTTATGTTGTTTATTTATTAACTTACGCAAGGTATTTCGCGTGTACAGATGTTTGACCTTGAATCGCTTCTCTGCTGGAATAAACAATTCTCCTCGCGATGAACTTACGCAAGTTATTTCGCGTGTACAGATGTTTGACCTTGAATCGCCACTCTGCTGGAATAAACAATTCTCCTCGCGATGGCCTTTAGTAATGCCGCTTTCCCCAATATACAAAAGAAAGACTTGACAATGTCTCGTATTCCACAGGTAAAGCACTGTAACTGGCGATTAATTCACACACGTTTGAAGTCCTGTATAACAGCGGCGCAGTGCGAGGTATTAAGCAAGGCAAATTCACCGCGCTTCTCTAATGTGTAATGCCGACGCTCGGAGAAGATTTCTTTATAGCCTTGTTCAGCAGTAGCTCGTAGAATGTAAATTTGCTTTTTTTTTTCTTCTTTTTTTTTTTTTTTTTTGTTTTTTTTTGTGGGGGGGGGGGGGGTGGTTTTTTTTTTTTTTTGGGGTTTTTTTTGTTTAAGAATTCGAATGCATAATACTTTCTCAAACTCTATTTTATAGAAAGCACTTTAAATCGCGATTGAATTAATCGCGAGTTACTGCGCCTTGTCCATGGAAGAAGTCCTATATCACAGCGGTGTCGTGCAAGGTATTAAGCAAGGCAAATTGACCGCGCTTCTGAAGATATGTTTATTGCGTTGTTCATCAGTAGAGTGCCCAAAATTTGATTTTTGTTTAAGAAATCGAAATCAAAATGCTTTCTCAAACTCTTGTTTTTATAATTTGTTCATACGACGAATAAAAAATACTTGAAAGTTACGCAAGTAAGATATTTTTATAAAAAAATCTTTAAATTGCTCACTTTCAAATACCGGGAAACATGTTTCATAGTAAAATCGTTACGGAAAATCGTTTCGTAATGTTTTGGAAACTAAAAGACTAAAAATAAGACAGTTTTGAACATTACGTAATTTTTAAAAAACTTTAAATTGAAATAGAGGCCAAACTAAAAGAGATAGATAATATCGGCCGATGAAAGTTCTAAAGATATGAACCTAGAGAACATAACAGTGAAAATTTGAGAGATCTACCATTAAAACTAAAAGCTACATACGCGAAAATCGAAAAATATTAAATCTTACGTAATTCTCTTAAAACGTCGTATATTTCGAAAAATTTTTTCATTAAACGGGAGTATGTGTCTGTGAGAATGAATAGCCGAAAGATGAAATTTCAAAGTAAAGAGTCGGTAGATACCCTCATTCCCTATCATGCTACCAATTTTCACATCTCTACCTTCTTTAATAAGCGAGCTTTAGCTGAAACCATTTCATTAAACATTAATGAACTTTATGTGACGTTGAAAGCATCACTTTAAAGGGGGTTGTCGTGTTTAAACCTAAATAACTCGAAAACGGTAAGAGTTAGCGAAAATTTGATGGCAATGTTATGCATATAAATTTTCGCGCAGAATCGATTGCAACAATCCCCGATTCGATAAGATGAAAATTAATGGAGTTATGACGTCATTTACAAAGTATGACGTCATTTTCAGGAATTTGGTACCATGCCAATTCCCTTTTGTCAGTCGGTAGATATTTGCATTCTCTTTTATGCTACCAAATTTCATACCTCTAGCTTTATCAATAAGCGAGACACAGGTACCTGAAGTTTTAAATTGTATTTTCAGGAAAGGCCAAACACTGAACTTTGACCGCAAATATCTCGAAAACGGTAAGAGATATCGAAATTCTGTTGCTAGTATTTACCATTTTACTTTTTCACGCAGAATCGATTCCAACCGTCCCCGCCTCGATCCGATGAAAAATAAGGGAGATATGACGTCATTTACAAAGTATGACGTCATTTTCAGGAATTTGGTACCATGCCAATTCCCTTTTGTCAGTCGGTAGATATTTGCATTCTCTTTTATGCTACCAAATTTCATACCTCTAGCTTTATCAATAAGCGAGACACAGGTACCTGAAGTTTTAAATTGTATTTTCAGGAAAGGCCAAACACTGAACTTTGACCGCAAATATCTCGAAAACGGTAAGAGATATCGAAAATCTGAGACCAGACCTTTTTCCTTTAACTACTTTTTCACGCAGAATCGATTGCAACAATCCCCGATTCGATACGATGAAAAATAAGGGAGTTATGACGTCATTTAGAAAAGTATGACGTCATTTTCAGGAATTTGGCACCTTGCCAATTCCCTTTTGTCAGTCGGTAGATATTTGCATTCTCTTTTATGCTACCAAATTTCATACCTCTAGCTTTATCAATAAGCGAGACACAGGTACCTGAAGTTTTAAATTGTATTTTCAGGAAAGGCCAAACACTGAACTTTGACCGCAAATATCTCGAAAACGGTAAGAGATATCGAAATTCTGTTGCTGGTATTTACCAATTTTACTTTTTCACGCAGAATCGATTCCAACCGTCCCCGCCTCGATCCGATGAAAAATAAGGGAGATATGACGTCATTTACAAAGTATGACGTCATTTTCAGGAATTTGGCTCCATGCCAAATTCCTCTTGTCAGTCGGTAGATATTCTCAATCTCTATCATGCTACCAAATTTCACACCTCTATCTTCCTCAATAAGCGAGCTATAGGCGAAAACATTTCATGAATAATTAATGAGTGTTGATGACGTCACAAACATCACTTTAAAGGGGGTTGTCGTGTTCAAACGCAAATAACTCGAGAACCGTAAGAGTTAGCGAAAATCTGAGAACACTCTACTGGTAGGTATTTGAACGCTCTATCGAATGGAAGAAACCCGATCAAAATCCGACTGCAAATAAAGTCGCTAGACCTTGCCAAAGATTTGATTCGAAAATTTTCAATAATTTCAAAAATATTGGCAGCATGCCATTTTCATTCTAGAGGTAGATTAAGAATGTGGAAACATGTTTAGATATAAAATTTCATGCCGATATCTCATTTAATAAGAGAGATATTAACGTATGAATATTTAATTAGCTTTGATGACGTCATAGCGAATTTTCCCACGCTCATTGTGACTTTATTTATGGTCCGATTTCAAAAATTTTTCATATTCCAAATCAGACCATTAAAATCTTTCATCCTACTGTCTAAAATCTAAGATTGAAATATTTTTTTTGAAATGAAAACAATCGGGTCAAGGTCAACTTTTTCGGGGTAGAGCTACGAAATTGACGCAGTGACATAAAATCTTGCATCTCCTTTTCTGAATCGAATGCTGAAAATTTCATTCCAATCGGACAAATAATAAGGAAGATATAGCGATTCAAAATTTTGGCGTCGTAGGTGGCGCTGCGCGCTTATAAGCGGTAATTTAGAAAATTAAAAAAATCAAATCTTGAAAATTTAATTTCGAATCGAACACTGAAAACAGAATAGTAATATCTTTAATAATGAGTGATTTCTGAGCCGTCACAAAAAAAAAAACGGATGAAGAATAATAATAATAATAATAATAAGAAAAGACAGTAGAATAATAAAAGGTTTCACAAGTGAAACTTGTGAAACCTAATAATAAGAAAAGACAGTAGAATAATAAAAGGTTTCACAAGTGAAACTTGTGAAACCTAATAAATAAGAAAAGACAGTAGAATAATAAAAGGTTTCACAAGTGAAACTTGTGAAACCTAATAAGAAAAGACAGTAGAATAATAAAAGGTTTCACAAGTGAAACTTGTGAAACCTAATAATAATAATAATAGTAATAAATGCCAACCAGCACGGCTACAAAAGTTTAACCAATACCAGGTTGATTACCCTCGAGCCAGCCAGTTGCTTATAGATTGGTTATGTTTTGTCGTAAAAATAGTATGGTATGTCTAGTAATTAAGTACATTTCCATATTATGCAGGCTAATCGGCGAGATAAAAAAAAACTCGCTTATCGCCTTATGTACTGTATGGGTCTATAGGAGAGCAGAAGATACATGTGTAGCTAAAATGTCAACGGAAGGGATTTTAAAGATTTATACGTCTCCAGTCGACCCTCATGGTGTTTGTGTCTGTTAATCAAGAATAGCGTATAATACATTTTTTAAATCGTTATTTTGGTTTAAAACTTCTTTGCATTTTTAACAAATTGTTTACAAAGCCATTGTGAAATCTGACTGCTACATGACCTCATAAATTACACCTACGCAACGGGTAGATCTGACACAGTAAAGATTACATGTCAAAGTATACCATGACATATGGCTTCATTTTTATACCTTCTCATATCCGACACAGTAAAGGTTACATGTCAAAATATACTGTGGTATAGGGCTTCATTTTATACCTTCTCATATCCGACACAGTAAAGATTACGTGTCAAAGTATACCATGACATAGGGCTTCATTTTATACCGTCTCATATCCGACACAGTAAAGGTTACATGTCAAAGTATACTGTGATATTGGGCGCCATCTTATACCGTCTAATATCCGACACGATGAAGATTACATGTCAAAGTATACGGGGACTTAGGGCTTCGTTTTATACCTTCTCATATCCGACACAATGGTAATTACATATCAAAGTGTACTGTGACATAGGGCTTCAATTTTATACCTTCTCATATCTGACACAGTAAAGTTTACATGTCAGATCGTACGGTGACATTGTTAAGCGCTTGGCTTGCGGCGCCGACGATCCGGGTTCGATTCCCGGATTGCGCCACTATGTTTAAGAGGTTGGTAACCTCCTGCTTTCATGTCGCGATATAACTGAAATATTGTTGAAAGCGACGTAAAACACTAATCCACCAAACCAACGTACGGTGACACAGGGATTCATTTTTTAAAACTATATCATATCCGACATAGTGATGATTACAAATCAAAGTATACCATGACATAGCTAGGGCTTCATTTTATACCGTCTCATATCCGACACAGTAAAGATTACATGTCAAAATATACAGTGACATAGCTAGAGCTTCATTTTATACTGTCTCTTATCCGACACAGTAAAGATTAATCGTCAAAGTATACCATGACATAGGGCTTCATTTTATACCGTCTCATATCCGACACAGTAAAGATCGATTAATCGTCAAAGTATACCATGACATAGGGCTTCAATTTATACCGTCTCATATCCGACACACTAAAGATTACACGTCACAGTATACAGTGACATAGCTAGGGCTTCATTTTATACCGTCTCATATCCGACACAGTAAAGATTACATGTCAAAGTATACCATGACATAGGGCTTCAATTTATACTGTCTCATATCCGACACAGTAAAGATTACATGTCAAAATATACAGTGACATAGTTAGAGCTTCATTTTATACCGTCTCATATCCGACACAGTAAAGATTACACGTCAAAGTATACAGTGACATAGCTAGGGTTTCATTTTATACCGTCTCATATCCGACACAGTAAAGATTACACGTCAAAGTATACAGTGACATAGCTAGGGTTTCATTTTATACCGTCTCATATCCAACACAGTAAAGATTAATCGTCAAAGTATACCATGACATAGGGCTTCATTTTATACCGTATCATATCCGACACAGTAAAGATTACATGTCAGAGTATACAGTGACATCGCTAGGGCTTCATTTTATACCGTCTCATATCCAACACAGTAAAAATCGATTAATCGTCAAAGTATACCATGACATAGGGCTTCAATTTATACCGTCTCATATCCGACACAGTAAAGATTACATGTCACAGTATACAGTGACATAGCTAGGGCTTCATTTGATACCGTCTCATATCCGACACAGTAAAGATTACATGTCAAAGTATACCATGACATAGGGCTTCATTTTATATCGTCTCATATCCGACACAGTAAAGATTACATGTCAAAATATACAGTGACATAGTTAGAGCTTCATTTTATACCCTCTCATATCCGACACAGTAAAGATTACACGTCAAAGTATACAGTGACATAGCTAGGGTTTCATTTTATACCGTCTCATATCCGACACAGTAAAGATTACACGTCAAAGTATACAGTGACATAGCTAGGGTTTCATTTTATACCGTCTCATATCCGACACAGTAAAGATTACATGTCAAAATATACAGTGACATAGCTAAGGCTTCATTTTATACCGTCTCATATCCGACACAGTAAAGATTACATGTCAAACTATACAGTGACATAGCTAAGGCTTCATTTTATACCGTCTCATATCCGACACACTAAAGATTACACGTCACATTATACAGTGACATAGCTAGGGCTTCATTTTATACCGTCTCATATCCAACACAGTAAAGATTACATGTCAAAGTATACCATGACATAGGGCTTCAATTTATACCGTCTCATATCCGACACAGTAAAGATTACATGTCAAAATATACAGTGACATAGTTAGAGCTTCATTTTATACCGTCTCATATCCGACACAGTAAAGATTACATGTCAAAGTATACCATGACATAGGGCTTCATTTTATACCGTCTCATATCCGACACAGTAAAGATTACACGTCAAAGTATACAGTGACATAGCTAGGGTTTCATTTTATACTGTCTCATATCCGACACAGTAAAGATTAATCGTCAAAGTATACCATGACATAGGGCTTCATTTTATACCGTATCATATCCGACACAGTAAAGATTACATGTCAGAGTATACAGTGACATCGCTAGGGCTTCATTTTATACCGTCTCATATCCAACACAGTAAAAATCGATTAATCGTCAAAGTATACCATGACATAGGGCTTCAATTTATACCGTCTCATATCCGACACAGTAAAGATTACATGTCACAGTATACAGTGACATAGCTAGGGCTTCATTTTATACCGTTTCATATCCGACACAGTAAAGATTACATGTCAAAGTATACCATGACATAGGGCTTCAATTTATAACGTCTCATATCCGACACAGTAAAGATTACATGTCAAAATATACAGTGACATAGTTAGAGCTTCATTTTATACCGTCTCATATCCGACACAGTAAAGATTACACGTCAAAGTATACAGTGACATAGCTAGGGTTTCATTTTATACCGTCTCATATCCGACACAGTAAAGATTACGCGTCAAAGTATACAGTGACATAGCTAGGGTTTCATTTTATACTGTCTCATATCCGACACAGTAAAGATTAATCGTCAAAGTATACCATGACATAGGGCTTCATTTTATACCGTATCATATCCGACACAGTAAAGATTACATGTCAGAGTATACAGTGACATCGCTAGGGCTTCATTTTATACCGTCTCATATCCAACACAGTAAAAATCGATTAATCGTCAAAGTATACCATGACATAGGGCTTCAATTTATACCGTCTCATATCCGACACAGTAAAGATTACATGTCACAGTATACAGTGACATAGCTAGGGCTTCATTTGATACCGTCTCATATCCGACACAGTAAAGATTACATGTCAAAGTATACCATGACATAGGGCTTCATTTTATACCGTCTCATATCCGACACAGTAAAGATTACATGTCAAAATATACAGTGACATAGTTAGAGCTTCATTTTATACCCTCTCATATGCGACACAGTAAAGATTACACGTCAAAGTATACAGTGACATAGCTAGGGTTTCATTTTATACCATCTCATATCCGACACAGTAAAGATTACACGTCAAAGTATACAGTGACATAGCTAGGGTTTCATTTTATACCGTCTCATATCCGACACAGTAAAGATTACATGTCAAAATATACAGTGACATAGCTAAGGCTTCATTTTATACCGTCTCATATCCGACACAGTAAAGATTACATGTCAAACTATACAGTGACATAGCTAAGGCTTCATTTTATACCGTCTCATATCCGACACACTAAAGATTACACGTCACATTATACAGTGACATAGCTAGGGCTTCATTTTATACCGTCTCATATCCAACACAGTAAAGATTACATGTCAAAGTATACCATGACATAGGGCTTCAATTTATACCGTCTCATATCCGACACAGTAAAGATTACATGTCAAAATATACAGTGACATAGTTAGAGCTTCATTTTATACCGTCTCATATCCGACACAGTAAAGATTACACGTCAAAGTATACAGTGACATAGCTAGGGTTTCATTTTATACCGTCTCATATCCGACACAGTAAAGATTACACGTCAAAGTATACAGTGACATAGCTAGGGTTTCATTTTATACCGTCTCATATCCGACACAGTAAAGATTACACGTCAAAGTATACAGTGACATAGCTAGGGTTTCATTTTATACCGTATCATATCCGACACAGTAAAGATTACATGTCAGAGTATACAGTGACATCGCTAGGGCTTCATTTTATACCGTCTCATATCCGACACAGTAAAGATCGATTAATCGTCAAAGTATACCATGACATAGGGCTTCAATTTATACCGTCTCATATCCGACACAGTAAAGATTACATGTCACAGTATACAGTGACATAGCTAGGGCTTCATTTTATACTGTCTCATATCCGACACAGTAAAGATTACATGTCAAAGTATACCATGACATAGGGCTTCATTTTATACCGTCTCATATGCGACACAGTAAAGATTACATGTCAAAATATACAGTGACATAATTAGAGCTTCATTTTATACCCTCTCATATCCTACACAGTAAAGATTACACGTCAAAGTATACAGTGACATAGCTAGGGTTTCATTTTATACCGTCTCATATCCGACACAGTAAAGATTACACGTCAAAGTATACAGTGACATAGCTAGGGTTTCATTTTATACCGTCTCATATCCGACACAGTAAAGATTACATGTCAAAATATACAGTGACATAGTTAGAGCTTCATTTTATACCGTCTCATATCCGACACAGTAAAGATTACATGTCACAGTATACAGTGACATAGCTAGGGCTTCATTTTATACCGTCTCATATCCGACACAGTAAAGATTACATGTCAAACTATACAGTGACATAGCTAAGGCTTCATTTTATACCGTCTCATATCCGACACAGTAAAGATTACACATCACATTATACAGTGACATAGCTAGGGCTTCATTTTATACCGTCTCATATCCGACACAGTAAAGATTACATGTCAAAGTATACAGTGACATAGCTAGGGCTTCATTTTACACCGTCGCATATCCAACACAGTAAAGATTACATGTCACAGTATACAGTAACGCTAGGCTTTATATTTTACCGTCTTACATCGAACACAGCGAAGATTACATGTCAAAGTATACTGTAACTAAAGAGCTTTATTTTATACTCTCTCACGTAGTAAACTGTAGCATATCGGGTAGACTGGAAAAACATGACAAACTATAACTAATAACGTAGGTTAAAGGAAAATTTCTTTACCATATTTTCAACTCAAAAAATCCACCTTTTCCAAATTTGTAGAAAGCTTTTGATTTATCTGGCCAACGCACCTAGAATTGAAAACATTTAATTGAAGAAGTTTAGTGTTCACGTTCACATATTGAGTTTTCATTAAAAAGATTACCTGAAGAGTTCCCTTAATAGTCCGAACTTACATTTGCAAGATGACGCGTTATATCCTGATTGTATACGGCAGTTTTAGAAATAATCTGAATGGTTCATTATAAATTCAAACGATATGGAATGAAAATCAATTAAAACTTCATTGTTTTAGTGGGATATAGTGATCTCTGTACATACAGCAACTCTGCCATCCTTTTGAACTCTGAGAACCACGCCAACATTGCCTGGGCCACCATCCTGATTCTTGTATCGCCAGTCCTTTCCTAGAAATACACAATAACCACTCAAAGACACCGAATTGTTTCGAATTCTGATTTGTTCTGACTGGAGTATATGCACATATCGGTTCACCAGAGACATATATACACAGGTCTATATCTCCGGGTTCACGAATATCATTTTCATTTTTTGAAATCCATGAAAGTCCTTCGCGTTACACGTCATTGTAACTGCCACACTAACATGATATACATCATGTAGTGAGTGCCACAGTTATATCGTGGTATATGTCATAGCGAGTGCCACAGTTACATCGTGATATACGTCACAGTAAGTGCCACAGTAACATCGTGATATACGTCATAGTGAGTGCCAAACTAACACTGTGATAAACGTCATAGCGAGTGCCACAGTAACATCGTGGTATACGTCATAGTGAGTGCCACAGTAACATCGTGGTATACGTCATAGTGAGTGCCACAGTAACATCGTGGTATATGTCATAGTGAGTGCCACAGTAACATCGTGGTATACGTCATAGTGTGTGCCAAACTAACATCGTCATATACGTCATAGCGAATGCCACAGTAACATCGTGGTATACGTCATAGTGTGTGCCAAACTAACATCGTCATATACGTCATAGCGAATGCCACAGTAACATCGTGGTATACGTCATAGTGAGTGCCATAGTAACATCGTGGTATACGTCATAGCGAGGGCCACAGTAACGTCGTGTTATATGTCATAGTGAGTGCCACAGTAACGTCATGATATACGTCATGTAGTTTGTGCCATTTTTACATCGTATACGCCATAGTGAGTGCCACGCTTGCATCGTGATATACGTCATAGTGAGTGCCATAGTGACATCGTGGTATACGTCATAGTGAGTGCCATAGTAACATCGTGATATACGTCATAGTGAGTGCCGCAGTCACATCGTGATATACGTCATAGTGAGTGCCACAGTAACATCAAGAGATACGTTATAGAGAGTGCCACAGTAACATCGTGGTATACGTCATAGTGAGTGCCACAGTAACATCGTGGTATACGTCATATTGAGTGCCACAGTAACATCGTGGTATACGTCACATTGAGTGCCACAGTAACATTGTGATATACGTCATAGTGAGTGCCACAATATCATCGTGGTATACATCATAGTGAGTGCCACAGTAACATCGTGATATACGTCATAGTGAGTGCCACAATACCATCGTGATATACGTCATAGCGAGTGCCACAATATCATCGTGGTATACGTCATAGTGAGTGCCACAGTAACATCGTGATATACGTCATAGTGAGTGCCACAATATCATCGTGATATACGTCATAGTGAGTACCACAGTAACATCGTGGTATACGTCATAGTGAGTGCCACAGTAACATCGTGATATACGTCATAGTGAGTGCCACAGTAACATCGTGATATACGTCATAGTGAGTGCCACAGTAACATCGTGGTATACGTCACATTGAGTGCCACAGTAACATTGTGATATACGTCATAGTGAGTGCCACAATATCATCGTGGTATACATCATAGTGAGTGCCACAGTAACATCGTGATATACGTCATAGTGAGTGCCACAATACCATCGTGATATACGTCATAGCGAGTGCCACAATATCATCGTGGTATACGTCATAGTGAGTGCCACAGTAACATCGTGATATACGTCATAGTGAGTGCCATAGTGACATCGTGGTATACGTCATAGTGAGTGCCATAGTAACATCGTGATATACGTCATAGTGAGTGCCGCAGTCACATCGTGATATACGTCATAGTGAGTGCCACAGTAACATCAAGAGATACGTTATAGAGAGTGCCACAGTAACATCGTGGTATACGTCATAGTGAGTGCCACAGTAACATCGTGGTATACGTCACATTGAGTGCCACAGTAACATTGTGATATACGTCATAGTGAGTGCCACAATATCATCGTGGTATACATCATAGTGAGTGCCACAGTAACATCGTGATATACGTCATAGTGAGTGCCACAATACCATCGTGATATACGTCATAGCGAGTGCCACAATATCATCGTGGTATACGTCATAGTGAGTGCCACAGTAACATCGTGATATACGTCATAGTGAGTGCCACAATATCATCGTGATATACGTCATAGTGAGTACCACAGTAACATCGTGGTATACGTCATAGTGAGTGCCACAGTAACATCGTGATATACGTCATAGTGAGTGCCACAGTAACATCGTGATATACGTCATAGTGAGACCATAGTAACATCTTGGTATACGTCATAGCATAGTGAGTGCCATAGTAACATCGTGATATACGTCATAGTGAGTGCCACAGTCACATCGTGATATACGTCATAGTGAGTGCCACAGTAACATCAAGAGATACGTTATAGAGAGTGCCACAGTAACATCGTGGTATACGTCATAGTGAGTGCCACAGTAACATCGTGGTATACGTCATATTGAGTGCCACAGTAACATCGTGGTATACGTCATATTCAGTGCCACAGTAACATCGTGATATACGTCATAGTGAGTGCCACAATATCATCGTGGTATACGTCATAGTGAGTGCCACAGTAACATCGTGATATACGTCATAGTGAGTGCCACAATATCATCGTGATATACGTCATAGCGAGTGCCACAATATCATCGTGGTATACGTCATAGTGAGTGCCACAGTAACATCGTGATATACGTCATAGTGAGTGCCACAATATCATCGTGATATACGTCATAGTGAGTGCCACAGTAACATCGTAGTATACGTCATATTGAGTGCCACAGTAACATCAAGAGATACGTTATAGTGAATTCCACATTAATATTGTGATAAACGTCATAGTGAGACCATAGTAACATCTTGGTATACGTCATAGCATAGTGAGTGCCACAGTCACATCGTGATATACGTCATAGTGAGTGCCACAGTCACATCGTGATATACGTCATAGTGAGTGCCATAGTCACATCGTGGTATACGTCATAGTGAGTACCACAGTAACATCGTGGTATACGTCATAGTGAGTGCCACAGTAACATCGTGGTATACGTCATATTCAGTGCCACAGTAACATCGTGGTATACGTCATATTGAGTGCCACCATATCATCGTGGTACACGTCATAGTGAGTGCCACAATATAATCGTGGTATACGTCATAGTGAGTGCCACAGTAACATCGTGGTATACGTCATAGTGAGTGCCACAGTAACATCGTGATATACGTCATAGTGAGTGCCACAATATCATCGTGATATACGTCATAGCGAGTGCCACAATATCATCGTGGTATACGTCATAGTGAGTGCCACAGTAACATCGTGATATACGTCATAGTGAGTGCCACAATATCATCGTGATATACGTCATAGTGAGTGCCACAGTAACATCGTGGTATACGTCATATTGAGTGCCACAGTAACATCAAGAGATACGTTATAGTGAATTCCACATTAATATTGTGGTATACGTCAAAGTGAGAGCCACAGTAACATCGTGGTATACGTCATAGTGAGTGCTAAAATAACATTGTGGTAAATACCACTGTGAAAGAAATATGTCACTGTGAATGCCACAGTCACATCGTGGTATACGTCATAGCGAGTGCCACAGTTACATCGTGGTATACCTCATTGTTAGTGCCACAGTAAAATCGTGGTATACATCATAGTGAGTGCCAGAGTAACATCTTGGTATACGTCATAGCATAGTGAGTGCCATAGTAACATCGTGGTATACGTCATAGTGAGTGCCACAGTAACATCGTGATATACGTCATAGTGAGTGCCACAATATCATCGTGGTATACGTCATAGTGAGTGCCACAGTAACATCGTGATATACGTCATAGTGAGTGCCACAGTAACATCGTGGTATACGTCATAGTGAGTGCCACAGTAACATCGTGATATACGTTATAGTGAGTGCCACAATATCATCGTGGTATACGTCATAGTGAGTGCCACAGTAACCTCGTGATATACGTCATAGTGAGTGCCACAGCAACCTCATGATATACGTCATAGTGAGTGCCAAAGTAACACTGTGATATACGTCATAGTGAATACCACAGAAACATCGTGGTACTTACTAGTATACGTCATAGTGAGTGCCACAGTAACATCGTGATAAACGTCATAGTGATTGCCACAGTAACATCGTGGTATACGTCATAGTGAATACCACAGAAACATCGTGGTACTTACTAGTATACGTCATAGTGAGTGCCACAGAAACATCGTGGTATACGTCATAGTGAGTGCGAAAGTAACATCGTGTTATACGTCATAGTGAGTGCCACAGTAACATCGTGATATACGTCATAGTGAGTGCCATAGTAACATCGTGATAAACGTCATAGTGAGTGCCGCAGAAACATCGTGGTATACGTCATAGTGAGTGTCACAGTAACATTGATATACGTCATAGTGAGTGCCATAGTAACAACGTGGTATACGTCACATTGAGTGCCACAGTAACACCAAGAGATACGTCATAGTGAGTGCCACAGTAACATCGTGGTATACGTCATAGTGAGTGCCACAGTAACATCGTGATATACGTTATAGTGAGTGCCACAGTAACATCGTAGTATATGTCATAGTGAGTGCCACAGTAACATCGTGATATACGTCATAGTGAGTGCCACAGTAATATCGTGATATACGTCATAGCGATTGCCACAGTAACATTGTTGTATACGTCAAAGTGATTGTCACAGAAACATCGTTGTATACGTCAAAGCCATTGCCACAGTAACATCGTGATATACGTCATAGTGAGTGCCACAGTAACTTCGTCATATACGTCATAGTGAGTGCCACAGTAACATGGTGATATACGTCATAGCGAGTGCCACAGCAACCTCATGATATACGTCATAGTGAGTGCCACAGAAACATCGTGGTATACGTCATAGTGAGTGCCACAGCAACCTCATGATATACGTCATAGTGAGTGCCACAGTAACATCGTGATATACGTCATAGCGAGTGCCACAGTAACATCCTGATATACGTCATAGTGAGTGCCACAATATCATCGTGATATACGTCATAGTGAGTGCCACAATAACATCGTGGTATACGTCATAGTGAGTGCCACAATATCATCGTGATATACGTCATAGTGAGTGCCACAGCAACCTCATGATATACGTCATAGTGAGTGCCAAACTAACACTGTGATATACGTCATAGTGAGTGCCACAATATCATCGTGGTATACGTCATAGTGAGTGCCATAGAAACATCGTGATATACGTCATAGTGAGTGCCACAATATCATCGTGATATACGTCAGGGAGTGCCACAGTAACATCGTGATATACGTCATAGTGAGTGCCACAGAAACATCGTGATATACGTCATAGTGAGTGCCACAATATCATCGTGATATACGTCAGTGAGTGCCACATTAACATCGTGATATACGTCATAGTGAGTGCCACAGTAACATCGTGATATACGTCATAGTGAGTGCCACAGTAACATCGTGATATACGTCATAGTGAGTGCCACAATATCATCGTGATATACGTCAGTGAGTGCCACATTAACATCGTGATATACGTCATAGTGAGTGCCACATTAACATCGTGGTATACGTCATAGTGAATACCACAGAAACATCGTAGTACTTACTAGTATACGTCATAGTGAGTGCCACAGAAACATCGTGGTATACGTCATAGTGAGTGCGAAAGTAACATCGTGTTATACGTCATAGTGAGTGCCACAGTAACATCGTGATATACGTCATAGTGAGTGCCACATTAACATCGTTGTATACGTCATAGTGAGTGCCACAGTAACATCGTTGTATACGTCGTTGTGAGTGCCACAATATCATCGTGATATACGTCATAGCGAGTGCCACAATATCATCGTGATATACGTCATAGTGAGTGCCACAAAATCATCGTGATATACGTCAGTGAGTGCCACATTAACATCGTGATATACGTCATAGCGAGTGCCACAATATCATCGTGATATACGTCATAGTGAGTGCCACATTAACATCGTTGTATACGTCATAGTGAGTGCCACAGTAACATCGTTGTATACGTCGTTGTGAGTGCCACATTCATATCGTGGTATACGTCATAGTGAGTGCCACAGTAAGATATATATATCGCAATTATTTCTCCTTACATTATGAAAAATGACTAATCAGGTTATTACAAAATAATTATTCTAATTTTTGAGAGCGCCAGTCTTTAGACAGGTGAAACTTTTACAAAATGCACCTGCTAGATGTGCACTTGTACAAACATTTAATGGATTATTTATAGTCTTCAATTATACTTATGTAAACTTGATATATTTCTATCTATTCCGTTCCATTCTTTTACATTTGTAACTGTATACATGAATTCTACTACACTGAAAATGTAAGTTTAAAAATAAATGAATTGATTGGTATTGAATATACTCTGATATGTTGATAAATATATATACATATATATAACCATAAATGTAACAGATCATTTTACCTCTCTGGACAAGGCATCCCACGGCAATAAGTTCATCTTTAAGGATTCGTGGCTCTTCCACCGGAAGCACATCGTAACCAAACGCTTGATGATATTTGTAAATGTTCACATGATTGTTGCGATCCCATTTTACCCAAAGTTGTCCTTAATTGAAATCAAAATAATTTCATAATATTTTTGAATGCTACGCTTACAATTGCAAAATATTTCCTCATGAAAAACATTATTTGGCAATTCTTTAATTATCTACTCTTTGGAATGCAATGAAATCCAAACCGTCTTTAACGTGCCATGCATACCACAACACGGCGCCTCGGTTTTTACTGTCTCATCCGAAAAACAGGACACCGGCATGACCACAGCGGGACTCGAACCCCGGCCTACCGATCAGGAGTCCGGCGCAATACCACTAGGCCACACCGGCTTACGATACGTATGATCATGTCCGTACTGGTTTATTTAAGTTCACGAGAATCCTTGCTCGAAAATCAGTAACCGGTAACGCCAGCGTTATCACTGATATAATGATGAATGACATTAAAGGTGAATTAATGGGGACAGCTACGATTCACTGGTCACGAGACATAACAAATATAATGGAAAAAAAGGAGGGGTGAGGACTGATTCCATATTTCGCTTGACCTATATGTATTGTCACCAAACCGTGCGGTAGTCTCTAAAAACAGAATTCCACTTTATGGTCACAGGAGGGGTCAAAAAGAGGTCAAGAGTCAATACAAAGGTGAAGGGGTCAATAAAAAGGCCATCCCAAGGTCAAGGGGTCAACCATGGGGTCAACAAAGACGTCACAACCGGAAGTCACATGATTTTGAATGCCGGCCGCCGATTGGTCGAAAGTTTCTCGCGCGGGAAATTCGAAAAGTGTTCTGAGGTGCCCCACTAGACTACATTAGACATTAATTTCTTAGATAATTTCCAAGTTTTTCCTACTTTAATATACTTATTATGGCGAATAATGCTTGACCTCGAATGACGTAACTATAATGTTTTATAGAAACATGAATCGCGCAAACAAGTTTAATTAAACTAAATGTCAAGATAAATACAGCTGAATTAAGACACTATTCAGAAATCATGTCCATGGGATCTAAATCTCTAAGTGCGCTGAAGAGAACATGATTCCAAACTTCAAATGTCAGTATAAAACAATACTGTTCACATCCAGACTTATCTGCTCGCTTTATTCTAACATCTGAGTGTCTGCGTCAACGCACAGTGCCATAGCTTACACATATAAAATAATGTTTTATTTGTAGTAGTAGTAGTACCTTCTGAATGACCGACAACAGTACCAGGTCCTTCAGCGTCTTGATTCCCCCAATCCCAGTCTGGACCACGTCTTACCCTTGATCCTAAGGGAAGTAAATCAGGATCGTTACTCTCTGCGTGTTTATTTTCTCCACTTGAGTCTTTTTCACTTAAGAATTTGCTTAAGTCCATAATGTCTTCCTGTAATAAAGATAATGAGTTTCAGCTTAATAAGATAAACAAGAGGCCCAAGTGGGCCTATATCACTCACCTGAGTACCTAGATGATCAGTCATGCATGAAGGAAGAATTCATTTATTTTTGCATTAATGTGACGAAGTCAACACAGATGTTGAAAATATTTCAAATTTTATTTCAGGCTAGAATAAAAAACAACACTTTTTTGCACATCCATTCAGGTGATTTTCATATTAAGCATTTCCTTTGTCTCTGCAAGAAGTCATTCAGGGCAACAAGTTAGTCATTTTCTTTAGGTGGGGCCTTTTGTTGACTGATTTCAAGTATGGGTCATGAACAACAATTGTTTCAAATATTGTCCAGATCTAACTTAAAATTGCCTATTTCATATGTTGAGTGTTGAGAAACATCTAAAAACTTATTTAGATGTGTAAAGAAATGAAAAAAAAATTTTGACCACAGCTGGATTTGAACTGCTACTCTCCATATTTCAATTACCAAGTGGTATATGTACCATTGTGAGGACTGCTGTTTAGACATGGTGGCATTATCTGTTAACCAATTTAGATGAAATTTACCAAATTGATAGAGGACCTTTAGTACTTCATGTATTCCATGTTTCATTAAAATCTTTCATGTGGTATAACAGCAGAAGTGGAAAATGTCATTGAATTGTTCCTATACACTCTCATTTGGAAGTCTTAAAAATTCATAGAAAATCCAAAAATTGAGATATTGACAAAATTCTTTCAAAGTGACAATCCTTACCATAATTATGATCACAATAGTCCATAAGAAATCATCATTATCAATTAACTAGGAAATATGACACTTTTTTTCTGCATTGAATCACCAAGTCCAAAGAAACGTCGAAAAAAAATTCTAAAATTTGATTTTGGAAGGGAACCAAAATGACAATACGTCTTCACTCATCCCTCTAGATCATTTCTATGCATTTTGTTTGTCTCTGTATTCAGCCCGTATAAAAAAGAATATTGTTAAAGGAGGGAACTCTTTTGTGACCTACTTTTGACTATGAAGGCGCCACCTGTAAAGAGGTCTGGACGAAAACAACAGAATTTGAAGAGGATCATAAGTGACTTATTTCTACCAAGATTTATTAAAATCCTTCATACAGTTTTCTAGAAAAAAAAGTGGTGAAAATGTGAAAAAGTTAACGACGGACGACAAACGGCGCACTATGACTATAGCTCACTTGAGCCTTTGGCTCAGGTGAGCTAAAAACAGAATTTGAAGGTCGTATTCGAAGATAGGCATTGTCAACTTTAAGTACATGTAAATGAAAATTGAAATTTTGTGAAATACAGAAATGATCTATGAGAGACAGTTCAATTAGCTTCGCATGCAACAAGGAAACGTAGTTGTTTCATCAAATAAAAGAAAGGAAAATCCTGTATGACAAAAGTCTCCACGGACATGTAGAGCAAAGAAAAAAAAGCGCATAGAATGACAACACAAACACATTCGATTGTAAAGCAGCTGCGGTAATGAAGGACTGTTGAATGGACAAATCGTCACTGAATTGGTGCGGAGCCATCTTCCCACTCACCACGAAAACAATTAACTAGAACTGTCCTAACAGGACCGATACCCAGAGGCAGCAATGCTGTACAAAACTCTGCTTATAGGCTCCTAGTGACCATGGATATATAATTTTGGGTTAATGTTACGAAACACCATTGTGTTATGGGTAACCATAGTGATATCCTATCATTGAATATCACGAGTCTATAATGAGAAACCATTAACTGTACACCCCGGAAACCATTAACTGTACATCCCGCAAACCATTAACTGTACACCCCGGAAACCATTAACTGTACACCCCGCAAACCATTAACTGTATACCCCACAAACCATTAACTGTACACATCGGGGAAACCATAAATTGTACACCCCAAACCCCGGAAACCATTAACAGTACACCCCAAACCCCGGAAACCATTAACTGTACACCCCGGAAACCATTAACTGTACACCCCACACCCAGAAATCATTAACTGCTCACCCTGGAAATCATTAACTGTACATCCCGGAAACCATTAACTGTATACCCCACAAACCATTAACCGTACACCCCGGAAACCATTAACTACATTCCGGAAACCATTAACTGTACACCCCACACCCGTAAATCATTTACTGTACACTCCGGAAACCATTAACTGTACACCCCGGAAACCATTAACTGTACTTCCGACACCCCGGAAACCATTAACTGTTCACCATGCAAACCATTAACGGTTCACCCCGGAAACTATTAAATGTACACCCCAGAAATCATTAACTGTACACCCCGGAAACCATTAAATGCACACACCACACCCTGGAAACCATTAGCTGTACACCCCGAAAACCATTAAATGCACACACCACACCATGGAAACCATTAACTGTACATCCCGGAAAAGGTTTTGATACAAAGTCTTGCGGCAGTGGAGTGAGTTTTACTTAAGGTCGTAATTTAGGCGTAGACGTAGGCGTAAAATTTCCGTCTAAATTTACGTGTACGTCAATTGACTTTTTCTTGAAGTCCATGTTCATACGTAATTACATATGGAAAACGTTGTAAAAGGTTTTCGTTACGTTTAGAACTCCTTCGAGAGGAGAAAAATATTCCTTAGCAGAGTTTACGTCTACGTCTATGTTTGGGATTACGACCGTTAGTAAAACTCACCCTTGACCTTTGATTTATAAGGATTCTCCTTAGGTCATGCATATCTAATATTCCAAGTATTATAACATACGAGTGAAAAACAACCAACTTAATGCGGATAACTAATTTCAGACAAAGAACCATAACTCTGGCAAATGTAGGGAAAGTCGGCATGTAGTGTATTTTAGAACAACATTACATATATATATGATTCAAATCCCTTATCATGAAAGTACAAGGGTAGCGTGAAAAAAAATCTGAAAAACATAAGTCTACAGATAGACGAAAAGGCAATCTGGAAAACACAAGTGTCTACAGACAGACGAACAGGCAATCTAATTCCAGTATAATTATCAACAACCTTTGTCGCAAAACAGGCATTTAGTTCTTTGATATACGTCTGATAATAAATTTCTGCTTCTCTGATAATAAATACCGTATCAGCATCGCCTGGCCCCACACCTCTTAAACCCCCTTTAATGGCCGCTATCATGGACTCGTCCGCATCATCAAGGCTCACATGCTCCTTTATATTTAGTGCTATTCCCTGAATAAAACATGCACTGATAATATGCACTCCCAAGCATAGCTGAAATCTTTGTTATAGTTCATATGCATAGTACATTAGAAATCTTGAGTATCAACATATATCGCGATATTAAAATATGATCTTCTATAACGTCTTTTAAAGCATACTTTTTCTTGAATGATTTTAATTCAATGTAACTTGAACATGTCTCTGTCATCATGCTTACAAACATTAACTTATATATATATATATATATATCAAGATCAGGACATATAATATCATAATGGTACATTAAAGTTAATGGGTCTATTGGCAATAGAAAAAGTAATGATTAAATTTCACGTTTTCGCAATCCTCTATTTTCTTAGACATAGTAAACAAACTCTTGCCATGAACCTACAATAGAATTAAGACATTACCATGCTTTGTGTCATTCTAATTAACTTGTGAATGTCATCGCCTTTGTATATTTTTCCATTTGAACTCGCTGAAATAGCTTTCATATGTACCTGAATTAAAACGAAAAGGATTTTATATTAACGAAAATGTAAACTGTTTTGTTTGCTGTCTTTTCTTTGGTTATATTGGAGTTGAAGTTTTTAACACTGTTCTTTAGATGATCTTATTTTAATATGTATTAGTCCGAAATGTCAGACCCAAGCATTAGACTTGGGACTGAATTCCTCCCATGGAGAGAATCGGCGGAAAATGAAAATTGAAACATTTGTCAGTAGAATATTCACTTTGTCATTTACTTGTTTACATCATAATGCTTCTACATCAGAAAGCCCGACAAAAGTTGTAGCAGGCGATTTTAAACATTTTAGCCGAATGTTCCCACGATTTCTATCTTAGGTTATGATGAATTTAAATGAAATAAGAAGAAATTTGGCAACAGATTGTTACAAATCATTTGCTTCAGGATTTATATCGAATGACAAAGCAAATTGTGTGTAATAAAAGTTTTAATTTTTTAAAAACTCCCTGTCGATTTTCTCTACCGGAGGTCTCACGCTTCGGTCTGACATTTCGGACTAAATGTGAATCATCAATTTGAACTTTTTATAAGTAAAAATATTTTTCGCTGTAACACCGTACCGGACCATATGTAAACTTACTTTGAAACACACAATATAATTATAACGCCGTCTCGGATCATTGTAACACCGTACCGGATCACACAAAAACCTATTCTACACACAATAATTGTAACACCGTACTGGTTCACATATAACCCTATTCTGTAACACACACAAACTGTAACACCGTACAGGATCACATAAAAGTTTATTCTACACACAATAACTTAAACACCTTACTGGTTCACATATAAGCCTAGCTTTTCAGTAACACATGATAACTGTAACACGATATCGCATCACATACAAACATTTTCTGTAACACACGATGACTGTAACACCATACAGGATTACATGTAAGACTACTATGTAACACAATGTCTGTAACATCGTACCGAATCACATACAAATATATTCTGTAACATTCAATAACTGTAACAACGTACCGTGTCACATATGAACCTATTCAGTAATACACAATATAACTATAACGCCGTCTCGGATCACTGTAACACCGGACCGGATCACATAACAGCCTATTTTACACAGAATAACGGGAAAAATCGTACCCAATCACAGACAAACCTATTCTGTAACACAATAACGGAAAAAAAACACCGTACTGGACAACATATACGGTTATTCTGTAAGACACAATAACAGTAACGCGGTACCTGACTACATGTAGATCAATCTGATTAAAACCATATCTTTATTCCGCTTCTCTATTTGTCGTATTGCGGATAAAGATCTGGCGAAACCCAGTAAGAAGTCATGTTCTGATGAAAATCTGATGACGTCTCAGTCACCGAAATCGTTATTTCCCATAGCCAATTAATGACTCGGCTAAGCGCGTGCAATTGACGCAATATATAACAACAACTGTTCAAAAACTACCTTGTAGGTCACGCATGCTGGGAATGTTAATTTCATTCCTAGGAATTTGGAGCCGATCCACTGATTGACTGAAAATCAGAGTTCACCGGAACATGACCTCTTACGGGGTTTCGCCAAATCTATATCCGCAGTGGTACAAATAGAGAAGCGGAATAAAGATATGGTTTTAATCACACTGCGGACTACATATAAGGCTATTCTGTAACACACAATAACTGTAACGACATACCGGATCACATATAAATCTATTCTGTATTACACAATAATTGTAACACGATATCAGATCAGATATGATCCTATTCTGTAACACACAATACCTGTAACACGATATCAGATCAGATATGAACCTATTCTGTAACACACAATAACTGTAACACGATATCAAATCAGATATGATCCTATTCTGTAACACACAATAACTGTAACACGATATCAGATCACATATAAACCTATTCTGTAACACACAATAATTGTAACACGATATCAGATCAGATATGATCCTATTCTGTAACACACAATAATTGTTACACGATATCAAATCAGATATGATCCTATTCTGTAACGCACAATAACTGTAATACGATGTCAGATCAGATATGATCCTATTCTGTAACACACAATAATTGTAACACGATATCAGATCAGATATGATCCTATTCTGTAACGCACAATAACTGTAACATGGTATCAGATCACATATAAACCTATTCTGTAACACACAATAACTGAAACACGATATCAAATTAGATATAATCCCATTCTGATATGTCAGATCAGATATGATCCTATTCTGTAACGCACAATAATTGTAACACGATATCAGATCAGATATGATCCTATTCTGTAACACACAATAACTGTAACACGATATCACATCACATATAAACCTATTCTGTAACACACAATAATTGTAACACGATATCAGATCAGATATGATCCTATTCTGTAACACACAATAACTGTAACACGATATCACATCACATATAAACCTATTCTGTAACACACAATAATTGTAACACGATATCAGATCAGATATGATCCTATTCTGTAACGCACAATAACTGTAACACGATATCACATCACATATAAACCTATTCTGTAACACACAATAACTGTAACACGATATCAAATTAGATATAATCCCATTCTGATATGTCAGATCAGATATGATCCTATTCTGTAACGCACAATAACTGTAACACGATATCAGATCACATATAAACCTATTCTGTAACACACACTAATTGTAACACGATGTCAGATCAGATATGATCCTATTCTGTTACACACAATAACTGTAACACGATATCAGATCAGATATAATCCTATTCTGTAACACAAACTGATTGTAACACGGTATCGGATTACATATTTAAGAAATGAATCCTATATTTTTTGGTTGATTGTGGTATCAACCTAAAATTTGGACGGAAAACTGCATGAATGTGCTTCGTGCACTGATGCAGTTTTCCGTCCAAATTTTAGGTTTATACCTCAATCAGCCAAAAAAAAAAAATAAAAGATAGGATTTATTTCTTATCATTTTATTTAGCTTATATAATGAAGCAAAATTTAATAAGTGTCCAATAAACATAATTTATTATGGCACTACATTACTTTTTCTATCTCGATACATGTGACTTGATCGCGTAGTAATACAATGACAGGGTAAACTACATTTTGAAGTCAGTAATGGCGGCTAACACGAAATTCGATAATTTGATCCTAATGTCCATTGAAAAGATTAGAAGCGAAATAGAATGGACAACTATTAAAAACACGACTTAATTAAACATGCATATGAGGATGATAATCTGTTACCTAAGGTATTTATATTTTAAATGCCATTAGTATTTTTAGAAATGCAATATATATTGACTGGTGCACGTGCGTGTCACAAGGTGGAAAGAGTAGGCTCATCCCCTGAGTCAATGACTTATCTTGGAGGCAGCACCTGTTTTGGTGCCCGTAGAAATTACAGTTATCAACGTCCATTGTAAAACGATCGGCTAGTAGAAGACGAGTACTGGTTTTGTTTTTTAATTGACTACATGTATTTCTAAACAGCACTGTACTGTAGCCTAATTGATAGACCTAGAGGAACGTAGCACCGGCAATTGTGGAATATCTTACTCAAAATTTTGTTGATGCAGAAATGAACTCAATTTTTTAACCAATCAGATTCGCCACAAAACCATCAACACAAAGAAAACAGTGATTCCCGTGTTGTTAATCAATTTAATAAAATTGTTTCGTTATCTATAAAGAATTCAAAGTACAAAAGAAATCGCACTTCACTTCAGAAACTATTAAATATAAAATATAATTTCTTATTCTTATTCAACAAAAAAGTAAAATATAACTAGGTCTATCAATAAGGCTACAGTACAGTACACTGGCACTGTACAATGCTGTTTAGAAATGCATGTAGTCAAGTACAAAACAAAAACAGAACTGGCCGAACGTTTGACAATGGACTTTGATAACTGTAATTTCTACGTTATCATACCCTACTAGGCAAACAGAACGGACACCAGAGCAGTTACTGCCTCCTATCCAAGTCCTTGAGCCTACTCTTTCCACCTTATTACACGCACGTGCACCAGTCAATATACATTGCATTTCTAAAAATACTAATAGCATTTGAAATATAAATACCTTAGGTAACAGATTATCATCCTCATATGCATGTTTCATTAATTCCTGTTTTTAATAGTTGTTCATTCTAGTTCACTTCTAATATTTTCAAAGGACACTAGCATCAAATTTTCGAATTCCGTGTTAGCCGCCATCACTGACTTCAAAATGTTGTTTACCTTGTCATTGTATTACTACGCAATCAAGTCACATGTATCAGAGATAAAAAGTTATGAAGTGCCATAATAACTTATGTTTAGTGGACACTTACTAAATTTTTGTTTTCATATATGAGATAAATAAAATGATAAGAAATGAATCCAATATTTTTCGGCTGATTGAGGTTTAAACTTAAAATATGGACGGAAAACTTCTGCATCAATGTGCTTCGCGCATACATAAGCATTTTGGATTTGTTGCCAGCTTCCGACTTACATCGTTGTCACATCCTATCGGATAGCAGTATATTCGTAAGTTCCTCATTGCAATGTCTCTGCTCGTCTCTGAGATCGTCATGTGTATCTAAATAGGAAATTTGAGAAATTCCATTATTCATTAAAAGAATTATTATTGATGTATATTAAACGTACTAGCACAGTTTACAAGTGTATATTGCACATAATAGCACAGTTTATTAAGCCTATATTAAACATAATAACAGAGTTTACAAGTGTATATTAAACGTAATTACACACTTTACAGTTTAGGTTAACACATAAGATACACATCTAAATCTTATTTTTTAGTATGACGGTTCCAAGAGAGTTTAATGGTGTTGAAAATATATCCACAGACAATTAATATCTCTCATGAAGGCGCAAATTCAAATATATAGTAATAAGCCACGATAAAACTTATTTTTTTAGGAAAAATTCTGATTCCAAAAATAAATACACTGAAACAGATGTTCAACTTTCTTATCGATAACATTTTTGTGGTGTTTGGAGGTAAGGTTTTTCAACAAATTGTCGGCATTCCAATGGGCACTAACTGTACTCCGCTTCTGGTTGACATATTCCTTTGCTCATACGAAGCTGAATTCATTCAGGCTTTGCTTTCACAAGGAAAAAAACAATTGGCTCTTGGCTTCAATTTTACTTACAGATATATAGATGACTTGCTTTCAATTAATAATCCTTCATTCGCGGATTACCTTAGCATCATCTATCCAAGTGAACTGGAGGTCAAAGAAACCACAGAAAGTAGTAATTCTACTTCGTATTTAATTATTATGTTGTCTTTCGACATTAATGGTCAATTGAATACCTCACTCTATGACAAACGTGACGATTTTAATTTCGCTATCACAAACTTTCCTTTCATAAGTAGCAACATTCCATCCTCGCCCGCATACGGCGTATTCATATCTCAGTTAATACGTTATTCCAGAGCATGTTCAAATTACAATTACTTTGTTCTGAGGGCTAGGCGACTTTCAGTTAAGCTGCTCAACCAGGGTTATACTTGTGCTAGACTAGCAACGTCACTGAGGAAGTTCTACGGTCGTTACGAGACTCTTATTACTCCATATAATATCTCGTTATCCAGACTTTTAAATGATATTCTGGACTGAGACCGATTCCGATCATTTTACACAGATTTGACACCTTTTATGTCTGTTAGAGGAACTTGGATTACACTCTGCACCTGGAAATCCAGCATACACACAAACAAATTTATCTATTTCTGAAATACTTCAAAACCACAAATCTGTCTTCGAGTCTTTTGGAATTACCACGACAAACTCTGACCTTGAATTACCTTATATTTATTGGATTCCAAAAATGCACAAAACCCCTTACAAACATCGTTTCATTGCTGGTTCTTCCAAGTGTACCACCAAACCTCTATCCATATTGCTAACGAAGATATTGACACACATCAAGCATGGTCTTCAAATTCACTGTGATACTGCATACTCCAGAAGCGGAATAAATCAGATGTGGATCCTCAAGAATTCTAAAGAACTTTTAGAGAATCTAAAATCTCCGAAATTTAATAATATTTTCAGCATCAAATCTTTTGACTTCTCCACGCTCTACACTACAATTCCACATCAAAAGCTAAAAAACAGACTTGCTACAATTATTCGAAATTCTTTTTTCCATAAAAATGGAAATCGTAGATATAAATATCTTGTCATTGGGCGGGAAGATACATATTTTGTAAAAGAACACTCTGATGCAAAACACAAGTATACCGAAGATCAAATCATCACAATGCTGGAATTTTTAATAGACAATATTTTCGTGGTGTTTGGAGGGAACGTTTTTCAGCAAATCATTTGCATTCCCATGGGAACTAACTGCGCCCCTCTTCTTGCTGACATTTTCTTGTATTCGTATGAGGCAGAATTTAGTCAAAACATGCTCTCGACAGGCAAAAATGCCTTGCATCTCAGTTTAATTTTACGTATAGATATATAGACGACGTATTGTCAAACAATAATCCTAACTTTAAGGATTACATACATGAAATCTATCCCCATGAACTTGAGATAAAAGAGACAACCGAGAGCAATAATTTCGCTTCGTATCTGGATATATTTTTAATTTTCGACAATAATGGTCATTTGAACACCTCTCTGTATGACAAACGTGACGATTTTAACTTCCAAATAACCAACTTTCCGTTTCTTTGCAGCAATATCCCGTCCTCACCTGCCTATGGAGTTTTCATATCTCAACTTATAAGGTACGCAAGAGCCTGTTCTCTATACGACGGTTTTATTCCAAGGACCAAACGACTGGCCACTAAGTTGCTCATGCAGGGATATGTTAAAGAACGTCTGAAATCGTCACTGAGGAAGTTCTACGGTCGCTATAGGGATCTTGTACGAAAATATGATGTGCCTCTTTCTAGAATGATTGATAATATTCTGGAATGTGACTAAATGACCTGTTCAGTGAACACCAAATATGACTTTGTATACCAGTTTTGTACTTTCGAATGTACAATTAAAAACTTAAACTCTTGACTTTGACATGTTTCTTAAGGACTGCTGTGATGGGTGACGCATGAAAACAGGAGACGCTTACTCTCCCCGGGCACCTGGTCTCACCTCGGAATTTTTCAGTATTTCGGGGTTCACAACAGTTTCTTTTTGAAACTTACACGATTTTGTATCTGTCCTTGGACTTCGAGATTGATTAACGATTTGGCACTTTTTCGATATTGATACTAGAAGGTTACGTACTTTGACTTCTCCATATATAAATACATATGGAATTTACACGATTTGACTCTTTCTACTGGGTCCATGTGATGGGTGTTGCTAGCAAGCAGGAGATGCTCACTCTCCCCGGGCACCTGATCTCACTCCATCACAGGGGTTCACATATGCTCTTCAAGTAGACATATTTTGTTATTTTCCGTTTGTTTTTCATTTTCACTAATTTTGTATGTCCTCTGGTTTCATGATTTTTGGACTTGTGGTTCGGATTTATCCATCACCTTTACATTAGCAATATTTTACGTTGAAGATTGAGTAAAAAAATTAGGTTTGAGAAGGCCCCATATCGCTCTTTTGCATATCTTCATAATACAAAACAGGAATATACAAAGTTAAACTACAGAACAAGTGCATTATACAGTTAGTGTATCTAACATTGACCCGCAGTCTATTTGTTTTTTTTTTTGCGACTCATTTAGCAGTCTGTCCGTCTACATCAGCAATTGAAAGAAATCAAAGAGTACATTAACTCTATCAAGTGTTATCATAATTCAAATTCCCGATTCGGAGAGAAATGTTACGAAGGTCACATTACGATGTGAACCAACAACAGAGAGCATTTGATGATCATAAACATCAGTTTCTAGTTTTGGTTCTTCCAGGGGTCGGATTGTGATTTGTTTCCTGTACCTCACAGTGTACTACCATTTACTATTTTGCATGTTGCACATTTTACATTATATTTCTTTTCGCCCATCTCGACGATTTCTACTGTGCGGAAGAGACGGGCAATCCGGAGATACATACTCTTCTCATAAACCTGATTTCATTCCCTTTTGGCGGTTCAGAAACCTGATTTCATTCCCTTTTGGCGGTTCAGAAACCTGATTTCATTCCCTTTTGGCGGTTCAGAAACCTGATTTCCTTCCCTTTTGGCGGTTCAGAAACCAGATTTCCTTCCCTTTTGGGGAGGGGGGGGATCACATATGCTCTTTGGGTAGATGTTCTTGAGTTTTCTGCCTGTTCTTTTTTTGCTCATTTAATAATCCCTTCGGTATAATGACTTGGACTAAATCTAGCTGATTTTATATCATTATCTCATTATTCAAAACGATTTAAAAATTTTCATCACAGTAAATATTTAAGGATATATTTCTGGTTAGTACAGAAACATTGAAAAAATGATGGTGATATGATATGAAAAAGTATGAAGTGGGCACGCTTAAAATTAAAAGATTATTAAATCAATACACACAAAATTCCGAATACAGAAAACACAATTCCAAACACAATATTTAAACCAACTAAACAAATCAATCTTTAAAAGGATTGTAGAATCCCATCGTAAACGTCTCTCTCGGAGAGATTGAGATATAATGTATTTTATATTTTAACATCTAGTTTTAGTTCCCCGATCTGGCTAACCTTCGTTAAGTAGATTCCCGATCTGGCTAACCTTCGTTATGTGGATCTCGAATACATGTACTTAAAAAGACGACACTTACTGAAGACGTCTCTCAAAGAGAGACAAAGATATATTTGAAATTCTAACACTTTAATCAGGTTTCCAGATCTAGCTAAACTTCATGATATAGATTCAGAATAACAGTAACTTTACCTGGAGTTGATCATTGACACCGGAAGGCGGATCATCATCATCAGGATGAAGAACTATATCAGAAGTGGCCTTTCCATCGCTAAACAATATAATCTTATTCATGCGAGTGGGCAGGGCACCTGTAATTATTTGAGATATATGTATATATATAGAAATTATATAAAAATTATATTAATGATATTATATATATATATATATACACACACACACACACACACACACACACACACACACACACACACCTATAGATATATATATATATATATATATATATATATATAGTTAGTATATCATTAATATAATTTTTTATATAATTTCTATATTTATTGTCAGAGTCAGGGTCAGAGTGTCGGTGTTTCTGACATCTGATATCATTATATTACGGTGTCATGTAAGCACACTTGTAAACACTACATACACAAAATAAATATGAGTTACACATCGGTCCCTTATGGTATCAATGCACCACAGGTCCAGACTGGAGTCATGAAAGCGTTTTGGCTACCCTAAGTCCTGCTCGGGATGAAAAATCCTAGGCTTCTGGGTGGATATAAATACCAGACTCATCTTTTTGATTTAAATGCTGTTTATGGTCTATCTGTTGACAGGTAACAATATTAAAATTTATGTAATGGGTCAGTATTTTTCATATCAAGGGTGAAGGTATTTTCAGGAAGCACATTTTCTGCGGACTGAGGGTAAGTTCAAAGGAGGCAAATTTTGAAAATGAAAAACCACGGTGATGTATAGTTTTTTTTTTGTTGGTGTTTTTACTTTAGTGGGGGACCTCTCTGTTTATTGAAATGTAAAGGAAGCTTCAAATGATCATCTTTTATATAGAAACTTCTCCATTCATTAACATGTAGCCCTGTGGAAAATAATTGCTACATTGATACCTATATAAAATGAAGAGACTATGAGGCAATCGTAAGGAGAACAGCTTAACGATAATTGGTCAATGAGTTCCCCGATATTTTAACAACCAGTACAACCAACTGATCTAATAGATCCTGTCTGCCGATTGCCAAAACTGAGAAAAATGATTAACTATTGAAAACTGTCGTAATGTCACGTTCATTTACGAATCCCCTTTGGTCATATGGGTCGAATGCAGTTATTTTCCCCGCATATGTTATTTACTGGAAAAACTCAGAAACAGAGTGTACAGTGTTCAG
Source organism: Pteria penguin (assembly GCA_035048485.1). Lineage (NCBI taxonomy): Eukaryota > Metazoa > Mollusca > Bivalvia > Pterioida > Pteriidae > Pteria > Pteria penguin. The sequence continues at coordinate 22,763,217 of CM068581.1, forward strand.
CAAATCAGCACACCCCCCCCCCCCCACACACACACACACACAATATGAAATACTGAAAACTTTTATCACTGCGAACTGGATTATGGTTCGACATAAGTACTTTTAGACAGAAATATGGATTGAAATGAAATGAAAAATTATTTCAACCCCTCTCCGATTACAAAGACTGCAACTTAGTACAATAAACACATTAGATATACACTTGTGAGAATATTAACCTGGGTTTCCAAGGCAACAAGCTAAGGCCATGTATAACCCTCCCGACATCGGAGAAGATCCACCAGATGATAACATGTCTGTAATGGAGAGATACAATGTATTTAAATTATCATACATTAAGAATAATTGTCAGACTTCACCAATACGTTTTTCACAGTTTTAAATCCAAGATCAGTTTTACATTTCACTGTTGTTTTTCTGTAAAACGTTACATATCCCCAAATCATTATGTACAGAATCATTTACTGTTTACAATTACAGCGGATTTGCTGTTCATCAAATAAAAAAGAAACCTGATAATGTACAAAATGGATAATACATATGTAGTGTTGACACAGACTGTTTTTTTTAACGTATGTTACTTATATGGAACACGAAAACTGATTACTCAAGACATATGGTTGCTTAATAGAGGTGAATGCTATTGCAAACTTGACAACTCTTCTTACCGATGGTGTTTTGGACCTTCTGATAGTCATTGGTCATGTGCTGCACCACACCTGTGTAATGGCCGAATGTAGCTATACCAATATTCTCATTTATGCTGAGAACTCCTGCAATTTCTTGAATCGCTAAATATCATAGTGTAATAATGTTAATATTATTATATTATAATGTTTATATATCATATTATATTTTATATATATATATATATATATATATATATATATATATATATAATATATATATATATATATATATATATATATATATATATAGCTGTGTTGCTTCAAATTCATACGTACATACATACATACATGCATATATATAAGTTTCAAATTATCCTTTTCGCGTGATAAATCCGTACTAAGTCCGTGCTTTTGTTACAAATTGCTCATGTGCATTTCAAAGCAAAACTCGAACAGACATGTTCATGGAATCACTTGTAAAGTAGGCATGACAAAAGTTCGATAGGAAAAATCCTTCGTAGTTTATGTTTAAGCCCAAAGTTGTAAATTTTGCAGTCATATGAAGGTATTTCTTTGACTGATAAAAATAAATGTAAAAAAAGTAAACAAATTTGTATTGTAATGTAAAACTAAGATGCGTTGCCTTTCACATAGTATTTTGCTGTTTTTATCATCTCTTCAAAAGCTTCTCCTTCCATGCTGGCAGAAATATCTAGCAAAAGGCAAGTGTCCGGACCTTTTCCTCGCTGAACTTCAGTATACAATCCTGTAAAAATCAATAATAAAAAATAATAATGGAGGGCGCAACTTGCAACTCTCATTTAAAGAGCTAATAAAAGCAACCATAAGGGTTTTTTTCACCTTGTTTTATGATAAAAAATTCATACCTTCTGGCATTGTAAAGGTGGAAAGTGAACAAACCCACTTTTGACCTTAACTTTTGCATGGGGGGGGGGGGGGGGGTGTGAAGGCTCGTGTGTCCCCCTTCTCGTTTTCCTCTTTGTCTTGCACCTCGGTTTTGTGTTATTTTATAGAACAATAAAAACCAAAAATGGAAAACCGTTAATCTGTGTGTTAGAGCATTGCTTATTTAGCAATTTGACCATCTTTGTCCTAATTATTGGTATCGTGTGGCTCCAGTGTATTGTCGGTATAGGCTTGTTTGTGTTACTAATTGAGCTATTAGCAATCGAATATCAATGTATAACGAATAGCAAGGCAGCAAAAATATCGAAGTATTACGAATATCAACTAATATTAAGGTATTACGAATATTAAGGTATTACGAATTTCGATGTAGTATGAATATCGGAGTTATATCGAGGTATAACGAAAATGGAGGTAATGTCGATGTAAAAGGATATCGAGGTATTACGAATATCGAGGTATTACAAATATAGAAATGAACATCGAGGTATTACATTTATTGAGGAAAATGGTTCTACTAGATCTAGTATTGAGTTCTTTATTTTAGCTCAACTGACACATTACGTTTTTTTTACTATGATCCGATACCAATACAAATCCACCTTTTTCATCATATTTCTATAGCTAGATGAGGACTAATGCCTGAAAATTTGTTTTGAATCAAACAAATATGAAAGTAAGTGCTTTTGCTTTTTGCAAATTAAAAGTATACTTCAAAGTACAAGCAAAGCGCATTATCACATATGCTGTAATAATATGTCTCCTTTTATTGAACTTAATGCTTAACTTCCGCAAGAAAATATTTAATGGTTAACTTCCGTAAAAAATATTTAATGGTTAACTTCCTTAGAAAATATTTAACGGTTGACTTATGTAAAAATATTTGGTATATGTAAATCAATTTCATTCTATACAGGTTTTATCCCATGTGAAATGTTAGACAATTTCTGTTAGTGTGTAAAAATTCTGAATATTTATTAATGTATAAAAACCTTTTTGTCTTTCAGCCTCTGCCATATGTCTCCAGGAATTCATGTCTCTTATGTCGGGAACTTCATCCGGATCTCTCAATAATCCAGCTGTATAGAATGACTACACATTAATACTTTGCGCATGTATTAAATAAATGGGTGAATACTTAACACATGTATACAATACAGTTAATATTTAGCGTATGTATACAGTGCAGGAATTAATACTTATTATGTATACAATACATGGATCTATATAAAGCACGTATATACAATACAGGGGTCAATACTTGACACATGTATACAATACAGGGGTTAATACTCAACACGTTTACAATACAGAGGTTAATACTTAACATGTATGCAATACAGTGATTAATACTTAACATGTATATCATACAGGGTTAATACTTCACATGTATACAATACAGAGGTTAATACTTAACATGTATACAATACAGGGATTTATATCAAGCACGTGTATTCAATATAGGGGTTAATACTTATCACGTGTATATAATATACAGGGTTAAATACCTAGCACTTGTATACAATACAGGTTTTAATACTTAGCACATGTGTACAATACAGGTGTTAATACTTAGCGCATGTATACAATACAGGGGTTTGTACAATACATGGGTTAATACTTAGCACATGTATACAATATAAGGATTAATATTTAGCGCATCTATACAATACAGAGGTTTATATCAAGCACGTGCATACAATACAGGGGTTAATACTTAACATGTATATAATACAGGGTTAATACTTCACATGTATACAATACAGAGGTTAATACTTAACATGTATACAATACAGGGATTTATATCAAGCACGTGTATTCAATATAAGGGTTAATATTTAGCACGTGTATACAATACAGGGGTTAATATTTAGCACATATGTACAATACAGGGGTTAATACTTAGCACGTATGTACAATACAGGGGTTAATACTTAGCACGTGTATTCAATACATGAATACAATACATGCATTAATAATCAGCACATGTGTACAATACTAGGGTAAATACTTAGCATGTATATACACTACAGGTGTGGATACTTTATATGTATACAAAACAAGGGCTTAACACTTAGCTTATGTATACAATACAGTTATAAATACTTAACACGTGTATACAATACAAGTATTAATACTTAGCACGTGTATACAATACAGGGGTTTATATTTGGCACGCGTATACAATACAGGGGTTAATGCTAAGCACGCATATACATTACAGGGGTTATATTAAGCACCTGTATATAATACAGAGGTTAATACTGAGCACGTGTATACAATACTGGTGTTAATACAATAAAGGGGTTAATACTTAGCATATGTATACAATACAGGAGTTTATACTAACAAATACCGATGTTTGAAAACTTAACATTATTGTACAGCATGTCTAAAAACCTGATGTGAAATCGTGCAACTGCAGAGGAAAGATATAATGTTGTTCAAATTTGACACCCAACGCTCGTCATAGCCTCCTGTGATAACAGAGATACACTTCGTGTCTCAGAACACTGCATTCTAATTGTTGATACTAAAATTTGTATCAAGTTTCAGTCAAAATCGCCAAAAACAAAAAAGTGCGTAAAACTTATTTCAGGGAGAGAACCCTACCTTTTGCAAAAAAGGTCGAAAGAAGCAAATTTCATACTTAGTCGCTAGCCAATACTAATAAAAGATTTGCACCAAGTTTCAGTCAAGTATCTCAAAGAAAAAGGTGTATCTCACTCAAATGAAGCAAATGACTGCTTGAAATAAATGACGATTTATTTTTTCTCTGGCTTATTGTGTTTTGCACAACTGACAAATGACTTTAAACTTGCTGCTCTGCATTGAATAAATCAAGGGTATGAAATATAAACATGTAAGATAAATACAAATTCAGAAAAACCACTCTGAATCTAAATATAAGTACTCTGAAGATGACATAAAACATGCTGGACTTCCTGATTGACAATATATATGTTGTGTTCGGTGACCAGGTCTTCCAACAAACCATCGGAATCCCTATGGGGACTAACTGTGCTCTTTTGCTAGCCGATTTGTTCCTTTCGTCGTACGAAATTGACTTTATACAAAATCTTATAAGTCAAAATAAGAAGCAATTGGCCTTGTCCTTTAATTTTACATTCAGATATATTGATGATGTACTATCTCTAAATAACAAATACTTTGATATATACGTACATACAATATATCCAAAGGAACTTGAAATGAAGGACACTAAAATATCCAATTCATGTGCTTCATATTTAGATCTCCTTATTGATGTCGACCGAAATGGTAAACTTACTACTTCAATTTAAGACAAACGTGATGACTTTAGTTTCCCCATTGTTAACTTTCCATATACTAGTAGCAACATTCCTTTATCGCCTGCCTACGGAGTTTATGTATCCCAATTGATTCGATATGCGCGAGCGTCGTCTGAGTATTGCTCTTTCATTTATCGAAGCCAATTACTAGGAGAAAAGTTACTCAAACAAGGATATGAGATATCACGACTTATGTCAACATTCCGCAAATTTTACGGTCATTATAAAGACCTTATTTGCTAATATGATGTATCGTTGTCTGACATGCTGACTTCCTTATTTCACAGTAACTAAACCATCTGCATTACCTATACTATAAAGCAGTATTCTTACTGCTTATGACATATACCTATTTTGACTACGGCTGAGCCGTTTCCTTATTCTGTGACAGCGAATACTACTATTTCACTTATACTTATGGCATCACGACAGGTGTTACCGGTCGGCAGGGGATGCTTACTCCTCCATATGTATTGTCGTGTTTCTGCGATTTCGAGTTGTGGATTTCGGAACAATATCTTAGATTTGCACTTTTTACTGATTTATTTTCTTAAATGACTTCATGAATTAATACACCGAGTTCTGAAAAGCATAGGAAGAAAATTTTGGAATGTTTTGGAATAAAATGAAAAAATGCCTCCGATTAATTTGAACCGCTATGCTTTAGCATGAAAAAAACTCTGATATACCTAAAATGAAATAAAACCACAACAAAAATCATGAAAATTGAATTTGACATGACACTTTCAAATAATCCTTGGAACTGATAATTCCTAATAACGATTTAATTGCTTCTATATATTGAGTAAATTCAAAAATGACCAAAATGTGAGAAAATGACCAAAAATGTGTGAAAACGAAGTTAGAATAGAAGTAACAAGAGCAACGCCTAGCGTGGCATAATACGCCTGTCGCTTAATTCGGACAGGATCAATTCGCATTTGGCATGATTTTCATGAAAAACATTTGACGTTTACCGAATTTAATTGCGTTTCATAGCATTTTATGATAGGAATAAGTCCTAGGGCAATAACTCCTGCAAAAATGGTCATATCCAACCCATCTTGGAACTTGACCTGCAAATAAAAACCTTGAAATTTTTTAGTACTACACCCCCTCCCCTTTCCTAAAATTATAAATTTCTCAAAAATGAAGAAAAAGATATCAATACCTGTAAAATATGTGGAAGTTGGTTCATTTTACTTGTTTCATGATAAATTTCATAACGTTTTTACAAAAATTAGATTTTAAATGAATTTTCAAAACAAAATCTTGAAATTTATAAGTCCAAGGGCCATAAATCTGTCAAAAGTGATCAATCGTAACAAAACTCGAATTGGTACTAACGGCACTTGATAAAAAGCTATATACCAAATTTCAATTCAAGATCTTGAAAGACGGCAAAAAAAAAGTCCGGAAAACATGACCTAGGACATATGGTCACCGCCCCCCCCCTAAAATTATAAATTTCTCATAAATAAAGAAAAAGATATTAAAAACCATAACATATGTGTTAGTTGGTACATTTTACTTGTTTCATGAGAATTTTCATAATGTTTTGACAAAAAGTAGATTTTTAATGAATTTCTGAAAAAAATCTTGAAATTTATAAGTCCAAGGGCCATAAATCCGTCAAAAGCATATCAATCGTAACAAAACTAGAACTGGTACTGACGCCGCTTAATATAAAGCTATATACCAAATTTCAATTCAATATCTTGAAAGACGGCAAAAAAAAAAAAAAAATCCGGAAAACATGACCTAGGACATATGGTCACCCTCCCCCCTCTAAATTTATAAATTTCTCATAAATAAAGAAAAAGATATTAAAAACCATAACATATGTGTTAGTTGGTACATTTTACTTGTTTCATGAGAAATTTCATAATGTTTTGACAAAAAGTAGATTTTTAATGAATTTCTGAAAAAAATCTTGAAATTTATAAGTCCAAGGGCCATAAATCCGTCAAAAGTACGTCAATCGTAACAAAACTCGAACTGGTATTGAGGCCGCTTGGAATAAAGCTATATACCAAATTTCAATTCAATATCTTGAAAGACGGCAAAAAAAAAGTCCGGAAAACATGACCTAGGACATATGGTCACCCCCCCCTTAAAATTATAAATTTCTCAAAAATGAAGAAAAAGATATTAAAACCTGTACCATATGTGATAGTTGGTACATTTTACTTGTTTTATGATAAATTTCATATTGTTTTGACAAAAAATAGATTTTAAATGAATTTCTGAAAAAATCTTGAAATTTATAAGTCCAAGGGCCATAAATCCGTCAAAAGTAGGTCAATCGCAACAAAACTCGAACTGGTACTGACGCCGCTTGATATAAAGCTATATACCAAATTCCAATTCAATATCTTAAAAGACGTCAAAAAATGTCCGGAAAACATGACCTAGGACATATGGTAACCCCCCCCCCCCCTAAAATTATAAATTTCTCAAAAATGAAGAAAAAGATATTAAAACCTGTACCATATGTGATAGTTGGTACATTTTACTTGTTTTATGAGAAATTTCATAATGTTTTGACACAAAATAGATTTTTAATGAATTTCTGAAAAAATCTGTAGGCAACATACAAAGAGAAATTTTACCTGGAAATTGGCAAAAATATAAAAATGTCATGTAATACATCAAAAATTTATTTTTGGATAGAACAACAAATAATAACACTTCTTAAGAAATATCACAAAGGATACATTATATGTGTCTAAAAACGGACCGACAAAAACACTGATTTCAGTATACCCCATAAGGTTATTTATATGATATTGAGATCATCAAAAAGACTATAGGTCTTGTATTTGGCCCTTCTACAGCCTTATGCAGACTTTTACTTGAACGTTGCACGCTGACTAACAGGGCGATAGGGACTATATGACGGGCCTTGTCCAAACCTCTTTCAGAGGAGACATGGTCCTGAACCTCGTCCCCTCTGACTGTTAGTCGGGACTCCTACAGATCTAGGGTCTTAGCTCGCTTTCAGACTGGCAGAGCACGGTTTATCATGTTGATGTCGCATATATTTTTATACCATTATGTGATTTACAATACCTTACGTGTTTATATTTTTATCACCTCTCAATATGCGATACCTGTTGACCCTTGTTCTTTACATGGAGGATTATTTATAAATTTTTAAATGTACGTCTTTTGATTGTTCTGCTGTTACGGAGAGTGGGAAGGTGGGCCCGTTAACCGGTTAACCACACCATTTGTTTGGCTTTTGTCAAATTAAATGACCGTCTTAAGTCGGTATCGTAATTGCACTACAATCAAATATTTTTGTAATGTGTTAAATGTTCTATTATATTATTTATATTCATTTATTGTATAGCTCCATGGTGACTTCTGCCACATAACTGAGCCGGTAACTCCTCTTTTTTCTTATTGATTCATTATGATTATCATGATCTCACTTTCATTATTTTTGTTATATTTTATTATTATTTTTTGACTGGGTAGTGTTGAGAGTTTGGTTTAAAGAAATTTCAAATAAAAATGGAAAGAGAGAAGAATACGAATTTTTTTTTCAAATTTTTACATTTCCTGACTTGAACCAAAAAATGCACAAGTGGGTGCATTAATTTTTTACATACCAAATCTTTGTAATAATTACTTACCAAGGTTTTTGAATTCGTTTTTATTCTGCTTTATTCGTCGTCTTGCACTAAAAATAGAAAAGAACAACTCTCAGGCCAGATAACATAATCAATTACAGAATTTTTTGTAAGAATGATCATAAATTTATTATTGTTGTAAAAAAAAAGAGGTTACTGGCTCAGTTATATGGCAGAAGTCACCATGGAGCTATACAATATTTAGACAAAAAGATAAAATATATCTCTACTAGGTAAAAATTCTTACGCTGTTTTTGTCAATCTTCCAAACTTTCGTTTCGCCAACACTTCTCTCCTGGTCGGTAAGTTATTTTTCTGTGGTGTATCGTCTGTAAGCGGTGTCCTATATTTGACAGTAGCTCTCTCCATAGCAGTTCCTCTGATACAAGGTTCCCCAGACAATAACCTCACGCGGTTATCGTCGCTGAAGTTTGTGCTTTTGTTTCTTAAGCCCAATTTGTTCTGGGGTACACAAGGTCTTTTTACATTACTAAGCTCTGTTTCTAAAAGCTTTTCGGTCAATTTTGTTTTAGGTCCTTCTGCTCTCTCGGTTGTATTATTCTGTATAGAGTCCTCCTTTGACTTTGTGTCTTCATTTTCGTTATTGGATTTTGATTCTGGCTTTGTATGTTTTATAGTTATTGGAACTGATTTCGAATTCTGATTTTCTAACAGTAAACATACCTGCTCAACTTTGATTCCAATATCTAAAACCTTTTTCTCTAATACATTGATTGCTTGGACTCTCTCATTATCTTTTTTCTCTAACGCAACAATACGTTCATGAATTTCTGGATAAAAAAATGTAAAGTATTGCTAGATACATATAGCTTTTTGTACCTTCTTTTTTGCGTAAAACATGTGATGCTCAGAATATTTTCAAACATTTCATTTGTTACGTAGATCCTTTCACGTTAAATGCACGATGAAGGTTTTGAAGAAAAAACAATGCTTCCTTAATAAATTATTGATGTCATAATAAAATATTGTGTCTTACGTCATTTTGAAATTCAAAAGACATTTTAAATACTAATTTCATCTCAAATTATATGCTCAACATATGATGTTTTTCCGCTCAAAGTTGTGTCATTCTATTTTGAGGTAACAATCCAAGCATTAGCAACACAATGAAAATTCCGATAAAATGTAGTTTGTTGGGTATGAGACCCCATATATCATGTAAAATGTGAATTTAGATAGCTACATTTTTAAGTTTACGACATTTCGCTTTTTCTTCGTAAGTAAGTCATTTTCGCCGGTGATTAAAAGTACTTTATCTCCTTCAAAAACCTGATGAAGGATAAGAAAAATCTCTAAAGGATTTCAAAGTATGTATAACTGATATCAAAATACATAATAATTTATTATTCTGCAATTGACTGAAACGCATTTCCAAATCCAAAGTTAAAGATTAACCTCTTGTCCGTCTCCGAAATTCCTCACTTCTTCCTTCATTCTCACTAAAATATAAATAAAACATGGATGTTGGAGAAGTAATGAATAAAACTAAAACAAAGTCACGCCTCTATTGCATTATACGCCTGTCGCTTAACTTCAAGGTAACAGATATCTAAGTAGGGTAATACCCTATTAAAATTAGGTAAAAATACAGTAATTGTCACGGAGCACCAATCTGGATGACATGTAAACTAAACGTGTATTTTTCAGAGAGGGAAATTGTGACAAAATTTCAGTGCAATACCAGTACCTATAATGGCAGAAAGCCTGATTAACTGTTTGACCTACTTTCAGCCTTAAGTTGGACATGACTTTCGGTCCTAGAATTGGACACGGTGCACCACTGAAATGCGAACTGAATCTGTATTACTTGGAGAGGAGAGTCGTGAGTAAATTCAGAGTAACATCTGGTTCCATGAAGAAGAAAAAGGAACCCAGAAAACAGTTTGACTCATCTTTATTTAAATATAGAACATATATGCTTTTTAATTTAGTGCACTATTTACGCATTTCGACAATTTATGTCTCTTCAATGATGCTCATGGCCAAATGATTGGAATTCCCAAAATATATAAATATTATATAAAGAGCAGAGTTGAGACCAAAATGACCGAAAAGTGAACCAAAGAATCTATAGATTAGGTCACGATGCAGCAATCCAATTGAAATGCAAAGTGTCATTTATTTTTAAGGAAGGTTGTGAACACATATAAGGGGAATACATTTATCCATAACAAAAAAGTGACGAACACTGTTTGACCTACTTTTATTTGAAAGAATATAATGGTGTACCATTCAATAAACAGTAAGATACCGAGTGATGTTCCGTCGGAATATTGAAGAAAAAATAGAAAATAATGAGTAAGGCAATCACAGATCCCCAGAAAAACCCAGAGGTGGGAGCAGGTGCCATGAACGAGTAAGCATCTTCTGCCGATCGGTCACATCCGCCATGATGTCATGATATACGTCAAGTTATTATAAACTCAGTCACATTCAATAGACGGTATAATACCGTAGCCGTATTTGGTAACACGTCACGATTTGAATTACTATTGCTATAGAAATCTACTACAATCTTAACGATAAACAACATCTTCAACCGAATAAGGAAGTCAACAAGTCGGACAATGATATCCGATAATTGTACACAAGATCTTTGTACTGTCCGTAAAATGTTGAATAAAGACGTTAGATCTCATATTTCTGTGATGAAAACTTTTCACTGAGTAACTTGCCTCGGTGAATGAAGGAACCGTAGTCAGAAGAAGCTCTACCATATCGGATCAGCTAAGGCGCCATATGCAAATGATAAAGGAATGCTACTACATGTTTGTGGAAAGTTAGCGATAGGAAAATTAAAGTCGTGTCGTTTGTCACATAGTAAAGAAGTTAGTTTACCATCTTTGTCAATATTTAGAAGAAGATCTAAATATGAAGCGCAAGAACTGAATTCTGTTGTACCTTTTATTTCAAGTTCTTTAGGATATATTGCGTGTACGTATGTATCAAAGTGTTCATTATCTAAAGAAAATAAATCATCAATATATCTGAATGTGAAATTAAATTTCCGATTATTTCATTGTCAGTTGTGTGGGTTTTTTTTTTCTTTTTTTTCTTTTGATTTAAAAGCTCTTGTATGAAGTCAGTTTCGTATATATAAATAATTGTCTATGAGAAATATTCTCTTCAGCGTATATGAATTGAGAGGAAGGTTGTGAATGGATTTTATTGCAATACCTATATCAATAATGCCAGAAAGTCTGGGAAACTGTTTGATCTACTGTTAGCTCTAGCTCTAGTTCATAGTGCACCACTACAGCCGAAATGTAAACTGAATTTGTATTTCTTTGAGAAAAAGGTAAGGAGTACATTTAGGACAATATCTGTATCCATTATAAAAAGTCCGAATAACTGACTTATATTCAGCCCTAAAATACTGAACCTGAACTTAACTGAGAGGTTAATTGTGACTAAATTAAAGGCAACAGCAGTGTCCATAACTAAAAGGAAATCTGTCTGACCTACTTTTGTTGCAAAAGTAAGTCACAATGTACCGATCCAGCGGTCAGAACAATATCTTTATCAATAATGAGAAAAAGGGCGGAAAACTAGTGTTTGACTTACTTCATAAATCATAAAGTAGGTCGCAGTGTATTAATCTAGCTGAAATGCAAACTTGTTCTTACACTAACTGAGAAAAAAATTGATAATAAATATTAACACTGTACATGAACATGCATCCGTTACAAAAAAGTTAGGAAAACACGATCCCGAACGGATGGACAGCACTATAACACAATACATCCCGTTTTATGACATGCAAACTGAAAAAATAATCAACTAAATAAAAGAGTCATTTTCTATTTCATAATTGACTATTCAACATAATTTCAAGCTCTTTTTCAATCAATCAAACTTTGATATTCCTAAATTTTGGTAAGCCAATACCCACTTCGCAAGTTTTTCTGATTGATATGATTTAGGATTTTAGGACATTTTAAGCTTTTTAAATGATCAACCTTTGACATTCCAAAAGTTTATCAAAGTCAAAATCCACTTTGTAAATATCTTCAATGGTTATGATATGCAAGATTTTGAAAATGAAAAGAGATCATGTTATACCATTCAGAAGCTAGTTTCTGTACAACTTCTTTGTTTGCTTCCTGTAGTTCTGATAATGAGGACAAAAGTGTTGATATCTAGGAGAGAGACATGAATAATCACAATAAAAAATAATCTAAAAGAGAGAAAACAGAAGACATCTAACAAAGCTTAATGGCACAAATCACCAAGGACCTGCGACAGAAAAAATGACAATAGCATAATATATAATATACACGGAACGACATTACAAAAATATTCGATTGTGCAACGGTTACGATACCGACTTAGGAAGATCAATTGAAGTAACAAACGTCACTCAGTTGGTGTGGTTAACCGGTTTACGGGCGCCCACCTTCCCACTCACCGCAAAAGCAGCACAATCAAAGGACACTCATCTATAAATTTATAAATAATCCTCCATAAAGAGAACAAGGATGAACAGGTTTCTCAATGTGAGAGGTCATAAAAATTTATTACACACGAAACAATTATAGAATAATATGTTGCTATCAAAAATATGTAAGGAGACAGCAACATAAGTAAACCGTGCTCTGTCCGTCTGTAAGCGAGCTCAGATCCTTGATCAATAGGAGTCCATACTAACAGTCAGAAGGGACGAGGATCAGGACCTTGTCTCCTCTGAAAAGGTTTGGACAAGGTCTGTCATAGAGTCCCCACCGCCCTGTTAGTTAGCGTGCAACGCTCAAGTAAAAGTCTGCATTGGGTTGTAGAGGGACCCAATACAAGATCTATGGTTTTAGCGATGATCTCGGAGTCATACTGTCGATGTCGAAGGCGTTTAATAATACATTGTAAATACGCATTTATATGCTAAATAGCAATGAGATTTGGTTCAAGACAGCCTTCAACACATATTCAATTGAATCGCGATAAAGAGGCACAAAGTTACCCACCCATGTTTAAGCTAAGGGTCTCACTTACTCATTAAGGTGAAATACGAATATCTTATATTATAGTCTCTTTAAGAAACATATTGACTATCATCATGTTTTATGTGTATGTCCTTGGTGATTTGTGTCATACAGCTTTGTCAGATGTCTTCTGTTTTCTCTTTCATATTACATACTAGTATAACAAAGTTAAGACTAAGTGCCTCTCTTTATAAATTTAAAGAGAAGATAATGATAAGATGGAATCGATAATACTTTAGGTGAATTTGACCTTTTCCTTTTAAAGATGGATGCAAAAGGCTCCCTGCTCCATCCGTGTTGCGCATGCTACGAGGCCTTCGCGTTATAGAATAAATTCAGAAAGAGGGCAGTAAAGAGCAATGATCAGGCAGCAAAAATAGTGTCGTTGCGGACGTGAGGAAGAAATCTGGGAGTTGACACCGACAGAAAGTGTCATCACTGTAGTACTGCCATGTGGAGGGAGAACGCCAACAAGCTACACGAAGTTTTCAAAATTTGATGGTCCCAGCAATTGGTGCCAGTTTTAAGACAACAACTTAAGTCTGTATGACGTATGGATTCCTACAGACAAACATGCATCGGTAACTTTGCAATATTATAAGGTCAGTTGGGAATCGAGCAAGAATCTATCGCATGATTTTAATGTACATGTATACATTTTGCAGATATAATCCCTATATTTGAAGATATCACAATTTTATCTTGAAACATCAAGCTAAAATTTGATAAACATGTTTTTATATGATAATACTGATTCAAACTGATAATAAATGTTGCTGACGAAATACCTGAGATTTCATCAATTTCACTTCACTCGACTCCATTGGTCATCGCTGTTACCTTCCAAAAATAAGATATAGAAATATTAGAAGATTTAAAACTGTATGTAGATCAGACATAAAGTGTCTTTTGGTGTGACCAAATCTTCATTGTTTCAGTCAGAATAAGTTAATCTGGGTGGAATCCTTGTTTGAAATATTTGCTTAATTTACGGTTGAAATCCTTTACAGAAATAATTGTGTGTTGTTATATACAGGTATATAAAAAGTACATGTGTTTCTTTATAACATTATAAATAAAAGTACAATTTTAAAAAATGAAATGTCAAAGTGTGCTAAATGTAATGTATATACAAAACCGCTGTATATGAACAATCAGTGGTTAAAAGTAAACAAAATTCACTTAAGGTTGTTATTTTGGGAGGCGATCATTTTATGCTCCATGTCTGATTTCCTTTACGGATATCAATGATACTCTCGTAATGATACCACTAGTACTATTGTTTGAAGTACAATGTATATCTGTAATATCTTAACCATACAACTCTGTTCGATTACATAATAATATTAACGTGTGTATGCGCGTGCTTGTGATACTAAATTGAGTGTAGTAGTTTATTAGTCAAAAGTCATACAACTTATATATATATATATATATATATATATATATATATATATATATATATATATATATATATATGAAAATACAATAACAAATTTATGCATGGTACAAAGTACAAGCAATAAGTGAAAATCGATATGTATATGAGCAATTACAATTATAGATATAAATATGGATAACTAAATCAAAGAATTTCTTAATTTAGTGCTTTTCATTGGATATTTACCAAGATTACAGAGTTCTTTGGTGTTGGTTGAACTCATCAATTGAACCAGTTTGAAAGCGGAGGGTTTTCGAAAGTAATAAGGTTTTATAAATTCAGATCTGAGTAAATCGAAGAAAGAACATTTTAAGATAAAGTGAAATTCGTCTTCTATGTCCGTCTTACATAATGGACATAAGCGCTGGGAGACTGGCTTTTTGCGAAATCTGCCAGTTTCAATACATAAATTATGAGCAGAAAGTCTATATTTTGCGATGTATTTTTTAAGTGAGAGAGGTATAGGTTTAAGTAGATATGGCTGTAGAGCAAAATTATCCACACAATGTTTATACAACTGAGATTTGGGAGAAGTTTCCACTATATTAAAAAAGTTCTGTTTACATTGATCAAAAATGCGCTGCTTAGTAACAATAAACACTTCTTTGTGGTTGATTATTTCTTGGTTAACCCAATATTCACACAATATTTACCTTACGCAATATGCTCTCGAGCATCGTTAGAAGTGTATGTTAGGTCATTACTATTAACTTGCGAACTGCTGTGCTGTGCTGTGAAACATGTTACAGTGTGGTTATTTTTTATTTCACACTTTTATGCACAAGTTAGCTGGGTGGTATACACATTAAAGGCCCTTGGCTGCTCATCATGTTACAATGTTCACACTTTAATACTTTCCAAAGAAAGCTTCAAGGTGCTCGTTCTTGCTAATGAATTGTCTTCCAATTTGAATGTCAGACACGTTATCAGTTAGAGTCTCATCCGAAAGACGGAGCACCGGTATGCCCCCGACGGGTGTCGAACCCGGACCTCTTGGTCACAAGTTGAACAACTCAGCTCGAGTCATCCACTGGGCTACACCTGCTTATATCTTTCAGATAAGAGCAAACTATAATAATGCGACTCTATTGCATAATCTCGGACTTGTATAATATCATTCAAAGCATAATAAATACTTACAATGGATGACATCACACTAATGCATAAGCTGAAAGATATTTTGTTGGCGAAACTTTCTATTGTTGCAACATGTTGCGTAATCAGGATACATCAACCGCCAGTAAAACAGAAAACCTTATACGTAATTTTGTAGTTACGGATTAAAAATCAGACATTAAAAATATAAAAGAAAATAGATTTACTTTGCTTAAAATGTCTTATTTAAGTTTATTTAAACTTTAAATATTACTCTAAAAGTAGGGGGCCCCACAAACATGATTGTGCCCCCCCCCACTTTGAAAAGGGGGGGGGGGGCACGTGCCCCCGCTGGCCCCCCTTCTCTACGCCCTTGAAATAGCTGGCGCAGAGATCCGAAATGGAAAGGAAGTTATGAAGGTATGCATTGTACTTGCATACAAGTTACCAAATGAAAACATACAGGCTTTCTACTCTACCTTAATGGAAATGTAGGAAATGTTGTGGATTTATCTCCCCTTGGTAATCATTTCAGTGATCATTCACAAATGCAAATTCACAGTCTACCTTGCATTCACCTTTCCAGTGGCCTGGACAGTATGGAATACTTTAGGAGTACACACTAGCTCAGTCAATGCTATTTTGCATCTGTGAATATACCCTGGCCTGTGTACACTAGGATTCTCAGCTTTGATAATTAGTCATCACATCCGTGTACTACGTACTCTGACTTGAAGCCGAGGAAGAAATTTGTTTTTATGTACTTATAATTTGGATACTGTATCTGCATGTGTTTGTTTCATATCATTTTTACGTGTACTTATCATAATTTTAGTTTACTTACCTTTACGCAAGTGTCGACATTATATACCTGTTAACCATTGACTTTATGACATAGCCAAAATCCCCAGTATGTATTTTCGTTTTACATGACCACATATGCATAATGTCGTGGGATATTTTTAGACTTGGGATTTCCAATATATTTTCTAAACAGTAACGTAACCATGATGTAAAGTTAAATTCATATTCAGGGAGAAATCTACATGTATATCTGTATGATTTCAGACCAGTAGAAAACTATTAATTTGGCTGAAAAATTTTCGATGAGGTTGCTACCAGAATTCGAAGTTCCTTCTTTTAAATGAAATACCCGTTCAAGTATTTTTGAAAATGTAGAAAACGGAAGTAAACAGCACTTGGCGTACAGTTTTAAAATGTGTAGGGGTTCATCATGCATCTCTCAACTGAAAGACAAATTCTTGGTTACGTAAGAAATACTTCGAAAAGTGTGTTGTGAAGAGGTACAATCCCACTTACGTCCTCTTTATGAAAATGGGGATGGGGAATTCGCTTGGACGCCTCTGACGAGAGGGTAAATTTAGAGAGAAACCTGCCCCTATTGTGAAACCGTCACTGGTTCCTTACAATGGAACCACGAAGGGGTGGGGTTTGAGTGGGGAGGGAAAGAGGTAACTTAATTGCAATGATTTAAGGTAAGGACGTGCGGCTGGAGTCGCTGGCACCCTACCCATTCATATACTGAGCGAAGTGTAAAACTCATACCCATGCATTCATATACTGACCATAGTGAAAAGCATACCCAGTCAAAAGCAAAAATATGAAAAAAATATTTTCTCTTGTAATCTCCACCTGCGTTTTACCTATTCATATATTTTGTAATCTGAAAGATACCCATTGATATATATTTAAAGGGAAAATGATACTCATTAATATATTGGGTGGCCTAATAAGTAAACGCCATTCCAGCCCTACGTCTGTATATACCTTTATATAGGAAGTTAACCCCCACCCCCACCTTCCCCGTGAAAGGAACGCCTTCCCTTGTATATATCTAAGGTGCTACAATTTTATGCAAAGCCTTCCTCTCAATGAATAGAAAATCAGATGGCTGTTCCCTTACAACCAAAACTATGGGATTGATTTGGTCAAAGTTTTTAAATAAAGGTGGGAAGGTGATCAGAGTGGATAACGGTCCTTTTCTTATTCCGTAAAACACCCCGCACTTCTTCCTGCATAGGTCTTGCATAGGTCTACATTTCTATATATTGCATCAGGTCTATGTCGTCATCCATCTTGATGTAACGTAAAACAAGAATAAAATATACAAAATGAAAAATGAAGATCGTCATCCTCGCCAAGTCCATCAAAACATAAGATTTTGTGGCGAGGAGATCCCTCTCCCTTGTCTGTATGTACTATATTAATTGGATCTCGATGGATACCGGTGAAGAAGTTGAAACAATTTTATACTATGGTGTGATTATGTACATGAATGGTGTATTAGTACTGAAAGAATTGACGAAGTTGATCAAAATCAACAATATTAATATTATTTATAGTGTAGTTGTTTTATGCTATTCGAATATCATTTTAGCCCTGAGGGATCTTATAATATAAGATGAGTTTATTATTGACCATTTGAAATGGGCCCTTGCAGGCATGACATATGTAAACATGTACATGAATGGTTATACATAGGAAACACAGAACTATGGAACGCCAAATTAACATATATGCAAATAATTGTACCTATCTTCAAATAATTGTACCTATCTTCAAATGATTAAAGATAGGTTTAATTCAATTATACCTATCTTCAAATGAATTAGAGATAGGTTTAATTCAATTATACGTACCTATCTTTAATTCATTTGAAGATAGGTACAATTGATTTGAAGATAGGTACAAATGCAATGAGTTTAAGATAGGTATAACTGAATTAAAGATAGGAGCAATTGAATTGAACCTATCTATAATTAACACGATATTGAAAATAATAACTGCTCCCCTTATGTTTGTTTCTGTGCGTCATACTGGCGCGAAAATTTATTTAATCATTGTACTCAAATGAATTAGAGATAGGTTTAATTCAATTATACCTATCTTCAAATGAATTAGAGATAGGTTTAATTCAATTATACCTATCTTTAATTCATTTGAAGATAGGTACAATTGATTTGAAGATAGGTACAAATGCAGTGAATTTAACCTACATATTTCCCCGCATGATCAAATCTTTCCAAGGGAGAGTTCATTATTTTCGATAGCTCAAAAACGAATTGAGCCTAGGTATAATTGAATTGTACCTATCTTCAAATCCTTTGTGGATATGTTTCAATTATACCTATCTTCAAAACAATAGCACCTATCTTTAAATCAATCATATCTATCTTCGAATGAATTATAGATAGGTATAATTCAATTGAACCGATCTTTAATTGAATTGAGGATAGGTGCAATTCCATTAAAGATGGGTGTAATTTATTTGAAGATAGTTCAATTCTTTAAAGATAGGTATAATTATTTACACCTATCTTTAATTCATTTACACCTATCTTTAATTCAATTGTACCAATCTTCAATTCATTTGAAGAGAGGTACAATTATTTGAAGATAGGTGCAATTATTTGAAGATAGGTACAATTATTTGAATATATGTTATTTTGGCGTTCCATACAGAACCAGATCTTAATAGTAACGGACATAGTACTGCGAAATACATGTAGTAATTTTGACAAGAAAAACAGTATAAACATGATAACGTGATAAACTAGAGAAGATACTTGACAATGTTACAATGTATACAGATATTAATATGTAACTACATGTAATAAAGTGATGTCTTCTATGGAAATAAATGAGTATACATATATATACATACACAGAAATTGTGCAGCTCGGGTAGCTCAGTCGGTTAGAGGGTCGGGTGCATGACAGCTAGATGATTCGGTACCATAGGTCGTGGGTTCGAGTCCCTGACGAGGAACGAATATAAGTGAAATATAGGGTGCCTTGTCAGCTGTAGTGTCTTTGTGCTTTACATATATATATATATATATATATATATATATATATATATATATATATATATATATATATATATATATATATATATATATATATATATATATTATATGATCATACACATACACATGTATGCATGCTCTAGGTGTGACTATCCTGTGTCAAGTGCTAGATAGAGAGGTAGAAGTATAAAATCATCTTTAAAAAGCAAATGACACCAGGGGACTGGTTTCGGGTAAAAACAAGAACATACAAAATATATATGTGTAGACAAGTATGGAGATGCATGCTGAAAGTGCGATTACCCTGTGTCAAGTGCTAGATGGAGAGGGAATCATTATACATCTCCAAAAAGCAAATGACACAAGGGGACGGTGCCTTTTTGACACTGATTTCAGGTAAATCAAAGACATAGAAAACAAGTCTGGAAATGCATCCTGAAAGTATGAATATCCTGCATCAAGTGCTAGATGGAGAGGAAAATTATACATCTCCACCTTGCAAATGACACCAGGAGACGGTGCCTTTATCACCAGTGTCAACATATATCACTTGGGCTTTTTCAACAAAGGTATGAAAAGGTTCGTACGTCTTTATCAGTTTTTTCCTCCACAGACGTAGGAACCAGAGGAGATGGAGAAGCTCCGCGTTTGCTTCGTACTCTTGTTGGGATAAGTAGATTCATGAAAATCATTTTACAGTTTTTGATTTGTAATGGCATGCACATCAATGGCATGGTTGGATTATTATAAATATCACGCAAGTACTTAAAGAAAGCTCAATCTGTTCTTTTTGTATATCGTATCCTTTCAAGATAAGATAATGGGCATCTTTGAGGATATATGGTCCGTATATTGATGGGTGTTTGAAGTCGCTTTCGATCATTTTTATACGCCCGTCTTAAGACGGGGCGTATTGTTATGGCGTTGTCCGTCCGGCGACCGTCGTCCGGGCTATAACTTTTTTCCCTGTGCACGGATTTCAACAATATTTCACAGAATTGTTGCCTAGCATCCAAGGGTGTATCATGACCTTGACCCAAGGTCATAGGTCAAGGTCAAAACATGCAAAGTGAGTAAAACCATGTCCGGGCCATAACTTTTCCCCCTGTGCATGAATTTCAATAATATTTCACAGAATTGTTACTGAGGACCCACAGGTGTGCCATGACCTTGATCCAATGTCATAGGTCAAAGGGCAAGGTCACAACATGCAAAGTGAATAAAATCTTGTCCGGGCCATAACTTCTTCCCCTGTGCATGGATTTCGATAAAATTTCACAGAATTGTTACACTTGACCCAAGGCCATAAGTCAAAGGTCAAGGTCACAACATGCAAAGTGAGTAAAACCTTGTTCGGGCCATATTTTCTTCCCCTTTGCATGGATTTCAAAAATATTTCACAGAATTGTTACTTAGGACTAAAGGGTGTGTTATGACCTTGGCCGTCAAAGGTCAAGGTCACAACATGCAAAGTGAATAAAACCTTGTTTGAGCCATAACTTCCTTCCCTGTGCATGGATTTCAATAATATTTCACAGAATTGTTACTTAGGACCCAAGGGTGTGTCATGACCTTGACCCAATGTCATAGGTCAAAGGTCAAGGTCACAACATGCAAAGTGAATGAAACCTTGTTACTATGAAATAAAATGCTATGGAGATGTTATGTAACGCGATAACTTAAGTAAAACTCAGTTGTTTTTCATGAAACTTATACAGAATGCTTAAACAGCGTAGGGGAAGCCACTTTTCAGTTTTGAGCAAATTCCATTTTGTTGTTACAGAGTTATGGGACTTGGATCCCTTTTTTTTGGATTTCAATATCTCATAAAAGTATTACCAAAGAGACGCATGTTTGGGGGTAATAAAACCATACGTTCACACTGATCCCGTCCAAAGTAAGCAATGGGCGTATTAAGCCACGCTAGGCGTTGCTCTTGTTCAGATATACATCGACATGGACGCAGGAGGTTATCAACATCTTAAACATAGCGCAATCTTATCAAAATTCGATCTTTATAGTGCTCCTGTACTGCGTGCCGCACTCCGGAAATCGGACCCGGATGATCTGCGCCAGAAACCGAGCGCATATGAGGTAGCTATACAAATGTTCAGCAACTTCTAAATGAATCTAAAAGTTTTGAATTTTGAAATGTATCCATTTAAGCATCAGAGTCTGAGTGGTCTAACTTAGTATTACTCTAGTACATGAAAACTACACGACACTTGCAAGTGTCTAGATCTGCTTATTTTATACTGTAGTATTGATGCCAACGATTGGTTAATTAAGCACTATCCCTTATAGAGCACAGATCAAAAGCTACTGATATGGCACATACTGAGACACATACATTCCTACATATCTTTATTTAGCTATGTCACATACTGAGACACATACATCCCTACATATCTTTATTTAGCTATGTCACATACTGAGACACATACATTCCTACATATCTTTATTTGCTCACTAAAACCCTAAGTAGAATATTGAAAGCAAATAAAGCTTACTTTGATTTATGAGTTTTTATTTCCTATAGCAAAATCATCTGGACATTTCTGAGTTATAGGAATCATAATTGTTGTTAACAATATAAATAGAATAAAAGTAAAATAATATCCCATGGAATCAGCAACATGACCAATGAAAACAGAAAATGTCAATTTCCCTAATACTTCTAGAGTTGCTAAATTTGTATAATGTGTAGCCTGGATGCTGGGTGGTGCCATCTGTGAACACTGCATCATCAATGTGAAAGTTGCTGTGGTTACAGTTCCACTTACCAACAACATGGCTGACATACTAAATATGGATAATACTGAAATTAAAATACAAAAAATGCCAAATTGTGTCTGTGAACTGTTAGCATTTGTAAATTCTATGTATGAGTCAATGTTACCAGGCAATAAATCCTGACTTTCAAAATGACCACGTATAGAGGTAGATCAAACATGCTAAAACATAAAGTCGCTAACACCTTTACGTTAAAATTACAGATTATAGATTAAGGTTATTGATAGACAGATAGATAGACAAATAAACAAGAGGCCCAAGTGGGCCTATATCGCTCACCTGAGTACCTATATTATCAGTCATGCATGAAGGAAGAATTCATTTATTTTTGCATTAATGTGACTAAGTCAACACCGATGTTGAAAATATGTCAAATTTTATTTCAGGCTAGAATAAAAAACAACACTTTTTTGCACATCCATTCAGGTGATTTTGATATTAAGCATTTCCTTTGTCTCTGCAAGAAGTCATTCAGGGCAACAAGTTAGTCATTTTCTTTAGGTGGGGCCTTTTGTTGACTGATTTCAAGTCTGGGTCATGAACAACAATTGTTTCAAATATTGTCCAGATCTAACTTAAAATTGCCTAATTTCATATGTTGAGTGTTGAGAAACATCTAAAAACTTATTTAGATGTGTAAAGAAATGAAAAAAAAATTTTGACCACAGCTGGATTTGAACCGCTACTCTCCATATTTCAATTACCAAGTGGTATATGTACTATTGTGAGAACTGCTTTTTAGACATGGTGGCATTATCTGTTAACCAATTTGGATGAAATTTACCAAATTGATAGAGGACTTTTAGTACTTCATGTATTCCATGTTTCATTAAAATCTTTCATGTGGTATAACAGCAGAAGTGAAAAATGTGATTGAATTGTTCCTATACACCATCATTTGGAAGTCTTAAAAAATTCATAGAAAATCCAAAAATTGAGATATTGACAAAATTCTTTCAAAGTAACAATCCTTACCATAATTATGATCACAATAGTCCATAAGAAATCATCATTATCAATTAACTAGGAAATATGACACTTTTTTCTGCATTGAATCACCAAGTCCAAAGAAATGTCGAAAAAAATTCTAAAATTTGATTTTGGAAGGGAACCAAAATGACAATACATCTTCACTCATCCCTCTAGATCATTTCTATGCATTCTGTTTGTCTCTGTATACAGCCCGTATGAAAAAGAATATTGTTAAACGAGGGAACTCTTTTGTGACCTACTCTTGACTATGGTGGCGCCACCTGTAAAGAGGTCTGGACGAAAACAACAGAATTTGAAGAGGATCATAAGTGACTTATTTCTACCAAGATTTATTAAAATCCTTCAAACAGTTTTGTAGAAAAAGTTGAAAATGTGAAAAATGGCCAACCCCCCCCCCCCCCCCCTTTTTTTTTTTGGAAGTCTTAAACGTAAAATTCCTAATTTCATATGTTGAGTGTTGAGAAACATCTAAAAACTTATTTAGATGTGTAAAAAAAAAAAAAAAAATTTTTTGACCACAGCTGGATTTGAACCGCTACTCTCCATATTTCAATTACCAAGTGGTATATGTACCATTGTGAGACCTACTTTTAGACATGGTGGCATTATCTGTTAACCAATTTGGATGATCCGCACAAAAAACAAAACCTTTGAAAAGGACTATGAGTACTTGCATCCTACCCTGTTTTATCACAATCCTTCAAGTTGTTCTGTAGATCAAGTTGAAGATATGAAAAATTGTCCCCCCCCCCTTTTCTTGGAAGTCTTAAAAAATTCATAAAAAATTCGAAAATCGAGATATTGAAAAAATTCCTTCACACCAGCATTCCTTACCATAGAAATGATTAAATGAAACCAAATGAATGCATCAATGTTTACAAAAAGAAAATAATAACTCTTTAATGCATTAAAATAACAAAGTCCAAAATAAAAATGAAAAAACGTCAAAAATTTGATTTCGGA
This sequence comes from Pteria penguin, assembly GCA_035048485.1. NCBI lineage: Eukaryota > Metazoa > Mollusca > Bivalvia > Pterioida > Pteriidae > Pteria > Pteria penguin. Next base: position 22,787,837 of record CM068581.1, read on the forward strand.
ATGGAACCAAAAATATCAACATTTCTTCCCATATGCCTCTAAATCATTCCTATGCAGTCGGTTTGTCGCTGTATGCACCCGATCTGAATAAGAAGTTTGTCAAAGGAGGGTACCCTCTGTGACCTACTTTTGTCTGTGGTGGTGCCACCTGTTCATGGATCCTGACAAAGATGACCACATTTGTCGGGGACCTTGAGTATTTGATGCATGCCAAGTTTCATTGAATTCCAGCAAGTGGTTCCGAAGAAAAAGTTCAAACTGTGAAATGTTTACACCAATTATCCCACCCCCCCTTTTTCTTGAAAGTCTTAAAAAATTCATAAAATATCCAAAACATAAAATATTGAAAAATTTTCTTCGCAGTAGTATTTCTTACCATCAAAATGATCAAATTAAACCAAATTAATGCATCAATGTTTACTAAAAGAAAAAAATACCTCTTTTCTGCATTAAAACTACCAAGTACAAAAAAACGTCAAAAAAACGTCATAAATTTGATTTCGGAATGGAACCAAAAATAACAACACTTCTTCACACATCCCTCTAGATCATTCCTATGCATTCGGTTTGTCTCTGTATGCCCCCGGTCTGAAGAAGAAGTTTGTCAAAGGAGGGTACCCTCTTTGACCTACTTTTGCCTGTGGTGGCGCCACCTGTTGATGAATCTGGACGAAAAACAACAACACTTGTAGGGGACCATGAGTACTACATGCTTATCAAGTTTCATCAAATTCTGTTCAGTGGTTCTGGAGAAGAAGTCGAAAATGTGAAAAGTTAACGACGGACGACGGACGACGGACGGTGATTGATCACAATAGCTCACTTGAGCCTTTGGCTCAGGTGAGCTAAAAAGTAAGCCTGGATCTGTCAATTCAGGGCATCAAAGTATATGATGATGAATCTTTTGCATCAGTTGTATGTAAAAGATACCAGTCATCTACCAAATAAACAACAGCTTTAAGAAAAAAATATATGAATAATCGGGGCGTGACACATATACATGTATTTTCAAATTTAGGCACTAAATATAGCTTGATTTCAAACAGATATTTACAATTGTAACAGGCATGCTCAGCGAAAAATTGTGGCCGAACCTGGGAATCAAACCCATGCAGAACATTCTGCTATCAAGTCAGACGCTCTTATCATCGAGCTATACGGGCTGGTATCAGCATCCATCTCGCAACTTAAACACTAGTTAGCTTTCAATACATGTATTAAGCTTAAACTTTCACGTTGAAAAGTAATGATAGAAATCAAAATGACGTTTTTCTTTTTCCTGTTTAACCATGGCAAGATAATGTGATATGCCCACTACAGTATTAATAACTAATAAGTAAATATACTCATGTAAGTAAATATAGTAATTTAAATGCATTTATTAATATGTAAGTATATATCATGCACTAGTGGAGGGTATGATCAGTGTTGATATATGCATATAAGCAAATACATATTCTTCATTCCTGTGAGTGTGAATTTATCCACTTCAATAATCAAAATTACCTTGTTAGTATACATCTTTATATGTGGTAAAAAAGTCTTATGTGAATGAATAGCAAATAAATTTACTGAGAGCAAATTTGCTCATCAGTACAAGGTAAATACACTTAGGTAATTAAATTTTGCTGTATATGCAGGATATTACCATAGAGGTATGAAGATGTATTCTCTGACCAAAACACTACAACAATACACTGCAGCAGTAAGGGGAAAATCCGAATGATGCTCAAGTATTGTAGAAGCTCTGAAAGACTCAAACTGTAATCAAAAGATAAGTCAACCTTAAATATTCCATAAGATAAAACTCTAATGGTTATTAACTGTCTTTCAAAGTAATTAATTTCATATTTGAAATTGCTTATAAATTGTAATATTTTACTTTTGTTCATTTTTCTAATTACTGCATGAGTAATTTATGAAGGAACTGTTTAGACTTAATGTATAATAAATTTTTCTCAACAGTATGTATTTTGTATTCAAATTTTGTTTCTATATCTATAAATCACATGCTTGTGTTAAATAAGCATATAAATAAGTGGAGACAATTCAGTGAAAACCGTAAACAACTTTAATCAACACTGATTAGAAAATTTCTTCTGCCTTAAATATCATCTTGAAATCTGTTAGTCGTATACACATAACAAGTTCACTGTAATTCATATACACACAGGAGGAGGTGACTTTTTCTTTACTTTCCTTATCACTTAGACCTCACCTTATATATGATATTATGGTACCTCCTAATACAGAACCTCCAATAGACACAATCTGACCTACGATTCCAGTCCAAAACCCCACCTGGGTAGCTGATATACCTCTATCAATTAAAAACATGGGTACCATATTCAGAGCACCCTGTTCACCTGTGACGAGACAAATAAGAAAATGAATAAAAAGACATATAATTTATAATTGCAAACACTATAAATGTACAATATTTGATGTAATATTGACACATTTCTGCTCAGTAAATAGTGTGCCACCTAAAGTATACCGCAATAAAGTATATTCTTTTTTGCAACATTTGAACCCGAAATTCTTCTTACACAAAACATCAATCAGTAATCATGTATTTCTTTATAAGAAACTTGTTTCTCTTACAAAGATTATATAATTGGAAAGAGAGTAATAAAGATGTGTAATCATATTCATTGTCACAAATTTTTTACATATGGTGTATATTGTGATGTGCAGTAGGTCTATTTTAGGATCTGTTGTAAGTGTAGATTGTGAATTCCTTCACTGTATTTTGATGTAACATAACAATGCATAAGAGCATTATGTGATATATAGTGAGTGTACATATTTTGTGATATATGGTAAATTTACAATCTAATTAAAATAAGAGTTTGAATCTGCTCATGATGATTGCTGCATAGATTGCATGGGTAACCATATTTTGTGATGTATGGTAACTGACTATTTTGATATATGGTAAGTGTACTTTGTGATATACAGTGAGTGTATTTTAATGATATATGGTAAGTGTATTTTGTGATATACAGTGAGTGTATTTTAATGATATATGGTAAGTGTACTTTGTGATATACAGTTAAGAGTGTTTTGTTTGAAATATAACAGTAATCCTTGTTTTTGACCCTCTTGCAGGTCAGAATAGTCAATCAGGACACAAAATATCTATCCCCTTTCTGGAATATGGCCTTATTGAGGTGAATTGTTATATTGGATGCATGGACATATATATTTTTTCTATACAGTACATATGTTATAAAATTTGAAAGTAATGAATATCAAAATTACCAAGTTTATATAACAAAACATAAAGTGCCATCCATTTTGTTCCAGGTGTTTCAAAAATTTTTAAAAAATGATGAAATAACCATGGCAACTGTCCATGTGGTACATTATCTGAATGTTCACTCAGTTGATCATCCTTGACTGCTTGGTCTTTTTCATTTTTATATTTGGTTGGAACAAACATAACAGTTATGAAGAAGGATATACCATACACACTGGCTATCCATACAAAGAGGTGTGACCACTTCAAGTAGTCACTTAACCAGGTCAAGATACCTCCTCCACAAATCGCTCCAAATTTGTAGCCTACCACCTGAGCAATATTTCCATAAGCCAACTCTGAATGGGACAGTACCTGCACTGCTATACCATCTACTGCAATATCTTGCGTTGAAGTTAGAAGATTAAAAAGAAAAAGAACACAGGCAAGTTGTGCCAATAAAGTTGGTGGGGAAAAAGAGCCAAGGAAACATGTGCCAATCAATCCCATCATGCTATATAAAAGCCACTTCCTTTTTGTTCCATACTTATCCACTAGTGGAGCCCACAATGCTTTGCACATCCACGGTGTTAGTAGCAGTTTAAATCGACTAATGTTTGTAAGAGACATTCCATGTGTACGAAAATAGATGGGCAAAAATCGAGACTGCAATCCATATGGAAGACCCTGGATGAAGTATAGGTAGGCAAGAAAGAATACATTCTTCATGATCTGAAATTATAATGAATAGGATTATTGCAATATGCAGCTCCTGCATAACAATATTATAATGCATGCACATTAAAGATAAGATGCTACAAATTAATGTTTAATTTAGTCAGCAATATCATGTTCATACAACAAGTGAAAAAAAATCTGCTAGTGCAATATGCAGGCTTTATATCTCTGCAAAGAAGTATAGCCCTGGAAATGTTATTGATTTGAACAAGTTTAATTCTCTTTTTATGATATCATTTATGAATATAACACTAAAATTAATAATAAAGCAGGCTTAGTAAACAGGCATATATATCATATTACATTGGTAAATAATTATAAATTTGGTGAATTGATCCAAAATTTAGATTACAATATATATGAATAACAAGAGTCAAAATAGACCTAATATCATTAAATCTCTTGGACACCAGACAAAACATCAGAATGTTCTCAAATAATATAGAGTAATTATATATAAACCTTAATTGTTCGAAACTTGTTTCACAATCAACTCATAATTTAATACCACATCCTTTTTTTTAATTGGAGGTTCTCTCAGAGACTTTGTGTTCCCTTGACCTACTGTGCCACACAGAGGACCCTGCAGGTTCTGTGATCAACTCTTGCCTTGGATGGAATAAAGTGTAAAGCGACATGCACGTACTTAAGTCTTGATGCATCTAAAATCCATGGACCTGCCTCTATTCATGCAAAGTTTCATCAAAATCAATCAATAAAGGTTTGGCAAGCTGGGTATCCCTCCCTTTTTATTCTTCGAAACAAAACCTACAAATGCCCTTTATAAAGAAGAATTCAAAATGAAAGTAGATTCGCTCCTTACACGATGTTCTACCATTCCTACGTAAGTAATGATGCAATTTCATTATTGTCAATATGTCAGTTCAATTTATAACTACAATTATATGTACGTGTATGAAGCACTACCTAATAAAACAGCGCTGCAGCAGTGCTCGTGGAAGAACTGTATTTATGCCTTTACGGAAACCATTTTTTACGACACGGTTTTATCATTTATCTCGGTATCCCCCGTAAACAAAAACAGGCTGTGGCACGATAGACGCTTTGCAATTAATTCTTTAAATGAAACCACTGTGAGTGAGTTAACGTAGCTGAACATTTAATCAAAGAACTGAATCTTTACATATAGTATGCAATCTGTAAGTACACCAAAGGTAAAGAATAACAATATCATTATTTTTCTTAGCTCGAATTTGCACGATTTGTGTTTAAATCTACTTCTGCTTTTTTCTGCTTATTGGGCACCTGAAAGGACTCTGTTAGATCAGTTGGCTGTATTGATCTTATTAGTATCGGGGAACTGATTGGACAACTGTCCTGCACAGAGTATTATCGCCAGGCCTTTCCCCTTAGATGTGCCTGATAGCCCATTCATGTACAGTCGAACTTCGGAAACTCGAACGTCTAAAACTCGAAAACCCCCGAAAACTCGAAGTAATCCATCGGTCCTGGTCGAATTTCTATATAATTCATTGTAATAAAACTTCGAAAACTCGAACTTCGAAAACTCGAAAACCCCCGAAAAGTCGAAGTAATTTCCTGGTCCCACAGTTAGAAATGTGCCTTATTTCACCCTCGGAAACTCGAAGTGTCTCCCGCGCTCAAAGCAGACGACTTTAATTGATTTGTTTGCCAAACAATTTATCGACTGCGGGTTTTATTGGCGTGGGCGTCCAGGTGTAACGGATTAGTGACCAAAGCTATTCAGATGTTTGCATATTACCTGGACTTACGTAACAGCAATTAAGAAATAAGCTGTAGACTACCAGGGTCATTAATGAAAACTGCAAATTGGGATAATTAGGTATTTTGATATTGCTGTTAATTTTAAAGAATTTAATGGACGAAATTTCACCAAAGCTGTAAATGATAAATGATGCAAATTGTAGAAGCTGCAAATGACCATTATTACTGTAATGGATGAAAATTTCCTTATTACGAAAGATCTAAGGTTTTGTTCCAAGCTACCGACTTTACTGAACACAGGCCAAGCCGATAACTGTGCTTTAAAAGGCCATGCTTCCAAGATCGATCAGTCAGTTTCAAAATCATGAACCCGTTTACCTTAGCTAGTTCTGGTAGTCCCAAGGGGATGGGCAAGCCTGCAGTTGGCAGTAAGGGCACTAAGCGAAAGCTTGACAATAAGAACATAGAGGTTAAATACGAGGCTATTGTTGAGGTCGAGAGAGGTCTAAGGTCAAAGTCTGAAATTGCGAAATCCTTTCAGATTCCCGCAAGTACTCTCTCCACGTGGTTGAAAAACAAAGATGCCATCAAGGATGGCTATCTGAAGTTCGGACCCAAACGTAAGACAATGAGGTCCGGGTCATTTGAAGAGGTCGAATCCGCAACCTTGAAGTGGTTCCAGTGCGCTCGGGATCAATGCATCCCTATATCGGGGCCTTTACTCTTGGCAAAGGCAGAGGAGTTTGCAGAGAAATTTGGGGTCGAAAATTTCAAAGCTTCGACAGGTTGGCTTGACAAGTTTAAAGAACGCAATGGTATCTCATTTAAAAAGGTCTGTGGAGAGGAGAGGTCTGTCGATGTTCAGTCAGATGACATGAAAAAATGGGTCGAACGACGCAAGCTGCTACTGAATCAGTACAAGTCTGATGACATTTTTAATGCGGATGAGACCGGCATTTTCTTTAGACTGATGCCAGATAAAACCCTAGAGTTCAAATCAGTCGACTGTCATGGCGGGAAGAAGAGCAAAGAGAGGCTCACAGTGATGGTATGCGCTAATATGACTGGCACTGAGAAACTGCCCCTCCTCGTCATTGGTAAATCAGCCAAACCCCGCTGTTTTAAGAATGTAAAGACGCTACCAACAGAGTATCTTGCCAATAAGAAGGCTTGGATGACGTCAGAGTTGTTTGTCAATTGGATTCGAACCCTGGACAAAGCTATGACGAGGCAGAAACGCAAAATCGCCATGATTGTAGACAATTGCCCCGCCCAGCCCTCCATTACGGGACTCAGATCAATAGAGCTTGTGTTCTTGCCGCCAAACACAACATCCAAGACACAGCCAATGGACCAGGGTATTATCCAGAACTTTAAGGTCCACTACAGGAAACGGGTCATTTTGCGGTACATTAGATGTATTGATGACAAGAGTGAGGTTCGACTCTCTGTTTTTGATGCCCTGACCATGTTAAGGCAGGCATGGCGTTGTGTCACACAAACAACGATCTCCGGGTGCTACCGTCACGCTGGGTTCACGGAAGCTGACGACAACGCAGATGCTGATGTCACCAACCAATCCCAGACCGATGATGATGACGACCTAGATGACGACATCCCACTCGCACAACTCAAGCAGCATGGGCTAACACAGATAGCGATCGACAACTTCATCAACGTCGACGATGGCATTCCAGCATGCGCCGAGATGACAGACGACGATATCGTAGAGGAGGTTCGTGCCGCCAACAACTCACAGAAGGTTCCCGCCGACGACGATGATGACGACCCAGAAGACGACGAGCCTATACGACCCACTCCTACTGCAAGTGACGCCCTCGCAGCGTGTGAACTTCTTATGCAGTACTTCACAAAGAGAGACAACACTAGTGACATTGTCAGCAACATGTGTACGATTTCCGATGTGCTATCCAAGGACGTTTTTGTGTCTAAGTGTGCCAAGCAATCGTCCATTACGGACTTTTTTCAGTGAATTAAGTGGATTGTAATTAATAGTGGCTATGATATGTGTGCTACGTCCATGGACTGTGCTTAACTGACATCTTATTATTGTGATTTTATGTTCTAGTGCTTTTCAATGTTTACATGTATTTCCGCATTTTGATGTGTTATACCATGTCTTGATATTGATCTTTTATCTCGTAATAAATAAGGTAAATCGCTAGATATTTCTTTATTTTATTGATTTACAGAGTTGGTTTTACCCCCCCCCCCCTTTCAAAATCAAATGGAAAACTACAAACTTCGAAAACTCAAACTCCCCGAAACTCGAAGTAATTTCTACGGTCCCTTGCGATTCGAGTTATCGAAGTTCGACTGTATCTATTGAAGGAGCAGAGAGCAACTCCTTTTTATTGCCTACCCTAGTCTTTTGTATGTAGTGTATGCATGTGTGCTAGAGGGCTGTGTTTATTATGTACTGCTTGGATTGTCCATATTTCCAACAGCTTTCATTATAGGTGCCACCATACTGGTGTTTGGAGGACCTCTGCCATGACATCAGAGATACATGTACTCACCCTGGTCATTACTCTCCCAAGGCTACAGAGAGAGTCAGGGAATAAACTTAACAGAAAATTTTACGAGCCATGTGGGCTCGTAAGACTCAGAATCTACGGGCCCACACCAATCTTTATGTCAGTCCACACTAAAACCATTCAAAAATTGCAAGAAAAATTAATCAATTTTTTTCTGAATTTTATTATATTACACAACAATTTCTCTCCAATTTTACTCCTTAAAGTAATCGTCCCGTTTTGTCGGCGATACATTTCGTTTCATGGAAATTGCGAAAAAAAACTTCCTAAGTGGGCTTGTCGAGCCATAATTTAAAGGTCAAAGAACAGTAATTAACGAGAGTCGTGATTGGCTGATGGTGTAGGGAGAGAGAAGTACTATTTCAATGTATCAGGAGCTGTGATTGAATGAATTTATTTAATCTATCTATAAATAAAGATTGATTCTGCAGTAAAATCATGAATTTTTATCTCATTTCGCTAATGTAGAAATTTCATAACCTAAAAAGGGGCGGTTGCAGTATAGATAGATAGATAGATAGATAGATAGATAGATAGATAGCTAGGTTGTTTACGTTTGAATTTTGGGGGGTGACCCCCTTCCGACGTGATTTTCTCAAAATTAAGGTGGATAACCTATGATAAACTGTTAAAATTCTGATAGAGGACGGTCTGACAAACATGTTGATATATGGATTGTATATAGTTTCTATTGAAACGGTGAAGGTATGAGCCGACCGTTTCGATAGAAATTAGATTGTATATAGCTAAAATGCAGGATGTTGTGTAAATCTTGCTGGAAATTTGTTAATTTAACATGAGACCTTATGGGAAATGAAATTACTATGCTTTGACCTATATAAACAAACGTGAAACCCAAGGGCGTAGCCAGATAATGCGTACGCACAAGAAAGGCAGGGGTTTGGGGGAAAGGAAAACGACCACCTCTCTCTCTCTCATTAGATACTATATTTTTGACAAAATGATGTGTACGCACGTGCGTATTTGGCGTAATGGTAGCTTTAACCAGATACTGCTAACTAACAAATAAGAAGAACATGACCGGATTTGAAACATCTAGACGCTTAGTTCCGCTTACTCAGTGACGGAATTAAGCGTCTAGGTGATTCAGATTAGATTTCAACAAGGAAACGGCCGATTCATCTTGCAGATTTTTCGTTCGCCACGTGGGCGAGTAGGAGGTGTTTCTTTGTCGTCCACAACAAATTTTACTCGTCTTGGGCGAGTGGGCGAGCGTTAAGTTTATTCCCTGAGAGTAGAGGTGGTATTTTGGATAAGAAATAGAAAATGTTTTAACTGGGTATTAACATGGATTGAACCCATACCTAGTGAGACCCTCAGTCCAACACATTATCCACTACTCCATCTCTCCTCTCTTCACCATCCATCCTTTGAACCATATTTACTCGAATATAATACGCATTTTTTCCCACAGTTTGACGCCTCATTTTCTCACTGTGTATTATACATAGGGTTAGAAATTTGGAACTTTTTTTCCACGCTTTTAAGCTTCAGTGGCGGATTTAGAGGGGTGCGTGTGTCTGTTAAAGTATCTAAAGCCGTCAATCAAACCCACAAGGCGTGAGATATATCTATTGTCTGTATACTGTCTGCTTCCCATAGTAAATGCCCAAGGCGATAACAGGAGTAATGTCTACAGTGTGCCATTCAATGAACACAGAATACTTGCGCTGTGTTATTTAGCAATGGTTTCTGATTAGCAGATTGTACAGGTGATATAATGATTTATCCTTAATTGGTTAATTGATAGTTAGTGAAACTAGTTGACTGTAATGGCACGAGCATCGACAATTTGGATAACAATCATTCTATTTTGTCTTCTCAAACATTTGCGATCTCTGCGTAAAGTTCACGTAATATAGTAGACATGCACGTTCATTCTAACGAGAGAGAAAAAAAAGAATCGATCGTTTGGGAGGAGGGTACTAGTTAAGACATTTGAAGTCTATGAAAGTTTGATTGTAAATGAAATGAAAGAGAGAAAAGGGTTGATATCACACAATGAATAAAGGCTGGTCGTTCTGTGACGCTTTTGATAATAATACACGTTACGCGATTACACTGTAAAAGGTATACGGCAAAGCAAATTCAACTCGCAGTCTTGCTTTTTCAACAGGCAATTGACATCTTGTTTTGGATTTTTTCGCTGCGTATTATACACAGAGTTAGACGTTTTTTCATGATTTTCGAGGTCATTTTAAGGGGTGCATATTATACTCGGGTGCGTATTATATTCGAGTAAATATGGTATTTGTAAGTTTTAGATTGTGTTAAATTAGCTCTTTATAAAAATATACACTTTTATTTAATTCAAAGTGTTCGATTGATATATTTCTAATTCATTTTCAGAAATGTGACCAAAGAAAATCCACAGGGAAGATCAAATTTGTAGTCTGAGTATTTTGTGTGTATTACCTTAGAACAGCCATCATGCAAGTTGGGAGATATAAGCCAATTTTGTTCATACAGTACTTCCTGCTATTAGTAGATTTATTTATGAACACATGTATCGAACTTCTACGATTTGAAAATGTCATTCTCCTGGTTTTATTTGTGTAAGTATTTAAATTACAATTGTCATTGCAATAGCTAATACTTTCCTTTAGCTGGAACTATTTCAGTATTTGGATTTAAAGGAATGTACCAATTCAAATTTGACTTAGGAGTCATTCTTGATGTCAGATTGGTCACATGACCTAAATCACGCCCAATCTGATTAAAACCATTTCTGAATTCTGCTTCTCTATTTGTCCCATTGCGGATAAAGATCTAGCGAAACCCCATAAGGGATCACGTTCTGGTGAACTCAGATGACGTTCCAGTCACCAAACTCTTATTTCCCATAGCCAATCACTGACTCGGCTAGGCACATGCAAGTGACACAGTATGTAACAAACATGCTTCAAAAACTACCTTGTAGATCTCGTGTATACTGATGGGAAATATGCCAATGCTAGGGATCTTAATTTCATCTTTAGGAATTTTTAGCCAATACAAAGATTGGCTGAAAATCAGAGTTCACTAGAACATGACCCTTATGGGGTTTCGCCATTTGGTTTTAATCAGATTGAACTCGCGTCATATTTGTTGGGGGATAAGTTTCGGATGTTGTCATCCCTTTGTATGAAGAATTCTGTATTTTGAAATCTCATTGTTTCAAACAACAGTCATATAACATTAAAAGAAGAAAGGAGGTCAATCTTTGAATGATTCCTCAATGAATTTCAGCAGTTTCATGACTTATATAACTCTTATTCTCAAATACAATTCAGCAAAGTTGCATTACAGTCTATGATAAAGCCATGTTTATCCCCAAAGCCATTCTCAGAATATTTCAAGGATTATCTTCATTTAGATCTTAGTCTGATGTCACACCAACTGTTAGAGTTAGATTAAACGTCTACATCAAATGCTGGTAGTCCAATGAATTTTGTACTAAACAAGTTAAGACCACACAGATTTTTATTATCATGTGTTCATTTCACTGAAAATAGCAGTTCACACTTTCTTTTGGAATCAAGTGAAGTATCAGTATAAAAGTGTTTGTCAACCAGCATCAGTTTTTCATCAGTCTGTACTTTTTTTTTGAGGACGTTTTGCCTTATTTAGGTGAATTATTGCATCCAGAGTTTGTGTATTTTACATACACATTTTGTCTGGACATGTCATTATAACCACAATAAAGTAAGTTTTCAAACGCCGAGATAAAAATGTGGGCATATTATGCTGTATCGCTGTTGTCAGTCTGTCTCACCTATCTTGTCTTTGCAACTCCTCCTAAACCATCAGTGGATTTTGATGAACTTGGATGGTACATATATGAAAATGTGTTTATTGGATGGGGAACGCTGTCCAAAAAAATTACAGGAGTTAAGGTCCTTGGACTTAGATTTTATTTTAACTTGTCTTTGCAACTCCTCCTCATCCCTTAGGGGATTTTGATGAAACTTAGTACATGTTCAAAGAGCTGAGAATGCCCGATGAAAATATACATATTGGAAGGGGAATGCAATCTAAAGAAAATTACAAGAGTTATGGCCTTTGGACCCTAAATACCTCGTCTTCGCAACTCCATCCAAAACCCTTTAGTAGATTTTGATGAAACATAGTACAAAGAAAGCACGCTATATGAAGATGTTCATATTGGAAGGAGAATGCTGTACAAAAAACTTTACAGGAGTCTGAGTTATGAACCTTGTATGTATATTTTCCTATGCAGAATATCGTGTCTTCGAAAACTACTGCAAAACCCTTTTGGGGATTTTGATGAAAAGTAGTACATTTACAAAGAAAGAACACCATATGAAGATGTGCATATTGAAAGGGGAATGCTGTCCAAAAATTTATAGGAGTTATGACCCTTGGACTCAGAAGTAAAATATGTTGTCTTCACAACTCCTTCTAAACCCTTTAGTATATTTTAGTGAAACTCGTTACAAAGAAAGATCACGTTATGGAGATGTGCATGTTGAACAGGAATTTTCATATCTCCTCAAAATTCGATACAACTGTAGTCCATGTATTCATGAAAGGAGTGGGTTGTCAACATAAGAAATGATGGATGCGTAAAGAAAACTGCACCATTTTACCAATATTCAACACAATCTAAATTTACCACAATTACATTAGATATTTAGTTCTAGTTTGTATGACACCTAAGATAACAAAATGTGGACGTATTGTGTTACCATTTAACGATGCCCTATGTTTGATTTAGATCTGTAGTATAGATAGAATTATATGTATTGATCATATGTATTTGATCAATAATAAATTAATGAAGAAATAAAGTCTTAAAGAGTAATGTTTTAGAACTCATAGTTTTAATTTCTTATTTTTACAGAATACAAGATGTATGCATCATATTTGCAGTGATTGTTGTCTTCCTTCTCTTCTTCAACACATATATTTTCCAAGCAGGACTTGTTAACATTCTCATCGAGAAGTTCAAAGTTCCAATTGGAATCACATTTATCTACTTTGGTCTTAACATAGGCTTACATGTGTGGGAAATGGTATGTGTTTCTCTGTTGTTATTGTATTTATGATTAGGCCAAAAAAAATATAGTCCTCTTTCCTGCCTCCAAGGTGAAAAAATTTAGGTACGTGTAGGGAGGAAAAAAATTTTATTTTGCGTTTTAATAATATTTTGACAAATCAACATGAATATATGTCACTATTTAGCTAAAATGAGGTATAAACAAATCTTTAACAAAGTGTAGTTGTTCTTAAGTACATGTAATGTCTTTAATTATTAAAGAAATAATAATGTGGTAAACTACATGTAGAATCAGATTTACTCAGTCCACATGCTAAGGAATATTTATATTGGTCTTCACCACATCTGTTACCATGCTGTCAGATGTATACACTCGCTTTTTTTTTATATTTATAGTACAGTTTTCATTACCAATAGGTTTAAACGTGGAACTGAGTCAGATTTAAAGATTGCAGTAGGCAAATTGATACGGTTCTGCGAAAACGGATCAATCAGGAAGTCATTATTTATTTTTAATAATTTTTTTTTTGTTTATAACCCCCCCCCCCCCAAAAAAAAACTCTAGGGTCAGAGGGAAAACATTAGGGTCAGTCAGGAGACAGGAAACAGGACTATATATTTTTTTGTGGCTTTATAAAAACTACTTATATAATTTTGAAATAAATTATTTTAGGAATAAATTTTATTTCAAACAATATTTTATCAAAAAAATACAATTGTATAATTTAAATTTTACTGTATACTTGTAATTTCTTTCTTTTTTCTTATCTATTTTTATCATGAGAATGAATTTTCTAATTTATACCTTTAAATAGATTTTGCTTTTCAAGCTTCCTGCGTTTCTAAATTTTTAAAAAAAATTTATTATCTACAATTTTGTATAAATATGGTAAAACTGTCAACAGGTCATTTAAATTCCTTTTTGTTGGAAGGTGCCATACACAAGACATTTTTGTGAAACACTATGCCCCAAATGACAAATATTTGTCTGGGTATTAAATTAAATTGAAATGGGTCTTATAATTGTGTGTTAAATTGTCATTCTAAAATCTTTTGAATAAGTGCTATTTTTAGCATGCAACATACCTGAAGTCTATGTAGATAAAATGGAATTTCATAAAAAAACAAAAAGGGTTTTCCTTTGGACTATACAGTGAATGTTTTATTATATCCTTGAAATCTCTTAAGGCAAACTTTAGATATCCCAAGACAGAAAGTGCTGACAGAAATTGTTTGGGGGAATAAAGGTCACAGTCACGGTCACAAGGCCTTGGTGACATTTAATGGAGATTACATGCAAACTATGAAGTCTTCATCTTTTGTGGTTTAATGTTATGGGCAAGATTAAAGTTACTGACAGACAGGCAGACAGAAAATCAGATAGACAGACAAACAAGACAAAAACAGTATGCCCCCAGTCTGTAATTCAGGAGGTATAGTAAAATGAAAATGTCAGGAAAATTTATTTTTAGATACAATATCCATGTACATGTATTCTAAGAGATTTTCACAAGTTTGGTTTGAAGCTGACCTTGATTTTAGATGTCATTTCAATTTAATGATTGAATATGCATGAGCAACAAAAAAATTTAATTTTATGTGGTCTTATGCAAATCAATTTACTTTCAGACATTACGATGGGATGCTCCCAATAAATACATTTGGGATACTCCTGGCTTCATACCATTGTTCGTCATTCAGAGGACAGGTAAGACAGTAAAAATCTAGAGGTTTCTGGTACATTTTGTGGGTGTTAAATATATACAAAGTAACTTTTTATTTCTTTATTTTACATTCTGCAAGGTTTTTTTTGGCTGTTACAAATATGCTTTTTTGAACATTGTACCCGTAACATGCTACTGAAATTTATGTTGAATTTATAAGATAATAAGCCATGAATAGTATCATTGCTGAGCCTGCCATGCCACTGTCCAACAGTGATATTTACAGAGCATGCTTTATCATAAACTGCCAAAGCATGATTAACATTTACACCACTTCCTTTCACCTGCCATTATAGTGGAGGAGTTGTTTAAAAATGTTACAAGCACTTGGATCAGAGGAATGCTTAGCTCTTTTCTGCATTTTGAAACTTCTCACTCATTTTGGTTCATGTACTAGTAACATACCAAAGAACAACACTGAAACAAATAATAATCAAATGATTCCTTTTGTATTATCTTAACTTTATGTGAATAAAACATCTTTATTTAATAAATAGTAACACTGATCACACTGAAATCAATGTCACATGTGGTCCATGTTCAGGTAGATATCTCAATCAGCTGTTTGTCATGTGACGTTAAGATCCTGTGACTATAATATGTTGCCAGAATCTCGCTCAAAATGGCTATACACGAGGATTCTGGAATGAAAGTAAATTTATGAGCGGAATGGCTTCTTGCTTGGATGCGTTTTAGGATATCAGCTTCTTGGCTTACCTTTGCTGATTTGTCATGGACAGTGTAGAGGAACTTGCATTGGTGTCATGTTCTGATGACCTGAGTGTTTGAAATTTGAATACTCCACTTAACTTCTCTACTTACATTATATGCCTCAAATTCTGAGTTAAAACCTTAAACAAATTGAACACTTAGAGTACCAGAAAATGACATCAGTAGACAGAACTTAGTCAATGTCTGGTTTTAAATCAGTTTGCATGATAGTATAACATTTTGTTTATGAAGAACCAAGTACATGTTTTTTACACATTTTATACATACAAAAATACCCTCTTTATAAGTTTCCTGAAACATCATTCATGTCTTGCTTATTTGAAATTTTGAGTGCTAATTTTTCAGGTGCTGTGTTGTATTATTATTTCTATAAAAGAACTGCCTTGAAACTTGGAGATCCTCGATTTTACCAGGATTCAGATTGGATTCGAAGGGAATTTGAGAAGCGAAGATAAAAACAGAATGAGCTTTGTGCTGAAGAATTTAAAAATGATTGAACATTTTAGTTATTATATTTCTCAGGTATCAAACATGTGTCTGAGGAATATGCTGCATAAAATAGTTTTTGCTTCTGATATGATGTAATAGGCTAGCTACTGAATAAAGTTTGATTTATATAAATCTTTATAAAAGAACTGTTCATTTCCATTGCTTTATTCCATAGTGCTACATGTATTATTATGGGAGTGTGTGATAACTAATAAGGTTGCATATTTATAAAATTTCTTTTTAATCTCATCACCTGATCACTGAATATAGCTTCCTATAAAGGAATCATTATAAATCACTGCTCTATTTCTCTACGCAATGGGTTAAGAAGTAACTAGAGATGAGCAGTACTATTATAAAATGATGAAAAAATCTCAGTGACTGTTACCTTTAAAAACATGTATAGGATATGGTTTATCTGAAAACTGTATCTCGAGGTACATTTGTTAATTTTCTGAATTAATTTGTTGATATCATGGATATAATATGAACTGTTTGGTCATATAATAATGATATTATACATGTATGTGTCAACTTTTTATGCATGATTGAGAATCTCTATGACATAAACTATAACTGTACAATTAAACATTTACAATTTGTAACTCTTTAAAACAATAAATGAAATACAGATATTTTATTAATTTAGATGCCATATAGATTCATATTGCTGTCTCTTAGCTTGTCTTGAAAAGTGTGATATAAACTTCCTTCATTTACAAAATAAAGGGCCATTACTTCATTTTGGAGTACATGTACATTACAAAAAAAATATCACATTTCCCAGATGGTATTTCATCATTGCCTGTTTTATATTGGCTGTTCATTTTGTGTTTTCATTTGTGCAACATAAAAAATAGGGCACATAATACGTCTGCACTTTGTTACCGTAGGTGTTAAACAAACTAGATCTAAATACATAATCTGATGAAGGTAAATTTAGAGTACCTTTGATACTGTTAAAATAGTTCGATTCTCTTCTTCAATTATTTGTAGGTTAATTGATCTTCTTTGTACATCCATCATTTCCCATGTTGACACCCCCCTCCTCTCATAAAAACACAGTTATATTAAATTTTGAGATGTGAAAATTCTTGTTCAATATGCACATCTTCATAATGTGATCTTTCTCTGTACCAAGTTTCATCAAAATCCACCAAAGGAATTAGGAAGAGCTGTGAAGACAAGGTATTTTTCATAGAACTCAAGTTCAAGAATCATAACTTGTAATTGTTTTGGACAGCATTGCCCTTCCAATATGCATATTTTCACAGGGTGTTCTTTCATTGTATTAAATTTCATCAAAATCCTCAAAAGGATTTAGGAGTTGTGAAAACAAGGTAAAAGAAAATCTAAATCCAAGGACTAGAACTCCAGTAAATGTTTTTGGACAGCATTCCTCTTCCAAAATACATGTCTTCATATGGCGATCTTTCATTGTACCAAGTTTCATCAGAATCCCCCCAAGGGTTTAGGAGGATTTGCAAAGACGAGATAGGTTGGACAGACGACAGCAGTAGAGCAAAATACACACACATTTTTATGCATGTGTGTAATAAGTATGCAAGTCTTTTTTATAACACAAATAGTTCATTATCATGAATTATATATAATGAAGTATGTATATTAAAGTTTAATGTATATTTACATGTTCTTTGTCTTTCACTTCATTTTTTTTTCTGTGTAGTGGTTGTTATTATGTAATGTATTGGAAATAATTAACATAATGAAGCAAGAATATTGTATATTGTGTAGTTAAATAATTGACATAATGAAGCAAGAACATTGTATATTGTGTAGTTAAATAATTTATAATAAATATATATTTTATGTTATAACACGGTTTTATATTACTGATTAGTAACAGATATGGACTACAAATGTATATGAAATACGTCATTATTTATTTAGAGATTAATTTTTTTTGCAAATTTTAAGTATTAATTCTGGATACTGGTATATTAATACATGTTGAAGATAATATGTCAGTGTAGGACGGTCCTTGAGCTATATGTAGAACAATGATATATAAACTCTTACTTCAAATTTAGACCACATGCTGTTTATCAAGAAACTGGCAAGATCACAACTTATCCATGTTACGTCCTTTTATTTAATTTTAGTGATTAATAATCAATAATAACAAGAATGAACATTACATAGATAAATTGTAATTTTGCCAGTTTCTTAATAAAGATCTCAGGGTCTAAAATTTGAAACAGAGTTTGTATATTATTATTTGATATCGCTTCCCTCTGGAGGAATATTTTGAACATGCAAGTAAAACAATTTTCATACCATTGCTGCTCAAATCATTAGAGGCGGATTCATAGTGTATTTTCCATTTCTATAGGCAAATTTTGCATGAACTTAAGAGTTCTTTGAGTAATTTCATGGAAAAACAACTGAATATGACCACTGCAAGTGCAATAAACAAGATACACTGAAACATTTAGGCTTGTACTGTCAAACTTGGTACATATACCTCTTATGACATGAAGACGACATCCATCATTTTTAATGCCCATTTTCAATGCCTAATGTTCTTCTGGGTTAGAGGTCAAAGGTCAAGGTCACACACGTGACATGTAAAATTAACCTTGTAAAAAAAATAAAGACCAAACCACCTGGGCTTGTACCATCAATCTTCGTACTCATACTACTGATGCTGAAAGTATGATACCCATTATTTTTCAAATGTATTGGTCAAAAGTCCAGATTACACTTGATAAACACTGTAAAGAAGATACAGAATGAACTGTGCTGGGTTAGGATAGTCAAACATGGTACATGTACTGGTAGTTTTTGAGACAAGAGGACAATGCCTATTATTTTCCAAAGTGAAAGGTCACGTGTCCAACTCACATGCTGTAAATAAGCATAGTAAACAAGAAACAGACTGAATTATTAAGGGCTAGGACAGTTAAACTTGGTGTATGTACTTTTTGTGACAAGAATAATGCCCATCAATTTTCAAGGCCTAAAGTCAAGGTCACATACTAAAACATTGTTGATCAAGCTTGTCAATATGATAGACCAAATTATTTGGGCTAGACCACCAAACTTGATACATGTAGAATTAATGCTGAGAGGAAAATGCCTATTATATTTCAAGGTCAAGGGTCAAAGGTTAAAGTCATATGCTAACATTATTGATAAACCTTGTAAACAAGATACAAGCATGGAAAAACTTCAAACCTGGTACTCATGCTTCTTCATTCAAAAAAATGACCTTCATGTTTTTCAAGGTCTGGAATCAAAGTTTCAAGGTCACTTGTTAAACATTTTTGATAAATGACCTAGTAAATCATATACAGACAGAAATGTTTGTGCTAGGATTATCAAACTTGATACACTTACTGCTCATGAGAAAAGGATGATGCTTATTGTTTTTGTAAGTGTTATTGCATCAAGTACATGATTTTGCCTTTTTAAAAGAGTTACTTGGATGTTATAATCATAGGTCCAAGTAAACTTAAGGTCATCATGAAAAGAAATTTAACCCTACAAAAGAATTTTGATGAGTTTGTCAAAGAGACCTTGATCAAAGATAACACAAACTGTTTGAAAGAAAAGCAATTTTTTGAACAAGAAACAGTATTTTCAAATTAGTCTTTTTAGGTTTTTTTTTGTTTCCTTTTTAACGTCATGTCAGGAAAACTATGCATATACTGTAATGGCATCTGGCCGATACCTTGCATAAAAATTAAATGTGCAAATGTTTACCATGACATGGGACCTGTATTCTAACTATCATCAAAGACGGGTCACTGACAAGCTGCTAAGAGACACAAACCCAGGACTATGATGACATCATCTGACGAACATTGGACAAAGTTGCATTAACTTACAGCATCAAAATTGTAATTGATGAAAATTGTCTAGATGCCACACTCCTATACAAGAAAGGGCAAGGATCAATTTCTTTTCAGCAATGATGTTTTCAAGGGATGATATGGAATGGATTTGAAATCATTTTAATTTATATACTAAAAATGTGGCATATGTTCTATGGTTCAATATTTAATATTGAAATCAAAGAAAAGATGAAGGACAATTGACAAATACATGTACAATAGCAGTCTACACAAACAAACTGATTTAAAAAAGTCATTAATTTTTTGCCTTACACTACCTTATATACATGTACCAAATACAAAATCTAAGTAGTTTTTTATGCCTGCATAAGGCCAATTAAACTTAATAGGTAGATTTTCATCCAACCTCGTGAAAATATATGGGGCGGGTGGGTGGAATTTATTTTTTATAATTCATTTTCAAATAATGTCTTTGAATCGCGAAAACCATCGTCAACTACCAGAAATGGCGATATGTATATAAACTGAAACGTATATCGGATGCAGACCCGATTTAAAATACCAGAATTCAGACGCCCCGGATTTGTTTGAAAAATAAATAATTCTGGGGCGGGTCGATTTTTTAGGGGCGGGCGGGGATGAAAATCTACCAATTAATTTTAATTGGCCAAAGTGTAGTAAACGCTAGTGACAATATCTTGAATTTAAAGATGAGTTTAACAAGCATATGTCGATACAAAATGTATATTATGATATTTTATTCTTCAAAATTCACAAATATGTTATGCAGTATTATAGTTTTTCAAATTACCGGTACATTTTTTTTAGTTATTTCTTGCAAAAAACTTTGTTCACTGAGTCGGAAATAATATTTTGACCTTTCAAAATTGACAATAAAATGCTGCCATAATATTTCTTTCAAAATATTCAAACTAAATAGAAATGAATACATTTTATAAATTGTTTCCCACGATACCACAAGAAATATCAAGTATGTTAATTCAATACAAGTAAAAGATGAAGAATTGGTTTCAATGATCAAATTCTATTTGTAATTCCTGACATACAAGTATATAATAATATGTTTACAAAATCATGATTAATAAAGGCATTGCATGAGAGAAGTGTGATTACCATTGAGGAGAGTCTAGTATCAGGGTTCTTAAACTTGTCTGGGCATCCAGATCTATCAACTGGTATGTTTACGATACATCCTTCATAGAGACAAGTATAAGATGATCAGATACTAGACAAACCTCAAGAGAAGCATCATTCTATACAATATCCATGTGATGAGATGTTTTATTGAGATAAGTTTTGCATATTAGATTGATTTTTTCGCCTAAGCTCTAAACATGTAATCTTTCTTGAAAGAAGGCCTCCACACTGTCCGTGTTCCATTTGTCGATACCCAATTCTTCTACAACATTTCTGTTCTCGTCCATGAGCTTAATGATGGGATCAGCTCCTCTGACATATCGAACAGTCAGTCCTTGAAATTGTTTTGGGCGATCACTTTTCACAAATGCTGAAAGAATGATAGATTAAAATGATATATTACATGTGATGATAAGAAAATCAATGAAATACTTCCAATCTAATTTGACAACTAGCATACTTTGAAGTTCATGACATGATGTTTAAAATACATGTAGTTTATCTTCATTACTACTTAAAATTCAGTAAAAACACAAGATTTACCCTGGACTTGTGGAAACCTTCCCAATTTTCATCCACATACATGGAGCTCAGCAAAAGGATATTTCTGTAAAATTCAAATGTTTATATAAATGAAAACTAACTACTTTATAATAAGTAATACAGTTAGCTATACAAGACATTAATTCAATCTATGATTAATAGAAATTTTTTTAAACAAAATCTGTCAATATTAATTAACTAGAGCTGTCGAAATGGGACAAATACCCCCTCTCCCCCATACTAACTTTGTTTGCTATAACATAGGTTCATTCAAAAATGCATAAAATGAATGCTTTATCAGTAAAGTTCTGTAAATGAGAAAATCAAAAGAGGAGCAAGAAACTGTAAAACTTTTAGTCCTAAAAGATGTCAAAAATGTGTCAAAACGTTAATTGTGGATTCTAAAAAAGATCACAAACTTTTTTCATACATCCTTCTTGATCACTCTGATGTATTTCATTTAGAAGATTTTCAAATGGGTAATGGTGGTACATTCTTTGACATATTTGACGTACCCTGAATCACTCTGGATAAACAAGAGGCCCAAGTGGGCCTATATCGCTCACCTGAGCACAAAGTGCATATTTAGAAGCAAGCAAGAAATTCTGTGCAGGGGTTCTGGAGAGGAAGATGAAAATGTGTCAATCAAACAGAGCCAATGGCGGCCATCTTGGATTACGGATCGGCATGAAAAACCTATACTTGGTAGAGGACCTTGAGTACTTACTTTCTATGCAGTTTGGTGAAATTTTGTGCAGTGGTTCTGGAGAAGAAGTTGAAAATGTGTCAACCAATCGGAGTCAATGGCGGCCATCTTGGATCACGTATCGGCATAAAAAATACCAAACTTGGTTGAGGACCTTGAGTACTTACTTTCTATGCAGTTTGATGAATTTCTGTGCAGTGGTTCTGGAGAAGAAGTCGAAAATGTGTCAACCAATCTGAGTCAATGGTGGCCATCTTGGATCACGGATCGGCATAAAAAACAAAAATGTGGTAGAGAATGTTGAGTACTTACTTTCCATGAAGTTTGATGAAATTCTATGCAGCTGTTCTGGAGAAGAAGTCGAAAATGTGTCAACAAATCAGAGTCAATGGCGGTTATCTTGGATCACGGATCGGCATAAAAAACACAAACTTGGTAGAGGACCTTGAGTACTTACTTCCTATGAGGTTTGATGAAATTCTGTGCAGCCGATCTGGAGAAGAAGTTAAAAATGTTTCAACCAATCAGAGCCAATGGCGGCCATCTTGGATCACGGACTGGCATAAACAAGAGCTAAATCATAATACGCATTACCACATCCTCATCGATTAGACGTAAAATGAATATCAACGAAATGCCTTTTTATATACCAAAATGTATAACTGCTCCATAGAAATTGAAATCTTACACATTTACGGCGTCAATGACAATGTTTTAAATTAACAGCATGCAACTCACTAGTCATACGGGAGAGATCGCATCAAAACTTTTCGTCCGTAAATTTTCGTATAACTGAAAAATTTCGCTCTACTATGACTTAATAAAATATATCAAGTATATGGTAAATATCAATAAAATGTACAATGAAGTTCTTGATCCCTTCTTCATCCAGAGAGGAGGAAGTCGGAAAAACACCCTCAGATAAGAAAAAAATGCTAAATTTTATTTATGCAAAGTATATCGAAAAAACGTCAAAATTTTTATTTCGAAATGCAACCAAAAATAACAACACTTCTTCACACATCCCTCTAGATCATTTCTATGCATTTGGTTTGTTTCTGTATGCACCCGGTTAGCAGTTTGTCAAAGGAGGACACTCTCTGTGACCTATTTTTGCCCATGGTGGCCCCACCTGCCGATGGATCTGGATGAAAAATAACAACACTTGTAGGGGACCATTAGTACTTCATGCATACCAAGTTTCATCAAATTCTGTTTAGTAATTCTGGAGAAGAAGTTGTAAATGTGAAAAGTTAACGACGGACAGACAACGGACAACGATTGATTACAATAGCCCACTTGAGCCTTCAGCTCAGGTGAGCTAAAAATACCTCTTTTCTGTATTGAAATGACAAAGTAAAAAAAAAAACTTGAAAAAAGGTCAAAAATTTGATCTCAGAATGGAACCAAAAACAACAGCACTTCTTCACCCATGCCTCTAGATCATTCCTATGCATTCAGTTTATCTCTGTATGCCTCCAGTCTGAAAAAGAAGTTTGTCAAAGGAGGGTACCCTCTGTGACCTACTTTTGCCTGTAGTGGCGCCATCTGCTGACTGATCCGCACAAAAAACAAAACCTTTGAAAAGGACTATGAGTACTTGCATCCTACCCAGTTTTATCACAATCCTTCAAGTTGTTCTGTAGAAAAATTGTCCCCCCCCCCTCCCTTTTCTTGGAAGTCTTAAAAAATTCATAAAAAATTCAAAAATCGAGATATTAAGAAAATTCCTTCGCACCAGCATTCCTTACCATAGAAATGATTAAATGAAACCAAATGAATGCATCAATGTTTACTAAAAGAAAATAATAACTCTTTAATGCATTAAAATAACAAAGTCCAAAATAAAAATGAAAAAACGTCAAAAATTTGATTTCAAAATGGAACCAAAAATATCAACACTTCTTCCCATATGCCTCTAAATCATTCCTATGCAGTCGGTTTGTCGCTGTATGCACCCAATCTGAATAAGAAGTTTGTCAAAGGAGGGTACCCTCTGTGACCTACTTTTGTCTGTGGTGGTGCCACCTGTTCATGGATCCTGACAAAGATGACCACATTTGTCGGGGACCTTGAGTATTTGATGCATGCCAAGTTTCATTGAATTCCAGCAAGTGGTTCCGAAGAAAAAGTTCAAACTGTGAAATGTTTACACCAATTATCCCAACCCCCTTTTTCTTGAAAGTCTTAAAAAATTCATAAAAAATCCAAAACATAAAATATTGAAAAATTTTCTTCGCAGTAGTATTTCTTACCATCAAAATGATCAAATTAAACCAAATTAATGCATCAATGTTTACTAAAAGAAAAAAATACCTCTTTTCTGCATTAAAACTACCAAGTACAAAAAAACGTCAAAAAAACATCAATAATTTGATTTCGGAACGGAACCAAAAATAACAACACTTCTTCATACATCCCTCTAGATCATTCCTATGCATTCAGTTTGTCTCTGTATGCCCCCGGTCTGAAGAAGAAGTTTGTCAAAGGAGGGTACCCTCTTTGACCTACTTTTGCCTGTGGTGGCACCACCTATTGATGAATCCGGACGAAAAACAACAACACTTGTAGGGGACCATGAGTACTACATGCTTATCAAGTTTCATCAAATTCTGTTCAGTGGTTCTGGAGAAGAAGTCGAAAATGTGAAAAGTTAACGATGGACGACAGACGACGGACGACGAACAGTGATTGATCACAATAGCTCACTTGAGCCTTCCGCTCAGAAGACCTGATGTACTTGCTTACAACCAGCTTCAATAAGATCTCCTCACTCATAACAGAGGAGAAGCTGAATACATGGAAAGCTAACAATTGGACCAAATACATCACTACAGCTTATTTGAGCCTTTGGCTCAGGTACACTAACACATTACTTAACTTCATGGTCTCAAAGTGATACAAGGATGTTTCAACTTTCAGTAACAAAATATGTGTATGCATACAGGAATATACTTTAGTGTCTGACCTTCAGGGTTTCCTCTTCTGAGTCACTAGTGCAACATTTCTGGCAATTCTCTTTTAGAGATAACAAATTAAACTGATCTAAATCATTACAAGAGCTGCACATCAAGTCTGTGGTTATGAAACCCAGACTTCTGCATTCTTCTGCCGACATCTGATTACTTTTTCCTTCATCTATAAGCATCTGAAAACAGAATTAAAAAGTAATGTAGGTACATGTGAATAACACTGCAAATCAAATGCCACTACACTCTTTGTTAACAGTTACACTTTCTTTACACACACAATGAATGCTGAATAAAGGTACTTTGGTAATTGTGTGAGTTATGAATAATCTATACATTTTCACTAATCTTTCTCTTTTTCTGTGTCAAGAGGTCATATTTGAAATGAGTGTTTTCATTCCACTACTTATAATACGAAGCTAAAGCCACTTGTTGGAAATACGATTTCTTAACAAACATGGAATGAAAAGAAGTGAAAGTGTGTAACATATTTATAAGGCCATTCTACAAATTATATATTTTTACAGTAAAGCAATAGACTCACCAAATTGTACAAACTTAAAAAAAACTCCAAATTTTTTTCACCTGTATAGAATCCCTGGGTTTCTTTCTGCAACAAGCTGACCACTGTCAGTGCATACTTTTTCATGTGACTCTATCAGAGTATTTCTACAATCTGACTAATGACAAGACTTTATACACCCTTTCATGTTAACTGCAGGCCAAACCTTCTGGTTGGCAAAATCATCACTGTTCCCACAAAATGATGTCAAAGACAATAAATTTTCATTATGATGTAAAATACATTATGCAAAACGTTACCATTTGCCAACCAAAACTTCAGTCCAGCAGTAAATATGACTGGGCCTACAGCATAGAGCAAAGTAAGGATGGTAGCAAGATGGCTGCATACTTGGATAGCCTGAAAAGGCTAGGTTGCACCAAAGTCCAATAATGTTGTCAGTAAGTGAACATGAAGAAAGAAAAGGAAATCTAAAGCTGTTGTTGAAAAAGTAATATGTCAATTAATTCTTATGGATACCTGGTGCGATGTTTATGATTTCGCCATTGAACATGTGTTCAGCAAAATTCCAAAAGATGTTGAGATATTTTGATAAGAATGTAAAAATTAAAGTATAATAAAAGCAACGCCTAGCATGGCATAATATGCCTGTCGCTTAGTTTGAAGGTTGAAATTTGAAAGTATGGATACATTCTCCATTTGCCAACAATCCTGTGAAATATTCAAATATGTGCAAGGGGTAAAAAGTTAAGGACCTGACAAAGATTTTGCTATCATATGCAGTGTGACCATGACCTTGCATATATAACCTTGGTTCAAGGTCAAAACACACCCTTGGCCGAGCACCTTATCCACTAGGCCACACTGGCTTCACTGTGACCTTGACCTTGCAGATTTGACCTTGAAATTCGATAGGGTTCACCCTCTACTCATAAGATATAAGTGTGCAAAGTATAAAAGTTCTAGCATAATCAGCTTATTCTGTACCTTGTTTACAAGATGCTTTCTCAAAAATTTGCTATTTTTACCCCTAAAAGAACTTTGAACTTTGACCTTGATACTGAAAATCAATAGGCTTTGTCTGCATGCCATGAGAAATAAGTGTGCCAAGTTTGAAAATTCTAGTCTAAACGGTATGGTCTGTATCTAGCCACGCTACTATATCTTGTGGAGTATCCCAAGGATCTGTTTAGGCCTTATTTTATTCCTAATGTATATAAATGTGCAGCATGAGTAATCTTAGATGCACCACCTGACGCATCATCCCAACCATTATTTAATAAACTAGGTTGGTTGAATGTTTTTGGGAGATGTGATCTCAATAAGGTGATTCTTCCAATCTGATTAAAACCATATCTTTATTCCACTTCTCTATTTGTCCCATTGTGGATAAAGATCAGGCAAAACCCTGCAAGGGGTCATGTTCTGGTGAATTCTGATTTTCAGTCAATCAGTGGATCGACTACAATTTCCTAGGAATGAAATTAACATTTCCAGCGTGTGAGACCCACAAGGTAGTTTTTGAACAGTGTTTGTCACATAATGCATCACTTGCACGTGCCTAGCTGAGTTAATGATAGGCAATGCCAATGGGAAATAACAGTCTCGGTGACAAAAACGTCATCCGAGTTCACCTGCAGAACATGGCCCCTTACCGGATTTCGCTTGATCTTTATATGCAATGGAACAAATAGAGAAGCAGAATAAAGATATGGTTTTAATCAGATTGGGGATCCCTCTTTACAAAATATTGAATAATTTAACCCTTCCTTACTTAAAAGATCTGTTTAGATATAACATGAATGATGATTATGCTCTACTTTCCGTTGCTAGCAACGACTTAGTTCCCCCTGGTCACAATATGGAATTTTACAAGCCTA
The DNA here is from genome assembly GCA_035048485.1 of Pteria penguin. Lineage (NCBI taxonomy): Eukaryota > Metazoa > Mollusca > Bivalvia > Pterioida > Pteriidae > Pteria > Pteria penguin. The sequence goes on from CM068581.1 coordinate 22,815,643, forward strand.
GTTTAAGTTATAGTGGAGTAAAAATATGGAATAGATTCCCGACACACATACAAAACTCATGCTCTCCTGACACTTTTAAAAGTTCCTTTCAAAAATACTTAATAGAGGTGTAGTTAAATTAATCTAAATGAAACGTGTTGTTTTATTACATTTACACTACTGTATTCACTCGTGTATAGTGCGCATCCGTGTACAATACGCACCCCCAACTTTTGGAAAATAATTGAGAAAAAAGTCTACATCTCGTGTATAATACACGGTAAAATTGACGCATTGAGGTGGTCAAGAACCTTAAGTTTACCTAGAAAAAATCTCTGTATTACAGATTTTACTTCACAGAAAACATGATTGGTTACGCGTCTGAACCTTGGGATATTCAATGAATGGGATAAACCCAACTGCTGTAATAAAATTAATTTGAGATCCAAACATTGTGTTGATAGAAAGAAAACTGTAAAGAATGGTTAATAAAATTGTAACAATAAGCCACTGTAATTAGTATTCTTGATAAAATACCGATAATGAAGCAAAGCCGTCATTTGCTATATATTTTACACTCGTTGTCTCGAAGTGTCAACGTTTGTACAAAATAAATTGAATAACACAGCAGTAACGGTAGAAGAAATGCGAACAACCAATTATCCCAGCGGGGTGTACGGTAATGGCTGATTGTTTGACCGTGAAGCCATTTCACCTCGATCGACAATGATAAGATAATTGGATTGCATCGGCACTCGTTGTTTTAAAATATGCTAGTCTCAATTGTAGAAACATCTTCACTTCAGTGCATATTGTAAAATGTTCAACACAACGAGGTAAAACTGTAATGATAATCTCTTTATCAAGTGTCTAAAATACATTTCAGTGGTCAAGTAAGGGTTCCCAAAGTTTAATGCTCATGTTCTGATCGTTGTCAGCAGACATTTACGGCAATATCACTGTGGAAATATGAATTCTTACGTCTGGAAAAAAGGTTCTTGTTTTAGATCTCGTGTATAATACGCACCTGGAAAATAGAAGTCAAATTCTATGAATAAAAGTGCGTATTATACACGAGTGAATACGGTAGTCTTATTTGATTGTATCATTCACATAATCATAAATTCATCCTTGTACATAAATGTTTATCTGTTTGTATATACATTGTATCCATTTTTTGTGAAGTCCTTGTGGAAGAATAGCTAGTGTTCCACTAAATCAGTAAACTTCTTACAATAAAGATTATTATTATTAATATTATTATTATTATTATTATACAAATAATAATTCGTTCGTTAATATATAATTACTATTTGAATTTTCGTATTGTCATTTTCTACTTCTGTGTTGGTATTGAGCGAAAATAAGATGCATTCTCCGAACTGTATCTTGGAATAGATTTGAGGTTAGAGATAATATCGGGTCAACATCGAAATGATGCCGATTGCTTTAGATGGGACATATAAATATGTCCCTGTCTAAGTATTAAAGAATAAAATTTGCTGTAATTAATCCACTTGTTCCACAGTTAAATTCACATTTAAAAACGATGTTCACAATTATAACCATATGCCCTCCTATACTGTCATATCATTTTTGGAATCACAGAAAATTTGCTAGGGTGTGCAGAAGTGGTCAGTTAATGACAATGACACAAGAATTTTAACAATTTGGGTATGAAAACTCTATTTTCCTGGACAGCCTGGATGACTTTGACACACAACTCCATGATTCAGATGCAGTCCCCAGTAATATGATAAAGCCAAACTGATAGCCGGGTCTGTGACTAGATTATACGTCAACCGAGCTGATCGATCGTTAAACTTTTGTTTGCAAGGTAAAATAATTATTATTACCATAGGCATAACAGCTCAACATTCATCATGTGACCTTATCTAAAAATTCACGCTTGAGTGGACTTTCAATTAGGCCCACATTACAACTTTTAAAAAGCTAGTGTTGTAAACTATATAAAAAGGATTATTAGTCTAAAATGACAGAGCAAATTCGAGTTGAATTTAGTACACGTGTCATGTAGAGAAAACATTTTGCTATTCGAAAAGCTGGAGACAGTGATGGCGACAAAAATGTTTGAAAATCAAGAAATTATTCTATGTGATAACATCTGCAAATATTAAATAGTGTTAAATTACCAAAAGAGTGAGAACGTGGGAAATAAATCCCACGATCTCTAGTTTCATTTTCCTCCCTTCTTGTTGACAAATTTAGTTACATCTAAAACCAGAACCTGTAACGGTCCTAGTGTTGCGTGTTGGAGATAATGCAGTCTGCTTTTACTTATATTTATAGTCATGTATTTAGGAGGGAGCTTTTGAGAAGATTAACAGAACAGATATTACAGATGCACGACTTGTATGTAATTAATCAGATTCAGACTGAATAATCCAGTCTATGTCGGGTCGCTCTGGTACGACCACCAGAATGTAATTTCTATTGAAACGGTTCGACTCAGTCATACTTCAGTAGATCTATGGGTATGAGCCGAAACCTCTCAATAGAAATTAACCAGAATGTGACTTAGCCCAACCGGGAGAGACCATGCACATAGCCAGAGACACTGAATGTAGTCTATGTCTCTACCATAGCATAGACTGGATTGTCCCAACTAAAGCTACTAGTCATTTATTTATTCTTATTCCGCTTCTCTATTTATCCCATTACGGATAGGGAAGCATAATAAAGATAAGGTTTTAATCAGATTGCATGCAGTGGGTCTTCAGATGCTTTTCCCCTTTAGAGTGATGAAACAACCAAACCAGTTAGACATAAAGATATAATTATAATGGTGTATTACAGCATTTAAATTAATATTTGTAATGAGCATCTGTCTGATATTGATAAAAAATGGCAATCAAACGAAGGTAACTAATCAAAGTTAGACAGACAATGGATCTGCACCTCATAATTTCATGAGAAAGATGGTTATATGCTAATTAAACCCCCTGCCAGCAATGTTGAAGAGGGGTATACCGGTTTCACTATGCCTGTCTATCTGACCATCCATAGACAGAGCATTTATGGACTGCTACTCAATAGTTTTTCATTCAAAAGTCGGGTTACTTTGCACATAAGATGCCCAAATTGACTAAAATAGGATCCACATTTTGGGGGAATCCAAAAGTCAAGGTCACAGGATTTTTTGGACTATAAATCAATGTCCTTGCAGCCTAGAGACTTGATGTCTTGTTGCTTTATGAATAAGAATTTCAAGACTAAAAGTAGAGCATTGTTTTAGGGGTATACAAAGATCAAGGTCATTGAACTTCTGGGAATTGTTTTACATTTTCATTTTACAGTTCAGCAGGCATTTTCTCAAATAATCTTGATTTAAAATGACTTAAGGACTTTATTTTGTACGCACGAAAAAAGAAATGCATGTAGAACTGTAGCTTTTCTTACCTAAGTCAAATACAATTTTTACAAGTGGGTCTAATAGCCTTGAACATCGACTTCTAACCACTAGCATTGTTCTAATGCAAAAGGTTTTTACATTAAGAAAAATGTTATAACATTCGTGTCCTATCCCTCGCAATCGCTTGTTGGATCCTTTAAAATAACCATGACAAGTGTCCAGCATGCCAAATACGAGGCATGTAGAACTATTAGTGCCTACTGCTACGTGCCTATGTCCCGTCATATAGATTTGGTTTAGACGTTGGCTTTAATATACAGGAAACTTGTGAGAATGATTTAAAAGTCCCCCGTTAATTAATGTTGTCGCCAAAGGGAATGATGTTTTCAATTACATGTACATAATATATAACTGATAAGATTGTACATACAGGATAGAAAATCGGTTTTTGTATATTGTAGTCATTGTCTCCGTTTACACAGGCGAATCTAGAAAATTTTTTAAAAGGGGGTGCTGCAACCTCATATGATTAATGTTTTGCACTATTCGGTCCGGAAAGTGGGAATGCAACCCTAAAAATGGTTGAAAATGACATTTTGGGGGTAAAATTTTCCGACCAAATGGGGGTGGGGGGTTGCAACCCCTGCAACACCCCTCCCTCTCCCGTCTTAATTTGCCATTTAGAATTTATGGTTTTGCGGCTATTTAGGAGTCTGTAAAGATGGTATTTTTACAATTTTATATACTGTACTTTATATCTGAAAGTAAATATTTTACCGAAATGGATTACTTGTCAAATGAATGGTTACTTTTTTATTTATATCAACCAGTTATTAGAAATGTGCCTTTTAATTCTTATCTCGTGTTTCATGTATATTAAATAAATCGAATCTCTAGATGTTACATCCAGTTCAATACATTCGTTCTAATGTCAATTTAAAGACACTCTTAACATGTTTCGTAAACATTTTTGTGCATACATCCGTATATTTTAAGCCAAGTAAACACCATTTCCTTATAAGATAAATTGCGACTGATTTATTCTTTTCAAATGTTATGTCACCTGTAATCCACCAATCTTAAGCGTCCATCTCCCTAAGCCTAAAGTATGTACACGTTTAAACTACGGTGACTTGTAAGGGACATTGGAAAGCTTCAGATTGACATTCTCATTGGACGTTCACTCAAAAGTCACATTTAAGCAAAGTTCACTTTTGAATAATGAGACAGGGGCATTGCATAAAGTTTAGATATTGTTTCTAAGGAACATTGTTGTATATTTTTAGTGTACAACATAAAGGATATTCCGATTTTCCGTTTTATTTCTTTGACAATACTGAGAATGTTGGACAGTCGGGATCAGTCTGATTAATACCATATCTTTGTTCTGCTTTTCTATGGGTCCCACTTTATCTGCAATGGGACAAATAGAGAAGCGGAATAAAGATATGGTTTTAATCAGATTGAGTCGGGATAAGACAACTTTGGGTGAGACGCACAGTATCAGTGGCTTGGTATATGGATTATATACCATATTGCTTTGTACAGAGATGGATTTTCTGACAGTGTCGTTATAGGCCCAAAGAATGAATAAATCATTAGATAAATGAATAAGTAATAATAATAAATAGGTAAAGAAACAAAGAATGGCAACACACAATTGTACTGTTGTGGCGAGATCAACTTGTCATAAACGGCATGCGCGGATCCAGAAATTTTTGTCAGAGGGGGTCCAACCAAAAAAGGTAAATTTTTTTCTTAGACGAAGGGGGGGGGGGGGGATTCCAACCCCAAAAATGCCCAAATATTACCTTTTTTGGGTAAAATTTTCGGATTCCCCCCCCCCCTCTGTATCCGCGCATGAACGGTGTAACAGTCCCAGTTTGCTTTCTGTTGAGGAAATACTATAATCTCTCTTTCATACTATCAGAACTATTGCATTTTTTTCTGTTTGATTAACGCTAGTTGTCGTTTAAAAAAGTTTTAGGAGATAATCACAATCAAAGTATCTTCAAAACAATGGAAGGCGTTGTCAGTAGTAATTTCGGTAGGCTTTCCATTGCAATGAATGCTATTAAACTTGGCCGCGAAAGTGCTTTCAGTTAACGAATAAAAAGGTTTAAAGGGTTTAATATCGAGTTCATACATAGTTTAAATATCTTCAAATAGATTTATTTACATACTGTCCTTGACACACTGGATAGTCATAGTACTAGTAGACTAATATGAAATTTTACAGTTGTAATTTGTGATATAAACTCCACATTGATGGTGCCATACCAGACTACACCTAGGACCGGGATATATAGATACGCCGGTGTCTCTGAATGATGTTTTGGTATTTACATAGTTCACTATAAAGTCTTCAACGGGAGATGATGTCTAGGAGGAAATATGTGTATTGATTTTCGGAATTATCTATAAAACATTGATAAAGGTAATATGCTGTATTTACTCACTTAACGAGATGAGTGTATATATACACCTATATACACAGGTGGATTATTAAGCGTTCGGTAGGTATACCTATAGCGCTATCACTGAGCAATTTGTTTCTTAAGATCGTTAGTAGTTCCTGATAAAGTCAAAAGTGTTCCGATGGAATATGTATTGAATAGAATTGTTATATTTATCATACATGGTAATTATGTCTCGGAAACAATATTCTTCAGAAACCATGTGAAAACATTGGATGCAACATCGGAATAAATAATTAAAATTTGTAACAAATTATATTTTCTTTTGATAATGAACATGCTGTTGTGAATTTGCATGATGCAAAGAGAACTGTGCTGAAGTCTCCAGTTTCCATAAAACAAGTCTGCCTTATATATACATGTATTTATGTTGTCAGCTAAGTTTAAAGACACATCTAGATATTAAGCTTAAGATTACCGAGATACGCGGTCTTCCTTTTTCTGGATATATGCAATAACGTGCATTCAGCTATGTTTTCTTTTGACTATCATACATGTATCCAAACTCCATTTGAGAATTTTTGCTTTAATTCATTTGATAAATACCTAACCAATTTTGTATTCATTTTACTGCATTGGTACTCGTACATTTAATAACTTGACTTTTAAGAGCAGTTCGTATTGGTAATTGAGTTATGGTAGCTTAAATATATGTTTACGCTAGAATTAAATACATTTCTTATTTGGGAAAAATCACAAGATGTTATTGATTATTAAGAGAGCACCGAAAGCCAGTGTCAATTTCAGGTCTGTATTTTATGTACATAGTGCGGCTACTACCTTTGAATTTGTTAATTGATTTTACACCCGCCTATTCAGCGCAGTATAATACAATTATTTGCAGTCACCTATGCGGTTCTTGAGCGATGTCTTTCGGTCTATATTCTTTACAAGTACAAAGTGGTCAGTGGATGGTGTAGGACTAAGGTGTTTTATTTCTATACAGTTTTATTACTACGGGCAGATACAGATGACATGCAGTTAACAACTAGAGACTGGTACTAAAGAATCCAGCTTTACACCCAGGTACGTACACCTTGTCAAAATGTAGTCAGCTTAATCCAAGTCAAACTAGAACAGGTATCTGTATGACCACTGTATTGTTCCATACTATTACGGCTATTGACGTCTAATTGTAAGTTTAGAAAGAGATGTTAAAGTCTGGTTCCGTCCTTTTGTTCTAATCAAGACTACGATTGATCGGTTGTTAAATTTGCTGTTGGTATGGAGAAAGGGTATGGAGTTAATTATCGATGAAGATATTACTCTAGGTTTAATTTTTTGAATATTAATTAAACTGTGTGATGACTCGGTAAATCATACTATAACACATCAAGGTCACCAAGGTGCTCTTCTTGAGTTTTTTCTTTTTACTTTCCGACAGCTTTTCGGGGAGCATTTAGTCGCTGTCGTGTCTGTTCGTCCGTCCGTCTCGTTCATAAAACATTTATCATACTTCCACAAGTGTCATTGAGGTTATTGACTTTCGGACAAAGGTCACACAGGTCATTATCTTAACGGACAAGGTCACCATAGAACTTGTAATACATGTACTTATAAACAGAAGGGTTTATATTTTAGTGAATAGACGATGATCATACTTCACGCAGATGTTGTCACTTGTGATATGGAGAATTAGACAAAGATCATTCAGATAATTTGACCTTGACCTTGGACTACTTTTAAAAACCTTTACTATTGGCTGTATTTTTTGAACTGTAAGAGTCGGCTCTTATATTTGAGATATGAAATCTTCAGCCTTAGAACTTTTAATTTGATACCATTGTTTTTACTTAATGACCTAAACCTTGGATTTTGACCTGTTTTTTTAAAATCTACAGCTTTGATTGTATCTTTTGAACTGTAAAAGATGCAGCTTTCATGTTTTACATATATGTTCCTACGGATAAGAGCTTTTATTTGGTACCACGACTTTTGATGTCATGACCTTGATGTTGGACTTTGACATACATAAATGTAAATCTTGGCTACGTCTTTCGAACGGTAAGAGATAGTCCAATTATATTTCACATTCTAATTCCTCATGATCAGAGCTTTCAGTTGATATGCATTTATTCTTCAAGACAAAAACAGATTTTCTGCTCTGCAGAGCTATGTCATGTTCTAATTTTTTAATTTACATGTGGGGGAAGGGGGGGGGGGGGATTGGGTGGTAAATACAAAAAATAGAACATGACAAGTTGTTATGTTCCAATTTTTGTATTTACCACCTCCACCCCACCCCAAGTAAATTAAAACATTAGAACAGAACAGCTAACTGTTTCTGGATACCGTAATACTGAATTTGTTATTATAATTTAAACCAAGAGACTTCAATTGATCTACAGTATCAATTGGTGATCCACTCAAGCGCCAGGATTCATTGTTTTGTTCTTTAACCTTGATTGGATTACAGGTAATCGCATGAAAGTGTCTTAAATGAAAATGGAATACTTATATATTTGAAATTAGCGTAATGTCGACCGTTTTTATTTTTTCTTATTTCTTCTCTTGAAAGATAATCATTTGAAATCTTACCTGTATGCTGAATAAGTATTCTTAAGGTTCTTAAAATACTCAGTCGTCAGAAAAAAATACTAGATAATTACCATACAAAAAGATAGCCACAGTAGATAACCACAGTAGATAGCCACAGTTGGTCATTCGATAAGGAGATTGACTGGTGACTGAGGGCCCAGGTTTGAATGTAATCGATGGTTTGCCGATGTCCAGTATTTTAGATTTGACAGTAAAAACCGTACTCTGTTGACCTGATACTGGGTGCTGGTAGACTCGTTCATCTGCGATTAGGACACACCCGTTTGGTTTATATGATTCAGTTGATCTAGTAATGTGTGTATAAACAAAGCTTAGGGACAGGTGCTTCCCTTTTATACGTACGATCAACAACACCTATATGATATGTTGTCAGTATTATAGCATGAAAAAATCTGTATATTACATGTGTATATTTGTTGTTATGATACAAGTAAGCTATCGTTGTGTTCCCTCCCTCTACTGTCAACTTGTATGCGTAACGTCATATACACCTATACAAATTTAATTTAAATTCCTAATAGTTAAATTGATTTTTCACTCATGTTTTCCCCGTTGAACGTTCACTAATGATACCTTATTTGAAAGTAGCTGCATGTAAATTGACAATTGTCTCTTCGTTTTCAAATACCACATTTGCAGAAATGCTATGAAAGCTTTAATATTCTAAAGTGCAGTTATGAAAGTTTTTTTTTTAATTCGTACATACATAAACTTACGTCGTCTATAGTTTGTATGTTCTTCAATGCAATTGATTTCTTTCATCTATTAGGTACTGTTTTGATTTATTTGACTATAATCATGTTTATGTGCATGTCCTTGGTAAATTGTGTCATACAGCTTGATCAGATGTCATCTGTCATCTCATCTAAATGATCGGCGAACTTAAGCGTTTCGCTTTCCGTGTGCTTTGGACATTGATCTGTCCGTCTATGTGTTAGTCCGCAAGCCTGTTCTATTTTCAGAGTTTAGACTCATTAAAGTGTTTTTTATTTTGTAGCTTTGGGCGTTTTATGCTAAACAAACATTTTGTTTTCATATCATATATTCTTGAACGTAACTTTAAACACTGAATATAGTTAACTTTTCACATTTGAATTATAATGCGTTGAAATGTAAAACATTTTCTGTAGTTTGTTGTATGAAAATATATGAACAATGACGTCTGATTTCTTTGACATAGTAATTTCAATGCAGAAAAGTGTAATGTTTTTCAGTTAATTGATAATGATGAGTTCTTGTGGACTAGTTTGATCCTAATTATGATAAGGAATATTATTGTGAAATAATTTTGTTAATATCTCAATTTTTGGATTTTTATTAATTTTTTAAGACTTCCAAAAAAAAGGGGGGGGGGGATGGGTTGGCCATTTTCACATTTTCAACTTTTTCTGCAAAGATGTTCGAAGGATTTTGATAAATCTTTGTAGAAATAAATCACTTATGATCCCCTTCAAATTCTGTCGTTTTCGTCCAGACCTCTTTACAGGTGGCGCCATCACAGTCAAAAGTAGGTCACAAAAGAGTACCCTCCTTTGGCAATCTTCTTCTTCATACTGGCTGTATACAGAGACAAACAGAATGCATAGAAATGATCTAGAGGGATGAGTGAAGAAGTCTTGTCATTTTGATTCCTTTCCAAAATCAAATTTTAGAAAATTTTTGGACATTTTTCAATAAAGAAAAGTGTCATATTTCCTAGTTAATTGATAGTGATGATTTCTTATGGACTATTTTGATCATAATTATGGTTAGGTATGTTATTTTGAAAGGATTTTGTCAATATCTCAATTTTGGAATTTTCTATGAATTTTTCAAGACTTCGAAATGAGGGTGTATAGGGACAATTCTTTACATTTTTAACTTCTGCTGTTATACCACATGAAAGATTTTAATAAAACATGGTATACATGAAGTACTATAGGTCCTCTATCAATTTTTACATTTCATCCAAATTGGTCAACAGATGGTGCACCCATGTCTAAAAAATGGGTCTGACAATGGTGCATATACCACTTGGTAATTAAAATATGGAGAGTAGCGGTTCAAATCCCGCTGTGGTCAAAAATTTTTTTCATTTCTTTACACAGCTAAATAAGTTTTTAGATGTTTCTCAACACTCAACATATGAAATTAGGCCATTTTAAGTTGGATTTGGACAATATTTGAAACAATTGTTGTGCATGGCCCAGACTTGAAATCAATCAACAAAAGGCCCCACTTAAAAAAAATGACAAACTTGTTGCCCTGAATCACATCTTGCAAAGACAGAGCAAATGCTTAATATCAAAATCACCTGAATGGATATGCAAAAAACTGTTGTTGTTTTTTATTCTAGTCCGAAATAAAATTTGACATATTTTCAACATTTGTGTTGACTTAGTCACAGTGATGCAAAAATAAATAACTTCTTCTTTCCTGCATGACTGATGATCTAGGTACTCAAGTGAGCGATATAGGCCCACTTGGGCCTCTTGTTGTATGTTTTCAGACAATTTCTTAGATATTTTATTGGTAGTTTTTACACGCCCATCGTAAGACTGGACGTATCATGGCATGCCTTTGACGTCCGTCTGTCCGTCACTTTATATGGCATTTCTCATAGGATTTAACAAAACTTTCAGTAATAACTACTTGCAAGAATTTCTTGGTCCTCGTGATAACCGGCAAGATCTGTCATGCATCAGAGATTTTGGGGCCAAAATATAATTTTTTTTAGAAAATATTATTACAAAATAATTATGACAAGAAGTTTATTTCTTACACGAACTTTTTCAAATTTAATCTGATTAAGATCTGTGCATTTATTTTCATACGTATTACAGGTTTTCAGATATTTTCGAGCAGTTTCATGATTTTGAAAACTGTGATTTTGTTGATATTAGTTGTTAAACTATGAAAATAATTGCAAATGGTTAAAACCAATACAGGAAGGGCTTTGATACATAGTTTTCCCATGATAAGAGCTTTCATATGATACCATGGCTTTTGACCTTGTGAACTTGACCTTTGATTCTGACCTACTTTTCAGACACTTTAATCTGGGCTATATCTTTTTAACCAATAGGAGTAAGGCTTTGCTGCTTCACACATAGGTCTCGCATGTAAAGAGCTTTCATTTGATACCATTACCATTGACCTTGGACTTTGACTTACTTTTCAAAAAAATAATCTAGGCTATGTCTTTTGAACCATTTGGGTAGGGCTTTGAAACTTCACACATAAGTCCCTCAAGATCTTTCATCTGATACCATAACCCTTGACGTCATTACCTTAACCTTAGAATTTGACCTACTTTTCTAAAATTTTTACCTTGGCTTTTCTGTTGGGATACAAGAGAGGGATTTTATTAGTAGCTTAATTTTGACCACAGTTTTCATCTGGTCAGGTTTTGAAATAACAAATACTTGACAAAGAAAAACCCATTTAATAGAAAAGTCGCGTACGACAAACTCTGTTTTCTCCTGACAATTTTTATTTTTTCATGATTGGTAAATTGTAATGCGTTTTGGTCTATTTTACTTATTTTAATGTAATGAGGGTATGGTGAAAGCTATCGAAAATAATAAGATGTAGTATTTATTTGCTATTTATTAGAAATTGCAAGGTAGAAAATACTTTTTGAATTACAAGCTTCGGTCGACTTCTCTTTAGAACTAAATTTTGAAGAAACTTGGTATGGATGAAGTATGCTTTTTTCTGTTTTTTCGACCGAAGTCGTGAAAGGTTGGATCCAGGACGGGGCGACAAAGGCACAGGAGGCTACCTTTCTTTTACAAAGTGATTCTTCAGACCGGCTGAATAGATTAACATCTAAATGCTCCTGGGTGATCTAGAAAGCTGTTTTAGAAGTGTGGCTATTTTTGGTTCCATGCATAAATCAAATTTTGAGGTGTTTAGCCTCTTGTTGTTTTATGCTTCCGGTCTTGTAGACCAAGGGGGCATATAGCGCTTGGGTTGTCCGTCTGCTTTGCTGTCATTCCGTCCGTTCTGTCAATAGAAAAGGCATAACATTGTAAATGCAGGTGATAGGGTTTTCATATTTCGCATGTGCATTTTCAGTGGGAAGACCTTTTTTACAATAGTATTTGACCTTCTAATCTTCACCTTGGAATTTGACATATAATTAGGAAAAACTCCTTATGCTATAACTTTTGAATGCTAAGTGACATAACTTTAATATTTCACATGTGCATATCTTGTGGAAATACCTTTCTACTAGTCCAAAAAAATTGCCCTTGCCCGTGCGTGATAGGACTTCAATATTTCACATGCGTATTCCTTGCGACTACACATTTCCCTCGGTATTTTTGACCTCTTGATCTTTTCCGTGACCTTTGACTTACACTTCAAAATTATTGACATTGGTTATAAATTTTGAAACGTAAGAGATTTCATATTTCACGTGTGTATTCCATTTGACAAGACGTTTCCGTCGGTAAGTAAGTTTTGACTTTGTAAACTTGACCGTGACGTTTGCCCTGCATTTCAAAAACTTTAGCATTGGTTATAACTTTTGATTAGTAAGAAGTAGGGCTTTCATATTTCACATGCATGTTCCTTGTGACAAGACCTTTCCGCCAAAATAATATTTTTTGACCTTATGACCTTTACCGTGACCTTTTGCCTGCATTTCCAAAGCTTAAAATTGGCTATAACTTTTTAATCGTAAGAGGTAGGGCTTTCATATTTCACATACATATTCCTTGTGACAAAAATTTTCCCTTGGTATAGTAAGTTTTGACTTTGTGAACTTGACCGTGACGTTTGCTCTACATTTCAAAAACTTTAGCCCTGGTCGTTACTTTTGATACGTAAGAGGTAGCGCTTTCATATTTCACACGCATGTTCCTTGTAACAGGACTTTTCCGTCAGAACAATAATTTTTGACTTTGTGACCTTTGACCTACATTTAAAAACTTTAACATAACTTTAACAATTTAGGAATCGTAAGAGGTGGGGCTTCTTATTTCACATGTGTATTCCATTGGGATAGGTGTATTCAAGATACAGGACATTGCAAAATTTGACTTATTTGGACTTTGTAGCCGTCCGTGGCTATTTATGTTTCACAAACACATCTTGTTGAATCAGCAAATTGTACTCAAATGAGCAGTATAGGCCCATCTGGGGCCCTTGTTCTTATCAATGATCAATAAACATGCACTAGTAAAAGCATTGTTTAATAACTATTACAAGGAATCTTTTATGATGTCAGTAGGTGTCCTCATTCAATGGAGATTTATTATAAGCGTCGATAAAATATCTGTGTCTGAATTTATATTCTATAAGGCTGTATATGTATTAGCTGATTTACTAGCACATTAATTCAACAATGCACCACTTACATTTGACGATAACATTCGAGGACACGAGTCAAACAGACTACAGATGTGACAGTAACATTCGAGCATGAGTCAAACTGACTACAAATACGACATTAACATTCCAGGACATTAGCCAATCTGACTACAGATACGACGTTAAAGTTCGAGGACATGGGCCAATCTGACTACAGATACGACGTTAACATTCGAGGACATGAGCCAATCTGACCACAGATACGACGTTAACATTCGAGGACATGAGCCAATCTGACTACAGATACGACGGTAACATCCTGGGACATGGGCCAGTCTGACTACAGATACGACGTTAACATTCGAGGACATGAACCAATCTGACTACAGATACGACGTTAACATTCGAAGACATGGGCCAATCTGACTACAGATACGACGTTAACATTCGAAGACATGGGCCAATCTGACTACAGATACGACGTTAAATTTCGAGGACATGAGCCAATCTGACTACAGACATGACGTTAACATTCGAGGACATGGGCCAATCTGACTACAGATACGAAGTTAACATTTGAGGACATGGGCCAATCTGACTACAGATACGACATTAACATTCGAGGACATGGGCCAATCTGACTACAAATACGACGTTAACATTCGAGGACATGAGCCAATCTGACTACAGATACGACGTTAACATTCGAAGACATGGGCCAGTCTGACTACAGATACGACGTTAACTTTCGAGGACATGAGCCAATCTGACTACAGACATGACGTTAACATTCGAAGACATGAGCCAATCTGACTACAGATACGACGTTAACATTTGAGGACATGAGCCAATCTGACTACAGATACGACATTAACATTCGAGGACATGGGCCAATCTGACTACAGATACGACGTTAACATTCGAGGACATGAATCAAACTGACTAAAGAATCGACGGTAACATTCGAGGACATGAGCCAATCTGACTACAGATACGACGGTAACATTCTGGGACATGGGCCAGTCTGACTACAGACACGACGTTAACATTCGAGGACATGAGCCAATCTGACTACAGATACGACGTTAACATTCGAAGACATGGGCCAATCTGACTACAGATACGACGTTAACGTTCGAGGACATGAGCCAATCTGACTACAGACATGACGTTAACATTCGAGGACATGGGCCAATCTGACTACAGATACGACATTAACATTTGAGGACATGGGCCAATCTGACTACAGATACGACATTAACATTCGAGGACATGGGCCAAGCTGACTACAGATACGACGTTAACATTCGAGGACATGAGCCAATCTGACTACAGATACGACGTTAACCTTCGAAGACATGGGCCAATCTGACTACAGATACGACGTTAACTTTCGAGGACATGAGCCAATCTGACTACAGACATGACGTTAACATTCGAAGACATGAGCCAATCTGACTACAGATACGACGTTAACATTTGAGGACATGAGCCAATCTGACTACAGATACGACATTAACATTCGAGGACATGGGCCAATCTGACTACAGATACGACGTTAACATTCGAGGACATGAATCAAACTGACTAAAGAATCGACGGTAACATTCGAGGACATGAGCCAATCTGACTACAGATACGACGGTAACATCCTGGGACATGGGCCAGTCTGACTACAGATACGACGTTAACATTCGAGGACATGAGCCAATCTGACTACAGATACGACGTTAACATTCGAAGACATGGGCCAATCTGACTACAGATACGACGTTAACTTTCGAGGACATGAGCCAATCTGACTACAGACATGACGTTAACATTCGAGGACATGGGCCAATCTGACTACAGATACGACGTTAACATTTGAGGACATGGGCCAATCTGACTACAGACACGACATTAACATTCGAGGACATGGGCCAATCTGACTACAAATACGACGTTAACATTCGAGGACATGAGCCAATCTGACTACAGATACGACGTTAACATTTGAAGACATGGGCCAGTCTGACTACAGATACGACGTTAACTTTCGAGGACATGAGCCAATCTGACTACAGACATGACGTTAACATTCGAAGACATGAGCCAATCTGACTACAGATACGACGTTAACATTTGAGGGCATGAGCCAATCTGACTACAGATACGACATTAACATTCGAGGACATGGGCCAATCTGACTACAGATACGACGTTAACTTTCGAGGACATGAGCCAATCTGACTACAGATACGACGGTAACATCCTGGGACATGGGCGAATCTGACTACAGATACCACGTTAACATTCGAGGACATGAGCCAAACTGACTACAGATACGACGTTAACATTCGAAGACATGGGCCAATCTGACTACAGATACGACGTTAACTTTCGAGGACATGAGCCAGTCTGACTACAGACATGACGTTAACATTCGAGGACATTAGCCAATCTGACTACAGATACGACGTTAACATTTGAGGACATGGGCCAATCTGACTACAGATACGACATTAACATTCGAGGACTTGGGCCAATCTGACTACAGATACGACGTTAACATTCGAGGACATTAGCCAATCTGACTACAGATACGACGTTAACCTTCGAAGACATGAATCAAACTGACTAAAGAATCGACGGTAACATTCGAGGACATGAGCCAATCTGACTACAGATACGACGGTAACATCCTGGGACATGGGCCAGTCTGACTACAGATACGACGTTAACATTCGAGGACATGAGCCAATCTGACTACAGATACGACGTTAACATCCTGGGACATGGGCCAGTCTGACTACAGATACGACGTTAACATTCGAGGACATGAGCCAATCTGACTACAGATACGACGTTAACATTCGAAGACATGGGCCAATCTGACTACAGATACGACGTTAACTTTCGAGGACATGAGCCAATCTGACTACAGACATGACGTTAACATTCGAAGACATGAGCCAATCTGACTACAGATACGACGTTAACATTTGAGGACATGAGCCAATCTGACTACAGATACGACATTAACATTCGAGGACATGGGCCAATCTGACTACAGATACGACGTTAACATTCGAGGACATGAATCAAACTGACTAAAGAATCGACGGTAACATTCGAGGACATGAGCCAATCTGACTACAGATACGACGGTAACATCCTGGGACATGGGCCAGTCTGACTACAGATACGACGTTAACATTCGAGGACATGAGCCAATCTGACTACAGATACGACGTTAACATTCGAAGACATGGGCCAATCTGACTACAGATACGACGTTAACTTTCGAGGACATGAGCCAATCTGACTACAGACATGACGTTAACATTCGAGGACATGGGCCAATCTGACTACAGATACGACGTTAACATTTGAGGACATGGGCCAATCTGACTACAGACACGACATTAACATTCGAGGACATGGGCCAATCTGACTACAAATACGACGTTAACATTCGAGGACATGAGCCAATCTGACTACAGATACGACGTTAACATTTGAAGACATGGGCCAGTCTGATTACAGATACGACGTTAACTTTCGAGGACATGAGCCAATCTGACTACAGACATGACGTTAACATTCGAAGACATGAGCCAATCTGACTACAGATACGACGTTAACATTTGAGGACATGAGCCAATCTGACTACAGATACGACATTAACATTCGAGGACATGGGCCAATCTGACTACAGATACGACGTTAACTTTCGAGGACATGAGCCAATCTGACTACAGATACGACGGTAACATCCTGGGACATGGGCGAATCTGACTACAGATACCACGTTAACATTCGAGGACATGAGCCAATCTGACTACAGATACGACGTTAACATTGGAAGACATGGGCCAATCTGACTACAGATACGACGTTAACTTTCGAGGACATGAGCCAATCTGACTACAGACATGACGTTAACATTCGAGGACATTAGCCAATCTGACTACAGATACGACGTTAACATTTGAGGACATGGGCCAATCTGACTGCAGATACGACATTAACATTCGAGGACTTGGGCCAATCTGACTACAGATACGACGTTAACATTCGAGGACATTAGCCAATCTGACTACAGATACGACGTTAACCTTCGAAGACATGGGCCAGTCTGACTACAGACACGACGTTAACTTTCGAGGACATGAGCCAATCTGACTACAGACATGACGTTAACATTCGAAGACATGAGCCAATCTGACTACA
Organism: Pteria penguin; assembly: GCA_035048485.1. Classification (NCBI taxonomy): domain Eukaryota; kingdom Metazoa; phylum Mollusca; class Bivalvia; order Pterioida; family Pteriidae; genus Pteria; species Pteria penguin. The sequence goes on from CM068581.1 coordinate 22,833,544, forward strand.
GATACGACGTTAACATTTGAGGACATGAGCCAATCTGACTACAGACACGACGTTAACATTCGAGGACATGAGCCAGTCTGACTACAGATACGAAGTTAACATTCGAGGACATGGGCCAATCTGACTACAGACACGACGTTAACATTCGAGGACATGAGCCAATCTGACTACAGATACGACGTTAACATTCGAGGACATGGGCCAATCTGACTACAGATACGACATTAACATTCGAGGACTTGGGCCAATCTGACTACAGATACGACGTTAACATTCGAGGACATTAGCCAATCTGACTACAGATACGACGTTAACCTTCGAAGACATGGGCCAGTCTGACTACAGACACGACGTTAACTTTCGAGGACATGAGCCAATCTGACTACAGACATGACGTTAACATTCGAAGACATGAGCCAATCTGACTACAGATACGACGTTAACATTTGAGGACATGAGCCAATCTGACTACAGACACGACGTTAACATTCGAGGACATGAGCCAGTCTGACTACAGATACGAAGTTAACATTCGAGGACATGGGCCAATCTGACTACAGACACGACGTTAACATTCGAGGACATGAGCCAATCTGACTACAGATACGACGTTAACATTCGAGGACATGAGTCAATCTGACTACAGATACGACGTTAACATTCGAGGACATGGGCAAATCTGACTATAGATACGACATTAACAGTCGAGGACATGGGACAATCTGACTACAGATACGATGTTAACATATGAGGCATGAGTCAAACTGACTACAGATATGACGATAACATTAGAGGGTATTAGTCAATCTGACTACAGATATTACGTTAACATTCGAGGGTATTAGTCAAACTGACTACAAATATGACGATAACATTCGAGGTCAAGAGTCAAATTGACTACAGAGACGACAGTAACATTTAAGGGCATGGGTCAAACTGACTACAGATATGAAGGTAAAATTCAAGGGCAAGAGTCAAACTGAGATAAGAGATGTTAACGATAGTATGACCTCGATGTTTTGTTTTTGCCTTATTTGGAACCTGCGTTTTCATGAAATTGGTCGCTAGTATTGTTAAATACGAGTTAACTGAATCATTGTTTACTATTTTCTTTTTTTACTATTATTGTTTACTTTTAATTGTTATAATATATTGTTCTACAAAGCAGGAAGTAATATATTGGTCTACAAAGCAGGAAGTAATGCAGGTATTTCTCCAGTATTTACGATTTACTGTTCACTTTTAGAGGTCCATGGAGAAGATGAAGTGTTTCATTAGCTGAGAGAATTATTTATGTCTTATGTATTTAATACACCTGTCTTCATGTGAAGTGGTATATGGTGCAGTATTTTCTTACTAGATCCAGAATTTCTCAACACATAATAGAACGTTAGGACAAGTCGAAGTGACCTTGTTCTTACAATGATCTCCGAATAATATAGACAGTATTGTATTAAAAATGAAGTTGAACCCAGAATTTTTCGTGGGAATATCTCATACACTGTCCGAAATCTCAGATTCATGCACAGGTGCTCAAGTCTGACATTTCGGCCTGCTTCATACAGATGGATGTTGGTTGATCTAACACCCCGCCCTCTCCCTCTCAGTCGTAGTTAGAGAACAATCTGATTAAAACCATATCTTTATTCCGCTTCTTTATTTGTCGTATTGCGGATAAAGATCTGGCAAAAAACCGTAAGGGGTCATGCTCTGGTGAACTCTGATTTCCAGTCAATCAGTGGATCGGCTACAAATTCCTAGGAATTAAATTAACATTTCCAGCGTGCGTGACCCACAAGGTAGTTTTTAGACAGTGTTTGTTACATATTGCGTCACTATCACGTGCCTAGCCGAGTCATTGATTGGCTATGGGAAATAACGGCTTCGGTGACTAAAACGTCATCAGAGTTCACCAGAACATCTTTATCCGCAATGGGACAAATAGAGAAGCGGAATAAAGATATGGTTTTAATCAGATTGAGTTAGAGAGAAGAAAGGGAAGGGATACAGACGGGGTTTTGAGAGGCAATAAACATATGGACGTGTATGCATTGAGTACATGTATATATAAAAAGAAAAGAATAATCTACTGCTGTAAAGATAGAAGGAGAGTGGTGGGGTTGGAGGTTTACACTACAGAAAAAATAGGTCCATGTGTTAACCCCCGGTAATGGTTATATCTCGAAATGTACCCTTCCCCTAAATCAACACAACAAAAAGAAACACATAACCACTTAATATGTTCTGTTCTTCACATGTCACCTAAAACTAATATCTGGTATAAATTGAATCTTGAATAGGACACTGTTCAAATATGGAATTTTTAATGTCTGATTCAAACCCTCTTAAAAAGTTACCAATAATGAAATGCAACCTCGGTAGAAAGGAGTAGAAGCAAATCGAAAATCAAACATAGAATAAATGCCAATCTATATTTCTATCAATGATATTTGATTTGATTTCTTCAATATATTTGATATAAGAATCAGCGTGTTATGTACATCTACATGTTAAATATTTGTTCTGGGTGTACCAAGTGTCTTTTTGGCGCTCTTATTCTAAATACATGTCGTTTAGTTTTAAACACCGTATTTGTTTCCAGTGTATAGTTGGAACGCCAGAGAACACATTATCAATGGTATCAGTTGTAAGTAGTTAAAGTCCTTCTTTTAATATTTATCTTATTAAGTCGTTGAAGAAAGAGGTTTTGATTTTGAATTTCAGTGCTATACATGAGGACACCTATAGCTTTGTTACAAGCTTTCTGATTTTCTCTTACATTATGTGTAGGAAAGATACGTGGTAAAGACATGGTGGAATGGTAAGGAGCACTACAGGAGTCATCCTCAGAAACCCAGGGTCTATCACGCTTCTCTTATATTTAAACGTTAGTACAAAAGACCATGGGTTCCGACGATGTGCAGGAATTAAGGAGAGATTTCTTTATGGGAAAGGCGGGGGGTGGGGGTTAAATTATTAGTTTCCTCTAAACACCATACCTTGTCACAATTAAAAAATACTCTGGAAAATGCTGGGGATGTTCTAGAAAAATATCTAGAAATTGGGAGGGGGCCATGTTTTTTCGTAACTTACGAGACTATACCGTCAAAAATTACTTACAGTATTAATCATTTCTGTTTCCACATTAAACACTGTAACAAAATTAGACAGTGTATGAATACACACACACACACACACACACACACACCTACACACACACAAACACAAACACACACACAAATACACATAAATGCATACATAGATATATATATATATATATATATATATATATATATATATATATATATATATATATATATATATATATATATATATATATATATATATGTATGTATATATATATATATATATATATATATATATATATATATATATATATATATTATATATATATATATATATATATATATATAGAGAGAGAGAGAGAGAGAGAGAGTGTGTGTGTGTGTGTGTGTGTGTGTGTGTGTGTGTGTGTGTGTGTGTGTGTGTGTGTTGAATTACTCGCTTTTTCTATTGCTCATTGTGTCTGGCCGTTTTACTACAATGAAAGCATCGGAATATACTCTTTAAGCAAAAGGGAGGAATAGAGTAGAATCCGGCAAGCAAATGCATCTCATTTTATTGTCAGTGAATGAACAATAATGATATCTTTATTTATGAAATTACGTATGTTCTTACGTTTACATATCTTTTTTGTAGGAAATCGTTGTAATGTGTTATGTCCATAAAATTACCGAAAACCCTCGCGTATTCCTCGTTGAACTAATTTCACCCTCGCGTACTCCACATTGAACACATTTCACCCTCGCATATTCCATATTCCACACATTTCACCCTCGAGGACGGCAGGTTGATCTCTTTTCACCCTCCCGTATTCCACGTGGGAAGGTCTAATGACCTGATGGTCGAATGACCTGATATTGACCTGATGTATATTTTGAAGAGAATTCATTGCTCATGCGCAAATAATTGGATATAGTTTGTTTTTTCTTAATAGAAATATTGATAATAAAGAATATCTAATGTTTAAATTCAAAAATATTTATGCAGAGGTGATTAGATGCATCAATAACAATTGACCTGGTATTGAAATGACCTGATATTCAAGCGCTGGTTGTTGGGAGTGTCGATCCCTATCGAAAAACCCATTTATTATCACTATAAATTATATTTATATAGGGAATAAAATGGAAGGATTGAGAAGGGGAGAGGGAAGGATGTATAGAAAATTGTAACTGTAAATTCTGGCTAACCAGTAACCTGCAAGGACTGTACCGTTTTCTTAAAAAATAGCGGTCAATATGATAATATTTTATTATAAATCAGTATAATATGCTATAATCTAGTCAAATTTATTATTTAGAGAGAATATAACTATAAATTCAGATAGAATAATACATCATCGGGTCAATAAAGCATATCAGGTCAATGTATATCACGTCATTAGGCCCTGAAACAGGTCATAAATTTTCGTTTGATTATCCACTTTCATGTTGCTATTGTGGTATATTATGTTATTTACATTCATAGATTATCATATACTTATATATATAAATATAAATTATATTGATAATAAATGTGTTTTTCATAAGAAAAACCCCCAACTACCAGCGATTGAATATTTTCAATGTCAGGTCAATTTGTTATTGATGCCTTTCTTCACCTGCGCATAAATATTTTTGAATTTAAATATTAGATATTCTTTTTTATCATTATTTCTATAAAGAAAAACAAAAATATATCCAATTATTTGTGTATAGGCAATGAATTCTCTTCAAAATATACATCAGGTCAATATCGGGTCATTAGACTATTATGTCATTAGACCTTCCCATTCCAAGTTGAACTCTTATCATCATGTTCTTTATAATAAAGTAGTTTGAATTGAATGAATGAGTTATAGCATTAATTCAGTGCTGCTTAAACTCTGGCGAATATTAAATGAATTATAATAGACCGGGTTTTTTATCTAATTGTTTACATTTGTTAATCATTGTTTTATGATACCTATTCTGATGTATAGTTTGAATAATTTTCCGTGTTCCCCATAAAAAGCTGTACAATATGAAACAATGTTCTCTTATATGGCTAATATTACTAGGTGTACGATAGCACGAATCTGCGCTATGTTAAAGGCGTGCGAATGTGGTAAATGTACTTCTTAATTTGCATGTCAACATCACGTTTATTGAATTTTTTAAAACCGAAGGTGGCTTTTAAGTCAAAGTTTCTCTTGTTTAAGTATTGAACAATCTGATAAAGCTAACATTGATTAAACCGTATATAGTAGAAGAAGCGACATGGTCTTGTATTTCATACTAAAGCCTTCGGTGCGTCACAATTTTACTTTATTGGAGTTATTAAGTTGATTTTATCTTTGTTATTGTGTATAATTTTTAATGAATAACAGCGCGCTTAAAAGAAGGAAAAAAACCCAAAAACTTATTGAAACTTTTTGAGCTATAATTGTCTATTCGTTCTGTATTGTATGGCAGACCAGTTTTTTTTAGACAGGGAGGGATTTTACCGCAGCGGTGAATGGTGTATTAACTTAATTCTTTCCAATTTCGAGTGGAAGAGTTCAGTAGTTTGTATAGAGGATTAGAATGTGATAATGACTTTGTTTGGTAAATATGATTAAACTTAGCTTGACAGATGTATACTGGGCCCGTGGACTGGAATAATGCTATACTACCTATACATCTATTGTGAAATGCTACGTACAAATGCAGAGATTTACGATGGCTTACACATCATCCAAATTAAGATGAATCCGAACCTTGTTCCTGGGAAAGAGTGGGATATTGAGATAAAGTGATAGGAATATAATATGATGGAGTTTGTAGGAAATATGACATTTAAGCATGAGTGGCGCCAGTCGTTTGAAGTATTACCACCAATGTAAGTATACACTTTACAGAAAAGAGAAAGTTATTGGCAAAGTCCATTCGGTTAATTCATTGGTAATTGTTTAATGTTTTACAAGGAATATGATATGACGGCGACACAAGCCTGGTGCCTTGTTTATATTTTTAAATGCATCCGACCCACCCGAAGTCATTTGGTCTTAGTTTACCAACGTAGATTGTTAGACTGGACCCTGATTTTACCATCTTAATTACAATCTGATCTGAAGGAGTGATAACGAATGAGACCTTTGGAGATTCCATTTCACGACAATCTGATACTCTGTAATGTCCACCTTAGCCACCACGACACTCTGATCCTGTAATGTCCACCTTAGCCACCACGACACTTTGATCCTGTAATGTCCACCTTAGCCACCACGACACTTTGATCCTGTAATGTCCACCTTAGCCACCGCAACATTCTGATCCTCTCCTGTCCACCTTAGCCACCACGACACTCTGATTCTGTACTGTCCACCTTAGCCACCGCGACATTCTGATCCTCTCCTGTCCACCTTAGCCACCACGACACTCTGATCCTGTAATGTCCACCTTAACCACCACGACACTCTGATCCTGTAATGTTCACCTTAGCCACCACGACACTCTGATCCTGTACTGTCCACCTTAGGCTTAGCCACCACGACACTCTGATCCTGTACTGTCCACCTTAGCCACCACGGCACTCTCATCCTGTACTGTCCACCTTAGCCACCACGATTCTGATCCTATACTGTCCACCTTAGCCACCACGATACCCTGATCCTGTACTGTCCACATTAGCCACGATACTCTGATCCTGTACTGTCCACCTTAGCCACCGCGACATTCTGATCCTGCACTGTCTACCTTAGCCACCACGACACTCTGATCCTGTACTGTCCACCTTAGCCACCACGTCACTCTGATCCCGTACTGTCCACCTTAGCGACTACGACACTCTAATCTTGTACTGTCCACCTTAGCCACCACGATACCCTGATCCTGTACTGTCCACCTTAGCCACGATACTCTAATCCTGTACTGTCCACCTTAGCCACCAGGACATTCTGATCCTGTACTGTCCACCTTAGCCACTACGACACTCTGATCCTGTACTGTCCACCTTAGCCATGATAATCTAATCCTGTACTGTCTACCTTAGCCACCACGACACCCTAATCCTGTACTGTCCACCTTAGCCACGACACTCTGATCCTGTACTGTCCTCCTTAGCCACCACGACACTCTGATCCTGTACTGTCCACCTTGGCCACAACATAACAATTTTGAAAATAAGCATTTTATTGATGTTTACCTTGGTACCTTATATTACCTTAATAATGCCATAGCATTGCTGATAAGAGGGATATGATTGGGTGATCATCACCTTACACTTATTACACAACCTATTTCACTTTTAATAAATGTATTGTACTTCAACATATGGAACTTTTGAAGAGTCTTTGTATGGTGGTATTTTTTTAGTTGCATTTTACTGAACCAAGATATATATATATATATATATATATATATATATATATATATATATATATATATATATATATATATATATATATATATATATATATATATATATATATATATATATGAAAACAATTTTGTTGCAATTTATTTCGGTTGTCGTCAATTAAAACACATCGTATTAGCTCAAAATGATAAATTCTATATTTCTATGAAATACATGCATTTTTATGCTCCCAGGAAAAAAAATTCGGGGAGTGTATGATCGTTGTTTTGTTCGTTTGTCCGTCCGTCTGAGCTCACATCTCCTAAATTTTATATTTCACACAATTTTTCCTTAGGACAAGGACGGGGGCTGGTTCCTAACTTTCTTTTGTAAACGTTTAATATGTGTTTGTGATGGATCTTCTATATTCATTGGGCATCGACTGTCCGCGCCACTCACTTTGTAAACCGAAAAATCTGGATTTTCACTTATTTATTTTTAAAATAGTTTTACAAAATTAATATCAATCGACATATCTTGTTTAGTCGTAACTTTTGGTGTATGTTATATGTTTCTACGAAGAAGCATTCGTTTTTTATAGGGAAAAAATCATTTTAGATAGGGCGTTTTCTATGTTAATTTTGACGTGACGTCGCCGACGTTTAACATTGAGTCTATGGGAAACTTGGCGACGTCACGTCAAAATTTAACATGGAAATCGCCCTATCTAAAATTGATTTTTTGCTATAAAATATGAACGCTTCTTCATACAAACATATAGCATACACCAAAAGTTACGACTAAACAAGATCTATCAAATGGTTTTGCCTTTTTGAAATTATTCTGAAGATGAATAACTGAAAATCCAGATTTTCCAGTTTCTAGTTTGTAAACCGAAAAATCTGGATTTTCACTTATTTATTTTTAAAATAGTTTTACAAAATTAATATCAATCGACATATCTTGTTTAGTCGTAACTTTTGGTGTATGTTATATGTTTCTACGAAGAAGCATTCGTTTTTTATAGGGAAAAATCATTTTAGATAGGGCATTCTCTATGTTAATTTTGACGTGACGTCGCCAATGTTTAATATTGAGTCTATGGGAAACTTGGCGACGTCACATCAAAATTTAACATGGAAATCGCCCTATCTAAAATTGATTTTTTTTCTATAAAATATGAACGCTTCTTCATACAAACATATAGCATACACCAAAAGTTACGACTAAACAAGATCTATCAAATGGTTTTGCCTTTTTGAAATTATTCTGAAGATGAAAAACTGAAAATCCAGATTTTCCGATTTCCAGAGTGGGTGGCGCGGACAGTAAGTTAGATATTTGGCCTTTTTTTATGGTATGACTGGGCTATTGAAACATTTGCGAAATACAAAGTGTGTGTCGCCTCTCTATTTTATGCATCCGTAATAGGAGATCTGATTTTTTTTTTTTGCATCATTTTAGTTCATCTCGGCGAAGGTATATACTCGCGACCTTATACTTAAACGACTCCGAAACTTTCCTGTCCATCGATTTAAGAACAAGATTTAATCGCAAAATCTCAATATCAATAAGAACATTTATCTACTGTCTCATCAGTAAAGCTCGAGACTCGACAATGGTCTCTGACTTTGTTTTGTCGTTTTGTCTGATTACAAACTTTACCATTTACTAGAAGTATTGAAAGATAAGGAAAAGATTTGATATGTAAGGTATTGGTACCTTAAAATTCGTCCTAGTGATGCATTTGACATTTTGAACTTCTCAGCAATCATAGCATTTAGATCAACTTGAAGGAATGAGTAGATACAACGTATTCATGATCCCACAAGTACTGTGTCTCGACCGGTTCAGTTCATAATTGGTCTAGGAGCCTGATGGAACGAGATGGGGATATAGAGCAGAGGTTGTTTTTAAAGTTATTTAAATGAATTCAAAATGTGGTGCTAATGTCTCAAATTATTTCATTTTGAATTTACTTAGGAATAGCTCGCCTACTCCGCTGACTGTTAAGGCTGCTTGTCCTCTAATCAAATACTCCTAGAAATATTTCTAGTTTTTGCTACTGTCCGGGATATCCGAAGGGAGTGCATATAGTCGCCGCTTTGTCTGTACGTCCGCCCGTCCGCCCATTATTATTTTGTCCGGAGCATAATACAATAACTATTAGAGATATCAACGCGAAACTTCATAAGTAGAGAAGTGCAATGCACAAAATCCATATATTTCTTTTTCATAATTTAGGAGTTATTACCCTTTATTATTTTTCATTCTAAGATTTTGTTAGAAGCATATTTCATGAAGCAGACAAAGTGTCATCTTGAAACTTTAAAGGGAGCTAGATTTTGTGTAAGATATGTAAAGAGCACAGTTAAGAACTGTGGTATTGTGGTGAGCATAAGAACCAGCATTTAGTTTTAAGCATGCAGTACATGTTGGATAACGGTAAATTGTTAAACTTTTGGAACTAGCATTTATTCGAGGTGCATTTATCGGTCCTTCCAGTTCTCTGGTCATTTTTTACTGAACATGATTTTAGTATGTCAGCTGTAATATAAATTTTAAGAGTACATTTGCGAGTAATATAAGTTAACATATCATTACACTTTGCGGTACTGGCATTATCGCATGAGGACAGCGAGTTCGTGTATGTAAGTTTATCCGTTTAAGCATATTTTAAAATATATCATAATCTTGTTTCCCTCCAATGTAGGACACCAGTTTGGGACAAATTGTACTCTAAATCTCGTTATCGCATTCCATTAAAATTGCCAAAACATATATTTCTTTCATAAGTATGTTGAGCCAGGTCTGTAGATAAACTTTTATCATTTACAGTGTTAAATGTCTGTTTTGTACAGAGCTTTAACATCTTTATACTTTTAAGTCTCAGTGATATGATTTCTTCAATGTATTATGTGGTGAAGACCACAGGTAAGTTGTAATGATAGGATAAATTCATGTTTTCCTATAGAAGAAGATTGATAATAAATGGTTCGTAAAGCTGAACAAGATCACTTGTAATATTCTAATCTGTCATCTGTTTTGACGTTCCGCAACAGGGTAATGATAACGCTATGTATAATAAGCTGTGTCAGGAATCGTATGTTATATAACGTCCTGTATTACAAACTGTGTCCGGAATCGTATGTTATATAACGCCCTGTATTACAAACTGTGTCTGGAATCGTATGTTATATAACGTTATGTATAACAAGCTGTGTCAGGAATCGTATGTTATATAACGCCATGTATTACAAGCTGTGTCTGGAATCGTTTGTTATATAACGTCCTGTATTACAAACTGTGTCCGGAATCGTATGTTATATAACGCCCTGTATTACAAACTGTGTCTGGAATCGTATGTTATATAACGCTATGTATAACAAGCTGTGTCAGGAATCGTATGTTATATAACGTCCTGTATTACAAACTGTGTCTGGAATCGTATGTTATATAACGTCCTGTATTACAAACTGTATCTGGAATCGTATGTAATATTACTACCTCTATGGCAAGCTGTATCTAGTGTTGTATGTTATATTACACTCTTTATGGCAGGCCGTATCTGGTGTTGTATGTTAAATTACACTCTGTATGACCGGTCGTATTTGGTGTCGGATGTTATATTACCGGGGTGCACGGCATACTGTGTCTGTAATCGTATGTTATATTACACCCTGCATGGTAGGCTGTGTATAGTGTCGTATGCTATATTACTTTCTGTATGGCAAGCTGTGTCTTGAATCGTATATTATATTATACCCTGTATGGCAAACTGTGTATTGAGTCGTATGTTATATTACACTCTGTATGACAAGCTGAATCTGTTATCGTATGTTATGTTACACCCTGAGTGACTAGCTTTATCCCGTGTCATATGTTGTATTACACCTAGTACGACAGACTGTGTATGGAGTTGTTTGTTCTATAAAACCCTGTATGGCAAGCATTGTATGGTGTCGTATGTTCTATAAAACCCTGTATGGCAAGCATTGTATGGTATCGTATTTTATATTACACCCTGTATGAAAATCTGTATCTGGTGTCGTATATTATATTACACCCTGTATGACAAGTTGTGTATGGAATCGTATGTTATATTACACCTTGCATCGCAAGCTGTGTATGGTGTCGTATGTTATATTACACTCTGTATGGCAAGCTGTATTTGGTGTAGCATTTTATATTACACCCTGTGCCAGGCCGTATCTAATGTCGTTTGTTATATTACACCTTATATCACAATCTGTATCCGCTGTCGTATGTTATATTGCACTCGGTATGGCAGGCCGTATCTGGTATGATATGTTATATTACACCCTGTATGGCAAGCTGTGTATGGAGTCGTATGTTATATTGCACTCTGTATGACAAGCTGAATCTGTTATCGTATGTTATTACACCCTGAGTGACCAGCTTTATCCGGTATCATATGTTATATTACATCCAGTAAGGCAGGCTGTGTATGGTGTCGTATGTTCTATAAAACCCTGTATGGCAAGCATTGTATAGTGTCGTATTTTATATTACACCCTGTATGAAAATCTGTATCTGGTGTCGTATATTATATTACACCCTGTATGACAAGTTGTGTATGGAATCGTATGTTATATTACACCCTGTATGGCAAGCTGTATTTGGTGTAGCATTTTATATTACACCCTGTGCCAGGCCGTATCTAATGTCGTTTGTTATATTACACCTTATATCACAATCTGTATCTGCTGTCGTATGTTATATTGCACTCGGTATGGCAGGCCGTATCTGGTATGATATGTTATATTACACACTGTATGACAGGTTGTGTATGGTGTTTTATGTTATGTTTAGGGGATAAACGTACTGTGTTTGATTGTTTCGGACAGGTATACCGTGGTTATACCGTTGGAAACAGAGTTTTCCTGGCGACGCATACGGAGCCAGGAAAACGGTGGTTTCCAACGATATAACCACGGTATACATGTACCTGTCGGAAACATTCAAACACAGTACGTTTAACCCCATTCTAATTCAATGTAACCCAAAAATCGTTTTTTCTTTTTGAAATTGTTCCCAAATTCCTCGTTGCTAGGGATGGATAGCGCCATGTTTAAAATTCTTCCGAGAAACGAATTGATATATAGTGCACTGACATAAGAAGTTTCTTCATTTTTATATTCTTAAAATTTTATGATTAAATTATTAATCACATATTGATTCATACATGAGTGACTTGACATCGTATGGTAAATAGCTGAACAGGCAGTTTTGCAACGACGCGGCGAGATGAAAGGACATGCTCTTGATGCTGGAAAGCATGTTGCATGGTGGTACGTCATGTACGTCGTCAGTTTTGTTGGTTCAACTTGACTGTAATAATTGTGCACGTAAATGGAAGAACTTGCAAATCGTCCTTGAAACGAGACGTATGATGGACGTTAAGAGCACTGAACGAAGCTGTTACAGACAATATTTTTGATACTTGGAGTCAGAGGCAATGTGGACAAAGAGTACGTACAATGTAGTAATACATTTGAGGACAGTATGTCGTAGTTATACATGTCTGAACGCTAACGCGTGGACCAATTAGAATTGTCAAAACAAAACAAGTGAATTAGAATGCACCTTGTATCAGTATTCGTATCTGGTGTCGTATGTTATATTACACCTTGTACGGCAGGCCGTATCTGGTGTCGTATGTTATATTACACCCTGTATGGCAAGCTGTCTCTTATGTCGTATGTTATATTACACACTGTATGACAGGTTATGTATGGTGTTTTATGTTATATTAAACCTTGTATCAGAATCTGTATCTGGTGTCGTATGCTATATTACACCATGTATGGCAAGCTGTATCTGGAATCGTATGTTGTATTACACCCTGCATGTCAGACTGTGTATGGTGTCATATGCTATATTACATCCTGCAAGGCAAGCTGTGTATGGAGTCGTATGTGATATTACACCCAGTATGGTAAGCCGTGTATGGTGTCGTATGTTATATTACACTCTGTATGGCAAACTGTATCTGGTATTGTATTTTATATTACACCTTGTATGACAAGCTGTATCCGGTGTCGTACGTTATTTTACACTCTGTGAGGCAAGCTGTGTATGGTGTCGTATGTATATTACGCCCTGTACGGAAAGTTGTGTATGGTATCGTACCGGTATGTTATTTTACACCGTGAATGACAAACTGTATCCGGTGTCATATGTTATATTACACACTGTATGGCAGGCTGTGTATGGTGTCGTTTATGATATTACACCCTGTACGACAAGTTGTGTATGGTATCGTATGTTATTTTACACTCTTAAAGACCAACTTTTGCCTGGTGTCATATGTTGTAGTACACTCTGTATGACAAGCGGTATCCGATGTCCTATGTTATATTACACGCTTATGGCAGGTTGTGCATTGTGTCGTATGTTACAGTATCTTACACCTTGTACGGCAAACTGTTTCTGCAATCGTATGTTATATCACACTCTGTATTGGGGGGCCGTATCTGATGCCGTTTGTTAGATTACACGCTGTATGGCAGGCTGTGCATGGTGTTTTATGTTGTATTACTCCTTATATCTCAATTTGTATCTGGTGTCGTATGTTATATTACACTCTGTATGTCACACCCTGTATGGTAAGCTGTCTCTTATGTCTTATGTTATATTACACACCGTATGAAAGGCTGTTTATGGTGTTTTATGTTATATTACACCTTGTATTAGAATCTGTATCTGGAGTCGTATGTTATATTACACCCTGTATGAAGAGCTGTATTTGGAATCGTATGCTATATTATACCCTGCATGTCAGGCGGGGTATGGTGTCGTATATTATTTTGCACCCTGTATGGCAAGCTGTGTATGGTGTCGTTTGTTATATTACACCCTGTAAGGCAATCTGAGCATGGAGTCGTATGTCATATTACACCCTGTATGACAAGCGGTGTATGGTGTCGTATGTTTTTTTACACCTTGTATGGCAAGCTGTGTATGGTGTCGTATGTTATATTACACCCTGTATGGCAAACAATATCTGGCATCGTATGTCATATTACACCCTGTATAGCAAGCTGTATCTGGAATCGCATGTTATATTACATTCTGTACGGCAGGCCTAGTATGGTGTCATATGTTATATTTCATCCTGTACGGCAAGTTGTGTATGGTGACGTATGTTATTTTACACCCTGAATGACAAGTTGTATCTGGTGTCGTATGTTATAGTACACTCTGTATGGCAGGCTGTGTATGATGTCATATGTTACATTACATCTTGTACGGTAAACTGTATCTGGAATCGTATGTTATATTACATCCTTTATGATAGGCTGTGTATGGTGTTTTATGCTATATTACACCGTGTATTACATTCTTTATGATAGGCTGTGTATGGTGTTTTATGCTATATTACACCGTGTATTACATCCTTTATGATAGGCTGTGTATGGTGTTTTATGCTATATTACACCGTGTATTACATTCTTTATGATAGGCTGTGTATGGTGTTTTATGCTATAATATTACACCGTGTTTTATGCTATATTACACCGTGTATTATATTCTGTTTTTTTTTTGTCGAATGTTGAATTACACCCTGAATGAGAAGCTGTATCACGTGTCGTTTGTTACGTTACACCGTGTATGATAATCTGTGTCTGGTGTCGTGTCGTATGTATATTACACCCTGTGTGGCAGGCTGTATTTTGTGTCATATGCTACATAACACTGTATAGCAAGCTATATCTTGTGTCGTATGTATTTAGTAAATATGTATAATACTCTTGTATGGCAAGCTGTATCTGGTATCGTATGGCAAATTGGTACAGTGTCGTATATTATATAACATCCTAAATGGCAGGCTGCATCTGGTGTCGTATGTATTTTACCCTTAATGGCAAGCTGCATCTGATATGGTATCGTTTTGGCAAGTTGTATGCGGTGTCGTTTGTTTTATTACACCCTATATGTCATGCTGTGTATGAAAATGTGCGTATATGTATATAAGGAGGTTTGATCCAAAGCAGACAAGTTCTTAACACAGCTGTCACTCTTTTACAGACGAGAGGAGATGAATGACTGCTGTGACGATGATGATGACGATCCTAACCGGGAAGAAGATCGTCTACTCTCCTGGGGATGTGGGGAGTTCGGTCAGCATTGCCACGCCCACTCTGAAGATGTGTCCATTAGAAATGGTCTGTTAGAGGCATTCGGTGGTAGAGATAGAGTGAAATATGTCGCCTGTGGTGCCAGTCATACTATAGTGGTCACTGGTAAGTTTGTGGTGCCAGTCATACTATAGTGGTCACTGGTAAGTTTGTGGTGCCAGCCATACTATAGTGGTCACTGGTAAATTTTACAAGCTACAATTATGTTAATACATGTGCATTGGATATTTTAACAACAAAGAGATAATTAAATAGTAATAACAATGATAAAAATAGATACAAATATTGCTTTATGACTAGTACATTGCATCATTGTCAATCAAACTCATAAAGAACATCTATAATGAAAATAAAAAAAGATGTTTTAGGCTTTTAGGTCGCCGGTATGCGTGATGTGTTAAATTTGTTTTATTACCATCTAGACCTTTCAGCAAATGAAACTATCTTTTTATCGGAGAAATATGACAATTCGTAACTGTAAGATTACTTCTTCCAGCATATTTCTATTACCAATTATATCTTACCGGTCGAGCTTTGTTGGCTTTTGACAGCTCTTGTTAACTTGTGCCTTTCTTATGGCAGACTTCCCAATATACATCATAGGCATATAATAAATATATAGATAAATATATTAATGCAAAACAAAACAGTTAATAATTAGTCAAGAAAAAAGAAAAATGAAATGCAAAACAAAACAAACAGAACAAGTTATGAGATAGAACATACATCTCCGAAGAAATACCTGTAGAAATAAAGGCAAATTAGACAAACATATAAAGACACTACAATTAACGCTGCACCCTATATTTCACTTATATTCATTCCCCGACGGAGATTCGAACCCACGACCTTTGGTACCGAATCTATATATATACTATGGTCGTTGAGAGTATCACGGTCTACAGCGAGACTGGTATATATTCTATGGTCGTTGACAGTATCACGGTCCAGAGCATGACTGATATATAGACTATGATTGTTGACAGTATCACGGTCCAGAGCGAGACTGATATACATGTACTTATTACATATTTTGAAAATTTCATCAATAGTTTATATAGAAATTTTCCGGGCTGATAAAGAGCCATAAATGCCCGCAAACTTCATATCAGCCCGGGGACTATTTCCAGTTACGTGACGTCATACTGATATTTAGCGTACGCAAACAAACATGGCGGACAGTACTATTAACGAAAATACTTCGATTTATAGAATTAAATGCAGATGGACGGTTAAATATGTAATAAAAAGGTTATTGACTGAATACGACGAAATATGACCGCCCTCGGTCTCGGTCTCGGTCTCAAAGACCTCGGGCGGTAATATTTCGTCGTATTCAGTCAATAACTTATAAATATATACTAAGATCATTAACAGTGTAACGGTCCAGAACGAGAGTAATATATGTATTTTCAAAATCTAGGAGATTGTTGTATTTCCCAAATAGTTTTCTTGACTTCCCGAAAGCAGTTACATCATGTAAATATTTTCTTTTATTTTACACTTCAATATATCTACATGTATATGATTCCGAGTATAAAAGATTGGTTCTTGTATAAATGAATAATACTGTCATTTACTCAATTTGAATCTTTCGAAATTAAAAGTTAGGAAAGGGCATAAGCGTGCGGCCATTATAAAACTTATTTAACAAAGTCATATATCACAATGTCTTAGTATTTGAATAAATAGTCGAATGATGCGAACTAGATTAAAACGTTTTTAGATTTGATTAAGTATCTTTGAATATCTTTGTTTGCATCTTCAGTAAAACTTCGGCTTAAAATGACTATAGATAAAAAAAAATGGATGTCACAAAAGGCATCCGGATTTACCAATCCCGTCTTATATTGACTTTTTATCAAATTATTATCGTCATTGCATAGGTATTTCTATTTTGATTTGGCATACCAGGAAGAGATGTGTAACTGAATAATCGTATAGGGGCATGTCAATTTCTTTAAATGTTGTGGATATAATTTTCAAACATATTTAAATGTTTTATCTTGAGATACTGTAGTGGTCACGGTCAATGTTTGTAATGGGAAGATAATTCCAATTATATATGAGATTTAGCTTATTTAGGTTGTTTGTTTTAGAGTTATCTCTCTTCTCCCATTTAATTATTGTTGTTATCACACGACCGTACTTTTCCACGGTATTAGTATGGAGGAAGTGTACTGACTTTCAAAAAAAAAAAAAAAAAAAAAATCATTGATATCACAGCAAAGAAACAGGAGTGCAAACACTCTTCATATATCGTAAAACATTTGAAGGATCGAACCAAGATTCCGAGCATTGTACATTCTCTAAGCGTTTTAATGCTACAGAATCTCTGTCCCTTTTTTCATTGAAAACACTGTATTCATTACTTTCAAATTTTTCTGTTTTTAGTACAGATGGGGGTCTTTATCATTTACTGCCGTAATTGATGTCGGATGATAATAATCCTAATATTTTCGCATGGAAGGAGTCCTTCACTCATCTTCTTGTTCTAATCTCTCCACTCTCCTTTTACTTTTTACAAGAAAATCAATTTCCATAATTAATCATTGCGATACTTTGACAGTTCATTTTAACTATTTTCATAAAAGCAAGGGAGATAAATAACAAAACCTAAAACGCGCTAACGGTTTCGTGTAATCAACGATCAGGTTTCCGGACCGTTTGCTTCTTCCGAGATTACCCTCTCTTATTACAGCGCTCGTAAAACCAAAGCAGGGTGTCACTTCTGTAATAATTCTAATGTTTTCTGAAAAAATAAGATTCTTGGCAGTAAATCATTAGCGGCGAGGAGGTTGTCATCAGGTCTTAGGCGCAAGACATTAGCCAAATCTCGCTCTATTGCGGTAGCCCATCTGTCAAATAGTTTTATGACTCTTTGCATAGGCTGGAAATTAAAAAAAGAACATAACAAGATGCAAGGCTTGATACATTGGAGAAAATGCTTTTGAGGTTAAGTTATAAGGATCAGGATTTTGTAGAGCTTTAGTGAGTTGACGTTATTGCTTTTTGGAATTTTTAGGAATGAAAAAATACTCTGAAAAGAAAATTCCTGCGAAACGCAAAAAAAAAAAAAATGTGTATCACGTGATCTGATGTAATTTGTGCAAGGTCATTAATGATGACTGTTTGGAGATTGAAAGTGATAGAGAAAAAAAAAACCAAGAACAATTGATGATGTATGTCATTTCCTTGCTTCCTTAGGGTATTATCCGCATGAGCAGAGTTGTGAAAACCATGATAGCCAAAATGGGCAACCATGTTTTTATCTAAGTGAAAGATATGCAATGAGGGTTGCCGCTGCAATCAGCACCCTATAATTACAGATCAAATATTCTCGGGCCCGTAATGGATGGTAGAGATAGTAGGGACCTGGGCATCGTGGGACCATCCTTTTTCCTGTCTTCTCTTGGATTCATGAAATTATAACATAATATAATATCAAATAATATAATATAATAATGATACAATAATTTAAACCTTGAGATATGTTCATACGCTACGAATGGATACAGAAATTTTGTAAATTTTCGCTCTTCGGACGAAAATGTTCCAGTAATTGGAGGTGGATTGAAAGTTCGATCAGGAAAGAAAAATTCATTCCACCCCATCCGCCCCACACACTCAATCACCGTATACTGTGTATACATATTTTGGCGTACATTGATATGAAATTGCAATAATAGGAGTGTTGAGTTATGAATGTTTATTGTTTATTGTTTATTGTTGATAGATTTACAAATATTGATTTAATTGTTCCTGGTTTATTGTAATTGTATTCATCTTCTGCATTTTCTTTGGGGCATATTTGGGTAATCAAATCACTGATGCCTTGGCTTTGAAGATGATGGTTTATCCTTTTTCTTCTCTTTGTTTTTCTTCTATTCGATTTATGTTATCTCAATTTTTGCGATAGTAATTGTGTTTGCATTCTGCTTTGGAGCTTTTTGTCGATTTAAGGCTTGTGACACTTTTCAAACAAAAGCGATGTAAATCCCATTGTAAACATCGGGGTTACAAAGCAAAACTAATTATGGATGAACGTTCTTTTTTTTTCGCCATGTTCTTGCATGCATTAAAGAAGAACATAATGGAACAATACTTTATATTTTGATAAATCGAATTATCCTTTTCCAAGTGAAGAATATAATACATGAACGAGAGATAAATAATTAATTATGACTCATCTTCTGTATCTACAAATGCCAGTTTTTTTTAAAATCTACTGTTGCATGTTTATGTTTTTTCTGTGGTTGTTAAATTGTATTAGTCATTTACAGCTATTCTGAATTTTGCAGTAAATGTTTAATTTATGGGTAAAGGAATCTAGTTCTAATTAGTCTCCTACCTTTGAAACCGGAGAGTACTAAGTACAGGTTTCCACTCATTCCGTCCGTCTGTTTGTCTGTCTGTGTAGTTTTCCAGACTTTCCTTGCCATGCTTGCAGATATCAAGCGGAAACTTGGTAGCAAACTTCCCCATGAGGAGTTACAGATCAAGTTCGACTTTGGTCACGGTTGACCTTCTTTTTCTAGAATTATTGCCCTTTGTTAAAAGTCGGTTTTCCGCATTTTTCTTGGCCATTCTTACAGATACTTAGGATGAAGTTCGACAATGTTACGGATGGCCTGCTATTTCAGAAGTTATTGCCCTTTGTTCAAAATTATTGTGACACTAAATTACAGAGTAATTACAACTTCCAGAGTATAAGGAAGAAGACACCAGATTAACAATGGCAAATCGACTCAACCCAACCAGATATCATCATTGGCACGGAAGCATGGCTAGGACCTGAGGTGAACTCCTCAGAGATTATCCCTGTGGAATATGAAGTGTTCAGGAAAGACAGGCGAGACGATCCCCATGGTGGAGTACTGATAGCTACCAAACGTTCCATGGTGAACTTTACAGCCCTGATTGGAGAAACCTGTGAATTCATCAGTGTCCATGTGAAGCTTAGACATGGAAAGTCAGCATTGATACCAGCAGCCTACAGACCACCAAACAGAACAGATGAGGAGTATACTGAGGCGCTAGTTACAGACATCACAGCAGTCAGATCTGACCACAAATAAGCCTACTTTCTACTAAGAGGAGATTTCAACCTACCTGACATCAACTGGGAGTCTGGTACCATCAAAAGCAGAAATGTCCCGAGACAGGTGAATGATGCATATCTCAACTTACGAGATGATTTAGCCATAGAGCAAGTAGTGACCTTCCCTACCAGAGGCAGCAATATCCTTGACCTTCTCTTCACATCACATCCATCCTTGGTCGACAGATGCAAAGCCCTACCAGCGATAGGGAAAAGTGACCATGATATCGTGATGATAGATCTCTCTCTCTCTTCATATATACCATCAGCAGTCATGCCCTCGAAAAATACTACTGTGGTACAAAGCAAATAGAGAAGTGGTTAGTAAACATATAACAACAGCAGTGAACAACATCATGGCAAAAGAATACACAACCGACAACGACATATGGATTGACTTCAGAGGATCCATATCAACTATAGTAGAAGACGCCATTCCCAACAAGATCAGCAGGAGCCGATATTCAAATTCATGGATGACAACAAAGGTCAAGCGCCTACTACGTCAACGCCATAAAGCCTTAAGAAAGCATGGCACAAAAATGAACCCCAAGGACCAGGCCCGATATCGACAACTCAAGGCAGCAGCACAGAGGGAAATAAGGACAGCTCATGACGAGTTCATAGACCAAACAGTATGTGGAGAGATGCAGAACAACAACAAGAGATTCTGGTCTAAACCTGAAGAGCAAACGTCAGGACTCACAAGGAGTAGCACCACTGAGGAAGACAGATGGACTCCTGTACCGTGATACTGAATCTAAAGCGGAAATATTCAACCAGTAGTTTCGTTCCGTCTTCACCAGGGAGGACAACACGTCGATGCCAAGCACTGGTGCGAGTCTTTATTCAGCGATGCCTTCAATCCAAGTCACCCAAGGAGGAGTCCACAAGTTACTCAGGAACATTGACTCCCACAAAGCAACATGACCAGATGGAATCCAAGCCAGGCTTCTACATGAGTATGCAGACCACATTGCTCCAGTATTGACCAAAGTTTTTCAGATCTCATTGAATTCAGGCACCATTCCAGACGATTTGCGATCAGCTTCTATTGTTCCAGTATACAAGAAAGGTGATAAGCATCAGGCCTCTAACTACAGACCAGTCTCCCTGACCTCCATCGCCTGTAAATTACTGGAACACATCATCCACAGCCAGGTAATGGACCACTTCGACCAGCACTCTATCCTCAGCAACAGTATAAGACACGGCTTTAGATCCAAGCGTTCATGAAACTCAGCTAGCCATCACTATAGACAGAACTGCCCGCACTTTAGACCAGAGAGGCCAAGTTGACATTGTTCAGCTAGACTTTTCGAAAGCATTTGACAAGGTGCTACATCCGAGATCGCTACATAAGTTGCAGTACTATGGTCTACGATACAACACTCTGCTATGGATTAAGGACTTCCTGAACAACAGACAACAAGTCCATCTAGACGGCAATGCCTATTCTAGTGCAAATATCGTGTCAGGAGTATCCAGGGAACAGTACTTGGCCCGCTGCTCTTCCTCATATTCATCAATGACTTCCCAGAAGTCACCAGGACCGAAACAGTGTTGTTCGCAGATGATTGTTAATCGTTATGCCCGATCAACAACACAGCAACAGTCTACAGCAAGACCTTACAGCACTAGAGAATTGGGAAGAAGAGTGGCAGATGAGAGAAGTCCGGAGAAGTACGTGGTCATATAGGTCTCATCAAAGCGGAAAAAATCAGCGCAGACTACAGACTACACAACCAAAGTTAGAAGTAGCGGACTCGAGCAAGTACCTGGGAGTTACAATCAGCAGCAACTTGAAGTGGAACAAACACATTGATGCCATCACAGCGAAAGCCAATAGGACTCTAAGCTTCCTAAAGCGAAATCTCAGAGGTTGCAGAATCTCAGCACGGGTCAGAGCCTACGAAGCCATTGTACGTCCAGCGCTGGAGTATACTGCCACCATATGGGACCTTCATACCAGCGGACAGATCAACCAGATAGAGAAAGTCCAGCGTAGAGCGGCACGATTCGCTACAAGGAACTACTGGGGTAGGAAAGCAGGCAGCGTCACCAACATGGTCAGCTCCCTGGGATGGGAACCGCTACAGATCAGAAGAGTAAAGGTCCGCCTTCTGTTGCTATTCAAGATCCAGCACAATCTAGTGGCCATTGCAGCAGAACAATACCTAATCCAGACAGACACCAGGACAAGGGGACAGCATACCTTTCGCATCCCAACAACGAAAAAGGATATATACCGGTTCTCCTTCTTCCCACGTACCATCAGGTATTGGAACAGACTTCCATCAGCAATGACATCAGTATGTTCCTTGGATGACTACCGGACTGCAATGGGCAACATACCACCTGCCCACTTCTGCTTTGGATGAGGATCAAAGATTTTAGATTTTTAACTGTATCATATTGCCCTGTGAGGTTTTTATCTTGACTGCCAAATGAAGTATAACGCTCAACTTTTGAGTACACTTCATATTGGAAGAAGAAGAAAAGGTACAGTACATTTGAAAGCAGTTTAGTGTAGAATGCTTTGACTCTCTTATTTTGGAAAAACAAGTTTCTCCATCGAGAGAAAAAAATTGAAAGTCATCTATCTGATTAAAGGTATGAGATTAACCGCAAAGGTACTTTGGTAAAGTTTGAACTCGCAACCTTTCAATTGCCAACTACTGAACTACTAGAATCACTAGGGACTATTTGAAGGACTCCATTCATGGATACCGGTATAATCATTTAAATGAAAAAGTATTTTTGTGATGGTCAAGAACGATTTTTCACCATTGCATTGTGCTTTGTATATTACTTGTAATGAGGGGTATCTTCCGATTTGTAAGAGGACCTAAGGAGTGGACCCAAGATGTCGGGCACAGATCGAGGAACGGGTTCTTGTTTGACAAACTTCCTCAAACTGGATGCAAAGATTGATAAACCGAATGTATCACAGGGATCTAGAAGAACAGTTCTTGATTTTGGTTCCATTTATATTTTAGACGCCTTACTGACTTTCCATATTGTTTACTGATTGAAAGGAAATGCTTTACTGTATTTAATGCTATATTTTAAACTTTCACAGACTCCTCCTTCCGAACTAAATCAAGATTTTAAGACAGTTGGTGGTAATAAAATACCTAATGTCTGAGAAGATCGTGATACTCTGTAATTTTGATACGTTAAAAGTATTCAGTTGAGAGATATACTAGTATGCCCATTGGACCTCTTGTTTACATTTACAGACTGATTCATGACCGGTAGTTATACATTGTACTTACACAACTGTATTTTATCACATTATTTGAACCTCTGTTTCAAACAAATGTTACAGTAGACATGACTTTACACCAGAGTCTTCCTATTCTTAGCAGACAGACATTAACCTTGCCGATCTGATTCATGCCCATCCTGGCCCTAAAGACTTGCGATGATTGTAGCGGACGCAACCCGTCACGACACGATGACACGCCATGAATATTTTACATATAAAACATAACTCCTGATTTCACTCAATCCATTACCACGGCAATAGATTAGAACCAAATTGCCTTTATTAATGTTTCAAAATGAACGCCATAATTCTAGCTATGAATATTTTTGATTTACAAGTCATCCAGCGAGTTTTCCGGATCAGATTTTATATGCGCTATTCAGCCCTAAATTACTGAGACGAACGACCCTCGATCGGTCGTTATTGGACGTTAAAACCCTAGTCATTGCAGTTAATGCATAGGAATATGCTATAAGTAAGGTTTTATATCAACGGCAAACAAAGGAAGCCTAAATGCTGCAATTACTTCATACCTATAAAGGATGAAAGATCGTCCATTATTATCTAATGCTAACCCATAATTAAGAAAATTTGATTTCTTTCTGTCTCGGTTAAGTCCCTTGCAATTTTATGCTGATTTGATGACATTTTTGCTCCAGCCGCAGAAAGGAAAAAGGTACTTAGAAAAACATGAAATTAATGAACTACCAATGTTAGTCATTCTGATCTAATTGTACAGATGAAAATTAATACATAGATTATAGAAAATATATGATACTGGTATTATAAACAATAGAAATGTTATATTGAAGTGATATATGGTATTTACATAATATGATATACATGTGTTATAAGGGATGGCTTCGTATATCTTTGAATTGTTTGAAGGTGTCACTTTTTAATTTTATTTTTGCTTTGCAGACTCGGATGGAATATACTCGTGGGGCAATGGCAACAGCGGACAGTGAGTACATGTGTATTTTTACATTATATATATATGCCATTTAAATTTCTGTTGATACATGCTATGTATCACATTCCAGACAGTGAAATGAAACTGTCTATTAGACATTCGATGACACTGAAAGAAAAAGTCGCACATTTGTTGTCATAGTTCACTTGTTTAAAGTATCTGCATAGAAGTCATGAATTAAAAATTGTTTCAGTTTTGTTCGTTTCATGCTTGAAAGTATTTAGGATATTTAATCCTAGTTTTATCATAACAGTTTCAAAAGATATAAATTGAACAATAAGCATACGTTTACTTGTAGCTTTTGTACTCTTGGTAAATTATCTATGGTATATTCGAACATTTCTTCTTATTTATTGTTTCTATGGATTTGGAATGATAAATTCTTCCGTTTCTGCTTTTTAGTTCTGCTGTAATTCAGATGATGAGTCCTATCATTATTTCACTCTAATCAATATTGTTCATCAAAAAAGATCAAAACAGCGGAAACATTCCATAAAAAGAGTTCCAGCTTGTAATAAGGAACGATGATGAATTATTGTTTTCCTCATGACCGGTATATAATTCGTCAGATTAATGGCGGGTCTCGGCCACGTCTGGTTGTCACCCCTGGATTACTCTTCGCTAAATTCCGATAAATATTGCCAATAACATAAAACTGTCAATCTTTACGCTTCTTCTGCTGGTTTAACATGGATCTTAATATTCAAATATCATTTCTATCAAATTAATGATTTTTATGTAAACAACCCATATTATTTCCTGGAATTTTCCCCCGAAGTCGAATTTGACAATATACAGATAAACGTTACATATAAATGTATTTTGTGAATCTAACAACATTGAGTTGGGAAGCACTGTTCCTCTGCACGATTCATACCGTACTGGAATGATTTATCTTTGTTACAAGTAATAGGTATTAGACTTATCTTCCCAGTCTTCAGTAGTTCAGCCAAACAGAAATGGCGTCAGCTCTAGAGCAAACTCTAGACCTTTAACGAATGTCCAAGAAGTCAACTAGTGACATGCAACTTCGACTTCACGTGCATATTCACAGGGAACCAACTTAAAAAAAAAAGACTTATTGTCAGACTAGTATTCCAACCTTCTGCCCTCCGTATGGTAATTGCTAATACATGGGTTACCGTCAACTTCATAGAATGTGGGCGAGTTTCTGTATAGTATCGCGACCTTTATTTGGTCGATTATCTCACATTTTTGACAGACCTTAGACTGTCGGTTCTGTGTGGGAAGGGTGTGTACATTGTATGCATCAGTGTGGTTGATACTGTGCCATTATTTCATTATCTTAGTACCACCAGATAATACCTCATTATAATCGTTTGTTTGTTTGTTTGCTTTTTGGGGGTTGTTTTGTTTTGGTTTTGTTTATTTGTTTCTTAGTTGTAACATAAATATTTTTATTTCTCTTTTTTATTACATTCTCACCAACAAAATTAAAACTTTGTCTGTACATCCTCTTATCTGTCTGTCCGTCAAACATTTCTGTATTGTCACTCTAGAATCGGAAGCCTTTTAATCTAGTATTGTGATATTTTACACGTACACATGGTGGATGTCTATACCGTAAAGAT
Source organism: Pteria penguin (assembly GCA_035048485.1). Lineage (NCBI taxonomy): Eukaryota > Metazoa > Mollusca > Bivalvia > Pterioida > Pteriidae > Pteria > Pteria penguin. The sequence goes on from CM068581.1 coordinate 22,860,023, forward strand.
TGTTCTTTCCTCATGTAGTCGATAGTTCAGAGATCGAGTCCTATTATAATTCGATGAAATCGTGTCATAAATACCTTTTTCACTTGGGACAATGGTATCTCGAACGTAGGTGATTCTCTTGACAAAAATAGGATCCCCATTGATTATAGATATAGATCAAAGATCAGGGTCTCAAGACCATATTTATTGATTTTAATCTCTGGATTCTCCAAAAGAGTTTTAATCAAGGATAATAATATTTCTTACGTTTGATGCCTGTAAGTGGGATCCCTGTAGAATTTGCAGTGATCGAATCAATGGTCATGGTCCTAAACCTTCGTACATTGTAGCAGAGACATAGATACTTTCACTGAAATTTATACTTTATACTGAAGTATATATATATATGTCTCTGACAATAGCTTCTTGATGTGTTCTGCTCTGTTTATGACTAACATATGCGGCGATTTAGGAAGCATGTCAAAAGTGGGAATGGTCCAAATATATCTCCAAAATTAAGGCATAATTTGGCAAGAAACGAAATAAAAAGGTCTCAATTTCTCTAATTAGCTATACAACAATGACGTTTACTGCATGTTGAAATAACAGTTTCAAAGAGAATCTTTGATAATGGCCCCGGTTTCTTGTGCTTATTGTACGATAGGGAATGTTTAGATGTATACATGTGTGTACAGGGTATATTGGTGGTCAAGCGGAAGGTGTCTCGCAAGGACGCACTGTAGCCTCTCACCTCTATCAAGGATGTGCTCGATCCATATTCATAGAAAAGGAGATTTACCAGTGTACATACAAAGAGGGGAGATCTACCAGCGTACATACTAAGAGGGGAGGTTTACCAGTGTACATACAAAGAGGGGAGATTTACCAGTGTACATACCAAGATCGGAGATTTACCAGCGTACATACCAAGAGGGGAGGTTTACCAGTGTACATACTAAGAGGGGAGATTTACCAGTGTACATACCAAGATCGGAGATTTACCAGCGTACATACCAAGAGGGGAGATTTACCAGCGTACATACCAAGAGGGGAGATTTACCAGCGTATATACCAAGAGGGGAGGTTTACCAGTGTACATACCAAGAGGGGAGATTTACCAGCGTACATACCAAGAGGGGAGGTTTACCAGCGTACATACCAAGAGGGGAGGTTTACCAGTGTACATATAAAGAGGGGAGATTTACCAGTGTACATATAAAGAGGGGAGATTTACCAGCGTACATACCAAGAGGGGAGGTTTACCAGTGTACATACCAAGAAAGGAGATTAACCAGTGTTACTCAACAAGGAGGGAGATTTACCAGTGTATATAACAAGAGGGGAAATTTAACAGTGTACATACCAAGAGGGGAGATTTACCAGCGTACATACCAAGAGGGGAGGTTTAGCAGTGTACATACCAAGAGGGGAGGTTTAGCAGTGTACATACCAAGAGGGGAGATTTACCAGTGTACATATACATACCAAGAGGGGAGATTTACCAGCGTACATACCAAGAGGGGAGGTTTACCAGCGTACATACCAAGAGGGGAGGTTTACCAGAGTACATACCAAGAGGGGAGGTTTAGCAGTGTACATACCAAGAGGGGAGGTTTAGCAGTGTACATACCAAGAGGGGAGATTTACCAGTGTGCATGTACATACCAAGAGGGGAGGTTTACCAGTGTACATACCAAGAGGGGAGATTTACCAGCGTACATACCAAGAGGGGAGATTTACCAGTGTACTCAACAAGGAGAAAGACTTACCAGTATGCATATCAAGAGGGAAGATTTACCAGTGTACATCTCATAAGTGTAGATTTACCATTGTACTCACCAAGGAGGGAAATTACCAGTGTTCATACCAAGAAAGGAGATTTACCAGTGTGTAAACTAAGAAGGGAGATTTACCAGTGTACTCAACAAGGAGGGAGATTACCAGTGTTCATACCAAGAAAGGAGATTTACCAGTGTGTATACTAAGAAGGGAGATTTACCAGTGTACTCAACAAGGAGGGAGATTTACCAGTGAACACACAAAGAAGGTAGATTTGCCAGTGTACATACTAAGAGGGGAGATTTACCTGTGTAATCAACAAGGAGGGAGATTTACCAGTGTACATACCAAGAGGGGAGATTTACCAGTATACATATCAAGAGGAGAGATTTACTAGTGTACTCAGCAAGGAAGGAGATTCACCAGTGTACATATCAAGAGGGTAGATTTTGCCAGTGCACATACCAAGAGGGGAGATTTACCTGTGTAATCAACAAGGAGGGAAATTTACCAGTGTGCATACCAAGATGAGAGATTTACCAGTGTACATATCAAGAGGAGAGATTTACCAGTGTACTCAGCAAGGAAGTAGATTTACCAGTGTACAAACCAAGAGGGAAGATTTACCGGTGTACTCAACAAGGAGGGAGATTTACCGTTATAGATACTTAGAGGGGAGATTTACCAGTGTGCATACCAAGAGGGGAGAATTACCGGTGTACTCAACAAGGAGGGAGATTTACCGTTATAGATACTTAGAGGGGAGATTTACCAGTGTGCATACCAAGAGGGGAGATTTACCAGTGTGCATACCAAGAGGGGAGAATTACCCGTGTACACATCAAAAGGGTAGATTTACCAGTGTGTACATACCAGCAAGGGAGAGAGCCCAGTGCACTTAACAAGAGGCGAGATATAGCAGTGTACTTACCAAGAAAGAAGATATAGCAGTGTGTGTACCAAGAGAGAAAATATACCTGTGTTTGTACCAAGAGAAAAGATTTATCCGCATTCTTACCGAGAGAGGATATAGATAAAGCAGTGTGCATACCAAATGGCGCTATATACCAACTCAAGGGGGAAGTAGATAAATCAATGTACTTACCAACAAGGGGAGGTAGATTTAGCATTGTACTTCGAAAGAGGGGACCTACACCAGTGCACTGACTTTTACTAGGTTCATCGATCATTGGTTTTATCCATCTCTTCATACTTGTCGCTACAATATAGTGCGAAACAACATTAATGATGTGTGCTCGACTTAGCACATGGCCCAGACGTCTCATGATTACATCTAATTAATCATTTGGTCAACTGGGCTAATCAGTTGCTTAACTGGGTCCAATGGAAAGTTGCTCTGTTTTACAGTTCTTATATTTTACCTGTTCAAATGTGTCAGAATATATACTACACCCATAAGAACATTATTTCATGATACAAACAGGTGTACAACAATAGCAAACAAATGTTTGTATTATACAAACTATCGGATGATCGTATTATTCAGTCATAGTAAAGGTATTATACACTAAATGACAAACCAACATCAGACATTGTTATTTAGAAATTGACAATCATCTGTAAAGAACACTGCTTTGGATTGATTTTCAGGATCTTGCACAGCTTGTAAGAACTTTCCTTAACAGCCAAACAAATCAAAACCCATAAAAATCATTAATATTCTGTTTTCACACATCGAGAAAAATTCCCAACGGGATGATATATTGCAGAAAGATGGAATACGTCTTGATAAAATGACCATAATCCGTGATATTTGCTGGACGGATCATACCTTTGTTTTCATTGCTTCCGCTGTGACACCCTTCACTCTGTATCCTCTACTAACACTGATTGATCAGTGACCGTGGGAGAGTGCGATTTGCCGGCGTATGACTTATCTCACTTCTTCCTACTTGTAGGTAGGGTAACGCGTTGTTTCTCATTAAAATCTCTTTTATAAAGAATGTAGTTAATATATAGTTTATTAGTATTATATAGCGCATTAAAGTATCGGGTTTGGAAATTTGTCTGAATTTTCATTTTGTCGCAACAATGGTCTGGTTGATATCAACAGTAGTCCAAGCAGAAGATAATCGTTGAGGGTAAGTAAGGATGAATTATTTTCTATGGACCAGTTTCGGAACATCGACAATATAAATCAGCTAAAACACGTGATAATTAGAGCTTATTCATTGTGTTCAAGATACTACAACCATGTCATATCACCTGAAATTTAAGTTAATATCGGTATCATGAAAAGACAAACCCATTTACTCTATAAATTACACATTCTGAACTAAAGAAAATTGGACTGTTTAAGAACAAAAACGAAATCTCCCAATTATGGTTGTTTATTATAAACAGTTTCTCATGCCGATGAAATGAGCATTATAAATATGGAGCCTTATAGATAAGTCTTAACATTCCGGAATTGCAGAAGCAATAAAGCGTCTGTCACTGCTCAGCAATCTGTAGTAAAGAAGAGGGATAATCAGTAATAACAGAAGATATGAAGAAATTTTCTACTTGAGTGGTTAACCAAAATTCAAAAAAATATTGGAACCAAGCAACTTGTCAAAACTTGCCATCATTCTTTTGTTTTGCATTGTTGTGATAATATCATCTGTAAAATCATGGTCCCAGGAGTAGTATCAATTCTTCATTTTTGCTTTTTCATTGATGGTTTTAGTTTGACGAGGATGTCATTTTACCCAAACGGTAGAGATCTCCACGACCCCGAGGTTAATAATGTAATATCTAGATGTCAAGACTGAGATTGGGAGACCATGACTGCTATAATTACTTCGCTGTGTTTCCCTGAATTGCTTTGCCCCTTTACTGGCCTATGTGTCACCTTCGCTAGCTGCATTGCTCTCCCCTTTGTGTGGAAGTGAATCGTTATCGTTTGATGGAGTTAACCGTAGTCGGTGTGGAGGCCCCAGATCATTCTTGGAATCAAGATATGAAATTGGACAGATGCACTTTTTGGCCTACATGATTTGAGAGTATAGATTGCCGTGACATGATGTTTTTGAATTCGTTGCAATAGAATAAAGCATTTAAGCACTTATTTGCTCTCTGTGTTAAGGCAAGTCATTTCATTGTTATTGAAGGTATTATTTGGATAGATATATAACGTATTTATTATATGTTTGCAGGACATATATAAGTACATTTTTAAAAATTTATATTTGTAAAATAAGCTTATTTACAGTTAAAAAAAAATAGATAAATAAAAAGATTATTGATGACAGTTCTGCGAAGCCGTTTTCGTGCCATTTAAAGAAGATTTTTTTTTATCTTGGTCCAACGAGAAAAAATCTCGGTCGAACGAGTAACTATTTTATATGAATTAAGGTGTTTGGTTATTAAGTATGATTAGAAATTATTTCAATTGATACATACAATGAAACATTTATATATGAATATTTGCATATATTTCAACTTAAAATTCATATATAAATCTAGATCCACTTCACACTTACAAACACAATGTACATATGCATTGCATTGCAACTCCCCCCTCCCCCCTCTTTGGTCGGAAAATTCTACAAAAAAGTCATTTTCGACCATTTTTAGGGCTGCAACCTCCCCTTTCCATACCGAATAGTGCAAAGTATTATTCATGGGAGACTGCAACCTCCTTCCCTTTCAGAAATTTCTGATCAGCCTATGACATGCTTCTTTATTATAAAATACACATCTTATCAACAGAAAGAAAACACTGAAGTTAAAGTATAATGTATTACATCGCGAAGAAGAATGCGAGGTCAAGGGGGGTATTATGCCATTATTCTGCCCTCCTCTTGTAATTCAAAGTATGATAGCTATTAATTATGATTTATAAATTTCAGAATTGAAATATAAACTGAATGGTACTTACTGATATACAGTTCATTAATGATTAATATTAATTGGTGAAGTATCTGAGCCAAGTTAGGTTGATTCCAGTGGCTTAAAACATAAATATAAAAGGGAGGAGATGAGGTTCCAAATAAAATGTTACAAACACACTTTAGATCTGCCATTTGATATACTGATAGACTGAGATAATCTGTATAATGTATTTCAACCAAATTCAGGCCAAATACAAGGACACGATAAAGTGTAGTTCTTGCCTATGTAATTATTTAAACGATCAAACATCCGCTACTAAAGAAATTGTTGGAAAATGTCATAAGATTTATTGATGTTCGACATTCCTTTTCTTTTTATCGGTTAATAACACTTACACTGCCGACTATGACATATGATAGTTTCTCGTTCGAACGAGATAATTTCTCGTTCGAAAGAGATAACTTTCTCGTTGGAACGAGATAGTTTCTCGATCGAACGAAATACCGGTACTTTCTCGTTCGAACGACATTTTTTTTTCGTTCGAACTAGAAAATTTTTCGTTCTGACGAGATAATTTCTCGTTCGAAAGAGATAAAAAAAATTATGCACCTAGATCGATAGATCGCGGGCATATTGTTTTTGTCCTCTCTGTTTGTCTGTCTGTTGTCAACTTTAGCCTTGGCTATAACTTTCGAACTGGGAGGGATAAAGACTTCATATTTGATATGCGTACTAAACTAATGAAACCCTTTCAAAATGTCACTAAGGTCGATGACCTTTTTACCTTGATAATGACCTAAAAATAACTTTTTGGACTTTGGTGCCGCCAGGGGCATTAGTGTTTCACAAATACAGCTTGTTTATTCTTTAAATTGGCACGAAAACGGCTTCGTATAATTCTATTGTGCACAATGATCAGCATTCTGTTTTTACTGCAACAAGGTATCTTTGTTTATAGGTATGACATTATGCCATGATCCATGTGTTGTATTTAGTTTCTATTCGTTTGGAATCTTATATGAGACATGACATTACAGTCACAGAAAAAAAAAAGAGGTTTTACCTTTTCAAAGGCGTAATGATGTATAGTGCAGTATTTTTCTGTGTTCACGATTGTGTCTCGTATATCAAGGAAGAGTACATCACCACATGAGATATGGAAGATGTTATCCAAAATGCCGTCTACGTATTAACGGATTAATGGTATTGTAAAGACAAGTTATTACAAATTACGGAACGAATCAATATATATATATATATATATATATATATATATATATATATATATATATATATATATATATATATATATATATATATGTATATATATATATATATATATATATATATATGTGTGTGTGTGTGTGTGTGTGTGTGTGTGTGTGTGTGTGTGTGTGTATTTGGATTACCTCTAATTTCTGCTTGGGATGAGATGTCACATGTTTCTTGTTGGATATTTTGCCATGTACATATGTTTGATTAGAAATGGGCCAGCTGTTGACGAGTAACAATATTACAATTCAAGTTATTGTGCAGTATGTTTCACATTAGGAGTTAAAGGAGCATAGTCCGATTGAAGTCGGGAAAAGTATAAAAAAATGTAAACGGATTTCTTAAACGGCGATCGATTGCCAGTATATTACCTAAGATGTGTAAAACGTATCGTTACCAAAGTCGATGTCGTTAACGAGATATGCCCGTTTTAAATTTGCAACATAACCAGGCCAACTCCTTGAATATTGATGAGGTCGGTCAGAGGAAATCACGTGACAATGAAACTCGAGCTTTACCCGATTCTAACATTTGTTCCACTTTTCTCTTTTGGCCTCAGAGTTTGTGTATAGTTATTTTCTACCACACTTTTGCTTTTCTCGTGCTCGTATTCCTCCATGTGTACCATTTTTGTTGTTTTCTACAGTGAATATCCGCGCACGGGCATGATTATGGGCGGAGCATCGCCTAATTTGGGGAATTGATACCAGCCGAATTTAATTCGACTCAATTACCTTTATTCTACGAAAACATTGAGGGATTTTAGTTTTAAATTTTGCAATTAACACAAAGTTTATAATTTATGTAATACAGGAAAAATAAGATATTGTCGTAATTTATCCTTTTCATGCTAATTTTTTCCAGTCTCGGACTATGTCCCTTTAAGGAATACTCAACAACCACAATTTCAGCGGAATGAGGGTACGGTCAAAGAGGGCAAATTTTGACAATAAAACATTATTTTCTGCGGGCAAGGGTGGGGAGGATGGAGTGTGTTGTGCGTTATGTGTTTGATACGTATAGTAAATCACAGCAACACTTAAACATATCTCGAAGTACCATTTCCAACATTTTAATTTCAAAAGCCAAATTACCATTAAATATATTTTGAATACCTTTATCTTAAGATAATTCATAAAGGCTACCTACAACAAGGAGAATATCACCAACCGGACGACATTGTTGTGAGCAGATGGGGAGAGAAGTATCGTATAGACCGGATTTGGCTTTACAATTTATTTTATTGGATCAGAATTATATTTGCATTCTTATTTATTGTATATTAGAAGAATCTCGATACTGCATTGTTTTATTTAATGTGGCCTTTTTGTACTTCCTGTTTTTGTGAAGCACACATTGTCAATTAAGCAAGCAAGACGATAACGATTTGATTGAAAATGATATGGACGATACATGTGATTTCAATTAGAGATGGTCTACTCGCATGGGACATGGAAGTTCCAAGTATTTCAATAACCGGGCAATTTGATTTATTGGATATGAGGATGAAAGAAATATGAACCCCAACAGTTTCTCTCTTGTCTCCAGTCGTGACTCTGTCTATATAATCATCACCTTCCCTCGCCAAATATTCCCCAAATCATATTACAGCCTCGTAAACACAATTTCTGTTGTTCTATTCAGTCCGGGTTTTGATCTCATAATGTTACCGTTGAAGAATGGTATTGGACTTTTCACCGGAAGACCTATGGGGCTTGGCCTAGCTCTTGCTTGTGACATTAGTGGCATAACTTATTAATTGAATTGAAAGGGTATGGGCCTTGCAGATTTAGTAATTAAGGTGAAGAAACTAATTCAATAATCTCCCGGCACTGGTTCCGATTACGTCGAGTCAAAGTGCAATATGCAAGCATGATGTCTCTGTAAATTTCTGATTGTAGAATAAACTCGGCTGACAAAGCTACAAATTCTTATCCGTTTACCTCACAGTAATTGACTTAGGTTGAGATTCGCGGAGTGTTTTAGTCTTAAATGACTGGTCCCTACGGGTTAGAGGCTATAGTGGTAAAGCTCGGGAAGGTCATGTGACAACTCGGTCTGTCGTCGTGGAGATCGGTATCGTCAATCAGTGTCACCAAAGTGCTTGATCTTGCTCTTGAGGTGAATATTGTTTCACCTTCAGTCAAGAAGCGATCTAATGGGGTTTAGTCCAATGTGATGCCATCTTTTACATTATGTATTTTGTTTCTAAGAAAATTGTCAGCTTTTGACACCTTCGGCAATATCATGGTGGCCTGTGACAGTTTCATTAACGCGAATCTTGATTTAAAAGGTATCATACTTGAGAGACTAGAAACCAGGAATTGAAATCCCAACCCATTTTTAAAATTCTTTGTTAATGGGATAGCAAGATTGATAGAAAATACAACAAAGATTATATCCAAAAGATATAAACGCGGCCTTGCTTTTTTTTAGTTAATAGTTCATTTATGAAAACTGAAACATGATCTTACAGCTGTTAAACAAATATTCAAAATTATATTGTATGCACATTGACTTTAATATATTAATTTTTTACCTTTCACTTGATCAATCAAACACCGTTTTTCTTAAATATTGTCATAGAATTCAAACAAAGCACATATCCATATTGAGCAAAGGTGTTGATCAGAAATAATTGTAATTTCTTGAAATTTCCGTGTAATGTCTATTGAAATGCATACTCTATTAAAGACAATTCTCCATGATGTTACGAATCGTCATTATATCTAATGTTAACGTTATATGTCTTTGTATAATAAATATAAAGACACACTTTTCACAAATTTCCGAAAATCTGTAAAAAGAGTGTTCATTATTTATTATTCGTCATAAACAAACGATGTATAAGTCAGTATAGTCATTCCTTAGATAACTAAAATTGTCAAATAACTACATGTTGTAATGTATCATATATAATATACATAATTTTAAATAGTTTCATTATCATTGTTCCGCCCCTCTTTGTACTTTTTATTTACATGGGTAGACTCTGTATGCGTATCCCCTCGGCAGATATCGTAATAATGTAATTGAGATACTGACATTCCCTACGATATATCATCATCGCTCAGGCGTTATTCACATCTGAAAACAAGGGATTAGATACAATATTCATCAAAACTGTCAAAGCACATCATTATTTCTATTAACTCTCTTATCTGGGGACTGAGATCAGGCACATAACCTAGACGTTTAAACTAAACATATCAGACCTGTGGAAGGTCTCCGAGGTCCCGCACTCCGACTGGCGGCTATAACCTTCCCAGTCCAATCAACTTAACTTCTTCCGTTTCCAGTGCAGCATCACACCTCCACTAGCGTAATGGCCCCATGTAGTAGTAACACAGGTCGTAATTAGTGCCATATATCATAAACTGTCACTTCCCTTATTATCAACTTCACCCAAAATCGTCCGTTAGGCACTGATAAGGACTCGTGGGATTTCCCGTCATGCAATGGGATATATGTGATGTTTGAATTGCCTAGATTAAATGTACACATAAGGGCAAGTATTGTTTTCACTTTTGTTGCTTTGATTTATAGCAGCTTTCCACGTATGATAGTTATTTAGGTGTCGTTGAAATTCAAATTTTCTTCTTTTTCCTGTAATTGGTCATAAAAAAGGCTGGATTACTTTTTTTATTTTCTTGTTTGCGAGAATTACTTTTATAGAATACAAATAAAAAAACTTAATACTTTGTAGACTGGGCATTGGTTCTACAGATACACAACTGGAACCAATGAAAGTAACGCTGCATGACAACCAAAGCCAAGGTGTTAATTCCTCAGTGGCCGGAGTGGCGTGTGGCGGTAGGCATTCAATGATTTGGCTAACGAACGGTCAAGTGTTTAGCTTTGGTAACAACTTCTATGCACAGCTTGGATATGATTTCCGGGAGAAGCTGTATAAAGAAAACCAGGTGCGTTTTGTTAACTATGTATGATTATTTATGATGAAATGTACGTTTCTTTGTCTATGTAAACCTTGAAAGGCAATAAATAGCTGGCAATTCATTAACTTTAAACAAACAAATAAAATTACTTAACCACTAGAAGAAAAGAAGACTCAAGAAATTTAATGCAGGACATAAAGCAAAATGAAAGATAATATAAATATTGTAATGTCTTCGATAAGATGTTTAGAAACAATGGTTCATAAATGAATCACTTTTACATATAGATATAGTCTTGTCAATTGAAGTTTAACACATTTTTATACTTAGGATTTCTTTCTACCTGCCATTACCGGAGGTTGTGGACAGAGAGAAAGCAAAAATAAGCGTATTCATAAAAAGAAGATCATGGTGATTAAGCGTGATTGAAGTGTTCTTGAAGCAGTGTTTGACTATAACACTTATATTTTATTCGTTACTATCAACGCCACAGTATGACAATGGCCAATGATATAACGTGTATATAACAGTATTATATATCCTCCTTTGATATTCAGATATCCATAACAATGGTTCTAATTTAATATCTCACTATAATTTTGTCCTCATTTTTCATATTTAGTGTTACTGTCACACAAATTAATCAGTTTAATTGTGGAATATGAATGTGTACTAATTGTCATTGAAAGTATCTATGTGTTTGTCCGACCATCTGTCCATCCATTGACACTATATTTACGGACTGAAATAAATATACGAAAGCTACTGAAGCAGTGACAGTTGGCATTTTGAAATGGAAAGGTAATTCATGTAACTGACATGACGGGTGATTTTTATCCCATAACTGAAATGCCTCTTGACCTAGGATAATCGTCTATACTCGGTAGAACCCCTCGGTAGACTGATATTTTGACCTATGATAATGAAGCTTTTGACCTAGGATAATGGTACCACATACGGTAGAATCTCTTCGATAGAATGACCTTTTGACCTATGATAATTGTACTACACTCGGTAGAATCCCCTTGGTAGAATGACCTTTTGACCTGGGATAATGGCATTACACTCGGTAGAAGTCCCTTTGTAGAATGACCGTTTGACCTAGGATCCAATGGGCACTAACTGTGCTTCGCTTCTGGCTGACATATTCCTTTACTCATACGAAGCTGAATTCATTCAGTCTTTGCTTTCGCAAGGAAAAAACAATTGGCTCTTGGCTTCAATTTTACTTACAGATATATAGATGACTTGCTTTCAATTAATAATCCTTCGTTCGCGGATTACCTTAGCATCATTTATCCAAGTGAACTAGAGGTCAAAGAAACCACAGAGAGTAGTAATTCTAATTCGTATGTTGTCTTTCGACATTAATGGTCAATTGAACACCTCACTCTATGACAAACGTAACGATTTCAATTTCGCTATCACAAACTTTCCTTTCATAAGTAGCAACATTCCATCATCGCCCGCATACGGCGTATTCATATCTCAGTTAATACGTTATTCCAGAGCATGTTCAAATTACACTGACTTTGTTCTGAGGGCTAGGCGACTTTCATTTAAGCTGCTCAACCAGGGTTATATATGTGCTAGACTAGCAACGTCACTGAGGAGGTTCTACGGTCGTTACGAGACTCTTATTACTCCATATGATATCTCGTTATCCAGATTGTTAAATGATATTCTGGACTGAGACCGATTCCGATTATTTTACACAGATTTGACACCTTCTGTACTAGAAGGTTACCTACTTTGACTTCTCCATATATATATACATATGGAATTTACACGATTTGACTCTTTCTACTGGGTATATGTGACGGCTGTTGCTAGCAAGCAGGAGATGCTCGCTCTCCCCGGGCACCTGATCTCACTTCATCACAGGGGTTCACATATGCTCTTCAAGTAGACATATTTTGTTATTTTCCACTTGTTTTTCATTTTCACTGATTTTGTATGTCCTCTGGTTTCATGATTTTTAGACTTATGGTTTGGATTTATCCATCATCTTTACATAATGGTACTTAGACTCGGTAGAATGACCTAGGATAATGGCACTACACTCGATAGAATCCTTTCGGTAGAGTAACCTTTTTGACCTATGATAATGGCACTACACTTGGTAGAATCCCCTCTGTGGAATAACCTTTTGACCTAGGATAATGGCATTGCACTCGGTAGACTCCCCACGGTAGAATGACCTAGGATAATGGCACTACACTCGGTAGAACTCCCTCGGTAGAATGACCTTTTACCTAGGATAATGGTACTACATTCGGTAGAATCTCCTCGATATAATGTCTTTTTGACCAAGCATAATGGTACTACTCTCGGCAGAATCCCCTCTGTAGAATGATCTTTTGACCCAGGATAATGGTACTTAAACTCGGTAGAATCTCCTCGGTAGTTTACCTTTTGACCTAGGATTATATTACATTCGGTAGAATCTTCTTGGTAGAATGACTTTTTGACCTGGGATAATGACACTACACTCAATAGAATACCCTTGGTAGGTATGACCTTTTGACCTAGGATAATGACACTACACTCGGTAGAATTCCCTTGGTAGAAGGACCTTTTAAGATCAGGGATGATACATCAAATATGAAAAATTGAGGTTAGCATTAAGAATCCTCATGACACTTTACAGTTGGAAAAACTGCTTTGTATCTTCTGCAACTACATTGTAAAGTCTACATCTATTTCTGAATAAATCAAAAATAGACGTAAAAGTTATTAAAGGATTAGAAATGTTTTCATATTGATGTTATACCCCTTCAAGCAGACCTACTTCATTATATATGTTATATGTTATATAAGTTACAACAATGTGACTCGAGATGGAGGTTTTGGTTTAAGCAATATTGTTATTGTATTTAATAACATTATTACAGAGAATATTGCAGGGTTTCAAGGTGATAGCCATGCAGGTAGTGGTTCTCAAAACTTGGCTTATACTGATAGTGTCGCACCGTTATATAAATGCTTCTAACAGATGACAGAATGTAATATTTATGTTCTTGTAGTGCATGTGTACACAGCAGTATATACGTTATCTAGATGTGAATTAGTATTATGTATATGTATTTGAGTTTTAGTCCGTGTTGACGCCATCCGGAATACAGCGTCGGTTGGAGTATTGGAAAATCAGACCCAAACGTGAAAGCTCTTAAGTATTCGGAAGAAGGTCGCATGACACTGATGACGAATGTCAACGCGCTGGTTAAAGTGTGTCTTTCCCAGAAAATATATTTGTTTTGTCCCTTGTCTGCGTTACATGGGCACACACAGATCGATCATAAAGTAAAGAATTAAGAATAATAGGTCTTGTGTGTGTTTAATATTGGATTTATTCTTGACTCAATCACGCTTTTTCAAACTTACGCGGGCAATTTACTTGTAAAATTTTAACGTATTCATATATTTACATCCGAATCTGGTTACTGTCACGTAGTAAAAGAACCGACTCGGTGTTCCGGATGGTGATGATGTTTGTGTTAAGAGAATGCGTATATAATATATACTGCTGTATAATGATGTAGAAAGTAAAAAGTAATTTTCTCACGTCTTCTGACAAGAAAGGCATTGTAATTTTGTTGGAATTCCTAATTCATTTTTTTCTGTAATCGTTATCTTATCATTTTTCCGATCTTTAGCTGGAAAAGTTTACGATCTGTCTTCGATCGTAAGTTGAAATTGTTTATAGTTTGAATACAGTTCTTTTGAAAACTAGAAATGGTAAACGTTTTGCCATTAGGATTGAATTAATTATTCCATCTGTATATCTCCATCTTGCATTTTCAGCCGAAACCAAATTTGCTCAGTTTTCTCGTCCATCGACCAGTTGTCCAGGTATCTTGTGGAGAAAAGCATACTGTGTTCAGATTCCAAGATGGTGCTATAGGATGTGTGGGGTAAATTTGTTTGCAACAAACGAAATATCGTAATAAAACGACAGCATTTGATAATCATATTTTTCCGACATTTGTTTATTGATGTCGACAAAGCCGACGAATTTATTGGAGGTAATGGCGAATCAATCTATTAAAGCTCTGTTCACCCAGCATAGTATTTCTTCACTCCTTTCCTATGTTTTTCGTGCTGTCCACTCAAGTGTTAGTAGATCATGTACACTGGTGTTGGTACTGGTATGTTAGGAATCAGTTTAAGCTATTTACCTCAAAGTCTATTCGAAGGATGCCAAAGTTGGTCGTCTCCATAAACGTAAACGAGTCGATTGCGGAAGTCACCAAATTACAAAGGTGGTATTGCGTTCTTGATGTCAACTGACCCAAAATAATGTCTATTACTTTGCCAGAGCAGTGGACATTGTTCAGTAGCGTTAGTGGTAATGTCTTTCTATATCTTTGACAATAATTTCGACTTACGTCTGCGTTAAGTCCATCGGCGAGAGCGTATGTAAAGTTTTGTATGTGTTTTGTTAAAAGTTTTACATTTAGAAGTTTAAAAATTATCAAAGGACTAGAGGCGTTAAGAAAACATCGCATTTAATGGATGTTTTGATGAAGCATCTGATTAAATTTCATGTATTTAGCGATCGATAATATTGAAAATGGTTGTCACATTATCATCTACACATCTACCTACTAAAGGGATAATAACATGTTCTGGGAAATATTGTAATGTGTGACGTTAGTTTACACTATTTTGTAGATGCAATGCTCATGGCCAGATTGGCATGGGATCGAGAGAGGAAGCTGTGGTTCCAAAGATCCTTGATCTTCAACAACCAATGAGATACGTGGTAGCTGGGGCCAATCATTGTGTTGCAATAACAGGTTAATATTTATGTAAATATTTTGTTGTATATTTTAAAGTGTTCCAGAAAAAGTACATTATGGTGGTATATGAACATCTTCTCCGATGTTGCTGAAAGTTCACATGTAAATCCCCCCTCCCCCCACCGCTTTCCAAAATAAAAAATAAATAAAAAGAAAACAATTGGAAAGAAATGCATGGGTCGAAAGGAAATGACAAGTGTAAATGTTTCATACCTATATTAAGTATATATGATATCTATTCTAAAGAAAAAAAGAGTCATAAGTCGCCCGTACATATGGAATTGTATCTTTGGTTACGGGTTACCATGCGTGTGTGGGGCAGGATTTGGTGTAGTGGTTAAGCGCTTGGCTTGCGGCGCCGACAATCCGGGTTCGATTCCCGGGTTGCGCCACTATGTTTAAGAGGTTGGTAAACTCCTGCTTCCATGTCGCGATATAACTGAAATATTGTTGAAAGCGACGTGAAACACCAATCAACCAACCAACCAACCATGCGTGTGTTTTACAAACTTTGTATTTGTGAATCCCTTGTGGATATTTGTAAAGCATATGAATTTTTTGTTCCCCGCTTTTCGCGAAAACGTGGGGACATTAAGACTCATTCGTCTGTCTGTCCGTCCGTCTGTCACAAAAACTTTAACCCTGAATCATAACTTTTTAACCGGAAGACGTAGGGACTTCATATTTGGCATGTGTGTCCCTAATTGTAATACCTTTCCGTTGGTACCGAAGTTTTTATCATGTGACCTTGACCATGACCTTGGACCTACTTCAATGTAACTTTTTAACTATAAGACGTAGAGCCTTCATATTTGGCACGTGGTCACTATTTGCAATACCTTTCCGTTGGTACTAAAGTTTTTATCATGTGACCCTGACCATGACCTTTGACCGACTTCAATGTAACTTTTTAACCATATGACGTAGAGCCTTCATATTTGGCATGTGTGTCCCTATTTGCCTTTCCGGTGGTTACAGAATTTTTTATCATGTGACCTTGACCGTGACCTTTGACCTACTTTGATGTAACGTTTTACCGTAAGACGTAGGGCCTTCATATTTGGCATGTGTATCTGTAGACATGCACAACCATGACAATATGTCACAGATCACTGCACCTTTCTGATAGAACCCCGAAAGCGGGGGACCACAATTCTCTGAATTTTCTTGTTACCCTATTTTAATGCATTCCATAAAAATTATGAATATAACTATAATAAATATTCAAGAGAACCCTGATGTCATGTACAAAACTGCAATGAAATATGAATACCTTGTATTTATAAAACGGGTTGACCAATGAGATCGCAAACTGGATGCATCAGAATTGTGGGCAAACCTGTCAAAGGAATTCAAGTGGGATTATATATGAATTTTTGTACCTGTTTCATCATTTCATCTTTTTTTAAGGTAAAAGTATTTATTCCCGTCTGATCATTTCATCGTGTAAAGGTAAAGATGTTTACTTCCTGTTTGATCATTTCATCTCGTCAATGCGAAGGTATTTACTTCTCGTTTGATCATTTCATCTTGTTAAGGTAAAGGTATTTTCTTCCCGTTGAATCATTTCATCTTGTTAAGGTAAAGGTATTTTCTTCCCGTTGAATCGTTTTATCTTGTTAAGGTAAAGGTATTTATGACAATCTGATTAAAACCATATCTTTATTCCGCTTCTCCTTTTGTCCCATTACAGATAATGATCTGGCGAAACTCCGTAAGAGGCCATGTTCTGGTGAACTCTGATGACGTTTCAATCACCGAAACCGTTATTTCCCATAGCCAATCAATGACTTGACTAGGGCACGTGATAGTGACGCAATATGTATCAAACACTGTTCAAAAACTACCTTGTGGGTCACGCACGCTGTGGATGTTAATTTCATTCCTAAGAATTTGTAGCCGATCCACTGATTGGCTGAAAATCAGAGTTCACCAGAACATGACCCCTTACGGAGTTTTACCAGATCTATCCGCAATGGGACAAATAGAGAAGTGGAATAAAGGTATATGGTTTTAATCAAATTTATTTTTATGGTTGATTGATTAATTATTGTTTTTCGTCACTCCACGATTATTTCACGTATATAGTGACGGCATCTGTCTGATGCATTGCATACAAATTTAAGACCTCTGCAGCGGACCCACCCGAAGCAGTGAGGGATCTTTTATGTGCCACGCCTACCGTAACACGGGACCTCAGTTTTTACTGTCTCATCCGAAAGACAGAACATCGGTGTGCCTAGGGGTGGAGTCGAACCCGGGACCTCTCGATCATGAACCGATCACCTTATCCTCTAGGCCACACCGGCTTGGTAAAGGTATTTACTTCCCGTCTGATCATTTCATCTTGTGAAGGTAAAGGTATTTACTTCCCGTTTGATCATTTCATCTTGTTAAGGTAAAGGTATTTACATCCCGTTTGATCATTTCATCTTGTTAAGGTAAAAGTATTTACTTCTCATTGAAAGGGCATGTTGGTCCAGTGTTATCACAGTTATTTTCAATCTGTCGACCCGACTCGGATTCCGACTGTCAATTCAAATATTTGTAAGGGGTTTAATCGTCCGTTGCCTTTCTTTTTGTCCTCCGGATGAAACGGTTTAAATTATGACCCCGTGTCACGGAAAATGTTGACTCATAAAAGATAATTTTTGATGGGTCTGTTGTTTATGTGAGTATTATGAGGATACGCAGCAGATCGTTGCCTCTGTCATATAAGAGATTATATTTTGTGACCTTAAAAACATTAACAAGAGAAACATTATCTTTTATCGTTCAAAGGTCGGTTTTCCGAGCAACTAATTTCACTTCTGATTTTATGGGGCCCATAGATGCACATCATTGTACATGTACATTGTTATGAATACCGCAGTAATGTAGCTTAAGTAATTTTATGGTAATACTTAGTCCCTATGCAGTATAGAGCTCGTAAGAAGTTTTGGCGGGGGATTAGACATGGGGTAATGATGTGTTGTGTGATGATACTTTCAGTACAGTGTTAGTCCACACTCATATGTGCAGTGCAGAAATTAGTTCATATAGTCTGTAAGCTTTGGGCATTCATGGCGGGTGTGGTTAACCAAACAGGAGACGCTTTCCACTCCAGGATTTATGTTTTCACGTCTGATAGGAACCGCTTACTAATCACGGTCTTTTGTTATCAATACACGTCTGACGGAAGCCGCTTACCACTCCCGGACTCTCGTTATTCCGTCTGACAAGAGACGCTTACTACTCCCGGACACCTGCTATCACGTCTGATAGGAGCTGCTTATTACTCCGGGACTCCTGTAATCACGTCTGAAAGGAGCTGCTCACCACTCCCGGACTCATGTAATCACGTCTGACAGGAACTGCTTACCACTTCCGGACTCCTGTAATCACATCTGATAGGAGCTGCTTACTACTCCCGGACACCTGTTATCACGTCTGATAGAAGCTGCTCACCACTCCCGGACTCCAGTAATCACGTCTGACAGGAACTGCTTACCACTTCCGGACTCCTGTAATCACGTCTGATAGGAGCTGCTTACTACTCCCGGACACCTGTTATCAAGTCTGATAGGAGCTGCTTACTACTCCCGGACACCTGTTATCACGTCTGATAGGAGCTGCTTACTACTCCCGGACATCAGTTATCACGTCTGATAGGAGCTGCTTATTACTTTGGGACTCCACGTTTGACAGGAGCTGCTGGTGACAGGAGCTGCTTAACACTCCCGGACAACGGTTAACACGTCTGACAAAAGCTGGTAACCACTCCTAGACTGCTGTTATCAAGTTTGACATAGCTGCTTACTACTCCCGGACACCTGTTATCACGTCTGATAGGAGCTACTTATCACTCTGGGACTCCACGTCTGACAGGAGCTGCTGGTGACAGGAGCTGCTTAACACTCCCGGACAACGGTTAACACGTCTGACAAAAGCTGGTAACCACTCCTGCACTGCTGTTATCACGTCTGACAGAGCTGCTTACCACTCCCGGATACCTGTTATCACATCGGACAGAAGTTGCTTACCACTTCCTGACTACTGTTTACACGTCTGACAAGAGCTGCTTATCACTCTCGGAATGCTGTTATCACGTCTGATAGGAGTTGCTTACTACTCCTGTACACCGATTATGACGTCTGACAGGAGCTGCTTACTACTCCCGGATACCGGTTATCACGTCTGATGGGATCCGCTCACCACTTCCTGACAATTGTTATCACGTCAGATTTTCTGGGGTTCATGAATGCCCAGCATGGTGCACTGATGGTGAAGTAGCACAAGCTTCTGTTGTAGTTTAAATTGCTTTCATTCTGATCAAAAATCTATTGCTACAAAACTCTGTCAGATGGACAATCGAATTATTTGTTTTTTCTCCGAAGTCTCATTTCGTATCATCGCGTTGCTAAACATATGTTTCTCTTAATGCGATTTTATTTTTATTTATTTATTTATTCATTTATATATGTATATTTACTTCCTAATTATTTCGACTTTCCTCCAAATCGCTGCTTTTAACTCTGGATCTCTGATGCATTTTCAACTCTTAAAAAGTTAATAACTCTGAATCTACATTTTGTACAAATAATGTTTTTTCAAAGATAGAAATTTCAATCCTTCAGTACCTGTCCTGAATCTGTTGTGTCCAGGTTGCACCGTAATTGGGTTACAAGCAATCAATTATAGCTTAGAAGCCACCTGCGGCGTGACAGTACTATGTAAGCTTTCATAGTATGACCTGCGGCGTGACAGTACCATGTAAGCTTTAATAGTATGACCTGGGGCGGCGTGACAGTACCATGAAAGCTTTTATAGTATGACCTGGGGCGGCGTGACAGTACCATGTAAGCTTTAATAGTATGACCTGGGGCGGCGTGACAGTACCATGAAAGCTTTTATAGTATGACCTGGGGCGGCGTGACAGTACCATGTAAGCTTTTATAGTATGACCTGCGGCATCACAGTACCATGTAAGCTTTTATAGTATGACCTGGGGCGGCGTGACAGTACCATGAAAGCTTTTATAGTATGACCTGCGGCGTGACAGTACCATGTAAGCTTTAATAGTATGACCTGGGGTGGCGTGACAGTACCATGTAAGCTTTTATAGTATGACCTGGGGCGGCGTGACAGTACCATGTAAGCTTTAATAGTATGACCTGGGGCGGCGTGACAGTACCATGGAAGCTTTTATAGTATGATCTGCGGCGTGACAGTACCATGTAAGCTTTTATAGTATGACCTGGGGTGGCGTGACAGTACCATGTAAGCTTTTATAGTATGATCTGCGGCGTGACAGTACCATGTAAGCTTTCATAGTATGACCTGGGGCGGCGTGACAGTACCATGTAAGCTTTTATAGTATGATCTGCGGCGTGACAGTACCATGTAAGCTTTTATAGTATGACCTGGGGCAGCGTGACAGTACCATGTAAGCTGTCATAGTATTGGATTGAAGAACCTAAACTTGGCAAGTAAGACCATGGTGTCTATGGCAGATCATAGGAAATAACTACACCCCCCACCACACACACTAAAAAAGTGTGATTTTAATAAACGATGAAAAGTGTTCACTGTACATTACATTTCAAACAAAATAATTACTTTTATATTTGAAGCGTTTAGAAACCCTATAATGTGATGACAGCAAGAGAAGTAAATGTACAGGTTATGCCCTGCTTAGTTACAGTAACTGCTCATGTTTGTGTTAGCATGTTTGATGTCTTTCACACCTATAAAACATCATTTTGGAAACTTAATGGTGCTTTGTTCTAGCAGACAACATACACACTTTTAACATGATAGCATCTGTTATGACCTTAATTTCAGTGATGCTTAGATATGATGAAATGTTGTGAGAAATATGTGTTCAAATATTGAATTTTAACTTCACTGTTTGCTGAAAGATGATAAACGAGTGTTGGTGTCTTTTGTTTCATTACAGAAAATGTTGTTTAATCTCTTGTATTAAAAAAGATTATGAATTTATAAACTGTTGGTAATTGATTGAAAGATATTTATTTCAATATGTGCATTTTATGTTTGAACTATATTTTCTAAATGGCCACAAAGTGTAGAAGTTACAAAGTAGTATGCAACATTTTAAGATTAAGTACACATAGATGATACCTCGAGTATGATTAATTTGGATGACATTTAATTTTCATTTTTAGTGTTTAAATAAATACATTAATAATTTGCACTCTTGCCGCGAGTGCTATTTCATGATTGCTTGATATTTATTACCTTGAGCATGCGCATTTAGCTGAATATCATGGAACGAACTGAGAATGTATGGTAGAAGTTTTGATGCATGTTTTATGATAGTTATCCTTATTATTATTTTAGATGGCGGAGAGGTGCTAGGTTGGGGATATGGCAAAGCAGTGGGAAACAAACTTAATGATGTTTTAAGCCCAGAGATTATGAAAATTAATACCCGTAATGTGGTACAAGTAGCAGGTGGTGCCTCCCATAGTGTCCTGCTTTCAGGTAGGTAGTGTCTGAATTTATTCACATTAATTTGCTCTCACTTATTTGCAATTCATTATACGCCCCCCCCCCCCTTACACACACGCAACAATAATTGAGTTATACTGGAATTGGGTTGTCTTTCTGTAGACATATACAACAACTACAGATCCAGGTTCAATATTGTCGGGAGTGACCTACTTTTTCCAGAATTAGGTCACTTTCTGAAATGAGTTTTTGGAACTTTTTACACATCCTTTGTGATAAAGGATTTAAACATTATATACACGTATTTCATCATTGTTAAAGACTACAGACCAAATTTTAATTTTGTCCCAGTTTACCTGTTCTTATGAGTATTAGGTCGATGTTTGAAGTAAGATTTCCGGACTTTATTTTACACATCTTATTAGATGTTGAACTGAAATATGATACACATCTTTATTGACATCTACTACAGACACAGTTTAGATTTTGTAGCGGTTGACTTGCTTTTGCTGGAGTTTTTTTTTTCCTTAAGTTTCCGAACTTCTTTTGTCCTGGTGCTTGACACATAGAATACCCATGGCCCAATAAAGAGTCTTATTGTTTAAATGGTCAAACGTCAAAAATATAAGGCTTAGTTCATCAAAATATTTTACGAACAGTGATTCAATAGCTTTTTATCCTAGAATCACGATACTTTACACATAGAATTGCACGACCTTGATCTAAAGTCGTATCTTCATGGTCATTGTGAAATATCAACCAAACAGATGGTGTATGACTTTCAGGGTGCGGGGAGGGAAGGGGGATTTTTCAGTCAAATGTGACTACTATAAGTGAATATACAGGACGTCAAGGTACATATATGTAGTATATCACGAATTAGTTTCTCTTGCTTACTGAATACATCTAGGCTATAGGAAGTCGGACGTCAGAATCTGTAAAACGACGGAGATCGAAGTTATAATCGTTATGTGGGCACTTCCTGATTTTCGAGATGTAAACGATGTGAGATGTTCCTTCTTTGTTGTAATTGACAAGTTACCACTTAAAAGCGTTTCATAAAGATCAAGTTTGTCACACTGCTTCTATCATCTGCTTATTGTGAGATAACTTTGAAGCTGTAACAATTAGACAGATGTTCAGTCTTTATCCTCAAAGGAATGCTAAAACAGCATTATAAACAAATATACAATTGGAATAAAGTATCCCGCCGTGTCTTTTTCTTATCAACAGAAGATGTTTCTAATAACGTTACAGAAGCATGTAGTAAACGTTCTTGTTGATGATAATGATGTCAGTAATGTCTTCGGTGATGACTAAATGTTGAAGTAATACGAGAATAGTTTGATGTTATTTACACGAGTGTTAGTGGCAGCTAATCATGCCATTGTATTTATTGCTATGTCGCATTTGTTCTTAGTATACATGTAACTTGCATTTATATATGATTTACTGAGTTATTGGTATTCGTTTACGCCATTAGTATACAGTATTGCGGATGGGGTTTTGTATTCTTTACATATAATAAAACCAGTGTGAGAACTGATATAAGCTTGTGACAAAATCCTTATAAGTCAGAACCGGTCAACAACATTGTCGTAGATACATACATGACGTCATATGCTACATTCACATTATGGTAAAATCACAAAAATGAGATGGACATTCACCTGCTTAAAATGGGAAAGACTAGTGTTTAATTTAATGATATAAGCGAGGGATCCAAAAGTAGATATAAACATAATGACCTTTCACTTGAGAGCTAGATACCTATGTAAAAAAGTACGCGAAGCATATGTATTAGCAGAATAAATCAGCACCTCTTCATTTGCTTGACCTACAGGAGAAAATTTTTTTCCTTGTCACTAATCCCTCTCCGTCTTCAAAAAAAAATGTATATGAATTTGAATATGTATTGAAAATTTTATCGAACTGTATTAAACACCGGCAAGTCTTTTCTGTTTAGCAAGAACTACGATAACAGACAGTTCTGCAATAGTTTGCTATATTATATTTCCATAAGTTTCCTTTTCTTCTGTCAAATAAAAGTTTTATAGCAATTGTGTGTTTTGTATTAGATTGATTTTATTCAATATTGATTTATATAGTGCAATTTTAATTTGTAAATGCACAAAATTAAAAGTCTTGAATCAGTGTGTTATCAGCATTTATATTGTCATTAATCTGTATCCATCTATCCTCATGATAAAGTTTAAAGGTCATTATATGCAAATTAGTATAAAGTTATACAATTATTTTCAACGACTTATTTATACAAGATCTTTGAAATGTAGAATCTGAATAAATGTTGTATTGGTTTCTTCCGAAGAAGTATTCCTATTTGCATGCATTTTTTCATGTGTCTAATTTTCATTATATCAATGTAGGAAAGTAATAAGATTGATGTGGTCACATTGAAATATGATGCGCTGGAAAACACAACCTTCCCTCCCTAAATCTGTGAAATAAATGATGAGTTATTTTATGACTGTTCCAACACAAGCCGTACAAATGGTGTTAATTAGAAATGTTTGTAGACACATGCAGTCATTTATGGGTCAGTCAGCGTTTAAAAATGTCATGAAATGTCAGTAAGGATGACTAACTCTGTGACAAAAGTCTCCTGTAACAAATAACACAAAAAGTTCTGGACTTGACCTTCTGTATCCAGAAATGTGTGGTCCTGAATTAAAAGACGAGAATTTTATTACACCTGCGTCATAAACTGTAAATTTAATGAGATACCATTTATTTTACGAAGTAAGCAAGAAGTGAGAACAATTATGAAAGTTAAAGTCTGTTTTCCCACTGTTCGGAATAAGAATATACATGTATTGTTATAGCGATACATTTCAAAAGTTATTTGTACTGTGCATGAATTCACAAGAACTAGCAAATATCTACTCAAACTCTTTCCAATCTTATATTTTCGGGGTAAATGTGCAGTGTATAATTGGTTCCATACTCACAGAGTTATCTGCCTTAGTCTGATCAAGCACTGTTGCCCTTTACACAGACATCATTTCATCAGTTCTGTCGGTACATCGTACTTTTACTTGTCTGGTCGTGTCCTTCTCAGCCAATGAAAATTTACAAAACCATAGCAGTAATAGAGGATACCGATTTACGCTACGCCCAGAATTATTCATTTCTCTTCTCTTGCCTTTTCTCCTTTTATGACATTGTTTTATGGAATCAGAGAGCCCGGAACAATCTTTTACAAGTGGTATGGTACACTTTTCCATAAGCGAACTGAAGATCGGACTGGCACCAACTTGATACTGTAACATAATGATTACTAATGTCGTGCGTTGATCCAAGCAGCCCTCCTCTGGGACCATCGGAAAATATACTCTAGTACCCGTGTAGTCAAGGTATAGGAGACTAAGATTGTAGTGTAAAGAATACATTGATATTAACGTGTTGTATCATAAATATAAGATCAGGTTATAATAAAAAACGAAGAAGTACCGCAGGGTAAACCGCATCTCATAGTCCATGTAATAAAAGGATGATATCGTGTATAGTGTCATATTCAGACAAATGCGAACCCCAATAAAATCGAAGTGAGACCAGGTGCCCGGGAGGAGTAAGCGTCCCATGGTTGCATGCATCACCCGTCGCAAAAGTCCTGCAACAACCTTTCAAGTCGAGGAGGTAAACACATAAATATACACGCTCGAACACACGAAGGAGACAAGTACACGAAGTCAAATTTTAAAGAAAAGTATCTACCGCGAACAAACAGAAAACGAGCGAAGTAGAGGTCTGATTTTAATTAGATTGGAAGTATCTCCTGCCGATGTCCGCCGTAAGTTGTGTGTCATTATCATTAAAACAGCAGATATAAATCGGTGCCACTTACTAGTATTTAAGATTCATATCTGGTAACTAACTTAAGATATTTTTTAAGAAATGATAAGAGGTGTTCCGAAGGGAAGTATGAATTAAATAAGTGAAAAAAAACACTCACTGTCCACAAATTTTCGACCAAAATGGACATTGAGTATTTCTTATTACTCAATTATTTTTATATATTTATCGTGAAATGAAAACCATTCCCCTCTCCTCCGATTATTGAACGAAAAGATAGATGAATAAATATATAAAAGAACAATTTTAAAAAATCATTTAAAATTGTGAAGTCAATATATATGTATAATGATTTTAGAGTTTTTGTTCTTACTAGACGGATGTACTGCCTTAGTGTTGCATTAATTTTTTTTTTCACAAATTATATTACTAACTTGTGAGCACTATTGTCAAATATTGAAATATTACGTAGATATGAGGAAATTTACTTGTATCTATTATTATCTGTATAATATAATTAATTTCGCGTTAATGATTAAATACGGTTAATACCCCTGTAAATTTGCAAATACTCGAACTTCCTTTTTTTTTTTTTGGTTTTGAAATGTACACAATTAAGAGCAGCTTTACCGACACGAGTTACTTCGCCTTGCGCACGTATGTTATAACCACGATAAGCAAAATGATTATGTATTCTATTTCTTTTCATTGTTTGTCAAATAATATCACACCATTGATTTCTTCGAATTTACATTTAGATACGTCAGAGAAAAGTTGCATTATGCATGATAATCTTACAATTGTATGTAGCATCACGCAGTCGCCGAGTATGACTTAATGTTTGTAAGCGTACAATCTGCAGGTGAGACGACTTACTGTAAGAGGTCATATTGCTTCACACCTATAATAGGAGCATTACGAATGCAGTTTGCATTTCCACAAAAGATAAATGAAGCTTATGTTATTTTAATGAACGTAGACATTACATGTCTTAACGACTTATCGTGCGCGAGTTCACGGGGATCACCTTGGCATGCATGTGATGTCAGAGCTTTTTTTTCTATTAAGCTGCAAAAACTATAAAGTTGAAACTTTTAAGTGCATGATTTGAAAGGAGTACAGCGCAAACATAAGGTGACATTTCGCATTTGTGAAGCCAAGGGAATAATATCTTTTAGCAATATCGCCAGCCATTACCGCATCAAAGAATAAGTTTGACCTTTACTTAAATTGGCCTTACAATGTCGTGTACAGGCAAGGAAACATTGCATAATGAGATATGCAAAAAACGTCCGTTTTTCATTATACCTCATTACACCGATAGAATAAAAAGCGGCGGGAAATTGCACCCTACACCACAGCAATGAAATGAGGCGCGATATTCCGTGCTACACCCCAACAGCTATACACGACATTGCGATCAAATCGGGAGGGAGATTTTTGATTGTACTATGAAGACTTAATACACCCTCTACCTTTCTGACACTCTTAGTCCGCTATTGGTCAAATAATTGTCCTTATTTCATTTATGTGACCTTTGCTGTGTACGGACGTAACATCTGTTGATATATCAGTTTCATAATAAAGGAGAATGTGTGATTACAAGAAATATATCCAAATATAGTAAACATTCAGCAAATAGAATGGGTGTGGCGGTTGTCGTATGTGGCAATATTTAAAGTTTGTACTATGGTGGTGCCAGCACGGTGCGTTGCATTGAAATTTTGATATGTACAACGGGCCACTCTCAAAGACTGGTGACCCCATTTGGAGTCTGAAATGGCAAACGGGTATCACATTCAACAGTTCTTTCAAGGTAAAGAATATACATAATATATAACATCAAGTTTAAGGACCACAAACCACAGTGACTTCATCTTGTTGATGTACACCAAATGACATATGGTTTTGTTCAAAGACCGATTATTTTCAATATTAAGTCCCACCTGAGTGACCATTAGTTTTTACAAAGTGTAACAAATGAAAATGCTAATATCGTCTTCTCAAGAATCACAAGTAGTAATGTTATATTTCTTGACAAACGACTCATTTAAGGCATATTGTTTCAAGTTTGTTCAAAACAAGTTCCTGTTGAATCATTTTGTCCAATTCAGTGCAAAATATGTTTTCTTTCTTCTCTTTCTCCGGTGCATAAAGTGATTGTTCATCTTGTCTTTCCGTCCCCACACATGGTTTACAAATAATAACTCAGGTACCTTGTATTAAAATCAAATCAATTTTCTGTACGTTGTTATTTATTATAAGAGGAATGGGCGTTTTGATTTTGAGGTCAAACGGTTAAATGTCATGGCTACAGCTCTTGAACTTGGGCTGCATATAAGAAAATTTCAAAATATTTTTATTTATCAACAGAGGAAGAACCTATTAATTTGGAGGTCAATGGACAGAAGTCACGGTCTACAAAAATTAGAATATCCGGGCTGGGCATATGTTTTACAGGCAATCACACACACACACACACACACACACACACACACACACACACACACACACACACACACACACTCTCTCTCTCTCTCTCTCTCTCTCTCTCTCCCTCTCTCTCTCTCCCTCCCTCCCCCCTCTCTCTCTCTCTCCCCCTCTCTCTCTCTCCTTTGCTTTTAATCATTTGAGAAGAATATAAATTGACAAAGATTGACCACAAGTAAGCTTAGAATAAACATAACACATTAAATGTGAATAACGATCAATCAAATATACCTAATTGCGCTGCACTGAGTATTCCAAATTTGTTAAATATGCACTGAAAGTTCTCAATAGTGTTGAAATCACTACATTAATAAAGTCAACTTAAATGTCATTGAAGACTTTTATATTTCAATGTATCGACAGGATTAAAGCTTCTCTGTCATCCTTTCAAATGTTTCTTATATCAGAAGGACATAAGGGGACTTGCCGCCAATGTCACGGGACCAATTATAAATGCACCGCCAGAATATTAATATTAGTAATTACCAGTGTACCTTACCAAAGTAACCCTATAGGGTTGAAGATCCCAAATTTGTGCAAGTGTTTCATTGTAAAAAGCAACTCTGCTATCTTTTAATAGAGAGCGACAGAAAATTTTTAAATTGCACATTTGATGTAATGTCCGTAATAGATCACGATTGCTATCTGAGACCTTTTTTTGTCACGTGGGGTTATCAGGAGTTATTATTACATTCTACCAAAACGAGAACCAATAAATTTGCAGCGCTAAAATGTAAAAATGACAAGCAATTGCATCTAATGACAGAATCCGCAGTAAAATATGGAGGCGTTACAGGAACACTGCAGTCATTGCATATCGACTTTCCCCATTTGGCAACGAAGATTACTAGTTGCAATTTATATATGCACCCCTTTCGGTGATACCGAGAGTCATTAGATGCAAGCGTGGCGTAACCTAGACTCATAACAAACTGAACTTTGCCCTCCTGTACAATGTTTGTGCTTGTTGAAATGCAGTTTGGGATTAATAAATTTCTCAAGAGTTGACGTCCGTCCTGTGCAACCAAAAATCTGGGTCAAGTTCCCTTTCTTTGTATGCACCCTGTGCAGTTCACAAACAGATATTGTGGAATGTAAGGGTTCTCTTCTTGTAAGATCTCTGATTCTATAATCCAAAGGGACTTTGTCACGTACTCCGTCGGATTAATGACGATACTTAGCAGGACTTGAAATCAACTCAAAATACGCAAACATAGTGGTACGTGGTGTACAGTGTTAAAGGGAAAGACAAATGGCTGTTAGATTTCAACACACCAATTGACCTCTGAATTATCAGAAATGAAGATTACATTAATGATGATTTTATCTAATTGGACAGTGTCCTGTTAATTATTAAATTCACTTTCAGCTTTCCCCTTTTTGTTAAGTTTCTTTTGTGATTGGAGAGATTAAAACTTACTTAAATATTGAAAATGATAAATATTTCGGACCTTGCAAACTCCGAAGACCAATAACATAGTGACCAAAACTATACAAATGATATCTTAATCCATTAAAAAGGAAAAAAAACCAGCAATGAGTGCTTTAACACATGATATAAATAAAACGTCAGAACACTTGGATTGACTAAAACATCGGAAACCGACGGAGATCTGATAAATTTAACCTCAACTAAGTAACTACGAAATGATACAAATCCCACTAGCTTACTTAGAATCAGCACATTGACAAAATTTTGAGCCAAGGTTAATCTAATTTTCTATCGTTTCATTGTAGAAGAATTTTTCTAGATCTACAATTCAACTGACAATCGTTAAAAGCGAGGTTTATTGCAGTAATCTAAACCAATATAATTAATAATAAGGGGTATCTAATTTCCATTTTAAGACAACTCCCTGTCTAATTTATATGAAATTTCTCCACATGTATCATTGTCTCTTTTTTGTACTGTCATCTTCCTCCTCACACTCCGCCACCTCTGCTGTTGGTGACTACCCGCACCTTGTACATTTATACATGTAGATGTCAGAGTGCAATTCTCTTTATTTTGACCTTCGCAAAAACCCAGACATTTTACGAGGTCTAAAAATGCCAAAATGACAAACGTTACATTGTTCTGTTATATCTCAAGTTCACCATTATGTAATGCGTGATTTAAGGGGGATGGCATGTCGTGTGATTTGTGCAACACCGTCTTTAAAAGAAGAAATTGAAGTGGCTAGAGCATACAGTTCGTGCATTCCTAAGGTAAATAATTGACTGAGAACTCGGCGACGGCTTGTATAAACTCATTTACGACTGCATTTTATTCTCTATCCCATGCCCCAGGCCCCAAGACAATATGTAAATTATATACATACATATTGATACATTTCTTTTAATTTAAAGTCACGATATGGGTTAAAAGAATAGTCATCCAGAAACATGCGATTTGTGACCAATTTAAGGTGGTTTTAAATAAGAAGTTTCTGAATGTTTGTCATAATCAATGTGGATATCGGGTCATTTCGAGCGCTCGTGATAACAAAAAATTAAAGAGATATAAAGAGGTTGTATTTAGTTTGATATTATGCAATGATAAAATAACTTCAGACAGAAAATGAGATTTTAATGTTAGACCTGACTTGTTTTATACGATACCACCTACATGTATCAAAAACCTTTAAATTGCTGAGGGCATACAGTTAATTAGATTGAAATAATGCATGTGCATTAAATCTTTTTACATTGTTACTGTTCTTCAGATAAAAGCAATTTTCTGATCCCGACATTTTATAAAGATCCTCATTATTATATGCATGTACATGGAAAGAGAAACATTACACACACTTTGAATTTTTGTAGGTATAGCATTTTCACACGTGAAAAAAATTTGATGAATCGCGTTAAAATCTCAATTTTATTCAGAAACTTTCGATTGCACTTTAAGAATCGAAACATTTTTGCATTTTAAAACATAGAATAGATTAACATTAAACTTTAAACTGTATTAAGTTGTGTGTGTGTGTGTGTGTGTGTGTGTGAGAGAGAGAGAGAGAGAGAGAGAGAGAGAGAGAGAGAGAGATTTGGTTCTGAAGCAGTTGGAAAGGTAGGGCTAGAAAAGTAAACGCTATATTACATAGATCAACACCACAGCAAAAGGACTTCAATAGTTACGCATGGCTGGCAGAAGTTTTAATTGATAAAGGCGATAAAATCTGTTACCATTGATACCGTGGTGGATATTGGACAAAACTACATAATAATCTACCGATTTTTGAGAATATATATTATGCTTCCTTTTTATATTTCTACAAATTAAGATAGATAATTTTATATCAATGAATGTATAACTTCTAATGGTGTGGAATAAAGGTCAGTGATGTATACACACACACACACACACACACACACACACACACACACACATACATATATATATATATATATATATATATATATATATATATATATATATATATATATATATATATATATATATATATATATATATATATATATATATATATATATCCTGCTATGACGGGTCCACGAATTCTAGGGGAATAGAAGCAAATCAAATGATAATAATAGATCTTGCAAGAAATTCATTTTAGCTCAATTTCCTATATAGGAGAGTACACTCTACCTTTTGGTTCAGTAAATCTTCTGACGAAGAGTTATTATACCCTCCAAAGATCTCTGCGAGATTTGCCTGTTTATATCGTTTATATGGAGGCACAGAATGGTGCACTTAGTAGTACCTTGTCCAAAGAAGAATGCAGACGTGTAATGTCCTTGACACTGAGACACCTGTCTGAATGAGAGATCGTAACTCGAATTTTTGGCCTCACTCGAGCTCCTAAGATTTTGGCAACAATTTATGCCCCAGTCTGAACCCTGAGTAAAAGTTGAGATAGTTATGCAGTTGTTTGCATTCAATTGCAGCGGGCTTGATAAGATTGCAACATTACTAACCACACCTGCACTTTGTTATATCACCCCGGACAACCCCGTACTCCGCGGATTGATTTATATCCAAGGGTTGACGATTTACAAACACAAGGATTACTAAAGTTCAATTTATTTCCATTAACCAAATCGTTGTCCACTTGAGGGGTAATCTAAAAACTTCATATTACGCTACTTTGTTGATATGAAATGCAGACTGCAATGAGGAGATCAAGGGGTATAATGATATCTGCCGTCTAAACGTGTCAGGTAATGGCTGAAGCATGTGTGTTACTTACATGCAACAACAATATATCAAATCACCTTTGAGAAATCACTTTATTTCGTATATGAATTCCCGCCTTTTGATTTCACGTTTTTATTCTATATCACGTTAGCGTAAACGATACGATAGTCTCGGTAAGTTTCAAATCATACAAAATTTTATCCAATTTATACATTTTTCTGATGTCCTAATTTTGTATTTTGAATAATTAAAAAGTGGGCACATGATAATAGTAGTCGTGTGCTCACTTTAACTTTTTCAAAATTCACATTCAAAATCTTTATTGACTTTCATTATATTGGCAAATATCAATTTAATTTAGATCTGCAGGCATTGACATAATATAAAGATTTTTTTTTCAATAAATGATGAGAACAGATGACATATTAATGTGATATTCTGATGAAATTTTCTTATATTTTTACCATGGAAAAGATCTAATAATGTCCATTTAAGTACTTACCTCTTACCGTACCTCCTCTTTTTTTATGGAAATGATAATCATATTTTGCTCTGATATTAGCACAGACGGAGCACATGATATTTTTGTTTGAAAATGTTTAAGTTTCAAAGTTTGTATCAAGGAGTTGTGGGATAGAATCTTTTCCTGCACGAAAGTGTATTGGTTACTGAGAATTTCGCTTTAGTTCTTGTTGAACAGATTATGATTGAGACGCCGGTCTCAGTATTTGATCCTACTACCAGGTTTGGATGATTTAATACTGAACCTTGGAAATAAAATGGTGAGGGCAGTGGATTTTTCATTTCCTTCAAATAAAAGGTTGGATTGACTACAAAAGGGTGAACATGAATCCTACGGCAAAATCCTGACACAGAACCCTGCTATATACAATAATGACTGCTAACAGACGGAACTCTGCTATAGATGGGTAAGGTTGATGCAGTAATGAACTTTAGGGAGTAACATGTGAATGGTGCAATCCTTTGTTAAAATGATGGCATTCTTTAACAATTCCACTGAGCACTTGTGCAACATGGTAAGATGGTTCAACACCAAACTCTGGGGTCTAGTAGCCTTAACTAAAACTTTATATACAGGATTGACCTCGTGTCTGTACATAGTCTTCGTATGCTTGTAATATACATAAGGATTTAAATGAAGTAAAGTTATGGGGTGTCATCTGTAGGATATCTTCAAGAGCCTGATGTATTTCTGTGAGGTTATACGAGTGTAAAGGTTTAGACTTGGGGGCCCTAGCTTGTGATTACTCTCAGTCAGGTACTCATGCAGGAGGCATGGTAATGAAGCGCTCATACTAAAGCGCTCATACAGGGGGCATAGTGATGAATCGCTTATACAGGGGACATAGTAATATTCGGTATTTTCTACGTTCTGCCAAGTTAATCAGAATCGATGCGATGAATCTCTGAATAAATTTTATATAATATGAAGATAGGCATCCTTTAAAATGGTCAATTTTGCCATTTCCCTATTTTTCAGGAAAGTTCAGAAAATGGAGGCCAAATGGGTTTAAAAAACTCTTCGTGGTCTACTTTCTATTTTTTCTCCCATGTGTTTGAGAATATGCATATGCATGAAGGACATACACATATTTCTCCAAAAATTAAAGCTGCAAGATACGATCTCTTTAATGATGTATATATTTCCTATACTATAACGTTTAACTATCATGACTATGACGTCATATTTCTAGGATACAACACTTTTTTCACATGCTATGGGTTCAGACTATTGCAACCTTGTTAAACTGCTAATATAGATGATCATTCAGGAGATAGAACTGCAAATCCATTTTATATCAATATTAACTCGGTAGTTAAATTCCAAATATATGTAATGCATTGCCGAATGGAAAGTCTCCACCACAAGTCCAGGAAACTGGGGATTTGGTTAGTAACACAACACAACTTAACACCCCCCTCCCAAATATTTCGATTCGTCTGCATATATAGTCCTAGTTTCCTGGATCTGTGATCTCCACTGATTTATAATAATGAACTGGTAGTATACCAGTGTCAGGCCAGTTGATCAAAGGTGATAAATGCTACATTGTAATAGAGTATACTGATGATATACTTACAAGTTGGCTGGTAAGGTGATGGTGATCACTGCATTGGTGATATCTGTGCTTCTCATATAGTGGTGATATATTTACTATATACTCGTGATATATTGATAAAATACCGGTGATAAGCCAGTGTAATACAAGTTACACAATGTATACTGGCATGAGTGGGTGATTTATTGTTGTAGTAATGTCGATTTCCTGGTGATATGAATGTGATTATTGCTGATTATAGTGTTGATCAGTGTTCCTAATTTCGTTTGTTATACCAAGGACTTATAAACAAATATAAGTCCTTGGTTATACTGATAGTTGTATAAGGACACCGCGTATTTAAGTTCCTGATATCAAAGAAACTCAAGCAAGAGATTAAGAATTTCGTTTTTTTAAAAAGAGGAAGAGAGTGTGATTCTTAAAATCAGGAACGTATATGTACGTCCCTGTTAAAATCAAAATCTTAGAAATTGTTCGTAATGTTTTAGCGGTCAGTGCCGCTTTAAAATCGCCAATGATCACAATATGCTAAAAGATACAAAGTTATTACAACAATGAAAAATGTTTTAGAAATTACTAAAAGGGACCGGAATAAAGAGTTCGATATTTTAAATTCCTTGTGGGTCTATTGTGATACGAGGTGTCATTGTTTATAAAGTCGGTGAACATCTAGATCCGTTTACGTGCCGTAGATACTCCCCAACAAACTCGCATATCAAATTTCGATTTTGAAGTTAATCAAAACCCTTGTAGATAAGATAAATAACGATTTAAATTTTGTAAATCGGGGTTTTATCTGGCATTATGTGTTATTGCGGATGAGGTCTATTTCTAAATCTGAAATACATCCTACGTTTACGCATCAGTGACTCGGGACTTAGCTTGTAAATGATCCTGAACCCACGGGGTCTAACCTCGTACTGAGCTAGACACTAGAGGGCGTTCAGGGTCACATGGTATATCGCCTGCAGACATCTCAGTTGATCTCCTAATTGAATCATCTCGGTTAAACATCCATCACTTGCTGATAAGTATAGCGAGTCAGGTGCGCGAGTATACTCTAGAAGAAAGTTAACCCACTAGACCTCCGTGATCTCTGGCGATGACCCGAGGGGAACTTTGGTACAACACAGAGTCAAAAGTCATGCTCTCCCGGGAAATTGTGCATTCTATCAGCTTGCTAGATGACTGACAATGGTTGCATTAATTGTGACATGTAGAATTGATGTATTCAGTATTATGGTAATTAGATGGATCTCTGATGTTGTTGGTTGTTATGTATTGAAAGAGAACAGTCCTCCTGTTTGGTTGACGATTTTATCTGTATTAGTACATTTGAAGAATGACGCCTGCGTCTCTTTGCACAGTACTAAGAACTATTTGTTTATATTTCTCACATTATCATTGCGAATTTTTATTTACTTTTGATATAGTGAGTAGTGGGACTTGGGATGCATGCGATGGGACCAGCCGCATGCAGAGACATATATACACATATATATGTGTATATATGTCTCTGCCGCATGCGATATGTTTGGGATCACGGTATGACTGGGCCATTTTTACAACGAACTTAACATTCAGCTAATAGAATCAACATTATACTATATGTTTCATAGGTTCCACCAGAATAAGTTTGACCCGTCCCCTTCTTTAATAAGAAGCCCTTGAAAAAGGGGGTCGTTGAGAATGATTCGACAAATCCTCACCACATTTACCTGTGACAATGTCGTGGACTTGTATTTCACAAAATGAAAGCATTCACAGTGCATTTTATAATAATAATAAAAACGTAAGTATTTAGATAACTTTGATAATGTATGTATATATACACCACATCCGTCTGACATGTCTACCCTGGTGTAACTAACTGCATAAATTAAGTTACCTTATATATTTATGTAATCGACTAAAAACACTGCAACATTATTTCTGTGTTATAATCCAAACAGATCTATTTCATGCTCTACAATTTCATGGCATATGAAATGCCTACCTGGGCTTTTAATTTATTTTGGCAATTTAATAGCACAAAAATCAAATTAAATATTAAACCATATACCTTTTAAAACCGATCTAATGTTATGTGAACATGCAGTTGCCTGGATTCTCAAAAGTTCATTTTTCATATCGGTATTCAGATTGCTATACATGAATTTTATTGCGTAACGGTTAACATCTGTCATGTAAAGTACATATTGTAGTGTATGTGTTCTCGTAGAAATATAATTTAATTAAAAGTAAAACATTCCACAGCGATAAAAGCTATACAGCGTATTGTTAACAGAAATCTGGTAACTTTAAAACTTGGTCTGAACTGTGATATATATATTTTAGTGGTCTTTGTTGTGCTCAATGAAAGTCGGATTCTGATAAGCATATCTGAGGAAAGGCGATCAGCAGGATTTACAACATAATTCTCCTATCTGTTATCTCACTTTTTTAACCTTTTTGAAACTCTCGTGTTATTGTTTGGCATCAACCTTGTCAGCGTGAAACACGAGGTT
The DNA here is from genome assembly GCA_035048485.1 of Pteria penguin. Taxonomy (NCBI): domain Eukaryota; kingdom Metazoa; phylum Mollusca; class Bivalvia; order Pterioida; family Pteriidae; genus Pteria; species Pteria penguin. The sequence goes on from CM068581.1 coordinate 22,897,070, forward strand.
AACCAGACGGAAAAGATCGGCTTTCATGTTCGCTGTAAGCATAGTTATACGAGTTGCCTCCCGTCTACCAGGATTGACTTTTATGTTTGATGTGTTGTAGTTGATTCTGGGCTGAACTCCACAAGGAACATTTGTGACATTTGTGACGAGAATTAAAGACTTTAATTTGCCCCTTGATGTTTGTTTCTTTTGCATTCTAATACATTTTTTCCGGAAGAAAAAAAGATTCTGCGATATTGAGCAATAAAATATGGAAGATTCTACACTCTGCAGATGACCCTGGAGTCTGATAAACTCCATGTTCAAACTTAAAATACAAGTTGTTATGTTATAACTTGGGAAAAATAACAAATCGATATCATGTCCCCCAAATGAAGTGATTCATTACTCATTCCATCTAAATCACATGTTCGCGTTGAAGGTGGCAAAGTTTATAAATATTGTGCTATAGTTTATGCCTATGATACGCGTACAGATGTATGTGTTTTATAGGGCGATTAAATGTATATTTTATCAGCTTGTCGACTTTGAATATAATAATGAAATCCAACACGAAACGGACAGCTTTCACCTTATAACGGGCAGTCAAGTAGAATCAAACTATGAAACTGTGGACACTTAAATATAAAACATGACATTGAGGTCGTAGTGAGTTAAACTATTTCATGCAAAAATTAAAAACGAATATATAGCTTTGGAACGTTCGAGCATTTTTGTAGATAATTTACAAAAGTTTAATATATAATGTAAAAATACGATATATGCTACGCATTATTGGTTTACAGGGTCTCATTCTAATATTTGAAAATTACATAAATAGGTTCATTTTGTTTGTTTGTTTGTTTGTTTAATTAAAAATGACTCGATTCAATCTGAACATTGAATTGGACTTTTCATTAACAGTAATGTAATTATTACACTGTTACGACAAATCATGTCGCCATGAGACATCTTACAAGCAAAGAAAACATGGTACAGAGTCTGTAGTCGTGTGTACTATAGATGTTTTGGTCCAGGAGGACAGTGGCTGTAAAGGAAACTTCAATGGCTATAGTAATATCATTATGGAGAGGTTTATTGTACTTTGAGCAGTAAAGGTCCTCTCTGAATCATGTTATATTAGCATGTAAAAGCGAAGTGATATATATTGTAAAATGTTCATGCAGAATTCTTACTAGGCATATGCTAATATTTTAGACAGAAAGCTCGTTTCCATCTATTTAGTCATAATTACACTTGGTCACCAGTGTCAGCCTGCCATGAACCTATATTGATGTACATATATCAAAACGCTATTAGGACAACGTGACAAAAATGTCAATGAAGCACCGACGTTCAGCGACTTTATTTAAAAAGTACATTTAAAGAGAAAGTACATAAAACTGAGGTTAAAGATAAAGAATTCAATAGGAAATAAACAATAAACAAATCCAAAAATAAACATATCTCTCCCAAAATAATAAATTAAAAAGAAGTGAATATGAATTTGATTATTTTCATCGTCAGTATAAGTTACAAAAGGCATTTAGCAATAATTCTTGGACAGTATATAACGTTTGGAATTAAGGTGTAAAATGAAAATATCAAAGACATGCATCCTCTTTCTACAGATAGACTATCGTGTGATGTTTAGCGGATATGTATACACGCCCTTCCTTTGTTGTGAGACATTTCTTCTTTAATTCTTGTTCAGTTACCTGCGCATAATTCATGTTTGTGTATCTACATTCTTAGTCTTAAGCAGAGTTCAGTGACCACTTGACCCCGGCTTTTTCTTACAAATTGGCTATGTCCGTATGATGATACGGTTGGAATGAATGACTTCTGTGTAAGAGAGCAATGATGGAGTTGTAATTTACACAACGTGTCCCGGTACAATCTTGCTGTCGCATAGAAAGAATTAGAAAATAAGGCATTGTTTACTCTTACAAAATATTATTAGAGGATTACTAAATATTGAACTTCATGTTCTAATTTTGCGTGTTTTAATGCATGTATTTACTGATTTTCAAGTAAATTCAAAAATTAAAACCTGACAAAACAGTTTAATTAGTTATAAGTTAAATTTATGTTAAAACATTTGTTTAGCGTACGTACTAAGTAGTTAGGACCAAGGAACACTCAGAAATAACTCAGTTCATGTGAAATCTCAATATCTTTAAGATTTTATTTCTAAAATCAGTAAGAGTATGTTTTGTTTGTTTTGTTTTGTTTTTGTTTTTGTTTTCTTTGTTGAAATCATGGTAATTACGCGTAGATGTGCAGTAAAGTCAATGTAACTTCATGCAATATTCACATTTTAACCTTGCAGTATGACAAATAGTGCTAATTTCACCTGTTACTGACTATAAATTATTTAAATACGAATGGGTGGAGTACCTCCTTCCTATGCACTGGACAGTGCGCATTGTGCGATTGGTCATATTGCTGTGAAATGGTGGGAAAATTATGCGGTGAATGGATCTGGACCACTAATTCACAGGTTGAATGTCCGCACATTGTCCGAGCAATTGTTTGGTCCATAATGACCAGGGCAGGCAGGTGACTATGCTTGACAGTATAAATGACTTGATGACATCTCGCGTTATCTTGTCCTGTAATACTAGTCATTTGAATAATATTTCTCATAGCTTAGAATAAGTGACCACAAGATGAGAGTTCACTTTTCTTGTACAAGGCGAGTAATTAAAAACAGACGATACTGGTAACCTTATGGTTAGCCTCATTGTCTTAACGCATGAAAGACACCATAACCAGAAACTTAAATTATGAGTTACTCCTGACCAAAAAACTTAGTTTTGCTACTACCAGAAACGTAGCGTATGAACTACACAATACACACAATTCAAACTTTGAGCCCCACCAAACCAAGAGGTTTACTTTACGAGTTATACCCCAACCAGAGGCACATGCTAGGTGATCCACCACTACCAATGCTTATCGTATGAGTACCATCACCACCAGAAGCTTAATTTATGGACTACACCAGAACCTAAAATGTTATACCAGAACCAGAAACTCTTTCGTGTTGTTCTATATTAGTTCGATTGGTGTTTGTTTGCTCGTGGTGTTAGCTGCCATGGAGGAATTAAACATGTTTGGTACACTTTATACAGTCTCCTTTTTATGACACAACCGCTGTCAGTAAACCGACACAGGATCTGTGGTTCAAATCCGCTGAGTGCGAGATGGCCAAACGTTCGGTTAGACTGTGCTTTTTCTTTTTTCTTGTGTCATAAGTTCGAATCATTCGATTTCAGGTATGCGTTTGACAAAGAAAATAGGATTGAATTATTTGGTTTTTAGTTCATCTGAATCGAAAGTTCAAGTTGAATATTATGATCACTCCTTTTAATCACCCGCGTGTCAGTCCGTCAGTCTTTACATCCGGCGTTAACTTTTATATACTTTCGATTTCGAGATTTCAAGTTCATTCTTTTCATTCAATCGGAAAAAGAAGTTTTGACGTTGTTTGGCGTCTTTTTGTACTCTGTCATTTTTGCGGCATCTTTTTGGTAATTTCTTCGATTTTCTCCTTGTGGGTTGCTCATAAGGTATTCCGGTTGTGTATTTTAATTGATTTTATTGTTATAAATATAAGTGGAAAGAAATGGAAGTCAAAAATAATTTACATGATTTTTGCAATTTTTATGATTAAAAAAAAAGGGGGGGGGGAGGGGTGTTTACATACTATTAGTATGTAATAATAAGCTTTGATGGACTTTTCCTGCAGAACTAAATGGAAGATAATGATAGATCTCGGATGTATGATGTTATTAATGTCACCTACAAATGTTACTGGTTTTCGAGCAAAGAGTGGATCCAGGGTGGGGCTACATTAGATTCAGAAGGCACCCTCCTTTGACAAACTACTTCTTCAGAATAGCTGCATAAATCATCAAACGGAATATAACAGGATGACCTTAAAGGATGTCTTAAGAAGTATTGGTTTTTTGGTTCCCTTCTTAAATTAAAATGTTGACGTTTTTTTTTTATTTAATGTCTTTTTGGTCTTTTTAACACAATTCTGTTTCATTTGATTGTTTTATACAATACAGAGAGGCAAAAGAGCATTTACTTGTTAACATTTGTTTGAAATTTGTATTTCAAGGGTAATTTAAAAGTGCCATGTGAAAGTTTTGTGTTCTCGATTTATAATGATACATCTTTTTAATACAGGCCAGTTCTTGTATGCTGAAAGTTAGTGGTTCAAACCCTACTGGAGACAAAAAAATATATATGTCTGTTCATTTTACACCAAAATAAATCTTAAATTGTTTTGCAGCACTCAGTAAGTCGTTTAAGAAAAACAATTACAGACTCAGTTTTTTTCCACACATTTTGTGTCATTTTCTTGATTTATGCAATATACATGTGTATACATATAGAAGCCATAAAGCATTTATTTGCCACTTTTATTCTCAAATCTCTATGTAAAGGATGCCTTTTCTGGCAAGCTGATAAGAAGCAGTTGAAACCCCACTAAAGGCAAATGTTTTTGGCATTCATTTTACACCACAATAAGATTTTAATTGTTATTTAAGATAAAAACATGGAAAATAAAGCTGCCTTCTGATCTTTTCTGTTCAGTCACACGTTTTTTTTTTATGTTCTTATGTGTTTTATGCCCCCACCGGGTATTGCAGGGGACATTAAGTGTTTGCTTTGTCAGTCCTTGCGTCCATCCGTCACACATTGGTTTCCGGATGATAACCCAAGTACCTTTCAACATATTCCAACCAAATTTGGATATATTCTTACATATTAAAAAAGGAGGAATCGTATTGATATTGGGGTAAAAAAATTAAAGGTCAAGGTCACAGCTGACGAAAATAGTTATTACTGGTTTCCTGGTGATACCATATTCAAATCAAATTTCGATATATGCTTACTTATCAGGAGAGAAAGAACCCTATCGTTTTTGGAGTCAACAAGTCAAAGGTCAAGGTTACAGCTGATGAAAATAGACTGTAGTAATTGGCGTCCGGATGATAACTGAAGCACCTTTCATCATACTCAGATCAGATTTGGATATATGCTTACTTATCAAGAGAGAAAGAACCCTATTGATTTTAGGGTCAAAGGTCAAGGTCACATCTGATAAAAATAGACAGTAATTATTTGTCTCCAGATGATAATTCAAGCACCTTTCATCATATTCAAACCAAATTTGGATATATGCTTACTTATCAAGAGATAAAGAACCTTACCGATTTTTGGATCAAAGGCTCAAAGTTCAAGGTCACAGCTGATAGAAAAGACTGAAATTATTGGTTTCTAGGTGATTTTCATATATTATCATGCATCATTAACTGCTCATCAGAAATTGATCATATTTCACATATTTACAGGTCAAGTTCTTTTAAACAGATGTTAAAGGAAAGTCACTACTGGTAATATTTATAGGAGTTATGCCCCTTGAAACTTATGATCTAGGAAAGCTTTGATGCTGCTATGAATTAAGCCCATGCGGGGGCATGTACTATATAAATGCTCTTATTTCTTTAAATAATTATTTTATTAACAGTGCGTTCCCATGGTGACTTTTATCATAAGGCAGATGATTTTATCTTTTCCTTTTTACACCAAAACTAGATTTTAAATTTTAGATATTAAGAGAAAAAAAAACTGGAATAAAGAATTTTGACTTAATCTTTTTCATATATTTTATGTCATTGAATGTAGAGAAGCAAATTTACAGTCTTATGTCAAAAACATTTAAGTATGTATCTTCAAATTTCTTGAAGGAGTCATTTGTTTGTGATTGAGGAAATAGTATATTTCAAAGGTTATTTTCAAGTTTCATGTCAAAAGATTGTTTTCTTTATATTTCATGATTTTTATCTATATTGATGATATTGGCCTGTACTGGCATGTTGTAAGGCATAGGTTCAAATTTCTCGATAAGCAATGTTTTATTTCATTTTGCACCAAAAATGTATTTTAATGTTCCACAGAACTCCATGCATACAAGAAAAAAAAAAGAATGGATTTTTTCAGTCATTTTTAATACATTTTTGTGTCACTGTAACCCGCTTTTCACGAAAGCGAGGGAACATTAAATCTCATTCGTCTCTGTCCGTCTGTCACATAAACTTTAACCTTAGTCATAACTTTTTTACCTCAAGACTTAGGGCTTCATATTTGACATGCGTGTCCCTAATTGCAATATCTTTGGTATCAATTTTTTTTATCACGTGACCTTGACCTACTTCAATGTAACTTTTTAACCGTAAAACGTAGGGCCTTCATATTTGACATGCGTGTCCCTAATTGCAATACCTTTCCGTTGGTATCAGATTTTTTTTATCATGTGACCTTTACCGTGACCTTTGACCTACTTCAATGTAACTTTTTAACCGTAAGACGTAGGGCCTTCATATCTGGAAGGTGTGTCTGTAGACATGCACAACCATGACTGTATGTCACAGATCACTGCACCTTTACTGATAGAACCCCCAAAGCAGGGGACCACAATTCTCTGAATTTGCTTTTCTTTATTAATTCAATAAAGAGAAGTAAAGAAACATTTATTTGCAAATTGGACCTAGTGGGATTTTTGGGGTGAATTTTTAACCATTTTTTATTTATTCATTAAATGTAAAGAAGCATTTAAATATTGTTATCTAAAATTTATGTGAAAATGTTATTTTCTTGATCTATTTGTGAATTTTACTTACTCTTTGTGTGAGCCCGTATTGGCATGTTGTAGGATAGCAGATTTGTGTACATTTCATTTTGTACCATAGCAGAGTATGCATTTGCTATTTCTACAAATGAGAAGATTCTATAAATAATAAGATTCTATGAATTTGAAGAGTAATTTGATTATTTCCTGATTTGCTTTTCTAGAGGTATATGATTTCTTTCTTTTGTTTAATTTTTCCTATACTCACATGTACAGTCATTTATCAGCAAGCAAAACGCAATAAGCATCATTTGGTTGGTCTATAGCCCAGTAGTTCAGAGGCACCATATTTTACAAAGAGAAATACTTAAGTATGGCGTGATGGATGTTGTGTTTTGTTCAATAGACGATCTTCATATTTTACATGATATGAGCGGCCCAATACCCGACATGCAACTCTTTGCCGGGATTTTAATTTTGACTTTATTGCTTAAATTGTGACATCACTATCTAGACCTTTTCGTCAAAATGAAAACCCCAGCAAAAAGTAACATGTCGGGTCTTGGGCCATTTATTTCATGTAAAATATGAAGATCGCCCATTCTGAAATAAAATTTCCGAAAATATGATACTTTCTAACAAATTTCTCATATGCCTTGGTGAGCATTATAGGACCATTTGGACCTCTTGTTAAAGAAAAGTGAAGACAAGAGTTTAAGCGTCGGCAGTGTAATGTTCATACCTCATCTTCTGATGATGTCGTCGTAGATTTTAGTTATGAACAAAATCTGAAAGATACAGTACACATTAGCATATTGTCATATTCTGCACGTGGTGCATGTCCGCAGTATGTGCTCGCTATCGCGTGCTTGTTTTCTGCCGTTTACTTCAGATCACTTGTGATGGTATGTGTGTTGATTGCATCTATACCTGACTTTGACATATTTATGTCTCGACAATAATTGAATGATAATGAATATATGCGTCAATTATTCCAGTATGTTGAGCTGTGATTAATAATTTTGTCGTGGAACATTTACGAGCTGTTTGATTGACAATGCCCTTTGACATTTTAGCATTTTGTGAGAAATTACGCTATCAAGTGTTTATACATCAGATGTAAGGCCATTGCAAGTAGTGTCGAATTAGCTCACCTGAGATGATTTCTTACATGAGTTCGGCCGTGAATGCCATGTGTTTATGAGGTTTTATTTTTACTGCAGATCAAAAACCGAGAAAACACCACATCCCCACCTAGATAAATATAATTGAAATCAGAAACGCTATCGATATAAAGTATAACAAACACCACCCCAAAATGTTGAATTATTTAGGATCAAACTTACAAAGGCACCTTGAAAATTCTATACACGGTACACATTATATAACAGAAAAGGTTTTTTTCATTTTCATTTGCAGTATATTGTGTTCTTTGATGCTATTTTCAGCAGTGTTATTTTAGCATTGATACCTATTTCCCCATGTGTATATTTAATGTATACATGTAAATAAAGTTAAAAACAAAGAAAGCCTGGTACCACCGGTCATTAAGTAAATTCGCTACGCATGGTGTTGTTAAGACGTCACATGCCATGATATATCCCCGCCTGTATGGAGATAACGCCTCTCAACGCCAAATAATTTGCTCCAGACTGTCAATATACAACACCGAATCGCGGCAAAAATCACGTGCTGTTTTAATTTGTTTAATACATGTGTGTGGTTTTCATAAATAAGACGTATGGCCGAGGTGTAAGCCACGTTACCCTAGCCTAAGTATTTTAAATGAGCATGCAGGAGCAGTGATACCTAGATAAGACTGGTACTGAATGTCTTGAAATAGGACTGTATACAACAACTCAAAAGTCAGTGAAACCAAAAGCTAGTGATACCAAAAGTAGTGCAAAGATATCAATACTAAACGAAAAGTTAAAAGGTTTTCCAAAAGGCATTCAAAAGATGCCATTAAAAGAATGTTGAATTTATTGGAAGTTATTGATATAAGAAGAATTTGTAGTGGTGTAAAAAGTAACAGATGGTCTGATGCTCAAAGTAGGCTTCATTTTGAAAGTTCCATGAATCATGTTCCATGCATTACTTGAACTTTTACCACGCAATGAATCGGATTATCTCCGTCTTTTGCCAAATTTGTAGAAGCGTCCTGTTTGCTGCTCTTAATCTCTCACAAATTAGATGACAATAGTCATTACACCATTTTGTCTTGTTTTTATCAATCCAATGTCTTGCAGTAATTTGTAAATGCGTAGTCACTAATGTACATCTCCATGATATTACTTCAATAATAGGCTTTTGACTTACCACGGTAATCCAAGGGAATCTAGTTATATGATTAGCTGGTTTGATTCAATGCGAAAAAACATGTAATACTCTTAAATTGATATTTATGACGGCACCATTCAAGTACGCCATATTGCTGTCGTGTTTATCTTCTCTATTTATCAAAAGATTGTATGCTGTAAAACAAATGACATATTTAGTCACTCGGTTCCCAAGAGTCCGATTAAATACCAGCTTTCCACCAAACATTCTAAACTCTCGTTTTTGCAGAGTGCGACATTCCGAATTCTTCCTCCATACCTCAAACAAAGTAGATTAAAAAGGCCAATCCACGTCATTGGGGAAACATTTTACGTGGACTTGATACTTTTTGCGTGCTTTTTGGAATCTGTTAACGACCATACTCAAGTTCTGATTGGCTGGTAAAAATGATGATGAAATATCGAGATGTTATGGCAATTTCATAATGCACTGGTGCTGTATATTCTCATGTTTCATACATGATGGTCTGAGAATGCCGTTTATCATTTGTGTTTGATATCTTGTAAGCTTATTTCTATATCTTGTGTGGCTGATATTGCATGCGTTGTGGGACTTGCTTCCACAGAGCCATTTTAATTTCTCGCTTTGGCTTATTTTTCCGTTTTCTACAAGCAAGTGCTGGGAATTATTAGTCAAACGAATGAAATTAACAATCTAGTGTAAAAGCTCACTCAATAGGCCAGAAATACTAATAGCTAGATTGGAATTAACACTAATTAAATAGTGCAGTGTACAGTTATTGTAAGTGTTCATCATACATAGCTGAAGCTTTGGCTGCACTGCAGAGGAGTATTTGACTTCGTTTAGAACTTTATCATTGTCGGCCATTTAATTTTCTCAATATTGCTTACTTTTGTCTTGTGTATGGTATCTTTTGTCTTGTGTATGGTATCTTTTGTCGTGTGTATGGTATCTTTTGTCTTGTGTATGGTATCTTTTGTCTTGTGTATGGTATCTTTTACGACATAAGTTACGTATAACAGTAAACAACGTTAACAATAATTTTTAATTTCGTCATGAGGATGCTCTACTGAGCAAATAAAACACATTGGGCTCTTGTATGTTGTTAAAGTCATTCATGTTATTCCTTCATTATATCACCATTGCAACTTCATCATTTTACAAAATATCTCATTCATTTTGTAATTTCATCATGTTACCAATTATTTTTTTTCATATGATAACTTCATCATGTTATTATATTTGTCATTAATGTTGTAACTTCATAATATTACCAAATGTCTCATTCATATTGTAGATTTACTGTTACCAAATATCTCATTAAATATCTCATTCATACTGTAGAATAAAACTAAGAAGTTAATTTTTTCTTTATCTAATATCCGAGTTTGACTTTGGAATTAATACACATCAGGCGTGCCAGTCGTCAGCTTATTGACTGTGGGTACCTGGTCTCGCCATCGTTAGGTGTTCCTTGTGTCCTTTTACCACTTTTGAATGACTTTGTCGTAGCGTTGACATTGCATTTGATGCCGAGCACTCCAGTGTGTGTATAATAACGAGTATGGTGTCTGTGAATGGTATATAATGACGTCTGACGCCTTTGGTACCTGTGAATGGTGTATAATGACGAGTTTAATCACTTTGGTTTATGATGACTTTGGTACCTGTAACTGTTTATAATAACGAATATGGTACCTGTAACTGGTTTATAATGACGAATATGGTACCTGTTACTGGTATACAAAGACGAGTTTAGTACCTGTGACCAGTGTATGATGACGATTTTGGTGCCCGTGACTTGTGTTTAATGACGAGTCTGGTACATGTGACTGGTTTATAATGACGATATTGTTGCCCGTGACTTGTGTGTAATGACGAGTTTTGTGCATTTGACTGGTTAATAATGACGATTTTGGTGCCTGTGACTTGTGTTTAATGACAAGTTTGGTACTTTTGACTGGTTTATAATGACGATTTTGGTACCCCTGACTTGTGTAAGTCATGTATAATGACGAGTTTGATGCTGATGACTTGTGTTCAAAAGAGAAAACAGAAGACATCTGTCCAAGCTGTATGACAAATCACCAAAAAAAAAAAGGCACACAAAACATGATAACAGTAAAATATACACAGAAAACGACATTACAAAAATATTCGATGGTACTGCATTTACGATACCGACTTCGGATGGTCGATCAAAGTAACAAGTCGGTTTACCGGCATCCACTTCCTCACTCACCGTAAAAGCAGCACAATCAAAGTACACACATTTCAAAATTTGATAAATAATCCTCCATATAGAGAACAAGGATCAACAGGTTTCACAAGACAAGAGGTCATAAAATATTTTCACACGAAACGTTTAAAGAAATGATATGCTAGTATCAAAAATATGTAACGCTACATCAACATGAGTAAACCGCGCTCTGCTCGTCTGTAAACGAGCTCCTATCCTTGATCTGTATGAGTCCCGACTAAAAGTCAGAGGGGACAAGGCTCCTGTGACCTGTGACTAGTGTATAACGACGAGTTTGGTACCTGTGACTGGTTTGTAATGACGAGTTTGATACCAGTGACTTGTGTTTAATGACGGTTTTGGTGCCCATGACTTGTGTAAGTCGTGTATACTGGCGAGTTTTGTGTTTGTGACTTGTGTAAGTTGTGTATAATGACGTGTTTTGTGCCCCGTGACTTGTGTAAGTTGTGTAAAATGACGAGTTTGTGAATGTGACTTGTTTAAGTTGTGTATAATGACAAGTGTGGTGTCCGTGACTTGTGCAAGTTGTGGTTGTGTATAATGACAAGTGTGGTGTCCGTGACTTGTGTAAGTTGTGTATAATGACGAGTGTGGTGTCTGTTCTTTGTGTAAGTTCTGTATAATGACGAGTTCGGTGCTCGTAACTCGTGGAAGTTGTGTATAATGACGTGTTTGGTGCCCTGTGACTTGCGTAATTTGTGTATAATGACGAATTATACAGATAACGATACAATTTGACTGATATTGAGTCTTCTCGTTATACAGAGTTATTTCCCATATGAGCAGGTATCTGACGTCAAATCATTGTGACGTCAACCAGTTCTATGGCAACTGGTGTAAAATTACGGGAACTGACATAGAAATTGTATGACGTCACAATGGTTTGACGTCAGATACCTGCTCAAATGGGAAGTAACTCTGCATAACGAAAAGACCCATTACTCGGAGGTTTATAAATCATGTAAAATCTTCCACAGAGAAGTCAATGTGTGATAAATAAAGTATAAATGATGATATAAAGCATAAATGATATAAACAATGATATAAAGTATAAATGATGATATAAATGATGATATAAACAATGATATAAAGTATAAATGATGATATAAATGATGATATAAACAATGATATAAAGTATAAATGATGATATAAATGATGATATAAAGTATAAATGATGATATAAATGATGATATAAACAATGATATAAAGTATAAATGGTAATATAAATGATGATACAAAGTATAAATGATAATATAAATGATGATATAAATCATAAATGATGATATAAATGATGATATAATACTCCAATAAAAGACTTTTAAGCGTGTGTATTTATGCTACTCCAAGTTAGATCAACGAAGACACAAAACATTCCACTTTGAAATTGAGTTGTAGGAGTTTCAGAATAAACTTGCCAAAACAGTCAAAAATACAATATATCCAGTTTTGCCTCCTTTGCGGAGAGCTACTTATAATCAGCTAACCAAAAACAGACGTATAGGAATGAAAAATAAGAACTATAAGCCATTATACTTATAAGTAATAAAATGACAAGTGTGTTGAGGGGCCACGCAGATTAGCAAACGTGATAGAATCATATGCCTTTGTTGACCGTTTGTCTTTCCCCACTGTCCATACTTGCCTATCTGATTTCTATTATATGTTTTATCAATGCTCATGATGATAGAAATATAAAATTAAAAGCTATTTCGAATCGAAGTTTGGGCATATGTGCTTTTCAGACACGTGCTTACCTATTGGAATGGGGTATATGACATTTTCATAGGGAGAATTTGACATTATATAACCATGGATTATTATATTATTTATAAAGCAAGTCATAATGTAAAGGATCTCATTATCTGGTTTATTTATGATAAAGCAAAAACTTTACGGTGAATAAAGTATCCCATAGACAGGAGATCTTATCAACAGAGCAACAATGTATTATGTAATCTGCGAAACGTCATACTGAAACACAAATTATCTCCCGTTTTCAAACACCAGGTTGCATGAAAACTTAGATGAATAGAGGCTAATTAAAATATGGTGTTCTTTATTGATTTCATCTCTTTACCGTCTGATTAATCATTTAAATCGACTTGTGTATTCTTTACCGTGCCCAGTATGTATGTCATTTTCAAACGGAGGGGAATCAGTCTTTACTCACAGAATTGTATGCAAATAAAGAGAGGAGACGAATAGGATCATTCCGATCGAGTTTTATACGACAGATTCCTTAGTAAAAACCTGACACTTCCACGGCGTATCACGAGAAGTAACAGATAAACGTTATCCAGTGTAATTATTCTTTTAGGCGTAGACAATAGTCTTGGAGTTCGTAGAACTGACAATACCTTATTTCTCTACTGGTTACATTTTCATTATTCCTTTTCCCAGTTTGGGATAATTACCCAAAATCTTCTGAAAAAAGGGGATATGGGATTCGCCAATAATATTGAAATTAAATGAATGTAGTCGGATAATTCGGTTTCAATAATACATCTTAATAATTTACAAAACACGACCTCTTCATTAATGTGTGTATACCATGAAGCGGAGTACTGTTATAAGTAACGCATACCATTGTATCATGAAGTGCAGTACTGTTATAAGTAACGCATACCATTGTATCATGAAGCGCAGTACTGTTATAAGTAACGCATACCATTGTATCATGAAGCGCAGTACTGTTATAAGTAACGCATACCATTGTATCATGAAGCGCAGCACTTTTATAAGTAACACATACCATCGTATCCTGAAGCGCAGTACTGTTATAAGTAATACATGCCATCGTAACATGAAGCGCAGTACTGTTATAAGTAACACATACCATCGTAACATGAAGCGCAGTACTGTTATAAGTAACACATACCATCGTAACATGAAGCGCAGTACTGTTATAAGTAACACATACCATCGTATCATGAAGCGCAGTACTGTTATAAGTAACGCATACCATTGTATCCTGCTAAGACTGAAGTTAGTCACCCGACATAGTTCCGTATCAAAATAAGACGACCACAATGGCACCCTAAAGCAGATCTTGTGTAGATCTCAAACTGTTAGTGTTAAGTCTAGCATAGGTAATATATAGGTATAGAAATAAATACATAACGGTTTAAAGGGATCAGGAAAGGCCATACTGGAATAAATCATCAGTGTTTAAAATCCATCCCGCCAGAAATCCTTGTCGGACCACAACCAAGCTTTTTTTTAAACTAAATAATAGTACATCCGAGATTTAAATAATAAAAGGTCGATCGTTTAATGATTACATACAAAATATATTTCTTATTCATGTTCTTCTTTACGGCATTTGCGTGAAGTGTATTTTAAGATGAATTTGACATCGATTTTGGAGTGATTTTTGTAGACATAATCAAAAGTTTTAAAAGATATGTTGTCTGATTGTAGGTAAGTGTGTATGTACTCATTGCATTTGTTTTTATCTAGATACACGTATATTCGACACGAGTCCCCGCTTTGTTATAGAAAAAGAACCCCATATAAAATCTCTGTATTATTTTGTAAATGAACTTCTTGTATTTGGTTACTATCCAATTTGTTTGGTGTAAATGAAGCAGTGTTATTCATTAGGAACAAAGAATTGTGGTGCAGGCGATCTATGGAGTTTGTCATTAAGTTCGATCTATGAAGTTTGTCATGTTGCTAGAGGGACGACAATCTCATGCCCCTGAGCAGACAATCTGTTTTCGATCTGTAGAGTTTGTCGTTATGCTAGAGAGGTGATAATCTCGTGGCCATGAGTAGCAGACAATCTGTGGATTTTGTCATTATCCCACAGTGTTGATAATCTCATGCCCCTGAGTAGCAGACAATCTGTGTTCGATCTGTAGAGTTTGTCCTTATGCTAGAGGGATAATAATTTTATGCCCCTGAGTAGCAGATAATCTGTGTTCTCTATGTAGAGTTTGTCATTATGCCAGAAGGATGATAATCTCATGTCCCTGAGTAGCAGACAATCTGTGTTCGATCTGTAGAATTTATCATTATGCCAGAAGCCGGCGTGGCCTAGTGGTATCGCGCTGGCCTCCTGATCCGGAGGCTGGGGTTCGAGTCCCGCTCTGGTCATGTCGGTGTCCTGTCTTTCGGATGAGACAGTAAAAACCGAGGCCCCGTGTTGTGGTATGCATGGCACGTTAAAGATCCCTCACTGCTTCGGGTGGGTCCGTTGCAAAGGTCAAAATTTGTATGCCCTGCATCAGGCAGATGCCGTTACCATATACGTCAAATATTCGTGGTGTGACGTTAAACAAAAATCAATCAATCATTATGCCAGAGGGATGATAATCTTATGCCCCTAAGTAGCAGACAATCTGTGTTCGATCTGTAGAATTTGTCATTATGCCAGAGCGATGATAATCTCATTGGCCTTGAGTAGCAGACAATCTGTGTTCCATCTTCCATCTGTAGAGTTTGTCATTATGCCAGAGGGATGATAATCTATTGCCCCAAAGTAGCAGATAACTTGTGTTCCATCTGTGGAGTTTGTCATTATGCCAGAAGGATGATAATCCCATGTCCCTGAATAACAGACAATCTATGTTCGATCCATGGAGTTTGTCATTATGCTAGAAGGATGATAATCTCATGCCCCTGAGTAGCAGACAATCTGTGTTCCATCTGTGGACTTTGTCAGTATACTAGAGGTATGATAGATAATTTCATGCTCTTAAGAAGCAGGCAATCTGTGTTTGATCTGTAGAGTTTGTCCTTATGCTAGAGGGACGATAATCTCATGCCCGTAAGTAGCAGACAATCTGTGTTCGATCTGTAGAGGTTTTCATTATGCCAGAGTGATGATAATCTCATTGGCCCTGAGTAGCAGACAATCTGTGTTCCATCTTCCATCTGTAGAGTTTGTCATTATGCCAGAGGGATGATAATCTCATGTTCCTGAGTAGCAGACAATCTATGTTCCATCTGTGGACTTGGTCAATATACTAGAGGGATGATAATCTCATGTCCCTGAGTAGCAGACAATCTGTGTTCCATCTGTAGAATTTGTCATTATGTCAGAGGGATGATAATCTCATGTTCCCGAGTAGCAGACAATCTATGTTCCATCTGTGGACTTGGTCAATATACTAGAGGGATGA
The DNA here is from genome assembly GCA_035048485.1 of Pteria penguin. Taxonomy (NCBI): domain Eukaryota; kingdom Metazoa; phylum Mollusca; class Bivalvia; order Pterioida; family Pteriidae; genus Pteria; species Pteria penguin. The sequence continues at coordinate 22,913,385 of CM068581.1, forward strand.
TAATCTCTAGCCCCTGAATAGCAGATAATCTGTGTTCGATCTGTAGAGTTTGTCCTTATGCTAGAGGGATGATAATCTCATTAGCCCTGAGTAGCAGACAATCTGTGTTTGATTTGTAGAGTTTATCGTTGTGCTAGAGGGATGATAATCAAATGCTCCTAAGTAGAAGTCTGTGTTCGATCTCCAATCACCCCATATCATACTGTTAAAAAAGACGAAACAGACCTCATTAAAAATGATAACAATAAAACAAAATAAAAAAAAAAAGTATTGTGATGGACACGTAACAACAAATAATATGTAAGTCGTTAACTCCGTAGAACTTGGTTTCACTGCTCGAGATCTTTCAGTTTATGTATGTGGCATAACTCTATGTTAATGTCACTGATTTGAAAGATATCACGCTCAGTAACATGTAAGTGTCAGTAAAAACTCCCTGTTATTGAAATAGAACGGAATTTGTAAAAGTAGTGATAAAAAACATTGATTAATTCATCTCTTTCTCATGGATCGGCTATACAGTCTCAATTACTAAAATCCACGGAAATATCAGTACTTGATCTCGAAAATCTTAATAACTGTAAGTAAAACATGAACATGGCAAAATATTTATCGCTTTTATTACCGGCAAATTCTTTGGGCTTTTTTTTTTTACTGTCACAGGGGTCGAAATTAGCAGTCGTCCGGTCGTCAAAAACAACCTAAAATCCTTTTGGGCAATCTACAATTTCAGTAAATATAATAGAGGTCGTCCAAATTTTCATTATATTTGACGACCCCTAATTTTTGCCAATTTCGAAACCAGCAACAGGTTTTCATTTCTCCTTTCTTTTAGTCTTCTTTGATAATAGTATACAAGGCTTCATGTTCGGCCTCCGATCATTTCCTTTGAATACCTGAGTGATCAAATTTACTCTGTTACATAGACCAGCCTTCTGGATAGTAACATTAAATCCAATACATAGAAACGAATTTTAATTGATAATATGATACTTACTATCACTTTCAATTACAATAAATGCTCTGCTCATTTTTGTGTAGATCAGTTTAGATTCACAAACTGTTTTGTTATATCATCTTATATACTAACAAAGAAGGGAGGACTTACTAGAAATACAAGTCAAGGTCTGTTTAAATCATATATTAACTTTTGGCGAACCGAAATTTAAATCAGGGCTCAGTAAGAGCTAGTATCTCCCGCTCGTGTGAATCACCCGACAAAATTGTCCAATAGGCGTCTCCAAAATTCATCATTCCTATCTGTTCTTACGTCATTGACTTTTTTTTTTTGCTTTTTCATAGGACATACTACAGGTACAATATTAATTGTTACTTCATGGGTAATCAGTAGTGTATCAACTCTTTGCAGTGGTGTTGGTATTCAATAGAAAAAATTGATGTAATATAAAAGTGGTGAATTATTGCAATGTATACCTTGATTTTTCACTTAAGTGCAATTTATTTTCTCTTCCCAGTGTCAATATACTCGGTGTTTATCATATAATTTGTATCTATTCATTAAGTTGAATGTAGATGCCAGTCACAACATGTGTAGCCGGCAGGACAGGCTCAGCTCTACTTTAATCCCTCAGTTAATTACTACAATTAATGTCAGTATGAGGACAGCGTATTTAATGTGTTAAATGTCCGGATATATCAGACCGGTATAGGTCATATTAATCGTACGTACTTAATGGAGTAAGTAACAACGGTAGCAGTACTTAACACGGCCACTTTTTAATTACTTAATAATACGTCTATTTACTATAAAATCACCATCCGTCTAAGGTAAATGATAAGAGTACATGTTGGTAAGCTCTCAAAATGTAATACACACACTAGTATTATTTGTACATTCTTTGATACATTCATACATACATATAATTTTAATCAGCAATATGCTGTACATGTATGTATGTATTAGATTTAATTTTGTTAGCTATTATTATTAGTATAATTGTTAATTGAAATACATGACACTCAGCTTTGAACAGTGTCAAAGTCGAAGTGAAAAACAAATGTGTAATCAGGTGGGCAAGATGTAAATTACATTTTTATGCCCCCGCCATATATGGCCGGGGGCATAAAGTGTTGCACCTTGTCATTCCGTCATTCTGTCATTCCGTCATTCCGAAACCTTGTCATTGCAACTCCACCCAAACCGTTCATCAGAATTTCACCAAACTTCTCATGTAGGTAGGGCAGCATATGTAGATGTGCATGAAGGGAGGCAACTCTGCTCAGAATTTTTTTTCAGGAGTTGTGGGACTTTGAAATTAGAAAATGTGCATTGCATGTGGCTGAACCTTGTTTAAATTTTCAAATATTAGTTCTGTGGCAATTATATTTCGCTACATTAGCTGCCAGCGGGGGCATCTGTGTCGCACCGACACATTAAAATTCTAGTTTTTATTTTATTTTTGAAAAAAAAAAACAACAAATTTAGAACTATTTTTTTTTTATTTTGATTCATCACCGACATCGAATATTATTGTAAAGGAATTCGTAAACGCATACTGGTACATGTGAATTTAATTTTGAAGTAATCGACAATATGGAAATAATAGGCACTCATCGTTTATGTCTTTTCCAGAGTCCGGTAACGTCTTCACTTTAGGCAGCGGGTCAGATGGTCAGTTAGGTCTTGGTAACAGTACACACTTTCTGTCTCATCCCAGACAAATAAAGCAGGCGAGTTTAAAACGAAAAGTTATTCAAATCAATGCAGGAGAGTCATTCAGCTCCGCTGTTACAGGTATATTTTATTTGTATAATTACGCATGCGCGGTTACAGAGGGGGGTTGGGGGGTTTGGAAACCCCCCCCCCCCTTGGAATCCGAAAATTTTACCAAAAAAGGTAATATTTGGGCATTTTTTGGGGTTGGAAACCCCCCCCCCCTCGTCTAAGAGAAAAATTTACCTTTTTTGGTTGGACCTCCTCTGACAAAAATTTCTGGATCCGCGCATGTTATGTCTTCTATTTTTGTTCAAAATTGCTAGAAATTTTTTTACTGCACGCAAGTTAATTCTTATCAACAGTTTCCCTATTATGAACAAGAACTTTGAAGACAAGGAAAGCTGATGCTGTTAGAAGTTTGAATCTTTGAGCACTGTTATCAATTATGCCATCAACAAAGTGGTCTGGTGGCACCTAGGAAATGGAAAGGCTTTTGCAAAACGGCGTATATCCTACTGGCATCAAGTCAGAAAAGAAGACTATCTTGGTTATCTAATTGAATTATTATGTCCGATCATTTCATTTGGCGCTGTGGCTGAGCGAGTTTATATCAAGAATTGATAACTAATATAGCATGAATGTTAAGCTATGTTTACTCATGTTATCAACCCATTGCATCTAAATATTCACCAATACTGGTGAAGAATTCCGTCCCATCCATCAAAAAGCCATCATAGGCTATTCCTTGTAATGCCCTTTTATCTATAAAAGGCTCGTCCCGAACAACACTGCACAATAGATGCGATCTATAATCAATTATGATGTTCAAAAACGAATTGAAAGCTTTTCATTTGCCATTAATTATCGAATTGATCGGCCCAATTTGAAAACATAACGGGGCAGATAAAGTTGCTCTGATAGTAAAAAGAAGTGGTTAGCCACTTTGGTAATGTATCGCCTATTAATCATTACTTTATGTTAGGAATAATCAACCCTCGTGGTTGTGCAATTAGAATACTTTCTCTGATTGCAAGGCAAATATCGCTTCAAATATAAAATAAATTCAATTGATGTCAGAAAATAGCTATGACAAATAATACTAATATCTCTCGCCCTTTAACCATACACAATTCTCGTCAGAAGCACTGGTGTGTTGGAGAAATCCATAAGTTTTATTCAAGACTAAAGTTGCATGAACAATTTCACATTTTCTGGAATTATAATTCTAAGGGCTTGGAATCAATCCTTTGTTCAATGATTAATGCTTATGGAAATAATTTCGTTTGCCTCTTTGAAAAATCAATAGACAAGACAATATTTCTGGCAAATATGCCGCTTCCAAAGTTACTGGATATTATCTTAACAAAACTGTAAAAGGTTGGCTCCGATTTCCTCTTGAATTACTAACTTACTTCCAAAAACGTGAAGAACGTGCATGAATGCATGCCATATCAAGTGTGGTTGAATAATTATGATACAACCTTGGGTATTCATTATACAAATATAGTTAGCAATGAATAATGAACATTGACAAAGATATCGGCAGAACATTAACTAGACAAACTGTAGCTCTGACGAAAATATATAGATTACAGATCACTGTTAACTTAATTATTATTGAGAAAATAGTAAAGACAAACCAGTGCCGTTATTGATATTCCTTCACTATTAATAGTTAAATAATCTGTAAATATTTTAATTTTATATATGACAGATATACAAGAAAATGCCATTTCTGTTTAATTTTGCTTACTTTTTTTCTCGACCAGAAAATGGCGATTTGTATATGTGGGGCAAAAACAGTCACATCATATTACCACAGCAACCTCCATCACATAGGATCTGGAATCCAGTTTGTATAAACCAAAGAACCAAAGCGGTTAAAGCGTTATATTGCGGATCCTGGCATGCTGTTGCCATTACCGGTTTTCCTGGTCAGTTTGTTGAATACATGTATATCTGTCACAGAACTGTGAAAAGTTAATGAATATACTATTCTCTTTTTTATGTCATTGTTTATATTACGTGTGCAAACAGAAAGACTCAAATATCAAAGTACTATTCCCGATGTCAGCTGTGTTTTAGTGCTTGGCTTTTGCACATTATTGTTACCAGAGTTTCTTTGAATGAATTAGTGGTAGGTCAGATTAGATTTAATCTTGCATTGTTTTCGTTTATGTATTTAGTTCGAGTTTGGAAACAGACATTGATGTGTCGTCTGGATTTGACTAGTACTTAAGTCTGATAGACGGTAAAATAATGTTCTTTCCAGATATACATTTCGATGTAAAAATCCCCAAGATGTGAATATATATTTACATATTCATATCACTACCTAAGGAAGACATGCGCATGACTGAATAATGATTTCGTCTCCAAGATTTCTTCACTTTATGTCTTCAAGTGTAAGCTTATCATGCTCCTCATTTCCTGTCAGCCACTTATATCTGTCATCTCCTATCAGGTAATCATGCCCATCATTTCCAGTCAGTAAGCCATGCTCGTCATCTGTCAACTAGTCCTGTTCTATCATCTCCAGTCAGTAAGCCATGCCCGTCATCTGTCAGCTAGTCATGTTCTCTCATCTCCAGTCAGTAAGCCATGCCCGTCATCTGTCAGCTAGTAGTGTTCTGTCATCTCCAGTCAGTCATGTTCTATCATCTCCAGTCAGTAAGCCATGCCCGTCATCTGTCAACTAGTCATGTTCTATCATTTCCAGTCAGTAAGCCATGCCCGTCATCTGTCAACTAGTCGTATTCTATCATCTCCAGTCAGTTAGCCATGCCCGTCATCTGTCAACTAGTCATGTTCTATCATTTCCAGTCAGTAAGCCATGCCCGTCATCTGTCAACTAGTCGTATTCTATCATCTCCAGTCAGTTAGCCATGCCCGTCATCTGTCAGCTAGTCGTGTTCTATCATCTCCAGTCAGTAAGCGATGCCCGTCATCTGACAACTAGTCGTGTTCTTTCATCTCCAGTCAGTGACCCATGCCCGTCATCTGTCAGCTAGTAGTGTTCTGTCATCTCCAGTCAGTCATGTTCTATCATCTCCAGTCAGTAAGCCATGCCCGTCATCTGTCAACTAGTCATGTTCTATCATTTCCAGTCAGTAAGCCATGCCCGTCATCTGTCAACTAGTCGTATTCTATCATCTCTAGTCAGTTAGCCATGCCCGTCATCTGTCAGCTAGTCGTGTTCTATCATCTCCAGTCAGTAAGAGATGCCCGTCATCTGACAACTAGTCGTGTTCTTTCATCTCCAGTCAGTGAGCCATGCCCGTCATCTGTCAGCTAGTCGTGTTCTATCGTCTCCAGTCAGTAAGCGATGCCCGTCATCTGACAACTAGTCGTGTTCTATCATCTCCAGTCAGTAAGCGATGCCCGTCATCTGACAACTAGTCGTGTTCTTTCATCTCCAGTCAGTAAGCCATGCCCGTCATCTGTCAGCTAGTCGTGTTCTATTGTCTCCAGTCAGTAAGTAATATCCGTCATCTGTCAACTAGTCGTGTTCTATCGTGTCCAGTCAGTAAGCCATGCCCGTCATCTGACAACTAGTCGTGGTCTTTCATCTCCAGTCAGTAAGCCATGCCCGTCATCTGTCAGCTAGTCGTGTTCTATCGTCTCCAGTCAGTAAGTAATGTCCGTCATCTGTCAGCTCGTCGTGTTTTATCATCTCCAGTCAGTAAGCCATGCCCGTTATCTGTCAGCTAGTCGTGTTCTATCGTCTCCAGTCAGTAAGTAATGTCCGTCATCTGTCAGCTCGTCGTGTTTTATCATCTCCAGTAAGTAAGCCATGCCCATTATCTGTCAGCTAGTCGTGTTCTATCATCTCCAGTCAATAAGCCATGCCCGTCATCTGTCAGCTAGCCGTGTTCTATCATCTCCAGTTAGTAAGCCATGCCCGTGAGCTAGTCGTGTTCTGTCATCTCCAGTCAATAAGCTATGCCCGTCATCTGTCAGCTAGTTGTGTTCTGTCATCTCCTATCAGTTAGTCATGCCCATTATCTTCAGTCAGTAAGCCATGCCCGTCATCTGTCAACTAGTCGTGTTCTGTCATCTCGTATCAGTTAGTCATGCCCATTATCTCCAGTCAGTAAGCCATGTCCGTCATCTGTCAGCTAGTCATGTCCGTCATCCCATGTCAAGTTGTCATACCCATCATCTTTTAACAGGTAGTTATGCACTTCATTTCCTGTCAGCTCCTGTATTTAAAAATATACCTTCCTAATTTATTATTAGACACAAATTATGCAAAATCAACCCAAACTACTCAAAAAGTGTAGTTTATATGTATTTTATTCAAATGGAGTTATGATGGACGTGGTCTGTCAGCAGGAGCTGTTCGCTTTTCCTATACACCTGACCTTACTTCAGGTTCATCCAGGGGGCTATATGTAGTTATTTACTACTTTTCTACTAATCATTATTTATTTACATTTGTTCATTACTCACATCTATTACAAAATCTACGATTTATTTTGTGTATTTTATATTATACAACTAATGGTTCATGAACCGTTTATTTCTTTTTCATTATGATATCAACCATTATAATCTGATTATATTTATGTAAAGCATGTACAAACCATACATACTCTGAATAAGATTTAGGACTCCAATGAGGCAATAGTTTTGTAATTGCAGCCCCTACAATACACTGTGACAGCGACACTGAAGATTCATTTAAAGAGATGGAAGGTGATCTCGGAATACATATGGTAATGAGATAACACTCTTAACTGATTATATTCATTGCCAGTGGACGTTTTATCCACAACCTAGTACTCATTTTGTGTCCAGTTCTATTATCACCGACAGCTTATATATAAGTGTTTTGATATTTAAGAGGAATATGATTTTGCTCTTTTCAAATTATTTGTGTATCATTAATCAGCACTGTAGATAAGACCTTTAACAGGGGTTATACACAGACTGCATGATATCAATTTAACTACCAGGTTATATTTAGAATGTATAATATTTAATATTATTTTCAATAAATATATTAAGCCGGCGTGGCGTAGTGGTATCGCGCTGGCCTCCTGATCGGAGGCCGGGGTTCGAGTCCCGCTCTGGTCATGCCGGTGTCCTGTCTTTCGGACGAGACAGTAAAACCCGAGGCCCCGTGTCGTGGTACATGCATGCATGGCACGTTAAAGATCCCTCACTGCTTCGGGTGGGTCCGTTGCAAAGGTCAAAATTTGTATGCCCTGCATCAGGCAGATGCCGTTACCATATACATGAAATATTCGTGGTGTGGCGTTAAACAAAAATCAATCAATCAATCAGTCAATCAATATATTAATTGAAATAATGTATTATCAAGTGCATGTATTTCGATTTACTTACTAAGTCAATGACAATATCTTCCGAAGCAGTTTGTTTTCCCAATCGTTGATGTTTGAAACGTTAATTTCTATACCAACATATATTTGTAAAAAGAAAAAAACACTTCCAGTATTCTTATCTGGTGATATATTAATACTTTTTATTTGTTCATGTATAATTAATAACAGTGTCATTGTTATGTTTAAGCAAATACATATGCATGCCAGATTTAATTTTCCAGACGTTGATTTATTTTAATTCTTTATACAGTTATCTGATTTGATACTTAAATTTGATGTGCTTTAAAACAGCTATATAATATATGTCGCCTTATGTATACATACTAGTATGAATCAGAGTATACGTCTTAAATCACTGCAGCCGTGACATTCTCTATAAAGTCTCTCTTTAAATCTTAGTTACATATTTTTACTCCGAGTTTATGATATATGACAAGGTATAGCCCAGACTGGATATTTGACCGCACCGCTGTGATGTCGAGCAGTTCTTATTGTCTACTTATATGATTTACGCCATTATAAGTGCTGTCTTAATTGTTCACTTTGTAATAAAGGAAATTGAACACGAATAATAAGCCGCTGTGGCTATACACACACGTATATCTTTTTTCCACAATTGTACAGTGGCGTATCTAAACGGGTTCGTACTTCATCACTGATAAAACTTCTCAAGACGATATGTGATGAATCTTTGAATTTGTTGATATCTAATAGTTTTCAATGATAATCGTCATCTGTTTTATTGTTGTCTACATAATAAAGAGCTACATACATTGTCATTTTTTAAATTCAGTAATGTTGCAAATATACAAAAGCTTCATATTTGAAAATATATGTAGGCTTTGAATACTTTTATTTTTAATTTGGTATGAATTCCTTTCTCGTATTCATCTGTTTAGTATAATGTTTAGTTGTTTGTAAGAAGTTTGCTGAAAGCTTTCAATTATCACGCTGCCCGTCTGTCTCTGTCCGTCGTTCCATGTCTCGGGAGAACTCAAGTGTCATATATAAGCTTTAAATTAGTTTTCAATATATATACTGATTTATGAAGAGAGAAAGATACCTTTTTACTTTACGGTCAAAGATCAAGGTCAAAGCATCTGAATTTAAGAGTGGGAAAATTAGTTAATACGTGGTTATCTTTGCTCAAGTGTCATACATCAGATTGCAACCTAATCTGGATATATCCTTAGGTAAGAACAGAGAACAATGCATATTGATTTTGAAGTCAAAGGTCAAAGTCTTGGTATCAGTATTCCGAATTAAAATATGACAAAATAATCTTACATCGTAGTAAAACCAAATTTTGATAAATGCTCAAATCAGAAGAGAATTGAATATATACAACTGTTGGAACTGAAATGCCAAAAATTACCAAAATACTCTCTTGTCGTTTACAGGGATTGTGAGTTGTAAGTTTACATTGCTCAAGGTGAAGGTCACGTTCGAAGTAATATCTCGAAACACATGAGTTCTACAAACACAGTATTATTCAAATCTTGTTCACTTAAATGAGAACATTTATGATAAGATTGTTCCGGGCGTTTAGGTTAATAGTTTTTAATGTAAATATGATATTTACCAGAAAAAAAGAGTATAAATTTCCATATTGATAGGATATGTTTTGAACATCGGGTAAACGATTGCTTTCTGGTTACAGCAAAATTCACAAACAATTTTTGTTCATCAAGTTCAGTTTTAATGCGATACATTATTCACTTTAAGCTTTCTATTTGTTCCACATTATTCAAGTAATATTGGCATGTGGTTTTGGTAAGGTATTGAATCAAAACTTTAGTAAAACAAGTATAATCTGACAGGATTGAATTTACAAGAATTATAAGATGAATTTATTTAGATTACCATTGTTTTCATATGGAAGTCTGTCAATTTTCAGAATAACAATATTGCTGCAGAGGGTGATACTTCGTCAGAGAGTGAAGGAGATTTCTCGGAACTACCTCAAATTTCTAATAAAAAGGACTTAACTCAGAATGAAAAAGAAACCACAAAACTGAGCATTGCCGAGTTTTACGAAGAAGAAGGGGACGAGCGCACCGCTTGTGTGTATTTTACCGTCTTATTAATTTCAATATCATTTTGATAATGCATTTTTATAGATCAAAGTTAGATAGATTATTTTTTGATAAAAAGTTTATTATTTTACAAACAGGAATTAAAGTGGTATAAGGATGAATGTATAAAACTGAAAATAGTATGAGTTATTTTAAAGTAATATTCATCATACAAAACTTGCACCTATTTCATTGCAGGGCCAGTACAAAATTACAATCAACTCAACGAAGGCAAGAGCTCCAATAACAAGGCACTGCCTGAAGGTACATCAGTATCTAATCATGAGCATCTAGAGAGTGCCAGATCTAGAATAGTTGTCCAGGTACCTACCCCAAATGTCGTACATACTGCTACTTCACCTATTCAATTCAGCAATTCAGAGTCTGGTAGCGAACGAGCAGCTAGTCCGTATGCTAAAGCCAGTGCCAGATCTCAGAAGAAGTATAGTGCGAAATCTAAAACCACTCAGAATACAAGTGTAAAACACGTAACGTATGAAGATACCTATGATGAAAATTATTTCTATAACAGAGGTATACAAAGCTCGTACGAAAGAGAAAAATCGTGTGTTTCCAGTCATAACCATCCGGCACCTATTGTACAAGTCAGCAAAACGACTGCTGGAACGTTTGCCTTACCACGCGAAAACACAAACTTTACAAGTCGTCAGTTAGACCTCACTGAAATAGAATACGCTCGAGCTGCGAGTTCATCCAAATCTCCAGAAAAACAATTTTGGATGAACAAGCTCAGTGAGGCTCGGGCGACCGAATCTAGTACTGCACCTGCTCAAGGTGTTTCCATGTATAACATTGACGCTCATCCCGACATCAATGTCCTGAAGTACACAGAAGGATACCACAGTAAATATGGTAGGCATAGTGCCACTTCTGTCATCAACTTAGGTAGGCTGGCTAGAGAATATGATGGCTCCCCATCAAAATGGAATAAAAGTTCTTTATCTGACTATGGGAAGCAGTTGGGAACACCTGAATTACCAGAAGAGGCTAGACGGACAACCAAGCTGCCACTGAAGTGCAAACCGACCAGCAGCATACCTACCAAGAAAACGGAAGTGAATTTTGCTGTAAGTCTATATACATGTTTCAATTTATCGGCGTTTGTCTCACAAAAGAGAAATTGTCTTTGGATTTATTTACTAGAAGAAGAATAATAATTCAGTAAGAAAATCACTTCATAATGAGTAATACCTTTTATGTGAATTCCTCTTGGTTTGTAATGGTATATAAGTATCGTAAAACTTTTCCTTACTGATATACAGCAAATCGAACGAATCGTGCTTAAAATCTTCTTTCTCATTTTAGCACTGACTGAACAGTGCAGTCATTAAAAATGTAGTGAATATGAAAAAGAGATTATTGCATAAATTATTTCCCTTTTACTCTTCTTATCACGCATCGATTTTTCTGTATTGAAGCAATTAGTTTTCTGTCATACTTTGTGTGCTGTATTCAAACCGCAATCAAGGTTTCATTAACTGAATTTAATGTCGTGCAAATAAATGCACTCAAAAAGTAAATTTTTAATATTTTGCATTTTAATACGTGTTCTGAAATTACAATAAGATTGATCTGCGACTCTTCACTGCGATACTTACCGTGCACGGGTTTCATATCGGTTTCGATCGTTCTGCTATTTAAATTATCGATCTGGGAAGTAAAATGTTATCTTATTTTCATTATTTTGAGAACTTGGTCATTAGTTTTCAGGAAATAGATATTAAACGCAACACCTGTCCTTTAAATATTTAAAACACAAACTCTCCATTAGTCGACAAGACTATTATGAAGGGTGCGTATAGATTATTGCATAACTCATGTGATGCAAACATTGAGTGTGGCCTTTGATATCACGTGCTTATCCATGCGTTTTATAGGGATATACCAGGGGCGGATCTAGAATTTCCAAAATCAGGCAGGTAAAAATTTGCATATACATGTATGTAGCTTAATAGGAAGTATTTTAGTATAAATTTACATAAGCCCATCCCCTTCCATCAAAAGAAACAAGGCAATGACAAGGCTTGCTCAAAATATATACTGTTGTATTTGAGAGTGTTACTTCTCTAAAATGCACTAGAATGTTTTGTATTATTAAAAAATTTATTGTTAACGAACCCTTCAAAAGAAATCCATAGAATCATTTAAATCTCTATTTCCTCTCTAGGAAAAGCTGTTTGTTACTTAAGTTCTGGACCCGCCCCTTGATGCCATGCAAATCTGTTTTGTGCTAGCGCTTGTGATATTCGATTAAACGCATTAAATTTTAAATATTGAAGATCACACCACATTAGCACTTGGGGGTTATATCAGAAACCATGAATATTTTATAGTCCTATCCATATAAAGCTAAAATTTACATGAATTCATGTGTGCAGGGTTTACAAAGGATTGAACTGCTGCCAGAACTTTTATGACCATGTCAAAATTATTTGAAATCTATACCAATTGCTTTTCTGGGAATATTTTATGACAGTATGATAATCTTTTTGTTTTGTATTCAGCTTATATGGAGAAAGTCACTTGATATCACGCTATATATCACGCTTATTTAGTACACAAATAGAGAGCGCACTGATCAAACGTGTACATGAACATATGTCATATTGTCTGCTGAAAAACAATGCAACTGTCTCTTGAAACTTGGTAACAGTTTAAAAGATTGTTATGGTTTTTTCTTCTTCTTAGTTTGCCCCCCCCCCTTTCCTTCTTTCAATTTTGTTATTTTGACAGTTAACAGAATAAACGATTTCTATTTATTTTTATTTAGGCCTTCAAGTTTGTTGTAAAAAATTGATTAATGATTAAAACTTATATCTGATTTTCAAAGGACATATAGATCAAATGAAAATCAAAATGCGTCAGTTTTGCATTGGACGCATTACTATAGTCTTTGTTCTAATGCTGAATATCAAAGCAAGTCATTTCTTTGTCAATACATGACCTAGCTCTAGGTTCCAAAGATAAGTGTCAGAATATATCAATCTTAAACCTTGTACTGCTTAATAACGCTAAACGTTTAACAATACATTGACAACCTTGTCTTGTGTTTAAATTTCGTCCAATGAATTAACTTTTGGTATTTTTATAGATCCAATTTATGAATGAAGGTTTGAGAACACGTGTTTGGGTGATATGAGTACACTTCATCTGTTTTATCTAATGATATTGTACGTTGCATTTACAAATACTTTGGGTGAATATTGTATTATTTGCATTTCGATTGAAGTAGTCATTTTATAAAATATCCCTAATTAGATGATTATTTTAAATAACCACATCAAAGACAATAATGATACCTTTGAGTATTTTTAGGTTGGTCATCTTGCACCATTCTGAACTCTTCTTTCGACCTCCATAACTGTAGAAATCATTCCATATTCTTTTGACATTTGATCAAAGAATATTTCGAAAATAAAGAGATGAGGTATTTTTGAATTCTAAGCACCCATATTACGTTTCAATAATGAATCGGCTACGGTGTGCTCCCTCGATCAGCGCCGTTCCATTGTAACATCTCCCTGCCACAACAAGCAGTAAATTATTCGCGCCGTTTATTTTCTCTGTCCTTCATTAAAAGCAAAATGATTTGCTCATAATGTTAGACTGTGGATAATTTTAAAGGTTTTAAGAAATTATGTGAAAAGATTTCCTTTTCATAATTGGGTGGAGAGTAGTTAGTGTGAAAAACCGGAAATTATGAACCTCTCTGTAATTTCCGTGTAACAATACTGCAAATAATTTGGAGAAGTATTTCTAGTTTTGTGTTGAGATCATGTTGTAAACATTTGCATCATTGATATGACCAACCAGGAGAAAGAAATAACCGAACATGAAACTATCACTTGGTGTTTAGCTCGTTCCAGACATTTGGTTAAATGTACTCGCGTTTCGCAGAGAGTAACTGCAGATATCGTCCAGGTGAATTTTAACCACATTCTCCTAGATTCTTCCCTAGTTTCATGCTCATGCTAACAGTATATCTAACTTCTGAGTTACGTATGATACGAGACACTGATGGTGTTTATGGTAGATATTATCGTCTCGTATAATCAACACAATGGTCGCTGTGGGTAGATCAGTGGATACATGAACGTGAGCATAGACTCGTTAAGGAATTTTACAACTCACAGATTTACAAATAACATGATTCAGTTCCATTATAGAGTGAATATCATTACAATGTTTGTTTGTTTGGTTGGTATTTTTTGTTTTTGTTTTTGAGGTTTTTTTATGAAATCCAGGGAAAAGTATCAATGTGAACAGGGCATTTTTGGAGTTTTGATCCTCCAATAGAAAAAAAAAACCAACTTGCCACTGACCTGGGATGGCGATCGTTGTTTAAAGTTGCACTAGCTGTCATTTTCCGTATTAAAAACGAAACTGTAACTTTCAATCCTGGACTCTCTCTCCTGAAGTTAAGTTTTTATACGAAATTACAATGTCATATAAGTTCGGTTAGTAGTGGAAAAAATCATTAAAATGTAATTAAATAATTACGACCTACCCGCACAAAGTCGGTAATTTTTTCTTCACCTGGCATGCTCAGTGTATCATCGACCTAGCCAACTAACACGAGATTAGGAAACTTTCACTAATAATAACACTGGTGACGTAGACAAAGCTATCGGAGATGAGACGTCCTCGATTAAAGGCAGAATTCGATAACATCAGGGATGAAAAAAGTCTGTGACGAAACATTTTTAGAACAAGAACAACATAGAAGTTGCACTAGAGCGATGGGAACGGGGGGAGTTGTCAATTTACACAAAATACTTCGCACGAGTCTTTAATGTTTACATTTTTCAATACCACGTCAGCACGAGGCCTTGACATTCCATTGTATTGATTACTTGCTTGTTTGTTTTATGAAAGCGGTCCGATATCTACTGTCATTAGGTAAGGTAATCTCTTAGAATTAACTGTTGATCATAATGTGTAAAGTGGACATGAAAGAAATGTAAATGCATTTTGTAAAATTCTTTAAAAGAAATTGTTTTAAGAATCCCTTTTTGGGGCCACTTGATCAAATCATGTGGGACTACTAATGTGACATATAGCTTTAAAATGTTCATTATATATAGTCAAATCACTATTCACAGTATTACTAATGACATTTTTTCTTTTCTTCTGTGCGCCTATATATCTTTGAGCTTACAAAGCTAGATAAAACATGTTTTTACGAAGATATACTCATTGGTATTAGTACATTGTTTTGATCACGTGATTTTCTGACCCGATCTACATACGTGTCAAATGTTGTGTAAATGGTGAATGTAACGGACATTTCTCAATTTTTCCGGTTTATAAAAACGTGTCAATGTCGTCAAAAGAGTTGACTTTCGATGTAGTATAACTTTGTTTTGTAGTTTGATTGTATGTAATTTCAGATAATTAAATGAAACATAACATTCTTGTTATACCAATTTAGACAGCTAATGCAACTTTAAAATATAGACCTTTACCATTACATTTACCATGGACATCGTTAGTAGGTAAAACGAATCCTTGACGCTTTTAGCTATGTCGTTTACATTTGTAGATTTGTAATAACATTAAGTTAAGTACATGTGTTCTAGCGCCCAGAGTCGGAAAGCATAATTTCATTTACCTTGGTCCCCATAGGACAACCCACATCGATAAATATGCTAATAACAGTGATCTTATTAAAACCGTTATCTTTAACAGTTCATACAGAACCGGATTTTCGTATAATCTAGCATTCGTTTATCGTACCCTAGGTAGATGTATAAATGTTTTTATGCCATGTTTATCCTACCTGTATGTATTGTTCTTGTTTGGCAGTACCATCGAGTCGTTTTCTTGCATACGGCATGAATGACTCTGTCGAGTTTACACTGATTATTAACTTCAGCATGAAAAAGGTGCAAAAGCAATTAAAAATTAAAAAGTCCGTGTTGTTAGGAGATTAAGTCAGGCATATTGTGGATCAATTTTATTTCATCAGATACGTTTTACCTGTCCCAAGTAAACGGTTACTCGATACGGCGTTTATGGTAAAAATAGTGCGCCGATTGATCACCAAAGAGTCTGGATGTTTCTGATAACTTTCGTCAAAAATGTTATTGTCTGATAACTTTTACGTGTATGACATAACTCAAGCGGGGCTGATGTCAATTACTTTAGAAGCAAACTAACAGGGTTATTACGGCAAAATTTACAAAAGGTGGCCATATAATATTCATTGAACATCAAATATAAATCATTTTCAGGGTTTTGTATCTAAATTGTTCACATGTCATGTGAAATGAATAATCTAATTGTCGCCAAGAACAACAAATGATCGAGTTCTGCAAGATCGAGAACATTTCTCTTCCTGTAAATGCCTAAGTAAAATCTGGAGCATGCGCTTTTATTAATGTTTTGTTTTATTAAAATTCATCAGTTCTAAATTCAGTAATAAGGTATCAGATGTTGAAGTATTCATTAATTAGGAGGAAGTCTTTCAACGAATGATCACGCATTCATTCATCAAAATGTTTTCAAGATGGAAGTAACATTTTAAGTAAAATAAAAAAATCTTACGGCAATATAGAATTTCATTTCAGTGCCAAGAGTTAGCTATTAATGTGTCCGAGGGTATATGTATTTTTTTTTTCAGATTCGAACAGTAAAATTTAAAGAAAACTCGACGATTAAAAATTCTCAAGATACAAATGCAATTGTATTAACAAATTAATATTATGTTTTCATATGATTTACTCAATACTACCATATTTTAACAGCGTCCCCTACAGTCAGGGTATATACTCAGGAGAAAGGTTTGTCACTGGACTGGCTAGCATTAGTATAAATACCTACCTTGTTTATTCCTCTTATTTCAGTAGCTTTTGGTGTATAATAATGATATAGTTTCATGTAAATGTTAATTCTTGGCTTCTCTACTTTGGTTATGTTACTATATACACAGAATATGTAACACTATATGGATAGAATATTTTCTTAGAGAAAAGGAACATTTTAATCAGCAGACTTCAAAAATGAAGTTTTTGTTTGATAGCATATATTGCCATTCTTAACAGTTCTTCTTTACTGACATTTTATTTTGATTTTAGACCTATTTGTATGATTTATACTTCTACAGTTATCATTTTAGGTAGATGTAATTTTGTGTAAATTTACACAGAGGCATACATTTTGTATAAAAAAAAACAATTCAAAGGAAAACATGTTTATACTCCATTTCTAAACATAATTTCAAATTAATTTTTCTATAAGGAATCTTAATGTCTGAAAGGAAAAATGTGAAATATGAAAAATTGTGAAGAGTAAATTGAAATATTACTTCCAGTTGCTGATTTTTATGTAGTACGATATAACTATATTGTATTAACTGTATTGTAATTTCAGCTGCAGATTTCTAGGTCGGACACCATTATAGCTCCTCTGAAGGGACCCATCGTAAATGCGAAACTTAAACATTTGAAACTTAATCCATTGGAGAGATATGCCAGCGTACACAATCCTTTATCCAGTTCAAAAACTGCCGAGAAGAAATCCAAGACCGGCATGCATACCCCAAGGAACGTGAGCATCCCAGGGGGTAGAGCATATACGTCACATGAAGAGGACTTCTGTATACAGGGGCAAACAGGTGCTGGTGTGAGGAGAAGGGCCATGTACTCTAGTGCGACTTCCTGGAAGGAAAAGAGTGACTTTGACAGAATCAAAGCTTCGCAGTCTTCATCTCCAGTCCTTTACAACAGAAACCCTGCTTCTCCTATTGCATCAAATCCCAGCGAGAGCTACGTCATCACTTCTCAGTCTAGCGATTGTAACACCAAAGACAATGTAGATAAAGACGTACAAGATAGTGACAAAGAAAATCTTCCGCAAAGGTCAAAATCAGAATCTGTTTCTTACCAAGCTGACTCCACTATAGATAGGGCGACGAGTAGAGCCAGCGAAAAGGACATTAATAAAAATGTTAACTTTCTACATCTAGATCAAAAGTCATTACAACGAAATTCAGCCGAGAAAAGGAGTACCCATCGTAAGGGTTTCGGTATCCATAGAGGTAAATGGCAAACCTCCTTGCCGCAGACTAGTTAGAGCTCGGAATTCTGTCCTCACATTCTGAGAGAGGGGAATGAAAGGTGTATATCGGCGAGATCCCCACGTATTGAAATTCAGTTGCAAAAACTCACCCTGCTTTCTAACCATAGAACAATGGGGCATTTCTAATAAGCATTATAATACTGATTGGACATGTATTGTACTTACATTTTGATAAATCCGTCTGTTTTGTGTGCTATTGTATTGCTTGTATGTATGTTTTGTGTGCTATTGTATTGCTTGTATGTCTGTTTTTGGTATTACAATTGCTTACTTTAATAGATACCTTCAAAGAATTCAATGAAAAGCAGTTGTGTTTTTGATTTATTATCTTGTTTGTTTATCTGATAAAACCATTTCCCGAAAAAACCCCAAAAATGCATGAATCTTAAGTTGACAAATAAACAAAAAAAAAGGGGGCGGGGGGATTTCCCCTGCAGTGTTAGTAACGGTAATCGGGACTTTCGAGTGTTTTAAATCTATACAAGAAGGAATATTGTGCCAAAATATTTATATTGATTTTTTTTGATTTTGCTATAGGTGTATGAAGGTGTCACTTCAATGCATGAATGTCAAATAACACTGGATGATGATCATTTGGAACTAAATGAATTCAGTATTATCAACGAGAAAGTTAATCCATTGTTAAAACAACAAGTTTACACTACATATATGACAATAATGATTAACTTTTTTATTTAGATATACGTATAATCGTTATTCTACAGTATTCATTTAAGCATTGATCAGAAATTGCCTTGTCTTTAGTTGCCAAACATGTATTTCGATGACCGATATTTATCTGTGATATATTTTATACAGCCCAATATTAAGACTTAAGTAAAAGCAACTGTAAACACAATATTGTCATGTAGATTTCTATTCATTATTTGCTGTGTTGCGCGTCGCATGAGCACGTCATACGTTTATGTTTCAACTTGTACACTATTTGACATTGTTTTAATGTATTAAAAGTTGACATTAATTGTGCTTTTCTTGCTTCGTTTACATACCAGCTTTTTATAACGTTTTTATGCAGTGATTAAATTTAAAGATTTAATATTGAAATAAAATATAGTGATTTAGATTTAGGTTACAAAGGGTAGGAGAGGAATAATATAACGAAATATCTTCAACGACTTGTGTACGTTAAAACTGGAAATACTTCAGTGATGCAGGTATACGTTGATCAATCCTACTATTATACCCACTTGGAAAAGGAAGAAATATTATCATATGTCTCGCTGTTTTGGGAATTTGCTAACGGTTTAGAATGTAATGTTGTAACTTAGGTTTCTTAAACAGTGATATGTGTGTTTAAAACGGAGATGCATCATATATAGATATGAACTCCGTTTATGTGATTTGATTGTGTAATACATATAAATTCATTATTTCGTTGAATATAATGGAAGATACAGAAAACCTAAAGTTTCTTCTTTTAATTTAGCAACATTGTTTTAAATTATTATCTTCTTAATTGTGTCTGAGATGAAAATAAAATCAGGTCGGTTCTCTTAATATCGGAAAATTCTCTTATCT
Organism: Pteria penguin; assembly: GCA_035048485.1. Lineage (NCBI taxonomy): Eukaryota > Metazoa > Mollusca > Bivalvia > Pterioida > Pteriidae > Pteria > Pteria penguin. The sequence continues at coordinate 22,933,124 of CM068581.1, forward strand.
TTTCTATGAAATATGATTACTTTGCCAGCCTTCATTTGTAACTGTTCCATCGTGATTTTAATCCAATATTTTTCCTGGGAAAAAAATCGAGGCAAATTTAATGAACACTTTGTATCCTGTTGTCAAAGTTTGGGCAATTTATGGAACTTAAACCGAACATTTTATTAGCTTTCGTAATCTTATTTCACTCGACAGCAGGCTCGTATGAATACGTTCTACAGAAATGTCATAACATAATACAATAACCAAATAGTATTCAGACTCACTCTTGAAATTGTACATTGTCGGATAACATGATCTCTTGTTCTTGGTCGACCGCATCTGTCGAATGGGAGTTCTTTAATTTGTTATGCAGAAATATCAGGCTTGTTTAATTGCTGATTTACTTAATATAAAATTAATAAGAATAAAAGAGTGAAATGATAGCTGCATTTTAGGATGGGAATCCATCTGCGATAAAGGAAAAAGTATAGAAGTTCGGTTGTGGCGTCAAATGCAGATAACCTTTTTTTCCTAAAAGTGTTATTTTCATTATATGAAAGAACCCATGTAAAAGATATAAAGAAGTACTGACGGTCCATAACGATGGAATATTCAATCATTTGAGTATCATTCACATATGCTGTGTATTTTTCGCAAATTTTAACAAAAATTAGATAGAAGCCTTTCCTGGTATTAGATTTTTACATCATTATTTTCTATCCACGAAGTGCCTTTTGTCCTATCACCACTAGAATTAGCGAGGGAAATTCAATTAAGAAGAGAAATTATAATTATAATGGTTTTACGTCATCAAATCGGTGAATTATGCGCGCAGTCGGTTGTATTTCTCATTGCCTCTCGCGCAAACTCATCTGGCGCTAAGATTTTATTTCCAACGCGGTCTGTGGTTTGCGGTCTTGCGCGTGCATGTTCTGTTTCCAAAAGTAAAGAATTACAGAAACCGCATTGTAACGTAATCGTTGATGATGATGATTTTGGCAATCAAAAATAAACCCAAATGGTATTAAAAACCATTGCCTTAAAATGTTTTCTGACTTTTCCAAGCTATATTTTGCATCCAAATGTCTCCTGTACTTTGATCCCTAGTTTCTTGAAATAAAATATCATTCATTCAGCTGAAAAATAATACATGTTTCTCATTTCCGCAATGAATCTCAAGTAAGACAAAAGGAAGATAAAATAATATACACGAAATCAAAGACTCTCTTTGTTCCTGGTTTATTTGAAGCTAGCTACAGCAGAATTTTTATTTCATTAAAAAGGCAAAACCACTCCCATTGTGAACAAAAAAGACAATAGATTTCGATTCAAGAAGAAATTACATGACCGGGGGGTATACGATTAGTTATTGTGGCTTTCGACGTAATAATTATGTGTTAGTATCGGAGGAAAAGCATGGCTGTGACATTAAGTCACCATTACGACCTTCCTATCACCATGGTCACCGAGTTCGCAGACTTTCCACCGCAATATTAACGACAATCTTCCGTAATAGAATCCTTGTGTTTTCGCGTCGAGGAAACACTTAACAGTATAATTTCTCTAATTTAAAGACAAATTACACGTAACGAAATGAAAAAGAAGATACTTGATTTTATTTTTTCTCCGGCTATCCATGTAAAATTGAGTTCATCGGTCGGTTATTTTTAAGATACAGGAAAAGCGAACCACAAATGACGCCATCTGTAGTTACGGAGGTATGCTCCCGAGGGTTTACCGATTCGATGTATTCATTGGGGTTAATGTATGAAATCTTCTATATATCTTTATACTGAATGATTGACTGATTTTTGTTTAACGTCACACCACAAATATTTCACGCTATACATCTTTATAAGAAATACTTTTGTCATGTACATCTATATAAGTACAACAGTTAGCAAAAGATAAATTATTATCGTTGATCTTATCTTCAACGAAGAATATTTCTTGGGTTTCACGACGGACTAGTAAACAGTAATGTAACATTCTTATATAAGATTTAAAAAGAAATTAAAATTTTAAGAAATGATGACGGAAACAGTAGCTGTTAGAACAGATAATTTTTCAGTTATATGACAACGGATTGGTAAACAAAAACATTTCTTTGAGGTAAAATATGAGGTGAAATAAAATTACCATGAACATAAGGGATTTGTACTCTAGCATTTAATGAATTACTGAATTTCTCTCTGTATGACACCAATTTCATTATGCTCTATCGCGTTATGACTTTTTGTGAGCCTTGTCTTCGATAATTCATCAAAGGTTCACTCTAAAAGACTGACAATATTCTAAGGATATTAACACAAATAAAACAACAATGAACTTTGTGCTACTCTCTGAGCTGTTCAAAAAATGCATGTCTTGTTATAAAATACCTCTAATATTACGTATGTTGTATGTGTGGTGTTAATATTGATTGTTTATTAACAGGATCGTGTCTTGCCAATAATGCTTAAGCTCAGCTGGATAACCGAGGCATTCCGAATGAACCGAGAATGGCACATTCGTAAAGCCCTTGTACCCGGCTAAGTTTATTAACTGGATCGGGATACTTGCGATGTTGTCATACATCTACTTTCCCCTCCGAGCTTTAAACTAAGTACTGTGTTTAAAAGAGGAACGTCATTCAAGTAAACATTAATGTGATATTGCTTGTATTTCATATGACTTCGGCATGAAGTATCCAAAATTTTCTTGAAGTTTGTCATTTAAAGCGACAATTCATTATTTGTAAAACGTATCTTAAACTCAGTTTTCTATTTTACATTCTATTCAGTTAAAACAAAATACATGGTGGTAACACTGTACAAGTTTTTTTGTACGCCCAGCATGAGGGATATCGCGATCTATGTGTCTGGCCATCCTTTTGTACGCCTAGCATGGCGGATATTGCGATCTATGTGATCTATGTGCCAACAGAATGTTTTAGTCAACGGCCACTCGCTTAAGAATTCCTGCCGCATACATTCGTTTTGTATGTAAAGTTGGTGGTCTATATCTCTTAACAATTTGTTGTGTATTATTATCGAACTAGATCTATGAGAGATTACCAATATCTTAAACATTGTGGCGCAATACAGATTTGACCCTCATCCCATATGCCACCAGATATCAAAACCGTCTCTGTCCAGTATAGGTTCTGATTAGACTCATTATACATGTAAATGAATATATACACATACATAGTCAATTTGTTTACATCAATCAATTTTGAACGCTGAAACAAAGATGATTATTGTCAAGATAATGATTTACCTCGTGACGGAATATCACATAAAATATCGATAACTTGATTGACACTGTGTCACATATTGAATTCATTCTACAGTCTATGTTAATTAAATAATTATATAAAACAATTTGTACTTACATCTGTTTCAGTTATTGTCAACATAAAATATTGACAACGTTTCATTCATAGCTAAATATATCCTGAAACCTGCTGATTGTCCTATTTATTTTAATCAAACATAATGCCACAGAATTGAATATACATTTATGTTAATTTCTATTATTGTCAAAACAAAATTAAAACATAGAGCGTTAAACAGCTATCACAAACTTGACTTTGAATTTATGTTTTGTACTTCGCCCTATTGCATAATGAGATAGTGAAATGATTTCACTTGCAGACAGCGGATTGCATTATTGATGGAAGCCTGTCAGGATTGCATATTATTTGTCATGCTCTTGTTTACCCCCGCCATATTTCATTTATGAAATTGACACTCTTAGTATCGTAATGCATAATTCGTGCATCAGCCATTTTGGTCGAGGTACATCATCTATATTTTAAGGCGCATTCAAATCATCATAATGTTTTATATCGCCACAAGTCCCATTTGTTTTATTTATAAGTTAATCCTAGAGACATGAAATAGGTGACATTAAGTTATAATTACTTAAAAATCTTACTTTTATTCATTGATGGATCCAGGTAAGATGCATAAGGTATTGTATTGGACAATCGGTCCCCGTCAGGTTCAAAATTTACGACGAAAAAACATCTTTGTGCAATTACGAGATCGAAACCATAACCATTTTTCTGGGTGGACACTAAGCATTTTTAGTTGACAAAGCTTCTTTAAGATTCCTGGATCTGCCAATGTCGCTTCATTATGTGAATTCGATTTCAAATAAATTCAAACGATATAAATATTTGATTTTTGATTTGCAGATTGCTAAAGGTAAATTTAAGGATATGAATTAAACGATAAGCTTGCATTGTTATGTCACGTTATGCCCCGATCCCGCTGATTGGGGTGGTAAAAATAATACTATCATCATAAAATTGCTTTTTAAATTATTTAGAAAATATGGTTTTTACAATTTCGTTCTACCTTGTTCATCTGTTGGAGCATATGTGTTATATGATTCTATAATAGTATGGCATATGACATACTTCATAGTGCTGTCAATGATTATTACGTAATAATATTGTGGTGATTGAGACATCAAACTATTATCTAACGTCATGTATATCTAAGGGGTTTTTAAATAAAAACTATTACACCATTCAAAAGACTACTTGACAAGTTAATTGAACTGTTTTTACATTATAAGAATTTCTTCTTGACCTTTGTACTTCTTTACAGTATTTCACCTGGAACCTTTGAGTATACTTTCACTGTGTGTGTGAACTTTATCCTACCCTTATCGCTAAGATTCCTCTTATCCATCAAAAGACTACCCCAGTTCCTACAAAGAAACAATTGATACCCTGAACATAAGTTTTGTCCACTGACCACCTGAGGTTAAAGGTCTCGCGCCGAAAGGTTAAAGGGCTTCGGCCAAATGTTGGCTCTCTTGCGGTCAGTACGCCTCGCCTAGCTTGACGTTTCCTTCGAAATATCTTTTTATTGTTGGCTTATTGCATTTTATACTGGTATAGCGGTCATCTATTTCATATCACGTCAAGCCAAGGAGATTGGTCTGATTATATTTGCAAGAAAATGATTACCTCCCGTCCATCTGCAGATACGGCGCACGCGTTATACTCCCTCCCTCGGCTAAGTTCTTTTGAAGGGGGTCAAAAAAGTCAAACCTGAAATGGACTTTGTCCTCGTAAGTGTTTTATGTTCTTGAATTATTAAGACTGGTATGAAAAGACTTGACCAGTGGTCAGTTATCTTTATCCTAAGGTTGAACTTGTCAACTATGCAAGGCCATACCTTCCTAACCTTTTTTGTTATATTGGAGACCTTAAAATCTGTCAGGGTATTTTTCAACCATATGCACAAAACTGTATGCGAGACATGCTACGAAGACGGTCTGCATATAAATCTAAATAAATCATTTCTACAAATAAGTTTTTCTTGTTTCATATTTATGAAATGTAACATATGACATACAGAGACAGATGTTCCCAGATATAATCATGTTACAGATTATATTTGCTTTCTGATTATGTCATAATTTTTAATTCATTTTTATCGCTTAAGTTTCGTTTATTTTCTTATAAACGTTCTTGCTTTTCTTTGGTATATTAAATATGACTAAATATGTTTTATTTGGTTTTGAATGCATGGATGACGATTTGATGTCTTGTATAAACTGATGTTCCATTGATATATCAATAATTCGTATATACAATGTATATGTATGTAACAAGTCTGTGTAGAATCATTAATGAATCCGTTGCATGGAGTCTATAACGAGAACTGATTTACTCAAGTATACTTAGCTATCTTAAAAACATTTTCACATATGTGGTAGAACAAGTGTTAAGTAGGTAACACACAAAATCGAAAAACACTGTTTACAGTCGACAGATACACTGGCATGCCTTTCTCATTCTCCCATCAGATACACTGGCATGCCTTTCTCATTTTCCCATCAGATACACTGGCATGCCTTTCTCATTCTCCCATCAGATACACTGGCATGCCTTTCTCATTATCCCATCAGATACACTGGCATGCATTTCTCATTGTCCCATCAGATACACTGGCATGTCTTTCTCATTGTCCCATCAGATACACCGACATGCCTTTTTCATTATCCCATCAGATACACTGGCATGCCTTTCTCATTATCCCATCAGATACACTGGCATGCCTTTCTCATTATCCCATCAGATACACTGGCATGCCTTTCTCATTGTCCCATCAGATACACCGACATGCCTTTTTCATTATCCCATCAGATACACTGGCATGCCTTTCTCATTATCCCATCAGATACACTGGCATGTCTTTCTCATTGTCCCATCAGATACACCGATATGCCTTTCTCATTTTATTCCAATAGTTACACTGGCATACCTTTCTGATTCCATCAGACACACTGGCATGCCTTTCTCATTATTCTATCAGATACACTGCAATGCCTTTTTCATTATTCTATCAGATACACCGACATGCCTTTCTCATTATCTCATCAGATACACTGACATGCCTTTCTCGTTATCCCTTCAGATACACTGGCATGCCTTTCTCGTTATCCTATCAGATACACTGGCATGCCTTTCTTATTATCCCATCCGATACACTGACACGCCTTTCTCATTATTACATCAGATAAACTGCGATGCCTTTCTCATTATTTCATCAGACACTGGCATGCCTTTCTCATTACATTATCAGATATACTGGCATACCTTTCTCATTATTCCATCAGATACACTGGCATGCCTATCTCATTATCCCATCAGATACACTGACATGCCTTTCTCATTCTCCCATCAGATACACTGGCATGCCTTTCTCATTATCCCATCAGATACACTGGCATGCCTTTCTCATTATCCTATCAGATACACTGACATGCCTTTCTCATTATCCTATCAGATACACTGACATGCCTTTCTCATTCTTCCATCAGATACACTGGCATGCCTTTCTCATTATCCCATCAGATACACTGGCATGCCTTTCTCATTGTCCCATCAGATACACCGACATGCCTTTCTCATTATCCCATCAGATACACTGGCATGCCTTTGTCATTATCTCATCAGATACACTGGCATGTCTTTCTCATTGTCCCATCAGATACACCGACATGCCTTTCTCATTATTCCAATAGTTACACTGGCATACCTTTCTGATTCCATCAGACACACTGGCATGCCTTTCTCATCATTCTATCAGATACACTGCAATGTCTTTTTCATTATTCTATCAGATACACCGACATGCCTTTCTCATTATCTCATCAGATACACTGACATGCCTTTCTCGTTATCCCTTCAGATATACTGGCATGCCTTTCTCATTATTCCATCAGATACACTGGCATGTCTTTCTTATTATCTCATCAGATACACTGGTATGCCTTTCTCATTATTACATCAGATAAACTGCGATGCCTTTCTCATTATTTCATCAGACACTGGCATGCCTTTCTCATTACATTATCAGATATACTGGCATACCTTTCTCATTATTCCATCAGATACACTGGCATGCCTGTTTCATTATCCTATCAGATACACTGACATGCCTTTCTCATTATCCCATCAGATACACTGGCATGCCTTTCTCATTATTCTATTACATATGATGGCATGCCTTTCTCATCATTCCATCAAATACACTGGCATGCCTTTCTCATTATCCCATCAGATACACTGACATTCCTTTCTTATTCTATCAGATACACTGGCATACCTTTCTCATTATCCCATCAGATACACTGGCATGCCTTTCTCATTATTCTATTACATATAATGGCATGCCTTTCTCATTATGCTATCAGATACATTGGCATGCTTTTCTCACAATTCCATCAAAAACATTTGAATGCCTTTCTCATTCTCCCATCAGATACACTAGCATGTCTTCTCATTATCCCATCAGATACACTGGCATGTCTTTTTCATCCCATCAGATACACTGGCATGTCTTTCTCATCCCATCAGATACACAGGCATTCCTGTTTTATTATACCATCAGATACACTAGCATTCCTGTTTCATTATCCCATCAGATACTCTGGCATGTCTTTTACATCATTCAATCAAATACACTGGCATGCTTTCTCATTTTTCCATCAGATACACTGGAATGCCTTTCTCATTCCATCAGGGGCACTGTCATGCCTTTTCTCATTATTCCATCAATTACACTGGCATACCTTACTCATTATCCCATCAGATGCTCTAGCATACCTCTCTCATTGTCCCATCAGATACACTGGCATGCCTTTCTCATTAACCCATCAGATACACTGGCATGCCTTTCTCATTAACCCATCAGATACACTGGCATGCCTTTTTCATTATCCCATCAGATACACTGGCATGCCTTACTCATTATCCCATCAGATACACTGGCATGCCTTTCTCATTAACCCATCAGATACACTGGCATTGCTTTCTCATTATCCCATTAGATACACTGGCATGCCTTTCTCATTATCCCATCAGATACACTGGCATGCCTATGTCAATATCCTATCAGATACACAGGCATGCCTTTCTCATTATCCCATTAGATACTCTGGCATGCCTTCCTCGTTTTCCTATCGGATACACTAGCATGTCTTACTGATTATCCCAACAGATACACTGGCATGCCTTTCCCATTATGCCCTCAGATACACTGGAATGCCTTTCGCATTATTCCATCAAATACACTGGCTTACCTTTCTTATTATTCCATCAGATACACTGGCATTTCTTACTCATTATCCCATCAGATATCCTGACATACCTTTCTCGTTGTCCCATCAGATACACTGGTATGCCTTTTTCATTATCTCATCAGATATATTGAAATGCCTTTCTCATTGTTGCTACAGATACAATGACATGCTTTTCTCATAATATTGACAGATACACTATCATGCCATTCTCATTGTCCCGACAGATAGACTGACATGCCTTTCTCATTGTCCTAATACACGACACTAAATACACTGACATGCCTTTTTTATATCCTGACAGATATGGTATTATGTTTATATTCATTATCCTAATGGATACACTGATATGGCTTTCTCATTGTCCCAACAAATACAAGGAGAGACTTTTCTCATTACCCCAAAAGACATTGGCATACCTTTCTCATTATCTTGACAAACACACTGACATGCCTTTCTCGTTATCTCGACAGAAAAACTGGTGTACCTTTCTCGTTGTTTCAACAAATACGCTGAAATTTCTATCTCAGATGTCCCAAAAGATGCAGTAGCATGCCTTTCTCATTGTCCCAACAGATACACTATTATACCTTTACTTATATCCGGACATATACACTGAAACACCCTTTTCGGTTGTCCTAACAAATACACTGTCATGTTTTTCTCGGCTTTCCTGACAGATACAATGCCATGCCTCTCTCATTTGTCCTGACCGAGAATCGAACACAAATTTAAGAGAGGCGGACTTTTCAGAGTATCACTTTATCCATTCGGTTACCAAACCTCTTCTATTATAAACATTTAGTATCGAGATAGATTTTTCTCCATCTATGATGCCAATATGTTATGTGATATTGGGCCCCTCTACAGCCTTATACAGACGTTTACGTGAACGTTGCACGCTAACAGGGCGGTGTGGTCAAATGACGGGCCTTGTTGAAGCCTCCTTCAGAGAAGACATAGTCCTGAACCTCGTACCATCTGACTGCTAGTTGGGACTCCTACAGATGAAGGATCTGAGCTTGCTTCCAGACCGGCAGAGCACTGTTTCCTCCTTTTTAAAACCATGATGATTTTCTGCATTACCATACGTATTTATATATTTTTATGACCTCTCAACTTGAGACACTTGTTGACCCTTGATCTTTAAATGGAGGAATATTTATATTTCTTAATGTGTGCCCTTTAATTTTTCTGCTGTTGCGATGAGTGGGAAAGTGGGCACGTAAACCGGTTAATCACACCAAGTGATTGACTTTTGTCATATTAAATGACCGTCCTAAGTCGGTATCGTAACTGTACTCTAATCAAATACTTTTGTGGTGTCCTTATTTATTTTTTTTTTATATATATAACATTAAATACTATATATTTTCGTGGTAACTTTTGTCATATGGCTGAGGCAGTAATTTTTCTTTCTTCCTTTACAGAATGTAATATACGGAAATGAATAGATCTGTACATTAAATAAAAACAAATTTGGGACACCGTTTACAGCATTCGGTTTCGGTCGTGTTTAGGGTTTATTGGATGATATCCATGATGACACAAATATCATGTTGCTGGTCATCATTTGATCAAAAATCTTTTATGAGTCACAAATGTGCCCTAGTCACCATAATCTATTTGACCATTTATAAATTCTACCTGTCGAAATGGACGGAGAAACAAATTATCAAAAGGTCGTGACCTCAGAATATGTTGAGGTCATCTAAAATTCCCACATATAGGGTATTGTATAGAAGTGTTTTACTGCAGTAACCGGATATGTCGTTGGTGCAGTTTAATGCGCTGTAAGGTTTTGTCAAAATGTTGCCCCGAAATTGACATCCCTTCGGCCAGGTTACGGCTGTGGTGACCGTTCAAATGACCACGGAAAATCACAATAGAAAATAAGTGAATGGTCCTTCATTTTACTCTTGAATGTGGTTAAAGTGCTAGTTATATTTCTACAAAGAGGACAACAAAAGCATGTTTGGTGAGAAAAACATTTGACATGGGGGCTTGACCTGGATGAACTCTGGTCTTTTAAACTTTCGATTTTGCTTTGGCAAATGATTTCTGTAAATAGGCTATAGATCATTGATGTATTCAAGTGGATTATATCACATTATTTCTATAATTTCATTTACCAAAATTGACAATGTAAATTGTAATATGGATATATTTATATGACATTATATTATATCAGCATTTACAAGATTGTAAATTTATATTTTTCATAAAACCGATTTTCCAATGTCTGTTCAGCGGGAAAAGATCGCAACAACTCATATTTTCACAGCAGGTATACGTAGTTCCGTCTTTAGGGAAGAACATTCTCCTAAAACTGAAACTTAAAACTGAAATGAAATACTCACTAAGACTACTTAAATCACATTTTATATTTCATTTACATCTTACAGTATTTGCAATAATCCATAGGACACGAATAGTGTAGTTTTCTTACAAATTTGTCAATAAAACATACTTTAGAACTGTTTATGTTCAATCAGTAAAGATTATACACACACACACACACACACACACACACACACACACACACACACACACACACATATATATATATATATATATATATATATATATATATATATATATATATATATATATATATATATATACAGAGAGAAAGAGAGAGTCAAAATGAATAATGCAAATTTGAGATTCTTGTTGTTTCGAGGAAAGCACGTATCTCCTGTCGGATTACAACACATTTGCCAGTCTGTATCAACACATTTGCCAGTCGGTATCAATTTGCCAATCTGTATCAAGACATTTGCCAGTCTGTACCAACACATTTGCCAGTCTGTATCATTAAGATGTAAATAAAGACAAACAACAATTATTACTTAATTACTTAGTATTAATTAATAATGTAAAACTTTCAACAAACCTTGGGAAATATCTTTGTCTTGTAAACAGAGGTCCATCTGATACTTATATGTAGTGCAGTTCTTAAGAATGTATAGATATAAGTGTGTTTATGTTTATGTGTATATTTATGTATACATTTGTTAAGTGTGCAGATATGTCTTCTTTTGCAATAATTTCACTGTTTTTTCCCTCATCTCATGTATATACATGTATACCTATATCTATATATTTTATTCTTCTTTTCTTTTCCCATATATTCATATATGCATATATACATATACATATACATACATATATATATATATATATATATGTTTTATCTATATGCTGTATGGCATTTTAATAAATTGAATTGAAATTGAATACTGAGAAGAGGAGATACCTGTTAGTAGGATAAGCGATCTACGTGTAATCTATTCAGTGTCATTCTACTACAGGTGAAGTAGTCAAACTTGAATAAAAATATCATCAATAGATTTGGCATATTTTAGTGTATTAGAATTTGTATTTAGTATAACTTCCTGTTTCAATATACCTTAATATTTCAAATTCTTAACTTATATTCTGTAGTCCTTATATCGCATTTAAATCTAGACTTGAGATGGTGAATCCTTGAGATTACTTAAAAAATAAGAACTGCACAGCCATTCATTAATTTTCGATCGTTACAAATCTTTACAGTAAAATATACCTAAATGATATGTAACATTAGAATGAACGTTACTCAGCTTTCCTGTTAACATCGTTCATTCGTTGGTTTCACTGGATAAAGTCTGTGAAAGAAAAATGTGAATGTAGTGCGCGGTTTTTGTTTTTGTTTTGTTTTGGGGTTTTTTTTTGGGGGGGGGGTGTTTTTTTTTATGGGGGGACTTTTTTTTAACTTATTTATACATTGATCTTCCTTTGGAATATATTGTTTGTGTAATTAGAATTTCATACACTGAAACCAAAAAGCACTTTTTGCCAGAATAAATCTTTTCAGGTTACTTTATTCACAATATTAAACCAAGACCATTCTGTCATTACTTGTATGTTTCATGTTCTTGATGCGTTGCAAAATGCCTATTTTATTTTTGTGAGTAGAATTCATTCGCCGAGAGCTTATCAGTGTACTAAATTGAAATCGAACGTGTGACGATAACGTTTTAAGAAGTTGTATATGCTTATCGTGAAAAAAAAAAATGAAAACGGTGACGTTTCAAAGAAATAGATAAATAAAGAATAAAGACAAAACTGTTGTTATTCCTCAGTAAAACGAAGAACAGCTGATATTCTTAATTATGAGTAAATGTAAATGGTTTTATTTCTACGTCTCTGAGAATCGAGACTATATATAATTAATTTTTATACGAGACTACAACTGTATTAACAGTAATTATACTAGTATCATTCAAGACACCACAAGTCCTCTACATTTTTTTTTCTATATTTAGATTTTTCCAGTAAAGATAACTTATGGGTAATAACAAACTCGAGATAACATTTAATTTATCTTCAGTTACATTGGAGTCTGAATGCTCCTATCTGATTCACTAAACTGTACGTACAAGGTTTTAAATTCAGCCTTTCCAATTTGTTTGATCCGTAATGTAAAGTGAGTAGGCAATGAATTTTAGGAATTTAATTACCAGGATGTACAGTTTCTGCACAAATTTCCCACACTTCAATATAATACTGCAGATTATCACGTGATATGATTATCCAATGGAACTGCAGAAATCCATATGTGGCGTGCATTATGGAACGGTCAAGCGAGACCTTTAACCTGGTGTTTTATAGTTCGAATTTAATTTTCCCATACATCTTCGGACATCTTTTATCTCTGAGTTTAAATCTTCCTGTCAACACTATGTTGACCACTGCTTCGTCACTAATAAAAGAAATGCAATTATAAGCTCACGTACACTTCGACTGTCATATTCCAATGACGCTCGAATTTCAAAAAGATTGAACTTTTTCGCATTTGATTGCTACAGTTTCAGAATACCTCCGGTCATCTTTCCTTAAAAATTATGCGAAGAAGTCAGATATGTTAACTTCTGTACAATTGAAGTTGACCATCTGATCTTTTTATGTGCAAAGCGCTCTTTAAATATTTTGAACACGTGCGACCTTAAGACATAAAACACGACTATTTAGAATTATCGCTTTATAATAATTATGTTTTAATATATATTCGATTATAAGATGTTTGATTTTTCAAATAGAGATATTTAGAAATAATTTGTTAAGGAATTAAGTAAGCGAGATGAAGTAATTAAATGGAATAAACGTTTTGAAATTTAAAAAAAAAAATAATGATAATAATAATAAATAAATAAAAATACTGTCGGTATCTGTATTATAATTATATATATATATATATATATTATATATATATATATATATATATATATATATATATATATATATATATATATATATATATATATATCCATTTCTTTTCCTTTTAAAGCAATTCTCTTAAAATTCACTTAGTAATACAATAAAGAATAGATTACTTAATGCGGATTTTTTCTTGAATATTTTAATATTTCAACAATCCAAACACTCGTTTTAAATATAAGAAACATAAATTTTAGAATTCTTTGCAATTAAATAAACATATGGTCACACTAAAATGCAAAAATATAGAGACATAAATTCCATTAACACACTCAATGTTCGAAATGAATCTGGAATTGAATATTAATGCGACAATAATTAATGACGCTTGTCAAAATATTCATAAGACCATCATCCTATACATCTTGGTAATAGATATAGGAGCTTGTGCTGACATTCTAATACACAATCTCACTCCTAACACAAGTTTTTTGTGTGTGAGTTATTACATAACGAGTCATATAGGCAATTATTATTTCTATGAAATCAAGATCATAAAATCTTATTTAAGTATACGTTTCACACTTCTAGGCTAATAATCTGGATTGTGATTTATTGAATAAGACAAGGAGAACAAGAATATGAAACAGAGAAAACGAAAGATATCAATATCTTTGAGGTTCTCCAAACAATGGACCATGATGGACCATTCACGGCTCAAAATAAGAGGTGAGCTCCGGCTTCCGGGAGAAGCAAGGACAACTGCTTGCATAAAGCAAATATTACATTGCTCCCCAGCACTATCACCTTGCAATGAAATGAAATGTGGACTCTTTAAAACAAATTCGCTCCTTTACTTAGGAAACAGTTTCACACATACCCCACCGAAGATCTCGCTTTATTGTCACAACTAAAAAACAAACACCCGGAACAAAGATAAAAAAAAAAGTGTTATTCAATTTTGCAAAATAGAAAACAATTAAACTACTACGAGGAGATTACATTCAGTGCAACGCCCTTAAACAATTGCTGCGGTTACAATATGCGACGATCTATGAAATATAAGGAAGAAAGTGATATTTGCCCGAGAGGCAGAGGAAACTCGATTATCCTCCCGGGTTCCCGCAGGACCAACAGTTCAGAGGGAAATAGACACGTGTCATCTATGTCAATTTCAATCCATCAGGCCTTAGCACAGGGCACATCGCCGATTAACGATGACATTATATACAGTGAGGGATAAAATGAAATGAATTATATTGCGCTCGAAAATACTAATAGAAAGATGGAAGGACTCATATTCAATTATAAAACATCTCATTGCAGAGGGAAGGCAAATAAATTACATTATCTTCATGTATAAAAATGTTAGATGCATTGGCTTTTCTATTATTGCAGCAAGTACAAATTAAAAGAGATATGGAATGTTTCCAGTTTTATGCTGTGGATGTTTAAATATCGAGTTGTTTTTTGTTTTTGTTTTTGTTTTTTTATTTATTTATTTTTGTTTTTGAATTTATTTGCTGTTGTGAAAAAAAGAATTTTATGATCATTAAAAGACCCTAATTCATACCGAAACATATTAAACACCTTAACTTAACACAAGTTCTGCGAGCAAAGTTTGTAAATACATATATATTATTTACTTGAAACCAATTAACATGTATATAATTTCTCTTTTGTCCCCAGTTACACTCCACGCATCCATATATCACATATGATAATTAATAGGAATCAGAATAGACTGTCTTCGTTAGCAGATATACAGCGACATGGAACACTTCAACCCGTTGAACAAAAGGAGTCAGTTTTGGCATATGGGGGAAGAATGTTTCTCATTTGAAACTCACAAACTTTGAAAATGATGTCCGAACTTTGCCCTATACGCTACAAGCTAGACACTTTAATACGTCAAGCAAATTAGAGAGGAAATTTATGACCTCTTAAAGTGACCAACCGCGCCAAGGGAGTGGATATTATGCTTGCCTCCATCATTACAGACACTAAAGATACACTATTAATCACTATAAAATGTGATGGACCATGAATCGGCCATCCTATACAAAATATGGACGCTAAAGCGTCAAAAACTTGTAAAGAAAGAAATGGAACTGACCAACGGTCATTTAGTATTAAATGTACAATAGCTACGCGATAAATAGATGCTAACTGACCATAGTTATGGCTCAACAAATAGAGTTGGTGAAATATGGGAAACATTATCTTGCCATGCATCATTTCACTATCAGGGAAATGATAAAGTTCTGTCCGCAGTGTTTCAAGAAATGGTCATCTGACACTTCAGGTGTCGGTTGAATTCCACAGGAAGTAGAATGTAAAACGTCGAATAAATGAATAATAATGACATAACATTTATAACTCTTGCAAAGAACTCTTGCGTCTTGGAAATGAACTATTACCGAAAATAAATATTTATGAAGTATCTAGCCGTGCTATTGCAAAACATGCACATAAGTCATTTGTAACAAGTACTGCAAAAACAACAATGCAATTTTACAACATTAATTTTCCTACCTGAATGGAGTTTCTTTCTCCTTGTCATAGATGTTTACACAGAACTGGTTGTCAAAATTTGAATAAAGAGTAATTAGGGTAATAAAGACATAACGAACACCTGTTCTAATTTTAAATTCTTACATAGTAATGCGAAATAAAGAAAAAATTAAATGCAATTGAGAAGCATTTGAATCGACTAGAGGTCACGCTCCGTGCCTGGGACCTCGCCGAAATATGCAATAGATTTCACGGTGTGTCGTTATAAAGTGACACAATGACGGAAGTCAAGATGTGTACAGAATCTATAATGATCTCAGAGGGTTATTGACAATATACATTAACCTTTGTTGTTATCCTTTGGCGATGGTCAAGGGTATGTCTGTGCTATTTATAGATTGTATGGTCTAAGGTATGTCTGTGCTTTATGCAGATGGTATAGTCAAGGGTTTGTCTGTGCTCTGTACAGTGTATGGTCAAGGGTATATCTGTGCTCTATACATCTATACAGATTGTATGGTTAAGGGTATGTCTGTGCTCTGTACAGATTGTATGGTCAAGGGTGTATCTGTGATCTATACAGATTACAGAGTCAAGGGTATGTCTGTGCTTTATACAGACTGTATGGTCAAGGTTATGTCTGTGCTCTATATAGATTGTATGGTCAAGGATATGTCTGTGCTCTGTACAGACTGTATGGTCAAGGGTATGTCTGTGCTCTATATAGATTGTATGGTCAAGTGTATCTGTGCTCTGTACAGATTGTATGGTCAAGGGTATGTCTGTGCTCTATGTGCTCTATACAGATTGTATGGCCAAGGGTATGCCTGAGCTGTATACAGATCTTATGGTCTAGAGTATTTCTGTGATCTATACAGATTGTATGCTCAAAGGTATGTCTGTGATCTCTACAAATTGTATGGTCAAGGGTATGTCTGTGCCCCATATAGATTGTATGGTCTAGGGTATGTCTGTGCTCTGTACAGATTGTATGGTCTAGGATATGTCTATGATCTCTACACATTGTTTATATATCGCATATGATCTGTAAGTTGCGAAATCTATGGTTATAAACAAGTAATAAATAATGAAAATATTATATATTTGAACAAATTGTACAATAAAATCAAAGAACAGTTAAGAATTATTGCACATTCTAAACATAGTTGAATAGATAGTAGTGATATTATATTATATTATATTATATTATATTATATTATATTATATTATATTATATTATATTATATTATATTATATTATATTATATTATATTATATTATATTATATTATATTATAAGTGGTTTACTATATGTACATAAATGCATCACAATCCCCTACGCTTCAATTAAATAAAATGAAAACACTGCATCATATACGAACAAAATCTAAAAACATACAAATCAAAATTTTTAAGGATGAAATAACAGATAAACATTATAACAATAAATATATGATACTACAATAATGTTTTTGTCATGTCCAATACAATTTTGGCATTATATTAACCACTGTACTTAACATGACACTAACCCACTATATAAGTGTTTCGTAAATGAAAATGATAGTTTCAAATATAAGCTAGAATTACTGTTCAAATTGTAAACTATTTATTAAGAGAAATTTGAAAGTCGATATTTTTATATATCAAACGACCTTTTGCCGTGTCATGACCAGGGTCACGACCTGGTATGACCTATCAGACCTTATATGTATACACTGATAGCATAGACAGGTAAATCTGAACGAAATTGCCTTGAACCAAGGTATTATCACAGTACACGTATCTAATCGACACACATATAATCTAACATGAATTTAATACTTTGGTGAACTTTTGACAAATCGGTCGTAAGTCGCGTCAAAGCGCGCGACCCGTGCTCTTTCCCACGTAAAGAGCACGAGCTATGGCTAAATCAGAGGTCTCAAAGGCCAGCAGAGGTCAACAACTTCGAGACCTGTGGGATTGATGTCAAACGTCTACAAACATACAATGAAGAGGATTCATTTATTTAAATCTATTTTGTATATTGATGACACCTTTGTGTTTATTTGTTATCAGATGTGTGTTTGCTAAAAGTAAGGAGAGGGGATAGTAACATGATTATTTACATTTAATTATTTATCATCAGGATAACTTACCGTGTAAACTTTCGATTTGTATAGCACATATAATCAATTATGACGACTTTAAGTAGCAAGGAATATGCCTTCCTATTCTTATGCTACAAGATTGGGACTACTAAATAGGTGTTTATAGCTTCAGGTCCTTTTTTACTATATTAATGCATGACTATAAATGAATAAGCAAATGAATAATAAATTCATTAATTGTACACTTTATTTTGTAAATGTACTCTGAAATAGATTTAACAATACAATGGGAATTAAGGGGGTTAGGGGGGTTAGGGGAGGGACCCTACTTCCCTTTTGTATGATGTTCAAATGAAAAACCTTTCCCGTAAATTTGGAAAAAATATACAAATTAATAATAACAAAGAGATAACCATAAAACTTATCTCTAAAACGTATTTAGACGTTGTAGAGCAGTAGATTTCGATAGTAAATATCATAATAGTACAATGGTACAGGTGATTTTTGCTAGTCGAATCATTCCTTAAATATGAAAAGTTTGGTTCGCTTTCTCTTGCTACTTTTGATTTACTACAAACGCCACATCAGTATAATATTGAATTGTTCTATATCATTTATTGTAATGTTTATATATAATAGTTCATGGTTTGGGAATCATGGTGCTTAAAAGAGAATTAGTACTTAATATCATATACATACTGATTACAGATCACCAAAAAACAAAATACAAAATGATATCCCAGTTCTATGATGAAATTTCTTGTACTATGAAAATAGTTAAATATCTATGATATCAATCACTGTAAATAGCAATTGGAGTTAAATAATAAACCCAAATCTAAAAAGAGGTCAATTTTTTTTTACATGAATTATACTTCTCATTGATGATATGAGCTGAGTTCAGCCTCCCCTAAACCTGGGTATTTCATGACGTACAGTCACGTGGTTATCGCTTGGTATGAATGTTATAGAGTTAATAAGAACTGACGATTAGACAAGATATCACGAATAGAAGGACGAGCGGTTAAAAGTTCAGAGGGGTGAAGTAATACCTAAGCCCACATCATGAGGATTAAGTGGTCATATAGAAGACAAAGGTTCCATGTCCTAGGACGAAGACAGCTCAACATCTATATCAAAGTGCTGAACATAAGAGACAAACGATCAGTTCAGAAAAAAACATGTATAACTTGTGTTTATTATCATTATTCCTTGGTGTAAATGGTGTTTGGTTCGCACATTCAGGAGCTTTTGTTCGACTATCAGGGTAGAGGCATACCCAGAGGTCTTATAATGTAGAGTGGCCGCACCTTTCAGGCCGGGATTTGAGGATGCCTTTTGGGCCCCGATGGGAACTAGAGGCGAAGTGTCTTTGTTTCTTACACTTAAACTGATAGAATTTTTATTTGAGTAAAACACATCGAAGTTTGATTATTGTTAAAATTCCATCTATTGAAATATCCGCGCTTTGTTTGATTTCATTTTATTTTATTTTCTGTACTACTTGAAAAATTCGAAGATTTGATTTGTTCTTTGGAGTTATGTATGATTTTTTCTACTTTGTTTAATTTATTTTTATATCTGTTTGATATATTACACAAGGGAAATTATCCCGTGGGGAAAGGTTAAATAAAAAGTTCATATACCCACTGAAATTGATTATATTTAGTATATAGCAAAGTTTCCTTTTCTCTCTTATGTTATCATGACCACACTTCCGTTGCAGTGTAGAGCTCGGAAGTCTTTTTGCTTATGTCGAAGTCCGCTGCAGTGTGGAAGTGTTCTTGTCCTAGTCGCATTGTATTACAGTGTGGAGCTCGGAAGCGCTCTTGTCCATGTCGAATTCCGCTGCAGTGTGGAAGTGTTCTTGTCCTAGTCGTATTGTATTACAGTGTGGAGCTCGGAAGCGCTCTTGTCCATGTCGTATTCCGGTGCAGTGTGGGGCCCGGAAGTGTTTTGTTCATGTATATTCCGTTGTAGTGTGGAGCTCGGAAGTGTTCTTGTCCTTGTTGTATTGTGTTGCAGTGTGGAGCTCGGAAGCGCTCTTGTCCATGTCGTATTCCGCTGCAGTGTGGGGCCCGGAAGTGTTTTGTCCATGTATATTCCGTTGAAGTGTGGAGCTCGGAAGTGTTCTTGTCCTTGTCGTATTGTGTTGCAGTGTGGAGCTCGGAAGCGCTCTTGTCCATGTCGTATTCCGCTGCAGTGTGGCGCTCGAAAGTGTTTTGGCCTTGTCGTATTCCGATGTAGTGTGGGGCTCGGAAGTGTTTTGTCCTTGTCGTATTCCGATGTAGTGTGGGGCTCGGAAGCGTTCTTGTCCTTGTCGTATTGTGTTGCAGTGTGGGGCTCGGAAGTGTTTTGTCCTTGTCGTATTCCGATGTAGTGTGGAGCTCGGAAGTGTTTTTGTCCTTGTCGTGTTCCGTTGCAGTGTGGAGCTCGGAAGCGTTCTCGGAAGTGTTCTTGTCCTTTTCCTGACTTTGTGTTTTTGTCATGCACTTTATACAGTGTCATTCGATATTCATCTTAAACCTGCAATTTCAGTTATAAGTACTATATACATTTGCATGTCTGGTGTTGCTAATTAATCAGGAGACGATAACTCCTTCAGGTACTTGGTCTCTGTTTTACAGGTGTTCTATGAATGCCCATCATGGTGCGTTGTTGTGTGTACAGCAGTGACATACAAGAGTAACAGTTCCTTTAGTATTTTACTTTAGTAAACAATTTACAAATCCATAAATATTTCACATATTTGCTGCATTTATATGTATGAAAATTACTCTATTCAAGAAAATTGTATTTGAAGAATTAAAACGAAAGAAAATTAAATTTCTGTATAAAGTTATCTTAAGGGTCATTGAAAATAGAATTGAAAGTCTGAATACTAACTTACAACTATTAAAATGAAAGTTTAATACATATATGTCAGGAGATATTTCCTTTAGTCAAACAAGGCCTGCAGAGTCTAATTATGTATCTGGTAGGAAAGTGAGAGTAATGTTTGGTATGATATACACAGGACTCGTATAACACTCTGTTCGGAGGCATTTACCCACGTTTGACGCCATAATTTTCTCTCCATAAAACATAACTATAATAAGAACTTGAAATGCTATACCTGTATTTAGAGACATTTCACGATTCTCGGAAAATTAATGTCTTTCTGTTGAAATGGCTATTGTTTGTGAAGCAGGGATGCGCCTGATGTGTCTGAGATGATACGGATCGTATAGCAGGGTATCAATACAACCATAGCTCATCATTAGAACGGCAAAACCAAATCCTCACACTATATCACATGATGCCTCGAAAACCTTTACAAGGTAACATGTTATGAAATCGATTATTTGTTCATGAGAATAATGAAATATTGTGCATTTAGCTTCATCCTGCAGTGTTTCATACATGTTTACCATTACGGCTAGCTAAAGTGACGTCTCTAATGAATCAAATGCAAATTTATCCTCTTCTGAGCAGTTTTAATTTATACTGGAGCTGGTTTCCATTTATTCTGCATCACAATTGCTCTTAGAAAAGTGAGGAAATTTAATCTATAACTAACTAGCACACCTGAGTGATAAAACGGAAGTTGCGCCATATTGTGCGGATATTTTAACGGTGCGATATCTGAAGCAGGTTTTCTGCAAGATTAAGCAATATGTTGTGACTACAGCAGGCATCGTGTAAACTCATATCCTATTCGATTCAATTCTAGAAATTTTATAGCGGTTTTTGTGCTTGTCGTGTTAACTCGTCAATAACTAATTGCGATAAATTGATCGATAACGCAAACTAGAGAGAACATTGTTTTCGTTTCTGCCGCAACAAAAATACCATTTAATACAAAACCACAATTAAACAAAAGAAGTGCGCTGGTTTCATTACAGACTCATTATGAAACCCCAAGAAACAGATTCCAAACCACGCATCATTTCTACGCTGCTTCAAGATAGACGAAAGCGTGAAGAAGACGTAAGACGGATGGTTTTGCTAATGCCTTTACCTATTAGAGGTAAGCTTTTCATCATTAATTTTGTGTATTAATTATTGCCTATCACAGACTAGCTTTTCAGCAAAGTTTGTAATGTGTTAGTTTACTAAACGTATTGGTGGAATTAATATAGAGCGGAAGAACGTATTGCGCATGTACATGAGAGGTGTGTCTTAGAAGTGTAAGGCCAACTCAGAGCATCACAAGGTTTTGCCAGGTTTCATAGTCAAATAAAATATCTTAACTTTAGATGTCTTTGTCTTGGTTGACGTTAGCCATATTTGCATAATATTGAATTGTGAAACTTCTTTATTGATTTTTTGGCTTAAGGAAAAGAGAGCGAAAGACCCTTTCTTTCTTTCTTTCTTTCTTTTTTTTGTTTGTTTGTTTGTTTGTTTTTGTTTTGTTTTGTTTTGTTTTGTTTTTGTTTTTATTCTTCTCACTCTGATATATGTTTAATACTTAAGAACCACTCAAACAAGTAGCTCTAACAATAATTATTGCTGAGCAAAATCATATTAGTAACCAAAATAACAAAATATAATATAACTGGTATGTGTTGTCAGTTTGCTTATAATTCAACGACGTAGTTGTACTAGAACAATGTTATTTTGACAGAATGTAACAGTGTAAACAAGAAGTGCAGATTACAAACGCGTATTAATTAATCTCATATGGAAATAAAAGATACAATAAATGAATAAGCATTTGTATAGTCCTGGGGACACAGATGTAATTGAAGACTGGTGGTACTTTACCTTAATTTTCTAGAGGACTGGTCGGTCATTTTCTCTACATTGGCTTTATTGTCGTCAAACATAGACCATAGAAATGGCACTAACCATTTAACACTTTGCTCCACACAAATGTAGACTTTGTAGATAATTACCTAATCAACACAAACGTAGACTCAGTAGATAATTACCTGAGATTAAACTGCAGCGTTAAGACATACACAGTTCAGATTTAGCAGCATCATAACACTACTTGCTGGCGATGGTAGTAAAATTCCCAAACACTAATAATAAAAGTACATATAATGATCGTTTCTAGAATTTTTATCTGACAAATACATAAGGAACTATTTTCGGTTTTGTTTTGTATCACTGTGTATGTATGTAAATATATGCCATTATTTTTATATATAAATGTATAAAGTAGCTAATTCATCGATATTTATCATGTAATTTACTTTGTATGAGAACGTCAAGGCGCTAGGAAGGAATATCATCATACCATACCATGCTCTCTCTCTCTCTCTCTCTCTCTCTCTCTCTCTCTCTCTGATTAAACTATGCAACATGTCTTTCTTCGTAATACAATAACTCCTTGTTATTTCGTGTAACATTTCCGGAAGGGTTAAAGACAAAATGTGCCTGCTATTTTGAAATCAAAGATCAGTAATGAGGCAAGGCCTTTGGTCTTTTTGTTTTATATGGCTACGTAAATCACTCTAATATAATGTTTTTTCTATCCACACCATCTCTGATATGGCTTCATAGCACGACAGGGGCGAAATGTGATAATAATATTCATCCTTTATAAAAATATCAGTTTCATACAGAAAGCAATAAATATCGACATCGAGGCTTAAGTTGAGGGATGCTGCAGATAGGTTTATATCCTTGCTACTGCTTCCAAAGGAAGTTATGTCTAAAAGAGAATGAGTGCTTGTTAAATTGATTTATTAAGAAGAGAATAATGTTTACAGTATCCAATTTATTGATCATTTGATATTCGTTAAATTGTATACAGATATTCCCTACGTCAGTATTTGACTTTTACGACTCACTGGGAATCATGAAGGATGTTTGGTAAATTTTAAGTGCTTTGGTGAACAAGCGAACGAAAAATTCTGGAAAACAGCATTTATGCATAGATATATCTTACTAATTATGTAGACGTATTTTCGAATCATGCATTGTGCTGAAAATAGATTTAACAATGTTCCATAAACAGCTTTGTGGTCATTACTTGAAATATACATGTAGTTATGGTCCATATCTTAAGTTGGAACAAAGTATTGATTTCCTAAGTTAAAATCATAAAGCATTCTAACGAATTAGTAAATGAATTTTGAGAACATATCTTTTAACCACGTAACCATGGTAATAAAGTGAAGACTCATATTCACCTCTTACTTGACATTATAACAGTGCAAGAATACAAAGAGCACTTGGCGTACATCCTTAAACGCTGATCAACCTTAATATAACTGTCGAAACCTAGTAAGTAAATCAAAGATAATTAGCTGAAACAAGGGATCAAATACTGATCTCATCTTTGACATATGCTAAATGAACAGCCTGTGCCATTTGAAAGTTGATCAGTAAATTCTTTCAATCGATGACAAAGCTGCTATGTGACTCTTTATACAGGTTGTATCATGCATAATGATAACGTGGTCGGAAGCCAATCTCATTTTAAGGTTGAAAATATGTCATGATTTGGACTGCATATTGAAATGATGACGGAAAAGTAATCCATATCATTTAGAAATTTATATATGAAATAAGTCACCTGCTTTTGGCTTTTCTATGTAAAGTGTTGTATGTCATTGATGCATTAACGGACAGATGATTATACCAAAGAAAAATATGTACCCATTGAAAAATGACATGTGTGTCTACCACATTCCATACATGTTTATTGATGTTTTCTTCCTTTTTTATACCACTTACTACTTAAAAATAATGATTTAGGAGTTTTATTATTTCTATGTTATTCAGGAATAAGTCCATGACGATGCTTTTGAAAGGTTTTATGCTAAAAGAGAGAGACAGAGGAAAGTTGAGATTGTATTTATTTAAACATATGATATTCCATATTTACTTAACCTTTTCGAATTTATTGTATTAATTCATTAATTCATTCGTGCTATAAGAAAGATTAAAAGTTATAATTTTTGTCAGAAGAAAGAGAATTATCAACAAAATAGTATCGACAGAAAATATGAACAAAGCGGTGTTGCCTTCTTCATAAAATGATACATGACAATTGCCAAATTTATTATTTTAATGTAATATCAAAATTCAGTCCCATGACACATTGGAAAAAAATCTGACAAAGGCAGTTGGTGTCATAGTTCATATCAAGCGTAAATATTGTGAGAATCAAGAGCCATATTTGAATGATAATGTCATAGATTGCACTGCAAAGTTTTGTGTGCGTTACTCTCAAGTAATCAGGGGAAGCAACAAGTTTACGGCAAGTCATCCCGTCATATCTGACCGCTAAATCTGGCCATCCCATTTAGTGTGCTTCAATATCATAAAAATTCATAGGACAGTGCAAGTTTATGACTGTATCATGTCTTTTATGAATATAAATATGATGTGGTCTATGACCCAGAAGCCAAATGATGTTTACCCAGGCCATATAGTCTGGCTTGTGAAGATTAGTCCATCCAGCCACAGCAACATCATAAAATTGCTTTCTATCTCTGCAATATCATTTTGATCGTTGTGTCGAAATTTTTCCTTCCTAGAAAATTATTTTTCTAGATTGTTAGTCTGAAAACTCTGTACTTGTGCTTTTTTAAGCGTTAAGCTCTATTGAAAATATTTCATCTGTTATTGGATAATTATTTTCTTTTAGTTTTCTTTCATCTAAATTCACCTCAATTTTCTCTGTCGAACATCATCGATGTTTGAAACATAGAAATCTTTAATTCTTTTTCACAGTCCGTATCAAATTTTCTTAAAGTTAACACAATAAAAGAAATAACTGTAATTGTACTGGGTAATTAAATACATTAACATTACTCCAAATTACCCAAGATATGCACACCGTAAAACATATTTACTTTATTTCAAAAATATCTTCCAATCAATGAAACATGAAACGCAACAGAAAAAAATAAACCTTACTCGGTATTATCTTTCAGCTCTCAATTTGCGAAACAGATATGGATAATTTCTGCAATTTGAAATATTCCAAAATTTGCCTAACAGCTACCATCCAATCGATCCAATTTATGTGGAACACGATAGCAGACCTCGAAGACAAAATATTTCCCGCAACACTCCACTTCTTGTATGCCAGGACATAGTCAAGTACCTAATTTGGTTACAAATAATCCGATACGCCGTGAAGTTGTGCACTCGCTGATTACTCAATATTACATTGAAGTTATAACTCCAATTATTATTTAGTCAGAGAGGACGCAGAAATTCTGGCCTAATCCAATTTGATTCATCCACGAATTCTTTCAGGCTTCGAACTTTGGTCTCAGAGTCTAACTTAAATTGGAAAAGACAAGGAAATTTCCCTAGCTTCTTCACCCGAGATCGAATCTGTTTACTGGAGGATTTTATTAAATGGAAAATATTGCTGGTTTTGATACGCTTTTCAGAACAGTTTTGTCATAATGACTTTGTTTTAGAGAGATCTGTAGTGGCGCGTGACATATTATATGGAAGCAAGAAATTGCTGTATCGCGTTAAAATGAGATATTTCATGATTTCATGACTTGGTATTTACTACAGGTATTGTTTACTGTTGGCTCACTTCAGCTGACAAAATGAACGAATTATTTTGTGTCGTTTTAAATTTCTTACTAGAGAAAGAAATTAGAATAATGCATATTTTCAATGTATTGTATTTATTATTGTTTTCATGATATAATATAATTGTTGCACCTCCTGTATATCATTTCTCACGCATGTAAATTATAATAATGTGTTATGCTAAAAGCATGTATTTGCTTAAAGCTAAATAAACTACTACTACTACTACTAATAAAAAATGTTATGAAATTCAATCGATTAAATCATAATCTTTAGATATTAATTCAAATACAGAGAAAAGAAAATGCAATCTTTTGCATTGTCTTAATTTTATTTTTAATGAAATACAAATATAGTATAATTGGTAATCTATTGATATCTGAAATGACTCATACTCCGAAATATAAATTAAGTAGAAAACAAAGCTTTTGTATAGTTTCATAGCCTGAAAAGACAAAAATATGAAATTCAAGCACGATAAAATACAATAAAGAATCAGACCTTTCAGAAGAATGAGAACAATGTAGTTACATGTCAATCAAAGGCGAGTGTGGAGAAAAAAATCTTTCGCAATGCACTCAAGACTGAGAAGTAAAGAAAGGGGAGAAGTTATTGATTCTAAACATGTAATATGTTTCATATTTCTTTTAATGGCTAGATGACTTTCAATATTTCACAAAGACAAAATTTGATAATTTTTATAGAAAATAAATGAGTTTTCGATAACCTTGTATATTGATAGATTTATCAGGTTACGATTTACATTGATATTTCTATTCCTTTACTTTCAGGAAAATGAAATAATGATAAATAAATATATATGGTCATATAAATAAATAAATAAATAAATAAATAAATAAATAAATAAATAAAATAAATAGATAAATAGATAATATAAGAAAAATCTTTGCTTTTGTTGAAGTTAATATTTTCAAGACTATAATATTTAATATTTTCTCTAGAACCTGATTCGGAAACTTAACGAGAGTACACCTTCAAGTTGGACGAAAAACAATTCCAGAGTACAATCAATATGTATATCATATTACCGGACATTTATTTAAGTGTCACATCTACTATATTATAATAAATACATATTGACGACAGACAATCACTGGATAAAATAATTCGCCTAAATGTTCTGTGAAATACGGAAAGAAAAAGCAAAGGGATCTCTCAAGTGCAAGTCATTATATTTATGTCCAAAGAATTATGAAAACATCAGAATTTTGTGCTATTACTAAAAATAATAAACCCGATTTTTAAAGTATAATTTTGGTCAGCGAAATGGCCTATCTTTTTGCTTTTACGTCATGACTTTGAAAATAATAAGAAGAGAAAAATCATAACTCATTAATTACACGGCAAATTATACTTTTTTGCCTCATTTGACGCAATTCTCGTATCATTAGGAGACAAAAACGAAAAGCAAAGAATATGTGAACAGATTGCAGCATTGTGTGCGCTTTGCTTCCATGGCGGGCATAATTCACCAGTCTATTTATTGACCATTCTTGACAGATTCAAGTGAGCACAGCATGGTCATTAGTGGCTACACAGAGCAGTAATTGTCCGAGGCTGACCATTCTTTTGATGGTCGTCATTTCTTGATGTTTTCGTGATTGGCATTGCGTATTGCAATTGCTGTTAAAACGTTTCCATAGTTTTGTCACGTGCTTAACACATCAGGAGTGGACCATGTTCCTAACGTTTTGGGAAGTGCTTATTTACCGTTAATTCCATCTTCCCTGTGCGTACGCTGATACACGAGTATTATCGTGGGTAGTATATTAATAGTATTTTATTTAAAATATATTGCATAGTATATTAATAGTTTACTACATATTTATTGTCAGTAAACACACTTAAGTCTTAATAAAGATAATTCTATATGAATTATTTCATGAATATGAATGTACAGAAAATGATAAAACATAAAATAGATACAAAATAGTATATTTACACAAATCAGTAATCCAATAATCATTTTTATAAATGAAAATGTCAAAAACCTTTGCATAAGGCGAAATACATGTACAAGTATTTGCGGTTTGACATTTTATCTTGGACATCAATTAATTGTATTCGGACATGTATTATATTAAGCATATGAATATTTTAGAAATAATTAGAAATAAATACATTTTAATTCTATATAATCAAGATTACATGACCCACAATTTATACAAGGTAAAATATATATCATTGATAATACATTGATGAAATTCTTTAATCAGTCAGCATTTATAATTTATCAATATCATTTTGTTGTAAATATCACATATAATATTTACAATGAAGGTAATTTTTTTCTACAAAAAGGACTTTATCATGTATAACTCTCTGTAAGCCCAAAAATACAACATATATATTGATACTAGTACGACACAAAGAAAATTCAGTAACTAGAACGAATATTATATTATTACATGAGTTAAGCACTGATGTAAAATTTCTATAAAGGCAAATGAATAATGTTTTTATTCGCAATGAAATTATATTTAAGACAAATGTTATCATCTAATACCAACCTTTTTAGTACAGAATATATGCATTTGAAGTAAATTCATGTACTGTTTACTCGTTAAATATTATCAAATAAAAAAATTGTCTATCAGGAAATCTTAAATTTTTATGTTAGATTGAAAACGTCTCTTAATATGATATATAATGTATTTCTATTGTGAATGTATTTATACTCTAAGAACAATGAACATATACCATATAAATATACATACAAAAAAAAGGACAACTCTGCAAGATAAAATATTATATGTAATTTGTCCACACGAGATTTATAATACATTGGTATCACAATGTTGCATTTACATGATACCTCCAAAATATTATAGAGGGCGTTGTCTAGTACCTCCCTTAAGCTCCTCCCTACTCCAAGGTCCCTGTTCGAAATGATTCATTCAATGAAAAGATGTCACTAAAAAGAATTATTACTCAGATCGAACTGGATAGAAAGGTCTGGCTTACAATCGTGACATTACTTATAATAAAAGCTACGTAACAGTATATTTTTCTTAAAAATGTTTGTAGCGATTCCATATTAAAGATTTACCATGGGGCAAAAGAGACTGATTATCATCAACGATACAACACACGATCACCTTGCCATTCAGACGAGGCAACCCACTTTAAAAGAGACATATTCCATTTGAATAACTCTACATAATACTGTCTGAGACTTCATAACCATATTTTGTTCAAATGCTAATTTTAAGCTTTGAAAAGGAGGGCTTTTTCGAGCTCTTTTTGTGGTTTGAAATGTACTTTATGTTAAAGGTTCGCATATCGCCTACTTCGAATAATGGAAGTATGACCCAATGTAACAATACATGATAACAGTGTAATTTGCATTTTAGAAATCTGTGTTTGTATTGTAAAGGGGAAAAATGGAAAAAAAAAATGAACAAATAAATAAGACATGAGAAATGTCGATTATTTGATTATGATTAATGTTTATGACAGAGAAATAGAATTAATGTAATATTATCATTATAGTTTATCTTTAAACATCATGAAATAAAAACTTAATTACATATGATAATAAACACTATATATCCATAAAACAATTAATATTCCATTTGTATTTTCAGAAAAGTAGAATATAAATATATTATATTTATATTCTGTACACACTGAATTGTATGTCACTGTAAAACTATGCAGAAAATATAATAATGAAATATATAATACAGTATACATAAACATAATGGAGTGCAGTGTATACATATATGTATTTTTAACATACGCCGATTTCTTTTCTAGCTTGTAAATACATTTTAATAGTTGCCAATTTTGAACATTTTTATGTACTATTTTCTTGACCTATTTGCCTGTTTATGCACCACAGAAAATGCAGGTGTTGATCTAGCAGTCGACTGAATTTTCTACTTATAGCGCCGTCAGGTCACGACCCCTGGTTGTGCAATACAACATAATAACCGCACGCAAGTAACAGACGAAATAAGCTATACCGCCCTGACCTTAAACGAGGTCACCAGACATGATAAGTATCGTATACACTTTATATGAACAGTAAATGTTTGATTTTTAAATTCTGTGTACATACCATGTACATACCGACCTGGGTCACAACATTCCTTCGTGCGTTTCGATCGGAACGAAATAAAAACAACACAGATGTACCTTCAAAATAACTATATTAAGATCGGAGGTAATTTTGATCCGCTTTATCTAATGTAGCTTTGTATCCCATAAAAAGATACAGAGAAAAAAAAAAGCCAAGATGCAGGTATACAGTATGTCAACTGTCGTCTGCTGACGGTGTTATAGCAGACGATGGCTTTGCCCTGCACATATTCATACATTATTTCATTGACTGAGATCTATGAGAGCCTAAACACGCTGGAGTCGACCTGTCAAATGAATAATCAACGAAGGTTGGAAAGATCCTCCTCCCGTACATTTCCCGATTGGACGAGAATTTTGACGTGACCCAAAACAGATAAGGAGCGAGTAGAAGTGTGCGCAGGAATATTATATTTATAATTGACAGGCATGCGGTTGAACATTAATGGTGGAATCAGCCAATAGGAGAGGGTATCGTTCAACTGCGGTTATGCCCTCTTGTGCAGAGGCCTCTGACCATAAGGCTGCCGATGTCACTCACTAATATTCTTCTTCAACCTATATGACACTGTTCTCCTTATATGGGAGTGTGCCATAGAAACTCAACAGTTTTAATACGAGTGTCAGAGTTCAAAACATACAGTGTGCTCCTTCAGGCCACCCACTCCACGCACGGTAAAGATCGGAGATTACTCCGCGGCTAGTCATACTGGGTTTCAATATCTCGACTCTTTAGAATAGGTTTATATTTACGATTAGGCACATGGCAAAAGGTTGTGCAGTGTTGTGTTCCGTTAAATGATGCTAAACGTTGTGTATGTGGTTCAAAGGAACTAGTGTGGATCCTACAGAAGGTCTGTATTCAAACTTATAGATGACACATACTCTACTGATTTTTATCAACTTTAGACGCCTTGTGACTTAACCTTCGGTGCAACATACATTGAGATCACTTTTATGTGTGTACTTGACGGGAGATGGCTCTAAATGCTACGCCACCGAATGCAGTTAATCCGTGGCCCCGGGATCCCGTGGAAGAATTAGGCGCTACACCACCGATGGCTCCTCAAGCTCCGGCACCTCCCCAGCCAACACCAACGGCACAGTCACCGACCCAGGCGCAGCCTCCGCCTCCTCCACAGCAATCAACCCAACCGACAACGAACGGAACCGTTTCTTCACCAAACGGCACCGCATCCCCCGAGGCCAAACAGCAACATATTGAGTGTGTTGTGTGTGGTGATAAAAGTTCCGGAAAACATTATGGTCAATTCACTTGCGAAGGATGTAAAAGTTTTTTCAAACGTTCGGTGAGGAGGAATTTGACATATACATGCCGAGGAAATAGACAGTGCCCTATAGACCAACATCATCGAAATCAGTGTCAATATTGCCGACTAAAAAAGTGCTTAAAAATGGGAATGCGACGGGAAGGTAGGTCCTTATCTAGGGCCTCGTGCGGTCCATATTTTGATTCAACGTGTTTAAACCAAAATTCGCTTGATCTGTCAGCATTTCTCTCGTCCAAGCAACTTGATGGCTCAATCCAGAATAGCTATTTTTCAGGTTAAGAAATATTAATATTTCAAGCAATCTTCGGTCAAAATTTATATACTTCTTTTTCAAGCTTTTTTAATTTTTATTTTACTCTTAAAAATTATTCATAGCTTCACCCCTTGTTTTTTGTAACGTAATTTTAAATTTTCAAATATTTTTAATTCTAATTTGTTTTTCTGTATTCTTTCTAATAATACTTGGTCTATTTGCCAGAATATAAAATGAAGTGCTCCAAGATCAACCAATTTTATAATTTTTCATATCTTCATCCTTGAAATTATGTACATGTATGTGTTAGTAACATGAATAATTCGCATTATTACAATGAAAATAATATTTTCTACCTTATTTATGATATTGTCTCAAGGGTGCAAGAAGGTTTTATATTTCATCATATTATATCCGGCGGAGATTGACTCTCCGCTGTGTTCTATGAAATATTCATATGAAATTTAGCCTTTTTTCTTTCGTCGAGACCTTTTCATTAGTCGCAAAATCAGCATCAGATAAAAAACAAAAATCAATTTCTATACATATGGGAAATTCAGAGTTTGCCATTTCAACGACTTTGTCCTCATCAATTCGACACGCATAATTTAGCAAGCAAAATTATAAAATGGATATGGATTTACGTGTTAATATTTTAAATGAAGTCAATGTAAATATACACAACGAAACGGATATTCCACACTAGGTCTAGAATAGTTATGAAAAACTGGGTTAAAGTATTTTTGCTTTATCAGTGTATTCCTTGTAATTTTACGTTGTAGCATAATGAGTAATATATTCCAAATAATGAACACTTAGGCGAATTATAAAATAGAAGGTCGTTTTCTGAAAAAAAACCCCAAATTCAACTTTCCGTCAAGACAGACATTTCATTTCCAAACTGAAGTTCTATCGTAAATTACGTGAGAAAAATTCTGTTCCTTTTCGTGGTGCACTGCTATCGAATTTAAAATGGGATTAAAAAGTTTGAATACGACTTGGCTAGCGCGTTATTACAGTGTGACCTAGGACTTTTGAGCGCGACCTAGACAACATGCACAGGTGTTCTCGACTGCACATTGCCATCATCAGACATCTATATACCTTATTAATCCTGGAGAGAATTTCATTTTATACACAATGTACACGTATATTGTAGTAATATATTTTCAAAATAGGACAATTGTTAGTCAGAATTTTGAATACTAGAGTAAGATTGAAGGTACCTTCACAATATATCACCGTCATGTTTTGTGTCTATTTATACATAGTCTGACCTCGTATATAAAGTCACCATTATGGATTTCATTCTGTCTAGGTTAAATGCTTAGGTACAAGGGAAGTGAGTGTGTGTATCATTGATAAATTTTGTCTTGTTTCAGCTGTTCAGAGAGGCAGGATTCCCCCCACTCAGCATCCTTTTCCAGGTCAAGTCACATGGGCAAATGGTGACCCCCTGAATGGACACACGTACCTTTCTAGCTTCATTTCAATGCTCTTGCGAGCAGAACCCTACCCGACGTCTCGCTATGGACAATGCATGCAACCCAATAATATCATGGGAATAGAGAACATTTGTGAATTGGCTGCACGGCTTTTATTTAGTGCTGTAGAATGGGCACGAAATATTCCATTTTTTCCAGAACTTCAAATCACCGACCAAGTGGCCCTGCTTCGGCTTAGCTGGAGCGAATTATTTGTGTTAAACGCTGCTCAATGTTCGATGCCCCTTCATGTAGCACCACTTCTTGCGGCAGCCGGACTCCACGCAAGCCCAATGGCAGCAGATAGGGTCGTGGCGTTTATGGACCACATACGAATTTTCCAAGAGCAAGTTGAAAAATTAAAGAATTTGCACGTCGACTCGGCAGAATACAGCTGTCTTAAGGCAATAGTGCTATTTAGTTCAGGTATGTAAGGGTGTACTATGTCATCTTAGCATGAAAAAAAAGATACACGAAGTAGTCCTCTACTTTTTTCCCTACACATCAACTAAGTAAGATATGAATAACTTATTACAAGGAATTGTATTGGGACACATACCTAGATTTTACCGAGTCGTAGATAAGGATGTAAATCGTCGCTTTTTTCACTTCACATTCACCGCAGTGGTCACATTCAACCTGATAAATACGGTATAGCAAGTAGCTATTTTACAATCATATATATATATATATATATATATATATATATATATATATATATATATATATATGTATATATATATATATATATATATATATATATATATATATATATATATATATATATATATAATTTCAAAATTTTAGACACAGAACGTGAAGTGTTTATATCATCACACATGCTTGTAACTATTTTAGTTCGGAAATAGATAGTACAGATTCCGATGTTAAGATTAATTATAAAAGATAAAAACATGAAATATACCCAAAGAATTCCTTGGTTAACAAATACTTTTTAGTAATTAAAATTATCAATTGTCAAAATTTTTCTATTATATATTTATCTCAGACATCCCAATTTCCATTTTGCTTTTCCATAAAATTGTACGCTTGACTAAATTTTCTTTTAGATCGCAAACCAGAGCCAGTTCCGTCCCAAAGAGCGGGAGTCAATGGATACAGTAAGTACCAGAGCTCCTGTAGAAAATATCAAGTAGAAAATAACTCTCGAATTTTCTCCACATTGCACAGAGAAAACTCGCAGGCCTTCGTCCTGTAATGAATTTTGATAATAAATTTTCATATTTGATTTATACACATGCATAAAATATCTGTTTGAAAAAAATTAACAATGTTAGCGAAAGACGAAAGCCACACTTACTATAATATCTTTTATGGTTTTTTCCTGAATGGACCAGCGTAGTTTTCTTGGCACATTTTATTTCTTTCTTAAGAGTACTTTAGTACGTGGCCTGAAGGAAAACGGAACTGGCTTGGTTACGGTTTCAAAATGGCAACTAGCTGATGCACCTTGTTTTATTGCTATCAATTATATAGTTATATTTGTATTCATCTTTGCTTTGGAAATTTGTTTCTCATTTGTTATCTCCAATTCTGCCGTAACCAATAAGGTCACATGACTGTGACTGCAAAATGTTCAATCAAGGAACGATCAAGTCTTTCAACCGTGAAATGTGCAATTGTGCAGCTTTTGAGAGTTGTTTGATCTGCAATTTTTTGTTGCATTTTTATTATGTTGGGTCGTATTTAATTTGTTCCGGGCTAAAACCATTACAATATAAATACCATGGAAATTCTGTCAATTAAATTCAAGAAGTGTGAGCCATTTTCACCCATTTTCTTTAATTACCAAGATGCGATGTATATACACATTTAGAGACTGAATAGAATTTATACGAAATTTATTATAAAAAAGCGAAATATTAGGTACATTCTGAGAGGTGATTACAGCGTTAATTGTAGACAAATTAATCTGTATCAGATTATATGGATATGCTACCGTCCGACAAGAGTAACCTTGTAAATCTGCACTATGTTTCAGAAATTGAAGGTATAAAAAACCGTTGGCATTTACATATACATGTAATATATACATATGCATGTACGAAGAAATATATGTCAAACAGATGTGTAGAAAATCATGTTTTCAGTCCAGTAATCCCTAGTACTTGTAGAAGAATTTATGTGTAATTTCTTCTTCTTCAAATCTTCTTAAAATAACATCTTTCTTGAAAGTGTATGGATTTAAATATATATATATATATATATATATATATATATATATATATATATATATATATATATATATATATATATATATATATATATATATATATACTTTAAACGGTTAGAAAATTGAGCAATACTTAAATATGTATGCATGTTCATGCACAGTTACATAACCAAAAGATACTGTTTCAAGTGACACAAACTTTAAGTCGGAAATAGTCAAGGGGGCACTTGACCTCACCTCGGAGTGAAGATCAGGGATGCATTAACAAGGTTGATTGTAAGATCGTGTGTTTAAGCTATCTTCATATCCTTGTTAGTCAAAATCTTCTTTTTTTTCAAATAGTTTAACTGAATTGTGATTGTTTCAGTCTTTTCTCAATTATAACTAAATTTATGTTGTACTTGTGATTCATTCTTTTCCCATGTAGTTTGAAGTGTATATTACCATAGGGGGACATTGTATATTCATTGCATATACTTTGTAGTTCATAATCGGACTCGCACTTCGTCTTCCTATTTTGAATATATGCACATGCATTCCCTATTGTATGAGCGTAACACTGAAAATTAGCAACAGGGAAAGGAAATCGAGAAATGCTTATAAAGTATGTTACTGTAATGGCATAAACTAATCCGTGAAATTGATCACCTGGTAGAAAAATCAATGTGTATGTATTGTATAGGAATAGTCGGTCGGTTCTATGCTTCGTCTTCGTCACATTATATCGTGTATTGTATAGGAATAGTCGGTCGGTTATGTGCCTCGTCTTCGTCACATTATATCGTGTATTGTATAGGAATAGTCGGTCGGTTATGTGCCTCGTCTTCGTCACATTATATCATGTATTGTATAGGATAAGTCGGTCGGTCATGTGCCTCGTCTTCGTCACATTATATCATGTATTGTATAGGAATAGTCGGTCGGTTCTATGCTTCGTCTTCGTCACATTATATCGTGTATTGTATAGGAATAGTCGGTCGGTTATGTGCCTCGTCTTCGTCACATTATATCGTGTATTGTATAGGAATAGTCGGTCGGTTATGTGCCTCGTCTTCGTCACATTATATCATGTATTGTATAGGATAAGTCGGTCGGTCATGTGCCTCGTCTTCGTCACATTATATCATGTATTGTATAGGAATAGTCGGTCGGTTATGTGCCTCGTCTTCGTCACATTATATCATGTATTGTAAAGGAATAGTCGGTCGGTTATGTGCCTCGTCTTCGTCACATTATATCATGTATTGTATAGGAAAAGTCGGTCGGTCATGTGCCTCGTCTTCGTCACATTATATCATGTATTGTATAGGAATAGTCGGTCGGTTATGTGCCTCGTCTTCGTCACATTATATCATGTATTGTATAGGAAAAGTCGGTCGGTTATGTGCCTCGTCTTCGTCACATTATATCATGTATTGTATAGGAATAGTCGGTCGGTTATGTGCCTCGTCTTCGTCGCATTATATCATGTATTGTATAGGAATAGTCGGTCGGTTATGCGCCTTGTCTTCTTCACATTATATCATGCATTTGTAGGAATAGTCGGTCGGTTATGTGCCTCACATTCGTCGCATTATATCATGTATTGTATAGGAATACTCGGTCGGTTATGTGCGTCGTCTTGGTCACATTATATCATGTATTGTATAGGAAAAGTCGGACGGTTATGTGCCTCGTCTTCTTCACATTATATCATATATTGTATAGGAATAGTAGGTCGGTTATGTGCCTCGTCTTCGTCACATTATATTATTTATTGTATAGGATAAGTCGGTCGGTTATGTGCCTCGTCTTCGTCACATTATATCATGTATTGTATAGGAAAAGTCGGTCGGTTATGTGCCTCGTCTTCGTCGCATTATATCATGTATTGTATAGGAATAGTCGGTCGGTTATGTGCCTCGTCTTCGTCACATTATATCATGCATTTGTAGGGAAAGTCGGTCGGTTATGTGCCTCATCTTTGTCGCATTATATCATATATTGTGTAGGAATAGTCAGTCGGTTATGTGCCTCGTCTTTGTCGCATTATATCATGTATTGTATAGGAATAGTCGGTCGGTTATGTGCCTCGTCTTCGTCACATTATATCATATATTGTATAGGAATAGTAGGTCGGTTATGTGCCTCGTCTTCGTCACATTATATTATGTATTGTATAGGATAAGTCGGTCGGTTATGTGCCTCGTCTTCGTCACATTATATCATGTATTGTATAGGAAAAGTCGGTCGGTTATGTGCCTCGCCTTCGTCGCATTATATCATATATTGTGTAGGAATAGTCAGTCGGTTATGTGCCTCGTCTTTGTCGCATTATATCATGTATTGTATAGGAATAGTTGGTCGGTTATGTGCCTCGTCTTCGTCACATTATATCATGTATTGTATAGGAATAGTCGGTCGGTCATGTGCCTCGTCTTCGTCACATTGTATCATGTATTGTATAGGAATAGTCGGTCGGTTATGTGTCTTGTCTTCGTCGCATTATATCATGTATTGTATAGGAAAAATCGGTCGGTTATGTGCCTCGTCTTCGTCACATTATATCATGTATAGGGAAAGTCGGTCGGTCATGTGCCTCGTCTTCGTCACTTTATATTATGTATTGTATAGGAATAGTCGGTCGGTTATGTGCCTCGTCTTCGTCGCATTATATTGTGTATTGTATAGGAATAGTCGGTCGGTTATGTGCCTCGTCCTCGTCGCATTATATCATGTATTGTATAGGAATAGTCGGTCGGTTATGTGCCTCGTCTTCGTCGCATTATATTGTGTATTGTATAGGAATAGTCGGTCGGTTATGTGCCTCGTCTTCGTCGCATTATATTGTGTATTGTATGGGAATAATCGGTCGGTTATGTGCCTCGACTTCGTCGCATTATATCATGTATTGTATAAGAATAGTCGGTCGGTTATGTGCCTCGTCTTCGTCGCATTATATTGTGTATTGTATATAGTCGGTCGGTTATGTGCCTCGTCTTCGTCGCATTATACCATGTATTGTATAGGACTAAGCGAACTGATATGTACCTCGCCTTCGTCACGTTATATCATGACCAATCACCCACGAGCTTCTCTATAACTGATATATAAGATCAGGATATTATCGTATAGGAAATTGGGTGATCTGTGATAAATCCGACATAATGATATAAAATACTAATGATACGAATACTACTCATGCAAACACGTTTAACAATAACTGACTGACATATACATTCTTAACTTTATCATAGGAAACTCCCAAAGGACAGAAGTACTTCTTTCGTCGGAAGTTTATAGTCAGTCATGGCGCATTAATTCATTTCAATGTTCTATACGTTGTACATGTATTTTAAAATATTTGTAGTGTGCAGTTTACAATTAAAGCATTCGAAACAAAATACTAATGATCTTATCTATGGTAGACAATAGTTTGAAATCGTAACCCCGTGCAAAATATTTCTTTAAATTTACCATTTGTTTATTTGCGCACAGAGTCTATGGAATATAAAAGAACAACAATTTAATCCTCGAAGAAAAGATGAAGTAAATGTTATGATATTTCATAACATAGATTCAATTTGAATTCGCATATTTCTAAATGAACTGACCTAATGTTTAGAAGACTGATCACCTCGGACTTCCATGTTTAGGAGACTGATCACCTCGGACGTCCATGTTTAGGAGACTGATCACCTCGGACGTCCATGTTTAGGAGACTGATCACCTCGGACGTCCATGTTTAGAAGACTGTTTACCTCGGACGTCCATGTTTAGGAGACCGATCACCTCGGACGTCCATGTTTAGGAGACTTTAAAAAGATTAAACGTTATTTATTTTACAACGATTAAGAAATAAGTTAACAACTTATATAAATCTTGCTCGTTGGCACGGATCTTTGCGTAAGGGTGTCGTCTGTGTGGGAGGAAATCGGAGTGCACGGAGGAGACTGATCACCTCGGGCGTCTATGTTTAGGAAATTGATCACCTCGGGTGTCCATATTTAGGAGATTAGTCACCTTGGGTGAGTCCATATTTAGGAGACTAATCACTTCGGGCGTCCATGTTTAGGAGAATAATCACCTAATCACTTCGGGCGGGCGTGTCGCAATATGACTGTAAATTGTTCCAAAGTGACATAAACTCCCTATGAACCAACCAAACACTTCCATACTGAATTGTCATAGACTGAATTGGAAATTATAGTCGTACATTCCAATAGAAAGACAGTTTTTTTTTTTTAAACTTTAGTGACTGCGTTTTCTTAAAAAATTAAAACAGATATGCAGGGAAACTGTGGTATAATATTTGTGCACTAAAATAAAAGTATATGTATGTAATATCTGAAAGTCTGAAAACTCCGGGACTACAACATTAAAGCAGTTTCTGAACAGCAGTCAAGTTCCCTGTAAATCAGGAAGTTTGAAATGAATATGTAGGCAAGGATCGCCACTTTAAGTACATCCGCCATCAACATTTTGACATCACCGCATCGCAACACAACTCGGGAATTCCATAACGAGGAAGGTGAATCTTTCCCTTCATGTGATAGAGACTAAAAGAAAGTAGAGAAGGCATGTGTATAAAAATGAAAAGGATGAATGTGTCTAAAAATAGGGAAGAAAAACTTTCAGTAAGAATATGATAAGTCATCAAGTCAAAAAAGAAAAACTAAGAAGGAATATGTTTAGATATCTGTTAGAAGAGAAAAAGACAAATGTAAAAAGGAGAGGGCACCATTAATGCATCAATCGCTTGGCTGTGATTGGTCTCTTGTTAACGTTTTATTCTGGAATGGTCTTCGTATTTCAGCGGGATTGTTCATTTCCTTGTGTCATTACATTCTTTGAAACCCACGTATGTTTCATATAGCAGTAGTTTATCTCAATTCCCCCTTTTCATGAGAACACACTTCATGTCGAATTTCTCGGCGACAGAGTCCTCATGAAGGTTACATTTATTCAGTACATGACATATACTTATATAAATCTTATATACTAGTATATAGGTAAAGCAATAACTGGTTTTGTTATTAATGCGGATTACCCAGTATCTGGGTACCCATTAAAGTTAAAAACGGATGCGAATGTACTATTTCTGAAATTATTTATTTTAACCCAGTCCGTACCTCCGATAAGATGCCCCGTACAAGCATGCCGTTATCTCAATAACTTGTAATTTATTTAAATACAGGTAAACTGCAGTCCCTCTTATGTAATGTGAAGTTTTAACGAACCTGGATCATACATAAGACGAACATGCACAAGTTATCGAGAAACGCCGGGGCTCGTCAACTAGATAATGAACGATTTTTAACGACTGATACGCGTGGAATTAAATTCTTTTGTTCGTATAGAATGGGTCAATTAAATTAATATCCAAATGTGCAAACTGCATCGAGATGATGTATATAAAACCTTTGCTCTTTGTGCTTTGCACTGGCATGTTCCCTCAAGCAATAACCTTTCTGGCCGTCAGCCAAAAATCAGTGAAAAACTTTGTTTGTAAATTACAGGCATGTTATATAAACTGTATGGCGCAACAGAGCTATGAATTAGGTTTTGACTCTAGAACGGCTAAGGTCACGAAGTGTCTGAACCTGGTGAAATTGAGAATTGCCCCAGGCTTTGATAGGAGTTAACTTTCTAGCTGCACATTCGTCTATATACAAGATTTTGAACATTTCTCTGATACATGTACTTGGTTCAGTTGTGAGCTTATGTACGCGGTTGGTAGTACACCTTCGCAAGGAGAGGACGCCATCTGTGCCATAGTTGCATTTTGATCAATTTATTTTTTTGTTGTTGCAGTTGGGACAGATCTAAATTTGAAAGATATAAATGAATACTGAATATAGACTCACACTGGCAGTTGAAACATGACATGTCAAACCAACGACAATTGCTTGACATTGTCGAAATGAAATATGTGTTGTGATACACTACGCTTTCCTGTTAAAAGTTCATTACAATATACAGGGTGTCACAAAAATAATGGAGAAGTGTAACGACTTGCTATAAAATTCTAAGTAATGCAATAATAGTGTATTGTCTGCTTTATATATTCTGTATACATTTATACCTACATAAAATGACAATGTCCCTCAGAGGCGTATGTGGTAAATCAAAAGGGGAAACCTGGGGGAGGGGGGGGGGGTTGTGTTATATATTGTTATATATTTTCGGTTGCCAAATAGCAGGTGATCAATATCTTTTTTAATTCGGCCATAACTGGAGGACGCTTTCTCCTCAGTTACATACACTCATATCCTTGTTGTTGCGATTCTAGAAATATTTGACATTTTACTTACTTTCATCAGTGTTTGTTTGACTAAATCAGATGTTTGTATAATAAGTGTATGTATTGGTTGCAGAACAGATACAAATTTTTATAAAATACATCCGAAATAATTCCGTTGCGTTCCGTAGAGTGTCTCGCACCAGGTCCTTTGTCTTAAGATTCTTGTTCCTGAGTTCATTTTTATTTCATTGTTTTACGGCAGAATGAAGAG
Organism: Pteria penguin; assembly: GCA_035048485.1. Lineage (NCBI taxonomy): Eukaryota > Metazoa > Mollusca > Bivalvia > Pterioida > Pteriidae > Pteria > Pteria penguin. The sequence goes on from CM068581.1 coordinate 22,975,819, forward strand.
TATTGCACTTACATGGTGGCGGCACCTTACTGGTGCTATAGACCTACCGGAAGTAGAGAGAGATCTATTACGTGCCGACATATGTCGTGACACGAGGCCTTGGTTTAGGCTGTCACGTGATGACATGGCGTGACACGAGGCCTCGGTTTAGGCTGTCACGTGAATACATATGCCGTGATACGAGGCCTCGCTTTATGCTGTCTTATTCATCCTACGGACAGGTAGGAATGTTTAAGATGTTGAATCACGTTAGAAAAATCCCAGTCGACAGCCGGAATCGAACCCGGGTCCTCAGATTTCAAGTTTAGTGCGATATGACTGGACTATTCTGCCCCTCCTGAATTTCAAATTGTGTTTCCTTAAATGAAAGCTAATTCTATAATGCTATTAAACAAAGTGTGTAAACAAATTTCCCTTTTGCTCAATATAATCCACAACTTTACCCGCCCCTTCATTTCTAATGTCTTTAAAGTTATTTACTATACATCAGTAAAATACCGGGAAATTTTCGATTTATTTGGCATAGTTTTAACGATTAATGTGGTCGGTGTTCGTCTTGAGAATTCCTTGCCTGCCCCGCAGATAATTTTACGACATGACCGCAGTTGACAATTCCTCAACAAAACACATGAGAAGCCTGTTTAAATAGACTAAAAGTGAGAGGGAATCGATTTTCTGGTAGATCTTGAATGGAACTTTACCGAAGGCGTCTAGAACTGACACGTCTGTACCGAATAGAGTATTTATAGAAAATAGCTCTATATCAATTCATTGTTACAATAATTATATTTTTAAAAGTGATGTTACGATGTTTTTTCCGGGTTTTGTGGGGTTTTTGAAGCAAAAATATCCATTATTTGCTTTTAGAATAAAAGTACTCAGTACTGACAATATTAAAAGTGATGGTAGAAATGCCACAAATTTTGGCGGACAAAGTTAACACAAATTATGTAACTTTAGTTTTTTACATATCCATATAGCATGCCTGATTAAAATGTATAAACGTGTCTGAGGATATAATTTCCAGATTAGACAAAGTGTACCTTTCCTACTCCAGATATGTAAACCTCCACATTTTGTTCACCTTCACACAACACTTTACCTTTTTTCAGTATTTTTGTAATGGTTCCTCTTTTCTGTGTTATGCTTGTATTGCTTTTTTAAAGATTACTTTCATTTTTATCATAAGGTTATATATAATACATAAATATATATTCTATAACATCGATTTACAACAATAAGCAGATAGATGTAGATACATATACATGTACTTGAATTTTAAAACTGAGTCGATGGGGAAAACACAAAAAGAGGAAAACAATTATGTACATTAGAGTAAAAGAAAAATAAGTACAATTTTGTCAAATCAGTATGATAGAGGAAAATATTGTGAAGGAGAAGAGGTGTTAAAGAAATCTAAATTAAATAGGACTGCTTCTTAATTTAGTTACATTTGCGGAGATTATGCACTCATGAATATCTGGACTAGACCCTAGCTATCGGTCAGGAAACTGCTTTCTATGTTTTTTTACAGCTATCGAGAACGTACCGATGGTATATTTGAAGAAGAAAATTTCATGTCAACAAAGATAACAAAGAAAAAAAAATTCAAAATTTCAGCCTCTGAGTTGGTGAATGTGCGTTGAAAATAGCAGTAATATTCAAATATCTCGGGGAAATCTGCATTCGATAACGTTTTAATTTGACATGCATAATTATTAAAATCAAGTCATAATTCCTACAAATTATCATGCATTACAAATTAATAGTTTAATATGCTTTGGTATTGAGTAATATAATACATTACAATTTATCAAAAAGCAAAAACAAGAAATCAACAATCAATTACGCATGGAATTACATGGACTGTGAATCCAGTTACCAAGTGCATTGCAACTTAAAATGCACAGGGACCTTGTCGACTTGATCTACATAAAATATGCAAAATGGGTTGATAATTACATATACGGCTACCAAAGATAGGGCATGCACTGCAAATTGGTAATCAAGTACATTGTTTTTGCATATGGTGACATTTTCATCTTTACAATCTTTGCCATCTGCAGTCTGATAATCCGGGACCTCAAAGGTTGCATAATATTTTATCTGTTTTGGCAACACCTTGAGAGAACAGCAGTATTGAATTTTACATAGATTATTACAGCTTATAAACTGCATCTATATAGGCGAACGACCTTTCATTGTTATACTTGATTGTTCTCACAAATCAAACGGTGTCTGCCAGGGATAAGGACATTTAAAAAAAAAAATTAACAAAACCTTTAAGATTAAATAACGAGGTACCTTAGTGTAATGCATGCATCTTAAAGTAAAGATTTTTACATATAAAACAGTGCAGGATCGGACTTCATGAAAAATTGTAAGAATTAAACTGGAACATGCTTATATTTAAAGATAAATAGGAATTGTCATCTATTTAGTTTCTGTGCCTACCTCCATTTTTTCATAGTTTTTACAAAATCTTGCTTTTTATATTGTTTCCTATCAAAATCAGTAAAAACGAAACCATCATTGTGTAGATATTATTCTGAATTATTAGATTTTTAATTTAATTTTTATTTTGTGTAATTTTACATATTTATGTAATTTTTCGTCAAGGATGTGAGATAGTGTAATGGCAGAAAATAACGACAGAAACGCATTTTGAAAGCTTTTAACTTCAGAATAATTATTATAGTTTGGCCATGTAATTGGGTCGCAGATGTAAAACAGTCTTAAATTGCCGTAATAGTCAGGGACCTTCTCACTTTATCGAGAAAGTCATACGGGTCATTTGGGGATCTCCTCATATCGTTATTACTAATGCAGATGTCTCAGTTAGCTTTTGAATATAAATCATTGCTAGCACAGAATAACGACATATTTATTCAAAATATGCAAATTAATAAGAAGAATGCGAGACATATTGGACATAAAATATTAATATGTCAACAGAAATTTGACGGAGAAATAATAGAATACATAAACCACAGCTGATTATAAGTTACAAGTAAAACTGTTTTTACTTATAAATTTATTGCTAATATGTCAATGATTAATATCAATGAGGATTCGACCAATGTGTTTATTCACTTAATTCAGTGTTTCAGTATGTAAAAAGTATCATAAATAATGTTTTATGTGCATGTCAAACCCATTTTTTATTAATCTAAAACAGAATCCGAATTCGTTCTAGGTTCATGATGCTAAATTTATTTTATTGCCTTTTTTTCAAAATAGAATGATTGATGTGATACTTTTAGAACCAATATCAAGGTTTGACATGGATTATATAAACAAGTTTAGATTTTATATTTGTATTATATGTTGAATAGAATAATTGACAGAGATAATAATAATAATAATAATAATAATAATAATAATAATAATGATAATAATAATTAAAATGGTCGTATTAATAACGGTAAAGTTTTTTTTATTCTTGATATTATTTAGATGGATTTAAGAATTATAATTTAACTTTGCTAACGATATCAACAGTTTTTAAAAAAGGGTGGTTTTTGTTTAAAGTTCATCTGTAATAGTTTTTGTTTATAATTTATATGCAATACATTTTGCGCATTTTAGAGACTTTACTAAGAGAAATTCTCTATATGTACTTCTTATCATGACTGAAAAGCTGCAAATATAAAATCTGTATACGGGATATGATAATTTCCTGAACAAATCGGAGATTAAACGATTTACATTGTTTTACAAGGCGTGAAAATAGTTCACGACTCTTCCCACACAAGTGAAACGATTAAAGACAACTGTATAAGAAAGAAATAACGCCTAGCCATGAAAAAATAAATAATAATTTGTGCACTCAGGTGTACTAGCCTTCTAATGATCATAAAAGGTAAAAATCAATCAATATTGTCGGATTGAAATCGACAAACACGAGAGGCGGAACAAACCACAGAGTAGCTGAACAGATAATGGAGAAACATGTGGTTAATACGGTCTCTGGCTTTCCGGGAAATCAAGATATTTGGTCTCTTGGTGATCCATCAGAATCATGTAAAACCGAGGAAATTATTACTTGTCGTACAACCGTTGAACAAGATTTAATGATCTTTGGTCACAATTATCGACACTGATCATTGATAGTACAGAGCTTACCGAGTACATTACAACGTCTTCATATTTTCATATCTAATTGTTTTGGTTTTGCCGATGAGAAAGTGGGAGTTGGCAATGAAAGAAGTGTTAGATTAAATTCTGATTCTTATTCTGCCAAAGTGCAAAAATAATATAATAAAGTATTGCTTCGTTTTCTTTAGGTTTATTACAAAGAATATTCAGTATTCATTTTCATGGTCGTGGAATATGGAATTGTCTGGAATGATAATAAATTCATCTTAGAGCGTATCAATTATCATTGTAAATTTTCAAGACCAACAGACTGGAGTGAACTACTGTCGAATGATTAGTTATCACATGACTGACTATGTGAAAGCATGTTCGAATGGATAAGCTTTGGAAAAGAATATTAATGAAGATGATTTTATGTTAAGTGATGAAAAAGCGATGGTGGTAGTAGTAGTTAAACCCTTTAATTTTGAAGGAAAAAAATGCCAAGTCTGGTAAATATGAAATCATATACTAACGGTTTTGAATGTTCATTGGAGACCCAAAAATGGCATTTATCTGTGGACTCTTTGTGCTAAGACCACGATAACAGTCGGTGTCCTATCATATTACATGACAAAGCTGGGATATGTAGGATAGGGATGCAATTACTTATAGTAGCAATATATTATAAGTATTGTAATAGGTACAAACATAAATTGTCATATTATAGATAAACTCTATGAACTTGTACCAAAAGTACTGTATAGCCCCACGACTATATTTGATAAGGTCCGGTCACGTATCTCATCCGATAATACAGTAAGTAAGGTGATGCATACATGCCTGATACTTTTACCTTTACGAAGTCAGATGTGGGATCAAGGGGCATATGTGTTAATTTAGAGGAGTCGATCACCATAGGAAAATTGATGTATACAAGTCACTTTTGCTAATTTGGATGACGAAACACCCCTTATAGCAAAGTTGTTGTAAACGTTTTATATCTACCCCTTTCTTCCCCAATTCTATATTTCGGGGTCCGCCTATGCTGTCGAGATATGATTGCCCTAAGGTCTGACTAAGTTGTAATCAAAGAGACTACAGTTCAACGATTGACAATGAAGCTGTAGATCACCATCTATACACGGTGATTGCGAACATCTCTTTGTGTGAAATATAGCAACCGCCATAGCATATTGTGTCAAGTGTTACGTAAACATTTGTGCGTGTGGGGAGCACTAGGGGAAACAGCAGCAATATGAAATGAAGTAAATAGAAGGGGGTAGAGACGAGCTAGTGATATTTCTAAATTCCAGAAGAATCCCGCTTTATGTAAGCCCCCGCATCATACCGTACAGAATGTTCACATAATATATACTATAATTAATAATACATGTAGATGTGTGTTCTTTGTTGGTGTAGCGTGAAAAATGAGAGGATTGAATACAAATGTAAAGATACGACCCAGTCGGATAAGGTCGTCATATTGCGCATTACCTCTGTGTATTTGGAGGCTTCCCTCTTCTCGCCTCATGGTACAATGGCCACCAGTAAGATATCATGTAACACTGTGCTCTTTTTACAGAGATATTTCTACCTCGTTAATTCCATAGGCAATATTACGCCTCTTCCAGATCAAGTTTTAAACCTTTTCAAAATTGTCTTTTTCACATATGCGTTTGAGGTCACGCCCTGTGGATCGCTGAATATGCACCTTACACCACGGGCTAATGAACGCATTTGCATGCATTGAAATCTAGGTCAGATGCAACAAAACCCTTGGTTATGTCTACTAGACCCGTACACACCTTTGGTTAATTTGTCTGCTTGTGTAAATACCTACCATTTTACAGACAAACCGACTAAAAGATATCATTACGTAACGGCCAATTGAATATTTATGTATGTTGACTTTTTTGCAGCCATGTTGCTTGCATATCAGCTGATAAAGATTCTATATGGCAGGGTTACACAATATGCGTACTGTCGGAATCTAGGCAAAGAACAGCTGTTCAATTTAATGAAAAATGTTTAACCTACACGTTCTGGTTCATGATATATCCATTTTAATCTTTTGCATATAACTGAAAAAGTAAATAGCCAGATTTGCATTTCATTTGTAGTGAAAGTCTTTCAAAATGAGGGTAAAGGAAATTTTTGAGATTAGGGACAAAATCTTTTTATGATCGATAGCAACTATTACCTATTGTTTATAGTGAATAATATTCTTGCTTTTATTTCAGATGCATGCGGTTTGTCGGATTCTAATCACGTGGAAAGCATACAAGAGAAGTCACAGTGCGCTTTAGAGGAATACGTGCGTAGTCAGTACCCCAACCAGCCAACGAGATTCGGAAAACTTCTGCTACGATTACCTTCGCTTAGGACCGTTAGCGCACAAGTTATTGAACAGTTATTTTTCGTCCGTTTAGTTGGCAAAACCCCGATTGAAACCTTGATTAGGGACATGCTCCTTAGTGGAGGATCCTTCAACTGGCCTTACATGGCTATACAATGACTATAGGTAACGCAACTCTAACCTAGTCTTTCCGGCACCGATGACGGTTTGTTATATATTAATTTGTTTTCATTATGTTTATTTTGATGAAATCATTTCATAGAACAAATAATGATAAAATCCCTTGAAAGAGTATTAACACTCGAGAAGTTACATACAAATAACTGTCAAATCTTGCATTTCAATGAGGAATAGACAGAAAGAACATTTATGGCAGCAAGATATGCCAAAACAGGATATGATGTATTATTCCTTTCTGTACTTGCGCAATGAAAGCATTTTATATTTACATATGACCCAACGAACTTGAAACACGAGTTCTAAAATAATATTTTCCATAGACCACGGAGGCAGCTGATGCGATTTCGTGACCCTTATTTCTTTATAAAAGAGGTATAGTCCGTTGTTACATAGGTATGTGTATTTTATGTTGTGCCATTTCTATGACGCTATGAAATAATAGCGGAGACAGTGGGGAGGCGTGTTGTTTTTCTATACTGCATGTATGATAAAAACCTTTCACCACCAATGTTAGACATTGTACTTTTCTCTGTCCAGAGATGGTGTTATTGCGGAATTTATACTGATCTTCTAAAGACGTGTAAATATCCAGTTTATTGCATATATATATTTGAAATTATTATTTATATGGACTCTTTTGATAATGTATATAGAAATGAATTTATATACGATATCAGAAAGAACCGATATCTATTTTTGGTACCAAACATCAAATATTGAAGATCATACTGGTGAAAAACAAGATCTACAAACTTCATTACTTTGGATTTGCCATATATATATTTACGCATGTTACTATATCATCACACACCTCCGTATACTCTATTAGTGTATATAATACTTTGTTTTATAAATATTGACGGCTCAAATACGAGAAACTTAACAGCCGTTTAGATTTTCGTTTGTATACGTCCTTATCATCCACATTTGGTTGAAAACCAGCTTGTTCTCTTGGACACTTCCGTTTCAACATTCCATATACAGTTACAATAAATGCTGCTGTGAGAAAAAGTGGGTTGCTTTGGAGGCATGTCCCCGAATTCCAGAAAGTGTTCCATTACCCAATAGGTAACCAGATTCTGGTGTTGTCTTTATACTCATAACAAGACATTTTGGGGTCTCTGCCTCCTAAATTTCCCTTCGCCATCACAATTGCTTTGTGAGCTTTATAAGAGCCTGCTATAAAGATTTGGTGACAAAGTTTTTATGCTGTAATTTTAGACGAAGCTCGGATGTATTACTTGAATTCAGAATTGATTCCATTTGAAGTCTTTGGATATATCTTAGACATTCTCAACAATAGAGTTTTTATTTTGCACGGAAGTGTCGGGATTAACTTGAACATTATTCATTCATGTTATTTTGTTACATTTGCATTCATTTGATAATAAACATTCTTTTGTTTGAATGGTATTGCTATTTCTACTTAACCAATTGCCATATTTCAAGTATGATCATACGCAATTTACTCTTGTATTTTTGTTTAAAATATCATGTACACAAGGTATAAAGTTATTTTTATCATTAAAATGTAGAAATGCCATAGTTTATACATATTTACATCGTTTTATATGAGAGAATTTATAACATTTAAACTGAATAAATGATATAATAAATAACTTAATAAATATCATATGGTCAACAAATTCTAAATTGCAGGACTAATTTAGAAATTTAATTTGATACTAATAATTACGTTGCAGCACTTTGTATAATATATTATCATGAAATTTAAAAACATGTGGGTAAAAATCACTTCATATGTTGTGTACAATAATCAGATGCCAAAGGACTTTTTTTGCTTCCAGCCATAATATTATTGTTTCGTTTCATTTTTGAGCGAGAGTGAAATGTTTCTTAGAACGTTTATATGTTTCAAGCGTTGTAAAATAGTACGAAATCATGGATTGTGAACATAGTCAAGTTGTTATAGAGCACTGACGTTTTGTTGAAAAGAATAATTGTTTTTTCTTTTTCGTATGTCCAGATGTATTGTCATGTTACGTGTTGTGCAAAAGGTGTCCAAGACACTTAAAATCTACCCAAATGCTTAACTAAATAAAGTGTTGTCCTATCAACAAACAAATCAGTTTTGTTCTACTTCTAACATGACATACATATAGATCTGCATTTCTATGTTTGCTGTTTTTTGTGTATCCACTTTTAGTTTTATAAACTCACTGATGTAAACATTTGAAACAGAAAAAAAAACCCCTGCATGTCTTCCCACTGACCGTGGACTGAATAGATAACTACGATGTTTGTGACTTTCATTCAGATCTGTCATTAACAGACAAATTAAAAATCTGTCTATAAACAAAAGTATGCCCAAAAGGTAATGGTATATGAGTATTTTAGAATTGTTGGACGTCTCATTGGACTTCGTCATTTTTACTTATTATCGGGTAATGCTTTTTCCAGATTTTCTCATGATTTAGCATATTTTAACTGACTTTATTTTAATTAATGTAATAATTGGAAAGAAATGGAATACAGGAACAGCTTGTGGGATTGTTTGCATTTTAAGATTTAAAAAAGGAGGATATACTATTAGTTTTTAATAATTAGCTTTGATGGACTTCTCCTTCAAAGCCAATTGAAAGATTTAGTTAAGTACATGTACTCTTTGTCACTTGCAAATGTTGCCCTATTCAACCAGATCTGTCAAGGGTGGACTCAAGATGGGACAACAAACACTCATAGGGGTATCCTTTGAAAAATTTCTTTAGAGTGGATGTATAGATCATTAAACCGAATGCTGAGTAATCCGGAAGGGTGCCGTTGGAAGTGTTGTTGATTTTGGTTCCATTCCCAAATTTTTGACGCTTTTCTGACTTTAATTTTTGAAATTTGTTTATATTTGCATTTTTAAATAATTTCTTGGATTTTCTACTTGTAGGTTGCTTATAAGGCTTTGATTTTGTGAATTTCAACTGATTTATTGTAATGAATGTAATGGAGAGAAACAGATCACAAAATAAATACTTTAGATAAAAGGGAATATACTGTAAGTAATAAAAATGTGACAATAAGCCTTGATGGACTTGACTTTCAGAACTAAACAAAGATTTTGATGAAACTGGGTAGGTATAAAGCATTGGAGATCCCCTACAATTGTTGCTGTTTTCGGCCAGATCCGTCTAGAAAAGGATCTTGGGTGGAGCAACATAAAACCTAGCGGGTTCCCTTTTGGGTACGTATGAAATGTTGTATTGTTTGATTCATTTCAAATCTTTGAAGATTCTTCGACGCTTTTTTTAATTTGCCATTTTAACCTATTTTTTGTAACTCCATAGATTTTATTCTTGTAGGTTGCTTATAATTGATCCGTTTTCTGAATTTTAAATCGATTTGATTGTAATAAATGTAATTTCAAAGAAAGTGGATACAAAAATAATTTCTGGGATTTTAATTTCTTTTTTAAATAAGGGGGCGGATTATACCATTAGTATGCAATAAATATGATGGAGTTCTCCTTTGGAACTAATATGAAATATTTTTATGAAACATAGTAGGCATGAAGTACTCAGTATCATATACAATTTTTACTTTTTTTTGGCCAAAGTCCATCAAGGGATGGTGCAGGACTGGGCGGCATAGACACGAGAGTACCCTCCTTTGACAAACTTCTTCAGACTCGCGCTCCATAGATCGACAAGCTGAATGCATCAGGACGATTTAAAAGAATGTCTGAAGAAGTGTTGTTGTTTCTTGGTTCCATACTGAAATCAAATTTTGGATGCCATTTTTCATCTCTTTTCTGACTTAGTAATTTCTTCATATTTTTTTGTTATTTTCTTGATTTATTCAATAAAGAGGAGCAATAAAACACTTAAAATATCTATTTTAAGGGATTTTTAATGTGTCGTGTTAGTATTTAGTTTTTTTTTTATATTTTTTCTGATTTTTTCTAGTTTCAACATAGGCCAGTTTTGGCATGCTGAAGGTTGCAGTTAAAAATCCTGCTGGATATATAATTTTCTAATTTCATTTTACACAAAAATGTTTTGCAAAATTACATTTAAAAATACATATATATATATATATATATATATGTAATCTGCGGCTCTTTTATTAAGCAAACCGATATTTGTGAGTGAGCAAATTATGCTCAGATTAACAATATAGGCTCATTCTATAGGCGTAGGACCTCCCCCCCCCCCCCCCCCCCCCCCCCCCCCCTTCGTTTTTGGCGATACTGTTCTAGTAAAAATATTTATTTGAATTAACAATACCGTTAACAACTTCATAGTCCAGAATTTCTTAAATCCCTGTATATCATTATAGATAAAAAAGCAAATTGCATTAAGGTATCTGAAGTCAAATGAAAGAGAGGTGATCTCCAAGTCCATTATTTATGGTAGCACACCATCAATTCCACGTCCGGAAGCCCGGCTAGAATACACACAAATGACATAAAAGTTACAGAGGCCAACGACGTGACTCGACACCAGCTTTGACGGTCATCTACTCCCTAGGAATTGAGCAAATGGTATGGTTATCTAAATAACTGGTGTCAAACCTTCCCACTTCCGGGTACACCAGAGAAATCGGGAATACACGTTTTCATGAAATGAAACTTTGGTTCCCTCTTTTAATTTGCTTCCTACACCACTGTATTTGTTCCTCTTATTTAATTTAAATATTCACTTAATTTTATAAACAAAACCTCCCTCCCCTTTATTCAAATAATAATAATAATAATAATAATAATAATAATAATAATAATATAATAATAATAACAAATAAATAAATAAATAAAAGTACTTGTGGAACTTCTACATCATTTGGTTCCCATCACCACCCCTTTTCTGGGTTTGTTACTGAATTCGTAATCATTAATTTATATTCTGGTAGAAAACAATGAATGTTATTGTTCTTTTCAATAACCTTTTTAGTTCTCTACAGAATATATAAAAACCTTCACTCTATCCGTAATTAGACATTACGGCTTTTTCATCTCTTCATCCTATCGCTTTCTTACTATATATAATAAGTTTATTTCTGGTAGTAATATATCCATCGATTAAGGTTGTTATAGAATGTTCTGGACTATGTGCAGTTTAACACAAACTTGCTCGCAAAAGCGCGAGATTATTTCCGCGCACTGTCGTGGATAAACACGAACAACTCAAACCTGTGTGGTGTTATCGCATAAAGTAGAGTTCTTTAACCTTCAACGTAAATTCTAAAATGCTCATTGCATAACCGCGCGCCGTAGTAATGTTATGTACAGTTGAGGTTCCCTATGGGTCTTTTTTGTATAAATGCAATGTTCCAAATACTGAAGTCAAAAGTGGGAAGTATGAAAACAACAAAAACAGCGAATACCATAGAAACAAAGTTTGAAACAGTTGTCGTTTAGGAGTGTAAATGATTTTAATGTACATATAACTGTTAATCTAGACGAGCAAAACGGTGTTAATTGCAGTGATAAATAGCATTTATGTATAATCATTAAGTTTCTATATCACTACCTCGCCGAAGAAATATTAACATTTCCAGTCCTTCAATGTCCACTATGAGATTCTGTTACATGAAATCTATTACATTGGTAGACAATTTATATACATTGATTGCTGAAGTATGAAATAATTGCAATAAAGGGTTGGTTGGTTGGTTGATTGGTGTTTTACGTCGCTTTCAACAATATTTCAGTTATATCGCGACATGGAAGCAGGAGGTAACCAACCTCTTAAACATAGTGGCGCAACCCGGGAATCGAACCCGGATCGTCAGCGCCGTAAGCCAAGCGCTTAACCACTACACCAAGCCTGCCCCTGCAATAAAGGGTGTTCATATATATGAAATAAGCATATACACGTATACTAGATCTGTACACATATTATTTACCAAGTACTGCATCCAATACAAACCATCAATGTAATACGTGAGCAACGTACACAAGTCAAGGAACTACAGGCAAGAAACCTGCAATACACTTGGCAACACACAATAATCATGTGTAGATATATGCATATTACTGACGATTTTAAATCAATCTTCTTGGTGAAAATATTAAATACCACAAAAACAACGAAATTCTAAGTCAATGCATACCCTAGAATGTGTCTTGAATATTCTCTTCCAAATGAAATGATATTGGAAATATACAAGTAGTTCATGTTATAGCTAAATGAATGATAAAGTGGCAAGTAGGTGTATCTAAGTGAATGCCACAATGACCTAGAACATTTTGTATTTTCTTACTCTCTGTCTAAACATTATAGCACCCTCATTTCTAACTCTCTGTCTTAACATTATTGCCACCCTTATTTCTTACTCTCTGTCTTAGCATTATTGCCACACTTATTTTCACTCTCTGTCTTAACATTATTACCACTCTTATTTTTAACTTTCTGTCTTAACATTATTGCCACCCTTATTTCTTACTCTCTGTCTTAGCATTATTGCCACCCTCATTTTCACTCTCTGTCTCAACATTATTACCACTCTTATTTCTTTCTGTCTTAACATTATTGCCACCATTATTTCTAACTTTCTGTCTTAACATTATTGCCACCCTCATTTCTTACCCTCTGTATTAACAATATTGTCACCCTCATTTATTACTCTCTGTCTTAACATTATTGCACCCTCATTTCTAACTCTCTGTCTTAACATTATTGCCACCCTTATTTCTTACTTTCTGTCTTAGCATTATTGCCACCCTCATTTTTTACTCTCTGTCTGAACATTATTACCACCCTCATTTCTAACTTTCTGTCTTAACATTATTGCCACCCTTATTTCTAACTTTCTGTCTTAACATTATTGCCACCCTTATTTCTAACTTTCTGTCTTAACATTATTACCACCCTTATTTCGTACTCTTTGCCTTAGCATTATTGTCACACTTATTTCTTATTCACAGTCTTAACATTATTACCACCCTTATTTCTAACTTTCTGTCTTAACATTATTGCCACCCTTATTTCTAACTTTCTGTCTTAACATTATTGCCACCCTCATTTCTTACCCTCTGTATTAACATTATTGTCACCCTCATTTCTTACTCTCTGTCTTAACATTATTGCACCCTCATTTCTAACTCTCTGTCTTAACATTATTGCCACCCTTATTTCTTACTTTCTGTCTTAGCATTATTGCAACACTTATTTCTTATTCACAGTCTTAACATTATTACCACACTTATTTCTAACTGTCTGTCTTAACATTATTGCCACCCTTATTTCTAACTTTCTGTCTTAACATTATTACCACCCTTATTTCGCACTCTTTGCCTTAGCATTATTGTCACACTTATTTCTTATTCACAGTCTTAACATTATTACCACCCTAATTTCGTACTTTTTGCCTTAGCATTATTGTCACACTTATTTCTTATTCACAGTCTTAACATTATTACCACACTTATTTCTTACACTCTGTCTTGAGATTACTGCCATCCTTATTTCTTACTTCCTGTCGTCTGAACATTATTTCCACCTTTTTCTTATCACTCACAGTCTTACATTATTGCCACCTTTATTTCTAACTCTCTATCTTAACATTACTATCACCCTTATTTCCTACTTTCTGTCATTGACATAATTGTCACCCTTATCCCTTACTCTCTCCCTTAACATCATATGTAACCCTTATTTCCCATACTCTGTTTTCATATTTTTACCACCTTTATTTCCTTGTTTTCTTTTTTGATATTAGTGCCATCCTTATTTCCTACACTCAGTCTTGAGATTAATGTCATTCTTATTGTTGTCATACTTATTGTTGTCATACTTTTTGTTGTCACACTTATTTCTTACTTTCTGTCTTAACGTTATTGCCACCATTATTTCTTATCCTCTGTTTTCACATTGTTGCAACCCTTATTTCTTACTCTTTGTTTAATGTTATTGTCATCCTTATTTCTTATTTTCTGTCTTAACATTATTGCCACCGTTATTTCTTACTATCTGTTTTCTAATTATTGTCACCTTTATTTCTTACTCTTTGACTTAGCATTATTGCAACCCTTATTAACTACTTTCTGTCGTGATATTATTGCAACCCTTATTTCTTACACTCTGTCTTAACATTATTGCATCGCTTATTTTTAGATTCTGTCTTAATATTATTACTGCCCTTATTACAAACTCTCTATTTTAACATTACTGTCACCGTTATTTCTTACACTTTTCATTATTGCAACACGTATTTCTTACACTCTCTTGAGATTACAGCCATCCTTATTGTTGCCATCCTTATTTCTTACTCTTTGTCTTAGCATTATTGCCACCCTTATTTCTTACTTTCTCTTTTAACATTATTGCAACCCTTATTTCTTACTTTCTGTCTTAACATTATTACCACCCTAATTTCGTACTCTTTGTCTTAGCATTATTGCCTCCCTTATTTCTTACTTTCTCTCTTAACATTATTGCCACCCTTTTTTCTTACTTTCTGTCTTAACATTATTGCAACCCTTATTTCTTACTTTTTGTCTTAACATTATTGCAACCCTTATGTCTGACTTTCTGTAATAACATTATCACCACCCTTATTTCTTACTTTCTGTCTTAACATATTGCAACTCTTATTTCTTACTTTCTGTCTTAACATTATTACCACCCTTATTTCGTACTCTTTGCCTTAGCAGTATTGCCACCCTTATTTCTTACTTTCTCTCTTAACATTATTGCCACCCTTATTTCTTACTTTCTGTCTTAACATTATCACCACCCTTATTTCTAACTTTCTGTCTTAACATTATTACCACCCTTATTTCGCACTCTTTGCCTTAGCATTATTGTCACACTTATTTCTTATTCACAGTCTTAACATTATTACCACCCTTATTTCGTACTCTTTGCCTTAGCATTATTGTCACACTTATTTCTTATTCACAGTCTTAACATTATTACCACACTTATTTCTTACACTCTGTCTTGAGATTACTGCCATCCTTATTTCTTACTTCCTGTCGTCTGAACATTATTTCCACCTTTTTCTGATCTCTTTGCCTTAGCATCATTGCCACCCTTATTTCTTACTTTCTCTCTTAACATTATTGCCACCCTTATTTCTTATTTTCTGTCTTAACATTATTGCAACCCTTATTTCTTACTTTCTGTATTAACATTATTACCACCCTAATTTCTTACTCTTTGTCTTAGCATTATTGCCACCCTTATTTCTTACTTTCTTTCTTAACATTATTGCCACCCTCATTTCTTACTTTCTGTCTTAACATTATTGCAACCCTTATTTCTTACTTTCTGTTTTAGCAATATTGCAACCCTTGTTCCTTACACTTGTCTAAACATTATTGCAACACTTAACTATTACACCCTGTCTTAACATTATTACTACCCTTATTTCAAACTCTCTGTTTTAATATTAATGTCACCCTTATTTCTTACTTTCTGACCTAGCTTCATTGCCACACTTATTTGTTACACTATGTCTTATCATTATTGCCACACTTATTTCTTACAGTCTGTCCTAACATTATTGCCACATTTATTTGTTATACCCTGTCTTAACATTTTCATATTATCTTAACAATACTGCCACCCTTATTTCTCACTCTCTATCTTATCACTACTGCCAATATTATTTCTCACTCTCTATCTTCACAGTACTGCCTTACTTATTTCTCACTCTATATCTTCACAGTACTGCCATACTTATTTCATACTCTCTATCTTAACAGTACTGCCACCCTTATTTCTAACTCTATATCTTCACAGTACTGCCATACTTATTTCATACTCTCTATCTTAACAGTACTGCCACCCTTATTTCTCACTCTATATCTTCACAGTACTGCCATACTTATTTCATACTCTCTATCTTAACAGTACTGCCACCCTTATTTCTCACTCTATATCTTCACAGTACTGTCACCCTTATTTCTTACTCTCTCTCTTAACAGTACTGTTACCCTTATTTCCTATTTCTTATTTATTTCCTTTTCTATCCTAAGATTATCGCCACTCTTATTTCCGTGTTTACATTTACATTATTGTCACCTTTACTTTTTACTCTCTGTCTTTACGTTATTGTAAACAGCTTGAACTAAACAAAATGTATGAATATAATTATTTTATTACCGTTCGATGTTAATTAAAGTTGTTATCCCCCTCTTTGAAATGAAAAAAAAACACTGTACGATGGCCAATGCATTTTGATACCCAAAATTGTGAAAGAACATTTTACGGACCTCTTGACCAAGAGCCTTTATCCAAACATTTATTCCTTTATTTCTTATGTGAAAGATGTACTTTGGCCACACACATCAATGTTAGATTAATTAGATTATATTCACCTATTTTGTGATATTTTTGTAAGCATCGCTTGGCAAATCTTCACTATTTACTGCATTCTATTAAGTACAACAAGATATTCCTTAATTAAAGCTTTTTAAAAAGAAAAATATTGTTAGTTGGGATACCTTAAATGAATATATGTATTCGTCTGGGATACTGAATCTTAGAATGACAATAAGGGGGGGGGGGGTGGAGGTGACTAAAGTATTGTCCAAAGATTTCACCGTAACGTAGACATGTTATTCATAATATATTCAGATTCAATATTAATTTATCCAAATCAAAATATGTAACAAATGTCAAGGAGGTTTGTTGGAAAAAAATTACCACACCGCGAAATGAACTGTTAGTTGTGTTAACGTGAATTCCAATCAACATGAAAGAGCCCTTGTTAATTTTAACCTTGCTAATTGCAAACGACCGTCAGTTGCAGTGAATTATCACTTTGGTATGGTCTAATTTCATCAAACATGAAAGTTTAACAAGAAATACGTTATCAGAAGTATGACGTTCACGATTCACCTTAAGTCTTTTATCTCTGTATTTTTGGTGTAGAATATCAATGCATTATCTTGATGTTCTGGTCGTGGCACCTAAAGCGTCCATGTCAGTTCGCTGTTGCCAACTTTCCACCCTGTGTGATATGTCAGAAGTTTGGATGCCAACGGCCACTGACTCATGACAAAATCTTACGAATAGTTCTTAATGCAAGTTACCAAAACTTGTAGAAGCAAAGTAAAAATACATGGTCGAGAAAAACGAGCAGTCGCGGACATCTAAAATGAAAATATATATCAAGTACCGAAGAGTGCTGGCTGTTCATTATCAACTGGTTAAGAAAATGATTTAATATGTGAAGTGCATTCAATGAAATTTGTTAAGTAAATTGTACGTGATTGCTTTAATATTATATCTTTGGAGTGGCTTATAACGACTCTGTGATTTCGATTATTTTAAATATCGAATGAAAATGAGAAATCGAGAATAAACAGATTGATATTCATGTTAATAATATAATACACCTTTATACTTGAAATAAATGACGGACGTATAATACCAGCATGAGATGTTGACTCATACTGGGTAAATCATTCAAAATCATCTGATGACCGACGTGTTTGACCTGCTTACTGGGTTTTTCATTCTGGTTGACCGGGCGTGTTCGTCCTGCTTACTTGGTTTTTTATTCTGGTTGACCGGCGTGTGTGGCCTGTTTGCTAAGTTTTTTTATTCTGGTTGTACGCCACTTCAAGATTATTTCACTTTAGAGGCAAGTTTTTCTTGTGGTATTTCTCAGAACTTGACGTCGGAGGATCCGGGTTCGGTTCCGGATGTCGGCTTGGACTTTTCGATGGTTAATTTATCATCTGTCTCCCTATCTGTCTTACGAATGAGACTATAAACCGAGGCCCCATGTCACGGCATAAAGTTGGTACGTGAAAATATAAACCGAAGCCCCATGTCACGGCATACGTTGGTTCGTGAAAAATATAAACCGAGGCCTCATATCACGGCATACGTTGGTACGTGAATATATAAATCGAGGCCCCATGTCACGGCATACGTTGGTACGTGGCAATATAAACCGAAGCCTCATGTCACGGCATACACGTAAAAGATACCTTATTGCTTAGGCTGAGTCGGTAGCAGAGGATAAAAGGACAAAATTATGAAGCAATGCAACAGAAGAGTGCTGCCAACATATAAGTGCAATGTTCTTGGAGTGGTGTAAAACAATAACAAAACAGAACACAAAATGTTTATAAGTCAGACATTAAAATGTTCCCGATGGACATTCCGAAGGGAGTAAACGTCCCCTATTTAGCAAAACACACCCGCCTTGGATGTCCAAAGTATACAGATGACACAAATACTACTGTCCAAAATATAATACAAAATAAAATACAATAGCCAGCTAAACGTATCTCATTTTTATTTATGCTTTTAAAAGAATTCTCACTTACATGCATCAAAAACGTAAACTGCATTTTGTAAATTAAGGAAGACTCTTAGTGGCTGCATAAACCACGTATTTTCTATGAAGACTTCACCAACTTAACTCCTTCATGTATTGTTTATGGTGGAAATAAAGATCGTTTTAGATGTTGATTATATATTGAAATATTGCGGGGGGGGGGTTACTTTTGCTGACGGAGATAAAATTGCGATAATCCTATAGTCGATGGTTTCCAATTTTTCAACAATCATGGTAGAAAGAGCAAACAAATATATGATATGATGTAAATTGAAACGGTATTTACAATGTGCCATTTCAATATGTAATCTGTGTTTATGAACAGCAAACTAAAGCCTTTCTTGTCTCAGTTTTTTTTCCCATTACAACGCGATATTTTTTCATTCTTCTTTCTAAAAGTTCTTCTTTGATACACATATTTCCAAGGCGCCAAATTAGTACAAACGTCTTTAAGGTACAACTGTGACCATCGGTATGTTGGAAAATACATCTCTCTATATAAATAATTAACATTTGAGCATCTCTGTATAATTATATTTCATTATGATACAGACACACAGGCATTAAATTCCGTCTCCATCCTTTCGCTCATTTGTGTGGAAATATCCAGAGAGACTTGCGTTAAGTACACACAACAGAAGGTTTTTTTAGACTTTGTGGTAGAAATACAAGCTTCATCCTACATTTATAAATATGGAAGCATGTTGAAAAACCGCAAATTCAAGATCTATTGTTAGCAGTGTTTTAAAGAATGGTTGTCTTTGGATACTAGCTGTGGTTCAGGTGTATTGTTAGATGCATAATGACGCAAGTCATATATAATAAACAGATACCACATTGTGGTTGCAGTTTAGTTTAACAAGGAAAAAAAGATTTGCAAAAATGTTATCCAAATCAAGCATCCAGTCAATGATAATATAATAATAGCACTACTGGATTTCACATTTTTAATTGGATTTCAATTATTTTCCGTCTTGTATTCAGTATGTCATCCTGTAATCCAAAATGTTCTAGATAATTGTGATTTTCTCAGACTTTTGTCCAATGTGGCAAATGCGTTGATATCGCTTCTGTTACTATGCAAATTTTATTTGATAAAAGCCAAGATCTGTTAGAATTCAAATGACGACTGTGCAGCGCCATGCAACGGCTTCCATTGTTCAGCTTTGAGTCACAATTTCTTTTTTATTATAACTAACAGATGGGTTGTTTTAATGCACTTTCAACACCATTATGTGATGCTAGGTGTCAAAGATGGGTATCACGTGATCAAAAGAAAGGTTATGTCTTTGTAATTGTTTTGCGTAATGTATTTTACTTGAAAAGAATTCTGTAACATTAGGGAAATAAATGATAGATAATCTGAAAAATGTTTGTTACAACAAGAAAATAAAGATTACTTTATAGTGTTTAAAACTTGCCACTCGCTCTTAACCTATCAATGTACATGTAAATATCATATTAACTTGCCACTCTCTTTGAACCTACTCCTCTAAATCTTATTTATAACACAGAGACAAGCTTTTTATTTAATGTAATATATTTACATTGCAAAGTAAAATCAAATAATATAGAATCTGCATTAACTATATTACTCTTTGAATTTTCCCTTTTGTCCGGGATAAATTACCCAAATTTCTTTTTCCTCAGACACATTGATTAAAATCGTGCATAAAATAGTTCTACTAATGAGTAAAACATGATAAATCTATCGTTTTACAGAATAAATCTAATAGTTTTCGAGAGGTATACCTCGAATTGCATCATATGATTCAGTTATTTTGGGGCATACCTCCATCCGCCGAAAATTTATTAGATTTATTCCTATCATTTTATTTTTCCCTTCAATTTTTTTCAAACATTAATGTTAAAAGCGAGTTTATTTTGGGAACTATTTGTTTTCCGAACACAAGAATAAAAGTTTCAAAAAGTATTGTAAAGTGGTGTCACTGGAGAACTGTTTTGGTGACGGTATACCAAAAATAGCTCAACCAATCAAATGCTCTATTACATACCAAACTTAAATGATTAACGCATTAAAATATCTTGGTAAATAATAAAATTCGTAACTAAGTAGATTACAATTGTAAACTTGAAATATTAAAGTTACTTGTTTTGTTGATAAAGTGTTTGATAGCTGATTCAATGCAAAACATAAAAATATTTTTGTCTCAAGCAAAGGCTCGACAATTCCATGTGTTCATTGCTAAGCATGGGAAGTGCTATATGTACACCTCATTGTTAAGAACGTTAGGTCAAGGAAAGCTATGATCAAACTCCTTGAAAATATAGTAATGAAGGAAAGTCAGCAAGTTCACTGTTTTCATGGAAAGATGCTTCAATGTGTAGATAATGAGGGTTTAATACAAGAAACACATGCACAGTGCATGTTATTAAATTTAACTTCGTTATCAAATGCTGTTTTTCATTGACTTGTAACATTACAGTTTAGCAGCTCAATGTGTCAACAATAAACATCCCTTTGTTACTGAAATGTCAAGTTTTCAAAGTACAACAGAACAGACGATTAACCATCTAATAACGCCTATGTTACTAATCCTATAATTCCACGGCGTTTTGTCAAGGTGTTATTTTCCCCATCTTTGGCAGAATTTACTGGCGCGATATGCTCGTTAAGATTTTGAACAGATAATTTGCAAACAATGTGAAGAGGATTGGTTAGGCATGACCTATCAGTGGAAATAATACGGACTGGTCTATGATCCTCATGCTATCTATTACTTGGACCATAGAATACTTATCTAGCGATCCTGAAACATAAAGCTTGCTGTGAAAAACCGTCAGAGGAACGTCGAGGTTCAATGCACGTTTTATTACATTGATATATAAGCGTACAGGAAACAATTAAAATGCTTATAGAAGTTTCCATTCTGTGTGTATCAGTGTTAGATATAGGTGTACATTATGTATTAATACAACGGTTGTAATGCATTTGAATCCGGTTTCATGTTCAGTCTATGAATAATTTAACATCTATAATTTACAGAGAAGATACCCGGATATCAGCCAATGAGATCGATTGATTTGTAATGCAGGTTATCTCGAAGTTGCAATATGCAAATAAGATAATCACTAGTGTTGACCTATATTCTAAAACTTTTGTTCCACTATCTGCAAGACTCCGAATAATGCAGAATAATATACTAATTGAAAATATCAAAATTATTAAATTGCTTTTGTTAAAAATATGTACATGATCTAATTACAATGTCCACTTAGGGCAAGTATCAAGAATCTTCTTTACAATATTAGTGCCAACAGGAGGAGACACATATATATGGTGTCGTCACTTTAGATACGGATGTTAGCATTGTCGTCAATGGAGTTCATTTACTGTTATGGCCCCAATAACCATGTAATAAATTTAGTCTCTCCAAGACAACATGCACTCAGTAAACAATGTAAGGTATCAAGACTAATCATCGTTCAGTTAAGCTATTATTCAAAGACAGGAAACCAACGCTTTATAATAAACCGCAGGCTGTCACTGATACGTGTTTTCCGGATATTCAAGTCCAATCGGTTCCGGAAACTGGTATGTTTGCACTTTGCACAGTTTGCGGCTTTTACACTGCATTTACGGAAAAGCTGTTGACCTGTTTTATTGATCGAGATTGTGAGTTATGATGTGGGATATCTTGCTCTTTGAATACATTTTACTGCATAAAGTATGTAAATGCTTTACCAAGGCAGGGATGTTTTCACAATATTTTTGCGTAATAGGTTTGCATGAAACAGAAATACAAAATACAGAATATATTTTGAAAAATGCTCAAATACCCAGAAGTAGATATTTAGTATACGAATCCAGATATAAGGCCCATAATAGATTATTACAAACATTTTAAACACGGTAGCGCAACCAGGAATCGAACCCGGATCGTCTGTGCCGCAAGCCAAGCATTTAACAAATACACCAAGCCTGTCCCCAAGGGGAGGGGGCGTAGTTCAGAATTCATTCCATATACACTTACACATACACATGTAAATATGAAACAGTTTAAAGTACGTTAACCCGAGATCAAACTGGTGTCATCATTATTGCTAAAGAAGTCTACTTATTCCTCTCATCCTATTCTCTTATCTCACATCCTTCTCTGAAGTTTATGATACTAGTGGAAAATCCCAATACTGTGCTTAGAACAAGAAAAGACCACTTTAAACATTTTGTCCTTTTGGCTTTAGTTCATATGCTAAGAATCTGTAAGTAGTGTGTCATTCTACACAGGGGTGTGTGAAGCCGAGGTAAAGTAGTTCCTTGTGATGCAGGCAAAACAACTGCTGTATATATTCATCCAATTAAGTACATGATGTATAGATATATAATACATTATCTCAAATTCAGATCATTTCATACTTTTTATGGATAACTGTACCATATTATAACCTACAAATAACACTGTCACTTGTGCAGTGATTGAAGTTGCCAATGTATCGCTAGTGCATTATACATATATATGTGTGTATGCATGCATGCATGCATTCTTGTATGTATGTATGTATGTATGTATGTATGTATGTATGTATGTATGTATGTATGTATGTATGTATGTTTTATGTATGTATGTATGTATGTATGTATGTATGTATGTATGTATGTATGTATGTATGTATGTATGTATGTATGTATGTATGTGTATGTGTGTGTGTATGTATGTATGTATGTATGTATGTGTGTGTGTGTATGATTGTATGTATATGTGTGTGTTGGTTGGTTGGTTGATTGGTGTTTTACGTTGCTTTCAACAATTTTAAAGTCATATCGCGACATGGAAGCAGGAGGTAACCACCCTCTTAAAAGTAGTGGCGCAACCCGGGAATCGAACTCGGAACGTCGGCGCTGCAAGCACTACACCAAGCCTGCCCCATATCTATGTGTATGTATGGATGGATGGATGGATGGATATGCGTGTGTATGTATGTATGTATGTATATGCGTGTGTATGTATGTATGTATGTATGTATGTATGGATGGTTGGATGGACGGACGGATGCATGTATTCATGTATGCATGCATACATGTATGCATACGTACATGTATATATGTATGTATATTTACACCGTACACGTGTTTCAAGTACAAGTATAAAATTAAAGCGTGAAACGTGATCAACAAGTTAAGGCAATACAAAATCTCGGTACGGTGATAATGTTAAGTAACTACATGCCTTGAAACTTTGTGTCTTTTAGAACCACCACTAGACATATTTATACAATGGATTATCAGTACTGCTGATGAAGGTTTTATAGCCATAACATGTGTAACGTGTTTATTGGCTAATTTTATTCGTTTATCTCAGTGTGTATATTGTTGACAAATATCTGACATGTGTTTTACTTATTCAGACTGACATGCATCACGTCGGTTTCCACTATTCTCTGTATAGATGGGAGAATTTGTTCTACGTAACTGATTACTCATCATGCATTCATACATGGAAGAGGACATCATAAGTATTGTACAATGTATGTTAACTTATGCCGACAAAATTATAATGACCATCTGATGCAAAACATACATTATATGACTTAGATGTAGGTATATCTCGTATAAAAACAATCAGGAATGATGTATAGACATCTGCTTCCTTTGATTTTCTAAGTAAGAATGTATATATTATCGTCAAAGTCGTATTCATCAGAATACTATTGCTTTTCAGTTCCGCTTAAACAAATATGATATGTAATACTATATCCATGCACTTTTCTTTCTTATTGATACCAAAAATGTTTGAAGATATTTTTTTCTGATAATGAAAATTATCTATAATATTACAACTCTTACATACAATAGAAATATAAACAAGACTTCTTTCGAGATTCGAGATAATCATATGAAAAGTATGAATGCAAGAATTTAAAATCATCAATACGGAGTATCGCAACTACTGAAATCCGTCACGGTTTGCATTTAGTCACCTACAAAATCCATTGTACGCGATGTGGGCACTTTTATGTGGGCAACTTACGTCATAATCATATGACGTCATAACAATCACAATATGTATATATATATTCTTTTTTTCCTGTTTTGAAATTGAAAATGGCAATGAAAATAAATAAAGATGAAAACAGACCCTACACAATTCATAAAAAATCACAAGGAACAAAAGATGCCTTAGGTCCACATTCACGAAATAATGTGATTACTTCCTTCTCAATATAGAAAATGCTAGAATATTAATCATTCTAGAGCAATCATTCATATTTAAAGCATCCAACACTAATGATTTGATTAATATTTAACTATAATTGCGGTAACCTGAAACAAACTGTGTTTCATATTCACATTTTTGGTGTAGTTGATATTTTCCACATGTGCAGAAATATGACGTTACATTATAAACACACTGTCATCTCAGTCATTATCGCTTATTCCGCCTCTGCATACATCGTCAAAGTTGCATCACAACGTGTCATTTTTCCGGAACTTACCGAGTGGATTTTATCTATCGGTTCCTACTTGGATCAAGTACACAACAAAGAAGGCCTCTGTCACCGCTGTGCAGTGTCAACCAGTGTCAATATTATATCGTGTATCCTGTTATCGTTGGAGGTTGGAAGATAAATGTTTGGAATTTACAATAAGTTTCTTATCATGAAGAAGAATTGATGTTTATGAATATTTTATATATTTGATTGTAGATTGTTCTTGGCTGATTGTTCTTAATACATAACCGAGAACATCTCTGGGATTCTTCATATATCAGGTCTATCATGGACACCGAGTATAGTGCCAATAATGTATATGACACGTTCAGCTGATAATTGTACACGTCGTATTTGTAGAAGTTTTTGTGTTTGAGTCTCTGTCACAAGAATAGGGCCATTAAGCTATATTCCGCAGATATTTTGTCCTTTTTCGCATATACTAGGTCCATTGTTATAAATATTGGCTTCCTGTTTTCAAAAGTAGTTCTTATAATTATTATAATTAAGTAATCTCACACTTATCCCCTTTGCAGTGTAGAGCTCGTATAAAGTTCACCGCGGAGGGTTTGACTTGAAAAGTGTTATTATACTCTTTTTCCTGATGTTATGTGGCGATGGCACTTTCTACACAGTGTTTGTTCACATAAATGTATATGTACAGTGCTGAATAATATTTGTTTCATCTAAATGTAAGGGCATTCACGGCGGGTGTAGCTAGCCAAACGGGAGACGCTCACTCCTCCCAGACACCTGGTCTCACCTCTGAATTTCAGGGGTCCGTGAATGTCCTCTATTGCATATTGTTATTAGTGCCATAGTCATGTGACACCAATTACTTTGGTATTTTGCATTATAAGACCATTCCTATAGGGATGGGGCAGCACTGCTCTTACCGACTGTTACACTACACATAAGTGTGGGTAATACTGAAAAGTGTTTATGACTAGAGACTAAACCTGACGACAGCGGGTGTGCTCGGTCTGGCAGAGATCCTTATATCTTCTTATTCCTTCCAGGAATCCACGAATATTCGTCTTCCTTCTATTGTCCTTCATGGCTTTGCTACGGACTACTTTTGTTGCGTATAAATGTTGTATCTGAATTCCATCGCTAGTCAATGGATTCGACAATGTCTGTCTCCCTGTTTTTCATGACTGAGTTATTGATAACGATTAAGTTTCAAAACCGTAAATTCATCCCCCCAGTATAACGGCACGTATTGTATACGAATGTGGTTTTTTAAAGTTGAATTTAGAATATCATAGAATACCAAAACGTTAACAATTAAGTTAAAAAGTAGGATAAGGTCAATCTTTGTATGTCATATCTTTTTACTTATAGGTTCGCAAGTGATTATCTGCCCTTTATCTGTAAATGCATGTCGGGAGCCAAATCAAACAAGATAAAACTTGGCCCAATCACAACTTTCTTCCATCAGTCAGTAACTTCCGGTTTGTTATTATATCATATTGCACTCGCAAAATTATCAATGGAAATTGCTAATGGTTTCTACAGAGGTAACTCCGAATAGAAGCTAATTATGATTAGGTTATACTCTGTGAAATGAAGCCATGTTAAACTGATTATTCCCAAGTTTTAACTGTAACATCTTTGATAGATCGCACGCTTTACCTTGCGGAATCGCCCTTGGATGAATACCTGTTTTAACCATCAGTCTCTCTTTGTATACAGAAAAGCGCCATTGAGAATATTATATAACCCAAAGGCAGTGACGTAACGGAATCGTACGATGCTCTGTTTATAGAAGTGCACAGTTCCCCCGTCAAAACATGATGCTTTTTGCAGATCCGTTAACATGTGTGTCACTCGTATATTACATGCATGTCTAAGAGGCAATTTGGTACAAATCTACTCTGACACTTGGATAGAGGTAGGCAATTTAAAACTGCCGAACGGAATGTCAGAAGAGCACGATATATTTCAGAAAAATGGATGGTTCTTTTTGAAACTTTGCACTAAGAGCATGGAACAGACTCAAAATGTGCTTTAAGGAAATTTGCACTAGAAGGATGACACATTGCTTCTGTTCAGAGGCTTATTTGTTAATTTTAGTCTGTGTAATAAAACTATATTGTGTTTAAGGAAATGACTTTATTCTGTACATCAGAACAATACCGATCATTAGTTACCCCTATCTTTAATGTCACAATATAGATGATAAGTTATTTGATACGAGTGTATCATTGGGAAACAAAACCGTATGAAATGAAATAGTCTTCTCCGATACGTGTAAACCACACAACATTGGAATGTTTTATTTTGTGGACTTTCCAAACTTAGGATTGAAGAAAGTCTCTTCATATGTAAAATGTCAGGAAGTCCGGCAGCAGCTTCTTTATGCATGTGATTATCTGGATTTCTGTTACCAATGTTTTCCTCAATTATTCACAGTTCTAGACCCTTTCAACTGTATGAGAGTACTGAACAACTCAACTCGATAATTTATTCCTCTTGAGCACCTGGTCTCACTTTTGAATACCACAGGTCTATAAATATTCATCGTGAAATTGTTTTTTTCGTTATGTATTCATTCAATAACTTGGTTTGTAAATACAAAAATTAGCTAATGATAAAATCATGCATAAACCCACCCAGTTGTCCATAAAGATATGAAACTGATGGATATGAAAATAACAAACTCGAAGAAAACCAAAATAACAGAAAATAACAAAACCTCATCTACCGGTACTTATGTAATATATGAGATACCACCAAAAGGGAGTTAGATCATATGCCTGGTGACAGTAAACATCTCCTGCTTGATAGCAGCACACATCACTGACGTCCTGTAGAAAGTTTGTTGAATTACATGCTAGCATGCAAGTATTTCTTTTAGCACCATTAGACTAATGCTGTTTATAATAAAACACATGTCGGTTTTTGTAAAAGGTAAAAAAACAAACTTCTCAGGTATTTCTTGTAGTAAATGTTGTCGTATTTCTGAATTTGATTAACCGCAATGATATAAAATGAAAACTGGATATCATTCATTCCTATTCATCTATGTTATAGCTATAATGCTTCCCATCGTATATTCTTAAAACAAGTGATGTTGGATGTTCTTTCTCCAAATTTCAGCTTAAAAGGTCTTTTAAAAATTTGGATATGGAAACCTGATAGCTTAGATAGATATACATGTAAATCAGTAAATGTTAAAGTGAAATCGTTAGGATTAAAGATTGTGATAGTATCTTTCCTTTCAGCTATATCCATCATAAGAATTTAGATCTATAATCTATTCTTAAATAAAACATTTTGAACTGTACCGTAAAACATTTCTTTTTCTAGTTTCCCCAAAGTATTAAAAAGACAATGAAGGAAGATTTTTTTTCTGAGTGCGTATGTACCTGCATATTTTAATTCTACGTTTTGTTCTAGTATTTGGACATTGATATTTACCACAAGAAACATATTCCTGAAGAATATCTAAAGAAACTAGATGTTTGCAGACTCTCTCACAAAGCTTAAATTTCTTTACCAAACAATGCACATAATTATCGTCAAACTCCTCGATCTTTAGGTTGCTCATATTTCTTTGATTCGAGGTTGATTGCATAATAAAAGCAGAGTTATGATTATGCAATTTTGTCGCTATCATCAAAACTCTCATCAAAAATCTCATTTAAGACATTCGATACACAGCACCAGAAATGTCAATCTCTCATTATGTCCAAATCTTGCAAGCAAAAGGCGATCATTAAATAAATACCCTAATGGTGCGATACTGTAAGCTATAAAATGGGTATAAAAATTACAAGGGTATTCGTGTTAAATGTTAGTCTTATATAGAACTTCGACCTAAGTCTGTCCACACTCATTAGCGAAGGATACGGATCAGTCAGCAAGAAAAACAGATTTTGTAAGATATTAACATATCATGTTTTAAGGTGAAATAGGTGCAATTGAATTATTTGATGAAGTCTGGAGATAAGTAATACAGCAGTCATATGTTATATCTGATCAAATAAAGCAGTTGTTGTTCATAACATTCCTACACCTTCAGTGTTGCCAATAGGCAAAGATTGCCTGACCAATCATTGAAAACTGTTTAGCAATTACATATATGTCCAAATATAGTACCCACCACTGATAAAGAAAAAACAAAAAAGAC
The DNA here is from genome assembly GCA_035048485.1 of Pteria penguin. Classification (NCBI taxonomy): domain Eukaryota; kingdom Metazoa; phylum Mollusca; class Bivalvia; order Pterioida; family Pteriidae; genus Pteria; species Pteria penguin. The sequence continues at coordinate 23,005,269 of CM068581.1, forward strand.
TGCACATAAAATCACTCTATCATAATGAATTTCAGGGTATCGGCAAAGGCGAACGACTTCTAACCTTTTAACAATGGACATCAACCTGAGAAATTTATGACGGGGAGACGCAGCGAAGATCACAAAAATTCTATTATGCAACGGGCGACAAGAGGCCATCGTAAAAAGAATATGATTACATACCCCAAATAATAAGACGGTCTAATAACAATACAAAAATAATGATTTATCAGTCATGGATGGTAGTTCCTAAAACATTATTAACCGCTTCGTTCGTAAATCTGGAGGAAGACCAAATTTCGCAAGACATGTAGATCCCTGCGATACTTAACATGTAAGGTTTTATGGTTTATTTGTCTACCTTCAATGATAAAGATTTTTAGACAAATTAATGGTAACAATAGGTTTCATATTTTATTGAGTACTGACGTTTTTAAAAATTCAGTAGTGACATATTTGATTACTTAAGATATATTCTAAAAGATTATGAATATCTTTAAATTATGGATTAATCTACGAGATATTGTCATATCTACTTGTATCATCATTAACATTGACTTTCTTTAAATTGTTAAAGTCGAAGAATGCCTACTTAATATCATAAATGTAAATAAAGCAAAAGAATAAAATAAAAGCGCAAACGGTAATTACCGTTTTGATTTACTAATCAGAATCAGTGTTCTTCAACAAACAGATAACTTAATGACTTTGAACCTCGTATTTTTGATGTTATATTGCAGATTTTATGGTGGAATCTATTGTGCAATGCATATAATAAAACTGAATTCTTTAAACTTTCAAATGTAATGTGTTACAAAAAGAAATGCAAAAATATAGGTTGCTATGCACCTTGAATCTAGAAAGGTAAAAAGAACTCTGAAAAAAAACCCCAAAATACATCCACTTCTAGAGAACAAAATGTCAAGAAAATCACAATGCTGAACTAAAGAAATCATTATTATAATCAATGACCAAACAGTGTCTTCAGTGATAATGATGTCTTCTTACATATAACAACGCCATTAAAATACAATAACTCCGACATAAAGTAGTCTCGGACCTCTATTATTCTTTGAAAAACACTAATGACGAAGGACTAGTTATACATCTATGACCTACCTGGCATTTAACTTGGTTTTACCACAGTGTCATTAATCATGATTAGTTCTGTCTACATGAAAGTCAAAGGTTTGTTACTTTTGATCATAGGTTTATAGCTTCTACCTTAGGAATAAAAAGATAAAAGCATCTGAATTAGGAGTCACAATATAACAATGATTTTATGAGTGTTAAGTGATCCAGGAATCAATATAAATAACAATGAGGTATGAAAGTTAAGAAAGAATATGTGGGTTTATACGTTGTCTTATTTTTGATATAAATATTGACGAAACTAATCAAAGTGTGATGATACAAATAATGAGACATAAAAATAGATAAATAAATGAAAACCGAAAAAAGTGACTTTAGAATTGGTAATCAAACAAAGCAGGAGATACTCACTCTCCCCGGGCACCTGATCTCACTCCATCATGGGGGTTCACATATGCTCTTCAAGTAGACATATTTTGTTATTTTCCACTTGGTTTTCATTTTCACTGATTTTTTATGTCTTCTGGTGTCATGATTTTTGACTTATGGTTTGGATTTTTCAATCATCTTTACATATTAGAAGCATCATAATAAATATAGAACATATATACCTTTTAATTTTGTGCACCAGATGCGCATTTCGACAGCTTATGTCTCTTCGGTGATGCTCGAGGCCGAATGGTTGGAATTTTCATATTATATAAATATTTGAAGAGCAGTATTAAAACCAAAATGACCGAAAACGTGAGCGAAAGAATCAATCTAAGGACAGAGCTATGCATGAGGGTGATACTCCTTAGTTTAAGAGTGATTTACATAATTTCAAGACGGAAAATTTCAAGTATATATTTCAAGTCAGTACAAAAGCACTGAAAAGTAGACCGTCAGAACAAAAGCAATGAAAACTAGACTTATGATGCCCTCGGGGCTTTCAGTCCACCAGCAGTGACATCGGCGTAGTGGTTGTAATAAATATAGTACATATATACCTTTTAATTGTGTGCACCAGATGCGCATTTCGACAACGTATGTCTCTTCAGTGATGCTCGAATCCGAATGGTTGAAATTCTCATATTATATAAATATCTGAAGAGCAGTATTGAAACCAAAATGACTGAAGAGAGTTGAGATAAATAGGAGTTTAAAGATTAAGGAAATGAAAATTATGTTTAAAGAGAAGGAAGATCAAAACTTGAGAAAGAAATCGTTTGACGTTTCGTTGACAAAAGATTAAACTTGTACTATAAAATCAAAAATGCAAATAAAAGACGTTTTTGTTTGTTATAATAGCATTGTGTGAAGAAAGTCTAAGCTGATATTGGTTTTCTAACACTAATTTATTTGTTTACTTATCATTTACATATGTATACAAGTTATATATTATATTGTATGATAGCTGCTTCTATCTCCGTTAAACATTGACCTGTTTTGGGAAAGTTGAATGCCGTCGTGTAATCCAAAGAAATACCAATACTTTTGTTAGACTGATAAATAACATTTGTGACATAAAATGGGGTTACAAAGATACTATTAATGGAGCGAATCAGATACTATTTTGTGCGACAGGCGATGGTCATAGTTATCTACATTGTAATTACACATGATCAAAATCTAATTAAGGTATTTAGACCCCAAAAGTAATGCGTGTACAGAATATGACGTAGCCTAAATGGAAATCTAAACTTGCAACTGCAATAGAAAAGATATTTGATTTGTTTCTGTATCTTTTAATCAAAGAACATTATATGCTTTGAAGTGGGATCAGATAGATTCTTTTCTCTTTGAAAATTGCTGCAATTCGTGCATACGGTATATGACCATGGGGTAAGATTGCGTAACAAAGGGCACATTACAAAACAACCTTTGTCTTGTGTGTAACTAAATCCAAACTAAAACAATAAATAAGACCTATAGAATGCAAATTATGCAATTTGATCTGCAGACACCTTTCATATACCCACATATAAGATAGTATCGCTTGAAAACTCTGTATCAAGCCAACACATTTACCTGTAATATATAGTTGGACTGAGATGCCATACCTTTGCTTGGCGTGTTTAAGAACTCATCATTGTTTGACCCAAAACCGATTTTGGGTTTCACAAGAACTGTATAATTATATGCATGAACGAATTCTATTCTAAAAGGATAGGGTGTCACAATACTCCAACTCAAAGATGATTTGAAGTAAGGAAAAAAGAAATGAAGAAAAGTCCCACAATAAAAAAAGACATGCGTTCTGGAAGTTTCAGGAGAAGGACAGGGATGTCAACCACTAGAAAACTCCTTGAGAATGGTGACTGATTTCGTGAGAGGATATATTTACTTACAAGATAGTTACAACCCTTCAATACACTTAAATGTTGGGTTATATGCATTCTAAATGAAGAATGAACGGTTCGGTGACATGTACACCATGTACACTAAGTCCTTTGACCAGTTTTATACTGATTACCTTCCATGGAACGCATTATCTGTGAGTGTCTTTGAAATTCTGACTCGTATTGCCATGGAACGCATTGCCTGTAAGTGTCTATACAAACAGAAATGCCATGTACAAAGATTGCCTTCAAGAATTAAATATATGTACGCATAATTGACAATTATGGTCGGTAGAAATTTGATGAAGCCTAAAACATGATAAGCTCTGTAGCCAAGGTGTTAAAGTGAAATATACAAATGAACAAAGGAAGAGAGAAAGACAGATGAACTCTTCAATTTTATGAAAACGTTTCCAAATCGTTGTAGTTATTGATGCAATATTACTGGCACTCAAAATACTTTACCACGACGGACATTCAAGAAGCCCTTGGACACCAGAAGTGAAACCAAATGTATGGGAGGGGTAAGCGTCTTCTAGCGCTGCCTAGCCACGTCCGACTTAAAAACCCTTAAACTGCATCCATCAGATGATTGTAGACTACACAGTATCCGAATATTTGAATGATAACTAAAAGAAGGAAGACGTTAAACTCAGTCACATGACGGTACTCACCCTAGAAAAAAATAATCCACAAAAATTAATCAGAACAAATACATAAAGGGTTATAACCACGGAGATTCTTAGGATGGTTAATACTCAACAGATAATTCGTGTGATCAACCAGTTTGTGAGCATATTTGTCATACATGAAAAAAAAAATGTAATTCAACATAAATGGATAGAAAGACATGGTGCCAAAGTTGGACTTGAAAAGTTGTTGTAGGACTTTTGCAACGGGTGTTGAATGCAGACTAGATGCGCTTACTCATCGGGTCTCACCGGGTCTCACCTCAACTTAAATTTGGGTTCGCATTTGTCTGAATATGACACTGTATACGATATTACCCTTTTATTCCATGGACTTCGAAGATATGGTTAACCCTTTGCTACCTCTTTGCTCTTTACTTATAATTGTAAAAGCAGTGTTAAAACTCTGCAAACATACATTTACATTATAACATATAAGACACTTTTGAACATCGCATAATAGAAAATGAAATACATGTCGCACTTGATTATTATTTGTGACATAATACAGCCGTGGATTATTGCATTTAAATTATATCTTTTGTAATATTTTAAAAATATATAAACTATTAAAGCAAGAAGGTATGAGAGACTTTCTTCATAACAATAAAATATAAACAAAATTTAAAACTGAGAACATGTCAATGTAAATGAAATTGATAATGCATAATACTATATCAAAAATCATTCGTCTACACAGGAAAGACCGAAAATTTTATTTCATATTTTCTTACGACATATAAGATACATACAGAATTTACTCTAGTATTACATTTTTACAAAAAGAAATGCAAATGATTGTTGCTATAAACATAGAATATAACCCCCCCCCCCCCCCCCCCATCAAAAAAGAAAATCTTATTTGTATCATATGCATACAAACACGTTTTGGTGTGCAATTTTTACCATTGCCATATGTTAAACGAACATATGGAAGACTTTTGGGCATTAATCATATCAATTTAAGAATCTTCAAGGTAATTCATTTCTCATTATGTGATTGCAATTTACATTGCTTGCTTCTTCACTTTCGCCTGTTGAAATCCATATTTCAGGATTGTTAGATTTTATAAAATGAAGTATTTAAACATCTATGTTGTACAGTGTCTATATCCTTTACAGGATGAAGAGAAAGGATAGTTTTAACTGAACTGGTTGTATATCATCACTGGTGCCAATGTTGTTTACTTTGATAAACATGCTTCATGCGCAATTGCTGATGGCATGATTGGTACTATAGAAAATCCTAATGTATGTTCTGTCTAATACAGCACAGGGTAACACGAGTGCAATGTAATTTTAGACATTCTAGATGTCACTACAGTACTTATAGTTTTGGCATAAATGTCTGAGAACACATTTCAATAATTATATAGCATATGTTCATTTGCGGGGATTTAATATTGCATTTGATTTAACTATTCTAAATCAAATCTAGATACAATCCAAATATTCAAATATAAAGAAATTATATTTATCCGAAATGTTAGACCAGAAATCAAACTGAGATCGCCCGAACGTGGAACAAGGGTAAGGTAAAACGGAAAAGACTTAGGTGTATGACAATATTTACCACAAACATGCCAAGCAAATAGCATTAAGCACATGAAAATAATTTATCAATATGTTCGATACTAATACAGTCCACGTATCGACGTAAAACTGCCAAATTAAATTGAAAAACATCACTCAAATAATATGGTTAACCGATTTACAGTTCACCTTCCCACTTCCCAATAAAAGCAGTAAAATTTAAAGATCAAACCTCCATATACAGAAGAAGGATAAACCGATTTCTGAAGTTGAGAGGTAATAAAAATTCACTTTTAGGTCAATTTGGTGATAAGGTGCTACTTAAATATATATATTTTCTATTTCCACAGTTTAGGCCTCACTGAAGAGACATAAGATGTGGAAATGCGCATATGGTGCACCACAATTTATACAAGTACATACGTTCTAACATTTATTATGAACATTTATATATTCTAAAATATGTTCTTATAATTAGTATGAAATAAAATCTGAGTATCAAAATGTATAAACTGACATCAAGATGAGGCAAAAATGTTCGGTCTGTCTGAACGCAAGTTAAGTCCTGGCTTACTAAAAGAGAGAAAAAGGTTCAGGATCTTATCTTCTCTACACACACACACACACACACACACACCTACACACACCTGCACACACACACACACACACACACACACACACACACACACACACACACACACACACACACACACACACACACACACACACACACACACACACACACACACACACACACACACACACATATATATATATATTCTTAAAAGATAATTCTGATGAAAAAATTGAAATACTCCGAAGACAAGAAACCGTTACACACCATATCACCGTAGACAAGAAGTTGAACGCCCCATTTACCATGGTATTTATGATTGTGAATGCGCTGGATAATAACAAGGTTTCATAATGGCTGTAAAGGTTAAACTCTTGTCGTCACAGATCGCTGCCTATCAATCGATGATTATGGGATTAGTATGCTCACCACTATATGGGTGGTTACAAACAACGGCTTCCGTAGTGTCCCGAGCGTGGTACCATGTGGGCAACAAGTGATGTAGAGATAACTCGAGCTAAAGGTACATTAACCTTTGAAACTGTAGACGTTTTAGAAATGTTTGTGGCATTTATCGCATGTTTATATAATTTGTTACACTTCAGTGTTACAAGAATACAACCAACAGCCGATGTCAAACAAACAGTATGCAAATAATTCACAATCTCTTCACATATGGCATTTGTAATGTTATTCTGTAAGCGAAATATAAATTTGCAACATCATTAACAAAATATTTTCTTCGTGCAGCGGGACCTCAACAGTGTAACAGGGTTAAGTAGGGTCATCATACAGGAACATCACTTGACCTTCCTTTACAAACAATAAATTAGGGAAATGGACCATGAATAGAAACAGCTTAGAACTATACGGTGAGATATTGTACAACCCCTTCTAGTCCGGCGAACCATAAGTTCTCCCATTACAAATTATGGTTTTACGTGCTATGGGCTGTGAAAGGTCACATGCAATTCCTGATAACAATGTGGAAAACTTTAAATGGCTTCGCCCATAAAACGAAGTGGAGTAAAAAATCTTAGGGTAGCTCATCATGCGTCTGAAAATAGTTCCATATCATAACGTTAATTGCAATATTAAATTGGCTTTTGTCTACCATAGAAGTTTTAAAGAACATAACCTGTAGCTCAAATGATAGACCTCTATAATGTACGTAATGTTACTGCTCGTTAACTGGCTGTCATTTACTAAACAGAAATTTTACACTCAGAATAGAGTTTCTAAATCAGAGACGATTACCTACAGTACTATACTTTAGAACCAACAATAACGGCTCCATTTAACATTGACCTTATGGTTGCCCTATGTTATATCATCAGACGGGATCACCCTTGTCAGTGGTATATATGTACGGCTTTGCACATATGGTTGCACCTAGACAGTCAGGTATTTGACATTGTTTATCTGATATAAAAATGTAATGCACAATTATAACTTATGTTCTCTAGTGGTTTCTTTTATTTGATTTTATCACTTGAGTGATTGACACATATTTAAGATATTTCATAATACAACTGCTAAAATCTATAAATTCTGTGATCTGCGCTCTTTAGAGATAATTGAATTGGTAATTGTCTATCAACTATGATCGGTTATCTATAAATTTGAGGATCTTGTAATTAGATTCACAAGTAAAAATTCATTTTATTTCACTTAACAGATAACAAAAAGATTAATTCAATTAATAAAACAGTTCCTAATTCCGTCCTTGTGTGGGAATTAATATTCACTTTTAAGTTCTATAATTATCTTTTTGTTTTACTCAACATGAAAATAAGGAATAACGCTTCCATATTCAACAATTTGTAAATAAGTAGGCGTTCCTTGTCGATAATGAAAATTATATGTTGCTTCAAACAATCAATCATGTTTCAAACTTTCCAGGAATTATTTCACAGAATGAAATGACAAAATCCTGTGAAATGGTTAAAGACTCAGCGGCTGGTACATTACATCAATTGTACCAGATACCGTCTTGATTTCTGTAGGTGGATAATTGTTTCAAAAGTGTGTGGCTATGTTTGGCTCAAAGTCAGGCTGACTGCACAAAGGTGTGTGGCTATGTTTGGCTCAAAGTCAGGCTGACTGCACAAAGGTGTGTGGCTATGTTTGGCTCAAAGTCAGGCTGACTGCACAAAGGTGTGTGGCTATGTTTGGCTCAAAGTCAGGCTGACTACACAAAGGTGTGTGGCTATGTTTGGCTCAAAGTCAGGCTGACTGCACAAAGGTGTGTGACTATGTTTGGCTCAAAGTCAGGCTGACTGCACAAAGGTGTGTGGCTATGTTTGGCTTAAAGTCAGGCTGACAGTCTCTCCACCTCCTGAGCTTAATTAAATATCTACAGAAAAAAGAAAATAGTTTTATAATTAATATTCTTTCGGCATGATTTAGTAAGGAACTTCTGAATAAGAAATCAACTGACAAGGTCGCACACCATACATGACCATTATCATCTTATCATGCATAAACATTTAAGACTTCTTAATATCAATGGATTCTTAAAATAAATCATGACAACAAATTTGCATGATATAAACCATGACAACAAAATCCGCATGAAAAGATGACTTTTTTGTTTCCCTCGTGTACGCTTGTGTAACACTAATGCTCTAATAGGCTTTCTGTTATATCATTATATGTCTCTAATTACAATAATAAACAACATATACCAAATTGGCATGCTTGAAAAGAAGAAGCATAGTTCTGAAGTATCTGTATTGCAATAGTAATTAACTAATAGCCAATTAATTCCTTTTGATTGTTACCTAAAACAATTTGATTACAATGTGAGACAAAATGATACCTGAATGAGGGAAGATTATACTAATTTGTAGAAGTGTTTCTAGTTTGGATGCTAAAACAAAGTTAAGAATTATACAGTTCTTAGTTATGACAGAGATCCTCAGGACATATGGTGTTGGGATATTATGCAACAAACATAGAATGTTCCTTCCTGTATTGCATAGTGTTTGATGCCATGGACTTGTCAGATTACATTGTGTTATACAGAAAACTAAAAGATAACATACATAATTATAGTTACAAAGAGAGTTAGCCGTTACGCCGAAAAGAATGTATGTATTTTGTTTTGTCCTTCAAAGAACGGTCCATCTGAGGAATGATTTGATTATTTTCTAGAAACTTCAATCAACAAGCTTCCTTTTATCTATATAAAAATATTAAACCTTTTCAATAAGAAATTGATAAAAGATGCCAAACATTGAATGTAGAACACACACACACACACACACACACACACACACACACACACACAGAGAGAGAGAGAGAGAGAGAGAGAGAGAGAGAGAGAGAGAGAATTAATACTATATGTAAATTGCTATGATACGCGGAATTAAATGCTATATAAATGACTCGTAATGGATATGAAACAATGTCTATCACCAGTTATTCATGAAGTAAAACATACTATTATAAGTTATTTATATAAAAATTAAAATTGACATATTTGGATATGAGGAGAGGGATTAAAGATTCATCAAATTTTCACATTTATATGTTGTTTTTCTTCCATAACCGTAAATAAAAAATTGTTAATGCCTATCTATATAATTAATATGAAATCTCTTCTTCTTAATGACTACATGACTATAATTGCAAGCACTCACATAATATTTCAATACATCAATATATTTGCTCATTAAAACAATATCCTTGAAATAAAGCCATTTCAATCTCATAACGTTACGTTCGTTCTTTTATAACCATAAGTCATGAAGAGGACTTTTACCAGGGACGCACGTATCCTGTAGTTAACCGTTAAACACTTTTGCAAAAAGGCGAATTATATTTGCATTTTTATATACATTAACGTGTGAACACGTTTGCAAAAAGGCGAATTATTATAATTCTATCATTTTTTAGTCGCGTTTAGTGAAAAATCATCCGATCAATGCATATGTTATTTTGTAAGTGTGATTTATTATTATCATTTTTATTACTGAGTAACAAATCAGTTGATGACAAATTATAATCTTTGCTTGGCGCAAGATCTAAATGCAATTTTAACAAAGCGTATATAATCAACACAAATGTGTTTTTTCTTAAGTCTAAAATGCATGTAGCTATTCCTTAATTTTGTAATATTCATTATACCGCATTCACAAAAATGACATGAGTCCGTGCGAGTCGATAGAATACAACTTTTCACATTTGCGGCTATGAACACGCGCATACGCATCCAAACCCCTAGCTCATAACAACGCCTAGGCGAACGTTGTGGGCTATACGTGGTTTATGATGCTAATTGAACAGGAAACCTGGAGCCTGTTGTGTCTGCTGTGGAAAACCGAAATGGAGATTTAGCAATGTTCGGACGAACCGCAAACCAAACTAGAATATTAATATGAAACACATTGGCATTAGCATTGTAATACACATATTCGACCAAAATAATGTTATCAAATAATCATGCCATCGTACCATGAGAATGATACCGTCAACAGTACACTTATCAGAAGATAAAGTGAAATCGATGGACAGTATATAGATAAATATTTAGTGATAGACCGTGCTGCTTTCATTGCGATATCGCTTGGTTGATCGAACATTGGTTGTAATGTTGTGCGTGATAAGTATATTTGGTCTAATCCAAATGCTTGCTTTTCTCGGTAAAGGCTAGTGTATTTAACATGGTGAGAAATACCTGTATCTACATTATATGAATTGTGTATATTTACGTTTAAATTACATGACTTGCGTTATTGCTCAGCAGGGAACGCTAAGCAATCTTTATCACAAATATTTCTAGTAATAAGCTGTATTTCGGTCATTTATGATGAATGTGATTTGTCAAACAGGTTACATTTATTTCTCTATGGTACCTGGACTTAGCTCTGTGTTCTAGGGAGTCCATACATGTCTAATGTGGTACGTTGTATTCCACAGTGACATTGTATTGATCACAATTTAGAACATAATATCCACAATATTTTGTTAAAATTAATATTTCCATTTTTTTTATACTTACGTAGTCATCAAACGTCAAAGCAATACTACACCAGTAAATACAGACACAAAGCAGAATATGATTATAGATGAATCATATTACTTATATGAAATATGAATATATTTAGAGTATTTTAAACGTATTTTATTATATTTTATTGCAATGTTTTCAATAAAATAAGGTACATGTATATGTTCTAATTCATGAATATATAATTACATACAGTAAATCTAGCATTAAAGATAACCATCGCTTGCTTTTAAAATAATAATACCTGAGACATTACCCGATATGGAGAATGATTCACTCACGTCTTAGTTAAATAAATTGAGAGAGTCAAACTTTCTCAGCAATAGCTTAGTTTATGAAGAAAAAACATAGACGGTATGGTGATAATTGCTGAATCGATTATTTGTAAGCAAGATACATTATTCTGCTACCATGACGAAAATGCTTTACTGTCCTATATTTTTAGATATAACAAAACAATACTTATGTCTTAATGTACAAGATAAAATATGTATGACCAAACCCACATAATATTGACATTATACACGAACACATCATACACGCTTCAGATTATATAACTCATTCTAAGTAATGTTCAACGTGAGTATGTATGATTTTATGTTGTTTATACGCCAGTGTGGAACAATGTGGTGATCCATCGTCCCTCGCACTCCCGGGCCTTAGGGTTACTACTATATGACCCTTCTCCCTAGGGTACAGATGGCGACTTAACCAAGTGTATGAAACGAAGAAATGGCGATAATTACTTCTCCCCTTTAGTCCTTTCGTCGTTTATCAATGACACCCGACAGTGTGCGAATTCATCATACCGACGTCCGCCAATTTACGACCATCAAATGAGATCAAATTCTTTTGTGCAAATACAGATATTAAGACAAGAGTTTCAATCGCCGTTGCATAAATCCATTATAATGTAAATAAAGATAATGAGTGATACTTCACTGCCCAGAAAGTGCCGATGAGAAAGCATCTAGTCGTAAGTATGGGAGAGGGAGTGTGATTGAGTATGTGTTTCATTATCCTTTAAAGATTGAAGGAACAGAACTTTTTAATCTAAAGACCCTTATATAGTTCGTTATTCTTATGAGAATTTGGTATTTGCTCTTGCTGGTTGATAAGAACAGACGCGAAGGTATTACACTACTAAGTAAAGCGATAGGTGTAATAAATAAATTATTTACCATTATTTAAAACCGTTTAGAATGCCTATTCATAAAAAAGTTAATCTTCGAAATATCATTCAATATTTTATGATTCCGAATTTAACTAAAACCTTGGATGACTTAGGAGTAGGCATGGCATGATGCATATTTCAACCTTCAGCCTTTCTTGCTAATAGTTAATATCAGGCTAACTCGATGCAAAAAAAGACAACCCCCCCCCCCCCAAAAAAAAAGAAAACACAAACAAAAACAAACTTCGAATTTATAAAAAATAAAATAAAATAAATAAATAAATACATAAATAAGATAATGATAATGAAACACCATAAAATTAAAAGAGAACTGCCCACGCCATCAAATCGTCGATAATACTCTAATTAACAAGAAGAATACCGTTGGTGACATACGCTGGAGGATGATGATTCGTTTTCGACCATGTCCTCCGTATCATATACAGAAATCAAATTTATGAAGCAATTCCACACCAACAAGGTTCATTAGCTGCGAGTTAGCCAAACGAAGTTTATTAATTATGTGATGTCAATTCCACAGACCACTCTTCATGAACTCTTACTTTTTTCAATTACCAATATAACCTATGACCTGCCGTCTAAATCAGTCATTGGTTGTTTTCCATCAGACTTAACCAGTAAGAAAACCTTTAGCCTGAGAACATGTTTCAGGAATACGTAATCAATCAAAAGGCTTCTGTCCTCTCGCCCAAATTATACGGCGACGGCAGGATACAAATTACGCCAGATCTAGAATTGGTACGTAATACGAAAGCGCGAGAAAGAGTTGACCTATGCTAACCCTTTTAAACGAAGCAAAGAATCTGTCTTTGAAAAAGACATATCAGATCAGTCAGGTTTGCCTGATGTTTCAAATTAAGGTTATCTTTGTCTCAGAGTGCATAAGCTAATGAAAGCAACGGATATATATGTGTCCGAGGGCTTGAGTGGTGATTTAAAATAAATCATTATCAAACCATTAAGCATACTATGACGACAATAGCAGTGATTTGAAGAGTTTTATGAAATAGGTCAAGAATAACTCCTTGACGCTTTATATTTTAATCTATATTTGTTACTTTTTACAATCAATAGAATATTTGGAAAGTTAATACTTTTCATTTACTTATCTCAACTTTCCTCTTTACTTTTATATGAAGCTTAGTATATTCTTCCCAATACATTAAAACCATAAATCATTATTTGTGTCCAGAAGACGTTTTATCATCGATACAAGATGTAAGGTGTTAAATAACGGTATAAGACTGGTGCATGTTGTAGCCTTTCACCTCTCAGAAAACTGCAATGCCATAACAAGCTGCAAAGCTCTGGCACATTTCATTACTTATCTGGTATTCCTCGATTATCTTACTTCGACACTAAAGCACATGTCGCTTTAATCTGAATATAGCTTACGTTTTGATTGAGAACATAAATTTATCATTGTGTTTTAAACAGACTTAACAGTAAGTTTAAAGGCAATAATCATAGTGTGTTTGATGACAAATTCATACTACGGTATAACCGATTAATGACTGTCAGAATGGTCGAAACAAATAAATATATAATAAAGGAAACATCACCTTCTTCAATTTCCACTAACCACAAATTTAACATTGTATATTTAAAATATTATCTTTATCTAGAGGGTATCAAATTATATGCCTTAAAATCCCTCATGTCAGTTTTCAAAAGAGGCTCCGGGGTCACAAATTTGTTGTCCTGTCATGACCTTTAGCCCAAGGCTTTTGTATCGAAGATAACTATGTTGTTTAGTGTCACCTTTTGTAGTGTTCATTCTTTCGGCTGAACATGAAAAGGTTACCTTTCACACATTTAAAAGACACATACATACGATTAAAGATGAGGAAACTCTCTATAAAGAATACCCGAGGTGATGCACGGGGTCATAGTGGGATATGGGATAAAAATGTTCTTTTAGCTATCGTCGAAGATAATGATACACGTCTTTATAACCTACAAATTCACCACTACATCATGCAGATTTAAAAGTCCACTGCCAAACGGTAATTGGTTGCATATTAATTATGACTGATGTATCCAATCAACCAGTTCTCGGCTCTTTCGTTGAGGCACTGTCGTCATTTAATGATGTATTCTGGACTCTCTATAAGCACATTATCACAATAAGGGTAATCTAATTTTTAGTGTGTTGTAAATAAAAGTAGAAACTTTATATGGATTATTTGAGAGATAAATGAAAAGCTAAAAAGCAATAACTAGGTAAATAATGTACTCCACAAATATTTTAGAAATGCAGAATTTCAGCCTGCAGACACATAGTGCATTTAGTACCATAATATATAATACGATTACACGTTCTTGTAGTTACTACTACAGAGTTTACAGCGCTAGTGGACTGTTTATTTCCGAGGGCATCGCCAACTCTGCTCTCAATGCTTCAGTACTGATATTATATATATATTTTAAAATTACCGTGATAAATTATCTAAGTCTTAAGAGTATCTCCTTCATGCAAATCTCTGTCCTTTGTGGTTTTCTAAGTTAGTACCGCAGCTGCTTTACATACTAATATGTTTGTGGTGTCATTCTATGTGCTTATTCTTCTTTTTCCTACATGTCCGTGTAGACTTATATCATACATCTAATCTAAATCGATGTCCTTGTCTCTTGTATTCTTTTGGCTCTGTCAATAAAATGAGTTTGGTTAATTGTTTGCTCTACAGGTCTTTTGGATTTCCACAATGTAGTCTTTTTGCATTACTGAGGAGACTCCAATCGAAGTACACATTATGTATTATGGATTTACAGGTATATATGTGTTATAGTTATGGGAATGATGATAATCACAAAATTACGATCCATCAGCTCTTTCTATGTTTCATTATGTTTCATTCTTTAATTTTGCTACCACAACTGAATGAACATGGAATAATATAGCCATCATTTTAATCTTAAAACCAGTGACATTAGTGCTTCTAAGTTCAGCATCCGTGTATTATAAGTTTAAGTTAGTTAACGAGGACAAGAGTAATTTTCAGACTATTACATTTAAGCAAAGTCGGAAGTCTTAATTCAGAAGTCGTTATAAAAGCCTTGTATGTAGATTCTATTCGTTGGTAGGTGGTCCTTGTTTGACTATTGTTGTTGGGATACTTATACTGGTAAGTTGAATTCACAGTTCACATATTGTGACTATTGCTGTTAAGATACTTATACTTGTAAGGTGAATTCACAGTTCACTTACTAGTCCTGGAAAACTAAGCCAAATTTTAGGTGAACCTCAAATAAATTGCACAAAATATTTTTGCCACCATGCATTTCTTTGAAGTCCCCAAAACACCAGAAAAAAGTAGGCAGCGATCCTCGTGGGGAGAATGCGCCTAATTTGCATATTTCAAAAAGGCCGCCAAAAGGTGTGGTCATGAATTTACACTTTGACTTGACTTTGTAGATATGAATTTGGTTCAAGGTCATAACACAACCGTGGATCAAGGGCAACAAATATGTGAACAGGAGAAGCTGCAATGACAAGATGTCGCAATATAATTAATGATTCTTTTTTTAAGTTTAAAGGGTCATAAAAATTTACAGAATTCTTTCCCTTCATGCAAATCATATCAGGTGATATTCTTCGTTTCTACCATGCCCCAAGGTTATAAAACTTTTACTCTTTACGGGTGAGGTTATAAACGCTCTCGAGCACGACGAAAACTTCATCTTCCTCAAGAAACCTCAAGTGGATTTGACCGGTCACGAAAGACATAGGGACGGTAATAATACTATAGTTTAATAATATAGTAATAATATAGTTTGGTAGTTAATTTGACGTTGTCTACGTCTAATTCTATTGTCAGCCGCCATATTTACATTGCGAGTACAGTCCTGAGTAAGGTTCTAGCTACTTTGAGATTTTCGAGTATATGCTCAAGATTGGAGCACGCTATCATGCTTGGAGTCGTGCTTAAAAAGTTTTATAACGTCGAGGCATGATTTGGAGAAATTCCATTGAACAGTGTAGGAGGAGTTGCAAGGACAAGATATTGACAAGAAGTCAAAGGTAACTAATAATTTTTTCATGTTCAAAAGGCAGTAACTCTTGCAAAAATTTGCTGAGCAGATTTTTCTTCCTTCATTCAAATCTTCAGGTTCTACACTTCATTTCTCTCAGGTTTGGTGAAACTCCATTGAACAGTGTAGGAAGAGTTGCGATGACAAGCTATTGTCTACAGACATACGGACGGACATGGTGATTCCAGTATAGACCCGAAAACTTTGTTGCGGGGGTTTAATGAACAGCGAGGCAGCAGCATAAGGTCGTGTCCTGGACAAAAAGAAAGTGGGCAATGCTAATGAACTCGCTGTCCATGACACGATCTTATGCTGTTGCCTCGCTCTGCACTAGAACTGTTTACACCACTACTTCCCTTTTCTTATAGTACAACTGTTGGTCGTCCATTGTCTGTAGATTGCAGGTACAACAAATCTCCATGTTAAGAACATTTATCTGTATCAGGGTTTGTTTTATTACAAAACGCAACATGTACAGATTCTTTTAGGGTATTAAACTTTGTATACCAACTGGCGACACCTATCCTGCTAATTATTCATATAAATTTCCAAGTAGGGACCCCTATCCTCCTAAGCACATGACTTCTGATTAAGATACATGTTTGATTCTTTTAAACTGCTCAAAAATTGTATTTGAAAGTGAATACATGATTCAAGTACTGTATTTCGCCTATGAAAATAGTCTTTTGGCGGCCATTTTCGATTTATGCTAATGAAGAGCCACTCAAATTATTTGTTTTAGATACAGGCAGACTTGTCCAACCGAGATATATATGTAAGACTTTTAAATTGCTCAAAAATTGTATTTGAAAATGAATATACGATTCAATAAGTATATTTTGCATGTAAAAGTATTATGTTTGGCGGCCATTTTGGATTTATGCAAATGAAAGGGCAACCCAAATTATATATTTTGGACATAAACATCTTCCTTCATCTGTGATACATACTTTAGTGTTTTAAATTACCCGAAAACTGCACAAAGAACTAAATATATGATTTAATTCGTGACCCGTCCATTTGAAACTGCTAATTTGGTGGCCATTTTGACATATGCAAATTAGGCACATTTCCCACAGGGGAATCGCTGCCTACATTTTTTTCTGGTATTTTGTGGGGACTACAAAGAAATGCATGATGGCAAAATATTTTTTGTTGCAATTTGTTTGAGGTCAAACCTTAGTTTTCCTGGACTATTATTGTGACTGTGGACTGATTTTAACTGCGGGAACCGGAATACTCATCATGATTTCTGGGTTTACTGTTATGGATTAACCTGGAAATGGTTAATAATTATCCACTTATAAGGTCAAAGAATTGTTATTAACGAGACGTCTACTTGGCTGATCTTCTTTAGAGACAGAAGGATTAATATTTCACTGTATCATTGGCTCTGATTAGATGAAATTATTTCTTCAATCTATAAATATAGAATTATTGTGCGGTAAAATCATGAGTTTTGATCTTTTTTTTGCTAATGTAAATTATCTATTTTTCATAAAGAGTTGTTGTTTACATTTGAAATTTGGCAAGTTGGATGACTACTTTCCATCAATATGCTCTCAAAATTAAGGTGGATTATGTATATATCTATAGTGAAATGTTAAAATTCTGATAAAGGAGGGTCTGCCAAACATTTTGATCTAATGGTAGAAAGTTGTATAAATCTTGCTGGAAATTTTGGTAATTTAACATGGGACTCTATGGGAAAAGGACTTACTATGTTCTGACCATTACACATTCTGTATCACTTCAAGGTTGCTATCATTTACTGGTTATTATTAGTATAGAGGACCATCAGCAACGTATAAAAATAAATGTTAGAAGATATACACACTTTTAAATTCACCATATGAGTGCAGTTCGTTCAGGTCAGGGCGTCTTCTATAATATCTTTTTATGAATATTAATTAGTATCTTTGTATTCTTGGTGTGATATCACCTGATATTATATCATGAATGGTGAACAATTCCCGACGAAGCAAAAGGGACTCGTATTCAAACATGTTTAATGGACGGAATAAACACAACCGCAATGTACATAAACTCTTCTTTATATTTTTTGCCTTATACATATATTTAAAACTTGTTTACTCTTAACTTAAAAGTAATTGTCCTCGAGGTAAATATTAGGTCATATAGAAACAAAGACTTTGATAAATTCGAAAAAAGACTACTACAAGTCAAGCATGCGTAGCATGAAGCAATGTAAATAGTTGACATTTGACACTGACAAATTATTGTGTGGTAAAGTCGGCCGGAAGTGAGAGGTGCATTCTGTTTGATGCAGTTTACGACATCTCGCAACAAATCTTTACACCTGAACAGATATTCTTTACGACATTCAACTTCTTTTCGAATGCGGATACATATCCTAGCTGTGTTTGATCTTAGATCTCCGTATAAAGTATACATGATGTTTAGCAAACGAGATATCTTGACGGATGATGGAAACATATTTACTGAATTAACCAAGAATATCATGTGCTCAGATGAGGCATTATGTATTATTACCACTGGGTCCATTTGCTAACTATGTCAATGGCGTACCGAGTCAGACCTTTCTGTGTCTGATGTACGTTGTGTACTTAGGACATTTTTATCTTTTTTGTTACTCTTTGGCACTGGATATCTACTTCTGTAATTGACGACACGACTTGCAATGAGAAATACAGAAAAATAAATGCATTTTCTTAAGATTGCACACTTACAATATCAAAATGTTAATTTTTTCAAGAAGACACATAACATTTTATCAGAAAAGTTGGTAATCATTCATGCTGACGCTGGTCGTATAACCTTCCTTAGTGCCAAATAGGGCTACAACATTGCGGCAATTGAATTCATTGTAGCATAGAACGAAATGCCTGTTCAAGATTGAGTTAAATCCGCTATAGTTCAGATGGTGTAATATGGTAAAGTTAAGTCTGTCTGTCTCTCTCTCTCTCTCTCTCTCTCTCTCTCTCTCTCTCTCTCTCTCTCTCTCTCTATATATATATATATATATATATATATATATATATATATATATATATATATATGTATGTATGTATGTATGTATGTATGTATGTATGTATGTATAAATGACTGGTTTCTCTCTTCTCAGTATCAGACTGTCTGTCTGTCTGTCTGTCTGTCTGTCTCTCTCTCTCTCTCTCTCTCTCTCTCTCTCTATATATATATATATATATATATATATATATATATATCTGTGTGTGTGTGTGTGTGTGTGTGTGTGTGTGTGTGTGTGTGCGTATGTATGTATGTATGTATGTATGTATGTATGTCTGTATGTATGTATGTATGTATGTATGTATGTATGTATGTATAAATGACTGGTTTCTCTCCTCTCAGTATCAGACTGCTATTGACCTGCACTGAGCTGTTAAGCTGTTACCGTATCGTCTGGTATTAACAATAATCCAGTATATATAGGTCAATATTCGTTTGATAAACATATGTTATATATTTACATATTTCAAGAAAATACTTCAAAAGTTTCAATTAATTGATTATTCTTCAAACAAACTGCAACTTTTATTTATTCTTAAGTTGCCAAAGTATTCAAATGATTGAGAAAATGCCTTTTAATTGATATCTGAATACTTTATACACAGTACAGAATCTTTACGATATGTGGATTTATCGGATGTGTAATGGTGTGAATGGCCCTTAAATTTAAACTTTCGATGCAACCTTGAGAAAATGTGCATTAATGTTGAAATAATGAAACGCCTATAGCTTCAAGAAATGAACCCGCTTTAGGGGTCTATCAATCGATCTATATACTTTTCCAGTTAAATGTCCTCTTCGTAAGACCTTTTTCAAAACTTGAGTGCTTTATTGAGATGAAGTAAAAAATAGGAATTCTTCTTAGGTAATGATCATGTCTATAGAAGAGAATACAGGGTAACCTCCTCATGCTATCCGTTTATGATCGGGCTTCTCCCCTCATTGTCCTCTTGACAGAGTTTTATTTGAGATAGAAAACCTTTGGATGCGATCAATTCCTTTTGTTGACATGTTCCATTCATAGCACATGCCCCATTGACATAGCCACGTAACACCTTTTCATGCTTAACAATACGTTGCATTGCTTTAAACCGTATACGAGTTACGTCATTGCTGTGTTGAGTAATACGCCACTCTTTGATCTCTTTTCATTTTACTCAACTGTTTTATAATTCAAAGAAACATTTAGGTTTTGACTCTTTCAACGATGAAATTCTCATTTCTTCCTCTTCGACACTACACTCAAGGACTACTGCTAACCTCGACTTCAGATCATCCGACTGTGAATGTGTATTATTTGTCGCTATGGCATTGTGAAAAGATTCTGATATAGACTTCAAGATTTTCCTTTTGTATCAAGACGTGAATGGGAGTTCAGGGAAATATCATACATTTGATTTATTGTGTTTCCATATTTACATATTATGAAGGCATTATATATCTATAAGTGCGAACATTACCTGCTCGTATCGCATCCTGCCTCGTATTGTCGTCTATAAATTCACCTATGGCCATACCCCTGTCACAGTCACGACCAAGAATCTATTGATACCGACTGATTTCCACACTTTATATTTACCGTTAATCAAAGACAGTTGCATCATGATTCCATATTTGAAAAAGATTGTTTAACAAAATGTGAGCATATACCTTCTGGAACATTTGACATCAAGAAAGGAAGCCAGGATATTTTACTCAATCCGCTCCAGAAAAAAACCAAGCATGAAATAATAAATTGCTCTAAGGATGAGTAACCTATCGCAAAAGTACATTCAATATTGAGGTATTTTTCGATGGATTGGACGGAAGATGAAAACTAAGCCGGTTTATGATAGAGAATTAACTATAAATATATGTTAACATACCATATATGCTAATTCTACTGTACATTGTTATGTTTCAAGACACATCATGCATAATGCATGAATAAATGTAGCTTTTTCTGGAAAAGTTTACATCTACTTATAACAAAAAATCATGAATGTGATCATATTTAACCGAAATTCGGAATTGGTGGGGGAAAAAGGGGAAAGAAAGGGCAGTGTGAGAAACTTAAGTCACAACATTGAAAAGAGAGGGAACGAGCTGCAAGCAAATTAAAGAAAAAAGTTTAGAGGTTCATGAATTTTAACCGTTGCACGTTGTTGTAATGACACCACAAAGTAATGCAATTTACTTTTATAGAAAATATAAGAATTAATACAAGTATTTCTTAAATATATCCAATATAACGACACAGTAGTCATAATTATAAAAACAACTATGTTTGACATACATGTAAACGCTAAAACGTTTTCAAAATTAATTAAAAGAGGAAGTAAGAAAACCTCTGGGGAACTGCTTAGATTGACAGCTTGCGAAAATATCCAAAGTCCTCTTCATAAAAGAGCAACAGATAACTGAATATTGAGTCTCTTCGTTATACAGAGTTAGTTCTCAAACTTCGTGACGTCCTAAATTTCTAAATTATTTCCCGTAATTTTACGCCGGTTTCCATAGAACTAGTTAACGTCACAATGGTTAGACGTAATATACCCTCTCAAATGGGAAATGCTCCGTATAATGAAAATACCCAATTTTCTTCACCGATCACCAAAATGCCAAACTGGAATCCCGTTTATTCTCTCCATTCCAGGATATAGATAGAGAAAGCTAACAATTAATGTATAGCACAATAGTGGCAACGAAATAAAACTAAATTGAAAAGGAACATCAGAAATTCCAACTAACACAGAGAGAGACATCACACACAGAAAAAAATCTCAAAGACTTCCTCTCCATCAAAAAGTCACAATGAGTCTATAAGAGTTACCAAATATTTTGTTTAAAAGGGTATTATTGATAAGAATATACCATAGTCTAACGTGTTAAAATTGACAGTATAGGCACTGCATTGCTATAGAATGCACTGTAGAACTATTTTCAGAGTATGAAAGCCATCAAAACAAGCATTGGCCAAAGAAACTGGAGTAAAAGATATCAAGGCAGTGCCGAAATCTAAAGTGTATCTAAACTCAGTTAATTTAATGGCCACAAGACGTGTTTAACTCAGACTAACTGGTTATGTGCAGTATACGTCACGTGCATTATTCTGAATCCCTCATCAGTTATACTGAATGACACGTGACCATGCAAGACTTGTTACATATCATCATAGTGTTAAATCCCACAAGAGTGTTGAGAAGTACTTCTTGTAAGCATAACGTATGCAAAATGTACATTCAACTATGAAAAATAAAATGTCAAACAAACAATATAAACGTGTAAGTGCTATAACAGCAAAGACGAAAATGTGCAATTTCAAAGACATGGAGGTATAACGTGTTAAAATTTGATAAACATTATTAATGGAATTATGTTACATTAATTTCCATGAATATGCACTATTTCCTGATTGAGAATTACGTCATATTGCCTATGAATGAACAGTTGGTGGGAAATTTATGTTTGTTGTTGGAGCAGACGATCAAGTGAGCACGTGGTATACCCTCAGTCATGTTTATGTTATTGCATTTGATGAGGTAATGAAACTTCAAAGAGAATCCTTCAAGCATAGAACCGCTAAGTCGACCTACATGCAGAGAGAGATTGCAGCAAAGGTCATACTTAAAACAAATAAGAAATCTGTCTAATTATTCTCTCTGTGGCTGGAACGGGTAACGCAAATTAGCATGTGTTCGTGTTTCTTGTCTGCTTATAACACTTTCATTAAATTAAAGGCTTTCAGCCATCAAACATATGTATATCATTGTATCAGCGTATATCCTTTCTGGGTTTTGTTTATATGCATTTTTATATGCTCTGCAAATTCAGTAGTTTTGCTCCAAGTACTGGTCATACGATTGCATAATATTCAAGAAATTTCTCAAGGAAGGTTTGTTTGAGTACACTTCCTGTTTCTGTGTGTTCGATTTGTAAATTTCAGTATAATTAATGGCAAGGATTCTGGTTGTATTTAAATATTCTTTTTTTATCGGTGATATGGATAAGGAACTGAGGTATGGTAGAGAAGTGTAAACGAATCAGACGGATTATGTAAGATGGCCTACATTCGCCAGACGACACTTAAGGTTTGATATATATACTGTGTACATAGTCTGGCTATGTTTACGTATACCTGCAGAATTACAGGGCGCTTTGAGGGTTAGAGAGTAATATCAGGAGATGACAGAAGGTCATATACTGATAAATTTTGAGGTTGTCTGGACCTAAAATCATATAACAAATGCTTTTTTCCAAAACAATACTAACTAATCTAGTTTCATATGATTGTTAGTCGAGTGTTTCATAAATTAAATACGACTTAAAGATAATCTGTTTTCAATAATTGCATGCAGGAAGATTGCTAAAATCTTCTTTGAGATTTAATCCTTTACTGATAAGACTGCACAAAGAAAAGGCAAACTATTTGGCAGACAGAATAGTTAATTTTTTTTGACGAATCTTATTCACTTTATACAAATATATCAAGCAATATATGTTAAATATTTATTTGATTTATAAAGAATTACTTGCAGTTGTGACATGTGAATGCTTAATAACACAATACTTCGAAAGAATCGTTTGAATATGATCGAGTATCTTTGCCAACAATAGGACAGTAGTAAATGCTTGCATCAGCATTTGCTTGAATTGTGGAATGTCGCATCTTTATATGTACTGAATTAAATAAGGAATATTACTATATTATTATCCGTATTTATAAATAAAACCTAGTCTAACACATTCAGTTATATTTGGGATTATGGTTAAAAATCAGAAGCAAAAAAAAAAAATAATAATAATAAATAAATAAATAAATGTATAAAAATGATTAATAAATAAAGAATAAAATTGAAAAATAAAAACAAGACAAGAAACCCCCCCCCCCAAAAAAAATAATCCCAAAAAACTAAAATCAAAAAACAAAGACAAAACAAGATGAAAAACGAAACAAAATTTAACAACTTGATATTACTCATTGCTTTATCATTCATAATTATTTCTGTATTTATGAAAATAAATACTTCATCTGTTGTACTTACTAATATGCATGTAACTTCCAGCTACATATTGATTGGATTTTATTTAAAATTTCATCATTTATGATTTGAATTATAACCTGTCGATTTGCTTGGTAATGTATTCCAGAGAGAGAGAGAGAGAGAGAGAGAGAGAGAGAGAGAGAGAGAGAGAGAGAGAGAGAGAGAGAGAGAGATGATCTAAAGTAATCCATAACTTCTGAAAAACTATTAATCACTCAATGACAATTGTAATGTCACAAAGCAATGCCGATATTTTATTAGCATAAATGCAGTATATATTGATTTATCTTCAATTTTGGCCCTTTAGATTGTATACATGGCTTGATATAATGGTTCTCTATTTCGAGACACATACCCAATACAGTAAATTTCTTTAAATCGTCAAGTTTTTAATATTAATTATTCATTAGACAATAAATGATATTATCGGTATTTGAATTCAAAGCATAAGTTATCCTCATAATAAATCATTATCAACTTTTATATGATAATAATATACAATTATCAAACATTATATTAATATGATAAGGAATTTTACATGTATAGAGGCTAGCTTTATAGTATTTAAACTATGCATTGTGTTTATTTATATGTATGTACCACCAAAAGACAAAAAGTAAATTTACTACTTGGAAATCTATCTCAATCAGAATATATATATTCATAAATACATGTTTAAATTTCATGAAAATACAGCAAATAAACTATATGTAAGCAACAGCTGTACTTGAGAATATTTTATTGATATTATCTCAATATTACACAAAATAATATTTCAAAACAATGGCGACATTTCCTAACAATAAATCTAAGAGGTAGCCTTGTGCTCTGTGTTAAAATGACATGTTAAGCCTAATAATTTGTATGATATCAATTTATATTGCCCTGTGCAGTGGAAGGTTTCCTGATGTCATAAGTTTTAACTAAGGTTGAACCGTTTTCGATTTGCATAATTTCTAGACACATTCGTCCTGAACACATTACGTAAGATTTCATACGAAGCTGTTACTGTTTGATATATGTCCAAGTAAACCTCGTACGAACGTCCTAATCTTAAATACCCAAAAGGAAGCATGATCGTAAATGTACATACTGTGCCTAAATTTAGAAGATATGTACACATGTGTATATACAGAAAATTTTCGCTCATTATTTTAAATATTGCTGTACAAATGGTACAGAAACTGTTGAACAGTTATATACTACTGAAATTGTAACATTCTTAAGAAATCTGTAGGAGTTTTCTTTGAAGCCACTTCTGACATGCGCCCTTCTTTACGATTTTAGTAGCAATTTTAGAGCAATTTTAGTCATTTATTAGATAAAAGTTTTGTATTTCTGTTTATAGAAATTGTTATATATACATGGATGGATTGAGTATTCTGCAGATTCTATCAGAATAACTATAACAATATACACTATGCTGTTATCGAATAGTACATTGGTATATGTAAAACATTTATTGCAAAAATTAAGTCGTTCCACTGAATGATTTGATTAATATAAAAACTGTATCACCAATATCATAAATACCACAAACTACTCAACGATCCACTCAGAAAATTTGGGTCTGAGCCCAAAAAGGCATCCAACAACGATCCACACAGAAAGCCTGAGTCTAAGTCCAAGGGCGTCCAACAACGATCCACACAGAAGGCCTGAGTCCAAGGGCGTCCAACTGCGATCCACACAGAAAGCCTGGGTCTAAGTCCAAGGGTGTCCAACAAATCCACACAGAAAGCCTGGGGGTCTAAGTCCAAGGACGTCCAACAACGATCCACACAGAAAGCATGGGTCCTCGAGCGCTCAACAACGATCCACACAGAAAGCTTTGGTCCTAGAGCGCTCAGCAACGATCCACACAGAAAGCTTGGGTCTGAGCCCAAAGGGCGTCCAACAACGATCCACACAGAAAGCCTGGGTCTAAGTCCAAGGGCGCCTAGCAATGATCCACACAGAAAGCCTGAGTCCAAGGGCGTCCAACAACGATCCACACAGAAAGACTGTGTGTCTGAACCAAACGGCATCCAATAATGATCAACAGCGCCCAACAACGATCCACACAGAAAGTTGAACGATCTACATTGAAAGCCTGAGTCCAGGGGCGTTAAACAAAAATCCACACAGAGAAAAATGGGGTTAAGTCCTAGGGGGTCAAACAACAATCTACATAGAAAATATAATATAATATAATATAATATATATATATATATATATATATATATATATATATATATATTTATATATATATATATATATATATATATATATATATCATATATGTAGATAGATAGATAGATAGATAGATAGATTTAATAAAATGTTGATTTGTATACAGAAATAAATATCCGTCACCAAAACACTTTGGATTTTGTATGTTTGTATCTTCGAATATAGTTATTGACGCGTAAATAAATAAATGTTAGTTTGAAAGTAATTAATAGTTAGTACTGAAAAATATAATTAAGATTTTCAAAACCAGAGTGTTGGATTATCGACTACATTTTCCCTGCATTTAGGGTTGAAGGTGTGGTTTCTTCATATTCCTAAATTTATGCTCTCAGCCAATCATTTGTCTTGACGTGTCATACTAGTTCGTATGACAGGAACTTTACTAAAATGTGTTTTGATACTACACATTCCATTAAATTCTAAGATGTATCAAGACCTATAGTTTTCTGTTTGTGTATTGATGTCACAGCAAAACTGACATCAAGGTATATCTGTATTACGTTGGTTATAATAACAAATGACTTTTTATTATTACTAACTGTAACTAAATCTATGTCGTTATTTTAAAGTCAATTTTACCCATGCTGCAGTTGCAGTTGTGACCTACCAAACCTGTATGGAAGTGTTCTGATTTTTTTCTGAACTTGTCCAAAAGCTTTTCATGTACTTGTAAAAGCCCATAAATAAACAACTATTTGCCGATCAGTTGGGCATTCAAGGGTAAAAGAAAAGTTTTTGGACAAGTTTAGAAAAAATCAGAACACTTCATTTTACTTTTTTACATTCCACTTAAGAATCCATTATTATCATCATGATTATTATTATTATTATTTTCATTATTATTATTATTACTTTTATTATTATTATTATTATTATTATTATTATTATTATTATTATTATTATTAATTTTATTATTATTATTATCATTATTTCTCTTTTTTGTATTTTCTTATATTGATAACATCCAAATATCATGTGGTTTTGTTTCTAGACATAGTGATGGAGTCTGAATAGTTTAGTATGCTATATACGTAAGACAACCAAACTAATGAGTTTCTACTTTATTTTTTTTTTTTATATAATTTTATCATAGCTGATTTAGTGCAAGTGTGTTTAAATTTGCAATAATCATGGGGTTCGGGTGTGGGTGAGTAACTTAACACATTTTCTTTGTATGAATTGTACTTATTTGCTATATAGGTAATGCTGTCTCGTAAAATATAAACTGCTTTAAACAAAGGATATATGAAAATCTGACACAAATGAAGACAATAACTAACAGGATACATGTGCTTTGTAACATTAAGCACTGTAATTCTCTAATTATAATTATGGAGGATTCTTTTCATTGCTAAAATGTTTTAATGAAGATAATAAAAGATAAAAACCCAAAATCAAAAAATAAAAACCCACAAAAAACAAAAAAACACTCCCCCCCCCCCCCCCCCAAAAAAAAAGAAATAGAGAAAGTAAAAAAAAGTAAGACAAACAAACAAAGAAAGAAAAACCCAAAACAAACAAATAAAAATCGAAAACAAAAACAAAACAAAGCAAGAAACACCAAAGAAACAAACTAAAAAACGAAACAAAAACCCTAAAATGAAAATATAAAAATATTATTCAGAACCGAATTTAAAATATGTCTTATAATCTTCAACGCACACAAAGGTCTTACATATAAAATCTAAATACATAGCACTTTAATCTTAGCCTATATTTTGTCATCTTTAGTTTCTGATAGATGGAGACACAATAGAACAGGGAGTGTGTAGTAATACCTGATGTCGGTCGACGCTTTATATACATTTAAATGGTTCTTATTATAGAAAGAAAAATTGAAAATTTAGATGAAGAAGCAGTCATTTAGTTTTACATGCAGTTGACAGATTGAACAATATATCATTTCTTGTCATTTCAATATTACAAAATATAATTAGTACTCTACCCTATAGTAATATATTATCATAACTTGTTTTCTGTCCGTTTGTTACGAATCCTCAATATCGGGTAACATGCATTTATTGGAAAAAATTAAGGTTTAGTCGCAAAAAGATAAAATACATATTTTGTTACTTATTATTAACATTATTCATGATATATATCCATTACATTTCAATTACTTAAAAACTGGACAAAATAGTATTTTAGTTTTCGAAAAATAAAACCGATTTGAAATATACTTTATTGTAAACCTTTCAAAAATTAGCATTTACAATGTTCAACACCTTGGAGAAAAGTTCTATCAATTCTGCGGAAGGTGTCAAATAACTATCATACAGTTTCTTAAAAATTAACAACGCTTTAGGTCATCAGAATGGACTGACAAACGGCTTATCAGGAGGATCTGATACTTTTGTATAAGACCTTGCCAATACTTTTAGCAGTAAATTTCCGGCTGTCTATAGACAAAGCCAATATATGAATCGCATTCTTTAAAATTAAAGCAATAATAGGATTTCGTGATCGATGGTGTAAGGGCGACTAACTAGCATTCACAAAATTTGATTTATAGTGGTTGCCCTCTTTTCAAACGTTGCAGCGATGAGACCGTAAAATAGCAATTCAAAGGATTTCTCCTTTAGAGTGCCATTGTGATCTATTCTTTGGAAGAATGGTTTATCACAAAAAGACCGATAAACCTTAAGGTGTGCAAGAATAGATCGGGAAAATTGCACGACCTTCAGCTATAGAAGTCAAACAATTTTAACAAATCGTAATGGATTATAATAACTATTCTTTATTGCCCAAACACAGACACCTTAATTATGTAGAAATTATCAATTTCCCTATTATTACTTTTATCCGAATGCTCGTCGGGTTTTACTTTGCCTAGTGATTCGGAAAATAGTGAACAATTTTGATATTCACATGTTCACAAGTCTTTCTTTCAAAACTAAAGCACGGAAGAAAAGACTAATCAGAAATAATGAAATCGTCATAATTAATTTGCATAACCGATTGTATTTTAGAAAGCATGATCATAACACTCTGATTCATTCAAAATAATGTTCTTGCTGGCGTTAATGTATTTGATTATATCTATGGCAGCATAATACTTTCTATAATGTACTAAGGCATATTAGCTAAAACTGACTAAGATGCTATCATCTCTTTCCACTAAGCTATACAGACCATATAAGCTGCAGTGGTAAAAGATCCACGTGCTGGCGATCTGGGTTCGACCTCCAGTTTGCGCCGCTCTTTTAGTAATTGTTTGCCTTCTTTCATAACAAAACTGAACAATTGTTGAAAGCAAAATTGGAACCATTGAAGGAAATAATTCTCATGTATGATTCCGCGTACTCTGTGTCAATATGCATCTGGAGGCAATCAATAGTGTGAATAAATCTGCAGTCTCCAAGAGAAAGCAGTGTCCTTGATAGCAGTGTAATATGAAAATAGGGGCTCTCAAATTATTAGCATATATATGAAACTAGTTTGCTTCGGAATGATTGTCTTACAAATAAGGTAAGCCACAAGCGTTGTTAAATCATAGAAAACAGTAGTATATCAAAATTAAATGAATGTTTTGCCCAATCGAATGGTCATATGTAATGGAGACTATCACCATCAATGCTTTTAACATTTTGTTCGCAATGGGTAATCTTTGTATATACATACATACATACATATATATATATATATATATATATATATATATATATATATATATATATATATATATATATATATATATATATATATATATATATATATATATAGATATATATATTTATATATATATTCTTTTACTAATAGTCAAACGTTACAAAATAATCTAACAGTTGTTTATTCCCTATAACACAATACTGCATGTGTGTAATACAAATTTACCCGGATCATATATATAGATATATATTAAAGTAAAATTATATATACATATATATACATTTATGTACATCATAAACAAATAAAGTAATGAGATATAACATCTAGATATCTAGATACCTGTTTTTGTCTTCTCATTAAATTTTACCGAAATCCTTTGGAAACAACTATTACAATTATAAATAAGTCTGATCACATAGGATGATGACTATAAAATGTTGGGAATAAAACGAATATAATAATCTTAAGAGAACATTTAAGAGACATTTAAGTTAACTGTTATTTTGTATTTTTATTCCAGCAACCAAACTCTTATCATGCTAATTCATCAAAAGAATATAACTAAATCTTAATAAATTAAAAAAAAAAAACAAAACAAAACAACCCCCCCCCCCCAAAAAAAACAAACAAAAACAAAAACAAAAACAAAAAACCAAACAAACAATAAAAAAGACCACCCAAATCAATAGAAAAGAACCTCTCCCCTGACTGATCAGTAGATCAGTAGACTGTTTATTTTCTTTCCAGAAGACATACCAGATGTCACTTAAAATCTATATATATACAATATTGTAAGACATCACATCAGTCTTAATTAAAAAAGGCAATATTATGTAACTTTGACATGAAATGTAAGACCCTGAGAGTGACAAATATCATCATCCACATATTTACCTGGTAAAAGCATTTTATTCTCCATCATATCAAATCACACTACTATATGCACATTGCGACAATCTACAATGCTTTGTGTACAACGTATTATCGCTATGTTAACGGGGAAGCAGTCTAAGCAGTTTTTCAGTATTAAAGAAGCATGACAACATGGCAGAAATAAGGACAGTATAAAATGAAAAATGAGTAAATATGAAATTAGTTTTGTGAAACAAAAATCATAATTCAAAATATATAAATCTTTAGAAATATATTTCCCAGGCTGCAATCAGACTGATGGAAGCTAACTTAATTTATCTTTCTAAGATTAGATAAAAGCAAGACTGATACTAGATTTCATATGAAATAGCAATTTCATGATATCCACTTTCCTCAAATTTCTCAAAATTTATATTCTGCAAACATATTACGTAATCGCATATCATTTTAAACTCGACAAGACGATTCAATTTCATCAGACGAGATTTTAAATTGCATAAATTAGTCAATTCTATTTGGCTTGGATTTATTTATTACCCTCAAACATACGATGCAAGGATTTAATTCCCTTGCTCTTTATTCAAATAGATATGGCGTAATTTGAAATTCACAAAACCAGCGCATTTGAGTCCTTGACATTTATCGGATGTTTGACATCAGAGATCAAACTCTCAAAGGTGGGGCAGCCATATGACATAGCTCTGCACGTTTCTTACGCAGAAAAGATATAGTCCCTGTTATAATTAGCCTGTTTGATATGTAACGAATATAATACAGGATACTATGTACTGTATATATCATTTTGTAAGATAGATAGATCAAACTAGTGTGATTTGTCCGGCTTTCGCTGATCAACACTGTCATCCTTATATAAATATTGAAAATAACAAACCCCGACTTTTGTATAAAACTCATTAATTTATAAAAGAGCATTACATCATGGATATATTATTATGACTTTGAAGCCGATGATCAAGGTCCAGGAGAGAAGTGCATTAAGCAACTAATGTCTGGAAAGAAAAATAAAAACAAACAATTTATACTTATTTAATCATTGTGCCATATATCAAACATATAGAATGTTATAGAGTGTGTTCGTAGTTGAGGTGAAGAGTTATTTACCCAGTATCCCGTATGGTGCCTCAGGTATCGCTTTAACACTGCACAAATAGGTGCACATATGTGCATCAAAAGATCATACGACCCAGTTGGCAGATTACTGCTGCGCAGTATTTAAAATATGGGTAATTTACCCTGGCCTTTATGCTACATTACGTAATAATTTAATTTTCTTATCACACTTTACGTTACCGACACCGTAAACTTGACTAAGAAAAGTAGAGCCTTTCACGAAATCCGCCCTGAATCAAAATGCCCAAGGTGACCTTTCTTAACATAGGTGTGCACCGTGCAGAATTTAAATGTTTGCACAATGTATGCAAAACCTGATCTAACTTCTCAACGCATTATCTACGCTTCATATGCCCCAGTTACAGCTTGATTTTTCTTTTATGTGTAGCGGTAGAAATTGTCCTATAAATACCTTTACAAAATGGGGATACAGATGATGAACAAAGACACATCCACCAAAGCTCTTATCATATAGTATACTTAACAATCTCTATTACAATTCTAAAATATATAAAAGAAGGAAACACACATACAACGTTCTGAATGTCTTTTTTACTTAAACAGATACAGAAAATCCAAATCAACATCCCATGTAACACCCCAACAACGAGGTCTCTTTTTGTATAAAAAGTCCGTTTCGGTACTTAAAATTCGGCATACAACTGTTACGAAATGCTTTTGTTGCGGGTTAATGAAGCAGCGATGAAGCAATTCAACGTTTTGAACCATGAAAATAATGCAATGCCTTCTGGTGTAACTTTAATGTTCGACGGGAGATAAACCGTAAATTTTATGTCAACCTCGCCAGAGTAATGTTTTCATAATAGACAATTATGTTTTGAAAATGTTTGACTTCTTGATGGATACATATTAGATATATGCGTCAATGTTTTCCAAATATTAAAGTAATATCTTGTATGAAAAGGAATGCTGCGTTTTATTTTCAAATTTGGAATCAGAGCCTTAGAACCATACTGTTCTACTGCCAATTTTTCAGTATCGAGAAAATCGAGTTCGAGGGTTTGAATAATGTTGCTCGTTACTATATGCTTTCTAAAATAGGAAATATATATTGATGATATACAAAAGATGTCAAAAAGATGATTTGGATCCTTATCTATCACAACTTATGATTTTTTAAATCTTTAAATTTGAAGTACTTTAATTGTAGATAGAACATTTTTTCTAAATATTGTTATAAATTTTATTGTAATCACAATATTCTATGTCCATTTTAATCAATGCTCAGAAGAGAGAAAAAAGACAGAAGAGAATGGCGCTATTCCTATCTGTAAAGTTGATACAGATTCTTTCCATTGATTATGATAGAGATAGAACATGATGGAATTTAGATTAAAGCGCCACCCCCTCCCCCACCTAGTATTTTGACCACAGTAAATATTTGAAAAGATATTTTGTTCCATTGTTCCATTGAAAGACGAATTCAATGATATATAGAACTCGATTGTATCAAATTAGTAGTTAGAACAGTCGGGTTCTCAGGTGACGAAATGTTTTTCATCTAATGTGAATAAATTTGAGCTTAAGAATAATCATTTTACGGTTAATTATTTTCTCAAACACGTGACTGGTCGGTAAGGTGCGTTATACGTTCTACGGCAGCACCTAATCACAAACCCATCGCCTTGAGGGACCTAAATATGCGATTCAGTGAACAGTATTCATAGTGTGGGATTTGTAGCACATTACTGCATTACATATCAGGAAATAATGCGGCTCTGTTCCATAGAAATAGAATTTTTTCCTGTACATGCTTTAAAGAAAATCGTAAAAATGTTCTGAAATGTTTATGATTTCTGATAAAGGTATTTTCGAATTGTAGTTAACATGATTGATATGCATCTTTAAAAACAGTTTATTTGTTTATCACTCCTCTAAAATTCTGGATGATGAAACGCAAACCGAATTAATCGAAGTGAACAAAATAATTAATTTGATAAACTTTTCAATCCAGACGCCGAGTCAAATGTTTGCCATTTTCCATATATCAAATTTTGATTTTAAACAATAGATTATGTAATCCATTACTTTTCCATTTTAATAGTTGGTTTAAATAATATCTTAGTTAAAGATGCACTTTAGTTTAGTTACAAAGATGGAACTTCAGGACTGAGCAACAACAATGATTTATAAGGAGTTCTCTCTTGTTGGATATTTACAAACTAATATATTACACTGACCTGTTAAATATACATCATAGAAATACTGTTAACCATATCTAAATTGATACAAGAGAAGAGAAAGATTAGTGAAATAGATACAATGTAACAAATCAATGAAGTCATTAAGATATTTCTAAACAATTAGTAGTTGCATTGATATGTTTTATTCCTATGCTCAGATATCTCCCCAATTTACTTCAAGGAGCCTATATATACCAGCTTTCAGTTCGTTTGTGCTGATCCGAAAATACTTCAAATTTACCGTGGTAAAGGATTGTAAATTCTAAAATTAAAGAAATGTGTCATTCACACCTAACTCAGTCCTTAGATTGAATCCCTAGCTTATACTTTTCTGTTTATTTGGTTATTAGTGTGTTCTTCTATAATGATAACAAATTATATTTAGGATTTCCACAGTGTCAACCTCAAGCATCAATGGAGAAACATATGCTGTCGAAATGCGCATATAGTTGGCCCTTTCCTCCTCTGTCCATCTTCCTTAAAAATCCACTTTTTAAGTGCATAAAATACAACAGACCGAAATTTGTGGATGTCGAGTGGTTCTTGCTATCTATGTATAAAACTATATGTAAACATGCATTTAGTATTGTAATTATATGATTTCATAGCCTATCTGTGACGTAAAAATACTATAAGTAATCAACTTCATAATGATAATCCATCTGTGGTGAAAAATACTATGTATGAGTAATCGATGTCCGAATCCCGCAGAACATAATTTATTTCTCTAAAGAAGCAGTTACAATCATTAGATATACCTACTAACTTTGGATGATCCATTTGTCATAACACTACTGGTAGAACAGTAAGTGAACGGCAAGGTTAGCATGCATAGCAATTACAGAAACTCACATACTTTAGTTAAACAATAAAAGCTTCCATCTTCTGGTCTTTCATTTCTAGGGTACTGTGGTATAGGACAGCTGGTCATGCATCTTATTTCAAGAGGTCCGTTGTAGTATAATGTTATAAGTAGCTCAGTGACAGAGCACAACCTACATTCATAAATTACTAATACATACGCTTAAATTCAATAATGTGACAGAAATATAGTGTTTCCTTTTTACATCTTCAGTAAATGCTAAAGCTATTTTTGATTGTAGACTGAATCAATTTTTATTTTGTTTTTACTAGTAACATAAATATATTTGATATAGATCAAATATTATTGTCTTTTGCATGACAGAATGTTATAAAAAAAAACCCAAATGACGATTCCATAAGGAATAAAATAGCTATATAGTTGCTTGATACAGATAAATCACCACGAACTTTTTACAGTATATATAGCATGTTTGTGATTACCATGTATATATAGCATGTTTGAGTTTATCCGTGTAGTATATATATATATATATATATATATATATATATATATATATATATATATATATTTATATATATATATATATATATATATATATATATATATATATATATATATATATAAATAATATATATTTACTGTAATTTATCACAACTTTTTATTTCAATATAATCATATTTTCTTTTATTGCAGTGTAGGAGTATATATAAAGTTGTCCTAATATATAAAAGTTTTTATTTTTTTATTCATTTGTATACTTTTTTTCACTTCTGTTTTATTGTATTTTCTTATTGTGACGAACAGTGGTCCGTTGTGAAGGATTCCGGAATACAAGAAACTCGCCGATCGTTACTGTCGATCTTTTAAAAGCACAAATGCAACTCTGAAACTCTTAATGTATAATTTTTTTATTATTTGTATCTATAATCCACATTTAAGAATTTATTTGCATCATAATAATTGTTGAAGTTCGTTAGATCCCCTATTTTGTGATATTTATGGTAATGGCAGTAGTATCATAACTAGCATATTAACATGTCTACAGTATTTCTTTAAGGACTGTTTGCATTAGTAAGAATAATACATTATAATTAAAAATTAACCATCCAAGCATGTTTTGAATATACATACATACATACATACATACATACATACATACATACATACATACATACATATAAAAGCACAAAAAAGGAAATTGTAACAACATTCACTATTCATAAGTATCGGATCAACCTCAATGAAGGTTAATGCATATAATGCATATATATATATATATATATATATATATATATATATATATATATATATATATATAATATATATATATATATATATATATATATATATATAAGCACAGGTTAGCAATAACGATAATAACACAATTAAAAAATTGCCAAATTTTTATTAGACTAGTGATTTGTATATATTTGCTATCTTTCAATTCGTGTCGTTAAATTAGTGAGAGAGTTTGTGTGTGTCATGAAGAAGAAGCAGATTGATTCGAAAATTTTGAAATTATTTAATTGTCTTAGTATCGTCATCGCTTACCTGTGCTTATATATATATATATATATATATATATATATATATATATATATATATATATATATATATATATATATATATATATATATATATATATATATATAGCTTATAAAATTTACATACCTACATACCAATAATGTACAAAATTCGCATTGAATTCAACAATGTCATTTACCTCTAAATGTTAAAATAAAAACTTGATTAATAATAATATTTACACCACTGATGCAACTACATTTATATCTCCTTTATATTATGACTTCTTTGTTTCAATCAATATGAGTATGTATTTCTTTTTAAAAGTGTCAAAATTTTAACCATCTCCACAGACATGATCGTTATTCTTTAATCAATGATAAAAATTTAAATTTTCAAATATTTTCAACATTTGTACATGAAAGAGATGATTAAGTGAGGATAAATGAAATACATATACATGTATAAACTGTTCTGTGTTAATTGAAATATCAATGTTCATCCCAGTTCCTGCTTCTATAACTATTTATCTATATAGATATATTTTGTAATTGTAGGAGTTTAATGGTTTCAAGCAGATTGAAAAAAGACTAATTTTATAGAATCCACATCATACCAAGCCATTTTTATATGATGGAAATTATTATCTAATATTATCTGACTAAGCCAAAATAAAATATGTAAAATAGTGATATCTATATGCAATATATAAGAATATATAATACGTTAAAAAGCTTCCTTTCCAAATGTTGAACAAAAACATCAGTTTTATCATTATAATCTTAACAACGTCATTAAAGGTATTTTTATTATAATTTCCACAACGCTATTAGTGGTATTGCTTATAAGATTGTGTAAGTTTAAATTCCTACGTATGCTAACTCTCTTATCTATCACACAACAAAATCCGAAATGTAGGGATCTTCTGATTAAAATGCAAAGTTTTATCATTATTATATATTAATTAATTCACATGAAAAAAAAGAAATACTAACTATAAATTATTAATATTTATCAATTTCAATTAAGCCAACTTCAAAATAATCATTGCATAGATTTCTCAGGTCTTTAACTATTATACTTTGTTAAACAAAATAAAATATATTTTACTTTAAATGTTCATATTTATTATTTATATACATGATACAAAATAAGAGCACTAGAAATAATTTTAACACACACAACTATACACACTTACACGCTCAGAACGACTATTTTCTGTGTATGTGCTTGTGTGCGTGTATGTGTGTTTGTTCTCGTTCCATGTACCTTAGCTAATATCAGCTCAATGTTTAATTTACTTTATTTTCTGAAAAACCTTAAACGAGAAAGTATGTAAATGTCCATTATATATTCATTCGCCCAGTTCCATTCCATACATGACACAGATATATAATATCCCAGAGAAACTAATTTAATTCGATTAATCATACGCTGCATTGACTGATCAGCAGCAACAAAGTTTAAAATTTATTTTTAATACAACATTACCTGTTAATGAGGATAAATCATCTGGAAAATGCCAATGAAATGCATACTTAAATGGCAAAATGTTTCACGTACATATCATAAATTTATAACGAAGAGTTACGCAATTCGTGTCAACGTGTCACATGCGATTCAATGACTTTAATTTTAATCCCAGCAGAACATTGAATAGCGGTTCGTCACGCAACAGACAAATTTATTGAAAGTTCATACATTATTTTAGACAGTTCATGCCCTGTTTTGTCAACAGTCCATGGGGTGCATTTTTAAAGGACGCTTGGGTGGGCACCGGTTATTTTGTCCTTATATAAAAGGGCTTATCTTGTACTAAAATGTGTTTCCTCTCTGTAAATGTATGTCGATTACAGAACTTATATTCTTTCATCTCAGTTCCTTCCACATCTCAAATCGACCATTGTAAACCATCATATTATCCACCAAAAGTATTGAACCAACTACACAGCTACGGATATCAAATACATACGATCATTTTCTGTTGGAATACAAGTTCTTGTTAAGTAGATATTTCTGATTAATGCAGTATCTATGATCTGGGCATCCGTTATGCATATGCATCTTATGACATTAGGACAACATTGTCAGTCTTAATTTCGAGTATGTATATAATTAATAGGAGATATAAGACCAAGACAAAAACATCTATATATAGTGAGTACGATGATTTTAATGAATATAATGATGCTTAAATGCTTTATTTCTATTCACAACTCGAAACCGTCAGCAATATATATTCATGTTGGATGTGATGGTATGATTAACTTTACAGCATCTCGACTTTTATGACATTACTCACACTGACGCGTTTTGTAATGTCTTTGTTAAAATAAATAATAAAAACAAAGAAGAAGAATGTTAGCAGGAATGATCTGAGCAGATGTTTCTGGGAAACTGAGTGCGCATAGTACACAGATTAAGAGTTTTGGTCCAGATTGAAAACTCAATGAATCTGTTCATATCGCCATACACAGTATAGTGGTATAAATACCCAATGTTCATATCACCATATACAGTATAGTGGTATAAAATACCCGATGTTCATATCACTTTATACAGTATAGTGGTATAAAATACCCGATGTTCATATCACTTTATACAGTATAGTGGTATAAAATACCCAATGTTCATATCACCATATACAGTATAGTGGTATAAAATACCCGATGTTCATATCACTTTATACAGTATAGTGGTATAAAATACCCGATGTTCATATCACAATACACCGTATTATGGTATAAAATACCCAATGTTCAAATCACCATATACAGTATAGTGGTAGAAAATACCCGATGTTCATATCACTTTATACAGTATAGTGGTATAAAATACCCGGTGTTCATATCACTTTATACAGTATAGTGGTATAAAATACCCGATGCTCATATCACTTTATACAGTATAGTGGTATAAAATACCCAATGTTCATATCACCATATACAGTATAGTGGTATAAAATACCCGATGTTCATATCACTTTATAAAGTATTGTTGTATGAAATAGCCGATGTTTATATTGGGTCACCATACACAGTATTATGGTATAAATATCCGATGTTCATACCACCACGTAAATTTTCTTTCTTCCTCTTCTTCTGGGACTGAGAATAATACTAATTTGCATACACTTATGACATCATGGCGGATGTGATCGGCCGACGGGAGATGCTTACTCCTCCATGGCACCTGATCCCACTGGGGTCCATGATTGTTTGTATTTTCATACATGTATATAGTGTCATGTTGTTTGGACATTGGGTTGTTGAATCGGCATCTCTGATATTTACTTACAGTATTATGTTATAAAACAAAACACTCTTGCTTCCCGTTGCGTAATGGAAAAATCTTTGGTTCGTATTATAATCTATCCATCTCATAAAACTAAAATTTTTCCAAAACGTGCAAGAAATAATTTGATAGAGTGTTTGGAGAAATTTCCTGTGACCAGTCAGTTATTTGTATTTACTCGGGACAAGATATCGACAGAACTTCCACTTAAAACAAAAGACTATACTTTACATACTTAGGATTGTCTATTTCAATGTCGAATACCTTTATTGATTATTTGTAATCGTAGATTCATCTTAAAGTTTTTCTCTTTAAGATGGAAGAGAGGAAAAATATCAATAGTAAATGAAATTCATTCCTAATCACTAACATTTCTGTCAGGGGCATTATGTATAAGCCGGACGGAAGTTATGAGTTTTATAAATATAAAGATTACATTGAATCCGAACAATAAAATAAATATTGAAAAGCAATGAACGATTTAAGCCATTAATGTTGTGAAAGTTTGTGTGTTTGTCCATTTATAATTTTACACCACCCACCAATTTTTGACTTCTATAGTATCGGTATCTGACCGATGCATCGCACGATACTTTGGGCTTTTGCAATGGACCCATCTTAGTCAGTGATTTATCTTTGACGTACCGTGGCGAGGGACAACACGTTTTAGTCTTCTCTCTAAAAGAAAGCACACATATGCGTCATAGGTGGTACATGAACCCGGGAACCTCTGGACCTTATGCAAAGCATACCGGATGATCTTTTCCAGCCTTGTGACATTATAAGAAGCTCAGTATCCATACATGTATATATCAAAAGAAACACATTAAACTAAAATGTGACCTTTGACAACGTACTGTAAATGTACATGAAAGCGGATGAGTTTATCGTTTGGGACAATCTAAAAAAGAAAACATTTTAATGCATATTTAAATGCAGAAATAAAAACAAAATGAATTTAACAGTGTCAATATACAATGTATATTGCTGTCATTATTGTAATATCTCATGACTGATGAGGGCTTTATTACTCAAGTCTTTAAAACAGAATATTAAGATCTCTTGTGTTGTACATTATGATGTGATCAAATTCGTGTTATTACATGTAAAATGGACATAAAACATAGAAAAATATAAAGATATAAGTTACTAAAACTGATAAAGATCTATACTGAATCCAGACAGCGTAGACAAATTGGCATCATCGGACAATACGACGTTGAATATTATTACATCGAACACTGTAAGAAACATGCTTGGTAAAAAGCATGCAGTCATATATGACTTTATATGTTTATATACACAAGTTGAAATATGTATAAATATATACATGTCTGTAGTTTTAAAATGCAAAACAATATATTCTATAAATAAATTCATCTTTGATAAATAATTGAGGTCAAACTGTAGTCAAAGCCAATACTTCATGCAAATATTGGTAAATGTTAAAAATCATTGATGTTTACACCTTCGGCGAGGCGGGGAAGGGACGTAGCTCAGTGGGTAGTTTGATTCACTGTCCCCGGTTACTGTTCCGCAGGCGATTGGTCGATATCCTTTCCGTTGGATGAGACAGTGTAACCGACAATTGTGTTGCGATAGACCTTATCTCGTACAACATTCCTGGTTGTCTCAAATCAGTTATTTGCATACTTTGAATTTTCCATACAATGGCAGGCAATCAGGTCACTATATTGAGCCCTTTTCATTCTTTCACAAGTCTGAACCCAGACTTTGGGGGAATTGATTTAAAATTCACTAGATGTTGTTAGTAACTCGAACCGATGCCTTTACATGACCCAAAGTTCCTCCTCATAACGCAAATTTTCAGAAGGCAGCGTCGAGAATTTCAAATGGTTTGAAATGGTCGTGCGAGATTTCATGTCACACGAGCGTTTGTAAATTTGTCTTTTCTTGCTATTGCTTCTTGTGTAAAAATTAGTTTGACTTGTTATGAGTCTGATAAACATTTAGTAATGAGCACGGACTATTCTCCACAGAAACTCGACATGCACGGATACAATGTGAGTTTTGTTCTACACACAACCTTGTATAAGGAAAAGGAAGGTACAGACATAAACTGATACATGCACTGGAACTTCTCGTTTTGGACTCTAGAAAACTGCTTGTCTTCAACTGAATGATGGTATTCTCATTTTAATATTCATAATTCATTTCATCTAACAAATATGGGAGAGACACTCTTGTTCTGTTTAAGAGTAATGTAATGTCGCACATTATCCTCATTTTATACCAAGAAACATACAAAACCTTATTAATGCTTATTCTAGTAAATTTTCTTCATAAGTAGTTTAAGAATTTTTCCACCGTTGTGACGTTAAACATCCCACCCACTTAAATGAGACCGCCGTTGATGATGTCATTTCACACAACCGTAAAATTGTTATTTAATATTATCATTTATTGTGTGCATATCCTTGTTGATTTGTGTCATATAGCTTGACCAAATGTCTTCTCTTTTATGCTATAGAAATTTGCTTGTCCGGATAAAATCCTTAATATTTGTTAACATGAGATGCTTTTGAGAAAACGCATTATGAAAAAGTTACAACAAAACATAAGTAAGTGACTGACACCTTTAATTTGTTGCGCTTTATAACAGTTCAATTCAGATTAGACAATATTAGTAGAAATTGCCTCCATGTCTTTTAAGAAAACAGACATTCAGTGACTAAGTTCGTAACGAATACCGAAAGGAAGCATTGAATGCTGTTTTATTTTTAAACGGAAATTT
This sequence comes from Pteria penguin, assembly GCA_035048485.1. NCBI lineage: Eukaryota > Metazoa > Mollusca > Bivalvia > Pterioida > Pteriidae > Pteria > Pteria penguin. The sequence continues at coordinate 23,048,203 of CM068581.1, forward strand.
GTTTTGGTTCCTAGTTCCATATAAAGAAACTGGGTGACTAAAGGTCTTATAAATTTAATAGTAAACCAACTACAGTATACCTCTTCAGTCTCAAGCATATGTAAAAGACATTTAAAAAGTCCTAAGTCTTCTTGTTTGCTCCATCATTTGGAAGCATGACATGGCCCAATATATTCTATTAGCTGTTCTTATCCTGTTTGCCTCACTGGCTTCTAAATGATTTCAATTAGCTCCGATTCTTGACAGTGTGACGGGGGCTTTCTACGTCAAAATTGCTAATAAAGTTGATACATAAAATTCACCAAATTTGTAAGTCTTCGTGACATTGCAATTGGAGTGACAATCGTCATTTCAGTTGACTGTTCTATAAGTACAACAACTATAATAGAATAGAATATTTTGTGATGTCTTTTGTGTTGTAATTTTTTTTTTATTCCCTGCATATCCATGACCACTTTTGTGTTGTAATTTTTGTATTCCCTGCATATCCATGACAACTTTTGTGTTGTAATTTTTGCATTCCCTGCATATCCATGACCACTTTTGTTTTGTAATGTTTGTATTCCCTGCCTATCCGTGACCACTTTTGTGTTGTAATTTTTGTATTCCCTGCATGTCCCTGACCACTTTTGTGTTGTAATTTTTGTACTCTCTGCATGTCCCTGACCACTTTTGATGTAATTTTGTATTCCCTGCCTATCCGTGACCACTTTTGTAATTTTTGTAATCCCTGCATGTCGCTGACCACTTTTGTGTTGTAGTTTTTGTATTCCCTGCCTTTCCGTGACCACTTTTGTAATCCCTGCATGTCACTGACCACTTTTGTGTTGTAATTTTTGTATTCCCTGCATATCCGTGACCATTTTTGTGTTGTAATTTTTGTATTCCCTGCATATCCGTGACTACTTTTGATTTGTAATTTGCGTATTCCCTGCATGTCCGTGACTACTTTTGTATTGTAATTTGTGTATTCCCTTCATGTCCGTGACTACTTTTGTGTTGTAGTTTTTGTATTCCCTGCATCTCCGTGGCCACTTTTGTGTTGTAATTTTTGTATTTCCTGTATATCCGTGATCACTTTTGCGTTGTATTTTTTGTATTCCCTGCATCTCCGTGACCACTTTTGTGTTGTAATTTTTGTATTCCCTGTATATCCGTGATCACTTTTGCGTTGTATTTTTTGTATTCCCTGCATGTCCCTGACCACTTTTGTGTTGTAATTTTTGTATTCCCTGTATATCCGTGATCACTTTTGCGTTGTATTTTTTGTATTCCCTGCATGTCCCTGACCACTTTGCTCACAGAACTTAGTGAGATGTGTCCTTTCCATTATCTCAACAATGCATTGTCACATGTCTAAAAGTTTTAATGCTTTAACGTCGTGATTAATGTTAATGTAATCTTACTCAAATCGAGCAAAGTTAAAGATGAGTGTAACAAATGTTTGATATTCCATAAAATGAATCATAAGGGAGGTAAATGCTTATAAATTAAGTCTAAACAATGTGCGTATGTGTGGCACGTCGTGTTTTATCACTATTATATCATTCCAAAGTAGCATGTAAAAGATGAACCTGTAACATTTCTTTGAGAAAATTAGTATTTGCTATATATCTTATGCGGATATTAATACTGATCTCATACAAATATATCGTTAAATAATAACAATTTCCTTTTTCTATTTATCTTTTTTGTTGTTTGTGTAGCTTTGTAACGCCGTGGGAGGAAAGCTCAATTGTTTATTGTATAGCTCTATGGTGACTTCTGCCACATAACTGAGCCAGTAACTCCTCTTTTTTCTTCCAAATATTTTATACCAGTTTGAATACTTATAAAATATTTTCAAAATAAATAAAGGTGTGTAATATTTTTGATGACTGAATCAGCCAGCAGGAGACGTTTACACTGCCAAGGTCTCTAGTCTATCCAGTCAGTATAGAATTTATTATGTATAGTAAAACATATTTTCATAATCAATTTCGGGCACCAAAAGTCAATTTGACAAGTAAATGTTTCTTCAATAATGCTAAAAACTGTATGATTTGCAAAAGAATGAAAGAAAGAAAACCCTAATATGTTGAGGAAACTTATTGTCGAAATGATTAAATATGAAGAGTTAGATATCCATATAAAGACACGGTTTTGCATCAGGGAAATACCATTTAGATTTAAAATACATTTCGTGTCAGTACTGAAACTCTGGCGATTGGGCTGGTGGTGAAAGCATTGAGGCACTTGTACGAAGTCAGAATACTATATTATTAATTAACTATATAAATATTGCCTCAATACGAGATTTTCTACCCAAACGATATGAGTTTCAAAACACGGCCAATATTGAAAAACACGGCCAATATTGAAAACGCGGCCAATATTGAAAATACACGGCCAATATGAACGCACGTGCCGTTTCCTTCTAAATTGAGTTTCAAGCGAGAAAACCAAAATGGCGGTCAACTTGTTCAGAAATTATAATTAGAATTGAATTATAATGCAATTTGATACATATTAAAGATATTTTTATTATTACGAACCAACCGTATATTATATATCGGATGAATGAAAAGGATTTAACACGAGTTGACTTGTAACGATCTACAACACAGCCAGACTGTATTTTAAAAACATGCTTTGACTTCATGTGTAATGAATTGAATAGTAATCACAACTGCAAAAATTGGGTGGCTAATGTGAAAGATATTTTGTCAAATGTTGGATTATTGGATTTGTGGTTAAACCAATGTTGGTTAAAGACTGAGTATATATATGCTGTTGCTAAGCAACGTATTTTTGATCATTATAAACAGACTATTCTTTCTGATGTGAACAGTTCCTCAAAGTGTTCTATTTATAAACATCTAATTGATACCTTTACATTGCAATCATATTTAACAAAAAGAATTCCTATGCAATACAAAAAGCTTATATGTAAATTAAGACTGTCGTCACATTGTTTGCATATTGAGACTGGTAGATATAAGAGTATTCCTTTAGAAAAACGTTTATGCCCTTTATGCACTTTAGATATTGAGGACGAATTTCATTTTTTCTTAAAATGTCCTCGTTACAGTCATTTAAGAATAAAATTTTTGAAAAAGTATTACTATATTAGACCCTCTGTCTTTAAATTCACTCAACTATTGTCAACACAAAATGTCAAAGAGCTATGTAACTTGTGTAAATATATTAAAACTGCTTTGAGATCAGACAAATTTATATATAACAACACTCTCTCAAATTGACCTTGTATTTATGTATTTATTCTAATATTATATTATTTTATATAATATTCATATCATGTACATTGTCAATAAGCTGTATTTGCTTTAGACTAAATAAACAACAGACGACAGATGAAAGAATGTCGACCGAAAGAATGTCTGATTTGTGTTGATTAATACTTAAAGTTAATTGATAATATGCTCATTAATCAGTGTTTTCCATAATGGCCTAGTTATTGTGCCGAGGTCTGTGGTATTGGCCTAAGGCGAAGCCGATATGGAAAACACTGATTAATAACCCTATACTAATGCTAAACAATAACTATTCTATACTAAAGCTAAACAATAACTATTATAGGCTTTCTATAAAGAAATCGTTTTAAATACCCTGACCAGTAAAGGAAATCGATTCAGACCTTACATATTTATTGCTGTATTAGTATTAAAAAAATGGCTGTATATTTTTGCAATCAATTTATTTAAGACAATCCAAATATCAAATTTATTTAATTCTTATAAACCAAAAATCATCTCACTGGATGGACAGATAACGAAGGCGCAACACAAGTCGCTGCCTTTCGTGATGTTTTCCTCCCACTTTACTTTACATGTCTGTAAGCATAGTGATGTTGCATTATGAAGTTAATGCAAATCTCTATTTGATTTACATATTTATCAGAAACATCTAATAGGTGATAATGTTTTATTTCCTATACAATATACGAGGGATAATATTGTATTATTTTCGTAACAAGTCATATCTGATCAAATCCAAAACGATTAAAAGTTATACCCTTTGTCCAATGGTTATGAGCACATGGCGCTGCAGTATCCCCTTTGATATAATCGTTTTCCGTTAAAACCCTTGTTTTATTATGCCACGCTCATATGAAGTAAAGCGCACTGCAGACTTGTATCTAATGAAATGAAACAATGAAATCGCTCTTGACCACAAAACCAACGTTTGCAATTTAGATACAGGAAATATCATTCCAGTGTATTGATTTTGAAGAAGCTAACATCAGTTCTTCAATTGATTAAATTAATCGAACATAGAATTACGCAACCGCAAAAAGAAGAGGAAATTAATTATGCAAATAAAAGAACCGCAGTTAAGAGATATTAGCTGCGCATTGAATCTAATATCGTATAAGAAATGAAGCAATAAAATTGCATTTGCCAATTCAGTGATGCGCATTTAAAATGTAAAAGATGTGAAGCAAAATGATCAAGAAGGGATATTTTTTACAAATGTTGTGGAAATTGCTCAAAAGATCAAAATGAGTAATTAAAAATTGAACATACTCCACTCAAATAATTACAAAGCCGTACATGTTGTATTAAAGGAAATTATTTGAAACTAAGCGATGAAATCTCACTGAAATTACATTTGAAGGTAGTCTTCTTTCAATTGAGCAAGGAACGATTATATTGAATAAGCATTTGTTACCCATTCGACGATTGATCTATGTACTGAAGCAGTGATTACACTCTGACTAATCAATCGTATCATGGTTTAATGAGAAATAATTAATTTTAATTCTCTCCTAATAGATGTAGAAGGTGCACTGATAATGAGATAAGCCTCTCTCATATCCAGTAAAGTATTTTCCAGTATCGCTGGTATGCACTCACTTTCCCACATTTTAGATTTATTTGTGTTTTCTTTTTTTCTTCTTCTTCTTCTTTTTTTATTGCAACTGTCTGAAAATTTCTGTATAGTGATCCTGATTTATTCAAACACATTTTAGGTAAAAGAAATGTGTCACTGCCTTATACTGTTGAAACTAGTGGGTAAAATGCTCATTATGTTTTCTTCTTCTACTTCATCTTCTTTAATCTGGAAAATATGGGCTTAAGAATCTAATATTATTTTCAAATATAATACATTGATGAGACGTACGTCTCAAAATAAATAAACTGAACTGAATTGAAATAGATAACATGTCTTTTGATTCAGCAGTTGTAATTCAATAACGATGAACGAAATAATTGAATTGTTCATGATAGCTTTTTTATTTTTCCTTTTTCTTTTTATTTAAATTTATTTATTTAGTTTATTTATGATCTTTTAAGTTACTTTATCTGTTTTCTTTTTAAATATTAAATATTTTGTCAATTTCTTAAGATAGCTTAAATCAAAATGTAAATACATTAATGGACTGGGATTACGTCCCATGTAATAAAGGACATGTGTTTTATTATACCTTTATTCATCTATCAAATTGCTGTAAAAGTGCAAAATCAATAACCAACAGGAATATGCTTTACTCTTACTCAGGACTATTCAATTTATTTATTCTGAGACGTATGCAATATATACAAAGTATGATAAATATATACAAAGTATGATGAATAAATATACATAATGCAAGAGATTACAAGAATGAGGAATATGCATGGAAAGAGAATAACATACCAATTCTCATGGTATAATATATTATTATTAGCAAAAAGATAAAAATATACTCATTAATTCAATATACGCAATTCCATATACATACGTAATTTATATAAATGTATAACATATACACATTACAAGTACGTAATGAATGAATAAAGAAAATCATTAACAAGAAATGACTATTACGAAGTTTACATGCATCAGGAATATATTTCCCTATACTATAGTCCTCTTCCGTTGTTACTGCTCGTTAGCTTACTCATTTAAAAAGTCAATGGGCGAATCCAATAATGTGGTTTTATATTTTCTGCACAGTTTCATAGACTGGGTTCATCAATAATAGATTAATTTCATACTCCACCTCAGAATTACACAAAAAGTCCAAGTTTTAACTGGTTATAAAGATAATCATAGGTTCAAAGTGTGAATTATTGGACTAACTTAGGCATACAAAAATGAATAACATAAGCATACCAAGATGGAAAATAATCAATTTCTTTTTATCAAAAATTCATTGAAAATAATATCAACAACAACAGCAACAACAACAACAACAACAACAACAACAACAACAATAATAATAATAATAATAATAATAATAATAATAATAGAATAAATAAATAAATAAATAAATAAATAAATAAAATGAATAGATAAATAAGCAAATTAATAATTTTATAAAAAGAAAAACAAAAGAAAAGACTGTTTTATTATTATTCTTATGCATTTACACTTTTTGAACAATTATATTAGATTAAGAGGAATTTTGGACTTTGTGAAAACTTTGTGACTTATCGTTAAAAGAATTCTCTGATATCAATGCATTTCGCTGCCAAACAATTACCTGTTAGAAACATGTAAAATACATTTCTATCTCAGACACATTCTCGACATAAAACTCGTAATCATTGAGCGAGCTAATGCACTGTACCAGGCATAGTAAGCACGACAATTCCATGCTCCTACATCGTATAGATGTTAAAACCACAAAGCATACTCTAATCATTGAAGCAGAAATAGGCTGACCATCAGGTAAAAGTATATTCTGATAGCCAACATGTACAATTGTTATTTAATGGTTTATAAATTGCGATAAATACTGTTTAAATCGAGTATACAATCCCAACTAGAACACCTTCTGACTCAACAAAGTTTGGTTATCGCTTCATAGATAATAAATACTCAACAAAAGTACTAAATACAGATCTAAAGGAAATATGATTCGAAGAATGCGTAAACTCCGAAAAGATCGGTATGTTTTGTAATTGGGGAATATGTAAATGTGCTTTTGTACCAATTATTAAATCTACAAATTCTTTTTTAACTTAAAATTAAGAAATATTTAATTTGTATTTTTACAATACTGATCATGCTTATGATCGCCGCTTTCGATGTGTCAATTTAACATAAAAATTATCTGTTTAATTTTTTCATCTGAGTAGCATATGCATCGATTCCAGGACAGTAGTTCAACAGTTCTTTGTTTGAAACTATAATCAACATGAATTAAATATCTTAATAAAACTTCACCGTAACATTTAACATTTACAAAGAAAAGAAATATTGATTATATCATTCTCATTTCATTTCTCCGTTGGCAAAAATCATAACATTGAGCTGTTGATGTGTACAGTTCCTTGTATAAAAGTTGACATAATCAGCCGGAATGAGTGAGCTACTGTTATTATTACTCACTACTCACTACTTACTATTCACTACTCACTACTTACTATTCACTACTCACTATTCACTATTTTATGATAAAATTTAGAAATGAAATATATATATGAAAAGTGTTGTTTTGATAAGGAACATTTTAAAATAAAGTTATAAATGATGAAATTACCAGGATTGTCGGAAATTGGAATGATTTCATAGAAATTATCTCAAATATTTTTAATCATTCATGTTATCTTATTTTAATTTTTGATTGAACGTCGTAGTCTTATGCGTTTGAATAAATTGAAATTACGATTTCTTATTTAGATCGTCATATAAATGTACAGTTTAAATTTACAGTTAGGAATAAGTTTAGATATATTTAATCATGGATATTATACAATACAAAAATGAATTAGATCTATATACATTTGATATCAAGGGATCTGAAAAGAAGCGAAATGCTTATATGAATTCATTTCCTTAATTGAATTGAATTACAGTAACTTGGTATAATAATTTGATTAAGTATAAACTTGGAAAAAAAGTAATGAAAATACAATAATGTAATAATTAAAGATAGAGTAATAGAACTTAATAATAGAAAAAGTTATTGAGATAATAATTGAATTGCGAAATTCCTCAATAGAGTAACATTATAAATGGTTTCAAAGTGCTGCAGATCCGGCTTTAATTAATACTAGTCTACCTTCTAACTTCACGAGCGGATAACTTCACGATAACTGTAACCTTGCAGAAACTCTGACAGCGCTGTGACCAGCTGCAAGTCGTGGCCCAAGCCAGCCAGTGCAAACATCATCACATTAGCCTCTTAGGGCCAAGACCAGCGGCTACATCATCACAATAACCTGTTAGGGCCACGACCAGTGGCTACATCATCACAATACCCTGTAAGGGCCACGACCAGCGGCTACATCATCACAATAGCCTGTGAGGGCCACGACCAGTGGCTACAGCATTACGATAGCCTGTTAGGGCCACGACCAGCGGCTACATAATCACAATAGCCTCTTAGGGCCAAGACCAGCGGCTACATCATCACAATAACCTGTTAGGGCTAAGACCAGCGGCTACATCATCACAATAACCTGTTAGGGCCAAGACCAGCGACTACATCATCACAATAGCCTGTTAGGGCCACGACCAGCGGCCACATCATCACAATAGCCTGTAAGGGCCACGACCAGCGGCTACATCATCACAATAGCCTGCTAGGGTCACTACAAGCGGCTACATCATCACAATAGCCTGTTAGGGCCACCACCAGCGGCTACATCATCACAATAGCCCGTTAGGGCCACGACCAGCTGCTACATCCTCTCAATAGTCTGTTAAGGCCACGACCAGCGGCTACATCATCACAATAGCCTGTTAGGGCCACGACCAGCGGCTACATCATCACAATAGCCTGTAAGGGCCACGACCAGCGGCTACATCAGCACAATGGAATAATGATCTAAATCTCACTTTCACAAACCTAGACAAGTACTGAAAATGAGTAATAATGACGCCAAGTTTCGTTTATACAAACACAAACCCCCCCCCCCCCCCCACAATTTATTACTTAGTGTAAGTAAATAATGCCAGGTTTTATGCATTGTACACCATAGTTTAAAATTGGAATATAAGACACAGTCATTGAAACACCTAAGTATATACCTTAACAGATACATTATATATATATATATATATATATATATATATATATATATATATATATATATATATATATATATATATATATATATATATATATATATTTATTTATTTATTTACTTATTTATATTTATATGTATGTATACTTGAATTACATCACAATTATCATAAAAATTATTTGGAAATTTAAATTAGTCTAAGAAATCAAATGCCATTTTAAAATCACATGAAGTTAATTAAAATATCGAAATGGTACCGTAAACATTACGATAGTAAGTTTAGACGAAAAAGAAAATCAAACTCATAAAATTTCAAAATCACATACGTTCCAATTGTCTAAATGACTCACGGAAAATGTGAAAGCAGACAAAATTTTTAAGTATTTTTACAATTCCATAGGACTTGTCATAAAGCGAATCCATAGGACAAAATCTCAGTACAAAGGTAAATTGTCTTCTGGTTTATTTGAACTTGTCAAGTTAGCTTATGTTCATGTTTTCATAGACATCGCCCTGCAAGATGTAATACACCTGAATGGATAAGCTTTATCTAACATGTCTGTCTGGTATATAGACAAGTAAACAGACAATGCATCGCTACAATGCAATTCTTCACATGACCCTAATTTACTAGATATGATAACTCGTCTTTGATGCATTTCCAGACCCGCCTCCTATGGTGCAGAGGATAAAATTCCTGACCCGTACAAGGCAGTCGGAATTCCAGATCAGAGACGGGGTTTTACCAAACTGTGGGTGACCAATCGGTTGCTAATCCAAACATCGAGAGAACCTTTAAAGGTCAAGCACTTACATGATGGATCATCCCTTGTCACTGAGGTGCGGCCACTCCGAGCCGTGATCAAGCGTCTACAGCTTATTGATGTCATTTCTTGTGCACAAATTATATCTTGCGATATCTCGCACGCCGGTTTTGGTCAAATGAGAGTTGACACATGACCGCAATTTACTCTGATTACATAGTGTTTTGCACTATACAAGCTAATTAATCTATATTTGTATCGATCTCTGAATATTTGATCGGACGATCATTCATTTTTGAGACAGTAATTTTCAAAAATAAGATTTCATATCTCTCACAGTGTTAGTTTCTTTGTTATTGGCAGGGATATGAAAAATCGGTCTGACAAGATATCAAGGATGAAAAACGCAATATCAATGTTTCCAAGAGATTAGAGAGCATTAAACGTCTCTTATTAAAAGAACATTTGTGGTTTTAATCTTGTCTCCTGTAATTTCACGGAGGAAAGTGATATATTCACGTGTGATGATGGAGCAATAGTGAAGACCTAATTATTTTTAGGCAGTGTGACGAAGACCTTGCTACCCTTTCGATTCGAAAAAAGTGACAGAATGTTAATTCGATATTACATCGCTCCCAGCCGACCAATCCATTATTTTTATATCTAAAATCATCTTTGAACACATTATAAAATATTCAGTCGAGTTTGGTCAAATATACCTGATTTTGGACGAATTGAACCTATTCTTGGATAGTACAACCCATGAAAGTTTTGTATTAGAGTTGTTACTTAGTGGAAATGCTAAATAATGAACAACTTGTTAATCTAAATATTCATTAATAAGTGCCTCTAGTGACTGTTGTATATGCATTCAGAAAAAACTCCAGAAAAAACAAAAAAACAACAAACAAAAATTAAAAAACAAAAAAAAAAAAAAGAAAGAAAGAAAAAGAAAGAAAAGAGAGAAAAAAAAAGAAAAGAAAAAAAATAAGAAAAGCCCCACACCAAAATGAAAACACTACCCCTTCCAAACCGCCCCCCCCCCAAAAACAAACAAAAACCAAACAAAAGTAAAAAACGAACGTACAATAAACCAAACCAAAGACAAAAACCCAAAACACCCCCCCCCCCAATATAAAAATAAATACAACAAAACAAAACAAACAAACCGCGCCCCCCCCCCCCCCCACACACACACACAAACCAACCAAACAAACAACATCCTCCCAAAAAGAAACCCAATTTCAAAAGATTATGTTATACATTTTAAGTCTCTTTGAGTTACGCACAAAGCTAAAAATATAAACATTAAAAATATGTAATATCTAACACCCCCACCCCCCAAAAATATAAAGAAGAAAGGAACATAAGAAAAGAATAATAAATAAATAGATAAAGGATAGGAGACGAGAGATCTGACCTAATCACATAATAGAATCCAGTCGAGGCAAAGAATACGAGAAAATAGATCTGACACAATGACATGGCAGAATCCAACCAAGACAAAGAAAAAAGACAAGAGATCTGACCCAATCATATTACAGAATCCAACCAAGACAAAGAAAAAAGACAAGAGATCTGACCCAATCATATTACAGAATCCAACCAAGACAAAGGAAAAAAGACAAGAGATCTGACCCAATCATATTACAGAATCCCGACAATGCAAAGGAAAAAGAGATCTGACCAAATTACATGACAGAATCCCGACAATGCAAAGGAAAAAGGGATCTGACCAAATCACATGACAGAATCCCGACAATGCAAAGGAAAAAGAGATCTGACCAAATCACATGACAGAATCCAGATAAGACTAAGAGAAGAGATCCAGTCAAGACAAAGGAAAAAAGACAAGCTCTCTGATCCGATAACATAACAGAATTTACTCAAAACAAATGATAGGAGACAAAAGTGCTGACCAATTAGCAAGACCTTTACGTTTCAAAGTACCAGTGATCATAATTCCGATATGTTTGTTTAGTTCCTTGCCTCCGGCTATGGGCTTTAAATGTCTCTAGATATGGGTTCGAGTGTCTTCGATAATGGGTTTAAATGTCTCTTGCTATGGGGTAAAATGCCTCCTGCTATTGGGTTTAAATGCCTCCGGGTATAGGGTTCAAATATTTCCTGCTATGGGGTTCAAATGCCTCCTGCTAAGGGGTTTAAATGCCTCCTGCTATGGGGTTCAAATGCCTCCTGCTATGGAGTTCAAATGCCTCCTGCTATGGGGTATCAAATTCCTCAGGCTATGGGGTTCAAATCTGTCATGCACATTGAGTGATATAATGTATTCTTTTTGTATTTTTAGTAACCAAAACGCAATATAATTCTTCTGTATCACGCTTGTTGAAAGTTGCAAATTAATATAAGAAAACATTATAGTATACACTTGGCAACTTCAAAAACAATTTATCTGGCCATTAGTCTGTACATCAAGTCTCATATTGATAATCACATAATTTGTATTACGTAGAGTGTAAAGATCTGACTACATGATAGTATCCACTACAGTCAAAACATAAGATAGGTAAACTTGTACTGTTCAAGTATTGAATTTAATCCATATTGAAAAAAGGATCAACAAGACGTAGAAAAATCACAAAAATACATGTACATAAATTTACATTTATTGTCTATCATGAAACCACTACATAATTGTGACAGCAGTAAAGGCATATAACAAAAGTAAAGACGAATGACAGCGGGGGAGGGTGTTGCACTTTTTTTTAATATATCGACCCTGAAATGCTGGAAATTAAAAATTTGGCTTTGACAGAAATGAAAATAAATATCTTGGGTGCTAGCATGTACATATACCAGATCATCCAGATATAAAGCTGTAATTCTATTGAAAAAAGTTGATTTGGATCCGACTCGTTTCGCTCTTCAGATCGCTGCTTTTATAATAATGTGTAATAGTTTAACTGTATAACTCGCATTTCAATTGAATTTATAGCAATGGATAGATCGTGCTGTTCAATATGTTTGACAAAACTTAATAGAATTGTTGCTTTTAAATAATATATAAATACACACACACACACACACACACACACACACACACACACACACACACACACACACACATATATATATATACATATATATATATATATATATATATATATATATATATATATATATATATATATATATATATATATATATATATATATATATATATATATATATGTATGTATGTATGTATGTATGTATGTGTGTGTGTGTGTGCATGTCCATTTTGAGTGGCAAACTGGGAACAAGGGCTTTACCATCTGTCTTCTGAGAGATTTTCTCTTCAGGTTCTTGTTCGGAATAGTGTAATTTGCGTCCCCTTGCCGCGAATTTCTCCGACTTCCCCTCGTGTTGTCCGCCCCTCATTTATATGCAAGGCACATCGGTATGTTGACGTTAAAATGAGTGGCCAAAGGGGTCTTAATTGAATTTGCCTCATCTTTCACCAGAGCAAATATGCAAAGTCGATGTCTAGATTAAATCATGTGCATTTCAAAATTTATGGTGGCCATATTTGTTGACAGTGTTTCATTCCTTTTAAGTTTCATTCAAATCAGTGTATTCGTCAAATGATTTTAACACATTTATCAACGGTAAAATAAAAACAAACATAACTTTAAAATGAGAACAAAAGTAACATCAACAAAAACGTATATCTTCACTTAACATATATGATAACAAAGGTAAACAGAGTCCCAAGTGGACCTATATTGTTCACTTGAGACAAAGAAAACATTGCACAATGATATTGAACAATGTTTGTAGATGGCAATAAATCTTCAATTTCTTTAAAACTTATAAAACATGTAAAATTGGACAGGAACATCTTTGCTTTATATCTACTAAGTTTTCTCAAATCCAATCTAGAAATAGTGAAGACAAAGTTAAAACTGTGAAAAATCGATAAATTAGATATATCAAAAATATTTATGAAATGCTTTTTTTGCATTAAAATAAAATTAAAAGTCAGTAAGAAACGAATAAAATATTATCATTCGAACAGGAAGCCAAAACAGCAACACTTCCTCACACATCCTTTTATAGTAATAATTGGAAAATTTCCCCCAGGATGCCGGAGACTGAGAGAGACTATACACTTCACTATAGAAACTAGTAGTATAAAAACTTATGCAGTTAAAGTGGTGTTTGCATATTATTTGTTGAGTTTACATGATATTAGCATGTATTTTAATGGCATATATTACAATACAATTCTAACAAGTATTTATTAGCTACAAAAAGTCAAGAAAATAAATAATCTGTCACAGGATATCAAGGAAATAAATATTCTATTCTTCAAAGATCTGAAAATAAATAATCTGACTCAAACAAATTTGCCAGGCCCTCGCCTCAGAATCAAATAGTCGTCCCCTTATCGCTTACGATAAGATCGAATTCATACCCCATAATACATTTAAAATGTTTCGGATCTTTCCTGATTAAAGAATTGGGTATTATGTAAAACTCAAAGCGGACGCGTAAAGTTGTTGAACCTCATTATCAGAACAATGATGATGATGATGATGATGATCATCATCATCATCGTCGTCGTCGTCGTCGTCATCGTCATTATCATCATCATCATCATAATACTAATAATAATAATACTAATGATAATAAAAATGATAACAACGACAACAAAGACAACAACACCACCACTAACAACAACAATAATAATAATGATAATAATAATAATAATAATAATAATAATAGTAAGAAGAAGAAGAAGAAGAAGAAGAAGAAAAAGAAGAAGAAGAGGAAGAAGAAGAAGAAGAAGTAGAAGAAAAAGAAGAAGAAGAAGATGATGATGATGGTGATGATGATGATGGTGATGATGATGATGATGATGATGATGATGATGATGATGATGATGATGATGATGATGATGATGATGATGATGATGATGAAGAAGAAGAAGAAGAAGAAGAAGAAGAATGATGAAATAGAAAATGAAAACTAAATCAGATCAATTATCAGATCAGATGCAGAAACAAAATGTATTACTGAACTGAAGCAGTAACTTAAATGAAAATATTATGAAAAAATCGCAGTCAATGTATATATAAACAGGAGTACTGGGCAAATAGGGATACCATCGAAGATTAAGCATCCACCGTCAAACGAACACACACACACACACACACACACACACACACACACACACATACATACACACACCGTACCTTACCATCTACTACTATCAAACAAAATAAATCAATGAGTCAATGAAAATGTGTCCGTGCAAACCTCTACATTATGTAACTGTAAAATTTGTCAAACATTGGCTCAAGGTGTGATTTTTTTATATTCTGTTTTAAGACATCATATGCCAAGTAGGCTCTTGCGATTCGGAAAGCCTATGAGATATTAACACCATATACAGACGAGAAAAGAATGTTGGTACATATATGAAAAAAATGATGATAGTAACATTAAAATCCTCTTTCTCATAACGCAGAAATATTAGCTTGCCGTTCGAGTTAGTGCCGGTTTAGCAGAATGTTTTAATACGAAGTGGATTTACTGAACTCCGTTTGTCTTTAATTGCAGAAAATTCTTTTTTTTTTAATATTATGCTATTAA
This sequence comes from Pteria penguin, assembly GCA_035048485.1. NCBI lineage: Eukaryota > Metazoa > Mollusca > Bivalvia > Pterioida > Pteriidae > Pteria > Pteria penguin. Next base: position 23,063,525 of record CM068581.1, read on the forward strand.
GAATTACACACTTCCACCCACAATACTTATAATATGTCTACATTTTGTGCTTTCTCTCCCCTTTCTCCTATTCCCTTGAACAAGGAGGAAGATGCCAGGTTATGTAGATCCTTAGATGGAGAAATAATATGTACAATCAAGACACATAAATTTTAAAATATTGTAGATGGAGAAAATAAAATTGAGATCAGGTGTACGCACAGTAATGAAGTATTTTGTAATCTAAATATGATAAATGTACATGTTATATTGATATAAAAGCAAGAGACCCTAATAAGCCTATATCGCCTATCTGAACCCAATTTACTCTATCCCAAACAATTGACTCCTTGACAATTTGCAGATAAATATATCCCCTTGCTATAGTGCTTTGACACCAGTCCTGATAAATGTGTGAAAAGGTCCAAATTATTTTTCCGATTTTTATTCTCTTAAATGACTTAGTTAACATATTATATGTTGCAAAACAATCAAACTTGTAAAGATATTTAAAATGACATAAAAATGAAATTTTCTTTAACGGGGTTTGATTCTGTTACCTTACTGTATGCCAGAATTCGCCTATGACAAAATTAGAAAAAAAAATCAAAAAAATCCAAATTTTAACACAAACTTTCAAAATAATCTTAGTTAAGACGAGATGTTTTCTAATCATATTAGCAAAACTGCTTTATTGCTTCCCTTTATATAATGAATAAATCTAAAACATGACACAAAATGTGTGAAAAAAATATATCGCTAGAATTATTTTAATAATAATTATTGGTTGCCGCAAAACACTTAGACATTTGTTTAAGTGTTCAATAGAATTTTCAAAATGATAGCTGTTAGTGAGATCTAGACCGGCAAAAATGAGCATACCAAAACTGGCCAATATCAATGGCAGAAGAAAAAATACAACAAAAAGATGTAAATTAAAAACACTATGCATCCGAAAACAACAAAAGTCTTGATGAAAACATTTTAAATGTAGCTCAAGGCTGACGGTCAGGATCACAAGATCATGAATTATGGTATCAATAGAAAGGTCTCGCCACAAGAAATACCAAAGCCCTATTTCCTATGGTTCAAAAGTGAAGGCAAATGTTTAAGTTATTCTAATGTTAGTTAAATGAAGGTCAAACTTGACTGTCATGGTCACGGTCACAAGGTCATAAATTTTGGTATTAAATGCAAGGTCTCACAACAAAGAACACATATGTGAAATATGAACCCCTGGTTTCCATGGTTGAAAAGTTACGACCAAAAATTATTTTTTCAAATATATGTCCCACGTAAAGTTCAAGGTCATAAGAATATAAATTATGGTACTAATGCAAAGGCCTTGCCACAAGGAACACACAAGAGAGATATGAAGGCACTGACTGGTATGATTGATAAGTATCCACAGAAAAAGAAAACTAAAAAAAAAAACAAAAAAAAAACAAAACAAAACAAACCCCGATTTATCGATGCGGGGACATAAAAGTAATAAAGTATCCAGGAAATTAAACTGACCTGACACTTTCAAATAACACTTGCAATAGATGATAAAAGATGGCAAACAGATACTATATTGAATACCGAAAGAAATGACACAGAAATGGAAAGTACTGTCAGAAAAGAGGCAAAAAGATATTTGTTTTTCGATTTCAGAATGGAATCAAAGACAACAGGACTTCTTCAGACACCCTTTTATGTCATTCTTGTGCATCCAATGGAATCAAAGACAACAGGACTTCTTAAGACACCCTTTTATGTCATTCTTGTGCATCCAATGGAATCAAAGACAACAGGACTTCTTAAGACACCCTTATTATGTCATTCTTGTGCATCCAGTTTATTGATTTTCGCAGTTGGTCCGAAGAAGTTTTCAAAGAAGGGTACCTTCTGGGATATACGTTTTCCTGCTCTAGATCCATCCTTATAAGAATCTGGCTGAAAAAAAAAAAAACAATTTTAGGGGAGTCTGATTACTTTATACTTGCCAAGTTTCATCAAAATACTTCAGTTAGTTCTGAAATAGAAGTACATCAAAGCTTATCATTACATACAAAAACTCCTCCTCTTCTCGCCTCCTGTTTTGTATTAGTCTTCAAAAAAAGCAAAATAAAGTATATATATATATATATATATATATATATATATATATATATATATATATATATATATATATATATATATATATATATATATATATATACATATATATACAGAGACATATATACATTTGAAAGTATATATATATATATATAAAAGCACAAAAAAGGAAATTGTAACAACATTCACTATTCATAAGTATCGGATCAACCTCATTGAAGGTTAATGCAAATCGCTCGAGAAAAAGGGGTCAATATAAAAGCACAGGTAAGCGATAACGATACTAAATTAAAAAATTGCCAAATTTTCGAAGCAATCTGCTTCTTCTTCAGGACACACACACACTCACACAAATATAAAGACACGAAAAGAAAGATAGAAAATATATACAAAGCACTAGTCTAATAAAAACTGGTTTCTTCAATTGGCTACATATTGAGCGTTTCTGTATCAATATATCTATCTATATATATATATATATATATATATATATATATATATATATATATATATATATATATATATATATATATATATATATATGTATTTGTACTCCCTCATACAATCATATTTATTTTCAAAAAACAAGACAAAATACACAATATCAGTGCATTACATTTTACCTGTACGAAGCTAATCAAAAAATTATCTGAAAAAAAGGCAAAATATCCAATAATAGTTATGACGACTATAAAAAGTTTATTACATCTAAAACATCTGCTTTCGGAATGAAACACCAAAAAAAGAACAAAACAAAACAACACAAAAAAAAAGAACAAAAACAACCCCCCCCCAAAAAAAAAAAACAAAACAAAACAAAACAAAACACACACACACAAAACCCTTCAAAATTACTCTGATACATTCGGTTTTTCGATACAAACAGTCCCCTTTTGGGCCCATGTAGACCGCCTGTCCTGTATCCTTTACTTGACGGATCAGGCCTAAAAGCACAAACACATACAGGTGGTCTTGAGTCCTTTATTCCAAGTTTAATCCAGATTCCTTCAGTGGTTCTGAGGAAGACGTAACAAATGTGAAAAGTGAATGCCTGACGACGTACAACGCGCTGTGATAACAGCAGACTAGAGCCTTTGACTTAGGTGAGCTAAAATGTGTATTCTAATGCAAAATACATGATGCGCAGTTAAGAACAATGGACCCTGACTCCACTAAGTTGGAAAGAATACCGTAGATCGCTGATATCCTTTTATATTAAATCTATCTAAAAACAAGAAATATATTTAGATTCCACAAAAAGTTTAATTCTAAAAATTGTCATTTTCCAATGCATAACATTGAAGGAGTTCATTAGCTATAGTCATAAAACATCGGATTATGGTGAAACAATATATGCCTATATTATGAAACAGTACAATGGCAATATAAAATTGTGCAATGAAATAACTATAAACCTATCCATGTGAAGAGTTAATTAAAATCAAATTCTAGTTTCTTCACGAGGTGGTGGAAATCCGAGACAGCTTGTGGTTTCTGTGTTCCAGAAGGGCTGCAATTTAATGTTGGAGTTGGGTAGCCATTGTGTTTTGTCTTGTGGCATATCATAGAGTGGTTAAGTTACGAATGAAATCATTGAATTGTGAAAACGCTTCAGAGCAGCGATGAGGTAATATGTTTGTGTCCATACGCCCATCGTTCATCGTCACGTCTCCTGGGCATTAAATCAGCCTTAAACGAGTATGTTTTTATATAAAAATTTCATTTATGATTCATTTTCAATTAAGTTATAATGAGAAATTAATTATGCTACAATCATACCTTGTGTGAATAAGGCACATTAGAGATTCCTAATTCGGGTCAATCTGAGCCCCATGTCGCGCAATCAACTTTTTTGATTAACACGAAAACTAATTATGTGATTTTAATTTAAGCTTATCAATGCAATGTTACATAATACATCATAAAACTTTCCATGCTGATGCTTCTTTGAAGAAAAAATCTGTTATTCTAAACTCCGCTTTCGACTTTTGTTTTCAATTCAAACATCTCTAGTGTGCGTCAAAATTAAACGGAAATTAATATAATGTTATTTCTTTTGAATAGAAAAAAGTTAATCCAGAAATTACATTTCAAATCTGGTCTTATTTCTGGTTCGATTATCGAATTTATGGTTCCTAGATCAGATGGTAAACTGAGATTTTTTGAAAACACACCTCTATGAAAAGAAAGTGCTGCTAACTGGGGAATGAAAATGATTACTTTAATTATTGATATTATAAAGTCATAAAAATATGACTAAACATCAGCCGTTAAAACAGTGCTTCGCTAATTTATTTTCGATAGTTTGCTTCTCTTGAACACACTTGCAGTATATGATTTAATGGAAATAAGAATACATTAAAGAAATTATAAAGAGAAGTCCCCTGTCATTCGTAGTATGACGAAACGTGATTCTCGTGCATTCTGCCATTCTGAAGGAAATGATTCAATTCGAATGTAATTTGCCATCGATTTTGTAGATGGATCACATGTTCACAAATAATAAAATTGTCATAAGATTTCATCTATTGGGAAGAATATGACCTTACATATTGAAAAACATGTATATCCTTCAATAATATCGTAAATTTAAACTATTATCTCTCAAAATGCAAATAATTCCATCGTGTTTTCAGCGCGAGATTTAAGAGGAATCACAAATTACCATGCTAATTTGTAATTACGGCATTAGATATTTATTCTATAAAGTAAGTGTATATATAAGTATGTTTAATGTTGTCGTCACCTTGTCTCTTCTAATTATGTAGAGAATAACAATGCGTTTACTTTTATACTAGTAACATTTGTTTTACCAGTAATATCATATATAATGTAAACATGATAAAGCATCTGAATCTGAATATTTCACCATGCATGGGTTATCTTTCTTGTAAGCATGAGTAAAAGTAGTTGTTGTACTTAGCAGGCCATTCGTCCTGAGACGATATTTTTAGTTTTATAAAACGCAGTGATATTTTACAATCTACAGAGTTGAACAATGTGCAGCTTGACCTCAGAGCGACTGAAAAACACATTACCCATTGCTACACACACGCTATCGCCTTATCAATAAAAGTAAATTTGAATGAAAAAAAATGTCAAGATGCAAAAGGGTGAAATTGACACTAAATAAAGGTATACAATACAGGTGCAATTCGCAGCTATTTTGTGTTGATTTATTGCATTTAACATTACGCAAGGATAGGGTTCCCATGATTTGCTTTCTACCTTACGTGACCTTATTCATATATAAAACGCTTCATGTGTGTAGACACATTTTAAATTCACGCTCGATACGTAATTAGCCTGTAACAAATATGCAATCTTTTACATTTTCAATTCTTTTTCCTCAAATGGCAAATCCACCTTATCACTCTAATCGAAGCAAGTTCATTCGTTTCACCCTACGTACCAACCGAAATCAATTATGCATTTGTTAAAATCTCATTTATTTTTATAAAAATGCATCAGCAATTTCAATGCGAAGTGTCAAATACAATTTCGACCTTTGGCGTTCCATGTTGTCTTTTTCGTTGGATTTGATTGACACGTACAAATTAGTTATTGCATTCGGTGTTATTTCTGCTTGCTATCTTTGCGTCAGTTCATTCCGAAATCTGATAAGACGTCCATCGCATAGAACGATAGGCAGATAGAAATATTCCATATTAATATGAAATTTACTTCTTCTCATGTGAAGCAATTTATAGAGCACCACTTAATCAATTCTCTCTCTCTCTCTCTCTCTCTCTCTCTCTCTCTCTCTATCTCGATGGATCGAATATGTAGATTTTAAACGAATGGAAAAAAGTAAATTTCTTCGGGATTTTTTTTCGTTTGATTTTTGGCCACGAAATTTTAAAATAGGTCAAGGAACAGTACTGAGGCTGACAGTAGCATCTAAGGGAGAAACCAATTTCAGAGCCGGATTATTTTATTATTTATTTATTGTTTTTTTTTTGTCGGCCCCAAGGGCCGGATTATTCCCCCCCCCCCAATTTGAGCCAGACTGGGGTTTTTTTTTTTGGCAAAGTCTTCCTGCCCCTCCCCCCCCCTTTCAATAAAAATCAAATGGTTGCTCTCAACGTCAGTCAGTCAGGGTAAAGTGCCATGCCGGAAATCACTGTAGCTTCTTACGTCAGTCAAGTCAGAGAAAGCGTTATGCCGGAGATCACCGTAGCTCTAACGTCACTCAGGTCAGGGTAAAGCGTCATGCCGGAAATCATCGTAGCTCCTAACGTCTGTCAGGTCAGGGTATAACGTTATGCCGGAGATCACCGTAGCCTCTAACGTCACTCAGGTCTGGGTAAAGTGTCATGCCGGAGATCACCGTAGTTCTTTTCGTCAGTCAGGTCAGAGAAAGCGTTATGCCGGAGATCACCGTAGCTCTAACGTCACTCAGGTCAGGGTAAAGTGTCATGCCGGAGATCACCGTAGCTCCTAACGTCAGTCAGGTCAGGGTAAAGCGTTATGCCGGAGATCACCGTAGCCTCTAACGTCAGTCAGGTCAGGGTAAAGCGTTTTGTCGGAGATCATCGTAATTCCTAACGTCACTCAGGTTAGGGTAAAGCGTTATGCCGGAGATCACCGTAGTTCCTTATGTCAGAGAAAGCGTTATGCCGGAGATCACCTTAGTTCCTTACGTTAGTCAGGTCAGAGAAAGCGTTATGCCAGAGATCATCGTAGCTCATGCCGTCTGTTAGGTCTGGGTAAAGCGTTATGTCCGAGATCACCTATCTTCTGACGTCAGTCAGGTCAGGATAAAGCGTCATGCCGAAGATCACCGTAGCTTCTAACGTCACTCAGGTCAGGGTAAAGTGTCATGCCGGAGATCACCGTAGCTCCTAACGTCTGTCAGGTCAGGGTGAAGCGTTATGCCGGAGATCACCGTAGCTCCTAATGTCACTCAGGTCAGGGTAAAGCGTTATGCCGGAGATCACCGTAGCCTCTAACGTCACTCAGGTCTGGGTAAAGCGTTATGCTGGAGATCATCGTAGCTTCTAACGTCAGTCAAGTCAGGGTAAAGTGTCGTGCCGGAGATCACCGTAGCTCGTAACGTCAGTCAGGTCAGGGTAAAGCGTTATGCCGGAGATCACCGTAGTTCCTTACGTCAGTCAGGTCAAAGAAAGCGTTATGCCCGAGATTACCGTAGCTCCTAACGTCACCAAAGTCAGAGAAAGCGTTATGCCAGAGATCACCGTAGCTCCTAACGTCTGTCAGGTCAGGGTAAAGTGTCATGCCGGAGATCACCGTAGTTCCTTAGGTCAGTCTGGTCAGAGAAGGCGTTATACCGGAGATCACCGTAGCTCCTTACGTCACTCAGGTCAGGGTAAAGTGTCATGCCGGAGATCATCGTAGCCTCTGACGTCACTCAGGTCAGGGTAAAGCGTCATGCCGGAGATCACCGTAGCTCCTAACGTCAGACAGGTCTAAGTAAAGCATTATGCCGGAGATCACCATAGCTCATAACGTCACTAGGGTCAGGGTAAAGCGTTATGCCGGAGATCATCGTAGCCTCTGACGTCACTCAGGTCTGAGTAAAGCGTTATGCCGGAGATCACCGTAGTTCCTAACGTCAGTCAGGTCAAGGTAAAGTGTCATTCCGGAGATCACCGTAGCTCCTAACTTCAGTCAGGTCTAAGTAAAGCATTATGCCGGAGATCACCATAGCTCATAACGTCACTAGGGTCAGGGTAAAGCGTTATGTCGGAGATCACCGTAACTCCTAACGTCACTCAGGTTAGGGTAAAGCGTTATGCCGGAGATCACCGCAGTTCCTTATGTCAGAGAAAGCGTTATGCCGGAGATCACCGTAGTTCCTTACGAAACCAAGATCAGATAAAGCGTTATGCCGGAGATCATCGTAGCTCCTGCCGTCTGTCAGGTCTGGGTAAAGCGTTATGTCCGAGATCACCTATCTTCTGCCGTCAGTCAGGTCAGGATAAAGCGTCATGCCGGAGATCACACTAGCTTCTTACGTCACTCAGGTCTGAGTAAAGCGTTATGCCGGAGATCACCGTAGCTCCTAACGTCACCCAGGTCAGAGAAAGCGTTATCCCGGAGATCATCGTAGCTCTTGCCGTCTGTCAGGTCTCGGTAAAGCGATATGCCTTAGATTACCTATTTTCTGACGTCAGTCAGGTCTGAGTAAAGCGTTAAGCCGGAGATAACCGTAGTTCCTTACGTCAGTCTGATCAGAGAAAGCGTTATGCCCGAGATTACCGTAGCTCGTAACGTCAGTCAGGTCAGGGTAAAGCGTTATGCCGGAGATCACCGTAGTTCCTTACGTCAGTCAGGTCAAAGAAAGCATTATGCCCGAGATCACCGTAGTTCCTTACGTCAGTCAGGTCAGAGAAAGCGTTATGCCGAAGATCACCGTAACTCCTTACGTCAGTCACGTCAGGGTAAAACGTTATGCCGGAGATCACAGTAGCTCCTAACGTCAGTCAGGTCAGGGGTAAAAGGGTACAGTCTAAAAACGTTCTCTAAATGATATCAATCATAGTACCTTTATATCTTTTGCAACAACTTACCAAACAAAAGCAGAAAGAGGATTATTATTTTGGGTCAGAAAGGAGAGGGGAGGCTGATTAACTGGGTTATTTTCAATAAGGCTAGGACTAAATAATTTTTTCCTTGTCTAGAATGTATAAGGCCAGCTTATTTATTTCCTTTGTTTTAATGTTCATTAGAAGGGAAACCGTGCACACTATTTAAAATCACTTTATTGCTAATGTTGCATTGCAGTCTTATTTATCAAAACATATCTCTGTACTATATACAAAGAAGACAAGTCGCATACAATTATCCTCATACCGCCTAGCTGTTGAATATGGAAAAATATTTCCTTGAGTAGACGTTTATGCCCATCCTGTACAACAGATACTGAGGTCCACTTTCTTTTGAAATGTCCCTCATGCCAATCTTTAAGAGTAAAGTATCTGAAGAAATATTACTTTTTCAGACCTGTCTTGAAATTAGTATAACTTCTTTGTTCCCCAAACATCAAACAACTCTGCAGTTTGAGGAAATTCATTAAAACGCTTTTACCATAATAAACACTCTTTCTAATTAAGATATTAGATGTACTGTATATTATATTCCATCTCTTCACTGTACTTGATCATATATGTGTATATCTAAATTGATTGAATCTTATTGTATATTAAGTATATCTATGAGATGTACAGCTTTTGATGTATAAAGATTACAACACAATACAAACTGATCAAACCTTGCACAACTCTCAACACTCTCGCCTCTGCTAACATTTTAGTTACATTTTATCACTTAAGACTCTCTTCTCTGCTAACATTTTAGTTACATTTTAGCACTTTAGACTCTCGCCTCTGCTAACATTTTAGTTACATTTTATCACTTAAGACTCTCTTCTCTGCTAACATTTTAGTTACATTTTATCACTTAAGACTATCTCCTCTGCTAACATTTTAGTTACATTTTATCACTTAAGACTATCTCCTCTGCTAACATTTTAGTTACATTTTATCACTTAAGACTCTCGCCTCTGCTAACATTTTAGTTACATTTTATCACTTAAGACTCTCGCCTCTGCTAACATTTTAGTTACATTTTATCACTTAAGACTCTCGCCTCTGCTAACATTTTAGTTACATTTTATCACTTAAGACTCTCTCCTCTGCTAACATTTTAGTTACATTTTATCACTTAAGACTCTCTTCTCTGCTAACATTTTAGTTACATTTTATCACTTAAGATTCTCTTCTCTGCTAACATTTTAGTTACATTTTATCACTTAAGACTCTCGCCTCTGCTAACAGTTTAGTTACATTTTATCACTTAAGACTCTCTCCTCTGCTAACATTTTAGTTACATTTTATCACTTAAGACTCTCTCCTCTGCTAACAGTTTAGTTACATTTTATCACTTAAGACTCTCTTCTCTGCTAACATTTTAGTTACATTTTATCACTTAAGACTCTCTCCTCTGCTAACATTTTAGTTACATTTTATCACTTAAGACTCTCTTCTCTGCTAACATTTTAGTTACATTTTAGCACTTTAAACTCTCTCCTCTGCTAACATTTTAGTTATATTTTAGCACTCATTATCATTGTTTCATTCATGACTGATTTTTATGTCTGATACTGCAGTCGCCATTTTAGAAATTCAAATTCACAACTTTTTATAATCATGCTATATTAGTGAACTATTACTATACCCATATCGATGGCTATTTTGTATAAAATTCAAAGTCAAATAATTGATTTGAACTTGAATTAGATAAAAGATGCAAAACAATATCATATATCGGAAGCTTATTACATTCAATAGTATGGCAAATATGAGCCGTACAGAAAGTCTAGCTGTATATATGTACACACGCTTAAAGTTGTATACCCTACAATTCGGTATAATTTCAAAAATAAGGGCATGTAACACAAAAAGTGTATTTTTCTCGTATGGCTGAAGTTATTAACTTTTCGTTAATAACTTTTTTTGTTGCTTCAAACCCACTGAGATATCAAAATAAAACGAAAATAAAGTGGGTATTCCATAAATACAACAATAACCTGACTTCGCGCATGCGCAGTTTTAATCAAAATAAATATGACGAAGGGAGACTCCAAAAGAAAACAATTTCAGTAAATACTAACTTTAGCAGACTTGAATGCAGATTTTTAAAGTTACTTGTCATGTTTATTTACCTCGCCCTTTATAAGTGTCCATGATGCGGCGACTTCCGAATTAGATCACGTGATAAGCTGGTTGTAAACATTCTGTTTACAAACATAGCGTTTTAGACAGTCATATCTCACTTAATACGACGAATATGATCACAACATTTGCAAGGACCCTTTTTAAAATATGTTTTAGGCTTATATATACAATCAACACAATTTAGAATAAATCAACCTATAATATGCACTGTACTAGCGAACACAGGATATACAGCTTAAATGTGACTGTTAAAGAAGTGTTATAATATCCAAGAACGTGAGAAATGAACATAAGTTATTATTCTTTATTCTATGGGTGGCAGGGATTAAAATCTACTGAAAACTTTCCATGTCAGTAAAAATGGCGTTTCGAATGTCAGTTTGGCAAATTAATGATAATAAATTCAAATCCATTTCTGCCAAGTTAAGCGTTGACCTCCCAGAGGGTAAATCTAGCGCTGGAACAGTTCATATTCAACCATTCTTTTAAAATACATAAGATTATAACGACATTTATTCTTCGTCAGTAACCTTATTTAATAACCTGCTCTGATCAATTACTGCTATATAGTTTTACCTCTTTTTTTATTTTTTTTTTTACATAAACTTGATTGTTGGTATTTACTTGTTATTTTAAAATGTTCCCAAGTAATTAAAAAATTAAAATATGATAGCAAACAACATCAACATCTGCTACTACTACTACAACTACTACTATGCTTTTAGAATTAGAAGTACTTTTTAAAAGTCATAATTCACAGTTACATATTGTACTCTATTTCATATATCTAAGATCTGAAATGAATTTCATACGGTAGTTATGAAACGAGTTGTTTGTTTTATATCCCCGAGCCTTGGTGAGGGGATATAAAACACACAACAGTTTCATTAATACCGTATGAAATGAAAATTCATTTCAGATTCTTTTTATCAAAAGTTTACATTCAATTTAAAGGTGTTTATTTCATCAAACACCGGCTTGACACGATTCTTTTCCATAATATGACGTCACCTATGTCATAAATTAATTTATGACATGGCGACATTTCACTGCATAAACAGCAAAACATGTGATAAATAAACATATTTATAGTTTACATTTAATGTCATATATCCATTCAATATGTTGACCTTGACATTATATTTTCTATTATTGCTTATCATATATTTGTATATCTATAAGCTGTACAGCTTTTGATTAATAAACAATACAATACAATATTACTGCTACTGCTGCTTTATTGATAACACACTACAATGAGTATGTATCTAAACACCACCGTGACCACGTATTAAGTATGTCGTGTCCCCATTGTCTTGAGATAAGATACAAATCTCACAAGGAGAAAATTATTTTAAGGAAAATATTGTGTATCGGAAAACGATTAATTATATTTTTAAGTAGCCTACACACGGGATTTTTATTTTGCCCATCACTCAATGATAATGATCCTCAGTGAACAACGCCTTGCCTTCTCCAAAACGTGTCCACTGACATCAAGTAATCAGTTTCCACATATAGCCTTTAATTTGGAGGCTGAATAATGTTTTGTAATATTTGTGTTTTGAATAGACTGATCAATATTTTGACAGTATTTTGCTCTGCGGATGGCAACTTAAATTAATTAGATGGTTACGGGCACATACTTCTGTTTGTGTGAAATGAGATTTTTGAGAGATAAATCTGCTCTGAGGCTAGGAAACCACAAATTGGTCAATTTCATTCAATTTGCTGAAACCAAAGACAAAAAGCGACATAGTTTCTTCAATAATTTGACCTTCTGTCGATGTTGTAGCGTAGAAGAAGACCTTCCTCAACAAAGACCTCAAGATGTTCTCATTTTAATGTCGTTACAGTATGCTTATTTTGAGTGGAGTTCAGCAAGGAAATGTACAGCAGAAAACCCGAAATGTCAACAGAAACCCCGAAGTGTACAGCAGAAAACCCGCAATGTCAACAGTAAACCCGAAGTGTACAGCAGAAAACCCGAAATGTAAAACAGAAGTCCAAAATATAAAACATAAGCCGTAAACGTGATGCTTTGTAGAAAGTGAGAAACCGGCTCATTTATATATAGATTAGTACATGTAGTTCCTTTTCCGTAGGAAAAATGACTGAAGATTACTCTATTGATATAGGTCATTATAAATGTATGGTGCACAGCGGTTTTGACATTATGCATCTCATATTTTACGTATATATTTACATTTTTCAAAAATATTTTGTATCGATACAAAATTTTGCACATTGTGGATGTTTTTAGAACTTTACGGCAATGTTAGACTATTTTATTCAGGCAGAAGGTGTACTGCAGTACATTTAGGACAAATAAAACTATTTTCACACGAAATATGAGCGATACATACAAATAAAAACACAAATTACAACAGAGTGTTTCTTAATTCAGTGTTGTTAAATAAAGACTTACTATAGTAACCGAGATGTGGGATATTACTAGAACCTTCAGTTACATGTATTTCTATACGGATGATTGACGAACAGCATCCCAGTAATGGCTGTGACAGGCAATGCTTCACCTGATGTACTGGTAGTATTATGATTTATATCAGGCATATTCTGAGTTACATTATTGGATACCATTATGTTATTGTCTGACTTTGTGACGCCAGTGAAATATAATCCAGATCACAGTCGTGATAAAACACGTATATGACGATGCTGTGCTCGTATGTAGTTAGCCTCGGCCACGTCTCACTTGCTCAACTGCATACTTCAACATCTTGTGATTTTGTTAATGTATTTGTAAGCGTTTTGTTTGTTTATATGGCTCTATTCAATTCAATTCAATTTATTCAAATGCCATGCAACAAATTGAAAAAAAAAACCATATACACATGAATATATGAAAAAAGAGAGTGACTGACTTTTATACAAGGTACAAGATACAAAAAGAATGTTATTATGTATAATTATGATGTTATATATATGGAAAGCGAGATTTCTTGCAATATAAATACATCTGCACACTTACAAATATATATATACATATATATATATATATATATATATATATATATATATATATATATATATATATATATATATATATATATATATATATATATATATATATATATATATATATATATATATATATTATGAGGAAAACAAGGTCACATAGAAGTCTGTTTACATGACGAATAAAGATATTTCCCAAGGTTTGTTAACTGTTAATATTACCAAGTAATTTCATAAATTTAAACACATTTAGCCTTCTATAATAATATCTCGTATATTAATGTCGCTATGTAATGTATGAAGGACAAACTAATATAAAACGGTATTCATCTTCCACTTCACTTTGATCACAGTATGTAAATATTGTGTAAGCTCTTTAAAATTCAGTTACATGTCTACATTGTTCAATTTGTAGATTATAAGAAGATAATCTAAATTCAACAATATATTTCTTGCATACGCTGCAAATAGTTTTGTTATTTGATCGACCTCGCTACTTATCTTTGACACTGGTCATATTAGATTTGAAATAAAATTAAGTTGATTATTTCATACTATATATAGTGGGTTTGACGTATATTATTAAATCGTTTAAATGTCTTCAGTTCTGACATTAACCGATACAGATTTGGCGGTTTCGTGTTATATAGTGTACGATATTTTTATTGTCGCTCTTTGTTGGCTTTCTTTATGACTTAATACTATATAATGCGATTGATAGAAAAATTTTAGATACGTGAACATGCAGAGTTCATATATATCGAAGTTGCAGTTTATGAACAGAAGCTGAAATAGTGAAAAATTCATACAGATGAACAGACCATTAGACAGACAGACACATGACACGGACACATTAAAGACATGGTCAGCACAGCACAAATGAAAGTTCGGCACAAAAAGCTATATATAATTCGTTCACCCCAAAAACATGTATTAAATTGTTATTTGAACAGGAAATTTCAAATTTTGCAAATTCGTAATGAGTATCCACTATATAGTGAACAAATTTGCGAAGTCAAATCCGGTTAAAATGTTTTAATATAAACATTACCATTAGTGAAAATATATATATATATATATATATATATATATATATATATATATATATATATATATATATATATATATATATATATATATATATATATATATGTATCTCAAAAGTAATTGTGACAGACTGTTCAAACAATAAATAAATAAATAGATAAATAAATAAAAATAAAACAAATTTACGATAAAATACACTTCTATATACGCAATAAGAATGATTATACATTCTGAGTACTCGGGTTCTGTATTTTGAGGGTGCACACGTAGCTGTTTGTATAGAATAAAATGAATTGTGTTAGTTTATGTGCTATTTGTTTTTCTTTTAAGAAATCATTCGAATATTTTCGGGTTTGGTACAGTCACAAGGAAAGAAACGTACGAAAGAGGTGCATGGTCTAAGTATATCTAAACTGTGTTCCACGAAAATAGTACCGGTACGTAAAACTACACATTTTCTTGATCGGCTAATTAAGACTTTATCAACCAATGAAATTTGCAAAATATGCCATAGTGATATAGAACATGAATTTCATTTTGTCTTAAAATGCCCAGTCTATTGTGACTTAAGAAAGAAATATATTAAACAGTATCATTGGTGTTGACTATCTATGTTTAAACTGGTACAACTTTTAATGTGAATAATATAAAGGAATTGTGTGCAATGGGTAAATACATCAAAAGGGCCTTTAATCTTCGTAACTCTCTACTTGGCTGATATATTTCCTACCCATTCAGTTTCACTTTTACCGTGTTGTTGTGCATAAAACTCCATATCACTGTATTAGTACTTCATAATGATAATGTGTTTATGTGTGAATGTGTATGAAGATTGAACATATTAATCCTCCTCCATTATGTGTATAGATGAGTCTGATGTTCGTTTATATGATAATTATTTATGTACATGTACATGTATGTATATAGATGTTGATTACATTGATGCATTTGTATGTATATACATGTTGATTACATTGATGTATTTGTATGTATATACATGTTGATTACATTGATGAGAAGTATGTCTCAAAATAACCAAATTGAATTGAACTGATTCGCAAACAGACCGTAACTCTGAGGTGATTAGGTAATTCCCAGAAAGTATATATGTCTGGTAATTCCACAACGGGACAAATGATATGTACAGAGATACATGTATAGAAATGCACGAGATGTGGTGATAATAGCTTATATCAGTAATATTCACCTGTATGGTAAACGATATCGGAGTACACAGAATATTTAGTGACCTTCACCAGGTACACTGGAGGGCCTTTCTTACCTGTATGGTAAAGGATATCCGAGTAACTAGAATACCTAGTGACCTTCAGCAGGTACACTGGATGGCCTTTCTTACCTGCATGGTAAAGGATATCCGAATACCCAGAATACCTAGTGACCATTAGCAGGTACACTGGATGGCCTTTCTTACCTGTATGGTAAAGGATATCGGAGTGCACAGAATACCTAGTGACCTATAGCAGGTACGTTGGAAGGCCTTTCTTACCTGTATGGTAAAGGATATCGGAGTGAACAGAAAACCTAGTGACCTTCACCGGGTACACTAAAGGGCCTTTCTTACCAGTATGGTAAAGGATATCCAAGTACCCAGAATATCTAGTGACCTTCACCAGGTACACTGGAGGGCCTTTCTTACCTGTATGGCAAAGGATACATGAATACCCAGAATACCTTGTGACCTTTAGCAGGTACACTGGAAGGCCTTTCTTACCTGTATGGCAAAGGATATCGGAGTGCACAGAATTACCTAGTGACTTTCAGCAGGTACACTGGAGGGCCTTTCTTACCTGTATGGTAAAGGATATCCGAGTACCCAGAATATCTAGTGACCTTCACCAGGTACACTGGAGGTCCTTTCTTACCTGTATGGCAAAGGATACATGAATACTCAGAATACCTAGTGACCTTTAGCAGGTACACTGGAAGGCCTTTCTTACCTGTATGGCAAAGGATATCGGAGTGCACAGAATACCTAGTGACTTTCACCAGGCCTTTTTTACCTGTATGGTAAAGGATACATGAATACCCGGAATACTTAGGGACCTTTAACTGGTACATTGGAGGGCCTTTCGGAGGGGGAGGGGACTTTTTTACCTGCATGGTAAAGGATACTGGAGTACCCAGAATACCTAGTGATCCTCAGCAGGTACACTGGAGGGCCTTTCTGGGAGGGCCTTTTTACCTGTATAGTAAAGGATACTGGAGTACCTAGAACCACTAGTGATCTTCAGCAGGTACAGTGGAGGGCCTTTCTGGGAGGCCTTTCTTACTTGTATAATAAAGGTTGCTGGAGTACCCAGAATCCCCAGTGACCAGCAAGTACAATGGAGGGCCTTTCTTTTGTGTCATCAAGAGATCAAATTCAAATCTTCGATGAGAGATGAGAAGTCACAATAGTCCAATAACCATATTGAAATAAATGAAAATATAAGATATCGGAATTACCAATTGTCTTGTAGGAATAGGTAAGATTATTTATTGTGGGATATGTTTTCGATATATATGGCAAGTGTACTTCTACTTTGATTTTCACCATTGATGTGTATATACGGACATATGGTATGATAAACGCATTGCCACTAAAACATAGCACATGTGCACTTTAGCTGTTCATTTCTACTCTGTGCATTGATATAAAAGAGTGCATTTTGCAGTACGGTGTCCGATGATCATTAATTGGAAATCATGCTTGTGCATGAGTGAATTCTATCAGATATTCCCACAAAACGCTACAAATAACAGCTTTGCCACCGCTTTGTGCAGTTTGAGTATTCCCGAAAGCACAATATCTAAGAGATAGCACGACGCGTCTTTTCATTGTGCGTTCGAGTGGTTATGCCAGTGTTATTCCATAATAGATCCATCTGCAAATAACCTTTCCGCACGGAAATCCCACTTGGCTATTATTTAATTTAATATCAAGTTTGGATAAAAGCAAAATGTCATCAGTAATGGCAAGTAGATGATTTGGGTTGCGGCACGATCCACCCGCGGTCTCCCTTACAATTGATTTCTCAGGACTCGTGCGTATTAATTCTTTGGATGTGATCACCTTCCTTTGTGGTGATTCCATCATGATCATAGTTCAAAGACTGTACACCAACTCAATTACCCATTGATCAAGGAGGAGTGCCATTTTGTATAGAATTTATCTACATGATAGTGATTTTGACAATATGGTTCACAGAAGTTGCAATGCATCATGGGAATTAGGTGGAAGTTGATAGAATTGTGGGTGATTAATGATCGCATCACGTCACACTTAAGTCCCATATAATTCATTGAAATCTGAGCATACTAATAGAATATATTCGTATGAAATCCATCTGTAGTTTTATTCTCCTCTCAGACACAGTTTCTTAATTTGATCAAAAACATCGATAGTGAACGTGAGACTTGAAGTGAATTCGATATGCCTCGATACATCTGGTGTGTGTGTGTGTGTGTGTGTGTGTGTGTGTGTGTGTGTGTTAGAGAGAGAGAGATTAGGGGGAGGGGGTTATACTAAGTAAGCATTGTCTGAGATCTGAAGGACGAACATTTTCATTTAGTCATAATTTTCATTTTTCTTGTTAAACAAAATTGATATCTAAATTTTTTTATTTAAATATATAATTCATGATGGCAACATGTATGTATGTCAAACACATATCCATAGAATTCATTCTTAAAATTTCTATGGGTAGAAGTGTTTGATACTAATTTGACAAAATTATGTCGATTTTGAAAATGTTCTACGAAGAAATTATAACGCGCTTTTTATTTCATAGGGAATAACATTCTTGTGTTTTCAAATTTTCGAAAAGAAATTGGTGATTTACAGGTCGCAACCATGCTGGATATTTAAAAACACAAGCATGTTATTTCCTATTCTGGTGCAAACTGTGTTTACAGTGCATTTTGGTAATCTACAGATGGCCCTGTCAAACAGCAGATTCTGAAAATACATGTACTTTTGATGAATTTCTACTCAGTTTCAAGCAGGAGTCCGTAAAAATCAATATTATGCTTTTTTATGAAAAGTAACATTTATGATAAATGTTATAAAGTAATTGCAAATATATATGTGAATATATAATCTGTATGACCCAATGTTCGCGAAAAAAGCATAAACTTAGAAAAATAAAGATTGTGTCTATTTTTCTAACATCGTAGAAGCTATTTAGTCTCAGAAAATATCAGTATCTGTAATCTTTCGAATAAAACGACAATTTATTGACATATTTGCATGGTCAACATGCAATACAATGCAAGGAATCATGGGACAGGACTATACAGATGGAATATACAATAGAAAAACAGTAGACCGTGGAGGTAGATATCAAAACGAAAACGGGGTCAGCCAAAGGAATTAAGCGATTCTACGAAAATGAAATAAATCAATCGATAAATAAGGAGAGGGAATGGAATGCAATGGAAGAGAGACTTGGCCTGAATACCGAATTACTACACGTGCTCTCCATTATAGCATGTAACTACATTTATAACCTACTTTTGTATTCTTCATACAAGCATTACAGTACTTTTTATCCGTAAAGGAAAATATCTCACCTCTTTTATTTTATCTTTTAACCTAAATATTTTATTTAACAGACCAAGTTTGTAAATCTAAGAAGGTGTCTTAGAATTACCGATAAAAACATCATGCAGACTATTTTCGGAATAACATATTTCCAACGATATGCATTTGTTTACAAATATAAACGCTATACGCGCTATATGGAGGGGAAACAGCTTCCGGGGAGGGGAGTTGATGACATACATGTAGAGATGTTTGTTTGTTTGCTTGCTTGTTTGTTTTTGTATTATGCAAGATTGATACACAATAATTTATCACTCTTATCAAAGAACTCAAAGACTCTAAATGATACGACTTTAGAGAAAAATTAAAGCAAATTATACAAGTTCCCTTGTCAAAGAGAAGTATGTCAAGGTGAAAAAGTATCGCCATTCTTTTTCAATTTTTATTTTTATAAGGGTTATTTTTATTAGAGATTATTCTAAAATGAGGATGCTCTCTCATTTTTTGCAATTCTTATGCAATATTTGATCCTTTGCACAATGTAAATATGTTTTCTAAGAAGTCTTAATATGGACAACCTTTTTTTCAAAATAATGCAATGAAATAAGTGTCATATATATATATATATATATATATATATATATATATATATATATATATATATATATATATATATATATACCACTCATCGTCGCAAGCCACGGCATTTGAGTCCGCTCCCATTATAGAGGGAGGGAGAGCGGACTCAAATACCTTGACTTGCGACGATGTATACCGCTAAGCATTTGAAGAGGTTGGTTGGTTGATTGCAGTATTACGTCGGATTCAACAATATTTCAGTCATATCACGACAAGGAGGCAGGAGGTAACCAACCCATTAAACTTGGTGGTGCAATCCGGAATTCAACCCAGATCCTTTGACCACTACACCAAGCTTACCCACATTTGAAGAGGAATTTGGTATTTAAAGGAGCATGGTCCGATTGAAGTCGGGAAAAATATGAAAAAATGTAAACGAATTTTTTAAACGGCAATCGATTGCTAATATATTATCTAAGATGTGTAAAAAGTATCGTTACCAAAGTCGATGTCGTTAACAAGATATGCCCGTTTTAAATTTGCAATATAACTAGGCCAACTCCTTGAATATTGATGAGGTCGGTCAGAGGAAATCATGTGACAATGAAACTTGAGCTTTACTCGATTCTAACATTTGTTCCACTTTTCTTTTTTTGGCCTCTGAGTCTGTGTATAGTTATTTTCTACCAATTTTTTGCTTTTCTCGTGATCGTATTCCTCCACGTGAACCACTTTTGTTGTTTTCTACAGTGAATATCCGCGCATGCGCGTGATTATGGGCGGAGCATCGCCTTATTTGGGGAATTTTAATTCGACTCAATTACCTTTATTCTACGAAAACACTTAGGGATTTTAGTTTCAAATTTTGCAATTAACACAAAGTTTGTAATTTATGTAATACAGGAAAAATATGATATTGTCGTAATTTATCCTTTTCATGCTAAAATTTTCTAGTCTCGGACTATGTCCCTTTAACTGAATTCATTTATATAATCATATGAGTTCTTAGGCTCATACCTCTAGGTCAATTTGAGCCTTGAGCATCACTGAAAAGGCATGAGCTGTCTAAATGCGCATATGGTCAGCAATTACTACATTTATAGAGGCTCTGAAATTTATTATGCAGACGATGCAATTTTGATGTCAGATACACCACATAATTAACAACAAACAACTTCAATATTTCCAAATATATTATGAACAGTATGCAGTATCTATTTAGGATCGTGTTCGAAATGAATTTTCCATCTGACAATTGTCCATCTACTGGAACAACTAATATCATATATATGCTTCAGTTGAGGGACTAAAGAGTGTGATGCAACCTTAAAAGTTTATATATAAATAAACAAAACTGTTAATATTAATTAATAAAAAGTGCCTGTGTTTAGAAATTATAAAAAGCAGAAAAGAGTTCATGAATTTTATTTTAAGGATAATAAGTGTCATGTTTTAATTCACTTGGTGTTGGTAATTACAAAAGATAAAACATGACTAGTTAAATTGCATTGCATTGTTCGAATATCTAACTACGTGACTACAGACGCTTGCAGTGGTTATGCATTTAAAACACCTATTTCAGCTTATAGCTATAGAAATATGAAAATATGTATTCGGTCAGTATTACTTACGAACTGGGAAATGGATCACAAATTATAAAATTCGAGTTCACTTACTGAACTGTTATTTTAGATAATAGGTCTTCAGGTTAGATTGGATCATCGGACCTTCGAACCACACGGCCTTCAGACTATAGGACCTTCAAACTATTTGGGCCTTCGGTTTATCGGGCTTGAATTCAACATATCAGGTCTTCTGACTATCGGGCCTTTGGACTATTTGACCTTCGGAATATCGGGTGGTCACATAAATGGACAGACCTAACATAGAGAAGTACCGAGCGGTCGCAGGGTCTCTAATTAAAACCAGATATTGATTTAAAAAATTGACAAAAACAAAAAATGAATTAGATTTCAAAGAATTTACATCGAAGCAGTTGATGCATAATTCAAATTGGATGAAATTCGATATTAAATATAAACAAGAAACCGTCAAGGACGGTATGACCGGATTGCAAAGATGCCTTTGTGAGATGTGGATATCCTCCTATCAGAAACAAATTCCAAGAAGACTTGACTACGTATTGCGAATGGTACGGTATTCCATAATGTGAACACAGAGGCAGTGAAATTAAGTCCAGGATAAAAATTTCGCGCCGTTGAGCAAGACCTCATAAAAGTTTACAAGGTATCTGAGATACTGTTCACTGAAAAACAGTGTTCACTCACTGGAGCCTGAAGTCAAGTCAAGGTCAAGGTCACCTAGTATGTGTCAGACGGCAAGAGCTCAAGAATTTTTACAATGCGACTAAGTTTGAAGTAGGTTATATTAACAGTAAGCAAGAGTTCACCCTAAAAGCAAAAACAGTCTGTGTTCACTGAACTGTGAAATCAAGGTCAAAGTCACCACCAAAGTATGTTAGACGAGAAGACCTCATGTATGTCTAAAATCCCACTAGGGGTCTCAAGGTCACTAATTTTTTTGTATTGGTTGGATAGAACATTCAAGTATCTACAAACCTACCAGTTTTCTCATAAGTACCCTTTAGGGTATGAAAGAAACCAAGCTAAACGCAAAATGTTGACGCCGTGTGGACGGACGAACGGACGGGCAGACGGATTTCGCCAATTCATAGACCGGAATTGCTTGGCAATCCGGTCAAAAACGAGGAGATAAGGTCAACTTTAAGAGACATTACACAGGGGCGGATCCAGGATTTCCGAAAAAGGGGGGGGGGGGTTTACATCTGTATTATCCAAACTACTCAGCCATATTTGGTGCCAAATCTGGAGTTTTAGTAATAAATATATGGCGGAAAGGAGGACGCCCCCCCCCCTCTAAATCCGCCTGTGTTATATCACGAACGCCCTTAATCGCATCCTAGGTAAGGAGAGCCAACTTGGAGGAACTGAACAGTACGAGTGACTGTAAGTTTACAGCTCAGGTATCGTTCCTGTGCATGTTACTGACATATAGAATTATATGGGATATATCACTTGTAGAGATACTACATTATTTGTAGAGATATTGCATTTAAAGTTTTGCAAATATATTTTACATATTAACAATTCTGAGCCTAATTTTAATGTATATGGAGAGCTTGACAGATATTTCTCTATAAATAGGGCTAAGACGCTATGTTATAATAATCTATCTACGAATTTATATGCTACATGTATTTTTTGGAAGAAGTGCTGCCATCGTTTATTTATGCGAAATCATTTTTACACGAATGAAGATAGTATAATATTTTTGATTAAACCTTAATTTTTTCTCTTGAAATGTAAATTGAATAAACAATGCTGTTTTTAAACCACTGTATAACCAATTTACTCAAAAGAAGCAGCAGTATTTCTGATTAAGCATAAATAGAAAACTACAAATATTTTAAAGCTGATCTCTCGTCAGAAAATTATCCTATGAAAATACCTTAGGAAAAATTAAAATGATATTCCAATTCAGAACTAGAATTTGACACTACCCATAGGTATATAAACAGATAGAAGAATGCAGAAAGGAAGGAGAGAGGTGTAACTGCTGTAATTTAAATGAATTGGTCGATTGATTCAGTCATATGTCCAAACTGACAGTACATTATTAAAATTCTTAAAATCAAGAAATCTATTTTTTAAAATTCTTGTATGTAAAAACCTAATACGTATTAATTTGATTTATTACTTTGAAATATTGTAGAACTTATTACAGAATTCACCCCCTTCTAGTTCATCCACACTGGTTAGATACACGCATGCACTGATTCTGCTGTTATGTGTGTGTGTATACATATATATATATATATATATATATATATATATATATATATATATATATATATATATATATATATATATATATATATATATATATATAAAAGCACAGGTAAGCGATAACGATACTAAAACAATTAAAAAAATTGCCAAATTTTCGAAGCAATCTGCTTCTTCTTCAGGACACACACACACACTCACACAAATATAAAGACACGAAAAGAAAGATAGAAAATATATAGGCCTATAGGCGTGTTTTTCCTATTAGATAGCGCATAGAGAAACGCTCAATATGTAGCCAATTGAAGAAACCAGTTTTTATTAGACTAGTGCTTTGTAGGCCTATATATTTTCTATCTTTCTTTTCGTGTCTTTATATTTGTGTGAGTGTGTGTGTGTGTCCTGAAGAAGAAGCAGATTGCTTCGAAAATTTGGCAATTTTTTAATTGTTTTAGTATCGTTATCGCTTACCTGTGCTTTTATATTGACCCCTTTTTCTCGAGCGATTTGCATTAACCTTCATTGAGGTTGATCCGATACTTATGAATAGTGAATGTTGTTTTCTTTTTTGTGCTTTTATATATATATATATATATATATATATATATATATATATATATATATATATATATATATATATATATATATATATATATATTCTCCATAAATATGTACACTCTCTTACACTCTCTTATATTTTACATGTTTATGGAATTAATTTGACAAAAATGAAAGAAATAGAAATATATTTTGCTGTTTACAATCAATGAAAATACATGTGTTATAAATCATAATGAGAAAGTGAAATTTAAAAACACATTTTTTAAAAATCATATACAAATGCAATACTACCGGTAATCTATAATGCACATTTCAGTCTAATATACCCTTTATATGTTTAGTTATGGAGGGAAGTGTATATATTGCGCATTATGTTATGAGAATAAATGAATCAGTTTCCCCGTTGTAGTTACCACCACCCACTCCCCATCATAAATATATGAAACCCATTTATCCGTTGTCAGAGCCTCGCCCGCCCCACCCCTCACACACATGCATGAGCTACCTGAAAATATAAAACTAAAATCCAGAAAAAGAAACGACATTGATAAGATCCAGTTGTGAAAAATCATGTTATCCTGTTACACAAGACACGGCCAACCAACATATGTAAATTTTGCAGACAAAGAACCATAACTCCTACAGTCTTCGAACTACAATTTGATTGTCGGTGTTTGTAGCAACTGTATCAGTATAAGGATGAAACGATCAGGCCTGAATAGTAAGACTGACGGACTTCTTTTCATAACAGAAGTCATATTTCGAACTCATATGCAAGCATAAAATTCTCTATGATATAACACAAGAGATATGACAATGGCAATAAACGAACGTAATTTTTATGCCAAGTTTGGTTGAAATTGACGATGCAATGAAATTAGTATAATCTGCAATACATGTATCAGTAGTTGACATACCTCGGCACATTACGTCTTCATTTCAATTACAAATGTATATTAATACTTGAAAGTTACATGCACCTTCAAAAGCGTAGTTATATTTTCATTTGACGTTATTTTAAAAGTCGGTTAAAGTCACTGACACCGCACTTCCTGTTCCTACACTATTACCTGCACATTTAATTTATTCACAAATAGTATCACCGGACAAATTGTTTGCCGACTCCCTTTCCCTACCCATGGATTTGTTCACAATCTCTCTTGATGAATATAACAGCATGACGGTCTTCATTTTTACTAAGTTTGGTTGGAATCAATAGATACATCGTACACAATAACAGAAACTGGTTAGACAGACGGACAGAGTGATAACAATCGGGCACCACCACTTTATAATATTATTAGCATGAACAAAAATTTACAAGTCCAATACATCTGTAAATGGAAATCGGTTTATCTTCAAAACAGAAAAACTTCTCCCTTTCATTTATCCAATGTTGCGTATAAAATCCATGAAACCGTTCAAGTTATCGCGAAAAGCAGAAAGTGCTGATGAACGGAGTGATTACTATACGACAGCCGCCATATGGCTAGGCCCTAAAACTATGTTTCCAGTATTTCGCTGGAGGCTGTTATAACCTGTTATAGTAGTAGTAGTAGTTTATTAGTCAAAAGTCATACAACTTATAGACATATATATATATATATGAAAATACAATAACAAATTTATGCATGGTACAAAGTACAAGCAATAAATGAAAATCGATATGTATATGAGCAATTACAATTATAGATATAAATATGGATAACTAAATCAAAGAATTTCTTAATTTAGTGCTTTTCATTAGATATTTACCAAGATTACAGAGTTCTTTGGTGTTGGTTGAACTCATCAATTGAACCAGTTTGAAAGCGGAGGGTTTTCGAAAGTAATAAGGTTTTATTAATTCAGATCTGAGTAAATCGAAGAAAGAACATTTTAAGATAAAGTGAAATTCGTCTTCTATGTCCGTCTTACATAATGGACATAAGCGCTGGGAGACTGGCTTTTTGCGAAATCTGCCAGTTTCAATACATAAATTATGAGCAGAAAGTCTATATTTTGCGATGTATTTTTTAAGTGAGAGAGGTATAGGTTTAACTAGATATGGCTGTAGAGCAAAATTATCCACACAAAGTTTATACAACTGAGATTTGGAGTTTCCACTACTGAGATTTGAAGTTTCCACTATATTAAAAAAGTTCTGTTTACATTGATCAAAAATGCGCTGCTTAGTAACAATAAACACTTCTTTGTGGTTGATTATTTCTTGGTTAACCCAATATTCTGATAAACCAAGAGATTGAAAGAGAAAGTTATAACCTTGTCTTGATTCAGACTAAATTGAAAGCTATAGAAAATCAAAGGACTGAAGGTCCTGAGTAACACTCAAATGAAGATGAAGAGGAATTCGTTTTATCAATAGTATCAAGGATGTAGTCTGGTGAGCGATTTAGGCCTAAAAGTAATCTGCCTAACGGGAGGTAACTCGTAATGTCACGATAATGTATTTAGTCGTGATAGAAAATACAGCAGTAATATTCAATAATTTGTGTATTATGCATGTGTTCGTAAATTATCATGTGATATTGAAGAAAACCGTTTTTAGAGTTGACCAAAACCAAAACCAACTATTGACCAAAACTTGTTTAAGACATACCGGTTTCCGTTGTTCTAGCAATCGACAACGCTGATATAGATCTATATGCCGGAAAATACGAAATGGGAAAAGTAAAATATGAGGGTGTATTTAAAAACCCCCCAAAAAAGCACAAGATAGTCGACTAAAAGCGAAGGCCAGTACATTTAATTATCTTGAAACAATCAAAAATAAATTTAATGAACAAGAGAGGGTTTTTATTTGTAACCCTCAGAGTGCTAATGTATTTGAAAAGGGCTGCAGATTTACGTCATGCAGCAGAGGATGACGTTATTGAGACGTAACGTCGTCGCAATTGACTGATCGTCAAATGCCCGACATCGCACCTTTTGGCACACTTTTTCATTATGGCGTCATAAATAAATAGCCTGTCAAGGATGGTTTTAACTGTGACGTCACAATGAAACTACGTAATGGGCGTGGTTAAAGTTGGATCTGGCGATATCTCAATTGCTGTATATGCTGTCTGTTGAAAAGTATGGTGTCTTTGAGCCATTATATCTCCGGACTCGTTCACAGTAGAGATATGATTTACAAATCATTAAAAAAAAAGACATTTAAACTTTTAAATAATACTACGATGTTGTTACTGACATATTCATTGAAGTAGTTATATATGTACCACAAAGGCAGAGTTTTCCAAGAAATATATGTACTTGTTTTCCAAATAGCCTCCACCCTCCTAAAATGGGGGAGGACATTAATGTGTGTATATAATTTGATTATATCAAATCTAAATATGGTTTTAATTTGAAATGTCATTTGAAGCTTACATGTATACAAATTAATTCCTTTCTTGATCGTGAAAAGGAAATATTTCATTCAATATATATTACACACAAATGAGGTTATAGCAAAATGGGGGAGGGTGTAATATCTATCAAATTTCTTTGTAAAATGCTCCATTACTTATTGTAATTTTATGTTGTTTTGACTTATGACAGACCATTGCACATTACAGTGTAATATCACAGTGATGCAGATTTCATAAATTATCAAATAAGTGTACTTCTTGTGAAATTGTCATCATTTTAGTAGGTTTGTTTAATTACTATAGCCACTATGAAAGGCTTTGTAAGTTGTCCGAGCTTTCCCTAATCCTTGTTATTTTTTCAACCAATAGGTCTAAATTCATAAATTTATCTACCAAAATAAAAAACCCAAACTTTTCTGTGTCATTTGTGAAAAAAAAATATATAAACTGCTCTAAAATGACATTTCTGTATATCAAAATAGGCATGACACAGTGTTAATTTGCATTGATTCTAGTATTCTAGTACAATAATTTGCTCCATAACATGATACGTTCTTGTTATTATTTAATCTACCTCTGTCTTTTTTATAAAATATGCATGAAATAGACAGTTGTAGATTTTAACTCTTCTTACTAGTTCACCAGACTACCCCCTTAATTCAGGACTAGTTTCATTCTTACAAGTAACAGCAAAAATTCAAAATGACTCTTGAATCATTATTGAGTTATTTTAATCAAATTTCTTTTAATGAAACAAAACTTAGTAGGAAAAGTTATACGAAGCTTGCGTTCAAGTCTGCATCCCAAGATGAACCATTAGCATAAGTTTGGGAATTTTCACACACTGTTTAGTCGAGGTGACTTGGCATACAGCCAAGTCAGAAGCCTTTTATTTTTACTAGTTTGTCGCAAACTGTGGTACCCCCAACAGATTAACAAAATCACTCAAGTGGAAAAACTGTCACACGAATAAATCAAACCAAGTACTCTTGTGTGCATCCCATAGATGAATCATTGGTGCAACTTTGGTACTTGTACTGTCCATAACTGAGATACTTGTGCCCAAAACAGGATACCAAAATGACTCAAATGGAACAAGCAAATTCAGAGAATTGTGGTCCCCCGCTTTTGACGCTCTAATAGTAAGGGTGCAGTGATCTTTGACATTGTCATTGTTGTGCATGTCTACAGATACAGGAAAGGTATTGCAACTAGGCACAAACATGCCAGATATAATAGCCCTACGTTATGACCAAGGTTTAAGTTTTTGTGACAGACAGACAGACAGAGAGACGGATGGACAGACAAATGAGATGTCATATCCCCACGTTTTCACAAAAAGCAGGTGACAAAAAGTATGTCAGGTCAGCCTGAAACATGTTTTCGAGTCTGCATCCCAAGATGAATAATTAATTAGTGTAAGTTTGGCACTTGTAGCTTGGCCAGAATTAAGGTACACTAAAAGGCTAACTTTGCCACTCAAGCCGAAAAATTATGTCATATGCAACATCCAAAGCATGCCATCAAGTGTATATCCCAAAATGTTTGCTACTTGCAGCATTTGTAGTTTGTCCAGAACTGAGTTTTCCAGTTGCGGATGTCAGGCCTATATTACAACATCATCCAAACTATGTGAAGGTGATCTAAAACTGTCCTTGCTCTGACCATTTGCTGTGGATTTGACAAAGACAGAGAAGACATGGTGAATCCATGTTTGTAATTAGGAGGGGGTTGTAATCAGACGAGGGTGTTCCTGAGGATACATAACTGTCAAGATAAAGAAGTGAATTCAAAAAATTTCAAGATGTCAAAAGTAATTATCTTAAATGGAAAGTCTCATCACAAGGAATCTACATGTGAAGTTGTACCCCTACTGGATCAAAAGTTATAGCCCAGGTTAAAGTTTTTGTGACAGACTGACAGATGTAGGAATGAGTATTATGAGATGTAATGTCCCCTTGCTTTCACAAAAGCGGGGGACAAAAGTGATGTTAAAAAGACATTCTAATTCACTTGTTCATTAGAGTTCAGACATGTATAGCCATGATATACCGTCCTCAAATTTAGTAATACATTACATCTACTCTTTGTCCACATTGCCTCTGACTCCATCAAAAAACCTGTTTGAACCAACTTCGTTCACTGCTTTTAACGTCCATCTTAAATCTCATATCATAGAAAAAAGAGGAGTTACTGGATCAGTTATGTGGCAGAAGTCACCATGGAGCTATACAATACATGAATATAAATAATATACTAGAACATATAACACATTACAAAAATACTTGATTGTAGTGCAATTACGATACCGACTTAGGAGGGTCATTTAATATGACAAAAGCCAAACAAATGGTGTGGTTAACCGGTTTACAGGCCCTCCTTCCCACTCACCGTAACAGCAGAACAATCAAAGGACGTACATTTGAAAATTTATAAATAATCCTCCATGTAAAGAACAAGGGTCAACAGGTATCGCATATTGAGGGGTCATAAAAATATAAACACGTAAGGTATTGTAAAACACATAATGGTATAAAAACATATGCGACATCAACATGATAAACCG
Source organism: Pteria penguin (assembly GCA_035048485.1). NCBI lineage: Eukaryota > Metazoa > Mollusca > Bivalvia > Pterioida > Pteriidae > Pteria > Pteria penguin. Next base: position 23,093,758 of record CM068581.1, read on the forward strand.
TGCTCTGCCAGTCTGAAAGCGAGCTAAGACCCTAGATCTGTAGGAGTCCCGACTAACAGTCAGAGGGGACGAGGTTCAGGACCATGTCTTCTCTGAAAGAGGTTTGGACAAGGCCCGTCATATAGTCCCCACCGCCCTGTTAGTCAGCGTGCAACGTTCAAGCAAAAGTCTGCATAAGGCTGTAGAGGGGCCAAATACAAGACCTATAGTCTTTTTGATGATCTCAATATCATATTGTCTATTTAGAAGACGTTTGACTACATGATAAAATAACGTTATCGGAGCCTTTTACTTTCCTTAGTTAATATACGAGATCACCGTAAAAATTAGGATGGGAAATTCCATTGGATACATACTGTTGAAAAGAAATATTTCCAAATTTAGATAGAAGTTCTGAAGAATTTGCCGAATGTTTTTCTGAGCTTGGGATATCTGTAACCCTGAGTTAAAAGTTTAGTAGTAATATGTAAATTCCGTTTATGAAAGTCCAAAATATCGGTGCAGCCTCTGACAAATCGAACTAATTGAGATATATAGATACCATATGATGAGTCGAGGGACATCGCCATCCAAGTAAGGGAAATTTACAATAGGAAATCCAAAATCCTCACGTTTATCATAAATATTAGTATATATTAGGTGGTTGATAATTTTGATGTTTAAATCTAAGAAAGGTGTAGATTTATCTCAAGCATTAGCTTTATTCAATGTGAGCTCTGGTGGATATATTTCTGATATAAATTGTTCGAATTCAGGGTTATCGATAACCAAAATGTCATCCAGATATCTGCAAGTATTGTTAAATTTGTCAATGAGGTCAAAACGTTTTGATATTTGAATAGAAACCATAAAATCCCTCTCATAACAATAAAGAAATAAATCTGCTATCAGAGGCGCGCAGTTAATACCCATAGGAATCCCAACTATTTGTTGATATATCTTGCCATCAAATTGCACAAAAATATTATTCATGAGAAAATCTAGTGCTTTACATAATTCCTTGCAAGTCCAGTATTTATATGAAGTATATTGTTTATTGGAAAAGAATCCGGAGTTATTTGAAGTACATATGTACGTTTTAGATTCTCTGTGAAAACACCATTGTATAATCAAATCATGAGGCAGAGATGTATAAAGTGTAGAACAATCAAATGTAGAAATTTGAGTCGCTTTGAAATTTAGCGAAAGACGTTTGTCTATAACTTCATGAGAATTTTTAATCGACCAAAAGTAATTGATGTTACTATTATGAAATGCGACATCACGATATTTGATAATATGATCTTTTACAGCAGTTAGAGCAGACGTAATATGCTTCGATAGTACCGTAGTAGAGCAGTGGCTAGAATTGCATATGAAACGTGATTTATATGGACTTTTATGTAGTTTTGGGAGCCAATATATGGTTGGTAGATCAGATTTATCCGTTTTAATTTTGAAGTCGGACATGGTCATGAGGTGATCGTGCAAGGTGCTGTCTTTTGAGGTAGGGCTTTCCACATATGTATGAGTGGAGTTTAATTCGTTTTTAAGTACTTCAATATAATATAGTTTTCAAACAACTATTATGTTATTACCTGCTTTATCAGCAGGAACAAAGACATATTTAGCATGTAAGTCAGCTATCTTCTTTTTAATAGAATTTGCCGTCAATGTATTTGGCTGTTGGAATAAATGCGGATTTTCCGTAAAGTTCTTAATACGGATATCGACAATTCTTAAAATCTCGTATTTCCAATCATTAAGAGCATGAACCTTTACCTGTTCTTTTTTACACCAACGTTTACAATATGTAGTTAAGGCATCTTCTATAACGTCACGGCATTTATTGAAATCTATCCTGGACGGTAACCTATATTTAGGTCCTTTTCCAGAAAGGGTGCGCAATTTCTTGTCAGAAATACAGTTTAGGTTACCAGTAATAACATGACCTGCCGGTTTATAAACATATTTAGAATTTTCACAAGAACACGACGAAGGAATAGAGTCTGAAACATCAGGGTTAGATGTAACTTAATTATAATTTAAAATAAGATTTCTTATAGGCTTTTTGTACTGGTAACAAATAAGTGGAGGTTCTAAATTCTCAAAATATTGGGAGATTTTAGATGTGACTCTATGATCACGGAAAATATAAGAAATGTTAAGTAGATCGAAGCCTTTATTAATAAATTTAATTTTGAATAATTGCTGCTAGGGTGGAAAAGACGGAATACGAGGAAAGAGTTTATTATATGAAAGTAAAATAATCAAATTGAGTTTATATCAATCAGAATTGCGTAAACTTCGAAGATCAGCTTCGTCCAGGATAGGTTTTAATTTCTTTACCGGAATAGAGGATAGTGCATGCAAAAGTTCATGACGGCCATTATTTTTTGCGATAAATAGATCGTTTAATGACCTATTTAAACGATTACGTTTTCTGATGTTACGATTACGGCGACGACCATGTGACGAAGGACGATTTGCAAGTTCTACCATTCACGTGCACAATTATTACAATCAAGTTAAACTGACAACGTAAATGACATGCATGCGTACCACCGTGCAACATGCTTTAATTTCACATTAACATCCAGCTCTGCTGAAACTTACGCAGAATGTTTACAATACGGAAAGGAATAAATTTAACTTATACAGTCTGCTGTCTCACTTTAATCAATTAAAACCTCAATTTTTCGGCATAACGTCATAAAATGCATGTTGTTATTGTGGTTGGCAAGGGCCGACGGAAAGGCCCGAAAATGTGCGATCAGTGCGTAGTAATCAACGACTGAATGAAAACATAGGTTACATGCCAGTTAGTTTCAAAAATAATCATCGTGTTTGTTCAGCTCTGGTATAGACTTTCCATACATCTTCCTAAATAATTTGCTGAATATGTAGTTATTAACATACCAGAAGTATCAAATGTTCATGAATATTTGCAAATTTAATGCACATAATCATGGACCTATTTCACCGAGTGTATGAATATATGAGCAAAGGGGTGAATCCCAGGATTCCAATATGGCAGCGCCCATGATCCGATCCATAACAGTGTAACACTTCGTGTTACAAAAATCAGCGTATTGCCTTATAATACAGATAAGGGCGAGTTATCAATAACAGCGCTTTGCTTAATACATGTATTTAAATATATTGCAAAGAATCTTGGAATACAATGAATCGTGCTGGGAAATCCTTTTCACAAAACCACAAGTTTATATAACAACAATGATTCGTGGTCCTATTTATACACAGTATATTCGGAAACTAGACACATTACGATTTGTAGAACAACACTTCATATTAAATGTATGCAAGAGTGTAATAGGAATTTGCAATAACCAACTATGGTGGAAAGAAATGGCAGTATCATGAACAAAGTAATTATTTCATGCCCCCAGTCCTACTGTTCGTTATCATTTTTTTTAGTTGCAGACCCGGGTCCGGCGCCATAAACTGAGAATATACTCAAGTCAAAAATTCATATTCTTCTGTTCATCAATGAATTGATACCTGGGATTTGGATTTTATTTAGTTTTATTCTACTGATAAATAGAATTTTACCATTCTGCATTAAAATTTATTTAACGTCTGAGAATGGAATAAATTAAAATGAAATTTTTCACTTAAGGATATTCTGTTTATGGCGCTGGGCCCCGTTTACTCCATTTTTCACCGACAGTGGTGTTGACAATATCAGTAGTTTTATGTGTACCAATGCATGTCACGATTCTAATGCCATACTTGTAGGACAGTGTCACTTCTTATAAACAAAAGAAAACAAGCAAATTCAGAGAATTGGTTAAAAAATTATGATCAAGGTTAGTTTTTGTGACAGACGGATGAGATTTAATGTCCCTAGGCTTTTGCGAAAAGCGGGGACAATAAAACCAATAATACCTTGGCATAAAACATTCATTTAAGGAGTACAAGTCACCAATTAATATATGCACATACAATGTAATTATATATTTAATTCTTTAGCTTCGGTAATGATTGAACTTTTAAGTAAACATACCAAAAAAGACAAGTTTGGGTGTTTCACCAAAATCTTTATCAAAATATATTAAATCCAGGTTCTTTTGCAACTGTACATCGAATACTTTCCAAATATTTTGGAGCTTTTAGCTCCACGTTTAAACAAATACATCTGCGTATGTATATTTATCTGTATACATCACAAAATAGTTCTACAAAGTATGGTACCTTACCCGTTATTTCAGAGCTTTCAGCTCTTTCACTAGAGCTGAAGCATAAAAACTTTTTCGGCTAAACTGCTCCCTTCACTAAATTCATTGTCATTAGTGTCGCTCTTAAATGTTTTGAAATCTGTATGTTGTTTGGCCTTGATATATCATTTAGTCATTTTCCTGTATGTGCGCATTAAGTAAATCTCACACACTGTGCACCTGACAGAGATTTCACCTTCTCCGGAACAAGATACGACCACAGAACCGTGTTCAAGTTTCTTTATTTTGGACAAGACATTGTTTGCAATTTTTACTTTCCAATTTTGCAGACATAAACCTCGCTAAGATTACTGTACTGCTTTCTTTTTAATGCTAGCAACACACTGCCATACTTTCTCCATCTTCTGCCATGATTTTGTATTCATATCGAGCGGTTGATCGTTATCATCTAACAAGGACATGTATATCTTTAGATATACGTCCCTGCATCTAAGCAGTTTGTTTAAAATGGCACACACACACATTCAAGCGATTCGACTTAAACTTATATTAGTAAATTACAGAAACGGATCTAAACGAAACAAAACCAGAAAGTCAGTTGAAACAATATTTTCGTTTACTTAAAGCCATAGCCTGTATTTTTCTAGAGATTTTCGTAGAAAATACGGGAAAAAAATTTCGGACCATACACAGGTCTGTAGTTGGTAGGAAAACAGCAATCCAACAATTTTCTTAAAGGTAGCAAACCTTTGATATAAGGGCAAACTATTTAATGCTTCAGAAATGGGATATCACATATACCACAGTTTACGAAGATATAAAGAATAGTTTGAATTTGGTGATTTTAACAATAACTGTAATTCATATAAACCAACTCATTAATGTGTACCAGTCTTTATTTCACATATCATTATAACAGTATCTAATCCCTCATCATCATCTTCTGTCTCTTTAGTTTTTTCTGTGAAACCTTCTTTTTGACTGGTTCATCATCACCAGCGGCGCCAGGTCGAGGAACCGCTTGCTCACGTTCTGCTAGGATGACTTCTATGTGACAAGGACTGCTCATGTATGCTGAAAACATAACAATATAAAGCCTTAGAGTACAACTGGAAAAACAATCCTGAAATGTGTGAAAAATCATAATGTGTTAAGGATGCTAGAATTATATTCCCCTGCTTTGGGGGTTCTATCAGTAAGGGATAAGTGATCTGTGACCTGGTCAGGGTTGTGCATGTCTACAGACACACAGGCCAAATATGAAGAACCTACATCTTACGGTTAAAAGTTCCACTGAAGTAGGTCCAAGGTCACAGTGAAGGCCACGATAAAAAATTCTGGTACCAACAGAAAGGTATTGTAATTGGGGACACCGATGCCAAATATGAAGGCCCTACGTCATCCGGTTAAAACGTTACCTTGAAGTAGGTAAAAGGTCGCATGATAAAAAATTCTGGTACCAATGGAAAGGTATTGCAATTTGGGACACACATGCCAAATATGAAGGCCCTACGTCTTACGGTAAAAAGTTATGACCAAGGTTAAAGCTTTTGTGACAGACGGATGGATGGACGGACAGACAGAGAGATTTAATGTCCCCATGCTTACGCGAATAGCAGGGGACAATGAGGTTCCACATACCATTTCCCACAAATACTCGTTTGTACTACATTCAGATTTATACCTGTTCTTTTACTAATACAAATTCTCATATATCAGTATATATCAAATGGAGAGGGTGACCAAAACTTTTCTGGAATTCATGACTGAAAACTATGTGAAATAAAATGGTCTAGTATGGAGGGACAGTGTTATAACATTTTATATCCAGTTTAACTATGCATATATACAAAAAAGATTCAAACATCCAAGGCAAAAGAACAAAACACTTCCACTTACTTCAAGAAAATAACTGAATACCATGATTTTAAATTGACACACTGCTCATAAAACTTGAGGAGTTACTGGCTCAGTTATGTGGCAGAAGTCACCATGGAGCTATACAATACTCAAGTAACAATTAATAGGCAGATACAAAAGATTGTACATAGCCTCATAAATATTTGTAAAAAAACTTTTTAAATGAAATGAAATGAAATGATCACACAATCAAATGCACTTTAATGCTCATCTGCCAAACTTCCATAGCATACAGTAACTTACCTAGAGACAAAATTGCTGCATACATATATATTATGTATACTTAATGTAGCATCACCCAAATAACAATAAAGTTTTGTTTCTGTTTTCTAGATGTTTAAAATTCTAGTTCACAATTGAGTGATCGTAAAATGCCCGACATCACACATTTTGGCACACTTGTTCATTATGACGTCATAAATAAATGGCCCGTCAAACATGAATTTAACTATGACGTCACAGTTGAACTACGTAATGGGCGTGGTTAAAGTTAGATCTGGCGATCACTCAATTGCTGAGGTTAAGTGAAAAGCAATATTGCAAAAGTGTCTAACAAAACTAAGCATGCAATCACCCATCCAGAAAAGACAACTTTAGAACTTATGTTAAAGAATTGTGGCCTTACCCAAATAAAACATGTTATGAAAGCTATCAACACTTAATTCAAGCAGGGTTGGTGAATTTTAAGTAGGATGTACATACAATTCATCAGGGGAAATTCGGTAAACAAGACTATCTTTTAAAGTTGTAAATAAAAAGTTTAAATAAAGCACTTTACACTTTCATTTTCTATAAGCGACTAGATTTTCTTATACCCCCTGTGGCAAAAAAATTTTAAATATTGGATAAAGTGTATGTGTTGTACTTGGTATGGTGAATAATTCACGATTCATAATGTGTGTAAAATATGTGACCCTCATCTCATACATTATAAGAGAAATATTCTTTCTTAATCAAATTATTATTACAAGGTCAAAGTTCAAGGTCACTAGGTCAAATGACTTGATATCAAAATGTAAAACTTGTTATGGCGAATGTATGTGTGAAATATGAAAGCCTTATCTCTTATAATGTAAAAAGAAATGTGCTACAGAACTTACAAATCAAATTATTAATGCAAGACCAAAACCCATGGTCATTAAGTCAAATGCCTTTGTATCAAAATGTAGTACATGTACTTGTTATGGTGAATGTGTGTATGAAATATGAATGCCCTATTGCTTATACTGTAAAAGAAATCTGCTTACAGAACTTCTGAACAAAATTATTAATACTAATCTTCTTAACAGAATTATTAATACAGGGTAAAAGTACAAGGACAATGTCAATAGGTGAAATGACATGATATCAAAATATAAAACTTATTATGGTGAATGTGTGTGTAAAATATTAAAGCCCTAATTCTTGTACTGTAAGGGAACACTGCTTACAGAACTTGTTGACCAAGTTATTATTACAAGGGAAAAGTTCAAAGTCAAGGTAAAATGAATTGGTATTACATGTAAAATGTAGTACTGGTAATGGTAAAATATGTGTGTAAAGCATGAAAACCCTATCTCTTATACTGCAAGAGATTCCTATATACTCCCCAAAATTTGTTTGTGGAGGTATAATTAAGACTGATGCCAAACTCATTAATTCTTCTAATTTCATGGCATTTGAATTTTAATATGACTAGAGCCAACAGACTAATAAGGTGTGTAACTTGTTATTGTGAACTTAGTCTAAAGTCCAGATTGTAAGTTATTTTGTGCACACCACCAAGCAGTCTGTTACAGCTATGGTTCTATACACAGGACACTATTTTTTCATAACACAACCTTGTGTCATGGGCCACAACTGTGTGATGTATCAACTTCATCAATAGTATATATACTACCTTATAATTTAGCAGTTGAATTTATATACATGTAACAATGTAATTTTAAAAACTTCTGGAACAGACTTGTTGGCAGGCCGATTCTTATATACCTCCAACTTGATCTGCAGGGGTGAGGTATATCATGTCTTTATTGGAATCATCATTCAGCCTGAAGAAATTATTGCTTAACTTTTTCGTTGTTTATAATCAAGCTGATTCACTAATTTCAGTAACTTACGGTTAATTCTGCCATGAGCACGATATGTTCTCCTCCTCATTTTAGGGGCAGCATTGACCATTATGTGCTCTACGACCAGATGATCTGTATCTAATCCCTAAAGATAATAAACAGAAGCACACATTAGAAATACCTCTGTAAGACATCATATAAGATGTAAACCAGAAACTCTGGCTAGTCTGAAGTGTCAATGCTTTAGTCTTTGGAAGGACTGTATACAGATGACCTCTGAACCACTGACCTTCAGCATGCAAGAACAAGCCTACATTAGAAATAGTGAAAACAAGAGGCCCATGTGGGCCTATATCGCTCACCAGAGTACCTAGATGATCAGTCAAGCATGAAGGAAGAATTCATTTATTTTTGCATTACTGTGACTAGGTCAACACAAATGTTGAAAATATGTCAAATTTTATTTCAGACTAGAATAAAATCAAAGGCTTGAAGAGCCACAAAGGCGTCGAGCTAAAATTGATTTAGAGCTGTCAAAAGTAGCAGAAATTGACCAGTCATGTTCATCTTTTTTGTTGAATTCTGATAATTTTTTGAATAGAGTAAAAATAAAAGCTTAAGGACCAACAGCCATATATCATATAATATATCATAATAACATTTTATTGTTCTTTACATCATTCTTGCAGAAATATGTCAAATATCTTTTCACAAAGAATGTACATGTGAAATCAATCGAACACCATTGCCATTTTTTTTACAAAGAAATGAACGAGTTGTTACCATTGCCTGTAAAATATGGAAGCCTCATGCTTGATTTGTTTTAAGATATGGTCTAGGTTACTATTTTTGTCTACGCTACTAACAATGACACTAGGGCCAACAGCTTCTATATATCGTCCAAACAAACTAGTTATTCGGTCCTTTATTGTATGTGCACGTGTAAGGGCTACAATGCCATGCCGTTCGCCATAATGACGCAAGCCGATTGTGCATCACAATTGCACTTTATCGGTTAATTTGGAATAAAATCTTCACATGTAAGTTCTATGAAATTTATTTTTTATGCATTCAATCTAGAATTCTGTCTTAATCCATGCTATCATCCTTTACATCCGCATTAAATTTTGTAGGCGATTTGAAAACTTTCTCGGCTGCCAATTTTTATGCCCTCATGGGAACTTTTCCAGATATGTGGAAGACCATGTGATATATACACATGCTACTTCCCTAATAAGGAAAAAATGAGGCGTGGCTTTAGCGGGAAAATTCACAACTGCGCAAAAACAAGTAATTCCCATTAACATAAAGCTATTTGGCTTTGTGATCAACATCTTGATCATTTAATGCTATTCCGATTACAACTTAAACTCTTAAAAAAGCTATGCTTGTTTAAGATAGACTGGAGTTACCTGCTCTTGCTTGCTATCACTGGGCAAAGAGACAAGTGACCAACGCCATTTTGTAGAGGCTATTCCCTGTCCAGCAAGTGTTATTTATAGCACAGACGGTAAGGGCAGATAAGAAGCTGTACACACTGCGTGTAGTTATTTTTAAAATTCGTCTGCAGCAGCATACACAGCATAAGTATACAGTACCTGATGTAATTTACGAGAGGCTCGTGATGTTTAGCCTAGAGGATGTAATTAATTTTGTCGATATTTGTTGATTCTAGGTTAAATGAATGAAACAAAGCGAAATCCAGTGAGATAAAAATAACCGATAACGCGTCACTTGAACCTAGGTCAGCCTCGTTATGAATTAGTGGTCACCTGTCTAGATATCTTTGTGATACGCATTGCCAGTCTATATTTAGGATTCTATGAAATATTTCATTTGTTCTTTTTTAGACTGAAATTTATATCTACATATATTATTATTATATTATTTATATTATAATATATATTTCGAGGATCGCACGATCGGTTTCCATATTGCCGCTTGATCGCGTGTGTTACAAGCATTCTACTACGATTTCTCCAAATAAGGCAATATGTCACGTGGTCTTCCCCATATTTGGAAAAATTCCCGTGAAGTGCGATTGTAATTCATAATCGGCTTGCGTCATCACGACGAATGAATATTATGACACACACAATAAGCGACAGAATAATACGCGTTTTAGGGCAATATATTGATAATTTAAGTTAAGCAGACCTATGCTTAAACCTATTTTTGTGCAATGAAATTTAAATAACAAGGATAACAAAGCCGGTTTTGCAAGAACTTTTACTACGTTTAGTACTCTAAAGAAGGTACTACTTTGTTACCTGAATTAAAAAGGCGGTGCAGAGGTAAAATTTTTATGATTGCTAGAAGACTGTCGATCAAATGCTTGACGCCTTAAAAAACCCCTTTTTTGCACATCCATTCAGGTGATTTTGATATTAGACTTTTCCTTTGTCTTTGCAAGATGTCATTCAGGGCAACAAGTTACGTCATTTTCTTTAGGTGGGGCCTTTTGTTGACTGATTTCAAGTCTGGGTCATGAAAAACAATTGTTTCAAATATTGTCCAGATCTAACTTAAAATTGCCTAATTTCATATGTTGAGTGTTGAGAAACATCTAAAAACTTATTTAGATGTGTAAAGGCATAATATACCTGTCGCTTAGTTTGAAGGGATGAAATTTGAAAGTATGAAATCATTCCCCCTTTACCTATTACTCCAGACCTCAAGATGACACATGCTTAAACTTTGGCTCTGGACAACAACCCTGTGGTACATTATGGAAATCCATAAAGGTAGTAAGAAGTTGTGGCAAAGAAAAGAATTTAACCCCCTCCTCTGTGCCGACAAAACAAAAGGCATCTTCTTCTATTTTATCAGAGTATTCTGTATAAGTTAAGAAAAGTCATTCATATAACTAATTTAAAAGTTATTGAGTCTCATAAAAACTGCCATTATTTTATCCATGAAAAAAAAAATCAAAGTCCCGTAACTCCTTAATGACGAAACAGATTTTTTTCAAAACCAAAAGGGCTCTTCCTCTACATCATTTACCCGGTAAGCATTCTGTATACATTTCAAGGAAAACTATCAATGTTTATGACAGTTATCATGTCCAATTTTCCTTTAAATGTCCCAAAAAAACCCAAAGTCCCTTAACTTTGTAACAGCAGAGCAGATTTTTCTCAAAATTGAAAGGGCTCTTCCTCTATGTTATCTTAGCATTTTGTAGAAGTTTCATGAAAAACCTCTGACTTTTACTAAAGTTATCATGTCCCATAGCAGAGACAAACAGAGAGAGACAGACATTACCATACCATAATATATACTGTCTATTACATATAGAAAATGGCCCCAAACGATGAAAATCAGAGGTGCACATCTTATTGTAATTGATGAAGCAAAATCTATTATTACACTGCAATGTATGGGAAAGTCAATGAGACAAACTCCAGACAATGAGAACAAAGTTCCAAAAATGGCAAAAACAACGAAAAATGTTGAAAAATGGCTCCAAAGAGATTAAAATGAAAGATGCACACCTATAAGTGATAATGAAGCTAAATCTTACATCTCAATGATATCTTTAGAAAGGTAAATGAGAAAAGCCCCTAAACAATGGCAACAAAGTCTCCATAATGGCAAAAACACCAAAAAAAAAAAGGGTTAAAAAATGACTTCAAAGCGATGAAAATGGAAGGTCCACATCTTTAAGTAGTCATAAAGCTAAATCTAAAATTTCAATGGAATCTCTGTAAAGGCAAAGGAGAAAAGATTTGGACAATGATGTGTCTATGGATGCTGGACAGACAGACAAGGTGATTCTAATATATCCACACCCTTAATTCGTTGCGTGGAGTATAACCCTTGAAACAGATATTTTCAAATAGGGTTTGACAGGAGATAGTATTATCTTAAGACTCTTTTATCTTATGTATTTTAATGCTAGCATCTTTCTCAGTCCTATAGAAACTATGTATTCAGACTAACCTTATTCTTGGGCCTGAATGAGAGAGTGTTAATGAATTATTGTAGTAGGATTAATAGGATGAGTAAGATCGTGTCTTTATACCATCCCTAAATGCTACCAGCGTTTCTTTCAGAGAAACATTAACAGTGCCATTCTGACATTTAACAAGATCACCTGAATATCCAGTATAGTTCTGTACATAGAATTAAATTCTCACTAAAATATAATCAATCTGACTTTGAATTCGGGAAAAGTTGAAAGAGTTTCCATAGTCTTACTTTGAATTCAGCATTGCTCTCTGCATTCTTGAGAAGCTGCAACAGGAATTCAGCACTTTTCTTGGGCCAACGTCCCTGTGTTGTATTGAAAGCCTTGGCCTACAATGGAAATGCACATTTCTCTAAACACAGTTCTTTTGTAAAGATTACTGGACATTTGGTCCAGTAATCATCAGACTTTTGCAAGACTGAACCAAATATTACCAAAAAAAAAAATGAGTAGAAACTGAATGATGACGGAATGACAGGATGAAGGAGCAGGGTAAACCTATATGCCCCCGGCCATTTCATGGCGGAGGCATAAAAAAGATATATGTGTATTTCCACTTTCAACCTTGGAAAAAATAGGGTTGGTAGGTCTGTACTTTTTTTCCTTTTTTTTCTTTTTTTGTTTTTCGTCAGTATCAGTAGCCTTTTCACTAACAATCGTAAGTGAACCCGTCATGACCATAAACATAGTTGAACTTGTAGTTGTATGATGACAATGCAGGTCACTAAAAATCGTATGATGAAAATTTGTCAAAAGAACTCTATCGGCAAAGAGTTTGCAATTGCTTGTATCTGAAATGAACGCTCAATCGACATCTTCATGGCAACAAGTTTTACTGCATTGTTGTCACGAGTCGAAGCTGAACCAAGGAACAACATTCCTTCAAATGGGACATTAAATAACCATCTTATTCACGATTCTCATAATGTTTTAACATCATTTATATTTAGAAACATACAACATTTACCTAAATATTTATATTGCATTTTCATTATCAGAGGAAATGCGGGAAGATCGATCTTTAAATTTGTCATATATGTGAAAAAGAACTTAAGTTCCAGAACATGTTGGGGAAAACTTTAATTGAAATATCTCGATAAAAACAAGCGATATAAGATCAAGACAAATGCTTTGTCCGGAGAATTACACAATCGAGTACATCCAACGGTGTCGGTGGTAAACACATCGTAAAGTAGTCACAACTACATATTATTACGCGAAATTTGAAAACATTATTGCAACTCCTTTTTCGAGTTATTGCAACTAGTTTATGTTTAGCTTAAATTAACTGAGCTAAAGGTACATTGTGCTGATCAAGAATTTTTAAGACAACATCAGTAATTTTTCGGCACTTTATTTTTATTTTTCAGCGGCGTAGTAAGCTCTATATCGGTAGTGAAAGTTATAACCCCTGAAAAGAAAGTGATTGCAACGAGTCTGGCTTCACCGAAGCTGACTCAAAAATGAGAGAGATATATCCAGATTGCTTTTAAATCTTATCAGTATAAGTGTCACATTTAGTATACCCTCTGAGGCATCAAAGCGGCCCCCAGACTACCTGCTTTCAGAAAAGCATTCACATAATTTTTGCCTTTCTACCCAACTGTTGTGACTTTTTAAATAGTGATTTGTTCATACAAGCAGTTCACAACAATTAGCTATAAACTGTATGTATGTATCCTTTAGGGAGCTCCACATTATTCTATTTTAAGCTACATCTCATCACACAGAGGAAGCTGTTGTGAAGAAGTCAAGCATTTCGATTTTCATGGTGGTAATATTTGAAAGTGTTTCATGTTTGATCTCATATGTGAAGGAATGACATTCTACCTGGTGGTAAGTTTCTCAAAACCTGTTTTAACTCATCTATTAGTTTCATAATGGAAGACAGTGGAAAGCAATATATAGCTATTAAATTCTCGTCGTTGATACTACAGTATATTTATGAAGACTTTTGTAGCCTGCTTGTGTTCAATGTTTGGTCATTACATTCCTTTCTCTTGTATTTTTATAATCTTCTACTGCTAACAAAGCAGCAGGCTGCCCACTCCTGCCTTAATTTTTGTCATAAGCAATACCTTGTCTTAAGTACAGAGAATTATACTTAAGAGTGGTTCTGTTTGTCTTAAAGTTACAACCTATTTCAGACATAAGTCTAAGCGTAAGATTTTTTGGAATAGCTCCTTACTCCTAAAGTTAGACATATGTCGAAGAGTTGGTCTTAAGTTTCTTTGTGAATAACATGCCAGGGCCTTAACTTGCATAAAGGATCAAGACACTGGTGAAAGCTTGAGACCACTGCAAGACAGCATTAATATCTTATGAAATCTCCATATCAGTACACTCTTACCTGGGCTTTCCGTCCAACTGTGCCATTGAACCTTCTGAAGGGAACAATTTCTTTCTTGGCCATCACATTCTTAAGATACCTAGTGGCCCTCTTCACATGCATACGTTTGATAGCTTGGGCAGTTTCACGTGTGTTCTAAAAAAGAATCAAATTTAATATGCACATCTTATTTTTACTGAAGTGTAAGTTACAAAGATAATTACTATAAAGTATACAGTAGACTCCTGTTAACATGAAAATCATTAAATAAATTTTTTGTTAGCTCAAAAGTCTAATCTTTACTTTCTGTTCATGAAAATATATTTTCAAAGTTCTTGAAAAGTGTTGGATTTATCGTATTGTCAATAAAATTTACAAAGATCCGATAAAAATATGAAAAATCTATGTCTTATCGGACCTAGTGTCCAATATGAATTTTCATATTCTCCACTTCAAAACAAAACTGTACCAAAAATTTCTAATATATTTAGACCAGTTTTCTTTCCTTGTCTCGTAAACATTTTGTGAAATGTTATTCAACTTTGCAAGCCTTTGTTTGAGTTAGATATGATAGAATTAGAAGAAAAGGGACAGTGTCAGAGGGGAGGATGTTGTCAACATGGAGGATGGTGGTGTCAATGTGGAGATGCTGTCAATGTGGTGGGTGGCAGTGTCCTTGTACAGGATGATGGTGTCAGAGGAGATGATATTGTCATTGTGGAGGATGATGGCATCAGAGGGGATAATGGGGATGTCAATGTGGAGGATGGTGTGGTAGACAGTAACGAAGAATAGGAAACTAACACTGAAAATGAACAGAATCTTTATTTAACAAATTAAATGTACTGTATTCACTCGTGTATAATACACATTTTTTTTTATAGGATTTGACTTCAATTTTCCAGGTGCATATTATACACGAGATCTAAAACAAGAACCTTTTTTCCAGACGTAAGAATTCATATTTCCGTAGCGATATTGCCGTAAATGTCCACTGACAACGATCAGAACGTGACCATTAAATTTTGGGAACCCTTACTTGACCAGTGAAATGGATTTTAGACACTTGATAAAGAGATTATCATTACAGTTTTACCCCCTTGTGTTGAACACTTTACAATATGCGCTGAAATGAAGATGTTTTTACAAGTGAGACTAGCAATCAGGAATAATCCTTTAAAATAATGAGTGCCGATGCAATCCAATTATCTTATCATCGTCGATCGAGGTGAAATGGCTTCACGGTCAAACAATCAGCCATTACCGTACACCACGCTGGGATAATTGGTTGTTCGCTTTCTTCTACCGTTACTGCTGTGTTAATCAATTTATTTTGTACAAACGTTGACACTTCGAGACAACGAGTGTAAAGTATATAGCAAATGACGGCTTTGCTTCATTATCGGTATTTTATCAAGAATACTAATTACAGTGACTTATTGTTACAATTTTATTAACCATTCTTTACAGTTCACAAATTAATTTTATTACGTCAGTTGGGTTTATCCCATTCATTGAATATCCCAAGGTTCAGGCGCGTAACCAATTGTGTTTTCCGTGAAGTAAAATCTGTAATACAGAGATTTTTTTCTAAGTAAACTTAAGGTTCTTGACCACTTGCTTATGCGGCAATTTTACCTGCGTATTATACACAAGATGTAGACTGTTTCTCCAATTATTTTCCAAAAGTTGGGGGTGCGTATTATACACGGATGCATACTATACACGAGTGAATACGGTATAATGATGTTGTTGATAAAAAGGTCAAATGTCAAAATCCCCCATCTTCTTTGAAATCAGAAAATCACAAGAAAATTATTCCGTCTGATAAATGCTTATTCAGCATCAGGACACTGCCACATTTATCAGACTGTCTGTCTGACACTTTTCAAGAAGTCTCTATATACCTTACTCAAACTCTGTTTTTCATACACTTTTTACATTTGAAATAGGTATAGAGCAAAAAGTTCAGAAAGTTCAAACAGGATTTTGAACACTATAAATGTGGTGTACCACACCACAGCCATGGTTCTTGACTGTTCAACTTAGTGAGAGCAAACTGTCCATAAAATTGCTATGTATCAAGATAATATCCTCTGCCAGGTAATACAGTGATATAAAGTAAACAAGAATGCAGTTATTACAGTGCTTGGGTAGTCTTCAGGTTTTGGTTCAATACATATGACTCACAGAAATATCACAGATATCTTCCTACAGCAGTAAATTTATACAGCACTCGCGATAAGTGGTAATAAAATAACAAATCATACCTTAAAATGTACACGCAAGTATGAGCCTTTTGCTTTGGCCGCTGAAATGAAAACAAAAAGAAGAAAAGATGATATTTAATAAATTTAATGCATGTTTTTTTGTACATGTATGTCTCAGTGTGTAGTAATTAGGGAATAAGATGCTGACCTGTTATCCAAAAATTCA
Organism: Pteria penguin; assembly: GCA_035048485.1. Taxonomy (NCBI): domain Eukaryota; kingdom Metazoa; phylum Mollusca; class Bivalvia; order Pterioida; family Pteriidae; genus Pteria; species Pteria penguin. Next base: position 23,110,639 of record CM068581.1, read on the forward strand.
ATTTGCCACCTGTATATCACCTATTACATGCTGGAAATTTGAAAACATAAGCATGGTATTCTCATTCTAATGCAAATTGTGTATACATTACATTTCAGAAATCTACAGAATATGCATTCTGAGGATGAATGTGCATGCATAACATGAAGATTTATTTACCTCTTGTGGTGCAACAACAGACAAAAATGATTGTACAAACTGACATAGGAACATTACCAGTTTGATATTTATCTTTCATTATCTTCTTTATTCTTTTAATGGACTTTTTTAAAACTAGCAATACACTACAAATTTTCCCCTTTTTTACAGATACATTTTCTTCATTTTGTGCAAGTAAACTGTAACAAACTTTTATCTACAACTTCAAAGAAACTATCTAAATTTGTTCAAAGACTTTGCTTTTCATTCATGTAAAATGTAGCAAAATATGGATCTCCTGGCGAAATTAGGAAACTTGATCTACATTTATTTGCATGGTTACAAAGTGCCTAAGTCTTATGGTTTTAATGTAATTGACTAAATTCAAATATACATTTGACCTTGAAACTGGGAACATTTAAGTTCAAGGTCACAAAGATGGCTGGGTACAATGCTCACCAATATCCATCTCTGTATCAAGTACGGGGTACATGTATAAAGAATCTATTTCTAATGATCTTCATGTAATTGATTTATACTTTAATATGCATTTGACCTTGAAACTGAGTATTGATGGTCAAGATCCTAAAGTTTGAAACAGATAGAGCTCATCAATAACCAGTCATGTGCAAGATTTATCATCTAACTTCATTGGGTGGAGGGGGTGGGGGAGAAGGAAATTATGCATTTGACCTTGAGATGGGAAATCTTTAAGGTCTAGGTCACAAAGGTCATTCAGGGATACGGCCCATCAAGGTCTATCTACGTGTGCGGTTTGAAACATCTAATTCTCAAAATCTCCCTGTAATTGAACTAAACTTAAGTAAGCTTTTGACCTTGAAACTGGGAACCTTCAAGGTCAAGGTCTGAAAAGAAAGTCACCAGAAATAGTTCTTATCAAAGTTAATCTATGTGTGAGGTTTGAAAGACATAACTCTAACAATCTTTCTGCAATTGAATTAAAGTCAATTACACATTTGACTTTGAAACTGGAACCTTCAAGATCAAAGGCCGCAAAGAGAGGTTTTCGGTGGATAAAGCTTATCAAGGTCTATCTACATGTGAAGTTTAAAAGAGTTTTTGTCTATGGTCTGTTAACTAAATCAGGGATTGAAATTAATGGGAAATACTCGTGAAATGCGAGTGAAATTTGGAAATTGCAAGTTGAAAATTTAGGAACTCGAAAAAAATCGCGAGTGACTAATTTACCGGTACATTGCTTTATTCAATCTCCGCTGTTTTCAAATCTGTTTTTTATCAAGATGTCTGTTTTACAGGGTTTGGACCACATCTGCGTAAGTAAAATGCTTGAATAATCCTGTATGTAAAGTACTTACAATACATGTACCATATATGATATTGTAGATTTGATTTGATTGCTCGAAACGACAGACATATAGGGAATAATTTTCAAGATGTATATAATCAGTACAAAAAGAGTCCTGAATTTAAATTTGAAGTTATGAGGTAGTTTCATGGAGTCCGTGTCATACGTTGATACACTAAAATTAGTTGCAGTTCAACGACAGAGTTGAAGTTTTATACTCAATAAAAATCTTTTCGCAATGGAAACATCTGAAATGGAATGTAAATATTTATTGTCAGTTTAATTATAATTTATGCAGCATTTTCTATCACATCTGTATTTTAAAGTCCTTGCAATTATACTTAAATCAATCTACTACTGTACAAACTCAACTCTAGCACCGAAATCCAACTAGATCTAGGCCTACTAATTTTAGTGTGTGACCAATCATCATACGAAAATATCCCTGTAATTCTGTAATAAACCAGATACCGGTATTCTGCACTTTTTATATAAATTAATAGATTAAAGCTTGCAAATAGATTCATGAATATTCCATGTTGAAAAAATCATTTTTCCTGATTTTTATTTTAGCCTGTAGATTTTCGTTTTAGCCTGTGGATTTTTATACCACAGGCTAAAATTAGCCTGTGGTCAAAAAAGTTAATTTCAATCCCTGTAAATATCTTTCAACTAAATTTAACTGCACATTTAACCTTGAAGCTGAGAACTTTCCATGTCAAGGTCACAAAGGCTTCAGTAAATAGAACTCATCAAGGTCTATCTACATGTGAAATTTGAAAGACATAACTCTTGTCTTTCTGTAATTGAACTAATGTCAATTACACATTTGACCTGGGATTCTCCAATGTTGAGGCTTCAATGAATAGAGCTCATCACAGTATATCTAAATGTGAAGGTTCGAAAGAGTTTCATTATTGTCAACAGTCTTTCTACAATGCACTTAAACGCCAGAGCTAAACCAAACTGTTGATGCAGATAGACAGACAAACAGATATCACCATTTCATCAATCTGATTAAAGCCATATCTTTTTTTCCAATTCTCTATTTGTCCCATTAAAGATCTGGCGAAACCCAACTAAAGGGGTCATGTTCAGATTGCCATTTCAAAGACTGGATTTTGTTTTCAATCCGGCCAAACACTTCTTTTATTCATTGTGAAAATAATAACCATCGACATGTTACTGTTCATGACATTTGTGTTGTCTGCACGTTTATAAAGCCTATCTTCACAAAAACTATCCAACCTCCTACCTGGTATAAAAACTTATCATTCCACTCTGAGTCTATATTTGAACTATCCCCTAATATGTCCTGTACACTAAATCCAACTCAAAATTTTCATATAGTAATAGTATCAATTTAGGTCCATTAGAATTTGACCTGGCATATTCTCGAGATCTGCCATACTGTTTACATTGACAGACATCTGCATATTAATCCCACTCGGAGTCTATATTTGAACTATCCCCTAATATGTCCTGTACACAAAATCCAACTCAAAATTTTCATATAGTAACAGTATCAATTTAGGTCCATTAGAATTCGACCTGGCATATTCTTGAGATCTGCCATACTGTTTACATTGACAGACATCTGCATATTAATACATTTCTAAACTTTGTGGCATGTAATCCAGTATTTACATGCCTCAAATTTACTTTCATCATACAATGAGAATTAGGGGATGACATGCTTGTGTTTTCAAACTTCCTCCATGTAATCGGTGATTTACAGGTCGCAAATTGAGTTTTTGGATAAAGCATTAGTGGAATCCAAAAACTGGTATTTGCAAACACTGTTAAAAGCAGATCGATAATTACTAAACACTGACCAAAACACTGGTATAATTGTGACAATTCTAAAACAATCACAGATGATTTAATTATGGTTTCATTGCGAGACGAGGAGCCTTCACTTTAATCATGCATGATGACGGTGATCCATTGCCCGCTGTCACATTTACAGAAGCCAAAACTATGATGGCAGTCGTTGTTCGATACCTTAAGGGTTTAGACCAAACTAATGAAAGTGACATTTGTAAGGCACATACATTATAGGAGCAAATTTTGAGCTGGCATACCATGGTGGCGAAACAATCACAGATTACCAGGTTTTTTAAACAGTGAACAGAGAGTGAAGTTTAGATAAAAACATCAAACTTATAATCTTTTAAGCATTCATCTACATGTATATGTTACTTGTTCCTCTTTTTATTCCTTTTAGTGGATTATAATCATACTAATAAAGGTAAACAGTTTGCACGTATTCATTATTCACAGTCACATACACGTACATGTATGAATTATTTTGATGACGTAGTAAGTCCACCTCGATATATTGCCAAACCTGCTATACCGCCAAAATTTGGGAAAACAAAAGGTGGCAGTACAACGAGGGAGAACTCTGTGTTTCTTGTATATTTGCATTAGAATTATATCTAATGTCACATTTAAAATTGAGACATATTTCAGAAAATGTGTTACGTCATTTAAACTTAAAGCCGAGCATGTAATATATATGTTGTGCAAGTCAAGTTGAAAATGTACTCACATTTCGTAGGGTTATCAGGTTCTCTAGCATAGCGAGTCATCTTGACTACCTGTAAATATATTTGGAATCAAAATCTTGTACATGTACAACAAATCACAGGAAATCCAAATGATTACACGCATTTTGGTCCATCCAGCAGAGATTCAGATTGTGGTCCACCATCTGCGATTTACCGATAAAAATAGAAAATGGCTGATAGTTTTTTTGGTGGCCAAGAAGGCCGATAGAATTGTCCTGGATAGGTTGAAATGGCCGATGAGTTTACCTCCGAATCTGCCAAATAAGTCCGGGTAAGATTGTTTATGGGGGTTTGTACCGATGTTGTTTTGTATAGGGGAATTTCATTGGTCTATGGCTAAGTCAAATACCCAATCAGAATGGTTGTTACAAATTATCACATTCGAATTTTCATGGGTCTTTCCTTCACAAAGTATCCTATTTGACCGAGCATTCTCCAGGGAGGACAACAGAGGTCTAAAAAAGTTTGGCGCATCGATGATGGCCAGAAAACACTTTTTACAGTTGATGTAGACCTCCATTAACACTGGTACGGATAGAGCAGATATTGCCCCTCATACCATCACGCCCGAGTCTACTGTCCACGCCACTCACTCTGGAAATTGGAAAATCTGGATTTTCAGTTTTTTATCTTCAGATTAATTTCAAAAAGGCAAAACCATTTGATAGATCTTGTTAAGTCGTAACTTTTGGTGTATGCTATATGTTTGTATGAAGAAGCATTCATATTTTACAGAAAAAAAAATCAATTTTAGATAGGGCGATTTCCATGTTAAATTTTGACGTGACATTGCCAAGTTTTCCATAGACTCAATGTTAAACATCGGCGACGTCACGTCAAAATTAACATAGAAAACGCCCTATCTAAAATGATTTTTCCCTATAAAATATGAATGCCTCGTCGTAGAAACATACAACATACACCAAAAGTTACGACTAAACAAGATCTGTCGATTGATATTAATTTTGTAAAACTATTTTAAAGATAAACAAGTTAAAAACCAGATTTTTCGGTTTACAAAGCGAGTGGTGCAGACAGTGGTCCTAGTAGTGAGACTACTGATGCATCGCTGCCATCTCAGGCATCTTCCAGAAAATTCCAACGCAAGTGGTTGGATTTATACCCCTGGCTCAACTACGAAAATGGCACAATGACGTATAATATCTGCATAAATTAAAATTGCATATATGATATAATCATTCATGTTAATCATCAGTTTGGCTTTTGATTTTTGAAGCCATGATTTTTTGTTTCCTGTGAAGCATAGCACAGCATTGCTTTGTCCAGTTTTTGTTGATCTGTCCTGTAGTCATACTTTTCTCGGTAGTCATACTTTTCAGGTGTAATCACACTCTCAAATAATTGCTTCACAAGAGACTTAAACGTGTTCTCTGAGCACTAGTGTATACAAGAAGTGAAGGCCGCCATAAGGTTTTCTCCAGCAAACATCACCAGTTCTGATACTTATTAGTCAGAAATATATATGAGATTTTTCTTTCTTTATGTGTGTCTCACACCCATAATATCATAATATACAAGTTTGTACTGTAGCAACCACCACGGGTTTTAATAAAATGGGAATTTCAATTATTGAGAAGTGTAATATACATAAACAGAGCATGCTGAATTTAGAATTGAAGTCCACTTTACTCTATCTCTTCAGATACACGTGTTATAGGGGTATATAAGACGCCCTCGTGGGTTGATGCGAAAAGAGAAAAAAGTGTTATTTGAAAAAAAAGCGTCAGCATTATAATGTGAGAAGGGTAAACAAGGGTATCACATATGACAAGTACAAGTATGATATATATATATATATATACAATATCTACAACTCGGTTTCTCAATTAATGGCACTGTTTTACTATGCAGCATGCTGTCTTGCTATTTTATGTCTACATTCATGCCCAACAGAAAAAAGTGGTTTTTTTTTGGGGGGGGGGGGTTCTGAATCCCACACACCTAATCACAACAGAATATCTGTATCTTTCATCACAGTTTTATTAAATTTGAAACTCAACTTCAGTGTTTGTCAATAAATGAATAACTGGCATAATTCTGAATCACTCAATCAGTCATCAGTCAGTGACAAAAATCAGCTGATTCATTTGATAAGTCCTGAATTTCCTCAATGACCTCAGTCTCATCTCTTGTCTAAACCACTATCACTTTCAGATTTTAGCATTACCTACTAATTTTGTTGATAGTCTATTATTAATATGAATATATTATTAGGAAGGGGATTACCATCGGTCAATACTTGTTAATTTCTGACATTCTGGGCAGGTTACTGAAACATGTGTATTTGGCACTCGTAAGAGTTATCGTTCTTTTGCGCGAAGACAACTCACAAAACTGCAGAATGTAGTATGAATACTGAGATATTATTTGCATTTTAACATCAATTACTCTAGAACAATGCCTATTCTACTAATTTCTTTCATCTAAAAGTAGGTATATGATAATTAACTGGTTAAATGGCGAACATTCACTTCAGACGAGCTACTTATACTGACAAACACGCGGGGAATCCCTATGAACGTCATAGACCAAAAATATAACATTCCATGCCTCGATTTCAACTGCCGTACATAAAATAATTCCCAGGGTTTATCCATACCGACATGTACAGTACAAATAAAGTGGGTAATCCCTGAAGACATTTCCAGCGAAGCCATAATACGTCACACAGCGCCGCCTGGTGAGCACGGTGGATGCTACAATTTGTAGGCTGCAGTTTTCTTCTCCAGATTGCACCATTTTGCATTATATTTTTGAAAATTTTCCGGGAGGGGGGGGGCATGCAATCTGTATGGCTTGTTTCGTTGAGAGCCTATTTCGCTACACGTACATAATCAGAGGAATTCTTGTCGAATAAGAATTAACATACAATAATTTCCGAGAACATTTCTCCTAAGATCGTTAATTTACTTGTCAATTTAAGATAAACCTTACTTAGGAATGTTGTGCCTTTATAAATGTATTTGTATCTTAAACTAGTCGTGATACTGTGGTATTCTAGAGTAGACGCTGTTTATTCTCTCATTCCTTCGGCAAGTACTTTATCATTACTACATTTATGGGAAATCGTACACTTGAAAAGTACAAAGGAATATATTGGCTTTAGTTAAAGATTACTTGATCTTAATATCATATTGAAAGTAGATGGATGGACTAAGATTTTGTTTGCATATATATGTTTCATGTTGACGAACCTAAATTTGGCCGGAAAAGGGTTTAGTATGGGAGTATTGAAACCGATAACGGTAGTACATATCCGCACAATTGCATTTAGCCAATTTTACTTATCTATTTTATTGTTACTATTTTATTTATCTATTTATTTATTTATTTATTTATTTATTTATTTATTTATTTATTTATTCATTTATTAAGCCGGCGTGGCCTAATGGTATCGCGTCGGACTCCTGATCGGGAGGCCGGGGTTCGAGTCCCGCTCTGGTCATGCCGGTGTCATGTCTTTCGGATGAGACAGTAAAAACCGAGGGCCCGTGTCGTGGTATGCATGGCACGTTAAAGATCCCTCACTGCTTCGGGTGGGTCCGTTGCAAAGGTCAAAATTTGTATGCCCCGCATCAGGCAGATGCCGTCACCATATACGTGAAATATTCGTGGTGTGACGTAAAACAAAAATCAATCAATCAATCAATTAATTCATTTATTTATTTATTTGTTCATTTATTTATTTATTTATTATTTTTTGGATCAACTAAGTGCCAAGAAACTTCGAGACATATGATAATATTTAAGGATTAACTTCATCAATTTTGCAGTTTATTGAGATATAATATGGTTTGAGGCGGTGCACACTTTATAATCCGCTTCGGAAAAATTGAAAAATTGTCGAAGTCAATCCTCATAATCTAATTTAAGACTAGAATAATTTGAATTATCAATATTACATTCTTTTTCAAAATGAAAATGTATGATCACAGGCGCGGATCCATCCGGGGGGGGGGGCACCGGGGTACCTGCCCCCCCCCCCTCCGGCAGTGCCCGCCGAAGGGGGCACCATAGTCTATTTTAGGGCATATTTTACTGCATTTCTGTCTAAAATTTCCAAAATTTTGGTGGCTTGCTTCGCTCACCAGTTATGCTCTCATATTTCTTTAAATCTGCAGTTGAAAAAAAAATCGTTGACTCGCTTCATTCACGATCAATTTCATGATAAATCTCCCCTGATCCCCGTTTATGATCCATAATATCTTCCAGAGGGAAGCGAAATATATGTGCAATTCAAATTAATATCCAGCGCACAAATGTTCGGTCACTTGGTTTCAGGCGAGTAAAATCGTAAGGCTACTTGTACATCGTGTAGCAAATGTTACAAATGTTTGAAGCTAGGCGCTGTACAAAGTGGATTTTACTTATCCATACAATTTTACTCAAATACGTCTTGTACATCGTGTAGCTTCAGTACAAATTTTTGAAACGCTTGTACTGAAGCTACGCGATGTACAAGATGGATTTCACTTGTAGCCATTTCTAGAATAGTTTATTTTCACAAAGTATTTTGTATCTCCAAAAGTCTCAAATACAGGAGCTTCCGTGGAGGGTGACTTTGCACCTTGCTTCCCCTACCAAGGATCTACCCTGCATCCACCGGGGACCTATATGCAGCCCCTAGACCCTGCGCCGAGTTTTACGCCTCCTCCAACTGAAAATCTGGATCCATGCCTGATAAAATTTCCGTGAATTAGAACAAAAGGGGCCTAATATGGGAAACACGATTTTGCAAGATTTTTGTCATATCTTCTCAGGGAAACCCCATCCCCACCTAAGGGAGGGAGGGAGGGGTGAACATTATAATTTTTGACCGAAAATATTACGACAGTTTTCTCCCGATTTCAGAGTTTTTGCGGAATATTTGAAGTCAAGAAAATGTTGATGAATAATGCAATAAAGAGCACCAGAATGCAAATTTTTCCTCATTTTTGCAAAATTTTCTAGGGGGAGACCCCCGAATCCCCACCTATGAGAGGGGCGGACCCCTCCCATACCCTCCCCATTCGGCCCTTCGGGCCTCAATTTTGAGGTGCCCCCCCCCCCGGCACATGAAATTCTAGATCCGCGCCTGGATCGCGGAGGAAAATATCTGCATAGCTGGTTGCACCTAGCAATCGACCAAAAACAATTTATGAAGCTATAATATGCTTTCAACGATCAATCAAATTTCTTGTTTCATAGAAAATTAGATTATAACATTATAATCATAAATGAATAAGGAAGGCGGATTATCGCCGTTTAAAATCATTAACTTGTAAAAACCCTCATCCCTTGCTGCTAGCATGTATGTAAACAAATGGGTCATTGTAGCTGCAGTAGCCGGCGTCGCGTTGATCTTTCACTCAGAATTCCAGGTTTTACACACTGTACATGGCCCGCTACACTTCCCCATTTGTCAAATCTCAGCAGTGGCGGATTTAGAAGGGGGCCCCTGCCCCCCCCCCTTTTGGTCACATATTTACATATTTACTAGTAAAAATCCAAATTGGCTGAGAAGTTTGGCTAATACCCGTTTGCCCCCCCCCCCTTTTTCGGAAATCCTGGACCCGCCACTACTCAGTTCAAAGACACACTGTATGAGCACGTACGTCATATTCAAAATTCAAAGCTTAAACCTTGAACAGCATGTTTACCAGTGGCCGATTTAGAGGGTGGGCACCCCCCCCCCTTTTTGCCACATATTTAAAAGTAAACATCCAGATTTTGCACCAAAAATGGCTAAGTAGTTTGGCTAATACTCATGTAGGTTCCCCTTTTCTGAGACCCTGGATCCGTCACTGTTTACAATGTCTTTATTTCACTACAATACATGTACATGTAAGTCTAGACTTCCAACAAAGAACAAGAGCAGATATTACTTCATCAATAAGGCACAACATTAGTGTTGTGTACACATAAAGAACAAGAGCAGAAAGGGGGTGAATGCACCCTCCTGGTGGGGGCCCGGGGAACTCTCTGGAAAAAATTTGGGAAATTGCCCGTGCAAAATGCTACATTCTTAGCATATTCTGGGATGATAAATGCACATTGCGAAAGTGAAATTTCAATTGAAAAAAAAATCAATAAAAAGAAGAAGAAGCAGAAAAAGAAGAAGAAAGCGCTTCGGGACTCCTGGAAAATGTAAAAGTGTAATGTAGAAAAAAAGTGGCTTCCATTGCTTAGTATATTAAATAATGTGACAATAAACCGTTATCTAGCGTTGTATCACGGACGCTATTATTTATGCGAATGTGATCTCTTCACTTTACTGTCATGATGTGGCCGGGGCACTGGCAGATTTCTAGACGATCCGTACGCAGACAAATTACGACGTCCTCAGACTATTCATGCCCAGATTATGCGTCCTCTAGTTTTACCATCTGCGCCAACCGTTGTCTATTCGTCCATCGTTTAATTATCAATGCAATGAAATCAAAGCACATTTAACTATTTACACTTCATCTGTAGTCTAACCATCTATTGTTAATAACAGTGATTATAAGATATGATTAACCATTATTTTTGACCTGATTTCAATTTCATTTCATTCATTTTTCTTCTATATAGGTATATTTTATGCAGTATGTGTTGTATGTCTGTATTTTATTTTAAATTCAACAGAAAAAAATTAACATCTAACATTATCATTTCATTATCATTTTACTTCATCTCATCAGAGACACGTCTCTGATCTCTACACTTTCTCCATCTCTATTCCTGTTTCCGAATCCCTTCAAAACAGAATGCTTTATTCTGGTTCCCTAAGTACTCCTGTACAGCGTCCACGACACACTCATTGCTTCAAAGATTCATATCACGTAGGGTAAGATTTCAGATGGGACTAAGTCTGGAGAATATAGGGGATGAGAAGAAGCCTCGAATGTGCACTAGACAGAATACTCTCGTCTCTTGTATGCCCCCGTTGATCGGAACAAATAGATTTCATTGGCAGTAATTTAGTTGGAGTTACCTCCCGTTGCATAAGCATTGCAAAAACACCGTTTGGAGAAATTACGAATTGGTTGATTTATGAACAATATTCAGTTATATACCTCAAAGATGGTGGGCAACTTGTCACAGAGAAAGTAACTCCAATAAAATTTTATGCTAATGAAACCTATCTGTTTATTTGTTGATATAATCCATATTTTGCAGAACTTACTCTTTTCTCAAACACTTCGACACAGTTGCTGAGTTATATGACGTTGGCAAGTTTTTGCTTGAATACATTTCAAGTTAAGTCGAACGAATTGAATACGATAAATAGTTGATAAAATCAACATCTTTTTCATAGATATCAAATGATTGCCGTTTTAAAGCAATATTCATTCATTGGCATAATATTATTATATTATGTGGTCCGAGGGAGGGAGAGTTTATGAGAACGGGGGAGGAGAAGGAGGGATGTTTCTTGATGAGAGAAGATGAGAGCTCACCATCATCACCTTTTCCCCACAACATCAACGTTTTTGTATGTGGTAACCTCCTTGGGACGACCAGACTGTTCATCAACTTCAATGCTTCCCTTCCCCCTCTTAATTCAGCAGCCCTTTTGTAACAGAATAAGAAGTTGATTCCTTCCCAAGGATTTTCATGAAGTCGTCATGAATTTCATTGAGAGTCATCCCCTATTTACATAGATACGTAATCTCTGCTCTAACTTCAGTTTCTCCATTTTGGAGATTTGACCACAATGGCACGGTATGCTGAGGTAGTAAATAAAAAGAAATCTAAAATACTTTCACTTTCTACGCGTACGGAAGCCAATTATGACCACGTAATTTTTTATTTTATCTTGAAAATTCGACTCACTAACTTGAAATTTAACTCGAATATTTACGAAACCATCTTGAAAATTCACGAAAATATTTTGAAAATTCTAGAAACTACATGTATCTTGAAAATTCAAGAAACTGTCTTGAAAAGACAAGAAACTATCTTGAGAATTCAACTCAGTAACTTGAAATTTTCAACTATCTTGAAAAGTCAACCTAACTGTTTTGAAAATTCAACATACTACATGTATCTTGATAGTTCAACTAAGTATTTCCTTGTTATTCAATCCAAGGCACTAAATTATGTTATGTTAACTGGTTTGTGAAAAGAGGTGTTCTGAATTTTAAAGATAGTAAGTTGAATTTTCGGCGACCACTCGATATTCCGAATGCCAAATAGTACGAAGCTCCAATACTCCTGTAGTTCAATGGTACAAAAGCCCAAGTCTGAAGATCCGATAGTCCAAAGGGCCCAATAGTCCGAAGGTCTAATAGTCCGATTCCGAAGGTCCGATACCCCGATAGTTCGAAGACTCTATTGTCCGAATGTCCAGTAAATCGAAGGTGCAATAGTCCGGGGGACCTCCCCCTCCCCCACCCACTCATGATCAATCGCCTGCCCCCTAAGTAAGAAGCACACAGCTACGTACTAGCAAACAAACGGTCAATATAACTAGCTAAAAGGCCTTTAGGTTACATTGAATCCTTTGACTATCCAATCATCGGGCCTTCGGACAATAGGACCTTCGAACTATTGGGGCTTCGGTCTATTGAACCCTCGGACTATCGGGCCTTTGGACTATTGAGACTTCGGACTATTGAAATTTCGGATTATTAGGCCTTCAGAATATCGGGTGGTCACAGAATTTTGCAGATAGTATCTTGAAATTTCAAGATATCATCTTGATTTTTCTGGATAATAAGTCCTATTTTCAAAATAGCATGTTGAATTTTCAAGATAGTTAAGTTGAATTTTCAAGAAAGTTAAGTTGAAAATTTCAAGTTAGTAAGTTGAATTTTCAAGATAGTTTCTTGAATTTTCAAAACAGTGAAGGTATGTCAGATATGTATTTATTTACTGCCTCAGCGTGCCCCCGTAGTTTGACTAACCCTTCACTTTTAACCGCCAATTCAAATGTATAATCAAAAAGTGTGAAACATCTCTCTCTCTCTCTACCAAAACAAGTTCAATATGATTGAATAATGGTTTGAATTGTCCAATTTTGTCCAATTGTCCAATGTTACATATGTCGAGTGTATCCAATGTTAGATATTTTATTGAACATGTCTTTTCTGCGATATTCGTACATGGGACCACATTGCATGAGACAGTGAAATAAGAAGTGTGTTTTTGTTTCCTCGATTCAATTACCCTTTTATCGCAAAACATACTAAGTCTGTGTGGAAGAGGATGGCCTTTATATTTTTCGGTCACTATTGGTACGTCTATAGACAGTACGCCACAACGGAACATCGCCATTGTCATATTCGATCTCTCCGGTTTCGTTAAGTCGATGGATACGTAGGTTTCTGGTAAATAATTATTTTTCAGAAAGCATAAAGTTCGATTTTCAGGAACGTTTTGAGGGTCATGAAGCCACTTGAAATCGATTTGATGTCGCAATATCTCCTCTACATGTTTCAAATTACAGGATGTACGATTTAGGAAGTTACAGAAACAGTTGATGTCCATGGAGTTGATGACCAACTCTCCAGATTGAACTGCACTTGGTTACATAAAATACTTTTTTTTGTCAGACGATCATTTTCCATGGTAACTAGGCAGTCCCATAATGATAGTGTATTGATTTGGTGACGACAAGGTAACCACCCATATTCCCCTTCAGTCGCAAGAAACGGTGTGAATCTGTGCACGCCTAAATTATATCTTAAAACGTCTAAAGTTGTAAGTAATACGTGCTGCTAGACAAACGACACGTCCACAGTGTAGTATGCTAATTGATTGCATTACACATATACAAGCATAATGTTACATTTAGGGTGGATTGTTAATTACTGCTCTATACCTATATTTATGATACAAATAGGCTATTTGTCGTTCACAGACTACTACATCCACCATGAGTTAAGTATTACTAATTCAAAAAATGATGATAAGTACCATATAAACCATGCCTGCTCTCGTTATACGCCATCGTCTATAGGTCAAAGTCATTATTTTATGTCAGTTATTTTATTATTAGAGAGTCCACACCTCAGACCACGTATATTTTATGCATATCAGATAATCGATAAGCCACCATGGAGCGTATGAAGTGTAAAAGTAACTTCCATGCAGGATAAAGGAGTGTTTGGTATTCTGTGGACAGTATTTTTTCTTTTTGTTTTTTGGGGGTTTTTATATAGTTTTTTTGTTTGTTAGTTTTTTTTTGGACGACCATGATTATAGCGACGATATATATTTAATGTAAAATGAGTTTCTCAAATCTTGCAAAATTGGAAATCTTGAGCATTTCATGATACCTTCTGTTATCAACAGTTTTCTTCATATTAAAAAAAAAAAGAAACAGAAAACAAACAAACAAACATGCAATCAAATAAAAAAAAAAAACCAAAACCAAAATAAAGAAAAAAACCCAACTCCAACCATAAAAACAAAAATACAAACAGAATTAACCAAAAATACCCAAGAAAAAAGTCCCACAACAAATAAAAAACAAAACAAACCCTCCAAAAACTAAACTAAACTAAACTGAAAAAAAAAACAAGAAAAAAACAACCCTTAAACAAAAAAGCCCCCAAACAAATAAATAAACACACCTACATCCATATACCACCCTCCCCCCCCCCCCCCACACACACCAAAGAATAAATAATCAAGCCAACAAAACCCTAAGCAAACAAATAACGCCCTCAACTTACATAAAAAATAACCAATCAAGCCGACAAAACCCTAAGCTAATAAACAACCCCCTCAACTTACATAGAAAATAACCAATCAAGCCAACAAAACCCTAAGCTAATAAACAACCCCTCAACTTACATAAAAAATAACCAATCAAGCCGACAAAACCCTAAGCAAATAAACAACCCCCCTCAACTTACATAAAAAATAATCAATCAAGCCGCCAAACCCTAAGCTAATAAACAACCCCCTCAACTTACATAAAAAACATTCAAGACGACAAAACCCTAAGCTAATAAACTACCCCCTCAACTTACATAAAAAATAACCAATCAAGCCGACAAAACGCTAAGCAAATAAACAACCCCCTCAACTTACATAAAAATAATCAATCAAAGCAACAAAACCTTAAGCAAACAAATAACCCCCTCAACTTACATAAAAAATAACCAATCAAGCCGACAAAACGCTAAGCAAATAAACAACCCCCTCAACTTACATAAAAATAACCAATCAAGCCGACAAAACCCTAAGCAAATAAACAACCCCCTCAACTTACATAAAAAATAATTAATCAAGCCGACAAAACACTAAGCTAATAAACAACCCCCTCAACTTACATAAAAAATAACCAATCAAGCCGACAAAACCCTAAGCAAATAGACAACCCCTTCAACTTACATAAAAAAAATCAATCAAGCCGACAAAACCCTAAGCTAATAAAACAACCCCCTCAACCCCTTTACCCAAAATCTGATCAAACAAAAAGGCAATCATAGATCTATATGTTCATCTGTATATAAATACTATTATGGACATATTCATCTATATGTAATTCAACAAGTTCATTGCTTCCTAAACATAACACCGTCCTGGTTAGTTAAATATAAATTATACGACTGAAGCTTTTTTTCAAGGATTTTCCCTGTCACATCATTGACATTCCTTCTTTCTTGTGTTTTGGATTTTTCTAACAGTGTATACAATTATAAAACTTCCGACCCTTTCCGGATATGCCCTAGAAGCTAGGAAAATAATACGTCAACACAACTAGTATTTTGTACGCTTCTAAGTAAATCTACTTGAAGACGTCAGCACATGGCGTGTTTGATGCGTAAATAAATTTATAAATCATATAACAACGCAAAATCATACAATTCTATTTAACTTCTATCACAAAACAATTTAAAAAATACAAGAAATAGGGAAAAAATCATCATTATAATTTCACTGCTTATTTCACTGTGTTCGGGACAACTGTACCAATATTACATTCCTTAACTTATTCAAAACCATATTGTCGTGCCGTTTTAAACTTTCTTGACAAACTTTAATTTAAATCATCTAGTTGAGAGGACAGACCTTTATTACACAGCTGAATATGTTTTATTACACATCGTCAATTATTAACACAATTTTATTTCATCCATTCAGATCTGTCGCTGGTCATCAAACAAGTGTTCTAGTTATCACACACATAACAGTGGATAGTCTTCATAACCTGTGGAATAATTTCATCTAGAAAGTTTTCGTATTCAACCTTTACCCCAACAACCTCGAACTTTATCCATCTCGGTATATACAGAACTTAATTTAACTTACCTGTGTAATATCATCGCATCGTATATCTAAATATTTTCTTCGGCACTAAAATTCTTCGGTCTTTTTCTGTACGTATTGATTGATTATATTTGCTGGATAAATGAGACTTAAGTCACGAAATCTGTCCTAATAATTTGCAAAATTCTCAAAAAATTAAGTAAGTTTACATGGTAGGAATGGAATAAGTTCGAGATTTGTAATCCAGCATAACGATTAATTATAATGTTAGTAGTGTGACATCACATAGGAAAACTCTATTTAACTTTGTCTCTACAATATGACTTTTCCATTTAGCTTGACCTTCTAATGGCATTGCCATGTTTTAAAAGAAATTCAAAGGAATTTTCATGTATATGGATGATAACTGGGATGTGGGAACGCAATATGTATGTAAAATCACAGTGAATGCATAGCAGCTAGACGGAACTAGTGTGAAGTCATTGCACGATAATATGCCACGTCCTGTCACATTTATGAACCCCTTGAAATTAATTCAGTCGATGGTATAATTTGATATTGTGCTTTGCAAAACATTATGAAGACATCGACAGTTACAATATAATTCTTAGTGGCGGATTAAGAGCCCTTTTAACTATTGTAGATATTGGGTCAACAAAATGTTCCCAAATCATATTTTGAGCCCGTGTTTTTCTAGTGAACAGTTGCACGTCATTGAAAAAAAAATTGCATATGCAATCAGAATGCTTGCAAAAGTATCGTTCTTTGTTTATAGTTCGTTTCAAAAATAATTGTTTTTATTTGCTTCAACTTTTACAACAGGTAATTCATCGCAGTGAAATAGATTATATATAGCCATATATTCTAAATATTCATGCAACGATATAATGTCTCGATACATTGCTTGACCTCTATTCCAAGGGATTGTTTAATAGCATATTCTGCAGGGTAAGAGTCGGGCGTAAAGTGTAAAGTGTAAAGTGTTTTCCACACAAAACTGAATGCCGCGTGGGTTGTACGAAATCTTTCCGCTTCGTTCTAACGAATTGCAGCCATAACTTCCGAGTTTCGAATCTGTCTTCCCCTGGAAACTCGTGCAATAATAGGTTGTGTTTGTGTGTTGAATTGCAGCCTGCTGCCACACAGAATTTTCCCGATCTTTTTACTCTTTCTTTGGACATTTGAAAGTGAACCTACCGTCGTTTACAGTGACCCGCCATACGTATATCGGAGGTGACACACTCTTGACGTCACATCCGGTGAGATGCTATTTTTTGTACCTTCGGCAAATACGCATTTTAACATTTTTCATAAATAAGTCCTTACGCAGTAATTTTAAACAAATTTGTTACTCTCAAGTCGAAACGTTTCTATAGGCTTGATTTTAGAATGAAAATCCCTACAACGGGAGTATTCCTTTAAAGAAGTACATGTATGCGGAGTAATTATTTCTTAAGTATAACTATAAGAAAGACTATACATTCTTTGTACCGGTGGGAGTCAGGATGATATCAAAATGCCTCTCATAATTGATTATTCAGTTAATTCCTTTTTATCACAAATTTTAAATAGGTCATTTTTTATATTCTTTTATTTTATAAAAAATATCACAATCTAATGATGACTATCTTTGAAAACGAGTTTCGGATGCACTCCCGAGTAGGAATATCACGGTTGGAGCAAAATAATTGCTATTTCAAATTTCATTCGTGAATGCTACTTATCCTAGTGCCCAAGAATAATTGGATTTAACCACAGACACTTGAATCAATAATTAAATCACTTATTAATCGATTTTACACAATATTCAATACTGTTTGTAGGTTTCATCAGTCTCTCTTTTTTATATAGACAGACTGATGAAACCTACTAACAGTATTGAATATTTTGTAAAATCGATTAATAAGTAATTTCATTATTGATTCAAGTGCCTGTGGATTTAACATACAACGCGGCAAGCCGTAGTTTGCAATCTTGGGTATTTAAATGTAATTCATTTGGCATCTAAAAGGTCCATATCTGCTCAGGATTAATAGAATCTGTCATCACTTTTCAGGAGGGAAACTATTTAACAGTCAAACTTTAGGAATTTCTTCATCTTTGTTCATTATGTAAAATAAATGAGACGTGTATTTGTATAAACAACAACTAAATGCTTTAACTTAGTCCGAAATGTTAGACCCAGCACATTAAAACTCTTATGCTTGGGTGTGAAATTTCCGACTAGTTTTGATTATGAATATAAAGCTGTAAGTATTCTTTTTGTGACACGAAGTGTTACTATGTTATCATCGGCGTTCTGGGCGCCGCCATATTGAATTCTTGGGATTGACCCCTTTGCTCATTGATTCCCACTCTAAGGAAATAGGTCCATGGTGATGTGCACTAAATATGCATATATTCGTGAAAAATGGATACTGTTTGTGTGTTAAGAACTACATATTCATCAAATTATTTAGGAAGACATATGGATGGAAAGTTCATACCAAAGCTGAACAAACGTGATGATTATTTTTGAGACTTACTGGCAGGTAACCTATGTTTTCATTCAGTCGTTGATTAATACGCATTGATCGCATATTTTCGGGCCTTTCCGACGGCCCTTGCCAACCTCAGTAACAACATGATTTTGGATGACGATATGCAGAAACATTGATGTTTTAATTGATTTAAGTGGGACAACAGACTGTGTAAGTTAAATGGATTCCTTTCCGTATTGTAAACATTTTACGTAAGCTTCACCAGAGCTAGGTGTTAACGTGACCTACATTTGCAGCCTACGCTTTCCCAAGAGTTACAAGACATGTCGTGCAATGATCTTTCATTTCAAAAATGAAAATATTTTTTTTTAAATATTTATAATTTGTTTCAGATATAATCGTTAAAATAACAATAAAGACATTGCGTGGAGTAAAAAAAATTAAAACGTTTATTTTGTAGATTTTATATAATCTACAACAAATCATTTTATGTACATTGTGATTGTATCTAGTCTCAAGGTTTTAAATTTTCAATAAATTTGTTACTGAAAAATTAAAATGTCTTTTTGTTCCCTGCTTTTGTGAAAGCGATGGGACATTAAATCTCATTCCTCCGTCTGTCAGTCTGTCACAAAAACTTTAACCTGGGCTATAACTTTTGACCCAGTAGGGAAAACTTAACATTCCTTGTGATGAGACCTTCCATTTGAGACCATTACTTTTGACCTTTTAGAATTCTTTGAATTTGCTTGTTTTCTCTTGACATTTATGTATCCTCATGAACACCCTCATCTGATTACAACCCCTCTTAATTACAAACAAGGATTCACCATGCCCTCTGTCTTTGTTCACATCAATACATACTTTTTCCGTTTGAGTCATTTTGGTAACCTGTTTGGGGCACAAGTATCTCAGTTATGGACAGTACAAGTACCAAACTTGCATCAATGAATTATCTTTGGGATACACACTAGAGTACCTGGTTCGGTTGCTTCATGTGACGTTTTTTTTTTTAACTTGAGTGATTTGGTTAACCTCTTGGGGGGGGGGGGGGGTTACTTCAGTTTTCGACAAACTAGTAAAAATAAAAGACTTCTGACTCGGCCGTATGACTTCTGACTCGGTCACCTTGAATTAACAGTGTGTGTGAAAATCCCTAACTTGCACTAATAGTTCATTTTGGGATGCAGACTTGAATGTGTGCTTCGTATAACTATTCCCACTTCAGTTTTGTTTCATTAAAAGAAAATTGATTTAAATAGCTCAATAATGATTCAAGAGTCATTTTGAATTTACGCCGTTATAATTCTAAGAATGAAATTAGTCCTGAATTAATACTATTGATAACACTAATTCCTCTTCATCTTCATATGCGATCCGGGTTCGATTCCCGGATTGAGCCACTATGTTTGAGAGGTTGGTTACCTCCTGCTTCCATGTCGCGATATAACTAAAATTTGTTGAAAGCGACGCAAAACACCAATAAACCAACCAACCAATCATCTTCATACTAGTGTCACTCAGGACCTTCAGTCCTTTGATTTACATTTCTTATGTTCTTTCATTCAATTTTAAATAATTCATCAGCTGATTTACAATATGAAATAATCATCGACTGAGATAGTTTTAATATTATTAAAAATATTATAAAATTGCTAATTTTCACGGTGCACCAGCAATAATTTTCACATTTGTTAGACTCCAAAGAAGTTACTGTTGCTAGACACTAAAAAAATGAAATTATGATATTTCAAGTTAATAAACACTGGAGTCATGTATATATTTCATTTCGTTAGTAAAAGTAAAATAATAAATGTCAATCAATGCATTTAATTATCCAAATTACAAAATTGTTTTTCTATACAATATATATTCGTGTTGTTGATAACCTAATATATCTGATGACTACCCTGTGGTTACCTAATATACCTGATGACTATCATGTGGTAACCTAATATACCTGACGACTATCTTGTGGTAACCTAATATACCTGACGACTATCATGTGGTAACCTAATATACCTGACGACTACCTTGTGGTAACCTAATATACCTGACGACTATCATGTGGTAACCTAATATACCTGACGACTACCTTGTGGTTACCTAATATACCTGACGACTACCTTGTGGTAACCTAATATATCTGACGACTACCTTGTGGTAACCTAATATACCTGACGACTACCTTGTGGTAACCTAATATACCTGACGACTATCATGTGGTAACCTAATATACCTGACGACTATCTTGTGGTAACCTAATATACCTGACGACTATCATGTGGTAACCTAATATACCTGACGACTACCTTGTGGTAACCTAATATACCTGACGACTACCTTGTGGTAACCTAATATACCTGACGACTATCATGTGGTAACCTAATATACCTGACGACTAACTTGTGGTAACCTTATATACCAGACGATTAATTCGTGGTAACCTAGCATTACTGACGATTAACTTTTGGTAACCTAGTATTACTGACGGTTAATTTGTGGAAACCTGGCATTACTGAATATTTACTTGTGGAAACTGATGAAAAACTTTCGAAAGCCTGGCATTACTGACGATTAACTTGAGGTAACATAGAATTACGGACAATTGACTTTTTGAGCATTACTGACGATTAAATTGTGGAAACTTAGCATTACAATACTGACGATTAACTTGTGAAACTTGACATTACGGACGAATATAACTCTTGTTAACCTACATGTAGCATTACTGAATAATTACTTGTGGAAACCTGACACTACTGACGATTAGCGTTTGGAAACTTGGCATTACTGACGATTTTAAAACTTGTGGTAACCTAAATTTTCTGACGATTAACTTGTAGAAACCATTGCATTACTGACAATTAACGGCTGGTAAACTAGCATTACTGACCATTAACTTGTGGAAACTTGGGGGGGGGGAGTTGTGGTAAACGTATTCACATCAAAATGGACAAACGACGGTCAGAAAACATTTTGTTAATTTCTGCATCAAACATGGGTCCTAGTATAAAAGTTTTCTTCTAGATAATTCCCTCCAGTCACTGTTCTTACGAATATAGAGTTTTCGTATTGGTCGGTTTTGGTTATTAGAAAGATCGACTGTTTTTCTTTCCTGGTTGATGATATCTGTTGGTCACGCAATTTGTGTCAAATTGTTTCGCCTTGTTTGTTTTTGTTGCTGAATGTAATCGTGGGGCTTGATTATTAAGATCTGCCCCTCTAATAATTTGTATAACAATATGGTGTTAATTGCCGCTGCGTTTTCATTGATGCTAGGTCAAGGTCATGTAGCACCTTGGTCAAACCTCCTTCTTATCTAAACCTGTAGTATCCAGGGAGATGTGATGAAGCATTATTATTATTATTATTTTTTTTTTTTTTTTGGATACTTTCAAGTTTTTGTGTTGGATGATGTATAACGGTCTCAGATCATAGTACTGTACCCATTGACCTTACTACTGGTATGTAGGCCATTCGTGACATTCTTCTGTGCAGTGTTATAAATTTCGTCTTGCATTGTTCGCTAATTTGTTTTTGTTTATGTTTTTGTTTTGTTTGGGGGGAGGGGTCGGTTTCAAAGGATGTGAGGTTGATAAAGCGTTCTAGATAGTATAAGTTATAAATCAACTAATAATAAGTACAGTGTGATGGTTGCTTTACCCGTACATGTATGGTTGGCTATATGAATCAGTTAATAACCGCAATTATTATAACAGCTTGTATTTAACAATTTATCAGTCCTCATGTCCTAATGTTGCACATGATGTAGGCATATAGTGCTAATGCAAACCAGTTGGCAATAGATCGTGGAGGTCGTCAAGACTCTTGATCAGATATCTAGATCCGTTATTTTGATGAATATACGTCCGTCGTGTGTCCACAATGAATTTATGGTTCCAGCACATTTTGCTACGGATACAACACCGTGACTTCTCCTCGATAACTCTTGAGATCCTCAATCACGAAGATGCCGTCTTGATCTCCCTTGAGTTTTTTCTTACTTGCATATATAGTGGTTTGGTTTTTATTCATTTATCTATTTATTTATTTGGAGGTGGGGGATGGGGGTTGTTTGTTTGTTTTCTTTTCTTTTTTGGTTTTTTGGGGGGTGGGGTGGGGGTAGAGATTCTTCAATTTTAATTGTTTAATTTTTTAAATTAACTGTAAATATAACTATCATATTTAGAAGACTTTTTACATATAGATGGATTGACATTCGGCACTATTTTCACGTAGGACATTTTACTTGAAATTTTAATTTCATGCATCTTGCTTATTTGTATGCTTATATGTGAAGCGCCTTAGAGATTTTATTTGATTAAGACGCTGTGCAAATTTTAGTATTGTATTGTATTGTAAATTTACGTATGATTTGTCCTTTTCAATCCTTTTCGATCAAAAATTTATTGATGATATATCACATGACATTTGTTCTATTTTTACTTCAACTGCAAAAGATACTTTTGGTACGAAAAGGCACATGTACCACTCCCTCAAGTAAACCTATTAAAAACCTTGTGGTAACCTAATATACCTGACGACTATCATGTGGTAACCTAATATACCTGACGACTACCTTGTGGTTACCTAATATACCTGACGACTACCTTGTGGTAACCTAATATATCTGACGACTACCTTGTGGTAACCTAATATACCTGACGACTACCTTGTGGTAACCTAATATACCTGACGACTATCATGTGGTAACCTAATATACCTGACGACTATCTTGTGGTAACCTAATATACCTGACGACTATCATGTGGTAACCTAATATACCTGACGACTACCTTGTGGTAACCTAATATACCTGACGACTATCTTGTGGTAACCTAATATACCTGACGACTACCTTGTGGTAACCTAATATACCTGACGACTATCATGTGGTAACCTAATATACCTGACGACTAACTTGTGGTAACCTTATATACCAGACGATTAATTCGTGGTAACCTAGCATTACTGACGATTAACTTTTGGTAACCTAGTATTACTGACGGTTAATTTGTGGAAACCTGGCATTACTGAATATTTACTTGTGGAAACTGATGAAAAACTTTCGAAAGCCTGGCATTACTGACGATTAACTTGAGGTAACATAGAATTACGGACAATTGACTTTTTGAGCATTACTGACGATTAAATTGTGGAAACTTAGCATTACAATACTGACGATTAACTTGTGAAACTTGACATTACGGACGAATATAACTCTTGTTAACCTACATGTAGCATTACTGAATAATTACTTGTGGAAACCTGACACTACTGACGATTAGCGTTTGGAAACTTGGCATTACTGACGATTTTAAAACTTGTGGTAACCTAAATTTTCTGACGATTAACTTGTAGAACCATTGCATTACTGACAATTAACGGCTGGTAAACTAGCATTACTGACCATTAACTTGTGGAAACTTGGGGGGGGGGGGAGTTGTGGTAAAAGTATTCACATCAAAATGGACAAACGACGGTCAGAAAACATTTTGTTAATTTCTGCATCAAACATGGGTCCTAGTATAAAAGTTTTCTTCTAGATAATTCCCTCCAGTCACTGTTCTTACGAATATAGAGTTTTCGTATTGGTCGGTTTTGGTTATTAGAAAGATCGACTGTTTTTCTTTCCTGGTTGATGATATCTGTTGGTCACGCAATTTGTGTCAAATTGTTTTCGCCTTGTTTGTTTTTTGTTGCTGAATGTAATCGTGGGGCTTGATTATTAAGATCTGCCCCTCTAATAATTTGTATAACAATATGGTGTTAATTGCCGCTGCGTTTTCATTGATGCTAGGTCAAGGTCATGTAGCACCTTGGTCAAACCTCCTTCTTATCTAAAACTGTAGTATCCAGGGAGATGTGATGAAGCATTATTATTATTTGTTTTTTTTTTTTGGATAAGTTTTTGTGTTGGATGATGTATAACGGTCTCAGATCATAGTACTGTACCCATTGACCTTACTACTGGTATGTAGGCCATTCGTGACATTCTTCTGTGCAGTGTTATAAATTTCGTCTTGCATTGTTCGCTAATTTGTTTTTGTTTATGTTTTTGTTTTGTTTGGGGGGAGGGGTCGGTTTCAAAGGATGTGAGGTTGATAAAGCGTTCTAGATAGTATAAGTTATAAATCAACTAATAATAAGTACAGTGTGATGGTTGCTTTACCCGTACATGTATGGTTGGCTATATGAATCAGTTAATAACCGCAATTATTATAACAGCTTGTATTTAACAATTTATCAGTCCTCATGTCCTAATGTTGCACATGATGTAGGCATATAGTGCTAATGCAAACCAGTTGGCAATAGATCGTGGAGGTCGTCAAGACTCTTGATCAGATATCTAGATCCGTTATTTTGATGAATATACGTCCGTCGTGTGTCCACAATGAATTTATGGTTCCAGCACATTTTGCTACGGATACAACACCGTGACTTCTCCTCGATAACTCTTGAGATCCTCAATCACGAAGATGCCGTCTTGATCTCCCTTGAGTTTTTTCTTACTTGCATATATAGTGGTTTGGTTTTTATTCATTTATCTATTTATTTATTTGGAGGTGGGGGATGGGGGTTGTTTGTTTGTTTTTCTTTTTTGGTTTTTTGGGGGGTGGGGTGGGGGTAGAGATTCTTCAATTTTAATTGTTTAATTTTTTAAATTAACTGTAAATATAACTATCATATTTAGAAGACTTTTTACATATAGATGGATTGACATTCGGCACTATTTTCACGTAGGACATTTTACTTGAAATTTTAATTTCATGCATCTTGCTTATTTGTATGCTTATATGTGAAGCGCCTTAGAGATTTTATTTGATTAAGACGCTGTGCAAATTTTAGTATTGTATTGTATTGTAAATTTACGTATGATTTGTCCTTTTCAATCCTTTTCGATCAAAAATTTATTGATGATATATCACATGACATTTGTTCTATTTTTACTTCAACTGCAAAAGATACTTTTGGTACGAAAAGGCACATGTACCACTCCCTCAAGTAAACCTATTAAAAACCTTGGTTTACAAAATACTGCAAATCTGCAAGTCAGAACTATATTTTGGTGGTGATATTTTCAAACTTGGTATGTATGAAAAAGAGAAATAGTATAAACAAAGTCTGAAAAAGTCGATTAGTGCGCACATATGTAAGTTGAAAAATAAATTAAAGTATTTAAAGTCTAAAAATCTTAAAGAATATTGGAAAATAATAAAACCATCTGCACCCCTAAATGATTTATATGAGTTTTTCAAAGACCTCAATGATGAGATGGAAGATCCGATTCTCTCAAACCATATACAGCCAATGGACTCAAATGCCAATACAGCATATAGAAAACACAACAATAATATGTACATGTTACATTAAATACAAGTAATATAACAGGTATACACAGTTACACACACGCACTCACATGTATACACGTGCTCACATACATAAAGATACATAAATATATATACAATATAGAGGTATAAGTGGTAGAGAGTGAGTAGACACATCAAATACTAAGCTTACAGGCAAGATTTACTTCTTATAAACCAAAGGAATTGGTTTAAGTAGACAAAATTGAGTGATCGTCAAATGCCCGACATCACATATTTTGGCACACTTGTTCGTTATGACGTCATAAATAAATGGTCCATCAAACATGAATTTAACTATGACGTCACGATGGAACTACGTAATGGGCGTAGTTAAAGTTGGATCTGGCGATCCCTCAACTGCATTGTAAAATTATCTATTAGATGTTGATATATATAAACCCTTTCAAGTATTCCCATAGAATAAATAGGATAGGCCCAAATTATTCAATTCATTTGGAATATTTACAATCCATGCATCTTTACGTTCGATCATATCACATTAACAAGCCCTGAGGATGCAGTTTGATATAGACTTTAGTTTTAACCAGAATTTAAAGATTTTAATTTTACGTGTAATGGCCAAAGGAAATCTGCCCAATTCGCAATATAATAAATGATAGCAGGTACTCTTTTTCAACCTTGAATGTAAATATTGATATTAATGAATGTATACCCAAACAAGACATATTGTGTGAAGTGTTTAAAACGTAATAAAAGTATGGGTGATGGTTTTATATGGAATGAACATAAATCTACAATTGATGATATGTTACCATTGTACATGTATTTATCATTATTTGATGTTTTATTTGATACAGGTATTGTGGTTAACTGGTATTATAGTACCAATTTACAAAAACAAAGGTGACCCAAAGAATCCTGCTAACTATAGACCTATCACTCTACTTAGTTGTATTGGAAAATTATTTACTTCAATTCTAAACTATAGACTCATCAAATACACTGATTTAGCTGAACTTGTACTTAATAATTATCCAGGATTTCGTAAAAGTTATTCTTGTGCTGACCATGTTTTTACCATTTATGCCTTAATCGAATTATTTAAGAAATAGAATAGAACGCTTTATTGCGCATTTATTTTGAGAAAGCTTTTATTCTGATTGGCGATTAGGACTCTGGAATAAAATTTTGAAAAGTCAGATCAAATGTTTTCCTTGTAAAAGAGGTATACGACTAGGTGAAAACTTGTCAACATTTTTATTCTCTTTATTCTTGAATAACCTTGAATCATTTTAAAAATCAAATAGCATTTCTGGTCTGAAAGAGGTATACGACAAGGTGAAAACTTGTCAACATTTTTATTCTCTTTATTCTTGAATAACCTTGAATCATTTTAAAAATCAAACAGCATTTCTGGTCTGAATTCCATATCACAAAAATATGAGGAAGAATTTGGTGTATACTTAGATTTATTTTTTTTTTATTATATGTAGATGATACTGTTCTAATGTCAGAGTCACAATATGAGTTACAACAACAGCTGAATCTTTTACATTCATACTGTATTGATTGGCATTTAAAGGTCAATGTTGAGAAAAACAAAAGTTTTTCTTTTTGGTAAAGGGAGCAAACCCCAAAACCTGAAATTTTATTATAATGCAAAAGAAATTGAAATTGTTGACAATTTCAAATATCTCGGTGTAGGCTATTTTTAACAAAAACTGGTAATTTCAATTTTCATATTAAACATTTATATGACAAATCTGTTAAAGCAATGCACAGTGTTATTGCAAAGTCAAGAAAACATAATTTATCAATTGAATGCCAGTTAGGTCTTTTTGATAAAATTGTAAAACCAATACTTTTATTTAATTGTGAAGTTTGGGGTTTTTCTAATACATTGCTTGTGGAAAGACTGCACTTGAAATTTTGCAAACATATTTTACAAATTAATAACTGTACACCTATTAAATTGCATGGTATATGGAGAACTTGGCAGATACCCTATATCTATTAACCTTAAAGTTACAATGATTACTTTCTGGGCCAAGACGATATGCTGTAATAAGCTCTCTACTAACTTGTATGCTCTTATGTTGAAAGATCTTCTGCCTTGGTCAAAATATATCAAATCAATTTTAAATGAATGTGGTTTGTCATATATTCTGTTATAGTATTAACTGGCTTAAAATACTCTTTTTAAATCATTATATAATCAATTTATCCAGACATGGAACAGCAACGTTTTTGATTCATCTAAAGGCATCAATTATAGGATATTTAAAACTGATCTTTCATTTGAAAACTATCTATTGAAATTACCTTAGAAAAATGCAAAAATATTGTCAGTTCAGAACAGGGAATTTTAAATTACCAATAGAGACAAGTAGATGGAAAAATATAGACAGAAATGAGAGAAATTGTAATATTTGTAATTTAAATGAAGTAGGTGATGAATTCCACTATCTGTTCAGATGCACAGACACAGATACTTTTAACGCCAGAAAAATTTATGTAAAGAAATATTATTATGTTCTCATTAACGCTTTTAAGTTTAAATCATTGTTTACCAACAAAAGTTGTAAGACTTCAAATAATATTGTTAAATTCATCTCTGTAGTAAAGTAGTAAAACTCAGAGCTTACCCACCTGGTTGAATATTATCACACGCATGTGCTGCTGTTTTTACTATTGTATGTATATATATTGTAATATAATGTTTTCTCTACACTGTAATTTTATATTCAGTTATGAGAATAAATAATTTGTTGTTGTTGTTGGTAAACAGATAGGATGTAAACTATTGATGTCATCTGCCGTAATGCGAGTTACCAGTTTCTCCTTGCCAATATCAGTTGGTCACTATCTCCTCAGTACCGGAGGAGCTTGGGGAGGATGGTGTCATTGTGAAAGTGGAGAGAATTCCCCCTTACAAACTGCTCCAACTCCTCTACCTGACACTGGAGTCCAAACACAAGATTTTTCGGGCTTTGATCTTCTTACTTTAAGCACAGGAATCGGTTGTTTAATTATTTTTTAGGGGAATTCGGCCGAGAACCTTTTTTAAAATAGGAAATAGGCTTTCGACCGAATTCGGCCACGAATACTAATTAAACAGCCGATTCCTTTGCTTTTAAAAGCTGGCAATGTTATCGTCCTGCGCCTTGAACTCCTTTCTTTGTTGATGAAGCTTCTACAATACGGCTCGAGTAGCATCAGAGAATGCAGTTGAAACAGTTTTGAGCTACTGTTAGTGAATTCAGAAAAGCTGGTGAAGTCATATAGCTTATAGTAGAATCTGGGAAAATTCATACAACTTGTCATACTCTAACTCAATCTCCCAGACGTCATATTAGTTGTTGATTTTTTATTATTACGTTGTCGTAAGACGTCACTCATTGACAGTGGCCGATAATTCATATATACACATTGTTCACCGCTCTTATTCAAAGAGGCTTCTAAAATACTTGCAGAAATTTTCGATAATTTTTGTGATGTTAGTACATAATACCCTGATATAAAGTAAATAGCTGACTAACATTTTGCCGTTGCACATCACCGTTTGTTTGTTTGTTTGTTTGATTATTGTTTTACGTCACTCCACGATTATTTCACGTATATGGTGACGGCATCTGCCTGATGCATTGCATACAAATTTAGACCTTTGCAACGGACCCACCCGAAGCAGTGAAGGATCTTTTACGTGCCACGCCTACCGTGACACGGGACCTCGGTTTTTACTGTCTCATCCGAAAGACAGAACACCGGTGTGCCCCGGGCGGGAGTCGAACCCGCGACCTCTCGATCACGAGCCGAGCACCTTATCCACTAGGCCACACCGGCTTCACATCACCGTTACTTAATGCCTTGATTCCATTATTTCATATTAATTCAACAATAAACAACATTTATTCCTCTTATTGCATTTTATTATATATAATTTACAATAATATTTAAATACATGCAATAGCATATATCAATTATAAACAGAATTGTATATACATAAATACTTTTATACCATTATCGAAAACTCTCGGCAACCTTCCCCTTTCTGCATCACAATGTTTACTTTGATAGGAGTTTCCGAAGATCTATGATAAATTATAACCAAGTCAGTAATTATTTATAGCACTCAATCTTATAAATAGCACATTTTTTCTTCATGATGCACTACATAATCTGTAGGTTGTCGTTACTGGAATGTTGAGCAGTTAGGAAAACTTATTATTTAGAGATTTCAGAGATTGACGCAGGGCCTTATTTTAAACTTTTGAGAGACCGACATTATACAGCGAAATACGAATCAAAATATTAAGAGAACACCGATTTTCAGAATCTCGAAGTCCTCGCCTATTAATTAGAATCACTATGGTTAAAAATTGTTGAAAATTGCACTAATGAAAAAAAAAACATATGTATAACTATAGATACGATATACATTTTGAATTTGAAATTACCAAAAAGAATGAAATAAAACATATGTAAAATATAATGGAATGCATATTTTGTGCAGTAAATTAATGTACATGTACATAAAAAAAAACATACTGTATTGTGGTCCTTACCAACAAATCCGTGCGCCTAAAAATTAGAATTATTTTTATATTTCTAAATCTATTGCCAAGAAAACGAAATATTTGTTGCAAGTTAAAATTTGTTAGAAATAACAACAAAATAAAAGTACTGTGACAAATATATCATGTGTTAAAGAAATTAACATAATTCTGTAAAATCATTTTGGAAATGCCATATCTCCCAAAAAAGTCGACAGATATCTTTCATATTTGGTACTAAACCTTTTCATCATAATGATAAATATATTTATAGTGAAATTGTCATTTTAATTTGAATTTTATTTTCTTTTTCTTTTTTTTTTTTTCATTTTTTTTTTTATTTTTCATACTTTTTTTCAAAGAAGTTGGGCGGGGAAGAAATGATCCATATCCATATTCTGCCCTACTGGAAAAAAAATGAAGGACAATAATTCCGATGTATTAAGCAAAGTTATTTTCAGTTTCATTCAAGGTGTTTCGATAATCTAGTAAAGTTTTCATAACGGTGTCTTCAGAAACAAAAATTATCGCGATTTTAGGGTGCACGGGTTTGAAGACCATGAAAGGAATCTGTAACACATGTAATATGATTATGTTGCTGCCAATTTCCCTCCTTGATATGTGGTATCTATATCTCCCCCTCACCAACCTGTGAAATAAATGCAAGAGGGATACTCTTTATATAAGTAAATATTACATTTTATCGACATATTCGGAAAAGGAACAAATTGATTTTATATACTGAATTTTTATGAACATTCAATACAATCTTTTAGATATCTTACCTCTACAAATAGTGTGGAGAATACTTTGCCAGTGACCGACTAATTGTTGATAATGTGGTACATTGATAATGAAATCTTCACTAGGACGGCTAGCAATGTATTTCAATGATGTAACGTCTACGTCAAGGCCGACAGAGACAACATATGTATCCAGTTTGGAATATCTATTCTTTTTTGCCTCCACTAGTGTATTCTTGTTAATATCCACATTATGGTCAATGAAATGAACGATTGTCTTCTGTGCATTTCTCCTGCCTCTGAATGCCATCCGCCGCGATTTCTTTAATACTTCACTGTGATCGGGAATGCGCACAGTTCCGAGCTTTTGCATGAACCTGCTTGTAGTTTCAAAATTTCGCTGAAACCGTCCGAAGTTAATATTTCTGCCATTAGATATGGCTATTTTGATATTATCATTTTTAGAGTCAAATGCAGACACTAAAGCCTCGATTAGATGAATGATTTTCTGAGAATGGCGGGCTCCAATGCTAACATCATCAACAGAAAATATGACATCTACTGGTCGTCTGGCAACACACTTTGGACTCTTCGATGGTGTTTGAGAAGGGTGGATTTGTACTGAAAATAGAAAAAGGGAGACCCAATCACGTCATAGGCCAAAAAGGAAGATAAGAGATAAAGAACAGTAATAAAAGTTCCGCTACACATCACGGTGTCACTTTAGGATGCTTATTTTACATATGCTCAAGTGATAAGGTTAACCAGCAATCCTGCCCTATCTTCCCATTTGTGCATGTGCTATAAAATTTACACAAAACTGACTAGGTAAAATTTCTTTGCACAAAATAAATTCAAGAAAGTATCCTAGTCAATATAGCAATGTAGAGAGTCTATAAAAGTATCTTCAGTAATTGTACATAAAGAAATAATTAAAGTGAAGATTGCTTCAATAGGTTTAATCTAGTATATTCCCAAATGAATATTTCGTTAGTATCTTGTATGTTTGACATTATTTATACTTACCATTACAAAAGTGGACATCAAGAATATCCGACAAAGATCGTACTATTCCGCGATCTTGTATGTCAAAAAAGAAATTACTAGCTGGCGAGGAGGCAATTTTCAACAAATCCTTCTTCTTAGAAATATGCCCAATTTTTACCAAATAGATATACACTCCTCTGCTGGTCATTAAGTTTATTGCTTCGGAAATACTTTTGTCAATCATGTCTGAATCTCCTCCTATGAACAAGATTGCAATATGACCAACACCTTGACGAGAGTTTTCGTGTGTAAATGCAACATTTGCCATGTACCTTATCGTAGACAGTATATTTCGCTTGCCCATTATCATTGGTACATATCTCATTCTTTTCTGTACATGTTCTTTACTTGATGACACAAATGGCAAAACAGTACGGACCTTGCCACCAAAAGACACGGCACTAACACGGGTGTTTTCGTGTTTAAAGTAAAACAAGTTGAGTAATTCTGAAGCATAAGTTTGTTGTTGCGATAATTGTGCCGGTGATACGTCTAATGAAGTGTCAAAACAGACGAGAATGTCAGCTGGTTTATTTTTGCAACCTAAAAGAAAAATGAAAACAGTGAATAAGACATAAGTAAATTGTGTATAAGCATAAACAGATTTGATGACCCATATATTTTTGTTGGGATATGCTAGAACTTTTAATATCAATACATATGCCTTACTTGACAGTAGATGAGTCAGCGGCGGATTTAAAGGGGGATCGGGCCCTCCTTTTGGCCACATATTTACTGGTAAAAATCCAGATTTTGCACCAAAAATGGCTAAGTAGTTTGGCTAATACACATGTGCCCCCCCTTTTTTCTTTTCGGAAATCCTGGATCCGCCACTGTAAGTCTCTTTAATAAATTTCATTATCATGTTTTATTTTCATTGTACATATCTGATACACGTACCTTGTGGAAAAGAACTTGACTTTAATACTCCTGCATGTTGATTTGCCCAGTTGTGAGGATCTACTTGCATTCTCCCGAAGTCATGACCGATCCCTGTCAATGGAGTAACACTTATATAAGAATATTATCAATTTACTCAATCGTATTATTTAGTTTTTAAACATTTTTACAATAATTTTAGCGTCTCAGTTCACGCAGTTTGTCGTATTTGTAAATTGTTTTACATTCTTCATAAGTGTATCATTTGACTACTTACGTGTTGTTGGTTTACTGTAACATCTTATACTCTGAAACAGAATATAACATTTTAATTACATATAACTGTAAATGTAATCAAACACAATACGATCTTGTACTAAAAAAAATTGTATCTTTACAATAAAAGGTAATAACAGATGTAAGAAACAGGCATTTAGTTCAGGCGATGTTCACTTACCACAAGAGCAATACATCCGATAAAGACATACACGTGGAATAAATGCATATTGTCGTGTAGTAGTAGTAGTAGTAGTTGTTGTTTTCGTCGTCTAGTTGTAGACAATAAGAGGGTTCTTGTGGTGCCTTCAGCTGTTTTAAAGTGTATACTTTACTCTTGTGTTAAAGCTCATTTATATAGTATTCTGAATGTAGGTTTATTACTTGCATTGGAGTGGGCGCCCGTTGGTGACACTTTGATGTAACGCTCTCTTTGGGATTTTCCGGAAGCATTTACTGAAGTACGTAGTAAAGCTGCATCTATATTTGGGAAAGGGAATGTTGATCACACACTAAACTATGAATGAAATGAGCGTTCCCTGTGGGAAGCATATGTTCGTAATCATATTTCCGCTTAGCCGTGAATCTGCTAGGAAGTATTTTTAACTTTGACTCAGATTTAACATGCTTTTATTCCTGGGAAGAGCAATCCCAGATGTTTGAAACTATTTAAAGTACTGCTGAGTAGTTATCACGTAACAATGGAATTCATAGAATGCATGAGTCGAAATATGTTAGAAAATGCGAAAAGTAAACACGATAATAATTCAAATATGTTGGCATGTCGCTAAAAATAAACATTTTAAACGTAAAATATATCATAATGACCTAGATTAAAAGAATATCTTTAAAATAAATGACACATTTTCATATATAGGTTCTATATGTATGCCATTGTAATGTTGATCAGCAATAGGTTTAAAGTGCTCGGAATAATAATTTATCTATCAATAGGATTTACAAAGGGACAACGGTATACAGAGTACAAAAGGGGGCGAGGCGAATTAATTAATGGTATTAATGTAATCGTCCATGAATAGAGTGCCATTTTCTATTTACTTGTAAAAGGTGCGATAGATCATTGAACAAAAATATTGTGCATGATGGAAAAAAGGTGTCATTACAAATCCACGAAATTGCCGCACTTTATCATATTCACAATATATAAAGATATATGATGTGGACAAATTTAAGATGATTACTTTCTTAAAACTTCAGTGTTTTTATTTGTATTATTATTATTATTATTATCATCATTTTATTTTATTTTTATTTATCTATCTCTTTTTTTATTGTGTTTTCCCTTTATCAACCCTATCGGGTTAATTTTAAACTTACTCACGTTCCATTCTTATAGTATTGTGGGCTATAAGTTCATTGAGACAATTTATTCACGTAAATAAATTTTATCCCCTATTCATTTCTCAGTCAACGACCCCCCCCCCCCCCCCCACACACACACACACACACACCTACACACATACGCCCACACGCACACCTGCACGAGCAAGCGCATGGGACTGCATGGGACTTGGTCAAATCATATGGAAATCTTGACTGAGAGATAAAGACAATCAGAGCTGCTATCTCTTCCAAACAGTTATTCAAATAAAAGATGCGATATTTTAGAGATTTGTTACTTGTAAATCGTGATTGGGGACGCGGTAGTGCAGAAATAGGAATATGTGTACATATGTGTATATCTATAACGGGAATGGGTACTTGATTTTTTTTCTGAGATTTGTGTCATCAATAATGCTAGTTCTTTGCTTTTAGGTTTTATAATCCGGTTTTAAAATTGTTCCACAACAGTAGATTCCTCCACTTAATTGACTATGATGCGTTTCCGTATAATGATTGACATGAATTCTCTGAATTAGCGCCATCATAAAACTAGATTTAAAATATCATAACACTGATAGTACAGATAGACGGGCCATTTACCAATATTGGCCGTTTGTTTATTGCAGGAGAACATAAAGTTTCTGCCATTTTACAACTGACTTTATTGTACATATCACTTTATCTATGGCAGAATATAAGGCTTTCTGAGTGATTTGTGCAAAACAGTATCGCATAACCCATCAATCTGCAAACAAAACCTTCTGGACAGTATATAGAAAGAACTAGTCCATATCCTGAAGTATTGTAATGAGCACACGTCCATTAGCGGAATTCCGTTATTTACAGCAGACCCAATCTAAACTAGCATTCAACACTAATTCACCATTACATTTTGATACATATCACTACGTATTTAGGGGCCTACAAAATGGGAAGAAAGAGACTATCATAATTTCACGTATTTAAATACAAAGTGATGAGAAACACTCATTGTCCACAAATTTTCGGCCACTTGAGCTTATCAAGTGGAAACAAAAAATAAGAAAATCTCTAACTTTAGTGAGCATCTCCTGGTTAAATCAGCACAGCGCTTTAAATAAAAGCCAAATGGCCGAAAACATTGTAGAAACCGAGTGTTTCCTTTTAAAATATACATGTAATTCACACTTCTCTTGGGTGAATTTCTTATTATTTCTTGTATAAAACGACGATTTAAAGTCCGAAAAGTAAATATATAACATATTTTTACTTAAACTGACGTTTTCCTGTAAGGAAATTCACAAGCGTGACCTAGATTTAGTCATTGCAATGGGATTTCCTCACTGTAGATCACGTAAACAAACACATTTTCAAATGTACGTAAATTATGCGCATGGATATTTTGTTACAGTATTTCCATGAAATATATAATAACTTACACGAGTTCGTAAATGAATATGTACTATGTGTATTTCCACAATATTATATTATATTATATTATAACTTAGGTATCATGGATAAGTATTACTTAGGAATTATAGGTACTATATAACATAGGTACCATAGGTACAGTTACATCCGTACGGGTAACTTAATTATCATAGGTACTGGTATCATGTTCGATAGGTACGGGTACGGTAGGTACGGGTACCATACGCACCTAAGGTACGGATAACATAAGTGCGAGTAACATAGGTACCATAGGTTCGTGTATCATAGGTTTCCTAAGTACGGTTAACATAGGAACCATAAGTACGTGTAACATAAGAACTCTAGGTTCTTCATCTTCTACAATATAGTACTGATCCACTCCACTGTTATTACTAGTTTCTTTTAAGTTTTTAATGTTAAACTGAGGCGTCTTCTGCAAATTATGTCAGGGTTTTAGTATTAGTAATACTTAATCATTGAACTTAATGAGAATGAAAAGGTTTTTGAAATTTGCAAGATGGACTATTACATATTAGTCGACCCGTTTCAAGAAATATATAATGTGAGAAAAGATGTTTAAAAAAAGGTTTTAATTGCAGTGTGATTTCAGTAATAACGACGTCTTTATACATAAAACTTTCTGATGAAGAGTTCATTTCAGACACGATTGTTTATACATAAAACTGTCTGAAGAAGAGTTCATTTCAAACACGATTGTATATACATAAAACTGTCTGAAGAAGAGTTCATTTCAAACACGATTGTATATACATAAAACTTTCTGATGAAGAGTTCATTTCATACACGATTGTATATACATAAAACTTTCTGATGAAGAGTTCATTTCAAACACGATTGTATATACATAAAACTTTCTGATGAAGAGTTCATTTCATACACGATTGTATATACATAAAACATTCTGATGAAGAGTTCATTTCATACACGATTGTATATACATAAAACTTTCTGATGAAGAGTTCATTTCAGACACAATTGTTTATACATAAAACTGTCTGAAGAAGAGTTCATTTCAAACACGATTGTATATACATAAAACTTTCTGATTAAGAGTTCATTTCATACACGATTGTATATACATAAAACTTTCTGATGAAGAGTTCATTTCAAACACGATTGTATATACATAAAACTTTCTGATGAAGAGTTCATTTCATACACGATTGTATATACATAAAACATTCTGATGAAGAGTTCATTTCATACACGATTGTATATACATAAAACATTCTGATGAAGAGTTCATTTCATACACTATTGTATATACATAAAACTGTCTGAAGAAGAGTTCATTTCAAACACGATTGTATATACATAAAACTTTTTGATGAAGAGTTTATTTCAAACACGATTGTATATACATAAAACTTTCTGATGAAGAGTTCATTTCATACACGATTGTATTTACATAAAACTTTCTGATGAAGAGTTCATTTCATACACGATTGTATATACATAAAACTTTCTGATGAAGAGTTTATTTCAAACACGATTGTATATACATAAAACTTTCTGATGAAGAGTTCATTTCAAACACGATTGTATTTACATAAAACTTTCTGATGAAGAGTTCATTTCATACACGATTGTATATACATAAAACTTTCTGATGAAGAGTTCATTTCATACACGATTGTATATAAAATAAAACTTTCTGATGAAGAGTTCATTTCATACACGATTGTATCTACATAAAACTTTCTGATGAAGAGTTCATTTCATACACGATTGTATATACATA
The DNA here is from genome assembly GCA_035048485.1 of Pteria penguin. Taxonomy (NCBI): domain Eukaryota; kingdom Metazoa; phylum Mollusca; class Bivalvia; order Pterioida; family Pteriidae; genus Pteria; species Pteria penguin. The sequence goes on from CM068581.1 coordinate 23,148,712, forward strand.
AAACTTTCTGATGAAGAGTTCATTTCAAACACGATTGTATATACATAAAACTTTCTGATGAAGAGTTCATTTCATACACGATTGTATATACATAAAACTTTCTGATGAAGAGTTCATTTCAAACACGATTGTATATACATAAAACTTTCTGATGAAGAGTTCATTTCATACACGATTGTATATACATAAAACTTTCTGATGAAAAGTTCATTTCAGACACGATTGTTTATAAACATCAATAAACCTCTCTTTTAAAGTGGCAATAAAATGTTTCTCTTTGAGATTTTCATAATTTTATCCATCATTGAAACCCATTTCTGATCAAACATAATATTCATTTGCGATCCCCCTTTTGCTTTTGTTTGTTTGTGTTTTTGTTTTGCTTTGCTTTCCTTTGGTGGGTTTTTTTTTGGGGGGGGGGGATGTTTTGTTTTGTTTTTGTTTGTTTTGTTTTGTTTTTTTTTTTGGGGGGGTTTGTTTTTTTTTTGGGGGGGGGGTTTGTTATTTGGGGGGGGGGGGGGTTGTTTATATCTAGATTCATCGCTTAAATATATATGTACAAGTTAGAGTGAACAAGTTTTAGCCAATATTTTGTTATTTTTAATTTCCTAAACTAAAAATGTGGTAATCTTCCAAGTTCATAATAAATCATGACGTTTACAATGATATAGATATTTTAGGGCCTTAAGAAGAATGGACGGCGCCATTGTAAAAATGGGGTGTTAAAAATTGAAATCTATCTCGCTTGGACACTAACTAACCAATTCGTGTCATTTTACAGAATGTTATCTATATACATGTTTGGAAAGCTTCATTTCCCAAAACTTTTGAGATTGAATTCGATGTAGATTTTGCAATAGACCAGTGTGCACATAATGCACCTGGCTGCACAGCCACAGGCATATGCGTGCAATGCATTTTGGAAAGAGGTATCTCAATCGTCAGTTTAATGATATATCTACAAACGATTGTCCTTCGATTTTGAAAGAATTGTCACATATAGCAGAATTTCAATTTTTTCAACCCATGTAAAATGGCGATTTACAATTCACATCGTTAGGGGTGGATCATAAGAAATTTCAATAAATAATTAACGAATTATAGAGTTATGGTTGACAATATTATAATATACTATGAATATTGACATAAGAAGTAAAACATACATAGAAAAATTAATTTACTATATTCGTGTGTCGTGATTATTACTGTTTATACCGCGGTCCGCCCCTCATGTTAACACATGCACAGAGGCGTCCATCTTTATACACGAATATTCGATGACCACCAGCTTATAAAATTCTAATTTGTGAGTGTTCGATTACGAATTTGAAAAATCCAACGACAATGCTTCATAGACGTATAATCAAACTAACGATTTAGATATATCATAACAAAATTTCTTGTATGCATAAAGCTGCAGCTGTGCAGTTCGATGTACAATTTACAAACTGCTCACTTGTCAATTCAATATATTCATTATTTTTGAAAATTTGGGGAATTAAATATATTGGGGTATAGAAACTGGTGTGCAAAATTGCGAAAATTGAATGACAGGCATCAAAGCAGGATAGATTTCAACCTCGAGCACCCCATTTTCATCGCAAATTTAAATGGCTCATGTCCAATCCCCTTAAACACTTATAAAATTGTAAATAATCTACACATTTTCTTTCTGGAGTACATTCTGTTGCCCACATTGTAAATACAAGACTGTTGTTTTACGCTTTATGACACTTTCCATTGCAATACAATAGTAAGTAGGTAACCCTAAGTAACAAAATTCATCAACTTGTCTTTTTTTAACCATAAAAGCATCTTTCATTTGGTTTTAAACATTTACGTCCCCCAAAACACCGTTCGTCCAGTGTTTTATGTTTTTGTTTTGTTTTGTTTTCTCTTCTTTCTATTTGTTTGTTTTAAAAACGCATTAACAGTTCATGGCTAATCTTTGGCGGGCATAAATAATGAATCTCATATATCGTGAAACCGAGCAATGAAGTCAGAGATAATAACAAATATCTTGTACATAAAATACACGCACATCAATATAACGAGAGATAACTCTTGCAACTCTGTTGGAATACATCGATGTGTAAAAATCGAAGAAAGTAAGCGCGAAATATTTTCCATTTGAAAATTGCTCTCTCTCTCTCTCTCTCTCTCTCTCTCTCTCTCTCTCTCTCTCTCTTTGTGCATGTGTGTGTGTGTAAAACACTCACACGGTTTGCACAAAAATATGAAATGTCATTCAAAACAAGTCTATATTGATATCACTGTATAACGATTTGATATCTGAATAAATATTTAAAACCTTTTCAATCTAAAATTCAGGATTTTGTTCCACATTTTTCTTTTTGTAATCAACAAAACAAAAATATTCACGGAATTTTATCTTTAAACATTTATTTATTATTGCAGCTTGGACTGGTTGGTTTGTTAATAAGTGTTTTACGATGCTTTCAACAATTTTTCAGTTATATCGCGACATGGAAACAGGAGGTAACCAACCTCGTAAACATAGTGGCGCAACCCGAGAATCGATTCGAACCCGGATCGTCGGCGCCTCAAGCCAAGTGCTTAACCACTACGCCAAGCCTTCCCCTTTGCAGCTTAGGCAAAATAGCATTAAGGAGGATGGACGGCTCTATTGTGAAAATGGGGTGTTAAAATTGAAATCTATCTCGCTTGGACATTAAATAACAACTCGTATCATTTTACTGAACGTTATCTATATATGAAAAGCTTCATTTCCCCCAAATTTTGAGATTGAATTCCATGTAGATTTTGCAGTAGATCATTGTGCACATAATGCACCTGGCTGCACAGCCACAGGCATGTGCATGCAATGCATTTTGGAAAGAGGTATCTCTATCGTCAGTTTGATGGTATATCTACAAACGAATGTCCTTTGATCTGGAAAGAATTGTCACATATAGCAGAATTTTAATTTTTTCAACCCATGTAAAATGGCGATTTACAATTCACATCGTTAGGGGTGGATCATAAGAAATTTCAATAAATGATTAACGGATTATAGAGTTATGGTTGACAATATTATAATATACTATGAATATTGACATAAGAAGTAAAACATACATAGAAAAATTAATTTATTATATTCGTGTGTTAACACATGCACAGAGGCGTCCATCTTTATACACGAATAATCGACGATCCCCAGCTTATAAATTTCTAATTTGTGAGTGTTCGATTAAGAATTTGAAGATCCAACGACAATGGTTCATAGATGTATAATCAAACTAACGATTCAGATATATCATTACAAAATTTCTTGTATGCACAAAGCTGCAGCTGGTCAGTTCGGTGCACAATTTACAAACTGCTCACTTGTCAATTCAATATTCATTATTTTTGAAAATTTGGGGAATTAAATATATTGGGGTATAGAAACTGGTGTGCAAAAATTGTGAAAATTGAATGACAGGCATCAAAGCAGGATAGATTTCAACTTCGAGCACCCCATTTTCATCGCAAATTTAAATGTCGCGTGTCCAGTCCCCTTAACCTTACCATAAGCATCCGTGCAAGTGATTAAGAAGTAACGCAGAATAATTAATGATTCTCTCAGCTTACTTATTGTTAAATTGTTATACGATATATGGACTTGTATTACTGGTTAACATGAATATGAAGAAGCATTTTAAAGCATTGCTTGAGGTTAGATGTCTTCAGTTTTCTCTTTTAGGTGAGTTGATAACATGAAGTTGAGTTCTTATGAACTTACAGGCTCATATTAAGGCAGATAACACATACAACAAGATTTGTCAGAAGACAACAAAGCTTGTCGGTGGCAACCAAATCTTAATAGCAAAAAAAAAAAAAAAATTTTGTAAGTAGGTAGGTCTGTCTTTAAGGTCATAGTCAAAACGTAGTCAACGACGACGTTGGGGCTTTGGCAATAGCTCTCCGGACATTCGTCCCAGCGAGCTCAAAATGGGGAAGTGCTCGCTCGTATACAATAATTATGAAGTCTTAAAGAAAAATAAATGTTTATTGCTTCTCAATAAACATTGAATAAATCAAGAAAATAATACAAAAATGTGTAAATAATATTAAATAAGAGTTTACTTTTACTAATATAACTTACAAAATGCTACAAAACTCTTAAAAACTTGTAATGGTGTAAAATAAACTGAGAGAGAAATGCCTCCAAAGGGGATGAGGGGTGGGGAGAGTTTGTTGAACCGCTATCCTTCAGCATATTAAAACTGACCTGTGTCCAACCCCCCCCCCCCCCCCCCCCCCCCCCCCCGAAAATCCTCAAAATGAAGAAATTAATTTTTTCATGACACTCTCAGATAACTCATAAGATAGATATCTTATGATAAAAATTGGTATACATGTATATTTTTTTTTGTCTCTCTATATTGAATACATCAAGAAAACGGCACAGAAATGTGTAGAAATGACTAAGTAGAAAAACAAACAAAAACAACAACAAAAATAAAACAAAACGGAAAAGCATCAAAATTTGATTTTAGAATCGAATAAAAACAACACTTCTTTTAAAACACATCTTTTTACATTACCCTGGTATATTCAGTTTGCCAATCTATGCAGTCCATATAAAGAAGAAGTTTGTTAAAGTTGAAAACCATCAGGGGCCTACCGGTATGTTGCACTTCCTGGGTCCAGCCTATGATCTGATTGAAAAACAGAAATATTTCTTGAAAACATTCAGTTTTCCTTATCTTCCAAGTTTTGTCATCATAGGAGAGAAAAAAGGAGAGAAGAAGAATAAGAAGAAGGAGAGGAAGTGATTTCGGAACGGAATAAAAAACAAGATGACTTCTAAAGACATTCTTCTAGATTACCCTTATTCATACATTTTGTCAATCAATTTTTGCAGCCGGTTTGAAGAAATAAAGAAGGGATTTACAATATTTTACGATAAAGGAATTGTTAATATTGGGGAGGGGAATGTTTTTCTTTGGGATGGTTTCAAAATGCTTATAACCTTTAATTTCCATTTACAGCATTTTTGTGAGTGTTGAAAATGCAGTCCAAGCTAGGCGGCCAATAATATCTGGCATTCCCTCAACATGAAAAACTGTTGGTCCTGGACTGAAGAACTTCTTTTATTAATATTTTTGTGGCAATTAAAAGACCACCAAAACCGTAAATAACTTTTAAATTTGCAATAAATGTACAACGAACATAGAAAAGGTGTATCAAAAAGAAAATATTCAATAGAAAAGTAAAAATAATTTATCTTTTATTAAGAAAAACAAAGAAATTCCGACGGTAAACCATATCTCATAGTTCATGGAATAACGGGAGAATATCGTGTAGAGTGTAATATTCAGAAAAATGGAACCCCAATAAAATTTTGATGAGACCAGGTGCCCGGGAGGATTAAGCTTCTCCTGGTTGAATGCAACACCCGTCACAAAGTCCTGCAACAACTTTTCAAGTCGAAGAAGTAAATACATAAATATACACGTATGAACACACAAAAGTGTCCAAGCTTATTTGGTTTCAATACAGAATTATACAACGCATTATTGCCGCAAATAAGCTATAATTTCGAATGAAAATTTTGTAAAAGATATCAAGAAACGCAGACTTTTATTAGCGAGCCAGGACGAATGTCGACGTCGGGTGCGTAGACAAAAACTGTAACCTGGGCTATAATTTTTGAACCAAAAGGTGTAGAGCCTTGAAACGACACACATGAATACATTGTGGTAGGAGTTTTCATTTGAGGCCATGACCATTAACCTTGTAAACTTGACCTTGGAGTTTGACCTACTTTTCAAAAACTTTAAACTTTGTTCTAATTTTTGAACCAAGAGGAGTAGGGCTTTGAAACTTCACACATGGGTTGCATACCTTGTTGAAGGCCTTTTCATTTAGGACCTTAACCTTTGACGTTGTGACCTCGACCTTAAAGTTCGACCTTTTTTTTCAAAAACTTTAACATTGGCTATAACTTTTAAACCAAGAGGGCTTTGGCTTTGAAATTCCACACATGGATATCTTGTGGAAGACCCTTTCATTTGTGATTATGATCTTTGACCTTGACCTTGAGCTTGGAGTTTGACTTACTATTTAAAAGCTAAAACTTAGCTATAACTTTTGAACCAAAAGGGATAGGGCTTTGAAACTTCACTCAAGGACACCTTGTGAAAGGCCCTTTCATTTGGGACCATGACCTTCGACCTACAATATTTGAACTGAGAGTTGTAGGGCATTGAAACTTCAGACATGGAATCTTGTGACAAGAATTTTTTAATACATTGTTATATACTTATCATATGCCTGTTGTAATTTTAAAATATGCATGTACTGAATGATAATGAAATGATGTAAGATTGTCGCAATTGCATTAGTGTATGAAAGTGACTTACATGTAATGTATATCTGTATTGTGTATGTATAAGTTGTCTGTATAAGTTGTATTGTCTTGTGTCAGAACGTCACGGAATCTTGCACGATAATCACCATATCTATAATCTAAGGTTAAAATTTACTTAAATAATAGGTTGCATTTGTGTGCACTAGTGCTAAATATTACTGATGTAATATGGGGGACAACTATAAAAGGAAGCCACTATATACATTTTGTAACACCGACTCATCCTGGGGCCGGACCACCTGGTGCTTGCCGCCTCCTCAGACGTGTCTGGTCTTTCTGAGTAAAAAAAACCAAAATTTAGTTTTACCACATCTACCCTTTCATTATAGATGTTTTGTTGTAGCAGGAAAGGATAAAGTCTCAAAATATTTATACAATATGCTCATAAATAAAACAATCATACCTACTGCTTTCTTAAAGTGGAATTCGATAATACCTTTGGATAAAAATTATTTATCTGATGAAGTTTTCAAAATATGTTTTTATACTACAAGAGATTCATCTCTACAATGGTTACAATTTAGAATACTACATAGAATCATTCCTGTTGGATATTACTTAAAGAAAATTCATATAAAAATGTCAGACACTTGTTTCCTTTGTAATATTAATTCAGAAACAATAGAGCATCTATTCTATGAATGTTCTAGGATAAATACTCTGTGGGAAAACCTAGTTGAATTCATAAATAGCAATTGTAATTGCAACTTATCTCTCTCTTTGCTAGATATCATTTTTGGAAAGAGAAAATATTTTGAAAATGTAGCTATAAATTTAATTATTTTATGGACAAAGCAATATATTTTTTTGTGTTCCAAATTAGATAAAAATCCCATAATTTCAGCTCTTAAAACAACTTTGGTACTGAAATATCAAACTGAAAAATGCTTATCATACAGAAGAAATGAAAACAATAAATTTAGAGATGTCTGGAAATTATATGGAAAGGCGTTTGAAAGTAAATAATTTTCTGTTAAAATTATAAGATGATTTTTCTTCTGTCATATAACATTCATCTGCATTTATCCAGATATACTTGAGTACCTTGACATTAATATAATTTTACTGTGAATTAATGCTTCAATTTACTGTTTGAATATCCCACCATTTACAAGTATAACACCAAGTTTTGTGTTATTTTCTAATAATTTTACATTCCTTAGTTTATAATTATTATTACCATATACATGTACTTCTGGACTAATAGTTATTGTAGATATATGAGTTATTGTTTGTGTCAATGAATGTGAATATATATATATATATATATATATATATATATATATATAATACATGTATGTATATGTAATTGTATGGGTATGTATGTGTATGTATATATGTGTATGTGTGTATGTATATCTAAGTGTATGGGTATGTATGTGTAAGTATGTAAAAGTGTATGTGTGTATATATAAAAATTTATAATAATATTTTTTCAAATAGGTATGGTTAAATATGTATATAATCTACGAAAATTGTGGAAATTTGTAAAATTGGTAAACGAATGTGATGTGGGTATAAATGTGCATACAAATGTGCATGAAAGTTAAAGTTAGACCTATTAAAAAGCATAGTATGATCTTAATTTACAAAACCCATGGTATTCTATATGGAATTGAGTATCTGTTCTGTGTGTGTTAATGTTTTATGTTGAATGTGTTACAATAAAAAAAAAAAAAAAAAAAAAAAAAAAAAAAAAAAAAAACCAAAATCATGCATGTAAAAATCCATAACAATATTTGAGGTGAGTTTTGTGGTCGTGTTTGTGATTATACAATTTAGAAAGATCGTCTAATTAGGTAAATTTTCGATGTTCGCCCGCTTAACTGAAGATCTTGACCGAGTTTGTACGAATAGTACCTCTTAAACGTGGGACGAATTAACTCTAGGACGACTTGACATTAAAATGACGTCATATTTATAAAAAAAAAAATGGCTGACATGGGGAAGTGTTCGTTCGTATACGAATATCATAAACATCCCAAATTTTCTATAAAGATGTAAACCAAATCTTTAGTGAGAACTTATCTACGGAGAGTTTTGGACATACATAATTTTTACTAAAGTGTCATGGATGCATTAAAGTTGACAACACAAGAACAAATATACTATGGAGAACTTTTCCAAAGTTGTGATTCCGATGGGAGTGGTAAAGTAACTGGTCCAAAAGCATCCGAATTATTTTTGACTTCGGGTTTAGATCCAGCATTGCTGCTGCAGGTAATATTATTATAATATTATGCATTAAGAAAATGATAATACTTACGGTAAATGAGATGGCAAGTGACATGATTTAAGAGATTTGATGTTTGTTTACTGAAGCCTGAGTGGAGCCTGGAGGAGACTCGTGTGGGCTATGCAGTGGAAGAGAGTATGATAGATTATTCTTATCCTGTATTTCAGGGCACCTATTTATTTGAGTAGTGCTGCTGTTGAATTTGCTAAGTAAACATTTATTCTATCTATGTCACTTGTTTCCAACTTTTAAATATTAGACTTCAGAGCAAGTTCTTCTTCTTCTTCTTCTTCCAATACGAAGTTGTAGGGTGTCCAATATTTTCCCTCAGGAGCACAATCCATTCCAAAGTGTTGGTGCACACAACTTAGCCCATATTTACTTCACAGTCACAAAAACAGAATTTGGTCACTTTTGGTGCTTCATTTGTCAACACGTGTATATTTACACTGATATTGCCTTTTTCCATTACATGCTGACTGTATTGTATCTTATCTTTTGATTTTATGCAAGTGACATATGTATATGTACATGTATACACATGTATGTACTGTGATGGACGGAAGCAACCCAGATAGCTCAATGATGAAAGCATCGGGCTTGATTGCAGAAGGTTCTGGGTTTGTTTCTTGGATCCGGCCACATCTTTTTTCTCCTGTGGGTTACATTTGGTGCTGTGGCCAGCTCTCATGAGTTGCATGTTTTGTACTGTAAGGGATACGATCTTTGGGTTGTTGTGTGTTTCGGTTTCCAGGATTGGAAACCTTTGGCAAGGAAGATGTGTGACGGACAGGTATCAGCTGGGATAGCTCAATGGTGAGAGCGATCAGTGTTTTCAAATTGATAGCAGAAGGTTCTCGGTTTGATTCATGGGCCAGGCTACATCTTTTTCTCCTGACATTACATTTATAGCACCCTTCCTCAAGACTTGCAGTTTACGAAATGCTATCTGGTGATGTCAAAATTGTGAAGAAAATTGACTTTCTCATTTTCTGTAGAATGACCAGTTGGTCACCCCTGAGATGGTTCAGTCATATCAGTGATATCACATTGAATTTCCAGTTTTACAACTAGAGTTAAACTATGTGTATGGCTATTACATGTATGAAGGGATTTCCAGAAGTGATGTATTCTGTTTTCTTATCTTAAATATTCCTTAGCATTTTTATTGGTTGGTTGTAAAACTTTGATACTATGTACCAAGCAGGTGCTAGTACCAACACATAATGGCTTCTTTACCCTTTGTAACATTAACCAGACAAAGACAAGAATATATAGTAATACAGGTCAATGCTATGGTAAATCACCTGAAAGGCAACAAAATGATATGACATGGCTAGAAATTATTTATATTTCTTCTACATTGTACATGTACATGTACTAAAATGATTTGTGATGAATAATACTAAATGGTAAATATTGTAATATATTTTTAGATAATAAATCAAGATGTAAATTTGCTCTATTAATATCATTATAACAATCAATATTGATATTTTATAAATACTGTAGTGTAGTTTAAAGAACCTCTTCAGTAATCCAGATGAAGTGTTCACATGGGGGTGTGGTTTTCTAATAAATGAAACCTGGATTTTTGGATGGTGCCAGTACATTGTTCATGGTACCAGTATCATATTGAAACAAAATTAGTACCAATTACTGAATTAGCACACCCTGCTGCTACAAATATCCCATCTGATATTTTGTCAATCAATGTATGATTGAAATATTGCTCTTTTTCACTTACAGATTTCGGAATTATGTGGTGCTAAGAGACTGGGGCATTTTGGAAGAAGTCAATTTTATATTGCTCTCAAACTAATTGCAGCAGTTCAGTGTGGATTACCACCTAAGCTAGACAGCATTAATGCTGGTAAGTATAACAATTATAGTTGTATGATTAAAATCACATCTTTCAACTGTTCTTGTTCCTTGGCCCAAAGTACTTATGCTCTAACAATGCTCTGATTACCAGTACCAGTTACCAATTTACATGTATGTATTTTAATATGAGAGATTACTATAGTAATATGTAGTTAGATATATGATTTATTTGTAAATTTGTCTTTTTGGTTTTGTTTTAAGCTTGCCAGGACAAATGTCCGCAGAACTAATGTCATAGCCTTAGTGTCGGCATCTGTATAGGCATAGTAGGCAAAAACTTTAATCTTGGCTATACCTTCAAAAGTTTTAAACCTAGGGCTTTCATACATGTATTTTACATGAACATTTCTTGTGACAAGACCTTGCCACTGGTACCATCATTTTCTACCCAGCAACCTTGACCTTTGACCTACCTTCCCAGAAAATTAACCTTGCCCATAACACATCAACTTCTTGGGTTAGAGCTTTCATATTCCACATTTGTATTCATTATGGCTAAATTTTTCTGTCTGTACCAAAAGTTTTGACCCCACGGCACAATCTTGACTTTGGTGTTTGACCCACTTTTCAAAAACCCTAACCTTGGCCATATCTTCAACATTACCGGTATTAAACATAGGGCTTTCATATTTCACATGTACATTCCTTGTGACAAGGTCTTGCCATTGATACCATCATTTTTTACCCAGTGACCTTGACTTTGTCATTTGACCTGCTTTCCAAACACTTTCACTTTGCCCATAACTTGTCAACTACTGTGGGTAGAGCTTTTATATTTGACCGGATTGCAAAGCAATTCCGGTCTATGAATTGGCGAAATCTGTCTGTCCGTCCGCACAGCGTCAACATTTTGTGTTTAGCATTTGCGTTTAGCTTGGTCTCTTTCATACCCTAAAGGGTACTTATGTCAAAGTTGGTAGATTTGTAGATACATGTACTTGAATGTTCTATCCAACCAATACAAAAATTTAGTGACCTTGACTTTACGCTTCAGTGAACACTTACTGTTTTTTGCCTTTAGGGTGACCACTTGCATACATGTATTGTTGATGTTAATGCAAAGCAATTCCGGTCTATAAATTGGCAAAATCCGTCTGTCTGTCTATCTGTCCATCCGGCGTCAACATTTTGCGTTTAGCATTTGCGTTTAGCTTGATTTCTTTCATACCCTAAAGGGTACTTCTGTCAAAGTTGGTAGGTTTGTAGATACTTGAATGTTCTATCCAACCAATACAAAAATTTAGTGACCTTGACCTTGACTTTACGCTTCAATGAACACACACTGTTTTTTGCCTTTAGGGTGACCACTTGCATACATGTATTGTTAATGTTAATGCAAAGCAATTCCGGTCTATGAATTGGCAAAATCCGTCCCTCTGTCTGTCCGTCCATCCGGCATCAACGTTTTGCGTTTAGCATTTGTTATTGGGTCATACGGTCCTTGACAGTTTCTTGTTCTCATTTGTGTTCACATCTTTCAACCTTTTTGTCTGTACGAAAAATTTTGACCCTAGACCCATTGAGTTTGAATTAAAAAAACATTGAAAATACAAGCTTTCCATCTTGCTGGAAATTTGGTAATTTAACATGGAATCTTATGGGAAATGGAATTACTATATTGCATGCAGTCAGCAGAGAGAGCTATTGTCATACCTCTGGTGTTGTCATTGTTGTTGTCTGTAGACAAAATGTAAATTAAACTAGAACCATTAAAAACAGGGCTTTAATATTTCACATGTGTATTCCTTGTGCCAAGACTTTTCATTGGGTAGCAAAATTTTTTACCTTGTGACCTTGAGTCCTTACCTTGAAGTTTGACCTATTTTTATAATCTTTAACCTTTATCATAACTTATGAACAGTAAGTAACAGGGCATGAATATTTCATGTGTGTATTCCTTGTGACAAGACCTTTCATTTCGTATCAAAATATTTTTAGGTTTTGATCTTGACCTTGAAGATTGACCTACTTACAAAAATGAAAAAAACTTTTGTTACTTCAATTTATGTGCCTATCATAGACTAACTTATTATGTTTTGGCATAGTACATCTGTCTATTGGTCTGTACATCTATCTGTCTACAGAACTTGTAACTACATGTAAGTACAGACTGAATTTCTTGTTCTTTGACTGTGAAACATGATAAACATATTCCCTCTGACAAGAGGATGATGCCCTGTACTTTTCAATGTCTGGGATCAAAGGTCAAGGTTACAACACTAAACATCATTGATAAACCTTGTAAACAAGATACAGACCAAATCAGTTGAGCTAAATGTACTATAAACAAATTTGGTCACTTTATTGTCTTCTTACAAGAGGATTAAACCTGATAGTCCTTGTTCATAAGATACAAACCAAACCATTTGGATTTGAGTAGTCTGGCTTGGTGTATATACAGAATGATGCCTTTTTTTGTAAAGAGCAAAGTTGAAGGTTACATGCTAAATCTTGTTCAAGTAGGTTGCAAAGACAAAATCATTTTGACATATTTTCCTAGGCCTGAGGTCAAATTCACATGCTGCAAATTGTTAAGAAACCTTGTACAATGTACAGTACAGTCCGGGTGGAACTTAATTTGCCCACTGGTTACAGTGGGCATTTTTAAAGTGGGCATTAAAAATGTCCACTGGACACAGTGAACATTCTTGTAAGAGTCAGAATTTAGATACAGGTGAGTGGACAGCTTGATAGCTCAGGTAAATGTCCACTCCTAATGCCCACTGAAATTTCAGGTGGACTGCACACTGTGGACAGTGGGCATTCCAAGTTCCACCCAGACTGTACTGTAAACAAGATACATTATAGGGAAAATATCAAACTTTGTGCAGATACTCCCTGATTCACCTAACCGGTGTGGCCTAGTAAATAAGATGCTTGGCTTGTGATTGAGAGGTCTCGTTCTGGACTCCTGCCCTGGGCACACTGGTGTTCTGTCTTTCAAATGAGACAGTAAAAACCAAGGTCCCATGTCACAGTAGGCCTGACTAGTAACAGATCCCTCACTGCTTTGGGTGGGTCTGTTGCAAAGGTTTAAATATGTATGCAATGCATATGGTGTCACCATATAAGTGAAATAATTGTGGAGTAATGCAAAACAATAATCGATCAGTCAATCATCCTGAATTCACAGACAGTTTCCATGTGTTTTTCATGGTCAAGGATCAGAGGTCAAGATCACTTGTTAAATGTTATTGATAAATTGATCTTTCAGTACATACAGAATCATTTCAATTAGGATTGTCAAACTAACATACCGGTATACACATGTACACATTTTCCTTATGACAAGAGGTTGATACATTAGTATTTATTTTTAATTTATATGTGTAATTCTAGTTTTTTTTCCTTCATAAAAGCATTCTCTTTTGAAATTAAGGGACAGTTGTATCTTGCAATTTAGGCTTTACATTATATTCACGTCTAAGAAGCTTTTTCTAGAATCAATAGTCAACTAAAAGTGAATTTCTTTTTTTATAAACATGATAAATATATATTTCAAAGTAAATGAGGGGACATACATTTTGTTTACATTATCTTACATTTTATCCTTTTACTCAAGACTCAAGAAGTGTGATAGCATCATAAGTCAGGATCTTTGGCTTTACTGAACATTTGACTTCCAAGAATAATATGGATGCTGGCAACTTCCATGTTTTCAATCAGGACATACTGTAATACTGTATGACTTTACTTTTAAGTTGTTTAGCTGTGTTGACTGTAATACATGGATCATACTGTATACTACATGTATGCTGTATGTAGGGAAATAGAGGAGTCCAGACTGTGTGATACTAATTACTCTGGGATTATTATTGAAAATTTAATTTTGAATTTTAATTATGAATTATTTTTCTGTAAATAGAAAATAGAAATAAAGAATAGTAAGTGATGAGTTTTATGAAAAAAATATACACATACTGCAGTAGTATTTCAGTCTGATTAAAACCAGATCATTATTCCACTTCTCTTTTTATCCCATTTAGCCACAGGACAAATAACAAAGTGGAATCTGGTTTGATAATAATTTTAATTTGTATTATTAATTTTAGAGTGAAGTAAAAGAAGATTGATATACTTATTGTATCCATGAGTAAAATTTTTGATAAACGAAAAAGCCTGTATCCAGTCTTCCATTGTGTATGATTCTGGTTCCACGAATCTCAGACAATTACACACCCCATTTACCCCTTTTTTTGTGTATTCAGAAATGAGCACTGAATCCATTCGTAAACTCTTTTCTTGGTTCAGCCTGTAATGAAAATGATATTTTGATGTTTTCAGCAGGGTAACTTACAACATCTGTGTTTTGATCTACTCTGGATTGAGTTTTCACATATCGTTTCACTATAGTGCCAATGTGTGCATTTGTTACATGGTATGGCTTGTAGACTGATGCTTTTTGCAGGCTATTTGTTTATTTCTGATGATGCATGTATTTTTGATCTCTCATGAGGAATTAGCAGACTAGAAAGTATTGTGTTGTAAGTAAAAAGGCACATGAATCTGTGGACAATTGATCTGTGTGAAAAATGAGCAATGTTGGCAGCAATACAATTCTGCAGTAGGATATTATATTCAAATAAGAGGTGCCTGTTATATAGTGTCTGTGTGTTAAGAACTGAATATAGACTGGTATTATGCTACCAGAATAAATCCCTTATTATCTTATGATTTACATCTGTTGTAACTTTCTCATGTAGTCTAATTTGTGCTCCCTGTCAAAATAATCCAGGGTAGGGGTGTAACAGTTAGGAAATTTTTCAGTTTGCTTTTTGGTTTTTAGTCTTTTATGCCATCTATTTTGGTTCAGTTTGTTAATTATTAAGGACATAATAAGTAACATATAAATAGAATCAATTTAAGTTGCTTTGCGTTAAATAATAGATAAGAATTTATGAGAAAATTTTTTTCAGAATGATTAAACATGAAAAAGTTTGAAATGTTCATCTCTTCTGGAGATTTGATTGTATTTACTTGTGTTGTAACTAATCGTTTACATAATCAGTTAGATTATTAAAAAAAAACCAAAGTGAAAAATTGCAAGTCATGCCAAACATCATACTGTGAGATCTGAACTGCAGTTTGTGGTTGATAATGCATACCATACTACCCCTCATCCATTAACATAAACTATTTATCTGTTTCCCTGTCGACCTTTCTGTCCATATTCCTTCAGAGGGTTTGCATCAATCACAAAACTAAATCTTGGAATATTTGTTATTCTTATGGTGCTTGATAAAAGTGGTCACACCTTTTGCTCACCTGAGCCAAAGGCTCAAGTGAGCAATTGTCATAGCATGTGATCTGGCATCTGTCCATTGTTGTAAACTTTCCACATTTTCGACTTTTTCCTCAGAACCACTGAAAGGATTTTGATGAAATTTGGTAGGTTTGAAGTATTCACAGTCCCTAAGAAGAGTTGTTGTTTTTTTTGTCCAGATCCATCAACAGGTGGCACCACCACAAACAAAAGTAGGTCACAGAGGGTACCCTTCTGTGACAAACATCTTCAGACGGGCTGCTTTCAGAGACAAACTAAATGCAAAGGAATGATCTAGAGGAGTCTGTGTGAAGAAGTGTGCTTGTTTTTGGTTGTATTCTGAAATCAATTTTTTGACTTTTTATCAACATTTTATTTTGGACTTAGTGATCTCAATGCAAAAAAGTGCAATTCTTCTCCTTTAGGTGATGATGCTTTAATTTGGTTGCTTTTATTAATAATTATAGTAATGAATCTTATGTGAAAGAAGTTCGTCATTATGTAAATTTTTAGACTTTTTATAAATTTAAGACTGTCAAAAAAAAAAGAGAGGGGGGATGGCTATTCTTTCACATTTTCAACCTCGTCTTCAGAACCAATTGAATGAATTTTATTAAAGTTTTGATGTTTTTCATCCAGATCTGTTAACAGGATTTTGAGCATTTATTTTTTTGTAAGTTATTCTAGAGCTAGGGTTATGAATTTTAATTTGGCCAGCATAAACTATTGCTTAATGTTGATGATGATTCAAATTTTACACTCAGTTTTCCGTGCAAAATCATGTAGTTACAATACAATAAACATCAGGTAATATATATATTTATCTGCAAATTTTTCAAGGTGTCAGTTGAATAAGAAAATTAAAGTCACCTTAAGGTGAGCGATATAGGCCCACTTGGGCATCTTCTCATTTGTTGTGTTGTGTAAAATTTATGCATGTTTATAAAATTTTGATTTAAGATTCTGTTTATTGTCATAATGTTTTTCTTTTTAGTTCACCTAAGCCGAAGGTGTTACATTTGTTAGTATAAATAATTCAGAGAATACTCACCTGTCCTACCATGATATAATGCAATTGAAAGATTGTCCATTGTTCCAAACAAACAAGCAAACAAATTCTGTTGTATTTTACAGGGATGGATATACCACTGCCAAAGTTAACCAGAATAAATGAACAAGGTAAGGGGAATTGGTGAAAAATATGTAAAAACTTTTTGTTAAGGTTTGAAGTTTACAGTTATTTATTTGCTTTTGACTTTCTTCACACCAGTCTGTCTGTGTTTTGACTGTGGTAGATTTTCATCTTTGACAGTGACAATGTTAAAGTACAGACATATAAATTACTTTTTAACCTGGCAGGATCAGTGTTACACCATTATGACAACAGCTACAAATTGACGTTATAATTCAAAATGAAATACATTAAAACGTTTTCTCACTTCCTCAATTTTCTGTTACAGCATTGATTAGAAAATAAGCTTCTTTATGCACCATTTGCAATACATGAAAGCAATTACTATTTGTAGCTTAAAATTGAATTCCCTGTGGTGTAATATAATATCAAGCTTTGGCAACGAAGTGATTGATGCCGTAATGTGAAGTCAGAATATCGTTGTTAACATTATGCAATTACTTAGAATTCTGATCATATTCTGAATGGGATTGTGGCTGTCATAAGCTAAAAGAGCATCAAATTATCAGAATAAATGGTTTTAAGCTCTACTGGTGAAAAACCAGTCAAATTCATGTGATATCTTGATGTCTGTCTGTCTGACTGTAAACAACTATTTGTGATGTCTGTCTGATTGTAAACAATAGTTTGTGTAAACAATAGTTTGTGATGTCTGTCTGTCTTACCATAAACAATAGTTTGTGATGTCTGTCTGTCTTACTGTAAACATTAGTTTGTGATGTCTGTCTGTCTGTAAACAAGAGTTTGTAATGTATCTGTCTGACCATAAACAATAGTTTGTAATGTCTGTCTGACTGTAAACAATAGTGTATGATGTCGGTCTGACCGTAAACAATAGTTTGTGATGTCTGTCTGTAAACAAGAGTTTGTGACGTCTGTCTGACCAAAAACAATAGTTTGTGATGTCTGTCTGACCATAAACAATAGTTTGTGATGTCTGTCTGACCGTAAACAATAGTTTGTGATGGCTGTCTGACCGTAAACAATAGTTTGTGATCACTACTTCTCAGAGCCTAAAGTCTCATATTGTCAGGTGTGTTGTTTGATTATGCATGTCTGACTATGTCTGAATATGTGAGTTTTTTCTCCTTTGTCTTTGCAGTAATTAAGTCTCCAATGTTCTTTTTCTCCCTTTGTCTTTGTAGTAATTAAGTCTCCTGTGTGTTTTTTCTCCCTTTGTCTTTAATGTAATTAAGTCTCCTATGTTCTTTTTCTCCCTTTGTCTTTGTAGTAATTAAGTTTCCTGTGTGTTTTTTCTCCCTTTGTCTTTGTAGTAATTAAGTCTCCTATGTGTTTTTTCTCCCTTTGTCTTTGTAGTGATTAAGGCTACTATGTGCTTTATCTCCCTTTGTCTTTGTTGTAATTAAGTCTCTTATGTTCTTTTTCTCCCTTTGTCTTTGCAGTAATTAAGTCTCCTATGTGCTTTTTCTCCCTTTGTCTTTGTAGTGCTTAAGGCTACTATGTGCTTTTTCTCCCTTTGTCTTTGTAGTAATTAAGTCTCCGATGTGTTTTTTCTCCCTTTGTCTTTGTTGTAATTAAGTGTCTTATGTTCTTTTTCTCCCTTTGTCTTTGTAGTAATTAAGTCTCCTATGTGCTTTTTCTCCCTTTGTCTTTGTAGTAATTAAGTCTCCTATGTGCTTTTTGGTCGGAATTGCACAGCAATTCCAGACCCTAGTCGTTACAATATGCTGTGGAGAATGCGTGGAACGCAGAAAATACCTCCTCGTGTATAAATAGTGCGTCAGTATTTAGAAAAAGCGTGATTAGATTTACTTTCAGTACTTATAATTCATATTGTACGAGTCAATACAAGATAAGTTTGATCAGATGAGAAAATAGATGTGCTTTTATTCCATCGATGTAGACAAGTTATATTCATGCGCTGGAGGACATGCAGTCTTTCCGAATACTCGACGGAAAGTCCTGAAAAAGTACGATTGACATTATTGTGTAGCTGTGCCGTAATTTAAGAAGTACACTACTAGTCCGTACTAGTATCCGTTGTATTATAATTAATAAAACTATCGCTTCTTTTTTTAGCAGTGGAATTCGAAGTACTCTACAATCTTCTCGTCACAACGATAAACAAACGTCTCGGTAGTTTTTGATATGTAATGCTACTAAAAATAGCCAGTTATTTATAGATCTCCACGTGTAAACGTGGTTTTCCCCAAATGTACATATACAGCGGGAGACTGTCCAGATTGTTAATTTCACACTACTGTCAATATCAAAAGTGATGAGAGAATGAGATAACTATATAGTACGAGACGGAGACGTACAGGGGTGGAGCCGTTGTTTATATGAAAACGAGCACCTGTGCGCAGACCGTGTTTTTGTCAATACTGATCCTAAACACTACACGCTTGGTGTGTGATCTCTTGGTGGATCACGACTTTATTACCTTTGATGTACTTGACCATGCAATTCCGACCTTGAGGACTTTCAAGTCCTTTCATTATCACTTTGTCTTTGTAGTAATTATGTCTCCTATGTGCTTTTTCTCCATTGTTTTTGTAGTGATTAAGTCTCCAATGTCTCCCTTAGTCTTTGTAGCGATTTTGATGAAACCATATTAAATTGATCTACAAAGGAGATTGAAAAACACATTTAAAAAAATTAAGGTGTGGTAATTCAGTCTGATCAAAATGATGAGACCCCTTTTGAAAAGTTAGACCTAGATTTTTTTTCCCTTATTTTCATGCTAATTTTCTAACCTGTGATAGGAATGATCTATTCAAAGTAAATGAAAAACTTCATTGAAAATATTGATATTACATATTCCAGAATGACTGACAAAACAGCAGTCTTAGTGGTGGAAGTACTAGATTTTCCCCCTGAATTTAGCAGTTTTCATTTTTGATAATACTTCTTTTGAATTACAGTGGAACCCACTTAATAGCATGCAGTATATTAGACTAATCCATTTTATAAGCTATAAGATGAACCATTTCCCGCCTATTCAATGATAAATGATTGCATAATCGACTAGCACATACCAACGATTCTGCATAATCAAAATTTCCAACTTTTAAAAATTCAATTCCCAACTCCATTTTTCATAACTTAAGACATTGACTGACCAAGTTGATAACAGCTTGGTTCAATACAGTGGCAGTTCCAAGCCTATAGATAGGGTATTAATTAGGTGTTGCTTGTATTTAAAAACCTTATGAAGGTATAACAAGAAGCACTCAAATTCCGCAGTTGGTATACTGTTGTGAATATAAAGAGTAGAATGTTGTCATCATTTCAGGTATTTAAGTATATATCTTGAATTTTGAAGCTTAGTTTAAAATAATTTTGTAGGGTAAAAAAACTTATATAAAGTATTCAAACTCTTTATATTTTTTTTTTGGGGGGGGGGGGTTGGGTTTGAAATATTTCAGTAATTTTTCAAACTCATCTTTTTTTCATAAAATAGAAAGTAACATTCTGAATTAAAAGTATTGCAGTTAGACCTTATTTGCCTTTTTGAATCTTTAAGTAAAAAGTGTAAAGGGAATTTTTATGTTTAGTAAATGACATATTAAGTTACCTCAGTAGATTTGTTTCCGTTTACCATTACATTATCAGATTTATTTCTCTGTTTTCAGATAAAGTCTCAACACATCAAAATTCCGCACAAGATGTCTTAGAAAGGTATACAATGGTGTACAGTGGCCGTAATCTGTGTCAGATAGTAAAAAATAAATGGTGTACAGTGGCCGTAATCTGTGTCAGATAGTAAAAATAAATGGTGTACAGTGGCCGTAATCTGTGTTAGATAGTAAAAATAAATGATGTACAGTGGCTGTAATCTGTGTCAGATAGTAAAAATAAATGATGTATCATAGTAGAGGTGTTCTTTTGATGATTGACCTAACACAGTTGATACAGAATCACATATCATATATAGGTCACATGAGTCACTTGAGTGACCTATTTATACAATTGGTTCTTATCCACTTAATGTTGAGCATCATCTGTATTTGCATTGTCTATCAGTATATAAGCAATTTTATCTTTTTGAAATCTGTTTTGTCAGTGGTCACCAAATTTCACATGAAGTATTTTTAGGACAAAAGGAATATAAATGGAAAATTTCATAAGCCTCATGATCACCTTCCTTGGCCTTATTGGTTTGACCAAAACTGCTCAAAATATCCTGGCCTTCAATAATCATATCTTTGCTGCAGGTCTGGTAAAAAATTGTGTTCATTATTATAAAGAGCTTGTATACTTAGAGAGAGCATGAAGCTCTCTACCAAAATTATGAAATTCATTATCCCTAGGGTGGTGTAAATACTAACATATCGTGAATTACAATTAGAAAATCTTCTGTTCCACTTCTATTCATCGTAAACAAAAACTGAACATACTATTAGAAAAAACATGAAGCCGACTATCAAAAGTGTAAATCCCCAAGACAATAGTTTAGCCCTAGGGAGGGACCGATATGGTGATAATATAAGGTGTTAGTTTGTCACACATCAGAGCATTGACTGTGTTTGGCATTGCTTAACTTACTACAAAACTAGGTGAGGAAAACTGCTTCACCAGAAAAGCTCGCTAGCAAGTGTGTTGCCTCACTTACATGTCCCCGTCATATCATCCCCTCTTAAGGGAAGCTTTGTCCAGAAGCTTAGGCCTGTGGGTTCATGTGGACAACCAAGTGACCTCTCCTACAGCAGACATCCAGTCTACCACATAGACACATAATATACAATTGCAGAAACACCCAGTCCACAGGCCAACCGCCTGTCCATCCACAAAGGATGACTAGGAGACTGGTCACTCAGATGCCAGAGATCCCACTGCTGCCACCAAATGTGTTGGCGGGTCACCCATTCAAGTACTGACCATGCTAGGCATTGCGTAATTTGCAACAAGCTGGGCAATGTTAACCTTATCTCCAGGGGTCTTAATTTCACATATATGTCTCAGTCACAATGGTTTAAGGATACATTCTCTCCTTTTAGTAATTGTATTGATTTACTTTGTCAGACTAAGACTGAATGCATGCTTAGAAGGAGCATAAACCCTCAACCGATATTACATCAGTTTGATTCTACATCAATTACATTAGGGTTTACTCATTAGAGTGGGGCCATATCTATGATAGTGATGATTTACTAAGTTTATGAAAATCTAGCTATTTCTGTGCTTTGCCAAGAAAAACTAAAAACATGGTAAGTAAAAGTATGAAACCTCTTCCAAAATTGGTGAAATTCATGGTCCCCAGGAGCAGGGTTCTTCCCTAGGGTGAGTCCACTTATTAACTTGGAAACCCTGGTATGGTAATAGCTGTAGATTTGATTTATTGATAAGGTCCATGAGCCTCTTGTTAAATCATTAACATAACATATGATAAACAAGCATAAATATAGCAATTTGTTAGAATTAAATATCTGTGTTATTCTTTTTTCTAGTTCTGAAATTTACACTTTATTCTTGTAAGTCACTGTATAGAATTGTTCTTTACACATACATTAAAAACCCAACTTGATTAGTGTCAAAAGTTTGACACATTTGTTATAGGAAGCTAAGATTCTTTTTAATGAGTTAGGCATAAACATAAACATACAGCCTTCTTACTGTGAGCCAAACTTCTTAAAAAATTTGTGATTCTGGTCTTTATGAGAATTGCACCCATATTCATTTATCAGATAAAAGTGAATGAGAAAAGTAAAACTGAATTTTTTTTAATCCTTCCTCTTCAGGCCAGGCTTTCCTGCCACTGTTCAGCCTCCCCAGCCACAGGCTCCTGGGCAGCTTCCTCCTCCCCCAGTAACTAAGAAATCCCATGGCCGGTCATCTTCAGGACAGTTTAGGGGCCTTGTAGACAGAGATGTTGCTGCTTCAGCTGCTCAGCCAAATTCAGCCATAGTCCAGCCACAGTCACAAAACACTCAACAGGTACATCACTTGGTACAATAGTGTGGATATCGATGAGTTGAAAATTTATACATAAATTGCAGATTTGCTTTTCTTTTGCTTTAACATTTCCTTCAGCAATATTAAGCTTATCTTGATGCAGTAGAAGGGTGGTTTATGCTACACTCCTTGGTTTCTTTGTCTACATGCACTCCAAGTTTGGTGAAGAAGTATGGGTAGTTCAGTATTGGACAAAGAGAAAATGCCACAGTGATTTTATTAAGGAATTTGGATTAGTTCAGTATTGGACAAAGAACAAATGCCACAGTGATTTTATTAAGGAATTTGGATTAGTTCAGTATTGGACAAAGAACAAATGCCACAGTGATTTTATTAAGGAATTTGGATTAGTTCAGTATTGGACAAAGAACAAATGCCACAGTGATTTTATTAAGGAATTTGGATTAGTTCAGTATTGGACAAAGAACAAATGCCACAGTGATTTTATTAAGGAATTTGGATTAGTTCAGTATTGGACAAAGAACAAATGCCACAGTGATTTTATTAAGGAATTTGGATTAGTTCAGTATTGGACAAAGAACAAATGCCACAGTGATTTTATTAAGGAATTTGGATTAGTTCAGTATTGGACAAAGAACAAATGCAACAGTGATTTTATTAAGGAATTTGGATTAGTTCTGTATTGGACAAAGAACAAATGCTATAGTGATTTTATTAAGGAATTTGGATTAGTTCAGTATTGGATAAAGAACAAATGCAACAGTGACTGAACTTGCATTAGTGATTCATCTTGAAATACAGAGTTAATGCATACTGCATATAATTAACATGCTCCACATGAGTGACTTGTTAAGCAGTTTGGGGTAGATCAGTACTGGACAAAAAACAAATACCACAGTGATCAAACTTGCACCATTGATACATCTTGGGATATTGAGTTGAATGCTTCATATGCTGTGTCTAACCTACATGAGTCATTAGGCTAAGAAGTTCAAAGTTACTCTAGTGATTGCTCTTGGATTCTGAGTTAATTGCATGCATTGGATGTTGCATCTGACTTTAAATTACTGGTATATATCTCAAAACTCTTTATTATCTCCAAATGATTAAAATCCTTCACTTCAGGTTTGTTTAATTGGAATTTGCATGAAAGATAAAAATCTGAGTTACCATTTACAAGTTTTATAGTACATGATGATAAATCAATACAGATTTAGACACAGTAATGAATTAACCAGTCAACAACTAATTTTACAGTAGCTTGTAGATTATTAAAGTCCATATGTCATGCTTTCATTCATTATCTTTTACTTTTTACTTCCTGTAAACTTCGAATGTTGTTAGAGTATTATATTTTAAAGAAAAACATATGATAGAGACAATAGGTATATTCTTGATACATTCATAAATATATACTCTTTACATGGACAGGGTTCTCAGTAAGTGTAGAAGTAGCAGGTCAGAGTGAAAAAAGTAGGGGACAACACATGCAAGCATCAAAGGGCATGCTCCCCTGGAAAATGTTTTGAAACAAGGCTCTAGGAGGCACTTCTTGGCTTTTGGGCACTGAAATATAGGATTGAAATGATCAGGAAAATGACAGCAAATTGTATTATTGTTTGGGTTTTTTTCCATGTTCCTTTAATGATTAGTGGAAAATCATTTCTCTGCATTACTTAGTTGATACATGAATTTGCTCAGTTAATATAGCAGACACAGATGAGTCAGATAGTTATGTCTCTTTGTAATGAAACAATATAATTATCACAAATTCTATTGTATTATTCAATAATCCATATAAATACAAAAATGTCCACAAATGTTACTCAAGTTTAAGTTCTAGTTCACAGTCTGCATTATCTTTTGACTGTTCAGAGCCTTCCAACCTCTACCTCACCCTCCACCTTGCCCTCCATCAGACTCGACCTTACCCTCCACCTTGCCCTCCATCTCGCCCTTGACTTCACCCTCCACCTTGCCCTCCATATCACCCTCCTACTTTTTGATTATTAACTTAAAGTACTATCAACAGATAGTATCCTGAGCCAGATTTGTTTATAACTGTTGAAATTTCTGTAATTTGGTTTGCAAATGTTTGTAATTTTAGTTCAGCCTACATATTAATTCTTTAATAGTAATCGCAATGTAGTTTAGCATAGAAAACTATACACAGTTTCTTTTTTCTGATAGTGTATAAACACAGTATCAGGATTTCAATGAGATAATGTAAATAACACTCGTGATTGTGTTTAATTTTGGAACAAATTGAATTGAGGCTCTGGTACTAATATTTAAACCACTCAAATCATGACATCTGTATTTCATTAACCTTTGGATATTACTTAATTCTTTATGTCATTGCTATAGAAAATAGGCAGCGATTTTTCTCAAAGTAAGGGGTGAGAAATTGCCGGGTGCCAGCTCTTAATGAGAACCCTGTATAGAAACTTGAGCCAGTATGCATATAGTAAGATTTACTTGTATTTTACAGAATTTAGTTCGAGATGACTCTCCAAAGCTTGCCAGGTCTCCTCAACAGTTCTCTCCTACTGCCCAGTCTCCTCCTTCTTCCCCACCAACAATGACTCCTCAAACAAACATTATCCAATCAGGAACAAGCATTCCAGTTGTATCAGCCAATCCAATTCAAGCTGCTGCTGCACCTGCTGTCAAACCTGTGACCAATCCACTTTCAGGAGGTGTGGCTTCCTCAGCCAGTCAGGGACCAGGAAATGTTGTGATACAAAACAATGTTCAAACTGGGGCACCCTCTGTGATAACTGGTGGTGCACAAGGAACTGTCATTCCTGAAAGGAGTCATAATTCTATAGGTCATGTGACAGGATTGCAGCCTAGTGCCCATTCTCATGTACTACGTGGTCATCATACAGAAAACTATGATTCCCTTAATTCCACTCATGATGCTGGCTGGGCATCATTTGAAGATGAAGAGAGCCATGGTAACTTTTAATTTACTTCAGTTTTATTAGTCCCTTACTGGCATCGCCGAAGGGGACTATAGGTTTGCACTCCGTCCGTCTGTCCCTCAGTCCGTCAGTCACACTCACGTTTTCCGGACTTTTTTTCTAAACGCTTGTAGTTATTCATCCAATTTTTCGTGTGTGAGTCTACCACCATGAGTTACAGATCAGGTTCGAGTTTCGTTTTGGTCCACTGATTTTTGACAGAATTACGGCCCATGGAATAAGAAAATTTCTTTAAAATAGCAGTTTTCCTTACTTTTTTTCTTAACGCTTGTAGATATTTATCCAATTTTTGGTGTGTGAGTATACCACCATGAGTTACAGATCAAGTTTGAGTTTCGTTACGGTTCACTGATTTTTTACGGAATTATTGCCCTTGGAATTAAAAAATTTCTTTAAAATGGCAGTTTTCCGTACTTTTTTCTAAATGCTTGTAGATATTCATCCAATTTTTGGTGTGTGAGTACACCACCATGAGTTACAGATCAAGTTTGAGTTCTGTTTTGGTCCACAGATTTTTTATGGAATTACAGCCCTTGGAATTAGAAAATTTCTTTAAAATAACAGTTTTCCTTACTTTTTTTCTTAACGCTTGTAGATATTCATCCAATTTTTGGTGTGTGAGTATACCACCATGAGATACAGATCAGGTTCGAGACAGTTCTAGATTTCATCATCATCAAAGGTTGTGATCAAATACTTAACTTGCTAGCAGCCTGAAAGACAGTATGTTGTGTGAGTGTGTGTGTGTGTAGGGGTGTGTGTGTGTATGTGTGTGTTTTGGGGGTCTTAGTTTTCCATTTGCCGGTAGGGGACTTAGTATTGCCTAAGCAATACTTTCAGAATGCTTGTTGATACTGTAGTTTTCAAGGTGTACTTGTTTTAGTCTATATAGGTCATGGAATTATTGAATAAGTAGTTTATTTTTGTACTTCTGTCTTGACTGGACATGTTTTATTATGTCACTCTGTCTTTCCAATCATGTCCTATAAATTTCTTGACTTTTTAACCTTAACCTACCAGAACTGAAGGCTCAGATGAACTGTAAGTCCAAATGAAAAAATATGTGTGTTTCTGGTTACCCGACCGATCTTGTTTTACCCCTCTGACCCTACTATTTTTTATCATACCAAAATTCCGAACTTGAAGTTTTGTTTTTGATTTTAAACATAGACTGTGTGTCACAGTGCACTTAATTTCAGTTAAAGTGCTGTTGTGTATCAGATCAAACATCCAAGTAATTAGATTTATATTTGTCATAGGAAATTTGAATATGCAAGATTGCACATACCGGTACTTATTCCATTCATATTTTAGTCACCTACCAAATCTATTGTTTTTAACCTGGGTAGATTTTCTACCCCAGTGGTAAACAAAAGAATAATATGTATAAAAGCATGAGTCAAAACGGTAAATTAGTAATCATGATCTTGCGTTTTACACCATGACAAGCATTCTCACTTTAGAATTTGGGTTTTAATTTTGCTGCTGTACACTGAAATTCGTGTTTCACAAACACATCCTGTTTTATATGCTCCTGATCTATCAGGTTACATGAGGCATATAGCATTTTGGTCATCCATCTGTGTGGATGTACTGATGGCAATGTCATTTTGTCATACCGTCAGGGTTTCAGTCAAAGATGCATAACATTTACATTGTAAAAGTAAGTGATTGGGATTTCATTTATTACATGTGTATTTCTTGTGGGAAGACTCGTACCAAAGTATGTGACCTTTTGATTATGGAGTTTAGCCTACTATTAGGAGAAATATTTTATGAGATAAATTTTGAATGTAATTGATCAGGTTCTCATATTTTATATAAGTATTTTTGTGGGAAGATCTTTCTGTGGTTGGTAGGGTTAAAAATATAGGACTTACGATTTTTGACAGATGCAGACTTAGTTTCTAGCAGAAGGGAGGGAGGGGCATCAGTATTTTACAAAGGCATCTCATATTATGTATAAAATGTTTAATACAATATATCATTACGATATTTGATTAAAATGTCAGTATTTCATACGTCACAATTATTTTTAAATAGGTATACGTGGTTAAGAAAAAAAAAAATAGAAGAGAAAAAACGTACCTACCTACACTAATATTTAGGGGCATGTAACCAGAAACACACATATATTTTTTTGGTCTAACTATAGCAGCATGTTTGTCATTGATATGTCTGTCATGTGTCAGTTAACATTCACCATTTTCAACTTCTTCAGAACTGCTAAAGGAATTTTGATGAAGTGTTTTTGTACTTGGTTCTATTTCAAAATTAAATTTTTTATGTGATTTAACTGAACTGAGCCTTTTGAATTTAGAGAATTACATGTATGCTGAGCAGATATCTTGTTTGCTCTGTGCTGAATAGTTGAATAGGACAGTCCTGTACCCAAACCTCACAACAGAGAATGTCAAAATAGCAACAAGTGGGGGAAGGGTTTGATTGTTGTAGTGACGAATTTTCATATTTAAACTATGGATACATAAGGAACAAAAAATCTACATCATCTAGACCATCACTACCATCTAAGCGGTACATTTTTCACAGTTTTACTGAATTTGCTGAAACTTGGTAGGGATAAAGTATTAGAGTCTTCTACAAGGTGCATAGGTCTAAATTTCTATGCATTGCATTAGACAGATGTTATTACCATATAAGTGCACAACCACTGTAATTGCCTGAGATAAAGCTTTCAAGACCTATGTATTTTATTTCTGTATAAATAACATTGATAGATGACGTCATAACACCCCATATTTGACCCACTTTTCAACACAGAAAGCGATGTTTGCAGACTTTTGATTGTTAAGCTTAGGACGTCATAATGAAATATTCGACATTTCCAATCATGCGATAACGTCATCAAAGTGGTATTTTGCGCTAAAGTGCTCGACATTTGACGAAAGTATGTCATTCTAGGTAAATGTTACATTGTTATGAGACACCGGTTGTTTCTTTCAATCTATAACTTCCCTCCGGAATAATTTAATGATGCGGTTTATAAATGGGAAATGGAAGTTTCCAGTATGATATTTTGGCGTTAAAAGCGCATATGTATAGAATAAGTATCATATTTCGTGTTTTCATGCAGGAATAAATTAAAATGTCTGATGCATTTATGAGATATAATGCATTATATCTATAAAATGCATCAGCCATTGTAATTTATTCCTACATTAAAACACAAAATAAGACACTTATTCTATATAGAAGTGCAATAATCTTCGTGTGATATAAAACAAGAATTAAACAAAACTAGTAGAAAATGATGCTCTTATTATACATTAGTCTGCGTAATACTTTTTATACGCCCATCATAAGACGGGACTTATTATGTTATGGCATTTGTCTGTCCGTCCATCAGACCGTGCTTTTGCGCCCGTTCGAGGTCATATTTTCCAGGCTTTTTTCTGCAGTCTTTAAAGGTATTGAATTAAAACTTTGTATATAACTTTATATCAACAAGGGTCAGTTCCAGTTTGCAATTGGGTATGATTGCTATGGTTCTACCAGAGTTAGGGGCCTCTAACTTTGATATTTTCAAGGATTTTACAGTTTCCAGACTTTTTTTCTGCAGTCTTTAAAAGTATTAGATTAAAACTTAGTATATAAATTTATATCAATAAGGACCAGTTCCAGTTCACATTTGGATGTGATTGCTTTAGTTTTGCCAGAGTTACAGGTCTTGAACTTACAAAATTTGCAAGGATTTTGCATTTTTCCGGATTTCTTTGTGCAGTGTTTCAAGGTATTGGATTTCATGGAATGACAAACTTAATGTATGAGAATGGTTCAATTTGGAAATTAAATCTCTGAAAAAATGTGGTAATTAAATCTCTGAAAAAATGTACACTCATTCGAGCGTATTCTAATACATTTTAAGTTACTCATGAGCTCCAGGTGCTCAGTTGAGCCATATGGACCCATTTTGGCCTTTTGTTTCATCATGCTTTGAAATACTGGTAGATACAAATGATGTATTGGTGGTGCATGTACTGATACATGTATCACTTGAATATGTGCACCTAGGTTTCAAACAGAAGATATAGCTCTTAGGGGAGTGAGTAATGGGCAGGGTAAAATAAAATTGTCCACACTTCTCCTAAACCATTTGTAGGTACTGATGTTGAAACGTGAATGAGTATCACTAGTAATGAAAACCAGGGATGTGGCCCCTATCAGGGTATAATGGCCACGGTAAGATAAATAGTGTCCTCACTGTCATCCTTATCCATTGTAGATACTGATAATAATACATAAATGTGTATAACTTGCAATTCAACCAGATTGTCTGTTTTAGTATAGATACAGCTATGTCCTATGTTGGTATGTAAAAGATTACGATTACAGATATGTAATTCTAGTTTGGCCCTATGGAACCTGTTGCCAACATATGTTAGTGATGTCATATTTTTTTTTATGCCCAGGCCATTTCATATAGTGTTACCCCGTTCTGTCATTCTGTCCTATCATTCTGTCCTTCCATCATCATTGAGTTTCTGCTCATTTACTCTTTGAAGGTTTGAGGGATTAAATTGATATTAGGTTTACAGATGTATCAAGGAAAGATGCAGGTCAGGTTTGAATATGGGTGTGGTCAGGCAATTTTTGTCAGAGGTATTGCCCTTGAACATAAAAAATTTCTTAAAAATGACAGTTTCTACTCATTTTCTCAGTGAAGGTTTGATGGATGAAATTGATATTTTGTATACAGATATATCATGGGGAAATGCAGGTCAGTTCGAATATGGGTGTGGTCTGGTAATTTTTGATAGAGTAATTGCCCTTGAACATTAAAAAAAATGGAAAATATTAGTTCTCTGGCAATTATATTTCACAAGCTTAGCTGCCACTGGGGGTACTTGTGTCACACTGATACATTAAAATCAAGTCAAATAATATAATTTAAGCTATACTATGCGCTATGAATTTTGCCAGTAGGGCCAGCCTTGTCAACAGACACACTCTTTTAGTCTTTTCATTGTACTTTAAGATATTTTGTCTCATTAAAATACAGAACAAGTTTATCTTTATTGCCCTTTGTAGAAAGATGCTTTTCTGAATTTGAGCAGCAGATATATCATGCCAGTGAATATGAAATTGTAAAAATATTTATAGGATATTTAGTCTGGTAAACTAGGACAATTCACCAGACCGAAGCAGTTTTTACAAGACTGAAAGCAAACTGTACGTCATAATAACATTAGAAATAAGTTCGAAACTGAAATCACTTCTGGAAACACTGGACAATCGATCCAGTAATTTACGATTATTTACCAGACCGGCGTCAATATAACCGAACTTGTCTGGTGCATCAGTCCAGCGATATTTCATTTTCACTGTTATGCAACATTAGTGTTAATCTTGTTCTCTTTGTATAGACAGATATTCAAAAGAAATGTAAGGATATAATAATGAATTGTTGTCATTGAATGAAAACTACAGTTTTTATGCTAGTCATGTTGTTTATACTTGCTTACAAATAGGTTTTGATACAGATTCATGAGAAAATGTTTGTTACATATATTTATGTAGCAACTATACTTTTTGAAAGAAAAGACATATATATGGATATGAAGATTAAAATTTCACTATATATAACATTTCATAAAACCTCATAAAGCATAAAGAAATAAACACAGTGCTTGTTCTGGCCTACCTTAATACTTACATGATTTGAATCCTTAGGGTTACTTGGTACTGGGCCAAAAAAAACATATAATCTGGAGCCACCTGGTTTTGATTCCTCATCCATAAGTTCTGATCCAGAGAGTATTGATGATGTTTGGTCTATAAATGACGAGCAAAAAGACTACTATACAAAACAATTCCAGACCATGCAGTCGGACCTTCAAGGTGCAATATCAGGTAAATACCATCGCAGCAGAACTAATGTCAGGTAAATACCATCACAGTAGAACTAATGTCAGGTAAATACCATCACAGTAGAACTAATGTCAGGTAAATACCATCACAGTAGAACTAATGTCAGGTAAATACCATCACAGTAGAACTAATGTCAGGTAAATATCATCACAGTAGAACTAATGTCAGGTAAATACCATTGCAGTAGAACTAATGTCAGGTAAATACCATCACAGCAGAACTAATGTCAGGTAAATACCATCAAAGTAGAACTAATGTCAGGTAAATACCATCACAGTAGAACTAATGTCAGGTAAATACCATCGCAGTAGAACTAATGTCAGGTAAATACCATCACAGTAGAACTAATTTCAGGTAAATACCATCACAGTAGAACTAACGGCAGGTAAATACCATCAAAGTAGAACTAATGTCAGGTAAATACCATCAAAGTAGAAGTAATTTCAGGTAAATACCATCACAGTAGAACTAATGTCAGGTAAATACCATCACAGTAGAACTATGCCGGGTAAATACCATCACAGTAGAACTAATGTCAGGTAAATACCATCACAGTAGAACTAATGTCGGGTAAATACCATCACAGTAGAATTAATGTCAGGTAAATACCATCACAGTAGAACTAATGTCAGGAAAATACCATCACAGCAGAACTGACATCAGGTAAATACCATCACAGTAGAATTAATGTCAGGTAAATACCATCAAAGTAGAACTAATGTCAGGTAAATATCATCACAGTAGAACTAATGTCAGGTAAATACCATCACAATAGAACTAATGTCAGGTAAATACCATCAAAGTAGAACTAATGTCAGGTAAATACCATCAAAGTAGAAGTAATGTCAGGTAAATACCATCAAAGTAGAAGTAATGTCAGGTAAATACCGTCACAGTAGAACTATGTCAGGTAGATACCATCACAGTAGAACTATGTCAGGTATATACCGTCACAGTAGAACTATGTCAGGTATATACCGTCACAGTAGAACTATGTCAGGAAAGTAGAACTAATGTCAGGTAAATACCATCACAGTAGAACTATGCCGGGTAAATACCATCACAGTAGAACTAATGTCAGGTAAATACCATCACAGTAGAACTAATGTCAGGTAAATACCATCACAGTAGAATTAATGTCAGGTAAATACCATCACAGTAGAACTAATGTCAGGAAAATACCATCACAGCAGAACTGACATCAGGTAAATACCATCACAGTAGAATTAATGTCAGGTAAATACCATCAAAGTAGAACTAATGTCAGGTAAATATCATCACAGTAGAACTAATGTCAGGTAAATACCATCACAATAGAACTAATGTCAGGTAAATACCATCAAAGTAGAACTAATGTCAGGTAAATACCATCAAAGTAGAAGTAATGTCAGGTAAATACCATCAAAGTAGAAGTAATGTCAGGTAAATACCGTCACAGTAGAACTATGTCAGGTAAATACCATCACAGTAGAACTATGTCAGGTAGATACCATCACAGTAGAACTATGTCAGGTATATACCGTCACAGTAGAACTATGTCAGGTATATACCGTCACAGTAGAACTATGTCAGGAAAGTAGAACTAATGTCAGGTAAATACCGTCACAGTAGAACTATGTCGGGTAAATACCATCACAGTAGAACTAATGTCAGGTAAATACCATCACAGTAGAACTAATGTCAGGTAAATACCATCACAGTAGAACTAATGTCAGGTAAATACCATCACAGTAGAACTAATGTCAGGTAAATATCATCACAGTAGAACTAATGTCAGGTAAATACCATTGCAGTAGAACTAATGTCAGGTAAATACCATCACAGCAGAACTAATGTCAGGTAAATACCATCAAAGTAGAACTAATGTCAGGTAAATACCATCACAGTAGAACTAATGTCAGGTAAATACCATCGCAGTAGAACTAATGTCAGGTAAATACCATCACAGTAGAACTAATGTCAGGTAAATACCATCACAGCAGAACTAACATCAGGTTAATACCATCGCAGTAGAACTAATGTCAGGAAAATACCATTAAAGTAGAACTAATGTAAGGTAAATACCATCAAATTAGAACTAATGTCAGGTAAATACCATCACAGTAGAACTAATGTCAGGTAAATACCATCACAGTAGAACTAATGTCAGGAAAATACCATCAAAGTAGAACTAATGTCAGGTAAATACCGTCACAGTAGAACTAATGTCAGGTAAATACCATCACAGTAGAACTAAAATCAGGTAAATACCATTAAAGTAGAACTAATGTCAGGTAAATACCGTCACAGTAGAACTAATGTCAGGTAAATACCATTGCAGTAGAACTAACATCAGGTAAATACCATCACAGTAGAACTAACATCAAGTAAATACCATCACAGTAGAACTAATATCAAGTAAATACCATCAGGTAGAGAGGGGCAGGCTTGGTGTAGTGGTTAAGCGCTTGGCTTGCGGCGCCGACGATCCGGGTTCGATTTCCGGGTTGCGCCACTATGTTTAAGAGGTTGGTAACCTCCTGCTTCCATGTCGCGATATAACTGAAATATTGTTGAAAGCGACGTAAAACACCAATCAACCAACCAACAACCATCAGGTAGAGCTAATATTAAGTATATACCATCACAGTAGAACTAAAATCAGGTAATTATCTGTCTGTGTTTCAATATTCTTACTGTGATTTTGGTTGAAGCAAACTTTCATAACTATGAAGGACCACAGATTTTGCATGTGATATGATTTGAACACTTTACAATATATGATGATTTCATTGTAGTAGCCATGTATTCTTATAAGCCACCCTGAATACTGTATTACCTATTGAACAAACTTATGTTTTGTAGGAGGAGTTGCTAAGGACTTTTTCGAAAAATCTAAATTACCTGTTCAAGAATTATCAAAAATATGGTAAGGGAAAGGAAAGTATAATAGTCATAAACTTGTCATTAAAACCTCGAGAAATTAAAGCCATGTAAATTTAAATGATGTTTTATAAATAATTACAGAATATTGAGCTTGCAAAATAATAAATATGTAAAAGAAATTTGTTCACATCTTTTTCTGGCATAGTAGATCACAAAGCCTTTGACAAATTAAGTAAATTGTTCATTGAAAATTGAGCTGAGTGATGCAGTGCAGTGAGAAACAGAAACACCAGCGAGCTGAATATTTTATGGCTATTTGAAAGCTAATAAAGTTACATAGATAGGTAATATAAAATATTATAAAGTTTATGATAGTATAAAGTTTGGTACATGTATTCAATATTTCAGGCAATTATCAGATCTGAATAGAGATGGTGCATTATCTTTAGATGAATTCTGCATTGCAATGCATTTGGTTGTATTAAGAAGAAATGATATTGAATTGCCAGAGAGATTGCCATTTTCTTTGATGCCATATACTGCTTTTGCAAATGGTAAGCATTTCTTATATACAAATCTTCACATGGGGAACATTATGTTATTGCGTTTTCCTTCTGTCTGGTGTCCGTCTTTCATCCATCCAGTATTGTTTTTTCGGGCCTTAACTTTTCACCCTTTGCATGGATTTGAATAATATTTTTAATAGAATTGTTGCCCAGGACTCAAGGGTGTGTCATAACCTTGAATCATGGTCATATTTGCAATGCATATGATGTAGGGTTCTCTTTAAGAGCCAGCATTTTCGCCATCTACATTCTCTTTTATCGCCTTCTTTTTTGTACATGTCATTAAGAAAATAACATTTTTTCAACAAAAGCCCGAGGCTAGGTAAAGTCCTTTCACACTATAACGAATTGACCCAACGTATGTGGATGAATTGCAAAAAATTTGACTAAGTCCACATATGCACAACTTTTCCACTGTATGGATTTCCGGAGACTAAATATAATGTACTGACAATGTATGAAATGAATTGATAATGAATTCCTAACTTACCATTAATGAACTAATAACGATCTAGTGCGATTGCAGAATGAATTCCAATGACCTCTAAATGAACGTCTAACAAATTACACGTATGCTGTACGTACATGTACGGTATGCGAATTCAGAACGATCATGTGACGTATGTATGAAGGCTTTCGGTATTCAGCAACCTGACTCTTCAGTCGCAGTTTCACATCATCTACAGTACAAAGAAAATGTCATGGAAACATATACTACAAAGGAAAGCATCCTGAGGTAGAGACCGAGGAAAAAATATTGTTCAGGAAGAAGCTTTTCCGAAAAGGACCCCATCTGTTGCTGCAGTGTCGCTGCATAGTGCATTTCTGCATCCAAATGATGAAAAGGAGGAGATAAGTAGGTCTGAACAACAAAGAGATTTATATTATGAGTGCTTAGGCTGAGTGGCACTCCACTGGAAATTTTTGAACAAACAATGAACGGTACAGAACACGTTAGACGTATGATTTATGTACGTTCATACACGCACTGCATACATTGATTTTTCGCACAGGCATTGGCACTTATACATTGACAGCTCGTTCCCAGTGTGCTATCAATATAATGCGTTAACAATTTGCAGTAAAAACACAACTCAGATGTTGAAAGAACATTTTAAATTCGTTACTATTACTTGACTTGCTTGGACAAATAAGACCGTTCAGGTTACGTACCACTACCACGCTGCAGACG
The DNA here is from genome assembly GCA_035048485.1 of Pteria penguin. Classification (NCBI taxonomy): domain Eukaryota; kingdom Metazoa; phylum Mollusca; class Bivalvia; order Pterioida; family Pteriidae; genus Pteria; species Pteria penguin. Next base: position 23,185,042 of record CM068581.1, read on the forward strand.
AATAAAACGTTTGCATCCCGTTTGCCTACCATTCTCGCTGAGTAAGAGCTATTTGTCGGCATACGTTGACAAATTTTTTGCATGCAACGATCCAAAACATTGTCAAACTGTACTTCAGCATATGCCGGTGAAATCAATGCTAAATATTCAAAATTTTGAGGTACGCTGGACCAGTTCTTAATAGTGTGAAAGACCCTTAAGAATCTAATATATTGACTATTAAATCCATTTTTTAATTTCAGTTTTTATGCCCAGGATCGACAGATTGGGGGCATATTGTTTTTGTCATGTCTGTCTGTCTGTTTTTCTTTCGAAAGTTGATGTTCACTTATTTATACGAACAAAAATAAGATGATTATAATATTGATTACAAGGATAAAACTAAAGTGTATGAATCCATAAGGATAAATGGGTTCTGTTCAAGCTCTTTGTTTTTCTTTCTCTCTCCCAAACTATGAAATTGAAGGATGGCAGAGAATTTAAAAAGTAGCAGCGCCTTAGCATGGGTCATGCTCAACTTTTTTTAAAGGTGATGTCTTGGAATGCATAATACAAACCATTCTTGTTTATTCATTTCAAGCAAAGATTTCACAGCATTCTGATTCAGTGATCAAGGAAATTGCTCCTCCTTGCTCCTTTTTTTAAAATTAGAAATGATCTAGAGGGGTGAGTGAAGAGGTATTGTCATTTTGGTTCCCTTCCAAAATAAAATTTTAGAATTTTTTTTGGACACTTGTTTGAACTTGGTGATTGCAATGCAGAAAAAAGTCAAATTTCCTAGTTAATTGATAATGATGATTTCTTATGGACTATTGTGATCATAATTATGGTACAGAATGTTACTTTGAAAGAATTTTGTCAATATCTCAATTTTTGGATTTACTATGAATTTTTTAAGACTTCCAAATGAGGGTATATAGGGACAATTCTTCACATTTTGAACTTCAGCTGTTATACCACATGAAAGATTTTAATGAAATATGGTATACATGAAGTAATATAGGTCCTCTATCAATTTTATACATTTCATCCAAATTGGTCAACAGATATGCCACCATGCCTAAAAACTAGGTCTCACAATGGTACATATACCACTTGGTAATTATAATGTGGAGAGTAATGGTTCAAATCCAGCTGTAGTCAAAACTTTTTCTTCATTTCTTTACACATCTAAATAAGTTTTTGGATGTTTCTCAACACTCAACATATGAAATTAGGCCATTTTAAGTTGGATCTGGACAATATTTGAAAGAATTTTTGTTCAGACCCAGACTTGAAATCAGTCAAAAAAGGTCCCACCTAAAGAAAATGACTAACTTGTTGCCCTGAATGACATCTTGCAGAGACAAAGCAAATGCTTAATATAAAAATCACCTGAATGAATGTGCAAAAAAGTGTTGTTATTATTCTGGTTTGAAATAAAATTTGACATATTGTGAACATTTGTGCTGACTTAGTCACAGTAATGCAAAATTTAATAAATTCTTCTTTCCTGCATGACTGATCATCTAGGTACTCAGGTGAGCGATATAGTGCCACTTGGGCCTCTTGTTATAGAATCCCCTGCTGTTTTCTAAAATAGGTAGAATCCTGATGATGGATAATTTTAGTACAGGTCATAATTTTTTACTCCTTGCATGGATTTGATTAATGTCACAGAATTGTTGCCCAGGACTAAAGGTTCTGTAATCACCTTGAACCAAGGTCATATCTGCAAGGTCAAGGTCACAGTGCTTATGATGGGTAAATCTTTGTTTGAGCCATATTTTTTTACCCCCCTTGCATGGATATGTATAATATTTAAGACTTCTTACTCAGGACTAAAGGTTGGGTTATGGTCAAGGTCACAAAATATATGATTGGCAATTGCTTGACTGGGACGTAACTTTTTACCTCTTGCATGAAAACTGTTTCACAGAAGTGTTGCTCAGGTTCATAGGGTGTGTCATGACCTTGAACTAAGGTCATATCTGCAAGGCCAAGGTCACAGTGCTTATGTATGTTAAATCCTTGTCTGGTCTTTAACTTTCTACTGCCTGCATTGATTGAATATTTCGCAGAATTTTTTTCCAGGTCCCAAAGGTGTGTCATGACTTTGAACCAAGTTTAAATTTCATGATTAACATAGTCTTACAAGAGCTTTGCCTCTATAAAGAAATGGAGTAAAAATTTAAAGAGGCAGTTTTGAAACCCTGAATAAGAAGAGAAGGAAATTTCACCATACATTCACCTAACCCCTATTCGAATTTTGAAAATTTGAAAAATGAGAATATGGCCACCATTTCTGAGGGTAAAAGTAAGAACTACTGGATTTATCAATTTAAAAACCCTGGATTATATATGTTAAATAATAAAATGCAGAATTCTCTTCATCAACTTGTAATTAATCTTAATTTGTAAAACAATATATTCAATAAATGGACTTATGTGTGGACTTCTGTTTTTTATGAGTTCCGTCATTTTCTATTAAAAAATTTCGCCATCATTTGTCTCGGGCGCCATTCACTCAGCAGATTCAGTAGAGTCAGTACTAGAGAAAAATCCATGAAGCATGGTCTGATTCACTATGCTTAGAAACAGGTTGGTAGGTATAAAAATTGTATACTGTAGCCGATACAGGTGTATTTTAGCAATACAAATTATGCACAGTGTCTGTGAGCCCGATATTGGCATACTAACCTACACTTTTTACACTGACCCATCCATAAACAACACTGACTAAAGTGTTTAAAAGACTTTGTTTTCTGTTATTTATGCAGGAACTTCTGATATACCTATATACATTGTATTTTTTACTACATTGGTTGCATGAAAACATGTATATACTTTATATTTTGTGCATAAATTATATCTAAATATACATGATTCACATGCAGTTCTGCGTGAATGGGAACACAGGAGTTAGGCCCAATTTGCTTCATAGTGAAAATGTATTTAATCTTAGAAAGTGGTCTTCTTCATTCTGGGCATTATGGTGATAAGCTGTGTGCATAATTATAAAGAGCATAAAGGATCTCTATCAAGTAATAGGATTCTAGACCTTTAAGTTACGAGTTCAAGGAATAAAAGGAGTGTAATGTCCTATAAGAATACTGAGATTATGACTCATATCTGGAGTCTCGGTTATACTTAGGTGGCAGATAAAGCTTGTGAGACTATTATTGTTTATTTTCTCACATTCGTAATTTTGAGAACATTTACCATGGTTAAGTAGTATCACAGAGAACAATTGGCAAGCATTTTTGAAAAAGTAATTTGTGGAGGTTTTGATATGATTGCAATATCAGTAATATCTTTGTAGAAGAACCATTTGCTGCAGACCTTCCTCATGGTAGCACATTGAAGAGAGTTACTCCTCCTTCTTCTCCTCAAGATGCTGCCAGTCAGTGGATGGAGCCAGCCATTCAGGAGCAGTCCTCTGATACTGCCAGTGATGTAGCCTCTCCTGTCATCAAACCAGCAAATTTTGCCTTCCAAAAACCAGATGCTGTAAGTTACTTTAGAGAAAGCATGTCTGAAATATTAACCTTCATGTCTGAAATATTCACCTTCCAGTTGTCATGTTCTTAGTTGAAAGATTCTGGCCATATTGGTTTGGTTCATTTTACTGCGTTTCAGGTGGTCATAACAGTTGAAAAACAAAAGGGAATCTGTGTACTAGGTATATACTGCAGTAGTGAGATTTTTATAGAATCAAGCAGTTTGTCACATAGCAACCAACAACTAAGTTAAAATACAGTGTTTATATCAAGTTAGACTGAGATAAGGCAAAAACCTGTTTTAATGTTTGTGGGTTTTTGGCCTGAGAAGTGAACGTTCAAAAACTTGGGAATTTCTACGATGACAAATACAAAAGATCGAAAATACTAATTCTGTTCATGTTTTGTAATTTAGTCACCTCTCAAATCTATTTTTCTAAACTTGGCCAGATTTTCTGCCCCAGTGGAGAATAAAGGAATGTGTGCATAAAAGCGCAAGTTGAAACAGTCAATCAGTAATCAAAGTCTTACATATGAAGGTGAGATTCTATCAATCATGACCATATTTGCCAATTTACATTGTAAATTCATTAGATATTGACTGTTTAATAGTATCCATTACCATTTTTCTTCATCTTGCATACTTTTTTTTTATTTCTGTTTGAAACAAACTGAAAGGTACACTACCTAACAGCAAGTATGATGCAGAAAAATGGTCATGGATGTTATTAAATAGTTATTACCTAGTGAATTTACGATGAAAGTAAGCAAATATAGTCATGAGTGATTGAATCTCACCTTAATTTGCCAAGGTAAGTCTGAGTTTTGAATTTGTAAAAATTTTCTAGTTTCTGAATATTTGTTTCTCAGGCCGAAAAGCAACCAATAATAAATCAGATTTTAGGCCTGTTTCAGTCTAATATCAAGTTATCATAATAGTATACTATATGGTCATTAAGGAAACAAATATTATTATAAAAGCTTCTTACAGAATTAAGAAATGCAGAGGTTCATATTCAGGGTAAGTCAATGTAAGCACAGTTGTTTGCACTCACAAAAATATATCTGATAGAATTTTATTACGGTAAGATTTCTGAATAGCTGTCTTGAAATTGAGTTAAATAAAGAATTCAAAAGATGTACGAGAATAACAAACACCATATTCATTTCCATATACAGTACAAGGTTATGAAACATTAATGTTGAATATTCATATAAAATATCATAAAATTGTTAATATTAAAAATGTAAGAAAGGTTTCTTTCTAGGTACATTGTTTACTTTGTAGGAATCTGGCATCGTCCACCCTATTGCAGTCCGAATGTCTCCTGAGAGCCATGCACACAAACCAGAGAGGGGTAGAGCATTCTCAGGTAGATTAGCTGCTAAATGTGTGGCTTTGTTAATTTTTACTAACAAAAATATGTTTATTAAACTTGTTGCAAATTTTTAATTAAAAAAGAAGTCTTTGAATTTAACCTTAAGATTATGTCTTGAAAAAAAATTTTATGTCATAAAAAAATATTCTGAAAATAGTCTTAGTTGTATGTTTTATATCTTTAAAAATAAATTTGAATTTTGATAAGATCATCATATTTTATGAATAGGCGTTTGAAAATTGAAAATAATTCATAAAAAAAATGTCACTGTGTGAACTTAAGAACCCACTGATGTAACATCATTTTTTAAAAACAAGAAAATGTGTTTATAAGTACACTTAATTCGAACTTTAAAAACAAGGAAATGTTTGTTTTAAAACATTAAGTTTGAACTTTACAGAGTTTCAGTAATATAGATTTCCAAAAATTTGAAGTATTTATCGGATTTTATTTGTTTTTGTAACCATGCATATGAATGTATAATCTGCTTTGGTAAACATGAATGCTTGGAAATAAAATAAATTACTTTATTTTTATAAATTCCAGCCAAGAATTCTGAAGGTTATATTAAGCATCTTGGATTCAAAAGCTTTCCCTTTATATATAACTGAAAATAGCAAGCAATTATTAACTATAAATCTCTGCTGATCTTATTCTCTGTAGCATTCTCCTTAGTTAACATTAGTTTTAGTTTATGATCCGTTATATTAATGATAAGAACTCGAGGGGGTATTTGAAATAATGGACAGAGAATTTTATCTTAAATTATTATGTAAGAAGTGTTTTATCATGCCCCCTGTAAAAATGTTAGGAAGGTACACAGTATATCTGAATCATCATGTCCATCCCTCTGTCTGTCCACAGAATTTTTCAAAAGGCCTGGATAAATTTTACCCAATCTTCATAGGAAGAAAAATCAGCATGCCCTCTTGTCCAGGTAGACAACTGACTCCTTTAGGAGTTATGACCATTACACTTTTTTGTTAAACATACTTTATTATCTTGTCAACTCCAGGGGCCAGTTGTTCAAAACTTTAACCACTGGTTAAGCTAGCCAGTGGTTAAAGTTTGAGAGACAATGAATTTAATTTCCATGATTTCTGTATAAAAATATAAATTACTTTACACAGCTTGTTTAATATTCTACAAATCAGTACACAGACTATGACTTAATGCCTTTTCATTTCAGAGATATAGTCAGATGAAATTTAACCATTCGTTAGCTTAACCAGTGGTTAAAGTTTCGAACAACTGGTCCCAGACTGTAATTCAGTGGTGTTAATCCTAGGCTCACAATACTTCATACATAGAATGTCAGAATTGTTACCCATGACACAATTTCCATAACTGTTATTATACCCCATGCAAACAAAGTTGCTGTGGATTTGTCCGAATCCCTCTGTCTATTTGTCCATCTGTCCATCAACCTTGTCTAGGCCATAACTTCTTCATGCTATATTGCAGACCAATAATATTTCAGACATTTGTTTTCCATGACCTAAGGGTATGTTATGACCTTAAACCAAGGTCATATCTACATGGTCAAAGTCACAGTGTACACACAGCCAAAATTCTTTTTCGGGCTATAACTACTCATGGGGGTATTTGTCCTATTAGGACAGCTCTAGTTTTTTTCTGCCATGTGGAGCATTTTTCCTGTTAGGATAGTTCTTGTTTAAGCAGCACATTAATGATTCATAATTTGTTCAGTTTTTGGTTTATTTCGGGAGTGTCTGGTTGGGAGGTGTATAAGTTAATGATTAAAGAACTCTATACTAGGTGCAGACTTTATAGCTCGATATGATGCAGTATCCGTAATACATTTGAAAATTACTAAATGTGGGATAAGGTAATAAACAAACTTTAGTATACTTCTGACCATTGAGTTTTTACAAATACAGTAAACTTCATTTATAACGAAGCCTAAGGGACCATTGATCTGAATTCATTGTAGTCATATTTCGTTACAAGCACTTTGATGCAAAATCTAGTTTTCATGAACAGACTGCCTGTTGCATTTTCCTGGATAAATCATACATTAAAGACTGAGAAAGTAAAAGACTCGTTATCATCACTAATGTCCATGTTCTCGTTTTGGGAACTTTCAGTCCCCTAACATTTTTTAACTGCGGAAATAATTTCGTCTTCACACATAGCTCGTGATATTACGATCTCATGATCAGTTTCGATGTAAATGTCAGAATGCTTCCATAAATCGTGCTGGGCAGAAGGCGGGACATCATCATTGTCGATGTCACTATCAGTCGCGGATCTAGGTTCTCAGTCGGAGCACTAAACCCTGCCTTACCATAACAGTTTTAAATGCATTTGAGGGTCTTTTTCCTCCAAGATGTGTTCAATAATCAAATGGTGATCAGCAAATTTATCACTACCAAAGTTTTGACATAATAGTTCTCACAGCTTGACATGCCTATAGATTACGTATTGGCAAACACTACCCTCATAGGTGTACAAAACGTCTTTATAATTACATGTATAGGTAATTAGCGTGGGGAATGTATAATAGGCGGATAGAGTGATTTTATGATAATTAACAATCATTTGTCAACTTAGGTGTGCTAATTAGGATTACCTGTACAGCATTTCGTTACAGCAGGTTAAAATACTGAGAATTTATGACCACGGGAACATGAGATTGCTTCGTAAAAGCCGATAATTTGCTATATACAAATTCTTTATAGACATAGAGAAATACATGGAGGAGAATGGCACTTCTGCCTGGACTTCCATTTGACTTCATTACAAACAGAATTTTGTTATAAACCTATTTGTCATAGATGAAGTTTACTGTATGGATGACTTCAACTTAATCTGTATATTTCCTTCAATTCCAGCTCAAAACAATGTGATACTCAAATAAATCAGCAGAGATTTTACCTCAATTTATAAATTCTCCTGCCTTATAAAGCATGTATGAAATTAGAAAACAAAAATATGTATCTATACAGCATGTTAGAAGTGGTGCATGAGGTATGGGTTACTTGTATAAAATGTCTTCATTTAAGCATGTCAATAAACAATTGTAAATAATTGACTGATTAGTGGATATTAATTGTGATGAAATTACTGTTTAACTTGATTCAGAGTGTTTTTCGTATCTTGGTAATTTTTTGTTTTGATCAGAATTTGGGCGGGGGAGACATCAAATTTTGTTCAATTATATCGTAATCTACTCCTAGGCTACAGATTTTAAACTATAAATGATAGTGATTTTGTAATTGGCATGCTTGCTTTAGTTGTGAGAACTATCAAATCAGGTCATGTTAGTGAAATAGTGACTGACCTTCTTTTTACAAAATAGCTCCTAAAGGAAGCATGGTGTCTGAAAAACACCTCTTCTTTCGCTGATATCTTACTTTTTTGAAATATGAAAAATCTCATGTTTAAGTATGATAGACATATACTTCCATTGACTCTTGATAGATAGAGATGTTCAGACCAACCTTTATAGTTGTTATACATATTAATGCAAATCAGATAATATTTAGAATAACTAAATTTTAATAGTTGCTCTTACAATATGAATGTACATGATGCATGACATTTTTTCTGCATGTCATTTGCATGTTTACATCTCACTGTGTTGGTTTACTGCCTCCTTCCAGAACCGGCACCGCATGTGGAAATCTCACCTGACAATGCTAAAGATTTTATCAAACAACGTACAGAATCGGTTCCAGAGGGTTGTGTTCCTAATGATGTAGACTTGTTGTCAGGTGAACCTAAGCGTTCACCTCGTAATCACAGTCCTATTATGGTCACTGTGCAAGGACGACCTCGTCCAGTCGTAACCAAAAAAGGTTCAGGTATAAAGTCAGTTACAATGTGATTGCTAAGTTTTCAAGTAGATAATGTATTTATTGCTAAATTCTTGAGAATAAACTTTTTAAAGTTTTAATTTGAAAATAAACTTTTTAAAAAATTATTTATAAATATATTTCTGATTTGAATGAACACAAAATTAATTTTTTTCATTTCTTATGGTCAGTAATAGTATATGGAAGTATTTTACATCATTGGTAGTCTCATTCATTTTACTGAGACTCAGTGCAGTCTTTGGCATCTGTCAAATCTGGGTTCGAAATTTCATCTTGGCCAGCAAAAAGATCTGCTGTTGTAAAGGCTTGATTGATTTCTCTGCCTACTATAAAAAAGATTTCCGTAATGTTTGATGTAGATACTCGTGAAATTAAGATAAAGATTTGTAAAGTCTTACCACACATGTTAAACTAAGTGTAAACCTCAAGTTGATGAATGTCGTATATTATACTTGTATGTAGATAACACACATAAACATATATATATATATATACATGCAGTCCTAACATAACATACATGTTAATGGGAAAAGTGGTCATGAGGACCGCTTAAGCACATGTGCTGTCCAGATGCGCGTGCTCTTCACGTGTTAACGCAGGAGGAAATTCACCTTAAAGTGATTTATTCCTGCATACGCTCGGTCCTTTGGCACGTTCACATGCCTACATTTGTAATTGTCTATGCAGTGCTATGGATGGAGGAAATAAAATGGATCTATTTAAATTACTGCAAATGTCGCCATATATACGTGTATTGAATGTAATGTTAAAAGACACCCCGCATTAAGGGTTTCATATGTAATATAACAAAGGAATTACCACATAGACATGCAATAAGGTATTGTTATTATCATTATTACATGTATTATTATTATTATTTACCTAAAATAAGAATAAATTTCATTATAGTCAGTTTTCGGAAATTGCATTCAGTATTTTTAAAATTCATCCTTTAACTCGTAAGGGTTTTATTTAATTCTAAACATTTTACTTACACATTGACATCTTTTTATATCTAAATACATGTATACAATGTATATATTGATTCTCCTTCAAATCCTTCTATATGTACATGTTAATATGAGTTTTATGTTGTAAGCAAGCGAACGTGGCTGTCAAGCATGTTTACGTGGCAGTCAAGTGCGTTATCGTGGTCTCGAAATTAAGTTCACGTGAAAATCTGTGTTAACGCAAACGTGTGTGCTCAGCAGTCCTGAGCGCACGAGGAAAGCAAACTTCACGTGAACGTGACGTTAACATAATGTTATGTTAGGACTGAACCTCCCTGTATATATATATGTATATATGCATGATGGTGAAGAGTGGTGTTAGCTAATAACTCTTGTATGTTTAACATAGTAAAGACAAATGTGATGTATGCATGATCTGAATGTATCTTTAGAAGTGAAGTGGTATGCCTTAGTGTATATGGTTACAGTCGGTCAACAATTACATATCTTAATCTTTTTAATTTCCTCTTTCATACACCTTTATTAATTTATAGAACGTAGCAAGTAGTTTGTAAATGTTGAACACAGTCAGGCATTTTAGTGGATTGTAACTGTGAATATTGGAAATATTCTTTATTTCTTAGTGCCAGGCACAGCTACAGGTTTGTTACTCCCTGCTCCAACTAGTCAGATAGATGGCATTGCCACTGGAGATCAGGAGCCACCTTTACCTCCACCTCGTCCTGGACAGGTACATGGTAGGAGCATGTCAGTCGACCTCAAAGGTAAGTGTTGTGTTCATGATCAGTTAATGAGGCCAAAAAAAATATGGCCCTATTTTGAACTGCCAACCCTATTAATATTTTCGAGATTATAAAAAAAAGAGGGGGCGGGGGCTCGCCATTACTTTATAAGGTGAAAAATCATAGTGAGAAAAGATCTTCATACGAGGTACATGTAGCTTTTTGCTCATACATTTACGAGACCTGCTGTATCTAGATTGCAGTGAAAGCCCGTTTCACTAACGATTGCGGTCATAGGCATAACTGTAACTGGTCCCGCAAATCAAGTATTTTCAGGATCAGCTACGAATATGTACTTCACATAACTTTCGATTAATTTTCATTACATTTAAGTTTATAATTTTTAGTGAAGCACATTTTCATCGCAAGTTGGCAAAGGGAAAAAAAAACCACCGTGACATAGGACCTTAGTTTTTACTGTCTCATCAGAAAGATGAGACACCGGTGTGCCCACGGCAGGAGTCAATCCTGCACGAAGAACTTCTTTTCCTGACCAGAATAGACATGGATGATTTCATGGTGGCGTATGAAAGGTCTGACTTCAAGTTGTGCTCCTAAGTTTTAAACTGGTGGTCTGGCCCCATGGGTAGAGAAAAATGGACATGGTTATGAAAATGTTGTCTTTGCTTATGCTCTTTATCATTGAAAGGTACCTAACTTATGCATAATATGATTTGATTGTATATAAAGGGCCTTACTTGAAGTTGTGCATCTGAGTGTTCACTTTGGTCTGGCCCCTGGGGTAGGGAATCATGTCAACATGTAGTTATATCATGAACCTGTTTAGAAGTGCCCTATTTGTTAGATTCCCACTTCATAAGTGGATGCCCTATAGTAAACATTTGGTCTGTCCATCCATCTGTTCCTCAGCAAAAACCTTTAACATTTGCCATATCTAATACACTGCTATAAGTAGAGCTTTCATATTTGGCATGAGTATTCCTTATGACAAGACCTTTCTGTTTGAAATATAAGTTTTGATCATGTGACCTTGACAGTGACCTTTGACCTGCATTTGAAAAACTTTAACATTGACCATAAATATTGAACTGCATGAAGTAGGGCTTTCATATTTGGCATGTGTTTTCCTTAATTTTTAGCATATTTGCGAGTCAGTTGGATTTGCAAAAATATTTTTCCTAAAATGAAATCTACCATAAAAAAAGTCTAGATCTGCCAACGACAAAATAAGATAGAATTGCAGACGCTGTCAGCTTTCAATTTTCGCCAATATTTCTTATCAGGTTATGACTGTGTACTATACATAGGATTAGAAATCTATAACTTTTTCCCATGCTCTTAACAACTTTGTGTCAACTATGAAATTACTTGACAGTAATGGCATGGGCATCGGCAGCTTGGCCTATTGTCATAAGAATGTTAGATGAAGAAGAATTGTACTGGTACTTAAATTGAACTATGTCCACAGATAATATGGATTCATTCATTCTTTCGTCATTATTTCTTCACAAACATGGGCGATTCCCGCATAAAGTTCACGTAGTTTATGTGGACATGCACATTCATTCTAACAAGAAAAAAATTTGAAGCGTTGTTTTGGATGACGGTTAAACTTCTAGTAAGGCAACAATAGTTAAGAAATTTGAAGTTTAGGCGAGTTTGATTGTAATGAAATGAATGAGAGAATGAGTGAAAAACGTTTATATCACACACTGAATAAAGGGTGGTCGTTCTGTTCTGCTTTTGATGATAATACATGTAACAGATCACATTACAAAAGGTATGCGGCAAAGCAACTTCAATTGACAACATCAATGATGAAATGACAGGTTCATTGAGGAGGTACACAAAAAGCGAATTCCTAAACATAAAAACATAATCATATACATGTGCTGAAAAATTTCGATTGCGTCTTGTTTTTTCCATGATTTTCGAGGCCATTTCAAAGTGCTTATTATACTCGGGTGCGTATTATAGATTCACAAAAGTAAGAAATGCAAAAATAAATCTATAGGCATTTTGCTTAAATTCGCAAATATAAATTGACGCAAAAATATCCAGATTTACGATAAACATAATACTCCATGCATAGATGACGAGAGCTTTCAAAATATGCCATGACTTTAGACTTATTCCTAGTGACTTTGACCTTGGACTTCAATCTTTTTTAAGAAATTTTAACTTTAGCTATATCTTTTGAATCAGTAGAAATAGAGCTTTCATGCTTCACACATATGTTTTTTATAACAAGTGCTTTCAATTAATACCGGTACCATGACTTTTGACTTTATGACATTGACCTTATTTTGAATTTGCTTTGCAATGCGGCCATACTTTCTTTAGTGATTTCTTGTTTAGTGTAGATTAAGATACATACTGAATTATTAACTTAAATTTTCAAGACTTGTTTTTTTTAACCTTCAAAAGGTTTGGATCAATATCAGTATCATATGGACCAGGACCAGTTTTTTCTTCCTTTGTCATTTACAACTAGAGCTGTCCTAACGGGACAAATACCCTCCCCCTCTCCCTCCAAGTTAAAAGGAAGAAGGTACGACTCAGACAAGAATTCTGGCTATGTATGTACTGTGACCTTGACCTTGTAAATATGACCTTGGTTCAAGGTCATGACACACCTTTGGGTCATGAACAACAATTGTGTAAAATATTATCTCCCTCCAAAGTAAAAAGAAGTTGTGGCCCGGACAATTTTCATGGACAGACAGATGGACAGAGACACTGACGGGCAACATGCTTTAGTACAATGTGATACGCACCATTGGATCATGGAAAACAATGGTGAAGTATTATCCAGATCCTACTTAGCAGTAAGGAGCTATGATCCATACAAGGATTCTGACAATGCATGCAATGTGACCTTGACTTGGGAGATACCATCTTGAGTCAAGGCCATGACATGCCTTTGGCCATGAACGACAATTGTGTAAAATGTTATCTAGATCCAACATAGCAGTAAGGAGTTATGGCCCAGACAAAGATTTTGATCATGCATGCACTTTGACCTTGACCTTGGAAATATGATCTTCAGTCACTGTCATGACACACTCTTGGGTCATGGACAACAATTGTGTAAAATATTATCTGGGATAATAATAAACTTGGCAGTAAGAAGTTATGGCCTGGACAATGATTTTGGCAATGTATGCACTGTGACATTGACCTTGAAGATATGCTCTTGGGTCAAGGTCATGACACACCCTTGGGTCGTGGACAACAATTGTGTGAAATATTATCCAGATCCGACAAGGGAGTAAAAAGTTATGGCCTGGACAAACTTTTGCTATGTGTGCACTGTGACCATGACCTTGAAGATATAACCATGGGTCAAGGTCATGACACGCCCTTTGTTTATGTACAATAATTGTATGAAATAATATTCAGATCTGACAAGAGGGTAAGAAATTAAGGCCTGGACAAATGTGGACAGACAGACAGACTGACAGACAGACAGACAGGGTGATCCCTGTTTCAGTTGTCTATCAGTTTGAATTTCTGCAACCATTCTTTACACCAGCATCTTCAACTAAATTTCAAAATACTGTACATTTTCTCAAACCAAATTTTAATGCCCCACCATTAGAAATGGTGGGGGAAAATAGTGTCACCCCTTTCTGTCGTTCAATTATTTTGTTTCCATGCTCTATCTCTGCAACAGGCAGATAATATTTGGCGGAATTCATTGAACTTGAAAATTTTCAGTAATTAACTGTTTTTGTGCTCTTTCCCTACAACGAATGCTTATATTGAAGTGAAATTTTATAATGTATATAGATACTACATGAGAATATCTTGGTCAAGTTTCAGTTTAATGATGATCAAATAATTTTTGACGGAGTAATACCCCTTGGACTTGGAAAATTTCTTAAACTTTGCTTCCGGCGGGGCATTCTTTTTCTTGATATTCTTTATACCCCACAATAATGTTGTTAGGAGGATGTTATACTGGAATCACCTCATTTGTTTGTTCATCTGTTTGTAGACACTTGACCTTAGGGTTTGTCATTTTTGTGGTATTATTAGTGATATGCCAACCTACTTGCATGAAAATTTTATCTGAGAATGGACATTGTAATGCATGCTGTATCTGAGGATAGACATTGTAATGCATGCTTTATATGAGGCCAGACATTATGCATGCTATGGATACTGTGTCTCAACCACACTCACATGTCACTGACTGATTAATTTCAGCATTTTAAGTCAGGATTGAAATAACAATTTACTTCTTACTTTACATGATGAGGTGCACCAGCTTTACATGTCCACTTGGAGTTTTACATAATGCCCAATACTTTGATGAGAAGAGAAAACATTCCTAATGTACTATGACAAATGAATTTGTTTTATCATGAGCAAGAATGCAAATTTTCAGTCATATATTATAATATTATAGTAAATGTATGAATATCAGCATTTGAATTTATTGGAGAAACATACAAAGGCAACATTTAGAAAATTATTTTTTAGGCATAGTTAAACAGGAGATCGAAAATAAGATTTTAGTCAGAAATTGAAGATGAATCCTGAGGGGTATACCCCATGCAGAGTTACTTGTCTGGATCATCTCAGCTTTATCAATGAATCCCATTGTCACCCATGACTTAAGGGCATGTCATGACCTTGATTCAAGATCACATCTCCAAAGTCAAGATCATTGTAAATTCATGATTACAAATAGTATATGGTCCATAAAAATATAGATGTAGCTGTCACACCTTTCTGCTGCATTTCTCAGATTAGTTACTCATGACATGAGGGTGATAGGTCAGTCAGCATATGATCATTTTAGTTGTCATAACACTTCGTTACTCATGACATGAGGGTGATAGGTCAATCAGCATATTATCATTTTAGTTGTCATAAAACATCGTTACTCATGACATGAGGGTGATAGGTCAGTCAGCATATGATCATTTTAGTTGTCATAACACTTCGTTACTCAGGACATGAGGGTGATAGGTCAGTCAGCATATGATCATTTTAGTTGTCATAACACTTCGTTACTCATGACATGAGGGTGATAGGTCAGTTATCATATGATCATTTTAACTGTCATAACACTTCGTTACTCATGACATGAGGGTGATAGGTCAGTCAGCATATGATCATTTTAGTTGTCATAACACTTCGTTACTCAGGACATGAGCTGTAGCAAGGTTGGAATGTATTCTTATCAGAGAATAATGGTCATTGAAGACATGTACTGTTCTAAAAGCACATCTAATTCCACTGCGATGATTGATATAGACCCAATATATGGTCATGTACTAAATTCCTCAAATACAGAGACCTAGGGAGCTATGATGTTTTCACATAATAATCTTAGTCAAAGCAGGATACATTTTCTTTTACATCTCCATTAAAGGTCTTTGGGGTTTGGCATGTAAAGAATTCATACATCATCCAACACAGATGGCTTAATGTTTTATTGTTATAACTTGTTATTACCTGTGTATCCCTACCACCCTTATCTGCAATTCATAAGTACATTTTATACATTTATATATTATTTATACATATATAGATTGTATTGTTATTGAAAAGAAAGCAACAGTGTTTTAGTGCTGTCTTCCTTTTGAATAAAGAGGACACTTCAATATACAATGTAATCTTAATGTAATTGACATTTGACAGTCTTCCTGCTTTGACCCAGAAATGATATTTCACATCCATAAAAGGACATTATTCTGTATGTGGAAGTAGAAGGAAATATGCAAATGAACAAGATATTTGAAAAAAAAAATGAGGAAATATATTTGCAGTGACATATAATAAGTAGGGAATGATACAAGTGTTCTGTATATTGCAAAAATCATACAAAACATTTATGGGAACATCAACTTCTAAAGGTGGATAATGTGTTGATTTGATATGAAGAATTATAGCTTGGATTGATGTTTTCCTAGAAATGGAATATATTGAAGCAACATTGTTTATGTGGAAAGGTACATGTTATTCTGATTGGATGATACATTTTTTTTTTTCATTTCAGGTCTTTCGACACCCCCAGCTGTTCCTCCAAGAGCATCGCCAAAAGATGTGAGTTATTTTACTTTGCTGATTCTGCACCCCAATTTTATTGTCTTAGAAATTATTTTTTCCTTAGGAAACATGAAATGAAAAGATATAAATGGAATTTTAAGTGCTTCCTCCATGAATTTTTCTCCTAAAAGGTGATTATACTCTTTGAAGGTTTGATTGATATAATTGATATTGTGTATATAGATGTATCAAGGGAAAATGCAGGTCAAGTTTGAATATTGGTGTGTTTTGGTAATTTCTAACGGAGTTATTACCCTTGAACATAGAACATTCTTTAAAATGACAGTTTCTACTCATTTTTTCTGTGAAGGTTTGATGGATTATATTGATTATTGGTATATAGATGTATCAAGGGAAAATGCAGGACAAGTTGGAATATGGGTGTAGTCTGGTAATTTTTAATAGAGTAATTGCCCTTAAACATAATAAATTTTAAAATTTTCAAATATCAGTTCTCTGGCAATTATATTTCATACCTTAGCTGCCAGCAGGGTCTTCTGTGTTACACCGACACATTAAAATTCTAGTTTTTCCAGTACAATTACTAACTTTTATTAACGATTTTCTTTATCAATCCATGTAATGATTTTGTTTTGAATTTTAATTTGAATACTAAAAAGAATAAAGAACCAGTGATTGACTCAATAAAATGTCCAAATAATTTTTTTCATTATTTTGCTATTATTTAGGAAATAATAAGAATGCTAACTGGCATAAATCTACTTTATTACTGTATGTGAGATTCTTTTTTATGTACTAGTCTAATATAAACTGTATAAACAAAGGTAATTCTTTATTGAATCATAAATAAGATATGTGTCTTTTACTAATGGAGCAATTAATGTTTGCAAGGTTTTCAATCATAGACTATTAAAATATTCATATTTGCAAAATATTGAAATTGTATATGTGCTGTCTGGGTCAGATCGAACTGAAGCTCAGTTATTTATGTAATTATGGAATAACCTAATTTGTTTTTTGTTGGATAGAGGTATACCACAAAAATTAAGGAAATACAGGAAATTATGTTGTCAGGGAAAAAATTGGTGGATGAGATATACCCTTAATTTTAAAACCAATCAATATGCATGTTATGTGTAAAATTAAGTTAATTCATTCATAACAAGCCTCAAATGACAAAATAAGACATCAACAAAAATAATTTTGTTATAATTATTTGTTAAAGCAAAATGTATGTCACCTTAGATGATCTAGATGTTTGTGACTGTAAAGTTTGGGATTGCACAACATGAATTCCCTCAAAGGAGTTATCTCCCCTAGTTAAAAATATAAAAAACGTAAAGTGCAGAAAAACTGCACAGTGAACTTCATTTTTGTTTATGAATATTGATAAATTACAAAATATAGTAATTCCCATAAGGTTCAATACAAATTTAAATATCCCTATTGGATTGAGTAACATTATTTTCAAGAAATCCTTTCCATAAAAGGTCATATTTTGTAAGATGCTTCAAAATAATATATTCATTTTAAAAATAAAAGTTCTATCTATTGAGATCTAATTAGTGCATTTTATGGATTGATTACCTTAAATGATTTAGCAAGGAACTTCAATGTCCAGGGGTTGAGTCACATTAGCAACTCAGTGGTATCTGATTTTCAAATGAAATGATAAAAGCTAAGGCTGTCTGTCAGGGGAGATGTGGCCATGTAAAAAGTTCCTCATTGTCTCAAGTTGATCTGGACGAGTCAAAATTTCCATGTAGCATATCGGGCAGGTAGACACTTTCACAACACAAGTAAAACATTGTTGGTGTAATGTAAAAACAATAAGTGAACAATTATATACAATACATTTTATTTTTTAGAGCCCAGCATTGAAGAAAACAGATGCTGCTTCATTTAGTGCAATAAACCCTGAGAAACTGGATAAATTTGCTGAATTTAAGAAGTTTGAATCCATTCCTTCACAAGAAACTCTGAACATAATGGCTCCAACTGATGTGACAGATTCCACTGATAAACATAGGAGGTCACAGTCTCTAGACTACAACAATGTGGTACAATTATCTGATTCACCTTTAGTTATATACCAATTAGATCCTTGGTCATGTCTGATACTCGTTTAGTTATATACCTACTAGATCCTTGGTCATGTCTGATACTCGTTTAGTTATATACCTACTAGATCCTTGGTCATGTCTGATACTTATTTAGTTATATACCTACTAGATCCTTGGTCATGTCTGATTCTCATTTAGTTATATACCTAAGAGATCCTTGGTCATGTCTGATTCTCATTTAGTTAAATACCTTCTAGATCCTTGGTCATGTCTGATTCTCAGCTATATACCTAAGAGATCCTTGGTCATGTCTGATTCTCATTTAGCTATATACCTAAGAGATCCTTGGTCATGTCTGATACTCATTTAGTTATATACCTACTAGATCCTTGGTCATGTCTGATACTCATTTAGTCATATACCTACTAGATCCTTGGTCATGTCTGATACTTGTTTAATTATATACCTACTAGATCCTTGGTCATGTCTGATTCTTGTTTAGTTATATACCTACTAGATTGTTGGTCATGTCTGATTCTCATTTAGTTATATACCTACTAGATCCTTGGTCATGTCTGATACTTATTTAGTTATATACCTACTAGATCCTTGGTCATGTCTGATTCTCATTTAGTTATATACCTAAGAGATCCTTGGTCATGTCTGATTCTCATTTAGTTATATACCTTCTAGATCCTTGGTCATGTCTGATTCTCAGCTATATACCTACTAGATCCTTGGTCATGTCTGATTCTCATTTAGCTATATACCTAAGAGATCCTTGGTCATGTCTGATATTCATTTAGTTATATACCTACTAGATCCTTGGTCATGTCTGATACTTATTTAGTCATATACCTACTAGATCCTTGGTCATGTCTGATACTTGTTTAATTATATACCTACTAGATCCTTGGTCATGTCTGATTCTTGTTTAGTTATATACCTACTAGATTGTTGGTCATGTCTGATTCTCATTTAGTTATATACCTAAGAGATCCTTGGTCATGTCTGATTCTCATTTAGTTATTTACCTACTAGATCCTTGGTCATGTCTGATTCTCATTTAGCTATATACCTAAGAGATCCTTGGTCATGTCTGATTCTCATTTAGCTATATACCTTCTAGATCCTTGGTCATGTCTGATACTCATTTAGTTATATACCTACTAGATCCTTGGTCATGTCTGATACTCATTTACCTGCGTAACAGCTAGATCCTTAGTTATATTTTATACTATTTTACTCACTTAATAAAAGCTTCATACCTACTATATCGTTGGTCATGTCTGATACTCATTTAGCTGTATACCTACTAGATCCTTGGTCATGTCTGATACTCATTTAGTTATATACCTTCTAGATCCTTGGTCATGTCTGATACTCGTTCAGTTATATACCTACTAGATCCTTGGTCATGTCTGATACTCGTTTAGTTATATACCAATTAGATCCTTGGTCATGTCTGATACTTGTTTAGTTATATATCTACTAAATTATTGGTCATGTCTGATTCTCATTTAGCTATATACCTTCTAGATCCTTGGTCATGTCTGATACTCATTTAGTTATATACCTACTAGATCCTTGGTCATGTCTGATTCTCATTTACTTGCGTAACAACTAGATCCTTAGTTATATTTGATACTAATTTACTCACTTAATAAAAGCTTCATACCTACTATATCTTTGGTCATGTCTGATACTTATTTCCCTTATACTTAATAAACCAATGGCCATGTCTGATGCTGATTGACCTACATACTTAATTAAAACTTGGCCATGTCTGATACTGATTGACCTACATAATTAATAAACCCTTGGCCATGTCCAATACTGATTGACCTATATTCTTTATAAAACCCTTGGCCATGTCTGTTACTGATTTCCCTCATACTGTATAAGCCATTGGCCTTGTCTGATACTAATTACCTACACACTTAATAAACCCTTGGTCATGTCTGATACTGATTTACTTATGTAACAGCTAGATCTTTGGTCATGTCTGATACTGATTGACATACATACTTAATAAACCCTTGGCCATGTCTGATACTGACTGACCTACATACATAATAAACCCTTGACCATTTCGGATACTGATTTCCCTCATACTTCATAAACCCTTGGTCATGTCTCATGCTGATTGACCTACATACTAAATAAACCCTTGACCATGTCTGATACTGATTGACCTACATTCTTTATAAAACCCTTGGCCACGTCTGATACTGACTGACCTACATACTAAATAAACCCTTGACCATGTCTGATACTGATTGACCTACATACATAATAAACCCTTGACCATGTCTGATACTGATTGACCTACATACATAATAAACCCTTGACCATGTCTGATACTGATTGACCTACATACATAATAAGCCCATGACCATGTCTGATACTGATTGACCTACATACTTAATAAACCCTTGGTCATGTCCAATACTGATTGACCTACATTCTTTAGAAACCCTTGGTCATGTCCAATACTGATTGACCTACATACTAAATAAACCCCTGGCCATGTCTTATACTGATTGACCTACACACTAAATAAACCCTTGGTCATGTCCAATACTGATTGACCTACATTCTTTATAAAACCCTTGGCCATGTCTGATACTGATTGACCTACATACTAAATAAACCCTTGGTCATGTTTGATACTGATTGACCTACATACATAATAAACCCTTGACCATTTCGGATACTGATTTCCCTCATACTTCATAAACCCTTGGTCATGTCTCATGCTGATTGACCTACATACTAAATAAACCCTTGACCATGTCTGATACTGATTGACCTACATACTAAATAAACCCTTGACCATGTCTGATACTGATTGACCTACATACATAATAAACCCTTGACCATGTCTGATACTGATTGACCTACATACATAATAAACCTTTGACCATGTCTGATACTGATTGACCTACATACATAATAAGCCCATGACCATGTCTGATACTGATTGACCTACATACTTAATAAACCCTTGGTCATGTCCAATACTGATTGACCTACATTCTTTAGAAACCCTTGGTCATGTCCAATACTGATTGACCTACATACTAAATAAACCCCTGGCCATGTCTTATACTGATTGACCTACACACTAAATAAACCCTTGGTCATGTCCAATACTGATTGACCTACATTCTTTATAAAACCCTTGGCCATGTCTGATACTGATTGACCTACATACTAAATAAACCCTTGGTCATGTTTGATACTGATTGACCTACATACATAATAAACCCTTGACCATTTCGGATACTGATTTCCCTCATACTTCATAAACCCTTGGTCATGTCTCATGCTGATTGACCTACATACTAAATAAACCCTTGACCATGTCTGATACTGATTGACCTACATACATAATAAACCCTTGACCATGTCTGATACTGATTGACCTACATACATAATAAACCCTTGACCATGTCTGATACTGATTGACCTACATACATAATAAGCCCATGACCATGTCTGATACTGATTGATCTACATACATAATAAGCCCATGACCATGTCTGATACTGATTGACCTACATACTTAATAAACCCTTGGTCATGTCCAATACTGATTGACCTACATTCTTTAGAAACCCTTGGTCATGTCCAATACTGATTGACCTACATACTAAATAAACCCCTGGCCATGTCTTATACTGATTGACCTACACACTAAATAAACCCTTGGTCATGTCCAATACTGATTGACCTACATTCTTTATAAAACCCTTGGCCATGTCTGATACTGATTGACCTACATACTAAATAAACCCCTGGCCATGTCTTATACTGATTGACCTACATACATAATAAACCCTTGACCATTTCGGATACTGATTTCCCTCATACTTAATAAACCCTTGGTCATGTCTCATGCTGATTGACCTACATACTAAATAAACCCTTGATCATGTCTGATACTGATTGACCTACATACTTAATAAACCCTTGGTCATGTCCAATACTGATTGACCTACACACTAAATAAACCCATGACCATGTCTGATACTGATTGACCTACATACATAATAAACCCGTGACCATGGCTGATACTGATTGACCTACATACATAATAAGCCCATGACCATGTCTGATACTGATTGACCTACATACTTAATAAACCCTTGGTCATGTCTTATACTGATTGACCTACATACTTAGTAAACTCTTGGCCTTATCTGATACTGATTGACCTACATACTTAATAAACCCATGACCATGTCTGATACTGATTGACCTACATACATAATAAGCCCATGACCATGTCTGATACTAATTGACCTACATACTTAACCCTTATCACGCTATGCTAATTTCTATTGCTTTATTCTGTATTGCTAAATAAATTGCTTATGATTATGAAATGCCATTACCAGTCATGTTTCAAATCTCATTTTCTTATTATCTCTCACAGAAAAACAAGTCATACATGGGTTTAATAAGAAATGTCATGGCTATCTTTTCAAGGTTATTGTTTATATGTTGGACTCTGTCTCATTAATCTTTGAGGGGCAGGCTTGGTGTAGTGGTTAAGCGCTTGGCTTGCGGCGCCAACGATCCGGGTTCGATTCCCGGGTTGCGCCACTATGTTTAAGAGGTTGGTAACCTCCTGCTTCCATGTCGCGATATAACTGAAAAATTGTTGAAAGCGACGTAAAACACCAAATCAACCAACTCATTAATCTTTGTTAATTAAAGGTATGGTCTTAGGTAAACATTCTAACTGGATGGCGTAACCATATTATTGCTTAAACTAAAAAAAAAAAAAAAAAACAAACACCATGATCAAATCTGGTGAATTTGAGTAGTATCTTTTATTTAAAAAAAAAAAAAAAAATCAACACATGAAGATGAACATAAAATGGGAAAATCAAGGTAAACTGTGAATGGAGCATTTAGTGTAGTGATACACGATCTTCGCTTTCCTAACCCTCGTGTCGAGATTTTCCACAATATCCTTATAAACTTGATCGATAATTTTCGTATGAGCTAACACATTTCAAGTACAAATCCCTCAAAATCATTTTCATCGCAATCAAAATATTCGGCGAAAAACGCGAAAGTCTTTCCTCATTATCAAAACATCGACGGACGCCGCCATGTTCGATTACTGTAAACATTGCGTAGTATTTAGGATATATTTAATACATCCTTGACCGTTCCATGGAATATTTTACTAGGAATCATTGGTAATTGTCATATCATGCTAGTACATATTTATATTCAGCCTTGGAAATCCCCCAGAAACGAAAATACACATATTTAAAATTACAAGGGGTACGGAAACGACAATTGTCACGATTAGCAGTGAACGGCAATTTTTTCAGAACGACTTATGTCTCAATTAGCGTGATAAGAGTTAATAAACCTTTGGTCATGTCTTGTACTGATTGACCTACATACTTAGTAAACTCTTGGCCATGCCTGATACTGATTGACCTACATACTTGATAAACCCTTGGTCATGTCTGATACTGATTAACCTACATACTTTATAAACCATTGGCCATGCCTGATACTGATTGACCTACATATTTAGTAAACCCTGGGCCATGTCTGATTCTTAGTGACCTACATTCTTTATAAACCCTTGGCTGACCGACCTACACACTTAACAAACCCTTGGCCATGTCTGATACTGATTGACCTACATACTTTATAAATCCTTGGAAGCTGATGTGACCTAGTGGATGAGGTGCAGGGCTCATGACCTAAAGGTCCCAGGTTCGATTCCTGCCCTGGGCACACATGTGTTCTGTCTTTTGGATGAGACAGTCAAAACCAAGGTCACATGTCACGATAGGCGTGGCATGTAAAAGATCCCTCACTGCTTCAGGTTGGTCCGTTGCAAAGGTAGAAATTTCTATGCAATGGATCAGGCAGATGCTGTTACCATATATGTGAAATAACTGTGGAGTGACGTAAAACAATAACCAATAAATATAAACCCTTTGCCGTATCTGATACTGATCTACCTAAATACTTAATAAATCTTTGGCTATGTCTGATATTGATCAACCTACATACTTAATAAATCTTTGGCCATGTCTGATACTGATCAACCTACATACTTAATAAACCCTTGGCCATGTCTGATACTGATTGACCTACATACTTTATAAACCCTCAGCCTTGCCCCATACTGATTGACTTATATACTTGATGAAACTTTGGTCATGTCTGATACTGGTTGACCTATGTACCATACCTGTTAGATCCATGATCATGTCTGATACTGATTTACCTTTGTATCTGCTAGATCCATAAGCATGTCTGATTTTGATTGACTTATATACCTGCTAGGTCCATAGTCATGTCTGCTATTAATTGATCTATGTACCTGCTAGATCCATGGTCATTTCTGATACTGATTGACCTATGTACCCACTAGATCCATGGTCATGTCTTATACTGACAGACGAATGTACTTGCTAGATCCATGGTCTCGTCTAATACTGATTGACCTATGTACCTGCTAAATCCATGGTCATGTCTGATACTGATTGACCTATGTACCTGCTAAATCCATGGTCATGTCTGATACCGATTGACCTATGTACCTGCTAAATCCATGGTCATGTCTGATACTGATTGACCTATATACCGACTAGATCCTTTTTCCTTTTTGATACTGGTTTATCTAATTACCTGCTAGATCCTTGGCCATGTCTTATACTGGCTGATGAATGTACCTGCTATACTCTTAGTCTGATACTGTTTGTCCTATATACCAACTAGATCCTTTTTCTAATAGATGCACTGATATACCTAGTTACCTACTAAATCCTTTGTCACATCTGATTGTCACCTATCTATATACCTAGTAGATCCTTGGTTATGTCTGATACTACTTGACCATACATATCTGCTAGATCCTTGGTCATGCTTGGTATGAAATTATCTACATACCTACTAAAACTTGAAAAGTATATGTTTTTTATCAATAATATGTAGAAAAAGGAATAAATAAACCTCTGTGTATGTAAGTAATTTATTTATTGGGTAAAACATCTGACATGGATATTTTTACCAAAAAATGTAACATTATTCTTCTGCTTTGTAACAATTAATTTTCAGACCATTAAGTTTGTCAGACCCCTTTGGTTTGATATCATGAATAGGCCATTCTGATTCACTATCTACTCCAGGCCTAAGATGTATATTTTCATTTTCTGGATTCTTTTCAGGGTCAGCACCATCACTTTGCTACAGGTCCAGAAGGAGGGGGTAAGTGTTTTGATCACTGAAAGTTACCGGTAATACTGTATATTTCATAATGTACAAGTAACACAATTCAGACTATTACAACAAAGCTTAATATCACCATACATTTCCATGATGTTATGTATATAGCAAGTTAAAAAACAGTTTGGCTTTTGGTATTTTCCATTAAATTTACATAATTATTTTTCATTTCAGACACAGTCAATAATGTAAAGGTAAGAGAATATTATTTATTGTCTATTTATTGTTATTTATAGTAATGCTGTATGGGGGTATATTGAATCACCTTGTCTGTCCGTCCATCTGGAATCTGTAGACACATCATTGTCCAGAGTTTTTTCATTTCGCTTTCAATAGATTCTATTGAAATTTTAAATTTAGCTTTATAAATGCATGAAAATGTGCACCTTCCATTTTCATCTTTTTGAAGCCATTTTTCAACTTTTTTTTTGTTTTTGTCATTTTTGTTTCTTAGATACAAACTTATCCGGAGTTTTTCATACATTCCATTGAAATTATAGATGTAGTTTCATTATCACAAAGGTCTTTACCTCCAATTTTCATCTCTTTGGAACATTTTTTGAACAGTGTTTTGTCTTTTTTGACGTAATGAATTTATTTCATTTTGGGAACTTTGTGCTTTTGCTCAGATTGATGGATTTGGTCAATGATATTAGTTATCTGTTCGTCTATCATCATGAATTATTTGTGATAATATGCAGGAATCTGTTGTTGGTTTCATTCAATTAAATCAAGGTAGGTGTTCTTTTTACTTTGAGTTATGTGCTAAGAATAGCTGCTAATGAAAACCTACTATTTCACACAGACATCTTGTCGGTGAATGGTTAAAAACGTTTGATCAAAATATATGTAGAAGTTACACTACAGCTTTAGTTGTTTCATTCAGATGTGAAATTGTGTTTTTGTAGGATACAGGTGTTACTTTTGATATTCCTGAAGAAGAAGAGACAGGTGCAGGAGAGAAAAATAAAATTCCACAACATGTTCTTAGGTAATACCTTGTCCTAGCTATATTCTGCTGACATGAATACATAAATGTAAATCTCTCTTTTATCCAGCGTCTGTCCATCTGTAAACTTTCCTTATTTTAAACTTCTCAACCTTAAGTGCCTGACAGATTTTGATCAAACTTGATGTACTAGTAGTACAAGAGAACCTCTACAATCTTTTTTGTTTTTTATTCAGATCTGTTGACAGGTGGAGTTACCATAAACAAATATATGCCAAAGAGGGTATCCTCCTTTTGAAATTCATTTTTCTTTGGAACAGTTGCATAGATATAAAAATTAATGGTATTCGAGAATTCTAGGAGGATGTACATCTAAGGTTATTAATTTTCGTTTGAATTTCCAAAAGAATTTGTGACATGTTTTTGACTTTTTAGACTTTGTTGTTTTGGTTTCTCTTCAGATAATTTCTTAGATTTCTTCCTTGTACATTACAAAGGAACGCTGCAAGGTTTTTTTAGTCTTAGTTACTTACCACTGTGATTTTTGCTCTTTAGCTGACCTATTATTAACACAGAATCACCACAACGATCGCAGTGAATCTGCACAGCATTGCAGTAATCCACGGTGACCCTACTATTCTACGAATATGTAAAACATGGTTAAATATTTTAAAAATGTACATACATGCAGCAATAAAATGAAAAGATTACAGATGTTTGTATTTTGAACCATTTATCACTCTGGTCAGCTATCAGGCACCTTTATTGTGAGATGATTGAATGTTAAAAACATCTTGTATAAATATTTTTTTATTCATGAATTCTCTGTAAGCACATATTCCTTTGTAAACACACTTCCCTAAGCTATAGTATACTATAGTTTATTCATTAAAAGCAATACTACATTATTGCTTTTAGATATACAAACGAAATACACAAATAATATACAACAAGGTGAAGTATATGTATATGAATGGTTCACACTAGTTCACATCTTTAGCAGCCAGCATGGCCTAGTGGTATCGAGCTTGCCTCCTGATCAGGAAGGCCAGGGTTTGAGTCCCGCTCTGGTCATGCCGGTGTGTTGTCTTTCGGATGAGACAGTAAAA
Organism: Pteria penguin; assembly: GCA_035048485.1. NCBI lineage: Eukaryota > Metazoa > Mollusca > Bivalvia > Pterioida > Pteriidae > Pteria > Pteria penguin. The sequence continues at coordinate 23,212,870 of CM068581.1, forward strand.
ACCGACGCCCTGTGTCGTGGTATGCATGGCACATTAAAGATCCCTCACTGCTTCGGGTTGGTCCATTGCAAAGGTCAAAATTTGTATGCTCCGCATCAGGCAGATGCCGTCACCATATACTTGAAATATTCGTGGTGTGATGTTAAAAAAAAATCAATCATATTTAGAGGTTATTCAGCGAATTATAACCCGCTAAAAACCTTGCAATATTCATTGGTCTACAAATTTTGATTACTTTATCACAGTTTTGAAAATGCTTTTACACAGTTTTGAGAATGGCCAGGATAGTTTCTTTGATGGTCTTCAAATCAAAGAATAGGTAATTACAGTGAGCAATAAATTATCAAAACTGATTCATTATTTGCTTCAGCTCCAGATTTTAATTAATTTAAAGGCTTTTATGTCCAAAGGCAAGGTCACTACTAATAATATTTATAGGAGCTATGGTCCATGAAACTTATGATTTAGGAAACTTTGTTGCTGCTGTTATGAATTAAGCCCACGCGGGGGCATATGTTTCACAAACATGCTCTAGTTTAACAATTAAGAATGACTCTTACAAATATTATGATCATTAATAATGCATTTAAATGAAAAGAAATAATGCGAAACAAATGGCGTTCATGCAAAACCTCTCATGTTACACCTAGATATTTACACAAGATTTTTTAAGACGCATAAATGTACATTCAATAGTTATGCAATATAAAGCTGCAATCAACTGCAATGTCATGATGAATCACTGCTATTGACCATTGCGGTCATGAAGTATAGTATGGTGATGTAAATGCAATCGTCCACATCAAAATAGTCAACCGTGATACATGGAGAATTAGACAATTCACAAGTCTCTGTAGTGTAGGTTGCTTTTAATGCATTGATTTTGTTGTATTTTAACTAAATTTTTTGTAATAAATATAATTGGAAAGAATTGGAAAGCAAATACAATTTCCAGGATTTTTTGTAATTTTATAGCTTTTGAGGTGAAAGCACAAGTTAGCTCTTCTGATCACCTGCTGTCCGTTGTCCATCAGCCCGTCTGTTTGTAAACTTTTCTTCTTCAGAACTGCTAGAAAGATTCTGATGAAGGATTTTAAGTTTTCTTCCAAGTTTGTTCATTTTGTTGAAATTGGATGCATAATTTTTGACATGACTTTGGCATCTTTTTAGACTTAAACATTTTCATGCAAAATAGCATCATTATTTTTAATATTGTTGACTTTTGATGCACTGAAATGCTTATTTTAGCCAAAATATGGTAAAGAAATGTTTTTTGAAAAAATCTTAATTTTTGGATTTTGGATGAATTTTTAAGATTGCAAAAATGTATTTTTCTAGATTTTCAAATTTTACTCTGGAACCACAACATGGATTTTGATGAAAATTCATTACAACAAAGTAATATAGGTCCCCTACAAGTGTAGTTGTTTTTCTTCTGGATCTGTCAACAGGTGGCACCACCATAGCCAAAGAAATTCTTAGATAGTACCCTCCATTAACAAGCTTCTTTTTCAAAACCACTACATACAGAGACGAACTGAATGTATCAGAAAGATATATTAAAGGAATGCTTTTCGTCAAAGAATTATCTAAGACTGCAAAAGGAAGAAGGGTTTTCACGTTTCACGTTTTTCAATTTTATTTTTCATTACTTCAGATTGATTTTGGTAGGTATTAAGTAAAGGTGGTTCTGTACAACTGTAAATGTTTAACATGTTCTAAAGAAACTAAAGACTTATGGCTACCTACTGCTACAAGCATTGTTGCTTAATATCTTTATTTGCACTGTTTTCTATGTCTCAGGTGAGCAGTGTAGGCCCACTTGGGTCTCTTCTTTGAATTTAAAAAAGGGGTAAATATATTAAATGACTGACTATTGTTTTACATCACTCCACAATTATCTACCATGTATGATGACAGCATCTTCCTAATACTTTGCATAGAAATTTATGCCTTAGCAAGAGACCACTCGGATCAGGTAGGGATCTTTTATGTGCAATACCACCATTACACAGGTCCTTTGTTCTTACTGTGTAATCAGAAAGACTGGATAACGGTGTGCCAAGGTTGGGAGGTTTTTGGCCAGATCCGGCAATGATGGATCCTGAGCAAAGTGATATAGGCCCATAGGATACCCTCCCTTGACAAACTTCTGCTTCATAGATCAATAAACTGAAAGTAACGAAGTGATTTAGAATGCCGAATGGTGTCTTAAAAAGTGTTGTTGTTTTTGTTTCCATTCAGAAATAAAATTTTCCATGATTTTTGGGTCTCTTTTCTGACTAAGTCATTTCCACACATATTTGTGTTCTAGGTGTAGTTAATATAGAAAAAATTTAGTTTTTATGATTTTTTTTTTCATTTATTTTTGTTTTATTTATGCCCATTTTGGCATGCTGAAGAGTAGCTGTTAAAACCCCACTGGAGACAGAAAATGTTTTCATTTCATTTTACACCAAAGCAAATGTTTTGCAACACTGAATATGTTATTTTTGACATGAAAAATGGGGAAAAAATTAATTGACATAATCATTTTCACACTTTTTTATTTTATTGTCTTGATTTATTCATTGTAAAAAAGAAATTTTGCAGTCATTTGTTAGTTGTCAAAAACACAGTAAGAAAGATTGTATATGTATCTGCAAATTTTCTCAATCAGTCTGTTGTTTATGAATGAGCAAATTGTGCTCAGGTGAGGGATATAAGGCCATCATGGGCCTTTTTTAAAAATATTTTATCATATTTAGAAAGAGTAATAATGACATGAAATCCATCAACAAGTAAAAAAGATTTATACAGTATAAGCTTATAGCTGGATTTTATAATGTAAGCAGTTTTAGACCCTCCCTGGAAAGGACAAAATATCTGTTGCTGATTAATTTCCATGGTGAAGCTGGTATCTATTTATGGATAGACTGACACAATGAGGATAAAGCACCATACCTTAGAGCACAATAGGAATAGTCTTGTTTCCATAGCGAGGCATTAACCTTTGATCTCTGGATTACAAGCAGAATGCTTATACCACTGAACCATGTGCTCCCATAAAAGATGACAACAATAGTCCTAGTTTTAAAAGTCTTATTTTTCTGAGTGTGATAATATTTTGCATGTGTTCTTTCTCCTGGGTACCAGAAAAAGAACATTCAAGCCAATATGTAATTCATTTCATCACAAGAATTAGTTTCTTTTTTTATAATGTCACTGTGCATGCAGAAATTGTCACTGTGCTCCATGATATAATGATATAATTTACATAAACAATTCCATGTTACAGACAAGCCAGTCGAGATAAAAAAGATTTACAGATGGCTATTCGTACTCATAAAGAAAGGAACTCAATGTTAGAAAGACTGGGCAGCGAGTTAAACCAAGAACTACAGGAAGTGATGGAACAAAGAATTGCCCTTGAAATTCAACTTGAACATTTGAAACCATTTTCAAGCTGAGAGAATGTTCGTCTGGTTTGGTTTTAAATTAAAGGAAATTTATTGCTTGATGTCAAACAGCATGCTAAGTACCTTACTGAGAACAAATACCATACTGAGTATAACAATAAGTACCGTACAGTACAGAAATAAGTACTATAATATGAACACCAACCAGTACTAACGATGGGTACCCAAATGCGTCGCTTGGTTTATTTTGCTGATTACAGATGTCTGATGGGGATTTTTCACTTTTTTCATTTACATGATTTCTAAGTCATTCGTGCATAATGGCCATGTACATGTAGTAGGTAATTTAGTGGTAACAAAATAAGTCATACTTGAAGTATGATCCAAAAGGGGGAACATAAATCATGATCCTTTTCAAATAAGGTAGAACTATGTCTCTTATGAATTAAATGTGCACTTGTTATTACTTTCAGAAATCTCAGTTTTTTAAATATGTCTGAAATTACTATTGAATTGCTCTTCACTACATATATTACTTCATTCTACTTTGAGCTCACTTCATGAAATGAGCAGGAGCTTATGCTATTGCCCTCAAGGCGTCGGCATCCATGCTGTTAAGAAGTTTCATTTTTTCAATATGAGGCATGGGATGTTCAAAGTTAAACCAGTATTGCATTTCTATGTGTTAAAGAGGAATTTTGTTTCTAATGCTGTGTCTGGCCAATATTTTCTGGTTGATTTAGCATGTTTAATAGATTCTTATTGTAATGTTAAGAAGTTTATTTTCTTTAATATGAGGATAGGATGTTCAAACTTACACCAATGGTGCATCTATATATTATTCTAAGGAGGAATCTAGTTTTAGATGCTGTGCCTGACCGATTTATCCACTCGAGTGAACAAGCCTGTCTGTCAGTCCATTAAACCTTGTCTGGGTAATAATTTCTACATGTTTTCTTGAATGAAACATGGAAAGAAATAACCTTATCATGGTCTAAAACCCATGAGGGGAGCTTTGTAATCTTTGATTACATTATAGAATAAGAATTAAAGAAGAAAGTTCTGATTTTATTCAAGAAAAGATTTTCTAAGAAAGGATGAAATGCTAATGAGGGTTAATTAAACTGTAAAATGTTTTTAATTTATGAGGACTTCATTTTTGTGCAGTTTAACAACTGTCATTTCTTGCAAAAATAAAATCCTGACTTGCCATGATTTTACCATAAAGTTATAGTGTGTGTATATGACTTTCCATGAAATTTACATCTTCTGAATTTATCCAATCTGAGATAATCCTGAAAATCACATAAAACAAGTGTTTAACAGTTATAGTGTTTTGCACAATTGATATATGGACTCACATTATCAATAAAAGCAATAAGGTTTAGGAAAAATGTATGGTTTTATGAAGTGTATCTCCTTATTTCATGTAGAAATTAATTTCTGATTCATCAAAAGGCTGTAACCTCTGTATGAAACATTGTTAAAATTATCAGAAAAGTTCATGTGGATTTGGTTTTTTGAAGAATAAATACTGGGTACTTGACTGGCATCGAAATGATACTCCAACCTACATTTTGTTGTTCAGTCAACTGTTTTGATTTTATTTTGGTATTTCTAATGATACTTAAAATAGAAAATATTTGCCATAATTTATTGCATTCTTTCAGTATTATTTGCCTATTTTTTGTTTTTTTACTTTCAAAAATGATTAAGTGGGAAACAAAAGAGATAGTTTGTGTAAATTGAAAGCTTGGTTTGTTACAGTTTATCCCTCAAAAATACTGAGGATGTAAAAATCAAATTCCTTGTATAAACGCTAGTCCCATGCGGAAAACTCATATATTTTGTGACAGCGCAAGGTTCACATCAAAATGTGTATATTTTTGTTCTTCATCTGCATAATATAAAGAAACTCTTATTCAAAATTGTTATGGACACTTATATAATTATCCTGACTAAACATCAATTTATAATTCCAGTTTATTTAACTCAAGTATGGGAATAGGAAGCATGTGTATTTTTAATTGTGACTGAATCTTAAAGTCAAAATGACAGGTGTGGTTTCCCAAATCAGACCCTGATTGGCTTATTGTAAGACGATTCCTTCATTAGGAGATGACAACATCCCTCTGTCCAAGGGAATATAAATGAGCAGATTTTCATTTGTGTTGCTAAACAAATGCATTTATTGTTATCTGTAAAGATTTGGTATTAACTTATTAAGTGAAAGTCAAGAATAGTCCTTCAAGTCTTTCAAGACAGATGATTTTTTTCCTGATGGAAAAAGAGTTTCTTAAAACTTGCCAAATATATTAAATTCCAGGTATGTAATTTTAACTTTTAGATATTTGGTATCTTTTGTCCAGAAATGTTAAAATGATTGTCATCGTTTAAAATTTCATTTGAGTTAGAGTATTTAATTAATGTCTTGCATTTTAAGAAGATGGAATGTCACATTTATAAATCCATGTACCGGTAGGTATTTTGTATTGGCATGGAAACTTGTCGTATCTAGGGTGTATTTAGAGGGCCTGTATTGCTTGTGTGTTTCTCAAGATATTGAAATTGTTTGAATAGTACTTTGAAGAATATTTGACAGCAAAGCCATTATTTGAACTGCTATTGAGACTTGTTACTTGTAGTATATGTTCTTATACAGTCAAACTTTGATATCTTGATATCGTAGGGACCAGTAAAGATATGTTACGTGTCGAAGTTGTTTTTGATAATCGCTGTTTAGAATATAACTGTAGCCGCATAAGAGCGTAGCAATAACAAATACTGATTACTGTTAACAATTGTTTTATTCACATGTGATAATAGATTTACTATGTTTTATTTCACAGTTAATAAGATACTTCATCTCGATACAATGAACTTTGAGTTTAAGTTTTACCTGACTCTTTGAATTTACCTGGCTGTTGGGCAGGGATTGCCTAAAGCTGAGAGGGTAGGAGAAACTTTCTATGACATTACATAGATGGTTTTAATGACAAACTATGAATGAACACCCTTTTAAATTTTTTAAAGATTTATAGAAGTATTTGAAGTTTGCTGATAGCTTATTCTTGTAAAATGAATCACCAGTTTCATCATTAAATGAACATCTTATCGAATGTTATTTTCAAACATCAATCAATTTTATCATTAAGCTAAATTAATTCTTACAGCCTACACATTTGTGAATATAAGCCAAGCTGTTGATGAGAAGGTCGTTACAGTAAAGTCATTACTCGTTTCGCTTTAAGGCTTGATCACTGTTTTTAATTGCTGATAAGAAGCCTTTGTCAAGATAAACCAGGTAAATTTTGCTAACTGGACTGCAAAATAAAGTCAAGATAAACATGGTATTCGACATAGGGAATGTCGAGATATCCAGGCTAAATTTAATCCGATTGTCGAGATATCCAATGTCGAGATATCTAAGTTTACCCGTTACTTATTTATTAATAGTCCTATGTAGCTTTTTTTAATCATTTGTTGTACAAGAAAAGTTGATTGAAAATACATAGAACAAATGTGCCTGTACTAACATTGTCAATGTCCAATTTTTTAAATTCTGCATGTATCAATATGAATTCTTATTCTTTAACCAGCATATATAAAGTACATTGTATGCAGCATAAAGATGATAAAGTTAAGAATTAGAAATACCTGAACACATACATATAAAAGTCCTTTGATAAAACTTAGAGAATCCCAAACTAATTAGCTACTGTATATTTGCTAAGAAGAAGAACCAAAAGTGGAACTTTTGTGACAAATCTATTTTACAATAAACATCAAATAAATATCCATTAATTCTCTCCATACAACAGAATTACATACCTTTTCAATCAATTTCATATCTTTTTCTATTTTTGATTTTGTTTTTTCCAACATAACAATTTGCATTTAATTTTTAGAAGTAAAAAGTTCTAAAGCTTGATCGTAAAACTGTAACCATTGGAGCATTTTACTATAAAAAGGTTCTTCTGATGTGACACATCGTCCAAAAATTGTAGTTCTCTTACAAGTGAGCAACAAGCTTGGTGTAGTGGTTAAGTGCTTGACTGACTAGCCAACTCTTACAAGGGTAGGGGTTACATGTGTGATTGTATTGAATATTTACATAAAGTTTGGGACGTTCTGGGCTTCATCGAATTTCAGTTCATTCCGCAATTGGAATAGTTGTGAAGGTGTGGTAATTCACTGTCACTATGTTTATCATAATGGTTTTCTGTGATAAATGGTCTATGTGAATTTTTTTCTTTTGATTTTTTTAATTAAATAATTAGTGGGTTTTTATTCTGACCAAATATAAATGATTTTCTCGGTTTCTCTGTGATAAAGAACTTAAGTTTCCTCAAACAATAAGTAATGGCCACCACCATTCATGTATGATAAGTTTGTGTGCTTTGATGTAAATTATTATCCCACTCAATGGCAAACAACTAACATTGTGTAAAAATGGTAGTTTACTAGTTATTTTGTCCATGGTTGTGTACAAGTTGTTGCAAAAAATTCTGATCTGCTGCTGACAGTGTTAGAACTTTCAAATAAATGCTTTTTAAAGTGTGAAGGGAATATGCTGATGTGTCTGTAAGTACTGTAGCATATCATTATCTCATGTCCTTGATAATCTTGTATGATTTTCTCTCATAAGTTATGTACCTTTTGCAGATCTGTGTGATGCATTATCAATATATTAATATGTGAGTCTCTCTCTGTGTATTATTTCATAGAATACTGTATGATTGTGTAAAACAAAATCCCAAATGTACCACGAAATATGTAATTTCTGAATAAGATGTATTCAATACATATGATAGCGTATACCGGTACATAAACTAGTCATGCCAGCTACTTTAGTAGTGATCGTACATTTGGTCAGCTCATTGCATGTTGATTTTATCAAATTGATACATTTGTGTCAGGAATAATTTAAGTCAATATTAAGAAACCTATATCTTAACATTTTTGTTTTCTGTGAAAAATTTCAGTCAACTCATTATTGTTATGATTTAAGATTAGAATTAGAAAACGAAGATTAGTAAGACTATTTTGTTTGTTGTTTATTGATCTGATGTTAGGGTTTATTGCTAAACAGAGCTAGAGTTTATTGTTAAACAGAAGTAGGTATTGTGTAAATTATCTCATAACCAATGCTTGGAGTGAGAATAGGCAATATTTATTTTCCTTAGACAAATACTGTAATAATGAAGACTAGAAAAAATGATTTAAGTGTAGAATATTTCTTGTGTGTGATGTGTAGAGTTATATGCTCTTATTTTTTATCTAAGGCCACGAAATGGCATTGAGGCATTGCAATGTTGACCTTGTTATAAAAAGCAAATTGAAATTAATAATGTTGATGTCGTACCCATACCCATAATTTATGTCATGCAATAAAAATGTCTGTTAAACTTGATAAAGAGTTTATTGGTTTATTCACATGAGATGTCAAATTGTTGTGAGTACCCATGAATGTAGATGGCAGTTACTGCTTTTGACATTCTGTTGTCACAAGAAGACGGGAGATGAAAAGGGGAGGTACCGTATTTTCCCTTTAGATGTGATCTAAATACTCTTCCTCAAAAACTTTTATCTACAGTGATGTCAAATTTGGTACTACAGCATCTTTATTTCCAGTATCATTTACAGAATGGCAATATCTGTGGACAGTTTTACGAAATGAATTGGAAATATGATTTGCTGTATTTTAAAATTAAATTTGTCAGAAGCTACATTTTTTCATTCGGATTTTTCCAGTATATTCATGACATGTATCCATAATCACAAGGAAATCCTACTGCAGTATTTCATGTGACCCAACATTAAGCAAAGCAAGTCTGGTCTATTAATTGTCAAAGTCTGTCCATCGGTCCAACGTCAACATTTTGCGCTTAGCTTGACTTTTTGCATACTATTAATGATACCTATTTCAAATTTGGTAGCTCTGTAGACATTGATGAGTTCTTCCCAACTAATGTGAAATTGGTGACCTTGACCTTGATGGCAGACTTCAGCGAACACTGACTGATTTTGTGTTTAGCTTGATTTCTTGCATGCCATTAATGATACCCATGTGAAACTTGGTAGGTTTGTTGAAAATGACGAGTTCTTCCCGAATGATGCGAAATTTGGTAACCTTAATGCTATGCTTCAGTGAACATACTGATTTTGCGTTTGGCTTGATTTCTTGCATATCATTAATGATACCTACATCATACATTGTAGGTTTGTAGACATTGACAAGTTCGCTGATGCTAAATTTTGTGACCTTGATCTTGATATCAGGCTTCAGTGAAAACAGACTGATTTTTTACCTTCAGCTTGATTTCTTGCATACCTTTAATGGTACCTACTTATGTACCAAGCATATGCTGATTATTTTGAACCAATTCGCGTTAAATGCCTCCGTCTAGTGCCAACAATATTAGTGATTCAGGTGACCGTTATAGGCCCTTTTTGACCGTTTATTTTAATAATGTCTCGTTATTCTCCATTGCTATCATACAAGTTTACTGTAGGAGTGTGATATACACGTAATACGTTTTACTGTAATTAACAGTAATCGATTTTTGTAGGATTAGTACAAGATGATCAAGCCACGCTCTGTAGATTGTAACTTTCTCCAGTAACCGTGAAACCAGCGCAAGTAATAGCGCGGTCATTCAGAACATTGGGTAACCTTGAACTGTTGATTATGGATGCATTTCTAAATTAAGCTCATGTGTGAACATTTCACTATTGTCTATAACGTCGTATTTCATATTTGAAATAAAACACATCTTTATACATAAGTATTACTGTTTTAATATACGTATTTTCCACCTACAGATTTGGTTGGAAGGATACTCTTGATTGTACAGCAGTTTTGTTCCTTAAAGACATGTAACGAATTGTTGACACTGTAGACTCACACGTATATTCCAGGTAAGTATCATGTATCTGTATATTATTTATGTATCTATTCTTTTATATTACATCATTTTTTCATGTATGTTCCTCTTGTATCAATCTAGCAGTGTATGTGCGACTTGGAGGTTCATCTGCTATCGAACGCCAACTTTAAAGACCTCTAACGGACCACATCTTTTTAACTAACTTGACCAAGTCTGTAATTATGTTATTTCAAAGGAGTGTATTGTACTCTCTATTATTCGTAAATATACATTTCTCATTTTAAGTCAAGCCGGTGTAGCTCAGTGGATAAGGTGCTCGACTCGTGATCGAGAGGTCCCGGGTTCAACTCCCGCCTTGGGCGCACCGGTATTCTGTCTTTTGGATGAGACAGTAAAAACCGAGGTCCCGTGTCACGGTAGGCGTGGCACGTAAAAGATCCCTCACTACTTCGGGTGAGTCCGTTGCAAAGGCATAAATTTGTATGCAGTGCATCAGGCAGATGCCGTCACCATTTACGTAAAATAAACGTGGAGTGACGTAAAACAATATTCAGTCAATCAGTTCTGTTTTAAATCAAAGAAATAATACTTTCCATTTAATAATAAACAAAATCCAATAACGACCATTACACCTATGTAAGGCAGCACTTACCGTTGGTTGGTTTCTTAAGGTGCGTTGTGTATGCGACAATATAGACAAGTCGGTGAAACTTTTTTTTACTGTTCAATGAAATCTACACAGCAGAAATACAGTGGTGGCTTCGTGTGCTATGATGGGGAGACCCGGCATATACGATGATCGAAATCAGGTCTAAGTCTGAAGTAATTCTATTCCCCTATGTACATTTATACCCAGAGTCCCCATAAATCAACAAAATGTTTATATATCAAGAATAATCGACATATAACACAACTAGTACGAGTTCACTACAATCTAACATAATAGAGTCTATTGACCATGAAATGGTTAAAAGTTCACATCAAAGTTAAATAATAGAGTCATTCGGTTACACTGACCACTGCAGGTACACAGTTTTCTGTAGATTAATGGGTGGTGTCCCTTAGGTAACGATCCATTGGTAGTGTATAGGTACATGTAGGTAGCATAGTCCTTACAGCTCTGGTGTGTCAAGTCGTTGTCGGTTGTGGTTATTCAAATTTGTCTGATTTGATCCTGGTCACTTCAGATTTACTTATCACCCATTGACCTGATTAGGCACGTAGAGGTTTAGAGAAATACTACATTTATCTCAAAGTATACCAAAGTCATCATAGACATTGACAGGTCATTGTGCTGATTTTAAAGTAAAGATCAGAAATTCCATAGAGTTACTTTCACCGTAGCGAACTCTATTGAACAGAGGGTCTTTACCTGTTCAGTATGCGCGGTGTATGCTTTGTAATTAAATTTATCCTTCCAAAAATCACAAGGTGGCAAGGAGTTGGATAGATTTCAAAGATATCACAGATTATGTTGTGCGTTTAAGAAAAGAAACTTGTCAGTACGTGCGCCTGTATATTTTGATAAGAATTTCCTCTCAGTCTATTTGTTGTATATTGTGCAAAGGTATCCACTGTGGAAATTGTAATGTTTGACAGTTTACTTCCAAACGTGAGCATTTTGCGGCTTAATTAAAAAGGTTGATCAATCACCAGGTAAGCTTTTGTTACCCGCTGTAATATGTGGTTCATTTTATATTAAATATACTCCGTTATTTTGATTATATCTTTTGATGTATGTAACGCTAAGTCGTGTAAGTAAAGTGTATTGGTGTAAGGGTTTACGGAATATCTTACTCGAGTTTTACCTGTGTGACGTATCACCAGGATACCTGTCGGAGGTGCATGACAATGTATGGAATTCACTGGGGATGTTTTTGGTGCTTGGGATGAATTATTAATTCAGTTTATTTTACGATCTTTGGAGAAAATATTCACAAATATTGGTAAGTATGTAAGCTTTTTCCTATGTATTTTCCACTATAATTGCTCTTATTGGAACCTTTGTTTAAAGTGACAGTCATACCCAAAATGAAAGCTGTATGGCATATAATACATCAATGAATTGTCTTGCTTGAAAGTGAAAGAATCTTCCATGCTTGTGGATTGCTTATGTCTGTATTCTGTCTTTTAATGTTGAAATAGTGGATACGTTGCTCAGACATGAGATTTTATATATACCTGCCGTTTCATGAACAAAAGATTCTTTTACAGACTTCTGTAAATCAATGACTTTCTAATGGGTATTACAGACATTATAAGTACTCGGTCCTTTCGTCCACCGAGTATGCTTACTGAGACTTGTATAACGTTTGTCTGTAAGTTGAAGCTCTTCGGGCACAAAATGCCATCTTTTTAGTTTAGTTTGCCTACAATATCTACTTTGGCTTTCTATAAATGATATGAATAAATGACAGGATCTTTGACTTCCTTTTTTTTTCACAATTTAACTTATTTATATGTACATGCTCCTGAAATATCACTGTTACACGTGCAAATACATCATGCATATTTGACTTTATGTAAGTTTTCCTTTTAAAATCCAGGCTGTTTATCAAACGACACTACCGGTATGTTTTAGTAAAACACATCAGTTGGTCCACTGATAAGTCGTGACACAGCATACTATACCTTAGTAGAACACATAATAAGTTGGTACATTGATAAGTCGTGACACAGCATACTATACCTTAGTATAACACATGATTAATTGGTACATTGATAAGTCGTGACACAGCATACTATACCTTAGTAGAACACATTATCAGTTGGTACATTGATAAGTCGTGACACAACATACTATACCTTTGTAGAACACATTATCAGTTGGTACATTGATATATCGTGACACAGCATACTATACCTTTGTAGAACACATTATCAGTTGGTCCATTGATATATCGTGACACAGCATACTATACCTTAGTAGAACACATTATCAGTGGATTAATAGATAAGTTGTGACACAGCATACTACACCTTTGTAGAACATATTATCAGTTGGTTCATTGATAAGTCGTGCAGTGTTTACTTAAGTGCAATCTCTGTTGTCTTATTAGGATAAGATATAAACGGTTGTCGGTGACGAAAATGAAATGGAAGATGGTCTTACAGAACATTGCTGTATCAGTATATCAAACAAAAGGCTAAATGTAGTAGTATTAGTTACATTACTAAGTACAAGGGCGTAGGAGAAGGGAAGACTACAAGTATGCTTGTGGCCCCCACTTTAATAAACATATTTCCCCCCTCCCTATTGTCCTATGAAATATTGCAATTTCTACTTAAGTAGTCATTATGAATATTTCAATTTCATTCTTATAAATTGTAGTATTTCATAGGAAATTCAATGTCATATTCAGACGAATGGGAACCCCAATTAAATCCCGGAGTAAGCGTCCCCTACCTGCAAGCAACTCCCGTCGCAAAAGTCCTGCAACAATTCTTCAGTTCAGGAAGTAAATGCACACACATGCACACATACACACACAATCTTCTTGGTATTAAATGCTTTTGAACTGAAATTCCGATGTCGGAAATACACGTGAACTAATGTCTGTATGTATACATATAATGTCACATCAGGTACATGTATAGTAAAAAGTTCGAGATGGTTATTTTGTATGATCAGATTCCAACATGTTGGTTAACATTCTTGAAAGGGGGTCTCAAAGTGCATCAGATCCCTATATCGACCATGAGCTTCGTCAGTGATACTTCAAACGTTCTTCAATATATCCTTGTGAGAGTAGTTTTGTGGCAAGAAGCCTCACTCTCAGGATGAAATCTTGGTATTTAGAACATGCCCTGGCATAAAGTGTAATTTGTGAAATGAAGACGCCATATGCGGAAGAGGAAGGTATGTTGCTACTCGGGAAAAGGAAGTTGGTAATGATGAAATAGAACTCGTTACGATTATCATAAAGATAAGTAACCAACGGACATCATCACTAATTGATAGGAGTATATATTCCTTTGGATATATGATGTTGAGATGATCTTTAAATACAGGGTTGTTAATCGACAAAACGGCATTGATGATCATGGCAGGTGGTAATCTTTTTTCCCCCAAAAACTTTCTAGATTCGTTCATAGATGCTTTGTTTCTGTCTACTAGAAGTAATGCAGGTTGGAAGAGGCAAGAGATGATAGTGGATTTTGCAACACAGCTAAGTCAGATTTGTTTGGAGATCAGATCTAACACAGCTGTATGACAAATCCACCACAGGTATAACAAGAATAAAAGGTATGGAAAAGACATGTATAACATGACATAAAGCTTCGATCACATGGCAACTGCGGTACTGAGGACCTTCAATTGAAGTAAATTTTGCATTTTAGGTCTTAAAATCGCCAAATTGCGATTTTTTTTAATTTAGGGGGGGGGGGTATTCGTCCCATGTACTCTGGGCCCCTTTTTGGACCCCTCGCCTATCTTTGCCTCCATTTCTCCTCGCCTGACTTCGCCTTTAGGTCCTCGAAAATGTCATGTAAACAGAGATTTGTGTCATCGATGTATTGATTTTCCCTCTACAAACCTAGCTGTCTTTGTATGTACATATGTTATACTAAAGTTTAAACATTCATTATGTTTATACTTTATTATAACAAAGTTTAAACATAATAAATGTATTAAACTTTAGTATAACACATACATGAGAGAGAAAACAGAAGACATCTAACAAAGCTGTATGACACAAATCACCAAGGACCTTCACACAATTGATAAAACATGATAATAGTGGAATATAGTCGCAAAAACGACATTACAAAGATATACGATTGTGCTGCGGTTACGATACCGACTTAAGACGGTCAATTGAAGTAACAAACGTCACTCAATCTTTCTGTGTTGTAGCTTGATTGCCAAGAGAGTTTATTTGTTATTAATCATCCAAAGGTCATATGGCCTATAGGTACAACATATAATATGCTGATAGATAAAACATAATGTATACAGATCTTGTGTGTAACTAAGATAACACGAAGGTAAATAGGCCTACATATGTTTGTCACTGCGTGTTCATTCTATATGTTGTATGACATTCTAGTATTTAAATTATATGGCATTGAATTGGGTGTTCCATTCGTACCAATTTGCACGTCCAAAATTTCTTGATCTGTAGTACATGTAACTTGCTCAACTAGTGTTGCCTTTCTCTTTCTAGAGTTTTGGAATTGGTCAAGGATTGAATGTAAAAAGGGACATAAACATGAAGTTGTAGAGTGGCGAGTGCGATATGCATGGTAGCTTGTTCCATACAAGTAACACCTTCCATTGTATGCGTATTTATCACATTAGTAGAAAAAATCAGAAAGTAAGTCTGGTTGAACATGCTTTGTGCATTATGTAAATTAATATGAAGGGGAGGTCACTAACTATTATTTCTGACATTATGTGTTTTCTTCAGGTTCTATGAGAGACAATACCAATTACACTGTAATTCAATGGTATAAAGGTCAATTATTTTGTAGAATTCATTATTTCTATTCTTTCCTGACTTGTAACATGCAGAAACATTGCCCCTTTTACCAATCCTTAATTCCTTGAAGTGTGGGAATGTTAGCGTATTTATCTAGCCTAAGGGCTTGTAAACTACTGGTCACTACATACAATATAGGAAATAGGGGAAGGTGCTAACTACTGGTCACAACATACAATATAAGAAATAGTGGAAGGGACTAACTACTGGTCACTACATACACTATAAGAAATAGGGGAAGGGACTAACTACTGGTCACTACAAGCAGTATATGAAATAGGGGAAGGGACTAACTACTGGTCACTACATACAGTATAGGAAATAGGGGAAGGGACTAACTACTGGTCACTACATACAGTATAGGAAATAGAGGAAGGGACTAACTACTTGTCACTATATACAGTGTATGAAATAGGGGAAGGGACTAACTACTGGTCACTACAAGCAGTATAGGAAATAGGGAAAGGGACTAACTACTGGTCACTACATACAGTATAGGAAATAGGGGAAGGGACTAACTACTGGTCACTACATACAGTATATGAAATAGGGGAAGGGACTAACTACTGGTCACTACATACAGTATAGGAAATAGAGGAAGGGACTAACTACTTGTCACTATATACAGTGTATGAAATAGGGGAAAGGACTAACTACTGGTCACTACAAGCAGTATATGAAATAGGGGAAGGGACTAACTACTGGTCACTACAAGCAGTATAGGAAATAGGGGAAGGGACTAACTATTGGTCACTACATACAGTATATGAAATAGGGGAAGGTGCTAACTACTGGTCACTACAAACAGTATGGGAAATAGGGGAAGGTGCTAACTACTTGTCACTACATACAGTGTATGAAATAGGTGCTAACTACTGGTCACTACAAACAGTATAGGAAATAGGGGAAGGGACTAACTACTGGTCACTACATACAATATAGGAAATAGGGGAAGGGACTAACTACTGGTCACTACATACAGTATAGGAAATAGGAGAAAGTGCTAACCACTGGTCACTACATACAGTATATGAAATAGGGGAAGGGAGAAACTAAACGTCTGAATAATTTATAGAAGTCTGCAAATCAATGAATGACATTGTCCTTGTGATATTTTTCTTTGCATAGTTTTAATAAAATGATACAAACATTTATTTAATTATTTTTATTTCTTTATTCGTTCATTCGTTTATTTTTGAAATAAGTATTAGCTACATATCATAGCTAATATTATATCATTGATAAAATGAGATAAAAATCAGTGTATCAAAACCGAATGAAATAACAATTATAAACTTGGTAAGATAAAAAAAGATTCCTTTATCAGTTGAAGACCAATCAACATTGAGTATTGGATTCAGTGTATATGACCACACAATAGATGTGCTTACTCCACTAATCTGTCCACGAAGTTCTTTGCTTGTAGGGTTACTTTGACACATATTTAATACGATTTTAAAGAGCAAACAATGGGCAGCCTTATATAGATCTGATATAGTTATATTATTTTTCAGCTTTCTCATTTAAAGTAAACACTCTTTATTGATAAATTCAAACGTATAAATACATGTATCAAAATTCATCCGAATAAAGAATGTTTTAATTCAAAACCGTATCAACTTATGGCAAACGATATATAATTCTTTGTTCGTTGGCTAAATATCTCTGTAGTGCTGTTATTATTTTGTAATGTATGAGGTTGGTTTGATCGAAAATGACTGTTTACTAAATTCTTAACCTAAAATGTTTTTAAAGTCCTCGTATGCATTAAATTCTTAGCAACAGAGGATTGTACCAAACTGCTCAATAATTTATCATTCACATTAAAACTTGTCTATGTTAAAATCATAAGTGCACCTTTCCATAAAAGCACTCGAACTTGAATAGAACTTGATTGTTTAGTCGTCCGGGTGAATATCTGTGTGAAAATTTTCACAGGAAAGCAAAATATACCTGTCTACTCACGCGCATTCATGTGCATGCAGTAAGCAGTCACATTTGCATTATATTGAGTTTTGTGCATTGGAAAGATCGAATTTCTAATAAAAGGTACATGTTACGTTTATCAAGTTCTTAAAATGACTGAGATATTTACGATAAGTTTTGTTTCTTATTTCACTTTACGCCAAGATTATTTCACTCGTATTCTTTTTTCTAAAATCAGTTATATTGGTCAGAGCTAACCACGTAAGATAAACAACGGCACCCCTTGCACACAATTGTGTCGGAGGACCAGCAACTGGTAAATTCATGCGAACTTATCCACTTATTTGTTGGTTTTAAAATCACAAATACTTGACTATACGTATACTTTGGGTAAAATCTGGTAATAAATCAAATCTAATTATATATGTGATATGTATGATTTTTCTACTTTGATAGATTAAAGAATACACCGCCCTAAACTAAGTTACCACTATATATGCATACTGAAAATTATTGAAAACAATCTTCAAACACAGATATACTGACCGCATCAAATCATTTGATGGGCCCACCTTCTGCAGTTGGGTATTTTTTCTGTCTCTCGTGATATTGGACCTGGGTTTTTACTGTCTTAAACGAAAGACGAGACACCGAAGAACGTAAGTGGGATTCACACCCTGGTCCATTCAGTCCTAAGATTCCCTGAACTAGACTGTGCTGATTTTGAACAATTTATTTTTGTTGCATAATCAGATAATGCTTGTTTCTCTCTCTCTCTCTCTCTCTCTCTCTCTCTCTCTCTCTCTCTCTCTCTCTCTCTCTGTGTGTGTGTGTTACTTAACTTTGTTTTCATGAATTCCCGTTCTATATTTTGTCAACCGAAACCAAAATAAGTAATTATGTTGAAATAATTTTTATACCAAATGACGTTTAAATATAAATTGTAGCTTTGAAGTTTTACTTCAAAGGCACATTTCCTTCTCAATCAGTGGCGGATTTAGAGCCCCCACCTTTTTTTTTTTTGCCACATGTTTATAAGTAAAAATTCAGATTTGGCACAAAAATGGCCGAGTAGTTTGGCGAATACACATGTGCTCCCCCCTTTCAACTCACCTGGACCGAAGGCTCAAGTGAGCTATTGTGATCAATCGTCGTCCGTCGTCCATCCGTCGTTAGTTTTTATACATTTTCGACTTCTTCTTCAGAACTGCTGCACAGAATTTCACCAAACTCGTGCCCATCCGTAATCCAAGTTGGCCTCCATTGGCTCTGATTGGTTGACACATTTTGGACTTTTTCTCCACAAGGGCTGCACAGAATTTCACCAAACCTTATAGGAAGTAAGTACTCAAGGTCCTCTACCAAGTTTGTGTTTTTCGTGCCGATCCGTCATCCAAGATGGCCGCCATTGGCTCTGATTGATTGACACATTTTCGACCTCTTCTCTAGAAGTGCTGCACAGAATTTCACTAAACCTCATAGGAAGTAAGTACTCGAGGTCCTCTACCAAGTTTGTGTTTTTCGTACCGATCCGTAATCCAAGATGGCCGTCGTTGGCTCTGATTGGTTGACACATTTTGGACTTCTTCAAAACGACTGCACAAAATATCACCAAACCTTATAGAAAGTCTTATAGAAAAAAAGCAAAATTTTCTACTGAAATGAGCTGTCATTTTATTGTAAATAAGCAATTTGTGCTCAGGTGAGCAATATAGACCCATTTGGGCCTCTTGTTTTCGGAAATCATGGATCCGCCACTGTCGGTGGCTATATCTTCGAATTAGATCCACATTTTACCGTGTGATATATAACCCAAAATAGGTTTCCCTCATCTTTCCTATACTTAAAAATTTTGTGTGTGTGTGTGCATATGCACACAACAGAATTTCTACTTTACGAGTTATCCCCCACTTAGTTAGAATATGTTTTAAAATGTTGGTCCCATTTAACTTTGCCGCGAGTTTATATCAGAATATATACTTGTTCTAAGACTAAAATGGTATAAATGATGTTTTTATTTGAAAAGAGTTGGATTCTAAACCTAAAAACACGATAACTAGTCGTGCTAATAATCTTTCAAAGCCCCCCCCCCCAAAAAAAAAAAAGAACAGAAAACGAACACACACACACACACACACACACACACACCCACACACACACACACACACACACACACATTTGAATTAAGATCGAAATGTTCGTAAATATGTCCTAAATCTTAAGCTTCTATGACGTAGTAACTTCATTTTAAAATCAAATTAAACGAGGTTTTCAAAGGATCCGCAGTAAGCAAACAACAACCCGCAGCCGCTTCTTGCATACACAACTTGGGGGGGGGGGGGTATTCTTTTGAAGCATGACATGGTTGATTTATTGGTGGATTATTGTTTAACGTCACTCCATGATTATTTAACACATATGGTGACATCTGCTTAGAAATTTTTATCTTTGCAACAGTCCCACCCGAAGCAGTGAGGGACCTTTTACGTGTAACGCCTACCGTGACACGGAGCCACGGTTTTCATTGTCTCATCCGAAAGACAGAACGCCGGTATGTTCACGGCGGGAGTCAAACCGGAGACCTTTCGGTCACGAGATGAACACCTCATCCACTGAGCCACACAAGCTTAGCATAAAAACGGATTTATACTCTTGGTCACTTTACACGATTAACAATATTCTAGAACCTGTTACGTACACCTTAGGTAGATTTCAATTTACACGTGGAATGATAAGGACAAGTTAATCATTCTGCCATTGAAGGGGCAGTAATTGCCTTACATAATTTTACACTTCTCCTTCGTTATATGAGTAATTCTTTAATGTAAACAATGAAATACCTTTGTTAATTTTTAATCTATGGAAAAGTGCCAATCTAATAAAAACAACGAATCGAACATTTTATTACAAAGCAAATTATAAGGTATTCAAATGTTATGTTATGTTATATTTGTATTATGAAATTTCTATTCACAATTTATACGTAATGAACAGTATTTAAGTCCCCTATTAACCATGGTAGACTCGCTAATCGTATAGAAATTTATAATAGATGCATACAAATTGGGGAATTGTAGATGATTTAAAGTTACCAAAGAAAAAATCCTTGCGGTCTTTACATTTCATGCCAATGATCCTTTAGCTGGTATGCAATCAGTTTTCGCTTTCAGTGACTAATCTGGAGGTTTTAAGCAAAATTTGGCAATATTTCACAGTACATTATAACCCTCTTCGGGTATTGACTTTTGACAAGCGATTGGGAATTTATTATGAATTGTATTTCAAATTTCTACATATTTTATCGCTGATCGATCGTTTGTTCGCGAACTATCGGCAGAGATCGTAAATTATTGACAGCATTACTTCGTTGTTTAGAAATGATAGTGACATTGACCATGGGAGTCGTGTCGGGAGGTGGCTGTGGGCAATCTTGTCGTGTTTGACGGTTTCAGAATTTTTTTATACGTGGACCACTTTTTGCACCAATTTACTTGTTTTGTGGACTTATGTATGTATGAGTAACACAATTATTTTGGGAGCTTTTATACCCGATTCAAATAATTTCTTTGAATAAGTTATCGTCTACACCAAGTGAGTGTAGACGACCTACACCCATTGAGTGTAGACGACAAACGCAAAGACTAGAGATGTCGACACTCTGAGCGTAACATGCAATGACGACGTGATATAATGTGCATTCATTCGTTTAAAAAGTTCAAGACAATTTCTGTGCCGTGCGAAAATTTGAGGGAACATTTTTGATACATGTGTAATTACCTTATAATTTTTTAATATTTTCATAATAGTCATTATATTTAATCTTGTGTTTTTACAATTATTAGCACGAAATGTATATATAGATTATTTTCTCTATATGCATGACTTATCATATTATTTCGATATAATTATCGACATCGATTTGGCTGCTGCAGCAATTATCTTTATCAGAGTTGTATGCGGTAATGTTGGTGTTCGCCTGATGTAACCTGCAATCATACTTCATTGAATGCCAGTTGTTGTGTTCAATGATATACTTTGTACCTGAAAATTAAGGCGTGTGTGTTTGTAGTGTGCACATTCAGAAATTAGTAATACTCGGAGATATATGTTACGGTTTACATTGTGACGAACTTCATAAAAACAATACAAAAATAGAAATACACTAAGGATGCGAATAACCTCGGATTTCAGAAAGGCTAACAGGACACATCAAATATAGGTCAACATATGGTAGATATTGGAAATACTTATCATTGTATACGATCCGGGAATTAATTGCACGGAATTATCAAGAATTCATCAGATCTTCGATTATCCATTCATTATTAATACATCCAGGATTTCATTACCAGTGTAGTTATGTTCTCTTTGATGCAGGTTGCTGCGGCATTAAAAGGTACAACGTGCGTATTGTATTTATTGTTATAAAGCAATAATCATTGTGCTCTAGGAGAAACTTCGTACATTTAAATGCAGATCGTGACTGCCTTCATTTTAACTGGAAAACCAAACCATGATAATTCAGAACAATCCCTTCTCAAAAGTAGATACCTCTAATGTTCTTAAATTATCTTCCAAATTCTCTTTAAAGTACTTGGTATATTTAGAATAATTCCTTTCCAATAACGACTGGGTAGATAAGCCAAAATTCATACCAATTTGATAATGGTTGTTATTGGTATCTCTTTTCGTTGTAATGAACACCTCTATGCGAAAAAAGCATTTCTAGGTGCTTAGGGTAGTACATTTTGTGTAATATTTTCTTTTTTGGCATTTAAACGTCACCCACGTGCAGGCCAAGACGGCGTGCAGACCAATATTCGGTCATCTAATTGTACAAGAGCGACGATTTAAACACTAAATACTTATGAAACAATTGGATCAGCGACGTGTAGAGTTCTGTATTGTTAGACGATTGATCAATAATCAATATACATACGTTTTACGGGTACATGTTGTCGAGGTGTATACAGACATGTAAATACATGCATAGAAGATCACATTCGCGCAGCAATACAATGGATTTGTTTAGCTTATCACAGTTTTTGATTTTTGAAAACGTATCGGTATGATATTTACTTTAAGAAAGCAGAGCAAATAGTTGGAATCGGAATTAAATGTACTCGTGTACACTCTACTGCACTGGTGTACACTCTACATTACATCTTGGAGTGGAAAATGAGTTATATTGCAGGTGAGTTTCTAAAACAAAAGTGGATTGTCTGCCGAGTGGATTAACTAACACGATTATATGAAATACGATAGTGGGCTAACAGACTGATCAGGCGCAAGATTCTGGGTCGTTATGCTGAATTGTTTTAAATAAGTATTGTGTAGAATGTCATACAGTTGAGATAATCAACAGGACCGTCTTTCTGTAGCTGGCCATAGAATGACTTTATTGTAAAATCAGTCGTCAAACATGAGCTCTGACGGAAAGACGAGTAAGTTTATGGGATATAAATATCAAGTTATCAACAAAATTTTCTGAAGGTAATTAATCTTATTTCTTAACGCATTTTTTAAATATTTACAGGGGCCGGTTCTGAGCAGGACCTGACAGAAGGTATTGAATGTGGGAAATCTCACTTGATCAACGAGGAAGCACATCTTGGTGAGACACAGACGACATATACACAAAACGGAATTCATGATAGAGCGCAAGATCAAAACGAGCAGGCAACTCATTCAGAAAGAGCAAACGAGATTATCTCTCCAGATTTGATAAAAGAGGAATTATCAAATAATATTGATAAGAGTAACTCCTCAGAAAATAGCCCTGTAAGAGAGGAAGATAGTGGAGATTTCGATAACACAGACGGACCTGGTTCACCGGAAAATACATGTCGAGCATCCATTGGTGAAAGTGACAGAGAATCTCTTTTAGATCGAGTTGATCTCTTTGAGTCAGATACAAAGGATGAACAAGAATTGAAAGATATCGAACACAACTTTGAAAATTCTGACGTAGATGACATTAACGGAAACGTACCCGTGGTATCTCCCGTGGATATTGAACAGCCACTATTGCATGATGGCAGTGAGAAATACGAAGAAAAGGGGCATGTTCCGCCATTAGATCTAACAAACCTCGAAAACACTGGGTCAAGTGTTGATGGTATAAACGACAAATGTGTAATACAGTACAATACAGGTGAACCTGCTCTCGGAGAAAATCATCAATCAAGCATTGAAGACGTCGTTATTGAATCGAACTCGCTTGTGTTAGAATCTGAATTGCAAGACACAGGAGAACATAAAATACAAGCGTCTTTGCAAACTGAGTCGGAAAACAATAGTGACGATTTGAAAACTCCGTTAACTGAAATATCTAATACGCACACAAATGTGACGTCAGACGACACATATGTCTTAGAAGATAAATTTTTAGCAAGCAACGAAGATTCAGCTAACATGCCGGAGAAACAAGAGGAAGTTCTGAGCAGCTCAGTAGATGGCGCTCGAGAGGATGGTGTATTGTCGCCAGCTCTACAGCGGGCAAACTTTCGGTATAGATGGGCAAAAACAGTTCGAACTGATGCACCCACAGTGGTTTTCTTTTCTTCATATAAAATGGTAAGTGATGATGAATGGGGTATTATACCGAAGGTCTATAAAAGTATTTGTAGGGTTCCTACTACCCATTGCATCGGTCACATTTTGCGATATTTTCTATTGGAATGCGACAGAATTTTCCAAAAACTTGTGAAAGTTTTTGGGGTTCAGTGATAGCCGTGAAATGTGATTCTTACTTAAGGTAGTAAATACAAAACCAAAATCATGGCATTGGATTAGGAATTGGTTAAATGAAGAAATTAAAACATGTCGACATTATCATAAACCTCTCATTCTGTACTAAAATGTAATATATTCACAGCGAAACTTGCCATGTTCTCTTTACACTTTTACTAAGGGGAGGGGCGGATGAATCTGTCCCCAATAATAGACAACAATAACATTTAGTAACCTTTGAGTAAAAGAATCAGTATTCAAGTCAAATGTAGAAAATAATGATTACCAACCGTGTTCGTTTATTAAGAATTCTGCATTCTGATTGGTTGATTTATTTTTAAACTGCTATTTTTTTAAACAATAAAACATCAATTTTAAGAAGGTCTCTCCTGTTCAATTATTTTACAAAAATGCCCCTTTTCTTCTTCTCGCATTCGATTTTCGCTTTGGAACATTCTGAATTATCGTTCTTCAATATACATGAATTTTTCAGGAGGAGCCTGTAAAGCTCACTTGGTCGGATGCCTCGGAATGTTATTATTCCCAAGATTATGACATTCCCACGGGTATCTATAGGGGAAACTTGGTTGTAGATGGACACACCTACCCTGTGGAAGATTTGACCGTCAAACATTACACATTTGAGGCTGATCTATATGTCAAAGAAGGTAGGTAAACTATACTTGATAAGTTGATGTACATATAAAATGTAAATTTTTATGATAAAGAACGTTGCTAGAATTTGCTGTAAATATGGGTAAGATAATGACCAAACTTATCCCCGATAACGGAGCCAAAGATTGTTATTAATAGATCAAACAATAAAAGACGAGTCGGTAATTCTTGCTTCAGTAGACATGACAGGAATGTAATCTTCGGTATACTTAATCTAACAGATTAATCTCAGATCTACTTAATTTCATTTGACAAATTTTCAACATGAGGCCATGACAAACTTTGGTGTAGTTATATTCAAGATATTGCCGATTCTTAACATAGAGAACGGACTGTACTAATTTCAAAATACTACTTTGTATATACATGTACGTGTTTATTGTTTGTAGAAGTTCTGAAAGAAATCAGTCATAGATGTAAGTTTATAATTAATGTCTATAGGTAATTGGATGTATAAAGTGCTAAAGTCCCATTAATGGTTGCTTGTTTTCTTACATCAATAAAAAATATTTCTTTCATTGTCATGATTTTCATCTCTAGTGTAATGTTTATTCAAAAGACTATTCCATTCGTCCTGCAATGGGATTCCAATCCGTAATTATAATGTAATATCGTTTACTCGTGTACATTTATATTAAAATGCACATGTACTGAAATGTACATAAGTAAACGACAGTAACTACGCACAAACAATACCTGAAATTTACCATGAGATTGTTTCATGTCAGTGGCCGATTGAAATGTGAAATCGAAGCCCACTTTGAGCTATTTTGGTACAGTTTTTGACCAGCCAGGTCATGCTTGTTTAGTTTTCCTATTTGCCATATCAATATACCATGTAACACTTTCCACCCAATAGTAATCTGCATTGGGATATGCTGTAGAGACATGATTTAATCATACATTATAGATTGGTTGGGACAAGGTATAACGTAAATAATTCTCCTTCTTTCTTTGATAACACCGTTCTTCTGACCAACATATCCGGGTTTCCCCTATATAATATCTTCATTATCTCTCCATCGGCAGATTTGTTTATACAAAGTACGAACAAAGTTATATTGGCATACAGTTTAACTTAGACTATACATATACAACCCCTCGATCGATTAATTTTGTAGCATTAAACGCGATGATCTCTTTATCGATCTGAAGACATGCCATAAAACGGAGTGAAGTTTAAATTTCTATCAACTAAACTAATAAAGCAATAATTGTGAAAACACCCTTCGATAATAAGCGAGTTTTGATGACATGTGTCGGCGAGATTCGCGTTAAAGGAAAACTCCGTAAGAATTGTTATAAAGGTACAGACGTTTAGCATTTAAACGTTTGCCTTTAGGTGTTAGTCCCAAGGATTAAGGTGTTTGGTTTGACCAATATGAATTCACAAGGTAGGGACGTTAAAGCTGTAAATAAGTAGTGTATGTGCATGTAACTTTATACATTAGACAACCATAAACTTCAATGGTCGAGAGAAAAAAGGAAGAAAATCTAAATCCCTGTACCGGTGTTATATAGTAGTTTTTCCCCCTAGCCATTTTTCCCCCCGGAAAAATTGCTATATAGTAGTCCCCCCCCCCCCCCGGAAAAATGGCTATATAGTAGTTTTTCCCCGGGGGAAATTTGGCTATATAGTCATTTTTCCCTCCTCTTATAGTCATTTTTCCCCCGGGGAAAAACTACTATATAGTGGATTTTCCCCCCAATGTGAAATTCCGGATTTTCTTTTCACACATACATGTAAGTAAATCCAGCTTGTTACCTTGTTAACAATAAATAGATTTCTATTTAAAATAGAGATATCTCAACTTTTTATACGGAGATATATCCAATTAATTTAGAGATATCTCATTTTCTTAAGTAGAAATGTCTTCAATTTTAATCTCTTTTCCAAATACAAATGCATATATTTAGAACAGAGATTTATCTACTAGAATTTCATTCGAGATATCTTTATTTAATCCGAGAAATCTCTATATATACAAATGGAAAAAAGAAAATTAAGTTCGTTTTATGCCCCGTAATGAAATTCGGAGGCATCTAGTCTGACCTGTCTGTGACTCTTACCCTGAGGCAAAAACTTTGACTATATCGTTTGTACCAAGAGGTACAAGGCTTTGAAACTCCACATATAGTTTTCTTGTGATTAGACCTTTTATTTGGGACCATGATTTTTTAACTAGTGACTTTGACCTTGACGTTTTCAAAAACTTAAACTTCGGCTGTATCTTTTGTACCAAAAGGAGAAGGGGTTTTGAACTTAATATATAGATTACTTGTGATAAGATCTTAATATGGGACCATGACTTTTGACCTAATGACCTTGACCTTGAAGTGTGACCTACTTTTCAAAAACTTTAACCTTGACTATATCTTCTACACAAAAGGGTGTAGAACTTTGAAACTTAGCATATAGATACTTTAAGATGAAACCTTTCATACTTTGTGTAAGGGACAAGCAAATCATATTCTTGTTATCATGATTTACAACATCAGCGACTAGACAAGCCTTGTCATGGATTGCAAATCCCGACCACTGGGTGGAATTCCCTTCTGTTGTTTTCATGTTCATCATGTACTCTGTACATGATGAGCGATATTGTGGTATATATAATGCATCAGTCTTAATTTATTTAGGAAATGAATGTTTAAGGAATTCTTGCACGTTCATTTCTTATATTTGTTATTGGAACATTTTGATTGATAAATTCCTATTTTACTTATGATGTATTACGAAAAGTTGCCTGGGATCGAATCTTGAGTCACAGCCTGACGTCATGATTGACATCTATACGCAAGTAAACTACAATTTTACAATGAAATAATAGAAGAAAATATCATACTATGGTAAATATATAAAAAAAGAAAGACTTGTAAATAAATAAAGAAAACAAAAAATAAATACACACACACGCACAAACAAAACACTTAAAAGTATATAGAAACCCATTAACCATAACACCATCGGTTTGATCCACAGGCTATTACTATAGCACATTTGTATTTCAAATGTTATCTGACTGATACAGAACGAATGTGTATAATTTCCAAACCGTTACGTAAGGGGGAAAAACTACTATGGGGGAAAGACTACTACATAACACCGGCTCTATATGGGCACTAGCTAGGGGGCCATTGTCTTTAGTTGCAATGTACATGTACATGCACATGTATAGAGAAAGGTGGACTGTTCACCTTTCGCTCCATTACAACTGTTGCTTCGTGGGAACTGAGGCAAAAGTAAAACTGGAACTGAAGTTTACGCACGGTTTGTACATGATTTTATTGGAACTTTTCGTTATACAGAGTTATTTCCCATTTAAGCAAGTATTTTACGCCTAACCATTGCGACCCCATTGCCAACAGTTCTGTAGAAATTGTATCACGCCATAATGGTTTGACGTCAGGTACCTGCTCATATGGGAAATAGCTCTGTATAATGAAAAGACCCAAGATCATCGTAAAAAAATAAAAGAAATTAAAAAAGAAAAGAGGCCTTCCTATTGGTACATTTCTACGCCACATTTACTTTTTCATATATCTGTTAACTACAACGTAGTGCTTGTAAAGTATTTTCTGAGATATTTATTTATCATAAAAATAGATATGACTTGCCTGCCGCACTTTTATCATGTTTTGATTTTTAAACTGTTAGCAGTACAGAGCAGTGTACAAATTTTAATAAGCAGTAAACGTTTCTAATGAGGTGATTCCAAATAAATTCACGCAAACAATCAAATAAACAAAATAAATGAACATTCTGTTTTGATAAATGCAACCTGCGGAATCCCAGATCACGCACACTTTCAATACGTTTAAAGTTTGAAAACCTGTGTTGCTGTTTGAATTGAGTTTTTGACTTAAACAGATAGGGTGATATAATTGTGTTGGTGGTAGGGAATGCTTGTATACGTGATTTGATTAACTCGATTGGCGATCATAGAGACCTTAACACTGAGGGGTGAGAGACGGACGTTTAGATGTGTGTTTAGCAGTGTTTGTGTTTAAACTTGATTTTAGTTTGAGCGGCCAAGTTAGGTGATTTTTACTTACGATAATATGGCTATCTTGATGAAGCCAGTAGAAGAATGTGTAGCTTGTATTTGATAGTTTAAAATGTGAGACACTTAAAGAACGTACATAATCATTACTCGGATTTGATGGTTGGGTTTTGACTGTCACCTATAACACAAAATCTATCTGAAGGTTATATATGTATATATATATTCGTCTTATATCATGAATGCGATTACCACTGTAATGTTATCATGAGATAAATTGATGAACTTTTACTTCTTTTTACTTGTAGACCTTCTTGAAGATGAAATTAATAAGGAACCTTTAACGGATAAAGCGATTCCGGAAGAGTTTCAGGGTAGTAGCGTGGATCCTCCCGAGCGTACCAGTGTCAAGTTAGAAGATTCATTAGAGATGGCGGATGTAGATATTGGAATTCATAAATCCAACAAATATGAAGAATTAGTGAAAAAACAAATGCTACAAAGTAATTCTATGGAAAGTTGTGCGAATAGATCTAATCTTGAAAAATCGGATTTACATTCAAGTGGAAGGAGAACCCCCATAGGTGACATAGCAAAGGAATCATATCAAGACGGAGGAGATTCATACGCAATTGGGGATCGACCTCAGAGTAGAGGTAGTCTCGGTGATCGCCCCTTGAGTAGGGGCAGCCTGAATAATTCTGTAGTTGAAGATGAGGTAGAGAAACCGAGTTCTGTTCAGTCAGGCCGTTTATCTTCGCAAAGATCAGGGCGGCAAACTCCTGGAAGCGTTGGGCGCATTACACCACAAACAACAAACATCATAGACGAATTTTTTCAGAATGACAATAGTGAACAAATCCGTTCAAGTCATAGCTCAGTACGTCAGACGCCTGAAAATTTTGATGACAGGAGAACACCGATACGTTCCAGAGAGCCCTCTCTTAACGGATCCGTATACTCAACCTCCGGCGATGTTAAGATTTCAAGCACCGATTTGCGGTCACCGCTACATAACTCTGGACAGAATTCAGCCAGACAAACGCCAGCATCTGTGAAAGATGCTCTAGATGATGTGCTAGAAAATGACGTCACAAAGTCGCCAGCTCGGTCGGTAGATGGATCCATACATAGTACTTCTCGGCTGACTCCTCGAGCAAATTTTGTAGACGACGTTCTTGGACAGTCAACACCTCTTGTAAAGTCTGACCACGGATCTGCCCCTATTACACCAAGGCAGCTATCGATACACTCCTCCCCACGTCCTAGTTCTCAACTTATTACCGATACTCTACGCAGCAGTCAAGAGAAGCTATACAACTCGGGCGGGAGTAGACCGCAGAGTCTGACCAGCGAACAGGAGTTGACGCAGTATTTCGAAAACGGTAGTCGACATGGTTCAGTACATAGTTCTACCCCGGCATCAGTTCATGGAACTGACAGGGGCGAACCTAGACGTACGCCTTCAATACCATCATCACCGGCGATTAACCCTTCGGAGCGAACCTCAAGTGCCGCAAGTTTACCAGTCATAACCACACAGCAGCGTATACAGGCCGAGAAACGCAGTATGACTCCGGATAACCACATCAGAGTCCCCGGAGAGGTGACACCATTAGTGAGGGGACTTACTCCCAGATCAAATATGTCCTCCCGGGCCAGTGACCGCACCATTACCCCTACATCTGCTGCTGGACTTAGCGAAAATGGCGTGAAGGAGGTAAAGATTTAATAATCTTTTAATTTATGAAAAAGATCCTTGGGTTCTATGTACAAACCGGCCGATCCGAAATAAAAATGTATGTATCAGCAAAGACGATCGATAAAGTAATATTTCATGAAAGGGATTTTCAAATTCTCATTTGAAATACAAAATTGAGTATCCCTAGTGCCTTTTAGTAATAAATATCGAGCTATTTTGGTGATCCAGATCAGAAATTTTGGCGGGTTTCTCATGAATTTAGAAAAAAAAAATGCAATGCAAAAGTTGGAGCATTGATAAAAGACATTAACTCATATACATGACTTTTGTCTATGTATTCTCATTAGTTCTTGCAAGGACTTATAAACAGGATGTTGTTTATAAATCCTTGGTTCTTGTACGGACTCACTTAAGCGATTGGCCCGTAAGAGTCTGGTGTGGGGTCGCCCCCTTTTTGGCCGAACATGGACCAATTTTCATAATGTTACGAAACAAATCGAAATTCAAGCTTTAGCCCCTCACTTTTGAAATGCTTCATACGGCTACGGATGGATGGTTAAAAAGTATAACTACGTGTAGATGAAATTCGAGTCTGTACTGAATAGTTATTGTTCTAAAGTGTTTTTGTCATAAAATAATCTAGTTTCATTGCTAAATGCTTATTTATTACAGGGACGTATATATCTAAAGATATGTACGTCCCTGTTTATTATGCGTATTCTACATTGTATTTACCTTATTTGTATAAATTGTAAGCATTTACATCAAAGTGAAGTGTATTTTTCAGTTTTATAGTACTTACATGTGTAAGATTAACGTTAAAAACTCATTGATTATCATTTCATGATATAAATATTCATTGTGTTTGCAAAATCGATAAAAGGACTTGTTGACATGACAACGACGAAGGCATACACTGAAACCTAGTCGACTCGAGCTAGCGTGGAACTAAATATTACACACACGAGACTATTGAAAGCGATACCATTCCCTATTAATCATTCAAACTTTAAACACATACAGTGATACGCATGGACTTGTCGTAGAAAAGCCGGCTAGATTGTGAAGTGCGTCAGTGTCGTTTAAAAAATCTATTTTCCTTGTATAGGCTATGGAATGTTATTTGGTAGGTAGTGGTTGCACAAGTTTTTTTGTTTTTGTTTTTTAAGAGAATGGTTATATTCGTAGCATGCCTATTTGTATAGTTCGGGAACTACATGTATAACAGTGGAAAATAAAACAGGATCTATAAATTGGTTAAAATTTGTATGATATAGTGATGTAATATTTGTCTCAATAAAAGCAATGACGTTTCCGAACGGACAGAGATGTCGGTCTAACTGGTCGTCGGTCATAGGTCTGTTCTTTAAACTTTTACCTCAAAATTTAATGAATGCAATCTAATTGAAATCCAGAGTTTACTTCGTCCCCGTTTTCGAAATGTCTCTTCAGTTCTCGGTGGGGCAGGCGTAGTGTAGTGGTTAAGCGCTTGGCTTGCGACGATCCGGGTTCGATTCTCGGGTTACGCCACTATGTTTAAGAGGTTGGTAACCTCCTGCTTCTATGTCGCGATATAACTGAAATATTGTTGAAAGCGACGTAAAACACCAATCAACCAACCAACCAGCCATCAGTTCTCGGTGTCTGTCACATTTATCATGTATCAGAAACGACAGCGAAGTATGGTTTTGGTTTTGTCATTTACTAGACATCACTGTTCAGTCAATTGCAAAAATAGTCAAACCTGCTTTTAAGACCCCCTGTGTTTTCCAGTCACGTATCTTAATCCACCACCTTTCTCTGCGGTCCCTACCGTCGCTATAATGTGTATGGCATTAACAAAGGAGAAGCGAAACTGGACTTAAAAACTCAATAGTTAGACGATTCACAGTTGTATGAAAAACTAGATGCATTTTTTACCAACTTTACTTTTGTTTTCAACTGATACATGAAGAGACAACTTTTTTTTATGATGACGTCATAGATAAATGGCCCGTCAAACATGAATTTAATGATTAGGTCACAATTAAACGACAATGAGCGTGGTTATAGTGAATGTCACGTATTTTTACGAACCGCGAAAGGGTGAATACAGTGACCACTTTTCGGCATAGAAAGCGATATTTAACTGACTTTTGATTGTTGTGTTTATGAAATCATAATCAAATGTCCGACTTGTCCAAACTTGCGTGACGTCATCAAAGTTGTTATACGTAATATGCGCTAAGGTGATTGACATACGATTGAAGTGGATCGGTGTATTTCGTATAATGGTGCGTGTGAAAAAAAATCGCATTAAAGTGTGTATGATTAGAAGTGCCAACAGATTTATTTCATACATGTAGTTGATAGATCTAGATATTTATTGTAATAATGAATAAAATTAGGGCAAAGTTGAACTTTATCAATAATATTTTATTTATTTTATCATTAATGTACTATTTTTATCAATCGACATATTCTGCGCCGCTGAATTTTATTAAGGGAAAAGTTTTATTCAAATTGAATTTTGGTTAAAACTAACAGACGGTAACGATTATTCTTTGTAACTACGTAGATGTTTCGATTTTCTAAGCAAGTATTCAAGAATATCTTTCCAGAACTTTTATCGAAAAAAAACACTTTTTGCCGGAATTTTCATTTTGACGTCATTTTTTGGACGGTGAAGTCACAGTACAATAGGAGGAAAAACCCGTAACATATCCGGTATTCAGCCTTCCACAAAACACAATTTTTCATTGTGATGACATCATCTCAGGTCTGACAAAACTCCAACAAACAACGCATTTGTTTTTATCGTTATAGATAGAACGATTAATAACAGACTGAATGTCATGTTCTTTTACGAAACGTGGAAGGGTGAATTGTCCTGTACAATATGATCATGTGATTTTACGTAGGAAAATTTATTCACTCTCTATATGATTCAGATTGAGTTATGATCAAAAAGGTTCTCAGTGGCGGATTTAGAGGGGTCCCGGGGGGTCCCCCCATTTTTGCCACATATTTATTAATAAAAATCCAGATATGGCACCAAAAATGAATGAGTAGTTTGGATAATACAGATCCCCCTTTTTTTCGGAAATCCTGGATCCGCCACTGGCTCTGTATATATATATCCATGTAGAAGGAAGCCATTTCAACTTGCTTTGAATAGTGGGGAGACATAGGGTCAATGTTTAGAAGATTCAGACATCATTCGATAGCGTAATTCTACTTTTAAGCTATATAAATTTAACATACGGTAAAACATCTAGATATAGTATCGAGACATTATGTCAATGAAATGGCTGTGTGTCTTAATTGGCTTCTACGAGGTGTTATAATATGCTTTCCAGTAGGTTATTTACATTTAACTGTTCCGACTGATGGTTGAATACATGCATTCAAACGTACATCCTTACAGCACAAAATACTGTATTTTATAGATCAATTACATGCAGTGCTTTGTTGACAAGACTGGTCTAGTTATATTTTTAATTGGCCATAATTAACAAACAGGATTTTACCAAAATTATGGAATTTCTGAATAATTACAATAAAAAGATCTTAAATAAGGGTATTTGTTTGAGAAAGAAGTGTATATGGAGAAGATGTACAAATAAGATAGAGAAGGTTAAGTTAACTTTTCTTTTCTCCTAGCTTCACTTTGTCAGTCCAGCTTTTTTCCTGCCATCTGCATTAAGTTGCCCTAATAATAAATTAGAACTATTCTTTTTGACTCCTTTATTCCTCAATCCTACATCCCGTTTATTCAGTACAATATATTCTTTACAATGATGTATTTAATACTTCATACTTAAATTGATAATCTTTAAAGCTTAAAAATCCTTGTTTATTGCAGGATTTTCAGTCCCAGAGGATTTTGGATTTGGAAGATAGTGTCAGAAATTTAAGGAAGCTTTTAAGCAGCAGAGAAACTGAGGTTCATGAGCTTACTGAGGAAGTTAAACACTTGAAGGATCTGAATAAATCTTTGACTGAGGAATTAGACCGAAACAAGGAACAGCCCCAGTCTAGAGGTCTAGTAGTAGAGGTCTGCATAATTTTAAATTTTGCCCCATATAATTTTCTTGAACTCTAACAAAGACTGGAAATCTAGATACAACAATAGCCACATCCAAAGTTCTAGATGCAGCCTTATACAGTTAATTGTATTATTATGGTAATATTGAACTAAACATATAAAATTTTAATGTCAGTATTTTCGTATAATGATTGACAGATCATAAAGAAAAAGAATAGGAAAAAGGAAGTTTCTGTCTTTCCATTGTCTTGATGTAGATATCATGTTTATTTTTATGTTCATACGGTATGTGTAGTATAGTATTATGTATTATGTTTTAATACTTCAGCTTGAGAGGAAGTACACTGCAGTACTAAAGGAGAAGGAGATACTAGCATCTGAAGTGGTCAAACTTCGAGATGAAGTAGAGGAGCTCCAACATGGACGTCCGGGTGAGCCTGAGGGAGACTTAAGTGATTCCCCGAGTGGCATTAGCAGCTATAACCCTAATAATCCCTATGCTCTACAACGTAGAATTTGTAAGTTTCTCACCTGTCCTACATGGTAAAGGCATAAAACTGATAAAGTTGAATAGGGGATATACTGAAACAGGTACATCAGATTCTGCATACCTGTCCTACATGGTAAAGGCATAAAACTGATAAAGTTGAATAGGGGATATACTGAAACAGGTACATCAGATTCTGCATACCTGTCCTGCATGGTAAAGGCTTAGCTAATAAACTTGAATAGGGGATATACTGAAACAGGTACATCAGATTCTGCATACCTGTCCTGCATGGTAAAGGCTTAGCTAATAAACTTGAATAGGGGATATACTGAAACAGGTACACCAGATTCTGCATACCTGTCCTGCATGGTAAAGGCTTAGCTAATAAACTTGAATAGGGGATATACTGAAACAGGTACATCAGATTCTGCATACCTGTCCTTCATGGTAAAGGCTTAGCTAATAAACTTGAATAGGGGATATACTGAAACAGGTACATCAGATTCTGCATACCTGTCCTTCATGGTAAAGGCTTAGCTAATAAACTTGAATAGGGGATAATTATACTGAAACAGGTATATCAGATTCTGCATACCTGTCCTGCATGGTAAAGGCATAAAACTTGAAAAACTTGAATAGGGGATATACTGAAACAGGTACATCAGATTCTGCATACCTGTCCTGCAAAGTAAAGGCTTAGCTAATAAACTTGAAAAGGGAATATACTGAAACAGATATAACAGATTCTACATGGTAAAGGCATGGTTAATAAACTTGAATAGGGGATATATTGTAACAGGTATATCAGATTCTGCATACCTGTCCTGCATGGTAAAGGCATAGCAAATAAACTTGAATAGGGAATATATTGAAACAGGTACATCAGATTCTGCATACCTGTCCTGCATGGTAAAGGCATAGCAAATAAACTTGAATAGGGGATATATTGAAACAGGTATATCAGATTCTGCATACCTGTCCTTCATGGTAAAGGCATAGCTAGTAAACTTGAATAGGGAATATATTGAAACAGGTATATCAGATTCTGCATGTTAAAGGCATGGCTAATAAACTTGAACAAAAGAAGAATGAATTGTAGTTGATCATTTGCTATAAATAGGCTAGAAAATAAAAGTGTTAATACATTGTGTTGCTCTTAATTTTGCTATATTACAACTTTACTGGTAAAGTATTCCTAGAATGGTATTTGTCTGAAAATCAGATTCCCTTCCCATGAAGTGTAACGCTCAGCTTTGAGTACACCTTATATTTGAAGAAGAACTTATAATAGTCCTTCCATTGAACTCGTCCCTTATTTTCTTAAATGAACTTAAAGAGCAAAACCTAAATTATAGATAAGAAAATTGATGACCATTGTAATTAATGATTTTTACAGAACAATTAAGTTGAACACAGCAAATACAAAGCATAGTTAAGAATTATTTGTATGTACTGCAATATCATTTTCTGGATGTTCCTTTTGTTCATTATTCTAGAAGACCCCTTAAGTATATTGTAAACATTACAGTTATATTAATTATAAGATTTAGATTAAGCATAATTTGTTTTATTACCATGAAACTTATATAATTAAGATTATTCATTATCACAATTGACAAAACATTTTAAGTAAGAACCTTTAAGTAAGATATGGTATATGCTTGATATGAAAATAGTATAAAGAATAATCTCTCTCTGTACATAAAGTTATCTGTATATATGACAGGTTATAGTCATGCTAGTACATGTAGTATAGAAATTTCATTCTGGTATGTTTCTTTACAGTTATTGTCTTAGATAAATATAGTTCTACATTACTCTGCCTTTTCCCTCTCTCCTTTAACATTTATCCTGATTGAAATTCTCAATTTTACCTGGATCTTAAATTAGGTGTGGTGTGAATTAATGGGATGAAGGAAGCATGAAGCGTTTGTTTTGTAGTTTTAGGAACAGATTCCCCCCACACATCATTCAAAAAACTTTTGTTACATGTTTTAAGAAGAAACTGTTATCATTATTTTCATGTTTTTGGTGTTTTTGCTAAATTAGAAATATTTTGAAAAATTGAAATATGATTATATGAAATGTTCAATCTGTATATGTGTAAACAGTATTTAATATAAGCAATTTAAAGTTGAAAACTTGACCATGAATTCTTGTACTAAATAATATTCCTTCCTCTTAAAATTTGTTGTATTGTTATGGTTAATTTTGTAATTATGACATTTACAGCTGACCTTCAAAGTCAGGTTCAGGATTTACAAGAGGCAAATGAAGCTGCTGTCTCAGAGCTTACAGCAGCAGAACGACAAATTGAAGAACTGAAGCGGGAAAATGGGGATCTCAGACATGGACAGCACTCTAGCAGTCATTCGTTACAGGCAGAAAATAAAAAGCTTCATGATCAGGTAGTGTTTAGAATACATATGAATATATATATACCTGTTCAAATTTCAGAAATTTTGAAAGATTAGCAGAATATATTCATGAATTTGAATTTGAATTATATTCAAATTTTGAGACTGATCTGTTTGACTACGGATATATGTAGAGGTTTTTCAGTCGGAGTTAGTAAGATAGTCTGTCTAATATATTATCAGCTACATCTTTTCATTGCTTTATAATTTGATAAAGTATATAATGTTGTATAAAAATGCAATTATGTATGATCATGTAAACAATGCGCATCTTTTGCATTTTAATGTATAAAATTTAGATATCGCGCCTATATGAGCAAGGCTATGGTGCTTCCCATGTATTACGAGAAGATGAGAATCGTCAGAGGATAGAATCACAACAACTGAAAGATGATAATAGAGCACTAAAGGAAAGGAATTACAAGCTACACGAGGAAAATCTGAAACTCAAAGAAGAGGTTGCAAGAATCACTGACAAGTCAAGGTCAAAATCCCCAGTTGCAGATGGGAGATTATCACAGTCATCATTATATGCAGAAAATAGGAATTACTCACTATCCTCCAATTCTGAAGGAAGAGGCCATCACTCTGAGGGAAGAGTTCCACAACCAGTGGGAAGAGCTAATCATTATGCTACCTACACTGAAGGAATGATGTCTCAAAACAGAACTCCGAATTCAGGTAAAACAAATATTGGTAAAGTACATATCAAGGTGTGCTATTTATGAGATTAAGAAATTTTAGAACCATTGCCAAAAATTTACAAGATTAAGTATTGATACATAATACACAAATCAAAGTCAAAGTTCGGGTTTACAGCCCTATGGTTGAATAATACAATGCAGCCTTTGAAACAAATTTATAAAAGTGTCAAAAAGTAAGTTAGAGTTTGTATATAGCTGATATATTACAAGTAAAGTCATTATGAGGTAAGATCTGCAATTCTGAGTCTGGAAACTGGCTGAAATAAATTTCATTATTATACATGTATGTCATGTTTACTCAATTTTCCTTTATTCTAGACAGAGTTGGACATTGTGCTACTTATTTAGATTTAACAGATTGAATATCAAGTAGGAGAGAATCAGCAGGACTGGGATATATTTAAGAGTTTTGTCTGTTTTTTTTTTTCAGACTATTCTGGTGATAGGCCAGGAGTGTCTGATCGACACCATTTGAGTAAGACCTATACTTCACCCCTAAAATCATCATTTGATAAAGATGAAGTCAGACGCAGTAACAGCCTAAGGAAACCTACTGATCAGTATCATTTGGCTGAAAAATCCATATCGGATCAGAAATTTAGGAGTAGCCTTGATAGATATCGTAACTCGAGAACTGGAGAAACAGATGATAAATACAGGCATAGTGCAGAAAGAAATGAGGGGCAGTTCAGACAAAATCTGTCTAGAGAGGATTCTGGAATCAAATTAAGAAGTATGGATCAAGCAGAGATACGAATTCGCACCGCACTAGAGAAAGCTGACGCTCATTTAAGAAATGTGGAGAAAGAAGATTCTAAATACAATTATGAACCCAATATGAGAGAGAAATTGATGGATGATTCTAGATACAGATATGATGATAAACTAGTTTCACTAAGTAAAGATTTGGATTCCAAACCAGTTGATACTAGGAGTTATGATAGGAAAGTACTAGACAGTGATAAATCTAGGTCAGAACTCTATATAAGAACTATGCCAGATGGGGGTGTTAGTGATAAAGATCTGTATTCATCGTCAAATCATTATGAGTCGAGAACACCAGATCATATGCTGAATTACAACACTATGGGTTTAGAAAGTGAGAGAGTACGTTACGATAAGGAACGGAGGGCTCCTTTAAGTACTGAAAGAGAACAAAAGACGCAAACAAATTCATATGAATGGTCAAGGTCTAAAGGAATGAAGGAGAGGGTGAAAGGTCAGTATTTTTATTAATTTACATGCAAACTTTAACTGAAAATATCAAAGCCCAAATTGGACGTTAACTGATGTAATAGTTTCGATGAAAGACTTTCGAATTTAGTTGTTCTTTACAAGATATCGTACGTATACCTATGTAAATGTCTGAAATTGCTGTATCTTTAATGAATAATTGATCCTTGGATCTTTCAAAACAGAATTGACTTTTATTAAGACTAAATCTATGAAATGTAATGAATGTAAAGATGATGGATAAATCCAAACCATAAGTCTAAAAATCATGAAACCAGAGGATATATATACAATATAGCAGGTTGATAAAAAGCATATATAGTCTGAATTAGTTCAGGATTTTTTGACATTCATAAATATTACGATATCTAGTAAGATCATGTGTTGAATGGGGTGTAAATAAAATGTGTAAATGTTTGTATTTACTTAGTACGATGGCTTTTAGGAAAGAAATTCAGTAGAATGATAAAGCCTGCTTGTACAGGTAGACATTGATAGAGGAGTGTATTAGCATGCATGACTTGCATATGATGTGACTATAACAGATCACTTTTTTTCACCAATAACTGATAGCTGCATCATTCTGCCCATGAAAATATACAGGAGAATTAATGTAATTAATAATGAATTTTATTGTTTTTAATCAATCAAAGTAAAGAAATATTTTTTTGCATTTGTTTTGACAACTTATGTCTAAAATACTTCAGCACTGAAGAACAGTTACTAATTACAGTGATGTTTTCATCAATTTTGGGGATGTAGTCTAGTCATTATGTAATTACGTAGTCTATATAGTCAATGAGATATGTATAATTTGTATTGGCACTGGGAATATTTTGTAAGGGGATTGTTTCTCTTTATCACATAAAACTTTCTCTTTAAAGACTATGTATTTATCTACACACATCAATATTCTTTTATTTATATCTGGTACTGCATTGTACTTAACATGTCAAGATGTTACCCAATAAAAGTATACATTATGTGCTCTTTCATTTTCTCCCTGCATGCCTACTGACAATAGAATGGTCTCGCTCAGAAGCTGACCTTCGATATACTCCCTCCAGGGGACGCTCTAGGACCCCAGAGAGATTTTTTTCTGGTCGGCGGAGATCTGTGTCTCCTGAATATGATGCCCCCACACGGCGTCACTATCGAAAGCCACAGCGCTCACTTACTGCTAAGTGGGATGGTAGGTTTGCATGCTCTAATTGTGATCATCATAGAAAATCTAGTCTGTAAGGAAGGTAATTTTTATTAATAACATAATTGGAGGAGTGATTCTTCCTGTTGGCCAGGTTTTCTGCACATATGTAACAGTGCTATTTATGTTCATGTTTCGTTTGCAGTTTATACATCCATCTTTTTTATCTGATATTTTCCCATTAATCTGCACATTGTGTTTGTTTTGTGACATCTTTCTATCTAATTTGTCAAATTGGTTGAAGATTTTGGAGGGAGATATTGAGGATGTGTTGTTTTGTAGTACAATATATTCATAGCTGTATTTAATGGGGCACCAGCCTGCATTACCCATGCTTGCATTAATTAGTAAAATTATACGTACGGACAATATTTGTACTAGTATGTGTATTGATATTTCTGAATATCTTACGAAACACTTTCATCATAATTTTCAGTAGCAAAAAATTCCAACTATATATATATGGCAAAAGTTATAAATTTCAATATTTACAATTATTTACAATAAAAAATTCATTCAAGCATGCTTCTTAAGTATTTAATACAAATATAATTGTTGAAAGCAGTATAAAACACTAATCACCCAACCATGCAGTGTGCATACCTGACCTACAGATTCCCAGTGTCCTTTCCTTTAGATCAGACAGTATCCCATGTCACGTTGGTCAGGTTTGGAGGGGTCTT
This sequence comes from Pteria penguin, assembly GCA_035048485.1. NCBI lineage: Eukaryota > Metazoa > Mollusca > Bivalvia > Pterioida > Pteriidae > Pteria > Pteria penguin. Next base: position 23,254,438 of record CM068581.1, read on the forward strand.
TTGCATAGGTCAAAACAGCAGTGTATCAAACAGATATTAATTCATCATTAAAAATTAAATAGAAAATGATCTGAATGTTAAATAACAAATCAACGTACTAAAGTGCTTATACTGTAAGAGGTAGTGGAATAAAACAAATCAACTTACTATAGTGCTTATACTGTAAGAGGTAGTGGAATGCTTTTTTGCTTTATTCAGACGATTTATTTTCAACTGTCAATTTTATCATAATGCATGATGTAGATGATTTCTTTTTTGAAGTTTTATGTAAATCATTAAATTAATTTATTTTTAAAGTAGAATGTTCTTATTCCTAAAATAAGATGATAGAATTCATACTACACATATGAAATTGCTTACGTATGTTTGAATATATGGTGATATTTGATATATATAGAAATAATTGTTTTTTCTAATATATTGTATGTAAATTTGATCCACATTTACACATATATATATATGCAGTTATTAAATGTGCAATCTACAGCAGTTTTCCTCTAATTTACATCAACTAAGATATTGAAATGAGCATGTAATTATCTAAATCAAAGGAATAAAACTAACTTCATGTTATATTCAATACATGTAATTGAAAAAAAAAAAAAGAATGTAATTTGTCCAGAGTTCTAAAAACTGTAAATACATTTTTTTCTGTCTTGAAAGAAAGGTAACTCCTGTTAAAATTTTGTAACTAATTTTAAAAGCAATTTGTACAACAATAGTCAAAATGTGATTGGTGAAGTTTTAATGTTGAATACATAATAACTTTTTTTTTTAATTCTTAGATTTAAATGTCTTTCTAACAATATTTTAAAACTATTCTTTAGAACTGGAATAATTGTATCCTTAATTTTATAATTATTAAATGTGTTACAGATTTTCATCTAATATTAATTTATATGTACATAGTGAAAACACATTGTTTGACATTTCTGCATGAGAGATTTTCAATTTGCTTTATACATTTTGCATGATCTTGATTTTTTTTTTACATGTATATTGAATGCCAAGTTTCTTGGTTATGCTGCTTGAATATCCATCAGAGATCAAATTTGTAATTGTATAGCTTTTAAAAAATCAAGAAGAAGTTTTTTAAAATCAGTTTAATTATAATTCTTTGTTGTCATTATAACTTGATGATTCACTTCCAACAGATGATGTATCTATGAGGCATACTATTAGTGGGAATAGAGAATTAGGAGACCCAGATGTCAGGCCTGCTTACTCCAAAACTGCCCCAAGCTTATCTATCTATAGAACCAAAGACAGCTATAAAGATTTTGACAAAGGTAAAGAACTCCTTGAAATCAGTTGTTTTGTTTTAATAATGCTGGTTAACTAAATTTTTCAAAGGGAAGAGGATGGGCTCATTTCACTGATAGAACCTTAGTACAATAGCTTTGGAAAATACTGTTAATTGCATTTTATTTTGATTTATTTATAATTTACACCATGCAAAAATAAGGTCTTTACCATTGTAAGAAGGCACTATTGACTTCAATATTGAAATATGAAACATACATTGCTTCTTGTGAAAATCTTGTTTCACCAATATAGACAAAGTTGTATCCTTGCAAAAATAAGGTTGAGTGAAATATGAGATTCAAAGTACATGTTAACACCCACAAACTAGTTGGAAATACCTTACAATTGCCCTTTTGAAGAAGCTATAATTACTTTTTTAATGTTTTTGTGTTGGGATTAATCCAGTTTCTTTGAGTAGGTATTTTACATAGGTTTTCTTATGTTGTTAAAGTCACTTCAAAGATGTGTTCTCACTGTGTTTGAAAATTTGGCATCTTGCAAGATTTCATAATCATATAGCATATAATGAAATGAGCTGATACATACATGAGCTGACTGTTCAGTTCTGTAGGCAATGTTGTGTAAAGTATACAGTGTAATAAAAAGTAGTTTTTTACGTCAGGTTATGATACATACAGACAACCAGCTCCGTCAGGTTACCATGACGATCCTGGTGATGTCAGTGACACTGCAACTGATATACTAGTTAATGCAGAACCATTTGAGAAGCAGGCACCATCTCCTCCCCTTCCTAATAATAGGCTTCATCGTCGCCATGGTAGCCAGCGAATGACTTCACAGCTCAGGTATCGCCAGAGGAGGGACTCACTTGATTCTAGTGGCTCCATGTCTGATGTGGAGGACATAGACGATCAATTGTATGGAAAGCACTCTAGGTCAAAATCTGCTGATGGAAGAGGTGAGAAAAGCTAGATTTAGTACTTAAAAGTAAATTTATTTTATCTGTCTGCACAAAGGAATTTTATTGGGGTGGGTTGTGTAGGAATCACCCTGTCTGTCTGTCTGACTGGTTTAAAAGTTTAAAAATTAAACTCCTGTAGATGCATCAGCTAACACAGGGAAATTACTGTATTTCATGCTATTGTTAGCCATCATACAAAATTATATCTCAAGTTTCAAGGTCAAAGTTAACTTATAAGAATATTAGTGACTGGTTCATACAACAGTAGCTATTGCATGGATTCCCATTTAATGTAACGCAATTGTTACTCATGGCACAAAAGTGTGTTGTGACCCTCACCCAATGTCATAACCTCCTCAGTCAAAGTCACAGTAAACTTCTTACTAAAATCAGCGTTTGGTCCATAATGCCATAGCTGTAAAATGGATCTGCTTCATGCTTTATACACAATTATTTTGTTATTAATGACACAAGGCTGTGATTTGACCGACCTTCATACCTACAAGGTCAGATTGTTACATCAAGTTTTTGAAGGTGACAGAGTACGACTTTGCTGATCTTCCTCTTGGTTATATTTGTCATTTAAGATTTTTTTGTTATAACTTGTCTAATAAATATATATGATAAAAATTGTGTATGATAAACCACAGAAAATGTTAACTTGCAGATGAATTAATTGGATGGAAATTTGAAACTCTAAAAATCATTCAAATAAACAAGTAAAATACATACTGTTTTAGCACAGGTTGGTTGGTTGCTGTTTTATGTCCCTTTCAACTATATTTAAGTTATTTTGCAACACAGAGGCAGGAGGTAACCATAGTGACACAGTCTTGGAATCGAACCCACATCATCAGCACCACAGACACCAAGCTCAGATAAAGCAGATGAAATTCATTTCTAAAATATTCAATTTGAAAGCAATCATAGGGTAAAAATAATTGTTCATGTAAACACTAAGTGCTCACATATATATATAATATAATATATATATATGATATGTATATATATATTTTTTTTCTGTGATATCTTTTTGTGGTATCTTATAAATTTGTCTTTAAAAAAGAAGTGGTATTGAAGATACTTATGACTGATTCAGATTGAATACTATTCCAATTTTCTGAATTAAGTACCCATTAAAAGTATATGTTGCTTTCTCAGTATAATACAGTAATGTATATGTCATCTATGCCTGAACCAATACGTACAGGAATATCAATCATTTAAACTTTGATCCACATTTAATTTTCAATCGTGAATTCAAATTTAAAGGGCTACATAAAATTCCTTCACATATGTACTCATGTTTGTATGAACATCTATAGTCCTTTGTGTTTGTATAATCGAGTTGTAACACAAACCCTGCAGGATTTAAAGTGCTAACTTTAAATTGTAATCTAAAATCTTGTGTGGAGGAACATATGTTACACCTGGAAGTGTTATGTGTAGTTGGTTTTAAACAGAAATTTCTGAAGATTTGAAATATGGAATACCTTTATTTTGATGACGATGTAGGAATAGGGATGAAGAAAAGAAGGACAATGCCATACAGCAGTAAGGATAGGGCTCTATAGTTAGGAAAGCATGACTACACATGTTCTAGGATTTAAAGCTATACATGCATATATTCACATATTATGTTTATATAGGTCTTGTAGTTATAGACATATCAATACACACACAGTATCTTGTCATAATGGTGTTCTGTTTAGGTTAGTAAAATTTGGGTATTTGTCAAACTTTATAGATATAATGCAGATTCAGCCAGGTATTTAGAATTTATTGTAGCTTCTGTATACATATTAGCAATTGATTGATTGATTGTTAATATAAGCCCACATCAGAATTATTTTCCCTTTATGTAGTGGGCAAAGTTTATGGAAACCAGTCAGTATAGTTAGGAGTTATGTACATATATCTGTCCAAGAAGTTTACTTATTAAATATTTAGTGATTTCACAAACTGCATGAGGTAGATTCTAGACTGTTTACACAGTTGTAAGCATTAATAGATCACTGGTAGCTAGCACTCAGAATCTGTGTGCCATGGAAATACAATAAGGATTTAATCGTTAAATATGCTTAGCACTTGAAAAATACAGATATTTGTGATTTAGTCTATGAGGTAAATGTGAATCAGTAATCATGAGTTTCTCCACAATGCATGACCCCATTAAAAAGAGTGCAAGCTTCATGTATATTTTACCAAGGGTGCTTACTATGGATAGATACAAGTCATTGATACATTATACAGGTGAAGATATGCAAGGAATATATTAAAATAGCAGTTATAGAAATAGTAATTTATATTTACCAGCCCTTTAAAACACAAATTTTAGTTCTGGTGTAATATATATTTATACCCCCGCAAACAAAGTTTAGGATGTGTAAAGGAATGACCCTGTACGTTAGTTCATTTGTACGGGCCATTACTTCTTGTGGGATCTGGATAATATTTCACACAATTATTGTCCATGACCCATAGGTGTGTTATGATCTTAAACCAAGATCATAACTTCAAGGTCTTGGTCACAGTAAACACAGCAAAACTTCTTGTTCAGGTCATAACTTCTTCCTGCAAAGTTGGATCTGGATAATATTTCACACAATTGTTGTCCATGCCTCAGGGCTGTGTCATAACCTCAACTCAATGTCATATTTTTAAGGTCAAAGTCACAGTGCACACATAGCCAAAATTCTTGTCCAGGCCATAACTTCTTACCACCAAGTTGGATTTGGATAGTATATCACACAATTGTTGTCTATGACTCAAGGGTGTGTCATTATGTTGAACCAAGGTCATATCTACAAGGTCAAGGTCATAGTGCACTCATAGCCAAAATTATTGTCCGGCCATAACTTCTTACTGCCAAGTTGGATATGGAAAATATATGACACAATTGTTGTCCATGACCCAGGGGTGTGTGTTATGACCTTGAAGAAAAGTGAGATCCACAAAGTCAGGTTCACAGTGCACACATAGCAAACATCATTGTCGGGCCATAACCTCTTGCTACCATGTTGGATCTGGATAAAATTTCATACAATTGTTGTCCATGGCCCAGGGATGTGTCATGACCTTCACCAAAGGTCATGTCTTCAAGGTCAAGATCACAGTGCACAGAGCAAAAATTCTTGTCCAGTCCATAATATCTTTCTGCCAAGTTAGATCTGGATAGTATTTCACACAATTATTGTTTATGACCCTAGGTGTGTCATGATCTCAACCCAGTGTCATATCTTAAAGGTCAAGATCACAGTGCACACATAGCCAAAATCCTTGTCTGGGCCATAACTTCTTTCTGTTACATTGGAGGGAGATTATCTTTTACACAAGTGTTGTCCATGACCCAAGAGTGTGTCATGACTTTGAACCAAGGTTATATCTACAAGGTCAAGGTCAGAATGCACACATACCAAAATTCTTAGATTTCATGATTATATATCAGGATGTTCAAGTTTGACATCCATTACACTTATACCAGTGATGTATCTTGGGATAATTTATTGCATGTTTCAACTTTGTTGCCGCAAAGGGAGTGGTATTTGTCCAATAGGACAGCTCTAGTTTTCGCTGCATTGTTCAGTGAAGAATATAACAAAAGTATATGATTATACAATACATTGCTTAATTTACAGTTTTAATCTAAAGCTTTAAAACAATCTTCTCAATAAATCAAAAGACTCCACCTTTCACTATGGTGGTGGTGTTAGTGTCGAGACAAAATTCTGGTTCTTATGCATAGTAAGAACTTGAGGTTCCAATGTATAAATAGCCAAAAATATTTTCTTAAATCAAAGAAAGTTGGTATGTATTCTATAGAATATAGCACAATGTAAATGAAAGTTTACCAATAGATTTTATATATGATCAAAATATCACCAAATAACCTAATATTGAAGCCAATGGGCAAAGTACATTTTCCATGGAAAAGAAATAAAGGTTTGGAAAATGGGTCTTGGTCAAGAAATCAGTAAAATGTTCTTTACAGAGTTGCATAGGTCACAATGCTATTTTAAAGAAAATTTTTTTGGTCAGTATTTAACTAGGAAAGATAACTCTTATTAGCATTAAATGGCTATTTAATAATAAAGTACATTCATAAATCTAATTCAGTACAAATTTTTTGTTCTCGCTTTTTGTTACCTTATTTCATACTCAAATATGTACAGAAAATAGCAAATAATCCCCTTATAGCAAACAGTCCACTTATTATGCAAGGTTTAAAATAAAGTTGAAACTCGAGCCATATAGATGTAACCATAAAAAATCAAATTTGATTTCTTACTTTTGCTTTAATTTTTACTTTTGAAATTAGAGAATTACAGTATTTTGAAAATAAAAATCATGAAAAGAAAATTAAAACATAAAAATGAATAATTCTATGATCATACAAATTTTTATTGTTTTCATCCGTTAGGCTTGCTGTGGAAAAATTTTTCTTTAAGAGTTGTGCTTTTCAAATGATACTGAATATTTTAATTTTCAGAGTTAATTCGAAGGTCTCAACCTCTTGGAACTGAGAGATCTAGTATGAATTCCATGACTCAGGGGGAGAGAACTCTGTTTAAGACAATGCCCTCTCCTGCATCTTCAAACCTGCGCACAGTCACTCCTGCAGTATTAACTACTCAACACAATCGTAACAATCTAACCTCATCTACAGGGTAAGAACTGTAGCATTTAGTGACCTTGTTATGTAACAAACTAACCTTATCTACAGGGTAAGAACTGTAGCATTTAGTGACCTTGTTATGTAACAAACTAACCTTATCTACAGGGTAAGAACTGTAGCATTTAGTGACCTTGTTATGTAACAATCTTACCTCATCTACAGGGTAAGAACTGTAGCATTTAGTGACCTTGTTATGTAACAATCTAACCTCATCTACAGGGTAAGAACTGTAGCATTTAGTGACCGTGTTATGTAACAATCTTACCTCATCTACAGGGTAAGAACTGTAGCATTTAGTGACCTTGTTATGTAACAATCTTACTTCATCTACAGGGTAAGAACTGTAGCATTTAGTGACCTTGTTATGTAACAATCTAACCTCATCTACAGGGTAAGAACTGTAGCATTTATTGACCTTGTTATGTAACAATCTAACCTCATCTACAGGGTAAGAACTGTAGCATTTAGTGACCTATTTATGTAACAATCTTACCTCATCTGCAGGGTAAGAACTATAGCATTTAGTGACCTTGTTATGTAACAATCTAACCTCATCTACAGGGTAAGAACTTTAGCATTTATTGACCTTGTTATGTAACAATCTTACCTCATCTACAGGGTAAGAACTGTAGCATTTAGTGACCTTGTTATGTAACAATCTTACCTCATCTACAGGGTAAGAACTGTAGCATTTAGTGACCTCGTTATGTAATGTTTTGGAACATGGGTGAATTTTTTGTCTAAAACTTGTCTTATCATTTGTGTCTATATTTCTGACCTGCTTCTCAAATTAATGTTGGAGAAGATTGAGGAGCATAAATGCAATTAAGTTATTCAAAACATTCAAGTAAGGTTTAAGAGATAAATAATATGATATCATATATTGATAATGAACCTTTGTTACAGGTCTTTGACCTCCCTTACAACAGGGATGAAACCTTTCGCACCTCGTTCTCCAGCTGACGTTAGCATTGAGGATGTAGTGAAGTTCTCTAGACAGGGAGGTAAACTAAGTCAGGGAAGGGTGAAGTTTGTGGGACACTTGCCAGGAAGAGGTGATGCATATTTAGGAGTAGAGCTAGACAAAGAAGGTAAGTAAAAATTGAGACAAAAATAGATTAAACCCTTTCAGATTAACAGTGTGGCATTGACATTTGAGTGAAAAAAAAGTTTTGACGTCATAATTTAATAGTATATGTAATTGTATCCCACATCATTTTTGTTAGAACAGTGATGATTTTGCTCTCAGAAAGTCAGTTCTGCAGAAAATGTGAAGGGGGTCTTTTACCATTACCAACAAACGACATGTGAAAAAGTTTCTCATAAATAATGTTACCAGATATCATTACGTCATAAAGATGTGCCAAATGGGCACCAATGTAAAAATAGCCTAAGAAATGCTAATATATGAACACTTCTTTACGATTCAATATAGAGTACAATCTTAACCCAATTTTATTTCATGCTTGACTTGTTTTTTGTTTGGTAGACTACTTGCTACGAAAATATTACACTGGGTTTTGCATGCCTTCATATCCTAATTTAAGAAAATGTTCTTATTGTTACACTGATGGTATTAGGGGTTTTGGGTACAATTTAGTTTCTTACGTGTAAGTGCATAGAAACATCGTTTGATAAGCAAATAATTATCTCTGACAAGTTTCCAAATTTAGGCCAATTCAGGGGACTAGTGAACAAATGGTTCTTTTTACATGTGATCTCTAAAATAATGCATTGTTCTGGAAAAATTATCGAAAAAACTACTTTAAAACAAAAATGTAAGTCATTGCCCCAAAACACTACTTTTGATACATTATTGATGACTTACGGTTTTCACAATTTCTGTGGTATTGTTACATGTAAAACAGATATCAAATGTCTTAGTTATCCCATGTACTTTACTGTTTTTTTTTTTTTTACAGATGGAAAGCATGACGGCAAATTTGAAGGCATGAGATACTTTAGATGGTAAGATTTTATTGTGGTAAATCAGGGTAGTTTCCTGTTATTTTAATGTGATACGGTACCATTGGTTGTAGAAAAAAAAATTCCTGTAAATAAACATACGATATTGAAAGAGAAATACTGGTATCTTAAACTTACATTGTTAAAAATATTGCAAAAAGTTTAAATATACATGCCAGTAGAAAGGGTTAGCTGACAAAATTTCCTATGTAAAATCATTCTGGAGCAGAAATATTAAGTAAACAAAATATTTTCAGCAGCAAACATCCTGAACTTGTAATGAATGATAATTTAGTTTCAGACAATATCTTAAACTACAATTATTAACACTGAATCTGGGGTTTTTTTTCAGTAAACCTAACAAGGGTGTATTTGTGGCATTTAACAAAGTAGTGATGGCGTGGGCTCCCTAATATATTACCGTGGTATGTATAAGGTCCCTCCATCATGGCCAGTGGAATGACGTGACTTTCTATTTAGATGACAGATGACCATGGGAGGAAGTAAATGTCTCATTCTTGTATATGCTTTGTACAGACTGTGCTCTAGAAACAAGAAGCTGTGATATATGCATACTGAGAAGATAGAATTAACCTTTTTTTTCTATTCAGAAGTCTGTGATGTAATATCCTGTGCATTTTTATATGATACTTTTTGTCATATTTTATATCTTTTCAATATATTTATAATGTACATGTATTAAGGACTTTTTTCAAAAAAGATTTTTATTCAAGATTTTTGTTCTAGGTATATAAATCTGTATTTGTTTCATTTATGTATTGATTTAAGTTCTGTTTTATTTATTTTTAAGATAAGGTATGAAACTTTGTATTTAACATTTTGTTTAGATGCTTTTGCATCTTATATCATACAGTTTACTATATATCCGTCCATACTAAATTTTTCTTTTCTTATTTACTTTCACCATATAGGTGAAATATGCCATGTGTGACATAAATCTCTATTATCTCTATTTTTTATCAGTCATCACATATCAAGGATCTGCTCTCAGGACAATTTCTGAAGCTTTACATATCACACTTATTGATGAGAGTCAGTGGTCTACAATGGTATGTCGACATGGAGTTAAACGCTATATATATGTACATTATATGCTGATTCATATTCCTTTTTATGATGCAGAATATCTTTGCATTTCAAACTGCAAATATTTATACTCAATATTTGTACTTAAATATTTGTATAATTGTACTATGAAAAATCAAGGTACATGTCAAAGTCCTTCATATTTTGGTTTACAATCCATTTTCTTTTCGATTGAAGCAGTTAAAGTTTTGCTGTTAGAATATAGATTTTCTTAGAAAATATTGATTCAAAATAAAGAAAACCAAGTTGATGAAAATAAGAAAATACCAATGTCACTAATGATTTATAAAAATGAGTGTGGAGAATAATGAGACCTTAGTTTGTACAGGAGTTCTCTGGCTTTTACTTACATATATGTTATCACTGTAGTTACCTAGAGATACAGAGACAAGAAGAAATAAAATTTAAAAACCATATTGTTGTTCAGATCAATGGATCATATAATGGAAATTTTATACTGTCTTAATAAGAGGTTGACTATGAGCATGCACTGACTCAGTAGGTGTTTTAGGTCAGGGTCACCATTGACTTGGATAGTGCTACTTTGTTTTGCTTTAGTTCAGGATCACCATTGATTTGGATAGTGTTACTCTGTTTTGCTTTAGGTCACGGTCACCATTGACTTGGGTAGTGCTACTCTGTTTTGCTTTAGGTCAGGGTCACTATTAACTTGAATGGAGTTACTTTCTTGTGTTTATTATATGATATGTCTTATATATGATCTCTGACCTCCTGATCAGCTAAGGGGCAGGCTTGGTTTAGCAGTTAAACAATTGACTTGGGGTGCTGACAGTCCGGTACGATTTCCGGATTGTGTCACTGTGTTTAAGATGTAAATTGGTTACCTCCTGCTTCCATGTTGCAATATAAATGAAAAATTGTTGAAAGCGACGCAAATAAAAAAAAGAATAAAATCACCAATAAATCAACCAACCAACCTGATCAACTTGTCTAGTTAACTGTGATTTAGTTTCTGACTTTTCTCTTATGCAGAAGTTTGGGGCACCAAAAAGGGAATCGCCCTTTCTGTCGATCACTTTGTACATAGACACAAGGTTAATACCAGTGTTGAATTAGCTTGAGATTTTCTGCCATTATATCCAAGAAATGTCATCATAAAATTAACAACGTGCAATATTTGCCTCTCTGCAGTAAGTATAGTTATCAAACCATTTTGACATTTAATGTGGAAAGTTTTTACAGCAGACTTGCAACTTAGGTAACTTAAAATTTTCAAAGTAACATTGCACCACGTTGCCGTCGCTGATTTCCACAAAAAGACTGTTACCTCGGTCATACCTCGTAAACGGAGAGGGAGACTTGTTATTTTCGATATTTTACTTAAATTATCGATGTAATCATACTTTTTTTGTTGAAACGATTAGTTTTTATCTTGCAGACACGACTGTGACCTTTGACACATAAAAAACCCGAAAAAGCATTCGCTGTCCTGGGGCGTCACTGTTTCACTGTACCACAGTTGACATTTACGAACAAGTGCCTGGGAAGAGTGAATGCCTTTAGATACAGGCGAAACAAATATAATTCAGCATTTTATATATATACATGAATATGAACAAACACTGTGTAAAAAGTGCCACAGCTACAGAACATCAGGAAAAAGGGTAAAATAACACTCAAGTCGACGTCTTCGCTTTTCTCCCGCTAAATTTTTAGATTTTCTCATGGTAGGCTGCATTGATTTTGTGTATTTTCATTGTAGATTTCCTTGGGGACTTCTGCCCTACAACTAAGACGGATGTTTTTCCCGTTTACTTTTAACTGATGTTGTAAAAATGTAATTAGAAAGATTTGGAATACACAAATTATTTTCAGGATTTTTTTTCTCTCCTTTTTTTTCAAAAATTTTTTCACTGTCATGTTTTCCTTGTTCATCTTATTTAAGGATATATATATAGATATATATATATACACACACACACACACACAAATATATATATATATATAATATAATATATATATATATATATATATAGGAATCACCCGGGCGTCTGTCTGTTCGTCTGTCTGTGTCTGTCCGTCATCGAATCTTGTTAGGGTCATAACTTCTTCCTTTTGTTTTGGAAGGAGATAATATTGTACGCAATTGTTGTCCATGACCCAGGAGTGTGTCATGACCTTGAACCAAAATCATATCTACAAGGTCAAGTTCACATTGCACAAGCAGCCAGAAATATGTCCGGGCCACAACTTCTTCCTGTTATATTAGAGGGAGATTATATTTTACACAATTGTTGTCCATGATTCAAGGGTGTGTATTGACCTTGAACCAAGGTCATATCGATAAGGTCAAGGTCAGAGTGCACATACAAACAGAATTATGTTCGAGACATAACTTCATCCTGTTATATTAGAGGGAGATTATATTTTGCGCAATTGTTATCCAAGACCCAAGAGTGTGTCATGACCTTGAACCAAGATCATATCTACAAGGTCATGGTCACAGTGCACATACAGCAAGAATTCTTGTGCAAGATATAAATTCTTCCTGTTACGTTACAGGGAGATTATATTTTGCAGAATTGTTGTCCATGACCCACGAATGTGTCATGACCTTGAACCAAGGTCATATCTACAAGGTCAAGGTCACGGTGCACACATAAGCTGAATTCTTGTTCGGGCTGTAAGTTCTTCCTGTTACGTTGGAGGGAGGTTATATATTTCGTATATTTGTTGTTCATGACCCAAGGGTGTGTCATTACCTTGAACAAAGGTTATATCGTCAAGGTCAAAGTGCACAAAAACCAGAATTCCTGTGAATTCCTTATAAGTTGGAGTGCGATTGTATTTTACACAATTGTTGTCTATGACACAAGGGTGTGTCATGACCTTGTTCACAAAAAACCCAACAGGATTCCTGTTCAGGCCTAAATTCTTCTTTGAGAGACATTATATTTCACACAACTGTTCTTCATAACCCAAAGGGTATGTCATGACCTTGAACTAAATTCAAATCTACAAAGTCAAGGTCAGAATGCACACACACCAGAATTCTTGTTTTCATTGATTATACCTCAAAATGTACAAGTGGGACACCCATTACACCTATACCAGTGATGTATCTTGGCCTTGAATTAATGCATGTTTCAACTTTGTTGTCGCGGGGGTATTTGTCCCGTTAGGATAGCTCTAGTTTACATTGCTTATATTCCATTCATTTTATGAAAGTAAGGTAAAACAGATGATTATGAAGAATGAATGTGAAAATAACTTTAAGAATTTAAAATTAAAACAGGAAGGGGATGCACTATCTATGTGCTATATTAAGCTGCAGCGTACTTTGCAACCTGACAGAAATAAAATACTCTCAGTTCCCATGAGGTTTCGAAATATTTGGATTACATTTACTCAAATTAGATCCAAGGCAGGGAAAAGTATATTCAGAAGGTTACCCTACTGTGTGGAGACAGGCGCGTAGCCAGGCGTACGCAAGTACGCAGGTGCTTCCACATCATTTTGCAAAAAAGATAAATGTAGACAATGTTATTGCCACTTTTGTAGACAAAAAGCCACGCAGGCTCTCATTCCTGTTTGAATAATGTCAAACATACATGTTATGTTGAAATGCTATCGCTTGTATGTAATTATTAAGTAAATATTACAGACAAAAAGGTGTACAAAGGGTCATTTTTAACGTAGAAAACTGCGCTGTAAATGCGTAAAATCAATTAGCTTCCGGGGGCTTCGCCCCCTGAACCCCCACCATGGGTTCGCCCTGGACCCATTGGGGGCCTTAAGGCGGCCCCCAAACCCCCTGCCTGAATGTGCTTCCACATCCAAAGTACTCTGGCTACGCGCCTGGGAGAGAAACTCCAGACAAGCTGCATAGAATAATCATAAAAAGAACTAGATGTATTGCAATGTCCTAGAAGAATTTCACATTGGTTTGGGGTAAATTCTCAAGTAAAATGTTTTTATTCGAATACATTGTACTTTATAAAATTAATGTTTTATGTGCTCAGGTGAGTGATATAGGCCCATTTTTAAGGGAAAAAGTGTAATGGTGTTATTGAGTCGAATGTTCAAGTGAGCTGTCGTTTACTCATGTACATTTATATTGATATGCAAATGAGTACACCACTATCTCGTATACTCATGTACATTTATATTAATATGCAAATGAGTACACCACTATCTCATATACACTTATATTGATATGCAAATGAGTACACAGCTATCTCGTATACTCATGTACATTTATATTAATATGCAAATGAGTACACAACTTTCCCGTATACTCATGTACATTTATATTAATATGCAAATGAGTACACCACTATCTCGTATACTCATGTACATTTATATTGATATGCAAATGAGTTCACAACTATCTCGTATACTCATGTACATTTATATTGATATGCAAATGAGTACACAACTATCCCGTATACTCATGTACATTTATATTAATATGCAAATGAGTACACCACTATCTCGTATACTCATGTACATTTATATTGATATGCAAATGAGTTCACAACTATCTCGTATACTCATGTACATTTATATTGATATGCAAATGAGTTCACAACTATCCCGTATACTCATGTACATTTATATTGATATGCAAATGAGTACACAACTATCCCGTATACTCATGTACATTTATATTAATATGCAAATGAGTACACCACTATCTCGTATACTCATGTACATTTATATTAATATGCAAATGAGTTCACAACTATCTCGTTTACTCATGTACATTTATATTGATATGCAAATGAGTACACAACTATCCCGTATACTCATGTACATTTATATTAATATGCAAATGAGTACACAACTATCCCGTATACTCGTGTACATTTATATTAATATGCAAATGAGTACACCACTATCTCGTATACTCATGTACATTTATATTGATATGCAAATGAGTACACAGCTATCTTGTATACTCATGTACATTTATATTCAAATGACAGAGCTATTGTGATAACATTAAGTTCATCCATCTGTCCGTCAGGTATAAGCTTTTCATACTTTCGACTTCTTCTTCAGAACTGCTAAGGGGAATTTTTGTCAAATTTGATGGGTATAAAGTTAATGAAGGTGTAGCGTCATAAACTTTTTTATTTTATTTTTTATTTTCAAGTCTTACATTCTGTCTTGTGATAACAAACATATGTTGATGGGATTTATGTTTAATAATATAATCATATAAGATACAGGGATATAAAATGAATATAATATTCAAGCTACAAGGTAAAACATACAATGATAAACATTTCATGTGTCATTTTCGTTGTCATCAAGGCTAGATCTTCCTCTGGATTTTTACCTTTCAACACGGTTCATACACATTTCCTGATCTGTAACGTGATAAAAATAAACATTATTTCATTAATAAAAATTCACTATTAAACAATTGCCAATGTACTCAATGTGCTGTTATATAGTGAATTCAGCGATTTGGAGGAGGGGGGGGGGGGGGTTATTAGTACTCAACAGATGTTTTAATTCAAACTACGAAAAATGACAAACCCATTGAAAAAGATCTGAAGTAATGGAAAGATTTATTAACGATAGATAATGTTCTAGACTTCTGCAGAATTCGTCTGTACTGGATACAATTAATACACTTAATAAACCACGTTAATTAAAGCAGAGAGGAGTATATCTGCTAACAATGACAGAGTCTTTCTTTTGGTACCACACATAATTGTAACAGGGCAGTGACGAAAATGATGATTATAAAACAAATCAAGCTAATGAATCTACTTCATAAAGATCCAAAACAAATATTTAAATAAGTAAATTATGCCAAGAAATGTATGCATATATACCGAGTGCATGTACATTCCTTTAACAGTGTCGAATTTAGAGGGGAAGGAGAGTTCGACCATCAAAATTTGGAAGAGGGTGAGCTCGGCACTTGCTAAATATATAACGTGGGTAATGTCCGAAGATCTAACTCGGTTTCACATACATGTATAATAAAATCCACCAGGGACACAAAAAGCAAGGCATGGAAATTATGAATGCCACACATCTTCCATTATATGGCAACTGGAGTAGGATTCCGCTCACACTTGGGATTTAATTGGTCCCCTGACTCCTTGCCTTATTCCCCCCCCCTCCCCCCATTCCCCTTTATGTAATTGAAAAATCTGAGTCCGCCCTTATGACCACTTGCGTTATGTGATACTTAATATGCATGGACGACATCGGTTGCAAAGCATATTGGAATACCTGGAAATGGACATTGCCCAATGGTGCCTGGTTGAATTCTTGCAGGCACGTTGGAAACATTTCTAAAACTGTATAACAGTAATATACACTAACATAAATAAAGAGCGAAGAAAGCCAGAGAAAAGAAAATGTTCTGGTTAGTCTTAAAACACCTGATCCTGATCTGTGTATACTGTGACTTTGTTGTATATAATTTTGAAAATTATCTGAGAAGGGGGTTTTAGATCCTCATAACCCCTCCCTTTGGATGCGTCCATACATGTAAAAGAAATTCAATGACTTTTGTACATGTAGATTTGAATAATAATAATAATAATAATAATAATAATAATAATAATAATAATAATAATAATAATAATAAAACTAATGATAATAATAATAATAATAATAATAGTAATAATAATAATAATAATAATAATAATAATAATAATAATAATAATAATAATTATTATTATTATTATTATTATTATTATTATTATTATTATTATTATTATTATTAATATGTAATATATGAATCACCAGATAAGCACACATGTACTCGAAATCTCGGAAATCTATCAAAATTAAATCTTAAGTAAATATACAGAAGGGGTTTTTGTGTAATTATAAGAAAGACATTAATTTGGAATAAATAACTAGAAGCACTGAAACTTCAAAATGGAATGTCAGTGTTTCTGGTTATTTTTATCGCGGACTTCCGTTTTTGGAAGAATTTAATCTACTTCATAAATCTGGTGATTTTCTATTCTACTGTCAATAGAAATGTGTTAGGTTTAAGCTTCTTTAGAAATATAATCATTTATTTATTGTAAGACTTGGCTTATATAGAGTGTAAAAGATAGTTAACTCAAATAACTTTAGAACTTTTTCTCAGAATAAGAATTTCTCTTCACAATCAATGTATACTATACTGACACAAGTCTTAGCCTATGCATGGCTTCTCTAATTTCAAGTTGGATTTCCATAGCTCACACTGTGTTATGCATTTATCTCCTGAAATAACAAAGAAATGAATAAATACATATTATCACTGATTTTCCTTCCAGGTTATCTTGTACTGTTTCTTAGTTCATTTTTTGTGAGATTAACGCCGGATTAAGATACATTTGTTAATATTTGGGACAAAATCTGTCTGTGGAATAAAATCATAACCGTACTAACAACTTTCATCGAAATAAATAAAGCTCTTACACTTACCGTCAGTGTCAACCTGTTTGAACATATCAACGTTATTGGAATCATTTGCTTTTTCATCAACCATTTTACCAAATGTTTTTAAATCGATGCATTCGCTCGATCTGTCTTCATTCCAATCCCTTATGAAACATGGTACCGACAAAAGGTGTGGTGATTTCTCTTCAATCTGAAAACATGAATCAAATGTTAATACCTTAATGTTAAGAAACATAATGACTACGCGTAATCATATAACATTGATTTTAACGCACTATATACACTGTGTCATATGACATGTATCGTAATGTACATGTAGTAAAATGACATCGATTTTTGTGCACTATATAGACACTATATGACGTTGGTTGTAATACACTGTATATAGATTGTATCAAGAGACGTTAGTTGTAATGCACTATACATACACTTTATCATATGACGTTGTTTGTAATGCACTACATTGTATATATACACTATATCATATTACATTGGTTGTAATGCAATATATATACAAGGTATCATATGGCATTAGTTGTAATGCACTGTGCATACACTCGTCTGTATCACAATTATGACATTGGTTGTAATGCAATATATATACACTGTATCATATTACATTGGTTGTAATGCACCATATATACAAGGTATCATATGGCATTAGTTGCAATACACTGTATATACACTGTATCATATGACGTTGGTTGTAATGCACTATATATACAAGGTATCATATGGCATTAGTTGCAATGCACACTACATACACTGTATCGTAATTATGACGTTGGTTGTAACGCACTATATATACACTGTGTCATATGATGTTGCTTGTAAAGCACTATATTGTATATATACACTGTATCATTTGACTTTAATTGTAATGCGCTATATATACACTGTATCATATTGCATTAGTTGTAATGCACTGTACATACACTGTATCATATGACGTTGGTTGTAATGCACTATATATACAAGGTATCATATGGCATTAGTTGCAATGCACACTACATACACTGTATCGTAATTATGACGTTGGTTGTAACGCACTATATATACACTGTGTCATATGATGTTGCTTGTAAAGCACTATATTGTATATATACACTGTATCATTTGACTTTAATTGTAATGCACTATATATACACTGTATCATATTGCATTAGTTGTAATGCACTGTACATACACTGTATCATATGACGTTGGTTGTAATGCACTGTATATACACTGTATCATATGGCGTTGGTTGTAATGCACTGTACATACACTGTATCATATGACGTTGGTTGTAATGCACTGTACATACACTGTATCATATGACGTTGGTTGTAATGCACTGTATATATACTGTATCATATGACGTTGGTTGTAATGCACTGTATATACAAGGTATCATATGGAATTTAAAATGCACTGTACATACACTGTATCGTAATTATGACGTTCGTTGTAACGCACTATATATACACTGTATCATATGATATGCATTGTAATGCACTAAGTATACATTGTTTTTATGGCATTGGTTTCTATGCACTATATGTTCACTGTATCATATGACGTTGCTTGTAGTGCACTATATATACACTGTATCGTATGACATTGATTTTAATTTTTAAATATAAAAGTCTATTATGACATGAGTTGTAATACATTATAAGAGGACTCTTTCTATAGTAAGTTTCACGCGTAAGGAATCTAACACTGCGTAGGTATTTTTATTCATTGCATTGAAATAAGCCACCATCCATCCCTAACTACAATATTATAGATCATCCTAATCAATTTTGTATTTCTTACTGTTGTTTGCCGCAGTATTTTATTTTACTATTTACATATTCCCTTTGTGAATTCGTATGTTTTCAGTTTTTATTTCACTGTCCTTTGCTGCTGTATTTTATCTCATCATTTTCTTGATTTTATTTTATTTTATTGTCCCTTACTACAGTATTTTGTCTCATGTCAGTGATATTGTAATGTAGATGTCAATAGCATTTCTTTGTATAATATGTTAGGATACAGGAAAACCTACGTATTTTTGCATTTTATGCCGTTTATTAATAATGCGGAAATTGTTACGCATTGTGTTTACATCCTCACTACAGTTTTTCGTATCACGCATGTGGTCTGGCATCTGTCCATTGTTGTAAACTTTCCACATTTTCGACTTTTTCGTCAGAACCACTGAAAGGATTTTGATGAAATTTGGTAGGAATGAAGTATTCACAGTCCCTAAAAGGAGTTGTTTTTTTTTGTCCAGATCCATCAACAGGTGGCACCACCACAAAAACGCAACTGAACAATCCCTTCTAGAGGTCTATCATAGAGACTCATAGTGACGTTTGATGTGGTTACGAAATGAAAATTTGGAGTTTTTTCAACTTTCTTGATTGACTGATTCACACATTTTTCATTGCCATGTATAGACAAAAACAAACATTACTTAATATTTTCTTTTATGGTGGACATTTTCTCTTCCTAGTTGAAATGAAATATATCGGATACATAATCCTTTGAATGAAGCAAAGAAATTGAAATCTTTTCGGTGAAAAGACAGAGAAAATCGGTATTTGCTATATTCCTGGCAACATCGGAGTTTTATTCATGACTAAATTAGAGTTATCTCTCTTGTCATCAACTGCATTTGATAAAAGGAACTCTAAAGTACAGATAGTGGGGCGGGAACCTGACAAAATAGTTCTTTTGATGATACAAGCAACAAACTTGGCATGATACTTCTTTAGTATGTATTTGTTCATATTAGACCGTGTGCACGCAAATTTGGGTATTTTCAAGATGGCCGCCAAATTCTAAAAATGGCGGCGAATATTCGCTTGCCTGTATATATAGTATGGTCTAATGGTTATAATGAAACATATCTGGAACGGTGATGGGTTAAGATCTGATGGAAAATCAACCTGTAAATACTTTAAACTACATTTGGAGTAAATTATGGACTGCGCATGCACAAGCTTTGCATTTAATTACTTATTTTGACAGTTCATCGACTCAAATCCCGTCACAAGTACAACTACAAAGTGCTGTGCATGGTAAACCTGATCTATAGCACTTGCAGTTCCCAGAACAATTCTTTTTGCATCTGCATTTTGCAAGTTTTTGACAGGATGCCGCTATAGGTTGCAAGCTAGTGCAATACGGTACCTATACACAATCCTTTTACACCCAACTCCGTGCATCTGGTGATGGCAATTTCATCATCCGAATAAGGCATTGACCCCAAATATGGCCTGCTTGCAGAACAGCTCGTTTTACATGTTCAACTAAAGTTGCCCGGGATGGTGGTATGGTTTTTGTTTTCGTGCAAACAAATCAAGTCTTGCTTCGTCAAGTTTGTTAGTTGAACTTGACCGATCATACATCACAATAACAAGTTTTTCAATGATCGTCATGTTTTCAGAAGATATTTTTTTCAATAGGGACGCTTAACATATTAAAAACCTCCGTTGCCTCCTGATATACATTCCAAGCCTGCCAACATGATTTCTTCCCTTTACCGACAAATGCAGAGACTGTATCACAACCGGAAAAAGCGTAAAAAATGGCAGTGATCTATTTCTTGGTCCCAGAGAGTTTGGTATGTCGTGTAAAGGGATCCATCTGAGGTCCTTTCCTTTGCCAAATGTAACCCAGAATCTGTCAATATTTAATTGATCAAACATTGAGACACCTAGGACAACAACATCTGTATCCGAACTCACCAACATAACACTCTAACTTCCTTTATCCGCTGCATCTTTCGAATGGAGAAACATTCTGGTGTCTGCTTCTTCGTGATTACACGGTGATATATGTGAAACATCAACATCGTTGTTTGTTACAACATGGTCCTCTCGAGTCGCAATTATGTCCGTTTCACACTTCAGCCCAGACAGTTTTTCAGTAAGGAAACGAAAAAGTTCACTTTTATTTTCATCACATCTTAAGAATGTGTTCCAAGACTTTGGTGGTCTACTGTTGGAAGTTACTTTTCTTCTTTCACCCGATCCTCGTTTGCGTCTAGTTTCGCCTTTCCATCTATCCTCATGGTATTCGTCAAAAACAATATCTATCCTCCAGTGATGATGTCCACAGTGTTCTACATAAGGCAAAATCACATCATTGGCATACTCATCAAATGTTTTACATACTCCTGGTTGCTTCGAGTAAACCAAAGCAGCTCCATCGATTATGAGAGTGTCTGCAGGTGGTGCAGCTACGGGAATTTGTACATTACTTTCTAATATTGGCATAAGTTCTGACTTTGTACCAAAATTCAGATTTCCATTCTGTGATATTGATGGTGGAAACTTCTGATTTTCGTGTCTGAAGAAGTCTTCCAAATAACCAATGTCTACTTTGGCAAGAAATGAATAATCTTGAGAACAAGCTGCATTCATCTTTCAAACTAGCTACCTTTGTCTTTTGTGGCAATAGAGTTTAACTTCGATTTGGAACCAAACAAAGGAAATTTATTTTTCGTGATGGGGTCATAGAATCCAGACATTTCAGTATCGTTAATACGTTTTATGAAAGATCATACTGGTGTAGACAAACTTCTAATAGTTTCTGAAGCGATTCGGAAACATTGCGCTCAGCAACATCTTTGGAATCAATAGCATACAGATCTTTTGACTCTTCTTCAAATGGATTTCCTATTTCCTCAAAATACTGCCACAAGCTTACGGACTTTTCAAAGAATAGTTTTTGAGCAAAATGAGTTTCTTCATGGTGCTTTAAATGTCTCACTTTTACATTACCATTTGCTTTTGAAAACTCTTCAACCAATCTGCTGATCTCTGGTCCAGCATCAGTAAATTCACAGGCGGTGACAACTGCTTGTCCAATATCTTTCTCAAACACTATTACCACTTCACGTCCTCTATGGTATGCTTGCAAATCTGGTATCTTTGATAAGATTCTCTCTTTCAATTTCGTTTTATTTAATTTTGACGTAATTCTTTGTTAATTGTAATTTTTCATATATCGGTTATGATAGATATTACATAACTAAAGTCACCAATACCAATAAAACTCACTATAAAAAGGTCAGGTGACCGAAATATTGTGAATACTGAGTTAATTGTTCTTTGTTTTATGACACTTCCCTTCGGAGGACTATTTTAAAAGATGCGTGCTCTGTCAGTCTGTAAGCAAGCTCAGATCTTTGATCAATAGGAGTCCCGACAAACAGTCAGAGGGGACGTGGATCGTGGATCAGGACCTTTACTGCTCTGTAAAGGTTTGAACAAGGTAGACCCGTCATAGAATCCCTACCGCCCAGTAAGTCAGCGTGCAACGCTCAAGTAAAAGTATGCATTGGGTTGTAGAGGGACCTTAATACAAGAACTATCGTCTCAGTGATGATCTCGGGGTCATACTGTTTATGTCGAAGGCGTTTAATAATGTTAGAACCCACCGATATGAAATTATCGGTACTTTTGTCCCTCCTTAGTTTGTACACAAGATCACATTAGAAATTGGGATGGGGTATACGTATTGTTGAAAAGTCACATTTCCATTTTATCTTTTATATTCCGATTTTTCATCTCCAATTAAGATAACATGTCTGAATAAGATCTGTAAAATTTACCAAAAGTTTTTCTACGTTTATGATATCTATAACCCTGAGTAAGAAGTTTCAAAGTAATCTGAGAATTTGTTTTGCGTGAAAATTCAAAACATTAGCGCAGACTCTAGCGAACCGAACCAATTGACTAATATAAATACCATATGATAGGAGTTTGGGGACATCACCATCTAGATAAGGGAAATTTACAATAGGAAATCCAAAGTCATCACGTTTATCATATATGTTGGTATGAATATTGTTGTTAATCAATTTTGATATTTAAGTCCAAAAAAGGTTTTTCCCTGTAGGAAGTATTGGCTTTGTTCAATTGAAGTTCAGATGAGTAAATGTCAGTAATATAGTTTTCGAACTCAGGGTTATCGATAATTAAAATATCATCAAGATATCTAGAGGTGTCGAAGCCGGCGTGGCCCAGTGGTATCGTGCTCGCCTCCTGATCGTGAGGCCGGGGTTCGATTCCCGCTCTGGTCATGCCGGTGTCCTGTCTTTCGGATGAGACAGTAAAACCCGATGGTATGCATGGCACGTTAAAGATCCCTCACTGCTTCCAGTGGGTCCGCTGCAGTGGTCAAAATTTGTAACTCCCACATCAGGCAGATGCCGTTACCATATACGTGAAATAAGTGTTGTGACGTTAAATAAAAATCAATCAATCAATCAATGAATCTAGAGGTGTCATTGAACGTTTAGAGGTTTGAATAGAATGCATACAGCCTTTTTCATAACAGTATAAAAATAAATCTGCTATAAGGGGAGCTCAGTTAGTGCCTATATGAATGCCAATAACCTGTTGATAAGTCTTGCCATTAAATTGTACATAAATATTATACATCAAAAATGTGATGGCATTACACAACTCAGTACAAGTCCAATATTCATAATTATCATATTGTTTGATAGAAAAAAAATCCAGATGTAACTGAATTACAGAAGTATGATTTAGACTCTATATCGAAACACCAGTATGAGAGACAACAATTCGGTCATGAGGTAGAGAGGTATATAGTGTCGAAAAATCAGAAGTAGAAACGTAATTTGCCTTAAAATTTCTCAAACGGAATTTTCAATAACATCGTTAAAACAGCATTAGAATACCTGATAACATGGTCTTTAACTACAGTAAGAGCGGAGGTAATATGTTTAGAAAGCACAGTTGTAGAGCAATGACTAGAATTTGATATAAAACTTGATTTATATGGATTTTTGTGTAATTTAGGAAGCCAATACATAGTGGGAAGATCGTTTTAATCAATGCTTAAACTGAAGTCACACATAGCTTACAATGGTCAGATAGGATCTTGTCTTTAGACAATGGAGTTTCAACATAGAACGTAGAAGTAGAGTTCAATAGAGTTTTAAGAATTATAATATAGTATATTTTTCAAACAATGATAATATTATTAGCTGCTTTGTCAGCAGGCACGAAGACATAAGTATTATGTAAATCTTGTAACAACATTCCAGAGATGATGATTTTGTGGCTATACTATAGAGTGTTAAAGTATTACGGACGTTGGTGTTTGTCGCTGTAATAGATATTTTTTGCCATCTTTAGCAATATGTAACAGGTGCACTTCTATGCACGAGCCTGAGACTGCTGGTTGTATTAGTTTTTAAGCGAAAAAGTGAATTCGTGAAGTTGAGGTCATCATTACTCAGTGTATATAAATAGCGGACGAAACACGTAACGCGTGTATTGAATTTATTCGTGATTATTGTACAGAAATGGGTTATTATCATATAGTTAGCTCTGAGAGAAATAAGTTTCAATTAAAACTTCATTGACGCGATATTTACCAAGCTATAATACCACAATCGGCCTACAGGGCTTTCGGTTCGTTGGTACCCCACCTCTGATTTGCCAAATGTAAACCCCCTCCCGTTTGTGTCTTCGAACTTTTTAAAATTTTGATATATCGTCTCAAACTTGGTATCAAATAAAAGCCAACATATTAATCTACACATCTATATATAAACTGTCCATATCTATGGAAACCTAAAGAGATGGCGAACCCCTGAACTCGATAGTTTGCTGAAAAAAGTTTAATCGCACACCGAGACGTTAATCAGGTCAAATCCATCACTATGGTGTAAAGCAACCACTCGCCGCTTTCCCTTTTAAAAACCAGTCTCAGGTGATGCACAATAGACAAAAGTAAAAAAGAAAAACCTTACTATAATGGTTATGTGAAATTATTCCCGCTATCGCCTCACATCCCATTCGATTGTTTTTCATCCTCCGTGACCCAAACCCGGTCAGATGCCATTTTTAACTCAGACACGTACACTCCCTAACGCTACTTTTGATTGGTAGGAAAGAACTCTTAAGTTTTATCATGCCACATACGACTAATCAGAAGCCGCGATAGCAAGTGTAGCTGTCTGAACATTACCTAGTGGCTAGCCATGCCCACCATGTATCATACTACAATCAGATTTAGGCATAAAATTTTGGAAAACTGAAAATGATTTTATGTCTTAAAATGCTGTATAAAATATTTGATAAAGGTTCTAGAGATATTTATTTCAAGAAATTCTTTTGCAGTTAGTATGGGCTCATAGAAACAGTAATACGTTGCATATTATAGATAAATACAAGGACATAAAACAATCAAACAATGGGACTATTATATTTACCTTAGTGTCTCTTCGAAGGCGGCTGCATACATTGTTGCAAGTCCATTTGCAGATTTTATTACATTTCGTCCCAGGTTTGCAGATTCGACAGTCCCTACCACATACGGGCTTGCAAATAACCTTTAATTTCTTTCCTACCCATTTAGCAACTCGCTTTAAGCGAATTTTCCATCCAGCATCCGATTCTTGAATGCAGACCATCGCCAAAAGGATGATCAAGAAAGTAATTGTCACTTTCATTGTATTGTGTTTTGCTGAAAATATAATATTTATTATATCAAATATATTTTGCTTTACCGCAACCACAAAATTTTAAGGAAGCTAGTTTAAAACGAATATACTAGCAAATATACATGTACATTAATGTTTTCCCTTAATATTTAGTTAAATCTTTTTCCAAGTTTCTATGATGCTAAGCAGATGAAAATCAGGTTCCCATAAATGGGGACACCAGGCCATTGAAGATTAACTTCACAGCTGGAACCAATACTTATTCATAATTAAATAGATTAATGAGATACATTGTATATCTAAGGATACGACAAAATTCAATAGCCATGATGATGTTTCGGTAGCAAGCGTAACAGTGTATAATTATGTCACACTCACTACTGACATTACTATATCACTATATGGTAACACACCACTAACATTGCTTCATCATTATGCCATACTCACCACTAAAATTAACATCGTTTTATCACTATGCCACACTCACAGCTAACATTACTATATCACTTGGCCACATTTGCCATTAACATTACTATATCACTTCGCCACACTCACCACTGATATTGATTTATCACTATACCACACTCACCACTAACATTACTATATCACTTGGTCACACTTACCACTGACATTGCTTTATCACTATGCCACACATCACTAACATAATCAGTATGCCACACCTACCACCACTATTATTGCTTTATCACTATGTCACACTAACGACTAACATTGCTTTATCACTATGCCACACTTACCACTAACATTACTATATCCCTATGTCAAACTTACCATTAATATTACTATATCATCATGTCACACTTACGTTACCATTAATATTACTATATCACTATGTCACACTTACCATTAACATAACTATATCACTATGTCACACTTACCATTAACATAACTATATCACTATGTCACACTCACAACTAACATTACTATATCACTATGTCACACTCACCTCTAACATTACCATATCACTATACCACACTCACAACTAAAAATTACCATATCACTATGCCACACTCACTACTAACATTACTATATCACTATGTCACACTTACCATTACTTTATCACTATGACACGCACCACTAATATTATCTTATCACTATATCACATGTACCTATCATAAGTATATCACTTTACTGCACGCCCTACTAACATTACTGTATCACTAAGTCACACGCACCACTAATATTGCTTTATTACAATGCCGCACTCACCACTAGCTATGCCAACATGGTAAAAATGCATGACCGAAAGTAAAAGTTTAATTTCTTTTGTTCGAAATTAAATCCAGTTAAATCTTCATGCAAATAACGAACCATCCAAAATATCTACATCTACGTACCTTTGTGTTGGTAATACTACACACGCTGACGCCGGACAGTTAGGCAGCGCTGAGATGCTTTTATAAGGAAGGTAAATTGTTCAGATTAAAGATCAAGGATGTGAAGAACAAAGGTATGCAATGTAACCGGACTTTAAGGTTTAAAAATATCCACAAGTAATGTGTTTACAAATGCCGTACTGATTTTAAAAACTTGATTGCGTTAAGTTATTAAAATTTCAAAGAATATTTATATCTTCATCTTCAATAAAATGTATTTGTATCTGCATTTGAGTAGATATTTATGCAATGCTCTTGTTGAATGATAATATAAGCACGTTTCTACATTAGTCAAATCTGTGATGTTTTAGAAAAATAATGCAAATGTTTTGTCAAATTTCCATTTATATTAACATCTTAGAAAGTTTGTGTAAAAAATTTCAAAATACAGTGTATAATGTATGTTTTCATCAATCTACTATAATTCGTTTTCATAATGAATTTCAACTTCTGTCTCATCATTATTAGATATATCTGCTATGAACTAAAATAGACTCTGAAAGATGTTAGGGCATTATTAGTTATTAGGTTTGTTACTGACCTTACACGGAAATATGTTAGGTTGATAAAGCCGATATAGGGCGAGGCTTTATCAACCCAATATATTTCCGTGTAAGGTCAGTAACAAACCTAATAACTGTTTTATTTTGTCGAGGACAATTTTACGGCATTATAGACATTATTCAACGTAGTTTATATTATGATTCTCAGTCTAGTTTTGCTTATTGTCCGCCATTGCCGTACAAAGTTTTACAACTGACTCTACACAAGAATTTGTAAGTCAGTCACATGACCAAAATCGAACATTGGGTCAAACTAGTCCGAGGCCAAAATAAAAGGCTCAGTAAATATCTGCAACTTTTGTTATTCTGAAATATTTTTGTGTGCATGTCCTTGGTGTTTTGTTTTGTCATACAGCTTTGTCAGATGTCTTCAGTTTTCTTTTTGGTCAACATAACTGAGACTTAAACCATGACGCCATATTCAGATTTATTATTCCCAAAGTACTAAATAAAAATGAAGTTCTCAACATTAAAGGGTTTTTGTAATCCTTTAAGTCTCTTGAATCATTGAAGCGGTTGTAATTTGCTAATGTTCTACTCGTTATACTTATGATTGTTGTTCAGTTTTCAGTTTTATTCGCTTATTCTACTGATGTTACACTTGGGTATTTGATGATCTTGTATTTCTTAAATTAGTTTTTATATTTACTTTAAGATATAATGAATTCTGAAGTATCAGCAAGTAATTCTCGTCACAAGAATAAAACAAAATACACATTAGCCATAAAACAAGTTTATTTCAGCTTTACTTAATTTGGATTTCTTATTGTAAACTGACCCTGACTCGAAGTGATTCCTATTAATTGGCAATTATTTCTTGAACGGTTCGCTTTGCTTGTAACTACACTAATTTGCGTATGGAATTCCAAACACAAGATCTACAAACTACCTTTATCATTTTAATTGGGGTTACAGATATCATAAACTTACACTTTTGAAAAATATTACAGATTAATGGGTTTGTTATATATTTGGTTATCTTTTTTCCTGAGTTTATTAAACTCTCGGTTTCGTGTTTTTGTACTAACATTTTGGATTTTTAAATTAACTTACCATTTCGTATTTCTAATTTATGTAGGAGTAAATACTGACGATTGCCAATGCATCATCATCTCTATGGTCAGATAAAAAAGAAAGACTGAACCACAGGAAAAGTACGGAGGCGTATTAGTGCCACATTGAAACACTTTTATTTTTCGTTTTTCCAACTTTAATCTTGGAGATTCCAACCTCAATCTTGGAAATTCCAACATTAAAGTTGGAACTTCCAACTTTAATCTCGAGAATTCCAACATTAATCTTGGAATTTCTAACTTTAATCTTGAAAATTTCAGCTTTAATCTTATTTGAATCTTGGACATTCCAACTTTACAGTTGATAATGCCGAATATGTCAGCATTGTCTGTCATATTCGCTGTTATTGTGGTAAGGGCAATAACTCGTATAATAGTGCTCCAATAGCCAAACGTTACACACAAACCACTCGGATGTTCTACGTACGTTATTTCAATAAATGCAAATTTTACTTTCTAACAGTTTACCGTAATTTAAAGTGAACTAAATATTTTGTGTACGGTATAGTTAACCGTAATTGCATGTGAATATATATTTTGTGGACGGTAGATTTTACCGTCATTGTGGTTTGGCCTTGCCGTCATTTAATGTGTTTCAATTTACTTTTATAATCTAGTCATTGTTTAAAATTTGTTATAACAATGTATTATAAAATCCAACGCGGCCAAATATTGCCAATAAATAGTTTAAACTACGCTCGTCTATTTCACATGAAGAGTTAGCTAATTGGTATATAGTCATAGCCTTTTTTCCGTCTCTGATCCTCAATAATGCTCTGTATAAACACTTGATGTAAAAATCAACACTTATTGTAAAAGGAATTTACATTAAAAAATAAATACAACACCAAGTAATTCTATACCATCCGGCCTTATACACCATGTCAATGCCAGAGGTGTCCCATTAAGAATTGACAAAATTATTATGGTAGTATTATATGTATTTTTATAAAAATTACATTGTGTTTTAAACGAAAAAAGGCATATATAGTATTTATGATACAAATATTGTAGGTAATCATAATACTAGTTTGATTTTAGTGGGAGTTGGTAGGGAGTGATGGTGATTAGTACATGTATTACTTAATAATTCCAAATAAGAAATGTCTGTATGGGGTACGCAACACATGTAAGCAGATAACTCTACATATGATGCGTTTGAAATCAAAACAATTACACACAAAAAGTACATATTCAAATAAGATATATTTGTGAAATAATATGTTCCCTGCGACAACAAAGTCCAACAAGAGTTGTCAGTAGACAATCTAGCTCGCCGGTAGGGCATTGTCACAAAGAAGACTGTATCATAGTTTTAAACTCAATATCAAGTCAGGTCAAGTGAAAAGTTCAAAAGATTTAGCCAAGGTTAAAATTTTGCGCACGTCGACGAGGACTAGCACGCCGAGGGTATGCCAATAGCTCTCCAGACATTTGTCCAGGCGAGCTTTCGTAGAAAAGTGACATAGAAGCAGTAGGTTCATTTTCCCAATCTCCAAGGATTTAAACTTACAGAGGAAATGGTACAGCAGAAGTCACTGAAATACATGTAATGCACTTGGTGAGTGAATTAAATACGCATAAACTATGTAGCTGTAATAATGAATGAATCAATTCTATCAAAGGATAGATTTTATCAGAGTTTATGTGACATAATTCTTAATTGCAAATGAATCATATCCTGCGAACTGTACCTGTGGTCATAACTGACCGAGTTAAATGTACTGACGCAATTGTGGAATCTCATTATCTGTCAACATCAATGCCATTTTGATGCTGGTAGTAGGTTGTAGCTATCTTGTTCATTGTAATGTACTTGTACAATCCTTAAATCTAAATCCACTACCATTCTATAATACGTTAGGTAAAATCCATGCAATAAATGCAGTAGAATATGATATTCCTTAAAATATTTTATTGTTTAACAATGTTCACAAACGATGTTTGAAATACAATATTCACAGAATAAAGAGATAATCCAGTAAAACAATAGATTATCATTGCAACTAAAAAAAACTTCTATGTAAAACAAACAATAAAAAGAAATTGAAGAAATATCTGTACAAAACAAGAAACACAATAAACACGCTAAGATTTTCATGATAAAGAAATTAACGTGGACATATAACTCATTTATTGGTTTACAGGATGATGTGCCGTACGTACAGTAAGTTAGGCAGTGATACACACTACAGGTGTCTTAGAATACCCCTTTAACTTATGACAGGGAAGTTACTGCTTAACAAGATTGGGGAGGTTTCAGTTACTTGTTTGTTGTTTTGAATAATTTGCTAGATATCAGACAGATTATGTCAGATGTTACATATTCAACACATAATTGAAGTGAATACTAATTTAGGTAGTTACTGTAGGTTTAACAATCGATAAGTGTTGTCATTTTCAAAATGTCTCTCACATTGTAACGTCATAGTTCACAGTAGTGTAACACTTGGTGCACTAATAATCCATCTCTCTCACATTTCGCGCAGTAGACGATAGTGAAATCCACTTCATAGTGTATTTACTGTGCCAGACATGACACTATTGCTATTATGAATAGAAAAGATGTGCATGCGCGGATCCAGAAATTTTTGTCAGAGAGGGTTCAACCAAACAAGGTAAGTTTTTCTCTTAGACGAGGGAGGGAGGGCGTGGGTCCAACCCCAAAAATGCCCAAATATTTGGTAAAATTTTCGGATTCTGGGGGGGGGGGGGGGTTCCAGACCCCCTTAACCCCCCCCCCCCCTCTGTATCCGCGCATGATGTGTATATGCATCCGAAAACAGGATAGATATAAAGCACTATTTATTCATCAGACGTGGTCATGACGTATCATTTATAGTTTCTATGACGTGGTGCACGCTATACTAAATAATCTATAGGTACAGATTAGTAGGAACTAGAGACTTTTTGCACTGATTTTGTTTAAACTAAAACTAATAAAACATATATTGAATATATGCAATTGAATAAAACCATTGAGTAAAACAATACATATGATACCATTTCTATAGCTATATGTACATGAACTATCATAATGTGATTATTATCACTAAAAGGAAGTCAGTTATTTAAACAAAATCTTTTCTTCAAAACTGCCAAAATGTCAACAATTCATGTTAACTTCACTAAGCATATATGCTGTTGAATCTGCACTTAGTTATTGAGTACTAAAAATGTAATTTATATTTGTATTCAAATGTATAATATATTGAAGCACTTTATACAAACGTAACAGAATTCTTAGGAGAGAGATATTGTATAGGTAGTGTCGTAAATTATCAAATGATCGATTTCGTAGTTCAGGGATATTTGAACGTTCGAGGAACACAAGATACGTATGATTTACACGGACAGAGAGAGAGAGAGAGAGAGAGAGAGAGAGAGAGAGAGAGAGAGAGTCCATCAATTTTATATTAGAAAAGATGAAATTTACTAAAACAATACTTATCTGATTTTATACAATCAATTCACGAATATCTATAATACCTACTATGAATATCAATTTTGTTTAGAATGAAGATATTCTCTATCTGCTTTACACAACATAGGAATGGCAAGTGCATATAGGGAGAAAACCCTGTTTGGTTATATATTGCGTCATAGACGACGGAGGCTATCTTTAAAGTATCCCTTCCCCCTGATATTTGCAAATTTGATATACATAGTAACGGTTCTAAAGCAAAATTATTATAATTAGTAATTGTATGTCTTTAGTCCTAAAACATTAAAATATGCAATGAGGTATTGCGATGAAAATGAATATATATAATGAAGGGATATTTCAAAATACAGCAAAAAATTCGATTGTCAATTTTTAAAGAAGAAATATATTTTCATACAGAGAACGATGAAATAGGATACAATATATTAAGAAATACATATATACAATAATGTAATGTTATATATTTCAAACAAAACGCTTTGACATCTATGAAACATTGTGGAAAAATTTGGAATGAAACGTAGAAATAGAGTTTGCTCGTTAACACTGTTAAATGTACGGGAAATTTAGTGTGAGCCTTGTTAACTAGTATATGAGATGGTAAACATTCCGTTACATCTATATATGAATGACATAATACAGTATAAAATTGCGAGGATAACATTGGTGATACATTCTCTTTTTGGAAAGATAGTTATAACACAGGCATCACTGACGGACAAATGACGAATCCCCCAAGATATTTATCAGTTACTATAGACACTAGGACGCCATACTATACCAGATACCTTACAATATACTAAATTGCTTCACAGCAAAGTAATAATAATAATAATAATAATAATAATAATAATAATAATAATAATAATAATAATAATAATAATAATAATGATGAATTATTATAATTATTAATTATTCATTATTATTATTATTATTATTATTATTATTATTATTGTTATTATCATTATTATTATTATTTAGAATGATAAAAGTACTAGTAATTATAATGATGACGATGATGGTGATAATAATAATAATAATGATAATAATAATAATTATAACAATAGTTATAATAATAATTATAATCATAATCATTATAATAATGGTAAGAACAAAAAAGTACTAATAACAATAATAATGAAAGTTTTAATATTTATGATAAAAATGACCACCTTTTGCATTGTTAAAGATGCAGTTTCCCTTCCGAAGAATGTGTTTCAAATTCTACATTTATATGTAGATTTTTAACCTTACCAGGTTGGATTATTATAAAAATATAATTTGGCAAAGAGAAATAAACCATACTGATTATCATATCTCCGCCCTCACCGTGTAATTCTTTAAGCCACTTTAGGTATTGTAAGTGATATGGCGATTTAATAGGCTTATTATCAATAACAGTGCTAGCTAGCATTTGTTATGGGATAATGATGAAGGCAAAAAGACAGAAGTGAGGCAGTATCCAGTACTGATACCCCACCAATGTTCGCAAAAACCGACTAAGATAAATGTATAACAAAATATTCTGCATTCAAATGTCATTTGCCAAGGTTGTTTCCAGAGTAATTTCACTGAACATTAGGAGTGAAAATATTGCTTATAGATATCAAAATAGATAAATCCCAAAAATGTAATATATAATGTTGTTAAATAAAAAACAGACATACAATATTTGTAATACCATTTACTATGTGTTTGCTTCAATTCTTGTTACAGAGATTTTGTTTTTACTTTACTATTTTTAAATATAATATTGATGAACATTAAATAATGAGAAATACCAGTAAATGAAAGTGGTAATAACTCCTTGTGCTTAGTTTTAATGCATTAGGAGTAATAATCGTCTTTTTTTCTCAAAAGTTTTCCTTTATACCAAAAGATTTAAAATTACTTTATTTTAAGATGGGCAAAATCTCATAGTCAAAAACAAAAATCAAAAATTAAAAATGCCCCTCACATCTCCCTATCTGGATTTTACTGTTATGTAAAATATGAAGGCAAGTTTTACTTTCACAGCAACACACACGATAGACAATGGTCTGTATAAGTCACAGGTGCGAGTATGTTCCTGGAAAGATGGATTAGCCATGCCGGCTATAGATGCTCAAAATTGTGGAAGATACAAGTATATTTATGACACTGCATAATTAGATAAAGAGAACAAAAGCTAAATAAAAATGTTGGCCTAGCCATACAATACCAGATCAAAGATATAATATAATAACAGTCAGTTAAAGCCATGACATTTATGGCAGTTCCATTTAAAGTTTTATGGCAAACTTATCAGTTTTGTCTCATTACATCACTATGTTGCGCTACGCTCAATTAAATCTGGAGACAGGATTCAATTGTTTATCTTCAGTTCAGCATAAGAAATAAATTCTAAAGGGCTGCCACATAATATAACTTGCGATTTTTGACTTTTAAAAAGTCTCCAACATCGTTAAGAAATGATACTTCTTAAATCTTATGCACTTAAAGACAATAGAAAAAGCTTTAGTTTCGGGCTTAAAATACTATACATTTCAACATATATATCGCTCCTCAAAACATTAAAAGTAAGACAGTAACGAGCATTTATACCTAAATGCAATAAATGACCACACTTAGTTACCACAAAAGCGATTTAGATGTTAATTTCATTAATTAAAAACTAATTTCAAAATTCCGTCAAAAAGTGGGGCAACCTCGCATTGAATTAATTGACATGTGTGCTCTGTGTACGCATAAGGAATGTAGCATTGTTAATTATCGAATGAATGTAAAAACCAAATGTAAGGAAAACCCGAATAAAATGTAAGTAAAAACTTTTATCGTTTTTGTAATTGATATTTCAGAGGGGACACTTTTTTGAAATTGTTTAAATGGCACCATTCTGACAACAAAGAAATTCCCATGCTAATAATGAGTATATAGACATTTTTTCACATTACATTTAAATTGTCTTCTTGTGAATTTAGTTGATGCTTCATGAATTTATATAGAACCTTCAAACTGCATTTATTCAACAAAATAATATACCATCCATTGCATATGGCCTTAAGTATATACCCTCTTTTACTTGCATGTGGAAATGTCCGTAACTACACTCATCATTATGACATGAAATTTTCTGATAATCTACATGTTATCAGCAATTTGACTTTCCGTCCAGTTGAGTTCTTGCTTTCTAGTATTTGAAAATTGACAATTGACTTCTTCACATCGGCACTAGACAAATCAAGGCTCATTTGTATGAATTGATATAATAACAAAAGTTATAGACAAATCTTCATACGTCATCTTCCATTGCGTCTTCGTTCACAGTTTTGGATTTCAAAAGTGAGTTCAATAGATATAAAATTTGGTCCAGTTTTTGATCCATTTTGTAAATCTGAAGAAACAAAAAGATAATGTACAAAATAGATAGAAAGAAATAATAAGTCATGCAAATAAAAAGTAAATTTTTCTCGCCTAAAAGACGAATTGTGATTGAGAGCTCATTATTGAAAGATAATTCTCCTTTAAATTACAATACATGAAAATGATGTTGGCTTCTTTGTTAGTTAATGTTAAATTGGAAAACGATATCATTATTCATATTTGTACCCATTTCTAATAGAATATTTTAGAAAAAAAAAACATGGAAAGATTTCAAATTGCAGTTTCGGTGCACATGGATTTAAGTATGAACAGTAACTTAGATCGGCTAAGCATTTATAATGAATTTACTGTTGTGTATTCTAAAAAGGGAAATAAATAAATCGAGAACAAGCATACATAAATTTAAAAGGTCTGGGGGTTCATATTTTCAGTGTTAAACATGACATGGATCATGAGATATTAGAAGACTGATACAATTATTACTGTAATGTCTTCAATGTTTATGCTCTGATGCTGTTCGTAGAAAGGCTAAGCAGTACACAGTTAATTGAA
Source organism: Pteria penguin (assembly GCA_035048485.1). Classification (NCBI taxonomy): domain Eukaryota; kingdom Metazoa; phylum Mollusca; class Bivalvia; order Pterioida; family Pteriidae; genus Pteria; species Pteria penguin. The sequence continues at coordinate 23,290,649 of CM068581.1, forward strand.
AGACTCGCGGATATATTTTGTCATCAAATCCTACCTGATTTTCTGTGCGGACAATTCTTGCACTGATAGACATTTTCTCCCTATCTTTGCCATGGGAATAAAGAGTAGAAGGTTTTCCTAATGTTTGATCTAGTCTATTAAGAAAGATGGTGTATAGGATGTAAAAATATAAATGATATAAATAGCATTTCTTTCTCCTAATACCTTAATACTTATACGTACCACTTATGTATAGGTTGAGAAAGTATTAGAATTGCAGAATTGACTTGTACACTGTATACATTCTTAGAATCAAGATGAATTCATAGCTTCAATACTATTTTTCACTTCGCCACATGACGCAATAATGACAAGCTTAAGAAGAAATCACTTTAACTAAAACATAATGATATTTTGACGTTGGTCATCTGTTGAAATCAGCGTTGCGCATTTCCTCCAAGAGACATGGTAGCGATATAATTTATAAGAGAGTGTATACTTTTCAAATTTAGCGTTATTAAGCAGCGTGGCGTATTTTCAATAAATCAAGCCACAGTACAGATTGATCACATTCTTAAATCGTTTTTCGTTCAGTCACAAATGTATTCTGCATTAGGAACGGAAGGCATTTTACTTAAGGTACGGAAGCTGTTAGAGCATCGCTTAAAACAGAAAAGTAATCGTGGACCCATTCATTTTTATCTGAGTGGATATTGATAGTTTATTTTGATACATCACATCACAGAACAGCGTCTTGAGAAATGAGAAATGTCTTTACCTTCGTTGTAATTCTTTGATCCGCACCATCATATTCAAATGACCTTGTGAATATTGCTCAATGACGTCACGGACATCGTAAGGTTTCCTGGCTTGCTGTTAAACAATCAAGAATATGAAATATTGCATCCTTTTCTATGGTTCCTTCCTATAAAATTATTTCTGTTTAAGCTTTATAAATGAGAACCCATCATACGAACTACTGACATTCATCGCAACATTGTTTTTAATCGACTGTGGTAGAAAGACTTAAAAAAGGAATAATATCATAGTGATTTTATCATGCAACTTATCTCCTTTTATCGTTTAGTAGACACATGTGGTGGACGCTGCTCGGTTTGCTATGACTTCGGAAATAATTTTCTCTTCTCCTATCGTATTCAAACAACTGATTTCAATTATTAAGTATTACATTTAAATGTTGTATTTCATTCATTCAATGAGTGATATAAAAGCCCTTGCTGACTGGGATTTCGGGCAATAGAAGAAAAGTTTGACACTCATTATTGCTTGTAGCCATCAGCATGGGATAATTCTTTGTTTTCAAGCCAAATAAACCTAAATCAAATACAGTATCATGTTTTAAGGATGACTAAATAAATACTTAGGCAAGCACATGCTGTTCGAAAACAGTTACTTTCACCAAGTATTTAAACACATAAGTAGGTAACAGAAATACTGAATATCACATTTTTATAAAAATGACAAAATATACAGAACCTGCACTTGTGTGGTTTTGATCTTTAATTTAAAGTTTACACCTATAATATTTTTCAGCATTATATATCATTCAGTGATTTTATCACGGGAGATTTATTATTTTCATACTGAGACAGTGTATAATTTAGGGCAATGTACCAGAACCTGATGACTTAGCGTGTCTTCTTCATTTCCTTTAATGCTAGCCTTGATGCATTTTCATTACCCTCTAATCTTTATCCATTAAATCAATAGGAACGTCTCATGGGAATTAATTAATTAATGGACCATTATATTTGCAACAATTACATGTGTGATAACCAGGATGAATTAAGGGCAAGAATTACGTTAAAGGAAAATATCCGGCATCAAATCAAGTAGACAATGTTAAAGATGAATATGATTTAAATACAGCTTATGGTGTCAATGGTGGATAGTGTGTTGAAATTACCCAAATAGATAAAAAGACGTCGGACAATGTTGTTTCACACGTGTATGCTTCGCAATGATGTTTGAAAAACCATTTGAATTATGTACACGTTTTACTAATAAATTATGTTTTAATCAATGGATGTGAAATATACGAAATCGTTTTCCTGCCCTTTTAATGAAGAACATTTTTCTTAATCTCGTTTGAACGAGAAATTAACTTGTTCGTACGTGATAAGTTTCTCGTTGAAACGAGATAAAATTTCTTTATTAAAATGGCACGAAAACGGCTTCGTAGAATTATGTTAATTAATCTGCGTTTAATATTCTTTCAATACAACAAATTGTGTATATCGTAATTCTTATGAATTGTGGATTGAAATGTAAAAAGAAAACATTATTAATAAATAAAGATTTGGCTCTTAAACGACAGGAGGCGTGTTCCTCTAAGGTATAACTGTAATAGTCGGACTCGGGCAGATTTCTTAAACCGTAGGCGACGGAACTTCATACCCTTAACGTAGTTGCTATTGCCATAGCTCATAGCAAGGCATTTGACACGATAAAGAAGGATTCCACTCTGCATTAACTAATGGTGCCATATCTAGAAGAAACTAGATATCAAACATCTTACTAAAAACTCACATGTTCATCTCTCGATATAAAATCAATTACAGTCATATTGAATACGTCATTGCTGGAGATGTCAACATCGTTAACAATGTAACTCTTCGCCAGCTATATACCAGAGGTCCTAAAGTTAGCAGCCCGAATCATTTCAGTGTCGTAGCAATTTCAATTTTGTAATCGATTCCATAGTGGAGTATGCTAGAGGATGGGTTTGGCATATGAAAACGTGGAATTGGGCACGTTGTTGGAATAGGTTAAAGTGTTGACTGTTTGTTAAAGGCACGTATTAGTAAACTAAAACGGAACATGAGGACTCGTCATCCCTCTGTTTCCAATGACCCAGAAGTGATGGCAGAACAAAATAGAATACACAACGATTAGGATAAGTGACGACAAAGCCTCGAACAATATTGCATTTGTGTGCAAGGTCTACTATTGCCTTTTCGAAGAACTAGGAATAAATACATAACGTGTTAACCTTACGCACTCTCTGTGGATAAAATCTTTGAAAACTATAAATCGTTACAATATAATATTATTACATGTGTAGTAAATATCATTAGCTTAAAGGCACACTGGCCATATCATCATGAAGACATTGTACATTCCGATTCAAAGGAGCAACTAAAATGTAATTTCACTTCTGTCTGGCAAGACTATGATAAAATATTGTCCGGGTGAACTAAGTACATATATGTAGATGCCCATTACTTCTTTAACCGTCGTATCATTAATAGATATAAATGAGGAGTAATCATATGTATATTTAGCGCCAACAGTTAACAACAATACCAAATATTTGACATGTGAGAGCTTACTATTTGCAGCTGTATTATCAGAAGATGTTTAATCCCTAGAGACCCACATGCTGGTTAGTGGCACTGAATGCGAATTCATTGGCCGGACATAGTCGTCAACATAATATCAATGTAATATCACCAAATTCATTTTACGTATTTTTTTTATTTGCCTTTCCAGAGTTGGTTTAGTATGATTGAATAAAATAATTTACTGTTTATGTATCATGCATTTTATTCCTATTTATTCTCATCAGACGACTACATGTCTTACGATTATGTAAAAACATATCGCATGTCAGTGTGTTTAATGTATGTTACGTTTTCCAAATATCTATGACGTGACTCCCGGCTTCATATCCCAGCTTTGGGAAAGAATTCTGACCTTCTGATCTCGGCGTGGTGCGAGAAATAATCACCATCTTTTTAAAAGCCAAGTGCACTAGGTATTCGGTAACACCAGGTTCACTGCATTCAAAGTAGAATATTGATGTAATTCAATGGTAAACACACAAGAGACAGCGGATACTGGATAACGTGGGAATTTACAAAGCATAGAGAAATTGAACGAGCAAACGATGCACCTTGCTTGGTAACTATGGAAACAGTAAATATCAGGTGAAATTTAAAAACTCTTATTACACGACAAAGATATGAAACGCACGTTCGGCATCAAATATGTTTAGATTCGAAGGTGATAATCCAAAATACATTAAGCCATGCCAAATCCGGGATTAATTAAACTTTAATCTGGAACATATAAGAATCCCGATTGTCAATCACTATCTTCAAAATAACGAAATGAACAGTCTATTTTCTGCATCACGAATGAACTGCAGTGAAAACGACATACTTAATGTACATATTGCTTTGACGCAGTATTTCTCTTTTCAAAGAATGGCGTTACATATACATTATACTTGTCTGGATTGATCTAAATAATGAAACAGATCGTTAAGGAACGAAATTTATTTAATACGTTTATAACTTGGTGAGATCATGACTGTCAGCTGGTCAACCACATTACTGTATGTCAGTTTGGTGAGATCATGAATCTGTCAACTGGTCAACCACATTACAGTATATCAATTTGGTGAGATCATGATTCTGTCAATTGGTATACCTATGTGCATGTCCTTGGTGAGTTTTGTCATTCAGTGTGGTCAGGTGTCTTCTGTGTTCTCTTTTATATAACTGTGTGTCAATTTAGTGAAATCATGATTTTTTAAATTAACTGGTCAACCACATTACTGTATGTCAATTGTGCACTGTTAGTGTGTATTGTTACGATTTAATCGAACATTTTATGTATTTTTCTATTAATGCTGGTTTTCTTTTTGTTTGTTTTGCGGGGGGGGGGTTTGTTTTTTTTTTCTTGTTTTTTTGTTTTTTGGGGATTTATTTTTGTTTTGTTTTGGTTTTTTTTTGGGGGGGGGGGTTTGTTTTGTTTGTTGATATATGAATTGATTTTGGTGAGCAGAATGATCTTTATTAAGTGTTCTATAAAATATTTTTAAGGTAGACACTTCATAACTAGGCAGTTTACGTTTTTTATATTGTTATATTACAGTGACCAGAGATGTGACAAAATTTGACAAAGACACTTGAGCAGTCGGTGTTTTGGCACCAAGAAATAAAAAAAAAATATATAATAATAAACACACACCCCCTAATCCCCCCCCAAAAAACCTTCAAACAAAAAAACCAAAACACCAAAAAAAAAAAAAAAAGAAAAAAGAATAATAGAACGAAAAACAAAACCCCAAACGAGCAAACAAACCCAAAACAAAAACGCACAAAATCTATAATACCAAAGAAAATATAATAATAATAATAAGAAGAAGAAGAAGAAAAAAAGGAATATATTGAGATATATCGATATCTCAGAAAAAATATAACATAAAACCACTCTCAGCTAGGAGATCATTTGAAAACTATCTCGGTCTTTAAAAAAGATTCTTGGCATATCAAGACACGACGAATTTTGCAGAGTTTGTAAATATCATCATTTTTCGAACAAAACTTTGAGGGAAAGAAGGTATTAGAATATGTAAACGCAAATCAAGTAAATCCCTTCACTTTTCGCGGCCGTGTTGTCATGCTTACGATTAGCTAATGATTGGCTATTAAAGCCTCATTTTTGTGGAGCTCGGGTAGCTCAGTCGGTTAGACGGTCGGATGCATGACAGCTAGGAGATTCGGTACCATAGGTCGTGGGTTCGAGTCCGAGTCGGGGAACGAATATAAGTGAAATATAGGGTGCCTTGTTAACTGTAATGTATTTTGCTTTATATGTTTGTCTAATTTGTTTTTATTTCTACAGATATTTCTTCGGAGATCCAAGGACAATTGTACTCCTGGGTGTTTCACCGTTTCTATTTGTGCTTTGAATATATATATATTTATGATGACAGAAAAAAGAGGAGTTACTGGCTCAGTTATGTGGCAGAAGTCACCATAGAGCTATACAATAAATGAATATAAATAATATACTAGAACATATATCACATTACAAAAATATTTGATTGTAGTGCAATTACGATACCGACTTAGGACGGTCATTTAATTTGACAAAAGCCAAACAAATGGTGTGGTTAAAGAATTCTTGGTATGTTTAATAGAATAAAACAATATCATCATTAAATACACATACATCACTAACAACTGTATATGATATCCGAGGTGTTTACACACTAAGTTGGTAACGAATAGAATAGAATATACATACTTGAAACTTTCGTCGGGCAACGAAGTATTTTATTTTTCTGATGACTCTAATTGCCGCCTTGTGTGCATGCGTTAGACTGTAGAGTGGACAGAAATAAATATCAAATAGTGTTATTGAGTTCTAATTTCCGTGCTAATAACGCACCTTATCCCATCGGTTTGGTACTAACATACATCAAATCAAATCAGCCATACACATACATGGGAAACCATTTTAATTGCTTTCACGAAATATCGGTTATAAATAATAAACATTTTAAGAGACACATTCACTCAGGGGCATCGAATGGAGTAAAAAAAGAAGAAAACCAGTTAACATATTTTTCTGCCATGGTTCACAAATTAAAAGCTTACTCAAAATAAAAAAGAAATAGATAGTTGACTCAGTTGTATGAAAAAAAAAATCGTTACAGACATACAAATAATAAAATACATCACATAAATATTCATTTGTGATGCAGCTGTGGTACCGACTTAGGACGGTTCATTGATATTACAATCGTCACTCATTTGGAGTGAACACCCTGTGTACGGGCCGACTTTCCCATTCACTTTGAAATAAATAATGAACTCGAATATTTTAGGTAAAGTGAAGATACACAAAATATCTAACATCAAAAGGAATTGAATTATTAGTTTAAATTCTCCAAATCTGGCAAAGCGCCGCATTTTTAAGTATGCACATAATGATGAGCAAAATAATTAATACATGCGATTAAGAATGATGGAATAAAGAGTCTACAAACGGAAAAAGGAAGTAAACTTTATACCGAGATCAAAACAAAAACAAGGAAGGGATCAAAGGAATGAAACAGATAGATTACTTTTGATACGGTCACTCTGAAGCACGTCATGAATATTCAATATCTATATGTAATATTCATTACGTTAACTATCATATTTCACACCTGTATCAAAACTTGCACCACACCGATCTTCTATTTTTCAATCTACACTTTAGTGTCTGATAAACAATACAAAAACAAAAACAAACCAGACGATAACGCTGAGAGAATGTTTTTCTTTAATTTGTGTTACAACTTTTGAATAGATTTATGATATAATTGATATCCCATTGTCTCAAGCTTATGCTTTTGTAATACCATTCCTTTTAGTTAATGATGTAGCCATGTGTCAACGTAAGATGTATACCTCTTTATATGATTGATTGATTGATTATTGTTTTACGTCACTCCACGATTATATCACGTATATTGCAACGGCAACTGCCTGATGCATTGCATACAAATTTAAACCTTTGCAACGGACCCACCCGAAGCAGCGAGGGATCTTTTCCGTGCCACGCCTACCGTGACACGGGACCTGGTTTTTACTGTCTCATCCGAAAGACAGAACACCAGTATGCCCAGGGCGGAAGACGAACCATGGACCTTCAGATCACGAGCCGAGCACCTATTCCACTAGGCAACACCGGCTAATAAATAGAAACACCCGGGAGTACAATGGACATTGGATCTCTGAAGAAACACCCTATATTTCACTTATATTCGTTCCCCGACGGGGACTCGAACCCACACGACGGTCGGATGTTATGACGATAATTTCGTCTGTTCGACTTTGGCGTCGGGGAACGAATATAAGTAAAATATAGGGTGCCTTGTTAACTGTGTCTTTGTGCTTTATATGTTTGTCTAATTTGTCTTTATTTCTACAGGTATTTCTTCAGAGATCCAAGATTCATTGTACTCCCGGGTGTTTCACTGTTTCTATATGTTTATTTCTGTTTCAGTGATTGTATTCTTGCAGAGGATCCGCCTGCGTTTACGTCGGATAAATCCCTTCACTTTTCGTGGCCGTGCACACGTTGGCATGTATGCGATTAGCTAATGATTAGCTATTAAAGCTCTATTTTGTGGAGCTCGGGTAGCTGAGTCGGTTAGACGGTCGGATGCATGACAGCTAGGTGATTCGGTACCATAGGTCGTGGGTTCGAGTACCCGTCGGGGAACTATATATGTGAAATATAGTGTGAGATACACACACACACACACACACACACACACACACACACACACACACACACACACACACACACACACACACACACACTATATATAGTCAAACCTCGTTATCTCGAAGTCGGAGGGACCGTGGAAAATACTTCGAGATATCCGTAGTTCGAGATATCCAAATTTCGAATTTAGGATCACAAATCTTGCAGTTGTTAATGTACGCCGATTCATTAGACATTTGTGATTATTATAGTAGATGTATATATGTATTTATCAATCAATACGCATGAAGATGTACATATTGTATTGTTCCTAAATAACTAAATAATTAATCTAAATCTCATCATACCTTTTATATTTTATGAATATATAGAGAATATACTCCAAAACTGAAAACGTCATCTTTCCTTTTCAGTAACATCGTAATTTAAATCCAATACTGAATATAACTGTCTTATACTATTACCTAAAACCGAGGACGGGCTAACACGTAAGACAAGATAAAGACACACATCATAATTTGATTTAATTACTATAGCTTTGCATAAAAATACATAGACATACACACGGATTGCAAATAGTAATAATTAATGAACAGTGTAAAGAAATTTCTTTAAACGCAGGTATCAAAAAGCACTAATTACAGTTAATGTTAATTATCTAATTTTGTGTCGAGTTTGATAAGCTATCATCATTTATTATTATTTGGTATAAATAACAGGGTACACACGGACGCGATCGATTATGTAATTACTGCGGCTTTGTACACCGACACGGTCAATTGATCACACCACGCAAGCGACCTGTCATTTAGGATAAACGCCGCGGGGAATATTGTCAGTAAGAAGCCAACTTCGAGATAAACCGGGTAAATAAGAACTTCGGGACTTGAAAATGTATTCGAGATAAGCATGGTATTCGACATATCAGTGTTCGACACATCCGGGGTGATTTTAATCATAATATGAAGGATTTTTTTCGGAACCGACGTTCGACTTCGAGATATCCCGGGTATTCGAGATATCAGTGTTCGAGATATCGAAGTTTGACTGTATATATATATATAAATATATATATATATATATATATATATATATATATATATATATATATATATATATATATATATATATATATATATATATATATATATATATATATATATATATATATATATATATATATATATATATATATATATATATATATATATATATATATATATATATATATAAACATGAGGTAAAACTAGTATTCTTTTCTCATAATGCCATTTGGGAAATAATATTTTTATGTATACTCACGTAACAACTTTCTCTAAACAAATGTCCTCAGTGTCGTAATCGTTATCATCAAGATAATCATTACCATTTCCGTTTCCAGTGCTGCCTGACGTCGAACAGCTATGACGATAATCTCGTCTATTCGACTTTGGCGTACCTATTAGGTAAATCAAAATTCAAACTTGTAATTTTCATTTCATATATTTTATGACAGATAATCAAAGTTTAACATTCTTAATAAGATTTATTTTAAAATATTTTCTTAAGTATGATATATGTTTCTTTTTGTGGTAATAGGACTTTAGTTTCCAAAATAGGTACGTATTACATGTACTCCACAACTACAACAATGGAACAAGGATGGGGCGGATTTGTAGAAAGAAAGGTGGGATGCATTTCACAAAAAAACTATGAAGCCAGATTATATTGGATTGCAACAGATGGTAATTTCAAGCAGAGTCTTACAATGCGTGTGTAATGGCTGCCTCCAGTTACCTAATTTGTCTTCCATGAAGATAGATGACATACTTTCCCTATGAAAATGATTTCCAAGCGATATAGAATCCATTCTGGATGAACGACGCTTGCGCAGTGTTAGACTTGCTCGCCTAGCCATTCTAGCGAGCATCGTGTCTTCATTGGAAGAATCGTGAATATGAATTTTCCAAGTAGCTTCTGATCTAGAGTTTGGGTCTGCCGCGTAACATCTCCATATACACTGCAAAATGGAATGGAAATAACATTCTTCACTAACATGTAAGGTACTGATAGTGTAGCTTTTAAACTATAGAATTGGTACCTTATATTGTATTGAAAAGTTGATGTAGATATTTATAATAATGTATCAATATCTTTGTCAACTTTGAAAATACAGAAATAGGTACAATCATAGTTAAGATTTAGGCTCGTAACAGATTTGTTGCACATTCGAACTAATGTAGTTCTTGTCGAAATGTTAAAATACTAAGTATTAATTTATAACTGATTATGAGATGCAAACTCAAATATCATGTCAAAAAATAAATTCACATTCAAAATCACTATGACAGTGTGCCTGACAGGACACGACTTTGGACGGTCTATAAAAGTAACACACGCCACTCAATTTGTGCAGTTAACTGGTTAATGGGCTGTACCTCTTTTCACTCACTGCAGCACAATCTAAGGACACACTTTGTAAAATATATAAATGATCCTCCATATAGAGATCAAGGATTAACAGATTTCTCATAGCGAGAGGTTATAAATATTTTAACATGAAACGTTTATGAAATAATACGTTAGTATTAAAATAAGTTAGTGACACCAACATAAGTCAACCATGCTATGCCTTTCTGTAAGCGAGGTCAGATCCTTGTCAGTCAGAGAGGACGAGGCTCAGGACCTTTGTTTCTTTGAAAAGGTTTGGACAAAGCCCATCCTGTTAGTCCGCATGCAACGCTCAAATAAATGTCTGTCTGAATAAGGCTGTAAAACTGCTAAATATAATATGGTTATTGGGATGATCTCGGAAACATACTATCAATGTAGAAAGCGTTCAAATATTTTAGAACCCGACGAAATGGAAATATAGGAACAACTATATATAGCCAATTTTTATTGAGTATTAGTTTATGACGCCAGTCTGCTGTATGGAATCACTAACATATACCACAAATGTACTTTGATATAACATTTGATATTTAAATGCATATCAGTTAAGTATTCACGAAGTACACGCTGAACATACATGGACTCCTTGTTATATATAGCGATGAAGTGAAGCAGATATATGCATAGTGATTTGTGATTCAGTTTTGTAGAAAGTAACATAAGATGTATATGTCTATCAAAGTTCTTCGTTAGGTTCCCTATTTTATCATAATCCATTTTACTAATGCTTTAAAGTACTCATGCATGAAACACGTGATTTAGTAGATGTAACATAGTTTAAAGTGTGTCAATGTCATTTCATAGTAGTCATAGCTATTTATTATATTGTCATATCTACTCTACCTTGTAAAATAAATCTTTACCTGAATCAAAGTGGCTGCTGCTGGAATTTGTCGATTGAAATGTTTTTGTCTTTGTTTTTGTTGTACTTTCAAAGCAAACCCGGATCCAAGAATTCCCTTTTAAAATGCAATTATTAGTGTTAAAATCACATATTAATTTGCACTTGATGACAGTTATGTAAGAAAAAGTTTTCACCATACATTATTTCCGTTTTACAATAATGAATAAGCAATCACTTGAACATGATATTTAAGTATTATTTTAATTTATTTCCTTTCGTCTTAAAAGTTTTTGTTGTTTAACTGCTGTTATTGACAAGTTATTGGTAACTGTTTGTATCATTGTTTAACATACCGCTGGTAAAGCAAAGAATGATATAGCGAATACTGCAAAACAGGATGCTACGATCTTCCCCATCCATGTCTGGGGCACCTTATCTCCGTATCCAATTGTCATAACAGTAATCTGAAAAAAAATAAGTATCATGGCAGGTTTGGTAGGACAATAAATTTTTCTTCGAAAACTTACCTTTAAATTTTCCTGTGAAAAGTTTGTGGTACATGTATTAGAGTCTGATTTTACAACATTGAATGTTTGATCATCTAAAGAATAAACCCCAAAAGAGCACTTTGGGATGATGCAGCCTCAAAGTTGTAATTTTCGTGTATTGTTCAATTTCAGGTCCCCCATTCTAAATATTGAAGTGAGACAAGGTGCTGGGTAGAAGTTGGCGTCTCCTGTCTGCTTATACCATCCGTTGTAAAAGTGAAATCACATAATGTGTAATTATCCAATATGATATTGTTAAGACCAGCATGAGATCGAAGAATTCTGAACGCGGGAAAATCGAGTCGTACTCTGTCAAAAGTATGTTCAACGTCATTTTACGATTATTTCATGGATATCATTACGTCATTTACATGTCTTTCCAACGGACCCTCACAAAACAGTTAGGGATCTTTTACCTGCCACGCCTACCATAACAAAATACCTTTCGTCCTAAATACAAACCACCAGTGTGCTTGTGGCGGAATTCGAACCTTGGTGCACTCGGTCACGAGTCGAGTATCTCACCCACAGAGTAACATCGGCTCTAGACATTAATAAGTGGTTATCTGCAGCATAATGAATCAGGACAAGAAAACAATTACGTTGGTGAATGTAATAATGTTCTTTATAAAGTAAGGCCCAAAAAGGATATGAAAAATAATGTCGTCAGCTGAACAAAAATGAAATAGTAATGCTTTTATTGTTTCTTAAATCGAAAGTATAAAAAAGGGGTAAAATATCAAATCAACTGACCACTCCCCACCATAATGCGTCGGCGTAGCTCATGAAATCACCCCTTTGGTCATCCTTGTGGCCAAATTTAGATGTTCTTCTATCGTTCTCAGATGGATCATTAGGTCGTTCCGCCAGGTAAACAAAATACGATGAAAATATAAGACCTAAGAAACCTATATAAAGCGTTGTTATAAGCTCCTGTAAAGAAACAAGAAGTAAATAGTGTGGTATTTCAACAAGAGATGTCCCTCTGTACTGGTATATTACTTTCGTGTTGTTGATAATTATACTCCACACAATTATCTTTATAGTTAGGACACACTAATGCATTATAATTTCATAAAGTTGACCATGTTGTTTATTTTACCAAAAATACAAATGAGAAAATCGTTTACATTTTCCTTGTAGATTGTGTCATTAATGGATTCTATGCAATTATGATCAACTACAGGAAGATCAATCAGTGTTTTATTCAAATATATCTTTTTAAAAATGAAATAGTATATTGGGAAATGCCCGTTTACCTGTCGATGCAGGTAAATAACAGAACCAAGAAGGCGCCAGGTTCCACCTTGTCTATCTACATGAAGCATACGCAGTATCTGAAGGAATCTTACACCCCTGAAATGCAAATAGAGTTTGCGTTAATTACAATTAGAGAAGTAAACATTTAGTTTAAAAGGGAAATCAATGTAGAAACTGGTCATAGGGCTAGCGCATCGCTGTATATTAGATTTAAAAGTTACAGAGAAACAACAAAAGCTTCTCTGAATATTTTAAGACATATTTCTTCTCATAAAATCCAATATAAATCCTAAATTAGATATCGTGTTTAAAGATTAGCGATTGCGATCGCCACCGAATCATTTGGTTCCTTGATGGCCTAGTATGCTAAACCTTGTGCTATATTACATTGTAAATAACTCTTGGTGCCAGCTCTAGATTCATTCTGAAAGACTGATATTGTATCCGACATGGTCAGTTTTCTGTATCGTCTATCTGGATGACTATGTCTCGGTTCTACACAGTAATGGACATATATTCAATTTTAATGTATGTTTTTAAATTAACATTAATTTGCTTTACATCTCAACATCCCATCCTCAACAAGAACCTTTCTTACAATTCCTTAAGTAGAAATTTGATTTGAAATTCAATAAAGTTATACAACTTTTCAATTCAAATGAAAGTCATTGTCAAAGCTAAGCAATAAATAAAGGAAGCAAATATCATAATAAATATTAAATGAGTACCATTTCATTAGACAAATAAGGAAATTGTGATATGTGAGGTGATGTTCAAAAATATTTGTCTACGGATATAAATATATGATTTCGTTTTAATCTGTTATTGAAGAGAAAAACAACGACGAGATAGTCTTACAATACAAAACATTGTTCTAAATAGAGGTCATATTTTACAATCATTTCAGACAAATACAGTGGACTGTTTTCGTGGCAAATACACATAGTGCCAGTTTTGATAACAATAGACCATCAACTGAATTAGTGAATTCTAATTAAAAGAAGGGCTCCAACGTTTTTCACAACAGTCGGACATACGCAAGATAGCTTACCATCAAGTAAGTTACAAGTCATTAAGTAATAGATTGCCATAAACTGCAATTAACGACATAGTTGATCACGTCTTATCCTCGACAATTTTGCTAAAGGTGAATAAAAGCTATATCTACTTTAATATAATTGAGGTCTGAATTTTGGTAACACTTATTTATCATTTGTTTCTCGTTAATATTCACTCGAATTTATATTTATTAATCGTTACCCCATTGATGTGTCAATAACATAACGTGAGGTATCCTCCTATGGTATATCTAGATTACAATAGTATATTATGATTTCTAATAAAGGGAATAAAACGACCAGCCCATCATCCTACTATTTATATTATCTGATCGATTATCTTCATATTCATATAAAATGTACTTGGTTAAAAAAAAACCAAAGTGATTTTATATCAAAACACACTTTTCGGAAATTTATTTTAAAGTAAGGTAACAAAATTCTTCACAAATACTACATTGTGCTGTATTAAGGTCAAATTTTCAACTACTGTAAAACATATCGCATAGATGTAAAGCAACTAAATTGCCTCCCAACTTGTTTTTATTCGTACAAAATAAAAACGAACAGCCATAATTTGTCCGAAACTCTAAGCTGAGAAAACTCCAAAAACGTATGATTAAGCCCAGAAACAATTTTATAATTTATATCCAGTTAAAGAAAATGTCTTTCCTTCATCTTAAATACATTACTTCTATTTCCCCTGAAATTGCATTACAAACCAATTATCCAGAATTTATTTCTTAAGGTTATGCCATGCTTCCGAGTGTTTATGCTATGTTCATTCAGTTTGAATGTGCCATTTTGTCGAGAGAGATTGAACGTAACTTTTTATGCGGTTAATGATAAATTAATACACAATGTTAAACTTTTATTTACGAACCTTTTCAGTCGCTGTATAGAAAAAAAGGGCAATGTATTGATCTTGTCTAAAAGTAAGAAATTTATCAGATATATATATATATATATATATATATATATATATATATATATATATATATATATATATATATATATATATATATATATATATATATATATATATATATATATATATATATATATATATATATATATATATATATATATATATATATATATATATATATATATATATATATATATATATATATATATATATATATATATATATATATATATATATATATATATATATATATATATATATATATATATATATTTATATACATATATATATATATATACCAATCTCGGTAAAGTGTTGTATATTATATATCCTTGATAGTTGCAAGATGTGGTCCTATATGAATGATAGGCGCTGCGTAAACTTGCAAATCTGATAAACAGAATGGCATGCACGATTCTACGCATTTGGGCATCAAATAAAGTAAATATGAAAAACATGAAAACATTAGGCAAACGATTGACAATAAACACTTACCCCCTATCTGTCGTTTGATGGCTGCACACACATTTTGCCCAACCTGTGTCAAATTTGCCGGTGTGTATATATGTAGTCTGAATCATCCCCGCGTTTGCGTAATTGCATCTCGGTAGCAGAATCGATCATGTGAATTTAATGCCCAAATGCATAGAAACGTGCCGGCCATTCCGTTTAACAAATTTGCAAGTTAACGCAACGTAAGGAATTGTGGCCCTATCATTCATATGGGCCACGACTTGCGTCTATGTCCTTGCATATTCTTTATCCATACAGAGATTCGTATTTCCGCTGGGATTGATTCTACACATTGCAAAGATAAATTTTGTTGTAAAACTCTTTGGTGCTTAACCTTCAAGTTTTAGTTTTGCCCTATGTCTCAACTGGTTGGAATTTCAACTTGAACAAGGACTCTTTACTAAAAATACTTAAAACATTCAGTAACTATATGCTACAGGAGTGGTTTTTCTAAGCGCAGGAGTCATCATGCACACTGGTCATTCGTGCAGGGAAAGCAGAAAAGAAAGTTTTTAAACAAACATATGAAAAATATATATGGTTATATCAATAAGTATGTTTAATAAGCAGTTAGGTTCGTCACTGGCATTACCTGATTGCCGATGTAGCGAAGACTTGACCCTCTGAACCGAAAGTAACTACTAGTATAGATGCCACAACAACGAATAAATCTGTCAATAAAAAGAATGGTTTCTGGACACAAGAAATCATAGATCACAAAACGGACATTCAGTATACTGTAAACCAAGCTTTATTCTCTACCAATTAACATGACTACAAATACAAAGCAGCAAGAGTATTAATCTTGCTATATATAGTATTTGTGTCGGTGACATACTTTGGATATAAAAATTTGAAAACTGTGTCTGTGAATAAATATTGGTTTACATTTGTATCTAACATACCCCGAATACATCTTGCACATAAAAAGATTTAAAAGTGTTGAAATACATCTTCAGAAATACTTTTTGTGCATGTCCTTGGTGATTTGTGTCATACAGCTTCGTCAGATGTCTTCTGGTTTCTCTTTCATAACAACGAAATTATCTACATTCATTACGTTCAATGTGCGAAATGTTTCCAGGTATGTTTAATTATACAGCAAATATAAAATCAAATAGCAATGATATAAAAATATGAATTTCACATTTACTTTAAATTACATTCCAAAATATCATAGAAAAAGTAGGCCATTCCAAATGTTGTGCACACGTCCGACACCTTTTTTCTATCTGTTTAACGGGTATATACTAAACATTCATAGTTTTTGTTAAAAGTATTTATATCTAAAGTAGCAAAATCAACGATATACGAACTGAAATGGTAAGAATAAATTAAAAATATAATAATAATAAAACATAGGACCACATAAATTTTATTCCCATAGAAAAAAGACCGGTAGCAGATTTTGTTATACAGAGCCAAGATTTGATATTTGCTGTTGTTTGCATTATTGTGACGTAATACCTTATTGCCGATGTAGCAAAGACTTGGCCCTCAGAGCCAATGGTAAAAACAACACATGATGCCACTACCACAATTAGATCTGAAAATTAAATAACCATGATATTTCCAGATAGTACTTTGTTTAATATCCAATCGTTTATACTTTTCTGAATTCATATCACTAAATGTGTCTTACCCACCATTATGATCAAGATCTGTAAGATTCGAGATCATGCAGCTTTACACACGCAGACTCACATACCTACACACACACACACACACACACACACACACACACACACACACACACACACACACACACACACACACACACACACACACACACAGATAGAGAGAGAGAAAGATATATGTACAAAAATTTGGCATGATAACTCTATAATAATATGTAGAATATAATAGACAATGGCATACATCTTAAACCCTCAACTGGACACTGTAACCATCTCGTTTAAGAGACGGGTTAAGAGACGAGACTTCAGTACAATCGAGTGGTTATAAAATATTGGACATAATGTAGTCACATTGACTAGGTGAATGTCCTCAAACATTTATCTGTCCCAAACAGTAGCTTTCTGATTCTTGGGTTATATACGTTAAAAGTGGCAATCGTGTGCCATGTTCTCATTGCTAATAGGTTATCTTCCAGGAACAGTCATATAATTTAATAATCTTATAAAACTTCAAATATATGAATATATATTGCCTTATACCCAAAGCTAATTGCTCCCCCAGGCTTCTCCACTAAAAACTCATAAAGTGCTGATATGATGATATTATTATGATAATACTGTGCGCCATCAAGGGAATTTGGTATTATATATTTCTGTCTTCGGTTTCATGGTTTAAAACAATTCTAGAAATAATTTAAGTATGACAACGACATGATAATACATATTTAAAAAAAGAACTACGTTCTGATTAGTGTATTATAAAGAAACAGATTAAGTTTACAAACTGTATAAAATGACGGAGCACTTTAGTAATGTACATACAACTACAAATTACAGTGCACTAAATGATACATCATCTTCTGAGTAAAAATATGAATTAAACCGGTGTCAAGTTTTCGTAACAACAGTTACGAGGAGTGACGCGTATAAACGTTTTACCACACTTTATTGGGTTGAGCGATAAAATCTTCAGTACGTGTTGATGTACGACTTCCCAATTAGCATCTTGTAAATATATCCTACAAACCCAATATTCCTGACATTAAACAATCCTATAGTGCTTATTCTTTTCATGATATAATTTCAGGACATACATTTCAATAATGATAACTATTATATGTGTGCTGAAAGGTCCTTATATGACTTCCTCACTGTCGGTCGAACGAAGTACGTCTAGTAGAAGATAAAATGTGTTAGAGCATAGGTCAAAAGCAGTGACACGAAATGGAATATATGAAGCGTAAGACGTATTTGAGTAACTATTATAATTATGTGAATTGCTTTCACTTATATTGAATTTTTAATTTTTATACCTCTGCACGCTACAGCTGCAATTAAAGCAAGATTTCAATACCCCCTGTCCCAATGAGCAGCTCGTTATAACTTGATATTGTATAGATAAATTCATACTAGGTGTATGAATTCTGTCGAATTCACAAATATCCATACTACTCATTTATATTACAGAAATTAACTTGGAAAATTAATCTCTTTTTTGTCAAAAAAAAAAAAAAAAAAAAAAGCTGAATCGCCTCTTCTAGCGGAGTAAAATCCCTTTGACCAGACCCAAACCAGCAGAATAAATAGATGTGTTGTCAAAAATAATGTTGTATTGTATTTACGCTTAATGATAATTTAATTGCACGCTTTTATCCTTATATGTTTTAATTCCTCGAAGTTGTTTTAGAAATAGATAAAATGTAGTTTTTCTTATAACGTATCATGCTAACAGGAGACACTCAATCCCTTCGCATATCGATGGTCTTATCCCATTAGGGATTTGCACGTATTCTCGCTGAAGCAAGCAAAACCGAATTTACGATATTTATCTGGACTTTGAAAACCCGACATCGAATGGTTCTTTGGACCATTGAATGACAGTGGCACTTTTTATACAGTGTTTGTTCATATTCATGTATATACAATGCTAAATTGCATGTATTTGTTTCGTCTGTAAGGGCATTCACGGCTGGGGTGGCTAGCCAAATAGGAGAGGCTCTCTCCTCATGGACACATGGTCTCAATTTTGATTGTCAAGGAGTCCGTGAATATTCACTGTGGTAAATTATTGTTAATGCCATTGTCATGTGACACCAGTTACTTTCGTATTTTACTTTATTAAATTTATACCAATATTTGTGCCAATATTATTTTCATGATATCTGAGCGCTTACTCAAATTAAGCCGGCGTGGCCTAGTTATATCGCGTCGGACTCCTAATCGGGAGGCTGGTGTTCAAGTCCCGCTCTGGTTATGCCGGTGTCATGTCTTTCGGATGAGACAGTAAAAACCGAGGCCCCGTTTCGTGGTATGCATGGCACGTTAAAGATAACTCACTGCTTCAGGTGGGTCCTTTGCAAAGGTCAAAATTTGTATGCCCCGCATCAGGCAGATGCCGTCACCATCTACGTGAAATATTCGTGGTGTGACGTAAAACAAAAATCAATCAATCAACTTACTCCAATTTAATTCTAGTACTTCTATCCCTTTGATTGATATAGAGAGTTCTCGTACCCTTCACATATTATTTCAAATTACTTTTAGAAGTATGGTTGGGTTTTAATGTTTGAATATAAATTGGCATGTCATGGAAACAATTTTTAGGTAAAGAGTCATTTGTGTATTGTATCCATTCCTGACTTCTTTCAATGTACAAATAAACAAAGATGGTATACATCGTCATTCTTCTATAGTAGTACAAATATACAAAAGAAAAGACTGTTGGTCGCTATAGGCCGCATGTAATATTGCAATGCTATAATGCCAATAGAATGTCAATACCACTATACTGTATAATCAAGATATTTTGGGGAGAAAAATGTTTTGGTGTATTGTTATAATTAAACGGTCTCCTTTTTTCTTATAGTACAAATTACATTCAATGTCGACCTCTCTGTGGATCTCAAATCACATTGTTATCAGGAATCAATGAAACAAATAGGTAAAATTAATTAATATATGCATTGTCCAGAATTCAGTTTCTAATATATTTTACATGTACTACAAGTTTGACAGGGGAACTTTTCTGATAATCGATATTGATACCGTGACAATACTATGATAATGAATAATATCGATTCCTATACTTGAGCATAGTCTACTATATCAATTGTTAGTTAGTGTAATCCATATACTTAAAATTCCATATTACAACTTTTTGAGATTTTGAGATTTTGAAATCATGTTTTGCTACCGGAAATATAGTATGTTTACTGTATTGTATTTGTGTATTAAAATAATATTTTATGTCATGTACAACATTAATTTCCGTTTTGATTTATTGACTCCTTAAACCGCTCTAGTCCCATAGATATGAGGCTCTCTTCTATGTATAAACACATTGGATCTATCCGTTATGAGAGAGACAAAACGATTTTTGAAGAAATCATTAACGTTATGTATTACGTTCGGTTAGAATACCGACAATTTGTTGAAAAACCTTTTCTCCAAACACCACAAAAATGTTATCGATAAGGAGTTGAACACTTGGATGACATCTGTTTCAGTACATTTATTTTTGGAATCAGAGTTTTCCCTTTTAAAAAACGTTTTATCATAGCCTATAACTATATATTTGAATTTGCGGCTTCCGTTTTTACTACTAAATGCATTTTGGATAATTTCCGCTTATCTGTCTTTTAATTTCTGATGAGGGATCGTTGTGTAAAGAGTCGAAAAGTCAAAGGACTTGATGGAGTGAATTTTAGTAAATCTTTTTTGATTTCACATGTTCTAATAACACTTTAACACTTTGGAATTTTTTAGGATCCACATTTGATTAATTCCATTTCTTGCATATACTATTTCGCAGTATCTTTAAAGGCCAGATTTAATCTCTGATAATATTTAATAAATAATGATAAAATAATTATATAGTAAAAAGAAGGAAAGAAGGCATCTGACTTATTTATATATAAAAAACATCGCTACGGACACAATAAACAAAAATAAACCATTTAAGTATTTGATTTTTATGCATTTGCTTTTACGATATAGTATGGTCATCTTCTCCCTGTCATCAGAGTAAAAAACAAGAAGTACCGAAGAGTAAACCATATCACATAGTCCATGGAATAAAGGGGACAATATCGTGTTTAGTGTCATATTCAGACAAATGCGAACCCATTAACATCGAGGTGAGACCAGGTTCCCGGGAGGAGTAAACATCCCCTGGTTGCATGCAACACCCGTTGCAAAAGTCCTGCAACTACATTTCAAGTCGAGGAGGTAAATACATAAATATACACACATGAACATACGACGAAGACAGGAACACGAAGTCAAATTTTCCATTCAAGACAAAAATGCTGCCTGTCTGAAATTCTGGTGTCGGAAACGCAGGTGAACAGATATCTGTATATACATGTATATACGTATTATGTCAAATCAAGTATAGTCAAAAAGTTAAAATCAAAGAACACACATTTCAAAAGTAATAAATAATACTTCTTGCAGAGAACAGTGATCAACAGGTTATCCAAGATGAGAGGTCATAAAAAGACGAATATTATTATGGGATAGATTAAGATATCAAAATATAAAA
Source organism: Pteria penguin (assembly GCA_035048485.1). Lineage (NCBI taxonomy): Eukaryota > Metazoa > Mollusca > Bivalvia > Pterioida > Pteriidae > Pteria > Pteria penguin. The sequence goes on from CM068581.1 coordinate 23,312,426, forward strand.
TGATAATAACGAGCCAATCAGCAATCGTGTTCTTTCCGTCTAAAACGAACTTAGGCGGCTTATCTGCACGAGTTACGCTCGTTGGAATCCGTTGGAACAATTTCCCACCACAAATAACAATAATTTTATCTATAAAGATTCTAATATTTGGAGAATCTCTTTTTCTGTATAACTGCTGCTGGAATCACATTGTTCCTTTACAAAATATGCGTCGTTGTGGTCAAAAACGAGATATTTATATCTTTTAAGTCCTCTTTTGTTAAAGAAGGCGCTGTGAAGAATTGATGGTATTATATTCTTCAGTTTTTGATGAGGAATGGTTGTATAAAATGTTGAAAAGTCAAAAGACTTCATGTAAGTGACATTATTAAAAATGAGAAATTTAAAAAGCTCGAGAAATTTCTTGGAATTCTGTAGAATTCACTTCTGACATCCACATCCAAGATCGTCACGTTTGTCATATCATCATGTGTCATGTGTACGTGTGTAATGAGAAAACATATTATATCATCATAATAGGGGTGTACCAAATGGAAAAATGTTGTGAAAGTAGAGTCTCTGTCACTTCTGTTATTTACCAAAAGATTGAATATGATATTTTTCTGCAACCAATACAATATAGTTTTGAAATCAAACTGTGCTGACTATTTATGTGGCTGTTTGAGTAAATGTGGATTATTCTTATTGACGCCAGTCAGTTATGTTTAGAATCTGATTTTTGGAATCTATAAGTTAACGTACTTTTATTCTTTCTTTTTACACCGTCGTTTACTGTGAATTTGTTACGTCTTTTCTACAATATCCCGACATTTGATGAAATCATATAAAAATACATTAGATGCCATAAGATATTATCTTCATTCCCAATAATGTTATAAAATGAAACAAATTTTGATAAAAAATCAGCTCATTGTGTTAAGATGCAAGTATAAAGTGAAATATGATAAGATAAAAGATAATTTATTAATAAATTTCGTATTTAATGTAGTGAAATGCGGTCAACAGAGTACTCACCAATAACTGAGATAGGTTTTCTCGCAAATCTTATTCTTCCTTTCAAACCCATGTATTTACTCCGACAACCCGCTGACCATAGACGTATTATATATTCTAGACCAAAGAAGAAAACCAAAACGACTTCCTGAAAAGATGTAACAAAATCTATTGTGAAAGCTGTATTTGTAGCCATAACTCATGAAAGTGGGTGAAAAAACTAAATTAAAACCGGTTATTATGTATCAGCATGATTATTCAAATACTTGTGATAAAAATCATTATCATTTAACATTATACAGTCTTATTGGATGTAAGGTACACAACAATTGTATTACTACCAACGAAAGATCAGTACATATCAGAGTATAATATAAAATGATGAATTTCAATGTCCGGTTGATTTTTATATCTTGTTAATCTTAGGTTTTTGACGAATTGTTTATTGTTCTGCATCACTGCAATGATCACTTAACAGAAAGATTACTTACCAAACTTATGTTATTTATATTATTTTCTGACCTATTCAGACCTATTTATGATGTATTATCTATAAATAATTAAATAAACTTTTATACATATATACATACAATAAATCCTTTCTTTGTCTTGTTCTTAGAGTGTCTATTGGATATTGGCCAAGATGGTAGACTTACTATTTCACTATATGACAAACTAAAAGATTTCAATTTTCTTATTGTTAAATTTTCATATACGTGAAGTAATTATTTTTACCATCTGCGTATAGTAGTTATGTGTCTACTGATCCGATACGCTATAATTTCTTCAGACTAGATTTCTTTCACGTACCGAGGTAAGCTACCGAGTAAAAAGTTGATATTACAAGGACACGAAAAACCACGTTTGTCTTCATTTCGCAAAAGGTACAGTTGCTATATAGACTTTCATTGAGTTCATCAAAAATCATTGTCGGACATGCTGACCTTCTAATTTGACTGTATTCGATATTAAACCGTTTCCATTGCGATAATACGATATCATACGTTTTTACTTATCATTACTTCTTAGAAATTGTGACTACGTCTATACCGTTATCTCTTGATATAACTACAAGTTATTCTAGTTTGCATAATTCTATGACATCACGGAGAGTAACAGATCAACAGGGCATGCTTACTCCTGCATTGCATCTAATCATTAGGTTATTTCAGGGTTCCGTGGTAGCTAATATCTTTATTTTGGCTTTACAATAGACGTCCCTAACTGACTACTGCTTGGCATCTAAGCCTTTAACTTCATAATATAATTACGTATCAAACTATACCACATTATCAATTTATAAAGAAAATACATCAACTAAGCGACCGTTAGTTGACCCTGACTTACGCATTTTGTCTGTCATAATTAATATTTTCAATCTAATTTTATCATGATTTATATACGATTTGTGAATCTTGCTTCAGAATAATTATATTTGTGTTTAGATTTACTTGCTTCTCAATCATGAAACATAATTATTCTCTACAATGCGTGATAGTGTTTCGAAAATGTATTTTTATCCTCTTTCTGTTGTGACTTATTATTCGCATTGCGTTTATAATGGTAATATGTTATCGTACGAAAAATTTATTGAGATGTCTTAAAATAGAGATGACACACAACTAATAAGAGCTTCAAGTTGCGATAATGAAACCTCTCGGTCGATTTCTTCGGACATAAAACATATTGTAAGCAGACAAAGGTATATGCCTTTGATCATTGGAAATGTTATTTTAGGACCTTCTATTTATTCTCTTTAAAATCCTCATCAGTAATGTTGATAATGAATATAAGAGGAATCAAGAGTATTCATGATTCAATTCCGGATACAATTTACAACATAGTCCAGAATAAGCACAAATAAATACCAACCAGAAAAAGGAACGTTGTCTCCACGCGGCCACCTCGACACACACAAAAAAGTACCTTGGCAGACAATCACATAACCCTGGCGATCACATTTGAACCTTGGTGACCATAAAAATATGACGAACAATGCTCACTATCACTGCTCATAACTATGCAGACAACAAAGTACCGTAACAAAATAAAAAAGATCTGTCAAATTAGAAATGCGATGCAAAATATAATTATGTCCGTGTCTGATACTCATATTTAAGAATTCAAAATAGACTTGTTACAGCTGGCAAGTTGTATTTTAATGAATTGCACCGAAATGCAAATATCCGTTTAAGGATGTTCCTGAGAAGGTGTAAGAGGTATGATACCATCCTAGTAATAACTAAATTTATTATTAAGTATAAAAAATAAACATCCCTTAATTAAGTTTCATATATTCCTGTACAAATGAAATATATTTATACTATTTTAACTAATGGTAAGTAAAGTGCAAAATAGTTAAATTTTCTTTTCTAATACTGTACAATTTGATGAGAACATAAAAAATATTATTACATATTAGGGGATTCTATCATATCATTCAGACAGATCTCTGGCTTCCTGTATCGTATCTATACTTTCCGTACTCTCTTTATTAAATAAGACTCACCCAGTAATTTAACTCTGGTACAAGCAATCAGTGCTTCTGAACTCATCCGATATACATACTTTAGATTTACAGTGAAAAAAAATGTAAATTTAAAATTATTCTAAAACAAAGGAGTATTTCCCTCATGCATAGCTCTGTCCTTTAATGGAATCATTGGTTCTTACTCTTAAGTCAATTTGGTAATTAATTTTATATATATATCCAACTTATAAGAAAACTTATGAGAAAATGAATCATTAAGTTATTTTCCACTAGTCGTTAATACTGAAGTCTATCTATGTCAACATGCTTCAAATGAAAATCAAAAAGAAGTGTAATTATGTATAGATATGCCATTATAATTCCACAAAGACATTCAATTTAAAGTATGTCATATTTAATGTGAAAAACTTGCCCTCACCATGATAAATAATGTTTCCTCTGCAAATGAATCGTACTCTTTTATCGTAGATAAAACACTGAAGATAAGGCAAATAAGAACCATCATGAATCTGCAAATAGAATACAAATCAGACATACATTATTGTAATAAACTCATATAAATGTAAGAAATGGAATATGAAATATGAAAGCAACTGATGCAATATCACTGCTGCACTAACAATTACGCACCACAGTCAACACGAAGAGAATTAAAAAAAAGAACCCGGCTGCTAGCTTAAGCATATAAACGACAAAAATGTTATATGCTGCATGAAAATGAATGTGAACAAACCTCGTATAGAAAAAGCCACAGCCATATAACAGCAGAATAAGGGTATGATAACGTAAGTCAACCCCACAGGGAATGTTTTACGCATTCTATATAAAGAACAAGGACCAACATGATATTCAAGTTGAGAGGTCATAAAAATATAAAAGACTTAAAAATAATATAATATAATATAATATAATATATATATATATATATATATATATATATATATATATATATATATATATATATATATATATATATATATGTATATATATATATATATATGTGTGTGTGTGTGTGTGTGTGTGTGTGTGTGTGTGTGTGTGTGTGTCTGTCTGTCTGTCTGTCTGTCAGTCTGTCTTGCAATGCATATCCGCCAGCTTTCATACAAGTAAGTGTTTGAATCTCGTGTGAATCTCATCTACACTTTGACACAAAAGGTCGTGTTCCTTAAATTATTTCTACAAAATTATATATAGATATGTCTAAGCATTCCCGGGCATTGGTTTATGGTCTCGTTCGTATATCAAAACTTTTACTAAAACTGACCGGTATCAGCTTCTTTCGTGAATTCTCACATGACAGGTGACGAGACTTTTCGACCCTATTGATAATAATTTCTTATCTATAGGTCTATACTTTTCACAATGAAATTCACAACTTTCTCTAAAACATAAATAAAATGATGGGAAAATCAGTCGAAGAAATGGTGTTCGTTAATAATTAATCTTTATTCTTGCTGTGGGAGTATGAAATCATTGAATGATTTATCTGTTGCTTTAAGTAGTTGGCATGGCAATCCTGTCAATGACAACAGAAGTTGATTACAAGTGGAAGTGGAATATATCAACATTTAGTGTCGTCGTGGTGGAATCGCCTTTTTTCAAGTTACAGTCGATGTGAAATTGGTTGCTTTCAATCGAATTCAGGTAAACTCTAGGGAAATAAGGTAATGGGAGAAACCACTCGAAACCGAGGCATCTTCTCTATTCATCGCTTCTATTAAAACGTAATATAATGCTTTAGTTAAGTGTTATATTACGGAAGAAAACAAATGTAAAACGTTTGCTCCAAGCCACAATGAAAATACCAGCTCTACTGTATATTACTGACATATATTATTCATTACATGTTTTTTCTAAACCTTTAGAACTTGTTCATATTATATACCATGTTGTACATATGGTTTGAAATATAATGTCCATACCGATACTGTCAATGTTCAATATCCAACGTTACCTAATATACTCCTTATTTGAATCTATATAGACGACTTTGGTAAAGACTTGCATCGACCACTCGATGGATGGGACTGAATTTCTTACATTGATTTTGCACGATTTTATATCAATCAACATTTTGGGTCATCAACATTTATTTCGTCTTCATAGTTTTAAAATGTGTCTGATTCAATCAATACGTGTATCTCGACACTGAAAATAATAAGTGAGAGAAAATAAAACAATGGAACATATGTGACATTGCCCAAAGTAGATATTCCTTACTAACTGGTTGTACAGTAAATCACTTCATCACGTATTAGTTATATAAAAGTGTAAAGGTTGTAAGTGAGAAAGGGGGAAATGATAGGTAGCAGTTCCTGCTCTACGACCACACCCACCGTGGAGTATAAATCAATGTAGTCCTATACTTAGGATATATAATATTATCCATGTAATGAAGTTTTCGCCAAAATTAAGTTTCTTTAGCACTTTATACAAACAGTTACATTCAACGGCATCAAAAGCTTTTTCAAGGTCTTGCATTAAATGTAGACTTCTAATATTTTTATCACAATATCAATAAATATCTTGCATTTTCTCCAATATATCTGCTTTTCATACATGCAGACTGTTTATTTCCCATTAGACTGTTCTTTATCTTTTAGAGACGTCTAGCAAGTATAAGTGCAATAATATTATAGTCTTATTAGTTAGACTCATTGGACAGTAGATTTATAGTCTGTATTAGTTAGACTCATTGGACAATAATTTTATAGTCTGTAACGACAGTTTTTAAGGTCCATTTGGTCTCTTTTTATAAGCAATAAAGTTATAACTGCTATCCTTTGTGAAATCATAATTCCTTTTTATGCCCCCACCGGGGGCACATAGTGTTACCCTGTTCCATCATTCAGTTTCCGCCCATTTTCTCTTTGAAAATTTGATGGATTACATTGATATTGGGTATACAGATATATCAAGGGAAGATACACGTCACGTTGTAATATGGGTGTTGTACAGCCATTTCTGACAGAGTTATTGTCTTTGAACTTAGACAATTTCTTTAAAATGACAGATTCGGCTCATTTTCTCTTTGAAGGTTTGATAGATTAAATTGATACTGCGTATATAGATGTATTAATGAAAAATGCATGTCAAGTTCAAATATAGGTGTGGTCCGGTCATTTCTGACCGAGTTATTTCCCTTGAACATAGAAAATTTCTTAAAAATGAAAGTTTCTGATTATTTTCTCTGTGAAGGTTTGATGGAGTAAATTGATATTGGGTATATAGATGTATGAAGGGAAAATGCACGGTAAGTTCGAATATGGATGGGGTTCCATGTCACCATAGGCGTGGCACGAAAAAAATTGCCTCAATGCCTTGGGTGGGTCCGTTGCAAAGTTTGACATTTCTTTGCAATGCATGAGGCAGATGCCGTCACCATAAATGTGAAATAAGTGTGTGGTGACGTAAAGCAATAGTCAATCAATCAATCATTTATGGAATTCACTACGTAATCCATCCAGACCATGTGATTTATTATTTTGCATTTCAACAATAGCAGTTTTACATTCTAAAACTTTAGACATTTCTACATAAATATCTTTATCTCAGTTTGCTGTCTCAGTTAAAGACAGATAACCATGATAACCATCTATTTTTTAATTCATAAGTTTCTGGATTATAATTTGTCATTATAAAATGTACATTACATTTAATGTAAGTTCATTTAAGGAATGACTGTCTTTTTTCTAGGTTCATGTGGAATGAACTTGGGTGAGAAACCAACAAATCACTTGAATCGCGAAGCGGTTCTCGAATGATATGTTTGTTTCCCACCCAAGTTTATTCCCCATGAACCTAGAAAAAAAGACAGTCATTCCTTATATTTACAGTGCATTTTCAACGGTTCTCTTTTGAAAACAAAATATCAAATTCTCAAACTGGCAATGACCGCATTTTTCCTGAAGTGGAACAGTACTTCCGCCATGCAATATAGTGCGTGTCTAGAATGCTAAAAATACTCTATCTGTCCAAGTAATTTATTTAATTGCTCAAAATTAACAGATGCATTAATTTCTTCATTACAATTCTTATATTTAATTAAGTAAGTCCTGCCTCTTTTTATATTACTAAGCATGTAATTTGCCATACGCCGGGTGCTACTTCCAGGACCCAAGTTCATGGGCTGATGAACCGAGTCTGTTTAGCATGGTTCATTGAAGGAATTAGATTAGCATTGCAAATATTTTCGTTTATGACTACGTCATAATCATTTCTTTATTCACTGATTATTTTATTTGACTGTTTTTCCAAACTGAGGAAGATTTCGGTGGGATTTTTTTCCTATTGAAATCAATTTTGCTTAAGATTTAATTTGAGCTCCTTTTACCTTTCATCATCAACTGTATCTAATTCTGCCTCTAAAAAGTTTTTTGTTTATTCATATCCATTTCAAAACAAAGCATTAAGTAAATAAGTAATGTAGAAAAAGAGTTAAATAATATTGAAAATTGTAAACTATTATTATCCGTTTGGAATTTAAAACAATTTTATATTGAGTTAAAAATAAAAGGTAGATATACTTTAACAATGTTTCTTTACCTTTGCTTTCTGAAAGAGTTGATATTTAAAAAACAAAGAAACAATGCTTGTTATGGATGAATAAATACTACCATGTCATCTACAGTCGTACAGGGTTAAAATGATTTATGAGAAACTGTGATATCTAAATTACATGCTAATGAATTTAAATCAAAGTATCAATGTAAAGGTATCAACTGTTATTCATGAAGTAATATGTGATAGAGGATGACCTATCAAAAGATGAATTATAACACCATAGTATCAAAATATAGAAATGTTACATATTATTTTTTTGTTCGAGGCAGTGTGGAGGCAGACTTAGTGAAATGATTGAACTTATTGATTATGAAATTATTAAAATGTTCTTACATACGCGCAGAACCGTGGATACCCCTATTGATATATTGAGACCGATGCACAAAGTCAGGTAAGTTTATATTGAAACCAATATACTGAGAAGATGTAAGTTTTCCCATGTAAGTATTTAAACTTTTGTGTGATGACAAAATTTTCATAACTCAGCATAAAAACTGACTTTACCAATTTGGGTTTCTGAAGATTGCAAAAAGTTAAAGTGTAAGCCACCCAATTATATCGTTAGTCATCAACATAACAGTACATGTCCAGTTGTTTCATACTGAACCATCTGACCATATGCAAATTTTGTTCGAATGCCGGTGCTGTTCAAGAAGAAAGTGGAGACACTTTATGACTAGATTTAATTTAAATGGGGTAAAGGTTATAAGTTTATTCAAGTGACCGGTAACATCTCTCAATATTCCTAAAATCGAATTTCGCTTGGTCATATCAAATGTTTGGAAATACACACACATTATATATATAAACCATTCGGCATGTGTAATTCATAAAATTCACAGCCAATCTAGATTTAAATAAAAATTCTCATACAATACATTTAACACAAAGAACTGCATCTGACATCACAAAGGTCAAATAGTGTCCCATGTCTCCCAAAGAGATACCCTATTGGGTAATGGAACATGAATTTGATCGGATAGATACATATACACCATAGAAGGAACCGTTAACTGAAACAATGCATTCTGCTAACGTCGTATTTCATAGAATCTATGGAAAATAAAATACCAAATATCGATTTATTGGACCCACATTTTCACAGGCAGCTGTGAAATACGATAATTTGAAAGCGACTGGGCTATTTGTCAATATCTAGGTGTGATATAGTATATATTAATCTCGGAACTGTGAATGAGGATTGATAAAATTCTATGATATTATATGACTCTAAGGTGTTAATGCAATGTTATGCTATGTTTAGTGCTCCATGGATTTGTTAATCACAAATAAATCCGATCTATTTTTTTTTTTTATTTTTCCAAGACATTAATATCCTGATATTTCGTTTAATATCGCCTGCAAAGCTTAACTGGACAAAATAACTCTTAATATTTATGAAAAAATATCAAATTGTCTAATCTATCATATCATTTATCACACAAAGTCAAAGCACTGTAGTTTCCTTATAGTGCAAACTAAGAAGATCGATACATTTTGTTAACCGGCAGTTTAAAGAGGTTACATGAAAATCTTTAAGATGGCAACGATATGCACAGGATGCCAGACATTAAATACTACAAAAGCTAACAGGCGACTTAAGCAAGGTCGTATAATTGGCGATTGGCAAAGATCAAACGAAAGGAGTTCAGATATTCCTCTCCATAGTCTGTTACTTTATGACGGAAAAATTGATTTATTTAACCCAAAAGCCAAATAGAAGTGCGCGTGGTTGACAGTTAAGAGATAATAAATAGGAAATGCGTTAATATGTCAGAATTGTATTGTACTGGAAATTGGTTGAAAATTTTCTGGTATCAAAAGTTATTCTTTATAATTATTCAATTTCGAAGTGGAATGAAAACGACTATATCGTAATCCTACAAACCTTGTGAAAATGGTGTCACTATTATTGTCTTTGCAACGACAACTCATTATCATATAGTCATGAATGTGAAATGTAAATGATTGTTTTATTCTTGTAAGAAGCTATTTGTAAATTGTAATGTTTTAATATCATTCCAGTATTAATTACAATAGGTATGCATAGCATTCCTCCTTTGAGACAACATCATATATAACACTTCAAAAATACACGTATTAATGCGATGTCTGAGATTCCTCATTAAGACACATCCACTGTCAAGATTGGCTCATTATAAGTAATAAGGTCAGCATAGTAGGAAAATTCTCAAATATGTCTATTCACAGCGATACAAAAAGTGATATAAGTGTCGTCATCATGATATTTTGTTGTAAATGAACACGATGGATGACGAGTGAACAAGAGGGCGTACATCTACATCTACTATATAGAATTACATGATCACATACATATAAATATAAGGGCGTAGTTCAGTTGGTAACATGATCGGATCATGGCCGAGAATTCTTGGTTCCAGTTCCGGTGGCCGCATTTGACCGTCTTTCGGTATGTGGTATATATTGGCAATTGAAATATCACTCGTTGTTCTGGATATTGCATATGTGTAACTTCAGTACAATGTATAAGGTATATACAATTTCCATATAAGTGAAAAATGATAGGGAACAAAATAATATTTATAAATTTACTAACATTAATTAGCGAATCTGATGCGCATTTCAAGTCGTGTAATTAGTAGAACAAAATATTTGCCAAAGTAACCTCGAAGGAAATTCTTCAACTTATTTAGAACAGAGCTATGCGAGAGAGAAATATGCTTAAGTTTCTAAAGAATAAAAAATACAGAAGATGAAGCAAAGGAGTGGGAAACAGTTTTCTAAGCTCAACGATAGAGAGAAAAATTAATATTTATCGTCATAGTTAATAATATTCAAAATTATTTATTTGTTATTTCTTAAAAAATATACGTTAAACATTAAATCATGCAGTGTTTGATGACATCTGCCATGTACATATATACTCACACCGTAAAATGATAAAGGAAGCATTTCCATCCCGTGGGTCTCTCCAGGAAGTTATATATCTGAGCCTGTATAGTAGTCCTCCCTCGAGACATTCCCACAGGAATACTACATAATGTTTTGCCCTGATATTCGTCATTTGCAACCAAAGGCTGCAGCGCTTTGGAATCGTTCCCAGAACATGTCGTATAATTAGCTGAGTTGAATTCAACGTCGTCATAATCTTGAGGTGTAAACGTTGAATTTTGTATACATTTCCCCATCTTTGATTTTTCTTTGTACATGCCTCTCATTTCCATCCTCGGAAGAAATTCCTTCTTAGAATCATCATCGCCATTTTCCATTGTGTTTAACATGACCGGAAAGAACGTGATAAAAGTGAAAAAATCCCCGTATACAGAGATGTTCAATATTCCACATAAAACAACGAGTGTGGTTTCATCCAATAAAATTCAACGTAAACTTACTGTCAAACTCCACACCATATATGTAATATGTAGACGACGTCATTTAGCATCGGATATACTTGTCACTTTCATAACATGTAATAACCTTCCCTTGCAGCTCTATTCGAACGTATATACCAATTTAATTGTGTCATAGTGTCTCTCATAACGTCTGATAGTAAGGAAAAGCTAATCTTGTTATTCCTTATCCGATGAATTAATTTTTCCACTAAAATCTCGACTCCCCACATATAAATCTGAAATGGAGTGAACAATCTGGCGTATCTAATGCAAGCTTACTCATTCTAAGCCGATCGATCCTACTGGCTCCATGGTAGCACGTCTCATTGTTGTACCACTTCATATCGGTGTACAATGCGAGGAAACATTTACATTCGATAGATTTACATCATACTTCCAATTAATAAATATTGAATGTTGTTTACACACCAATGTTTATAATCGCTAAATTTCTCGATCTCTATTCATTATCCTGGGGAGTCTTCTCCCTGTAAACGTATTGACCTCTGCCTCCGACGCATGTCATATTGAAGGAGAAGAGAGTAATATTTATAGTAACATAGTCTTGAAAATTCATTATCAATGCAACATATGAAATCGCTGCTTTATCAGCTGAATAGTACATGTTCAGACATTGCTGTGTTATACGACAATCGTATAGTTACACCGTAGTTGAAAAAATTCCTTTGGCACACGTAAGATATGAAAGTGTAAATGGAGTATTTTGTGGTATATAAACAAAAGTCAGTAAGCTTTACAGTAAAAGTATCTGTTTACTTTATCATAGGCATTGTGGATAGGTTAAGCGGTAAAAGACAAAGATAAAATGCTGAAGTATAAACATGTTTATTCAGCACCTCTCTTCAAAGATTGGTTTACATTTTATGATATGTTATAATTTGTTCGACGGGCCTGATGCTTGATAAACATGATTGTGAAAATAGTGTAACATGTGTAGGAAACATCTGTTGTTGACATGAGATATATATCATATATGACTTGCTTAAACTTGTTTAATTCTGTGTTCAATGATTTCTTTAATAAAAAGATTGAAAAGAAAACAACAATCAATAATAATAATATCAATATCAAACAAGATTTATTGCAGCATTTATATATTCTAATTGATAAAACGCTGATACATACATACATACATACATACATACATACATACATACATACATACATACATACATACATACATACATACATACATATAGTGGCGGATTTAGAGGGGGCCGGGGAAGCCCCTCCCCCTCCTCTTTTCGCCAAATAGTTACAAGTAAAACCCCAGATTTGGCACCAAAAATGGCAGAGTAGTTTGGCTAAAACATATGTGCCCCCTCCCACTTTCAGAAATTTTGCATCCGTCACTGACATACATACATACATTCAAAGAAATACTGAAATTCATTATATTTTCAGTAAGTTTAGTGGTATAATACTGAAAATGGGCTTTATCGCCTATGATAAATTCAAAATTATACACCATAATATATTCTTAATGTTTCGGATTTCTTCTCAGTTAAAGATGCGTATAGCTGGTGAACTCTATTGTACGAAATTAATAGTAATGTAACGCTTGTGTCTCTATTGCTTCATTAAGTCTACGCCACATTCAATTGATGTATGTAGTGGATGACAACTTTAGAAATGGAAGAAACGCGATTATCCAGAAATAGCTTAACTTATGACAGACATACTGGTAGGCTTTCCCATGTAACAGACTATAAAATTCGAACTCTACCAGAGATAAGAGGAAAAAAATAAGTTTCAATGCGGTGTTTTAATTCATTTAACCCATCGATGCACATATCAAATTTGTCAAAAATTTGGAGATTGAGAAGAAAGAGCAAAGTTACTGATGTTTGAACTGAATATAAACTACAAGGGACTAAGTTATTCGATAAAGACATATAATAATTATAATTGAAATAATACCCTTAAATCATTTACATCAACAACGTGAATAAGGGGTGCTTTGATTCGACACAAATGAAGATGAAGAAAAAGATTTCTGAAATTTGCTAATAGTATCTAATTTGCTAGAAATTATTTAAGCAATGATGTGTTAGTTTATATCTATTTCAGACTGTGCCAGTTTCACTTCAATTTTACAACAATCGGCGGCTTCTAAGTAGGGAAATATTATCAAAATCCGAACCACTTCTCATTTCTTGGTAACACTAAAGATACTGGAGTTTTAAGATATATATGTACAGCGCTAAGAGATTTCTTGATTGCCCTTGTGTCTATTGCGATTTTAGCATGAAATAATCTGTAAATGGTAACGCGTTTATTATAAAAGTAAACAAAACCATGCATTGCGACAAATTTGATATACGTAATAGATTGTGTAACAAGCGGATGAGAGGCTCAGTATGTTGGAGAAAGTTTTCAAACCATGAAAACTCTGAAAACATAAGAAATAAGTCTAGACATAATTACAAGATACAAAAATTTTCAGTACACTGACTTCTTAAATATAACAGCAATACAATGTATTAACAATATTAGACTTATTCCCGTTCAAAATAATACTAAATTATTAAGAGAATCTAACATTGAAGTTTTAACATGTGACTATTATTTGTTGAACTCTTTTGAAATAAACAATTTCAGAATTCCAATCCCCTTGGGGTCAAGGACCAATTTTTTTTTTTCAATAGAGTACTATTCGTTTAACGACACAAACATAAATATTTTGTTTACGGCCAAAAGTTAATCTCCTTACCGTCGCAGTAGTAATGGACATATATCGTAATCGGTCCGCCAGATGACCTGCAGCGGAGAGTAAGAAATAATGGTCGTCATGTACTGTACTTTAACATGCCTTGTCGTCTATTCCTTTTACAAGATTTAAACCTAAACTCAATGAGGCTGGATATAGCAGACCTGCTTTTGAATTGTTATAAGAGGAATTTTCATGCTTATACTTAAAACATTCAAAACATTTCGACCTTATTAACATGTTCAGTGACACATCTAGTTATAGAATTAGATCTAGTTGGCGTATTTCATAAAATAACCGGAAACTTGTTAACCACACCGAGTGACATTATTATCATTGTCATGTTGACAGTTCTAAATCGTTAAAACACAACTGCATTACAATAGAATATTTTTGACATATCTCTTTGTGTACTTCTCCTTACATAATCTGCATGTCCATGACTTTTCTCTTACATTTATTTCTTTTTTATTTGAACTTATGTTCAGCACTCTATATTCTGCCTTAAAAATCACCGCAGAGACACTACAATAAATACATCTCCATATGCAGAAAAACATAGTTAAAAAATCAAATCAATGAAGAATACTCTAGTCCAGGTTTTGGTTTAGATTAGTATTTTAGCGGAAATTTTCTGTCACTTGGTGCAGCAGTCAACCTTTCCACTTGTAATTCGGGACTCCTATCGCTACAGATCAAAGACCTTAGTTTGTTTTGAAAATGGATAGAGCAGGGTTGGCTTTAATTGATGTCGATTTGTATATTTGATGATAAAAATTAATTTTATGACCATCTGTTTCCATTTTAGTAGGTTTCAATTGTATTTAATCCGGTGCTTAGATATTCTGAATAATATTGCTAAAACCGGTAAATTTGCTACTACAGTCAATGACAAACGTAATACTAGATACTTATATGAATTCTGCAAGTCGAAAGTCAGACACTCATGTAAACAATGGTAGGGAGATAAAAACATCTAAGGCATGTGGTTGTTTGACTATACTGTAGTAAAATAAAGGACTTCAACTGTACAGTGGTTAAAAGCCAGAAACGTACCTTAGTTTCTGCAACTGCCTAAAATATTGAGAGTTTAAATTTTACTATAGCGTTGAACAAAATTACAACAGTAGAAGTTATTAAAAACTTGTTACTGAATTTATATGAAAACAGCAAATACACACTACAAGTTTGATAGATGACAAGGGTATTTAGAACATAAACACTATTACTACTTAAACGGCTCTCTAAGCGATATTTCATTTCCAATGGTTGTTCTCGCCGTTAATAGCCAAAACGTCGCTTTATCTTTAATGACAAACTATCCCGGTAATAGGAAATAAGCTTCTTCGCATAGGGTCTTTTTCATGCTGGGTACAGTTTGCCTTTTATGGTCGTGTCATCCAGGGAGTTATTAGCGAGAAAGGATTTTGCTCTGTGCCTCGTGTGTTTGATAAATGATCGCCAAATCCAGTGGGATATAACTGATAACGAAATTAGATGCTATAAAATCCAAGATGGCTTTTATTTGTCGGTGAACTGATTTGTGTAATGTAACTACACAGGTATGACGTCATATATGACATTTCCATGTCAAAACCAGAAATGCGAATTGACATACACACTCTCTATGGTGTGGACCGATGCATTCATTCAAAACACATACACCTAAAGGAAACACCTAAACTCTACCGTGTGTCGTTAACGTTTCAAACATCCAAGTTATGTGATAGATGATTTACAAAAATAGAAAAAATATCTTTGTAACAGGAAAATAAACTTGATTCATGGTTTCCTAATTGCTAGCTTGTTAGTATGCATCTCATTCATGACATGTTCTATAGAGTATCTGAGAAAAAAAAAATCCGTAGTGTCATATTCGACTACATTTATATTTTATACGGTACATTGTATACATCATTACATCATTACATACAATGTTTATTGAATATAGTCTCACTGTGGAATATATCAAAGTTTATTTTATTTATTGTTTAACGGCATATCAGTCAATATTCCATCTACAGCGTGGAAGCATTTAATAGGTGCAAATGGACTTTTCAAACATAATTCCTACAAGAAGCAACTTTTTGAGTACTTTCTTAGTGAAAGACTTATTTCTTAGTAGAAGATTTTGTCATTGTATATTCACAATAAAGTCTGGTAGGTTCAATCAAAAGGAGATAAACGTCGACATTCATAATACTCTAAAAACTTTTATTTAAGTATTGTTTATTGACAATAAGTGAAAAACGAAGAAGTACCGAAAGGTAAACATAATAATTAATTATCATAATTAATAAATGTAATAATTAATAATTTATTATAAGTAATATATACTCGAAGAGCATACTACTTTCCACATTGACCTTAACAACAGAAGAAAACGCCCACCTGAGGACAGAGCTATACATAAAGGAAGTAGTCCTTATAAATACTCCGACCTAAGTCGGTATCGTAACTGCACTATAATCGAATATTTTTGTAATGTCCTTATGTGTTCTTTCATATCATTACATGGAATTCTATATATTTCCGTGGTGACTTCTGTCATACGGCTTTTCTTTCTTCCTTTATATAATTAGTCTTCCTTTATATAATTAGTTAAAGAATAATACAAACTTAAATCACATTATACTAGAAGGTTACTTACTTTGATTTCTCCATATATAAATATATATGGAATTTACACGATTTGACTCTTTCTACTGGGTATATGTGACGGGTGTTGCTAGCAAGCAGGAGATGCTTACTTTCCCCAGGCACCTGATCTCACTCCATCATAGGGTTTCACATATGCTTTTCAAGTAGACATATTGTGTTATTTTCCACTTGGTTTTCATTTTCACTGATTTTGAATGTGCTATGTTTTTATGATTTTCAGACTTATGGTTTGGATTTATCCATCATCTTTACATGAAATACTGTATGAATTAAATAGAAAATATCTTAGTTGTAAGCAGTACTTGATGCACCTAACACTACTTCTCTTGTTATCTATGACGTCGTGTATTCTGTCATATTTTATTTTATAGGTAATTGGAAACATATCTATCTCGCCAATAAATTGCAGATAAAAGGCAATATCTTTCTATGTATACGATTTGGGTATAAAACAGCTATAAAAATAATTATTATTGAAGGTATGATTTTCCAAGATTTTGTAAAAGGAATCTTTGGGTGATTTTTATATCATAATTTATTGTACAGTTAACAATTAGTGTTTTTGAATTTTGAATAGTGCACTTTACGTCAACCGTTGTTTATATGTTATGATTACTGACATGGATTAAATTAATGTTTTTGCTGTGTATGATTGGTGGACTCTAGTTTTTTATGCCCTTGGATTTATGCCTTGCTATTCAATGTCAATACCTTTAAGAGTTCAATACGAATGTCCATATTGATGTATGATAAGCATATCTTTAAAATATACCTTTGGTAGATATTATCATACGTTAAAACATTAGGGTTTTATACCTAAATCAAATTGAAGAATCATAAACAGTGGGCAGGCGATCATCCAATCTCATCAGTTGTCCTTTCACGTGCTGTATTTGTCATTTTCATGACTTGCCATTTGCTAGGGAGAAATGCCGTATTCTTGATGTTAAGTTTCTAATCATTATCATGATCATTTGCTACGATTTCTTAAATCATAACAGACTTCGGATTCAGTAGTATATATATTTATATTATTTTAGTCGGACGGAAAAGTGTTGAATATGGCAAGCAGTTATTGAACATATTGAATAATAAATGGTAAGCAGGACCTTTTCACCGACGTCACCTTATTCTTAATACTAATACATCAATCTAAGTAGTATATAGCATGAGAAGAAGCACGTATTTCTTCATCGACATTTCTACGTTGTTTGGTAATAGACTTTTTGTGGCACAGAATCTTACTGTTTACACATCGTCAGTTAAACAGTATTTGACAACATAAATATCAACAACTATTGTTCATAGATGATTTCATTTGTTTCATGCAGATCGGAACTTCTTCGTGTCTCACGTCAATTACAGATTACATGGGTTTTGTTCCATAAAGAGATTAGTTCCTACTTAATTTCCTTGATTACACATTGCATTATAGAAAAGATTAGATTGTGCAGTATTTTCGATCAAGATTGAGTTTTGTTAGCAGTATTGACCAAAAAATATCCTCACATTTGAGTGAAGTTACTTGGTATGTAGAACAGATGTTTCATTTAACCATCACAGAACGGTGATTTAATGGGACTGTGAGACTTCAATTGTACAGTGAGGCGATGTTACAGGAATGGAACAATTTGTACAGTGAGACGAAGTTACAGTACGGGAACAATTTGTAAAGTGAGGCGATGATGCAGGACTGGAACACTTTGTACACCGAGGCTATGTTACAGGACTGGAACACTTTACACAGTGAGGCGGTATTACAGGACAGGAACACTTTGTACAGTGAGGCGATGTTGCAGGACGGGAACACTTTGTACAGTGAGGCGATGTTACAAGACTGAAACACTTGAATAGTGAGGCGATGTTACAAAACTGGAACATTCTGTACAGTGAAGCGATGTTACAGGACTGGAACACTTTGTACAGCACGGTGACGGTACCAACAGCGACACTTTCTTTGTACAGAACAGGGATGTTGGACGGGAACACTGTGCAGTGAGACGATGTTACAGGATGGGAACACTTTGTACATTGAGGCGATGTTACAGGAATGGAACACTTTGTACTGTGAGGCAATGTTAGAGGGCGGGAACACTTTGTACAGTGAAGCGATGTTACAGGATGGGAACACTTTGTACAGTGAGGCGATGTTACAGATATGGAACACTTTGTACTGTGAGGCAATGTTACAGGGCGGGAACACTTTGTACTGTGAGCCGACGTTACAGGACTGGAAGATTTTGTACAGTGAGGCGATGTTACAGGACTAGAACACTTTGTACAGTGAGGCAAAATTACAGGACGGGAACACTTTGTACAGTACGGTGACAGTACCGACTGCGACACTTTCTCTGTACAGATCGGGATTGTTGCGGGACATGGTTAATTTAATGTTAATTGTGCATTTTGTAAGTGTATTACTTCATTTTACAATACACAAATTTGTGGATATTGATTGGTAATGGTTTTACGTCACTCCACAATTATTTTACGTAAATGGTGACGGCAGTTGCATTACACAAAAATATATACCTTTGCAACGGACCAACCCGAAGCAGTGTGGACTCTTTGACGTGCATGCCACGGGCTCTCAATTTTCATTGTTTCCTCCGAAAGAGGACATCAATATGCTCTTAGTTAAATTCCTACCTAAGTATTCGTGGTCACGAGTCAAGCACTGACCCTCATCGGCTCATGCTGAGGAGATATCAGGGCTTTACCCCTTCCCATGTGTAAAGATATAAATCTTTGACATTGCTCATAGCGGAATTTAAAGGTAAAATGTCTGGATTTTCGACCTATGAAAAGATATTATGCCAAGCTATGCATAGAAAAGTTGGGATTTTTTTTATATAAAAATACAATCCACCACCATGTCTAACAAATCTCATGACAAACAAAATACAGTTATTATAATTATAAAATATATCAGCATTTAAAAAAATGCTTAATGTAAGAACCTATTTACCAACATTTCGGCAACATGTGTCTTTTCAGTGATGCTCAACGGCGAAACAATGGAAATATAAAACAAACTTAAAAGGGATCTAATTACCGAATAATTACCGAATGAAGTCCGAAAAAGGAAGGAGATAAGTGCGCTTGAGTGAGAATTGGAATATATCCCTCAGTTTTATGCTAATGCAAAATACGGAAGTAAGTGATGTCAAGTCACTGTGGCACGAACAACAATGTTCCACAGCGGACATTCACGTACCCCTGAAATTAAGAGGTGAGACCAGGTGCTCGAGAGGAGTAGGCGTCTCCTGAATCGTTAACCATACCCGCCATGAATGCATTTACATACAGAAGAAAGAAATGTAACTGAGTACACTATATACATGTATAAATGAATATGAACCAATAATGCGTAGGAATGTCATTTCCACATGACATCAAGAGAAAAGTATAATAACACTTAAGTCAAATTCTCCACGGGGAACTTTTCTACGAGCTTCACACTACAAAA
The DNA here is from genome assembly GCA_035048485.1 of Pteria penguin. Classification (NCBI taxonomy): domain Eukaryota; kingdom Metazoa; phylum Mollusca; class Bivalvia; order Pterioida; family Pteriidae; genus Pteria; species Pteria penguin. Next base: position 23,332,708 of record CM068581.1, read on the forward strand.
GCAATAAATGTGACATGAATGCAGAATACAAAAGTAATTCATATAATTTTATATTCAATAATTCTATTTGCGCTTTATATGTTTATTTCTCTTTCAATGAATACATTGTTTCATAGGTTCCCCCTGCGTTTATGTCGGATAAATCCTTTCACTTTCCGCGGTCGTGTTGTCATGTATACGATTAGCTAATGATAGGCTAAAAAAAGCTCTATTTTTGTGGAGCTCGGGTAGCTTATTCGGTTAGAGGGCCGTATGCATGACACCTAGGTAATTCGGTACCATATGTCCTGGGTTCGAGTCCCCTTCTGGGAACGAAAAGTAGTGAAATATAGGGTGTTCTTTCACTATCGCAGTACTAAAAACTGGGATGGAACTAGTAAATATAAAAACTCATCCCAAATATTATCAATGTTATATATTGATCAATTCTATTGTTTTTATTTTGTTAAAATGGAGATAAAAATGCAAGAATACTGAAAAGAATGTGTAAGTATGTCAAAACAGCCTTCAGAAGATGATGAAGTAATATAAGCTTTTAATGGGGAACGACGATAAAGAATGTAATGTGAGGATACATATGATATATTAATTTAAAATAAGGTTTTACGTGTCTCATCTATCAGTCTGCTAATATTCTTTTCTGTGTAAGATGTATTCTGTATCACTTTACACTGAATATCACCAACAAGCATCAACTTGGATATTTCAGTCTTAAGATTGTTGTGATTTTCCACAATTTGAGTTACATATAACTTTCAAATTAGAATGATTGATTTAACAATATCAAAGTGGACATTTCTGTGTCAACATCTTTAACTGTAAAACTATCAGTTCCTCTATAAATACTTGTTAACGAATTTATCGTTAAAGGGTGGATAAATACATCAGTATCTGTAATTGCATTCATTGATACGATCTAACTAACACCATACATTTACTGATAAATTGATTTGGAGAAAGCAAAATATCGTCAGCTATCTCATCAGACACCAACAATGTAAAAAAACCCGAAGTACCGAAGGGTTAACCATATGTTATTGTCCATGGAATAAAAGGACAATATAGTTTATAGTATCATATTCATATTCCAATAAACTCGAGGTGAGACTATGTGCCCGGAAGGGGTAAGCGTCCCCTGTTTGCATGCAAAACCTATCGAAAAAATCTTGCAACAATTTTTCAAGTCGAGGAAATAAATACATAAATAAACATATATGAAGACATGAAAAAGACAAGACAACGAAGTCAAATTATCCCATACATGGTAGAAAATGTTGTTTAACCGAAATTCCGGAATCGGAAAAGCACGTGACCAAATGTCTGTATATATACATATTATTTCAAATCAAGTGTAGTCAAAAAGTTAAGATGGTTATTTTGTATAGTCAGTTTCCAAACACACCTTAAGAATTTGGTTTACTACAGAAAAAAAAGTTCATATTTGGAACTGACCGCTTTCCTTTATAGATCACTTCGATGCCATTCCAAATTGTCATTTACTAACCGTATCAATACAGACATTATAATCTGATACATTTAACATTCAACAGAGGACTCAAGTTTTATTCTACCATAATAGATCATTAGATTGGCGTCTTCAGACAAACGTGTCAGACTTACAGTTTTTAAAGCCAACTGGTCCTCAATTGATAATCAAGCAACACAGACTTATTTTGCACTCTTTGTATTGTTGACTATTTTTATAGTAATAAACATTGCATAAATCGCCTTTCTTAAATTGTAATCTCATCATCAGCCTTTTAACGGATGCAGAAAAATTAAAAGAAGGTAAGAAACACGCTTAACTGTACTCTGAGCAACGTGATGACCTCCTGATGACCTCCATGACATGTTTTCAAGATTGCAAAAGAGATAATACGTCTAAAATTAAAAGTACATGCACGCTAATTAGGAATGAACTTTACCAATCATTATCATTAACAATGTATACATTACTTGGATTACTATCGGCGGCAGTAACGCTGATTCTGCCACGGTGTGACCCATATAATAATTACAGTATGATTGCTGCCATAGCAAACACATGTATAGGCAGTGGTTGCCATAAGTTCCCTCTGTATGACCACTGTCATAAATACACTGCAGCTCCATTTTATTCTACTTTCTAGATTCATGCGTAATTGAGCTCTGAGAAAAAGGATGGGCACATGAGAGGAAAATGTTATTTTAATTCCCATCTGAAAACGGAAGACATTTCACAAAGCTGTATGACACAAATCACCAAGGACATGGACACAAAGCATGATAATAGTAGAATATACATGGAATAATGACATTTCAAAATATTCCATTGTGCTGTGGTTACGATACCGACTTAGGACGGTCAATTGAAGTATGGTTAGTAGTACCGTCAGTTGGTGTGGTTAACCGATTTACGGAGCCCACCTTCCCACTCACTGCAAAAGCAGCATAATTAAAGGCACACATAAAAAATTTTATAAATAATCCTCCATATAGAGGACAAGGATCAACAAGTTTCTCAGGGAGAGAGGTGATAAAAAATCTATACTACACACGAAACGTTTATAGAATAATATGTTGCTTTCAAAAATATGTAAGGCGACATTAACATAAGTAAACTGTGCTCTGCCCGTCTGTAAGCGAGCCCAGATCCTTGATCAATAGGAGTTCCGACTAACAGTCGGAGGGGACGAGGATCAGGAGTTTGTCTCATCTTAAAAGGTTTGGACTAGGCCCGTCATATAGTCCCCATCGCCCTATTAGACAGCGTGTAACGCTCAAGCAAAAGTCTGCATTGAGCTGTAGAGGGACCCAATACAAGATCTATGGTTTTAGCGATGATCTCGGGTCATCGATGTCGAAGGCGTTTAATAATTTTAGAACCCGTAGATATGAAATTATCGGAAACTTTGACCCTCCTTATTTCACTAGATCACCGTAGAAATTGGGATAGGAAATTTCGCTGGATACGTATTGTTGAAAAGTCACATTTCCGAATATAGATAAAATGTCTGAATAAGATCTGTAAAATTTATCAAATAATTTTCGAAGTTTATGATATCTAGAACACTGAGTAAGAAGTTTGAAATTATTATGCGATTTTTTTTTGCGTGAAAATCCAAAACGTTAGTGCAGGCTCTAGTGAAACGAACCAACTGACTAATATAAATACTATATAATGGGAGTCTGGAAACTTCACCGTCTAGATAAGGGAAATTTATAATAGGAATCCAAAGTCGTCACGTTTATCATATATGTTGGTATATGGTTGGTATTAATTTTAATACTTAAGTCCAAAAAGGGTGTGTCTGGTCGGAAGTATTTGCTTTGTTTAATTAAAGTTCAGATGGATAAATGTCAGTAATATAGTTTTCAAATTCATGGTTTTTTTAATTGATTGATTGATTGATTTTTGCTTAACGTCACACCACGAAGATTTCACGTATATGGTGACGGCATCTGCCTAATGCGGAGCATACAAATTTTGACCTTTGCAACGGACCCCCCGAAGCAGTGAGGGACCTTTAACGTGCCGCGCATACCACGACACGGGGTCTCGGTTTTTACTGTCTCATCCGAAAGACAGAAAACCGGCATGATCAGAGCGGGACTCTAACCCCGGCCTCCTGATTAGGAGTCCAGCGCGATACCACTAAGCCACGCCGGCTTCAAGTTCATGGTTATCGATAACTAAACATCATTGAACAAAATCAAAATTGAACAAAATCATTTCCCCATCTATCATCCTCTTCCTTTTGTCTTAGAACTGACTCTTGTTTCGCTTTTCAAACAATCTTGTCAAATTAAAAATGATTATATATATGTTTATATATATCCTCTGACAGAAGTGAAAGAATACAATCACTGAAACAGATTTAAACATGTGAAGCACAAACAGAATCAGTGAAACACTACTATGGACCATGGACCTCCGAAGATTGGCTATTAATGCTCTATATTTGTGGAGCTCGGGTAGCGCAGTCGGTTAGATGGTCGGATGCATGACAACTAGGTACTATGATTCGGTACCATAGGTCTTGGGTTCGGGGAACGAATATAAGTGAAATATAGGGTGCCTTGTTAGCTGTAGTATCTTTGTGCTTTGTATGTTTGACTACTTTGTCTTTATTTTCTACAGGTATTTCTTCGAAATTCCAAGGTCCATAGTACTCACAGGTGTCTCATTGATTCTGTTTATGCTTTATATGTTAATTTCTGTTTCAGTGATTGTATTGTTTCAGAGGATCTGCCTGTGTTGACGTCGGGTAAATCCCTTCACTTTCCGTGGCCGTGTTGTCATGCGATTAGCTATTAAAGCTCTATTTTTGTGGTTATAGTAATATCGTTGTACTATATTGCATATCTGCTTTGTGTGTATATGTTTTATGACATTTCAATTACACTATATAGTACATGAGGCTGATGTAGATATGTGTGTTATCGCAGTATTATTTATTGAAGAATATTGTACATAAAGCTGCTTTGTTGATGAACGTTTTATGACAACTTGACTGTACTATTTTGTACATTAAGTTGCTTGATGTTAAACGTTTTATAGCAGATGGTTGTACTGATTGATATGTTGTGAGCCTTGCATTGAAAGGTGTTAGCAGGACTTTCCTTTTTAAGACGTACTATTCCCTAACTATTGAAGGTCGCATTCTCGAAGACTGGTGTCATTTAGTAAGTTAACATAAACGAGGAATCACTCTAAAATTAAAAAGGTAATTGACTTTTGCTAAATGGACAGATTCGGTGAAAGAACAGAGATCCAACATTTGCATGACAAAGGTTTAGCACCTAAGGATATCTATACTGATGTGGTAGAAACACTATGGAAAGATGCCCCTTCATATGCTACAGTAAAAAGATGGGTGGCTGAATTTTAGCGCGGCAGACAGAGCCTTTATGATGGCCTCCGTCCTGGAATGCTTGCCACTGTTGATACCCAAGGAATGGTCAATGAAATCCATGATATTGTTATGACTGGCATACGAGTTACAAATACGTAAAAAACGAAGAAGTACCGAAGGGTAAACCATATCTCATAGTCCATGGAAGAAAAGGACAATATGTGAACCCCAATAAAATCAAGGTGAGACCAGGTGCCCTAGTGGAGTAAGCGTCCCCTGGTTGCATAAAACAGCCATCGCAAAAGTCCTGCAACAACCTTTCAACTGGAGGTCAAAGAAACCACAGAAACTAGTAATTCTACTTCGTATTTAGATATTATGTTGTCTTTCGACATTAATGGTCAATTGAACACCTCACTCTATGACAAACGTGACGATTTCAATTTCGTTATCACAAACTTTCCTTTCATAAGTAGCAACATTCCATCATCGCCCGCATACGGCGTATTCATATCTCAGTTAATACGTTATTCCAGAGCATGTTCAAATTACAATGACTTTGTTCTGAGGGCTAGGCGACTTTCAGTTAAGCTGCTCAACCAGGGTTATATATGTGCTAGACTAGCATCGTCACTGAGGAAGTTCTACGGTCGTTACGAGACTCTTATTACTCCATATGATATCTCGTTATCCAGACTTTTAAATGATATTCTGGACTGAGACCGATTCCGATCACTTTACACAGATTTGACACCTTCTATACTAGAAGGTTACCTACTTCGACTTCTCCATATATAGATACATATGGAATTCACACGATTTGACTCTTTCTACGGGGTATATGTGACGGGTGTTGCTAGCAAGCAGGAGATGCTAACTCTACCCGGGCACCTGATCTCACTCCATCACAGGGGTTCACATATGCTCTTCAAGTAGACATATTTTGTTATTTTCCATTTGTTTTTCATTTTCACTGATTTTGTATGTCCTATGGTTTCATGATTTTTGGACTTGTGGTTTGGATTTATCCATCATCTTTACATTTCAACAACTGTCCATGTGTCACTGCTGGTGGACAATTTGTTCCCGAGGACACTTGTCGGGCAGTCCTTTATATATATATGGATAATGTTAATAAGAAAACCATAGTGGCTGAGGCGTCGCCCACTATAAAAAGGCCTCAAACTGTAATGTGCAAGGACACGTTCATAGCAGTTAACTTAGGTGTCCCCAATATTATCTTAAATGACATTAGAAATCAAACATTTGTGGTAAGCACTAATAATGAACTCTGGTATCAACATGCGGATAGCTTCATAAACATCAAGCCCTGTAAGGTTAAACTAGTTGACGTAATTAAAGATTACAAATTCTCCCCTTATGATTGTGAAATATCTAAGTGCGGGACCAAAAATTGCAAAACTTGCAACATCTTAATTACAGACAATTCTTTTACGAGTAATTTAACCAAACATACCTTTCATACGCATAGTTTTGACCATTTGAATTGTAAGAATTCAAATATTGTGTACGGTATTGAGTGTTCACTCTGTGGGTTAATATATGTTGGAGAGACAAAGGGACAACTCCGTACAAGAGTATCAGGTCACAGGTCCAAAATAAATTGTGGTGGAAACCAATTACTCTATCGCCACTTCAACCAGCCTGACCACTCTATTCTCTCAATGAAAATTAGAATTATAGAAAAAATATATCACCCCACAAACAATGCCAATTTGAGCACTCCTTTTCGTCGGAAAAGAGAAGAATACTGGATAAGACGTCTCGGCACTGCTTCGCCCTATGGATGCAATGACAATATTAGTAGTATTGGTAATCTCACTAGTCCTGCGTGTCAATCAGTTAACGTACTCGGTTTATTCAACAAAAGCCAGAGGAGGCATCGAAGTCATGGTACACGCAAATAAAACAAACCTGAAATACATAATATTTCCTTTGATGCTCTTTTGCCATTTATAAATAAACCTTTGGGCCTTCATCACATTCGTACAAAACTTTATTCTATTTCACTCAGAAAATTACACGAGTTGTACGTATCGTCCAGACACCGTATATTCCCTGATATAAGCTCTGCAGAGTATAGACTAGATGGTATTATTATGGACATATCGACCGCTAGACTTTTTCGTCCCGTCAAGTCCGATATTTCTATGGAAAAATCTAATCGCCCTTTCATCAAAATTAAATTTGCAAATAAAGGCATTGATTATTTAAATTTCGGCCAAATTTTAAATCATAAGTCTGTTTTAGAGAAAATACCTCCATATTTCAAAAACAAAGATCCGCCATGTATTTCCTATAGCTACACGCCATCAGTTGCATCCAAAATTTATAATTACAAAGGGTTTCTACAGTGTCTTGATCTTAGCAACTCTGCATGCCATTCTCAACCGTGTGCATGTTCCTCGTCTAATTTCGTATATTCTCCTTGTGGCCATGTCATTACTGGTGATCTCGATATAGTTAAAAACACTAAATTAAGAGAACTTTTACTTAAAGGTCCAAAATACAGAGAACCCAGATCATTCACATGGAGCCAAAATTTTGAGAATATTATGAACTGCTGCGAGGAATATGCCACACGATGGGCAAAAAGAGAGGAAGTACAAGTCGACACTCTTTCGGAATGGATAAAATCTATTGCAGTACTGCTGAGATCAAAAATTAAAAAATTACAAGGTTCTGTAAACACCAGATTCGAATCTATTTTTAAAGATCCTGATGTTGTCAGAGAACTTACCTTCCTCCAAGAACATTATATCATTACACCAGCAGATAAAGCATCTAATAATTATACATTTACTTGTAAGAAATATTACTTTGACAGCCTAGTGAAAGAATTAGGATTAAATTCAGCTCCAGGAAATCCTACTTATACTCTCACGAACTTTTCGGTTTCGGAAGTACTCGAGAATCATAAATCTGTCCTCAATACGTTTGGTATTGACTCAAATAAATTGAATTTAGAACTTCCATATTTGTACTGTATTCCAAAAATGCACAAAACTCCGTACAAACAACGCTTTATCGCTGGTTCCTCGAAGTGTTCCACAAAATCTGTATCGATGCTACTCAAAAAAATATTATCAGAAATTAAATCTGGCCTTCATAGATATTGCGAAACAGTATATTCCAGAAGTGGAATTAATCAAATGTGGATCCTTAAAAATTCAAAAGAGTTGTTAGAACATCTAAAATCAAAAAGTTTTACTAAAATTCACTCCATCAAGTCTTTTGACTTTTCGACTCTGTACACAACGATCCCTCATCAGAAATTAAAAGACAGATTAGCGGAAATTATTCTAAATGCATTTACTAGTAAAAACGGAAGCCGCAAATTCAAATATATAGTAATAGGCCACGATAAAACTTACTTTGTTAGGGAAAATTCTGATTCCAAAAATAAATACACTGAAACAGCTGTCATTCAGATGTTGAACTTTCTTATCGATAACATTTTTGTGGTGTTTGGAGGTAAGGTTTTTCAACAAATTGTCGGCATTCCAATGGGCACTAACTGTGCTCCGCTTCTGGCTGACATATTCCTTTATTCATACGAAGCTGAGTTCATTCAGTCTTTGCTTTCGCAAGGAAATAAACAATTGGCTCTTGGCTTCAATTTTACTTACAGATATATAGATGACTTGCTTTCAATTAATAATCCTTCATTCGCTGATTACCTTAGCATCATCTATCCAAGTGAACTGGAGGTCAAAGAAACCACAGAAACTAGTAATTCTACTTCGTATTTAGATATTACGTTGTCTTTCGACATTAATGGTCAATTGAACGCCTCACTCTATGACAAACGTGACGATTTCAATTTCGCTATCACAAACTTTCCTTTCATAAGTAGCAACATTCCATCATCGCCCGCATACAGCGTATTCATATCTCAGTTAATACGTTATTCCAGAGCATGTTCAAATTACAATGACTTTGTTCTGAGGGCTAGGCGACTTTCAGTTAAGCTGCTCAACCAGGGTTATATATGTGCTAGACTAGCATCGTCACTGAGGAAGTTCTACGGTCGTTACGAGACTCTTATTACTCCATATGATATCTCGTTATCCAGACTTTTAAATGATATTCTGGACTGAGACCGATTCCGATCACTTTACACAGATTTGACACCTTCTATACTAGAAGGTTACCTACTTCGACTTCTCCATATATAGATACATATGGAATTCACACGATTTGACTCTTTCTACGGGGTATATGTGACGGGTGTTGCTAGCAAGCAGGAGATGCTCACTCTCCCCGGGCACCTGATCTCACTCCATCACAGGGGTTCACATATGCTCTTCAAGTAGACATATTTTGTTATTTTCCATTTGTTTTTCATTTTCACTGATTTTGTATGTCCTATGGTTTCATGATTTTTGGACTTGTGGTTTGGATTTATCCATCATCTTTACATTTCAACTCGAGGAGGTAAATACATAAATATACATCCACGAAGACACGAAGGAGACAAGAAAACGAAATGCTGCCTAACTGAAATTCCGTTGCCGGAATGATGATAAGCGTTTTATGGCAGCTTGATTGTATTATTTTGTACATTAAGCTGCTTTGTTGATGGGAGCTTGACTGTACTATTTTGTGCATTAAGCTGCTGTGTTGATAAACGTTATAATGATTAGGATGCTGTCTTTATAAAGATTACATGGCAGCTTGATTGTACTATTTTGTACATTAAGCTGCTTGGTTGATATATGACAACGTGCAACAACTTCGTCTAAAACGAAAGTATGTTTTTAAGTACGATTGATGTTAATGCTCATAATAGTCTCTTCTCAAATAATACCGTTGCGTGTTTCTGACTTTATTCTTTCTCATATTCATTTAACATTTCATGTATAATTGATAATACCGTTACCAATCAGTCTTGATTTAAACCCTTTGGCTCTTATTTGCCGCTGATGTTTTTGCTGCATGTGACACTTCATCCCCTATGGTCTCTTTAGTTCACGGTTTTCCTGATAAAATCATAATATCGGTCCTTTTGTCGTGGTGGCCTTTCGGATATATTGATTTTACTTTACGTGACATTGGATGAATATTGTCCCATTGGCTTTCCGAGTGGCTGGTATCTTTTAAACTACTTGCAATATCTATCGTTTTATAAATCACATGTATTTAAAACTTCAAATTGAATAAACATTCTCACGACAGAAGCTCTCCTCTGTTATAACTATTTGATTATCAAAATGCTCTTGTTATAAATATTCTTTTGTAGATTTTTAACACAAATCCCCATTCGTTAGAAACTATCTTGGAAATACTGTAGATGGAAACTAGCTATAGCAAGCAATATCTTGTGTGATTCATGCAGGTGGATCCAAATTATGTTAAAAGTTTCAAGATAATTTATAGATTTTGTATCATCAAGTATATACATATAACAGTATTCTATCTATCAAAATGTATTAGTTTATCTATTATACAAGAAACAAAAGTCAAACGCCATAGGCTGAGAAAATTCGAAGGAAGAACATATTTAATCAGACAGATTTAATCTAGATTCTCTCACATCTACCATTGATTACATAAATGACAGGTCGTTACTTAAGTAACACTCTCGTTTATATAGCCCTGTCATATCTTGGGCATTCGTCTCCCAGACTGGCTGAACTTGGGAATAGAAGTCTGTCTGGGCGGTATTCATATCTAGTCTGATATTAAGAAATGAAAAGGGTTGAATTTTAACGTTAAAAATTGAATGGGTCTGTTATTTAATGATCCCACCCATGCATGAAAAAGTGACCCTTACGTGAAAATGTGACCCTCTTTGAAAATTGACCCACAGTAGTGGGTCATATTTTAACGTTATAAATTACCCTTGTGTATATTGTTCCCTTGTACCGATGAAATGCAATTCATACTGTGTACTTCCTGTTTGCAAGCGCGTCACTTACAGAATGGCCTAAATTTGATGTTGGACAATGACATCATATGTAGAGTATTATGCAAATTTCGATTTCATTAGACATGTTGCCTATGAGAACTGATACTTCAAAGGGAATCATATTTCATTATTAATTAATGACTTCATATGAAAAACGTTTCAAACTCCTGTTTATAATATTGTGTGACTATTCGATAATAAGTAAAATGCACTCGAAAACTGTTGATCAGAAGACGGGTCAAATTTCATCACTAAAAAAACGACCCCATGTCAAGAAACTCTCCTTATTACAAGTATTTACCTAAGCACACTCTGTTTTCGTTGAATAAAATTTGATATTTTGCGTAGACAATGCTATAACAGAAATTAGGGGAGGGGTGAGGGGTTGCGGTTAATGACTCCATATGAAAAAAGCTTCGAGCCCCGGTTCATAAAATAGTGTGACAATTCAATTATTTGATAGTAAGTAAAGTTTAGCTGAAAACTGATCATTAGCAGGAAAGTCAAATTTCAACGACCCCAAGTCGACAAAAACTCTTTTATACAATACATGTACATTGTTTTTAGTCATGTACACTTTCAGTGGATTCATATTGTAACGTTAAGAAATGATCACTTTAATAGCCTATAAAATGTCTTTGTACAGAAAATACCCGGATCAATCATTACATGTAGATTAATTGCACACAAGTAATTCGTCCCTTAAATTTTGTTTCGTCATTTATAACACTTGATACAACTATGAACTTTTTACACGGTAAATATGCTGTGTTGATATATCCACATAAAAAAGTTTTTGATGAATTCTATAGAACCCCCCCCCCCCCCAATAACTGTTGATATCAAGCCGTCTAAGGAATTGTTTGACAATTCGGCCTCTGACAAGTGTTTGTCTTCGAGTCAAACTGATAATTTATTGCCCCCAATCTCAATCAGTAACTGGATAATATTCACAAGAAATTCACAACAAAACCAAATATTGACCCGGGAGAATCAAAAGTCAATATGTTTCAATATCTAGAGTATAGAGCCCGAGTGGTCCAGTAATTAAGGGTCTCTTCTTATGATCGAGAGGTCCAGGGATTGATTCCCGCCCAGGTCATACCAATTTCCTTTCTTTCGGATGAAACTGTAAAAACTGATGCCTCATGTCATGGTAGACATGGCGTGTAAAAGATCCCTCAGTGTTTCATAATAAGTCCGTTGCAAAGGTATAATTTTCTATGCAAATGCAGCAGACATCTTCGCTAGCCAAGGCTCTAATCAGATTCTCTTTTCTCCTAGCAGCCTTGAAAAGCAAAGATGTGCATCAGGCGGATGACATGATGACCAAATGCGTGCACTAATCCTGTAATGATGTTAAACAAGTATCAATCAATCTATATGTATCTGTATATATTCCATTTTCCACTTTCTAACGTAATATTTATGAATTTGTTTTTCATTAACACTTTGCATCTCCTTCATTCACATATTATCAAATTTTTGAAACATGGCACATGTCCATATGCATAATAATAATATTTTTAAAGATCGTTTGGAAACAGCACACGTTACCCAAACAGTTCGGTAACCGACTTAAAGTGCAACAGTGTCACCGTTCCCGATTTTTCTTTTTGGTGGGAGTAAATGTTTTAATCTAAATATGATCTGTCATTTTTAATTCCCAGTAAAGTTCGAACAAAACACTTTAAATTACCTGTAAAAGTATTTTCAAACTCGATCTTGTTTTGTAATTATAACCAAATTTATATTGACTGAATTGTACTTATTTTCTCGGGATTCATATTAAGCGGAGTTAGTGCTGTTCTTTGTGTTTTAATTATTGATTTCACTAACAAAATGTTTGTGAAGACGTTATGAAGGACAATCACAGATCACGCTAATTAATGAATACAAGTATACTAATACTGTGTATATCTAAAACCTTATGATCAACATTTTGAATGAAAATTAGGTTGCATACAAATACAGTAATAAATTGTTCAAAGATGGCATAAAATGTATCAAGGAATTTAAATCATAAAAGAATTTTGGACAGATGGACACCGGAACGAACAGCGTCGTTTAAATTACTATTCCAACTGAACTGTTTTTTAAACGGCGAGACTACTTTTCATTCTTGGTCTTTTCAGGACAAAATGATGCTGAAAATTAAACGATCAAACAATAAAGAAATAAATAAAATAGTAATATACGTATACCTGACGTCACGCCTTGACAATTTGTTATCCGCATCTTGTTGTGAAGGAAACGCTGCTACACTAAGACTCTAAGTGGTGCATGCCTTTCAAGACTCGTTTCGCCGTTTAAGGTAGTGACCAGTTGAATACAGGTATGTTTTGCAAGTGTATGAAATAATTACTTGCATTACTACCCAGTGATATAAAGTAAAAGAAACAGTATAGTTCTGATAGTCATACAGATACGTATGATCATCCTTCTTTAAACAAAAACATACATTCAGTAAAAAATGAGAGGGGCTGACCATAAGTCCTGACTCCCATATTTATCAGCCTCTCTTCTGTTCTGGATCTGCTGATCTCTTTGATGTGGATGCTTTTCACTTGATCCAGTGACCTATGAATAATGAGTTAAAGACAAAAACAAATGAAAAAAACAAAACAAAAACGTGAACGATATAGACTTTTTCCCAAAATATTCCCCATCCCGGGGAAACTCTACCTTGTAAACGGATTTTATCCCGAGAAAAAAGGGATACTAGTATTTAAGCAATGCAATTGGACTTTAAAATCAACACCACACCACAAATCTTTCTCCCTGTATATATTAACTTTTTTCTGTATGCACAATGTGCGTCAGTTGCGAAAGCCGATTTGCTCCGATATGCCATATGGATGGAGGAGCCAAAGGTTATATGGAAAGGGGAATGAGATTGAATGATGACAGACATCCCATATGTCTACCCCACTTCCATAAAAACGTGTATTTCAATGCTATACATAGAATTAAAAATCGTTGAAAAATGACCCCATGGGAAGTCAAAATTTTACGACGCGTCAATTTTCAACGACTTTTGGGCCAATATTAGCGTTGAAAACTGACCCACGGGCAAGTTTTTAACATTGAAAATTAACCCGCGGGTCAGTTTTCAACGGGGTCACTTTTTAATGTTACACCGACAGTAACACTTTAGTGGTTAGTCGCACTTTACTCGAACACTCTTGTTAGTAAATATGAAAAAAATCTTGCCCGGCCTAGGCATGATAAAAACAAATTTTGCTTATATTCAGCATGAACCCCCCCCCCCCCCCCCAAATGGAACTAGCCTTAGTACGATATAGGAAATCCAGAGCTGTATAACGGCATTGTGCTGAATACATTGAAGATCCATGTCACGAGATAAACATATACTAGATGTACTGTAAGCAAGAATGCCAAGAGATAGATATGTACTAGATGTATTGTGCGCAAGACAATAGGAATATCAATGTCAATAGATAGATATATACTAGATCTACTATCCGCAAAACAATAGGAACATCAATGCCAAGAGATCGATATATACTAGATATAATGTTCGCAAGATAATAGGAATGCCAATGTCAAGAGATAGATATATATTAGATCTACCGTCTTCAAGACAGTAGGAATATTGATGTCAAGAGATAGAAATATACATGTACTAGATCTACTATCCGCATGACAATAGGAATATCAATGTCAAGAGACAGATACATATACTAGATCAACAGTCCGCAACATAATAGAAATATTAATGTCAAGAGATAGATATGCACTGAATATACTGTCCACAAGACAGTAGGAACATCAATGTCAAGAGATAGATATATATTAGATCTACTGTTCGCAAGAAAAAAGAGGAGTTACTAGCTCAGTTATGTGGCAGAAGTCACGTAAGACAATTGGAATATCAATGTACAGGGAAAGAAACATTCTACATCAACTGTCCACAAGACAATATGAATATCCATATCGAAAGATAGATATATACTAAATCTACTCTCCGCCTGACAATAGGAATATCAATGTCAAGAGATACATCAATCTGATTAAAACCATATCTTTATTCGCTTCTCCATTTGTCCTAGTGCGGATAAAGATCTGGCGAAACCCGTAAGAGGTCATGTTATGGTGAACTCTGATGACGTTTCAGTCACCGAAACCGTTATGTCCCATAGCCAATCAATGGTTCGGCTAGGCACGTGATAGTGACGCAATATGTAACAAACACTGTTCAAAAACTACCTTGTTGGTCACGCACTCTGTGGGTGTTAATTTCATCCTAGGATTTTGTAGCCGATCCACTGATTGGCTGAAAATCAGAGTTCACCAGAACATGACCCATTACGGAGTTTCGCCAGATCTTTATCCGCACTAGGACAAATGGAGAAGCAGAATAAAGATATGGTTTTAATTAGATTGGAGATAAATATATACTAGATCTACTGTCCGCAAGACAATAGGAATATCAATGTCAAGAGATAGATATATACTAAATCTGCTGTTCGCAAGACATATATTAGATATAATGTCCGTAAGACAATTGGAATATCAATGTCCGGAGATAGGCACATGCTAGAACTACTGTCCACAAGACAATAAGAGTATCCATGTCAACTGATAGAAACATACCAGATCTACTGTTCGCAAGACAATTGGAATATCAATGTCAAGAGATATATATACACTAGTAGGGATATTAATTTCAAGAGATAAAAATATATTAGATTTGCTCTCCACAAGACAATAGGAATATCAATGTCAAGAGATAGATATATACCAAATCTCCTGTCCGTAAGACAGTTGGAATATCAGGGTCAAGAGAAAGATACATATATATACTAGATCTACTGTCCGCAAGACAATAGGAATATCAATGTCAAGAGATAGATATATACCAGATCTTCTGTCCGTAAGACAATAGGAATATCAATGTCTAGAGATAGATATATATTAGACCTACTGTCCCTAAGACAATAGAAATATCAATGTCAAGAAATAGATATATATTAGATCTACTATCCGTAAGACAATAGGGATATCAATGTCAAGAGATAGATATATATATTAGATCTACTGTCCGTAAGACAATAGGAATATCAATGTTAAGGGATAGATATATACCAGATCTACTGTGCGCAAGACAATAGGGATGTCAATGTCAAGACATATATATACTAGATCTACTGTCCGCAAGACAGTCGGGATACCAATGTCAAAAGATAAATGTATACCAGATCTTCTGTCCGTAATACAATAGGAATATCAATGTCAAGATATATATATACCTAAAATCCACAAGGAAGGCATTCCTGGCCGTCCCATTGTCAGCGCTATCGGCCACCCCACTGAGAAAATATCGCAGTTTTTAGACTACCACTTGCGTCCTCACGTTGTACAATTACCATCCTATCTCCAAGATACAACTGATAACATCAATAAAACACCCAGCACTAACTTACCCCCCGGTACCCTTCTTGTGACTATGGATGTCACCTCTCTATATACCAATACCCCTTGCGACGAAGGAATAGAGTCTTGTAGAATGGTATGGGATTCCAGGAAAACCAAAACGCCCTCCACTGAATCCCTGGTAAAGCTCCTGGAACATACACTCAAACTTAACAACTTTATGTTCAACAGAGAGCATTACCTGCAAGTCAGTGGTACATCCATGGGAACAAAGATGGCGCCCTCCTATGCTAACATTTTCCATGGGTGAGTTAGAAAAAAGACTCCTCAGCCAAGCTCCAACCAAACCCATGAGCTGGCTCCGTTTTATTGATGGTATTGAAATGAAATGGACAGCAGGTAGAGAAAAACTGGATGAATTTATTAATTTTGCCAACAACTTTCATCCGATATCTCAGAAACCACCAATGTCTTCCTGGACACCAGATCCACTCTGTGCAACAGAAACAGCAATTTTGACTTGTTCACCAAACCTACAGATGTACACCTCTACCTTAGACCGGACAGTTGTCATCCGCCCCATCTCTTCAAAGGTATTCCTAAAAGTTTGTCCACCAGATTACGACGAATATGCTCTACTGATGACTTGTACAAGACGAGGAGTTCAGAACTCAAACAGAGACTATGCCACAGAGGGTACAATAAGAACTCCGTTGACAAAGCTATCTCCAATGCCATGTCAACCAGTAGAGCAGATTTGCTGAAATACAAATTAAGGACACTGCCCCCAGAATACCTTTAGTCATCAACTCCACCCAGCTTTGCAAGGCCTATCTACAATCCTACGCAAGCACCTGTCTACCCTCCACAATTCCAAACGTATGGCAAAGGCCATCTCATCACCTCCTATGGTTGCCTACAGAAAGGCTAAAAGTATTAAAGATCATGTAGTCAGATCAAGGCTTGACAACCCACGACCAATTGGTTCGTTCAAAACATGCAATGACAAACGCTGCAAGCTGTGCCCCCACTCAGACACTACATCTACCTTCAAAAGTTCTGTAACCGGTAAGGAATACAAGATTTTGGATAAACTCTCCTGTAAATCCAAAAATGTGGTTTACCTTATGTAAAAAGGTATGTAAAAAAAGCTATGTTGGGGAAATAGAGGATGCTTTGAAGATGCCAGTGAACAATCATAGGTCGTCCATCAAAACCAAGAAAAATGCATCTGCCAGTAGCCAGGCATTTTAACATGGACAACCATTGTGGCCATTGACCATAGTGCGATGTGGACAGTAGATGACCGAGTGGCGAAAGAGGGCTTTTGGCAACATATGCTTCACACCATAGAACCAAGCGGTCTAAACAAAGTGTCAGATGTCCTTTTGATGAACAAGAAGTATTGACACCAGCATCCTGTATTATGAGATGATTATGAGAGCAGTTTGCGTCTGTTTGTTCCAAACACCGTATCTTTTGTGGAGATGCCCATTTTTGGGTAGGGTTTGGTACGGACAGACGATAGGAATCCGTGTCTTTATACTTGTCATGTAACTCGCCATCCAATATTACCACTTGTCTTGACAATAAATGTTTTTTTTTTCTTGGTACTTACTTATTTGATCACTTATTTGTTTTTCACTCCCATTTATTTTCTTTGTCCTTCTATCTATAACTTCTTATCACCTAGTCTTATTACCTCCAGTAGGTCAATGCAAATACATTTAGGGGGCGCCACTTGACCTATAAGGAAGCTATTAGCTTGTGTTTGGCTCATTTCCTATTAGATAGCGAATAGAGAAACACGCTCAATATGTAGCCAATTGAAGAAACCAGTTTTTATTAGACTAGTGCTTTGTATATATATTCTATCTTTCTTTTCGTCTTTTTATATTTAGGTAAGTGTTTGTATGTGTTTGTCCTGAAGAAGAAGCAGATTGCTTCGAAAATTTGTCAATTTTTTTTAATTGTTTAAGTATCGTTATCGCTTACCTGTGCTTTTATATTGACCCCTTTTTCTCGAGCGATTTGCATTAAACTTCATTGAGATTGATCCGATACTTATGAATAGTGAATGTTGTTACAATTTTCTTTTTTGTGCTTATATATATATATATATATATATATATATATATATATATATATATATATATATATATATATATATATATATATATATACTAGATCTACTTTCCGCAAGACAGTCGGAACATTAATGTCAAGAGACAGATATACATGTATACAAGATGTGAAGTTCGCAAGACAATAGGTATATAAATGTCAAGAGATAGATATATATTAGATCTACTGTCCGCAATGTCATGAGATATATATAAGCTAGATCTGCATTCCGCAAGACAATTGGAATATCAATGTCAAGAGATAGATAAATACTAGATCTACTGTCCGCATTAAATTTCATTGATATTTATTTCAGAATAAAGTTGAATATATTGAAATAAGTATTATATAATGGTCATTGACAAAGGGAATTATCAAGGTAAATCAAGAAGATCAAAGGTATGAACTATCTGAGTTATATGTCAGATCTATACGACTGAGTACTTCTAAAGTAAAAAGCGAAGAAGTACCGAAGGGTAGACCATATTTCATAGTCTATGGAATAAAAGGACAATATCATGTATAGTGTCATATTCAGACAAATGCGAACCCCAATTAAATCGAGGTGAGACCAGGAGCCCGGGAGGAGTAATCGTCCCCGGGTTGCATGCAACACCCGTCGCAAAAGTCCTGCAACAACCTTTCAAGTCGAAGAGGTAAATACATAAATAAACACGCATGAAAACACGAAGAAAACAAGAACACGAAGTCAAATTTTCCCATTAAAGGCAAGAAAGGCTGCCTGCCTGAAATTGCGGTGTCGGAAACGCAGGTGAACAAATGTCTGTATATATGTACGTATTATGCCAAATCAAGTATAGTCAAAAAGTTAAGATGGTTATTTTGTATGGTCAGGTTCAATAATATCGGTTAACATTCGGTGTGACCGGTCGGCAGGGGATGCTTACTCCTCCATGGCACCTGATCCCATCTTTGTTTTGACAGAGGTTCGTGATTGTTTATATTATATTTACATATGTATTGTCGTGTTTCTTCGATTTCGAGTTGTGGATTTCGGAACAATATCTTGGATTTGTACGTAATTCTTGAAAGAGGAATCTGAAATTGCAATAAATCCCTATATCGACCATAGAACTTCCTCAGTGACAATTTCAAACGTTCCTCAATATATTCGTGTGAGAGTAGTTTCGTGGCAAGAAGCCTCGCTCTTATGACGAAACGTTCGTATTTAGAGTATACCCTGGCATAGCGCTTAAGTTTTGAAATGAAGACGCCATATGCGGGAGAGAAAGCTATGTCATGTTGCTACTCGGAAAAGGAAAGTTGGTAATAATGAAATTGAAATCGTCACGTTTGTCATAGAGAGAGGTTACTAATGAACCATCGTCACTTATTGATAGAAGTGTATCGAGGTATGAAGCAGAAGATGTGCTCTCTGTTGTATCTTTTATCTCGAGTTCCTTTGGATATATGATTTTCAGGTGATCCTCAATTACAGGGTTGTTAATCGACAAAACATCATTGTTTCGTCTGTATGTCAGGGCATTTACGGCGGGTGTGACTAGTCAAACAGGAGACGTTCACTCCTCCCGGGCACCTGGTCTCACCTCTGAATTTCAGGGGTCCGTGACTGTCCACTGTGGTACATTGTTGTTAGTGCCATGGTCATTTGACACCAGTTATTTTCGTATTTTACATGAACGTCACACTTATTCCCTTTGCAGTCTGGAGCTCGTAAAAAAGTTGACTTTAGTGTTATTGTACCTTTTTTCCTGATGTTATGTGGCTGTTACACTTTCTACACAGTGTTTGTTCACGTTCATGTATATATACAGTGCTGAATTATTTTGTTTCGTTGGTATGTCAGGGCATTCACGGCGGATGTGGCTAGCCAAACAGGAGACGCTCACTCCTCCCCGGCACCTTGTCTCACCTCTGAATTTCAGGGGTCCGTGAATTCCACTGTGGTACATTTTTGTTAGTGCCATGGTCATGTGACACCAGTAATTTTCGTATTTTAAAGAGCAGACTGTATGAATTCTGCTTCGTAAGAGTACAAAAATATGTCGACCAGAAGAGGCGCGCAATTAGTATCCATCGGAATTCCAACAATCTGCTGGTACATTTTCCCACTAAATATCACAAAATATTATCTATAAGAAATTTTAACATTTGGATGATTTCTTTTTCTGTATATTTGCTGGAATCAGACTGTTCCTTTACAAAATATGTGTCGTTGTGGCCTAAAACGAGATACTTATACCTGTGAATTCCTTTTTCTTTTTCTTTTTTTTTTTTCTTTTTTTGTTAAAGAAGGAGTTTTGAATAATTGATGTTATTCTGTATTTGTTCATATCTATTAACTTTATTAAGAGAAACTTGATCTTTGATTCAAGGTTTCTGAGTATCTCTCAAACATTTCATTGACGACTTTCGTTAACGACTGAATTAAACCGTTACACTGAACCTCATCATAATTTCTGGGGCCTCAGTCATCGAATGGATTAAACTATTACACTAAATCACATCATAGTCTCTATGGCCTCAGTCATCGAATGGATTAAACTATTACACTAAATCACATCATAGTCTCTAATGGCCTCAGTCATCGAATGGATTAAACTATTACACTAAATCACATCATAGTCTCTATGGTCTCAGTCATCGAATGGATTAAACTATTACACTAAATCACATCATAGTCTCTATGGCCTCAGTCATCGAATGGATTAAACTATTACACTAAATCACATCATAGTCTCTATGGTCTCAGTCATTGAATGGATTAAACTATTACACTAAATCACATCATAGTCTCTAATGGCCTCAGTCATCGAATGGATTAAACTATTACACTGAATCTATCCATTGTCTCTGGGGCCTCAGTCATCGAATGGATTAAACTATTACACTAAATCACATCATAGTCTCTATGGTCTCAGTCATCGAATGGATTAAACTATTACACTGAATCACATCATAGTCTCTAATGGCCTCAGTCATCGAATGGATTAAACTATTACACTAAATCACATCATAGTCTCTATGGCCTCAGTCATCGAATGGATTAAACTATTACACTGAATCTATCCATTGTCTCTGGGGCCTCAGTCATCGAATGGACTAAACTATTACATTGAATCACATCATAGTCTCTATGGTCTCAGTCATCGAATGGATTAAACTATTACACTGAATCACATCATAGTCTCTAATGGCCTCAGTCATCGAATGGATTAAACTATTACACTGAATCACATCATAGTCTCTATGGCCTCAGTCATCGAATGGATTAAACTTACACTGAATCGATCCATTGTCTCTGGGGCCTCAGTCATCGAATGGATTAAACTATTACACTGAATCACATCATAGTCTCCAATGGCCTCAGTCATCGAATGGATTAAACTATTACACTGAATCACATCATAGTCTCTAATGGCCTCAGTCATCGAATGGACTAAACTATTACATTGAATCACATCATAGTCTCTATGGTCTCAGTCATCGAATGGATTAAACTATTACACTGAATCACATCATAGTCTCTAATGGCCTCAGTCATCGAATGGATTAAACTATTACACTGAATCTCATCATAGTCCCTTGGGCCTCGGTCATCGAATGGATTAATATGGAACGCCAAATTAACATACAAATAATTATACCTATCTTCAAATAATTGTACCTATCTTCAAATAAATTAGAGATATGTTTAATTCAATTATACCTATCTTCAAATGAATTAGAGATAGGTTTAATTCAATTACACCTATCTTAAATTCATTTGAAGATAGGTACAATTGATTTGAAGATAGGTACAAATGCAGTGAATTAAACCTCCATATTTCCCGCCATGATCAAATCTTTCCAAGGGAGAGTTCATTATTTTCAATAACTCAAAAACGAATTAACCTAGGTATAATTGAATTGTGTCTTCAAATCCTTTGTGGATATGTTTCAGTTATACCTATCTTCAAATCAATTGTACCTATCTTTAAATCAATTGTATCTATCTTCAAATGAATTATAGATAGGTATAACTCAATTGAACCTATCTTTAATTGAACTGAAGATAGGTGCTATTCCATTAAAGATAGGTGTAATTTTTTTGAATATAGGTTCAATTATTTAAAGAAAGGTATAATTATTTACACCTATCTTTAATTCATTTACACCTATCTTTAATTCAATTGTACCTATCTTCGATTCATTTGAAGATAGGTACAATTATTTGAAGACAGGTGCAATTATTTGAAGATAGGTACAATTATTTGAATATATGTTAATTTGGCGTTCCATAGATTAAACCATTACACTGAATCTCATTATAGTGTCTGGGACCTCTGAGTCATCGAATGGATGACTTGCTACTTCATATTGTAGGTTCAGGTTATTTCAAAAATTATGTTCAGATAGATGAAAATCACATGAAGTTATACAAATTTTTCCAATAGTTTTATTCCGTTAAATATTTTGACCTCTTGATAACATGTAGCGTGAAGTGCATCTTCACAACGTCAGTGTTTCAGATTACACTGCGCTTCACTACAACGTGTAATCTCAAACCTTGACGTTGTGAAGATGAAGTGACGTGTTGTATAAAATGTGTAAGTTTGTCACATAGCAACGGAAACATGCACTTATAGTTCAACGAAAAAGTATGAAAACATAAAATCTGGTCGTTAGGAATTACATTACCCCTTTAAGTCTTCCGGTTTCAACAACATGGTGAAGCCGACGTGGCCTAGTGGTATCACGCTGGACTCTTACTCGGGAGGTCGGGGTTCGATTCCCGCTCTGGTCATGCCGGTGCCCTGTCTTTCGGACGAGACAGTAAAAACCGAGGTCCCGTGTCGTGGTATGCATGGCACGTTAAAGATTCCTCACTACTTCGGGTGGGTCCGTTGCAAAGGTCAAAATGTGTATGCCCCGTATCAGGCAGATGCCGTCACCATATTCGTGAAATATTCGTGGTGTGACGTTAAACAAAAATAAATCCAACGAAATCAACAACATAGTGCTTGTCTGGGAAATATTAATGTTCTACCCTCTAGCTAGTAAATAATAAAACTGACGGAAGTTGCAATTGCCTAAAATGTCTCATTAGAGGATATGTCAACATTTTATAGGTCTGTAACAGTATTGAAGGCATGTCTGGTGTATGTAAAAATATAAAAATGGAAAGATGTATTCAATATTAATTCTTAAAATTACTAGCGAAGTGTTCTAAAATTGTTTTAAAATATTTGAGGTGCCTTTTCTCAATAATTCTCAACCGAGACATGGTAGTGAATATGAAGAACTTCTTTCGAAACATTTAAGTGACACTTTTATATCTCCGAGAGATTTTCTATTTGTCAAATTTCAGATAAAAGGATGTATATATGTACCAGTAATACTGCTCTAAGGCTGCATCGCATGTCTGAAGAAGGAAACCATTGTACGTTAAAGCTTTACAAAAGAAGAATATACAGCATGGTGTGATAACAAAGGGAGAATTTATAGCATGGTGTGATAACAAAGAGAGAATATGATATGGCGTGATAATAAAGGGATACACAATACCTAGCAGCATGTATCCATATACCGGCCCATATACCGGCATACATAACTGATGAGTGATATTTTCAGTGAAACACTACAAATGACTCGTAAAATTAATTCCAGGCAGTCTGTGTGGAGCAGATCTAGTTGATTATCAATTATAACAGTAGTCTTGAGAAAGTTGATTTGCATCAGCAGGACTAATTACAATATTCTTAACAAAACAATTATTAGAATCGTTCTGTTTATTTTAGGTTTTAAGCGAATACATATTTCTAGCATAACAAAAGCATAATACAACAACAAAGGCATAATACATGCATGAGGGAATATATAGACATAATTATAAGAACGAAATCGTTCAAGTTTTATTCCATTTATTTTATCTAGTTAACAATGTGGTGAACATAATATATTTACGCAATATAATGAAAGATTATTATATCCCTGTTCCCACGTTTAAACTTAACTTAAACTTAACAAAAGTACTAGACCTCAAGGACAAATGCAAACTCGTAGATCATGGAGAATTCTTTATTCAGATATTAAACAGCATATACGGTTTGACAAAAAACCTATAAAAGATTTAAGATTTTTTTTGAATAAATGAAGAATTAATGAATACCGTGTAAAATGCTCATATCAAGCCTGGGTATTGATCGGATCATTCCATGATTTATTTACATTTTCGATTTTCCAACTTTAACAAGGGGGACAAGATTTTGGAAATTTAATTTCTCTTTACCAAAAGATCCAAATACTGTCAAAATTATTCTTGAGGTCAAAATTCTATATCTATTATATTACATGTACCTTGTCATATTGATAATATATTTCATTTAAATTATAGTATATTCTGTTAAGCAAACACTTGTTTCAATAACTTTTCATACCACTAGAGGTTATACTGTTTCCTTAGGAAAAAATGACCCAGAAATTAAGATCTTCAAATTGTTGCCTTTTCTGAAAATCAGCCTAAGGAAAGTTTTAGTTTAAGGGACTTGATATAGAGAAGAGACATATCCAGACCACCGGAAAGCATGCGATCTATCCTTGATGATTGTTGGACATGAAGACTCCTTCGTAAAATTGTCGTCGTTGTGTTTGCCTTTTTACATATGGTGTCGATGTGGTGGTTCCATAACAAGTTTTTGGTAAGGCTGACCCCGAGGTATTTGGCTTTATTGGTATTGGTTAGCATCTTCCCATGGATGTAATATGTAGTTTCAAGATGCTTTCGTTTGGTAGCTATACGGATCACTTCCCATATCAGGTTTGAAGTGCATAAACCAGGCAGACTCCCCGCGCTTGAGATTGCCAATGCCATCCTGGAGTTGTTTTTCGTCGACTTCTGTAGTGATGGATCTGTAAAGAAAACAATTATCTGCAAGTAGTCTGGCTGTAGATTGGAGTTTGCTTGGCAAGTCGTTGATATATGCCAGGAATAGTAATGGACCATGGACTGTTCCCTGGAGTACTCCGCAAATTACAGGTGCAGTTGGTAGGAAATTGCCCTTTTACAGCACTCTTTGTGTTTGCATCGATAGGAAACTCCTTATCTATTCATGAATGCATCCTTTTACTTCATAGTATTGCAGCTTGACCAGTAGCTGATCGTGTGGTACCTTGTCGAATGCATTAGAGAAATATAACAGAATTGCATGGCATCGATCTGATCATGAGTGACGTTGTCAATGTCCATCGCAAGGTCCTGGATTGTTGTTGAGATTCACACGATCGCTTTTTCTTTATTCCATGCTAGTAGTCTCTTTTGATGTCGTGTTCGAAAAAGTTCATAACGTAGTGGTGGATGATGAATTCTACCACCTTGAAACAGAAATCAGTGAGATGGGTCAGTAGTTGGAGTGCAGACAAGAACAGACCGAAAGTGCAGAGCTATAGCCAAGCTGTGCAGCAAGCAGAAGATATACTTACCATTCGCGACATTATCGGAAATACCTGTGTAGTGCGCCGTGCTTGGATCCACTAAGTTTCAACAGTGGGAGTCAGCCAGAGGCAAAGATAAGCGCGATATGTTGCAAGAGGTAGCACGTAGAAGTGAGGAAGAGCAAAGAAAGGCAAAGACAGTCGAACTGGAGCAGCAAGGGACGTGGACAAGATTGAATGTTCCTGAAAGTAGGGTTACACAAGATTGTCAGTTATTTGGTACAAGGGGAACACTTGCACACATCCTGCCTGGTCGCAAGTTGGCACTGCAGCAAGGGCGATAAAGATGGATACATGATCAGGTGCTCCGTACCCTAGCGGACATTCTAGAGAGGGAGCGCAAGAAAGCAAAGCCAACCTCTAGAAACAAACCCAAATGTATCCAGTTTGTTAGAGCAGGGGAAACAGCACCCACGTCCCTTGAGAGCAACAGCTTGTTAGCCGTCTCAACATGGCAGATGAGGGTCGACCTCAGGCGTAGACTAGTATTCCCTGATGTGATCCAAACAACGCAGCGTCTGGACACCGTTCTGTGGTCTGCGAAAGATAAGAAAATCATCATCATTGAGCTTACAGTGCCATGGGGAGAAGACTGCGATGAGGCTTACGAAAGAGCTCGAAGTACTGGGAGCTGAAGGAGACATGTCAAAGTCGTGGCTGGAAGACCTGGTTATTTCCAGTTGAAGTGGGGTGCCGAGGATTTCCAGCCCGTTCTGTCTGGACCATGCTGAAAGCAATCGGGCTTCGTGGCAACACCTGAAGTAGAGCAGTCAGGTCACTAGGGGAGCAGACAGAGATAGCTTCATGCTGGATATGGCAACTTCGAGATGTCAGGGAGTGGAAGTCCCACGACACGCAGTTAGAGTGAACATCATACTCGCTGTGGGCCTGCCATCAGTAGAGTGTGTTGGTTTTGAAGGGCCGAAACATCCCATGACTGTTGGTAACCATCTGATGATGTCATGAGGCATCCAGCCCTTGTAATCCGTGGGAACCAGTCCACAAGCAGGCAACAAAGTATCCAGAGACATGGATGACAATTCCAGAAGTCAGATATTCAGTCTCACCAGTAAGAAGCAGAAATAACATCATCTGTAAGTACTCACCATTCATCAGTTTCTCGTATCGTTTTAATTAAAATAGGAAATGTGAAACCCTCACCGAATGTGATGAATCTGTTACGTCGTATAGGTTGAATCTGAAACTTGCGAATAGGTGACTCTCTAGCTGTTACCGGTACGCCGAGTTTGTTTTCATTAATGTGTGTGCTTTTTACCAAAAAAAAAAAAAAAAAAAAAAAAAAAAAAAAAAAAAACCAAACAAAAAGTTCAGTAAATTCCATATGTGTTTACAAATATCATCCAAAACAACATTTTTCATTCATAAATTTACTAATATGCATACAGAATAAAATCTTTAATGTCGTGTCTTTATTTCACCAATATATATCTGATTATGAATTTATGATGATGATGATGATGATGATGATGATAAAAATACTAATTTAATAATAATAACAATAATAATATTGATTGATAGTTTGCTTGAATGTCGGAATGAGTGAATGAATGAATGAATGAACAACACCAATAACACCAACAATTGTACTACAGAAACGTCACAAGTGTTTGAGTAAATAACGGGATTTGGGAGAAAAAGTACAGGTAATACTATATATAGATACAGGTGTTTTCCATACCGTAAGTAAGGACCAAAATATACATTCTTGCTTTTTATTAGAATCTTAGGTAATCAAAACTGTGTTCTATAATTATAAATCCTACGTAACTTATTACATTCTTAAAGAAAAAATGTATGCAGGTTGTGCGAAAACAAATGTTCCTGATTTTATTGTGACGATATCGGTTTTACAGTATAGTTTACATAAGTAGAGAGGTACAGTATTGTTTTCTTTCCACTGCTTTATTGTAGGCTACAGTTGTAGATATAAGGTGTATTTTTTAATCTATTATATAAATGTAATGATATGCGTAATAAGATCGTCACATACATGTTGATACGATGCCTATACCTGTCAAGTTTTTAAAAATTTGAAAATGAAAGTAAATCTATACGTACTGTAATGTTATGTACATGTAGTTTCGGCTGTTTACTCAGTACATGTTTTGTTTGTTACTTTTCTTTGAGAAGAGAGGATCATGTGGTCATATTGATGAACATACAGAATGATATAAATTTCCACTCAATCGTTTCATTTGGATGTAAGTGTGGGTTAGCCACAAGTAGTGGCCCTTTATGAATGATAGGGCCACAATTTCTTGCATTGCGTAAACTTGCAATTTAGATAAACGGAATGTCTGGCAAGATTCTACGTAATTTTGGATCAATGGAGCAAATATGTAAAATATATAAACATTAAGTAAACAATCCGCAATAATAACTTACCCCCAATCTGACTCGTCTGAAGGCTGCATGTATACACACGTTCCTGGGTGCAAGAAGTTTCGTAAGCCAAACAGTAGACATATAACATATAGACGTAAATTTCTTTAATTTCATATGGACATAATTAAGCTGCATTTTTCTTGATGAAGTGCCTAAAGTTAAAACTCAGTTGTTAACTTGCAGAAGGCGTAAGTTTCTCAAGGAACGTTTTAGTTAGGATACGAAATATTACTTGACAAGGTTTATGTATACATATACATTTGGGCCTATGTCCTTCAGTAAAATTAACCCTGTGTCTATAGGAGTAAGCGTCACCAGTTTTAGCGGCTAGTCACACTTGCTGTCTCATGTCACACACAGACTTGTCTTTCCTGTCTTAGTGAGGCAAGCAAGCTTGTCTGCACCAGCTTAAGAAAGCTGACTATGATAGACTAGTCCTTAAATTCCGAACTTTCCATGCTTTAGCAAAGCATCACAGCTTCTAAGTTTTGTGTAAAATTAAAAGTATAAAAAAATGTTTGGGCTTTGGGGTTTTTTAGCTCACCTGAGCCAAAGGCTCAAGTGAGCTATTGTGATCAATCACCGTCCGTCGTCCGTCGTCCGTCCGTCGTCCGTCGTCCGTCGTCCGTCGTTAACTTTTCACATTTTCGACTTCTTCCCCAGAACCACTGAACAGAATTTGATGAAACTTGATAAGCATGTAGTACTCATGGTCCCCTACAAGTGTTGTTGTTTTTCGTCCAGATTCATCAACAGGTGGCGCCACCACAGGCAAAAGTAGGTCAAAGAGGGTAATGTGAAGAAGTGTTGTTATTTTTGGTTCCGTTCCGAAATCAAATTTTTGACGTTTTTTTGACGTTTTTTTGTACTTGGTAGTTTTAATGCAGATAAGGGGTATTTTTTTCTTTTAGTAAAAAGAAATATTTTATGTTTTGGATTTTGGGCCTCTTGTTTTTGGGGGGGGGGGGTATTCAGCTTCAAATCTCTAATGTTTAATGTTATGTCTGGATTTAGGGATTGAAAACAAATTAGTTTTTATTATGAATTTCTGAAGAACAAAGTCAAATTTTAAATCCATAACACAAGAAGAAATATGATACCTTAAATTTGTCAAAGACAAATGCTCAATAGGAAACAGTGGCCATCAGAACATCTTACACTATCACATTCATTTGACAAAATATTAAATTTTCCATGATTACCAAAGGGCAAGGCTTTTTGAAAACAAATAAAATCATGGCTTTTTTTTTGGGCAGATTTCAACAATGACATGGCTGGTAACTTAGGAGTTATTCCTACACCAGGAACCTATAGTTTTGCCAGTTTTTCGGATGAGTTGGACCTTAATTCACCAAGTCGACATCCAAGATACTTCACTTTTTCCAGTAGACTACAGTCCTTTTCATCTGTATGGATAAAGCATCAGACCCCAGCTTCTATGGCAGAAGCAGGATTTTATTTTACAGGTTTGTATATCATACTATATGTCATCCATAATAAATCAGCTATATTCAATCAGTCATCTAAGGCTGAAACAATTATACATTGTATGTTTGTTTCAAATAACATGTCTTGAAAAAGATGGGTAAGTAGGTAGGATTTTTTTCTATTGAATAGCAGGAACTGGAAGGGATGAGTACTTTCATTACCCAACGTTTCAATCACTGAGTGAAATCAATATGATCAATTGAGAATTGCAGTATGGAGTATCACAACTACTTGAATCTGTCATGGTTTGCATTTAGTCACCTACCAAATCTGTTGTTCTCAATGTGGGCACATTTATGTGGGTAACTTACGTAGTGTTGTTCCGATTGTCATGATTATCGCCAACATCGGCGCTAAACCCTTCTAAAATCGATTAATCTATTACAATTTTCAAAATCGTTTATGATCAGAATTTTTAAAAGTCTTAAGATACGTTCAGAAGAGTTGCTGTTTTTGTATGAAACGGTTTAGAAAACGGATCTCCCTGTTTTACCCAAACTGTCGTTAAGTTTTGCAGAATTCTTATATGACCTATGCAAGTGTTTATCAAGCATTATTAATACATTGACTAGTTTTAGCCCCATTAAGGAAATTAGACAATTTATTAGATAAACCTTAGTGGATATGGCAGTAGCGTGTTTTAAGTTATTTCTACATCAAAGATTATTTTTCTTTGATCGACTTTTACACCTGTGTACTCCTGTATAAGCAATAAACACTACACCAATGATCTCCTATTTATACAAAATATACTTTAAAATGTTTAAATCTTTAACAGTTATTAAATTTAAAATTTCATTGTGTATTTACATATCTGCCATGTGTCCGTGCGGGGTAATGTTCTATCATCATACAGCTACGGTGATCAACTGCTAAGATGTGATCTCCCGCGATTAATACAAACCACTGTTGCAGTACAGTGCACAAGCTGTCTAAATCAACAAAATAAAACATGCATTCATTGACTGAATTATTAAAGCCACGTACAAAAGGATTGAGGACACATTTAGGAGACTTGCCACTTTTGAAAATCATGCGTCCCAACTTTGTCTAGAATCCCTGTAATTTGATATTGCATTAGGTTACCATAAGAACAATCTTATTAAATTAAGTAAATCAAATTAAGTAAATCACTGTAAAACTAAGGAGTATCTCCCTCATGCATAGCTCTGTCCTTAGATAGATTCTTTGGTTCACTTTTTGGTCATTTTGGCTTCAACAGTGCTCTTCAAATATTTATATGTTTTGAGAATTCCAATCATTCTGCCACGAGCATCACTGAAGAGACATAACTTGTCGAAATGCGCATATGGTGCACAAAATTAAAAGGTATATATAATCTATATTTATTATAACCACTAAGCCGGTGTCACTGCTGGTGGACTGATAGTCCCCGAGGGCATCATAAGTCTAGTTTTCAGTGCTTTTGTACTGACTTGAAATATATACTTCAAATTTTCAGTCATCAAATTAAGTAAATCATTCTAAAAGTAAGGAGTATCTCCCTCATGCATAGCTCTGTCCTTAGATGGAGTCTTTGGTTCACTTTTCGGTCATTTTGGCTTCAACAGTGCTCTTCAAATATTTATATATTTTGAGAATTCCAATCATTTGGCCACAAGCATCACTGAAGAGACATAACTTGCATATGGTGCACAAAATTAAAAGGTATATATGATCTATATTTATTATTGAATTATCTATGAATAAAAAGGAGGTAAAGTGTCTCACCTTTCGTACAGGGATTCACTTCTGTTTAAAATCATGCTTTTAGTTCAATTGAACACAAAGTAATTTAGAGAGTATCAAATCTTTTCTCATGAACTGCTTTCTAAAATTATTTAAAAGAGAGATACAGTACACTAGTAATTCAGATAATTACACTTACTGAACTTTGTAAACAGGTGTCAATAAGCACTTTACAGTAGAATACAAAGTAATTGATTACAACCGAAAAGTATTTCCGATTAATCGATTATTGTTTTTCCAACGATTCCCGACTCTAAACTTACGTCATAATTATATGATGTCATAGTTGCAATACTCCGTATTGCAACTTCAAAAGTTTAGAATTCATGCTTAGGTTATACATACCTATTTATTGCTTTCAGCAAAGAGTGATTCTCCATGAGCACTTAAACTTTCCCTATGTACAGTAACTTGATAGTCTTTATGATAAAGATACCACTCAAGATACTGGATTCTACTGTAAAGCAAGTACATCAATGTTCAAATATAAACAAAGGATTTAGCAGTTCAAGAATTTATTGTTTTCCATAGGGTCTTGCTACAAATGGCTTTTTCCCTGCCCCATGCAAATATTACATATATGTAAAAAGTTCTATATTTCTTTTCAAGTTCAGTAATATAACAGCACATAAGTGGGCTTAGAGGTCCCATGGACCTAATGATGTTCTATAAAAAGAAATACCCTTAAGGAGATATGTGAAGGTTTCACAGCAAATCTATGAAGGAAAGCATGGTCAGACCAGCTACCTCTCAAATATGACACCCTCTGACTACATCCACATGAGATTGGCTAAATCTCCACCCACACCCAACTCCTTTCCCCAGTCTCCACCCACAGTCCCACTCTTTTCCCCCAATCTCCACCCACACCCCAACTCCTTTCCACAATCTACAACCCAACTCCTGTCCCCAATCTCCACCCACATCCCAACTCCTTTCCTGCATCTTCAACCACATTCCAACTCCTTCCCCCAATCTCCACCCACACCCCAACTCTTTTCTCCAATCTCCAACCACATTTCAACTCCTTCCCCCAATCTCACCCACACCCCAACTCTTTTCCCCAATCTCCAACCACACCCCAACTCCTTCCCCCAATCTTCATTCACATCCCAACTCCTTTCCCGCATCTCTAACCACATTCCAACCCCTTCCCCTAATCTTCACCCACAACCCAACTCCTTTCACCAATCTCCACCCACAACCCAACTCCTTCCTCCAGTCTCCACCCAATCTCTACCCCAATTCTTTCTTTCCTCCAATCTCCACCCACACCCCAACTCCTTCTCCCAATCTCTACCCACATCTAAACTCCGATCCCTTAGTCTCTTACATACATGTATATGAAGGAATACATTTTTAAAATGAAAAGTAAACATATGTCCTTCAGTTGGTGAAGAGTACAGTATTTACATTCAATTTCTAGTGATGATTACACTCAGGTGCAGATATCATACAGAGATAATGGAGGCTGATGATTCCTGGCCTTTGTATTGTTATAAAATTTCTCTTTTTTTTTTTTATTTTCTTATCTGAATGAAAGTCAAAGATGGGGTCTTCGTGAGAGATAAGACAACAATGCATCTCATATAAAACTTTATCTTTTTGTGTATTAGATTGCTTTTGCCATCCCTTCCTCTCACTCTCCAAAATTATTTTTATTTATCCCACCTGAATCCACCATGAAAACAGACCAAAGTCCTTTGTTTATTCTTAGTAGACTGAAATCTTTTGTTTTTTCAGCAAGTTTTTTCATTCATTTTAAAAACCTGCTGTAGTATAAATAATTATCAGCATACTAAACTAGACCTATAGACAATTAAAGATTCTTATAACATGTGTGTGTCATAGTCATTCATTATCATTATCTTGGAATCTTACCATCTTGTCCTATCTTGGAATCTTATCATCTTGTCCATGTTTGCTTTAGCAACAGAAAAGAGAATTACTCTGTCAAAAACTCTTTCTTTTAAAGCAGTGTGATAAAGCAATATGATAAAGTGTGTATAAAATAAGTGCTGCTGAACTGTCGCTTGGTTGATTCACATTACATATTATTTACTTTTTTAATATATCAAAAATTACTGTTGTATAATATGTAACATTAACAATTTGTTTCTATGTTAATCATCACGTCATTTTTATGAGGAAAAAAGCCATAATTAGAGTCTTGAATCCTAGTCAGCAATAAAATACTAATGCAAAATATACCATTCTATAGTATAATTGCATGTACAAAAGAAGTATAGAACATAAGTCTTACTAATACATAGTGATATGTAAAACACTACATGTATCAGATAAAGCAGATTGAGTAATTATGTGATACAAAATAAACACAAATGCTCAGTATGAACGAAAAACATTTCATAAAATAAATCTTGCAATTTTGGAATTAATTTATACTTATCACAAAAACAAATAACCATCTTCCCAATGATGGTGAATGCACTAACAATAAATTCCTCTTAGACTTACTTGGTTATATTCTTGTCATCTTACACTTGTTGGCATATCTGACTACCTGTCTGTTATCTGCCCTGTGGCTCTCTATATTTCTCCATCACACCTGTGTTTTAACTATCAAACGGAGATGACACTGAAATTAATATGTCACCTGCAAAGCATAGTGACACCATCTTTTCAAGAGATACATATTTCCTGAACGCCATGTTTTTGGTACAGGTATATGATATATTTAAGAATTAGCTAGGCAAGATTGACACTAAAGATAATGCATGTCAATGATGACATTAATCTGGCTAATAATATTATCATAATAAGGACAATCCACTTTTGATAACTCAAACTCAACTTTGCCTATGTAAAACAGTTCTTGTTAAAGTAGGTTCAAAGTAAGAATATACATTCATATATGGAAAATAGAATACGGATTGTTAAAACACTTGGAGCCAATGAGAAATTTGAGTCATCGGTATTCAAGAAAGATGGAGTTGACTGTAATCTGAATCTATTCAGAATTGTAAAGAAAAATGACTTGATTCATCAGAGGATGTAATAGGAGTATTTATTTGACGTTTTTGAGGTATTACATTAACAGGTATCAGAAATGTTAAAATAGATAAGATAAAATATCCCTGTACATATTGAAATTTGTCACCTTAAATAGTTAAGGAAATCACCATAGACCATGTTGATTGAAAGTTTAACTTATATGTTAACATTATCCGTAATAAAGAAGTTTTTATTACGTGTGATTTCTTTCTTTCCAGAGAGATCTGATTGTGTTCAGTGTTTTCATTGTGGTATGTGCCTAGGCAACTGGGACCCATATGATGATCCATGGATTGAACATGCAAGATGGGCTCCAGATTGTGAATATGTCATCGCAATAAAGGGTTCTGAATTTACTCAAGATGTGCAGGATGCCATTATTGATGAAGATGTTAGTAGCTGATTTTCGCCTTTTTTTTCCCTTATACTTCTTAATAGGGGATTAGTGGCTGAACATAAGAAGTTTAGCTTGGCACCATGTCTTTTGTTTACACATCATTGACTCCTTGGTCATGTTTTACAAATAAAACAGAATCTGTTGCTGGGATATAAAGATGGGTTTGGCATGTTCATGACAACTAATTGGTCATTGCTAAGGTATTTTTTTTTTTGCAGGTCAGAATGCCTTAAATGAGTAGCAGTGCAGTAATAATTGGGAAATCCTTGAAAAAGGCATAATAAATGATAATTTCAGTGATTAATAAGACTTTAATTATTTAAAACCTCATATAATATTACAACATTTCGTTATAATATACAATACATTATAGAAAGAGATTGATGGTTCACCAGCTGAGTCTGAGAGTGCAGATACAGCCAGTTTGTTAAAATTTACATTACATTATAGATAGAGATTGATGGCACACCAGCTGAGTCTGAGAGTGCAGAAACAGCCATTTCTCATGCTACAGGTATGAAATTTGTTAGTAATTTAGAAAAAAATTAGTTTACTTTCTTAATGTTATATTGTATTTAAATATTAAAAACTTCAGACTCCCTAGAGACTGTTGCTATTGATGTGCATATGAGAACTTAAACCACTCTTAAATGTGTGTTAATAATATTTTGGTTTCTTCAATACTTTCTAATTTTAATCGGCAATTTACTAAAATGTTGTGCATTGTATGGAACCTTTATCCATTGATACTGAGAACAACTGAGTACTGGTATATGGTTGCCTCAGTCTGGGAGGATTATGATAGGGATTTTATGCTCCCTAAAAATTTAGTTGCTGTTATTTCTGCGTCATGTCCATCCGTCCGAGCTCATATCTCCTATTCCTTTCATCAGAATTTGATCACTTTTCACCAAAATGTTATTTAGGTGAAGAGCTTTTGGACAAAGTCACTCAAGGTCATTTCTGAAAGGTCAAGGTCACTTATTTACTATGACGTAAAATACCATGAAGTACTTATATTCCATACATCTTCTATCAGAATTTGATCATTCTTCACCAAAATCTTATTTAGGTCAAGGGCTTTTGGACAAAGATCACTCAAGGTCATTTCTGAAAGGTCAAGGTCACTTATTCACTATGACTTAAAATACCATGAAGTACTTATATCTCCTATACCTTTCATCAGAGTTTGATCATACTTCACCAAAATGTAATTTAGGTAAAGGGCTTTTGGACGAAGGTCACTCAAGGTCATTTTTGAAAGGTCAAGGTCACTTATTAACTAGGACTTAAAATACCATGAAATACTTTCATCTCCTACACCTTTAATTAGAATTTTATCATATTTCACCAAAATGTTATTTAGGTGAAAGGCTTTTGGACAAAGGTCACTCAAAGTCAGTTTTGAAAGGTCAAGGTCACTCATTAACAAGCATTATAGTACCATGAGATATTTATATCTCCTACATCTTTAATCAGAATTTGGTGATACTTTATCCAAATGTTTTACAGGATCAATGTGAAATTAAGACATAGATCATTTGTGATCATTTATGAAAGGTCAAGGCCTCTCAGAAAATAGAACTTCAGGCATCAAAATAGAACTAAATTATTAAAAAAGAGAATGTTTAAGAAAAATATTTGCTGATATGGAACTAATCAGAATATTGCTGTTCTTGGCATACAGCACAGCAGCTACATGGATATCCTATGCCTACCATTAATCAAGGTCATTTGTTAACTAGAACTTAAAATATCATGCAGTACTTCAAGGCCACTCAGAAAATAGTACTTTAGGTATATTGTTGTTCTTGACATATACCATAGCAGCTACATTTATATATTATGCCCCTGCCATTAATCAAGGTCACTTGTTAAGTCATCCATCAGTTTTACTAATTTTTTTATATGAATTGAGTTATCAATTTCCTGCATTGTAAGTATAACTGCATCCATCAGTTTTACTGATACTTTTGTTCTTTACTAATAGAAGCTTATATGAGTATATTTGTCTAGAGGTATCTAGGAATACCTGAGATATTACATTGCCCTTGTTTGAAGTGAGTAATATCTTTGGGATTTGTAGGGATGGAGAAATAGGTAGGTTGTTTCACATCAGTGGATGCTGCCATTTTGTTATCTTTTAAGGATATGGTACAGGGTGTCATTGCCCTTGTACTGCATCCTTGAGTAAAAATTGAAAATCACACAAAACAGCTACCGCTAATTCATTCCCTAAGTCACATTCATCTGGTTCTTATAAGAATCAGTCTATAATAGAAAGATAAAACTTCACCAAATCAGGTTTTACGTATACCAAGAAATGCAAAATGACTTGAATGTATCTTGCAAATGCACACTTTAACTTCAAGTGACACTCCAGTGTACAACTACATGCATAATATTTCCAGATTTCTTTATGTATGCATGTATACTTGATTGTTCTCACAGTTTATTGTTCTTTGTTCCCTTTACCCAAAAACATGAATTACACATGTATGCAATTATGCAGTTAAACATGGGTAAACAACAGAGAACAACTGAGTGTAATGCAGTAAAGATATTTGTACTTAAACAAAAATGATTTTGATTTTCTTGTAAATTAAATATTCCTACCATCTTTAATGTAAGTACATGTGTTAGTCACTGTAAAGTTTACCCTGGCAGTATGTAAAATTTATTAAAAACTTTTTTCTATATTACAAAGTAGAAAAAAAAATGGTATAGATATACAGATCACCAGAAAAACAAGAGCAATGATATGTAAGCCCTAAAAAGTTGTCCATTTCATTCCATTTGAGGGGAAGATTTAAAAATTTATAGATTTGTAAATGGCAATACGTATCAAAACCACTTCTATGAGAGCTGATTGATATGTTGTGAGCCTCGTATTGAAGGGGGTATGCAGGGATTTCTTTTTAAGTCCTACTATTCTCTGACTATATAGGGCCGTGTACCTAAGGACTGGTCTCATTTGGTCAGTTTATATCTACAAAGTAGCACTCTGAAATAAACAAGGCATGTGGCTTTTGCAAAATTGACAAAATTGGTGAAGAAGCAGTGGTTTAATATTTGCATAAAGAAGGTTTAACACCTGAGGATATTCATAATGATATGATAGCAACACTAGGGAATGCTGTAGTGAAAAGGTGGATGGCGAAATTTAAGGGTGGCAGTCAGGGCCTTGAGGATGACCCCCTCCTGGAAAGGCTGTCACTGTTGCAATCCCAGAAATGGTCAGTAAAGTCCATGATATTGTTATGACTGACAGACAAGTTACAAAATGACATATAGCCAGTGCAGTTGGCACTTCACAGGAAAGAGTATTTTCCATGCTGACAGAGAATCTTTCAATGAGAAAGCTTTCGGCCCATTGGGTACCAAGACTTCTGACAGTTGATCAGAGGCACACCAGGCGCACATTTTCACATGCTAACTATAACAGTTTTGAGGAAGATCCTGCCAACTTTCTTTAGAGATTTGTCATTATGGATGAAACATGGGTCCATCATTTTACCCCAGAGGTCAAACAACAATCAAAACAATGGAAGCACCCTGACTTACCCCGCCACAGAATGCAAAGACTGTTTCATTGGCTGGGAAGGTTATGGCCTCTGTTTTCTGGGATGCAGATGGTGTTCTGCTGAAAGATTATCTGCAAAAGGGACAAACGATCAATGGCACATACTATGCTTCACTTCTGGCACAGTTACAGGAAAATATTAAACTTTAGCACCACAGAAAGCTCACTAAAATTGTGTTGTTCCATCAGGACAATGCTTCTGTTCACAAGTCTGTCATTGCCATGGCTGCCATTCACGATTGTAGCTTTAAATTGATTGAGCATCTGCCTTATTCACCTGATCTCGCTCCATTAGACTTTCGTCTAATTTCAAACTGAAAACAGCTATTTCCAGCACCCACTTTCAGTCAGATGATGACATCATTCATGCAGTGAATCACTTTCTGAACAGCCGAGAAAGAAGTTCTTTAAATGTGGCATTGCAGTCCTTAAACACTCACTTGCAAAACTGTATAGATACTGAAGGGGATTATGTTTAAAAATAATGCAATATGTCTGATAAAGTTAAAATCCTTCAATAGGAGGCTCACAACATATCAATCAGCCCTTGTATTTATGTGCGAATATGCTTAAGCATATACAGATATGTAAATGGGAAAGGGGACAAGGTGCATTACATTTCTTAGATTAAAAACATAATTTATGTGAATTTACAGTTTTTGACTACACTCAGCCTTTGTAAGACATGTAATTATGTAGTGTTTATCCTGTGTTTATAGTATACTGAATCTGGTCATGCAATATAATACATAATGGGAATCTTGAAACCTGGGTTAGATATATGCTTAATTTATCTCCCTTACGTACTCAGATGTACTAAGGTGTTTCCCCTGATAATGTTACTTGTATATATACATTGTAAAAGAAAACGATTCAAAATTGTAAAATTGCCACACATTGAAATTAGTCTATTTGAGGATAAAACACTATAAAGTTAACATTCTATGTCAAATCCTCAATTTCACTTGACATCATAATGAAAATTGACTTGTCATTTTGATGAAATTGACATTTTTTTATTGTTCCCAGATAGATAGATTGGATTCATGCTGTTTTTGTCCTGTCTGTCTGTCTGTCTGCTTGTTTGTCTGTTGTCAACTTTAACCTTGGCCATAACTTTTGACCTGTTAGGGATAGAGACTTCATATTTGACATGTATATCTAACTAATGAAGCCATTTCAAATGACACCAAGATTGATGACCTTTTGTCCTGTTTATCTGTCTGTCTGTCACCTTAGCCATAACATTTGAACCGTCACTGATAGAGACTTCATATTTGACATGCATACTGAATTAAGGAAGCCATTCCAGATGAGATCAAGGTCGATGACCTTTTGACCTTGACAATGACGTTCAAGCTAAAAATACCTTTTTGGGCGCCGGGGACATTAGTGTTTCACAAACACAGCTTGTTTTTTCTCATGATTATGAGATATTAGCTCTGGACTACTTCGTGTGATCAAACAAGTAAATAACAGATGTTGAAAATGATATTGCTAGGAAACAATCAGAAATGTGTAATTGCTGAATATATGTTATGAATATATTGTATTAGGAATAAAATTTATATATGTAAAAAAAACATGATCATAATTTTATAGGATTAAGTTCTGTAGCAGTAAGAACTCCCTATCAAGATGAAAGATACTCGGAGGATGCACTAAAAGAGAACCCACTCCTGACTGCTGCAGCACAGAGTGTACTAGAAATGGGATACCTACCCAAGACTGTGAAGATAGCTGTAGACTTAGTCCTCCAAAGATTAGGTAAAGTTCTGGAAATTATCTAAAAGAATATTTGAATAGAATTATTATAACAAAGGTCACAACCAGATCCACAACTCTATGTAATGACTGAAAAAAAAATCTCTAACAGGTAGTGATGAACCAGTTGTCACTGATAATCAATTACAGATTGCTTAAAGTCTTTTGGTTCGGATTATCGATTCCAATTCTTTATAATCGATTGTTGCTGAGAGGAAAATAACAAAAAAAAAGTCATTCAGAACAAACTAAATTGTGCGCAAATTGTTTCGAATATTATTCCGTACGAATGTATAATAATAAAAAGATGGCAGCTAGAGCCAATGGCACCGCCAAATCGGCCAAATCAAAATCAGATCTGCTATGTGATCTATATGACTACCCTGGTGGCAGGACAAAGTTAAAAGTATAGCAGTTTTTTTAGTTTCAAAAAGATCAAAGAGGGCCCACCAACAAGGGACAATCTCTATGTCGCAAGCAGTTTGTTAATATTCTAATCCTATAACATACAACTCATAGGCCCACCGTTTTACTTTTGCTGATATTTATAGTGTGGGCGTTGGGTTCTATACCGATTGGTCAATTTCCTTTAGCAAAACTTCCTTTGATTTCCTGCTGCGTTTTTCATCTTCCACTCTTTACTTTATTTGGTATTGGGTACAGTATTTTTTCTTTTGTCTAATTTTTAGCTCACCTGAGCCTTTGGCTCTCCTCCAGAACCAGTTCATAAATGGGGAAACTAATTGCATTTCAACAATCTATAAAGATGGGTTATTAAAAATTGTGTTCAGGGTTAACATCCATCAAATAGAAATATACGCTTTTTAGCTCACCTGAGCCAAAGGCTCAAGTGAGCTATAGTCATAGTGCACTGTACGTTGTCCGTCCGTCGTTAACTTTTTCACATTTTCGACTTCTTCTCTGGAACTACTTTGCAGATTTGGATCAAACTTTGTATAAATGATACTCAAGGTTCCCTACTAAAATTTTGTTTGGGATCCAGATTCCCTCAGGGGTGGATCCAGGGTGGGGCCAAAAGTGCCCAAAATGGTACCCCTCTTCAAATATCTTCTTCTCCAGAACCAGTACATAGATGGGGAAACTAATTGCATTTCAACAATCTATAAAGATGGGTTATCAAAAATTGTGTTCTGGGTTAAGATCCGTCAAATAGAAATTTACGCTTTTATGACGTGTTTTTGGACTTAGTCATTTCAATGCAGAAATGTGTCATGTTTTTCAGTTAATTGATATTGATGATTTCTTAATGACTGTTTTGATTATAATTGTGGTAAGGAATGTTATTGTGAAAGAATTTTGTCATTATCTCAATTTTTGAATTTTTTATGAATTTTTTAAGACTTCCCAAAAAAAAGTGGGGGGGGGGGGGGGGGTTGGTTGGCCATTTTTCACATTTTCAACTTTTTCTACAAAACCACATGAAAGATTTTAATGAAACATGGAATACATGAAGTACTAAAGGTCCTCTATCAATTTGTTAAATTTCATCCAAATTGGTTAACAGATAATGCCACCATGTCTAAAACGTAGGTCTCACAATGGCACATAAACCACTTGGTAATTGAAATATGGAGAGTAGCGGTTCAAACCCAGCTGTGGTCAAAAAATTTTTTTTCATTTCTTTACACATCTAAATAATCTTTTAGATGTTTCTCAACGCTCAACATATGAAGTTAGGCAATTTTAAGTTTAAGACTTCCAAAAAAAAGGGGGGGTGGGGTTTGGCCATTTTTCACATTTTCAACTTTTTCTACAAAACTGTTTGAAGGATTTTAATAAATCTTGGTAGGAATAAGTCACTTATGATCCTCTTCAAATTCTGTTGTTTTCGTCCAGACCTCTTTACAGGTGGCGCCACCATAGTCAAAAGTAGGTCACAATATAGTTCCCTCCTTTAACAATATTCTTTTTCATACGGGTTGTATACAGAGACAAACAGAATGCATAGAAATGATCTAGAGGGATGAGTGAAGACATATTGTCATTTTGGTTCCCTTCCAAAATCAAATTTTAGAATTTTTTTTCGACATTTCTTTGGACTTGGTGATTTCAATGCAGAAAAGTGTCATTTTTCCTAGTTAATTGATAATGATGATTTCTTATGGACTATTGTGATCATAATTATGGTAAGGAATGTTACTTTGAAAGAATTTTGTCAATATCTCAATTTTTGGATTTTTTTATGAATTTTTTAAGACTTCCAAATGAGGGTGTATAGGAACAATTCAATCACAGTTTTCACTTCTGCTGTTATACCACATGAAAAAGTTTAATGAAACATGGATAACATGAAGTACTAAAGGTCCTCTATCAATTTGGTAAATTTCATCCAAATTAGTTAACAGGTAATGCCACCATGTTTAAAAAGTAGGTCTCACAATGGTACATATACCACTTGGTAATTGAAATATGGAGAGTAGCGGTTCAAATCCAGCTGTGGTCAGAAATTTTTTTTTCATTTCTTTACACATCTAAATAATTTTTTACATGTTTCTCAACACTCAACATATGAAATAAGGCAATTTTAAGTTAGATCTGGACAATATTTGAAACAATTGTTGTTCATGACCCAGACTTGAAATCAGTCAACAAAAGGCCCCACCTAAAGAAAATGACTAACTTGTTGCTCTGAATGACATCTTGCAGAGACAAAGGAAATGCTTAATATCAAAATCACCTGAATGGATGTGCAAAAAAGTTTTTTATTCTAGTCTGAAATAAAATTTGACATATTTTCAACATTGGTGTTGACTTAGTCACAGTAATGCAAAAATAAATGAATTCTTCCTTCATGCATGACAGATCATCTAGGTACTCAGGTGAGCGATATAGGCCCACTTGGGCCTCTTGTTGAAATAGAATCCGTAATACACCCACAACCACTAAATTTGAACCAGTGGAGTACTAAATTTAACAAATGTAGAGAACAAGAACTTTATTTACAAGGTATGTTAATTTTTTGTACTATGTTCATAGATAAATGACATTTTGAGGTGTAAAACATAGATGAAATTCCGAAGCATTAATCTGGCAGAATTCTGCTATGGAAAATTGACAAATGAAACAGAACCCTGCATTTACATCGATGTCAAAATTAATAAAACAGTAAATGCAAGGGTTCTGTGTTATGGAACTAGTTAATATTCATGAACAAGAACATGTGATTTTGACTTGTTATTAGAATGAAATAATGCATTTTTTTCTTTACAACAGTTCTATCAACTTCTATGTCCTTGTAGTTTCCTGTTAAAAGTTGAAAGCACAGTCAAGAGCTTGTATTGAGTTTGTACTGTTGGGTTTAAATTTCTAGTTATACTTGTTGTTTTAAAGGATTTAATAACAGATTATCTTTTTGTCTAAATTTCAAAGAATATGGATTTCTGATTTAAATGAATCAGTTTACCTTTTACGTTAATCGATTCTTAAATAACTTCTAATGTACAGCACTACTGGTCACCACTGAAGTACATGTACCATTGAAGTGACTCACATTC
The DNA here is from genome assembly GCA_035048485.1 of Pteria penguin. Taxonomy (NCBI): domain Eukaryota; kingdom Metazoa; phylum Mollusca; class Bivalvia; order Pterioida; family Pteriidae; genus Pteria; species Pteria penguin. Next base: position 23,376,368 of record CM068581.1, read on the forward strand.
TCAATGCAAGGAATCAGTGTATCTTAGTCATTAACACATTTTGCTAAAAGCTGAGTAGTCTCCAGGTTAAATGTCCCATTGTTGATGCCAGTGCCCTATCTTTCAGATGAGAAAGTAAAACGAGATCAGATGTCATGATTGATGTTAAAAAGTAAGGTTTCCCAAGTATATCACCAAACCAACCACATTGGCTTTGTGCAAGGAGAATATGTTTGTTGGTTTATGTCACATCAGAATTACTCAACTTATTTACATCTGCTTGATGCATTGCTCAGAAATTTCAATATATGCAACAGATTAAGTTGGTTTGGTGATATACTTGGTTAGAGGATGATAGGTTCTTGGTTCAGGCTCCTCAGGTAGCATATGGTCCCCAGTTTTAAGGATGAGACAGTGAAACCTATGTCTTATGTCATGGATTGAAATTAGAATATGATTGTGTTAAGTTCACTGCCTAAATTACTGATTATCAGGTAAATGCTAGGTCAGTGAAATAATCTTTACCAATTTTAAAACATCATCTCACTGCGTACGTGTGTTTCATGAAACAATTGTCAATTCAAGTTGATACATATTCTGTGCATTGCAGGTTGGGAAGAGCTAACAGCAGATAATGTAATGACAGTTGTCATGGAAATGGAAGACAATGGAACTCTCCCAAAAGAAACAAAAATGTCGGAAAAAAGCTTGCTTTTGGAGTCTTCAGCCTCTAATGGTGAGATAGAATTATATTAGGAAATTTTGCATATTTATTGTACTTGTATGCTATAATTAATGCTGTGAAGTTATGTTATATTGGCTGAGCACTATAAAGTTCTCTACAGCCTTATTCATAAAGAAACTTATGACTCAAATTTGTTGGAATTGTAAACTTTCAATAACTTAGGCTCAAGAGAAGATTAAACATTTGTTGTAATTTTATGTGTACCTTGACCTATTCTTAGTTTTACATTTTTGTTATAAGTTGATATAAAATGTACAAATAGGGCACTGCTAAACAGATGCATGATATGCCTGCCTGTTGACATGATTCTTTACCCTGGGGCCAGACCAAAGTTTAACATGCAGGTGCACAAATTCTAGATGTACCCTTTCATATACCAACACCAAATCATCTGCATAAGTTTTTACCTTTAACTGCTCAAGAAAAGAAGCACAGACAATATTTTTTTACCCCATCCATTTTTCCCTTTTCCTAGGGCCAGACCCCAGACCCAGGTGTACAACTTCAAGTTAGACCTTTTATATGCCACCATGAAATGATATGCATATATCTTGGTTAAAAAGAAGTATGGACAGGTTGTACTTTGCTTGCCAATTTTCCCTACCCCAAAGGGCCATGGCCCAGTTTAAAGCCCATGTGCACAACTTTAAGTCAGACCCTCTAATTAGACTAATATACTACCATCAAATCAACAGCACCTGTCTTGGTTAAGGAGCATCCGGAACACTAGGTCGGTTTCCTTTACTAGGAAACCAGACCCGGACATAAACACTTTACATTTTGTGGAGGAAGGTCACATGCATCAAAGGTGGCAAATGTCAACATGCCGGTAAATGCGTCTATATTTCATGATATCGCATAAGTTTCAGATAACTAATGTGATTTTTCTAGTATTTGATTTGAAAAATTATAAGACTCAAAATACTTGGTTGTACACCTGTTTCATTTTGGATCTAGTTCTAGGCCAATTCACGCAGTTTTAAATCTGCACAGATGATTTACATGTAAAATTTAAATGTTTCCTATATTCATCTCCGAATGTGGTTACTGTTACATAGTATAAAGACCTGTTATTTAACTGCCTGTGTTGTAAAAGCTATTTTTTAGATTGGGCCAGCTATAGATAACGAAATTCAGCTAGATAGTGTATGCTCATTTCAGTACTTCAGGATATGGTCTAGTTCTATCAGTCTATTGTCCATTTGTGCAAAAATGTTTTGTTTGCAGACTTAATGTGTCTGAGGTATATTTCTGTCTGAAAAGGTGGTCAACACTGAAATCATTAAGAGATCCTGATATTCTACTATAGATATGATGATATGTGTTAAACTAAAGTTTAAACATTTATTATTTTAACCTTAGACCAATATTGGTAAATGTCTTCATCTATCTGTATTATAAGTACTTTGATTTTATGCAGTATGAAGTACATGTGAAATTGCGAAGTCTCTTGCACCAGTTACCTCATAATCATAGATTAGTAAATGACATTATACTCAGTCATGATGTTTGGACACAGTCTCTGACTCTGAACCAGCTAGGTACTTCATATATATGTAATACCATGAGTAAACAGGGTGGGAGCTATAAAGTTTCCTTTGTCCAAGTCTACCAAAGGCAATAAGCATAGTATTAGTAATTCAAGTCCAAGTTCCCCCAAGAGTTTCTAACTTGTCTTGTGAACACCCTCCCTTGGATAAAATTGTTATTTTATATTTTTGTTGTATTGTAGGTCATATGTGGCTGATAATATTGTTTAAAAGAAACAAAACTGAAAATTCCCAATTTCATTGAAAATTTCTGAGTTTCACCGTACCTTAGACCCAAAGTAAAATACATGAAAATCCCTCAGTAATCATAAAAGCAGTCTTGGCCTTCTTAGTTCTTCGTTACTACATACAATTATGGTGAAACAATCATTGTCTTCTATTTTAGGTATTTCTGCATTACTAGAAGAAGTAGAGGAGAATCGGCAGAAGACGCAGTGTAAAGTTTGTTGTGATGCTGCTGTGTCCATTATATTCCTTCCTTGTAGACATCTAGTATCTTGTGCTCAGTGTTCTCCAGCACTGAAAACATGCCCTCTCTGTCGAAACCCCATAGAGGGTACAATCAGGGCACGATTTGATGAAAGTGACCAATAAGTGCATATATATAGTTGTATGAAGTTTATTTTTTTATCCCTTTTTTCAACACCATGTGGTGTGCGTCCATCTATTCATAGCTCATTCATCTGTCCTGCTTATTTTATGGACATTCTAGAAAATATTTTGAAACATATGTTCATGAAACTTACTGCTTATAATGAAAGGAAAATACCCTTATAATATTCAAAGTTCAAAAGTCAAGGTTGAGTGAGGAGATGCTTTGTTCTGTGGTGCTTTTTCATCATTGCATGTGAAAAATAAACTTTTATTTCAATTATTAAAAAAAATATTTTACAGAAGTACATGTATTTGTACACAAATTTGTTTACTCGTTTACTCTGAGATCACCACTAATCAAGAATTTCTGTTCTTAAAGATGTAGAAAGTAAGTAATTCACTGCTGGGCTTGGGATATCAAATATGTTATACTCATTTTTTTAGTGTAGAAATTCTTGAATAGGGGTGATTTTGATAGTTAAGAATCTAATCCCACATCTATAAAATTGCACATATTGGTTCAGTTAAAACAGACAATCAAAAATATAGGATATCCATGTGCAAGATACTGATTTGGTGATACATAAAACTCGCATTAAGAACTCAAGGTAAATCTATGCATGTCTGTGAATTCACTTATAGCACTGCTATTACGATAATATAAGTGTGCTTGTGAACTCACCTTCAGAATTGCTATTTAGGAAAATCTGAGGGTGCTTGTGAACTATCTTTGGCATTACTGTAATGGTAAATCCTAGTGTGCTTCTGAACTCACATTTATCACTGCTGTCATGGTAAAACTCAGTGTGTTTATGTGCCGCTTTATCACTGTGGGATTATGTAATTAATGTGGTACTACATTCCTGAAAATATTCCTTTTTTATCTTATTAGTATACTCAGTGTTTTCAATGTTAAATTACAGATGCAAGTTACTGGAATAGTATTTATTATACAATGGTTCACTATTGTATTCATAAATGGTTTTGAATTGTGTACTGTAAATATTTGTGAATAGGCAGTTCTTCTCAAGTTGAAAATTAACAAAAACCTTAAGACAGTCTGAATAATTGAGAGACTGTTTAATTACATTGTATCTTGTATGTACAGTTACAACATTATGCACAAACACCATGTACATTTGTCCTTTAATCATGTAAAAAAATGTTCATTCATATGAGTATTCAGAATCAAGTGAAAGCTCAGTTATCACTTTTATTGTATAGAAAATATGGGCTTGCATCACAAGACAGAATTTAAAAATTATGCAAATTATGAAAGATGAAAATATTATGAATGTTTATGAATGGGGACCATACATATGAGCCAATTACATGTACTGAGGTTGAATATTTAGCATTAGAATGAAGTGTGCATACAGTGTAAATGCTGTGTTTTTGAGACGAATATTCTTGCATGGAAATGTAGTGTACTTGTTAAAGGAGTAAATGCTATGTATTAAAATGAGTATCCATGTATTGAAATCTGGTGTACACATGTACCAAGGACAAGTCAAAAACTTTTTTGTTGTGTGTTGCAGGTTTTTGGATAGAAAAAGGGGGCCGAGTTTAAGATTTCAGAGAAAGGACTTAACTAGGCAAATTAAGATGAATTGGGTTAATCATAACATTATACATATATGACAAATTCCTCTGATTAATTATCAAGTCATGAGGTACATGTATTTATAGTTTAGAATGGGATGTACATACTTTGGGAGTTATTGACATGTTCCAGAGACAGATTAATTCTTTGGAGTATAATATTCCATGTTCTTGCATACTAAGAGAATAGGTAGTCTGTGCTAGTATTTGATTGCCAAAGAGTGGAGTATTTGTGTTGAACAACTGTTATTTTATCAGAAAGTACCTGGGGAAGATAATGATTATGTAAAAATAAAGGTAATAACTAACCCAGACAGGCACACCAATAAATAAAAACATAATTACATAATTACTAATATAATGTAACTGAAGTATAAACCTATTATTTATTATAAGTGAAATTTTAGAAAATTGAATTACATCCTTGACTTTGAAGCTTGACTTAGCTGCTTTTAAAAAAAACTTTAACCTTGGTTATAACTTATGAACAGTAAGAGGTAGGGCTTAAAATATTTCATGTGTGTATTCTTTGTGAAAAGACCTTTCATTACACATCAAATTTTATATATTTTGACCTTGATTTTAAAAATTGTCTTACTTAAACAAAAACTTTAACCTGGATCATAACTTCTAAACCATTGGAGACAGGGTTTTAATATTTTACATGTGTATTCCTTGTGCCAAGACCTTTCACTGGGTACCGATATTTTTGATCTTGTGACCTTTGGCCTTGAAATTTTACCCACTCTTAAAAAACTTTAACTTTGGTCATAATCTATGAACAGTAAAGATAGTGTGTATTCCTTGTGACAAGACCTTTCATTAGGTATCAAAATGTTTTACATTTTGACCTTGACCTTGAAGATTGACCTACTAGCAAAAAACTTTTGCATTTTAAATTAGGTCGCACCGGCATGTTGTCTTCTGACAACTCTTGTCATTTAGTGATTTATAAACATGTTCATCTGAATAATATGTTTTTAATTATATCTCCTGCAACAACATCTTTAGAGTGGGTATACTGATATCACTGTCATTCTGTCCGTCTATCCATCCACCTGTAGACGTTTTGACCTGGGTATGCAGTAATACATTATTTGTATAAAATAATTTAAGGAGTATGTGTATATTCTGTTGAAATGCAATCATCTATTAAGTTTTGTCCCATGTGAAATTCTAACCATTGTTCAGTCTGACTAAAGCCAGCCCCTACTTTCCACTCGCTTCAAACGATGGGAAGCGAGTGGAAAGTAGGGGCTGGCTTTAGTCAGACTGACCATTGTTATAACTCAAAGTAGAATGCATAAAAGAAATCCATTTGCACCAAGATGTTTTCCAAAAGCATTTGGAATAACATTCTGAATGGGAGGCAATTCTGAGAAAAATGCAACAGGTATGCCAACAAGACACATGAAAGATTCATCAGAAGATAAACATTGCAATGCATACTATGTATGACATATCTTGCTTAAACTCTTACTGCAATGGCTTTGGTGAATGTGAGTGCGTGAGACTGGTTTAAGTTACCTGATATTCTATACAAACTGTCATGAATGTTTCCTCTGAGGATAGACATTGTGATGTTATCTGCGGATGCTGTATTTGACCTACATTTTGTACTTTGGTGACTAAACCTCGGGGTTTCACATAAATTTGAAGTCTCAAGGATCTGCTTATTCTTCACACAGTTGGTACTCGTGACAGTAAGATTTGTTATGACTATGATCCAAAGATCAGTATAACAATGAAATTGTTACCAAAACATATTGGTACATAAAACTATAGCAGTAACATGGGTCTTCATAATTTAAAGCATTTATCCGTAACACACACGTGAATCACAACTTTGACCCAAGTTCATGTCTCCAAGTGCAAGGTCATAATGAGGTTATGGCCATATTTTCAGCTCATCTAAGCTGAAAGCTCATGTGAGCTTTTCTGATCATCTGATGTGCATCATCTATCCAAAGTGTCCCTCTGTAAACTTTTCACATTTTCAATTTTTTTAAGAATTGTGAAGGATTTTAATGAAACTTGGTGTACATGAAGCACAATAGGTCCTCTATAAACTTTATTCATTTCATCCAAATCCGTTGACAGATGGCACGACCATGGATAAAAATAAGTTTCAGTGGGTACCCCTACTTGAAAATCTTATTATTCAGAACCACTGTATGGATAATAATACTAATGACATCTGAGCGGCCTAGAAGAATGTATGTTTCAAGTTTGTTCATTTCATTGAAATCCAATAAATAATTTTTGACATTGTTTTCAGACTTGTAAAATAGCATGGCCTTCATAAATATTTTCCCTATGGTTGACTTTTGATGCACTTAAATGCATATTTTTGTCAGATTGTTCCGAATGTTAATATCATATCGGTATTTGAATTATGTTTGGACTAATGCAAAAATGCATTTCATAATTATTTTCCTTGCAGTTGATTTTTGATACACTTAGTAGCTGTATATTAGCCAGAATTAATTAAAGGAATGCTTTTGTCAAAGAATTGTTTAAGAGTGCAAAAGGAAGTGGGGGATGGTTGATTTTTTACATTTTTAAATTTTTCTTCACTACTTCTAGATTGATTTTGAGGAAACTTGGTAAAGATGGTCTTGTACAATTTTTGATGTTTTAAAAGTTTTAAAGAAACCAAAGTCTTGCGACCACCTACATGCATTGTTGTTTATTATCATTATGTGCAATGTTTTCTCTCTCCGGTGTGTGATATAGGCCCACTTGAGCGTCTTCTTGTGTTGTAATACTTTGTTGACTACAGAGGATGTTTGTCCCGTTAGGACCGTCCTTGTTCATTTTGGTTCATTTTGTAAATTCATAGATAAGTTATTTTCAGAACATATTTATTATCACTCTGAAGTAAAATTAATCTATACATATACATTTGTATGTTATATGTTTATGAAATGTGTACATTTGTTTAAATGTAATGAAGATAATGGACTCGCAATAAAATAAATTCGTACCTTTATTAGATTTAGGTGCATATATATTATTAATTGTCCACCGCTTTTCACGAAAGCGTGCGGACAGTGGGGACATTAAATCTCATTCGTCTGTCTGTCCGTCTGTCATAAAAACTTTAACCTTGGTCATAACTTTTTAACCGTAAGACGTAGGGCTTTCATATTTGGCATGTGTGTCCCTAATTACAATACCTTTCAGTTGGAACCAGAATTTTTTATCATGTGACCTTGACCGTGATCTTTGACCTACTTCAATGTAACTTTTAAACGGTAAGACGTAGGGCTTCATATTTGGCATGTGTGTCTGTAGACATGCACAACCATGACAATATGTCACAGATCACTGCACCCTTACTGATAGAACCCCAAAGCGAGGGACCACAATTCTCTGAATTTGCTTGTTTATTTTCTTTCCAGATTGCACACTTGTATAATACAGTATTATACTACCATTGTCCCTATATCGACTTGCTGCATAACACATGTGATACGTACAATAAGTAAGCTTTAGGCTATCGTTGATATGTGAGCCGGAGTAACTAAGTGTATGAGGTGCTCTCCCCATGACCGAGTTCGACTCCTGCCGTGTCCTGTCTATCGGATGAGACCGTGAAATCTCGAGTCCCGTGTCATGGCAAGCGTGGCACGTAAAAATCTCGTAACGCTTCGGATGGATCCGGTATAATTTTCTTTCTTCAAAACTTATGAAAATCATTACCCAGGGCAAGAGTTCAGATCAATATCGAAGAAGTACCAAACCGTTAATCATTCTCAAAGTCCAAGGACAGATACAAAATCGTGTAAGTTTCAAAAAGAAACTGTTGTGAACCCCGAAATACTGAAAAATTCCGAGGTGAGACCAGGTGCCCGGGGAGAGTAAGCGTCTCCTGTTTGCATGCATGACTCATGACTTACATTTGCGTCACGTAATCGAAAGCATGAAATCACCGAACATGTTTTTTTCGTCAATTGAACCATAGATTATAAACACCAAGTCAAAATGAATAGGGATCTTGACAGACCTTCCCTTGTTTAAATAATTTTATATGTAATTTCATATCGTGTTTAAAGACTTGTGAGTTTTCACTATTAATTTATAGCTGGTCATCAACAACGTGCTTTCATTATCATTTTCATAATCATTGGCTAAACGTGAAATATAAAGCAAATAATCTGTGTAAGAATTGTGGCCAGAGAACTCATTAAGTGTGACTTGAGCAATTGATGCAATGCCACTATGGTAATAATACAACATACCAAGGTGGAAATTTATGGACACCAAAGGTAAGATCAGGTTCCCGGTGAAAGTAAGCAACTCCTGTTTGAAAGCACGGCTACTTCCGCCGTAATTGCTAAAATCATAAAGACACGAAATAATACAATACTGTGTATGTACGATGAATATAGACACACACTGAGTAGAAATTGATACAGCCACACAAAACTAGAATTACGGAATGATAGCACGTAATTTCAAAATCATCTTTTCTAGGAGGAATAACTATGACAAGTAAAATACTATAGTAAACGGTGTAATGTCCCCGTGGCCCTTACAACAATGTAACCACAGTGGTCACTGATGGAAACCAGAAGTGGGAATACATGTCCGGGAGGAGTTGGCGTCTCCTGTTTTATAGCCACCATGAATGTCCCAAGATAGATACGATATACGAGGGCTGATCGATATGTGAGCCTCGTATTGAAGGGGGGTTCACAGGAATGCTCTTTTTAAGTCTTACTATTTATTGACTAGATAAGGCCATGTACCTAAGGAATGTCTCATGTTGTCAGTTTATATCGACAGGGTAGCACTCTAAAGTAAACAAGACAAGTGGGTTTTGCAAAATGGACAAAATCGGTAAAAGAGCAGTTATCCAATACATGCTACACACATACGTGTAAAAAAACCCCAAACATTTTGTAAGTATATTAAAATTAAAAGATTTAAGAGTACTATAGATTGCAAACATAGCCTTTTTCCCTTGTGCTATATGTTTTTGCATGGAAAGAAATTTCCCATTAAAATTAAATACTAGTCCAAGGTAGTTAAAACTATCTATAATTTCAATTTAAGCTTCATTATAACACCACTCAAAGTTTCCTATCAATTTTTAAATAAATGGATATATATATATATATATATATATATATATATATATATATATATATATATATATATATATATATATATATATATATATATATATATATATATATATATACATACATACATATATATATCAACCGAGAAATTTATAAAGTTTGGACGCTTTCATTTAAATCTCCATTTTATTTTTGAAAAAATTACTATTTGAATATATGATAGATGAAATATTGCCATTGGGTTTTTCCAAATAATTACATGCGTCCATGTACCTAAAATAACATAATAACCTTAAATTACCAAAGCTAACTTTTCTTATGGCTTATTAATCTCGTGTTTAGCTCTATTTTGATCACAAAACTTTGCCTAAATTTACAATTAGTTATTTTAAGTAAGTTGTTTAGAACAACCAAGCTATTTTGATATTCGTAAAATATCGCATATTACGATGAAATCATGGGAAAATATTAAAGAACGCACAAGGATTGCTTCCCTTGTGTTCACTCTTTTGCGATTTAAGGGGGCTAACGAATTCAAAATATAAGGAAAATGGCAGCCCCTTGGCAGATAGTTACTTGTGTAGTTTTTCTAGAACAGGTAACTAGAATAATATTAAATGTAGTGAAAATAAATTTTTGGCCGGATTGCAAAGCAATTCCAGTGTATAGATTGGCGATGTCAGTATGTTTGTTCGCACGTCAGTCCATCAACATTTTGGTTAAAGTTTCTGTTTGAAACAAATCTCAGCAACTAAGAGGAGTATAAACATAATACTTTCAACACAGCTTTCTTATGACCAGATCATTCAAATTATCCCATGACTTTTGGCCTACCGTAGTGACCTTGACTTTGGACTTCAACCGACTTTTAAGGAACTTTAACTTTGGCTATATCTTTTAAATCAAAAGGAATAGGGTTTTGATACTTCACACACAGGTTCTTTATGACGATTGATGAGTGCTTTCAAATGATACCGTGTGACCTTGACCTTGTTATATACCCGTGATAAACGGGATGTATAATGGTATGACGTTATCCGTCCGAGGTCATCTTATCTGGAATTTTTCTGCAGTCTTTCAAGGTTTGATTGAAACTTGGTATAGAACTTTATACCAATGAGCATAGGTACTTGTTCGCATTTCGGTATGATTGACTTGGCTTTGCCAAAGTTATGGCCCTTGAAATTTGAAAATTTCGAGGATTTTACAGTTTTCCGGACTTTTTTCTGCAAGCTCTCAAAGTATTGCTTTGAAACTTGGCATATAACTTTATATCAATGAATATAAGTACCAGATCGCATTTCAGTATGATTGACTCGGTTTTGCCAGAGTTATGGCCCTTGAAATGTGTTTTTCATTTATAGCATAATGGCAGTTTCTATGAGATATACTAATTTCAGTAATCATAAATTGTTTTTCGTTAATTTTATACAGAATACTCTTATAAAACAAAGGAATATGCCTTTCGATTTTGAAAAGATCCTCTTCGTTGTTACAGAGTTATTGGTCTTTGAATTTTCTTTATTTTTGAAATTTTTTTAGAAAATTATTAAAAATTAATTTCTCACTCAGGCTCTCTCAAATTTAAATTTGTGATAGAATTATATATGAACTATAATATAAATAAATATTATTATATCCCCCGCAAACAAAGTCTTGGCGTGTTTTGGAATCGCCTTGTTCGTCTGTCTGTCCAGAAAACTTTAACCTTGAACTTTTGATACAAAGGAGATCGGGCCTACATACTACAAAATGTGTACACCATGTGGTAAGACCTTGACGTTTGAGCTATTTTTTTTTTTAATTTTAACTTTTGCCATAACTTTTGAACCAAAAGAAGTGGGGTCTTCATAATACACATATGTATTCCTTGTACGAAGATCTTTCTGTCGGTTCCAAAATTTTTCACACAGTGACCTTGACGTTTGACGGTCCCGGGTTCGATCACTGTCCTAGACACACCGGTTTACTGTCTTTCGTATGAGACAGTGAAAACCGAGGTTCCAGTGTCACGGTAGACGTGGCGCGTAAAAGCTCCCTCACTGCTTCAAGTGGGTCCGTTGCAAAGGTCTAAATTTGTGTGCTATGCATCAGGCAGATAGTGTCACCATACACGTGAAATACTCGTGAAATGGCATAAAACAATAATCAATCAATCAATCTGCCTGTCGGCACACTCTATAATGGTTTTCCTGTCAAACTGAGTGACAGGCATATTATGCCACGCTAGGTGTTTTCCTGTTTCGAATTTGTTTGCAATCCGGTCATGTCGTCTCTAGGGGTTTCCCATATCTGAATGTACTAAAAATACAAATGTGCTTCTTGTTCAATGCAAGGCATCTCTTTTTAGTCTTTTAGTCAAAATATTGAAATACCTGAGGGACTCTTCATTTTATTCAGAAGTGGACTTTTTGCTGGCACATTAATAGCTATACGCTTAGAAATATGCAGAAATCACAGAAACGGTTTTTCACCTTCTTGATTAATGTTTTTCATTTATATTAAGAAAATTAGAAAAGCAGATTTTTAGAATAACAAGAGTATCAGTAACCCTGATGGATACTCCCCGAACGGCAGTTATTATGCAGGAATTTGATGACTCAATTCATATACAAACAAGAAAATTCCGAGAATTGTGGTCCCCTGCTTTCAGTGTTCTGTCAGCAAGGGTGCAGTGATCTGTAATATATTGTCGTGGTTGTGCATGTCTGCAGACACACAGGCCAAAAATGAAGGCCGTACGTCTTACGGTAAAAAAGTTACATTGAAGTAAGTCAAAGGTCACGGTCAAGGTTACATGATAAAAAAATTCTGGTTTCAACGGTAAGGTAATGCAATAAGGGACAAACATGCCAAATATGAAGGCCCTACGTCTTAGAGTTAAAAAGTTATGACCAAGGTTAAAGTTTTTGTGACAGACGGCACGACAGACAGACGGACGGAAAGACAGACAGACGAATGAGATTTTATGTCCCTTCGCTTTTGCTAAAAGCGGGGGACAAAAATCAGAAAATCTGATGGATGCTCTAAGAAGCACAGCAATAATGGATGACTCAGTATATAGAAAACCATTGTATTAATTGATGACGATTTCAAATCTCAATGTATCATACGGATATCCAATTGAGTTAATTGTGGAACAACAAGTGATCACAGTATCTTAAGCTAAATGAGTAAGCTTGACCTTGATTAGTTATGAAATTAAACTTTTTATCATGAACACTACCATTCAGAAATGACCTTGACCTTCACTCTACCCTTAAACTAAATAACATTATTCGTGAATTATGATCAAATTCTCATGAAAGGTGTATGAGATATAAGTACTTCAAGTTACTTAAAGTCATAGTTAATAAGTGACCTTGACCTTTCAGAAATGACCTTCACTGCCCTTTGTCCAAAAGCACTTAACCTAAATAATGTTTTGGTGAAGTATCAAATTCTGATGAAAGGCGTAGGAGATATACGTATTTCATGGTATTTTCGGGGAGCATAAAAATTGAAATTACCATCTTTTTGAATTACTGTGGTGTCAAAACTGTTTCAAACCCAAAAAAATCTTTATAGTAAATAAATAACCTTATTGTTGTCTGCACTATTTTTATATGAAGAGAACAAATGGAGTGTCCAAATACCATTAAAATTTTCTTTAATTATGTACCTTTTTTGGTGTTTTACAATAATGTTAAACTGTGTACTTAAACAAGAGTTATCTTTCCTTATTTATACAAATTATCTCCCTTTCTATAATGTATTTTGAGGATTTAGAATAGATGTACCATGATAAGTATTGATATTACAATGTCTTTAATTAATAACAAATTTATGAGAAATTGAATTTTAACCTTTTTATGTAAAATTACTGCCTAAATAGTGTGTAGTTTAAGTGCAAGAGTTATCTACCTTATATGAGCCTATAGGTAAGAGTAAACAAGAAAAAATATTTTAGAAGAAATTGACTTGGCATAAGTATATTTCAGATTGAGTATTATGAAATTCTATGACAACTCATGAATTGCTCCCTGCCTGATTCTATCGTAGACTCTCTGATAAGACATCATAGTGGAGTTAATAGCATCAGGGATATATCAACGCAAGTAACTGCTCTGTACCTTGACAAAACTGAAGGTGGATTAAAAACGATTTCAGGAGAGTTAAAAAGGATAAATAACAAGAACGGTAAGATTAAGCATGACTAGATATGTTTATACCGAAATACGGATGCAATAAATTTCTACCGAAAGGAAAACCGAGTCGGTGGAGGGTTACATTATTGTAGAAAGAAAGGCAGGGGTCTTTAGAAAGAGGAATTTACACCTTTACAAACCTTGACCTAGGAAACTTCAAAATATTAATTACATGAATTGTATACACTCTGATATCGTTTTTGTGTAAAGGGCCCTACGCCACTGTAGCTTAGTTATGCTTTACAATGCACTTGTAGTTCTTACACATTAGAGTATAGATTTTCTTTTTTTTTTTCTGATATTTTATATCATTATACACCATCTGTACCTTCTTTATCACTTTGCACCTATTAATTATATATAATCAAATATGCAAACTGTTAGGTTTTTCAAAGCACAGGTTTCAATATTGTTACATATGAGCTATAAATACTTTGAAAATTACCATAGCCTAGGTTACACATAGAATTTGAGAAATTATGAATAGATTATCTAAAAATAATATTGACTCATAAACCACAGTATCGTCATGATTTCATATAAACAAATGTAAGTTTGAATAACATTTATAATGAATAATAAATTATAAAAGATATTAAGTGGCGAGTTCAGAAGGGGCGGAAGGGACATCAATCCCCCCTCCCCTTTCCCTAAAAATAATAAAAGTAAGACTGACAGAAACACCCCCCCCCCCCCACACACACACACACACATTATCTGTGGTTGTTTACGCTACAAACTAGCATGAATCCGATAATCGTACATCTGTTCGACTTCTGCTTAATATTTCGGCTAGGATGTCGGCTCAATCCCAACGCCATCTCTTTTTTGACTGAAAGGCATTCATGGCAGATCCCAACCCCTTTTTTCAAAAATCTCTAGATACGCCTATTAAAGTTTCTGTACTGTCTTCTAGAAGTAATGAATGTGAGAAAAAGCAAGATATGAAGGTGGATTTTGGTTACAGCCGAGTCAAAGAATCGGATATGACTCGGCTGAGTTACAAAATCCACTCCAGACTCAACCAGGAACATGTATGGAAAGAAAAAAACATGGAAGCTGCATTTGACCTCCTATTTTAAATTTAATATTCTGAACATACTGGGTTAAAACCTAACTGTGAATAAACAAGTGCATTTTCTCAAAATGAAAATGTAAAGATACTCTTTGCAAAAACTACATACTGGAATGGACCTATGGGTCTTAAACTGTGCTAGATACAACTTTTACTTATGATCTCTTCAAAATAGATATGAATAATATGAATAAGATATTGATATCAATTATAATAAAGAAAAAATAAGTCCAGTTAACATTATTATTCTATTTTTGTTTTATTTGATTCAACAGAAAAAACTATCACTAGACAGTACGAGTATGCCTCTTACTCATTATATACAAACCCTCTCTACTTGATACTGGAAAATTAAGAATAAATGAATACAAACGCTTTCTATATGATACTGGAAAATTAAAAATAATTATATACAAACTCTCTCTTCTTGATACTGGGAAATAAAAAATAGATAAATACAAACCCTTTCAATTTGATACTGGAAAATTAAAAATAATTTTATACAATTCCTCTCTATTTGATACTGGAAAATTAAAAATAATTATATACAAACCCTGGAAAATTAGAAATAATTTTATATTCAAATTCAAATTCATTTATTGGCATTAAACAAATGTTCATAGCCATCAATACAAAAGATAAATGCAAATAATTTACAACATATTGCCAGAGGGCATATATATATGTATATATAGACTATAAGGAAATATTCAATAATGATGCTCTATGTTTCAACGCTGTGTTGATAAATCGAATTAGTTTTAACTGCTTTCCTTTAGAAGATATATTTAACAAAGATTTTAATTTAGTTACATTAGGCCAATGACAATAATATTTTGGTAAAAACGCTCTTCGTATATCATTATATACAGGACACACAAGCAAAAAGTGGTATTCATTTTCAATAACATTTAAATTACAGCAGTTACATTTTCTATTTTCTCTATCTATATTGAAATACCTTCCTCTTTCGATGTTAAGATCATGTGCACTTATCCTAATTTTCGTGAGAACACAACGCAAATTCTTATTCAGAATATTATTCAAATAAGAAGAGCACAAAAAATTATCTTTAATTTGAGAAAAGACTTGTAGTTTTGGTGACATTCTAATTTCATGACTCCAGTTTGTATAAAAATATCCAAAATTCGCTGCTTTATAGCTTCATAGGGAATGCTAATAACATCTTGATTTGTCCAAAAGTCACCATATCCAATATTAAATAAAAGAGTTTTAACACCTTGAGCCCAGTTATTTACAACTCTACCGCTTTCTACATCATGACGCAGTAATGAATACATTTTGTACTGCAGAGTTTGCCTGTTACTTAAAAGTTTTAGCCAATATTTAATTACTGTGAACTGCGCTTGTATTTTAAATGTGGTTCGTCCCAGTTCACCTAAAACTGCATTATTTGTTGTTGTACGTCTGACACCAAGAATATGTTTACAAAATTTCATATGAATACGCTCAATCATTTCTAAATTACAATTCAAACCCCATATTTCTGAACCATACAATAAAACTGGACTAACAACACTGTCAAATATATGAAATATTTCCTTTATCGGTAAAACTTTTTCTTTGAAAACATTGAACAAAAAATACACAGCTTTAGTGCTTTGTTCGCACAACCTTTTTATAGTATTTTTCCATTTTCCGTTGTAATTCAATAGAATGCCCAAATACACAAAACTATTAACATTTTCGAGTTTAACACCATTATATAAAAAGGTTACATCAGGCTCTCTTGGACTTTTTCTAAAAACAACTATTTTGGTTTCATCAATTTTCACAGAAATACCAAATTCTAAACAATATTTGTGTAAACTATCGAGCAATGTTTGTAAACCAGACACACTTTTTGAAAAAAGAACAGTGTCATCAGCATATAGTAACGTAATTAACTGAATTTCTTGTAACATAAAAGAATCCCTTTCATTGCTATTCTCAAAAAGATACAATAAAAGATCATTTATAAAGAGAAGAAACATTATCGGGGATAATGGCTCCCCCTGTTTCAAACCAGTGTAAGAAAAGATCTGGCCACTGATGGACGAATTGTACCTTATTCTTGCTTTTACGATATTATACATAGATTTAATCATTCACAAATCGAATAGATACACCTTGCTGAAGTAATTTGATCCATAATTGATTTCTTGGAATTCGATCAAACGCCTTTTGAAAATCGATGAATGCTGTATATAATTTTTCACCAGAGGACGTAACTTTATTGATAATAGTATGTAATAAAAATGAGCAATCAATTGTAGACGATTTCGGACGAAATCCAAACTGATTATCAATTAAGCTTTTCTCACATTGTGACCAAAAGCTTAATCTCTCATTCAAAATAATAGAAAATATTTTACTGAAAATACTAATCAAAGTTATACCTCTAAAATCATTTAGATTTTGAGGGTAGGATTTCTTAGGTACTGGCACGATAACACATTCTGCCCATGCCGATGGGTAAATACCACTACAATATATATGATTAAATAACTTAGCCAGAACCGGAGATAAAATTTCCTTACATTCCAAAAATATTTCTGCACATATTTTATCTAAACCAACACTTAGATATGGCAGATTTCACCTCATCTACGGAAATACAATCATCCAATATATCATTACTTATATTATCTACAGTATCTGGCGTATACGAGGAGCAGGCGTGGTGTAGTGGTTAAGCGCTTGGCTTGCGGTGCCGACGATCCGGGTTCGATTCCCGGGTTGCGCCACTATGTTTAAGAGGTTGGTAACCTCCTGCTTCCATGTCGTGATATAACTGAAATATTGTTGAAAGCGACGTAAAACACCAATCAACCAACCAATCTGGTTTTCCTCATCACCTTGTCCCTGTAATAACTCTTCAAAATGACGAGAAAATTCATCAACAGAAAACTTGTTGTTAAAAACATTATTATTTTTGGAATTAACACGTTTTATTTCCCTCCAAAACTTTCTAGGATTTCTCTTTAAGGAGTCTGAAAGCAAAATACCCTCCTTTTGCTGATGTGAAAATTTTGCTCTCCGTTTCACTTGATTATAAATTTTTCTATTACTCAAAAATGCAGTTCTGTTATCAATACTTGGATCTTTTAGATATTTATTTCGAAATGAATTAAAAATGTATTTCCTCTGTTTACATTTTTCATCAAACCATTCATTGCATTTCACTCTTTTCTTATTTTCACTTGAGCGTGTTCGAATCGTTTTTTCCAAAAACATGAAATGCGTGCTTGTACATTAAATCACTCATGGTTTGTACTACATCGTCAATACATTGTTGATTCGGTTCAATGATTCCATTTACCATTTCATCAAACATTTTAACACACTCACTTATAAGGTTTTTAAACTGAGTCAATTTTACGCTATCATTATTATCCCACGAAATTTTATTGATTATTTGAGGTATATCAGAAGAACAATAATCAAAAGACATATTTAAGCTAAATTCGATAGGTGCATGCATGGAAAATTCATTAAATGGCAAAATAGTAAATGACTTGATGGAATCAAACACATTTTCGTCACACAAAATATAATCTATTACACTTTGTCCTTGTTACAAAACGTAAAATTGCCAATGTTACTATCATTTCCCGCTCTACCATTTACTATTCGCAAACCCGTTTTACCACAGATAGACAACAAACGTCTACCGCTGCTGTTAAGTGTACTATCTTTCGACATTCTTCTCGCAAATTGAATGTTAGACACATTCCCCGTATTCATATCATCTTCATTATTCAAATGAAAAACATAATTTTCAACATTGTCATCATGTATACAGTCCGATACATTCCCGGTTCTGCAATTGAGATCCCCACAAATATAGACTTTACCTTTAGTCTGAAAATCAAAAATATCTTCTTCTAAAATTTCAAACACATCTTCATCATCAAACTTCAAACCACTAGGGTTATTGGGCAAAATATAAACAACACATAAAAATACATCAGTTTCTGTTTTGAAAAAAATACTGTCAAACTTTACCCATAGGGCTTGCATTCCCCTAAACACTCGTTTCTTTATACATTCAATACCTTCAAAAAGTATGCTTTTAAAGAAAAAATATAATCCACCGCTTCGGCGACCCTTCTTTCTTTCTCCCTTATTACCTGGTATAGACAATGACCTAAAACCATCAATAGCATAAGTCTCTTTCTCTCTGTGCCATGTCTCTACTAAACAAATACAATCATTTGAACCAACACAATTAATAAAATCATCGTCCGAAATTTTCCTCTTTATACCTTCAACGTTCCAAAACAATAAAGAAGTTCTAGAGCCCTCATGGCGCCCCTAAGTTGGAATATACTGCCGATTGTTTACAAAAAGTTTATCCCGGACTAATTTGACCTCGTGACCTTTTTCGCGTTCACGCTTCATGACTGGAATCAACGCCTTACGTCGATGATAGATCTCTTTTGGAAATTGTTGACTGATTCCAATGCTGCTACCCGATAACTTATTACTATGAGACCCGATTTCCTCTTTTACTTCGTAGTTGTGAAATTTTGCGACTATTGGACGTGGCTTAGCGTTGCGGCCAATCACTTTTTTACCGGTTCGATGCGCACGATCAATCTTGACTCTTTCTTTCACTTGATCCATTTCTAATTCATTTTGACATAAATTCAAGATAATATCTGTGCAATTTTCACCCGGTTCCTCAGGCACGCCCCAAAATATCAAATTTTCTCTCATTCCTCTTGTCTGGACATCCAGCAGATCTTCTTTGGTTTTGTTATTTTCGACATTCAGTGATTTAACTTCTAAACGAATAGATTCCACCGCCTTTTGGATAGATTGATTCACTTCTTCATTCGATTGAATTTTTTTCACCCATTCTTGAACGTCTTTGTCGATATTATTCACTCTGCTTTCCAAATTTCCTAAAGATTTTTCTATCGTGTCTAATTTGTTTAATTTTGACTCAATTCTGCCCATACGTATGCATATATCTTGCAATGATTTTTCAAGCTCAGATAAATTTTGTTGTAGAGTTTGAGGAGCAGCAGGGTTTATACCAGAAGGGTGTGGGGGTAACATAGATATTGGCATCGAGACATTCATTGGCGTGCTACAAAACTGTGGTGCATTTTGTGCTATCGGGCTAGCGTTAAATGGAGTGTTCGAATTGACTGATTGATTTAATGTGGACATCGCATCTGCATACACTTGAGTGGGTAATACACAAGATTGACTCATAATTTCGCTACCACTGGTGCTACTAGATGCTCTTGATACTTCCTCAATGGCCCTCTTTTTCTTTTTATTTTTCATTAGAAGAGACAGGTATGCTTATCAAGATGGCCGAAGCGCGAAATTAGTCCGTGCACAATGTAAATCCGCTTTAACGTTCTGGGTTCACTGATATCATCAATTTAGTGAGAAAGTCGATGAAAAGCACAACAACTTAAGTTAATTAACAAGTCACACTAATTTTGAAGCTTTTCTGTCATAGATATTCACATAAAACTAACACATATTGTCCTCTGAAAATCACACCCCGTATAATTTTATACAAACCCTCTCTACTTGATACTGGAAAATTAAAAATAATTATATACAATCCCTCTCCACTTGATACTGGAAAATTAAAAATACTTTATACAATCCCTCTCTATTTGATATTGGAAAATTGAAAATAATTAAATACAAACCCTCTCTATTTGATACTGAAAATTGAAAATAAAATGAAGGAACTTGAAGTCTACGGAAATGCATGCAGCAACCAGGTAGTTTTAAGTGTATTTATGTGGTATTATTTACATATACAAATATTTACGGCAAGGTTTGAGAACTAGGGTCTGACAACTAGATTGATAATCTTACATCAAGTCATCTAACAAAGAAATTAAGTTATTATAACTTACATGTTGTCGACAGGAGGTTGATAAAAATAATATTTAAACCACATCAGATACAGTGGAGCTTCATAATATCGAACTCCTAATCTAGTTGGAAGGGTTAATAACTACAATATGGTTAATACGATGAAGACCAATTAACTGGGCTTTAAGTTATAAGTTATTTTCAAGATTTTATACTGGTGAATGTAATACTAAATTTCGAGACTCTGAAGCTCAACAGGGGAACAAAATTTAAGACAGCATGATATAGCGACATATACAATAACGCTAGGGTATCTGCTATTGAAAGAAAATGATGGACAAGAGAGAAAAAAGCGGTGAAAGGAAAAATATGCATATATATGATAAGTTTGGTCATACACCGAAGTATTTTGTGAGCAGACAATACATCCGTGTGAACGATTTGTAGGGCATGTTTTTGCTCATTCAAACCTATTAATTTTCAATATTTACAATGCTAGTGTAATTCCATCGTCGGATGCCCCGGTCTTTTGCTCTACGTTTAAATCCCAAGGGTCAATAAGCCAAATAAACGGCGTAGAGGTGGGCGTGGAATTGAATATTGATATGCTAGCCATGTGAGATATGTGACCAATGAAAATGCATTTTATCGAATTGCGAGGCATATGCGAACTCTTTTATTTGGAGGTACTATAAGTATACGACAAGGCGATATACATTAATGGCGACTCCCATGAAAATATGCACGTTGTGCAAAAAAGCCGTTAAAGAACGAAGTTACAGGTCATTGACATCGGGAACGTCAAATGAACAATACAAATATATTTTTGACTTAATTCCAGGGATCAATCGGGGGGTGTCATGCAACTTGTGTTCAAATAAACTCAATAGAATTTGTAAACTGAATCACGATCGATATCAAGAGTAAAGTAGATGCAATCCGTCTTGAGAGAGATAAACTGATTCAACAAGTACGAGAACTGCCTGGCTCACAACAACATATTAGAACTCCAACGCGTTGTACGCCACGGGGGATCAAACGCCCACTTATATATACACCAACGCCTAAAGGAAGGTGTAAAAAGGTCCTTTTTACACAATAAGCATGCTCAGATCCTGAAAGTCAAAGCCCAAACAGATGTGAAAGATTCACCCAAACACAAACAACAGATTTCGCTGTCAAGGTATGGATAGAGCAAAAGACTGGGGGCATCCGACGATGGTCTAATTCCTTCGATGAACCATGCTAAACAGACTCGGTTCATCAGCCTATGAACTGGAGTCATGGAAGTAGTACCCGGCGTATGGCAAATCACATGCGTGAAGCGGTTCTCGAATGATTTGTTTGTTTCTCACCAAAGTTCATTCCCCATGAACCTAGAAAAAAAAAAGACAGTCATTCCTTAGATATATAATTATCACTGCCACTGATATTTCACAAACGATGTCATCATTGTACAAACGTCGATCGTTATGTGAGATATTTGTACTGAATGGTATAGCAAATACTACCCAAAGTGACGTCATCATTGTACAGACGGCGACCTTTATGTAAGACATCTGTACTGAATGGTACAGCAACATTACCCAAAGTACCATCACTATACAAACGGCGACCTTTATGTAAGACATCTGTACTGAATGGTACAGCAACATTACCGAAAGTGACAACATCACTATACAAACGACGACCTTTATGTAAGACATCTGTACTTATGTAAGATGTCTGTACTGAATGGTACAGCAATACTACCCCAAGTGACATCATCACTGTACAAACGGCGACCTCTATGTAAAATATCTATACTGAATGGTACAGCAATACTACCCAAAGTGACATCATCACTGTACAAACGGCGACCTTTATGTAAGATATCTGTACTGAATGGTACAGCAATACTACCCAAAGTGACATCATCACTGTACAAACGGCGACCTTTATGTAAGATATCTGTACTGAATGGTACAAGAATACTACCCAAAGTTACATCATCACTGTACAAACGGCAACTTATATAAGATATCTGTACTGAATGGTACAGCAATACCACCCAAAGTGACATCATCACTGTACAAACGGCGACCTTTATGTAAGACATCTGTACTGAATGGTACAGCAATACTACCCAAAGTGACATCATCACTGTACAAACGGCGACCTTTATGTAAGATATCTGTACTGAATGGTACAAGAATACTACCCAAAGTTACATCATCACTGTACAAACGGCAACTTATGTAAGATATCTGTACTGAATGTTACAGCAATACCACCCAAAGTGACATCATCACTGTACAAACGGCGACCTTAATTGAAGATTTTTGTATTGAATGGTACAGCAGTAATACCCCAAGTGACATCATCATTGTACAAACGGCGACCTTTATGTAATATGTCTGTATTGAATGGTACAGCAATAATACCCGAAGCGACATCATCACTGTACAAACGGCAACCTTTATGTAAGACATCTGTACTAAATGGTACAGCAATACTACCCAAAGTGACATCATCACTGTACAAACGGCGACCTTTATGTAAGTTATCTGTACTGAATGGTACAGCAATAATACCCGAAGCAACATCATCACTGTACAAACGGCAACCTTTATGTAAGACATCTGTACTAAATGGTACAGCAATACTACCCAAAGTGACATCATCACTGTACAAACGGCGACCTTTATGTAAGTTATCTGTACTGAATGGTACAGCAATAATACCCAAACTGACATCATCACTGTACAAACGGCGGCCTTTATGTAAGATATCTGTATTGAATGGTACAGCAATACTACCCAAAGTGACATCATCACTGTACAAATGGCGACCTTTATGTAAGATGTCTGTATTGAATGGTACAGCAATACTACCCCAAGTGACATCATCACTGTACAAACGGCGACCTCTATGTAAAATATCTGTACTGAATGGTACAGCAATACTACCCAAAGTGACATCATCACTGCACTTGTGAGATATCTGTATTGAATGTTACAGCAATACTACCGAAAGTGACATCATCACTGTACAAACGGTGACCTTTATGTAAGACATCTGTACTGAATGGTACAGCAATACTACCCAAAGTGACATCATCACTGTACTTGTGAGATATCTGTATTGAATGTTACAGCAATACTACCGAAAGTGACATCATCACTGTACAAACGGTGACCTCTATGTAAGACATCTGTACTGAATGGTACAAGAATACTACCCAAAGTTACATCATCACTGTACAAACGGCAACTTATGTAAGATATCTGTACTGAATGGTACAGCAATACCACCCAAAGTGACATCATCACTGTACAAATGGCGACCTTTATGTAAGACATCTGTACTGAATGGTACAGCAATACTACCCAAAGTGAGATCATCACTGTACAAACTGCAAACTTTATGTAAGATATCTGTACTGAATGCTACAGCAATACTACCCAAAGTGACATCATCACTGTACATGTGAGATATCTGTATTGAATGTTACTGCCATACTACCGAAAGTGACATCATCACTATACAAAAGGTGACCTTTATGTAAGACATCTGTACTGAATGGTACAGCAATACTACCCAAAGTGAGATCATCACTGTACACACGGCGACCTAATTTCAACATTGTTCATATAGGATGATTGACTTGGCCTACTTTGCGAGGAAATTAAATTCCTTCAGTTTTTTTGTTTAAACTTTACAAGATATGTATTTGCCGCGCTGTGGATTTTATCTCAATAATTGTCCATCAGGTTAGCTTCTAGGTTGAGTTCTTCAACAATCGAATAAAGTGTAGTATTGTCAGCAAACAATTTTATATTCGATTTAATATCGCTAACTATATCATTGATATAGGTGACAATAGCATAGGTCGTATTGTAGAGCCCTGAGTGACACCAAGTTTAATTTCAAAGTATTCAGAAAAATACCCCTCCATTTCAACTCTCTGAAACTGTGATCGAAGTAATTTTGAATCCAACTTAATGAAAGATCAGTAAATCCCATCCCTCTCAATTTAAATAGGAAGTCACAATGCCAAACTATATCGATCAAAGGTTTTACCATTATCACAAAAAATGCTCTTACCTCTTTACCTTCATCTAAAGCTTTCCGAAAAGTATCAAACATATCTATTAAATGATATACTGCTGAATCTTCGGGGTTGAAATCTGACTGAACTAAAACCATAATATCGTTGGTACGGAGACAGTTATGCAGGTGTTTAAATACTAATTTGATAAAACAAATTCCAATATATATTAGTAATGATATCGGCATAAATAAATATTAGAACAGATATACTAATTTAGTACACGAGATGCGCATTTAGACAACTTATGTCTCTTTGGTGATGCGCATGACCGAATGATAGGAATTCTAATAATATATACATATTTGAAGAGTGGGGTGTAAATCAAAGTGGTGGAAAAAAATGTTGATTCAGGTTGGTTGATTGGTGTTTTACATCGCTTTCAACAATATTTCAGTTACGTTGCGACATGGAAGCAGGAGGTTACCAACCTCTTAAACATAGTGGCGCAACCCGTGAATCGAACCCGGATCGTCGGCGCCGCAAACCAAGCGCTTAACCACTACACCACGTCTGCCCTTTAAAAAAAAACAAAACAAAACAAAGGGAAAAAAAACCCAAAAATGCTCGAAAGAATCAATCTAAGGATAGAACTATACATTAGAGAGACACTGCTTAGCTTTAGAGTGGTTTCATGGTTGAATATTTCGAGTATATATTTCACGTCAGTACAAAAGCACTAAAACTAGACATCTGTCCTCGGTTACTATCAGTCCACCAGTAGTGACACCGGCCTAGTGGTAATAATAAATATAAGAACATACTTTATAATTTTGTGCACCAGATGCCCATTTCGACAACTTATGCTTCCTCATTGATGCTTACGATAGGAATTCCAATAATATATACATATTTGAAGAACAGATTTCAAATTGAAACCGCTGAAAAAGTGAGCCAAAGTATATGATTTGAAGAATCAGTTTTGTCACCTTTTTAAAAACTGAAACAACAGTTTTCTGTTTCCAACACTAAGGAAAGTATAAACTGGTTAAAGACTGGCTGAATATTTTGCAAAGTATTGCTGCCAATATTCCTGAGCCCTCCTGTAACATACGAGGATTAATTAAGTCAAGGCCACATTTCTTCTTATTGTCAAGCAATTCCAGAACAACTTCTACATCCGTATCTGATATACTTATACCATCAAAATCTAAGACAGAGGTGAAAGGGAGGCGTAGCTTTCATCAACATTGCTTTGTTCTCTGACAGTATTGTTAAGTGAATTTGCTTTTTCAACAGGGTCACTAAATTGCTTATTACTTTATCAATGAGCAATGGTATATTAGAAACTGTTTAGCTACTTTCCACCATTGTTTTTGCATTTAAATTACCCTGTTTAAAATTGGTAGTCAACTTATTGAAGTAAATCAACTTTGCATTGCGCAATAATGTGATAACAAGATGGATGACGTATTATATAATTTGACATCTATACATTCATATAAGTTATTACAGCTAACTTGGTGTAGTAGAATACTATCAGATTACGGCACACTGTGTCAATGAGATCTAATTATACAAATTTTTTTAACTAAAACAATAAAATGGAAAGAACTAATTTCATTGCAAAATAATTTAAACAATCAACAAAAGACATGTAACTTACAAGAATATCGTTCAAATATCGAAGCCCTAGAGCAATTGTTCTTTTTGTAATCGGAGCCGAAGAATATGAATTGAAATGAATAACTGGACTCAAAATACATGTTATATTAATGAAAAGATGCCATGTTTGCAAATACATTGTTTATGGGAGTATATATATATATATATATATATATATATATATATATATATATATATATATATATATATATATATATATATATATATATATATATATATATATATTTATATATACATTTATATTACATTTTACATTTAGACAGCGAACAGCAAACCAAAAATGTAGCTGACGTCCGATATCATCGTATTATTAGACTAGTGCTTTGCATATAGTTTTCTTTTTTCATATTTCTATTTATGTAGTTTTTTTTTTATTGTATTGTCCTGAGGAAGGGGCAGATCACCTCGAAAATTTGACCATTTTTTCTTTATTTTAGTGTCTTTTGACGCTTTCTTGTGCTACTATATTTGACCTCTGTTATTCTTTAGCGGCTTGCATTGACCCACGGTTGGTCCGACAGTTTTGACATTTATATATATATATATATATATATATATATATATATATATATATATATATATATATATATATATATATATTGTCATGAATTTGTCTCTCTTCACTGTTAGTTTTCAAGTAGAAATAAAGTCCAAATAAAAATTCAACATTTATATTTTTAAATGCCTGAATAATATCATAAATTGATTTTATAAAGTTCCAAGATACAAAATGCAATAATTCCAATTGTAAAAAGTTGTCCTAATTAAAAACGATCTAAAAAGCTCAAAATTCTCTCATTCATTTCATATAAGTTGCATGTTCAAAATCATTTACATGTACAAACTCCGCCTTCATTAGAAAAGTACAGCCATAGAGAACATAGGTTACAAATTATGTGTGTTCAACATACTGAATTTAAATTATATCAATTCTTAATCAAGTAAATGACAAACATAAGAACGCCAAAAGGAATGAAAGTCTTTGAAATCAGATAACTAAGAACATTACCCCTCCAATGCTTACTTTGGAAACCTGATAAGTGACACATTGAAATATGTACCATATATGAACATAAATCACCAATTTCATTTGGTAACATTCAAGGAATGATTTTACCATGATATTACTATGAGTTTCTTCGTTATACAGAATTATCTCCCATATGAGCATGTATCTGACGTCAAATAGGGTACATTATTGGATCATTTATGCAATGTATATCATACTTTATGTAAGCTTAAGTATGCTGTATGAAAATAAACAGGCAACCAGCATTTATGAGTAATAGTATGTGTGAACGATGTAATGATGTATGTCTCTATGTGCTGTACATGTATTGTGTATATTTGTCTCGTCCTGTTGTATTGTTTTAAATGTATGTAAATATGTATTGCAATTTAAAAAACGTCCGGCACTACACAAGAAGAATAGCAAAGTATTTAAAACCTGTATAACATAAAAAAACCCTCTCCGATCACAGCTGCTGCGGTACTGACAGGACGGTCAGCTAAAGTGAAACTGTGCATCTTTTATGCCCCAAAATCACCAAACTGCATGATTTCCTAATTCCAAACATTTGGCTCTCCTCCCCTCTTTTTGGCCGATTAACAACCAATCATTATCACGTATCTAAATGACATGAAATTCCGTCCGTCGTCCACATGTCGCACTGTATCTTAAAAATGCTTGCTTTGAAATACTTCAAATTTTACATAGTTGCTTGTTGGGATAGCCTCATGGTCTGTACACTTTTTGGATAAATTTCGATATATTGCTCTGGATTTTAAGTTATGGGACTTCACTTGTCGAATTTTGGCATACATGTATTTTAGGACTGTTGTTATGATTTACTTCAAACTTCACACAGTTATTTGTTGTGATATCCTCATACCTACATACCTACCTATTCATACACCACCAAATTAGGCCGTAGGCACGGATTGTTTCCAAACAAACATGTGTGATAAACGTGACGACTTTGGATTTCCTATTGTAAATTTGCTTTATTTAGTGATGTCCCTAGACTCCCATCATATGGTTTTTATATTAATCAAATGGTTCGGTGTGCTAGAGTCTGCACTAACTTTTTCTTGCCAAAAATTTTCAAAATCACTTTTAACCTCTGATTCTGGTTATAGATATCACAAAATTTTAAAATCTTTTGGTAAATTTTTACAGGGTTTGTATTGGGTCCTACTATAGCCTAAACAGACATTTACCTGAGGGTTGCAAGCTGACTAACAGGACGGTGGGAACTCTATCATGGGCCTGGTCCAAGCCTTGTCAGAGGAGTCAAGGCCCTGAGCCTCGTCCCTCTGACTGTTACTCGAGAATCCTACAGATCAAATATTTTAGCTCGCTTACAGATGGGCAGAACAGTGTTTACTTATGTTGATGTCGCCTAATATATTTTTGATACTAGCATATAAACCCATAAAACGTTTCGTGTGAACATTTTATAACCTCTGGTCTTGAGAAAGCTTGCTCTCCATATGAAGGATTATTTATCATTTTTAAAAATGTGTGTCCTTTGATTGTGTTGCTTCTGCGGTGAGTGGAAATGTGGTCGCCCGTAAACCTGTTAAAAAACGAAAATAACTGGTGTCACATGACTATGGCACTAACAACAATGTACCCCAGTGGACATTCACGGACCAGTTTAAAAACACCAGTTTAATGAAGTTTGTTACTTTAATTGACTGTCCTAAGTCAGTATGGTAACTGCAGTACAATCGAATATTTTTGTAATGTCATTTTCTGTGTTTATTTGACTATTATCATGTTTTATGTGCATGTTCTTTGTGATATGTGTCATACAGATGTCTTCTGTCTTTTCTTTTTAGGTCCCATTACAATTTTAAAAGACACTATTTATGAACACTGCATTAAATTTCCAATTTTGTATCAGTCCCCCTTATTTTAAACCACATTTTATTTCCAAAGGATGGACCACCACCCATTATCTAAATCTGCACCCACATAAAGTGTTTGGTTTTGTTTACATGTATTTGATAATACAACACCTGACTGTTCCAACCCTTTGAAAAGCATCACAACCAGATAACATTAGAATAAGGGTAAAATTAGGTGATAAACATACATTGTTTGAATGGTCACACTGTTTGATACAGAGTTGTCCTGCCAAAGCATATAATGGACAGTAATCAATGTTGTTTCTTTTTCTTTTCAGAATACTATATACTGTAAGTTTATCTGTAGCAGAATGAATAAATCAGAAACGTGGGTTGTTAAAACAGGGCCATCCATTCTTATAATGAAAAATACTTCGAGAAATAGCAGTGACAACCATACAACAGAAGATGCATTCAATACTGAAGATCATGTACTACCACAGGATTCACAAAGTATTGGGTTTATAATAGGCATAACGATTTTTATAATTTTTGTTATTGTGTGCGGAATTGTTGTTTTCAAATGTGTTGTTTCGAAGAAAAAGATCTGTGTAAAACATGACGACGAAGAACATACTCAGAATTTGAACACTTCAAACATAACTGATGAATTATAAATTATTTAATTCTACATGTAACACGCATTTTGATTACATTGAAAATTAGTGGTTTTCTCATAAAATAAATTCTCTGACGACGTAGTTTCCCGCGTTTTCGTAACTGTGACGTCAATATTCACACCACCACCGCGGCAGAAGTTTAGAGATGTTGAGAAATAGTGCAGACATAACGTACCAATTTCTGATAGTATAAAACATATTTGAAAAGAATAAAATGATAAGGAATTAGCCTAATTTGTTTATCGTTGGATGGAGGTATACCATGAGAAAAGGAGGGAAAACTTATGCATCATGCGCTACAACTGTGAACAAATCAGTATTTATATGTATATATATGTTCTGATAGAGAGATTTCATTTCTTAATTAAACTTGATACATGCAATTTCATGCAGTATCCCATTGCTAAAAACTATACTGCAACTGCCAGCCGAAAAAAGATAGAGAGGGGATTAAACTGTATTGTAGAAAAAAGAGGAGTTACCGGCTCAGTTATGTGGCAGAAGTCACCATGGAGCTATACAATGAAGTGAAATGTATTCCAGTAGGAAGGTGTGTAGAATATATTGTGTTCAGTGCCAAGTCAAACCAACTTCGGCATACTCATACTATAACTCGAAAAGAACTTGTATTCAATGATCTTTTGATCAAGGAAATACTGACACAGTATTTGTATTTTTTGAATTTTTTGTCTTTATTATGCACTCTTGCATATATATATATATATATATATATATATATATATATATATATATATATATATATATATATATATATATATATATATATATATATATATATATATATATATATATATATATAATTGTATACTTATGATTTATAGAATTCTTATATAACAGTATTGTCAGGAAATAGTGGTGTACGTTATATCAATGTGAAATTCTATATGAATTAAAAACATGAAATATTGATTTATTTTTACGCATTTTCATATAAAAGATGAAAACGATGTTTTAATGTCTTGCGATTGGCATAATTTTGGTTTTTGTGGTTTGTTTATACATTAACATATATGAAAATAATAGATATAACAACGTATATACGAAATTTAATTTCGTGCACCATATGCGCATTTCCGCAACGTATGTCACTTCAGTGATGCTCATGACCTCGACTATGGAATCCAAGGTTTAAATATTTAAAGAGTAAGCTAATTAACAAGTTGACTAACAGTAAGAGAATCTTCGGGTATAAGGACAGACGCACCGAATTTACTTTACTACAGATAGTAGCAGTCTACGATTAGCAGTATCGACCCAATACATATAGTTATAATAATTATGAAAAGATATATACCTATATTAATTTTGTGCACCATGTTAATCGTGGTTCTTTATTACAACATAACTTGGTTATGTAGCATTATCCACAAGAATGATTGCATTTGACAAAACTTGTAGCAAACAAACATGGTTTGATATACAGTATTAATTAGATTTAAAGCTGAAAACACACAGTTATGGTATAAAAACAACATTTTGCTATAAATCCGCATTTTAAACACTCATGTCTCTTCAGTGATGATTAAGGAGTAGCTGTGGATAACCAACGTATAAAATATTTGAAGAGCAATCTAATAACCAATCTGACCTACAGAGAAAAGCCAAACCTTGACCAAGGACGGAGCTATACATGAAGGAGATATTCTTTTAAGTCCTTAGTTTTAAATTATGTAAACGCAAATGAAATGAATAGTGAAGTGTGACAAAGCTCCATGACACATCTGCCACAGACATGCATAGGACAAAGCGTCCAAGATGCTCTGACAATAAATTCACTTTTTATAACGGCGTTGTATCGGTCTTGGTCAAAGCATACTCATTCATAAAACATGTGATTTTTCTGATACCCCGAGAGGTCGCCATTCAACCACTTTTGAACAGGATTAAACGAATTTAAGTCTTGTATTACACGACATGATCATTTACCTATTGGACCGTGTCAAAATTTAACATCAGCTCTAATTTCATACACGCAAAGCCAATGCACTCAACAAAATTCATATTGTGTTTATATCGTGACGTCACTAGGATAAATCTGAGATTGTTCAAAGTAAGCCAATGACCCGTTTTGTATTGATCTTGGCTGGTCACAATATTTCTTTCTGATAGTCCCTACACTACCAAAGAACAATGTAACTTGTAAAGGTTACTTTCATTTCACATACAGATATACTTACGAAGTTCTGTCAATAAATAATAAAAACAGAGATACCTCGACCATGTATGTCCCATCGAATTTGAGATCAAGGATACGACAGAGAGCAACACATTTGCTTCATACCTAGATTTACTCTTGCCTTTCGGCTAAGGATTGTCAAATATGGACCTCCATTTATGGCAAACGTGACGATTTCAACTCTCATATTTCAAATTTTCTCTTTCTGAGCAGCAAAATTCCGTCTTCGACCACCTTATTCGGTTTAACCAACAATATTCTATGTCGGAGCATGTTCTTCTTATGAGTGTTTTGTTCTGAGGGTCAGGCGACTAAATATCCCAAACAAACACGCATACACACACACAGCACTGATCGCACAGGGCTAAGAAGTGAAAGGTATGAAAACATCTCTGAGTAAGATCAATACAAAGATGTTGTTTAGCGTGTGAATATCCCCCTCCAGATTTATATGATATTCTGTAACACTGTCATAAACAGTGACGTCCTGTCACAGATCTAACAATTTACCTGTATGCCTTAATTACTGGGTGCTAGAGGTTTATATGGAACATTTGCTAGCAGGAGTCAATCCCTGGTCTCATCCATTTTGGATTTTGCAACTGTTCTTGCAGGGGTCCGTGAATGTCCGATGTGGTACACTGTTGTTAGTGCCATAGTCAGTTGACACCAGTTACTTTCTTATTTTACATTAATGTCACACTTACTCCCTTTTCAGAGTGGAACTCGTAGAAAAGAGTTTGACTTAAGTGTTATTACACTTTTTTCATGATGTTATGTGGCAGTGTTAGCTCACATTCATTTATATACATTTGTATAAAGTACTGAGTGATATATTATTTTGCCATGTAACAGCATTCATGGCGGTGTGGCTAGCCATTCAGGAGATGCTTGCTCCTCTTGGGCACACCTCGTCTCACCTCTGAATTTCCGAGATCTATGCATGTCCGCCGTAGTACATTGTTGTTAGTGTCATAATCACTTGACTCAGTTACTTTCGTATTTGCATTGCTGAAACCACCAGCACTACATTTACAATGTTTTGGCTGGACTTTAAAAGCCATACATCGAGTGGTACACTTTCGAACAACGTATTTGCTAAAATTAACCTTAAAGTAGTCCATTATAATTTAGCGGATTTTGTCAGATTTTTACCATATAGTACCTTTCATATATTTTGATTAACTCTCAATTATTATAATTACATTAAACATGTGTATTGCATTTGGGATATTTATTTGTAATTCTATTTAATGTATAAGAGAGGTGGAATAGATATAAAGAAAGTTTATTTTAATTTCCAAATATTTTGGTGTTTAAATTTTTCATTATTGTGGCATCTGCTTTATGCAGTCTGAAATATCATTTAATTCAATTTCCATCCAGCAAACGATGAATGACCATGTACATTGTTATGCACATTTCCACTACCAGCATATGTGGAATGTATGCGCACAAATACCTCATCTCCTTGTGATAACTGTGCAACTACAGTACCTGTGACGGACCCGTCGTCAGTTCCAGAGGATCGAAGGAACGTGGCGCCGTATACATCTGCATTGACTATGAGCTCGCTAGAGTGTTCGGCTTGATGAAGTCTCATTTTCCAGATAAAAACGTAAACTCCATCCACAGGAGCAGTGAAGACACCAGTATTGTGACTATAAGCATCACCCACATTTGTTTTGATATTGTCAAATACTAGAAGGTGATGTGCTCCCGGATTGATCTCAGGATTGGTCATATATGCATAGAAAGCGACGATTTCATTAGAAACACTTGGATGTGAGCGAAATTGAGCCAAAAGCCTCGCTGAAAAAAAGAAAAGAAGCTGATTTAGTTGTATGAAGAATGTTGCCATGGACATGCAGACAAACATTTTAATGTCAAATTAATATCAATGGTATAGTAATGATTTTTAATTATGTATATGTAAATACCTGAATTAATTTATTGTACTACATGCGCATTTCAACAAATTATGTATCTTCGGTAAAGTCAAATCTTGGAAATCCAAAAAACTATAAGAGTCAAAATTCTAAGACAAAGCTATGTACATCAGGTGGTTTAAAATAATTTTCAAACTTTCATCACAGTAAATTTTGAAGTACATGTATGTATTTCGCAACAGTACAAGAGAACTGTAAAGTGGACTGGTGATTCTCTCTGTAACAGTCACCAGCAGTATTAATCTAGCGGTAATCATACTTACACCACGAAGGTATCGCGGTAACTTATGCTATGTTACTTCGGCACTGACAAAATGAATGTGGAGATACAATGCCTAGAAAGTGCCAAAGACACGAATAAGGACAGGGTAATCAAACCCTCCGATAGGAACTTTTCTACTCGTATGACTTCTAAAATGCTAAAAGAAAATGTGTGACAACAATGTAGAATACGATGGTAACTGATACCATATTACTGAAGCACTGTCAAAGAAAAAAGAGGAGTTACCGGCTCAATTATGTGGCAGAAGTCACCGTGGAGCTATACAATACATGAATATAAATAATATACTAGCACATATAACACATTGCAAAAATATTTGATTGTAGTGCAATTACGATACCGACTTAGGACGGTCATTTAATTTGACAAAAGCCAAACAAATGGTGTGGTTAACCGGTTTACGGGCCCACCTTCCCACTCACCGTAACAGCAGAACACTCAAAGGACGTATATTTAAAAATTTATAAATAATCCTCCATGTGAAGAACAAGGGTCAACAGGTATCGCATACTGAGAGGTCATAAAAGTATAAACACGTAAGGTATTGTAAAACACCTAATGATATTAAAATATATGCGACATCAACATGATAAACCGTGCTCTGCCAGTAACGAACCAAAATAGACATGTATGAACCCCTGGAAACAGAGGAAAATCTAGGTGCTCGGGAAGTGTAAGCGTCTCCTGTCAATAAAGAGACCAGATGCCCGGGATGTGGAAGCGTCTTCTATCAATGGAGAGACCAGGTGCCTAGGAGTTGTAAGCATATCCTTTCAATGTAGATATCAGGTGCCCGAGATGTGTAAGCGTCTGCTGTCAATGGAGAGATCAGGTGCCCGAGAGGTGTTAGCTTTTCCTATCAATAGATAGACCAGGTCCCCTTGAGGTGTAAGCGTCTCCTGTAAATGGCGAAACCAGGTGCCCGAAAGATGTAACGTCTCCTGTCAATGGAAAGATCACATGCCCAAAAGGCGCACGCGTCTTCTATCAATGGGGAGAACAGGTACCCCAGTGGTGTTAGCGTCTTCTTTAAATGGAGAGGCCATGTGCCTGGGAGATGTAGGTGTCTCCTGTAAATGGAAAGGCCACGTGCCTGGAGGTGTAAGCGTTTTCTGTCATTGGAAAGGTCAGGTGCTAGGGATGTGTAAACGTTTCATGTTTTATCCTTACCGTCCATGAATGCCTAACATATAGAGACGGCACAAATCTTTATGTCACTGCCTCATAAGTTTGAATTGCCTTATAATTTTATTACCTTTTGTGACAAAATTAAACACTGATGCTAAAGAAAGCTTCCCACAGTTACTATAAAATGAAATAATATACATGTATATCTAATTAAATTAAAGTCTTTACAAAGATACAGATGACAATACATCTCTGTATACACCCCTCATCAAAGATGTAGGTAAACGAGAAATGAAAAAAGTAAGATAAGCTTAATTAAATATTAATGAAAAAAAACCCCGTTGGTTATAGTGTTATATCTAAGATCTGAAATGGTAATCGAATCACAAGAGACCTAACTGTGATTAGGAAATCACGTTTTAATAAAATATCTGTGTGTCTTACTTGTGATATATAAAAAATGTGATTAAATTTATATATTCGATCTGTGAATTCAATCATAATTATTCTGTTATTTACAAAACATCAATTGAATGTTATACCCAATTAGAGAAATTGTTTCGTATGAAAGCATCATTAAAGCATTGTAAGTACTCAAGGGCAATTACAAACCAAGTTCTCAATTCTTCCGTACTGACCCCAAATATATACCTCAAATTTCCTGACAAAAGTTCTTAAATCATTCTTAATCTAAGGAGTATCTCTCTGTTTATTGTGGATTTCACAGTCTCGGCTTTGGCCATCATTAAACATAGCTTAGTTGTGGAAATGCTCATATGGTACACTAAAATAGGTATAAATCTCCTACTAAATATCTGTATGTTATTAAGTATAGTACGCAATATTAAGTATATGTTTACCGTGTCGCTCTATATTGGACTTTGAAACTCCTGTCCGATTCCCAATCACTGTGTCATATCTTTTTGTTGTACATGTTCTTTCCAAGGATATCAATTTGTTCTTTAACAAGCCTATGTGATTTTGAGCTGCAGTTCTGTTGTTTTTCAAATCGGCCAATAGAAGATCTTGTAATTCTATACGGGAATCTTGTCGAGTAACAATCTCTCGTAGAGCCACCACATCTGTACGAAGCTTTAATATTTCATCCAAAATTAATTCTTCGTTGTCTGCATTGTTTGCATTTCCGATGTTAGTTTGTATGCAAAGAATACCAAAAACTGGTAAGATGAATGTGTATTTCATTTCTCTAGGTGATGCTCCTTGTCTTGAAAAGGGTCTTATCTCTTGTCGTATAAATCGGTCATTTCATAGATTACATTTCAATAACATATCTTCTAAGTATGTACTCGAACGTTATCAGGGTTGGATTTATGTTCGACTTTTATGTTCTAGATTGACACAAGTATCAAATCGTAACACTTTTAACAAAAAAATATAGTATGACGCTACAATTTGGCTTATATTGCAAATATTGGCTTTATGTATTAAGTGTCCATGTCTTCTTGTTAGTAAACGATGCTATAAAATGTATTACATTCGTTTTGCTAGCACCAAAATACTTGATTTAAAATTAATGTCTGCTTAATACCTCTGAATGTATTGTATAGCTCCATGGTGACTTCTGCCACATAACTGAGCCAGTAACTCCTCTTTTTTCTTTCAAAATAATCAACGAACAGTTTTATCACAAGACTGACAAGTGTCCCATAATTGTCACAGATTGATAACCTCAATAATATTAAGTCATAATATAAGACACAATGCTGGAGTTATATCTGGTGTTCTCGTGTCTTTGTGGGGTATCGACTTTATCATTTACAGAAAAATTTACTACAGGAGTACTCAAAGAATTGACATCACTACAGGACGATTATGTTGACCTCAGGAATTCAGTGAAGGAGAAAATGGCACGAATTAATGATCTGGAGAATTCGATACTAAAAGAAACATATCTTTTAAATAAGCACGAAGAGGAGGTGAAAGTATTGAA
Source organism: Pteria penguin (assembly GCA_035048485.1). Classification (NCBI taxonomy): domain Eukaryota; kingdom Metazoa; phylum Mollusca; class Bivalvia; order Pterioida; family Pteriidae; genus Pteria; species Pteria penguin. The sequence continues at coordinate 23,413,800 of CM068581.1, forward strand.
GGAAAGGCTGGATATTTATAATAATGTTTACCTTCAGCAAGATATTAGTCGCTCAGGTATTGTCTCATATCATTTTTCATGAATAGTATAACTCAAGAAGTTGAATTGTAACACTACGGATTATATAAGAGTAATCAAATTCCTCGACACCTCATTCAATATTGATAAATGAGATATATAAGATATTTTTGTGTTTCTGTTTTACTAAGCAATGTGCATTACTCTTCTATTTATTTTCTTCTACTTTATGAAAGACCAACAACTCATAGAATAACTACTACCGCTACTATTACTACGCTTTTGTTCGCAGACAGAATGCTACAAAATCAACCAGTTCAAAAAGACTTTAACGACTTTAGCGATGAAGGGGAATTTGGAGCGGTCATTGCTTTCTATGCATACATGTCTCAAATAAGTATAAATCCAGCAGCTAACTACACACTCGTATTTGACAAGGTCAAAACTAATATAGCTGCAGGATACGATCCAAGCTCGGGTGTGTTCACAGTCCCAGAGGACGGTGTCTATGCATTTTTGTGGAAAATTCGTTTGTACAACGCAGAGCACTCAACCCAGTTGATGGTCAATGGCAATGTACTAGGAGCCACATTTCTAAGATCTACAAACGGAGACGATGGCTCTGTTACGGGAGAGGTTGTGGTTCAGCTATCACGTGGAGACCTGGTATATGTTAGAATCCATACTGCCTATGCTGGTAATGGTAATGTTCAAAGCAACGAGCACGGACAACCGTCTTTCTCTGGATGGAAAATAAATTAAGTCATGTGCATCTGTGTAGTACAATAAATGATCATATTCAAAAGTATAAAATAGTCTTTTGTTGTTTAGTCATAAAAAATTGTCAGTCTTCGTTAAACACCATCCATCATAAATCAGGAATGATAATCTGTTTATAATTATCGCTGGTCAGGAGGCCGGTGATTATATTGACGGGGGTTTTTTTCTGAGCCCATGGTCTCATGTATTTTGGCAGAAGCTGTTTTCCTCATATTTGTGTTCGCCTTATTATAATAATGTAGCACTATTATTTAGAAGGAAATGGAAATAAACGACAATGGAAATAAGAAGAAAGGGCGTAATTAACATCTAGTTTATGAAAAGTAAAAATTTCAGCGAAAAATATTTCTACGCATTCTATTTTTTGTAAACTTGTATTCGTCCTTTTTCAATGATTAGTCAATAGTTTTATCACAGATTTTGTTTATTCTTATCCTAGATAAGGAAAGCATATATATGCATTACATACACTGAATTGCTTCTCTTACACTATCATTATGTTACTTCAGATTATGATCATCGAAATGGATTCTAATCAAAGGAAGCAAAAAGTTCCATAAGTATTCGGTTCCTCCGGTGAATTAATGCTATGCATCAATGTTTTTCTTGTTTACCATTTAAAACAGTTCATTTGAAGGATAACTGGCTAACAGTATGCTTAAAATATTCAACAGAAGACCCAGTCATCAAAGTACCTTCGTGATCTATATCATTCAGCATTTATTTGCTTATAATAACATATGTATTGGTGTGAATTTTGTTATGTGTAACGCTTTCACTAAAGCAAACCAACATAAACTATTATACAATATAAAACTTGCAATATGGTCCGAAATTCTGTATCCTTAAACCCCATTTCATTTGTTTATGTTGTTCCCCATGTAGTGAGCAATGCACTACAGTACAGTACAGTTCACGGACCCCTGACAGTCAGAGCTGAGATCAACTGTTTAGAGGAAGTAAAGTTTTCTATCTGACTAGCTGCACTTGTCACTGCATGTAGCAGCGATCTTTGAGAGTTCATAATAATTTTGATAATTGAATTAGAAGAATATTTGAGAAGACATATACACTTTAAATATATCGTTGCATAGTTAAACAAAAAATTACAAACACGATCAAAAGATACCGGTAACGTGCACAACTGTCTCTATATATTTTGACTTATGGGTCAAAACCTTTAAAATGGAAGTTTATAAAGATTTCAAACTGTATACTTTTTTAATTCACCAAACCTTGAAATGACCTATCGAAATGCAAAAACAAAAAAAAATAGTTTTAAGATTTTTAATTATAATACCAGGGACATATATATCTATAATTATTATTATATATGCCTGTATCGTCCGTTTTAAATATTTGTAATTAATAGTTTGTATATTTAGGAGAGAGCTTAATATAAGTAGGATATCTGTTGCTCGATCCTAACACTATTAATTGTAAATCATAACTTAATGAAAATTTTGATTCAATCAATTTTGTTTAAACCAATGTGCCTGGCGTATAAATGAGGGAATGACAACCCGAGGAGTCAGGGAAAAGGGTTGGAAACCGTTGGCAAAGGAAAGAGAAAATCTCTCAGAAAGCAGATGGTAGACCTCTTTCCCCCGTCTATCCCTCAAAATGAACATGAAAATATATTTTATAAAGGCAACAATTCCATTAATCTTTGAACATATTGAATAGTGTGATTCGTCCAATGCTATAAATTCCGTTGAAATGCGAGTCATATAATTAAACTATTACAGTACAATATTCGAGGCAATCTAGCGAGCGAAGCGAGTCAGGTAAAAGTCAACGTGTTTTCTTTAGAACATTCAGCTTTATATTTGTATGATCTGGTATATGTGTATATGAGGGGTTTTTTCTAGCATTTTGGGGGTCAGAATTTTTAATTCCAAAAACTGCCAGCCACCCCCTATCCCTAGAATTAAATGGTCGCCCCCTAATCAAAGCAAAAGCCCATAAGGACAAACTACGTGCTACACAACTACCAGCTAGAGAAACATGCAGGTCACCTTTGTAAATACCTTGAAGTACCGATCGGCAACAACATGGGGTGTAACAAACTTATTGATGCCATCAAAGCAGAGTAAAAGCAGATCTGTAGGACTCTTCAGCGAAACCTAAAAGGGTGTAGAATATCAACAGGAACCAAAGCATACGAAGCCATTTTACGCCCAACCATGAATCATGTTGCCTCAGCATGGGATCCTTATTCCACCGGACAGATCAACCAAATAGAGAAAATATACCGACGAGCAGCAAGATTTACTACTACAACTTAGGCACTGTCCATTTGATAATCTGGAGAGGGCCTTCATTTTTCATCCCGGTCAGATATTTTTCCTCAACCTTGTGGAACTGGAATTATTTTAAGTAGAGCCAGAGCAAGATTTTTTTCACCAATAATATATTGTTGTCCAAAACGTTCACGCCTGATCCGAGCAGTCTGATATGTTTGAAAATTGGACAGTGATGAAGTAATATCAGAAGGACATGTTTGAAGTACATGTTTAAGTACAATCAATCTGATTAAAGCCATACCTTTATTTCGCTTCTCTATTTGTCCCATTGTGGATAAAGATCTGGCGAAACTCTGTAAGCTGGTGAACTCTGATTTTCAGCCAATCAGCGGATCGGCTACAAATTTCTAGGAATGAAATTAACATCCACAGCGTGCGTGACCCACAAGGTAGTTTTTGAACAGTGTTTGTTACATATTGCGTCACTATCACGTGCCTAACCGAGTCATTGATTGGCTATGGGAAATAAAGGTTTCGGTGACTGAAACGTCATCAGAGTTCACCAGAACATGACCTCTTACGGGGTTTCGCCAGATCTTTATCCTTATTGGGACAAATAAAGAAGCAGAATAAAGATATGGTTTTAATCAGATTGATGTACAATGTATGCCTCAAATAATTCATTATGAGAAATTGGCTATCAGACGATGCTACGCGCCGCGGGCAGTATAATTTTCTTAATGAACGAGGAAGGAGGGATTTCGTACAGGGTGAGAGGGAGAGGGAGACAACGAGCAGGAAGGGGAAGGAGGAAAGAGAGTGGGATTTTTGGGCGTGAGGGGGAGAGAGTTACCCCCTGCATAGGCGGATCTAGAAATTTTTGAAAGGGGGGTTCCAGTCTCCCATGACTAATGTTTTGAACTATTCGGTCTGAAAAGGGAGTGTAGCCCTAAACACGGTCTTTTTAGATCAAATTTCCGACCGAAAATGGGAGGGGGGGGGTTGCCAACACCCCCCCCCTAAATCCGCCAATGCCCTGTCCGCCCCTCATGAACTGTTCTTGGCATATATTCAGTACAAACAATTACAGTACTCAAGTAGTAAATATGATAGGTTAGTCCATGATTGAGCTGATGAAAAACAAAAGTTCATTATAACACAAATTGTTATGTGTAATTCTGCGAGCAAAGCTCGCCAGTAAACAGTTAGTTTATCATCTAATTTATTCGAAAGTATGAGTTTATATTACATTATTGGAGACAATTTTTTTTCCACTGTACGTGTCACCTGGCAATTAAGATTTTAAGTAAAAAAAGGAGTTAAAAACCGAATATCAAATGGACGGTGTCTTTCAAAAATGAGGATACTACAGGATGAGGAAAACAGACAGTGTTACCAACTCTGTCCATTCATTACGACTGGAGCCTTTACGGGTAAGAAGAGTGAACGTCCCCTTCTGTTGTTTTTTTTTTCAATACAGCACAATCTGCTGGCCTTATTCAATCCGACATCAGGACAGAGAGTCAGCATACCTTCCGCATTCCATAACTAAAAAGGGATGTGTACTGGTTTTCCATCTACCTATCAGGGACTGAAGAAATATCCATCAACAGTGGCCTCAGTCTTTTCCTTTGAGGACTGCCATAGGGCATTGGGCAGTCTGTCATCAGGCTCAGTCCATTTCAGCATAGCATGGGGGAACCAAGATTTAGCTGTCCCGTGGGACTTTAATCTTGACTGCCACGTAAGTATAACGTTCAGTTCATCAGTAAACCTCGAGATTGAAGAAAAAGGACAATATCAACTTAATTTTTTGTTTGATATTAATTAATTTGACCATGTTTAGCATATTTTGATTTATTTTACGTGTCATCTTGACATAATTGTTGCACATGACGATATAAAATCCAGAGCATCTTTCAGGAAATTTATCGGAGTGCTCAAAGGACTCCTACAGTCTATAAAACCATTTTGCATCATTGAACGAAACAGAGGCGGATTAATCCGAAAAAGATGTAGAATTTATTCAGAGGAATGGAAAGTTAAGTCAAGAGGAAACCAGATTATGTTGTATTCATATAACTATAAGCATGTGCTTTTGGTAATAAATCATCTATCCCTTGTAACTTGTGTCATACACATGGCCAGATGTCTCCTGTCTTGCTAAAGCTGCATTTTTTATATCAACTGTGCAATTAGAATTTATCCCAGGCTGATATAGGATATATTAAGACAGGTTCAGGGACAGTAAAACAATAATTAGGCCTACAGATTTGTAAATTCTTTTGTATTAAAAACATAGGTATGCATCGAAAGGATTTTTATGCACCGAAACGTCTTTTCATATGCACTTTAACGACCTTGTACCGAAACATCCTAAAACTGTGTACTCAAGCAGATACTTTCGTCTATGTCCGGCGCTACTAAATGAACTCCGGAGAAGTACCGAAACGTCCTACACCGTAAATCGTTTAAAATAGGATTTTTTTTTTTTAGAATTTAGTCCAGGCGTCCAGAATCTTCAGCGACAGAACGTTTTAAGTTTTTACATTATATCAGTAAACGTCCCAAAGACCGAGACATGGCAAGTGTACGTTTCATATAAAAATATTTTAAAATTAATAGCTCATACTATACAGTATATATGTATATAAATCAGAAACGTAGATACGATAATTGGTTCCTACATTACATTTATATCAAAAGTGGGAAGTAACATGTCCAAGAATACTGTACTAGAAGTAGCTTGAACTTCCTCCGAGTCTTTTTACGGTTCTACTACTTCTACTTCTTCTTCTTCCTTTACGAATTTACTCATAAATGAGTGTCATACTTCATGTATCAGTCAAGATAAAAGCCTCAGAAGGCAGTCAAAAAAAAAAGGAGTAAGGTTTTAGATGGAAAAGATGAGCCCCTTTTCGCGTTTAGCTAGTTAGAAGATTCTGTTAATAGAATGTTGGGTATTAATAGTAAGGTTTTTAATATTAGATGAGAGGGGAGCCCCTTTTCGCAATACGCTAGTTGGAAAGCTCCTGGTAGAGATGGTGGTGCATGAGTGAGGTACACGTAGGAAGTTTTGTGTGCGCTCGGGTTTATTAGGTTTATAGGTCTGGACCCCTTTTCGCGTTGCGCTAGTTAGAAGGCCCGGTTAGTTGTGTGAAAAGGTCAGGGTGTTACAATTAAAACAATAAAATCTTAATTCCTCACTCTGTACTAAACTGAGCTGGTGGTAAGTTGCTGAGTGCTGTCTGGTACTCCTCCAAAGAACAGGATGATGTTACTGATGATGGTAGTTTATTCCAATCCCTGATGGTGCGTGGGAAGAAAGAGAACAGGTATACATTCCTCCTTGTTATTGGTACTCGGATGGTGTGCTTTCCCCTGGTTCTGATGTCAGTCTGGATGAAATACTGCTCTGCTGGGATGGCCACTAGGTTGTGCTGGATCTTGAAGAACAGTAGAAGGCGGATCCTTACTCTTATCTGTAGTGGTTCCCATCCTAACGAGTTGACCAGGGTTGACCATGTTGGTGACACTGCCTGGTGTCCTGTCCCAGTAATTTCTTGTGGCAAAACGTGCAGCTCTTCGTTGGAATTTCTCTATCTGGTTGATCTGTCCGATGGAGTGTGGGTCCCAGATAGAGGCAGCATATTCCAGGGTTGGATGTACAATGGCTTCATAAGCTCTGACCCTTGCTGTTGTTCTGCATTCTCTGAGGTTTCGTTGGAGAAAGCCCAGGGTCCTGATTGCCTTGGCTGTAATGGCATCAATATACTTTTTCCATTGTAGATCGTTGCTAATCGTAACACCCAAGTACTTGCTGAAGTCAACAACTTCTAACTGATGGTTGTGTAGACTGTAGTTTGCTGGTATAGTCTTCCTTTTAGAGGCTACTTGAATTACCACACACTTCTCTGGATGGAAGGACATCTGCGGGTGCATATAAATGCCGAAATTACCACTATTTGCCGAAATTACCAAATAGATTGCCGAAATTACCATCAAAGTTACCGAAATTACCACACATATAATAGATAATAGCATAATTTACCACAATAAATTATTTTTTTTATGATATTTGAATTTTGATGTGATTTTTCCCCCAAGGAAGCCTTCGTAACATTAAGTATCAGTTGATGGATTTGTGTTGAAGAAATCCTGATCTCGATATGAATACTAAGAAAAGATGGAAATTTGTTTTGTAAATTTTATTGTAAATAGAATTCAAACATACATGTACACAAGCAGTTATATATAATAATGTATAGAAGATATGCATAAGAAAGTGTAACAATAATCATATAAATAGAATCGTTCATTTTAAAAAAGCTACTATTCTTGACAATATGTCATACATATAATAAATAAAGCAACATGTTAGATAAAAGATAAAAATAAAAAATACATTTGGAATGACAAAGATATTAAATGCATGTATTCAAATATTATTAGAATCTATACAGACAAGCTACTATAAATAATAATAATTATAAAATGACAGCAATCAATCAGACCTACTCATAAAGAGCTTCTCCACAAAAGAAACGGAGCTGATTGTTGTGACATTTTTTTTAGTTCTCAATTTGTTTTACATTTCTTTGTAATAGTTGTTGTTTTGGCATTGATTTTCCTTTTTGTTTGGTTTAATTTTTTGCCTAATGATCTAGGTGCGACAACTACCGTTTGTCCATTTGTAGATGTCACCAGTTTTGAGTCTCTATATACATAGTTGTGAAATTTTTCAAAAAATCTTTGTTTCTCTTTATCTGTTTTCATAACCCAAGCAGATTTACTAGTTTAATAGTTTATTAGTCTTAAGCAATACAGCTTATTGACATGTATATAAAGTAAAACATTCAATATTACATACATATTTGTCAGTAGCGAAAGAGATACAATGGTACAATGTTATATAAATACAATGTAATTGACACAATATAGATATAATTATATATGAAGTTTTCTAATAACAAAAGCATTTTTTATATATTTGCCAAGGTTACAAAGTTCTTTTACATTTTGACTGGCAAATATCTGTATCAATTTATAGACTGAAGGTCTTGCGTAATATTATTTCAAAAATTTTACTCTTATATCATGATAATAGGGACATACCAAAATAAAGTGAAATTCGTCCTCTAAATCGATTTTACACAGAGGACATTTACGATTTTCGATGGGAATTTTCTTATATCTTCCCGTTTCTATATTTAAACAATGGGAAGATAGTCTTAATTTACATATGAGTTTTTTTAACTGAGTCGGAAAAGGTTTCAACAAATAAGTTTGTAATGTAAAATTATCCACAATATGCTTATAAATCGTACACTTTGTAGAACTGTTAACATCTGCTAAAATATTTTGTTTATATATATCAAATAACCGTTGCTTAGCAACTGCTAAAACGTATTTTGGTTTTTCACAGTATTGGTTATCCCATAAATTAAACAAACCCAAAGTTGACAATAAGTTTCTGATCGTTGCTGCCCAGTTGTTACAGTTAGGCTTTTGTAACTGTTCATTATATATAAAATGATAACACGATTTCAAAATACAATTATTACACGATATAAGTTTCATCCAATATTTCAAAATACGTAATTTTCTCATACATTCTAATGGAAATCTGCCCAATTCACAATAAACAGCTGCATTAGGAGTTGAACGCTTTACTCCTAGTAAATTTTTACAAAAGTCCATATGCACTTTTTCAATATCTGGTGCAGAATGGAAACCCCAAACTTCACAACTATAGTATGAAATACTGCCAATGTAGGTATCGAATAAAGATAAAAGTGTTACAAAATTTAAACACATATTATTACATTTTCTTTTAAATGAAAAAAGCGCTTTCTTACATTGTAATGCCAATTGTTTTTGGGCAACATTGAACTTTCCATTATAATTTAGTAAGATTCCCAAATAACAGAACTTATCAACCATTTCAATTTGTTTACCATCATAATGCCAAATATCATTGTCGTTAAGTGTACCCCCCATTTCTGAAAACAATTATTTTAGTTTTATCAACATTTACAGTCAAAGCCCATTTACTTGTATACAATTCCAAAGAGATTGTAAACTTGTAGCCGATTCTGCCAAAATAACCATATCATCGGCGCACATTAATAAAAAGAGCGATAACTCTTGCAATTCGACAGGTGCGTTGCCCTGTAGTAAAAAATCAGTTTCACAATCATTGATGTACAGAGAAAATAAAAGAGGTGATATTATCTCCCCTTGTAAAACGCCTAAATTGTTAACAAAAAAGTCGGAGATATTACCATCTAATTTTGAAATGATCATGGGTGGTAGCCAGACGGAATTGCCCTATGCCAATCAAGGCCCTCCTTAAATCTTTATACTGGGCCTCAATGTAAATTGTTAAAGAGTCAATTATGTCTAGTAGCTGCCGACTTTTTGCCCCCCCCCCCCCCGCACCTTAACATGGAAATGCTATAGTTCAGTTTATACACCCCTGTATCCCAACCAGGATTTTATCATAGACCGATAGTCCCAAATCCCCTGTCCTTTTTAGGCGTCTACTTCATAAAACCCCAGCTACAGGGGGTCCAAAAACGCTTCCGTATTTTGATGTACATTAGATCTATATATGGATACCCATGAGGCGACTGTCACACAATTATAGAAATGAACTGATGCATGTAAATTACGACAATAAAAAAAATTGCAAAGTCAGTATCATATCTATATAGGGGTGGTCACTAAAAATTCATTAAATATGTATCACATACAAAATAACAATGACTTTGTTAGACGCACGTTTATCGATCACAAACCGTAAGGTGAATGTATAACTATCACTAATTAGTTTATTAATACCCGATGGATAATCATTACGTAATACAGACATGCCCCGCACGTGCAGGGAAGCCATACTCCACAAAATACACATGTCGTGGGAAAAATATAGCAAGTTCCGACTAATGTTTTATTTATCGAAAAGTTTATGATTCCGTAACATACAAATGTATGGAAGAAATGTATCGTATATTATCAATAAATACAGGAATTTATAAACATTGTTATGCGTTAATGATTTATATAACAGTTGATTTAGTTTATTTTTTAATAAGAGATTTTTATCAACAATTATATTACATTGTACATTTGAATCGCTTAGAAAATGCTAGTTTTAAACTATTGCGTAAAAATGCTACATTAATGAAATCGGTGTGTTTCATACTCTTTGAATATACATTTTAAAAAAAAGATATATCTATATATATAACCTTGTTTAAACTTATACACATACATCTACGCTATCAAACATTCGAATATTCTAATATATGCATCTAAACATGATTACTTAATAAAAATGCCGATTGCTAAACTTATAATATATTGTTGACAAAACTTGCTAGGATTTGACTTATGAATGAAACGCTTAATACGATATATATTTATGTAATGATATATATTGACTTGGATTTGTAAAATAATTTGATTATATGAAGGCATTTCTACTTACGAAATCAAACAAATAATTATAAAATCATATGACAGTCTGGAACTTGTAATTGGTTTATCGCCTTATTAAATAAATTTCTTTTACATATATAGTGATATAAAAATGTACTTACCGATGCACCCATCTTGAACAATTATGGCACTGGATGGTATCATCTTCGCATTCGTGTAGACACGAAACACAGGGATACGTTGTATCCATGGTTGTGGTGATTTCATATCACACATTTCATTTTTATACGTTTTATTGTTTATTTAGACATACTCTTAATTAAAATCAAAGGAAACCATATCTCTACATCAAATAAGTTGCCCGTAATTAAAGTGTTTCGGAAAACTCATCATTAAAGCGTTGCACTTTTGATCATTGGATAACAATTAATAGATCGTGTAATTGTATGCTGTTTGTGTAAGGATGATTTCTCGTTTAAGAAGTTTGTACAATTACAAAGCCAATTTATCAGAATTCATAAATATAATTAGTCTTTCGCATAGGAAAAGTCACGGTGATGAAATATTTGATTGAAATTAAATTTATAATAGAATTCGCTGAAACAAACAGGATTCCTGTACTAGCCTGATGACTATATAGAAGTCATATAACACAATTTTCCATATACCTTTTCTAGAAAAAAAAAAAAAAGAACTAGTTCAGATTTATGATACATTTTTATTGACATTTTTAAAAATCGGTTATATATCATTACCACAAAGCGTACAAACAATGAACGAGATCGATGTTTTCTCCAACACAAATCCATGATAGTCTTTCCTTCACGGCTTTCCTTCAAAGCTGTATAACATTGTGTCTGAAAATAGTCTCGAAATGTGTATAAAATTATTAATAAAGCATTTCTCATGGTAAATAATGCTATTATCTATCATATGTGTAGTAATTTCGGTAACTTTGATGGTAATTTCGGCAATCTATTTGGTAATTTCGGCAAATAGTGGTAATTTCGGCATTTATATGCACCGGACATCTGCCACGTTTTTTCCCATTTCTCAAGTGCTGTTAGGTCCTTCTGCAGCATGACGCTATCCTCTTTGCTGTTGATCCTGCGATATAGTAGGCAATCATCTGCAAACAATCGGGCCTCTGACTGGGTAACTTCTGGGAGGTCGTTGATGAAGGTCAGGAATAGTAATGGTCCAAGTACAATCCCTTGTGGCACTCTTCATAACACATCTACACTTATTGAAGTATGACCATCAAGTAAGACTTGCTGTTGTCTGTTGTTGAGGAAGTCCTTGATCCAAAGCAGGGTGTTGTTGTCGAACTCCATAGTAGTCTAGCTTATGTAATAATCTCTGGTGAGGGACCTTGTCAAAGGCTTTGGAGAAATCCAAAAGGATGATGTCGACTTGGCTTCCCTGGTCCAAGGAGCAGGCTGTGGTGGCTAGTCGTGTCTCGCAGGAACGTTTAGATCTGAAGCCGAAATTACCCTGAATTACCGAAATGTCTCATTATTTACCGAAATGACTCAATAAGTTACCGAAATGATCCATTTTTCATTCTTATTTGACCTGATATGGATAGACAGACACAATTTAAGTACGATTTTATTTGCATTGTTAAATAACATATTTTGAGTACATACTATGTAACCTGAAAAGAAAGAAATGAAAAGAAAAAAAACACAAAACATCGACAACAACAATAGTCCGACAGATCTGACAAAGGGCATTTTTATCATTTGTTGTTATGCCTTACCCTCAGACTGCTTTACACAGCCAGATCGTGAGATTTTATGGATTGTTAACAAAAAGATATAATGTAAGTATTACCCACTGATTCATGCATATTTTAAGTCCCAACACTAAAACTAATTGATAAATTCCTCATTTATGTCTACAAATCACTTGCTTATCTTTAGCTGGTCCTGTGCTTTTCTAAAATTAGATCTTCATTAAAACTGCGGATGATAACTAAGCGATTTGATTGGCTGATGAGTTTTCAATGGCTGCTGAATGTCTGAAAATAAGAATTTAAATATACTAGTGAAATTGAGTGATTTGCTGCATTTAAACAAAGAAATGAGGCATAAATAAGAAATTTATCAATTAGTTTTAGCGTTGGGACTTCAAATATGCATGAATCAGTGGGTAATACTTACATTATATCTTTTTGTACAATATCAAGAGTACAACTTCTTGTTATTAATAAGTCACTATAATATAACCATAATAATCTCTGCTCATATTTGGTGGATGTGTGAATTCATGCATCAGGCACATCACCCTGCAGTTCTCTACCACATTCTGCATGTGAATCCTCTTTACTATCAGAACCAGAGTTTGACTTTTCAGTACCATGATATGCAGTTTTCTTTGTTGATACAGATCTTGAGGATTGAAGATCTGATTCATAGACAATAGTATCAGGGATGAAAATAAGTGTTCGCCCACTTGCCAATGTGACCAAATTTTGTTTGTGGACTCCTGAAAATCTGATTCTGATCATCCACTTGGCAGCCATAAAATTTCTGGTTTAGTCCTCTCCTATATGATCGATGTCAATTAGACACTCTTACTGCAGTTAAAATATCAGTCAATAAAAGGGCTGTCTTGACCTCGTTGTCAATGTCATCATCAATCGGAACTTCTCACCTGTGTACCAACTGTTGGCCGAGTAAAGACAGGAGGAGTTTCATATTGAACGATAACGGAGGAAATGTGGAGACACAACTTCAAATGAGAAGTTGTTCCAAGTCTGATGAAGCTGCAATTGTGCAAGAATTGAGATAATTTATCCCTCTGCCATTGGTAATAAATTAAATTACCATTTCCTTAATTTATGATAAGAAAGTCAAAATATACCTTAACTAAATCCTTGCAGAGATACTAGCAATACTCATATTCTTCAGAATACTGGATTTAAATTTATAATACTGGATTTAAATTTATACCTGTATTCTTGTACATGTAGTTGTAAGAATAATTACTAGGATTTTTATATGAATGTGAAATGATATTATCTAGGTGATTTTGGTATAACTAGTATTCTTGAAAGAATAGGATGTGATATCTCAATAATGCTGGTATGAATAGGATCTGTACTTTTAATGTAGTTTTACAGGAATAAATGATGAAACAGTCTGTATGGTTATAGATATGCACAATTTCTCCACTAAATTATTCACTGTCCACATTGATTTGGCTACCAACTCCATTGTTCTCAAAGCAAGCAACTTTTATTTTAGCAGAGTACATTGTAATGATATGACATCAAAAGAGTAAACAATCACAATTAATGTGTGCCAATAAGTTGACGTTCTTGTAGTTGTGATATTCTATATTCACTATAAATCTGATAACTAGGGCAAATATACAGTGATATTTATATTAGGTAGTGAGGAGGACCATAAAGAAGATGTTGCCATCATACATTTGTATCTTGAAGAATGAGGTTGACAAAAAAATTAAAGAACTGAGACAGTGTGTCTGACAAAAATGATACAAATTTATTTTCAGGTTTGTTAATTGAAAATTTGGTCTGGGATTAAAATGGAATTTTTTAATGGTGTCATACACTGATCAGTGTTGTAGACTACAGAAATGTAAATTATGTACATTATATTCAAGAATTGTACAATCAGATGCCTCCAACATTGCACATAAGGATAACTTTGTTTATTGTTTAAAAGCGCTACATGCATATATATGATATATAATACTCTACAGAGGGTTACACTAAATAGACAGTCATTAGTCCCCTGCCAGGAAAAACGGAGGGGACCTTAGTGTTTTTTTCTTTATCTGTCTGTCTGTCCATCTGCCCGGATGGTTTCCAGATGATAACTTGAATTAGGATGAACCAATATTGATGAAACTTCACACAGTGAGAGATTATGTAGAGTGCTTGCATGGGATTATGTTTGGGGTCAAAAGGTCAAATATGTACATGTAGGTTACTGATGCTAAAAATAGATTTTTGGTTTCCAGATGATTACTTGAGTTCGAGTTAATCAATATTGTTGAAACTTTACACAGTGATAGTTTATAAAAAATGCTTTCATGGGATTGTGTTTGGGGTCAAAAGGTCAAATATTTAGGTCACTGTTGCTTTTGCATTAACAGTATATCATTTTAATGTAATAATGAGATCTGCAAGTATTGTTTCAACTTCAAACAAATTTTAAATTTTTTTTCAGAAAATACTTTGATTGGGATAAATTATGCAGGTCAGGATAAAATGAAATCATCATAATGAGACCTAAATGTAGTAAATGGCCATATTTAGTTATGCCAGAACAAATCAGATTCATTTGTGTTTGAAATGATAAGTATATCCCATTAATTATTGAATTGTTTTCAGTTTTCTGGGACAAGGTGTGAGGTTAACCCACAGCAAGTGTCTTTGTCATAGTTTGTGATAAATTGAACTTTCTGTTTCTTGTTCAACAGGAATCGGGATCATCAAAGGGTAAAGGAAATGCTGCATCCAAATTTGCTCGGATGAATAGACTCCAAGAACTTCAGCTTCGTATGGTAAATACTTACAAAACTTACAAAAATTAAGATTTCATATGTTTACTTTAACTTGCCATAATCTCTTAATGATGTACATTACTTTGTGATGCAAAGCAAACATGGCATGGATGATGTAGGGAATGTCCTTGACAAACTATCCTCTTTTTATTCCTGTTGAATGAACAGCATGGTTGCCAAGGGCTTTCTAAGATTCTGATTGACCAATACTTAAGTCTTTTCTGAAACTGCAAGGGAAAACACTTTGATACTACATGTATGTACATGTATGAATGATAAGTGGTAAACTTTCTATAAACTATCCATTGTTGATGTCCATTAGGAGGTAAATCTGGCCACCATGACTATAAATAGAATGTAGGGGTAAAAAAAATATAATATATTTTGGAAAAAATGTTACCTTAAAATCTTTGAAGAATAAGAATTTTACCTTATATATTTTGTCTAAAATCATGCGATGGCTCCTTGGTTGAGAATTGCCCTTGTTTGGCAAATTTTAACAAACATTGTAATTTTTGCACTTTAACTTAAAAACATTAATAGAGGTATACTGTAAATGGCAAAAGCATTCCATTTTCGAAGATCTTGATTTCATTCAATTTGAAAACTTTTGACCAAGTGACTTTGACCTTAGAATTTGTCCTAATTTTCTTACACTTCAGTATACGGTAGGCTGTATCTTTTGAACCATATAAGAGAGGCTACAACATTTGTATAGATTTATCATGACCAGAGCTATCAACTGATTCTTTTGTTTAGTGATCTTTACCTTTAATCCTCTTTTTAAAATTTTAACCTGGGCTATATAATATTTGTCATGAGGGATAAGTGATTTATATATCAAATATAGACTTTTTAGCTCACCTGAGCCAAAGGCTCAAGTGAGCTATAGTCATAGTGCGCCGTACGTCGTCTGTCTGTTGTTATTTTTTTCACATTTTCGACTTCTTCTCTGGAACTACATTGCAGATTTGGATCAAACTTTGTATAAATGATGTACTCAAGGTCCCCTACTAAAATTGTGTTCGGGATCCAGATTCTCTCAGGGATGGATCCAGGGCAGGCCAAAAGTGCCCAAAACGATACCCCTCTTCAAACATCTTCTCCTCCAGAACCAGTACATAAATGGGGAAACTAATTGCATTTCAACAATTTATAAAGATGGGTTATCAAAAATTGTGTTGTGGGTTAAGATCCGTCAAATAGAATTTTATGCTTTTTTGACATGTTTCTGGACTTAGTAATTTTAATGCAGAAAAGTGTCATGTTTTTCAGTTAATTGATATTGATGATTTCTTAATGACTATTTTGATCATAATTGTGGTAAGGAATATTATTGTTAAAGAATTTCATCAATATCTCAATTTTTGGATTTATATTGAATTTTTTAAGACTTCGAAAAAAAAGGGGGGTTGGTCATTTCTCACATTTTCAACTCTTTCTGCAAAACTGTTCAAAGAATTTTAATAAATCTTGGTAGAAATAAATCACTTATGATCCTCTTCAAATTGTGTTGTTTTCGTCCATACCTCTTTACAGGTGGCGCCACCATAATCAAAAGTAGGTCACAAAAGAGTACCCTCCTTTGACAATGTTCTTCTTCATACAGGCTGTATACAGAGACAAACAGAATGCATAGAAATGATCTAGAGGGATAAGTTAAGATGTATATTGTCATTTTGGTTCCCATCCAAAATCAAATTTTAGAATTTTTTTTTCAACATTTGTTTGGACTTGGTGATTTCAATGCAGAAAAGTGTCATATTTCCTAGTTAATTGATAATGATGATTTCTTATGGACTATTGTGATCAAAGTTCTGGTAAGGGATGTTACTTTGAAAGAATTTTGTCAATATCTCAATTTTTGGATTTTCTATGAATTTGTTATTAAAGACTTCCAAATGAGGGTGTATAGGAACAATTCTTCACATTTTTAACTTCTGCTGTTATACCACATGAAAGATTTTAATGAAACATAGAATACATGAAGTACTATAGGTCCTCTATCAATTTTGTAAATTTCATCCAAATTGGTTAACAGATAATGCCACCATGTCTAAAAACTAGGTCTCAGAATGATATATATACCACTTAGTAATTAAGATATGGAGAGTAGCGGTTCAAATCCAGCTGTGGTCAAAATGTTTTTTCTTCATTTCTTTACACATCTAAATAAGTTTTTAGATGTTTCTCAACACTCAACGTATGAAATTAGGCAATTTTAAGTTAGATCTGGACAATATTTGAAACAATTGTTGTTCATGACACAGACTTGAAATCAGTCAACAAAAGGCTCCACCTAAAGAAAATGACTAACATGTTGCCCTGAATCACATCTTGCAGAGACAGAGCAAATGCTTGATATCAAAATCACCTGAATGGATGTGCAAAAAAGTGTTGTTTTTTATTCTGGTCTGAAATGAAATTTGACATATTTTCAACATTTGTGTTGACTTAGACACAGTAATGCAAAAATAAATGAATTCTTCCTTCCTGCATGACTGATCATCTAGGTACTCAGGTGAGCGATATAGGTCCACTTGGGCCCCTTGTTGTGATTAAGTCTTTTGTTTGGGTCCAAGACTTTTGACTTACTGACCTTGACCTTGGAGTTTTACCTAGTTTTTTGTGAACTGTATCTAGCTATATCTTTTAAATGTAAGGGTTAGGAAATTCATATTTACACATGTAAATACAATGACATTCAGGGATTGAAATTAACTTTTTTGACCGCATGCTAATTTTAGCTTGTGGAATGAAAATCCACAGGCTAAAACAAAAATCTACATGCTAAAACAGAAATCAAGAAAAATGATGTTTTGAACAATGTAATTCAAATACATCATGCACCATGTTACAATGTAACATTAACAATATAAACTAGTCACTAGTCTGTAAATCACTGACTCAACCAGTCCTACATATTCACTGGTGACGTCTGTAGAGTAAAATGTTGGGTTGTTTTACTCAGGTTGGGGGCAACCTCTCATTTTAGAGATAATCACTCAAATGAGTAACTATCTCTCTTTTCAGTAATCAATTTCAAGTACTAAAAATGAAATTTTGCAATTATGATTTGAAATTCAAAATGGCACATGTTTACAACCTACTGAATATAGTTTACTAAACAAGTTGACATTTTTAACTTACTGTTTTGGAGTTTAAAGCTGCACAAATGTTGCAGCTATAAACCCCAAAATAGTAATTAAAAAGGTCAGCTTTTTTTACCCGATTGCACAGCAATTTCGGTCTATGAATTGACGAAATCCGTCTGTCTGTCCGTCCACACGGCATCAACATTTTGCGTTTAGGATTTGTGTTTAGCTTGGTTTCTTTCATACCCTAAAGGGCACTTATGTCAAAGTTGGTAGGTTTGAAGATACTTGAATGTTCTATCCAACAAATACAAAAATTTAGTGACCTTGACCTTGACTTTACGCTTCAGTGAACACACACTGTTTTGCATTTAGGGTGACCACTTGCATACATGTATTCTTAATGTTAATTCAAAGCAATTTCCGGTCTATGAATTGGCAAAATTTGTCCATCTAACTGTCTGTCCGTCCGTCTGGCGGGCGTCAACATTTTGAGTTTAGCATATGCAATCCGGTCATACCGTCCTTGACGGTTTCTTGTTGTATTTTATATTCAATATAAAGATGTGCCCCTTTAAGTTTAAGTCAAAATTTTGAATTTTTCAGTACTTGTTTACTTCTGTTCATTCCTTGAAACAGATTACTGAAAACAATGACAGTTACTCATTTGAGTGATTATCACTCAAATAAGAGGTTGTCCTCTACCTGTTTACTCTCAAACCATTCACCCACCACCCATTAACAAAGGGTCTTGGCTCAAACTTCTCCAACATTGTGGTATTAAAACAGATAAACATCAGTACATTCATTGTTTCATTATTAAGCCAGTTACTTTTGAAGAAATTAGTTATCATGTCTGACGTTTGGTGCAATCAAATCAAATCTACAATGTCATATGGTACATGTATTGTAAACACTTTACTTACTGCCTAAAACATACAGGATTATTCAAGCTTTTTACTTTCGCAGATGTGGTCCAAACCCTGTAAAACAGACATCCTGATAAAAAAAAATGGATTTGAAAACAGGGGAGATCTTATGACGCAATTTAAATTAGTCACTTGCGATATTTCTCGAGTTCCTATATCTTCAACTTGCAATTTCCAAATTTCACTCGCATTTCGCAAGTATTTCCCATTAATTTCGATCCCTGACATTGACTTTGACCTTGAAATTTGACAAATTTTTCAATAATTTTTCACTTTGACAATATCATGTGAACTGTATGGGAAAGGAGGTTCAAATTTCATATATGGATTTCTTGTGAATTTGCCAGGTGAGCGATTTAAACACCTGTGAGCCTTTTGTAGATACTTTATCCTTAGTAATTTCTATACATCCTGAATTCGGTAGTATCTATGTTCATAAATGGAATAGTATGCTGATTAGGAGTTTTTACATATGTAGTAACCTTAATTACAATCTTTCGCATAAATTTATCTAACTCCTTTCTTATTCTTATGGTTCTCCAACTAGAAATGTGTTCTATTAGTTGAGTAAGTGTACTTCATACAATTAGAGAACTCCCCTAATTTACAAGTTTCAGTTATTCCATTCTCTTACTGCAGGCAACCTTGTACCTATCTATTTGAACTGAAAATCTTACTTTTTCTATTTTGAAATACAGAAATAATGAATACCATACAAGACTTTATTCAAGACAATACAGCCATTACAGGTCTTGATGTTTTAATCCTTTGTCTTGAAGAAGTGTTGTCTTATACTGTGTATTTTTAATTTCCATATAAATGTTTATTTCAACTCACTGTCGCCATCTTTATTTTATATCATAAATTTTAAGAAAAGGAGAGTAGTACTAGTTGTGTTTTTATAACTTTTGCATAGTTCTTTTTTGTTGCATAATAAAATAAATGCGAATACATTAAACTTGTAAACTTGTACATGATATAGTGTTTAAATGAGAATCTCATTGTGTTCTAGTGAAGCTTTTTAGCATGGAAATTTTTAAGGAGTTTTAAGTAAATTAAAGTAAAATTACAACATTCTTGATTTTCATTTTATGAAAATTCAATCACTTGTATCATTATTCATTAGAAAACTGCCTGTATCCATTTCTGTGTGATATACTTTTTTTAGCGAGCTGGGACGAATGTCTGGGGAGCTAATGTCATAACCCTAGCGTCAGCATCAGTTGCATAGACAAAAACATTGACCTGGGCTATAACTTTTGAACCAAAACGAGTAGAGCCTTGAAACTTCACTCATGAATACATTGTGTAAGAAGCTTTTATTTAGGATCATGACCTTTAACTTTGTAACATTGACCTTAGAGTTTTACTTACTTTTCAAAAACATTTTCCTTGGCTATAACTTTTGAACCAAGAGTGGTAGGGTTTGAAACTTCAAACATAGATACCTCGTTGAAGGCCTTTTCATTTGGGATCATGACCTTTGACCTTGTGACCTTGAGCTTAAAGTTTGAGGGGTTTGGCTTTGAAATTTCACACATAGATACCTTGTGGAAGACCCTTTCACTTAACTTTAACATTGGCTACAGCATTTGAACCAAGAGGGGTAGGGCTTTGAAACTTCACACATGGATTTCTTGTGACAAGAAATTTCATTTAGTACCATAACCTTTGATCTTGGACTTCAATCTAATTTCCAAAAACTTTAACCTGGACTATATCTTTTAAACAAATAAATTTAAGGCTTGATGCTTCATTCATTTGGTACAATGGTCTATACCTTGGAGTCTACTTTTTAAAAATTTTGACCTGGTCTTTATCTTTTGAAATATTAAAGAAGGGGATTTCACTTGTAGATTCATTGTGACCAGAGCTTTCATCTGGTTAACTTTTGATCTTTACCTTGGACCTGACCTTGAATTAAGAGAACATTAAAAATATATGCTTTCCTTCTGACAAAATGCCCCGCAGGTTAGCTATGTTGTCTTCTGAAAAATCTTGTTGTTCATACATGTATTATGATATTATGATTTACTCATTAGAAAACTGCCTGTTTCCATTTCTGTATAATATACTTTATTTATTCATATTGTGAATTAGAGTGACTGGTTATTGGTTTGGAGATACATTTAGTACATGCACATGTATATCTAAGATTTAAATACATGTACATGTATGTATATATTATGAAAAAATCATTGGCTGAATTGTTTTGACCGTGCGGTCTCCAAAACAAACTGGATAATCACAGTATTTAAGATTGTTAAGCAAGTATTCGGAGCTCTGCTGGAACTTAAAAAGATTTATGTGATTTTCAGAATGAGGCTCGTAAGCTGAATCACCAGGAAGTAGTAGAAGAGGATAAGAGGAACAAATTGCCAGCAAACTTTGAACAGAAACGGAAAAGAATTGAGTGGGAGGAAGAGCAAGAGAAAAAGAGAAAGGTAATAAATATGGACTTCAGATGATACATTGTGTTTCTCTAATTTTTTTTCTCATGAATTAAACAACTGAAGTAAACTTTTTTATAACTTTTATTATGTGTTATCATTTTGCTTCTGAAAAATGAGACAGTAAAGAAATTATATGACAAAGGCACATTTGTATCATTGTTATGAGTAGTGCCTTGAAGAGAAAGAGGATACATTATGGAAAGAAAAATGTCAATGAATGCTTTTCATATTTCTAGATAGCTGTCTTGTGTTGTTAGTCATACTAGCACTGCTTGAGATTTTATCATTGACATCAGATATATGTATGTGCATGAGTATATAGTAAATAGTATATATTTGATATTTCATTGTATTTAATTTACTCATAGGAAGTGGAGGCAAGAGGAGATAATTATGACAGAGTGAAATTGCTTGATGTAGGTGCTGATGAAGCAGAAAGATGGGAGAGGAAGAAAAAGAAGAAAAATCCAGATGTAGGATTCTCAGGTACTATATTTACTTTATGAATAACTTCAATAAGGGACCACATAGGTCCCAAGAGTTTGAAATTCAGGATCCTGGGAAAATTTTTTGTTCCTAGAAAAAAATTTAAGACATCCAGAAAACAGTTTTTAGCTCACCTGTGCCGAAGGCTTTCCCTTGTAGGTCTATCCACACCTTGTTAAGATGATACAAACCATACCGTTTAGGGTAGGACTTTCAAACTTGGTACATTTATTTCTTGTGGCATGCGGACGGACCCTGTTGATATCAAGGTCAAAGGTCAAAATATTTTTTGCGTCAAAATTAGCAAATCTTTGAGAATGCAATTTGTAAACAAGGTACAGACCAAACTGTTTATGCTGGAAGTTTTAAACTTTGCACACTCTTTTCTTATGAATGGAGGATGAAACCTGTTGATTTTCAACATCAAAGTGGGAGTGTTTCCATACTTTCAAATTTCATCCCTTCATTTTAAGCTTCAGGCATATTATGTCATGCTAGACGTTCCTCTTGTTTTCATTGTACTGGTAGATACAGCTATTACCATGAAACTTAGCCACAACTTTTCTCTCTGAAAAATACAGCTTCAGTTTGCATTTCAGCTGGAATGGTACACCATGACCTACTCTACATCTTATTCTCAGAGAAATACAGGCCTTGACGATCATGTTTGACCTACATTTCAAAAAATTAATCCTTGGCCATGACCATTAAACCATGAGATTTAGTGCTTTCATATTTCATGTGTGATTGTTGTTGTGAGACCTTTCTATTGATTTGTTGTGGTGAGACCTTTCTTCTATTGATACCATCCTGTGCCGTAACAAGCAATAGAATAATCTAAAATACTTAAGTTTTACGCTAAGAATGGTACAGATATCCAACATAGGAAATCCCTTATCAACACAATAATTATACTGTTACGTGTCCAAGCATGAAGACTGTATATGACAGTATATAATAAGGACAAAATGAGTGATTAATCTGTTTATGATATCATATGATGTGTGATGTACAATCTAGACTGAGGACTGAATTAATAGTGATAATATCGTCTATGTACAAAATGTATTTTAACAGATTATGAATCGGCCACTCATCGTCAATACCAGAGGCTTACCAAGCAAATGAAACCTGATGCAGACAATTACCAACGACAAAAAGACAAAATGTAAGTATGTTGCCTCCATATGTAAAACAACAATTATTGTACATGACTTTATTGTACCAAATTTCTAGAAATCATATTTTTCTAATCGTTTAGCCCATTGTTTTTACCAGATTGCAAAGCAAGTCTGCTCTATCAATTAGTAGAGTCTGTCTATTCATCTGTCCGGCATCAACAATTTGTATTTAATTTTACCTCCGGCATATCAGTAACGATACTTATGCCAGACTTGGTGGGTTAGTAGTCGTTGATAAGTTCTCTCTGACTGACGTTAAATTTGGTGAATTTAACCTTGATTTCCCACTACAGTAAACACAGATTGATTTCGTGTTTAGCTTGATCTCTTTTATACCATTAATCATATTAACATTAACCTTGGTAGTTTGTAGACATAAGTTCTTCCCAACTGTTACAGAATTTTTGACTGTGACCATGACTTTACACTCAAGTGAACACAGACTGATTCTGTATTTGGTTTGATGTCTTGCATACCATTTATATAATATTTATGTCAAACTCGGTGGGTTCCAAGATATTGAGAAGTTTTTCCTGACTGATGCAAGGTGACCTTGACCTTGATTTCATTTTGCTTGAACTCTGACTTTCAATTCATGACACCTAAGTTAATCTTGATGGGTTTTTAGACATTTATAAGTTCTTTTTGACTGACACAAAATTTGCTAAACCACATTGTTTTTTTGTCATTGATTATATTCCACATTTTTGACCACAGTGCATGCTTTACTACTTATGTTATCTTCATTTAAATATAAAAGTAGCAGGTTGGTCCTGTGGTATCACACTGGACTTCTAAGCTGGGTAGATCGAGGCTGTTGGTCCAGAGTTTAGTGAGATGATCATTTATCCTCTTCTGCCTTCCTTTCTGTCCTCCAGGTGAAACAGTGTAAACTTTGTATACTTTTGCACATTAAGATCCCTGGCTCCTTGGGAGTCTGGTGCATAAGTACAAATTATAGGACCATGCGCCAGATAGATGCAACTATCATAGACATGAATTGTTTCACATGAAACATTAAAAAACTAAAGCTGTCCTAACAGGACATATACCCCCCCATAGCAACGAAGTGAAAACCTGCAGTAATTCATCCCATGATACATCACTGGTACAAGTGTTATAGATACCCTATTTGTACATTTTAAGATTTGGCTTGTTAAACTTCTTAACGGGACAGAACGACGGACAGGCTTATTCCTATATATCCCCCCTCCCCAACTTTGTATTGGGGAGGGGGGAGGAGTATAGATATTGCAGATACTGAATCAATGTCAAAATACATAGATTTTCATATTAACATATGTATTCTGACTCATACTGTGAAATCATCTTTTAAGATGTGCTTGGGGCATATGTATGTACATGTAGTTCAAATAAAGTAACAGCTGTGGCTCAGATAGATGTTCAAATATTCTTACAAATACTTTCACAAATACATGTACATATTCCTGTAAAGTGAGATATCTATAACAATCCTAAAACATCTCACCAGAGATAAGAATTTAGAACATGTGTAGATTCTGAGACATCCAAGATCAATATACCACTGTTAAATGTAGTCTATGTTAATACATGTACTGCTTTTTATGCCCCTGCCATGAAATGGCCGGAGGCTTTTATTGTTACCCTGTTCCGTCATTCCATCTTCATTCAGTTTCTGTTCATTTTCTCTTTGAAGGTTTAATGGATTAAATTGACGTTGGGTATACAGATGTATCAAGGAAAGATGCAGGTCTTGATGGAATATGGGTGTGGTCCAATTATTTTTGACAGAGTTATTGCCCTTGAACCTAGAAAATTTCATAAAAATGACAGTTTCCGCACATTTTCTCAGTGATGGTTTGATGGTTTGAATTGATATTGGGTATATAGATGTGTCAAGGAAAGATGCAGGTCAAATTTGAATATGGGTGTGGTCCAGTAATTTCTGACAAAGTTATTGCCCTTGAACCTAGAAAATTTCTTTAAAATGACAGTTTCCGTTCATTTTCTAAGGGAAGGTTTGATGGTTTGAATTGATATTGGATATATAGATGTGTCAAGGAAAGATGCAGGTCAGATTTGAATATGGGTGTGGTCCAGTAATTTCTGACAGAGTTAATGTCCTGGAACATAGAAAATTTCTTTAAAATGACAGTTTCTGCTCATTTTCTCTTTGAAGGTTTGATGGATTAAATTGATATTGGGTATATAGATGTATCAAGGGAAAATGCAGGTCAAGTGTGAATATGGGTTCAGTTCAGTAATTCTGACAGACCAACAGCAACACATTAAAATTCTAGTCCTCTTTTTATATTGCAGGGGAGATGATTTTTATGCTACGGGTCACACACTTGGATTATCACAGCATAAAGACAATCCAGAAGCTGTAGATAGAATGGTAGAAGATCTTGAAAAACAGTGAGTACATAGGAAATTTGATACATTAGATTTTATTATCAATGTGATTTTCAGTGATTCACATTACCTGCCATGGTCTTTTCGAAATTTGCCAGATCCAGAATGAATAGCACTAGAAAAATAAATTAATGAAATAATTACTTGCACAATTTCTAGATTTAGCCATCCTAATTAGTATGTTATATTAAATGCACTTTTTGCATTTTGTAATTCACAAATTAATAAAGTTTAGGTGACATACGAGAAGCATTTACTAAATGAAAATAAAACCTCAGAAAATCAAACCCAATTTTTTGTAAATAGTTTTACAAATTCAGGAATCCAAAAGTATAAAGGGTGTACAGAATGAAGTAGTAACACATCATCATGCTTACAGAATATGAAATTTATAGACATATAATGATATATTGACCAGTGCATGGAAGAGAAGTTCATTGACATATTAAATTAATATAATTTAAAGACAAATCTTCTGCTAGTATGAAAACTAGTTGCAAACTTCTTATTAGTTGCAAGATCTGGCAGTCATATCCATTTTGTTTTATTAAAACACAGCTCTGTGTTTGCATTTACCTACCTACCAGACTGATTTGACAATGAAAGATTTATGGTCATTGTTTAGGAACACTCTTATTGATCTGTCAGAAAGAAATTGGCAAGATTGCTTTAGTACATTTAGACACTTGCAAGGATCTTGGTAATCTATATTCACCATTAATATGATGTGAATTTTTAAACATCGAATGACTCCATCTGATACACTTAATAATGTTTACTTAAAGAGTAACTTTTGCAAATAATACAGCTTTTCTTTAATTTCATATGGCAGTGTATTTGAGAAAGTTATAGATCCTGACCCTCAATCAATCATTTGCAGATCTCAACCTCAATATGTGCAAATACTCTTCTTATTGGTAACAGTTAACATCTGGTAAATTCTTTTAAGATTATACAAAGTTCTGTCTCTCTTCAGCAGTGATCTTTTACTTGACAGGAATTTAACATTATTAACATTACCGGTATTTTGTTATTCTTAAATATGTACATATGAAATATTTCATACAGTGAGATGACATTTTACACATAATGACAGATGTACTTTAGGTAGCTACTATTTCTCTTCAGGATTGAGAAACGTGAGAAATACAGCAGAAGAAGAACATTTGATGAAGACGCTGATATCGACTATATTAATGAACGTAACATGAAGTTCAACAAAAAGCTGGAACGTTTTTATGGACCTTATACTGCAGAAATCAAACAAAATCTGGAAAGAGGAACAGCAGTGTAGTGTTAACACTAGCCTGCTTTCTTAAATTATTTTAATATTTTAATAAATTTTTCTAGATTTCTGTGGAGAAAACTTTCTAAAATGTGAGAATAAGAGGAAATTTAAAATTAACGATGTTAATGTTAATTTCTATGTTTTATTTTTTTTTTAGCCCACCTGAGTCGAAGGCTTAAGTGAACTATAGTCATAGTCTGTGGTCGTCAGTCCATCCTTCGTTAACTTTTTCACATTTTCGACTTCTTCTCTGGAATTGCATTGCAGATTTGGATCAAACTTTGTATATATGATGTACTCAAGGTCCCCTACTAAAAATGTGCTCGGGTTACAGATTCCCTCAGGGGTGGATCCAGGGCGGGCCAAAAGTGCCCAAAACGGTACCACTCTTCAAAAAATCTTCTCCTCCAGAACCAGTGCATAAATGGGGAAACTAAATGCATTTTAACAATCTATAAAGATGGGTTATCAAATTTTATGTTCGGGCTTAAGATACGTCAAATAGAAATTTACGAGTTTTTGACATGTTTCTGGACTTTTTTTGGACTAGGTGATTTCAGTGCAGAAAAGTGTCATATTTCCTAGTTAATTGATAATGATAATTTTTATAGACTGTTTTGATCATTGTTTTGATCATAATTATGGTAAGGAATGTTATTTGAAAGAATTTTTTTAATATCTCAATTTCTGGATTTTCTATGAATTTTTTAAGACCTCCAAATGAGGGTGTATAGGAACAATTCTTCACATTTTTAACTTCTGCTGTTATACCACATGAAAGATTTTAATGAAACATGGTATACATGAAGTACTATAGGTCCTCTATCAGTTTTGTACATTTCATCCAAATTGGTCAACAGATGGTGCCACCATGTCTGAAAAATAGGTCACACAATGTTATATATACCACTTGGTAATTAAGATATGGTGAGCAGCGGTTCAAATCCAGCTGTGGTCAAAATTTTTTTTTCATTTCTTTACACATTTAAATAAGTTTTTAGATGTTTCTCAACACGGAACATATGAAATTAGGCAATTTTAAGTTAGATCTGGACAATATTTGAAACAATTGTTGTTCATGACCCAGACTTGAAATCGGTCAACAAAAGGCCCCAACTAAAGAAAATGACTAACTTGTTGCCCTGAATCACATCTTGCAGAGACAAAGCAAATGCTTATTATCAAAATCATCTGAATGGATGTGCAAAAAAGTGTTTTTATTTTTTATTTTGGTCTGAAATAAAATTTGACATATTTTCAACATTTGTGTTGACTTAGTCACTGTAATGCAAAAATAAATAACTTCTTCCTTCCTGCACAAATGATAATCTAGGTACTCAGGTGAGCGATATAGGTCCACTTGGGCTTCTTGTTTATTTTTTCATTCATTTCTTCTGGATTTCTGCACAGTGTTTTTCATTTAGATAAAATTAAGAGAAAAGAATGAACAAAAATATTGACATTATCTTGCAGGTCATTTTAACAAATTTACAATTATTGGATTTCCTAAAAAGGTGTTGAGAATTTCCATTGTTTGTATATAATATATTTGTAATGTACAAGAATGTGAAATAAATGTCTGTATATACTCTGAAACTATGTTTAATTTTTGTTTTTAGATAGTGAGAACAGTTGGGGAAAAGTATTGTAATTATGATTAAATTATTACCAGCTCTCGATTTAATGTTTATTTTTCAAGATT
Source organism: Pteria penguin (assembly GCA_035048485.1). Classification (NCBI taxonomy): domain Eukaryota; kingdom Metazoa; phylum Mollusca; class Bivalvia; order Pterioida; family Pteriidae; genus Pteria; species Pteria penguin. The sequence goes on from CM068581.1 coordinate 23,442,357, forward strand.
TTGCCAGTGTAGTGAATTTGCAAATATATTTTACAATTAAGAAAAAGACTAATTTGCCTTAGTTCTTTGATAACACTGTAGACGCATTGCATAGAAATTCATGTTTTGCAATGGTCTGATTTTAAATACATATTTCTTGCCAATATTTGCTGCCAGTGCTGGAAAGTGAATGTGCCATTGTAACAAGTAATATTGATAGCATATTGGTTTTTAACTGACAAGTTTTTGTCTTTCATCAAATATACTAGTAAACTGAGAATTGGATAACAAAAGTTGACTATGAAAATACTTCTTATTTAGTTTATATGAAAATGTATATTTTGATATATTTGTGTGTGTGTTTGCACATTTATGTGATTGATATGTACACATTAAAATTTAGAATGGATCTTTTCACATTAAAATGCAGGACTGACATTTTATTTTGGGAAAATGGTTACATTTCCCTTAAAATGTTTGATGTCACTCTTAATAATTTATAAAATTGATCATCTCTGACATCATTTCACTGGAAGAGGGATGATTTTGCCAACCAAAATGTCGTGATAGGGTCTATTCTACACTTGTAAATTCTGGAAAGTATTTCAATATTTTGGATCCATGTTGATATTCTATTTTTATTAACAAGAACAATATGTTTGGAGAGCTATTGTCAAACCCCGTGCATTTACATCCATGCCTTTGTGCACAAAAAAACTTTAACCTGGGCTTTTTCTTTTGCACTGCTAGTGGTATAGCTTTGATACTTCACACAAAGGTTCCTCATCCCAAGGGCTTTCATTTGATACTTTGACTTGACCATGTACATTTGACCTTGGACTTTTACCAACTTTTTAAAAAACTTTTACCTCAGCTATATCTATTTAACCAATAGGGGTAGGGCTTTGATACTTCACACATAGGTTCCTCATAACAAGAGCTTTCATTTGAGCTTTGATACTTCACACATAGGTTCTTCATGACAGGCTTTCATTTGCTACCATGATATTTGACCTTGTGACCTTCACCTTGGGCTTTGACATACTTTTCAAAAACTTTAACCTGGGCTATATTTTTTAACCAATAAGGGAAGGACTTCATAGGTCCCTTATGTTATGAGATTTCATTTGATACTGTGACCCTTGAACTTTGACCTACTTTTCAAAAACTTCAACACAGGTTATACCTTTTGAACCAATAGGGGTAGGGCTTTGAAACTTCACACATAGGTCTTTCATATCAAAGGTGTTGTAGCCCAGTGGATGAGGACCTGGGCTCGTGACTAGTAGGCCTGGGTTCGATTCCCGCCATGGACACACCAGTGTCCTGTCTTTCAGATGAAACAGTGAAAACTGAGGTCTCGTATTGCAGTAGCTGTGACACATAAAAGATCTCTCATTGCTTTTGGAGGGTTCGTTGCAAAGGTATAAATTTCTATGCAATACATCAGGCAGATGCCATTACCATGTATGTAAAATAATTGTGGAGTGATGTAAAACAATAATTAGTCAATCAACCTTCATTTCAAGAGCTTTCATTGATACCAAAACTTGTGACCTTGACCTTGGAATCTGACATATTTTTTACAAAGTTTTACCTGGGCTTTTTCTTTTGAAGTATCGAAGAGATTTCACATCTATTTTCATTGTGACCAGAGCTTTCATCTGAAATATTTACCTTTACACAGGACTTAACCTTGAGTTAAGAAAACATTTAAAATACATGCTTTCCCTCTTACAGTACACTGTTGGCGAGATGTCTTCTAACAACTCTTGTTGAATTATATATATATATATATCTTAAACCATTTAGGGCCCCACTTCATAAGTAATAATTATTTCTGTCCTTCTGTCTGTCCGTCAGCAAAAACTTTAACATTGGCCATATCTAATACACTGTCACAACTAGAGCTTTATATCTGGCATGTGTGTTCCTTATGACATCATATGACCTTGACAGTAACCTTTGACTTATTTTTAAAAAAAACTTTAACATTGACCATAACTATTGAACTGTAAGAAGTAGGGCTTTCATATTTGGCATCTGCATTCCTTATAACAAAACCTTACTGCTGGTACCAATATAAGGTCAAGGTCATGGTGACAGGCATCCTGTGGGGCCCTCCTGACTTTTTTCTAGAATCTTCTATTTCTTTCAATGTGTCTTTTTTCTTTTTAGTACAATATGGTTGTAAATACTACTTTAGTTGATAACTACTTTAAAGTAATCTCAAGTTCATGGGATTTGCAAACCATAAATGTAGATTGTAGACAGTGTATTTGTTTTAGTCAATTTGATCTGATAAATCATGCTTTTATTTAGTTACTACAAGTGTAAGAATACTCAATAAAAAAAAGAAAACATGGCAAATGCAATGTGTAAGTGTTTTACTCGGGTATGTTGCTCTGCATTTAATCCTCATATTGCTAGGAGAATGTATGAGGTCTGAAACAAAAGAAGACATCTGACAAAGCTGTATGACAAATCACAAAGGACCTGCACACAAAACATGATAACTGTAGAATATCCACGGAAAAACAACATTACAAAAGTATTGGATTGTGCTGCAGTTACGATACCGATAGTAACATTCACATTCATTCAGATAAATATAAGGAACATATACAAACAATGCCAACTTCTGTTTCCACAATTTGTTTTGGAAATATTACATAAAAACAACCTTCTCCAATTTGTATAATTACTCAGTTTTTTATCAATATCATTGCATATACATATTACAGAATGAAATTTCCTGAAATATTTATGTCCCCCTCAACGAGGTAGGGGATATGTTTGAATCACCTTGTCAGTCTGTCTGTTGTTCATAATCATAGACACATCCTTGTTGGAATTTTTCTCATTTACCTTTCCATAGATTGAAATTTTAGATTTATGGCAGTTGCACACTTAAAGGTGTGCACCTCCCATTTTCATCTGTTTGAAGCCATTTTTAAACATTTTGTTGGTGTTTTTGCCATTTTAGGTAGTTTTTCTCGTCTACCTTCCAATTGATTCTATTGAAATGATAGATTCAGCTTCCTTATCACATAAAGATGTACACTTTACATTTTCATCTCTTCTGAGCCATTTTTCAACACTTTTGGTGTTTTTGCCATTTTAGGGACATTGTTCTCTCCTTGTCCGGAGTTTTTCTCATTTACCTTCGCATAGATTCTATTGAAATTATAGATTTAGTTTCATTATCACAGAAAATTGTGTCCCTCACATTTTCATCTCTTTAGAACCAGTTTTAGGTTGCCAGGATCTTGCCCCCATTGCGTTGTGGTCGTCATCTATAGCCAAAAACTTTAACCTGGATCATAACTTTTGAACCATAATATTAGGGACCGGGCTTTAATATTTCACAGGTGTATTCCATGTGTCAAGACCTTTCATTGGGTACCTACTGGGCACACCGGTGTCCTGCCTTTCGGATGAGACAGTAAAAACCGAGGTCCCGTGTCACGGTAGACGTGGCACGTAAAAGATCCCTCGCTGCTTCGGATGGATCCGATGCAAAGGTCAAAATTTGTATGCAATGCATCAGGCAGATGGTGTCACCATATACGTGAAATAATCGTGGAGTGACGTAAAACAATAATCAACCAATTAATCATTGGGTACCTAAACTTGACCTACTTTAAAAAATTTAACCTTCGTCGTAACTTAAGTATTTTATGTGTGTATTCCTTGTGACAAAACCGTTCATTTTTGACGTTGATTAAAATCTATCCTAGATGATGCTGATTTAAGAAGTTTACGTTACACGGATTGATTTAGACTTAAAATGAGTATAGCATTTCATATAACAAACTTTACCCACGTATACCATCGCTTACTCCTAAATCGCAATTTATCAAGATTAAATTTGTAAATAAAGGTTTAGATCTGCTTAATATTTCTAATATTTTTCGTGATCATAGAGTCAACTCTAAATTTCCTCAGTATTTCGAGAATCTTGAACCACTCCTGATATGCAATCAGTACCAAAAAAAATATTAAACACCTTATATTTAATTACAATGCAGTCACATCTGATCTTTTTATTCTTTTGACTCTATTCCATCGTCCTGTTCATGCAATAATTCTAAATTCATTTATAAGCCTGCGGGCCATATTTTTACAAGTGATCTTAATTGTATTCCGGATAAATATCTACGTTCACTTTTAATACAGGGCCAAAGTATATATAGATTACCTTCCAGGACAGATTTTACCAAATGCCGGAATATTGTTGAAGAAGCATTAAACACTTATTGTAAACGATGGTGTAAAAAAGAAAGTGTAAAAATACATCCCTTGAATGACTGGAAAAGTGAAATCTTAAAAATTATCGATATTCGAATTAATAATTTTACAATTAATCCCCATTTATTCAAACAGCCACATTATATACCAGTCCAGTCTTTAAAAAAATGGCTAATTTACGTAATACTTACGTCTTCGTATCTGTTGATAAAGCAGCTAATAATATTATCATTGTTTGAAAAATATACTATATTACAGGTCTTAAAATTGGATTAAAAATCTTCTTCTGTGTATGTTGAACTTGTTGGACTTGTACTGAATTGTGTAATGCCATCACATTTTTGATGGATAATATTTATGTACAATTTAATGGCAATTAAGACTTGTCAACAGATTATTGGGATTCCTATGGGCACTAGCTGTGCTCCCCTTGTAGCAGATTTATTTTTATGAGAGAGACTTTATGCATTCTATTCAAACCTCTAAACGTTTCGACCTTATTGACACCTCTAGATATCTCGATGATATTTTAGTTATCGATAACCCCTGAGTTTGAAAACTATATAACTGACATTTATCCATCTGAACTTCAATTAAACGAAGCCAATACTTCCGACCAGGAAACACCTTTTATGGACTCAAATATTATAATTGTTAATAACAATATTCATACCAACATATATGATAAACGTGAGGACTTTGGATTTCCTATTGTAAATTTCCCTTATCTAAATGGTGATGTCACCAGACTCAAATCATATGGTATTGATATTAATCATTTGGTTCGGTTCGCTAGAGTCTGCAATGACGTTTTGGATTCTCAGATTACTTTTAAACTTCTTACTCAGGGTTATAGATATCGTAAACTTTGAAAAAAGTTTGGTAAACTTTACGGATCATATTCAGACATTTTATCTAAATTTGGAAATGTGACTTTTCAACAATACATATCCAGCGGAATATCCCATCCCAATTTCTATGCTGATCTAGTGTACAAACTAAGGAGGGTCAAAGGTTCCGATTTTATATCGGCGGATTCTAAAGTTATTAAACGCCTTCGACATCGACAGTATGACCCTGAGATCATCGCTAAGACCATAGTTCTTGTATTCGGTCCCTCTACAACCCAATGCAGACTTTTGCTTGAGCGTTGCACTCTGACTAACAAGGTGGTAGGGACTCTAAGACGGGCCTTGTCCTAACCTTTTCAGAGGAGACAATGTCCTGATCCTCGTTCTCTCTGACTGTTAGTCGGGTCTCCTATTGATCAAGGATTTGAGCTCGGCTTACAGACGGGCAGAGCACGGTTTTCTTATGTTGATGTCGCCTTACATGTTTTTGATAGCAACATATTATTCTCGTGTGTAATAAAATTTTTATGACCTCTCTTCTTGAGAAACTTGTTGATCCTTGTTCTCTATATGGAGGATTATTTTTTAAATTTTTTAATGTGTGTCCTTTGATTGTGCTGCTTTTGCAGTGAGTGGGAAGGTGGGCGCCCGTAAACCGGTTAACCACACCAATGGAATGACGTTTATTTCAAGTGACCGTCCTATAAGTCGGTATCGTAACCGCAGCGCAGTCGAATATTTTTGTAATGTCGTTTTTCCGTGTATATTCTACTATTATCATGTTTTTTGTGCATGTCCATGGTGATTTTTTTCATACAGCTTTGTCAGATGTCTTCAGTTTTCTCTTGGATCTTAAAAAATGGGCTACTTACAAAAAACTTTTGCTATTTAAATTTGGTTGCCACCGTCAAGCTCTGTTGTCATCTGACAACTTGTACCACATTTGTTTGGTGTTTTTGCCATTTTGGGACATAATGCATCTATTTCATTTTATGCACCCAGATCGATATATCAAGGGCATATTGACCTGTCTTACTGTATGTTTGTCTGCCATAACATTTGAAACGTGAGAGACAGAGACTTCATATCTGGCATGCCTACTCCACTGATAAAACCTTTTCAACCTGCACCAAGGTCATTGACCTCGTGACCTTTGTCCTACATTTCAAAATTTTATTTATTTGAACTTCCACCGGAAGCATTCTTGTTTCTCCAACACATCTTGTTTTAACTGTTTTAGCTAGTAAAACTATTTATACTTCATACTTCGTTTGCAATTGGGAAGGAAAAGGTCGGGGGGGGGGTATATGGGAATAACCTTGTCCAGCCATCCCTCTGTCAGTCCGTCCGTCTGTCCGGTTACGAAGACGTCGAATTTAACAAATCAAGTTTCTCAGAATGTGCCAGTGGGACATCCATTACACATATACCAGTGAAGTATCTTGGGATGAATTATTGCATATTTCAATTTTGATGCCGCTGGAAGTATTATTATTATTTCTTTTTCTTCTATTGAACCTGTATCTTTCCAAAGTGCAGCGCTACTTTTTCTGTTATTGAGGAAGTAATTAAGAGCCTCGTGAAAATTGAGCTCCCACAGCAGGCCCCTAAGATCCCCCCATACACACACACACACACACACACACACACACACACACACACACACATACACACGCACGCGCGCTTTTGAAATGTTTCCTATGGCCCTGACCACAATACATCATGATGTCATAGTATGTGTAAAGAGGAAACGATATAAACGTTTACTTCAAATTATATTCTGTCCTATTTCATATCACGTACAATATAGGCGATTTAGAGATAGTGGAAAGCTCAAGTAAAACAAACACACAGAAATCCAACTTCAACTTTAGATGTTAAAATTATTTACGAAGTGAGAGTGGACAAGAATGCCACGTAGAACATTGTAGTCGTCGAATAAACAATCTCCTACATGCAGTGAAGACGAACAAAGCAAATTATGCACATAACGACCTTCAAAAAGATCAAGCAAGAATTTATGACAATTGAGAAGCTGATAATGTTATACCGCAATAAAGAGGCCATGATACGATTCCCGGTACAGGAAGAAGCTCAAACAATTCCATTCTCTCTATATATATAAAAAAATCCGTAACAATTTTATGATATATATAAATGTTTTAAACAGAATTAATTGTACAAAAGATCTACATACATTATAAACCAAAAATACTTCTATTATGTTTTGTGTGTATTTATAACTCATTTCTAGCGCTAGCCTTAATAGTTTCATGTGTCTGAATGTTTTTGTTTTTGTTCGTTTGTTTGTTTGTTTGGTTTTTTTTTTTTTTTTTTTTTTTTTGATTTTGTTTGTTTGTTTTTGTTGTTGTCGCTGGGGGGGGGGGGGGGGTGTTGGGGGGTGTTGCTGTTTTTACTTTTCTTTCTTTTTTTTTTTTTTTTTTTTTTTTTTGGTTTGGGTTTTTTTTTTGGGGGGGGGGGGTCCTTGCTTTACCTCATGATACCAAAAGCATGCGCGGATTCACAGGGGTGGACCTGAGTCCGGCGCCATAAACTGAAAAGATACTTAAGTCAAAAATTCATATTCTTCTGTTCATCAATGAATTAATAATGGGATTTGGATTTTATATAGTTTTATTCTACTGACAAAAAGAATTAAACCATTCTTTATTAAAATTTATTTGAACGTTTGATAATGGAATAAATTAAAATGAAATTTTTGACTTAAGTATATTCTCAGTTTATGGCGCCGGACCCTGGGGTCTGGACCCACCTTGTGATTCGGTGAATATGGTTTTTCTTGTTATTTTTCGATGCACAATACATGTGTAAGTAATTTTACAGGCAAAAACATGGATAGACTCACTCTCGGGAAATTCATTGGGGATGGACTCACTCTCGGGAAATTCATTGGGGATGGACTCACTCTCGACAAAATTTCGGGATCTGCGTCTGCAAAGCAACAAATTATAAACATGATTTCTTGAGTACACAAGCGCATTGGCGGCTTTAGAGGGGGCTACAGAGGTTGAACCCCCCCCCCCCCCCCATTTTCGATCCTTTTATGACTGCAAATCTCTTTTCGGACCGAATAGCGCAAAACATTCCCCCTTTCTGGTCTTTCAAAATTTTCTAGATCCGCTTATCGCAGTACATTTATGAAAGTAGTAGACTTTTATGTCTCTGCACACATTGAATGATGCCGCCATTGGTAAGGACTTATATAAAATCTTGTTTATAAGTCCTTGCCATTGTATGGTTCTTTTCGTTATACAGAGTTAGTTCCCATAGTAGCAGGTATCTCAGGGACGTCAAACCGTTGTGACACCATGCAGTTTCCATAGAATTGGTTGACGTATATACAGATCTACAATTGCACTGTCTTATGAATTACTGATCATTGGCCGCTCGGCAGTAATTCGTTACATATATCAGAGACATATATACACAGAGACTGGAAACTCCCATTGAAAGCCATATAGCTCCCTGACATAAGTAACATTTCCCGACAGGCATCTTGATAAGCCGGAAGTCCGCCATATTGTTCTCGGCATTCATTCGCTTGAAAGCATTAAGCTTGCAAAGAAGAGGAATTTTCATCGCTTTTTAAACAAAGGTAGTTCAGATAAGTGAAAAAAAGCAATATACTAATCATTTGAATCATAAAACATATATGATCTATTCAATGTGTAGACATAACCCCGATCAGAAGCCATTAGTTGTGATAGACCTCTGAAAACATTCACTTGGGTTTATGCAAAACATTTACACAATATTGAAGCACATGCCACAATTTTTCGTTTATAGCACCATCAATGTTTATTATAGTCATAGTGCTTTAATTTTCATATGAACTATCTGTAAATCATGCATAATTACCCGGTCGTATTTGAGGACCTCGCGACATTTTTCTCCTCACTACCGAACCCGCTGAGAAACGACAACGGCAAGAAAAATTGTTAAAACAACAAAACTTAATGTCCTTTACATGACTAAACTCACACGTGTGTGTTAAGAAAGGTTTCAGACACATTTTATATCATTGGATGTAGAAGACTTTATTCGTTATTTGATTTTAATCCAATTTTATCTACGCGGTAAATATTCAATCGTTTTTAACAAGAAAACCGATACCATACCATATAGAGCAAAATAATCATATGACCTGTCGATATATATATTGTTTTTATATTGAAAGTCATACTATAATCATCAAAGAAGTCATAGTTGTTATTGTAGTAAGAACTGAAGCAGTTATAAACACGTAAGGGGACATCTTGCAATGCAAATTTTCTGTGGTCGGCGGGTCGCCATTTTGTTTTTGTTGTTTGTGTGGTTTTTAATTCTTCTTTACAAAGGAGTAAATCTTGTTCGTATCACGTGAAGTGTGCACAACAGACACAGAAATTATTTTGTTTTATGATTTACCATCTGAACATTAAAATAAACATTAAATTGTTATTTACTACCTTCCTAGATGCATTGATTGCTGAGCCTTATAAGATAAATATAAACAACTCCTATAAAATGGCAACAAGTGCTGTTTAGAAAATAAAATAAGAAATAAATAAATAAAAATAATAAGTGCGGGGGGGGGGGGGCACAGACACATTAACAAATTAAAGTTGCCATTTAAGTACGAATTGAAGAAGTTATCAACACGTAATTGGACTGTAATGCGAAATTTCTTCAGACGCCTGGATCGCCATTTTCTTTTTACTTCTTTACATAGGAGGGAGTAATACAGCTCATACCACGTCAACAGTGCAAAATACATTATTTTGTTTGCTATTTACCATCTGAATTTTTAAATAAACACAACATTGTTATTTACTGCCCATGAATGACAAAGACAGACGCTGGTGCTTCCCCTGGGGTGGTGAACAAACAGTAGTAAAGGCAGGGGCATTGATTGCATATATCAACAACTCGTAAATGGCAACAAACGCTGTTTAAAATGAATAAATATATAAATAGAAATAATTATTTTTAAAAAGCAGGAAATGAAGGCGTCTCATTAAAAATCTTGGTTTTAAAAATATTTTTTATAATGATTAATGATACAAGTTTGTCTCGATTTTGTTAGAAAGAAAAAGGAGAATATTATTTCTACACACCGATAGAATTAACAAAAAAAATATAAAAGAAGAAAAAAAATAATAAGTGCCCGTAGAATTTGAACTGAAGTGCGTCGGCAGGAAAAGACCAACTGTGCTATACGTCCCCGGGCGATATCCGACGGTTAAAATCGGTGTATTGTAGAGCGCGGTCACCTAATTAGCATAACAAAAGGACGGGCATCATATGCCGGACGAAGCGGCGAGTTTCCAGTCTCTGTGTATATATGTCTCTGCATATATAAAGCACAAAGACACCACAGCTAACAAGGCACCCTATATTTCACTTATATTCGTTCCCCGTCTGAGATTTAGTTAGTCTAAAACTTACGCGTCACTGGCGTGAACCCCCCCAAAGAAAAAAAAGCCAAACAAATATAAAAAAAAAAGAAAAAAATCTAAACACACACACACACACCTACACACACACCTACACACACACACATACACACAATCAACACCACCACCCAAAATATATCTTCAATAAATGAATGAAAAATGCGTCTAGAAAAGTAATCACAATACACTCATTCATGACTGCGCTAAAATTTGGTCAAGCCAGAGACATATATGTTATCAATCGGAACACCGTCGCCATTTTTTTTTTTTTTTTTACAAAAATCGTATTTGCGTACGGAAATGGACGAGTTGTTACGATTGATATGTTACGTGTATGTATCTGGTCAAGCTGAAAATTATTATAGAAACATGATGCCCATATGTGTTGATTATCATGATTTGAAAATACTTTCTAAAATGAAGAGCGTAAAATTGACTTTGAAGTAGCCTACATCAACAGTTTCTTAGGAGGTATCTTAATTATGAACGATGAGAAAATACACGAAAGAATTTGGAGTGCAACCTTTTAACGCATTTTTTTTTTTTTTTTTTTTTTTTTTTTGTCCACGCAGGAGTAACGTCCCGTATATTGAACTCTTCAAGTGTGAAAAAGAAAATAAACAAAAACTTGCAAAATGTCACTTCCACAGTTGCCAGCTAATTTGAAGCCCATTCAACATTATTTGAAAACAGCTACTGAACATGACAAAAGGGATCCTGTGGTTTCTTATTATTGTATATCAGTTTCATTTTAATGTCTTTAGTTAGATCGAATTTTTTCTGACAACAAATCTTGTTTGGGTACATTCTCTACCCATAGTTCCGTGCACTAAAGCCACTACATTCTCGAAGTCGGCGTGATAATGAAGATAATCCTAGAAACATTCCGAGGATGATCTGGGAGATAAACTCAGTGTTTATCATAGACCGTAATGCAACTTTGTTGAATTATAGTTCGAGCACAAGAGTTACTGGTGCTATAGCAGTTTGTGGACGTTTTGGGGGTTTTTTGGTCGATAACTATTTTTTTACGTTACGAAAATGTTTGATATTTGGCAAAAATAATGATTGACTATAAAGATAATTAAAAATGTAAAAAAAAATCAACATTTAGGTGTCTTTTTGTCCAAATGAGCCCCGTTTCCACACGAGGTTTCGATATCACTTTTCTTTGTTTACTGTAGCAGTTTCCGGTCGTGACGGTTAATGCAGTATTGAGCTCAGTATGGGATGTTAACATCATCGTTAAATAGACATACATGAATAAAGGATAAATAATAAATCAACAGTCACAGGAATTTTAATAAATGTTATACAGATTTGCCAGATAATTAGATTTGCTTTCCCGGTAGGCTGACATCACTTCCCCAACGCGAAAAATACAACAACACAATACAGACACAGAAGTAAGGTGGAAATTATATTTATTTCTTCAATACCGAGCTAAACTTTTGCATACGATTATGAATATGAACAATTTTGGTGATATGGTGAACAATAGGCAAAAATAGTTGTTGGAAGTATCTCAAATAACGAGACGACCGGAAACTGCTTCAGTCCGGAAACTGCTACAGTACCAGTAAATGACTATTAAAACTTTTGAAATTCTTTGAGGAATCTCATGAGGAATGACTCTCTTCCTTTCTTGGTATTCTATATGACTGCAGTTTGCAGAAATTAGATTTCAAAATATTGGATTCTTCGTAGAGAGTGATGATAAATCCCGAGAGTTATCTCCCAACAGATATGATGCAAATTAGGTCATGTGACCAGTCTGACTTCAAGAATCTCTGTCAACGCTATTTTACAAGATTCTTGTAAAAGTTTTTAAAATCCATGGTTAGAATATAAAATTAAATATTCAAGCATGTGATGATATACTCAATATAAAGTATGATTTAAATTCAATGTAAATTATTTAAAATGAATGTTTAATTACCTCGAATTTGGAACTGTTTCGTATGAAACTAGGTTGAAAATAAAGATAACCATGGAATCCAATGTAGATGAGACTTATAAAGAATCTGATAGGTCATTGAAAATAACAGACAGACAATTAGCCACTTTCCATTTTGTTTTGGAATCGCGGGAAATCCACTAGGGGGCACGGAACTGGAAAGTAGTCATTTGAAAGTTTGGTGATTTCTTTAACTTTAAAGATAATTATAAGCTTATAAATTTGCCATGTAACACCAAACTATTTCTCAGGCGTTGACAGAAATATAAGCGAGAGTAAGGAACGATAACTGTGGGTAGAGAATGTTTGGATAGTTGATATACTCTAGGCCTACATGTGCGCAGACACTTTTGTTTTCATAATTTAATTGAATTAAAGTATATGTTTTAGTTTAACAGAATATACATCATTTACAGTCTTCGTAGTTAGTCATCTGATTTGTTGATAATAAAGTTTTTAATAACCAGGGAATAATTGTTTGAGCAAAAAATAAGTAATTGTCACTTGTGTGTGGTCCTAATGCATTCTAGTTGCCATAAAACATTGATCCAGTAATAAGTAAAATATCCAAAAAAAAAAATAATAATAATGAAATAAAAGAAGAAGAAAAAAAATAAGGACCCTAATTTTTTCAGCATGTTAGGAAACATTAACATTTTTTTTTTTGGACCTAATGAAAGAATATTTGATATTTAGTTGACTCTAATAATTTGTAATGTAAGAATGGATTTTGACTTGTATTTTAAGATTGTGGATTTCACTTTAAAAATGTCAAATGGCCAAAAATGGTGCATAAAAAAAATTGGAAAAAAAATTCTGATTGTCTTTTTCATCGTTTTCACACATTTTTGTATGATCATTCCTTGGTTTATTCAGTATAGAAAACAGTTGAGTATTCACCATGTTCATTTGCTGTATTTTAGTAGAATAAACTTTTTCAAGAATTGTTTTAATATTCTTATACATGTATCAAAATTTGATTTCCTTAAAATTTTATTAATTTTTCCTGCTTTTAATTGAGCTACATGTAGCACTGAGATGCTCTCTGGTAGCACTTTTCCTAGTGGTGAAGAGGGGGGGGGGGAGGATTTTAAAAATTTCATTTGACACCAAAACAGACTGAGCAGCATTTGTTCATTAGGGTCTATGAAATTGAAGGGTACTATGAAAACTTCATGTTTTTATCATGAATTGGTTCACAATAAAACAAAATCAAGATTCATGTACAACATTTATTCATATTCTGGTATTTTATAGTACATGTATGACTGAAAAGTTACAAAATGTGTAAGTTGTATTTTAAATGACTGTCATTCTAAGGTCGCCTGTATGCCATGCAGAAAGGAATGGAAATTGATAAGAAATCCCCAGAGTGTAGGACTTTCCTTGTAGCTCTAATGGACTATTTAGAAAAGGTGGGTTTTCACACTGACCAGAAATGAAGAAATAAGTTAGAAAATAATGTTGTAACAATTCATTTATGCTTCAGTATATCAATATTGAAGGTGGACAGTATAATGCATTGAAGAAAGAGTCACCACATGCTTCTTTTTCTAAATCATTATAGACATATGTAGGGGTGTGTCTGTGTTTTAAACCTGGTGTCTGCCCTCACTGGAAAGTCATTTGCCTGATTTGGGCAGTATAAGAAATCTTGTCCAGTATAGATGCAACTGATTGATTATGGTATCCGAGTTGTATAATGTAGAAATGCACATGAAGATTGACCTTGGGTCAGTGGAGGGTGTATAATGCACCCATAAGTGGTGCCCTATTTTTATATGCCGTCTTTGATGGGACGTATAATGGTATAGTGTTGTCTGTCTGTTAGGACCTTATAGGCAGGATATAGACCAATTGGGGCTAAGACTGTCAAACTTGGTACATTTACTCCTTATGCCAAGACAAAGACACCTATTGTTTTTAAGTTCAAAGGTCAAAGTTGTAGTACTACTTGTTACTGAGAGCATTTCCAAGTTTGTTATCCAACCTGTAACGCAAGTTGAAAGTGTTGAAAATCATCTTATCCTAAATTTTTAAAGGAAAATGTATGACAATTAAAATAAAAAATAAAGGTATACAGTGTATATGACAGTGATCTCAAAAACCGTCAGACTTGTCGGACAGTCAGACATTTTTTATAAATGTCAGACAAAAACAATTGAAGTGTCAGACCAAATGTCTGACAAAATTTTTCGGATTGTCCAAAAAACAAAAATCGAGTTCGGTGAAGGAAATAACCTGTCGTGAGAATCAAAACAAAAACAAACACAAAGCGAATTCTTGGGTGATCGATGAACAAAAAGCTGAATTATACGAATCAAGCCGAACAGAGCAGACTTTCCAACCCAGTATGGAAATTGGCCAGCCATGGTTGCTTTCAAAAACAGTGAGATGACGCGCACTCACTGTGTATCTTTATAGAACAGTTCAGATCTACAAAAAACTACATGCATGGCAGTTTGTTAGATTATGTCATCGTTTCATATAATTGCATTGACGTTGGTTTTCAACTGCTCTCTGGATGTGTGAATGTAATTATGCTCTGGTGCATTATTTTTGAAGAAATCTTCATTGCGTAGACTTTAAAGGGGTCACTTTGTCTTTTGTCTATGTGCTTTGAGCACTACATGTATATCTGGTGAACAGAAAGTATCGCCAAATATATTTTTATAATAGGATTCAGTGGTGTTTTTTTTTTCAAACCAGGTGTGTTATAAGGACCCTTTCCAATGGAAATTTCATTGATGTTTCCCAAACTTTTTCAAAATTTTTACCATAACATTGATCTTTTAACATTATGGAAATGGGAGAGAAAATTCCCGAATGAAAAGGTAAATGTACCTTAAAAAAATTTAAGACTGGGCTTTATAAAAAATATTCAATCTGACAAAATTTTGTTTAGTCTGACAAAAAATGGAATTCTGTCGGACCCATGTCTGACAAAACTCCAAAGTATTCCGAACTTCACTGACGTAAAATATATCAAGACATCATATTGTGACCCATATACAGTAATATGCTTCATATTGTGTCTCTTCTGGTAATACACACTCCTTCTTTCATTAATTTTTATGCTTCCAGATTCTTAATTTTGGGGGCAGATATTTTTTATGCCTGTTTATTCACTAGTTTTGAATACTAAGACATAAGTCTTAAATAGTGTACTTGAGTTGTATATTCCTTGTTTGAAAACCTTCTGTTCATACCAAATTTAAAGTCTAAAATAATCTAAAATAACCAGTCTCTTTTCTGAATCACAGATACTTTTATTTGAAATTAAATAACCAATATGCACTGATATTTTTATTTGTGTAAATTTCAGTTGAAGGCAAACACAGCAGATGAAGCAATTTCTAGTGAAGTTGTTGGACAGGCACATTTGGAAAATTATGCTCTTAAAGTGTTTCTCTATGCTGATAATGAAGACAGAGCAGCTAGGTTTAATAAGTGTGTATAAATATGTTAAAAATTGATTATTTATTTCTTGCATGTATATATGAATTTTTGCCAGCTCCAAATTGATCAAAGAATAAAGTTCCTAGTTCCCAGTTGTTGACATTGTATGGCATATGTTAATTTTGTACCAATGTTGCATTGATGTTAAGGATTGAATCAATAAACATTTATTTTTTTGTTAGATGTTTGGCTCACCAAAGGGATATTTGAAAGTGTCTGGTGAAAATTTTCTACTCTGGATTTATTGGGTTTTTTTCCATAGTTTTGAAATAGACCAGTTCTGGTTAGTGGTTCAAACCCCATTGGAGGCCAAAATTTTTTCATTCTGTTTTACACCAAAGCAAATTTTAAGTGTTTTTGAAGCACTCAGTAAGTAATACTATCTTACCATCATCAATCAAGGTAAAGTGGCCGTTAGCGTAAACCCAGCTGGGACAAGTGGTTGTTTGCATTTCTTCCACCTTTATTGCTTTGTTAATTGATTTATTTTTTATAATGTACAAACAATGACACTTCAAAGTAATGAGTATGAAATATATAACAAGCAGAATTTAGGGACTGCAAATTACTTTTGATATCAGTGGAATTTCGATTTACCCGATTTCAACTTATCGGAAGTAAAATTGCAAAGAAACTACTGGAACTTTTTCTGGATTTGAACCTAACTTTGAAATAAACAGGATTTCGACTGTAGCAACTTTGAGATAACAATTAAGGTTTAGCTGTAATATGTTTTTCAGAAATGTGGTGAAATCTTTCTATACAGCTGGAATGCTTTTTGATGTGATGGGTGTCTTTGGCGAGATAAGTGAGGAGGTATGTCATAGTGAGCATTAGGTGTATTGTAAAACAACATTTATCACGGTCTAGATTGCACTCAGGACATTGTATGGTGTGTAGTGAAACTCTCTAAAACTCACTTTTTGGGGGGAAATGATTTTTTCATTATGTAAGTAAGGGTAGGTGATTGAAGAAATCCATCTATCCTGATTAACAGTGTTAAAGATTAATGAAAAACATGTTAAAAAGTATGTTATTGAAGATATTTTTAAAATCTGTATCAGTAGGATGAGGCAGATCAAAACATACAGTACAACAAAATGTTGGTGGGGTAAACTGGAGTCACACAGGATGTTTGTCTGTAAACATAAGTTTCCTTCACTTTCTTAACACATCCTAAATGAGATATTGAACTGAAAATTGGTACACATGTTTATTTAATACCAAAAACTTCAGACTGAGTTTTAATTTTGTACTTTGTGTACTTTTTATACGCCTGTCAGCTGATGGGATGTATTATGTTATGGTGATAGTAAAGGTCACAGTGCTTATGTTTCCCACTTCAGTTTAAGTGACGGGCATATTATGAACTTATACTGGCATTATGTTGGCTCTTTGTCTGAAATTAGATTTCCGCAGTTTTCTAGATTGAAACTTTATGGCTTTTCATCCAAAATTTATGATACTTACACAGTGGATATGCATGACCTCAGGAGGATTTCTATTGTTTTTAGGAGGTCCAAACGTCAATGCCTCAAAATTTTGTTTCATTATAAGCTTTTCCAGACTGTAATTCACCTGAAAGCTGAAAGCTCAAGTGAAGTTTTCTGATCACCTGTTGTCATACGTCTATCTGTTCATCCATCTGTCTGTAAACTTTTAACATTTTCAACTTCTTCAGAAACACTTGAGGGATTTTGATGAAACTTGGTATACATGAAGTACCATAGGTATTCTACCAGGTTTATTTATTTCATCCAAATGTGGTGATATGGGGTTCCTTATGGCTAAAAATAGGTCTCAGAGGGTTCCCCTCATTGAAAGTCCTCTTCTTCAGAACCATCCTTGATAAAACTAAGGGCATCTGAGAGATTTAAAATGGTGTATGTTCAAAGTTTCCATTGAAATCGGATAGATTATTTTTGACATGTTTTTGACATCTTTTCGGACTTCAATATTTTCATGCCAAATAGCATGGTTTTCATCAATAATTTCCCTATGGTTAACATATGATGCAGTGAAATGTTTATTTTAGTTAGAATATAATAAAGGAAAATTTTTTTTTTTTTTTTTTGAAAAAAATTTCATAAAATATTAATTTTCGAATTTAACCAAAAACAGTAGAGTTGGGGTATTTATTCACCTATTCAGATCTTACTCCGGAATTATTTTCTTTTGGACCTGTCAACAAGTGACTGCACCATAGCCAGAAGTAAATCTTAGAGGGTACCTTCTTCAAAACCGCTGCATACAGAGACAAACTGAATGCATCAGAGTGATGTAGAAGTGTTGCTGTTTTGTATTTCAGTACGAATGATAGTATTTTGTTTGTTTTTGACTTACTCTTGGACTATGTCATTTTAATGCAAAAAAGCTTTCCATAAATATTTTCCCTTTGGTTGATTTTTGATGCACCTGTTGCTTTATTTTAGCCAGAATTACCGTAATTAAAGGAATGCTTTTGTCAAAGAATTATTTAATAGTGCAAAAGGAAGAGGGGGGGGGGGTTGTTTAATTTTTTACTTTTTCAGCTTTTTCTTCAATACGTCTAGACTGATTTTGAATAAACTTGGTCAGTATTAAGTTAGATTGTCCTGTACATTTTTAGATGTTTTAAAAGTTTAAAAGAAACTAAAGACTCATGGCCACCTACGAGTATTGTTATATAATATCATTATGTGCAATGTTTTTATGTCTCGGGTAAATAAAATGGCCCACTTTGACCTCTTGTTTCTTAAAAGCATGATACATGGATGCCATAATTCTTATCCGTTGCACAAGGATGTATCATGACCTTGACACAAGGTCATATCTCTTATAATCACTGTGAACCTATGTCCAAAATCTGTTGTTGAAAACCTTTGTTGCCACTGAGATGGATATCCTTTGAGATCAATCCTAGTAAACAGTTGAAGCTGTTTTAATATCAAGTAACAATACTTAATTCATAAAATATATTTTAGGTAGAGAAAAATAGAAAATATGCCAAATGGAAAGCAGCATATATACATAAATGCCTTAAATCTGGAGAAACACCAATACCAGGACCAATGCAAGAAGAAGAAGGTAGATTCTAAAATACAGTGTGTATCAGGGTAATTTCCATCTGGAACTTTTGATGGATTTGGTCTGAAAAACATTCTTTTTTTATTTTGTGCAGTTTGAACCAAGTTGCCAATTATTATTATTAGAGTTGTTAAGTATTATTTTGAAGTAACAGTATTCACAAAAATAGACTTTTTTCCTTCCTTTTTTATGATATGCTTACAGTATTAAGATCTGCAAGAACTCTTGCATCAATTCAAATTTTCCAGAGACATTTTTTCCCTAGAGTTTCCATTACGGTTTGCATGTGGCTGTCCATTTGATATTATATTTCCTGTTTTATAACACTGTTATTTTAGTGATATGGTACTGGCATCCAGCGGATGTAATGCATAAAAATTTAGACCTATGCAACAAACATACATGAGGCCTGGGAGGGATCTTTTATGTGTGAGCCCCCATTATGAAAGGGGACCTAAAATTTCACTGTCTCATCTTACAGTAGGATTCAAACCCAGGACTTCTTAGCCACAAGTCAAGCATGATACCAATTAGCTCTATAGCCATCCACCACTGTTTGTATGAAATGAAATGTTTCTATGAAAAAAAAAAACAACCCAAGCACAGCAATCATCTGTTTCAACCAGAAGCTCAGGTCAGCTATTGTCATAGTCAGGCATCTGTCCCTCCATAAACTTTTACAGTTTTTGCTTCTCCTCCTAAACAGCCTGACAGATTTTGATCAAACTTGGTATACTTGTAGTACTTGTGGTTGTGAATGTTATTCAGATCTGTCAATAGGTGGCACCACTGTAGACCAAAAATAAGCCTAGGAGGGTACCCATCTTTAAAAATCTTACTCAGAAGGGATGCACCTATGTAAAAACTAATAATATTAAGTGTTCTAGAAGCAAGTAAGATTCAAGTTTGTTCTTTTATTTCAAATCAGGAAACAAATTTTTGATGTCATTTTGGAATTGGTTATTGTTGCATATTTTCTGATAATTTCTTCGATTTTCTCCTTGTAAGTTGCTTACAATGCATTCATTTGCATATTTGAAATGATTTTAGTATAATATATGTAAACAGCAAAGAAATGAATTACAAAATAAATTTTAGGACTTTTTATACCCCTCGATCAATAGATTTGAGGCATACTGTTTTAGTCATATTTGTTTGTTTGTTTGTCTGTCTGTTGTCAACTGTAACCTTGGCTATAACTTTTGAATGATAAGGGATAGAGACTTCATATTTGACATGCTTACACAAATAATGAAGCCCTTTCAAATGACACCAAGTTCGATGACTTTGACAATGACCTTCACACTAAAAATAACTTTTTAAACTTGGGGCTATTACTTTTGAACCATGAGGGATAGAGACTTCATATTTGACATGCTTACTCAACTAATGAAGCCCTTTCAGATGACTTCAAGGTGGATGACCTCTCGACCTTAAGAATGACCTTCACACTAAAAATAACTTTTTGGATTTGGTGCCGCTGGAGGCATTAGTGTTTCACAAACACAGCTTGTTGCAATTTATTTTTAAGAGTTAAAAACGGGTAAGAATTTAGTATGAGTATGTAATAATCTTTTATGGACCTCTGCTTCAAACTAGTGTAATGTAATGTAATAGAGTGTTCTTCTTATAACTAATGGAATAATTTCTTCTCATTATTATTATATCTAATTGAATAATTTTGATGAAACTGTTTTTAGGTATGAAGTACTCCAGGTTTCTTACAAATGTCGCTATTTACAACCAGATACATTTGATTTTTTTTCTTTTCTTTTCCATTTTTTTGGTGCTTTTTTAATGTTGTTTTTAGCATTGCTGCATATTATCTTATTTCTGGGAGTTTTTAAAATTTTGTTAATATTGAGGGTTGGAGGGAAGAATATACTATTAACGTGTAGTGATGAGCTTTGATGTATATCTGCTTCAGAACTACCATAATGGAACAATTTTGTCAAAACTTGGTAGGGTTGAAGTATTCCAGGTCCCCTACAAATGTGTTTTCTACAAGATATGCCATAGGGTGGACATAGGCCCCAGAGGGTACCTTCCTTTGACAAACTTCTTCAGACTGACTGCATAGATCATTGTCCTGAAAGAATCAGAGTGATCTAGAAGAATGTATTAAGATTTAGAGTTATTTTCATTTCCTTTCTGAAATCAAATTTTTGACATTTTCTTTTTTTTTTTGTTTTTTATTTTTGTTGGACTTATTCACTTTCATACATTTTATGTCATTTTATTTATTTATATAATATAGACAGGCAATGAAGCATTTATTTACTAACATTTATTATGCAAAACTGGAGGAGAATATAAGTTTCCTGTCTGTCCATTTTTCTGTACGAATAATTTTGTCATCACAGCTCCACCTACAGTGTTTACCAGTAACAGATTTTTACCACATCTGGTGAAAATGAAGAGCAGCGTATGAAGATGTGCATGAAGTTAGATCATTTATTCTTTAATTTTTTTGTGGTAGTAATGGCCCCCTGTACTTACATGTTGAAAATAAAGGATTTTATTGAAACTTCTTGTCATCTGGACTCCTCCTACACCGTTCAATGAAATAACTGAATTCTGACTTTATCTTATTCACATATTTTTGCATCAGTGTCTTGATTTATTCAGTGTAGAGAAACAACTTTACAGTATTTTGTCAGTTGTCAAAAACACAATCAGCTAAAGAATATATGTATCAGCAAATTTCTTCACACAGCCAGTTGTTTGTAACTGAGTAAACAGTGTTCAGGTGAGAGATATAGGCTCTTTGGGCCTTTTTTTATTGACACCACTTTATTTTGTTTGAATAAATTTGGTTATAATGTTGTTAATAATCTGTCATACACTAATAGTGTGTGGTAACACTTGTGTGTGTCTTCTGTGTATTCAGTATTTAAATATATTCTTAATTTTTACCGGTACTTAAGTTTTTGTGGCAAAATGTATGCAGTAAGATCTAATGTTGTCAGGATCTATATGGTAAGATTTGATGTTGTCATGTATGCAGTAAGATCTGATGTTGTCAGGATGTATGCAGTAAGATTTGATGTTGTCAGGATGTATGCAGTAAGATCTGATGTTGTTAAGATGTATGCAGTAAAATCTGATGTTGTCAGGATATATACAGTAAGATCTGATGTCAGTATGTATGCAGTAAGATCTGATGTTGTCAGGATATATGCAGTAAGATTTGATGATGTCAGGATGTATGCAGTAAGATTTGATGTTGTCAGGATTTATACAGTAAGATTTGATGTTGTCATGATGCATGCAGTAAGATCTGATGTTGTCAGGATGTATGCAATAAGATCTGATGTCAATATATATGCAGTAAGATCTGATGTTGTCAGGATAATAGTATGCAGTAAGAATTGATGTTGTCAAGATGTATGCAGAAAGATCTGATGTTGTCAGGATGTATATGGTAAGATCTGATGTTGTCAGGATATATGTATGCAGTAAGATTTGATGTTGTCAGGATGTATACAGTAAGATTTGATATTGTCAGGATGTATACAGTAAGATCTGATGTCAGGATATATGTATGCAGTAAAACTTGATGTTGTCAGGATGTATGCAGTAAGATCAAATGTTGTCAGAATGTATACGGTAAGACTTGATGTTGTCAGGATGTATGCAGTAAGATCTAATGTTGTCAGGATGTATGCAGTAAGATCTAATGTTGTCAGGATATATGCAGTAAGATCTTATGTTGTCAGGATGTATATAGTAAGGTCTGATGTTGTCAGGATGTATGCAGTATGGTCTGATGTTTTCAGCATTTGTTAATTTCCAGATTTAGAAAAAAGTAGTGATTCTTTCCCAGCTGTGCCACATAACTTTCCACCAGCTGGATCTAGTACAAGCCAGCAACCCTATGGAGGAAATTTGTCTCCTCCAAACAGTAGCATGTATCCATCAGGAGGAGCACATGCCCCTCCAACCACACCACAGGATCCATATCAACAACCACCTCCACAGCAACCACAACCCATCCCACAGACAGCTCCACTTCAGGAAATGTGGCAACCACCTGCAAATCCTGGTAAGAAAATGTCTTTATAATAATTATATATACATGTATTGATTTGCAAATTTTGAAGCTTTTACCCCTTCAGTATTTATTATCAATTTTCGCAAGTTGGAACACATATGAATACTTTGTATATCAAATCATTTTTTTTCAGACTAAAATATAGTCAAATAAAGCTGTATTCTTATTAAAAGAGAAATGTATACATTGTGCTACTGATTCAGTTTTCCTTCTTTCCCTTCCCCTTCTATTCAAATGTTAAAAAGCTTCCTGTATAAATTTGTCAATCTTGTAAAGTGTCTTCTCTTCTATCAAGCAATCAAGCATTAATGTATACTGTTTTCTTTGATTTAGTCTTTTAGATATGTATCTTTTTCATAAACTTGATCAATGGTCATCCTTCCTCCACTGTCTCTCTCAGTAAAAAAGCAAATAAAATGAGATGGAGTAGAGAGTAGAATTTATACATTGTTTACAAAACATTGGGTTTTCCTTAAGAGAAAGAAAAAGGAAAATAAAGGAAGAAGGAAAGGAGATTTTAATATAAATGACTTTTTAATGACCAGGATACTTGCATGTTGCTCTTTCTTTGTTCTATTTCTTTGTTGTATGCTCATGAGAACAATGATACATGTACAAAAGATGTCATTTTGCAAAGATCGCCTAGTATTTATGGATGCAACTATTTTGATAAAATTTTGAAGCTGTCAATATTTCCTTATAATACCACTCTTCTGAGTTCAGAGCTGTATATTTTTGGAGTTCGTATAAATGCAAAATATGAAAGTAACTGTTGTCAAGTGACTATGGCACTAACAACAATATACCACACTGGACATTCACGGACCACTGAAATTTTGAGACCAGGTGTCCGTGAGGAGTAAGCATCTCATGAATGGCTAGCCACACCCACCATGAATGCCCTTACATACAGAAGAAACACAAATTTAACTGAACACTGTACTTATAAATGAATGTGAACCAACTTTGTGTAGAAAGTGTCATGGCCACATGAGGAAAAAAGTATAATGATGCATCAGTTAAACCCTCTGCATATAAAGAAAAATAAACAAAGTTTTATCTATAAGCTATGTTTGGAAAGTTGATGGACAACTTTTGGGAAATACACAATTGAAATAATGAAATATATAAAATGATAATTAATAAACAATGTATCGGTAAATTTAAACAAGTATGGTAATTATGTTTTTGTCAATTTTCTTCTTCTTCTTCTTCTTTGCATCTTCTTTTTCTTCATCCAAATTTTGTCCGGGCCGTAACTTGAGTACCCTTTGAGGTAAGAACCTGAAACTTGGTGACAGTGAGAAAAGGTGCAACTGTGATAGGAATGATGATAACAATAATAAATTTAAATAAAAACTTAATGAAAACAGACGAGCTTTTCTCAAGAGAATAAAAAAACCCTTAATGTCTTCAAAGTTCATGCATGGTACACCGTATGCAGTAAACTTGGTGAAAAAATTCTCTTTATATTTGTTTTTGTACAATTCTTTCAGCTGGAGTAAAACTAGGAGCTGAGGACTATCAAAAGGCCATGAAATTCTGTAAATATGCCAGTAGTGCTCTACAGTATGAAGATTCTGCAACAGCCATTGACAATCTCACTAAGGCTCTTAAATTACTGACAACTGGCCAAGGCACATAGTGCAATGTATCTCAGTCTGTGATAATTTATGTGCTGCTTTGCCTCTGTACCAGAATGTGTATAAAGTGTTATAAATGCTGGATGTGAGTAAACTGTAATACCACATGTAATATTACATCTCATTAAATTATATAGCAATTCTTATCCATTTAAACTTGTCTTTATTTATTGATAAAAGTATTTTGCATATATTTCAGTAATTGGTAATACTTTCTTGATAGGCACCCAGTTTCATGACCTTGACTTTCGTTCATCAAACACCAACTTAAGAACGTTCCCTTGTTTTTTGTGAATGTTTATATTTCAGTAATTGGGAATACTTTCTTGATGGACACATAATTTCATGACCTTGACTAATGTTTTATAGTTTATCAAACACCAATTGAAGCATGATACCTTGTGTTTGTAAATCTTTATGAACATAATTTGATATTTTTATATAAAGTCCAAAGTAATATACGTGTATGTTTACATACATAAAATCATCCTTAGGAATTTGTTGTCAGACATAATTGCTTATAATACATGTATATTTACTAACAGTTTTATATAATGTGCATGATAGATGTATAATGTAGATATATGAAGATCAAATTTGAATTTTATGTTCAATCTAGAAAATATCACTTGCTCTTAAGATATACATTGTATAGATTATGCTTGAAAATACTGGTATATGTCAATTGGTAGATAAATTACAATGTTTTGGTTTTTTTTATTATTCATTGATAAAGTCTTACTACAGAATTCAGACTTCTTCATTCATTAAAAACACAAGAAAATAATGTGTAATTTTACACATCAAAAGTTTTGTTGAGAGTTTAAAAGTGACATGGTGAAAAAATCTCATCAGCACTTCTCCTTCTAAACCATTGTAAATGCAAATGATCTGATGGTGGTACATGTATTTTAAATGCCATCACTTGCATTTTGTGTTGTTGTGTTTCAAACTGAGGATCTGATCCCTGTGGGTGGGTGAAATGGTTAGGTTTAAAAAAGTCTTGTCAGCCCTTCCCCTTTTAAACTGTTTAGACTTACAAAGGATGTAATGGTGATATATGAAACGGTTTGACTTGTATTTCTCCACCTGATGTTTGGCTTCTGAACGTTTTGTGGAGAGACAGATCAGTAGGATTAAGTGCACTCATAACATTGTGCTATCTTTCGTTGATCCTGTCAAAAGGTGGATGTTTTGTCATAAACTGGAACTCTTCCAACAGATTGGCTGTAATAGATTGATCACCAGAGCTTAATAAAAACATGGTAGCTAAGGTGACCAACGTTAGATGATTAATGCAATCCCAGATGGAGTTATTTAAGGTAATAAAAAGCAGATTAGTATTGTATTAGCTTGTTTTGTAGTTTTGATCATTACATATTGTTACATGTTATTGTATATGTATATTTATCAATTTTAGGAATAAAGTTAAATTAATCATTGAACGAAACATTATGTTTTCTTTTTATGCCCCTGGATCGATAGATTGGGGGCATATTGTTTTTTTCTGATAGATGGGTTTTGGTTATTGCATATTTGAACCCAAGTGTAGCCTAGCTTACAGCAGCCTGGGGCCATATTAGTATACCCTCCACATAATTTTACTCTGAAGATAAAATGATGTGCATATTTAAGTATGCAGGCATTTATGTAAGCAACACTAGCTGATAGTGATGATGAGCATTTATGGTAGTTACCCCCCAGAATGTGCTGTAAACTAGTTGAGGTGACAGTAATCATGGGTATCTATTGTAACTACTACACTGAATATGCTGTATACAAACTGAGCTGACAATGATGAGCATTTAATTTTACTACAACACTGACTGTGCTGTAATCTAATTGAGGCGACAGTAATAAAAAGCATTTATTGTAGCTATGCCACTGACTGCTGTAATTTAATTGAGGCAACAGTAATAAGAAAAATTTATTGTAGCTATGCCACTGACTGCTGTAATCTAATTGAGGCGACAGTAATAAGAAGCATTTATTGTAGCTATGCCACTGACTGCTATAAACTAACTGAGGTGACAGTAATAACAAGCCTTTATTGTAGCTATGCCACTGACTGCTGTAATCTAATTGAGGCGACAGTAATAAGAAGCATTTATATTAGCTATGCCACTGACTGCTACAAACTAACTGAGGTGACAGTAATAACAAGCCTTTATTGTAGCTATGCCACTGACTGCTGTAATCTAACTGAGGCGACAGTAATAAGAAGCATTTATTGTAGCTATGCCACTGACTGCTGTAATCTAATTGAGGCGACAGTAATAAGAAGAATTTATTGTAGCTATGCCACTGACTGCTGTAATCTAATTCAGGCGACAGTAATAAGAAGCATTTATTGTAGCTATGCCACTGACTGCTGTAATCTAATTGAGGCGACAGTAATAAGAAGCATTTATTGTAGCTATGCCACTGACTGCTGTAATCTAATTGAGGCGACAGTAATAAGAAGCATTCATTGTAGCTATGCCACTGACTGCTGTAATCTAATTGAGGCGACAGTAATAAGAAGCATTCATTGTAGCTATGCCACTGACTGCTGTAATCTAATTGAGGCGACAGTAATAAGAAGCATTCATTGTAGCTATGCCACTGACTGCTGTAATCTAATTGAGGCGACAGTAATAAGAAGCATTCATTGTAGCTATGCCGCTAGCTTCTGTAATTTAATTCAGGCGACAGTAATAAGAAGCATTTATTGTAGCTATGCCGCTGACTTCTGTAATCTAATTGAGGCGACAGTAATAAGAAGCATTTATTGTAGCTATGCCACTGACTGCTGTAATCTAATTGAGGCGACAGTAATAAGAAGCATTTATTGTAGCTATGCCACTGACTGCTGTAATCTAATTGAGGCGACAGTAATAAGAAGCATTTATTGTAGCTATGCCACTGACTGCTGTAATCTAATTGAGGCGACAGTAATAAGAAGCATTCATTGTAGCTATGCCGCTGACTGCTGTAATCTAATTGAGGCGACAGTAATAAGAAGCATTCATTGTAGCTATGCCACTGACTGCTGTAATCTAATTGAGGCGACAGTAATAAGAAGCATTCATTGTAGCTATGCCACTGACTGCTGTAATCTAATTCAGGCGACAGTAATAAGAAGCATTTATTGTAGCTATGCCGCTGACTTCTGTAATCTAATTCAGGCGACAGTAATAAGAAGCATTTATTGTAGCTATGCCGCTGACTTCTGTAATCTAATTGAGGCGACAGTAATAAGAAGCATTTATTGTAGCTATGCCACTGACTGCTGTAATCTAATTGAGGCGACAGTAATAAGAAGCATTTATTGTAGCTATGCCACTGACTGCTGTAATCTAATTGAGGCGACAGTAATAAGAAGCATTTATTGTAGCTATGCCACTGACTGCTGTAATCTAATTGAGGCGACAGTAATAAGAAGCATTTATTGTAGCTATGCCGCTGACTGCTGTAATCTAATTGAGGCGACAGTAATAAGAAGCATTTATTGTAGCTATGCCACTGACTGCTGTAATCTAATTGAGGCGACAGTAATAAGAAGCATTTATTGTAGCTATGCCACTGACTGCTGTAATCTAATTGAGGCGACAGTAATAAGAAGCATTTATTGTAGCTATGCCACTGACTGCTGTAATCTAATTGAGGCGACAGTAATAAGAAGCATTTATTGTAGCTATGCCGCTGACTGCTGTAATCTAATTGAGGCGACAGTAATAAGAAGCATTTATAGTAGCTATGCCGCTGACTTATGTAATCTAATTGAGGCGACAGTAATAAGAAGCATTTATTGTAGCTATGCCACTGACTGCTGTAATCTAATTAAGGCGACAGTAATAAGAAGCATTTATTGTAGCTATGCCACTGACTGCTGTAATCTAATTGAGGCGACACTAATAAGAAGCATTTATTGTAGCTATGCCACTGACTGCTGTAATCTAACTGAGGCGACAGTAATAAGAAGAATTTATTGTAGCTATGCCACTGACTGCTGTAATCTAATTGAGGCGACAGTAATAAGAAGCATTTATTGTAGCTATGCCGCTGACTGCTGTAATCTAATTGAGGGAACAGTAATAAGAAGCATTTATTGTAGCTATGCCACTGACTGCTGTAATCTAATTGAGGCGACAGTAATAAGAAGCATTTATTGTAGCTATGCCGCTGACTGCTGTAATCTAATTAAGGTGACAGTAGTAATTAACTAGCATTTTTATAGCTATGCCACTAACTATTGTAAAGTAATTCAGCTGACAGTATTAAGAAACATTTATTGTAGCTACACCGCTAACTGCTTTACACTATTTGAGCTGACAGTAATAACAAGCATTTATTGTTACTAAGGTATGCCACTACCTGTTGTAAACTAATTGAGCTGACAATAACGAGCATTTGTTGTAGAAACGCCACTAACTGCTGTAAACTAATTGAGCTGACAGTAATAACAAGCATTTGTTGTACAAACACCACTAACTGCTGTAAACTAATTGAGCTGACAATAACAAGCATTTTATTGTAGAAACGCCCCTAACTGCTGTAAACTAATTGAGTTGACAGTAATAACAAGCATTTGTTGTACAAACACCACTAACTGCTGTAAACTAATTGAGCTGACAGTAATAACAAGCATTTGTTGTACAAACACCACTAACTGCTGTAAAGTAATTGAGCTGACAGTAATAACAAGCATTTTTGTACAAACACCACTAACTGCTGTAAACTAATTGAGCTGACAGTAATAACAAGCATTTGTTGTACAAACACCACTAACTGCTGTAAAGTAATTGAGCTGACAGTAATAAGCATTTGTTGTACAAACGCCACTAACTTCTTGTAAGTTATTACATTGATGTTGTTTTAAAAAGAGTTGAACTCTACCAGTACATATGTTGAAACACAGGCGTTGAAAACTGATCTTGCATGACCACCTCATAACTCTTTGCAATTTCAAAATTAGTATTGATAAAATTGATCTTCTTACCATGTATTTGCTACCTATTACACAAAAATCCATATAAATCGCGCTTTATATCTAATTCTAGTCACTGTTAAACTACTTTGCTTTCCAAGCGCATTACTTCTGCCTTTTCAGCTATCAAAGAAAAAATTCTTGTACTGATTTTGATTAAAATAAATGATACTAATCTTGCCCAGTGACACAGTAAATAAAAGTTTGTCTCCAATACACTAGTGTAATCTAAAATCAGACTTAAAATTTAGAAAATTAGTAGTAAAAACTCAATATTCCCTGACGGGCTTCGCTCACCAAAATTGTACATAACACAACAATTGATGTTACTATTATCTTTTGTTCTTGATCAGTTTAACCATGGACAATCCCACATTTACCATATTTGTTACTTGAATGTAATGGCAAGATTTATTAGCAGATAGTTGGGTTCCTTACGGGTTATAAATGCGAATCTCTCGCGGCAGATTTGGTTTTATATTGTTGTGTGATGGATTTAATCCATTCTATTAAAAATCTAACCGTTTCGACCTTACTTAGATATTCAATTATGCCTCTAGCTAACTACATGCACATGTATCTTGACGACATCTTAGTTATTGATAACCCTGAGTTTGAAAGATACATTGCTGACATATAGCTACCTGAACTTCAGTTAAACTAAGACAGTATTTGTGATACAGCTTTAATGAACCTATACAATAAAATTAATTAACAATAAATACATACGAATATTTACGATAACCGTGACGATTTGGGGAGGGGGGGGGGGTTGCTCTCTATATGGAGGATTATCTATTGGTTTTAAAATGCGTGTCCTTTGAATACTGCTTTTGGGGTGAGCAGAAACGAGGGCCCGTAAACCGGTTAACCACACCAATTCATTGACTGATGTCATATCAATTGACCGTGCTACGTCTGTATCACAAATGCACTTTAATCGAAAGTTTTTGTGATGTGCTAATGTGTGGTTTTTATTTCAGTTCAAATTATTCCATTATTAACAGTGCATTTCCGTGGTGACTTCTGTCATAATTATGGCTAAGTCAGATGTTTTATCTTTTCCTTTGAGTACTGTTATGTTTGTATTGAATATATGCCAGAAACAGTTCATAAGGGGCGGACAAGGGGTAGCCGTCTCCCTCTTGCACCCCTACAAATCTCCACCTCTTTCCTTCCCCTATGGATCCATGTCTCACCCTCATTTCATCTCGTCGGTGAAAATACAAAGTATACGGCAAAAGTGTGATGTAATAAAAAGTAAACACAGCTGGGACGGGTTTGACTGTGCAAAAGAATGGATCACTCCATGCACCAGGATACAGACAGAATATCGCTATATACATATTAGATGTATAAAGTGGTGAATAAGCAGAATTTTGTAAAAAAAAAAAAAAAAAAAAAAAAAAAAAAAAAAAAAGACAGTACTTATTAAATTTGTATTATAATAAAACAATATGATTTTAGTGAAAAAAATTTCTTGCTTTGACTCTAATGAAAAAAATCCCATGCCCGAAGGTTGAGGGAAGAAAATACACATGTAATGTGGCCAGGATGAAAGCCCAGCTCCCTCTTTTTTCAAATTTAACAGTAGCGGATTCAGGTGGTTGGGGGTATTCGGAACCACCACCCCCCCCCCCCCCCCGGTCATAATAATAATAATAATAATAATAATAATAATAATAATAATAATAATAATAATAATAATATTTAATAATAATAATAATAATAATAAAACCGGCATATGTCCCCGATCACTCGATCCGGGGGCATAAAAAACTCCGCACACTTAATGCCTGAGAGTGATTGATCGTATAGATATTTAATTATTACTCATTAATTAATTCATTTTTAGTGAGTCATTAAAAAACCGTTTCTTTTACATATAAGTGATTATTATTCGTAT
The DNA here is from genome assembly GCA_035048485.1 of Pteria penguin. NCBI lineage: Eukaryota > Metazoa > Mollusca > Bivalvia > Pterioida > Pteriidae > Pteria > Pteria penguin. Next base: position 23,473,948 of record CM068581.1, read on the forward strand.
ATTATGCATGTTCTTGAAAATATTAAATGAATGAAAAAATACCTTTCAATTTCTGTTTTATTATATAATTTAAGGTCCCGTCAAACGCTTAAACTTGACGAATGAAGAAAAAATAGAAATCAGTCATCAAGGTCACTAATGACCAAAATATGCTTTTAAACTTGTTTTCTAACGACTGGTCATAGACGTATATTTATACATCTATGGACTGGTGCACGTTTGGTTCTAATAGCAGTTAGACTTTCTTGGAAATCATGTACCACATCTGCCGGTTCGAACAGCGATGCTTTTTATAGCATCTGAAATGTAGCTGTTTAACTTACTGGGTTAACAATCTCTTATTGAAAACATGGACAGAATCGATATACCCCGAAAACGAACTCCGAGGTCGCTCTAGCTAGCAAAAAAATTACTTATGAAGGGGTTTATGTCAATCAATCAATCAATCAATCAATAGAGAGAGAGGCGATGTCGATCTAAAATGGTTGATTATGAACTGAAAAATCCGTTTTCGTACGTGGATTAAAAATTTCTCCTTTTTTAATCCAGGTTTTCATATGATATCTTGCATTAGGCAAATCGTAAAGACAATTTTCAAGTAGGAAGGAAACCCTGGGTATGTTCAGGTGATCTACCTCATGGAACTGCAAATGTTGTTTAATTTACAGAATTTTTAAACTCTAAGTTTGAACAATTGACTGTATTTATTTTTAATTGCAAATTTAAATCGTTTATAATTATCAGAGTAAATTCTAAAAATGCATTCTCTCAGTCTCTTTTTTCAAAAATTCTCATTTACTGAATGAGAAGGTATATCCGAACGATTTTAGAGCTATTTAATCTATATTTTCTGTTACATGAGATTTGAGTGATTTAAATTTGTACAAAAATTGTAACTATGAAGCCTTTGTTGTACAGTTGTAGGTAGCATTTGTGACTTAGTTAAGTTAGTAAAAATCAAGTGTGCAAACAAAAATTACACAACCCTTCATCTTCTTCCGTTACGTTATACTTCATGTTGCTGTCAAGCTTCACACAGAGATGTTGAAAGTTGCTGGACATGCTGGCAAAATTGACGTAGAAATAAAGTAAATTTGTTTATGTTGGACAAACTTGATAACGGTTGCCTGAGGTTTTGGCCCTTTTCGTGTTCGGTCCCAAGAGGTTTCAGCCTTTTCATGTTTGGCCTCTTTTATAAAAAGTTAAAAGTTGTGCATTTCATTGTAGAAGTTTTCAGGATTGCCTTCATCACAATACAAGTGCTTAACCATTACAACAAGTCTGCTGGTTGCCCATATATTGAGACATTGGTGATACATCTTTATGCCCCTGGATCAATAAATTGGTGGCATATTGATTTTTACCAGTGTGTGTGATTGTTTGGTTGTTTGTTGTTAACTTTAACTTTCACAATAATTAACTTAGTTAGCTGAGACTTCATATTTGGCTTGCATACATGTATACTTCACTAAAAAAAAAGCCCTTTCAAATACGAAATATCGCAACTAAAATAACGTCAACATACACGCGCACTTTGTGATTGTTATGATGTCATACGATTATGACGTAAGTTGCCCACATAAAAATGCCCACATCGAAAACAATGGATTTGGTAGGTGACTAAATGCAAACCGTGACGGATTTTAGTAGTTGAGATACTCGGTATTACACCAAGGTAATTGACCTCATGACCTTGACCTTTCTTCTTCTTCCTTTGACCTACAATTCAAAATTTGCCTTTTTTGGGCTTTGTTGCCACTAGGGGCATTCCTGTTTCACAAACACATCTTGTTTGTATTAAAATTCTAAAGCACTTAGACTGTATTGTGCAATGCAGTATAGTGGTTTTACAGAAAATGAACAAAGCACAGTGGGAAAATTACACAAAAGACAGTGAGAATTCCGGTAAAATTTATTGTGCTAGTTCACACCTTTGCATAAAATTTATCATAGTGTTTTGTGTAATTTCTAGATTTATACCTGGTGTTTTTTATGGAAAAATTACAAAACACGTACTTTACTGCACTGTACCTACCGGTAGTTTCATGTGATGTCTCTAATGAATATTGGTAGACCATCTCGGTAGCAATAGTATTCTTTATTATATTCACTGTATCAACATGGGTTTAGAGAGGTCACATATATAATCCAGTTGGGTAAACTCTCCTATTTGTGGTCACTAATGTATTGAATTAGATTACAATTTATGTTTATTAAAACAGAGGTTTTCCAGGACTAAAATAGATTTCTAGCATTACTAAAGGATTTTTGGTTTAAGTCTAAACAGCAAAACATTCAATCTGTCATGACTTGACAAAAATTTGTTAAGCAGTATATTTATGAAAAGTAATACATTGATGTATGGTACATCCTCCAATAAAATATATGGAACAATTACATATAGCAATACTTCAAAGTACCTCTTTTTAGGTTCATATAGATCTGATAGGAGAATTAACAAAGTTGGTTATGCTTGTGTGGAAATTGCATGGATCCCTTAGAATGATAAGTAAATTCATGATCTCATCCTCCCCAGTAGTGTTTTGGAACAGCCTCCCTACTGAATTAGTATCTGCCTGTAAAATTTATGCCTTTCGATCCTCCATATCTCAGGTCCCCAGCATCGGCCCCTCACAATCCAATTCTCCTTCTTCTGTAAATAACCATCTACTATTTATTGCCATGATTTGCTCTCTACAGACTAACTTACCAGATGTACATGATGCAAAGTTGACTTTTATAAGGGAACAGCAGCATTAAGAAATAAATTTTTGACAGGCCTTTTGATGTCATAATGACAAAGTGGCTGGCAAAGACAAAGACAATTGTATTGTAAGGCTTAGAATTTTGTGACTGAAATGCCAATCAGAAAACAGTAATTTTGCTCTCAGTGTCATCTTTTGAAATTTCTGATTATGGTAACAGAATACATATTTGACAAGCTTTTAACATTCTATCTGAGTGTAGAGTTCAATGTCAGTTGAGATTACATTAGAAGTTTCAGGCCCCGCCATCACTAACCTTCCTCAATTCAATACTCAGTCTTAAATCTGAGTACTTTATTCAGTATCCTTTCATCAACCTCAAATCACTGTCACCATCAAAATCTCAAGATGGAAATTTGAGTAAATTCTCAAATATTTAAGTGAACTTCATACATGTAGGTACTTAAGTATTTCCTCAAGCGAAAAACATGGCAGAAGACAAAGATTGTTACGAAAGCTTGAAAGATTATACAACAAGCCACGTAAAAGAGTTAGAAGAGATTGTTAAACCCTTAGAGTGCCAAAATCACGTCATATCCAAAACTATAGTTGATGACATCGACATGACATTGTGCATGATGTCAATCAAAGAAGTTATGCAGAGAGTAAAATAATGGTGTCACAATAGTTTCTCTTATGTTAGGTACACAAGTGTGGCCAATAGCCTAGTTTAGTAGTTACTAGCCTTGATAGAATGTCGTCATGATTGTATTTTGATAAGCTAGCTGAAAAAGCACCATGGGATAATAATCATTTCACTGATTAAAGCTGTTTTACCTCCGATATTCTAAATCTACATCTTGTTGGATTTTTATTTTAGATACCACAATATTTTCATTGGATGTCAAAAAGCTTTATGTATAACTGGATATAATATATGATTATATAGAAGGAGCAAAGAGTTGGATGTGATGAGTGTCTCTTCCCTCAACACAACACATTCAAAATAGCAGCAAATCTGGTGGAAAATCACATAATACTAGATAAGTTTTGCATAAACAGGTGTTAAAATAGTCAAAAGGTGAATGAGTTTGATGTGTTATTGAATGATAAGATCTGAATCTTGCTTGATTCTTGATAATGTTAGATATATTTCTTATATGTATTTTTTATTGAAAGTGGCAAAGAAAAAGTACATGTAATAAACTATTTCAAATTTTATTTTGTAGCATGTCATAATGGAGTCTGAGGTCCTGACAGAGGTGCCACAGACCCTGAAAAGGCTGATACGTCTCATAACAAGAGGGTTCTATGGCATGGAACATGCAATTATTATAGACCTTCTGGTGCGCAATCCATGTATGAAAGAAGATGACATGGTAGATATTCTGCAGTTTGATCGTAAGCAGATGAGAGCCTTGATCAACACCCTAAAAATGGAAAAATTTCTTAAGACTAGGATGAGAGTTGAAACTGATGCAGAGGGAAAAACTACTCGTCATAATTATTATTTTATAAACTATCTAGTATTTGTCAATATTGTGAAATACAAACTGGACCACATTCGTAGGAAGATAGAAACTGAAGAGAGAGATAATACTAGTCGAGCTTCGTTTCGGTGTCCAGGCTGCGAGAAAACATTCACAGATCTGGAAGTGAATGATTTGTTTGACTTTAATAGCCAAACTTTTCGATGTACGCATTGCGGGTCAGAAGTCGAGGAAGATCAAAGTGCTACAACTGTCAGAGATTCAAGAACTTTACTGGCAAAGTTTAATGAGGAAATTCAGCCAGTGTACGATCTATTAAAACAATGTGATGATATTAAGCTTGCACCAGAATTGATGGAACCAGAGCCTACAGATATCAAGCAAACATCAAGGTATTACAAAAATAGCAGATGGAGATTTTATAACGTAAATAGAGGGATTCTTTTGTCTGAAATCTGCTACACCTACAAGAGGCCTTTCTAAATTCAGTATGGTTTCCATTTAGTTTTCCAGGTCTTGAAAGTAGTCTATATCTCTGATCAGAATGTATAGAAGCTTTATTGTGTATTCACCTTTGAAGTCACAATATAGGACATAATCCCACATACGCAATACCGTTTTTGATGCATGTAGTTGAAATGTTACTGTATGTTGCATAAAGAACCCGAATGGAACATGCAATTAAATTTTACTAAGTTAAGTATTGCATTAAGGTAGCATTTTAATCTGATGTTAATTTGAGAAATTTTTGTGTATATGAGGTTTTTGTATTAAGATTAATAAGAATTTATCTGGAAGACTTGAACTCAACCACCTTTTATTTAGATCTCATTCCAATAAATCTAATGCTGAAAGAGAAGAAGCTTGGTCAAAGAAACGTGGAGGAGAATTTAACTTGAAAGACACGTCCATCACTATATCCATGGATACAGATGAGAATTCCAAAGCAGAGGAATTGAAAGAACAGCCAATATGGATGAGAGAGAGCACTGTAGATGGTGCTACAGAGGAATCAAGAGTTTGTATACTTATGGTCAAATTTATCTTAATAGATCAAATTCCCAATCTCTATTGAAATGATCCATTAGATTGGCAAATTTTAAATGTATATTTCTATTTTTCCTATCTATGTATCAGTGGAACTCATCACTATCCTTTTGGTCTCTCAAGTCCACTTTGAATTTGTAATTTTAGATTATCATTAAATACACCAGTAGCATTGTCTGTGTTTTATATCACTGTAGACCAGTCGAGCTCATCAAGCTTTCCCTGCATAATTGATTTGAAGAGTACTGCTTTTTGAAATTATTCATCTCCACAATTTATTTCTTTAAATTTGATCATTTTGAAAATGAATTTAAAGTAATTTTGATGAAACATTTCAAAAATAGTTAACTTGTGATATGAAAAATGTTGCTTTGTTATCTAATATGGCAATCTTGAAAGCCTTCTTGAAATGGTTTTAGTATCTTTTCTTACTTTTGCAAAGATAGTGATGATCCTCAAACAATTAATGTTAGTTAAGAAATAATCAATTTTGTAACAAAATTTCTAGAGATAATAAATAAAATTTAATAAAGATAGTAAAAGATATCGCCAAAAGAACTTCCTACCCAGCTGAATCTTTTTTTTACTGCATGAGTGGTTTACCATTTACAGATGGGAAGTTTTGAAGTTTAAGAACATAGTTGATGTAATAATTCAATATATAGTGTGCAAAGTACATAATCTAAATTTATTGCACAGCTTCCTTCCTCTGTGATACCATGTGAGTGGGAAATTGTGTAAGTGACAATAATCCCAACAAATAAAGTCATGTCTAGGAACACTTAATAGTTATACTGTTTAATTTGTAATATCAAGTGCACAATATTATTAATCAGCATAATGTAATGCCATTTGTAGAAATTTGCTTTTTTTTTTATAGATGTCAGCTGTATCTGACTCAACAAACTCAAGACAAGAGCAAATGAGTAAAGTAGATATGAACGAGATATCACAGCTATTAATCATACATGAGAAGAAAGGAGGAGGAAGTTTGGGAGGTATACCAGGCCAGGAAGAGGAGGAGTCCAGCAGTGATTCTGATGAGGATACTCGTAGGAAGTCTCAGATTATCTCCACAGGTCTTCATATACGTCATTTTAGTACATTATTTATAGATTGTGCTGTAATTTCAGGATTATAGGTCATTCTAATGCATTATGATTGTAACATGCAATCTCATTGGCTGTCCAATTTAAAAACTGCAAGGGTATTCACTATACCCCTGCAGTTTTTGATATGACGTCACGATACCCTGCAGTTTCTGATTTGTGACGTCACGATACCCTGCAATTTTTTATATGACTGTGATTAGCGAATTGGCTTAGAAAACCGTAACTCTGTGCCTCTAGTTGTAATTAGTTTTGTTAAATGCATTAGAATGGGGTTTCCATGCTTGTGTTTTACAAAAACTGACAGGGTATCGGCGAATACCCTGTCAGAAATTTCCGAAACTCAATTTCTGACATGGTATTCGCCGATACCCTGTCAGTTTTTGCAAAACACTTGCATGGTAACCCCTAAATATCTTTTTTTATTATCAAAGACCCCTTGACCTCAACAGTGGTTCGACCAGTATATAGTTCAAATATATGATGTTATCTTTTGAACTAAATAGGTGAAGCGAATATGAAAAGGTAAAACTATAAAGGATTTCCTGATCAATAATTGAGGTAATTTTAAGCTTGTGAACACATGGTTTTATCTACTGACAATAAGTTTAATCAGTTATGTGTGATGGTGAACATTCATTCACTAAATCAGACCGAATGCGATGTGCATCATATGCAGTCTTTGTATAGTGGATGAAGGATGCTTGGGCAGTTGATCCAATTTCGCTTATCATTAGCGGGTTTCTTAAAGCCTAAATATGCACTATTCCAGAAGTTATGTCCTATGATGAAGAAAAAACTGTAGACAATATTGATGATCTCCCTCTCGCTCTGGCTTCGATCTTTCACTTGGATATGAAGAATGATGATTTTGATGGTTTTGAAAGTGATAGATATGATCAAAGTAATTTGTGTGCATCTGCCATAAATATCCTAGATGCAGTGATATCGTACTTGCAGTTATCATTTCTTATTACGATTCGATAAATTAACCTGAGAGTTCTGCTAAATTACAGATACTGGCTTTTATCTAGATCAGTATCTCATTTGCACTTAGGGTAGAGTGTTCATAAAGTGATAGCTGATTTCACAAGTACTTAAAGACAGGCAGTAGATGTCCTTCAGAAAATAGATATTATAGAGCAGATTGACTCAAGCGAATGTATGGGGCTTCATAATCATTTAATTGTAATATAAACATTTAAAATTTGATAACCAAACTTAAATAGGTACATGATACTGCCATTATATTAGTAAGTTAGCTCATTATTAAGTAGTTATTCGACCTAATAACCGTTTGACCTATACATGGACCAAAAAAGAGAAATGCCCCATTTTTAAGTCCCTTGACATATACACTGCATTGACCTATCATCCAGAAATTAAAGTAGTGAGTAAAGTGGGATATAATATTCATAACTTACTATACACTTCCAGCTATATATAGGGTTGGTTTGCCCTGATGCTTTTTTGTTTTTTGCTGTTGTACTTCACTTTTACCAAAAATAGTGGTTTTCAATCTTAATGTTTGTCTAAGAGAAAAATTACTGTATGCAAGTACTCTTTATGTATATTTTATAATTTGTGTATAATTTTAAATAGTAATACCTCATACTATCTATATTGTCATTGTGTATGTTTGTATGTGTTTAAAATATTTGAAATTTTTTGATAATGGGATTTTTTAGTTGAAAGAAATTTATCCTAAGTCAAACTAAGATTCATTGTCTACAGGTAAAGAAATGTTTCTGTTTGTTCTTTACAATAGTGGAAGAGATGGAGAGTGAAGAAGAGGATGATCCTTTGGTATCTGTCAATGGTAGGAAAGTACCGTATCATGATGTCACTGGTGATATGGTGGCTCATATGACTCCACAGGAAAAAGCTCAATATATCAAGATTGGCCAGGAGATGTATCAAAATATGTACGAGTGACAAGAGAATACAGAAAAACATTCTAGTACTGTATCAGGGAATATTTCAAAAAAGTTTCAAAATTTGTTTGTGTCCAAGTTATATCATTTGGAAGAAAGAGGTGTTTGAATTGTGATGTTGAACTGTCAGCAATAAGATAAAGTTTTATAAATATTCAAACCATTTAATTGACGAAGATTTCAAAATTTAAATGTAGAAGCATTTACTATTAACTGCTGCATTTGATAAAGAGTGTGTCTAATAATTTTGTATAAAGGAGTTATTATGTTAAAAACATTTTATATTGAATAGAAATCTTCACATAATTATATGAAATTCTGTATTGTAAAACCCTCATATTGATTTGCATTTATACAAATATGTTTGCACATCTTACTTTATGTCATGTTACTTGTATTTTAAGCTTATTTCAGATAATTGACCAATAATTAATATGAAATAAAAATTGTTTAACAGATATTTCTTATGTTTTGATTGTACACCTCATATTATGTAAAACTCAGAGCACAAATTTAGCAAATAAAAGTATAAATGATTTACTTTTAAGTAATTTCATATAGTAGATACTTTATTCTTTGAGCTAAGTGAGCTATTGTGATGGTGCATTTCTGTCATCTAATGTCTGTCCATTGTCCATAAACTTTACATTTTCAACCGTTTGTTGTAAATTACTGTATCGATATGAATGAAGTCTTGTCCACGAATTTGAGCTAATACTAATGGGGGTCAAAAATGGTAAATTTAGCTAAATTTAAAAAATCTTCTCAAGAAACAAAAACAACAATGACTTCTGTTTGGGATACAGCATCTTCATGTCTTGTAGTCACAAGTCTTGGCCACACTTTGAAAGGAAGACTTCAATTTCTTAAGTTGCGTCAACATGCATTTTTGATAAATGGCACAGCTGGCAAGATTCAATGCAATTCAGCATCAAAAGGAACAGATGTCATATGGCCGGCTCTGTTACATGTACTTTATTTTTAATCTGTGACCAGAGTTTTCTACAGTTTGTTTATATGTAGTCTTTATCATTCATTGCTTCTCATGGGCAGAAAGAAATGTGTGGATGATGCACATACATATATATAAAAAAAACCCAGCAAACTTTAGGAAACTGTGTATTGCATTCTAGTGACAGATTGGAGGTATACTTGTAGTGCCGGCCATTTGCTAAATGTTTATATATGTATGATATTTGTTCGTTTTGATGCTGGTATGTACTGAATCTTGGTGGCCTATCTGTTTATCATGTGCAAGCTTAAATAGTATAAGGAATTGTAACCCTAGTATAAAAATGAGCAATGTTTTGTGGCCATATTATATATTTTATTAAGGTTGTCCAAGGGAAGACTGTGTAGCAATATTTGATCCTGCCTGAGGGGCTGACAGTTTTCTCTGTAGGGTATGTAGAAAATATCTTAAAATCTTTGTCCTCTAGAAATTCAAGCCAAATGACTTCATATTCGTATAAAGCAGGCTAGGTGTAGTGGTCAAGCACTTGGCTTGCATCATTGACAGTCTGGGTTTGATTCCGGATTGCACCACTATGTTTAAGAGGTTGGTTACCTCCTGCTTTCATGTCCTGCTATAACTGAAAAATTGGTGAAAGCGACATAAAGCACCATTCAACCAACCAAGCATCTTTATTATACCCCCTGCAAGCGAAGTTTTTTTTTTTTGGGGGGGGGGGGGGTTATATAGGAATCGCCTTGTCCGTCTGTCTGTCCAGCTGTCCGTTTGTCCTGATTCGTGTCCGGGCCATATCTTTTTATTGAGTGGATGGATTTAGATAATATTTCACAATATTGTAGCCCATACCCAGGGGTGTGTCATGACCTTGACCCAAGGTCATAAGTCAAAGGTCAAGGTCACTGTGGACTTGGTTGTTAAAACCGTGTCCGGGCCATATCTTTTTATTGGTTGGATGGATCTAGATAATATTTCACAAGATTGTTGCCCATGACCCAAGGGTGTGTCATGACATTGACCCAAGGTCATAGGTCAAAGGTCAAGGTCACTGTAAACTTGATTGTTAAAATCATGTTCGGGCTATATCTTTTTATTAGGTGGGTAAATTTAGGTAATATTTCACAATATTGTTGCGCATGACCCAAGGATGTGTCATGACCTTGAACCAAGGTCATAGGTCAAGGTGATAATAGACACAATTAGAAAAACTTTGCACCATAACTTCTCACCCTGTGCAGAGATTTCAATAATATGTCACAGAATTGTAGCTTAGGATCCAAGGGTGTGTCATGACCTTGAACCAAGGTCAAAGGTCATAATAGACACAATAAGAAAAACTTTGTTTGGGCCATTACTTCTCAACCGGTGCACAGATTTCAATAACATTTCACAGAATTGTTGCTTAGGATCCTAGGGTGTGTCATGGCTTTGAATTAAAGTCATAAGTCAAAGGTCACAATAAGTATAACCTTGTCCGTTCCAAAACTTCTTCCAATTAGCATGGATTTCAATAATATTTTATAGAATTGTTGCTTAGGATCCAAGGGTTTGTCACGATTTGAAACCAAGTTCACTGGTCAAAGGTCAAGGTTATAATAGACACAATAAGTAAAACCTTGTCTGGGCCAAAACTTCTTCCCCAGTGCACAAATTTCATTATTTCACAGAATTGTTGCTTAGGATCCAGGGATGTGTTATGACCTTGAACCAAGGTCATAGGTCAAAGGTCAAGGCCATAATAGACACAATAAGAAAAACTTTGTCCAGGCCATAACTTCTCACCCTGTGCACAGATGTCAATAATATTTCACGGAATTGTTGCTTTGGATCCAAGAGTGTGTCATGACCTTGAACCGCAGTCATAGGTCAAAGTTCACAATAGACACAATTGGTATAACCTTGTCCGGGCCATAACTTCTTCCCCTGTGCACAGATTTCAATAATATTTCACAGAATTGTTGTTTAGGACCGTAGGATGTGTTATGACCTTGAACCAAGATCATAGGTCAATGGTCAAGGTCACAATAGACAGAATGGGTAAAACCAGGTTTTCATTGACTATAACTCAAAATGTGCTAGTAAGTGGGACATCCATTACACTTATACCAGTGATGTATTTTGGGATGAATTATTGCATGTTTCTACTTTGTTGCCGCGGGGGAGGGGTGTATTTGTCCCGTTAAGACTTGTATAGTTAGTTATAGTATCAAGTTGGTGAAGTTGAAGGATTTACAGCTGTATTTGGTACTGCAGCAGGGGCTGAAAGTTTTGATATTGGCTTCTGTAAGAAATATCTTTAATTTTTTTTATCTCAAGTACCACGTATGACATGTATTATCAAGTTTGTTAAAGGAAAGTCTTACTTTATGGCTGACAAGTTTTACCTAGCCTTATATAGGAAACATTTTCAAAAACTTTCTTTTCAAGAACAAGCCACAATAAATTCATACTTAGTAGATAAACCGATTATAAGATGCTGTATCAAGTGTCACCACTATAGACAAGTGAATACCTTCCTTTTAAATCTTCACGAAGTATGCATTAATTTAAAAACTACTGATATCTGAGTCACAGTTCTAGCAGGATATAAGATCCACGTTCGTTATTTTCAGACAAAGAAGAAAAAGATTTTTTTATGTCTTTTGGATGCAGTCCATTTATTATACCCTGAGAACAGAAAGTAGAAAGTATTTACTGTTCAATTAGATGGCAAATAGCCCTTTGTGCAAGTTAATGTAGAAAAAATTCCATCAAAAGTTAGAATTTTCAGATTTAGTGCTGATTTGGTTAAACAAAGCAGAAATAAAAATCATGAGGTCTCATACAATGCTGTTGTAGATTTAATCAGGGGTAGATCCAAGGCAAAGCGGATCTTAGAGGATGTCCGCTGTTTTAAAGAGAAACTTTTTAGAAGTTGGATAGAATGAAGAACTAGATGTATCACAGTGTCTTTCAAGGAATATGTCTTCTTTAGAGGATAATTATTATGTGCTCAAGATGCTAAAGTTTAACGATAGAGCCTCGTTTGGGACCCTTATCTGACGTCTTCTGAACTTTTTCAAGTTATTTCTGAATTTTCTGTTCATAGATTCATTTTAATTTAGTTTTTGTTTGATTAGATTGTAAAGAAAAATATTTTTTTAAGAATTGGAATGTAAAGTAATTTTAAGTATTCCCTTAACTTTTATTAGCTCACCTTTGCAATCATGTTTTTGTGATGTCTGTTTAATGTGCTTATTATTATTTGTTCTGCAAAACTTTCGAACAGTTTGGTGTTTTCCACATGCAGATGTCGTAATAAAAAGTTTTCGCGTTGTGTTTTATATTTATTTTCATGCACAAGGATACCGATGAAATATATTTGATATAAATAGTCTGTATATAGTTTATATACAGCATACAATTACATTCTTTACATTCTGCTCAGCTGCTAAATTGTTACAACTTAATATCACAGATAAAATCAAATTATCCCAAGGAGCTCTGCTACTGTTAGGTGTCTGATGTATAACATACCATTTCCGTTTAGTAGGAGGGCTTTTTTCCCACTTTAATAAAATCCTGAAAATAGAGATTGAATTTCTCATATGATTAGCATCCACTTTCTTCAGCCTGTACCCTCTTCTTATATTTTTTAGCTCACCTGAGCCAAATGCTCAAGTGAGCTATAGTCATAGTATGCCGTCCGTCGTCGTCGGTGTCGTCCGTCTGTCCGTCGTTAACTTTTTCACATTTTCGACTTCTTTTCTGGAACTGTATTGCAGATTTGGATCAAACTTTGTATTATGATGTACTTAAGGTCCCCTACTAAAACTGTGTTCGGAATTCAGATTCCCTCAGCTGTGAATACAGGGCGGGGCCAAAAGTGCCCAAAACGGTACCCCTCTTCAAAAATCTCCTCCAGAACCAGTGCATAAATGGGGAAACTAATTGCATTTCAACAATCTATAAAGATGGGTTATCAAAAATTGTGTTCAGGGTTAAGATCCGTCAAATAGAAGTTTATGCTTTTTGACGTGTTTCTGGACTTAGTAATTTCAATGCAGAAAAGTGTCATGTTTTTCAGTTAATTGATATTGATGATTTCTTAATGACTATTTTGATCATAATCATGGTAAGGAATATTATTGTGATACAATTTTGTCAATATTACAATTTTTGGATTTTTTATGAATTTTTTAAGACTTCCTAAAAGAAAAAAAAAAGGGGGGGGGGTTGGACATTTTTCACATTTTCAACTTTTTCTGCAAAACTGTTGTAAGGATTTTAATAAATCTTGGTAGAAATAAATCACTTATGATCCCCTTCAAATTCTGTTGTCTTCATTCAGACCTCTTTACAGGTGGCGCCACCATAGTCAAAAGTAGTCACAGAAGAGTACCCTCCTTTGACAATATTCTTCTTCATACTAGCTGTATACAAAGACAAACGGAATGCATAGAAATGATTTAGAGGGATGAGTGAAGACGTATTGTCATTTTGGTTCCCTTACAAAATCAAATTTTAGATTTTTTTTTCGACATTTGTTTGGACTTGGCGATTTCAATGCAGAAAAGTGTCATATTTCCTAGTTAATTGATAGTGATAATTTCTTATTTCTTAATTTGAACTATTGTGATCATAATTATGGTAAGGAATGTTACTTTGAAAAAATTTTGTCAATATCTCAATTTTTGGATTTTCTATGAATTTTTAATGAGGTTGTAAAGAGACAATTCTTCACATTTTTCAATTTATGCTGTTATACCACATGAAAGATTTTAATGAAACATGGTATACATGAAGTACTATATATAAGTCTTCTATTAATTTTGTACATTTCATCGAAATTGGTCAACAGATAATGCCACCATGTCTAATAACTAGGTCTCACAATGGTACATATACCACTTGGTAATTAAAGTATGGAGAGTAGCGGTTGAAATCCAGCTGTGGTCAATTTTTTTTTATTTCTTTACACATCTAAATAAATTTTTAGATGTTTCTCAACACTCAACATATGAAATTAGGCCATTTTAATTGGATCTGGACAATATTTGAAACAAATGTTTTTCGTGACCCAGGCTTTACATCAGTTAAAAAAGGCCCCACCTAAAGAAAACGACTAACTTGTTTCCCTGAATCACATCTGGCAGAGACAAAGCAAATGCTTAATATCAAAATCATCTGAATGGATGTGCAAAAAGATGTTGTTTTTTTTATTCTGGTTTGAAATAAAATTTGACATATTTTCAACATTTGTGTTGACTTAGTCACAGTAAAAATAAATGAATTCTTCCTTCCTGCATGACTGATCATCTAGGTACTTAGGCGAGCGATTTAGGCCCACTTGGGCCTCTTGTTTCTTTCTGTTTTCTTTTGTCAATTTTTTTTCTTGTTTTTTCTTTTTTTTTTTTGTTTTCCCTTTACTGTTATTTATTAGGTTTAAACGAGTTGATAAATATAAGTAGGAAATCTATACTCATGAATTTTTATGTATGTATGTGTATTATATATAACGTTGGCCAATTATATATACTATTAATTTCATGTTAGATTTCAGGAGAGAACTTTATATGAGTCCAAGACTTGTTGCTCAATTCCTTATATATGTGTTATGTTATACAATTCATGCGATGTTCTGAATAAATACTGTTTAAACCAATATACCACTTCTTATATAAATTTGCCCATAACGATTACATATAGTAATTTGACATAAGCTATACTCGTGATTTTATAATACTGTGTAAACATTGATGAAATCTCATCCTAATTGAAGGTTTTGTTTCTTTTAACATCTTGCATTTGTTTTTAATATTTTGTTTATCTTACATACATATAGTTAATCTATGACATAGATAACAAACACGGCCCAGATACTCCTTATAATGGTGATGTTATAGATTTACACAAAATAAAACATTTTGGTCATCAAGGTTACTTTACTTTATAAATAAACACAATATAAAGAAGAGGGAAGCGCTCAGTGTAACATTTATTGCTTCAAATACTAGTAAACACCACCAACAAAAACGTAAAATTTTTGGCGCAACAACACCAAAAATACATCATTGTTAATCTCGGAGTCATACAAAGGGACTTGAATTCAATCGGAACGGTAAAATAGTACATGAAAACATTTTTCATCCCATGAGAAACCTAAATAAGTTTGAAAACTAGGATTAATGTCTACATCATGATATCCGGACTGTAAATCCGGACTTGCCATGAAACAACCTTGTTCAAAATACCGTAAACATATTTTCCAGTCTTCAGATTTAATTTGTTTTTTTTTTGGATAAATTTATCAAGTCTGCTTCGGTCTAAATAAGACGTTTTTCTCTCTAGGCAACACTAAATGGACTTACCATATATAAGTTCTTCCTTGAACTCCGACCCCCCCCCCTTAACTTGATTAAACTGAGTGAACTGGAGGTCAAAGAAACCACAGAGAGTAGTAATTCTACTTCGCATTTAGATATTATGTTGTCTTTTGACATTAATGGTCAATTGAACACCTCACTCTATGACAAACGTGACGATTTCAATTTCGCTATCACAAACTTTCCTTTCATAAGTAGCAACATTCCATCATCGCCCGTATACGGTGTATTCATATCTCCGTTAATACGTTATTCCAGAGCATGTTCAAATTACAATGACTTTGTTCTGAGGGACTAGGCGACTTTCAGTTAAGCTGCTCAACCAGGGTTATATATATGTGCTAGACTAGCAACGTCACTGAGGAAGTTCTACGGTCGTTACGAGACTCTTATTACTTCATATGATATCTCGTTATCCAGATTTTTAAATGATATTCTCGACTGAGACCAAATCCAATCATTTTACACAGATTTGACACCTTCTGTACTAAAAGGTTACCTACTTTGACTTCTCCATATATAAATACATATGGAATTTACACGATTTGACTCTTTCTACTGGGTATATGTGACGGGTGTTGCTAGCAAGCAGATGCTCACTCTCCCCGGGCACCTGATCTCACTTCATCACAGGGGTTCACATATGCTCTTCAAGTAGGCATATTTTGTTATTTTCCACTCGTTTTTCATTTTCACTGATTTTGTATGTCCTCTGGTTTCATGATTTGTAGACTTATGGTTTGGATTTATCCATCATCTTTACATAATAACTAAGATAAAGCCATGCACTGTAAATGTTATTCCAAGAAAATGTTTTTCAAAATTTTGCTTTGGAGAAGACAGAAAACATCTGACCAAGCTGTTTGACACAAATCACCAAGGACATGCACATAAAACATGATAAATATCAAATAAACATTACAAAAATATTCGTACTGCAGTAACGATACCGACTTAGGACAATCAGTTAAATTGACAAACATCACTCAATTGGTATGTTTAATCGGTTTGCGGGCACCAGCATTCCTGCTCACCGCAGAAGCACAATCAAAAGACACACTAAAACATTATGAATAATACTTTGGATTTCCTATTGTAAATTTCCCTTACCTAGATTGTCATGTCCCCAGATTTTCATCATATAGTATTTATATTAATCATTTGGTTCGGTTCACTACAGCCTTAACTAACCTTTCGAATTTTCAGCAAAAAATTCTCAGATTACATGTATTTCTAAACTTCTCGAGGTTGTGACCTCGAGATCATGGGTTAGACCATCGATCTTGTATTGGTCCCTCTACAACCCATTGCAGTCTTTTACTCACAGGGCGGTGGGAACTCTATGACGAGCCTTGTCCAAACCTTTTCAGAGGAGACTGGATCCTGATTTTCGTCCCTCTGACTGTTAGTCGAGACTCCTATTGATCAAGGATCCGAGCTCACTTACAGACGGGCAGGGCACGGTTTACTTATGTTGATGTCGACTTACATATTTTTAATGGCAACATATTATTCTATAAATGTTTCGTGTGTAATAAATTTTTATGACCTCTCCTCTTGAGAAACCTGCTGATCCTTGTTCTCTATATGGAGGAATATTCATAAATTTATAAATGTGTTCTTTTGATTGTGTTGCTTTTGCGTTGAGTGGGAACGTGGGCGCCCGTTAACCGGTTAACCACACCAATGCGTGACGTTTGTTATTTCAACTGACCTTCCTAAATCGGTATTGTAACCGCAGTACAATCGAATATTTTTGTAATGTTTTTCCGTGTATATTCTACTATTATCATTTTTGTGTGCATGTCCTTGGTGATTTGAGTTATACAGTTTTTTCGGATGTCTTCTGTTTCCATATAGAGAGCAGGGATCAGCAGAAGAGAGATCATAAAAATTTCCACACGAAACCTTTTATGGAATAATATGCTAGTATCAAACATAATTATGTTAGGCGACATAAGTAAACCGTGTTCTGCCCGTCTGTAGGCGAGCTCAGATCCTGACAGAAAGAACGAGGCTCAGGACCTTGTCTTCTCTAAAAAGGTTAGGACAAGACCCGTCATAGAGTCGCCACAGCCCTCTTAGTCAGCGTGTAACGGTAAAAATTCTGTATAAGGCTGTAAAGAAGCCCAATAAAAGACCTATGGTCTTTGCGATTATCTCGGAGTCATACTGTCGATGTCGAAGGCGTTTAATTATGATGGAACCACAGATATGAAATTATCGGAACCTTAGACCCTCTTAGTTTGCACAATAGATCATCGTAGAAATTGGTATGAGAAATTCCTTTGGATACATATTGTTGAAAAGTCACATTTCCAATGTTAGAAATAACAGTCAGATCTGTAAAATTTACCAAGTTTTACGAAGTTTATGATATCTATAACGCCGAGTCAGTTTGAAAGTGATTTGAAAATTTATTGCGTGAAAATCCAAAACGTTAGTGCAAGGTCTAGCAAACCGACCCAAAAGACTAATTCTGAGTGTTTGATTACGCTTTGAAATTCTTAAATATTACCACAAAATCATGTGACAACGAACAAATATTGACGTTTTCATTATAGAATTTCAATTATGACAAATCGAAGTGCATATGTGTGGGGGTTTTTTTGTACTGAGTAGATATCACATTTTTCTCTGTGGCTTGTTCACGTGTAATCTTTTTGCTTTATCCTATCTTAAAGAATATTGTTCAAATCACGTGCCTACCGACAAACAATTTCACTTAAATTTAAGATTTTATAATTATAAAAAAAAAAAAAAAAAAAAAAAAAAAAAAAAAAAAAAACCGAAAAAAAAAATGATCTATATAACATTGATACCATATGATGGTCATCATTTAAATGAGGGAAATTTACAAAAGGAAATCCAAAGTCCCTACGTTTATCATTTAGATCTACGTTTTTATGGATATTGTTATTAATAATTATGATATTTAAGTCAAAGCAAGGTGTTTCTTTATTAGAAGCATTGGCTTTATTTAATTGAGGTTCAGGTGGGTAAATGTCAGTTATATATTTTTCAAACTCCGGGTTATACTAAAATATCTTCAAGATATCTAGAGGCGTCATTGAACTTATCAATAAGGTCGACATTTTTGAAGGTTTGAATGCATGTCCTCCCTCTCATAACAATATAAAATAAATCTGCTATAGCTGGAGCGCAGTTATTGTCCATAGGAATCCCAATACTCTGTTGATTAAATTGCCGATAAATCAAAAATGTGATGGCATTATATATATATATATTATACAGTGCATGTCCAATATTTAGTGTCGAAAACTTCCCCAGTGACGATTTCATACAATCCATGTCATAGGCCTGTGTAAGTGTATCTGTTAGTCGCTAGGCTCTTTGAACAAAACACTCATAAGATGAGCATGATTGTTAATTGTTTCTTTCCTGTAGAGAGCAATGACTGAATGAATTGTGGTTCGTATGTGCTTCGTATGCTTCCTTTGATTGTGTTGCTTTTTCAGTGAGTGGGAAGATGGGCGCCCGTAAACCGGTTAACCACACCAATTGAGTGACGTTTGTTACTTCAACTGACCGTCCTAAGTCGGTATCGTAACCGCAGTACAATCGAATATTTTTGTGATGTCGTTCCGTGTATATTCTACAATTATCATTTATTTGTGTGCAGGTCATTGGTGATTTGTGTTATACAGCTATGTCAGATGTCCTCTGTTTTCTCTTTCGTATGTGTACAAAAAGGTGTAAGCCAGGAGAGGGGCAAAATTGTTACCCACTGTAATTACAGCAATCTGCTAGGAAAACACGAAAAAATTTGTCTATTGGAAATTCCAGCTTCTTGATTTAGTCTTCAATGGTCTTGTTGTTGGAATTGAAGTTTTACAAAGTAAGGATCTTCACGATAGAAAACGAGGCATCTATTACTATCTTTATAACAAAGGTATTGGTATAAAAAGCTAGTCTGCTTTTAAGCGAGGGATAGTTGTATAGATGGTTGAAAAAAATTGTGTTTGTGATATGATTGAAACTTGGATATTTGAGATGTTCAAGTCATTTCTTTTAATTTTAAAAGGATTGATACTGATTCTGATTCTGGAGTAGTCTGTTATGCAGTACGTCTGAAAATCTTGCTTTATATGCGTCAGAATTTTTATGTTGATGTTATGTTCATATTGATTTTTGTGCATTTTTGAATAGAGAAAATATACTGCAATTTCAGCTCTAAATCACTTGTGTGTATTCCAAACGAAGTGGTAACGGATTAATGGTTTTCTAATATTTCAGAGCATGAGAAATGCATTGTAGTGTATGTTTGATTTTCAGACAATGAATGGAGTCTACGTTCCTTTATCAGACTACTGAAGTAGTATGTCTTGTACAAAAATGAAGTTGTTTGATGCTTTGTCGGCAGGAAAGATTCACGAAGACGGGAAAGTTCCATGACAACATAAGGGAAATAAAAAAATATATCGTATCTGGTTTTGATAGAACTAAGCCATCAAGTACGATGTGAAAATGACAAACTATCCGTTAGAGAAATTAAGAAGGCTACTACTATAATACAATCAATTTTATTTCAAGAAGAAGTAGACACCTTAAGGGGAGATAAAACTGTCAGAAAAAATATTTATCAATTTGACAATGGTATCATCCGAGCAAGCGGGCGTTAAATAACAGAAACATGATATAATATCAAATAAACTACACTTATCAAGATTTTAGATTTTATCACGATTATCATTTGTAATAACCTTTTTGCCAATTTTACATGATGTAAGGGGCAATACCGGACAAATGCAAAATTACCGCTTAGATTTGCGTCAGATTACTGTGACGTCACATTCCAAGCGTTAACGTCATAGTGAAAATTCCGGCAAAGAGTGGGCGTCATGTTGTAAAGATTATTCTATTCAGTTATGTTTTAGCTTTAGTAAACGCTTAGTAAAGTTTTCTTTAAAACAAGACAGACGAAAAATCCAGTAAGCATTATTTTCTTTTAATGATCGATTTACCTTATTAAGTTTTAAGTTTAGTCATGGACTGTAGTATTAATGGAAGAAGTTAATCGTTAACAATAATTTATATAACGCCTTCCAGGTTGTAGCTTAGCTTGTTTGGTGTAGAGGATTAACAACACAGTATTGAATTGAAAATGGACATTATCTGAAATGCTAGAAAAAGAATACATTTATATGATGCATGAATAAAATGCAATAAACAATGTTAAAAGAAAATGCTGAAGTTGAACATCAAGTCTGGTCGTTAACGATCTAGGTCAATCAAGCGCGCAGAATAGTTAATTTATTGGTTATTTCAGAGAATCGTTTAAAGTTGCCTTCTTCACCTATGTATCGACTTCATCCATGCCATATTGCACATTATACATTCGGCAGTAACAGAGAAGAATGTCAGTGAGACTACTGTATGAGCTGCATCAAACCAATGACAATTTATCGTTAGAATTCTCCTGCAATGTTATTTAATTCCTGAAATTAATATTTAATTTTGTGACTTTGAGTATTGTCTAAAAGTTCCTGGGTCAAAGAATCCCCTGTCTTAACCATCATTTGTATGAAATTAGCTAAAATTCTGATTAACGCTCATTTACATATGCCTTTCCGAATATGTTTGGAATATGGTTGACCTTAACCTATAACCTAAAGTTTCCCTAAATTTGTAGGAAAATAGGATACATTTTTTAATAATGGAGATATGACGCCTTTCCCAGTATGTTAGGGATAAGTGCTGAGTGATTATGACCTGACCCTTTTTTCGAATGTCTCTGCCCCAAGGAATATTAGTGTGAAATATGATATCAATTTGATGAAAGGTTTGAGAGATATGAGGCAAATCATCAAAACACGTATTTTCGGGATTTCTAATGAGCACAAAAAAGACGCATATTTGAAGATGTTAAAACTTCTGTTAGGACTAATAAGAGTATCTTGGAAATTATGCACTAAAAAGTAATCTATAAATGAACATCCACATATGTAACTGATTCTCTGAATGTAAAGAATTGTTACGATACTATTTTAAAAGATGAAATTCAATTTCAAAATCTAAAAATGAACAGTTAGATTCTACCACATGAAAGTTTATACAATGCAATGGTATTCTTTTCTCGAATATGCCGTTTATGTTTTTTGATGGAGTAAACATAAACATGTAGTCCATGGCTTTATCATTGGCTTATACGATTATTTTGATGGAAATAAGTTCATTATGATACAATTGCCAAGTCGACTGGTGATATGTAGACGTGTAACTTTTCCAGAGAATACTGCCATAATTCTTCTTGATATACTTTGTTGCTGCAAATATAATAAGTATCTAAGGATGTTTATAATGTACATCAATATCTAACTATTACTAGATATATATTACATTGCATTAATTCTACGCATTTCAGTTGGTCATTAGTTGTCACGTGACACAAACTAGAGTTAATAGTCAGCTATGACGATTAGCTGTCAACCAGTGAAATTGCAAGAATCTTGGTGGAATAATACTACGCAAGTAGACCGTGAAGAAACATTTTGAATATTACAATATATTTGGACAACGGTCAATCATGGAACCCAGAGAGAACCAGAGGTAGAAAAAGTTCAATGTAGAAAGAAGATGGAATGAGTTTTTATGGTATTATCAAAACTTTGTCCGAAAGTCACAAATAATATCAATGATAGAACCAACTGGTAATATGTCGTGAGTCGTAATGCGTATGAGACGTGTACTGTGACACTAATCTAGTCTGGACTGAGACCGATTCCGATCATTTTACAGAGATTTGACACCTTCTATACTAGAAGGTTACCTACTTTGACTTCTCCATATATAAATACATATGGAATTTACACGATTTGACTCTTTCTACTGGGTATATGTGACGGGTGTTGCTAACAAGCAGGAGATGCTCACTCTCCCCGGGCACCTGATCTCACTCCATCACAGGGATTCACATATGCTCTTCAAGTAGGCATATTTTGTTATTTTCCACTCGTTTTTCATTTTCACTGATTTTGTTTGTCCTCTGGTTTCATGATTTTTAGACTTATGGTTTGGATTTATCCATCATCTTTACATAACAATATAACAGTAGGAAGCAAAACTCCTAGACCATGCTCTTTGATGTTTGCAAGGAATGTCTTTATTGCGTTGATGACATTTACTGATTGTTGATTTTGTTATTTTGTCTATAATTGCTATTTTAACTTTTCAAGTATGTTGCCACAGTTTTTGAAATGACCATACGCTGAACAATCTCTGGCATCTGGGATCAGATCAGAGACATATAGACGGTATAAGTGCTTATCAAAGGAATGTACAAAAAGGTATTACATGTACGTGGTTAACCGGTTTACGGGCCCACCTTCCCACTCACCGTAACAGCAGAACAATCAAAAGACGTACATTTAAAAATTTATAAATAATCCTCCATGTAAAGAACAAGGGTCAACAGGTATCGCATATTGAGAGGTCATAAAAATATAAACACGTAAGGTATTGTAAAACACATAATGGTATAAAAATATATGCGACATCAACATGATAAACCGTGCTCTGCCAGTCTGAAAGCGAGCTAAGACCCTAGATCTGTAGGAGTCCCGACTAACAGTCAGAGGGGACGAGGTTCAGGACCATGTCTCCTCTGAAAGAGGTTTGGACAAGGCCCGTCATATAGTCCCCACCGCCCTGTTAGTCAGCGTGCAACGTTCAAGTAAAAGTCTGCATAAGGCTGTAGAGGGGCCAAATACAAGACCTATAGTCTTTTTGATGATCTCAATATCATATTGTCTATTTAGGAGACGTTTGACTATTTTATTACATGATAAAATAACGTTATCGGAGCCTTTTACTTTCCTTAGTTTATATACGAGATCACCATAAAAATTAGGATGGGAAATTCCATTGGATACATACTGTTGAAAAGAAATATTTCCAAATTTAGATAGAAGTTCTGAATAAGATCTGAAGAATTTGCCGAATGTTTTTCTTAGCTTGTGATATCTGTAACCCTGAGTTAAAAGTTTAGTAGTAATTTGTAAATTTCGTTTATGAAAGTCCAAAACATCGGTGCAGCCTCTGACAAATCGAACTAATTGAGATATATAGATACCATATGATGGGAGTCGAGGGACATCGCCATCCAAGTAAGGGAAATTTACAATAGGGAATCCAAAATCCTCACGTTTATCATAGATATTAGTATATATTAGGTTGTTGATAATTTTGATGTTTAAATCTAAGAAAGGTGTAGATTTATCTCAAGTATTAGCTTTATTCAATGTGAGCTCTGGTGGATATATTTCTGATATAAATTGTTCGAATTCAGGGTTATCGATAACAATTAACAAATACACATGCAAATGAATAGGACATATTTTGTTGTAAATAAATAAGCTCATTCATTGCAATTAAGTGTTTGCAAGTTCAATATAAAGGCACTCTTACTCAATGATATTTTAATGTATGAAACTTTATTTAATGAGTCTCCATTTGAGGCAGTTTTAATAACTTTTTTTCTGACAAGTCAGTTGCGAGTTTACGGCTGAGAAGATGTATAATGTTTTTCTTTCAAATGGAATTTTTAAGTGTGCATGCACTTTAGTCTTAAAACGGACCGTCACTGATGACGTATAAAATCGTTTTTATTTATACCATCGGAACTTTCCTATCCACAAATAAAATTATTCAAATTTCATCATCAAGAACAGGTTCCAAGATAACACCACATAAACCACGAAAGGCGGTAAATCATAACCATCTTCATTTTGTTCATATTTTTGAGAAGTCTAAATTGTCAATGACCAAAAAAGATTTTCTCTTTTTTTCAAATGATTTGCAAAAATACAACCTTTAGTGACATCACAGCCTCCTTGGTATAATACTTACTTGACGATACCTTTCGTATGCAATATCTGAAAGTCCGATAAATACCGTGCTGATTTGCCCTCATATTCTGGGTTAATCAAAGCATCTAGGATGGTCTCTGCTCCTTGGAAAGGCTTTCTGGCTGCTGTTAAAGGTGCGCATATATTTTGTTAATAAAAGTGTATATAGTAGTACAATGTAACAAGTGGAAAACTGAAATTTAAACACCTCATTATTAACGCTTCAGGTCTCCATTTGAAATTTAAGATTAATATTCCAAAGAAATACAGTCAAAACACGTTAAAATCTAGAAATAATCTTCAAAATATAGAACAATTATCAACATAATCTATAAGAATTGATATCTTATTTCAATACAATAATAACCAACGCACCGCCTATGAAAAACAGAAGTCTTCCGAAGATATCCCAGAATTCGTATTTCCAATATCTGCTGATTTCTGTTTTGACAAAACCTGGATTGACACTGTTGAAGGTGACGTTTTTAGAAGTAATCTTCTTTGACAAAGTATAATTTTGCATGATCTGAAAAAGTAATTGTAATGATTCATTAAGAATTTTATTTATTTGGAAGGAATTACATTCATACGCAAACGCATCTACAAGATAGCTATAAGATAGTTGAGAAATATTCAGCCTACCCATCATTTGACTGAATGGAGAGTCATCATAGACCTAACTCATAAGATGTTTTTAATAGTAGGAGCATTTTGTAACTACGCGGTCCAAAAACCAATGTAACAAAAGCTTCAAAACTGTATATAAGAACAGATAAATCTGTAGAACACATGTAACAAATGAAGTATTGCCAGGTATACATTTTGGTCATAAAATGGAATGTTAAGATGATGGATAGTTAAACCTGGAATGCTTTGGATCGGAAATAAAATTCCCACTTCCTCCACTTATGCTGTGGAATTTTCTGTCCTTGTATATCACCGGGAATCCAGGATGAACCGCTGTATACAAAACTTGTAATGTTGATTACCCGACAGTCGGAACCGGAACGTGACATGACAGGAAGGAGCTTTAGGGTCAGCAGGAAATGACTCAGATAGTTTACCTTAGTAAAAAAAAAACACCAGATTTTTTTAAATAAAGTAATGGAATTTAACTGAAAATAATTATATTTTTTCAAGAACAATATCCTTATTGTATTTTGTTATTCGTTAAGTACTTAACTGCTTCAGAACAATAGACAATGTGAATTAGAATGCTTATGCTTGATGTGGATAAACTGGAGGTCAAATACTCGTGTCTGTTCCTCTCCTTCTTAGCCATGATAAATGCATGATGATGGTTTATAAAACGGTATAAAATTCAAATATGCAAAGGAGCTTCACACTAGGATTTGGGCCCTGTAGAAGAGGCTAACCAGCAGGGTCAAAAGCATTTCCCATATTTCTTCTTCTTTTCCATTATACATTATAGATGGTTAAATGGATCTTGTCCACCCTTCTTCTTATCCATTATACATTACAGATGATTAAATAGGTTTTGTCTACCCTTCTTATCCATTGTACATTATAGAAGATGATAATGGGTCTTGCCAACCCTTTTTTTATCCATTATACATTATAGATGATTTAGTGAGTTTTGTCCACCCTTCTTATCCATTATACATTATAGAAGATGATAATGGATCTTGCCGTCCCTTCCTCTTCTTATCCATTATAGATGATTTAGTGAGTTTTGTCCTCCCTTCTTCTTCTAATCCATTATGCATTATAGATGATTTTATGGGTGTTATCCACCTTTCTTCTTATCCATTATATACAATAGATGATTTAATGTGTCTTGAAAGGGTAAGATGATGGATAAAACTAACTCAGTGCATATAGTGAAAACCCAAGAAACAGAAAAATCATCAAAAACATCTTCTTGGTAAAACCACCCATCATTTTCTTTCAGTAGAAGTTCTTTTCCTATCGTTTTTGATGATTTTGTATGCAGGTTTCAGCTAGAATAGATAAAATTCCAAATGGGATGAAACCAGGTGTCCTACAGGAGTGAGTGTCTCCTGTGAGCATGATATACTCGTCGCAAACGTTCCATAAAAACCTCTCGTGTTTGTCAGATCGGTAAAAGGACGTCACTGAATATGATCTTATTCAAGATGATTACAACAGTCTGGAACGGGGAACTTCATACTGTCCAAGAATATCCTTGTATCGACCATACAATTTGCTCAATGACGATTTCATATGTCTAATATATATATATATATA
Source organism: Pteria penguin (assembly GCA_035048485.1). Taxonomy (NCBI): domain Eukaryota; kingdom Metazoa; phylum Mollusca; class Bivalvia; order Pterioida; family Pteriidae; genus Pteria; species Pteria penguin. The sequence continues at coordinate 23,500,664 of CM068581.1, forward strand.
TATATATATATATATATATATATATATATATATATATATATATATATATATATATATATATATATATATATATATATATATATATATTTACTGACTGATTATTGTTTTAGGTCACTCTACCATTATTTCATGTATATGACGAAGGCATCTGCTTGATGCATTGCATAGAAATGTATACCTTTGCAACGGGCCCACCTGAAGCAGTGAGGGATGCTTTACGTACCAAGCCTACAACGTGACTCTAGCGTTTACTTCTCATCTGAAAGACAGAAGACCAGTGTGGTGAGAGTCGAACACGGACCTCTCGGTCACAGCCGAGCACTTCATTCATTCGGCCACACCGGCTTTATTATGGTGGGAAGTCAGCATATCAAGAGAGAAGTATTACGGTATTGCCATTTGTCCGCCTGTTTGTCCTCACATTGATCCTCGTTCTCTATATGGAAGATTATTTATAAAAAATTCTTAATTTGTGTCCTTTGATTGTGCTGCTTTTGCGGTGAGTGGGAGGTTGGGCGCCCGTAAACCGGTTAACCACACCAATTGAATGACGTTTGTTCTTCAATTGACCGTCCGAAGTCGGTATCGTAATCGCAGCACAATCGAATATTTTTGTAATGTTCTTCCGTGTATATTCTACTATTATCATGTTTTGTGTGCAAGTCCTTGGTGAATTTTGTCATACAGCTTTGTCAGATGTCCTGAGTTTTCTTTTTTATAAACGTATTCCCGCTTTTCCTCTAACACAAATATGAAAGATCTGGTGTTGGTATAAAAGGGGTATGTATCTGCAGCAGTATATATGGATTTCAAATTGAGAGTCAATCTGTTGGGAGAAAGGTAAATTGACAGGACAAAAAGTTCTAAACCAGTTTGTCAATATAAATGATCTGAAGATATTTATGAAAGGGTATCTCTTGTAGCTGTATCTAGAAATGTTCTAAAATGACTCTGGTCCCCGAGCGAGGAAATGCGGAGAATAAATGTTCATATCGTCTCTTCTCTTTTCCCTTTTTAACCATAATTTTCACAGATGACCTGATGGTGGTATATGAACAAACATTAAAGAACTCTGCAATTTTGGGGAAATTCATTAAAATGCTTTTACCATAAGAAACACCCTTCACAATTAAGATGTCATTTGTAATGTATATCCGTATTCCATCTCTTAACTGTACTTGATCTTATATATGTATATATTCATATTGCCTGCTTGCTCATTGTATATTATGAATGCCTATAAACGGTATAGCTTTTGATGAATACACTATGCAATACAATATTTGCAGTTGCCAATATGAGTTTTTGCTTGGGGTAGTCCTGGGAAAAAAGAGAAAAATTAAAATTGTATAAATTCCTCTTATACATTATATATACAGATGATCTGACAGTAGTATATAAGGGATAAAAGGGTAACACATACAGATGTGCATCTGGGAAAGAGAAAACAGAATACATCTGAAGGTCATAACAATTTGTTATACACGAAACGTTTATAGAATAATATGTTGCTATCAAAAATATGTAAGTCGACATCACCATAAGTAAATCGTGCTCTGTCCGTCTGTAAGCGAGCTCAGTACCTTGATCAATAGGAGTTCCGACTAACAGTCAGAAAGGATGAAAATCAGGACCCAGTCTCCTCTGATAAAGTTTGGACAAGGCTCGTCAGAGAGTCCCCACCCCCGTTAGTCAGCTTGCAAAGCTCAAGTAAAAGTCTGCATTGGGTTGTAGAGTGACCCAATACAAAAGTCCGTCATATAGTTCTGCACTGATGCTCTGGCACGTCGGGACCTAGGAATGAGTCAAGATATCACGCCAGTTCTTTGTCTTACATATACTTGTCTTATTTAGTTCCCCTGCAGCGTGGGGATGGTATAAGAATCCCACAAAGAGGGAAATTAAAATGTTTAATACTAAATTACTGTAAACCATTCTCTACAGTGTTAGTCTACATTTACTCCAGGCATGCACTATTCCGTTTTTCAGTATATTTTGAACAGTACCTGTGGATATGACCAAGAGAATAGGAGACGTTTCCATCATCCAGGTACCTATTCTCACCTCTGTTTCTAGGGTATATCTTTGTCCACTGTGACACACTGTATTGAGTGTCGAGGTTGAGATTAATATTGATTGAAGTTTCAATGTATAGCCTATATATACATATGGAGTTCTTAGGTTATATTGGACTGAACCCGTATAGCCTACCCTCAGCAATGCCTGTGACCTCAATATGCTGTTCATGGTAATATTACAGCAATGTCTCTGACCTCAGTATGCTACTCACGGTAATATTACAGCAATGTCGCTGACCTCAGTATGCTGTTCACGGTAATATTACAGCAATGCCCCTGAACTCAGTATGCTGGTCACGGTAATATTACAGCAATGCCTGTGACCTCAGTATGCTACTCACGGTAATATTACAGCAATTCCTGTGACCTCAGTATGCTACTCACGGTAATATTACAGCAATTCCTGTGACTTCATTATGCTGTTCATGGTAATATTACAGCAATGCCCCTGACCTCAGTATCCTACTCACGGTAATATTACAGCAATGTCTCTGACCTCAGTATGCGGTTCATAGTAATATTACAGCAATGTCTCTGACCTCAGTATGCTACTCACGGTAATATTACAGCAATTCCTGTGACCTCAGTATGCTGTTCATGGTAATATTACAGCAATGCCCCTGACCTCAGTATGCTGTTCATGGTAATATTACAGCAATGCCCCTGACCTCAGTATGCTGTTCATGGTAATATTACAGCAATGCCTGTGACCTCAGTATGCTGTACATGGTAATATTACAGCAATGCCCCTGACCTCAGTATGCTGTTCATGGTAATATTACAGCAATGCCTGTGACCTCAGTATGCTGTTCATGGTAATATTACAGCAATGCCCCTGGCCTCAGTATGCTGTTCATAGTAATATTACAGCAATGCCTGTGACCTCAATATGCTGTTCACGGTAATATTACAGCAATGCCCCTGACCTCAATATGCTGTTCATGGTAATATTACAGCAATGCCTGTGACCTCAATATGCTGTTCACGGTAATATTACAGCAATGCCCCTGACCTCAATATGCTGTTCATGGTAATATTACAGCAATGCCTGTGACCTCAGTATGCTGTTCATGGTAATATTACAGCAATGCCCCTGACCTCAGTATGCTGTTCATGGTAATATTACAGCAATGTCTGTGACCTCAGTATGCTGTTCATGGTAATATTACAGCAATGCCCCTGACCTCAGTATGCTGTTCATGGTAATATTACAGCAATGCCTGTGACCTCAGTATTCTGTTCATGGTAATATTACAGCAATGCCCCTGACCTCAGTATGCTGTTCATGGTAATATTACAGCAATGCCTGTGACCTCAGTATGCTGTTCATGGTAATATTACAGCAATGCCCCTGACCTCAGTATGCTGTTCATGGTAATATTACAGCAATGCCTGTGACCTCAATATGCTGTTCATGGTAATATTACAGCAATGTCTCTGACCTCAGTATGCTACTCACGGTAATATTACAGCAATGTCTGTGACCTCGATATGCTGTTCATGGTAATATTACAGCAATGCCCCTGACCTCAGTATGCTGTTCATGGTAATATTACAGCAATGTCTCTGACCTCAGTATGTTGTTCATGGTAATATTACATGTACTTTAAGACTATGCACATAGTAAACTAAAAGTTTTACAGTCTGCTTTTCATTTGTGTAATATTCAACTCTGTATAAATGTTTGTGTAATATATGTTTATGATTTTACTTACCTGAAAATGCATTTCATTTCCATCCTGACTAAACGCTACAATTAAAATAAAACATTAAGAAAACCCCTATTTTGAAAACACACTATAGATATAGATACATTATAAGATTTTAAGGTTAATTGTTTACAATTCATGGTAGAGTGTATCTTAAGGGTTGGCGGAGGGGTTAACGACTTTCTGCATAAAGGTATATAGTTAATACGAATTTGCGGTTGGAATTCGGTTGGTAAAGCATACATGTAGATGAAAGGAGAAGATATCTGCAGAATTTTAACGTTAACCTACTCATAATAAATGAATTTGAACAGTAGAAGAAATTCTTTTTCACTTTGTCCAGTATATGAATGAATATGGTTTCACACATTGAATAATATATTAAAGTGTCTTTTTTGTAGTTGTTTTATATTTTATTTTATTATTTTTTGTTTGTTTGTTTTGTTTGGTTATGGGGTTTTTATAGTTCTTTTCTTTCCAGTATATTGAGAGATGACTTTGTAATATTACGTTGGATTCCTTATAGGACTTATTTTTTTCTTTTATGATATCTTAGTAACGAGACATTCTAATATGCCGAATGGGTTTTAATATCTGTACATAGTTAATGAGAGGATCTTTCAAATACTGAACTATTTCTTTAAAATTTCATACAGATTTAGTCATAATGAGTTGTGCACAAAACAACAATTCTATATATAAATAGAACAGCGCCCCGAACAACTAGAAAAATAGATAATAACAACTAAAAATGATAAAATAAAGAAATAGAAAAAAAATGCCAGACCCAAGCATATGAATTACTAGTGCTTGGTCTGAAACACTATTAAAGAGAGAATCAAAATGACAAAGAAGAGGCCCAAATTGGGCTAAATCGCTCACAGCACAATTTTTCTTACTCACAAACAAATAGCTACTTGGATAAAGCAGAAGCATATTTTCCTGCTTACTGTGTTTCTGACAACTGGAAAATTTACTGTAAGCTTGCATCTCTATGCAGAATAGACAAAGACAATGACACAAAAACATAAAGTGAAAATTCCTTTTTTCCAATTTGAGGTGTTTTCCCTTCTATTTTTCTTTAAATGACTTAATTAACTTATTGACATATCATATTAATGTAACATATTTTAAAGCTTGTTTTGGTATAAAATGAAAAACAAAATGAAATTTTGTTGTTAGCGGGGATTGAACCATGCTATAAGTGGCCTAGAATGAAAAACTTGTTTTTGGAAGAAAACCTCCTGTGGAGTTTTTAAAACAGCTACATTTTAGCATGCAAGAACTGGCCGAAAGCAAAATTAGAAAAAAAAAAAAGAAATGGGAAAGAGTCACTGTGGAACAATCGGAATTTGGGGGCGGGGCTTAAAAAGTGTAATATGATACAATTCATTTAAAGAACATTTACTCGGTTTATTGGAATTTGTAGTACAGGCATAAATGGGCTGTACTCGTTGCTGTGCAACTCATACCCGCCCATTTATGCCTGTCTCAATAAACCTCGTAAAGATGTTCTTTAAATATCTAATAATAAGAGTCCAATAAACATAATTTATTATGGCACTACATTACTATTTTGTCCCTGATACATATACGTGTGACTTGATCGCGTAGTAATACAATGACAAGGTAAATAACATTTTAAAGTCAATAATGGCGGCTAACACGAAGTTCGAAAGTTTTATCTAAGTATCCTTTGAAAGGATTAAAAATGAAATAAAACAATAAAACAAAACGCGAATTAATGCATATGAATTTGTTACTTAAGGTATTTTTATTTTGTATTAGTATTATAAGAAATGCATGTTGACTGGTGCACGTGCGTGCCACAAGGTGGAAAGAGCCGGTTTAGGGACTTGGATCGGAGGCAACAGCTGCTCTGGTAGAAATTCCTGTTCTGCTTGTGTAGTTGCGCATGATACCATAGAAATTACAGTTATTCGTGTTCTTTGTTGAGCGATCGGCTAGTAGCAGACGAGTGCTGTATTTGACTATCTCTAGACAGCACTGTAGGCTAGATGATTCTATAAATTAAACGGGGTTTCGCACGGGTAGTTCCGGCAACTGTGACATATCTGCACCCCATATTTTGTTGATGCAAAATCCACTCAATTTTTTAACCATTCAGATTCGTCGTAAGACCATCAACACAAAGAAAATTAAATGATAAGACTGTGAAGCAATTTACAAAATACAAAAAAGGACATTTCTCCAAAGATTTTTACAAAATAATGTTATTTCACTAAAATAATGTTAATATAAGCTTATATTGAACCAGAGACATATATACACTGCTTTAACGCATGCACGCAATCTGGACCGCATGAATTGACATAAAGTTCGAATTTTTCTCATAGGAATATTATTCCACTCTTCTTGAAGAGCACGTGCAAATTCATCCACAGTTCTTTGTTGACGGTGACGTTTACGTAAGCGTCTCCCTAACTCATCCCACATGTGTTCTATAGGATTGAGGTCGGGTAAACGTGCTGGGAAATCCATTACATTAATTCCCTGGATGTTTAGAAAGTTTAAGGTGACTCTAGCCGTGTGCGGACGTGTGTTGTCTTTTTGAAACGTCAACGGATTGTTGACAGTTTGATGACTTTGAATTAATGGAAGGACTTCAGGCTGTAAAACGTCATCGATGTAGCGCCTCGCGGTAAGAGTGTTCCTCAAAATAACCAGTGATGACTTGAAATGTTGATTGATGGCTCTCCAAACCATGACGCCACCATCGCGAAATTTGTCACGCTCAATTATGCAGTTTGCGGCAAAACGTTCATTGCGTCTCCTATAAATGCGCTGTCTTCTGTCAGCCATGAACAAATTGAATCTTGATTCGTCACTGAACACTACGTCATGTCAATTACGTCGATTAGCAAGCATGTTCCGGGACCAGGTCAGACGATTTCTTCGGTGGCGAGGAATTAGGATCTAGCCTTTCAATGGGCGACGGCATAGCAAACCTTGCTTTTTCAATCGTCGGCGTACTGTCCTTGGGTGGATTTGCCTACCGTGACGACCTATCACATCTCTTGACGTGCTTATGGCTGTCGCAAACCTGTCACGTAGATGACGTTGCCTTATGAAAACGTCTTGACGTCTTGTCGCTACGCGTGGTTGACCACTTCGAGGATGATTCTCAATACTTTCTGTGGTCCGATACGTCCGTACTAGTCTCGTGATTGCAGACAAATGGACGTTGAAGCGCCCTTCGATGATACCTTGATTTACGCCGGTGTCTACAAGGCCAGGAACAGCATACCTCTGTTACTCAGAGATTCTCGGCATTCCACGCGTAAGTATTAATGAAGCAAAGTTTGAAATCAGGATAGATAAAGGCACGAGGTACCAGTGTACGTTATTTCTGAAGAAAATGACTCAATGAAGAGCACGTGGTCGAGTACTTTTTGAAAAGCGCGCGGGTGAGCAGTATTATGTTATGGTTGAGTGATTTGTCTCACCGATAGCATGAAAGTTACCGCAATCACACAATATCAAGCAGATATTCAAAACGATTTATATTCAAAACATTTAGGTTTTACATGAAAAAAACATATAGTCGTTTTTAAAGTCCCTGAGTATGAATATATATATTCAGATAATAGAATATATATTATATATTAAATGAATTTACATTTCATACAGTATTTAGCTTTGGCGAGGGGATATAAAAAACACAACGAGTTTCAAAAATACCGTATGAAATGCAAATTCATTTCAGATTAAATTTATCACATGTTTAAACTCAGTTTAAAGGTGTTTATTTCATCAAACACCGGCTTTTCTAGGCTATGACGTCACCATCTTCACGCGTCAAGGGAATGCGCAATGTAAATTGTGACGTAAGCTATGTCATAAATTAATTTATGACATAGCGATATTTCACTGCATAAACTCTAATAGAACAGAATGGAGTAAAATACGTAGAGAAAAGAAACCAGACCAGACTTACATCATGATCTTAAAACGCCTAAGTGGAATCAACAAGCATGAAAGAAACAGTACCGAAACTTACACCTCTCAATGCCAGCAATCCCTGCATTACAAACCAGACGATGTAGAGGGCGCCCGCTGGATATAAAACCATGGACAAAATTAATAACGGAGTCGAAAGATGCACAATCTAGCTGCAGGAATTCTAGAGATAATTTTTCAATATCTACGACGACATCTGTAGAACTTTGCTTCAAGTCTTCGTATTCGTTTTGCATCCTCTGTATTGCCTTTAAATTTATCATTAGAATAGATATTGTTTTAATATTAAGATGTAAAAAATACTTTGATAAATACCCAGTGTGGTAGATAGTAGAGGGATACATCATTTCCAGAATATTTGGAAACCCCCAAACTAACTAACTAACAAACAAAAACAAACAAACAAAAAAATAATAATACACACAAACAGAGAAAGTTTGTTTTTCATTTGTCCAAATAAAGTAAATGAAACGTTTATAAATAGCTATATCACAGGGGTGACCTTACATTGAGAAATCCCAAGACCTAATCCATAAAAGACTAGTAATACGTCAATAGGTTACATATTGACGTATTGCTAGTCTATTACGGATTACGTTTTGGGAATTTCTCAATGTAAGGTCACCCCTGTGGCTATATCTAACAGAAATATTTGAATAAGATGTTTCCATAGTAGTATCATTATGTCGCATGAATTCCAACTTCCGCCTTCATTGTTAGTGGTATCTTTCTGGGTTTACATATCTCGTGTCTACATGACATTCTGCACCTTGCTTTATCACCATTTTTGAAAAGATGTGCTTTCATACAGTCTCTTCTAGTTACTATGAAGTCATGACATCCTCTTTGCATACGTCCTGGTGTTTATTCATATACTTCATTCAGATATAAAGTCCATTTATATTTTCATATAATGACTGACTACATACCAACACAATATATATGAAGGAATATGATTATTTATTCATTTTCTTTAAAAATGATGAGGTATCCAAGAAATCAGAAGAAAAGTGGATCGCTTGACAACATGCTGTGCAATCCTCAGTATATATACAGAAGACCAGTTAACAAACTTTCCATAAATAAAAGAAACCCCCTCCTCATTTTCCAACCCCATCCCCCCCCCTCCAAAAAAAGAAAGGGGGATGTACAAAATCATAGGACCAGTACGATTTCCTACATCACATCTTACATAACAATATCCCATTTATGGGTAGTGTTGAACTTAACACGATATGAGATATCTACATAAAACACTCTTGCAAATTTAAAACAAGAGACCCAAATGAGTTCTTTATGCTCTCTTAGCATCCTGAGTAGATGACAGAATTAGAGGACTCATATGCGGATCTGGAAGGTTTTGAAAAGGGGGGGGGGTTGAAGTCTCCCGTGTCTAATGTTCTGCATTCTTTGGTCTGGAAAGGAAATTGCAGCCCTAAAATGCTCCGAAAATTACCTTTTTGGTAAATTTTCCGACCAAACGTGGGGGGGGGGGGGGGGGGGGGGGTAACCCATGCATTCCTCCCACAACTAAATCCCCAAATGGCTCCGATGGAAAACACTTGTCCGCACATCCATAGTGTGTGAAAACCACATTTAGTGAATTTGGATTGCGCAAATTGTCAGTTGTCAGTATTTCATCAAAATTCGCATTTCAGATTAGTTTTGAATTCATGACTCATTGTGTCTGTCACATTTTGCTACATTTCATAATAAACTCTCACGATTTTCAAATATGTGACGTACATGAAAATTCGATTTAGAAGTCCGAATAAATATTTTTGTTGTCAGCAGATAATTCCAGTCAATATATGTCACATTCATAATACAACGCAGAAAAAGATTTTCCACTGCCCTGATGTGTCAGAATTTTATCGTTTTTGTGCCACCTGCAAAATATTGCGTCAAATAGGACTCACTTTTTCCAGCCTCGATTTTTCTGTCTCTTAGTTTTTATGTCCATCTGCCAGAAGTCATTGTTTTGAAAATGGAACGCAGGCAGCGTAACGTGGTCTCTCTAACACCACCGAACACGTGCGAAAATGCCCGAGAAGGAGCGCGGCACATCACTGGAAGAAGAACAACAACATCAAAATGCGCCAAAGTTTCTTTTAGACTAATTCAAACCGTCCTTCACATATTCTTTTAGATACCTAATGCATTTAGTTTTCGTTCTATGCAGTCCATATAAAGAAAGGCACTCTCGTAAATCTAATTTTGGACAGACATGGATTTCCTGTTGTAGAATACTCAGATAATTTATTTCTCTATTCAGTTCATCTGAATAAAATATTCTCAAATGAAACGACACTTCTGAATATACTTGATTCACACCCCCGATCCAGTATAGAAAAGGCATCATTAAAGGACTTCAAATATACTTCGAGGTTATCAAGTTTCATTAAAATCCTTCCAAAAGTTAAGAAATCAAAATCTAATTAGAACACTGACAAGGGCCCCACCATAGATTATTTGTTGATGAGAAGAAGATCCTACTACCTAGGCGAAAGTCTACCAAAGAGATTGACCATTCCACTGTTCTGATACATGTGTAAGTCAATAACTGTATGTTTTTTACTTTAACTATTTAATTGTATTTGTATTAATATCAATAGAACACACATATGTACCTGTTTATGTTTCAAGTTGTAAATATTTATTCAATAAAATCAAGGAAAATATGTTTGTGGTCACTGTAGTATGTCAAAGTTGAAAAACTTTGAAGCGATTGACAGGAACATTGGTCCAGATATGATCCAGAGTGATGGGGTGTGAGGTTGGAAGATATCTGATGCAATCCGCTCTCTTGTTTGAGAAGGCCTTATAAGATCTCTAACTGTAGAGAAATAACACTTATTTAAAGTATAGCTTAGGAGGCCAATAGTTTCTCAACTAGAAGGAATCTGCCTCTCAAAATATACTTGACACCAACATATCATGTTATACACATATTCAGCAGGCAGCATAAGCAATCTTTTATAGAACATGCACCGACGGACGGACAGACAGACAGACAGACAACGTGATTCATAAAGGGCTCCCCCATCTGAATGTGGGGCCCTAATAAATGTGCAAAGGACGCATCCCTTCCCTTTTAAGTCCCCTACTGGCATAGCCTAGAGGGGACTGTAGTTTCCACCACATCTGTCTATCTATTCAATCATCCATCTGTCTATCTATCATTCTCCGTAACCACAAATATGGAAAGAACAGAAATTAGTTCATACATTATATTGATGTATCTACCAAATATTTAGGAATCATAATGAATTGATACCTTCTCAGCACGTGACTTTGATCTGCAGGCAAGGATGACGGTAGCACCTAACATTGACATCCATTTAGCAATCTCATATCCAATACCTTAAAATAAACAGACAATAATATTATTTGTTTTTATTACGTCACTCCACGATTATTTCATGTATATAGTAACGACATCTGCCTGAAGCATTGCACAGGAATTTAGACTAATGCATAAGACCCAACGGAAGCAGCTCAGGATATTTACGTGCTGAGTCATGTCTTCCATAGCAAGGAGGCTTCGTTCAACCGTCTAATCCGAAAATCACAGACGAACCGTTCATTGGACTTGAGTTCGATTAGTGGAATGCATAATTATGATAGAATTATATATGAATAAAAGTTATATTCAAATGAATTTTAAAATACAAAACAATGAAATACATATTCTGTACGTAGCATTTTGCTTGTTGATTGATTGATTGACGATGGACGGACGGGTGGATAGATGGATGCATTCATTCATTTTTTTCATTCATTCATTCATTCATTCATTCATTCATTCAGTGATCAACACCTATCTTATTCTATTCAAACTCAGGAGATCGTGTGTCAATTTAATATTCTACCTGTACACACAAAGCATACCATTGATAATAAAACAACAATAGTCGCCGAGAGTTTTTATCTCGTGAACGTGAATTTACATCGGTTCTGCGCACGCGGCTTGAACTTTTAAATGTTATGTGTGTTATGTCATATCCGTCTTAAAACATAACTTTGAAGGTTTATAGTTTCCGAACTGATGTAGCTTTATCTGACAATCTCTTAATCTTTTGTGTATGTAGTATACAATGTATTTCAAAACAGTCATGTTAAGACGTTTTAAATCTTCTCGTAAACAATGATTAAAAGAATTCCATAATATCCATATTCCATTTAAATTATCATATATATATATATAATAATTATCATCATCATAATCAGCATCATCATCATTATCGTCATCATAAGACAAAAGTAAAAGATTAAACGCTCTTTTTCCTTAGTTCTTAGTTTCTTGATTTTAGTTTTGTTTTCTGGTACCGGAAATTTAGTTGTAAAACCGAAATCCCTCAGGTTTATAACTGCAACATTATATAAACTCTCTACTAGATTTGAACCTAAATCGGGGTTTGAAAAGAGAAGACGGAGCACAAACCTAAATTGGGGTACCTGTTGGTCTGAAAAGAGGAGATGGAGCACAAACCCACTTAGGTCCAAACTTACGAAATTATGTTCTAGAGTAAGATTATTAAACGATCCTGGAACGGAAATATCAGGGGAAAAACACGTAATAAATATCAATTAATAAAAATAAAATATGTAGTAAATTTAAACCGTGCGGCGGCTTCGCCTAGCCTACAAAGCATGCCGCATATAACGTCACGCCACGGCGACAACCCAAAAAAGGTTGTTCCAATGACGTACATATATTACGGCATGCTTAGCAGACACCGGAAATGAAGTTATGACTTGAAATTGGTTGCACGTGGCTCTGTTCCGAGGTGGGGATATCACATCAGAGCCACGTGCAACCAATTTCAAGTCAAAAATAAAATAGTTAACAATATCGCTCCCATATCTGTGCAATTTGGGCCACAATGCGTTCACAGATCAGTAACATATGTCTACGTAATGACCTAGAGTTCGTTTTACCCAGGTATAATACCTATTTATATAGGTATAATACTTATTTATATAACAATTAATTTATTTCACAAACTACAAAAGATGTGAACAATTAATCAACTGATATTTACTTAGTTAACTCGGTTTCTATGTATAGATGTACACAGTACAAGAAGTCTGCAAGCTTTATAAAGGAGCGAAAGTCAAAACTCAGGGCAGATCTTGAAATATTCGTTGGTGTAACACGCTAAAGAAATGCAAGGTACAATAACTGTCATGCATCAATAATTCCTCTTCTCATTAAGGAATCTATAAATATATAGAATCAAAAAGCGCAAAGATACAATCGTCAAATGCTCGACTAACTGCAAAGGTAAATGGCAGTCCATCCTCAGGACGCAAGTTTACGGGAGGAGGAGGATTCTTGGCCGCCCGGTGTCAGACGTGGATGCTGGTACAGCGTTAGGTTACTGAAGGAAGAGGATTTCTGGCCACCCGGTGTCTGACGTGGACGCTGGTATAGCGTTCATGAATGCCCATCCTCAGGACACAACGTTACTGAAGGAGGAGGATTTTTGGCCACCCGGTGTCTGACGTGGACGCTGGTATAGCGTTCGTGAATGGGAAGAACTGACAGGATGGGGATTACATCATGATAACTGACAGGATGGGGATTACATCATGATAACTGACAGGATGGGGATTACACCATGATAACTGACAGGATGGGGATTACATCATGATAACTGACAGGATGGGGATTACACCATGATAACTGACAGGATGGGGATTACACCATGATAACTGACAGGATGGGGATTACACCATGATAACTGACAGGATGGGGATTACATCATGATAACTGACAGGATGTGGATTACATCATGATAACTGACAGGATGGGGATTACACCATAACTCACAGGATGGGGATTACATCATGATAACTCACAGGATGGGGATTACATCATGATAACTGACAGGATGGGGATTATATCATGATAACTGACAGGATGGGGATTACATCATGATTTCTCATATTGTACAGACTCTTCAATATCCTTATCATATCGTACATGTATTCTTTATTATTTACATCGTGCATTTAACTTCCATTATTCCAAGCACATTATTAAACTGATATGACAGGAATGTAAGAGTTATTATATCTTCAGTGCTTTTTAAGCAACTTACCTCACACTGTTGGTTGTGATTAGCCGTTCGAACTAAACATACTAAAACACGAATCAAGTATGTTCCTAAACCCTGTGTTTAAAGATTTTTACAGTTACTTGAAAACTGACGAAAATGGTTGTAAAATTTTTTCAACACATTTCATTTTGTGGAGCAATGGAGGATTTGTTATACTTGTCAATAGGTCCTTATGCTTTTCAGTAAAAGGAATCTTATGCATTGAATCCAATCGGATTTTAGGCATAAAGCTTACCACGTCAGTCAATACACCCCATTTTATTTTGCTGCATGCTTACCATTAGATAACAGCACTGTAAACTTTCGTACAAAGACATCGACGAAGCAGCAGAATGTCTGTTTCGGCGGCTAACAAAAGCTCAAAAGCCGAGGACATCACGAATGTAAAAGCTAAAAAGTTTTATAAATAACTACAATTTAGCCATACCTTCAAGCGACTTTCTAGTACATGTATATGTATCTGTTAAAAGTTACATTTTTGTTCAAAGGCATTCTACACTAGACTACCGGTACATTCTTTTTTCATACATTTTCAGTTTGCAATCTTTTTTTTTTTTTTTTGTATTACAAGTACATTTTGCAAGAGAATTCCATATCAATTTCGTCAGATCACTTGCTGTTGTAGCCACAGGCGATTATATCGCCTGGGTTCGCCTCTTTCCTGTGTACCCCTATACATAGAAAATAAGCGAATCCAGGCGATATAATCGCCTGTGGTTGTAGCAAAAATTTAATTTATTAGGATATGTGCATAACCTTGTTTTGACAAAATCAATCTCTCCCGCATGGCAGTAGGCTATGCCAGAAGATTATATAGATTTTCAAACAGGTCGGAAGACGCTGAAACCTTCCTTATCGACTTCAATATGTTGCCAAATATCTTTCTTCAGGAACAATTACTTTTACGAAATTTAATCCCTATACGAGACAAGGATGAATAAATAATGTAAAGTATTTACATGACAGTGAACGCACTAAACGCTGACATTGGATGTTGGAAGGTTGATATATAAATCTTACCGTAAATGTAAGCGTGCTAAACGTAAGGTCAGCAATGACTGAAAGCAGAATACGAGAAATCCATGCTTAAGACGTACAAAGACATCGACGAAGCAGCAGAATGTCTGTTTTAGCGCCTAACAAAAGCTCAAAAGACCAGGACATCACGAATCTATTCCGAAATTCATAAAGAAGGTAATAATATAATGATCCGATTGTGTGGCCCAAGCATTCTCATCCTTTTACGATTAAACTATATTCCTCATTAAATGACAACAACTTCAGTGAACAGTTCAAGACCGATGTTGAGAATCAATACAACAAAATTCAACCCGAATGCATCCACTGCGTTGAAAATACCGGGCGGTTCTGTTAGGTGTGGGGATCTGAAACGTAGCAAAGGGCCGGACGAATACGGTAAAACAAATGAACACCTCGTGAATGGAGGTAAAATTTACAAGGGTTTTAACTCTGCAATAAAATGTGGGAAAATCCCTATATGCTGGAAGAGAGGGATAATCGTCCCTTTATACAAAGGCTCCGGGAAACTGCCAGACTCGTGCAACAGTTATCGACTCGTAGATGTTTAAAACTTTTGAAAAAGTCATCCTTTCAATTCAGAAGCTGGTAATAATTAGTATGTAAGCTTCCTTAACTCCAGTAAGGCTTTGATACTGTGTAGATAAAAGGTTTTATGTTTAAATCGTCCGAAATTGGGCGTATCTGGCAAGTCTTGGTGTATAATCGATAACTGTCATGTAAAGACAGAAAGTTGTATTTTTTTAAACAATGCAGGATCAAAATGGTTCAGAGTGGATCAGGATATGAGACAAGGTGGAGCCTTATCAACCTTTTGTACTTAGAATGATTTAATAGACGAACTGCAAACTTATAGCTCAGATTGATGTATACTGGGTATTCCCAGCAGTTGCCTTACACTTGCGGATGATATCTCCATGATAGCAATATATCCTAACTCCTTATATGACTTGATTCACATAGTCGTAACATATTCAAATAATTGGCGCTTTCAATTTAGTACCTAAAGTTATGAATTTCGCTGCAACGGCGCCAAAATGGACAACGATCTTGGAACTGTGCGGCGTCACTTTGCCAGCGGTGGAGAGTTGCCTACCCCTCGGAATAGTAATACATCGAAAATGTAACCATACTGATCGCATCAAAGGACGCAAAGCTTAGTTTGCACTTGCTGATATCGGATCTCCGTACCTCAACCCCATAACAATTGCGCATCTATAAAAAAAACTGTTGTACAACCAACTATTCTGTACAAATGCAAACTATGGAATAACATCTCAAAGCAAGATTTCCAGAAACTTCAAATTTTACAACACTTTAATTGCAAGAACTGACCGAATCTATCTAGATCGGATATTTGCGACTGATCACTTCTTCCTACACGATCGGAAATAGACTGAAGGAAATAACTTTTCCTCGGTCGATTATGTCGCATGAATAGCGAAACACTCCCTAAAATATTAAAGGCCAGGTTTTTCCAACACAGTGAATAATTGGCATCATCTCAATATGGCTTCATACCAGATATTCTGAAGGTATTAACGACGAACAATCTATTCTCATACGTTTCAAAATGGCTACAGCATAGACATTTCCCCGCTAAGTGTACATGGAAAAAGCCGTGAAAACGTGCTCATTCAAACCCACACTCAAAGAAAGAATAGAATAGAAACTGACAACGATTTTTTTTTTTACAATCCGGACCATTTTTTTTTAAATACGCAACCTCATTCTATTTGAAAAGTGTTTTCTGACCACTAAGAACTACAATTTGCAGATTCATATGCAAACTGCTCGCTTTCACAAATGATACTGCACCGGAAATTTGTCAATCGTGCATTTCTGAATTTACTCTGCTCAGCTACATCACACCTCAGAGACCTCTTTTGACAAAAGATGATAAAATTACCAGATCTAAGAATATGCGCTGAGCTAACAGGACTATCATCTGGGCCGCCTGTACCTCTACTCCGTTTAACCGCCTCCAGTGCAGAACGGTGAACTTAAATTCTTGCGGAATGCTTGTGCCGCCTACAAATGAGTATACAAGAAACAATTTGGTGCAAGCACCAAGTGTGGGCCGGAATAGGATGTTTGATAAAACTGCAAAGAATTTTTAAAACAGAATAACGTCTTAAAATATGTATTGTACAGCCATTCCACTGTTAATTAGCAGACATATAAAGATCACGATGATCGTCCACAGACGTATAAATCTCCAATACCACTTCCGTTGATATTTCAGTGAATAGTATATATTTGGGATCAATTGGAGCAATAACGAGTTTATAGTCTTACGGATTAGCCTGCATATGATATGGAAATGTACATATAAAATTACTAGCCATATCATTTACTATTTGTTTTAAACTGGTGGACTCAGTGGACAAGGTGATCGAAAGGTCCTGGGTTCGACTCCCGCCGTGGGACATCGGTGTCCTGTCTTTCAAATGAGACAATAGAAACCGAGGTCCCGTGTCACGGTAGGCGTGGCAGGTATAAGATCCCCCTCTTTTTCGGGTTGGTTGGTTGGTTGATTGGTGTTTTACGTCGCTTTCAACAATTTTTCAGTTATATCGCGATATGGAAGCAGGAGGTAACCAGCCTCTTTTTCGGGAGGGTCCGCTACAAAGGTATACATTTCTATGCAATGCATCAGGCAGATACCGTCACCATATACGTGAAATAATCGTGGAGTGACGTGAACCAATAATTAATCAATCAATCTACCATTTATAAACATAACCAATCTATAAGCAACTGGCTGTTTGCTGGGGTAACCAACCTTTTACTGGTTAAACGTTTGGTAGTGGTGTAGCCGTGCTGGTTGGCAATCTTTTTATTCTCACGTTTTAATTCATAAACAATAAGTATAAGGTTTATCGTCTTGCCGAAAGAGAGAGTTGTAGAGTATAGTTGATTATGTTGGTATGTCCTTCTTAGTGTAGCATACTGTCTTTTTCTAACTTTAAATTTTTGTTATTTAAAGTGAGCACATGACTAGACAATACTGTATTCTGGAAGTTTAGTAGGACTTTCATCACGCTTTGATTAACCCAAGGTCACTTACACAACCGAATAATAATTTTGCCTATGAAGAAAGTGCGTCAAATATTCTAAAATTGTAAGGTAACCCCCCCCCCCCCCGAAAATATTCCAACAAATTTTTCAAATACTCCTCTGCTGTAACGTAAATAAGCGAAAGTCCCGAAGATACTACGCTTACATTTATCTATCAAACTGGGTCAGCGAGGTGAAACGTGCTCGCTCCGCAGTGAATACAATCCTAATTTTATCATTGGTATAAAATCCTGGGGTGTGGCTTTACTGTACCGCAGAAACGCATGCAACTTTTTCCAAACTTATAACAATAGATGGGCGTGCTAACGGCCCACAATTACGCTGGTGTGATACAACGCGAGGACAACTGCTGTGATTGCATGTTATCATTATATTTTTAATATAACACAATCAGACAATTTTTTTGTTATGTGTATACATAATAGACTTAATGTTTTAATTCTCTGTATTCTCGCCTTTATAATGTATAACAGAATTATTACTGTGTACATGTTATAATTTCCTCGGGGAGGAAATAAAAATTGAATGAAGGAATGAATGAATACGTTTAAATGTTGCATGTTGTACACAATACAAATATTTTAACGTCCATTCAAGGAAAGTACAAATAGTTCACACTCGCCCTTATCTTGTATTTAGGTATCTTAATATTGACTTCCATGCAGATCATACAGTGGCGGATCCAGGGATCTGTCTGCACAAAAAAAGGGGAGGGGGCAGAAATGGAGAGTACAGGTAGGGGTTCCCCTTCTATAGAGGTTTGAGGTAATCACCAGGTATTTCCTTTTCTTTTTCTTCGAAAAATGAATACAAATTATGTACAATGAGATAATTTCCAAGCTCATTATCAATTAATTCTTTTTCCTTTTCAATATCCAGGGTTGAAGCATGAAGCTGATAAACCTTATACATAGAGGGATCATGACTGCACTCGTCGTAAATAAGATTAATCTAATCGATTGTGTCCCGTCTCGCTATAGACATGTGCAAGACTGGAAATTAGCAGAAACTATCTGATGTCACAGAGGGTCATAAATAAATAACAAACAAGACAAAATATTCAATAGCTAAAACTTACATAGATTAAGACATACATGTACTAATAAGAGTTGCTACTAGTACTATTAAAATCTATGTACATATCCAAAATAAGTGTATGCAAATAGCAATGACGTGAAATGATTCCCTCCTATCTATTATACTACGTATCTAGAAAGAAATAAAATTGAATAAATAATTTCATGTACTCCTGATAAAATATATTTTTAAAAAATCAAAGAGTGACTGGCGGTATTGGAATATTTTATTAAAAATCACAACAGTATGACTTTTCAAAAGAGAATGACATAATGTGGCCGTTTGGTATAAAGGTCGAGGTCACAATGTCATTCATTGTAACATTATTTGATGGTAAAAGTAGTACTAGCTTCAATGACGAGGGTCGAAATAAGTAATGTCTTTTTTTAGAAATGTAATTCAAAGATCTGCATAGAGGGTGCATTTCGAATTCATCTTCTACATGTATTTCATAACAATTTATGCATTGACGATCTATCTATCTATCTATCTATCTATCTATCTATCTATCTATCTATCTATCTATCTATCTATCTAGTAAATTTTTCTCACGAACTTTAAAGGAACCTGGACAGATTGAAGTCGGGAAAAATCAGTGATGGATTTTAAAACGATAAATATTCTGAGTCATTTCCCTTGAATTCCATATTTTATCATTTTCTTCCATAAATTGTACCTATTGGCACCATCGCACGTTTTTGAATAGTCTACAAATAGCAGTAAAGTTTATTTCTCTTCTCCAAAGTTTCTGAAATAATACCATAAAGAGAAAAACTTGCGTCTCTAGTTTTTCTTTTTGGCTTAAATCCGAACTGTGCATCAGTGATTAAATCACATTTTGTACCAAAGTTCAGTAATCTATCATTCGGTACGGAAGTGATCAGGTTTGCAAGGTGGCTCATTAAAGATATTCCCTGGTACTTATTCACATCGTTACAATCTCCCTTTTTGATATAGAAACACTGATAGATTTTCTCCATTCTACAAGGATTTCTCCTGCTTGCAATATTTGATTGAACAAAACTGTAAGCATCGGTGCCATTTCAATAGAGAAAGTTTATAAAAGAAAACCATTTTAAAGTTATCTAAGCGAGGTCTTTTATAATTTTTAACAATTAGCACTCCAATCTGGATATAAATCATTTTCAGCAGGAAAATCAGTACCATCGTCATATGTTTTCAGCGTTATCATTACTTCCAAAATTTTACTTTCTATTGCAAGCAGAATTTTGGAATGATAGTAAAAATCGTCAATAGACAGATTAGACACAACACGTTGTTTTTTGTTTTTTTGTTTTGTTTTGTTTTGTTTTGTTTTTTTTTTTTTTTGGTTTTATTTATTTATTTATTTTTTTTTTTTGGATAAGTTTTTGATAAAATGCCCTTGGGTTTTAGTTTCCGCATATATGATAAAGAATTCCCTTCTAAGATCATGAATTGCCCTTTTACCTCTAGTGACCTCTAGCTTGTAATCGGCCTTACAATCATCAAGTATTTTTCGATTGACAACAGATTTTAATAATTTTTAATGAGGAGCACTCGTGTAGCCATAATGCAAACAAAATCCATCGTCCGACGTTGGTTTATCCTCCTTTCTAGTTCAGAAACAATTATTAATTATACATACTGTTGCTTTCAACACTGGCATATACTTTTAGAGGGGAGCCTTTTAAACAGCGGCTATTTTAACGAAGGGGGGGGGGGGCTTTTCTACGATTATTATTATTATTATTCCTTAATATTGTTAAAACTAATTTTCACTAGTGGGAAGTCAAGTGCACTCACTATCCCCTTACTAAGTTCTTTTGGGCAGAAGTCAATGGTTTCATTTAAAGTAAAGGACTAGGCACGATCACAACATCATTCTATGGCCTTCTTTTCATTTCACGACGCATTCTCCTTTAGATAAGAATGTTTTAACTTCGTATTAGATTTCGTAACTCTCTTGTAATTGTTATGAATAAGTCAACAATAAACACGTGTATTTTGGTTGTTAGACTTAAGATTTTTCTTTTTTTATTTTTTAATTAAACGACATAAATTGCTATAACTCACCGGTATTAGCTCCTGTTACTATAACCGTAAACTCCTTCGAAAAATGTTTCTTAGGAAACGACGGTGATTGCCCCATGTTGGGTGAAACTTACCACGAACGATTCTATATAAAGGTATGAACGCCACGTAAGCCTCGAGTATTTAAATGCCACATTAGATAGAGGTAGGCACACTTCGCTGCTCTTAGCATTAAAACTTGTGTTTATCTGATTACCCACACAAACAATAAGAAAAAAAATACATCAATAAAATATAAATACCAAAATAAAGAATACGCACATTGTCAAGTGCTACCAAAAAAAGAAAAATAAGTACGAAAACAATAAGAGCTGATTCAAATACGGATGTAAATTATCCTTTGAAATGCAATGTAAACTGTAACATTTGTAGAAAATTGGGTGCGTTCGGAATTTTTCAGATGGTACCGATTGGTAACATAGTTTACCAATGGTTTACAAATGGTACCAATGGTCACTTATTTTACCGACCATTGGCAACCATTCTCGCAGGCCGACCCCAGTGTGGTTAAAATTGCCAACCCCGTGTTGTGACGTCATTCAAGATGGCTACTAAGACTATCATGACTGTACGAGACTTCACAGGTTTAATTATACCCCTGATTCTATATATCAAAGGGAAGAAATACAAATTTCTCGTTAAAACGCATTTAGAATTTGGTTCTGCTGTCTTATAGTAGCAGCAATTATTTGTTTGGCCATACTTATTTGTAACCTTTGGTTAATATTGATACCAATAGCACCATTGGTTAACAATGGTAGCCAATGGTAAAAAAGTTGCCATTGGTAGCCAATAAGTCGTTCAGAGTTTATTGTCAACCAATGGTAACAATGGCAGATATTGGTACCATTGGTAAATGACTGTTGGTACCATCTGAATAATTCCGAACGCACCCATTATCTTCACAAAAATTGTATGGTGTTGTGTTTGCCTCAATGCTGAATGAGCTATCGGTGTTCGATGTGGCGACTTAGTTTAGTTTATTGATCAAATGTCATACAGGATATAGATATAAACACAGACAAATATACAAATATACTAAGGGACTTTAAAACGCCTATTCGGTTTTTATTATGTAAAAACATAAATGTTTTGAAAATAAATCGATTTGAATATCTGCTTGATATTGTGTGATTGCAGTAACTTTCATGCTATCGGCGAGACAAATCACTCAACCATAACGTAATACTGCTCACCCGTGCGCTTTTCAAAAAGTACTCGACCACGTGCTCTACATTGAGTCATTTTCCACAAATAACGTATACTGATACCTAGTGCCTTTATCTATCCTGATTTCAAGCTTTGCTTCATTAAAACTAACGCGTGAAATGCCAAGACTGTCTGAGCAAAAGAAGTATGCTGTTCTTGGCCTTGTAGACACCGGCGTAAATCAAGGTATCATCGCAGGATGCTTCAACGTCCATTTGTCTACAACCACGAGACTTGTACCTGAAGTATCGGACCACAGGAAGTTTTGAGGATCGTCCTCGAAGTGGTCAGCCACGTGTAACGACAAGACGTTTTCATAAGGCAACGCCATCTACGTGACAGGTTTGCGACAGCCGTAAGCACGTCAAGAGATGTGATAGGCCGTCACGGTAGGCAAATCCACCCAAGGACAGTACGCCGACGATTGAATGAGCAAGGTTTGCTATGCCGTCACCAATTGAAAGGCTTGATCCTAACTCCTCGCCATCGAAGAAATCGTCTGACCAGGTGACGGAATATCCTTGCTAATCGACGTAATTGGCATGACGTAGTGTTCAGCGACGAATCAAGATTCAATTTGTCCATGGCTGACGGAAGACAGCGCATTTATAGGAGACGCAATGAACGTTTTGCCGCAAACTGCATAATTGAGCGTGACAAATTTCGCGGTGGTGGCGTCATGCTTTGGGGAGCCATCAATCAACATTTCAAGTCATCACTGGTTATTTTGAGAAACACTCTTACCGCGAGGCGCTACATCGATGACGCCTGAGCTCCTTCCATTAATTCAAAGTCATCAAACTGTCACCAATCCGTTGAAGTTTCAACAAGACAACGTACGTCCGCACACGGCTAGAGTCACCTTTAACTTTCTAAACATCCAGGGACTTAATGTAATGGATTTCCCTGCACATTCACCCGACCTCATCCTATAGAGCACATGTGGGATGACTTAGGGAGACGCTTGCGTAAACGTTGCAGTCAACAAAGAACTGTGGATGAGTTGGCACGTGCTCTTCAAGAAGAGTGGAATAATATTCCTATGAGAAAAATTCGAAATTCGAATCCATGCGGTCCAGATTGCGTGCATGCGTTAAAGCAAATTTGGGGGGGGGGGGGATACTCATTAATAAACAAAACACATGAAATTTTGGACGTGGTGAAATCAAGTCATTTTTAAAAGAAACGTGTGATAGTATCAATTATATTGTTAAATATAATTCAAATTTTCGAAATAAATCAAGTTTGATGCAATTATTTACCTTAGTTGTTGATTAAACTATAATGATATTAGATAGGCGTTTTTAAAGTCCCTTAGTATACAAATCTACATCAAGGTTAAATACATGTATAGCATCAACTACTCTTAATTAATGTATAAATACATAAATAAAAAACATCAAATAATTTTTCTTATGTCAAAAGCTTATTTAATGAATTTATCGGTGTTTCTCAGTTCTTTTGTATTTGTGGAGTTCAGTAGTTGTATTAATTTAAAGACAGAGGGACGTTGAAAATAATATCTTTTTAAAAACTCACAGAGTTGAATAGGTGGGCATAAAGTGAAATTCATCTTCGACATCAATTTTACATGAAGGACAAATTCTTCTAACTAAAGGAATAATATTCTTATAATTTCAATAGCTAAGCAATGGGAAGAAAGTCTTAATCTACGTATATATTTCTTATATTGATTATAACTATGTTGTTTCAAATAAGTTTATAGATTTACACAATTAACTATGTATCGGTACAAGAAACATTTAGATGATGTATTTATTCCACCAAGTAAAGATTGTTTATATGTTTCAGTTAGGCGTAAGGCGTTATTTAACATTGCATAAAGCCGGCGTGGCCTAGTGGTATCGCGATTGCCTCCTGGCCGGGGTTCGAGTCCCGCTCTGGTCATGCCAGTGTCCTGTCTTTCGGATGAGACAATAAAAACCCCGTGTCGTGATATGCATGGCACATTAAAGATCCCTTACTACTTTGGGTAGGTTCGTTGCAAAGGTCAAAATTTGTATGCCCCGCATCAGGCAGATGCCGTCACCATATACGTGAAATATTCGTGGTGTGACGTTAAACAAAAAATCAATCAATCAATCAATTAGCATTGCATAGTATATCTAGGTCACAACAATCAGTAAATATATCACTCATACCAATTTCTGTTAAGATACTATGAACATTAGCAATCTAGTTTTCACAATTTGGATTTTGCTCCTATTCATGGTAAAGGTGTTGTATAGATGACTTTAAGATACAATTATTAGTATTGAGTTAAAGAGTTTTAACCAATATTTTATAATATTCAATTTTCTAAAACAAATCAAAGGGAGTCTTCGAAGTTCACAACAGGCCATAGAACTCGGTGTAGATCTTCTTACCCCTAAAATACTTTTACAAAAGTTTAGATGAACTTTTTCACGTCTGGTGCAGAATGGAAACCTCATATTTCAAAGCCATAAAAAGAAATACTGGAAACATATATATCAAATAATGAAACGAGAGTAAGATGATCTAAACTCATATGTGTACCTTTCCTTTTCAATGCAAACATAGTTTTTCTAGATGGTAGTGAAAATTGTTTTAGTGTTCTAAAAAATTTACCATTATAATTTAATACTATACCCAGGTAACAAAATTCATTAACAATAATTTTGACTGTTATAATACCATTTCTCTTCCACTTTTATGCTTCCATCGTTCCTGAAAACCATTACTTTCCTTTTACTAATATTAACAGAAAGTGACCATTTTCAGTGTATACATACAAAGAGAGTAAAATTTCTTGTAATTCTAAGATACTTCTAGAAAATATAACCATTTCGTCAGCATACTTAAGTAATAAGAGCGATAAGTTTTTTTTTTTCTCTCTACTTATGTCAAATTTCCCGGTTTGTTTATACGTAGTCTGAATCATCCGCGCGTAATACATCTCGGTAGTAGAATCAAACATGTGGATGATTCAGACTACATATAAACAATATTCATACAGGGCCACTATTGGCGACTAAATTAGTAATGATACCTTGTGAAACTTTCCAAATCAGTTTTACTTTCATTTTTGAAAGTGTCATTCCATCTAAATTTAGCATGATCAATAGCGACAGTATTCACCTTCATGTAACGACAAGAAAATCTATTGACGCAAGCGTCAAAGTTTCGGGTCGTAACCAAATTGTTCACTGACTTATATTTCCATTACTATAGGTTTCGACCTACCTATAGTGTACAGTTGTTTAAACACCGTTTTCTTTTTTTGACTTTTAATAAGCTCAGTACAAGTTTGATTATGATATGTTCCTAGAAGTAATACTGTAATTTGAAAAAAAAAGTTAAATTGTGATATTTGTTGGTTATGATTGAATAATATTTGAAAGGATAATGCCTCTTCATACTGAAAAATGGCATCCTAAAATATCGTCAAGAAACTACTTTAAACTTTACATTAGCAAGTCAATACTTAGCACGTGGCCCTTAGTACTTAGTGTGTAATTTGGCGACATGTATAATTGTTTTGAAAATTAAAAAAAAGTCATTGCTCCAAAAACGATGTCGCTTGCCATATGTTTACCCATAAACTTGACCTTGAATATGACCTTGACAGTCTCAGTTTGACCTTCGGCTCTCATCGTAATAATTCAATCCTGCAAGTTTGATTTGAAGTATAGATGTTTAATACTAAATTATGACCAATAATGTGAAAGCGTGACTGACAGACAGACGGATGGACATCGGACAAATTGATTCAAATGTTTTGTTTTGCAGGTGACATAAAAAAGGGTCTAAAAAGTGCAATGTAAATGCAATTTCGATGAAATCTAGATATGAAAGCAGTTTTAAGGGAGGAGTAAGCATCTTCTGTCTAGTTGTGCAGGCAGGAAAGTCATGGCACATTATACATGTCTAGTTATCACAGACAGACAAAATGACAGTAAAGGTTAATGCTATGTGTTCAGCCATTTCATGCCAAGTATTTATAACATTTTGACTGAAATAAACATAATGTATTGATGAAAATCACTATGTGTTAGCTAGGGCAAGTATAACACACCAAGTATGTTGAAAGTTCATTTTTGTATTCTAAATTTCTTACTGATACTTGAATATGATTAGAAATGATACACAGATCAGATGAAAAACTTTTTTCTAGGAAAACACTTATATAAACAATAGAAAAAACTAAACATTTGACTAGCATGCAAGATTTTTGGTCATTCATTGAAATAGATAATGTTATCAAAACTTACAAAACTTGACTGCAAGTGAATGTAAACAAATTTTATGCTGGGCTCAAATATAATTCAAACTAATATTGAAAGCAAATTTGTAATTAATCCAAAAATTTAAAAACAAATATTATTTGGATAATCTTGTCAAATACAAGTGGTGTTACTGTTAATGTTTATAGTACAAACCAAATCACACTAAGATTAATCAATACAATAGGACTATCATAATTGTTACATCAAAATTAATAAATCTATGCTACGGTATGACTTAAGTATATTCTCAATTTATGGCGCCGGACCCTGTTGCTTAAAATGCTTTCAACATAACCTTTATATTCAAAATACCTTTCAATATTATTGACTGAATCTAAATTAAGAATATTACAATGAAATCAAACCAAAGAATAAAAATTTGAATTTAAATGTTACAGTTTAAGTTTAAAAATTCATTGGGATTTTTGTTTTATTATACTTTTGGAATTTTGAACAAAAAGGTTTAAAGTAGTAGTATCAAAACAGTTTGTATTATTTTGAATTACTTTTAATTTTCTTGCTATTTCATACTAATTTCTATGAAAACTTTAATTCAAACTTCATATCTACATAATTAGTGATAATAATTTCAAACATGACCTGTTGTCTTTAATTATCTTTAAGTAATCATTTTGTTGTACAATTAACCTATAAAAATATCGTAGAAAATTTGTTTTTATGAAGTTATACCCATCTTGTCTCTTATTTTTGGAGGTTAATTGTACAACTTAAGACACTCTTGTTTCAGATAAATGTATGAAATTATAGATGATGACATGGAATTAAAATTTGAATCAGTGTCAATGACTTAAAAGGCTAAAATCGGTATAACTTACGATCTTTTCGGTAAACTTAACCTCTCCGGTAATCCCTTCTATACTATCGCGTATAGCAAGGTTTCTAAAAATAAACTAAACATTGAGCACAGCATCGCCGTATATACATATCTATAAATAGCGCCGCAACGATGATGTCATAATTTTCTGCTCTTATAATAACGGGAAAAAATTTTTTCACGATAATATGTACAAAGGATGTGAACGTAACGTATTTGTCAAGCGTTTTAATGACCTTTAGTGACCAAGATGATATCTAGTAAACAAAGTAATACCGCAGTGATTCATAGTACTTTACAGGGCAGCAGTAAATCACAGTGTTTTCTCCAAAGTTAAATCAGTAAATGGGCTCGTGCCGGCCCAAATGAGGCTTACTCAATACGAAGAGGCGCATGGTTTGAATAAGTATCAAAATTACAAACAATAGATTTACTGACATATTCAAACATATCGCATGTAATTAAAACATAATCAATAACACAAGTGCCATTAGGACCACAATATATGAAATCATAAGAGTAAGAATGTCTACCATTTACGATTCTAAGACCACTTTCAATGCATAATTATATATATTTTTTGTCCCATTACGTCCGACAACGTCGTCTGGTCTATACATTTACACTAGTCTTCAAACGCTTCTACGATTTGTCTCTTAAAGTAATCCATTCAGTGTTTCCATTGATCAGGATTAACTATGACCGGACTATTATGTCATCGATACCGAATAAATCTAACTTCTCTGTTCAGACCAAAATCAACATTAGAAATTAAATGGACATACATACGAATATCTGTTATTCAAATGTCTTTAAAGCGATTTTATTCGTAGATTATATTAAATACCATTTTGTTAAATTCAAAATAGGTGTTATGTTTGTAATTGGCTATTTTCAAGTTCCGCCCCAACGGATTTCCGCAGATTAAAAATAAAATGGCGATTACTGATGGCGTAGCACTGCGAGAGTGAATCTGATCATTTATGACACCAGTGTCATTTATAAGTTACTGTCTGTTTAACAAGTGGATTATACAATAGATCTGTCAAATTCAACTTTCCTTATACATGTAAATGCTCATTTAATTCAAGCTCGCCTGACCCAAGTGTTCAAATTTTACAGCGCGAAGTCCTCGTCTGTCCTGTGTAAATATTTCGCATTTTCAACTTCTTTTTAGAACCACTAAAGTGTTTTGATAAAGCTTGGTAGTGACAAAATACTAAAGATCCCCAAGATGTATAGTTGGTTTTCGGTCAGATTTGCTGAAGGGTGATTCAGGGCGGTGCGAACTAGGCTTAAGAAGGTGCCCTCCTTTGATATTAAAGACGTTAAGCAAACAGTTGTGAATCAAATTTTCTCGTGGTATGGTGCTTGCAATCAATGTAAATGGAATAATAGACCACAAGAGAATGATTTTACGAATACTTATATAGTGTTTTAAGATAAAAACAAGAGGCCCAAGTGGGCCTATATCGCTCACCTGAGTACCTAGATTATCAGTCATGCATGAAGGAGAATTCATTTATTTTTGCATTAATGTGACTAAGTCAACACAGATGTTGAAAATGTGTCAAATTTTATTTCAGGCTAGAATAAAAAACAACACTTTTTTGCACATCCATTCAGGTGATTTTGATATTAAGCATTTCCTTTGTCTCTGCAAGAAGTCATTCAGGGCAACAAGTTAGTCATTTTCTTTAGGTGGGGCCTTTTGTTGACTGATTTCAAGTCTGGGTCATGAACAACAATTGTTTCAAATATTGTCCAGATCTAACTTAAAATTGCCTAATTTCATATGTTGAGTGTTGAGAAACATCTAAAAACTTATTTAGATGTGTAAAGAAATGAAAAAAAAATTTTGACCACAGCTGGATTTGAACCGCTACTCTCCATATTTCAATTACCAAGTGGTATATGTACTATTGTGAGAACTGCTTTTTAGACATGGTGGCATTATCTGTTAACCAATTTGGATGAAATTTACCAAATTGATAGAGGACTTTTAGTACTTCATGTATTCCATGTTTCATTAAAATCTTTCATGTGGTATAACAGCAGAAGTGAAAAATGTGATTGAATTGTTCCTATACACCCTCATTTGGAAGTCTTAAAAAATTCATAGAAAATCCAAAAATTGAGATATTGACAAAATTCTTTCAAAGTAACAATCCTTACCATAATTATGATCACAATAGTCCATAAGAAATCATCATTATCAATTAACTAGGAAATATGACACTTTTTTCTGCATTGAATCACCAAGTCCAAAGAAATGTCGAAAAAAATTCTAAAATTTGATTTTGGAAGGGAACCAAAATGACAATACATCTTCACTCATCCCTCTAGATCATTTCTATGCATTCTGTTTGTCTCTGTATACAGCCCGTATGAAAAAGAATATTGTTAAATGAGGGAACTCTTTTGTGACCTACTCTTGACTATGGTGGCGCCACCTGTAAAGAGGTCTGGACGAAAACAACAGAATTTGAAGAGGATCATAAGTGACTTATTTCTACCAAGATTTATTAAAATCCCTCAAACAGTTTTGTAGAAAAAGTTGAAAATGTGAAAAATGGCCAAAACACCCCCCCCCCCCCCCCCTTTTTTTTTTTGGAAGTCTTAAACGTAAAATTCCTAATTTCATATGTTGAGTGTTGAGAAACATCTAAAAACTTATTTAGATGTGTAAAAAAAAAAAAAAAATTTTTTTGACCACAGCTGGATTTGAACCGCTACTCTCCATATTTCAATTACCAAGTGGTATATGTACCATTGTGAGACCTACTTTTAGACATGGTGGCATTATCTGTTAACCAATTTGGATGATCCGCACAAAAAACAAAACCTTTGAAAAGGACTATGAGTACTTGCATCCTACCCAGTTTTATCACAATCCTTCAAGTTGTTCTGTAGATCAAGTTGAAGATATGAAAAATTGTCCCCCCCCCCCTTTTCTTGGAAGTCTTAAAAAATTCATAAAAAATTCAAAAATCGAGACATTGAAAAAATTCCTTCGCACCAGCATTCCTTACCATAGAAATGATTAAATGAAACCAAATGAATGCATCAATGTTTACTAAAAGAAAATAATAACTCTTTAATGCATTAAAATAACAAAGTCCAAAATAAAAATGAAAAAACGTCAAAAATTTGATTTCGGAATGGAACCAAAAATATCAACACTTCTTCCCATATGCCTCTAAATCATTCCAATGCAGTCGGTTTGTCGCTGTATGCACCCGATCTGAATAAGAAGTTTGTCAAAGGAGGGTACCCTCTGTGACCTACTTTTGTCTGTGGTGGTGCCACCTGTTCATGGATCCTGACAAAAATGACCACATTTGTCGGGGACCTTGAGTATTTGATGCATGCCAAGTTTCACTGAATTCCAGCAAGTGGTTCCGAAGAAAAAGTTCAAACTGTGAAATGTTTACACCAATTATCCCACCCCCCTTTTTCTTGAAAGTCTTAAAAAATTCATAAAAAATCCAAAACATAAAATATTGAAAAATTTTCTTCGCAGTAGTATTTCTTACCATCAAAATGATCAAATTAAACCAAATTAATGCATCAATGTTTACTCAAAGAAAAAAATACCTCTTTTCTGCATTAAAACTACCAAGTACAAAAAAACGTCAAAAAAACGTCAAAAATTTGATTTCGGAACGGAACCAAAAATAACAACACTTCTTCACACATCCCTCTAGATCATTCATATGCATTCGGTTTGTCTCTGTATGCCCCCGGTCTGAAGAAGAAGTTTGTCAAAGGAGGGTACCCTCTTTGACCTACTTTTGCCTGTGGTGGCGCCACCTGTTGATGAATCCGGACGAAAAACAACAACACTTGTAGGGGACCAAGAGTACTACATGCTTATCATGTTTCATCAAATTCTGTTCAGTGGTTCTGGAGAAGAAGTCGAAAATGTGAAAAGTTAACGACGGACGACGGACGACAGACGACGGACGGACGACGGACGACGGACGACGGACGGTGATTGATCACAATAGCTCACTTGAGCCTTTGGCTCAGGTGAGCTAAAAAACACCCCAAAACAAATACAAAACCCCCGGGAGGGAGGGAATGGGGGCTGGGATGTCAGATATACTACATGTAATTGTATATTATTATTGTGTCACGATCATCTTTGATGGACTTACCCATCCTAACTTATTGAACGCTTTTAATAAAAGTAAGGATGTAGTTATCAATGTTACATAAAAGTGTTGCTGATTTTGGCCAGATCTGTGGAAGCGTGGATCCAGGATGGGTCGATAAACATTGACAAACTTCTGTTTTTTTTCAAACAGTTTGTATAGATCAGCAAATTGATTGCACTAGAGTGATGTCTTAAGAAGTATATTTTTGTTTTCATTGCGAATCAAATTTCTGACGCTTTTTTTCTTGTCTTAGTTATTCTAACACACTTTTGAGTCATTTTTTATTCATTCAATATGGAGAAGCAATATAAAATTTATATGTTAACCTTTTTATTTCATTTTTATGATTAATATAGGCCAATTTTGGCATGTTGAAGAAAAAATGTTTAAACACCACAAAAGGCTCTTTTCGTTTCATTTTATACCAGAACAAGGTTTTAAATGTTTAATAAGATGTAGTATGTTAAATAAGTCATTTTAGAAAAGGAGAACCCATGGTTTTTCTTTAATTTCTATCATACAGCTGAGAACAATTGCGTGATGTGTATTACTTTAATTTCTATCATACAGCTGAAAACAATTGCGTGATGTGTATTACTTTAATTTCTATCATACAGCTGAGAACAATTGCGTGACGTATATTACTTTAATTTCTATCATACAGCTGAAAACAATTGCGTGATGTGCATTACTTTAATTTCTATCATACAGCTGAGAACAATTGCGTGATGTGTATTACTTTAATTTCTATCATACAGCTGAGAACAATTGCGTGATGTGTATTACTTTAATTTCTATCATACAGCTGAGAACAATTGCGTGATGTGTATTACTTTAATTTCTATCATACAGCTGAGAACAATTGCGTGATGTGTATTACTTTAATTTCTATCATGCAGCTGAGAACAATTGCGTGATGTGTATTACTTTAATTTCTATCATACAGCTGAGAACAATTGCGTGATGTGTATTACTTTAATTTCTATCATACAGCTGAGAACAATTGCGTTATGTGTATTACTTTAATTTCTATCATGCAGCTGAGAACAATTGCGTGACGTATATTACTTTAATTTCTATCATACAGCTGAAAACAATTGCGTGACGTGTATTACTTTAATTTCTATCATACAGCTGAAAACAATTGCGTGATGTGTATTACTTTAATTTCTATCATACAGCTGAGAACAATTGCGTGATGTGTATTACTTTAATTTCTATCATACAGCTGAGAACAATTGCGTGATGTGTATTACTTTAATTTCTATCATGCAGCTGAGAACAATTGCGTGATGTGTATTACTTTAATTTCTATCATACAGCTGAGAACAATTGCGTGATGTGTATTACTTTAATTTCTATCATACAGCTGAGAATAATTGCGTGATGTGTATTACTTTAATTTCTATCATACAGCTGAGAACAATTGCGTGATGTGTATTACTTTAATTTCTATCATACAGCTGAGAACAATTGCGTGATGTGTATTACTTTAATTTCTATCATACAGCTGAGAACAATTGCATGACGTATATTACTTTAATTTCTATCATACAGCTGAAAACAATTGCGTGATGTGTATTACTTTAATTTCTATCATACAGCTGAGAACAATTGCGTGATGTGTATTACTTTAATTTCTATCATACAGCTGAGAACAATTGCGTGATGTGTATTACTTTAATTGACGTCCTAGGTCAGTATCGTAAATGCAATACAATCGACTATTTTTGTAATGTTTTCTGTGTTCATTTTACCATTTTCATCTTGTAGGTGCATGTCCTTGGTGTTTTGTATCATACAGCCCGGTCAGATGTCTTCTGTCTTCTCTTTTGGGGAAGGTGGAGACACACCGATGGATTTGACCCTTTATGGCGGAAGCCTAAAACTCTGTCAGTGTTAGAAGTCTACGGGTTCTTGGGGCCAGTGAAATACATTCTCCTGTGTGATAAGCCATCCTTCGACTGATATGTATTGTCTCCCGTCCTTTAGTATGATGAGTCATCCTTTTACTGATATGTATTGTATCCCTTCCTTTAGTATGATGAGTCATCTTTGACTAATATGTATTGTCTCTCGTCCTTTATTGTAATGAGTCATCCTTTGACTGATGTGTATTGTCCCCCGTCCTTTAGTATGACGAGTCGTCCTTTGCCTGATATGTATAGTCTCTCGTCCTTTAGTATGATGAGTCATCCTTTGCCTAATTTGTTTTGTCTGCCGTCCTTTAGATTGATGAGTCATCTTTTGAATAACATGTTTTGTCTCCTGTCATTTACTTTGAGGAGCCATCCTTCGACTGATATGAATTGTCGCCCGTCCTTTAGTATGAGGAGCCATCTTTGACTAATATGTATTGTCTCGCGTCCTTTAGTATGATGCGTCAGCCTTTGCCTGATATGTATTGTCTCCCGTCCGTTAGTATGATGAGTCATCCTTTGAATAATATGTTTTGTCTCCCGTCCTTTACTCTAAGGAGCCATCCTTCGACTGATATGAATTGTCGCCCATCCTTTAGTATGAGGAACCATCTTTGACTAATATGTATTGTCTCTTGTCCTTTAGTATGATGAGTATCCTTTGCCTGATATGTATTGTCTCCCATCATTTAGTATAATGAGTCATCCTTTGACTGATATGTATTGTCTCTCGTCCTTTTGTATGATGACCTATCCTTCGATTGATATGAATTGTCTCTCGTCCATTAGTATAAGGAGTCATCCTTTCCCTGATATGCATTGTCTCCCGTCTTAGTATGATGAACCATCTTTGACTAATATGTATTGTCTCTCGTTCTTTATGAAGATGAGGCCTCCTTTGACTAATATGTATTGTCTTCCGTCCTTTAGTATGATGAGTCATCTTTCGACTAATATGCATTGTCTCCCGTCCTTTAGTATGATAAGTCATCCGTTGACTGATATGTGATTGGTCATCTTTTGCCTGACTATATTGTCTATCGTCCTTGAGTATGATGAGCCATCTTTGACTAATATGTATTTTCTCTCGTCCTTTAGTATGATGAGTCATTCTGTGACTGATATGCATTGTCTCCCGTCCTTTAGTATGATAGTCATCCTTTGCCTGGTATGTATCGTGTCCCGTCCTTTAGTATGATGAGTCATGAATTGTCGCCCGCCTTTAGTATGAGGAGCCATCCTTTGATTGATATATATTGTCACCCTTCCTTTAGTATGATGAGCCATCTTTGACTAATATGTATTGTTTTTCGTCCTTTAGTATGATGAATCATCTTTGACTAATATGTATTGTCTCTCGTCTTTTAGTATGTAAAGATGATGATGAGTCATCCTTTTGACTGATATGTATTGTCTCTGGTCCTTTAATATGATGAATTATCTTTGACTAATATGTATTTTCTTTCGTCTTTTAGTATGATGAGTCATCCTTTGCCTGATATGTATTGTCTCTCGTCCTTTAGTATGATGAGTCATCCATTGTCTGATATGTATTGTCTTCCCTCTAGTACTATGATGAGCCATCATTTGACTGATATATATTGTGTCCCGTCCTTTAGTATGTGGACCCATCCTTCGACTGAAATCTTTTTTCTCTCGTCCTTTAGTATGATGAGTCATTCTTTGACTGATATGTATTGTCTCCCGTCCTTTAGTATGATGAGTCATCCTTTGACTGATATGAATTGTCTCCCCTCTTTAAGTATGATGAGTCATCATTTGCCTGATATGTATTGTGTTCCGTCTTTTATTATGATGAGTCATCTTTTGCCCGATATGTATTGTCTCTCGTCCTTTAGTATAATGAGTCATCTTTTGCCTGATATGTATTGTCTCCCGTCCTTTAGTATGATGAGTCATCCTTTTACTGATATGTATTGTATATTGTATAGCTCCATGGTGACTTCTGCCACATAACCGAACCAGTAACTCCTCTTTTTTCTTTGTCTCCACTCCTTAAGTATGATGAGTCATCATTTGCCTGATATGTATTGTGTTCCGTCTTCTATTATGATGACTCATCCTTTAGTATGAGGAGCCATCCTTTATGACTGATATGTATAGTCTCTTGTCCTTTAGTATGATGAGTCATACTTTGACTGATTTTAATTGTCGCTCCTCCTTTAATACAATGAGCCAACTTTCACTGATCTGTATTGTCTCTCGCCCTTTAGTATGATGAATCATCCTTCGACTGATATGAATTTTCTCCCGTCCTTTAGTATGATAAGCCAACTTTGACTAATATGTATTGTCCCTCCTCCTTTAGTATAAATCATCTTTTGCCTGATATGTATTGTCTACTGTCCTTTAGTATAATGAGTCACCCTTTTGCCTGATATGTATTGTATCTCGTCCTTTCGTATAATGAGTCATCCTTTGACTAATATGAATTTTCTCTCGTCCTTTATTATGATGAGCCATCCTTTGACTGATATTTATTGTCTCCCGTCCTTTATTATGATGAGTCATACTTGACTAATATGTATTGTCTCCCGTCGTTTAGTATGAGGAGTCATCCTTCGACTGATATGTATTGTCTTCCGTCCTTTATTGTATTATTCATCCTAATCATTAGTCATTACTATACTAGTATTGTATTATTCATCCTAATCATTATTGTATAGCTCCATGGTGACTTCTGCCACATAACTGAGCCGGTAACTCCTCTTTTTTCTTTAGTATGATGAGTCATCCTTCGACTGATATGAATTGTCGCCCGTCCTTTAGTATGAGGAGCCATCTTTGACTAATATGTATTGTCTCTCGTCCTTTAGTATGATGAGTCACCCTTTGCCTGATATGTATTGCTTTCCGGCCTTTAATATGATGAACCATCTTTGACTGATATGTATTGAGTCACCTTTTGTATGGTGACTCATGTTTGACTGATATGTATTGTCGCCCGTCCTTTAGTATAATGAGCCATCTTTGACTAATATGTATTGTCTCCCGTCCTTAAGTATGATGCGTCATCCTTTGATATGTATTGTCACCCTTCCTTTAGTATGATGAGCCATCTTTGACTAATATGTATTGTCTCCCAATATTTAGTATAGTGAGTCATCCTTTTACTGATATTTATTGTCTCCCGTCCTTTAGTATGATGAGTCATCCTTTGTCTGATATGTATTGTCTCCCGTCCTTTAGTATGATGAGTCATCCTTTGACTGATATGTATTGTCTCTCGTCCTTTATTATGATGAGTCAACTTTTTCCCAATATGTATTGTCTCCCGTCCTTTAGTATGATGAGTCATTCTTTGACTTATAAGTATTGTTTTCCGTCCTTTAGTTTGATGAGTCATCCTTCGACTGATATGTATTGTCCCTCGAACTTTAGTACTATCTATAGTTTGGTCTTTTATGACAAAGAGAAATTAAGGCAAAACAAATATATAATTCTTTGTGTTGTTAAAGTTAATAGTGTCTTGTTGAAAAATATGGTCGTTGAATCTGAAGGGAAGGAGCTCGGTAATTGTTTAATCAAAAAGTATCTTTTCCTTACTTTAGATTTAGATTAACTTAGTAATTCAGTTATATTTTCAATTACAGAAAGTTTAACATTGACAAGTGTTAACATCATGGTTATGTCTATCAAAGAGATTGTTAAGAAGGTGTTGCATTTACGTTTCTATTTATTTTAATTTATATCAAATATTACAAAAACAAGACTTTGATAAATGAATAACAAATAAATATGCCCAGGTTTACAAAATTTCGATTGTCATTGTTGCATTGAAATGCGACATGTTCTCCTCACGGACTGAATCAGGAAGGTAAATATGACAATCTAAATTGCTAAGTGCACTTGTACTTCCGTCATTTGTTGTGTACACACGTATATAGATAAGTGGTAATTTACACAAGATTTACACACACGTTATCATCAGTGCTACCATGTGATGTGACCATAAACTGATGAACTTTAAATGAATAGAGAATAGGAAAGGTTAAATAAGATGGGAGCTAGTCTGACTTTCCCAAGGGTATCACTTACAGGAAAGACTGTTGTAGTAACCGGCGGTAATACAGGTAATATCTGTATGTGAGGTAGCGGTCGTGTTGACTGTGCGTTTTTATGTATTACTGCTCGTACTGCATAATAATAAAAATAATAATAATTTACTTTATTATAGTGTCACATGTTTGATCAGCTGTACATATTATAACAATAAGATTACGTTCATGAAATTAAAAAGATCGAACATCCAGCCATGTTATGACTTACGAGACACTTAAAAATACGTAAAACAATATATGACTTACGAGACACTTAAAAATACGTAAAACAATATATATATTTCTTTCCTTCATGCTTAAAACATTAACATACTAGTATAAAACACTAATCTAATATGTAGATCGAGTCTATTATTAAGATATATCAAGGTGTAAATAAAAATAAAATAAAAAGAGAATTGACTTTTAACAAATTGTATAAATATTTTCCTTCTAGAATAAAATTTAAAAATGAAACAAGAGGCCCAAGTGGGCCTATATCGCTCACCTGAGTACCTAGATGATCAGTCATGCATGAAGGAAGAATTCATTTATTTTTGCATTAATGTGACTAAGTCAACACAGATGTTGAAAATATGTCAAATTTTATTTCAGGCTAGAATAAAAAACAACACTTTTTTGCACATCCATTCACGTGATTTTGATATTAAGCATTTCCTTTGTCTCTGCAAGAAGTCATTTAGGGCAACAAGTTAGTCATTTTCTTTAGGTGGGGCCTTTTGTTGACTGATTTCAAGTCTGGGTCATGAACAACAATTGTTTCAAATATTGTCCAGATCTAACTTAAAATTGCCTAATTTCATATGTTGAGTGTTGAGAAACATCTAAAAACTTATTTAGATGTGTAAAGAAATGAAAAAAAAATTTCTCCATATTTCAATTACCAAGTGGTATATGTACCATTGTGAGAACTGCTTTTTAGACATGGTGGCATTATCTGTTAACCAATTTGGATAAAAATTTACCAAATTGATAGAAGACCTTTAGTACTTCATGTATTCCTTGTTTCATTAAAATCTTTCATGTGGTATAACAGCAGAAGTGAAAAATGTGATTGAATTGTTCCTATACACCCTCATTTGGAAGTCTTAAAAAATTCATAGATAATCCAAAAATTGAGATATTGACAAAATTCTTTCAAAGTAACAATCCTTACCATAATTATGATCACAATAGTCCATAAGAAATCATCATTATCAATTAACTAGGAAATATGACACTTTTTTTTCTGCATTGAATCATCAAGTCCAAAGAAATGTCGAAAAAAAAATTCTAAAATTTGATTTTGGAAGGGAACCAAAATGATAATACGTCTTCACTCATCCCTCTAGATCATTTCAATGCAATCTGTTTGTCTCTGTATACAGCCCGTATGAAAAAGAATATTGTTAAAGGAGGGAACTCTTTTGTGACCTACTTTTGACTATGGTGGTGCCACCTGTAAAGAGGTCTGGACGAAAACAACAGAATTTGAAGAGGATCATAAGTGACTTATTTCTATCAAGATTTATTAAAATCCTTCAAACAGTTTTGTAGAAAAAGTTGAAAATGTGAAAAATGGCCACCCCCCCCCTTTTTTTTTTGGAAGTCTTAAACGTAAAATTCCTAATTTCATATGTTGAGTGTTGAGAAACATCTAAAAACTTATTTAGATGTGTAAAAAAAAAAAAAAAATTTTTTTGACCACAGCTGGATTTGATCCGCTACTCTCTATATTTCAATTACCAAGTGGTATATGTACCATTGTGAGGCCTACTTTTTAGACATGGTGGCATTATCTGTTAACCAATTTGGATGAAATTTACCACATTGATAGAGGACTTTTAGTACTTCATATATTCCATGTTTCATTAAAATCTTTCATGTGATTTCGTAGAAAAAGTTGAAAATGTGAAAAATGGCCAACCCCCCCCCCCTTTTTCTTGGAAGTCTTAAAAAATTCATAAAAAATCCAAAAATTGAGATAATGACAAAATTCTTTCACAATAATATTCCTTACCACAATTATGATCAAAATAGTCATTAAGAAATCATCAATATCAATTAACTGAAAAACATGACACTTTTCTTCATTGAAATGACTAAGTCCAGAAACATGTCAAAAAAGCGTAAATTTCTATTTGACGGATCTTAACCCCGAACCCATCTTTATAGATTGTTGAAATGCAATTAGTTTCCCCATTTATGTACTGGTTCTGGAGAAGAAGATGTTTGAAGAGGGGTACCCTTTTGGGCACTTTTGGTCCCACCCTGGATCCACCCCTGAGGGAATCTGGATCCCGAACACAATTTTAGTAGGGGACCTTGAGTACATCATTTACACAAAGTTTGATCCAAATCTGCAATGTAGTTCCAAACAGTTTTGTAGAAAAATTTGAAAATGTGAAAAATGGCCACCCCCCACCCCCCCTTTTTTTTTTGGAAGTCTTAAACGTAAAATTCCTAATTTCATATGTTGAGTGTTTAGAAACATCTAAAAACTTATTTAGATGTGTAAAAAAAAAAAAAAAATTTTTTGACCACAGCTGGATTTGATCCGCTACTCTCCATATTTCAATTACCAAGTATTATATGTACCATTGTGAGACCTACTTTTTAGACATGGTGGCATTATCTGTTAACCAATTTGGATGAAATTTACCACATTGATAGAGGATTTTTAGTACTTCATGTATTCCATGTTTCATTAAAATCTTTCATGTGGTTTCGTAGAAAAAGTTGAAAATGTGAAAAATGGCCAACCCCCCCTTTTTCTTGGAAGTCTTAAAAAATTCATAAAAAATCCAAAAATTGAGATAATGACAAAATTCTTTCACAATAATATTCCTTACCACAATTATGATCAAAATAGTCATTAAGAAATCATCAATATCAATTAACTGAAAAACATGACACTTTTCTTCATTGAAATGACTAAGTCCAGAAATACGTCAAAAAAGCGTAAATTTCTATTTGACGGATCTTAACCCCGAACACAATTTTTAATAACCCATCTTTATAGATTGTTGAAATGCAATTAGTTTCCCCATTTATGTACTGGTTCTGGAGAAGAAGATGTTTGAAGAGGGGTACCCTTTTGGGCACTTTTGGTCCCGCCCTGGATCCACCCCTGAGGGAATCTGGATCCCGAACACAATTTTAGTAGAGGACCTTGAGTACATCATTTACACAAAGTTTGATCCAAATCTGCAATGTAGTTCCAGAGAAGAAGTCGAAAATGTGAAAAAGTTAACGACGGACGACGACGACGACGACGACGGACGACGGACGGCGCACTATGACTATAGCTCACTTGAGCCTTTGGCTCAGGTGAGCTAAAAAGCTAAGTAACATTGAAATCCCTGACATTCCATTATACGCAAAAATTGTTCGTTTATATTAAATGAATAAAAATCTGGTATGTACAACGAAGCTTTATAAAATAAATCAGATCGTATATCACTGTAGAGTTCGCATTGCATTAAGAAATGTATTTCATTCTCTACCTCCCCTGCTGTACAATATTTACAAGTTCGTTCGTTTAAAGGTGTTGGCGGCTTGGAATATCTACCCGTCTCTATTGCTAGCGGAAGTGACCCAGACCGGAACTGGGCTAGCAGTCTTCTATGATTACGCGGAATGTCTTCGGTAACATATGATCCCGTGCCTAGTTCTTGTTTGTATGTCCTGTATGTACGGAGTTTGTTCCCGTTCGGGTTATTTCTGTCGTTATACAGTTCGTCCCTCCAATTACTCTTGTCCGTTTCCTTTACTTTTTCGGTAATTAGCCTCACGTATAAAGGATATGTTGAGTAAGGAAAGATAAGGAATCAGATGA
The DNA here is from genome assembly GCA_035048485.1 of Pteria penguin. Taxonomy (NCBI): domain Eukaryota; kingdom Metazoa; phylum Mollusca; class Bivalvia; order Pterioida; family Pteriidae; genus Pteria; species Pteria penguin. The sequence continues at coordinate 23,542,116 of CM068581.1, forward strand.
GAATATATATCACCTTTGAAGAAACTCTCTTGTGTGCTTACAATGATCTGCTGCATCTACAGATGCGTTAAAATCAAAGTTTTGTCGTTCTTTTGTTGATTTTACCGAGACAGTCGATAGTTTTGTGTATTTTTACTTTCATTCAAAGACGTGGTTTTTCACCAACTAATTACTGAATGTATTTGTTGTATCAAACCAAGAAGGATAATCAATAACCATCATCAAATTATTAATGATATTAAGTCCGAGAAATATTCAAACATTTTGCACACCAGAAATATATCATTAATGACTAATGATTAGGATGAATAATACAATACTAGTATAGTAATGACTAATGATTACGATGAATAATACAATACTAGTATAGTAATGACTAATGATTAGGATGAATAATACAATACTAGTATAGTAATGACTAATGATTAGGATGAATAATACAATACTAGTATAGTAATGACTAATGATTAGGATGAATGATACTAGTATAATAATAGACACAGAGCTGTAAAGCAGATAGCACATTTTGTTTGTTGTGTAAGTGGGATAATTCATTAATTAATCAATTTTCAATAAATGTTGTGTGACAACAAATCGTTTTGTATGCTTTCTCCTTATGACAAGACATTATATCAAGGCATCATTTTGTTTAAAATGACAGTGATTCAAAATTTTAATTACTCTGAAAATGGAATAATCATACGCGTTTGAAGTCTACATTTCGCAAACTGTACGGTCGCTATAAAGACCTTCATTGATCTTTAAGGAAATCGTTCGACATGTTGACTCCATTACTTCCTTGTAGTCCTTGTTAAAGCTTTTGCACTGTGATAACACAATATCACGCATTATTACGTATCGTGACTTTGTCCTGATTTTGAGTAGGGTTATACCATTACCAACTTATAATATTACAAGTTATACTAAGAAGCTGAAGTAATCTTATGACATCATGGTGGTGGATCAGCAGGGGATGCTCTCTCCTCCATAGCACCTGATCCCACTTATGGTCCTTCCAGGGGACTTTGATAGTTAGTATCTGTATTTTGTCTAATATCATGGATGCTCTTTCTTGACTACCGTTCGGTATCTTAGCACTTTACTAATGACATAGTATGGTTCATTCGTCACAAGCAGTACTGCTTATGGATCAAATATATACATAATATATTTATAAAGAAGGTCAGTCACATACACATAGCTGAATACAAAATTGAATACAATACTGATGTTAAAATGAAATAGAATATATTACAATACCTATGTATAATAATGAATTTAAACAGATTTTCTATTATCTATCGCAAGTCTTCTGAGCTCGCTTCCTCACCGGCAGAGCACTGTATCCTCAGTTCGATATCGCTTTATATATTTTTGATACCATGATGTCTTTCTGCAATACCATACGGTAATGTTTATATATTTTTATGACCTTTCAACTTGAGATGCATGTTGACCCTTGATCTATATATGGAGGAATATTTAAATTTTTAAATGTGTGTCCTTTGATTATTCTGCTGTTGCGGCGAGTGAGAAGGCGGGCCCGTTAATTGGTTGATTGACTATTGTCATGTCGAACGACCATCCCGAGTCGGTATCGCAACTGCACTGTAATCGAATATTTTTGCGATGTTCTTTTATGTGTTTTTTCATATTATTATACTATATACTGTGTATTTTCGTGGTGACGTCTGTCATACGGCTGAGTCAGTAACTGTTCTTTCTTCCTCCATATCAGGCTTATAAAATGGACAACTACATGTTTGTAAAAATATATTTTTAGACCAGATTCAGTAGATAAACAATGCAAGGAAAGACGTAATATGTTGATAAACTTCTTATACTGATTGTAAATAGTTTTAAGAGATTTCAGACATGATTGATTTTTTATAAAAATCCATAAGCCTCTCTTTGACAATGGCAATAAAATGTTTGTCCGCAAGATTTACATAATCTATAAATCATTTTAACCCAATTCAAATGTACATAAACAACCCACTTTTTACAAATTGTTTTATCTCTAAAGCAACTATTAAATAATTGAGAAAAGCTACATTTCAATATACATTTGTCCGAATGTTTGATTTTAAGTCAATATCACATAATTGTTAGTTTTCTGAAGAAAGCATGAAGACATTTGTACCGTAATTTGCTACTATCAATGGCAACATTAGCTTGTTTGTAACGAACAAAGTAGCAATGTAAACGTGATTGTTACTTTAAATATTTACTTATTAATATAGGTAAGGTGAAAATAGCATCAACTGTAACATGCTTAGGTTTAAAAATGACCTGGGCATCTGTTATTACAGAGTTGTTTTTTTTTTAATTCCAGCATATTGTTATGATCGAACAAGTTTTATCTTTTCTAATCTACGCTTAGTTGCCTGCTGTCAGCTTTTTTATATTTATTTTTACAAATTTGCAACACACAATGGTTTTCAATTGACTGACAAAATCACATAAATCTATTTTATAATTACTGTACGGTGTTTCAAGTACTTAATTACCCTAGGGTTTGTGACAAGACACTGTATCCAAGCTTTAATTCTCTTACTTTACCTTTCTGGATGAACCCTTAAAAGTGTACATTTATGAAATTCAGACATTATTTCATAAAATCGGAAACACAATGATCAATGCCTTAATTTGGTGTCGGATCATTATCAACCATACAGTTATCAAATTTCCTTGTTTTATGTTTATATTTTTGATAACTTTTGACTTGGTTGTTCCTTTTATTTTCCTTGTCATTGTGACATCTCTCATACAACTAAGTCGGATTTCTTTTGTAATCGTTCCCTTATTGTAGTTTAAACTGATTTCAAAACATCTATCAACCATTTTGATACAGTTCCTCTTTAGATGTATTTATCCTAATCTTGTGTCAAATGTACTGTCATTTCCAAGAATCAAAAGTAAGCATTTAAGTAATTCGAAATCAAAAGGTAGAAAATTACAGTACCTTTAATGTGTTTTTTAATTTTTATTCCCTTGCCTTAGTTAGTATGCTCTGTTTGTGTATTGACGAATTGAACAGACAAGGAATTTAACAGACAAGAATTTAAAATACACCTTTTCGTTTGATGTAAATCTTTACAACAATGATGTTTACTGTGTTACTTTAAAAGCCTTATTGCACTATCACAAACATTTATCTTTTGTATATGCAAATAAAAATGTATGAAATGTATACATGCATTTTATTAGCTTACTTAAATTGATTTTTACCTGTGGCTCTTCACATTACTTGTGGCAGATTACAAACAGGAGTGAATTAGCTAAGGTGATTCGATTAAGCACTGTATTCTGTCTCAAGGTTCACTTCATTACCTTTCCTTCTATGCTTTTACTTAATATGTCACGAAATTTGGAGAAATAAATGAATGATATCTATTATATAAGACATAAATGAGTTGTTCGTGTTTAGTCATGACTCAGTATGGACATTTATTGCATTTAGGCCTGAACAGTCAGATCTATCTCACTTTTATTGTTTTGATAAAAGATACCCAAGAGTAACCTCCGCTTACTACCCAATGAAAAATATGATGTCTTGAAATGACAGCATCTTAAAATTCAATAAACTCTATGTTTCTCTTTGTTTACTTAGTAGTTTTCATGAGATTTTACGAAAAAGATCTTAACCAGTTAGCATGCTTATTTTGGCTAAACGTTGGCCCAACAAAGTTGACACTGATGGCCGAATGTTTGCCCATGCTATTCGTGTAAATCATCTATACTTTTTATATTGTGATCTTCAGGTCTGCATAATGTAGCACTTTGATGACCTGATGAATGTATTTGGAAAAAATGTGTTATGTAATCCAAAGGTTTCCACCATCTTTAAAATCTAAGAATGGATTGTCTCTCTAGTTTCTTAGCCATTATGATGATTCTTTACAGGAGTGGCCTAATAATGATACTTGTCAAATTAATTGAAAAAAATATAATGTCATTTAATATGCTCAGCAAGCAAGGTAGCCATCTGAGAAATCTGTGAACTGCGTTTCCTCTGATCAATGTTTAGCATTTTTCTGATTACTAGACCTGCCCTCTTACAATATTAGACATAAGTTGACTGATTAGATATTTAAAGCAACGATAAAAGTATAAATCCGAAAGCGAACCACTGGATGTCCGATATCCAAAGTCCGAATAATTTACTCCAAACTGGTTGGTGCGGGTTTCAGCAAAGGCAAACTCGAATCCTAGATATCGTATTCACATACCGTGATTAGGATAATTTGACTTTGTGTTCTTGTCTCCGTCATGTGTTGATATGTGCATATATGTATTTACTTCCTCGACTTGAAAAGTTGTTGCAGGACTTTTATGCAACCAGGTGACGCTTACTCCTCCAGGGCATCTGGGTCCGGCGCCATAAACTGAGAATATACTGAAGTCAAAATTTCATATTCTTCTATTCATCAATGAATAAATAACTGGGATTTGGATTATAATTAGTTTTATTCTATTGATAAATAGAATTAAATCACTCTGCATAAGAATTTATTTGAACGTTTGACAATGGAATAAATTAAAATAAAATATTTGACTTAAGTATATTCTCAGTTTATGGCGCCGGACCCGGTACTTCTCCGATTTTACATTCTACTTACTACAAGAAATCGCTTAAGCAATAACCACAATAAATAATGAACACAAACTATGCATCCATCAAAATAATAAAACTAATTACAATACATATATATGGAAAAACAACTGGATTCCGAACCAGGCCTTTTAACATCCCAGTGAAAGGAGAATGATTCAGTAGTTTTAAAGATGTTTAATGAAAGACAGGGAAGTCCGGGATTCAGACGCCACCAAAGATTCTCGGTAGTGTGCTGTCTTTCGGAAGTAAACCGTAAGTAACAGTCGATGTCACAGGAAATGTTGGCTGTACGTAAAATAACTATAAATTGGGTTGGTTATTTGTTGCATACTTATCAAAATGTCTAAAAGCACTTCTCCTGCAGTAGGCGGTCGCCATCACATAGGTGAGATATTTCTGACGTGAAATAATATTCAACCTTTCAACTAATGAAATGTGTATTTCAATCTCATATTTTGGCGCTTGCTTTCTTATGTTTAGTTTGGGTTTTGATAATGAATTTATTGTTGAAAATTAAAATGTGAAACTAAGTTATTCATGTCTTCATCTGAATTATAAGAATTATCTATAGGAATTTGGCAATTCGTCGAGAAATTGCATAATTGTTAAAGACAATCCTTTTAAAAACATTAATATCTATTGGAGATATCATTTTCTTATTTCCTTGATATGCTATGGGATGTGTAGTAATGGTCAGTAAAAATAGCCTTACACCATTGTCACGGATGGACTGAATATTTCAACTTCCGTATACAATTTATTGTTCATTTTTGGAAAAGTTGACGGGTCATTAATAGATAAATAATTAACTGTGCTTCACCCGTATACGATGTAATTTGGATATTGTAGGCAGCCCAACGACTGCGGGCTGGTATACGATGTCATTTCGATATTGTAGGCAGCCCAACGACTGCGGGCTGGTATACGATGTCATTTCGATATTGTAGGCAGCCCAACGACTGCGGGCTGGTATACGATGTCATTTCGATATTGTAGGCAGCCAAACGGCTGTGGGCTGGTGATGATGGAGTTTAATGTTCGTTGAAAAACGCAAATGTCTTCCGTAATAGATGATATAGTGAATCACATTCGAATCACTTTTAATAGAAACATTTATTGCATTTATAAACAGATTATACACATTTTATCATGTTCTTTTTATAGGCATTGGGTATGAAACTGCAAAATGGATGGCAATGATGGGAGGTCACGTGATCATTGCCTGTAGATCAGAAGAAAGGGCATGTAGGGTAAGTTAATGTAAAATAATACAATATTTAAAGTAATATAATACAGTATATGATATACGATATTTATAAACGTTGGCAACTTTGTATTACATTTTAATTTTATCTGCCCATTATGGGCTAGCTATTTTAAAAATTTAAATAGTTTTCTTTATTCTTTCGTATTCATGTAACAGGCAATTGAGAAGATGAACGAAGAATACAAAGAAGATCACGGAACTCCAGGAATCATAAAACAGGAGAAACTAGATGTACAGTTTATGAAACTTGATTGTGCGTCATTAAAATCAACAACAGAATTTATTGAAACATTTCTTAACAAGGAAACCCAATTACATTATCTTCTTCTTAATGCAGGAATTGCTGCTCATGAGCAAGGTGTATTTTGAAAATATATATTTTATTGATATTGTCTAAGTACCTATCACTATATCAGCCACACACACACACACACACACACACACACACACACACACACACACACACATATATATATATATATATATTCACATTTTAAGACTTTTGCCTATAGTGTGAGCATGTAATGTATTTGTATTTGCTCAAATAACATTATGGTGTCTTGGGAATCTCTTTATATGTATTATATAATTATTACTACAATTCAGCACTATAACTACAATGTTTTTATTTTTATTCTAGAATATACGGAAGATGATTACGAAATAATGTTTCAGGTATTTCTCTATGAAAATTTCACAGCTATTGACATATTCAATGTGTAGATCTACCTATACAGAACTGTAATGATAAACATTACTGCAGTCATATTATATATAAAATTTACACACACACACAAAAAAAAAAATGTAGAACATTTTCTAGAACACGAAGTCTTGTTTTTAGAGTGCAAAGTATCGAAAAATCTGCAGTGGGAAAAATGAAAATTTCATTAAAGACGTATTGAAATCAATTAGTTTTTTTTTTCTACGTAATATGAAAGAACGTTTTAAAACTTTTTTCAAATTTCTAATTTTTTTTGTGTTTTCAGGTAAATTATCTCAGCCAGTTTTTAGTATCCGTAAAGTTACTTCCCTTGATGAAATCATCTGGTGAAGATTGCAGAATTGTTCTAGTGTCCAGTGCAGCTCACAATGTTGCTAACTTCAACATAGAAACTATTCAAGGAAAGCAGTACACCAAAAGAAACTTCAAGCGCATTGTATATTACGGAAATTCAAAAATATACCAGGTAAATATCTCATGTATGATATTACATTTAGTTTTGAATATAAATTAAATATTAGATGACCACGATAAACATTAATTTTCTACAATGTAAAATACAGTCCATTTTCTTAACATAGAAAGCCGGTGTGGCCTAGTGGATAAGGTGCTCTGCTCTTGATCGAGAGGTCGCGGGTTCGACTCCCGCCCGGGGCACACCGGTGTTCTGTCTTTCGGATGAGACAGTAAAAACCGAGGTCCCGTGTCACGGTAGGCGTGGCACGTAAAAGATCCCTCACTGCTTCGGGTGGGTCCGTTGCAAAGGTCTAAATTTGTATGCAATGCATCAGGCAGATGCCGTCACCATATACGTGAAATAATCGTGGAGTGACGTAAAACAATAATCAATCAAACAAATCTTAACATAGAAAATAACAATGAACGGCAAAAAGAAATTGCCACTTGAATTTGGAGTGAAATTGGTTCCTTATCTGTCTCTCACCTGTAGTGATGGTTCATTATCTGTCTCAGTGCTGCCTCTCACCTCAAGTCGTGATTCATTATCTGTCTCAGTGTTGCCTCTTACCTCTAATCTTGATTCATTATCTGTCTCAGTACTGCCTCTCACCTTAAGTCTTGATTCATTATCTATCTCAATGTTGCCACTTACCTCGAGTCATGGTTCATTATCTGTCTCAGTGCTGCCTCTCACCTCTATTCTTGGTTCATTATCTGTCTCAGTGCTGCCTCTCACCTCTATTCTTGGTTCATTATCTGTCTCAGTGCTGCCTCTCATCTCTAGTCATGGTTCCTTATCTGTCTCAGTGCTGCCTCTCACCTCTATTCTTGGTTCATTATCTATCTGAGTGCTGCCTCTCGCCTCTATTCTTGGTTCATTATCTATCTGAGTGCTGCCTCTCGCCTCTATTTTTAGTTTATTATCTGTCTTAGTGCTGACTCTCACTTGTAATCTTGATTCATTATCTGTCTCAGTGCAGCGTATCACCTCTAGTGGTGGTTCATTTCTGTCTCAATGCTGCCTCCCACCCCAAGTCTTGGTTCATAATCTGTCTCGGTGTTGCATCTTACCTCTAATCTTGATTCATTATCTGTCTCAGTACTGCTTCTCACCTTAAGTCTTGATTCATTATCTGTCTCAGTGCTGCCTCTCACCTCTATTCTTGGTTCATTATCTGTTTCAATGCTGCCTCTCGCCTTTAGTCATTGTTCATTATCTGTCTCAGTGTTGCCTCTCATCTCTAGTCATAGTTCATTATCTGTATCAGTGTTGCCGCTCACCTCTAGTCATGGTTTGTTATTTGTCTTAATGCTGCCTCTCACCTCTAGTATTGGTTCTTTATGTGTCTCGGTGCTACCTGTCACCTCTATTCTTGGTTCATTATCTGTCTCAGTGTTGTTTCTCACCTCTAATCATGGTTTATAATCTGTCTCAGTGTTGTTCCTCACCTCTAGTCATGGTTCATTATCTGTCTCAGTGCTGTCTCTCACCTCTAGTCATGGTTCACTATCTATCTCAGTGCTGTCTCTCACCTCTAGTCATGGTTCATTATCTGTCTCAGTGCTGTCTCTTACCTCTAGTCATGGTTCATTATCTGTCTCAGTGCTGTCTCTCACTTCTAGTTATGGTTCATTATCTGTCTATTTGTCTTAATGATGCCTCTCACCTCTAGTATTGGTTCATTATCTGTCTCAGTGCTGTCCCTCACCTCTAGCCATGGTTCATTATCTGTCTCGGTACTGTCTCTCACCTCTAGTTATGGTTCGAATCCCGATAGAAGCAAATAAGAGGATGACGACCAATGGACCTGTTATCGGATATATCAAAAGAGGTAGATGAGAGTAAGAAAGGCAGAGTATTTGCCAGTGGAGAATTTGATACAGGTAAATTAGAGGAATGCAGGCATTGTACCTGTCAACGGAGATATTGAAAGAGGTAAATGAGAGGAACGTAGGCAGTGCACCTGTTAACGGAGGTAGTGAAAGAGGTAAATGAGAGGAAGGTAAGCAATGTACATGTCAGCAGAGATATTGACAGAGATACTTTAGAGGAATACAGGAAGTATACATGTCAACGTAGATGTTGAAAGGGATACATGAGAAGGAGACATCAAGTAAACCTGCCAACGGAAATACTTGAATAGATAAATGAGAGGAAGGCAACCAGTGTACCTGGCAGTGGAGATACTCATAGAAGTAAATGAGAGACTAGCATGAAACCGTTGGCAAGGCATCATTCTCTAACTTTACATGATGTTAGCGACAAGACACAGCTTACATACTAATTAGCGGAAAAATTAAATGTAGTGACGCCATTTCAGGTTGGACATTTGATTTTAACTTTACAGAGAGAATATTGAAAATCCGCGAATTGTTACTATGACTTTGAAGAAATGAAACTTTATATACCGGACAAATGAAGTTTTGCCATTCATATCTGGGTCATACTATTGTGACGTCATAATCCAAGCATTACCGTCATAATGAATGTTCTGGCAAAAAAGCCGATTGTCTGGTACTTACATCATTTGAAATTGCAAAACGCTCTATTACAAAATATACAAATGTTTTACGTAATTCATACACGTGAGATGATACTTGCCACAAAAACAGAAAGAGAAGAGTGGGTCGAGTAACAAGTAAAGTTAAGTTTTAATCTTAAAACTAATTTCAGTCTTATATTTGAAAGTTAAAGAATCTTTTTATATAGGGTTAAATTGTAAGTTTAATTTTACTACTCTCAATTCTAATCGTAGCTTTCTTTGTGAATAAGTCTACAGACACTTAATCTCCCTCTCAGCTAGGCAGAACCCAGTAGATGTTACTCTATAGCTTTGATACGTAGATTTTATTCTGTAATAATATCTACATTTATACTTTTATCATTTCATATTCATTTACCTGGTGGCTTTTATTATTTCCATTGAGGATTAGTTGTTTTCACCGTAGTTTATCCAGTTATTAAGGTGAGTGGGAGGGTGAGCCCGTCAACCGTTTTACTAAACCATTGAGTGATTGTTGTTATATTAATTGATCATCGTAGGTCGGAGTCTCAGCTACCGTACAACTGAATATTTTGCGATGCCTTATATATTCTTGTCCTACTCTCTGCTATGCATTGTCGTTGTGGATTTTGTCAGTTTTGAGTTAAGTCAGATTGCTTGCCCTGTCTTTCAGATAATGCAAATGTACAGCATGAACGCGCGATTGATGGAATCACAGGTGACAGTGAACAGTATGCACCCTGGAGCCGTTAGAACAGAACTTGCTAGAGGCTATCGGCAAAGCAAGGTCACAGACATTTTATATCGTGGTTTAGCAGGAATAGGTAAGAGCATTTATGCTATGATAAAAATCTTAGTGGGGTTTAAATGTGCATTTTGTGAAATTAGATGAAGAACTGACGAAAGTTGTGCCCTGAATCCTATATCAGGTCGAACTGTTAGAAAATGCCAATTAAGATTACTGGTGTCGGAATACGTAACAAGAGGCCCAATTGGGCCTATATCGCTCACCTGAGTACCTAGATTATCAGTCATGCAGGAAGGAAGAAGTTATTTATTTTTTGCATTACTGTGACTAAGTCAACACAAATGTTGAAAATATGTCAAATTTAATTTCAGACCAGAATAAAAAACAACAACCGTTTTTTGCACATCTGTTCAGGTGATTTTGATATTAAGCATTTGCTTTGTCTCTACAAGATGTGATTCAGAGCAACAAGTTGGTCATTTTCTTTAGGTGGGGCCTTTTGTTAACTGATTTCTAGTCTGGGTCATTAACAATAATTGTTTAAAACATTGTCCAGATCCAACTTAAAATGGCCTAATTTCATATGTTGAGTGTTGAGAAACATCTAAAAACTTATTTAGATGTGTGAATAAATGAAAAAAAAATTTGACCACAGCTGGATTTGAACCGCTACTCTCCATATTTTAATTACCAAGTGGTATATGTACCATTGTGAGACCTATTTTTTTAGACATGGTGGCACCACTCATGGATGAATTGTACAAAATTGTTAGAGGACCTATAGTACTTCATATATACCATATTTCATTAAAATCTTTCATATGGTATAACAGCAGAAGTTAAAAATGTGAAAAATAGTCCATAAGAAATCATCATTATTAATTAACTAGGAAATATGACACTTTTCTGCATTGAAATCACCAAGTCAAACAAATGTCGAAAAAATTCTAAAATTTGATTTTGGAAGGGAACCAAAATGACAAGACTTTTTCACTCATCCTTCTAGATCATTTCTATGCATTCTATTTGTCTCTGTATACAGCCAATATGAAGAAGATTGTTAAAGGAGGGTACTCTTTTGTGACCTACTTTTGACTGTGGTGGCACCACCTGTAAAGAGGTCTGGGCGAAAATGACATAATTTGAAAGGGATCATAAGTGAATTATTTCTACCAAGATTTATTAAAAACAGTTTTGCAGAAAAAGTTGAAAATGTGAAAAATGGCCAAAACCCCCTCCCCCTTTTTTTTTGTTGGAAGCCTTAAAAAATTAATGAATTATCCAAAAACTGTGATATTGACAAAATTCTTTCATAATAAAATTCCTTACCATAATTATGATCAAAATAGTCCATAAGAAACCGTCATTATCAATTAACTAAAAAAGATGACACTTTTCTGCATTGAAATTACTAAGTCCAAAAAAATGTCCAAAATTTGATTTCGGAATGGAACCAAAAATAACAACACTTCTTCACACATCCCTCTAGACCATTTCTATGCATTCAGTTTGTCTCTGTATGCACCCGGTCTGAAGAAGAAGATTGTTAAAGGAGGGTACCTCTGTGACCTACTTTTGCCTTTGGTGGCGCCACCTGTTGACGGATCTGGACAAAAAACAATAACGCTTGTAGGGAACCATGAGTACTTCATGCATACCAAGTTTCATCAAATTCTGTTCAGCTGTTCTGAAGAAGAAGTCAAAAATGTGAAAAGTTCACGATGAGCCTTTGGCTCAGGTGAGCTAAAAGGTCTACAAGTAAACCTGCCCAATTAGAATGCACTATCTATATGGTTCTTCCTGGCTGTCATCAAAAGTAAAGATACGTTCAGTAACATACGTTATAAAGGCTTTATATCTTTTTGTTTAAGGGGCGCTTAGAAGTCCATTCGAAGGAGCTGCGACATTGATTAATGCTGCTATCAATCCAGAATTCAAAGGCTCGAGGAATATTTACTATCAAAGTTGCAGACCCACAATCCCAAATGGAACAGCAAGGTAGATAGATATAAACAAGAGTTGTCAGAAGACAAAACAGTTCGCCGGTGGGGGTCATAATCATCTAGTGGACATTAAAAGTAAAGATTTATAAATTTTTAATGTGTTTTGAGAAATACGTCAAAGTTAAAGGACACGGGGTCAAAATATATGGCACCAAATGAAAACTTCTTTGGTCATAAGGAATGTACACAGGAAATGTCAAAGCCCATCTCTAACGGTTCAAGCAATCCAATAATAATAATAATAATGATAATAATAATAATAAATAAATAAATAAAAAATAATAAATAAATAAATAACATAAAGAGTTTTTCAAAAGGAAGTCAAAGTCTAAAGTCAAAACTAATATCATCAAAAGAAAGTTCCTGTCATGAGGCATCTACAAGTGAAGTATCAAAGACCCATATCTAAATATTTAAAAGCTATAGACGAAGTTAAAGTTTTTGAAAAGTAGATGAAGGTCTAAGGTTAAGGTCACGAGCTAAAAAATGATGACATTAAATGAAAGTTCTAGATATAAGTAATCTAAATGTGAAATATCAAAGGTCTATCTGGAAGGGTTGAAAAGATATAGACAAAGTAAAATTTTTGAAAAAGTAGGTCAAGGTGATGAGGTCACAAATGATGACATCAAATGAATGTTCTGGTCATTAAAACATACATGTGAAATATCAAAGCCATGTTCTGATCATTAAAAACATACATGTGAAATATCAAAGTCATATCTTTAACGTTTTAAAAGATATAACCCTAGTTAAAGGTATTGAAAAGTAAGTCAAGGTCAACTTGACAAGAGGTAAAAAATATGGCAGCAAATGAAAGTTCAGGTCATAAGGAATCTACTTGTAGAATACTAAAGATAAAGCCAACGTTAAAGTTTTTGAAAAGTAGGTCAAAGTCTAAGGTCAAGATCATGAAATTAAAAGTGATGGCAATAAATGAGCTCTGGGCATGAGGAATTTACTTATAAGATATCCAAGCCCTATCTTTTATGGTTCAAAAGTTATAGCTCAGATTAAGGTTTTTTCGGACGGCGTACATAAGGGGTATGATATCAGGTCACCAGAATTTGTTCCGGCGCTCAGCTAAAATGAAAACATCTAATAAAAGCTCAATCATTTGTGGTCATTCGTAACAACATTCCAAAATCAATTCTAATGTGAAGAATACCAGTATACGATGTAAGCAAAAAAACCCCAAAAGTTATGTATAAATTTTACAAATGTAATGAAACTTCTCTTATCATATTGGAAAACAGGTATCATATTATATATGTTATGCATGTATAATATGTCAGTGTTTGTAATTTTGATAATTTTCTTTATGTATTTGTTCTCTTTTTCTTATAATTTGCATTTCATGTGATAAATATTGACTGAGTGATCTCATTTACCCTTTTTGTAGTCACAATCTATTAATTTCATAAACTGGATTTTAACAAGTTACTTTAAAATTACGCTTTTTCTTAAAAATGGAAAATATTAATTGGGGAGGTTTTACGGACTTTACAAGAGACACCACCCATTTACTTGTTGGAAAGATTTACGAAAAACTATATCAGGAAGTCAGATATTTAACTGTCGAAGTAACTTGTAAAATCATTTCGTAAATAAAAATTACTAAAATAGCACACCTTTAATCTATTCATTCTATAGAAATGCAGATTATCAAGAACAGCTTTGGAAATACACATTGGACTGTCTGAAAGATTTCATTCGAGATGAAGATCTGCAGTGTTTTGAGAATCCAGTTAGTTGAATAAATATATGTTTTTGCAAAAACAAGTCCGGATTCAGAAAACTGACTATTCACTATATGGAATATTACATACGGATAAGAATGGTGCCTTAGGGATGAAAATACTGGTGTTTATACATACAACTGAATGAACTATTTTCATCTGCATTTAGCTCTGTTACACTGTCATGCCTTTGAACTACAAGGTTGTCTAAGATTTCTAATGATAAAGTATTTATTCGACTTCTGTTCGAGTTTTCTTCCACATTGCTTGAGGTCTAAACATATATGGAGTTGTCATCCATATTGATATGCGACTGCGAGCAGTATGATAATAAACTTTTGAACGAGATTCAATCAAGAACATTTACAACATTCTTTCACGCACTGAATTTCAAAATCACTACGGGTTCATTCGCGATGTGACAATGTGCACGCCATTATCACATGTTATGACGAGTGTACTGCGAGAAAGGAACGCGTTGGATTTGAGGACCCGAAAGGAATGTCAACGTTTACATGTGCTCGAGTTCTTGGCAGCACCCAGTTGACATGTACTCCACGTACACAAGTTCGTGAGTCAGTTTATAAACTGTTTTAAATACTCGCCGCTGTCGGACAAGTACTGGCGATATACAGAGAAGTCTTATGTAAAGACATCGGTTCGAACCTCTGGTGTGTCGTGACGAGTCGTAATTTTGGCCATAGCTCTGTGGTAGGGGCTTATAACCGCTGCCTGGTGATTCATAACTGGCTACAGCTCTTGACAGTGTAGTAGATGCTTATAACCGCTGCCTAGTGAGTTGTAACTAGCCATAGCTCTTAACAATGTTGTAGGGGCTTATAACCGCTGCCAGGTGAGTCGTAACTGGCCATAGCTCTTGTCAATTTAGTAGGGGCTTATAAACGCTGCCTGGTTAGTTGTAACTGGCCACAGCTCTTGACAGTGTGGTCGGGGTTATGTCCGCTGCCTGGTGAATTGTAACTGGCTATAGCTCTTGATAGTGTGGTAGGGCTTATAACCGCTGCCTGGTGAGTTGCAACTGACCACAACTCTTGACAGTGTGGCGAGGGCTTATAACGGCTGCTTGGTGAGTCATAATTGGCCACAGCTCTTGACAGTGTGGTAGGGGCTTATAACCGCTGCCTGGTGAGTTGTGAGTGGCCATAGCTCTTGACAGTGTGGTAGGGGCTTATAACCGCGGCCTGGTGAGTCATAACTGACCACAGCTCTTGACAGTGTGGTAGGGGCTTATAACCGCTGGCGAGTTGTGAGTGGCCATAGCTCTTGACAGTGTGGTAGGGGCTTGTAACCGCTGCCTGGTGAGTGATAGCTGGTCACAGCTCTTGACAGTGTGGTAGGGGCGTATAACCGCTGCCTGGTAAGTTGTAACTGGCCATAGCTCTTGACAGTGTGGTGGGGGCTTATAACCGCTACCTGGTGAGTCATAACTGACCATAACTCTTGACAGTGTGGCGGGGGCTTATAACCGCTGCCTGGTGAGTTGTAAGTGGCCATAGCTCTTGACAGTGTGGTCGGTGGTTATAACCGCTGCCTGGTGAGTCATAACTGGCCACAGCTCTTGACAGTGTGGAATGGGTTTATAACCGCTGCCTGGCGAGTTGTGAATGGCCATAGCTCTTGACAGTGTGGTCGGGGGTTATAACCGCGGCCTGGTGAATCATAACTGGCTACAGCTCTTGACAGTGTGGTAGGGGCTTACAACGGCTGCCTGTTGAGTCATAACTGGCCACGTCTCTTTACAGTGTGGTAGGAGTTTATAACCGCTGTCTGGCAAATCGTAACTGACCATGCATATATAGCTCTTGGACAGTGTGGTAGGGGCTTCTGACCGCTGTTTGGTGAATACGAAGATAAAGAGACATTTCTTCGACATGTTAAAGCACCATTGCGAGTCCTGCATGGCAGCTACTGCGAATTGTAAGTCTCCTTTCGTGGCCCAAACTCATGACGAAGTAACAGGGGCTTTAAGATTTTACACTTGTCCTGTTTTCATCATATGATAATCTTGTCAATTTGTCTGTCAACAGCATCATTATATGCTTATTATACCCGATACTGAAAAGTACACAAAATCGTATTCCAGTGTGATACATTTATCGTATTCCAGTGTCATACATTTATAGTATTCTAATGTCACACATTTATCGCATTCCAGTGTCATACATTTATTATATTCCAATGACATTCATGTATCGTATTCCAGTGTCATACATTTATCGTATTCCAGTGTCATACATTTATTGTATTCCAGTGCCATGCATTTATCGTATTCCGGTATCATACCTTTATCATATTCCAGTGTTATAAATTTATCTTATTCCAGTGTCATGCATTTATCGTATTACAGTGCCATACTTTTATCGTATTCCAGTGTCATACATTTATCGTATTCCAGTGTCATACATTTATTGTATTCCGATGTAATACATTTATCGTATTCCAGTGTCATACATTTATCGTATTCCAGTGTCATACATTTATCCCGAATGTTCTCCAAACAACGAACATAAATCAAACGTTTCACTGCATACTTACTTCTGATATATTTAATATATTGAGTTTAAAACTATTCATACTTATTTGCAGTTTTCATCAATATTACCAGTAAATTCATTTTATCATGTTAAGGTCATTTTCTTATCAGGGGCGCATTCAATCTGATTAAAACGATATCTTTATTCCGATTCTCTATTTGTACCATTGCGGATAAATAGAGAACACTGCAAAAAAAACCAAGTTTCCGCAACTCCGGAAACCTTGCGGAAACTGGGACATCAAGTTTCCGGAAGGTTTCCGCAATGGAAACCTGCGGAAACTTGCATGTGAAGTTTCCGCAGGTTTCAGTTTTGCGGAAACTTGGTGGAAACTTTTGGCTTAAAGTTTCCGCAGGTTTCCGCAAGGCGAAAACTTAATGGAAACTTATATTCAAAACTTAACAACCTGATTTCTACAGAAAATTTATATCAAGATTCAACTTTTTTTTTCAATCAGTTCAATGATATTGTATGGTCTTCTTAAAAATGCTAAGAGTACACTTGGACATCAAGTTTCCGGAAGGTTTCTGCAACGGAAACCTGCGGAAACTTGCATAATTGAAACTTCTCACAAACACTTCTACAGGTTTCTGCAAGGCGAAAACTTAATGGAAACTAATATTCAAAACTTAACAATCTGAGTTCTACAGGAACTTTATGTCAATTAAGATTTAACTTTTATTTTTTAATCGTTTCAATAATATGTGTATGTACTTTTTACAAATGCTGAGAGAAGTGAAATGTCATAAAGCTTAATAATAAAGTTAAGCAGACTTCAGATGACTGTCAATTTTTTATTAAATATAAAGACATAAAGCTGATAGAAATTATACCTTTTAAAATTTTTCTAAACCCAAAAGTCTACTATATGCATTGTGATTTTGTTTGTTCAAGTTAAATGAGATATATGATAATCTAGTTTTACTAGAGGTAGACTGGTTCATAACGGTATATATAATCTTATGATATTTTGATAAAATCATTTCTCATATAATCTGAAAATTGTTATCTCATTTTCATGTAAAAGCTCTTTTCTGTATATTACTTAAACACTTAAATATCACATTCAGAATGTACTCCACTGTCTAAGTAAATAAATTAAGCAATTTCTCATTTAAAAGAAAATGGCAATTAACTGAAATGTATTGGATAAGTAATCATAATGAAAAAAAAAGGCAAATCAATATATTGCTAGAAGCTAGAAATGCAATGTATAATTATACTTCACAAGTTCTTCTTTAAATATCTTGACATTTCCTATAATTAGACTTTACATGGGATACAGTATATCTATTTCAAACTATATTTTTGTTTCAAATTCAAATATATTTATGTATCTTACTCTTAGATTTAGTACATGATGATACTAAATCAATCAAGTTAGATGAGCAACCAGTAATAGTAATATTGATAAAGATAACCAAGAACTTACACTAAACATAATATTGATTACAAAGTCAAAGGCAGAGACATATATACTTTATATGTCTCTGGTCAAAGGCCATTTTTGTAACTAGGTTTAGTATCAAAGCCATTAATTTATACAGGCCTAATTGATACATGTACTGTACTGTAGTGGTGCCAACAGACTACAGACAGAGAAAATTCAAACTGAACTTCAAAGTATGAACAAACAAAATTTACCCATACATATTTCTACAAAAGTCAGAATAATGTGCATACTATTGTTTCACTAATGTTTAATACTTTTTAATAAAAATGTACTCCTAGTTCAACAGGCATCTCAATGTTTACACGTTCATCTCGACTGATTTTTATTTCGATCCAAGTCAAGTCACGGCAATACCTGGTGGAAAGTACTTACTGTATATTAAAAGCACATGGCTCTCGGCTCGTTGCCCCCCACCCCCCTCCCCTTCAATTATACCAATATATATTGGTATAATTGAAGGGGGCGGGGGAACGATCCGAAAGCCCTGTGATTAAAAGTATAACTATATATATATATAAAAAACCCCAAGAATATATATTATACATACATGTATATAGATATGAACAAGGGATTAGGGCGATAGGAAAGCGAGGCGGGAGCATTTTTCCCTACTTGCTCATTGATGGATGTATCGAACATCTACTGAAATAAATTATATACAAAATTCTCTGCACAATTTGAAAATAAAGATAAAATCTTTTATTGTAATGTTATTTATTACTGAATATCAAGGACTTATAAACAAGTTGTTTATAAGTCCTTGTTAATATCAACTTCTAAAATTCTGTAACAGCATAATAACTGTACGGAGGCAGTGACATTCACTGCTCAGAGAGAGAGAGAGAGAGAGAGAGAGAGAGAGAGAGAGAGAGAGACAGAGAGAGAAAGCCTCGGAGAGAGAGATTTAGTTAATCCCATGTGAGAAAAGGCAAAAAAAAATCAATCTCAGTTACCACTGAGACTTAACCTACCAAGATACAGTGAAAAATAGAGTACATGTATGTAAAAGTATGAAAAACTTCAAAGAAAACCTCGATTACCTGACAAAGGGGGGGGGGGGGCACAATTGTATTGAACAATGGAGCGTGTTTTGCTAAATCAATTCCTTGGTAAAATTTTTGATCAATTAAGTTTTAAACATTGATGTGTGTGGAATTTGTAAATATGTATCAGAAAAAAGAATTAATTTCATTTCCTGCATATTTAACAATTTGCAATTTGAGTAACTTCCTTAAGCTCCATCCTTGCGCCCATCTTTTCACACCTTTCTATCCGGTCTATTGTTCTCCAATAAACTTACAACTTAAACTTACAATAAACCGTTACCAGGTATATGTTATATGCATTGTGACATTACACGGTGTATTCATATTATATACGTACATTTATATACCATGCTGCTGAATATTGAATGACTAGGCTAACAGATCATTTCAAATATATGTAAAATTCGAAGCGAAGTCCCCGCGTATAGGTCTACAGGGGCACACGAAGTTGTTCAGTACTTTTTAGCCGAGAATGGGGAAACGGGGGAAATGTTTGTGTGGGTTTTTTTCCATATGCTATTAATTAATAAAGTCCTGCGCCGGCATAAGAATAGCCAAGGACTTATATATCTACACATATAAGTCCTTGGAATAGCATGTGAGATTTTGAAACCAAAACTTTGTTTCTAAATCCTTGCCAGAGTCGTATCAAGATAATCCGTGAAGAGGGAAAATAAATATCAAAACTGTGTAAAGTGTGCCAGTGGCGGACCCAGAGGCATGTGTGACAAGGATGTAGACTTGGCGCCTGTAGACTTCCATCCAAGCCTGGAGTGGCCGGTCCCGCTCGAGCCGGCATAGGGGTCCGGGCCGGTTACCCCGGGGAATCATTGGCGCGTACGGTACGCGTGACAATTTGGCATTTCTTAGTTTATTATAATCTCCATGATCTGCCCTCTCTTAAAGAAATCTTTCTGAGTTCACAAAAAGATGTCTCTGTAAAAACATTTGAAATGATCGATGGAAAGCCAATGAACTGACACTGTATGGATTTTGATGTGGGAGGGACGTGCTTTATATACGTCCCTGGATGTGGTTAAAGATAATTTTGTTGTAATGGGCCGGATTTTCTTTAATATAAATCAAAGACTTATAAGCAAGTTGTTTATAAGTCGTTGTATAAATCAAACCAAACACGGATCTGAACCAATAAAAATCCCGCTCCCCCCCCTTTTTTTTATCAATCAGAGGAAATGCAGACGAAAAAAATGATATAATTGTATTTTATTCTGCATTGATTCCCGCGACCATCCTGAGACAACTCTCACAAAGATCGTTATTATAGTAATCTTAAAATTAGAATATAAATTTATGGATTTTAAAAAAAATATTTAAATTGACCAATCAGAATGCTCAAAACATAAAGCTCTCCCGCGGATCGAAATCAAAACAAACATGACAGAAGCTCTCGAGAAGAAGGTTTTTTTCCAATCATCTAGAAGTCCTTTACAGATGATCTGTATTTAAAGTTAAATACGCAAGGTATGTATATCCAAATTCATAATCTATTCATCAACTAGTTTACAGTTCATTGATTTTTAATTCATGTTCGAGTGATCCCGATCTGACGCGTACATGATGATGATGCAGTAGCCAGTACTGTACAGTAAGTGTACATACAGCTACAGCGTGATTTCATTGATAAAGACATGAAATGTTGCATGTATGTAAGAAACAGTTGATGTTTAACTTGAAATGTTATATCTTACCCTATAGGATTTATCAATTAAAAAATAAAGTATAAGGGAAAAGGGGGGGGGGGGTGTTAAATTAAGGTTAATTACTTCATTCATCACTTCATGTGCTGAAATTCTATCCATCGACATGTAGATTTATATACTGTGTGCATAAACGTAATGTAGTATTTTTGATATAAAGATGTTGATATATGTAATGATGTACTCTTCTAATGGCAAATGTAAGGGGTGCCCCTTCTTTTTTCAGGCAGCGACCCTAAAAAGCAACATTTGCCTTTCACTGTCAAGGGACCTCTTGAAGTTGAATCAATGAATGGATATTGTATTGATCATTATTATCATTGATTTTTTAAAAAAGAGTATCAGTATTTTTTGATAATCATGTTAAATGCTACATGTATATATAAAAAATCAACATTAAATAAAAGTATTGAATTAAATTGATTAATATTCAGATCAAGAATTAGCTTTTCCCAAAAAAACTCTTTATAAAGCTGCTATTTTTATCCTTAGAGACCAAGCGTGCTTGATAGCTAGCCCCTATCACCATTATTATATTAAATATATACTAAAAATAGGGGCTACTGATTATGCTTGGAAGTCTACTAATAAACATACTATAGTTCTTTTAGCACAATTCATTATTAAGCCTTAGTGTGAGTATATAGTAATTATGATTTATAAAATTTTATTGCTGTCAGAATGAATTGTTGCTCAATTGCAGATGCAGAAAAAATCTCAGAAAATCACAATATATAAGATGATCTTGTAAAGAAGAAATAGAGGAAAAATCAAATTCAGCATGTGAAATGCAGAGATACAAAGAAAAGTAAGATGGGAGGTTAGAGACTTTTACATTGTTTCAAGTACTATTATCTAATTTTAAGTAGTGATTGAGGGTTTGATTATCATACTTCTCTATCCCACTGTTAACATTAGCACATTAGGGCCTATTTGGGTGAAGTCGGTGTGGCCTAGTGGATAAGGTGCTCGGCTCGTGATCGAGAGGTCGCGGGTTCGACTCCCGCCCGGGGCACACCGGTGTTCTGTCTTTCGGATGAGACAGTAAAAACCGAGGTCCCGTGTCAAGGTAGGCGTGGCACGTAAAAGATCCCTCACTGCTTCGGGTGGGTCCGTTGCAAAGGTCTAAATTTGTATGCAATGCATCAGGCAGATGCCGTCACCATATACGTGAAATAATCGTGGAGTGACGTAAAACAATAATCAAACAAACAAACAAAACCTATTTGGGTGAGTGGTCTAAAATAAAGCTATATGTTTGTGATGGAAATACATGTAATTCACATAGTCTCCCATTCACTTACGTTACAGGTCGGAGATGCAAGCTTGACCTTGTGCCCCTCTCTGTATAATATACTAAAACATATGCTAATAGCATATTATACACAGAGGGGACACGGGGTTATTGCTTCTATGACCTGTGACTTCAGTCAGTTCTGGGTTTGAATCCCTCGGTCCTTCTCTCCTTGTCAATATATACCAAGGGAAGTTAATTAAGGTCTTTGTTTATTAAACGATAAACAAAATATTTATTGTACTGTAGTTTTGTTTGCTTGATTCTTCAGTCTTCTTTAATTTACACAGAAATTTAGACATATGCAACAAACCTATGTGAAGCAGTGAGGGATCATTGACGTGCCACATAACATGACATGAAACATATGACACCGAATAGCTACCTATGGGATTTGAACTTGAGACATTTCAATCTAATAGCTAAGCTCCCAACAAATTGAACTAAGCTGAATCATATATTAAACTGACATATGTGGAACTACAAACAATGTAAAAAATATGCATACATTCTGTACTATACAGTATAATTTTGCTTATACATATACAAGTACTAGAAGTAATTTTCACTAGTGATATGGTAATATGCTACTTAGTTTATTTGATATTCATATATAATATTGTAGAAAGCTAAAAGGGTTGAGGGAGGAAGAAAAATGTGATAAAATGTCATAAATTATAAATGATCTTAAATGAATTTTCATTTCATACGGTATTTATGAAGCGAGTTGTTTGTTTTATATCCCCGAACCTTGGCGAGGGGATATAAAACACACAACGCGTTTCATTAATACCATATGAAATGAAAATTCATTTCAGATTCTTTTTATCACATGTTTACACTCAGTTTAAATGTGTTTATTTCATAAACACAGCCTTGACAAAATTCTTATCCACGCTATGACGTCAATTAATTTATGGCATAGCGATATTTCACTGCATAAACAGCAAAACATGTCATAAATATATATATATATAGTTTTAGTAAGAAATTGCAGAGTTATTTCTTATCATCAATGTAGCTTTTCTAAGTAAAGCCAGCAAACATGTGTAAGATTATTTTTTTTTCCCATTATACATCTATCAATTAACGATTCACTTTCTCTTATATTTTCTTTATTTAGGCCCTGCTTCATAAGTGAGTGCCCTATACTGTAGTAATCACTCTGTCTGTCCGTCTGTCAACTAAACTTAAACATTGGCCTCATCTCTTACGCTGTCACAGGTAGAGCTTTCATATTTTGCATGTATGTTCCTTATAACAAGACCTTTCAGTTGGTATCAAGATTTTTGATCATGTGGCTTTGATATCGACCTTTGACCGGCATTTGAAAAACTTTAACATTGACCATAACTGTGGAACCGTAAGAAGTAGGGCTTTCATATTTGGCATGTGTGTTCCTTATGAAAAGACATTTCTTTTGATATTATGGGGCCTTGACATTGACCTTTGACCTGCATTTGAAAAACTTTAACACTGACTGTAACTATTGAATTATTAGAAGTAGGGCTTTAGTATTTAGCATCTGTGTTCCTTGTGACAAGACCTTTCCATTGATACAAAATTATAGTCAAGGTCATGGCGACAGGCATCCATTTGGCCCCTAATGACTGTCAGTTTTCTACTAAATTTAGTAAAAGTATTTGTCCTTGTTATGCACGATTGCAAGTACTGTTATATTTTGCCACTGGAATCTATTTAGATTTGTTGACATTTGAGGTAGATCTATGCATGGAATTAAAAAATAAAATCGTAATTTTTGGTGTATTGTTTAGGGAAGCTTATTCAGAATTGTTCTGTTAAAGCACTTAATTGTATGGACATGTAGTTCCAAGTTAAATTTCTGATTTAGTCTCTTATGTACATGTATGTGTAGTTTTTAATTTACATCTCTTGTTTCAGAAGCAGGATTAAGATGACAGAAGATCAGTGACAGAATATCAATGAGAGGACATTAAAGAATGCAATTCTCAATGTACACAACGTCGCAAGTTTCAAATTCTTACAGGAACACGTATTTGTGAAAATTCAGATAGTTTGATTACAAGGACAGAACATTGATTTCATTCATTTGCTCTGGTTTTGTTTAATCTTGAAGTGGCGAAATGAAACGCTGTAAACATTTTCAAAACACAGGAATTTAAAAAGCTTTGTTTGTCAGTTACTTTGTGAATGTTGTATGTGCAAGTTTGAACATATACTGAATACTATTAAACAATTGTGAATTATTTTTGTATTTCTTTTGTTTGTGTATTTTTTTTTTTTGTCTCTGAAAATGTGATGGCCTATACAGTAGATATATTAGATTTCAAGATACAAAATTAGCTGTCAGTTTTTATTGAATTGCAAGAGGTTGATTTCTACCATTACTTCCGGGGAAACAACATCTCTTGGCATCTTTACTACATAATTAGATATTTCATTTATTACAAAATGTCCTAGTTTCAGCAGGTTTCCGCCAGTTTCTGTAGCGGAAACCTCCTTTGGTCTCCAGCTGGTTACAGAAAAATTTAATTTTCCAGTTTATATGGAGGATATGTTCTCAGTTCAGCTGGTTTCATTTATGTACATTTCCTTAAATGTCCTGGTTTCCGCCAGTTTCCGATGGCGGAAACTTGCTGGAAATGTCCCAGTTACTGCAGGTTTCCGCAAGGTTTCAGTTGCGGAAACATCAAGTTTCCGGAAGGTTTCCGCGCGGAAACCTTGCGGAAACCTGCAGTAACTGGGACATTTCCAGCAAGTTTCCGCCACCTGAAACCTGGCGGAAACTTCAGGTTTCCGCAGGGTTTCCGCCAGGTTTCCGCAAACGGAAACTTGGGTTTTTTTGCAGTGGAAACGGAATAAAGATATGGTTTTGATCAGATTGAGGCGGATTCAGGTTTTTGAAGTGGAGGGGAGCGAAGCCAAACGAGGGGTTAGGGGTTTTTGTCCTGGTAAGGGGACTAGGGATCGAAGCCCCCAAAAGCTTCCGCAATTTGGCAGTTATTGGGCCTAAACATTGCGTATTTTCACTTCAATTGACCGTCCTCAGTCGGTTCCGCAACTGCCGTGTAAACGAAGCTTTTTGTGATGTTTTTCATGTCCTTTCTATACCTCATTCTTGTTTTACATTTGGTGGATTTTGTCATACAGCCGAGACAGATATGATGTTCTAAAAAAATCTGAGTCGGCTATATCGGAAAACCACTATCATTACTTTCAGTGAACAGGTGAATATTTAATTGTTGGTAAAAGGGGTTGGGACCGACCATAAATGTTTTTCAGTCAATAAAGGGTGCGGTTGGTATGAAGATTAGAACCTAGTCAAAATGACCTTTATTGGGCAAACTTTCTCCACCAGAGAAGTTGCAACCCTCCCCTACTACCGGTTTATCAATTTTCATGAAACGGATAGGCGGAGCTTACTGTGTATTGAAGTTTTGTTTTTTGTTGTTGTTTTTATTATTATTATTATCATTTGGGGATTTTTTTACTTACAAGTGAACGAAATCAAGTCATATTAGAGTAAACAATAATAAAAATCTATTTTGGAAGAGAAACCATAACAATCCCGGGATTGATTGATTTTTGTTTAACGTCACACCACGAATATTTCAGGTATATGGTGACGGCATCTGCCTGATACGGGGCATACCAATTTTGACCTATGCAACGTACCCACCCGAAGCAGTGAGGGATCCTTAACGTGCCATGCATACCACGACACGGGGCCTCGGATTTTACTGTCTCGTCCGAAAGACAGGACACCGGCATGACCAGAGCAGGACTCGAACCCCGGCCTCCCGATCAGAAGACGAGCGCGATGCCACTAGGCCAAACCGGCTTCACTCCCGAAAACAGGGCTCAGATTCAAAATTACACATGCACTATATCATATAGGGAATACTTTTAGGACATAATCAAATCTCAAAGGAGTATCGAAAATGAACAAATCGTTTACGATTAGACGGACGGAGGACAAATGGTATCACATAAGCTTTGCTGATCTCTGACCAGTAGAGCTAATAAGATTGAAGCAAAGGAATAAATTTCATTTATTTATTTACAATGAATTATGTAGACGAACGCAAACACATTTAAAATACAACAATTTTACACTGTAAGCCAGATCCTTACACGGAACAAAATCATCGTAACTCCAAGAGATTTGTGACCTAATCATTATCTGTTGTATACCTTGAAAAACTGACACTACACCAATAATGAGGGACTGACACATCACAAGAGGGGGGTGGATATGTTTGGTTGGGGTTTTACCTTTCCCCTCCATTGCGTCACCTCCCCCCACCCCTTGTCTCCATCCTCATCGAATGGCGTGCACTTCGTACCCGCAATTTTCCCTCTAGAGAAGTCGAGTAGACCTACGATTATCGGATAATAATAGTCTGTCGCATCTCTCTCTCTCTCTCTCTCCACATGATTCGATCGAGGGGTCCCAAAAAGGGACTCTTAGCACAATTTCTTTTAAAGAATTTTACAAAATGTATTTACGTTTCTTTCATGTCGTCCACTTCACACATTATTATCAACGATTAATTTTAAGAGATTACCTTACCTAATGACAGTAAATATCGGACCGCTTTCATAATACAAACACGCAAGGCTGATGTGATATTGAAAAATGTAAACATTAAAGACTCGTGCGAAGTATTTTGAGTAAATTGACAACTCTCCCCCGTTCCCATCGCTCTAGTGCAACTTCTATGTTGTTCTTGTTCTAAAATTGTTTCGTCACAGACTTTTTCATCCCTGATGTTATCGAATTCTGTCTTTAATCGAGGACGTCTCATCTCCGATAGCTTTGTCTATGTCACCAGTGTTGTTGTTATTAGTGAAAGTTTCCTAATCTCGCGTTAGTTGGCTAGGGCATTGATACACTGAGCATGCCAGGTGAAGAAAAAATTATCGACTTTGTGCGGGTAGGTCGTAATTGTTTAATTACATTTTAATGATTTCTTCCAATACTAACCGAACTTATATAATAGAGTAATTTCGTATAAAGGCTTAACTTCAGGAGAGAGTCCAGGGTTAAAAGTTTCAGTTTTCGTTTTTAATACGGAAAATGACAGCTAGTGCAACTTTAAGTAAGTAGTAGCTAGATTTGTGATAGCAGAAGGGTGCAATTTCCAACTTTAAAACAAACCCCACTTACGCATTGATTGTATTTTATTACCGGTCTATAATAATTGTAAATTTTACTATTGTTTAATAAAATACATATCCAATGCAAATCCCCTACCACTTTCCGAAAACTAGAGACATCTGCCTCTTGCTCCCTTGTTTTATGTCTTTAGAACAATACTTAATATCATTTTGTGATACATGTATACAAATATGTAATCGTTCTCATAATCATGTAGTACAGAGATATCTTAGTCACAAACAAATGACATGTCGAAAAATTTCAGTCTTCCAAAATAGTCAGGTTCATAAACAATGTACACGTATATTCATTATAATACATACCAAGAGTAAATGTTTTAAACAAAATCAACAAGGAATGAAATCGGTTCTTGATGCCTTTTTTTTCCTGAGTGATAAGTACAATTCTGAAACGTCCAGATCTCTTTCCTGTGGTGGATTCTGTCATGTGATTGAGTCAGATATCTTTCCTGTAGTGGATTTTGTCATGTAATTGAGTCAGATCTCTTTCCTGTGGTGGATTTGTCATGTTGTTGAGTCAGATCTCTTTCCTGTGATGGACTCTGTCATGTGATTGAGTCAGATCTCTTTCCTGTGATGGACTCTGTCATGTGATTGAGTCAGATCTCTTTCCTGTGATGGACTCTGTCATGTGATTGAGTCAGATCTCTTTCCTGTGGTGGATTTTGTCATGTTGTTGAGTCAGATCTCTTTCATGTTGTACATTCTATGATGAGATTGAGTTGGATCTCTTCCTGTGCATCAATGTGGATTGATATTAACCTCTAGTAATTTCTCGATCATGACCACTCCAGTTGTCTTTCAAAGACATGAAATAGTGGATATGATTCTACAGTATTCATGTCAATAATGTGGTATTGAGGAATCTAACACAACTGTAAATTGATGATTAAATTTGTTATGCTGACATCACATCATCAAATATAATCTGGAGATTGGTATTTTCTGCTGTCATTTTTGTAATGTAATGTTACACTAAGCTGGATACAACAGAATTTAAACATTTAATGTTTCATATATAAATTCAAAAATGAACACATGCATACCTCTTCACATGTTTTAGAAGTTCTATGAAAATCGATGATAAAAAAGAAAATCAAAGGCTTGAAAAGCCAAAAAGGCGTCGAGCTAAATTTCATTTAAAGCTGTCAAAAGTATAGGAAATTGACCAGTTGTGTTCATCTTCTTTTTTTTTTTTTTTTTTTTTGTTGAATTCTGATAATTTTTGGAATAGAGTAAAAATAAAAGCTTAAGGACCAACAGCCATATATCATATAATATCAAAATGTGAATGAAAGTTGTCAGTGGGCAAAATAGCTCTCCGGTGGGGCTTTGTCATTAAGTAAGATGTATGGTAAACAGTTTCTTGATGGGGTCCGTTGTCATGCGGAAGTCAAGGGTTACAAGTGGTATTGATTATGATATCATAACATTTTATTGTTCTTTACGTCATTCTTGCAGAAATATGTCAAATGTCTTATCACAAAGAATGTACATGTGAAAACAATCGAACACCACTGCCATTTTTTACAAAGATAGAAATGGACGAGTTGTTACCATTTCTTGTAGAATATGGAAGCCTTATGCTTTATTTGTTTTAAGATATGGTCTAGGTTACAGTTTTCGTCTACCCAACTAACACTGACACTAGGGCCAACATCTTCTAATCTTTATCAGTTGATTTGGAATAAAATCTTCACATGTGAGTTAATTTATTTTTCATGCATTCAATCTAAAATTCTGTCTTAATCCATGCTATCGTCTTTTACATCCGCATTACATTCTGTAGGCGATTTGAAAACTTTCTCGGCTGCCATTTTATACTGTCGTGGGAACTTTTCCAACTATGGGGAAGACCATGTGATATATACACATGCTAGTTCCCTAATAAGGCAAAAAATGAGGCGTGGCTTTAGAAATTTTAGCGGGAAAATTCACAACTGCGCGAATAAACATGATTTCAAAAACAAGTAATTCCTATTTACATAAAGCTATTTTGCGTTGTGACCAACATCTTGAACATTCAATGCTATTCCGATTGCATCCTAAGCTTTTTAAAAAGCTATGCTTGTTTAAGATAGACTGGAGTTACTTGCTATTACTGCGCGAAGAGACAAGTGATCACCGCCATTTTGTAGAGGCTATTCCCTTTCCAGCAAGAGTTATTTATAGCACAGGCGGTAAGGGCAGATAAGAAGCTGTACACACTGCGTGTAGATATTTTAAGATTCGTCTTCCGTAGCATAGACAGCATAGGTATACAGTACCTGATGTACTTTACGAGGGGCTTGAGGCTGTAATTAATTTTGTCGATATTTGTTGATTCCAAATGAATGAAACAAAACGAAATCCAGTGAGATAAAAATAACCGATAACGCGTCACTTGAACCTAGGTCAGCCTCGTTATGAATTAATGGTCACCTGTCTAGATATTTTAAGATCTTTGTGACACGCATTGCCAGTCTATATTTAGGATTCTATGAAATATTTTATTTGTTATTTTTTAAACTGAAATGTATATCTAAATACACGTATATTATTATTACATTATTTATATTATTATATATATTTCGAAAATCGCGCGATGACGGTTTCCATAATGGCACTTTTATGTCAAATTAGGCCTTGATCGCGTGTGTGATAAGCGGTTTACTACGATTTCTCCAAATAAGGTAATATGTTACGTGGTCTTCCCCATATTTGGAAAAATTCCCATGAAGTGCGATTGTAATTCATAATCGGTTTGCGTCATTATGGCGAATGAATATTTCAACACACACAATAAGCGACAGAATAATAGGTGTTTTAGGGCACTATATTGATAATTTAAGTTAAGCATACCTTTGCTTAAACCTAATTCTGTGCAATGAAATTTCAATAACAAGGATAACAAAGCCGGTTTTGCAAGAACTTTTACTACTTTAAGTACTTTAAGGAAGGTACTACTTTGTTACGTGAATTAAAAAGGCGGTGCAGAGGTTAAAATTTTCACGATCGCTAGAAGACTGTCGAGCAAATGTAAAGATGATGGATAAATCCAAACCATAAGTCTAAAAATCATGAAACCAGAGGATATACAAAATCAGTGAAAATGAAACACAAGTGGAAAATAACAAAATATGTCTACTTGAAGAGCATATGTGAACCCCTGTGATAAAGTGAGATCAGGTTCCCGGGGAGAGTGAGCATTTCCTGCTTGCTAGCAACACCCGTCACATATACCCAGTAGAAAGTGTGAAATCGTGTAAATTCCATATGTATTTATATATGGAGAAGTCAAAGTAAGTAACCTTCTAGTATAGAAGGTGTCAAATCTGTGTAAAATGATCGGAATCGGTCTCAGTCCAGAATATCATTTAAAAGTTTGGATAACGAGATATCATATGGAGTAATAAGAGTCTCGTACCGACCGTAAAACTTCCTCAGTGACGTTGCTAGTCTAGCACATATATAACCCTGGTTGAGCAGCTTAATTGAAAGTCGCCTAGCCCTCAGAACAAAGTCATTGTAATGTGAACATGCTCTGGAATAACGTATTAACTGAGATATGAATACGCCGTATGCGGGCGATGATGGAATGTTGCTACTTATGAAAGGAAAGTTTGTGATAGCGAAATTGAAATCGTCACGTTTGTCATAGAGTGAGGTGTTCAATTGACCATTAATGTCGAAAGACAACATAATATCTAAATACGAAGTAGAATTACTACTTTCTGTGGTTTCTTTGACCTCCAGTTCACTTGGATAGATGATGCTAAGGTAATCCGCGAATGAAGGATTATTAATTGAAAGCAAGTCATCTATATCTGTAAGTGAAATTGAAGCCAAGAGCCAATTGTTTGTTCCTTGCGAATGCAAAGACTGAATGAATTCAGCTTCGTATGAGTATAGGGATATGTCAGCCGGAAGCGGAGCACAATTAGTGCCCATTGGAATGCCGACAATTTGTTGAAAAAACCTTTCCTCCAAACACCACAAAAATGTTATCGATAAGAAAGTTCAACATCTGAATGACAGCTGTTTCAGTGTATTTATTTTTGAAATCAGAGTTTTCCCTAACAAAGTAAGTTTTATCATGGCCTATAACTATATATTTGAAATTGCGGCTTCCGTTTTTACTAGTATATGCATTTTGAATAATTTCCGCGTTGTGTAAAGAGTCGAAAAGTCAAAAGACTTGATGGAGTGAATTTTAGTAAAACTTTTTGATTTTGGATGTTCTTACGACTCTTTTGAATTTTTAAGGATCCACATTTGATTAATTCCACTTCTGGAATATACTGTTTCACAATATCTATGAAGGCCAGATTTAATTTCTGATAATATTTTTGTGAGTAGCATCGATACAGATTTTGTGGAACACTTTGAGGAACCAGCGATAAAGTGTTGTTTGTAAGGATTTTTGTGCATTTTTGGAATGCAGTACAAATAAGGAAGTTCTAAATTTAATTTATTTGTGTCAATACCAAACGTATTGAGGACAGATTTTTGATTCTCAAGTACTTCCGAAACCGAAAAGTTCGTGAGAGTATAAGTAGAATTTCCTGGAGCTGAATTTAATCCTAATTCTTTCACTAGGCTGTCAAAGTAATATTTCTTACAAGTAAATGTATAATTATCAGACGCTTTATCTGCTGGTGTAATGATATAATGGTCTTGGAGGAAGGTAAGGTCTCTGACAACATCAGGATCTTTAAAAATAGATTCGAATCTGGTGTTGACAGAGCCTGTAATTTTTTATCTAAGCAGTACTGCAATAGATTTTATCCATTCCGAAAGAGTGTCGACCTGTACTTCCCCTCTTTTTGCCCATCGTGTGGCATATTCCTCGCAGCAGTTCATAATATTCTCAAAATTTTGGCTCCATGTGAATGATCTAGGTTCTCTGTATTTTGGACCTTTAAGTAAAAGTTCTCTTAATTTGATGTTTTTAACAATATCAAGATCACCAGTAATGACATGGCCATAAGGAAAATATACAAAATTAGACGAGGAACATGCACACGGTAGAGGATGGCATGCAGAGTTGCTAAGATCACGTCACGTGATCGATAGCGAAAGCAATGGAAGTATAATTTTGCGCTCTCCCGTTTTTGATCAAAAAGTGGGTATTTTTCGTGACTTAGTGGATTCAAACTTGCATATTTGGGATTTAATACGTCTTAAGATACCGTGGATTTATTAATTCTGAAAATATTTGTGCAAAATGCCGAATTTCAAAGGAAAAGAAAATCTAAAGCAGAAGGTTAGTGATCATAATTCGCCTAAGGCTACAAGTTTAAATCCTACAACCAGTACGACTAGTAGAGAAGTGAACACGTCTCAAGCCTTACAGAGTATCCAAGAAGTGTTACAAAATATTAACACGAGATTAGACAGATACGAAAATGTACTCAAATGTGTAGACGAATTGAAAGCGGATATATGGAATGAGGACGGAATTGACCATCGGCTAAAGTACACTTCTGAGCAGGCGGAATATAGTGCGTCTGAAATACAAGAAATCCGTTCGGAAAATGTTCAGCTCCGCAGACAATTGGATTTGTTGAAAGCTGTGGTCATCCGTATGGACAATAAAATTACTGACATGGACAAAGAAATAGTGGACTTAAGAGGGCGATCGATGCGTGACAACATCATAATCCATAATTTTCAATTCACTCCAAATGAAGATCTTAAGAAAATTGTACCCGAGGCTATTAAAAAACATTTTGGTGTTGAGGTGGATTTTATTAGAGTTCATCGAAATGGAAATAGGGCAATAAATTCAAGCAGACCTGTCACGATTACTGGGAAATTAACAGACGGTAGTAAAAAGGATGAAATTCTTAGTGCACAAAGAATGAAGAAACAATCGAGAGTACAGATCCCCTTCTTTATTACGCCACAAGAGCCCATAAGTGTCGTGGAACAACGCAAACGTTTGTATGATATCTCAGACGGGTATCGCAGTCAACATATCAATACCAGAGTGGTTAAAAACAAAGTAATCCTTCCAAATGGAAATCACCACGAGGACCAGGTTCCGCTTTTGACAAATGCAGAAGTATTACAGCTAGCCGAATCCGACATAGATGACCATGATGCGATAGATACGGTATCCGCGGGTCCGATTGAAAAAGACAAAAGCGTTTTCTTTGCCACTGGTGGCTGCGTATCTTCTGTGAAGGAGGTGAAGGAAGTGTACAGTAAAGTGTGTTCCCATCCGGACTCCGCTAGTTCGCATAATAGGATTCTTGTGTATAGATTTACGGATTCCAACCGGAAAATGTGTGAATGCTACCATGATGATGGAGAGTTCGGTGCAGGACGTAGACTCTTGAAATATATGCGCGAAAATAATATAATGAACACTGCGATTGTTGTGACTAGGTGGTATGGAGGAAAGCACATCGGGTACGACCGCTTCAGGATCATGGAAAACTTGGTTTGTGACGTAGCAAATTTATTATATAATTAGTATCCCGGGGCCGTTCCAAAAAGAACGAAGAACACTATAAACTCCTCGCAATTAGATAGAATTCTTAACTATGAAATACTTTACAAATTATTCCTTTTAAATACTTTACAAGTTATTCATTTATACTGACAAATACTAAATGTAAACACTAAAAATCCTGTTTATATATAATATTATTTCAAGTTAATAAGAAATGCGGAACTTAGTGTTTCACCGTTTCAATTTTTTGTACTAGTGTCCACCTTTCATTTCCAGTATTGACTGGTACTGTACGATTTTTCGTTACACTATGATTAGTATTTTACTGTTTTATTATCTAAACTTCGTACCCATACCTTATTGAAATGGAGATGGTGTAAATGTATATGTATTTTATGTTTAGAACAAGTCCATGTACTGTTCACAATAGATTTAAGCCAATTAAACTATTCAAAGGGCTTAATGTATGTAATGATACCAGGCGTGATCCGCGTGATAACGTGTTCTTTTAGACTACGTATGAAACTCAAATATCATGTACCAAAATGGACGTACATTGTAAGCTGTACAAGTACACACATGTACGCGTGATTATGTGTGTGGAGCACTAATGACTAATGTCATGCATAAATATGCATGTTTAGGTATGCACTTTAAAAAATTTATGTGAACTCAGTCTGCACAGATTAATTTGGGTGCAAGTCAGTAAGTGTAAGGGTTTATCGAAAATACACTGGGGTATAAAATTTGTATGGCTGTCCACATGTATGTACATGTATGTATGTAGGTGTGTATGTATGTATGTGTGTATGTATATATGTATGTATGTGTATCTATGTATAGGTGTATAGATATGTATGTATGTATATAGGTGTATGTATGTGTGTATATGTATATATATTTATAGGATGTGTGTGTGTGTGTATATGTATATCAGTACACACTCTAGGTATGGGTGGGCAGTGTAAATGCATGTATACATGCATGCATGTATGTGTTATATCTGTGTATGTAAATGCATTCATTGGTGAACATGAGTAAAAATTCTGTGTATTGGTGTACAGTGTTAGTGTAAGTCTATATGTGTATGTGTGTGTATGCGTGCAGTCATTAGTATATATGAGTATATGTTTTGTGGATTGGTAGACAGTGTTAAAGATTAGATTCTACACATTCTTATAATGATATGATACTAAAGGCGGATCTGCAAAACTGATAATCAATTGTGCATTTCAAAGCATAACCCACAATTTTGAAGATCAAAACGGGAACATTATTGTTACACCCCATCTATCGACATTGTGATGAAATTTACTCCTACTTATCTCATGCAATCCTTTGTCTTTTCTTTTCTTATACTATTCAACTATATGGGTATTGTGTTAAACAAGTTTATTTGTCATTTCTATATCTCAGTGCCAGATAATTACGTTTGTGTCATAATTTTCACCAACTACATATTGTTTGTGGATCATGATGTTGTATTGTTACATATTGTAGTCATTTTATGCAAAAATAATGGTTGAGATAATAAGTGCAAATTGCCAAGGGCTAGGTGACTATAATAAAAGAAAAGATGTCTTTAAGTATCTCAAAAGTAAAAATGCTAACGTGTACTGCCTACAGGATACACATTTTACAAAGGAAAAAGAAAATCAAATACAAAATGAATGGGGTTTTAATGTATGCTTCAATTCATTTTCTTCAAACTCGCGTGGAGTATGTATACTCTTTAACAATAATTTTGAATATCAAATTAATAAGACATATAAAGATAATGAGGGAAATGTGATTGTTACACAGATTATAATAGATAATAAAAAGGTTACTCTAGCTAATATTTATGGACCAAATTTTGATAAACCAGAGTGCTATACGAAATTAGAAGAAATAATGGATAACTTCGACAGTGAATTCCAAATAATATGTGGTGATTTCAATCTAGTTTTAAATCCAGATATTGACTATAATAATTACTTACATACGAATAATCCCAATGCCAGAAATGCAGTTTTAAAATTAATAAATGAACAGAATTTTATTGACCCATTTAGAGAAATAAATGGAAATGTTAAAAGATATACTTGGAGAAAAAAAACACCCTTAAAACAAGCTAGATTAGACTTTTTTCTTATCTCAGAAAACCTTTTATCTAATATAGTAAAATCTGATATTGATATAAGTTACAGATCAGATCACTCAATGATTAAATTGTATCTAAAATTTAATGAATTTAAAAATGGTAAGGGCCTTTGGAAATTCAATAATACGCTGTTATATGACCAATTATATGTTAATAAAGTGAAAAAGAAGATTTTAGAAGTGAAGCAGCAGTATATGCTACCAGTGTATAACCATGATAATATAGAAAATATTGATTCATTACAATTTACTATTAATGATCAATTGTTTTTGGAAACTTTATTACTTGAATTGAGGGGTATTTCTATTTCTTATGCATGTTACAAGAAAAAGCAAAGATTTCACTTAGAAAATAATTTGATAAATGATATAAAACAATTAGAAAAAAATTTAAATACTGAAAATAAAGAAGAACTTGATAGTAAAAGAAAGGATTTGGAGGAGATACGAAATGAAAAATTGAAAGGAAGTATAATAAGATCTAGAGCCCAATGGATAACAGATGGTGAAAAACCATCAAAGTATTTTTCTCATCTAGAGTCAAGAAATTTTGTAAATAAAATCATTCCAAAATTAGAAAAAGAAAATGGCACTCTAATTACCAATCAATATGAAATTCTTGCAGAGGCAACAAGTTTTTTTGAAAACCTATATTCTGCAAAGGAAAATACATATAATTATAATTTAGAAACTGAGTTAAGAGAATTTAATGTTCCGAGACTTTCGCATATTGAAGCAGATAAATTAGAGGGTAAGCTTAGTGCCAATGAAATTCTTAACATATTAAAGAAAATGAAAAATAATAAAAGTCCAGGATCTGATGGTTTTACTGCAGAGTTTTTTAAATTTTTCTGGTTGCAACTGGGATCTTTAGTTGTTAACTCCCTTAATTATGGTTTTGAAACAGGGGAATTATCTATTACACAACGGGAAGGTATAATTACATGTATTCCTAAAGAAAATAAGCCTAGACATTATATGAAAAACTGGAGACCAATCACTCTTCTTAACATAGTATATAAATTGGGTTCAGGGGCAATAGCTAACAGAATCAAAACAGTGTTAGATAAATTAATAAGTAAAGAACAAACAGGTTTTATAGCCGGGAGGTATATAGGGGAAAATACACGCTTAATATATGACATAATGGATTATACAGAAAATCAGGATATACCAGGTCTTCTTTTATTTATTGACTTTGAAAAAGCCTTTGATTCTATATCATGGGAATTTTTGTACAAATGTTTGGATTTTTTTGGATTTGGAGATTATATTAAAAAATGGGTCAAGGTTTTCTATAATAATATAAAGTCTAGAGTGAACCAGGGAGGTAATTTATCACAATATTTTAATCCTGGCCGCGGCTGTAGACAAGGCGATCCGATATCACCGTATTTATTTATATTATGTGCAGAGATTCTTGCTATAAAAATAAGAAACAACCCTAAAATAAAAGGTATAACTGTTGATAGACTAGAATATAAAATATCTCAGTATGCAGATGATACGTCACTTATCCTTAATGGCAATGAAGAATCTTTATCAGAATCTCTTTTAACATTAAAATGGTTTGAAAATATTTCTGGTCTTAAAGTAAACTTTGAAAAAACTCAACTCATTTGGATAGGCAATAAAAAATTCAGTGATGATAATATGTGTAGGGACTGGAATCTTTTATGGGGAAAAACTAGGTTTAAGTTATTAGGGATAGAGTTTGATGTTAATTTGAATAATATTTGTGAATTAAATTATAGAGTAAGAATACAGAAATTAAACTCCATTATTAATCAATGGCGAAAAAGAAAGCTTACTCCAATTGGATACATAACACTGATAAAAACGCTTATGATTTCTCAGTTTAATCATTTGTTTTTGTCTTTGCCAAATCCATCAAGTAATATCCAAAATGAAATTAATAGTATACTTTATCAATTTTTGTGGCAGAAAAAACCTGATAAAATAGCAAGAAATATAATAACTAAATTAATTAGCGAGGGTGGTTTAAATATGATAGACCTTAATGATTATATAATTGCACTCAAAACAACTTGGATAAGAAGGATTCTTAATCAAGAAGGCATTTGGCAAAATCTTTTGTTTCATAAAATAAAATTTAACCTATTACTCGATTGTGGAACTGAATATATTAAGTATTGTATAAATAAGACTACTAATCAATTTTGGAAAGATGTTTTACAAGCATGGAAAACACTTGTAGATAAGCAAAAAATATATGATAACTTTTATTATAAGAATGAAAATCAGCTGGAGAAATTGATTCAAAGTGAAATATGGTTTAATGAAAATATAAAAATAGGGGGTAAAAGTGTATTGTATGGATTATGGTATGAAAAAAATATAAAATATGTGAATGATTTATTAAAAGAGAATGGTCAATTTTACACATATGATGAATTTCAACAAATTTTCAATATACCAGAGAGTAATTTCTTAGAATTTAATGGACTAATTGTGGCTATAAAGAAAATTTTCCAAAATAATGACCAAAAACCTGAGTCTAAATTTTGTGGACCATGGATTATTGATAAAATTAAATATATTATTAAAAATAGTTCAGGATCAAAGGATATGTATGAAATTATAAAACACAATTATGTTATACCAAAATCACAAAAAAAGTGGGAAAATATCTTCAATGATATTGACCAATCAGATTGGATATGTATTTATCAGAAACCGTTTAATTTAACTAAAGACACAAAACTTCTTTGGTTTCAATATAGAATAAATCATTTCTTTTTAACAACAAATTTGTCTGCTTACAAAATAGGAATTTATGAAAGTCCTTTATGTACTTTTTGTAATAAAGAAGAAGAAACAATTACTCATCTTTTATGGGAATGTGAACACATACAATACTTTTTGAAAAGTATTGAGAATTGGTTATTTCAATTTTCAATAGATTTGAATTTAGTCAAGAAAAATGTTATTCTTGGAATAGGTAAATTATCAAAAATAAATGATTTAATGTTATTATATATAAAATATCATATTTATACAATGAAATGTGATAAGACTTTGCCTACTTTAATCTCTGTAAAATTATTGCTTAAGAAAATATATTTTATTCATCACTATATTGCTGTCAAACAACAACATCTTGAGGTATTTTATAGCAATTTTGAAAAATGGAAACTGGCATTAGAGATATAGATACATGTATACAATGATATACAATTAGTTTTATCTGTTTTAGCTAATTCTCTCTCTCTCTCTTTCTCTCTTTCTCTCTCTCTCTCTCTTAATCTGCAGTACTATATTAGCAGATAAAAAACCAAATTCAAGGTCGTGACGTGCTTTATAGATATTGTAATACAACATGTATCACATTTATTATATTATTAGGATATGTATGATGTATGTCATATGAATATTTACTGTATATTGATAATGTATAATATATGTTTACAATGTATATGTTAATTGATGAATTTGGAATAAAAAAAAAAAAAAAAAAAAAAAAAAAAAAAGATACTGTAGAAACCCTTTGTAATTATAAATTTGGATGCAGCTGATGGTGTGTAGCTATAGGAAATACATGGCGGATCTTTGTTTTTGAAATATGGAGGTATTTTCTCTAAAACAGACTTGTGATTTAAAATTTGGCCAAAACTTAAAGAATCAATGCCTTTATTTTCAAATTTAATTTTTGATGAAAGGGCGATTAGATTTTTCCATAGATATATCTGACTTGACGGGACGAAAAAGTCTAGCGGTCGATATGTCCATAATAATGCCATCTAGTCTATACTCCGCAGAGCTTTTATCAGTATATATACATTGTCTGGACAGTACGTACAACTCGTGTAATTTTCTGAATGAAATAGAATTCTGTACGAATGTGATGAGGCCCAAAGGTTTATTCATAAATGGCAAAAGAGCATCAAAGGAAATATTATGTATTGTAGGTTTGTTGTATCTGCGTGTACCATGACTTAGATGCCTCCTCTGGCTTTTGTTGAATAAACCGAGTACGTTAACTGATGCTCGACGTCTTAAAAAGCTACGAGATCGAGTTTTAGCAACTATGCTAGTGTGGTCATATCAGAGAAACACAGCAACATTCCCATGAGCCACAATGTACATACTGCATATAATCTTTGAAATATTTATCTAATATGAAAATAGGTTTATTCGTGATATCAAGCAGGACAATCATCTGTTAACCTGTTGGTATCGGTAAAAAATAAAGGATAATGTACAATAAAAATAGATGTACTGTGCATGGACTTAATCTGATAATCCTTTTTTCTCTCTGTTTCAAATATGTAAAGGACTGGTAAATATACAGAATGCGGGTAGAACTTCAGGTTTGGCTATCCATGGTTTGACGCAAAGACCATTATGATTCACATATATATATAGCAATTACAAATAATCTCCCTGTATCATTATATGGTGCTCTTTATCTCTGACAAGTTTGGTGAAAAACGTTATATTGTGTAGGAGGAAATGCCATGACAAGGTTTGTCAAGCAGACGAACGGTGAGGAAACCTTTAGTACTGTCGTTTACTCATGTATATTTACATGTATATTGAAATGCACATGAGTACACGACTAGCGACACGCGACAGCGACTAGCGACAGTACCTTATATATATATATATATATATATATATATATATATTACAACGTTTGCTATTCAAGAATATTGCATCAACCACAGGTCCATTCATGTCACATTAAAATAAAGGTCAAATATATAAACACAAAAAGTGACGAAACTAAACTAAAACAATAAATAAACTATCTGCTAGTTGAAGCTCTTTATTCAACGTTTCGGTCAATGGCCTAACAAATATTTCAAGTCGTTCCCTACGGAATATTTTGACAGTTTGAATAAATAAACTGTCAAATTTTCGAGGCGATCTGCCCTTTTTCAGAACACAATAATTACAAACACATAGAAAGGCAAACACAAACAGAGCTGTAAAGAAAGCACAATACTAAATAAAAACAAAAACTGATATGGGATCTATATTTAAAGTGTTGTTGCGGGCAATAGATAAGAAAATCACTTAGAATAAGCATGTAGTTTAAACAAAGTTGATACATATATTTGAGCTGGTACAACTGTACATGTAAAGCATGCTAAATTACACGACAAATAATTGGGGGGGGGGGGGGGGGGGGTTAATAATTTTCGAATGACTAGAATCGTACAGAAAGCGATATTCTTAGATTGTAATTTGCAGT
Organism: Pteria penguin; assembly: GCA_035048485.1. Taxonomy (NCBI): domain Eukaryota; kingdom Metazoa; phylum Mollusca; class Bivalvia; order Pterioida; family Pteriidae; genus Pteria; species Pteria penguin. The sequence goes on from CM068581.1 coordinate 23,583,206, forward strand.
ATTGTGATAGGTATGTCTATTATATCTACTACTTTACATGCCAACTAAAACTTTTAAGATAGAACCACATTTCCAAATTAAACAAAGTGATAAATTAAAGGTACCCACACTACGTAGTTATACCAGGATGCGTCGAATCATCCTCTGCAAGGGTCATGCAATTGTTGAATGTTTTATTACTTTTTGATGTATATACAGTGAAATTGATATTAAAGACCACTTAAACACACATCAAAATCTAAAGCAATGTTAAAACGTGGGTGAAAAAAATACATCTATTGTTTGTACCATAACCCAATACCTTTGTATCGTAGTTAATGTATTAAGACAGAGAACTAACTGAATATCATAAGCAATATTATTTACCTGTTTTCATATCTCTTTTGATTTTGTACACACTTATGTTTTATATAATTTAAGAATGACTACGAAATAAAGCTTAAACATAGCTATCCCTTACGCCTTTTCATACATAACCAATCGCCATTGATCCCTGATTAAGCTACTGTTTTGCAGTTTTGATTTTAGTCAACTCAATTCAGTGAATGAACTAAATTTAGACCGAAGTCAAAAACTATCCCACATTGGGTCGAGCTATCCCAATTTCATTACTCGACATGAATTGGGATAGTCCATGTGATATCAGATTGATAGTTTGTTTCACACACTGTCAATTTGTCCAATTTAGGTATATAATTTTCAAATAATGAGAAATTCATTAATAGCGTAAAATTTGGACACTGTTTTGGATATGGTTTCTTATATCTTGGGCACACACCTACATATGCCCCCCCCCCCCCCCCCCCTCTCTCTCTCTCTCTTATTTTTTTTTTTTATCTTTTTGGTTTCTCTTATGCAAATAAATACATTGTCACATGGAGACGCTATTTGACTTTGTAAGTAGTTACTGTTGGAAATAATCATTTTCTATGAATCGTAAAGTCGCCATTTCCTCGGCAGTTGTCACTGAAAAAAAGACATGTACTATTATATCGCATGTTTGTTTAATGTTTAACATTTGTTGATACTAAATGAACGTTTAACGAAACCTAACTGCCATGTGATTACTGTATGATTTATCATTTTTAACTTACATGATGCTAGCACCTGCTTTGCTCAGAGACATTTTGATACGCTCGGCGTAGACTGACGTATTATGTAAATTTCTGTGTTTGTCTTTCCACTGATCTTGTAAATGTGAAATGGACTAAACTGTTTGGTTTTAAGGTCATGGTCAAACGTAAAGGTAACAAATTATACACAGGAAATTTTGAAAACCAGATACAGATCTAACTGCTAAGGCCAGGGCTGTCAAATTCGATACATATACTTCTTATGACAAAAACGAGAACCTATCTTTTTCAAGGGTAGATGTCAAAGGTCAAGGTCACAAACTAAATATTGTTGATAAAACTTCTAAACATGATTCTGAACAAACCATATCGACAACCTTATAAGCAACGAACAGATGGAACCACTTAGGGTAGGATTGTTACACTTGGTGCACATATTCATGGCACAAGAACAACGCCTATTGTAGTTCAAGGTCAAAGGTCATGGTTGTTGATAAACTGCGCATTATAAAAAAGAAATACAGCCGGAACCATCAGAATTAAGTCCATCAAGCGTGGTACACATATTCATTAATTCAAAGGACAGGTCCACCGATTTTTAAGGTCCGAAATCAAAGGTCAAGATCACATGTTACATAAAAACAATTGTTGATGAATTGCACATTGCAAACAAAAGGTCCAGGTGGGCCTTATGACGTTCACCGGAGCACACTTTCGTCGTCAAACGTCCTATCCCAATGTAAAATTTTCAGCTATAATATTCTAACAGAGTAAGGCATTGTCGGAGGGAAATCTTGTATACTCAATGTTTTCTCAATTTAAGGTCTAGTCCAAGTAACGTTCAAAAGTTAACCAGATGAAAGCTCTGGTCACAACAAATCTACATGTGAAATCCCTATCTCTACTATTTCAAAAGAAAAGCCCATGTAAAGGATTTTGAAAAGAAGGTAAAATTCCAAGTTCAAGGTCACAAGGTCAAAAGTCTTGGTGTCAAATGAAAGATTTAATGTGAAGGACCTATGCGTAAAGTATCAATGCTCTACTCCTATTGGTTCGAAAGATATACCTAAGGTTAACGTTTATGAAACGTAGGACAAAGTTCGAGGTCAAGGGTCAAAACATCAAATAAAAGCCCTTGACATGAGGTACCTATATGTGAAGTATCAAAGCCCCTCCCTTACTGGTTCAAAAGGTATAGGTCAAGTTAGTGTTTTTAGAAAGTAGGTCAAGGGCAAAGGTCAAGGTCACAAGATCAAGTCATGAAATCGAATGAAAGCTCTTCAACTAGCGGTTCAAAAGATATAGCCCAGCTTAAAGTTTCTGTGCACAATTATGCAGACGCATGGGGCATGTCAATAGCTCTAAATAGCTAAATAGATTTAAAATTCAAAACAAAAGGCCCAAGTGGGCCTATATTGCTCACCTGAGTACCTAGATGATCAGTCATGCAGGCAGGAAGAAGACTCATTTATTTTTGCATTACTGTGACTAAGTCAACACAAATGTTGAAAATATGTCAAAGAAAAAAGAGGAGTTACTGGCTCAGTTATGTGGCAGAAGTCACCATAGAGCTATACAATACATGAATATAAATAATATACTTGAACATATATCACATTACCAAAATATTTGATTGTAGTGCAATTACGATACCGACTTAGGACGGTCATTTAATTTGACAAAAGCCAAACAAATGGTGTGGTTAACCGGTTTACGGGCCCACCTTCCCACTCACCGTAACAGCAGAACAATCAAAGGACGTACATTTAAAAATAAAAAAAAAATTTTAAAAATAACCCTCCATGTAAAGAACAAGGGTCAACAGGTATCGCATATTGAGAGGTCATAAAAATATAAACACGTAAGGTATTGTAAAATACATAATGGTATGAAAATATATGCGACATCAACATGATAAACCGTGCTCTGCCAGTCTGAAAGCGAGCTAAGACCCTAGATCTGTAGGAGTCCCGACTGACAGTCAGAGGGGACGAGGTTCAGGACCATGTCTCCTCTGAAAGATGTTTGGACAAGGCCCGTCATATAGTCCCCACCGCCCTGTTAGTCAGCGTGCAACGTTCAAGTAAAAGTCTGCATAAGGCTGTAGAGGGGCCAAATACAAGACCTATAGTCTTTTTGATGATCTCAATATCATATTGTCTATTTATAAGACGTTTGATTATTTTATTACATGATAAAATAACGTTATCGGAGCCTTTTTACTTTCCTTAGTTTATATACGAGATCACCGTGAAAATAAGGATGGGAAATTCCATTGGATACATACTGTTGAAAATAAATATTTCCAAATTTAGATAGAAGTTCTGAATAAGATCTGAAGAATTTGCCGAATGTTTTTCTTAGCTTGTGATATCTGTAACCCTGAGTTAATAGTTTAGTAGTGATTTGTAAATTTCGTTTATGAAAGTCCAAAACATCGGTGCAGCCTCTGACAAATCGAACTAATTGAGATATATAGATACCATATGATGGGAGTCGAGGGACATCGCCATCCAAGTAAGGGAAATTTACAATAGGAAATCCAAAATCCTCACGTTTATCATAAATATTAGTATATATTAGGTGGTTGATAATTTTGATGTTTAAATCTAAGCAAGGTGTAGATTTATCTCAAGTATTAGCTTTATTCAATGTGAGCTCTGGTGGATAAATTTCTGATATAAATTGTTCGAATTCAGGGTTGTCGATAACCAAAATATCATCCAGATATCTACAAGTATTATTGAATTTGTCAATGAGGTCAAAACGTTTTGATTTTTTAAGAGAAACCATAAAATCTCTCTCATAACAATAAAGAAATAAATCTGCTATCAGAGGCGCGCAGTTAGTACCCATAGGAATCCCAACTATTTGTTGATATATCTTGCCATCAAATTGCACAAAAATATTATTCATGAGAAAATCTAGTGCTTTACATAATTCCTTACAAGTCCAGTATTTATATGAAGTATATTGTTTGTTGGAAAAGAATCCGGAGTTATTGGAAGTACATATGTACGTTTTAGATTCTCTGTGAAAACACCATTGTATAAGAGACAGCAACTTGCTTTTAATCAAATCATGAGGCAGAGATGTATAAAGTGTAGAAAAATCAAATGTATAAATTTGAGTCGCTTTGAAATTTAGCGAAAGAAGTTTGTCTATAACTTCATGAGAATTTTTAATCGACCAAAAGTAATTGATGTTACTATTATGAAATGCGACATCACAATATTTGATAATATGATCTTTTATAGCAGTTAGAGCAGACGTAATATGCTTCGATAGTACCGTAGTAGAGCAGTGGCTAGAATTAGATATGAAACGTGATTTATATGGACTTTTATGTGGTTTTGGGAGCCAATATATGGTTGGTAGATCAGATTTATCAGTTTTAATTTTGAAGTCGGACATGGTCATGAGGTGATCGTGCAAGGTGCTGTCTTTTGAGGTAGGGCTTTCCACATATATATGAGTGGAGTTTAATTCGTTTTTAAGTACTTCAATATAATATAGTTTTCAAACAACTATTATGTTATTACCTGCTTTATCAGCAGGAACAAAGACATATTTAGCATGTAAGTCGGCTATCTTCTTTTTAATAGAATTTGCCGTCAATGTATTAGGCTGTTGAAATAAATGCGGATTTTCCGTAAAGTTCTTAATACGGATATCGACAATTCTTAAAATCTCGTATTTCCAATCATTAAGAGCATGAACCTTTACCTGTTCTTTTTTACATTAACGTTTACAATATGTAGTTAAAGCATCTTCTATAACGTCACGGCATTTATTGAAATCTATCCTGGACGGTAACCTATATTTAGGTCCTTTTCCAAAAAGGGTGCGCAATTTCTTGTCCGAAATACAGTTTAGGTCACCAGTAATAACATGACCTGCCGGTTTATAAACATATTTAGATTTATCACAAGAACACGAGGAAGGATTAGAGTCTGAAACATCAGGGTTAGATGTAACTTTATTATAATTTAGAATAAGATTTCTTATAGGCTTTTTGTACTGGTAACAAATAAGTGGAGGTTCTAAATTCTCAAAATATTGGGGGATTTTAGATGTGACTCTATGATCACGGAAAATATTAGAAATGTTAAGTAGATCGAAGCCTTTATTAATAAATTTAATTTTGAGAAATTGCTGCTAAAGGAAAGAGTTTATTATGTGAAAATAAAATAATCAAATTGAGTTTATATCAATCAGAATTGCGTAAACTTCGAAGATCAGCTTCGTCCAGGATAGATTTCAATTTATTTACCGGAATAGAGGATAGTGCATGCAAAAGTTCATGACGGCCATTATTTTTTGCGATAAATAGAAGAAATTCTATTTCAAACCAGAAGAAAAAACAACACTTTTTTGCACATCCATTCAGGTGATTTTGACATTAAGCATTTGCTTTGCCTCTGCAAAATGTGATTCAGGGCAACAAGTTAGTCATTTTCTTTAGGTGGGGCTTTTTGTTGACTGATTTCAAGTCTGGGTCATGAACAACAACTGTTTCAAATATTGTCCAGATTCAACTTAAAATGGCCTAATTTCATGTGTTGAGTGTTGAGAAACATTTTAAAACTTATTTAGATGTGTAAAGAAATGAAAAAAAAATTGACCACAGCTGGATTTGAACCGCTACTCTCCATATTTTAATTACCAAGTGGTATATGTACCATTGTGAGACCTATTTTTTTGACATGGTGGCATTATCTGTTGACCAATTTTGATGAAATGTACAAAATTGATAGAGGACCTATAGTAATTCATGTATACCATGTTTCATTAAAATCTTTCATGTGGTATAACAGGACAAGTTGAAAGGGTGAAGAATTGTCCCTATACATCCTCATTTGGAAGTCTTTAAAATTCATAGAAAATCCAAAAATTGAGATATCGTCAAAATTCTTTCAAAGTAACATTCCTTACCATAATTATGATCACAATAGTCCATAAGAAATCATCATTATCAATTAACTAGGAAATATGACACTTTTCTGCATTGAAATCACCAAGCCCAAACAAATGTTGAAAAAAAAATTCTAAAATTTGGTTTTGGAAGGGAACCACAATGTCTTCACTCATCCCTCTAGATCATTTCTATGCATTCTGTTTGTCTCTGTATACAGCCAGTATGAAAAAGGATATTGCCAAAGGAGGGTACTCTTTTGTGACCTACTTTTGACTGTGGTGGCGCCACCTGTCTGGAAGAGGTCTGGAAGAAACAACAAAATTTGAAGGGGATCCGTAAGTGATTTTTTCTACCAAGATTTATTAAAATCCTTCCAACAGTTTTGTAGAAAAAGTTGAAAATGTGAAAAATGGCCATTCCTCCCCTCCCCTTTTGTTATTTGGAAGTCTTAAAAAATTCATAAAAAATAAAAAAATTGAGATATTGACAAAATTGTGTCACAATAATATTCCTTAACATAATTATGAACAAAATAGTCATAAAGAAATCATCTATATCAATTAACTGAAAAACATGACACTTTTCTGCATTGAAAATACTAAGTCCAGAAACACGTCAAAAAAGCATAAATTTCTATTTGACGGATCTTAACCCCGATAACAATTTTTGATAACCCATCTTTATAGATTGTTGAAATGCAATTAGTCTCCCCCATTTATGTATTGGTTCTGGAGAAGAAGATTTTTGAAGAGGGGTACCCTTTTGGGCACTTCTGACCCCGCCCTGGATCCACCTCTGAAGGAATCTGGATCCCAAACACAATTTTAGTAGGGGATGAGTACATCATTTATACAAAGTTTGATCCAAATCTGCAATGCAGTTCCAGAGAAGAAGTCGAAAATGTGAAAAAGTTAACGACGGACGGACGCCGGATGCCACACTATGACTATAGCTCACTTGAGCCTTTGGCTCAGGTGAGCTAAAAAAGGGAATGGCCCCATTCCCCAATTTAGATCCCTAATTATTCACAGTAACATTTACAATATTAATGGTAATGCGCGATGTACAGTGAGAAAATCAAAGAAATAACATAAAAATGTGGAAAAAATAGCATTTCAAAAAACAAAAAAATAATAATAATAAATGAATAAAAAAAAAAATCAAAGGCCTGAAAGGCCATAAAGGCATCGAGCAGGATTGATTATCAAGCCGTTTAAAGTGCTGTGGGACAAGGAGCAACTATGTTGATTAATTTCATTAAATTAACTATGACTGGATGCTTGTGACAACAAGGGTATGATAGTAGGTCTCCGGACATTTGTCCTGACACATCCCGTTCCCATGAGGTATTCACATACCAAGTTTGACCATCTTGAGTCCTATGGTACATAACATAACTTATCAAGCGGACACGAATCGGGACGCACGGACAGACGGACATGGTGATTCCTATATAGCCCCCCCAACTCAATTTTCGTTGGCGGGGGTATCATGATAAATATTTCCAAGTCCTTGAAATTTGGAATCCCAAGTCTATAGAGCACATCATCGACTCTCGATACAACGGCCATGTCTGTATTTCTGAATTATGCCGTTTAAACGAGTTTAAAATTGCAGATATATACGAATTGCTGCTATTTTGTGTGAAATGATATCAATCAAAATTTTTCAATTCAATTAATAAACTTGGAGACAACTATAATTACGGTCATTACCGAACTCTATTGTGTTCTGCTTAATTTATATGTACAGTGTATATAATGTACATGTATAAAATATTTACGAAGAAATACTGAGTGTAGAATAAACATATTCCAGTTGCTGCATAATTAGTGATTTTTTATTTCAAATGACGTCATATGTACAGGTAGACGCATGTGCGTTGTAACAAAACAAATAACAGAATAAACCGCGTACCGGGTATTTGGTGTGGTCAGCCGTAAAATCCCTTGCCGATAGTTTCTAGATCGGCAGTTAAGGTAGTCTGCCGGTGTATAGAATTTTAATTGGTGTGAACATGTACATTTGTTCCATGCTGCCGATGCCAGAAAGCGAATATGCCAGTATAAAGAACACAAATAAGAGCATGTACTTTTATTAGGCGCAGATTTCTGACGATTTCGGAATATGCAGTTACTTCGAGTGACGTTGTAACGAGAGTGGACTGTATATACCATTGAGGTTTATTAACAACAAATAATGCAAATGCAGTTCAAACTTTCAAACAAACTTTCAAAATTCAATTCACTGCTGTATCTACAGTTGCATACTCATAACTACGCGCACAGTTAACAAATAAATCTTTAATGAAAACATGACATCATGTATCCTTACGCTCCTATATCTAAGTTAATAAACAACATTCGGAACAATCTCTCCATTTATATAAAAAAGGTCGAGGATACCCGAAAGCATAAACGTCGAATTTGACCCTTGGTTAAGGTCAAATCTTGTATATACTTTCGCATACTTTAATCATGAATCACAATGTTGACGTATGTCATTTACGTCACATTGCATATTAAAAATTTCTACGAATAAATGTTAAGGGGCATTAGAAGACAATCAGGATATATATAATTGCATTTCTAGAATCTAATATGAGCATTTAAAAGAAAGTACTATTTTTTTTCGCGAATGAGATTTGGCCAGGAAATGCGGCGAAGAGGTAAAATTTTACGATCGCTATAGGCTCTCGATCATGCTTCGCATGCTCGATGCCTAAAAATAAAAATGAAATGGAGAACAAAACAGCATTGCCAATTTTGTTTAGAACACCCCTCAAAATCATTCTTTTACCATTTTATTGATCTATGCTCAGGTCTGAAGGAGAAGTTTATCAAAGAATGTTACCTTCTAAATAAAAGATATCAAAGGTGGGTAACCACTTAATCATACCTTTGCTTACAGTGTAGCCACTTGTTAATAGATCTAAACAAAGGGCCAAATTGGATCTATTTAGCTCACCTGAAATCTATTTGTTCAGCCATTTACAAATGACAGCTTGAATAAAAATTATATTCTGTTGCTGACAAAAAAAAACTGTAAACTTGTTTCTCTACGCTGAGTAAATCAAGACCATGATACAAAAGTATGTGAAATAGATAAAAGTATTATTTTTTTCTTAAATACTATTTAATATCTTGTTGTAGTGTAAAATGATAACAAAACAATTTTCCTTCAGCAGAGTTGAACTGCTTCTTTAGCATACCATAACTGGCATATATCCAAATAAGCAAAAAGTAATTAAACGACCAGGAAAACTAAAGTTTTCAAGTAGATACATTCTACTAAATGTTGGCAAATAAATGTTTTATGTCTTATTAATAAATTCAACAACTTGCAAAAATGATACAAAAATGTATGAAAAAAGGGATGTCAGTAAGTTTTCTTAATATGGCTTGAGTGCTGAAAACAAAAAGTAAAATGACTGAATGAATGTGTTTTTTACTTCCAGTGGGGTTTAAACCACCAGAATTTTCACATGACACTATCAAATGAACCTTTCCAAAAAAAGAATTCAATATAAAACCAAGAACACTAGGACTTCTTAAGACACCCTTCTAGATCACCCTGATGCATCTGATGATCAATGCAGCTGGCATGAAGAAGTCTGGCAGTGGCAGGTACCCCCTTAGGCTTATATTGCCCCAGCTTGGATCCACTCCATAACAGAATTGACTGAAACCCTTCAGAAATTCATATCTACCAAATATTATCAAAATCTGTAATTAGTTCTGAAGAAGTCCACCAAAGCTTATTATTACAAACTAAAGCATATCAACCCCCAATCCCCCAACCCTGTTTTAGTCTCCCGCTGGTAAAAACCACAAGGGATGATAAGTTTCCGCTCCATCTGTCTGTACGTCTGTCTGAAACACTGTAGTTTTCCGAAAGTTTTTTTCAACTAATGAAGTTATTGACCTGAAATTTGTTATGTAGGTCATGATTGACCTATTTTTGGAAGAGTTACGGCCCTTCGACTTAGTTAATTTATGGAAATTGGTGGGGACATTTCTGCCTCAGCAATACTCAATGAACTTTTTTAATCTTACAACAATGTAAAAAAAATCCCAGAAAATTATTTCTGTATTCAAAGTCTTTCCAGCTACATTTATTACAATAACATCAATTAACGATCAGTTAACATACACAGATACATGTCTCTGACAGAATCAATGCATTATGAGCAACTTACAAAGAGAAAAGAAATTATCTGAAATTAAGCCAAAATTTAAAAAAAATTAAATTAAAAAAATTAAAGAAATGGAAAAATTAACTAAACAAACTTGTTTTTCCTATTCCTTTGAAAAGAATAAACTTGTATCATTCATCCATTCAGAAAACTCAGATACCAATAATATTTTAATCAACTTAACCCTTTAGAAGAAGAAAATTTTAAAGGAGTGTACCTTATTTTGCATACTATTGTCTATTGTGGCGACTCCTCTTGTCAAATCTGAATAAAAGCATGAGGACCACTAATACTGTCATCAGGAAGTTGGGGTTGCATGAATCCTTAATACGAGTTATGAAAGAAAATATTTGAACCTTTTTCATTTTATTTTCTTTTATTAAATATTTCTACTGAAAGGGAGGGGGTAATTTCAAGCTCAAGTTGCTGAATTAAGTATGTGACCTATATGTGAGAGCCCATATCCTGAGTGACAATCAACATTGCCTGTTGAATAGTCACTAAAATGTAAGCCTTTTTAAGTAATATGTTTGAGTGACCTTGATCTTTCAAACTGAATGAGTATTGTCTAAAAGTCCCTGACCCCAAGAACCCCTAAGAACCTCTAAGTTTCTCATAGGGAATGTTGTCCGAGTAATTAAATCATTACCTATACATTTTATGTCGCCAGATCTGTCTCGCCCACCTTGCTCCCTATATTTCATTTTGTCCAGAGAACAACGTAACCTGAAGTGAAAATGATAAATTGTTATTTGAAACTGTTTTCCCCTCTGCATTACACTCAGGATTTCCACCTGCATCAACATTGTACGATCTGAGCAGCGTATGTCAACTTTCTAATATCTCACAATATTTAATTTCATATTCAACATATTTTTCTAGATGAACTACACAAAGGACAGTGAACGCTACAATGGAACGTGCATAAAATGACGTAATTAACAATTGGAGCTAATTCATAAAAGTTTCAAAAATGAGGTTAGGAGAATTTAACAAATTGTCGGCTAGCAAATCAGATTTGTATTAGGAATGGATGTATTTATGGAATGAAAAATCGATCTATAGATAACAAATAACTTGCAAAAAAAAGAACTTTGTAATGAATATCATATTGTTGGAAATGAAGCCAGCATGCCACGCGCAAAGTCTCCAAGACACTAAATCTCTAAGGAATCCTTTATTCGGTTTCTCTCTTTACAAAGACGTTTGATGTATACCGAACCTGACCAACATACAGCGCATTTCTATACCGCGACCTCTCGACAAATGAGAGAAAACAGCTTATTACTCTAAGAGCCTGGTCTGTTATAAGTATTACAGTAAAGCAGGTATTCGACTTACTCATACTCCTTAGATGTCAAGCTCCGAAGTTTAATCAGATTGTAAGATGTAAAATAAATTTCAAATAAACTACAAACACAAATAAATACGGAAAATATATATGAACAACAAGTTTTATTTTTAATGAATTTGTATTTATTCGTTAGTACTTACTGAATTCCATAATGGGTGACAAGCACAGAGCCTGATTGTCTTTGATCTCTTTGACTTTGTAATTTTGCAGATTCTTCCTCGGACAGGGTACGCCATTGCCCTTCTTCATCTTGCCACTGCCATGCTATGATTGTTTCCCCGCTCCCTATTGGCATAGGATTACCTTAACCAAAACAAAAACTATGTTACAAAGATACACACACACACACACACACACACACACACACACACACACACACAAACACACACACACACACACGTGTACTTGATTATCAACACATTCTAACATGACTTGAGAATTTTCCCCTATATGTCCCATAGAGTTTCACCGTGCTTTATTCTCCGATATATTCACGGTCAGAATCACCACGCCTACTAAGCAGTCATGAGTTTAAAAGCCCCGCCCCCATCCATCGGTGTTATTGATCTTGACAATGTGAATAAAATCAATTTCCAGAGAACCGATTTCGGTCATGCTATTTAGGTTTTTGAAAATCAAATTATTGATTTTTACTTAACATCCACTTTCAATACACAAAACTGCATCCACTTTCTATACACATAAAGTACATGCACAATGGATAAAGCGTATATGACCTAAATTTATTGTTGTTGAAATAAAATATTAATATTAAAATACTTATTTTCATACTGGTTTCTACAGTTCATGTCAGAATAGAAATAATGACGTCCTAGTCGTTATCTAATGTCCAGTAACCGCCCCTCGTCGCGTTACTGGACATTAGATAACGACTAGGACGTCATTAATATTATTTCTTAAATATATATATACAAGAAAAATATATATATACATATAGTTTGCACTATTCGATCCGAAAAAAAGGGGGGTTGCAACTCTAGAAATGGTCGAAACTGACCCTTTTTTTGGTGAAATTTCAGTCCCCTAATCTTCTAAATCCGCTAGTAACAATCAATTGTTGTATTAAAGTTGTGCAGTCAATTTGTCAGTAAATATTTTAAATTTAGCGGCCAGGGTGTTTCTGTAATTGTCCTATCAATGAGAATGGAAGCTCACAAATCAAGCTGACATTGTAGAACAAGATTTCATCTACGCCATATGCCATTCATCCTTGCTGAATTTTAATAATAAGCAATAATGAGTAACTCACCATTAACTTCTCGAGCTTCGTCTAGCGACGGATTTCTGAAATAAATTGTGCATCATAAATAGTATCTCAACAACATGAGGTACTAAATATGATTTATGTACATGTGTATGATCGTGACGTTTTATTTTTCATTAGGAGTGAAAGTTCTCAAGTTCCACATCAGCCATGGACGAGACATTCGAACGAGACAGTGAAAACGGAGGTTCCGTGTCATGGTAGGCGTGGCACATAAAGGATATTCTCACTGCTTCAGAACATCAAAACACAACCATAGGGAATATATTGGTGAAAACCATGCTGTTTTGCATGAAAATCTTAGAGTCCGTAAAGTTATCAAAGCTCCTAAAAGTTATCTATCCGATTTCAAAGAAATAGATAAACTTGCAACATACATCCTTCTAAATCACTCAGATACCTTTACATTTATTATCCATACAGTGGTTCTGGAGTAGATTTACAGAAAGGGACAACCTCTAAAACATATCTTTAGCCATGGTGGCGCCATTTGTCGACGGATTTGGCCGAAATGAACAAATTTTATAGATGACCTGGAGTACCTCATGTATATAAAGTTTTTTTTCGAAATCCTTCAAGCGGTTCTAAAGAAGTCTTCTTGCGAAATGTGAAATTTACATACAAATAAACGGAGAGACAGACGGACGGGCAACAGGTGATTACAAAATCTCACTTGAGCCTTCAGCTTTGAGCAAAAAAAGAAAAGACTTCAGAAGGAAACAAACAAACAAAAACTAATAAAATAAAAAGATAAACGACACTTCTTAAGATATCCTTTTCGATCACTTTAATACATTCGGTTTAATGATCTATGCAGCAAATATGAAGAATATGTCATAGGAGAGTACCCTCTAGGGCATATATTGCCCTGCCACGAATCCATCCTTTGAACGATATGGTCGAAAACAGTGACATTTATAGAGAACCTTGAGTACTTCGTGCTTACTACGTTTCATCAATATCTTATTAATTTATATTTCATTTCTTTCCAAATTCATTTACTATAATAAATTTGGTTAACATACACACAGTCAGTGCATTATAAGCAACCTATAAGAGGAAATTCTAAGAAATTACCTATATATAGTAAAAACGATGTGCGGAAAAACCGCCAAATAGCTTATTTCGGAATGGAACCAAAACCAATAATAACACTTCTTAAGACACCCTTTTATATCACTCTGACACATTTGGTTTTACGATTTATGCAGCCGGTTTGAAGAAAAAGTTTGTCAAAAGATGCCTCCCCCCATGAGAGGTGTCATCCCTACCTGGATCCATCCCTTGACAGATCTGGTCGAAAAACAACAACACTTGCAGAGAGTTCTGAAGAAGACGTTGAAAGTATGAAATGTTTACGGACGACGGATGCCACACTTGTAATAACTCATTTCAGCCTTTGGCTGAGGTGAGCTTAAAATAATCAATATTATTTAATGGGACAAAAATGTGTCACAACTACTCCAGAATTTTGTTTAAGATGTTTTTGTATGTGCAACACCTATAAAGGACATATCATGACAATATACACTACATCAGAATGGCCGGGTTCGATTCCTGGGTTGCGCCACTATGTTTAAGAGGTTGGTAACCTCCTGCTTCCATGTCGCGATATAACTGAAATATTGTTGAAAGCGACGTAAAACACCAATCAACCAACCAACCTACCAACATCAGAATGGGTTTTTTTTGTGTGTTAGTTACGGAACTTACGATAACTTTCTACTTTATGGTGCCACGGAGGACAGTTCAACAACTTAAGTATAAATCATAGCTGTTGCTCTACTAGGAAATTGAGTTGATTCGATTGAAATCAAGCACTAGTTTTCTAAAAACCGTTTAGACCTGCGGTCCAAATAAACCAAGGAATATTATTGTATTATTTTCATGGATATATTGCGTATTTGATCAGTGAGTATGAACAGCAATAACATTTCTTTACACAATAAAGTGTAAAGTCTATTGAAGTCGAATATGCTTTTGATGGTGACTTGATGCTGTAATAGTACTTACAAAACTAATAGCTCATTATTGCCATCGCGGCCAAAATCGTATGTTTCCATTATTCCAAATGGCCACAAAACCTACAAAACACAGACAAACAACACCTACAAAACACAGACAAACATTAAAATGTATCAAAGTTGTGCTTTATCAGCGGGCATATTCACAAAGAATCCTGCGTGATTTCTTATACGTACGTACAAAATAAAACCTTAAGTCGTCATTTTCACTAAAGGTCGGAAAATCCTTAACTTTAAGGACAGGTAAAAGCTGTCGTAACTCCTTAAAAAATTTCCTTTCGTGCGATTTTTACCAAAAATGGCATCAGATTATCTTATGAGTATAGCAGCAGAAAGACAACTGAAGAAAGATCGAGTATGCTCACTCTCCCCGGGCACCTGATCTCACTCCATCACAAGGGTTCACATATGCTCTTCAAGTAGACATATTTTGTTATTTTCCATTTGTTTTTCATTTTCACTGATTTTGTATGTCCTCTGGTTTTATGATTTTTGGACTTGTGCTTTGGATTTATCCATCATCTCTACATTTCGGGACAGAAGTCAGTATGCTTACCGACATTAAAGAAAATGATCCAACCTCCTTGGTATAGCATCCTACTGACTGTAGAAGTGATGAAAATGGATATTCAACCCCCTACTAAACGGTCACATTCAATTCCAGCATATATACACGTAGGATTTATTATAGTATAGCAAATATAACAAAGAAAAGAATTTTCAGATTCAGTTACAGCAATCGTCAAATCGACTGAATTTATGAATTTATCTTTGCGTTGAAATTCCTTCAACAGGCGCGTGTCTACATATTAACCTATAAATTTAAGCCCGAATCCATAGAAAACAAAATACTAATTTCAAATTTTCAGGGAGCTACATAACTACATTACATTACGTGCTTGATATTATGTAAAATTAACTGTGTGCTCTTGACTCAAACTCATTTAAACTTTTTGAACTTTGACTCAGAAAAATCAATAACTAAAATTTCTCATCATAAGCCTGCTGCGGCTTTGTACCAAATTCATTTTAATGAATCGAATGAATTAAATTGAATTGTTATAAGATTTACTATAAACTTTCCAGATGCTTTACTTAAACCGAAAGTATGCCTACGTGTTATTTATAAATAGCTCCTACCCCGGAAGTTAGGATAGGAAAAAATGCGCAATACGATAATTAGGAAAAATAAAATCCGTAAACCCTATGGGTTTTCCTCAAAGTTACGGACACCTTTGTGAAAATGAATTAAGGATTTACGTAAGGAATTCGTAGTTAAAAATAAAACTTAGGGAAAAACTTACGATTCTTTGTGAAAATGCCTGCAGATTCTATCGGGAGTATAATTGTGTATATCGTTTATTGTTTATAAACCCGAATTGAATAGGTCAATTAATTACAGATATGCCAAATTCAATTATTGGTACATATTATTATTAATTTTGGGGGTTTTGGGGGGTTTTATTTCTTTTCCTTTTTTTTTTTTTTTTTTTTTTTTTGTCAAACAACTACACAGAAACAGGACAGACACGAACATATCAATAATTTAATTTAACAGATCTATGCTAAACAGTCATTTATTCATGAAACATATCAATGTAAACAACCTCCAACAGCTGATCGACATGAAGATCTCTACCCTTGTAATCTTTTTCCAGGTATTGTGTGTGACCCCATATAATCTTATTGGTGACCTAGATGAGAACTTATTACTATATAGGTCAAACGATATCTCATTTGCAGCATCAGCCTGCATTTCCTCTGCAGACAGCTGTTACTTTTGGATAAGGCATTGCTCACAGAACATACAACGGCATAAACAACATCACAGGTATAAGTGTCTCATGCTCTTGCTAGCTATAGGAGGAATCGAACCCAACCCAGGACCTGCAGCTAAATTTCCGTTTGGAACATGCAGCAAAGCCTGTAGATGGAACCAGAAGGCAGTTGCATGTGACAGCTGTGACCAGTGGTACCACACATCGTGCATGGGAATCTCTACATCTATGTATGACAGACTTTCAGATACTTCAGTATCATGGATATGTACCAATTGTGAGACCCCAAACCACTCAACAATTCTGTATGACACAACCTTATCCGTTTCAAATTCGTTTGACCAACTATCGAGCCTTATGAAACGCCAAGATGACACCACAGACAACAGTGCCATATCAGACTCATCCTTCGGAGACCCACCAGCAACGTCATCCCCCAAGAAACAGCGGCAACAGGAACGACAGAAGCCAGATGAGAAACTGAGAGTGATTGTCATCAACTTCCAGAGTATAAGGAACAAGGCACCAGATTTACAATCGCTAATCGACTCAACCCAACCAGATATCATCATTGGCACGGAGACATGGCTAAGACCTGACGTGAACTCATCGGAGGTCATCCCTGTCGAATATGAAGTGTTCAGAAGAGACAGGCGGGATGATCCCCACGGTGGAGTACTGATAGCTACCAAAAGTTCCATGGTAAGCTTCACAGCCCTGACTGGAGAAAACTGCGAATTCATCAGCGTCAAAATGAAGCTTAGACATGGAAAGTCAGCCTTGATATCAGCAGACTACAGACCACCAAACAGAACAGATAAGGAGTATACCCAGGCGCTAGTGACAGACATCACAGCAGTCAGATCTGACCACAAATCAGCCTACTTTCTACTTGGAGGAGATTTCAACCTACCCGACATCGACTGGGAGTCTGGTACCATCAAAAGTCGAAATGTCCCGAGACAGGTGAATAATGCATATCTCAACTTACGAGATGATCTAGCCATAGAGCAAGTAGTGACCTTCCCTACCAGAGGCAGCAATATCCTTGACCTCCTTTTCACACCACATCCATCCTTGATCGACAGATGCAAAGCCCTACCAGCGATTGGGAAAAGTGACCATGATATCGTGATGATAGATCTCTCTCTTCATACATACCATCAGAAGTCATGCCCCCGAAAAATACTATTGTGGGACAAAGCAAATAGAGAGATGGTCAGTCAGCATATAACAACAGCAGTGAACAACATCATGGCAAAAGAATACACAACAGCCACCGATATATGGATTGACTTCAGAGGATCCATATCAACGATAGTAGAAGACGCCATTCCCACCAAGATTAGTAGGAGCCGATATTCAAATCCATGGATGACAACTAGGGTCAAACGTCTACTACGTCAACGCCAGAAATCCTTCAGGAAAGCACGGCACACAAAGAAACCTAAGGACCAGGCCCGATATCGACAACTAAAGGCATCAGCACAGAGGGAAATGAGGTCAGCTCATGATGAGTTCATAGACCAAACAGTATGTGGAGAGATGCAGAACAACAGCAAGAGATTCTGGTCATACCTGAAGAGCAAACGTCAGGACTCACAAGGAGTAGCACCACTGAGGAAGACAGATGGACTCCTGTACAGTGATACTGAATCCAAAGCGGAAATACTCAACCAACAATTTCATTCTGTATACACGCGGGAGGATATCACATGGATGCCAAACAAAGGTGCAAGTCCTTATCCAACGATGCCTTCAATCCAAGTCAGCCAAGCAGGAGTCCACAAGTTACTCAGGAACATCGACTCCCACAAAGCAACAGGACCAGATGGAATCCAAGCCAGGCTTCTATATGAGTATACAGACCAAATAGCTCCAGCATTGACCGAAGTCTTCCAGATCTCATTGGATTCAGGCACCATCCCAGACGACTGGAGATCAGCTTCTATTGTTCCAGTGTACAAGAAAGGTGATAAGCATCAGGCCTCCAACTACAGACCAGTCTCCCTGACCTCCATCTCCTGTAAATTACTGGAACACATCATCCACAGCCAGGTAATGGACCACTTCGACCAGCACTCTATCCTCAGCAACAGTCAACATGGCTTCAGATCCACATCCAGATCGACATTGTTCTGCTAGACTTCTCGAAAGCATTTGACAAGGTGCCACATAAGAGATTGCTACATAAGCTGCAGTTCTATGGTATACGAGACAACACTCTGCTATGGATTAAGGACTTCCTGAACAACAGACAACAACAAGTTCTTCTAGACGGCCATGCCTCATCTAGTGCAGATGTCCTATCAGGAGTACCACAGGGAACAGTACTTGGCCCTCTGCTCTTCCTCACATTCATCAATGACCTCCCAGAAGCCACCAAGTCAGAAACCAGGTTGTTCGCGGATGATTGTTTACTGTACCGCCCGATCAACAACACAGAGGACAGCAACAGGCTACAGCAAGACCTTACAGCACTTGAGAAGTGGGGAGAAGAGTGGCAGATGACCTTCCATCCGGAGAAGTGCGTGGTCATACAGGTCTCATCAAAGCGGAAAACAATCAGTGCAGACTACAGACTACACAGCCATAAGTTAGAAGTAGTGGACTCGAGCAAGTACCTGGGAGTTACTATCAGCAGCAATATGAATTGGAACAAGCACATCGATGTCATCACAGCGAAAGCCAATTGCACTCTAGGCTTCCTGAAGCGAAATCTCCGAGGTTGCAGAACATCAGCACGGGTTAGAGCCTATGAAGCCATTGTACGTCCAACGCTGGAGTACGCTGCCTCCATATGGGACCCTCACACTAGTGGACAGATCAACCAGATAGAGAAAGTCCAACGTAGAGCAGCACGATTCGCTACAAGGAACTATTGGGATAGGAAAGCAGGCAGCGTCACCAACATGGTCAACTCCTTGGGATGGGAACCGCTACAGATCAGAAGAGTAAAGATCCGCCTTCTGTTGCTATTCAAGATCCAGCACAATCTAGTGGCCATTCCAGCAGAACAATACCTAATCCAGACAGACACCAGGACAAGGGGACAACATACCTTTCGCATCCCAACAGCGAAAAAGGATGTATACCGTTTCTCCTTCTTCCCGCGAACCATCAGGGATTGGAACAGACTTCCATCAGCAATGACATCAGCATGTTCCTTGGAGGACTACAGGACTGCAATGGGCAACATACCACCTGCCCACTTCAGCTTAGGATGAGGACAAAAGATTTTAAATTTTTAACTGTATCATACTGCCCTGAGAGGCTTTTATCTTGACTGCCACATGAAGTATAACACTCAACTTTTGAGTACACTTCGTATTGGAAGAAGAAGAAGAAACACTTATAATGAAAGATGATATTCACGCATGATAGTGTATGTCCCCTCATACCGCCATTTTGTTTTTGTGATCGGAGAAAATCCGCTTGGGGATGCGGAACTGTAAAGTGATAAATATTTCAAATATTTATTTTTTGGCAAAGGTATAAATTTCTAATCAATATATCATGGAAATGCCGTCATTACATACGTAAATACTCGTAGAGTGATATAAAAAAAAAATAATTAATCAATCAATCATCTACCGTCGTGAGCATCAGAGAAGAGACATAAATTGTCGTACTGCGCATATGGTACACTTAATATATATATATATATATATATATATATATATATATATATATATATATATATATATATATATATATATATATATATATATATATATGTGTGTGTGTGTGTGTGTGTGTGTGTGTGTGTGTGTGTGTGTATTAACTTTTTGTATGGTTATTATCACCCTCTAAAACTTTGTCTGTAGGGGTAAACTTTTTAAAATAGACATATACTTACCGTCACGGTTTTGTTTCTATGTTTTCGCAATGTTATGCCGACTGTCCCTTCACCACCATCCTCGTCACCACGTGACCAATTAAGGCCTGGTACGTGAAATAACAAATGCGTTTGTGATTATTAATTGAGAGTATAAACGAAAAACTAAAGACATTCAATTTATTATTTATAATAGACAAAGTAACTATACTTCAATTACTTAAAAAATAATTACAATTTTTATGGCCTCTCGTCTTAAGTTACCTATTGATCTTTGTTCTCTATATGAGGATTATTTACAAATTTTTAAATACGTGTCCTTTTATGGTACTGCTTTTGCGGAAAGCGGGAAGGTAAACCGATTAAAAACATCAACTGAGTGGCGTTTAAATTTGTTACTTTAATTGACCGGTATCATACCGGCATTACAATCGAATATTTTCGTAAATTCGGCGTCTGTATTCATTTGACTATCAGCATTTTCATTTTATTTTTAATTGTTTTTATGTAACTAACGGAACCCATGAGGTGAAATCAGGTGCCCGAGTTGAGTGAGCGTCTCCTGTTTGGCTAGCTATACCCGCCACACATGCCCTTACTTGCAGACGAAACAAATAAACTGTTGAACAGAGGTAACTAGAGCAATATTTTGAACGTCAGTAAGCTGGGTATAACCACAAAGTAATGTATTAACGCCAGGTCTATTAGTGTGGGGGAAATATGAATTCATCTCGTACATCGGAGTATAACGGACACAAGAGTAGAAAATGGCAAGTTGTTCTATATAACCACACAGGCACAGGGGAGATAAACTAAGGTTACGCTTGAATAAGTTATGGTTTAGACTACCGTTATTCATGCGAAGTCTTGATAAAAGTATTTGGCCTTTGCGTGTACCAATATTTGCATATTTCGGGATCGGATGTATGATTGGTTTTATCTTTGATTTAAAACTCCCAATGTAGTCAGCGTCCTTAGTAGCAGAAGACAAGTGGTTCCAGTCATTCACAGTGTTTGGGAGAAAAAAGTTATTATATAAAGATGCGCGGCAGTAGATTTGCTGAAGAGTTTTGTTAGTATGAGTAAAGTGTGTAATGAACCACTTGGAGTGGAACTAATGACGACAAGCAAGTTGGAGATAAGTTATTCCTCATTTTATAAAAAGTAATAATACGATGGTGTCTTCTTCTAGACGAAAGCCGGCGTGGCCTAGTGGTATCGCGTCGGACTCCTGATCGGGAGGCCGGGGTTCAAGTCCCGCTCTGGTCATGCCGGTGTCCTGTCTTTCGGATGAGACAGTAAAAACCGAGGCCCCGTGTCGTGGTATGCATGACACGTTAAAGATCCCTCACTGCTTCGGGTGGGTCCGTTGCAAAGGTCAAAATTTGTATGCCCCGCATCAGGCAGATGCCGTCACCATATACGTGAAATATTCGTGGTGTGACGTAAAACAAAATCAATCAATCAATTTTCTACATCATCTTCTTTCTACTTCATCATCTTTACATTCTAGACGAAAGTGGTTCTAGGCCTGTTTCATTATAAAGAAAGTTATGGCTGGTCAGTTAAATAGTGCCTGTTATTATTCTTGCACATTCAAGTTGGATCTCCTCTAATTCGTTTTGGAGGTAGAGAGGAATGTTGTCCCATACAGTGTCGGCATGTTCGACGGGAAGGTCGTACGAAAGTGATGTGTAATTTATGAAAAACATTTTTAGATAATTTGAATTTTAGTTTACAAAGAACATTTCCTTTTTTATAGGTCTTAGCTTTAATTTCGATGAGATGGTCGTTCAATGTGAATGAGCTATTCAATTCTAAACCAATGTGTTTATAATTTTGAGTTCTTTTTGTCGAAATAGTTGTCTGCATCATGAGGCCCAAATACAAGAAAATTTAAGGGGGAAGGATTGAATGCTTATCTTAATACCCTCAGAGCCTTGTGGCATTGTCACTAAAAGTAGAACAAGCGGTCTAAATAGACCTATATCACTAACCTGAGCACTTTGAGCACAAAAAACTTAGTATCAGAATATACTCTAATGATTCATTTTTCATAAATATTATTTTAGAAGTGAACCAAAAATAATACACTATTATAAACCGTCTCATATAATAAGTTTTTCATTTCTCTGTACAAAAAGTTACCTCACTACACCTTCTTTGTCATACCTTTTACAAACCCATGGGCACGCGAAAATAAAAATTATCTGAAAATGTAAAAAGGGCAAAGTTCGAAATTCGTCCAAAAAGAGTAAAAAGATGATTTTCGAATGCAACAAAAACAGTAGCTCTTCGAAACACACCCTTCTAGATGCATTCACTTTGCCAGTCTATGTAGCTGTCTGAAGGAGTTTGTCAAAGGAGAATAACCTCTGTAGTGTATGTCGCCCTGCCCTGGATTCATACCCCGACAGAACCGATTGGCTAATGACATTTATAGCGTATCTTGCGTACTTAGTTTCATCAATTTCCCCAGCAATTAGCAGTGATAAAGAAATCTAAAGTGTAAAAAGTTCATGTCAGACAGACAGACGGACATATGCTGGATGAGGAGTGGTCCTAATGACCGATTGCTCAAGTGGGCTCACACGCCACTGTGACCTTCTTTGCTTGTCCGTAAAGAAGACAAGTTAAATATCGAGGATTTTAACAGGATAAAATTTTAAAGTGTTCCATGAATGACATCACGGCAAAACTTATTCTTTTCCCAAAACAAAGAAGTTCATACCTCGTTTAACTCGGCAACCAACAGCTATGGACTCGGATGGTTCCAATATTCTTGCACCTACATCTTTTGACAGGTATTGCTGAGGATATTTTCCAAACTTTTTATTATCCCATTTTACAATCACTTCTCCTGAAAACGAAAAATTTAGAAATGTCAAAAATTGGCATTTAGAAAGGTGATTTTATAATAAATAAATTTGACTTTCACATCTATTTATATAAACTAACAACTAAGAACATGTCTCATTTCTTTCCAGAGAGAGCTATATATAGTACTAATGACCTTCCCCACTGTGTGCAACAACAGTTCCTGCTTTCCCTTGGTCGTCATTCTCCCACTCGCTACGCCAATTAATTCCCCTTGCAACTCGAGTTCCAAACGGATAGGTGCGACCATACGGAGTAGGGTCAACGTCTTTTAACTCCTCATTATCCGATTCCCATGTATCTTCATCATGAGCAGGTAAGGGAACTGGCTTTTCAAGTGGTTCTGATTTTTGTAAATGTGATTTATCGATATTTCTATGTCCCAGTTGGAGTTTACACAATTTGATCATTTCCTCCTGTTGGTTTAAACAAATCACAATGGTAATAATTCTGAAGTATAATGTAATACGATAGCTATTTATGTATCTATGATTATACATTAAAAAACACAATGATTTACAATCATTATGACTGGGTAACCAAATTAGAAAAAAGGAGAAGAAAAGTAATCAACAAATATACAAAAAACTAGTACAATGTCTATAAGGATTAAACATATAAATATACAAAACTGTAGCAATAGGAATAAATAAAAACTATCGACATAATTTAATGGCACATCTCCTTACACATTGTTTTATACTGTGACGTGCTCAACATTATTGTCAAATTTATGCACAGCGCAGTGTGGAGCTCGTAAAAAGTTTCTCACAGAAAATTTTGACTTCAATGTGACTTGGTGAGATTGTGACAATTTTTATACAGTGCACATTCACATCACAAGTGTAGGGTTGAACTATTTTGCGTTATCTGTATGTTTGAGATGTTCTCAACACTGGAAGGGAGTTAGGAATGTTCGCCTGGTATACTGGTGTAATATTGTGTCAGATATATCTTACGCCGAGTAAATATTCAAGTTAATTCAAATACACTAGATTTAGAGATATTAACCAATAATATCAATCGAAAAGCATTTCAAAAGAAATTTAAGATTTATTACCATATCTTCATCCTTTAATGAGGATTCTGTACTTGCAACATTAGTTACAACAGTCACTAAATCTTCACTGCCAGATTTATTCAAGCGAGACAGGATCTTCGATATAGCATTCTAAAACAATAAAGACAACATTAATCGGGTAGAAATTAGGATATATAAATGTTTTCTTTGCGGAAATTCATAATTCATTCAATCACTGTTTCAACACAAATTCATTCCATTTACATCATGAGGCTACACATGAATATGCTAGCGAAGAACAGGAAAGAGACATCCGACTCAGTTATGAGTCGAGAACTGAAAACTGAACAGTACGTGATGTAACGAAAGATTATATAGTTAGGCCTAAACTTTGAAATGTTTGTCTGTACTCACACGCTTGACCTCATAGTAATATTTGTCTGTACTTACACGCTTGACCTCATAGTAATATTTGTCTGTACTCACACGCTTGACCTTATAGTAATATTTGTCTGTACTTACATACTTGACCTCATAGTAATATTTGTCTGTACTGACATGCTTGACCTCATAGTAATATTTGTCTGTACTCACACGCTTGACCTCATAGTAATATTTGTCTGTACTTACATACTTGACCTCATAGTAATATTTATCTGTACTGACATGCTTGACCTCATAGCAATATTTGTCTGTACTCACACGCTTGACCTCATAGTAATATTTGTCTGTACTTACATACTTGACCTCATAGTAATATTTATCTGTACTTACATGCTTGACCTCATAGTAATATTTGTCTGTACTCACACGCTTGACCTCATAGTAATATTCGTCTGTACTTACATACTTGACCTCATAGTAATATTTATCTGTACTGACATACTTGACCTCATAGTAATATTTGTCTGTACTCACACGCTTGACCTCATAGTAATATTTGTCGGTGCTTACATACTTGACCTCATAGTAATATTTGTCTGTACTCACACGCTTGACCTCATAGTAATATTTGTCTGTACTCACACGCTTGACCTTATAGTAATATTTGTCTGTACTTACATACTTGACCTCATAGTAATATTTATCTGTACTGACATGCTTGACCTCATAGTAATTTTTGATTGTACTGACATGCTTGACCTCATAGTAATATTTGTCTGTACTCACATGCTTGACCTCATAGTAATATTTGTCTGTATTTACATACTTGACCTCATAGTAATATTTGTCTGTACTTACATACTTGACCTCATAGTAATATTTGTCTGTACTCACACGCTTGACCTCATGGAAATATTTGTCTGTACTGACATGCTTGACCTCATAGTAATATTTGTCTGTACTGACATGCTTGACCTCATGGTAATATTTGTCTGTACTGACATGCTTGACCTCATAGTAATATTTGTCTGTACTCACACGCTTGACCTCATAGTAATATTTGTCTGTACTGACATGCTTGACCTCATAGTAATATTTGTCTGTACTGACATACTTGACCTCATAGTAATATTTGTCTGTACTCACATGCTTGACCTCATAGTAATATTTGTCTGTACTGATATGCTTGACCTCATAGTAATATTTGTCTGTACTTACACGCTTGACCTCATAGTAATATTTGTCTGTACTTACATACTTGACCTCATAGTAATATTTGTCTGTACTGACATGCTTGACCTCATAGTAATATTTGTCTGTACTGATATGCTTGACCTCATAGTAATATTTGTCTGTACTCACACGCTTGACCTCATAGTAATATTTGTCTGTACTCACACGCTTGACCTCATAGTAATATTTGTCTGTACTCACACGCTTGACCTCATAGTAATATTTGTCTGTACTCACACGCTTGACCTCATACTAATATTCATGTCAAACTTACTTGATATCGATAATAACGTCCAAGTAAAGATGAATTTTCAATTGAGTTTCCGTCATAAAAGCGCCCTTTACATTGTCCTTGACTGATTCTGGTTAAAAATTCCTAGGATGAAAAGATCACGATTAATTGATTCGGATTGAATTAATGACACTATAAAGGCATGCCACGTCTCATATCTGGATTATTTTATTTATACTGAATTACGTACTTGTGTTTCTAGAAATAAATAAATAAATCATGTAAGATAAAACTGTGGAAGGAGGGGAACAATATCTTTATATCTCATGAAAACATTCCATACATTTTCTGTCTAAAGTAAAAGATCAAATCACGATGTCTTATACAATTATTGATTACGCCGCATATATAAAATTTAGTTGTATAATAAATACCGTCTGATCTCCTCTTAAATGTTCTGAATGGAAGGTGAACGACTTTGTGTACTGTGTGTGTGTGTGTGTGTGTGTTGGGGAAGAGGGGAGGGGGGGGGGGGTGGGTTTGCGGTGCAATGCGATATTTCCGCCACTAACAGAAACAGTTTATACAGAGTTTATTTCATCTGAACATTATATATTAATCTCAAGAATGGTGCGATGTGAACCTAACAGGTTCACACATTACTACGGAATTTATTTGGGAAAACATGACGATGTGAGGGGACAAACACTCGGAGAAAGAGTAATGAAACATCTTTGTACGCCATTGAAATGGAAAGGACATTATGTATTCTTTGACAGGTATATATTTTAGTGAATGTGTTTTGAAGATCTATGCTCTATCAAAATGAAACTTTAATGTAAGTGTACAGCACAAAATCTGTGAATTTCAGTTATATCGTTGTGAGTATGCTCCTAACGAATAAAGTTAGTTTTAAGGGGTTGGGATTTTCCAAGTCTAAATGCTTACATGAACATCTTGAAAATTAAGAAACAAAAGATTGATCCAAACTGCTTTATTACTTAAATCGGTTTGTAATATGTAATATATGCGATAAAATAATTTTTTTTTTCTGTCTTAACGATTTTCATTCCCTTGCTGCAAAACCTTAAGAATAATGGGATATATGCATGTGGAACTATCATGTCAAATCGAAAAGTATTTCCACAAGAGTTTAAGAATTCACAATTTTATGGCGGTGGCGATGCAGAACAAAGACAACATGGTAACATGGTTGCAACTGCCGTGAAAGATGCCAAACCAGTATATATTTCTTTGTGTTGGGACATCCTTGTATTTTATGTATGTTTCAGTAATTTTTGTTGTAATATATCAGCAAGGTCAATGATATTGTAAACCGTCTTTTATTCCCGGCCTTAAAATTTGGCAATTATAAATACCCAGTGTTGATTCACGCCGTTTGATGTTCGCTACTATTCTTTTTCTTACGTGTATAATGCGTATGATGAACCCATTCGTGACAATTTACTTTCACGAATAGACAATTATCGTAAAAATAAAACACTCGGGAATAAAGGACGATTTACAGTGTATGTGTTAGATAACTATTGGTCAAAGTTCCAGGTGGAGGCCATATACTTATCCACGCCCACCAGGAGCAGCTCACTATCAGGAGAATTATTCTGGGGTTGAAAGAGCTATGCAATACCAAGCAAAGATTCCAATAGGGAGACAATCCAGGAAGTACTGGAAATATTTCATAAATTCTATTTAGGATGTAAGCATTGTTAACACTTTTCTTATCTGGAAAAGTACTACTGGTATGCGACCAGTTATCGCCGCGGACCAATTATCGCCGTTTTGCTTAAATGATGTTTTAAACGTGATTTTTCACGAAAGTTGTTTTATATATTGTCTGTTGTGTTTAAAACAAAGTACCCATCAAAATTTCATTGCCACTAATACATTAGATAAGGAGAATAATCAAAAAATCAATGTAAACCTATTATCCCTACTTTCGATTTGAACGGGGGATAGCTACAGGAAGTTCGTTGAATGACTAAGTTCTATTTTAAGCACATAAGCAACTATCTCTAGATGTCTACTATTATTAAAAAAAAAATAATTGTCAACCTTATGGAATATTTCAGTTTCAAAATCACCTACTAAAATGCATACCTCTAAATTGCAAACTACCTCATTATCTCTTATAAGTAGTTTCTCTTACGTTTTTAAAAGAGTAAAACGCAGCACAGACTTCGTCATTGACATTGTTTAATGTCTTTTGGTATATGGTAAGTTCAGGACACACAACTCGAATATTAGATGAATAGATTTTAATATCAATTCTCTGCAAGAATGAAAATTAGCTGGCTACGACATGTCATAGATTTTCTTGATGAAGTTTTTGGGCAAATTGAATATTGGTTGTCATGGTAACAAGGTCTGTTTTAGTCATTCCAGACTGTCAAATAAGCCATTTTGGGAAATCTTGTTGAAATTTGTTTCAAGGTCATTGACTTCAAGGTCAAGGACATGTATTATTTTTAGAATGAAATTCCTCTGAAAATGGCGATTTTTGCATCTTTTATGAACAAATTTGTTATTTGTTCTTTACACTAATTTTGTTAGTAGTATTTCATATAAAAGTTGAAGCTTATGAAAAGGAAAATCATCATGTTTCGTTTTTGATTAATTTCAAATATCAAATAGGGGTCCCAGAAAAAAAAAACTAGAAAATTTAGATTTTTTGACTTTGTTTTTAATTAGCGACAAAGCTGTAGAATTTCAAAGAAAGGTAATGACTTTGTAGCTTATCTAAACAAATTTAATGTGTATCCAAATGTTAATTGCATGTGATTGATTTACAATTATGAATAATCTCAAAGATCAATATTAACATTGTATAATAGACCTGTAACTTATTTTGAACTGAAGTAGGGAAATTTTAAGTATTGAAATTTTCCTACCTTCCTCTTTTTCAGATACCCTCCGTAAAGTAATAAAAATATTTCAACGTTCTAGATGAATGCTTTAAGGCATAATAATAAAATTTATGGACCATATTATAAAATTTTATTGATATCGAAATATACACAAATTATAATTTCGTGAACAAGATGCGCTTTTCAACAACCTGTGTCTCGTCTGTGATGCTCAGAATCGAAATATTGGAAATTGAATGAAATCTAAGTATTTGATGAGCAGAAGTACAATGAAATAGACCGAGACAATTAAAGTCAACGATCCAATTACGTTCATCTCCTATCTTAACCTTGGTGGTATGACTTTGGGTGAAGGTTCTGAGTCACTATCCTCCCTTAAGAAGCATTTCTACTACACAACACTACCATAATGGTTCTAACAGATATAGCCCAGGTTCTGTAATCCTACCTACAATTAATTAATTAGGCTTTTATGCTCCCGCCAGGTGTGGCAGGGGCATTGAGTATTTGCTTTGTCTGCCCTTCCGTTATTCCATCACACATTGGTTTCCAGACTATAACTCAAGTACCTTTCAAACATATTTAAACCAATTTTTGATGTATACATACTTATTAAGAGAGGAAGAATCGTGTTGATTTTGAGGTCAATAGAGGATAATGATGATAATATCCCTTTATGTTCATACATGTATTGTTATACCATTATTACAATCATCTTTCTTTTGTTACAAATGATCGTGGTCATTGTCTCTCTTAAATATACAGTTGAACAAATAGTAATTGTATTTTCTTAGTCAGAAGGTCAATGTCACAGCAGTACTGAAAGTACTGGTTTTCTTGATGATTTTCATATATTATTTATACATTGTATATCATAAACTGCTAATCAGAATTTGATAATATTTCACATATGTCAAGTTCTTATAAATAAAGGTAATTTGATAACTTATGGTTATAGATTTGTGGGTCAATATGTCAAAAGACAAGGTCACCAAAAGGTAACATTTATCTGAGTTATGGCCCATGAAATATATTATTTAGGAAAGCTTTGTTTGTTGGTACGAATTAAGCCCACACACCGGGGCATATGTTTTACAAACATGCTCTAGTCTTACTAAGAAATACATGACCTTGACCTTATACCTTTTTTTTTTGTTTTTTCCTCTCGTCATAGTGATCATATGTGCCAAATTGGAAGATCCTGAAGCCATAAAGCATTATCATAATATATATATATAATATGATATGATCATATAATATGATGGGTATTTAAAAATCAAGGGTATGTATCATTACAATAGGTTTCAGATTGTAGAGAAATGAGAATCAGGGCCTTTTCAGGCAGCAATTCCATTTGCACAGTGTAGGAAATTGATTTCCCAGCTTCAAAATGGTCTAAAATGTAGATGTGATCACCTTTATTAGGCAGTCGCCTCCTTTAATCTGTCAATTTAAGTACCCTCATTTTAATTATATGTTTGTTATGATTGTAAATTTCAAGAGGAATGAAAAACAGTGAAATGGGATAAAAAATTAAAGGATAAATGATTGCTTAGAAATTTTTTTTAAGATCATAAATTATGATAACTCATATGAATTAAGTAACAACTAAGATAATAAGATTTTAAGATAATAGTTATCGTTTTATTATCGTTTAAATTCATGTATCTGTGATATGTATATCTCTATCTAATGTAAAATTATCTTTGATAAATACATGAATGTTAGCAATGATGAATATCGGAGTGTGATGAATTTTTGTGCTAAATATGATTGTGAATTAAGATCATCATCAATCAACCAACCAACGGCCAACCAACCATCATCATCAATGTTGCTGACATTATTAGTAAATAAAAATTTTAAACAATTATTCATATTTATTTCAGTGCATTTCTGGTTTTTTTTCATCTCTGATACTATATCATTCTTGATTACTATAGTCATCAAAATCGTGAAGTTAAGATTGGTAATCTATATCATCACCGTCCTACATTATTATCATCATTTAAATGAGAAATAAAGTTAACATGCAATTATAAATAATACATTTTTCGTTTTGACATTGCATTGTAATACAAACAGATCGCTACAACAAAAAATAAGATACTCAGTTTATGAGATGGGCAAAAATAAAGCAAAATAATCAATATGAAATAACTAAAAAGGGGGAGGGATGAGGAGAAAGCAGGAGTCAAGGTACAACAGGGGGGTTAGAATTTAAGGAGTGGGAGGGTGAGCTACAGTTTAACGGTTCAGGTTCATTTCTAAAATACCTCCGTTATGTCTTTAATATTTAACTATGATGTTTTTACATTTTCCACATCTGCATTTTATATCAAAATTCTAAGTTTACATCAGGTATAAAACCATCATATTTATACAATCCATCTGGAATTTAACCTGAAAAAAGGAATTAAGAAAAGCTATGCCAACCAATCCCCTCCTTGAATATGTTACCAGAAAATTATAGAATGAGAAGTCTCACACAAAACATATGTTTAGATAGTTTGTCAGCAAGAAACTAAAAAACGTATTTTACATGAAGAAAAAAGCACCTTAACTTCTAGGGGGAATGGTTGAGTCCCACCCCTTCCCGAATCCGCCACTACTTGTGCACATTTAAAACTCACTCCATTTAATTTTAAACACTAATACAACCACAAATATATTTATTTTTTGTTTTAAAACTTCAAATGACGATATTTTGTATATACGAAACACGGAAGAGCGAAATATACGGCAATCAAATTGACGCGGCGATAATTGGTCCTGTAAACTCTGAAAATTGGGTCAAAACCCCTATAGAATTATCGTATTAGAAAACGTATTTAGAATTGCTCATTTTTAACGAAACTTGGTAGGATAATGTATAACAGGGTTACCATTATTCAGTGAAAATTTCAATCTCCTAGATTAAGTATATCGAAAGCTATTGGTGAAAAACCTCTGAAAAACGGCGATAACTGGTCGCATACCAGTACACAAGTCGTGACACTACTCTTTATCAGATTTCTGTGTAGATGTTGCAGAATTACTGGTTGGAGATAATAGCATCAACAGTGGTCAGAGTAACATCTCATCACAGTGTAAAGTGACATGCTTCGTAGGCAGTCAAGTGATGCTTAAAACAGGGAGGAGGAGGGGTGTGGCGTATAGTAAATGCATTATGTCAAGAAGCTTGTTTTAAGCTTATCACCGACACGCCCTTTTGGAAGATGCATAATTTTACCTTCATTTCAAAACATGATTTTATTCCACATTACTAGTATGCATTATTATTACCTAACTGCAAACAATATTGTACATCTTTATTTGGTAAAAACCTACTTTATTTACATTTTCCCAAAATACTGTCTTCTTACAGTAAAGAATATGTCATCTCTTATCCGTTTAAAATCATTTATAATTATAGAAAAATACCAGAACAGAAAGAATTACTTCTGAATGTAAACGTTCGAATATTTTTGTCGTGGGCAGTCCTTCATATTAACATGGCAACCAATATATTTTTCATCATAATAAATCAGATTAAGTTTATCAATAAACATGTGTTTTCATGTCACATTCATACTTGTTTCATTTCACATAAGAATATGGGTTGTATATGGTGAAAAAAAAAAAGAAAAAGAAGGAAGTCTGTAGTTTTCCTAATGTCTTGTCACCATGGCAACAAAAATGACTGATATGACCAAATAATATGATTGTTCCAAATTGTTTTGAATTTTGCGATTCATTTGATATATGGGTTGTTATATCAAAAACTCACTAGAAAATGCCAAATTCTGTATTTTTATCAAACATATGGGATGTTATGAAAATTCCACAAATTTCCAGTAAATAAAGGGTTAAAACTTTGTTTTCCTCTCATATGAAAATCTTTAATTGTACCATCTTGTTGTGACGTTGACTTTTGACATCAAAAAGTATAAGTGTCCACCACTAGCCTTTCTCTCTCAATGCACAAAGTTTCAAGACTCTAGGATATATTCTTGTTGCGTTATCACATCAGAACCAAGTATTGATGTGTCAAAACCACTTTGACCTCAAAAGCTATCGGAGTTTTCCTCTCACCATCTTATTTTGAATAGTAATTATGATAATCTTCTTAAATACTAAAGTTATGACTGTCATAGAAAGTGCCGACATGGTGTACATTGTAGCATGAACAAAACAAGTCCAATAAATCTGTTAATACAAATCGGAAAATCTTCAAAATCGAAAGGTTTCTTCCTTTGAGGCATCCTTTATGGAAAACGCACAAAAGAAACTCAATTCATTACATGCAAAAGAAAGTGTTGACGGATATATTGACGGACATAACACACTAGCCGTTTTTTTTTATCTATGTATAAATATGAATACTCTTTGATGTGTTCTTGTTGACTTCTGACATCAGAACCAAGTACTGACGTTTTAAGACCATCCTCGGTCTTATTCTGAATATGAATCAAGTACTGACGTTTTAAGATCATGCTCTGTCTTATTCTGAATATGAACCAAGTATTGACGTTATAAGACCATGCTCCTCTGTCTTATTCTGAATATGAAGCAGGTATTGACGTTTTAAGACCATGCTCTGTCTTATTCTGAATATGAACCAAGTATTGACGTTATAAGACCATGCTCCTCTGTCTTATTCTGAATATGAAGCAAGTATTGACGTTATAAGATCATCCTCTGTCTTATTTTGAGCCATAGAGAATGCTGACAGGACACAATTGTATTAGTATGAACAAAACTTCTAAGTTCAAAAAATCTGTAGACCGACAGACAGAGTAATTACTAGAGGGCATCCGCCATATGGTGGGGGTACTAAATAAAGAGTATTTCTGTCATGAACAGCTTTGTCCTCAGGCAGGGCTTTTGTTCATTCCATTAGGTCACATTGGTATAGAAATTAGTTAGCTCTACAAGTATTCTGACATTTTTAGTATTTAGTATTTTAGTAAACACCAGAGATATAAATAGTCGAAATGTGCATATGATGTAATAAATTAGCCTTGGTATATTTGTTCCCATAACTGTTATACCCAATAAGTAGAAGGTGGACTGTCAGTGCCCAAAGGTATTATCAAAATTCACAAAATATATATTTTCAAAATTTACTGTGATAAAAGTTGGTGAAATATTTTAAATAAAGGATTGTTTCCATTATGTGCACGTGTATCTTTGTCCTTTGGCCTTGATTATCGATGAAAAATCCTAACTTGTAAAATGCATAAAGGAGTATAAATTGACTCTGGTATATATGTTCCTACTGTTATCATTCATTACATTATGCTGTTTGTGGTAAATACTGATCATCTTACTTTGTTAAACTCTCCTACACCGACACATGATACAGTATAGCCAAGATTCCGGAGAACAGGAAGAAAGTTCATCACTTTACATTGGCACTGAAATGAAATACTTGAAATATTTAGAAAATGCAAATATACTTTGAAAGATCTCTATAATTTCATAAATCATGACATCATGCAAAATCTTGCACAGGGAAGTCATCGCATAACACATGTTAATAAAAACGTTCTTTTCACAAATTTACGATCACTCGGTCTTTATCAAATGAAATAAACGATGTTAAATTCTGAACTATGTAAAATCCATACTAAAGATACAAATCATAAGAGTAAATTCAAACAACAATTGTCCTAATATTTGTGAACAAAAGTGCTTTTATCCAAAATTTGATTTTTTTGACAAAAGATTAGGAGACACCCACCTTTCAACTACGGACTTCAAAATCTTGTTAAATACCCAAGTTATGGTTTGTTATATCATTACAAGATAATCATCATTATGCTTTGGTTTCAAAGTCTTGCTCGTTATCTACGTTATAATGGTTTGTTATAAGGAGACGCCCACCGTTATACCACTGACTTCAAAGTGTTCTGAGCCCACATTATCATGTTTTCTTATAAGATTAGAAGATGCTCATTATTTTACTATTGACAGATCGTCAAATGCCTCACATCGCTCCTATTGACACACGTATTCATCATGATGTAATCAATCAATGGCCCGTCAAACATGAATTTACCTTAACGTCACAATACAATACCGTGACAATATTGGTGAAGTTGGATCTGGCGATTCCTTAATTGGATTCAAATTCTTGTTCAGTACCCACATTATCACGGTTTGTTAATAAGTACAAAATACTCACCATTATACTATTGGCTTCAAAGTCTTGTTCTGTGCCCACATTATCGTGGTTTGTTATAAGACCATCACTGATGACGATTATACGGGGTTGAATGACTCTACCATTTACAGTGACACTCTTGCCTAAGAAGAAATTTCAATAAAAATATTGATCTTACCCATTACACAACGATAACTTAAAGAGGTATGGAACGACAGTTTTACGATAAAAATGCTATTTTCAATAAAATTCCTTAAAATGGGGTTTGAGTTTTTACAGCACATTTGAAATGTACTTTTCGAAAATTAATATCTAGGAATCGTAGAAATCTAAATGACACCAAAAGAAATAGAAAAAATTCAGGACGTATATCAATTACATTTGCCAGATCATCTAAACAAATGCGCGAATGCGTGTGTGAATGACCGATATCTAAATAGCAAGGGAAAAATTATACATCCGATTCTGCTGATTGACAAGAGTCGCCACGGACAGAGTAATAAAAGTTTTAATATCATTCTAAAACTAAGGAGTTTCTTTCTAATTTAAGCCATGTTTTAAATTAGTTCTTTTAAGCCAATTTGAAAATCAGTTTGTTCTTCAAATATTAATTCACACTTTTAATTTCCACAGTTTTGATTCTAGCCATCACTGAAATTACATCAATTCTCGAAATTCGCATAAAATGCAATGAGTTGATACATGGATATAGGTTTTCATATTTATGTTGCCTTTTGAGTTTCCAACATAAGTAGCAGGAGAGTGTAATTCAAGTCGAAAAATGTAGTTGTCAAACAACGATAATACTATGAGTTGCGGTATCAGATGGTAAAAATACCAGATATCTTTGTAGCTCAGTCATTTCTCTTTTTGACTTCGTGTTCCTGTCTCCTTCGTATGTTCATGCGTGTATATTTATGTATTTACCTCCTCGATTTGAAAGGTTCCTACAGGACTTTTGCCACGGGTGTTGCATATAACCAGGGGACGCTTATTCCTCCCGGGCACCTGGCCTCACCTCGATTTTATTGGGGTTCACATTTGTCTGAATATGACACTAAACAAGATATTGTCCCCTTTATTCCATGGACTATGAGATATGGTTTACCCTTCGTTTTTTACTTTGAATAGACTGAATGAAATGTTTATGCGACTTGAGGCCGTAAGATGAAATTGTAAATACAACGTCAATTCATTTTTACGTACATGTATCTCATGTTTCCAGTCAACCACAGGCATATCCTTTTGCCGCTTTTTGACATAATCTCTTGCAGTAGGTTTGTAATGTCTCGTCAACAATATCCCGCCATTTGTTGAAAACAATCCTGGATTGCAATCTACTTATAGTCCCTTATTAATGTGAAAACGTAGGGGTTTGTCCGCAATACAGTTAAGATGTCTTATAACAACATGACACTAGGGTTGATATACAAATCTAGATTTATCACACGAACAGGAATATGGATTAGAGGCAAAGGTATTAGGATCAGATAATACTTTAATAGGGTTTGTACTTGAGATAAATCTACACCTTTCTTAGACTTGAACATCAAAATTATCAACCACCTAATATATACTAATATTTATGATAAATGTGAGGATTTTGGATTTCCTATTGTAAATTTTCCTTATTTGGATGGAATGTCCGTCGACTCCCATCATATGGTATCTATACATCTCAATTAGTTCGATTTGTCAGAGGCTGCACCGATGTTTTGGACTTTCATAAACGAAATTTACAAATTACTACTAAACTTTTAACTCAGGGTTACAGATATCACAAGCTTACAAAAACATTCGGCAAATTCTTCAGATCTTATTCAGAACTTCTATCTAAATTTGGAAATATTTCTTTTCAACAGTATGTATCCAATGGAATTTCCCATCCTAATTTTTACGGTGATCTCGTATATAAAGTAAGGAAAGTAAAAGGCTCCGATAACGTTATTTTATCATGTAATAAAATAGTCAAACGTCTTCTAAACAGACAATATGATATTGAGATCATCAAAAAGACTATAGGTCTTATATATGGCCCTTATGCAGACTTTTACTTGAACGTTGCACGCTGACTAAAAGGGCGGTGGGGACTATATGACGGGCCTGGTCCAAACCTCTGTCAGAGGAGACATGGTCCTGAACTTCGTCACCTCTGACTGTTAGTCGGGAATCCTACAGATCTAGGGTCTTAGCTCGCTTTCAGACTGGCAGAGCACGGTTTATTATGTTGATGTCGCATATTTTTTTTATATCATTATGTGTTTTACAATACCTTAGGTGTTTATATTTTTATGACAACTCAATATGCGATACCTGTTGACCCTTCTTCTTTACATGGAGGATTATTTATAAATTTTTAAAATGTACGTCCTTTGATTGTTCTGTTGTTACGGTGGGTGGGATGGTGGGCCCGTAAACTGGTTAACCACACCATTTGTTTGGCTTTTGTCAAATTAAATGACCGTCCTCAGTCGGTATCGTAATTGCACTTAAAAGTTTAGTAGTAATTTGTAAATTTCGTTTATGAAAGTCCAAAACATCGGTGCAGCCTCTGACAAATCGAACTAATTGAGATATATAGATACCATATGATGGGAGTCGAGGGACATCGCCATCCAAGTAAGGGAAATTTACAATAGGAAATCCAAAATCCTCACGTTTATCATAAATATTAGTATATATTAGGTGGTTGATAATTTTGATGTTTAAATCCAAGAAAGGTGTAGATTTATCTCAAGTATTAGCTTTATTCAATGTGAGCTCTGGTGGATATATTTCTAATATAAATTGTTCGAATTAAGGGTTGTCGATAACCAAAATGTCATCCAGATATCTGCAAGTATTAATAAATTTGTCAATGAGGTCAAAACGTTTTGATTTTTGAACAGAAACCATAAAATCCCTCTCATAACAATAAAGAAATAAATCTGCTATCAGAGGCGCGCAGTAAGTACCCATAGGAATCCCAACTATTTGTTGATATATCTTGCCATCAAATTGCACAAAAATATTCACATAACATTACAAAATACCTTCCACCCTGTACATGCTCCACATCAAAGTATCTTTGCCCTCCATGCGGCCATGTGGTAACTGGTGACCTCAATATAGTCTATAACAGGAAATTACGAGACCTCCTGAAGAAAGGTCCCAAATATAGAGAGTCCCGTTCGTTCACATGGCGTGAAAATTTCAAAATTATTATGGATGCATGCCAGGAGATGGTCAAAAAGGGAAGAAGTGGAGCCTGACACTCTCTCCGAGTAGATGAAATCCATCGGAGAACTACTCAAAAGAAGAAAAGGGCGTCTCAGGCATTTGGTAAAAACCAAACACGAGTCTATATTTAATTACCCTGATGTAGCCAGAGAACTCTCTGAACTCCACGAACAATTTATTATTGTCCCAGCTGACAAAGCAGCAAACAATTATACCTTCGTTTGCAAAAGATTTTACATTAATTGTCTGTTAGAGGAGCTTGGATTACACTCTGCACCTGGAAACCCAACATACCCACAAACAAATTTATCTATTTCTGAAATACTCCAAAACCACAAACCTGTCCTCGAGTCTTTTGGAATTACCACAACAAACTCTGACCTAGAATTACCTTATATTTATTGGATTCCAAAAAATGCACAAAACCCCTTACAAACATCGTTTCACTGCTGGTTCTTCCAAGTGTACCACAAAACCTCTATCCATATTGCTAACGAAGATATTAACACACATCAAGCATGGTCTTCAAATTTACTGTGATACCGCATACTGTGATGTGGATCCTCAAGAATTCTAAAGAACTTTTAGAGAATCTAAATCTCCGAAATTTAATCATATTTTCAGCATCAAATCTTTTGACTTCTCCACGCTCTACACTACAATTTCGCATCAAAAGCTCAAAAACAGACTTGCTACAATTATTCGAAATTTCTTTTTCCATAAAAATGGAAATCGTAGATATAAATATCTTGTCATTGAGCGGGTAGATACGTATTTTGTAAAAGAACCCTCTGATGCAAAACACAAGTATACCGAAGATCAAATCATTAAAATGCTGGAATTTTTAATAGACAATATTTTCGTGGTGTTTAGAGGGAACATTTTCAGCAAATCATTGGCATTCCCATGGGAACTAACTGCGCCCCTCTTCTTGCTGACATTTTCTTACATTCGTATGAGGCAGAATTTATTCAAAACATGCTCTCCACAGGCAGAAAAAGCCTTGCATCTCAGTTTAATTTTACGTATAGATATATAGACGACGTATTGTCAATCAATAATCCTAACTTTAAGGATTGCATACATGAAATCTATCCCCATGAACTTGAGTTAAAAGAGAGAACCGAGAGCAATAATTCCGCTTCGTATCTGGATATATTTTTAACTTTTGACAGTAATGGTCATTTGGACACCTCTCTGTATGACAAACGTGACGATTTTAACTTCCAAATAACTAACTTTCCGTTTCTTTGCAGCAATATCCCGCCCTCACCTGCTTATGGAGTTTTTATATCTCAACTTATAAGGTACGCAAGAGCCTGTTCTCTATACGACGGTTTTATTCCAAGGGCCAAACGACTGGCCACTAAGTTGCTCATGTAGGGATATGTTAAAGAACGTCTGAAATCGTCACTGAGGAAGTTCTACGGTCGCTATGGGGATCTTGTACGAAAATATGATGTGCCTCTTTCTAGAATGATTGATAATATTCTGGAATGCTACTAAATGACCTGTTCAGTGAACACCAAATATGACTTTGTATATCAGTTTTGTACTTTCGTATGTACAATTAGGAAACTAAAACTCTTGATGTTGACATGTTTCTTAAGAACTGCTGTGACGGGTGATGCATGCAAACAGGAGACGCTTACTCTCCCCGGGCACCTGGTCTCACCTCGGTATTTTTCAGTATTTCGGGATTTACAACAGTTTCTTTTTGAAACTTACACGATTTTGTATCTGTCCTTGGACTTTGAGAATGATTAATGGTTTGGTACTTCTTCGATAATGATTTGGCATAGCGTATAAGTTCTGAAATCAGAACACTATGGCCAAGCGAGGACGCGATATTGCTACTCAGAAAGGGAAAATTAGAGAAATGGCTGTTGAATATAGTCACATTAGTCATAAAGGGAAATGTGTGACTGACCATCCCTACCCTCTGAAAAGAGCATGTCTACGTACAAAGCAGATATGTTGCTCTCTGCCGTGTTCTTGATTTCAAGTTCAGCAAGAAACATAATTCGTAAGTTATTCTGGGAGTTTGGATTATTTATGAATAAAACGTCCTCATTGTCCCTGAAGTCAAAACGTACTGACATGTTGTTTCTTTCTGTAGAAAACAATGACTAAATGCATTCTGCTTTCTGTATTCGGCTATGAGTACAAAACAAAACAATTGCTATTAATCGGAATGACAACAATATGCTGAAATTATCTCCCTGCAAAAACACGAAAATTTTCTTTACTAGAGAACTCCACCATCTCGATGATATCGTCCTCAGTGTACTTGTTCTATTCAGAGTGATCATTCACATAATAAGAGTCTTCAGAGCCTAAAACGAAGTATCTTTACATTTTTATTCGGTTTCACTTTGTGTAAACAAATGTAGCGTGTGGGGGAAGCTAGTTTGCTACTAAGTTTCTGGTGAGGAATAGTTGTATAGAAAAAATCAAGACTTGAAACAAGTGATTTGTTTGAAAGTTGTAGATTCGAGATGTTCCAGTTTTCCCTTTAAATTTTTAAGAATCCCCATCTCACTGATTCTGCTTCAGGAGTACGCTGCTGTACAATGCTTCTGAAGACATTGCTTTATATGTGTTCGCAGTATCTCCGACAATAAAATGGATAAAGGCTTAGTGGAGCACCCGGCAATGGATGGATGTGTATATTTGTTTTGTTTTTGTTTGTTTTTGTTTTATTTATTTATTTTTTTAATAAATATATGGCAAATCGATCTATAAATCACTTGGTTTTCTGATATTTCAGAGTAAGATAAATCGATGAGCGTGTATGTAAATATGAAGGCAATGAATGAAGTCCAACTCCCTTTATCAGACTATTACAGTTGTATGTCTTGTACACCAGTGTAAAGTTGTTTGATGTTTTGTCGGCATGAACGATAAAATTTTCGTGGAGAGAGAAAGGTTCTCTGACAACATAAGGGTCCCAGAAAATGTACGCGTAATTGATCTTGACAGAACTTCTTGGTTGATCTATTCTACTATTTAGAACTTTCGTAATCGAATGAGTGTCAAGTACGGCATCCTCTAATAACTGCCCACCGTCCTATAAATTCGTCACATGCGTCCATAATGTCAAACCTTGAATCAATTCATATTACAAAAACTTCTAAAATCAGCCTCATCCAGTATGGATTTTAATCTAGCGACCAGAACAGAAAATAGCTACAATAAGTTACTAAGGACCTATTTAATCTATTATGAAATCTTCAGCTGCCCCTACAACCGTGGTATTTGTGTTTTATTTCAAAGCGATGTGGTAAGAAAATACTATTAACTTTGTTAGAAGAAATATTATTCTCTCAAAAATGTGTTCGTGTAGCCCAAGAAATGCTGGGTTTCTAATTGTATTATCTAAACGTTTGGCAAAATCTCTTAGCTTTTAACTTCTGCTACAGTTTTTTTTTTTTTTGGTTCATATCGTTATATTTCCAACTGAAGTCGATTTAAAGGGACATAGTCCGAGATTGAAAAATTTTAGCATGAAAAGGATAAATTACGACAATATCTTATTTTTCCTGTATTACATGAATTATAAACTTTGTGTTAATTCCAAAATTTAAAACTAAAATCCCTCAGTGTTTTCGTAGAATAAAGGTAATTGAGCCAAATTAAATTCGGTTGGTATCAATTCCCCATATAAGGCAATGCTCCGCCCATAATCATGCGCGTGCACGGATATTCACTGTAGAAAACAACAAAAATGGTTCACATGGAGGAATACGAGCACGAGAAAAGCAAAAGTGTGGTAGAAAATAACTATACACACTCTGAAAGGCCAAAAAAAAAAAAAAAAAAAAAATGGAACAATTGTTAGAATCGGGTAAAGTTCGAGTTTCATTGTCACGTGATTTCCCCTGACCGATTTCATCAATTGTATGTTGCAAATTTAAAACGGGCATATCTCGTTAACGACATCAACTTCGGTAACGATACTTTTTACACATCTTAGATAATACACCAGCAATCGATTGCCGTTAAAGAAATCCGTTTACATTTTTTATACTTTTACCGACTTCAATCGGACCATGTTCCTTTAACATTGCACATACCATGATCATCGTCAGAAACCCACAGACCGTGCAAAACGTGGTGCAAATGCGTCTAGAATTTTCCGACAATGATACCATGATAGTAAAGAACACAATGGTTATAAGGGAAGTTTCGTATTTACGTCTAGAATGATTTCTGACTTCTGTTTCAAATTCGGCATTTAACAGCGTATTATGAAAATGTTCAATGTAAATGTGCAGAATATATATGTATAGTCCAACAATGACAAGTAGACTATGAGCGGAAATGCCGTTTAATATGTCAGCTGATTACTGTTTTACACATAAACAACCCATTTACAAAGAAAGGTTTGTTTTACGAAATCGGGAGATGGACGTTTTCGTTGACCCACGCTCTTAACATGCGACGCGCTATATCATGTAAAAAACCTTAAATCACATGCTTTATTTCATACTACAGTATATATATACATATACATATACATATATATATATATATATATATATATATATATATATATATATATATATATATATATATATATATATATATATATATAACCATTCAAACAGATTGAATTTTTTCTAAATACGAAATAATAGAGAATCAAAACTTACCAAACTTATGCAAATATGCTGTAACCATTGCTAGTCCTATTAAGAGAGGAGTTTTTCCTCCTGTGACAACTTTCTCTGTAGAACAATATGAGTATTAACAATTATTTACATTAGACATAGTTAATAAAATTATTCTGGGAATTTGTTAAATCACTGATATTGCGCCATATGAACAGCTGTAGCCGTTATTATAACCACATGATCAATTTACGGCATTTATTTTTGAAGTGTACAACCAAATAGTCGTACCATATTTTTACAGATGTAGAGTTTTCCTATGAGATTCGTATACTCCTTCGTAACTGATACACATATCTATAACATATATATCATTACGACTGTTAATTGTTAATTTTACTAAACCTTAATGGAACCAACGACTTTTACCACTGGCTTGCAGTTGATAATGACATTCACTGTACTGTGAATCTATACAACTAAACATTACATTGTAATATAATTTATAATTCCTAATTTCATTCATACAAA
Organism: Pteria penguin; assembly: GCA_035048485.1. Taxonomy (NCBI): domain Eukaryota; kingdom Metazoa; phylum Mollusca; class Bivalvia; order Pterioida; family Pteriidae; genus Pteria; species Pteria penguin. The sequence continues at coordinate 23,626,814 of CM068581.1, forward strand.
ACCAATTCATTTCTGGATTTATTCATTATCATACCATATTTTGCGGTTTATTCTTTAACAATTAACCATTTTCCAGGACGCTGAATATGATATTATCCTATCTCATCATTTTCTGCCTAATACGGTGTCCGACTTTATAATTGGTTTATAAAGGGTTATATCTTCCCAAGACACGTGTTATGGGATCAAATAGGCTGTCTATATTTCATATTATTTCCCAAGCCATATCAGTACGCCGATCCATTTTCGTCGAATGTCAAGCACTTCAGCGCAAAATAAGATTATAATGACGTTATGCAAAGATGGACAAATCGGACATTTGATTATGTCGCCATAAGCATAATAATTAACAGCTAAACATAGCTTTCCATGCTGAAAAGTGGACCGGTGTATTGTCACACACCAAATGCTTACTTAATTTTTTGCGGGAAACTCTCTTGAATGTGACATTATATATTTACGACATAAACAGCGTTAAGACTTCAAGAGTGGTGTTAAATATGGCGTTGATCGTCACTAAACATAGATTTTAAAATACTAATGACAAAGAAATTTTTACATAAGAGTTAGGTTGTGACGCTGAAAATATTTTACAATCAAATCAAAGGATTTATAGGATGACAGCTAAAGAAAACAATATATTCATAACCCTAGTATTATCGAAAATTATACAGATACCGAAACATTCTTTAAGAAGGGTATAGTCATTAGTAAATCCATGGACCATCTGGCATTTCCCTCCAAATTGTGCTACAGCTATCGTTTCTTCTAACCGATGATCTGACGCGGACGTTTCTACTTCTACAGTGAGAAAAGAATTATACTTAAAAAATATATTACAAAAGCAATGTACCTGTATTGTATGGAAAAGTATTTTTCAATGATGACACATTGATTATCTACATATTTTATAACTATCATATTAGAATTATCCTTAACTTTTCACTAAAAAACTAATTTCTTCCCCGACGTAGATTTGCTAAGTGCTTCACTCGTGACCGAGAGGTCCCGTGTTCAAGAGCTGTCAAAGGCTTTCGAGTGATTTGTTTATTTTCAAAGGAATATAAATTGACTCAATCAGTATGTAAAAAAAAATAACCATACAGTGCATTATACTTCACAGACGATACAATTAATCTGTATTATTGAAAAAAATATCTCCAGATATTATATCGTCTCCGATAAAAACTTCTGAAAATCTTATCTTAATTCTCCAGACACAAACCTTCAATAAAAGACTGGTAAAACTGATTCATTGTACGGAATATTTTATCGTTGATACTGAAGGAAGTATCAAGTAACAACACCGTTCTTAACCCAGGAATACTATTACAGCTTTGCTCCTGTCGTCCTTCAGCTGCAAATTAAAATGGAAAACTTCAGTTTAATAGTTGGTGTGTATGTCCCTAGAAACTTTTGATGTAATGTGGTAATTATTGTTTCATCATCATGATCACGTTATCTTATGTAAAATATAAGTACGCATTTAAAAGAAACAAATTCTAATTTCAAAGAAAGAATTAAATGCAGTTTTACGGTTTTTCTTTTTGATTAAAACTAACCAACTTCATATGACATACCTGTAAATATATTCTGTATAGCCATTTCCATATTTGCATCATTCACAACAATCTCAACAGACCGTAAGAATGAAGCATGGTTCTCCCAGTCGATAGAAATCATTGGTGATGATGTAGCACCTTCTTCTGTGAAGGGTACGTTACTCTTAGAATGACTCGCATTCTTCAAGATATTTGACGACATTTTTATGTTTGGCGTTGATGGCAATGTATCATTAGATGATGCATTGCTCTGCTTAATATGCGAAGATGGACTTGAGCTTTTGACAACTGATCCTGTAGTTTTTATATTGGAAGTGTCATTTACGAAATTATTTTGTATTTTGGCACTTGGCACAGGTTTTCTTTCTGATGGTGTTGTATTCGTCATTTCAATATCAGATGTAGTTTCATTTTTGTCTGTAAGTCGTCATCATAACAATTGCCGATGTATGAAAAAAAGTATTACTTGATTCAAGTGGTTGAAATAAAAGCAGATACTGAATTACACATCTTGAATTAAACAAAACAGTTTAAATGAATGAATAAATGAATGAATGCAGGAACAAACGAACGTAAGAAAGAACGAACAAATGATAAAATATACTGATAAAAATACCTTTATTTGCATTTTTATTCCCTGGTTGTACTACTTCACTTTGTAAAACTGGAATTTTAGGAATATTTCTAAAATATAAGAATAAAAATAAATAAAAATACATTTCATTTTATTAGAAATAATATATGATAAGATACAATGATTAAAGAGATACTACATTTTACTCACATACTTACTGAGGCTGTGAAGTTGATGAAGGGGACAGATTGTTGATAAATGCTTGTTGTTTTCGTTGTTGCTATACATTAAAAGAAAATGCATAAATATGTATATATATAAACATGAGAATCAATGAAGTCTGGAGTATCATGGGTCTTCTTCTAATTTGTAAAAAGATTATCATTATCTATACTGAAATCGGCGATGCTATTAACCACTCTATTAAATAAATATCAGAACATATCTACATGTAAAAATTTTGATCACTATATGTGTATTTCGACAACTTGTGTCTCCTCAGTAATGCTTAAGGCCTAAATGAATGACATAAAAGTACAAATATTTGAAGAGCGAAGAGCAACTTCATTACCAATTTGATCTAAATGTATGAGCCAAATATCAGAGTTATGCAAGAAACGAGTAATTCCCTTAGTTTTGAAATAATATACAAAAATTTTCAGACTAAATTTGTGTAGATGTAGACTTCGAATCAGCATCGAGATATTGAAAACTGGGCTGAGGACACCTTCGTCCACTAAATTAAAGATTTTGAAGATAGATGACAAACTGGTTACAATGTATCATGCAACACACGTTTTTCACATGCATTTACAGGGTATCTTAATAACATCATTCCTGTACACTTTCATAATGGTGAAAAAAAAAAACAAGTAAGAAGACATATTCTAAAATTTTCAAGATTGCTGCCTTGCTTTACATTATTTCATTAACATATGTTTATCGGCATTTTCAGTCGACTATTTCTTTTAACTGTCATTATATTGCCAAATAAATGAAGATATTTTACTTCTACGATTTTTAAGATGGGCGTCATGGAGGCTTTATTGGATTACGTAACAATTTTATTTACACGGCTTCACTGGGAACTCTTGAGCTTATCACAAATTAAGTTTCAATATGGCTACTTTGGTGGTTATATTTGAATATGTAAGACAATTTTCCTTTTTTTTTTTTCATTTTCGTTCATCAAGTATCTTAAATAATTCATTTCTAAATAGTTTCATTATTACTGCTGTACTAAATGATGTAGAAAGTCAATCCAATTTCAAGGAATACCACATTTGCTTGGGCAAAAGATTTTTCATAGTCTCTGTTGTAGTCTTTGATATTCAGCCTATGCACGATTTACTTCATTCTAGTATTATAATGTCGATCATGTTTTCAAGATATAATTCATTACATTTGTTGTATATTTTAATTATAAAAATATGGTATTTCGCATCTAACGTTAACCTTAGTTCGACAATTATTAAGTGAACTTTTATGTACATGTTTCCCTTTCTGCTGATTTATTTAATATTGCATGCGCAGTTTCAACAACTACGTATCACATTTTCCTGTATCTCTTCTCGTCATGGTTTACCCAGTGGATTCTTCACTCAACCAGTCGTTGTTTACAAATGAATACTTCAGGTGTCGTTACTGTGCTTCATCTTTGATTGAATCATTTTATATCAACTTGTATACAATATCGAATATTGATTATTGAACATTTAATTTCAAGTGAATAATTATTTCAAGTATATAACTATTACAAGTGAATAATTAACATTTTTATTCAATGATACTATATCTTATACAGATTTGACACCTTCTATACTCGATTCCCGGGTTGCGCCACTATGTTTAAGAGCTTCCATGTCGCGATATAACTGAAATATTGTTGAAGCGACGTAAAAACACCAATCAACCAACCAACCAACTTTGACTTCTCCATATATAAATACAGTATATATGGATTTTATATGATTTGACTCTTTCTACTGGGAATATGTGACGGGTGTTTCTAGCAAACAGGAGATGTTCACTCTCCCCGGGCACCTGATCTCACTTCATCATAGGGGTTCATAAATGCTCTACAAGTAGATATATTTTGTTATTTTCCACTTGGTTTTCATTTTCACTGATTTTGTATGTCCTCTGGTTTCATGATTTTCGGACTTATGGTTTGGATTTATCCATCAACTTTATGTTATTATTTGTGAATACTGTATTCGTAAAGCCATGCCATGAACAGTCAAATATTTTGTTATAGGTTTTTGTTATGTGGAGAAACATAATATATTACTACATTTTTGCACATATAAATTCATTTAGTATCTTGATAAGATCTTTCTTGTAATGCTTCATGAATCTTGCTATAAAAATGGAGAAAATCTGATGCTAAGACTTTCAAGATGACCACCATAGCAGCTAAACTGGATTACATAATACTCCTTTTTAAAAGTGTGGAAACCAAGTTTCCTGATTGGATCATTCCCATACAGTTAATGCCAATTGCTAAAAAGGAGGGAAAAGTCCTTATTCAAATTGATATCCTCAATTAGAGTCATTATATTCAATAACATAACGTCCCTCTGGTACTTTGATCAGATTATTAATGACAGGTTTTAATCAAGATTTCTTATGAAAATAATAAGAGAAAATATTGTAATTCCAATAGTTTAAAGATTGCTGCCATGGTATTTGGTATACATTGATAATTAGAATGCATAGCAACGTTTTTCCAGTGTGTGCATGGTGTAAGTTAAGAAGGTCCTTCGTAATAGGTTGCTTCAAAATCACTACAGAATAAGGAAAAAGAATTATATACAATATTTTACTGACTTTATAGGAAAGTGGTCACGTCCCTCATTGGGCCCCAGGGTTTTGTGAACACAATTACACATGAGCAACTAGACCATAAGAGAGTAAGGTTGACGTCCTGTAAAAAATACCAGGTATAATTTTGAGATGGGATAACAATCATTGTTTACAGACAGACACACGAACAGATGGAAACAAACGATGGAGCATCATATATGCTCTACTTTTCCTTACCAACAGAGCTAACAAAAACCTTGCCAGTTGCATTTGTAAAGGTATAGATACAGTACATATAAGAAAATTCTGTACTTACTGGGTCACTTTTTGACATGTTTGGATATTTTTTTCTACTTTTCTTTTCACGTTTTTGCCTATTTTTAAATAAAATACAGAGTAAAGGTGTAAAATTCTTAAATGTTGTTTGAAGCTAGGTAAATGTCTTAATTCCAGCATATTATCAAAAATTAGGTAAATGTCTTATAGAATGTCTATAGCTTTTATATTGCAAACAGACATGAGTCAAATGCTTTAAATTTCTACTATAAAGAAATCTTAAGATGAATATTATTAAACAAAAACATTAGTAGTACTATGAAACAAGTATTAAGATTAGATATAATTTTTATAATGACCTATTACAGTACCTATAACTCATCTTGTTACTACTGTGAATTGAGGATCTGTCATCGCATAAAGTGGAGTCCGTGTCGTTGGAGGAAACATAACCTATACAGTTATATGAAGAATAGCCTGTAGAAAATAAGTTAATTCATGAATATACTTGATCTTCACCACATGCTTCCTTCTTTTGGTCTGTAAATTTAACAAGAGTTGTCAGAAGACAATGGAGCTCGCCGGTGACAAACCAAATTTAAACAGCAAAAGTTTTTGTAAGTAGATCTATCTTCAAGGTTAATGTCGAAACAAAACATTTTGATACGTAATGAAAGGTCTTGTCACAAAGAATTCACACATGAAATATTTAAGCCCTATCACTCACTGTTTATCAGTTAGGTACAAGGATTACACATGTGAAATATTAATTCCTGTCTCTAATGATTCTAAACTTATGATCCAGGTTAAAGTTTTTGTCTAAGTAGGTCAATCTTCAAGGCCTAGGTGATAACGCAAGAAACTTTGATATGTAATAAAAGATCTTCCCACAAGGAATAGACACATAAAATATTTAAGTAATGACCAACGTTAATGTTTTTGAAAAGTAGGTCAAACTTCAAGATCAAGTCATAAGGTCAAAAATTGTGGTATCCAATTAAAGGTCTTGGCACAAGGAATACACATGTGAAATATTAAAGCCCTGTCTCAAATGGCTTTTAAGTTTTGATCCAGGTTAACGTTTTTGTCTACGGACGACAACAACAACGATGATGACGCCGGGGTTATGACAATAGCTCTCCTGACATTCGTCCCGGCGAGCGAAAAAAAACCTTGCCATATGGAACTAGATACCTTGGAATAACATATTTGACATCAGAAAACATGAATAAAAATGAATTAGCTATTAAGAGAAACCACACTGCAGATAGAAGGTTCTTTAGCTTGACCGGTAGTTTCTTTAGATGATTATTTTCCAATGATGTCTACATACATAGTAGTTAAGTCAAGGGACTAGCAATATCAAATTAAGTGGGTTTTTTATATTCAGTCTATGTCATCATCTTTTTTGACTGATTCTGTAAAATATCTCTATTCATCCATATTCATGGTGGCATTTGAATGTTTATGAATTCGTAAATGTCATGGAATTGTATTTTGGGGTATGTATATTAAGTCGATAGTAGCCTGTTATTTACAAGTTTGCCTTGATAGCGGTGTGATCTGTTGGTAGTCTTTGGTTTTTGTTTTATGGAAAACTTATTCTAGGATATCTATTTGTGATTGTTGATCGTTAATCACTAAAGCATTTACCTCAGATAACTCTAATTAAGAAATTCACAGAAATCCGTTGCAAGGGTATAAATTTCTATGTAATGCATCAGGCAGATGCGTCCTTGTAATATTATTCATTCATTTGGTACGCACAAGTCCTGATGTGAAACTTTATAAAATAATCATCGATGTTAGTGTTTGTGCCAAAGACTGCGATGATCATTCATTACAATGTTTGTTTGTAAATAGAGGACTTTGATGACAAAGATCTTGTTTACTTTTACATTTCACTTAAATGTTCAGCCTGACATATTCGACAGAATACCACTCGATGTCCCATATTAGAAACAAACAAATTAAATATCGCACCATTAATTTTAGATGAGAAACAATAATTAACTTTTATGGACATAATAAATACGCATACACAGTATTGTAGATTGTTTCTAGTAAATTATTCACAAAATCAGTAACATTTTCATCGTAAGTCAATCTGCCGAAATCTAGACAATGTGCATTTTCCTGCACTAAATTGATAGGAGCAAGATGTGTGGGTTTATGGAATTCTTACGAAAAGGAACGAATCTTAAAAGGGCGGTTACAACAATGAATCTTCTCGCTTTACACTGTAATTGTAAACACCATTTCTAAAATAAAGAACTGACCATGAATAATACTGCGCTATCAACCTTACCACGTAAACACGAGATGGATGTAGTTCTGCCACCACCCATGTAGCTACTGTGATCTAGATTATGTGATATGTTGCGAACAATATTGTTTGTCCTCTCTCCTGTCCTACACACTGTATCCAAGTCTCTCTGTAAATCTTCTTGCAAGGCACTTATGTTATCTATAAATATGAATGGCTAATCTCAATGGTTCAATGGGGAAACACCAGTGTATTTTTCTTATTTCAATTCTTTAAAAACTATTATTATTTGGGGAGGCGGTTCTTCCAATATTTCTTTCTTATAAAGTTTGTTATTCTTTTCATCAAACGGTCTAAAATATGCATAAAAGAACATGCATTAAAATACACCTGAAATTCATTGAGTGATTTTATGAAATTAAGCGCTTCAGAGCTGGGCATTCCTCGTGCATGAACTGTGCTCATTAGGGATAACCTAACAGAACAATTTCCTCTTTGTTACTTTTCTTGTAACCTAGAACTTACGAGTTATGGATTTTGATTCGAGACTCAGGATACACCCTTGAATTAAGAGTAACGATTCTATGATTCTATACAGCATGAAGCACAGTGTATGCAATCTGATACTTTTTAACGACGGACAAGAATTTTATGTGGTAGATTTATTGTTACCTTACATATATAACCTTGGGTCTGCAATATTACACATTCTTGTATCATAAGTTAGAGATCTAAGAAGCAGGAAGCAGATAAGAGTTTATGCTGAGGTTTTACAACAAAAACAATTTCCGTCATACATTCACTGTAACCTTGACCTATCATGGTAACAAGCAACAAGTATTATGGTATTAAAGACGAGAAAACTGAAAACATCTGACAAAGATGTATGACAAAAATCACTAACGACATACACACAAAACATGATAATAGTAGAATATAAAGGGAAAAACAGGATTACAAAAACATTCGATTGTGTGGTTACGATACCGACTTAGGAGGGTCAATTGAAGTAACAAACGTCATTCAATTGGTGTGGTTAACCGCTTTACGGGCGCACACCTTCCCACTCACCGCAAAAGCAGTGCAATCAAAGGACATACATTTAAAAATTCATAAATAATTCTTCATATAGAGAACAAGGATCAACAGGTTCCTCAAAAAGAGAGGTCATAAAATTTTTATTACACACGAAACGTTTATAGAATATATATATATGTTGCTATCAAAAATATGTAACGCCACATCAACATAAAAAACCGTGCTCTGTTCGTCTATAAGACGAGCTCAGATCCTTAATCAATAGGAGTCCCGACTAACAGTCAAAAGGGACGAGGATCAGGACCTTGTCTCCTCTGGAAAGGTTTGGACAAGGTCCGTCATAGAGTTCCCTCCGCCCTGTTAGTCAGCGTGCAACGCTCAAGCAAAAGGCTGCATTGTGTTGTAGAGAGATACGATACAAGAACTATGGTCTTAGCGATGATCTCGTGGTCATACTTTCGATGTCGAAGGCATTTAATAATTCTAGAACCCACCGATATGAAATTATCGGAACCTTTGACCCTCCTTAGTTTGTATATTAGATCACCGTAGAAATTGGGATGGGATATTCCGCTGGAAAAGTATTGTTGAAAAGTCACATTTCCAAATTTAGATAAAATGTCTGAATAAGATCTGTAAAATTTACCAAAAGTTTTTCGAAGTTTATGATATCTATAACACTAAGTAAGAAGTTTAAAAGTAATCTGAGAATTGTTTTCGGGAAAATCCAATCTTATTAAAACGCGACGTGTACTCCGTTCCTCTACGATACTCTCAGTATACACGAGAGACAAGTCACGTTTTAATAAGATTGGTGAAAATCCAAAATGCTAAAGCAGGCTCTAGCGATTCAAACCAATTGACTAATGTAAAAGAGAAAACAAAAGACATCCGACATAGCTGTATGACACAAATCACCAAGGACCTGTACACAAAACACTGACAATAGCATAATATACACGGAACGACATTACAAATATATAAGTTTATATTATGGGAGTCTGGGTACATCGCCATCTTGGTAAGGGAAATTTACAATAGGAAATCCAAGTCGTCACGTTCATCATACATGTTGGTATGAGTTAATATTTAAATCCCAAAAAGGCGTTTCCTGGTCGGAAGTATTGGCTTTGTTTAATTGAAGTTCAGATGGATAAATGTCAGTAATATAATTTTCAAACTCCGGGTTATCGATACTTTTAGTGATAAGCTCATTGTGTTCTTGGCCTTAGAGGTATGGCCTTGATTCAAGATAATGGCATGCCCTTGTCATGGGTAACAAATGTGCAATAAAAAGGAGATCAAAACAAGTTTTATATAATATTATCTAAAACAAAAATTTCAGTCAAATGCTTCTTGTGATATTGACCTTTGAGACATGATCTTGGATCAAGATGAAACCACACCCTTTCACTACAGGCATTAGTTGTTATAAGTATCAACTTAATTAAAGAAAAGCACTGAGTTTTACAGATCATATAATGAGTTCATTTAATAGCTCCTGTGAACTTGTCCTTGGAAGTACGACTTTGAGTCATGGTCATGACATATCCCTGTCTCCTAGGCAATAGTTGTATGAGATATTAACTTGATCCCGTCAAAAAACAATTTTAACCATGACAGGAATGGGACGACATGCAATTAGAGGCACAAGGGGCAATATTATATTCCTTCTCAGTTAGTTGTAAAAAGGAATAAAAGCAAATTAGTTCTACTTTTCTGATAAGATTCAATATCAATCTTTCTGCCACTTTCGTTTCAGAGGGAAAAAAACAAAAATCAGTAAATATATTTTCCTAGTTGAGAAGCAGTTTATATAGAGTAAATGATGATTGATTAACTTTCTACACCATCGGTTAATCATAATTAGTCAATATTATTGAGTTACCTATTTTTTCATCTATTGTCTGTAAATGATAATCAAAATGGTTTCCAATTCCTTCTAATTTCTGCGTTATGTTCTCTTGGCCTTTCAGCAGTAACTCTAACAAAGGAATGATACGTGCCACCGTACTCTCCTTACTTTCCTGACTCATTGCTGTTTTGTTCAACACAACTCTATTAAAATGAAAGAGATAACAAAGAAAACTGCTTAGCATTACAGTGAGTGCAATACGACTTTCATGCTATATGGTGTGTGATATATGTATGTGTATGTATGAAGGTTGACAAGAACAAACCGTTATGGACGTCTGGGATAGAGTACCGTCCATTCGACTCTCTTTGAGCTGGAATTTTTATATTTCATATACAGACCTTGTGACCGCTTCGATATATTTCTTCTTTCTGTTAACTTGTCAAAGAAAAGAGACATATCCAGTCGATCGTAAGTCATGTGATGTTATAGAAACCAGATTAATTTCCAACACTTAAATCTTATTTTCTAAGAAATAAGCCTCAGAGTCATTAGTTGCTAAGATATCATTTGGTTTATCTTAATGTGTCATTGAACATGTCAATCAGATTTAAACATTTAGCATTTTGAAGTTGATGCACCATGCAGTCCTTTCTCGTAACAAAAGAAAGCCCGGTTTGCTGTAAGGGGAGCGAAATTAGAGCACAATGAAATCAAATAATTTGTTGATGAATCTGTTGGTTAATGTATACATAAATGAGCAGCAATCCTGACCATCCAAAGCACAAGCAGACTGGAACGGCCAGGTTTCATCTTATCTTAACAAAATGTTACAAGAATGGATAAATAACCATTATAAAAAGTCCCCAAACACTGAATAAATTTCTTATACACTCTGTCCTGATAATTATTGTGTTTCAGCGACTTCAAGACTTAATACAACTTCATACATTGTTGGTCTTACAAAATTATCTTTTTCTCATGCCCAACTGCACTTTCAATTTTGTTGCCAAACATGCTTTATAAATATTGTACAACAAAGAAAAAAGAGGAGTTACTGGCTCAGACATGAATATGAATAATGTACTAGCACATATAACACATTACAAAAATATTTCATTGTAGTGCAATTACGATACCGACTTAGGACGGTCATTTAATTTGACAAAAGCCTTACAAATGGTGTGGTTAACCGGTTTACGGGCCCACCTTCCCACTCACCGTAACAGCAGAACAATCAAAGGACGTACATTTAACAAAGTACAGTTCATATATATTTTTTAGGCAAATCGGCGAAATTTCCATCCTTTCTTTAACAATTCCAAACTAGATAAGGCCTAACACAGCAAACACTCTTGAGGGAGTAAAAAGGAGTACTGGTACTATGCAAGGAATTTACAGTCACATCTTAATAAATTCTTTGCTACTTTGACCTGGAGGTTAGAGTTTAGGGATCTAAATCGTTACATAATCTTGTGTCTTGGGTGATAATTATTTGCAGCATAAAGCAAATATATGCCAAGCCATATACACAAAAGATCGTATCGTATTGTGATCATACGTACAATGGTATCGCGTCGGACTCCTAATCGGGAGGCCGGGGTTCGAGTCCCGCTGTGGTCATGCCGGTGTCATGTCTTTCGGATGAGACAGTAAAAACCGAGGCCCCGTGTCGTGGTATGCATGGCACGTTAAAGATCCCTCACTGCTTCGGGTGGGTCCGTTGCAAAGGTCAAAATTTGCATGCTCCGCATCAGGCAGATGCCGTCACCATATACGTGAAATATTCGTGGTGTGACGTAAAACAATAATCAATCAATCAATCATACGTACAATGTAAACAGTTTTGTAATTGCCAAGATCTAAACCATTGGAAAGTAGTGAAGGTGAGTATGTGCGTCATATCCTAGAAATATTTTTACAGACTGGTACAGAATCAGGCAATTCATATCAAAAGCATGTTACTGCCTGTGCAAAAGGTGTTCCACTCTGAATTGCTAAATTTATTGCAGTACGAATATATCATAAAGATGTATAATATAAAGACTGCATGTATTTCAAAAGAGAAATAGCATATGTTGATAAGGTATTGTAGACGATCAAAGAGCTAATCAGAGAGACCACAAATTATATAATTCTGGTGAGCGAAGCTAACTAAAGTGTTGGTAATTTACAGTAATGTCTATACTTGATGCATATAATACAATAAAGTCAGAAAAATTTGATATACACCAGAAAGCAAGCAAAGAAAGTAACAAAACTATTTCCAATAAATTGTACTTTTTTGCCGATTTACATGACACATGGTGGCCAAAATATTTATTTTCTTTCCAAGAAAGGACAAACTATTTATTTCCAGTCTTTGAAAGATAGAATATTTATTTCCAAAAACTGAGTTTCTAATGTGCAATATACTTATTTAGAATTTGGTTTAAATAATTAATGATTTATAACTTACAATTTAGCATCATCATGTATTACAAATAGAATCAAACAAATCAGATCAAAATTGATAACATAACCATACTGGATTTTTTAAAGGACGCTTTACAAGAGAAAACACAAGAATCTGTTTATGACATAATGAACAAAGTTGACTATGAACATATGTTATGGTTATTACTTTTGAGATTTCGAAAAAGTATTCGATTCTGTTGTTTCAGAAATTTTCGAATACAGTTCTTAACTTCTTTGGTTTCGGTGATTCTGTCAAAATATGGGTTGAAAATTACAGGAGGAGACCCTGTGTCATCCTACATAGGTATTATCTATATTGATAGGTAATAAAAATCAAAACAGTTTGACAGTAAATGAAACTGAATATCTTTTTTCACAATTTTCTGATGATACACTTCATTTCTGGATTGCTCAGAAAAGTTTTTTCGTGAATCACTTTTAAACATTGAATATTTTGCTGATTGTTCAGGATTACAATTAAATGAAACAGAAATAAGAGCAAAATAGCAATACTGCTCGGCAGCTAAACATTTAGTCATGAAAATTTTCATAATAGATACAAACTAGACTGATCACAATCAAATTTTAAAGTTTTGGGGATAGCTTTCAATCCAGATCTGGATAAAATTTAGAAAATAAACTATGATTCAACAATGTAGAATATCAAAAACTACACAAAAAGGTCAAAAAGAAAACCGAGTCCTTTTGGAATCTCGCTTTCTATCTAAACTAAATCCATTATTTTTTTTCAGCTTTACCTAATCTTTCGAACATAACAATTCAAAATATAAATAAAATGTTCTACAATATCATATGGGAAAAAAACAAATAAAGTTTAGGGGAATTTACTTATTCAACAATATGAAAAAGAAGGATCGGAAATGTGAGATATTTATAATTCTTATGAGCTCAAATATCGGCATGGGTAAACTGGTCCATTCACAGAAAATCAGATTTTATATACATGTAACTGTCTGAAATCACTGTACGGAAAATAAAGGACATAGTCTCAAGAGGTATTGAGTACTTATCCATAACTTCTACAAAATATAATTAATTTTGGAGAGATGTATTTTAAAACTATAATCAATAAAAATAGACAATCTTCAAAAGACTACATGAACACTGTAATTTAGAATACACATAATTTTTAAAATAACTGTATACCATTTTTTATCGAAACCAGTCCAAAAAAAGTTTAAATTTTGTTAAAGATTTTTCATTTCAAATGGAAACTGTCTATTTGTTCTTAATTGAAATTCTACAATTCAAAGTTAAACACATGTTGTTGAATACCTTGGTGTAATAGGAGCTGACAAAGATTTTATTCGGATATGCAAAAGTATACATTATTATTTATAATTTTCTTTTCATGTAACTAAACCATTTATGTTAAAACTAATTTTAGAAGACAAAGATGGTTCAAAAATCAAGTGCTTTACAAAGTCAAACATGTATGATATGCAGAATCATGAATGTTTTTTTATTTATCTTTATTGAATGTTGTGTAAAGAAAGATACATTTTGCATTATGACATTAAGAATTGGCTAGGACAAAAAATGATATTTATGTACAGAAAAAGATTATCAATTTTATATTTACTATTATCAAATATTACATCTACTGGTGTAAACTGAGAAAGAAATCTTTATCATTCATTTTGATAGAATTGAAAAGAGAATTGAAATTCAGAATATATATAGAGTGTAAAAAATGTGAACAGCTACATAAAATTATGAATGGAAACCTTAAAAATGAATGGTCTTTTATGATCATTTGATCTTCTAATCCTGTCTAAAAGTTGGTAATACATCTATCAAGTATCCTATATTGTTTTTGTAGCAATATATGTATTTTTTCATCTACATTTAATTCTTCCCTAAAGTAAAATGCAAATTGTACATAACTTGAACAATATGTTTGTAATATGGGTGTATCTGTCATAATATGTGTGTATATATGTATAATTACTGTAATGTCTCTCTAACCATGCATAGAAATAAACATAAGTGTGAGCACACTATTAATATCAACAAGAGGCCCAAGTGAGTCTATCACTCACCTGAGATATATAGAAAACATTACACATAATGATATTAAACAACAATGCTTGTAGGTGGCCATAATTATGTCTTTAGTTTCTTTAAAACTTTAAAAATATCCGAAATGATGCAGTCAAAACCAAGGTCCCATGTCTCGGTAGGCATGGCACGTGAAAGATCCCTCACTGCTTTGGGTGGGTCTGTAAGTGCAAAGACATAAATTTCAATGCAATTATGCATCAGGCAGATGCCATCACCATATATGTGAAACAATTTGTGAGTGATGTAAAATTTTTGTTATTTAAAGTGAGCACATGACTAGTCATGTGCTCACTTTAAATAATAAAAACTTAAAGTTGGAAAAAGACAGTACTTTATTTCTATTTAGTTTCATCAAAGTCCTTCAAGTGGTTCTGAAGAAGTTAAAAACGTTAAAAGTTTAGAGACAGACAGACAAACAGACGAACAAATGATGTAGATCTAGGTACAATCAAGTATATATATTTCTATTTATTCTATATAACCATGCACACCAACTGAGTGATGTTTGTTACTTTAATTGACTGTCCTTAGTCAGTATCATAATACTGCAGTACAATATTTTTGTAATGTCGTTTTCTGTGTTAATTTTACTATTATCATGTTTTATATGCATGTCGCTAGTGATTTGTGTCCTAATTAAGCTATAAAGCCTGGTTAGATGTCTATCCGTCTTCTCTTTACGGAATTTTTACACATAGAATAAGTCTTATTCTATATATATGCACTTTTAATGCCAAAATATCATACTGGAAACTTCCATTTCCCATTTATAAACAGCATCATTAAATCATTCTGGAGGGAAGTTATAAATTGAAAGAAACTCAGCTGGTGTCCCATGACAACATAATTAACGTTTATCCAGAATGACATACTTTCGTCCAATGTCATGCACTTTAGCGCAATAAAAAAACACTATGATGACATCACACAAGACTGGAAATGTCGAACATTACATAATATGACGTCCCTAGCTTAACAATCAAAAGTCTGCCAAACATCACTTTCTGTGCTGAAAAGTGGGTCAAATATGGGGCGTTATGACGTCACCAATCAATGTAATTTACACAGAAATAAAATACATAGGTCTTGAAAGCTTCATCTCAGGCAATTACACTGGTTGTGCATATGTATATATATATATATATATATATATATATATATATATATATATATATATATATACATATGAATTCATGTTTTACCCTGTCCTCCCTGAAGTCAAGGCTCCGATCCTCTCCATGAGAATCAGATCGGAGCCAACTAAGGCTAGTGAAGATGGTTTTGCCCATGGTCATGTCCCTTAACATGCAATGAATCCACAAAAGGAAAGTAGAAACTGCATGAACTATACGGAAATTGCAGATTATGTTAGTGCCAGTTTAGTTTATGAAGAATGTTATACAAAATGATCTATTATTATCAATAAAATTCGTTGTAAAATACCTTTCTATGCTCAGCTCATCGTGAACAACAGCAAACTGTGAGATACTAAATGAAAAGAGTGTACAATCTCAAAAGACGAAAGTGGGAAATCCCTGTTTCTAAAAATATACTCTTTTAACGGAAACGTAGTGTCACAAATACAGACTCGTGAAATATACGAGTATATGCGTGGAATTTTCAAGTTTCTCTGTTAAACTTGTCTTTTGTTGAAATGAACAATGGAAAAGGTATTCATTAAAATAATAATAAAATAAGCGGACCTAGGTGGTCCCAGACCTCGATCAGTTCGCCTGATTTCGCACCTAACTCAAAATCCTGGTCACTATTGCCAGTATTGCCTATTGATGAACTAATATCGTACCGCTGGATTTTGGGGTTTTTTTCTAGATTGATCATTGTTTTTCGCCACTACACCGCGGCATCTGATGCAAGCCGGTGTGGTCTAGTGGACAATGTGCTCAGCTCATGATCGAGAGATCCCGGGTTCGACTCCCGACCTGAGCGCAACGGTGTTCTGTCTTTCGGATGAGATAGTGAAAACCGACGTCCCGTGTCACGGTAGGCGTGGCACGTAAAAGATCCCTCATTGCTTCGGGTGGGTCCTTTGCAAAGGTCTAAATTTGTATGCAATGCGTCAGTCAGATGCCGTCACCATATACCTGAAATAATCGTGGAGTGACGTAAAACAATATTCAATCAATCAATCAATCTGCCTGATGCATCCCATAGGCATTTATACCTGTTCAACGGACCCTCCCGAAGCAGTGAGGGATCTTTTACGTGCCACGGCTACCGCAGCACGGGACCTCGGATTTTACTGTCTGATCCGAAAGACAGGGTACCGGTGCACCCATGGCGAAATGGATGTATACCACCAAATAGGACGGAAAACGGCATCATCGCGCGTAGCGAATGGTGCATAAGTTTTCCGTCTTTTTTCCGTGGTATACCTCCATCCAACGAAAATTAAACATATTAGATTCATTCCTTATCATTTTAAAAAAATCCTTTCAAACATGTTTTGCATTCTCAGAAATCGACACGTTATGACTGCACTAGTTCTCAACATCTCCAAATTTCTGTTGCGGTGGTATGAATATTGACATTACAGTTACGATAACGTCGTCAGAGAAAAAAAATTCTTGAATGATATATACCACTAATTTTTTAACCAATCAAAAAGTGTGTTACGTGTAAAATTTAGTGATTAATACTAGGACACAGCCTCAGGGCTACTGTGTGTTCGCTTAATTTTTTATTGTAAATATTCAATTTCTATCAATCTCTACCAGAGGGCGATCTCGAGAAATGTACATGAGATGATTGAAGCAACATGCTCATGCGGGTATCAAAGTAGCAATTTGAAAAAGAGTATCATTTAAAGGGTGACCACCCGATATTCCGAAGGTCCAATAGCCCGAAAGTTCGAAACCCCAGCAGTTCAATAGTGCGAAAGCCCAACAGTCCGAAGATCCGATAATTTGAAAACTCAGTACTCCGAAGGTCTTGCAGTCCAAAGGCTCGATACTCCGAATGGTTGGTAGTATGAAGATTTGAATGCCTAATAGGTCGAAAGCCCAGTAAATCGAAGGCCCAATAGTCCGAAGGTCCGATACTTCGAAAATCATGTTTATAATGATAATAATTGATGGATTGTTTGATTATTGTTTTACGTCACTCCACGATTATATCACGTATATGGTGACGACATCTGCCTGATACATTGCATACAGGGCTTTTTCCACTATTTTTGGGAACATATGGCCCATGGCGCTGGAATTGGGAATTTCGCGAAATTTGGCTCCAAATTGGGAATGTTTTTAAATAAAATGTTTTAAATATCTATTAAATATGTTATATACTGCTATTAGAATATAAAAGAAATAGATACAATATATTATTGTAGCTTCGTTTATGCAGTAAATTTGAGTTTGAGATTGCAACAGTAGGTCGGGTAGTATTTGGTGTTTAGGAGCACTGCAAAATTATGGGCGTACATATATCCCATTCCCGCAATCTACCGTAACTTTGTATCTTATCAGTATCAAATGACTTTATTCTAGTTGATCACAGCAGGTATCAAATATTTACGACAGTTACATGTCGTGGTCAATTAACTTCCCTATACAAGTGCCTTTTGAGATATAGAAAGGAAAAGACGGACACTTTATTCAAATAATTGTGATATATACAGAGTGATTGTTAACACAGAATCCTTTATGGGACATCTGCACAGATTAAGTACGATTTCTAGTTGGTCTGTAGAAATTTCTGCCTGGTAAGACTGACGGTCCAATACTCTTCATGATTGGTGATCATGATTGGGAATTTCTTGGCCAAAATTGGGAAAAAGAAGATACGATTTGCGATTGGGAACATAGCCGAATATCGGCCATAAAATACGCAGAAAAAAGCCCTGGCATACAAATTTAGACATTTGCAATAAATAAATAAATAAATTAATTAATTAATTAATTAATTAATAAAAATAACTAGACTGGACAAGTCCAACATTTAACTTGTATGTCTTCCTCCGTTTAGTTTATGACATTGAGATAGGAATAGTAGTTCAGTCATGATGACCCAAATGTCATGTTAACTTTCTAAGTAAAGTTGACATTGTAGATGTCCCAACACGTTACGTTTTGCACTTTGATCTTCTAGATGAGTGCAAGGGACTCGGTGAAATTGTATGCCATTTTGACTTTGTAGATGTGTTCACTAGTTCCTTATTTTCATCATCTATCAAAAGTTTTAATGGTCAAAACGAAGTATATATGGTTTTTTAACCTCAGAATTGTTTGGAAGCCCATTGGCTTTCACCAACACAATATTATTTACAGCTTTATTTCGTTATGAAATTATTATTTCGCAATATTATTGCGTCATTTTGATATATTTTTTCAGTACAGAGCGGTACTCATGACGTGTAATACAACATGAACACGTTACAAGTTGTAAATTGCATAAAAACTGCATGTACACCTTTATTTTGTATACACTGTGTCGAATATAAATAATGTCACTGCACAATAACGCAATAGATAATGCTTCCTTTGTGAAGCCTATGGGTTTCTGCAGAACTGTTTGTCAACATAGTAAATTATTCCATTAAAGACTCTATTAAGCGATGGACTCGTAACCACTTGCGCATTTTGGTAAAAAGCACCTGATCCACTTAATATAGCACTTGTAATAAATTCACACACATGTACTTGTTTAAGGTTGAACAACATGGCCAACATGATACAAACCCCAGAAAAATCGTGTCTTAAGTTGTAGATATAACGTCAGATGGCATTACATGATCATATGCAACAAGAATTTTGGATGTACTCAAAGTACTCAGTTTGAATAAATTGTTAATCGGTCGTTAATTAGTATGCGTCTTTATGGCAGTTTTCCTAAACAAGGGGCCCAAATATATCGCTCACCTGAGCACAAATTGCTTATTTACAATAAAATGACAGCTAATTAATTCAGTGGAAAATTTTGCTTTTTTTCTACAAGGCTTTCTATAAGGTTTGGTGATATTTTGTGCAGTCGTTTTGAAGAAGTCGAAAATGTGTCAACCAGTCAGAGCCAATGGCGGCCATCTGGGATTACGGATCGGCACGAAAAACACAAACCTGGTAGAGGACCTTGAGTACTTACTTCCTATGAGGTTTGGTGAAATTCTGTGTAGCGCTTCTGGAGAAGAAGTCGAAAATGTGTCAACAAATCAGAGCCAATGGCGGCCATCTTGGATTACGGATCGGCACAAAAAACACAAACTTGGTAGACGAACTTGAGTACTAACTTCCTATGAGGTTTGGTGGAATTCTATGCAGCGGTTCTGGAGAAGAAGTCCAAAATGTGTCAATCAATCAGAGCCAATGACGGCCATCTTAAATTACGGACCGGCACGAAGAACACAAACTTGGTAGAGGACCTTGAGTACTTGAGTTCCTATGAGGTTTGGTGAAATTCTGTGCAGCGCTTCTGGAGAAGAAGTCCAAAATGTGTCAACCAATTAGAGCCAATGGTGGCCATCTTGGATTACGGATCGGCACGAAAAACACAAACTTGGTAGAGGACCTTGAGTACTTACTTCCTATGAGGTTTGGTGAAATTCTGTGTAGTGCTTCTGGAATAGAAGTCCAAAATGTGTCAACCAATCAGAGCCAATGACGGCCATCTTGGATAACAGATCGGCACGAAAAACACAAACTTTGGTAGAGGACCTTGAGTACTTACTTCCTATGAGGTTTGGTGAAATTCTGTGTAGCGCTTCTGGAGAAGAAGTCGAAAATGTGTCAACCAATCAGAACCAATGGTGGCCATCTTGGATTACGGATCGGCACAAAAAACACAAACTTGGTAGACGAACTTGAGTACTTACTTCCTATGAGGTTTGGTGGAATTCTATGCAGCGGTTCTGGAGAAGAAGTCCAAAATGTGTCAATCAATCAGAGCCAATGACGGCCATCTTGGATTACGGATCGGCACGAAAATCACAAACTTGGTAGAGGACCTTGAGTACTTGAGTTCCTATGAGGTTTGGTGAAATTCTGTGCAGCGCTTCTGGAGAAGAAGTCCAAAATGTGTCAACCAATTAGAGCCAATGGTGGCCATCTTGGATTACGGATCGGCACGAAAATCACAAACTTGGTAGAGGACCTTGAGTACTTACTTCCTATGAGGTTTGGTGAAATTCTGTGTAGTGCTTCTGGAATAGAAGCCCAAAATGTGTCAACCAATCAGAGCCAATGACGGCCATCTTGGATAACAGATCGGCACGAAAAACACAAACTTTGGTAGAGGACCTTGAGTACTTACTTCCTATGAGGTTTGGTGAAATTCTGTGCAGCGCTTCTGGAGAAGAAGTCCAAAATGTGTCAACCAATTAGAGCCAATGGTGGCCATCTTGGATTACGGATCGGCACGAAAAACACAAACCTGGTAGAGGACCTTGAGTACTTACTTCCTATGAGGTTTGTTGAAATTCTGTGTAGTGCTTCTGGAATAGAAGTCAAAAATGTGTCAACCAATCAGAGCCAATGACGGCCATCTTGGATAACAGATCGGCACGAAAAACACAAACTTTGGTAGAGGACCTTGAGTACTTACTTCCTATGAGGTTTGGTGAAATTCTGTGTAGCGCTTCTGGAGAAGAAGTCGAAAATGTGTCAACCAATCAGAGCCAATGGCGGCCATCTTAGATTACGGATCGGCACAAAAAAACATAAACTTGGTAGAGGACCTTGAGTACTTACTTCCTATGAGGTTTGGTGGAATTCTGTACAGCGGTTCTGGAGAAGAAGTTGAAAATGTGTCAACCAATCAGAGCCAATGGCAGCCATCTTGGATTACGGATGGGCAAGAAATACACAAACTTGGTAGAGGACCTTGAGTACTTACTTCCTATGAAGTTTGGTGAAATCCTGTGCAACGGTTCTGGAGAAGAAGTCGAAAATGTAAAAAAGCTAAGACGGACGGCGATTGATCACAATAGCTCACTTGAGCCTGTGGCTCAGGTGAGCTAAAGAAAGCTTCCTTGAAATCAATGTTGTACTTACGGTGGTACAGAGGTGATACACACAACTCTATCTCTCGAGATAAAAAAAAGATCGTTCCCTTGAATTAAAAAGTCGTTCTCTCGAGACAAAAAGTCGTTTCCTGTGATGGTTGTATATAACCAGAGTTGTCAGAAGATAACGTAGCTCGCAGGCAGCTTTACCAGAGGGAAAACATGTATTTTGATGTTCTCTTTATTAAAGGTCAAGTACAAGGTAAAGGTCAAAAGTTAACCCGATGAAAGCCCTGATCACAATGAATATACAAATGAAATCCATATCACTAATATTTCAAAAGAAAAAGACCTGGTAAAAGTTTTTGAAAAGTAGGTTAAACTCCAAGATCAAGGTGACAAGGTCAAAGGCCATGGTACCAAATGAAATTTCTTGTCATAAGGAATCCGAGTGAAGTATCAAAGCCTTGGCTCTATTTGTTTAAAAGATATAGCCCAGATTTAAGTTTTTGGAAATTGGTCCGAAGTCCCAAAATCAAAGATTATGGTACAAAATCAAATGAAATTTCTTGTCACAAGGAATCTATGTGTGAAGTTTGACAGCCATACCCCTCTTGGTTCAAATGTTGTAGCCAATGTTAAAGTTTTTGAAAAGTAGGTCAACTCCAAGGTCAAGGTAACAGATCATGGTCACAAATGAAAAGGCTGTCCACAAGGTATCTATGTGTGAAGATTCAAGATCTTATCCATTTGGTTCAAAAGTTATAGCCAAGGTTCAAGTTTTTGGAAAGGTCAAACTTTAAGGTCAAGGTCACAAGCACAAAGGTCATGGTCCGATATGAAAAGGCCTTCAACAAAGTATACATGTGTGAAGTTTCAAAGCTATATCCCTCTTGGCTCAAAAGTTATAGCCAATGTTTAAGTTTCTGAAAAGTGAGTTTCATGACTCTACCCCACTCGGTTTAAAAGTTATAGCCCAGGTAAAAGTTTTTATCTATACATACGACTTCGACGTCGACACTAGGGCTATAACATTAGTTCCCTGGACATTCGTCCCGGCTCGCTAAAAAGTATTCTTTGTAGCTGTACACGCGAGTGTCAAAAAGGCAATCCAATACACGTGTATGTGTGGATATCATTTTCAGTTCAAACATTTATCAAAGGGACAAATATAGTGGCCTATCATATACAGGCTCAAATGAACAAACCGAACATTTTACGATGGGTGAAGTTAACATTTTGACAGCATATATATCAAATATAAATATTTCGAGAAGCAACGGGCCAGTTTGTGGTTTTGGTAGCACATACACATCTGAATCAAGTATACAAACATGAATGTATATGCTTTCACTGTGTCCACTATATGAATTGTTATGGTTTCACACTTCAACTTAAAGCTTATTTATGAATAGGAACAATTACATAATATCATTTTGTTCATATATGACGTTTTAGGTATGTCACGAGTAGTTAATAACTATCAAGTTTTATCAATATTACTATAAATAATGTTAAATAAATTATTCAGATTAAATTGGCAGATGAAGAGGAAAGGCGACCTGCAACTCACCTTTGGTAGGAAAATTTTACCATAAAATGTCATTTTCGGCCTCTTCGGGGCTGCAACTCCCTTTTCGGACCAAATAGTCCAAAACATTAGTCATTGGAAGCTGCAATCCCCCTTTCAAAAATTTCTAGATAAGCCTACAAATTTTGTTTCATGGGAAACAATAATTATTGTTTGTTCCATCCTATGTACAAAATATCATGGTTCTAGGATATAAAGTCAATCCGAGTTACAGTCTGCTAACGTGTGGAAACTGATGTAAGCCAAAGTGCCATAACTTTAACAAAACTTTTAATTCAAACTCAATCTGTAATTGTTGGTTTTCGCAAGTAGCATTTAGTGTTTTTCATGCATTTTTGTGTCATTTTCTTTATTTATTCAATGTAGAAGAAGAATTTGGGTATTTGCTTGTTGTTTAAAAGCCAACACTGTTAGGCTTAAGAGATAGATAGATTATTGTTTTACGTCGCACCGGGAATATTCCACCCATATGGCGACGATAGGTTTAAGAGAAACCTTTTTTAATTTTATTATGCATCACAGATTGCAAAGTATTTGATCTCTGTAAATCATTAGACTCTACAAAATTAATAAATTCAGTAGTATTTTGAAAATTCCAATTTCTGATTTTCTTGAGATTTAAGAAATATTCCTATTTAATTTCGCCTTTTATTACATGTTCAAAAGATCTTATTTTTCAGTAGTCAAAACACAATAAGTAAGTGAACACATGTATTTGCACATTTTTTATGTGTTGTCCGTTGTTTGAAATGAGTAAATTGTGCTCAAGTATGCGATATAAGGCCCACAAGTTTCTTCTGTTGATACTGATAATATCAAAACAAAACAAAACAGTTTTTGTGTATTTTTTTCTTGATAATATCGAGATTTTACCTCCAAACATCTATCATGACATAGGACCTCTGTTTTCACTGCTTGGTCAAAGAGAAGAATACATGTACCAATGAATTAGTGGTTAGGCTGAAACACAAGACTTTCCACCCCAACCCAAGCACTCTAACAACTGAGCTACCTTAGCTCACCTATGTGGTATATGCAAATTAGATGACAAGGCCTTGTATAAGAAAAATGGTATACCTGGAACACGAAATCAAGGATCAGAACAAAATCACATAATTAAACTACATTACATACCCAACAAAAAGAGGGTGTCATATAATTCATTTATTTGTTTAAATTGTAATGGTAAAAAAAAAGTTTGGAAAACTATAACCAATAGAATTAAGTATACATAGATCTCTCCATTAAATACTGCATTCAGTCAAAATTATTTTAAAAGTATTTACAAGTACCAATTTTACTTATTCTTGAACAAAACTTTATTCTAATTAAGAAAATTTAACCTAAACTTTGATGCTGTTTTCATAATTATCATAGACTGAAATGAGCTATATATTTACATGTATATATACCTCATATCATATGAATATATGTTGCATTCAAATCATAATAATAAAAGGGATTCCAAAAAGTATTTCCACTGTAAATGAAAGCTTTTATTACTTTTCCAATTATTTTGATAGAGACAACACTATACATACATTTGGCAACACATTCACAACTCCTATGTCATTAATAATATTTAATGTATATTCTCTGTACAATTCAGAATAAAATAAAGAAGTATACATGAAGCATTTATACTTTTATACCATAAATATAATATAAATTAATACACATTTAACATTTCCTTCTGCATAACACTTTTACTTCTCTTTCAGAGCTAACTCCATCTCCAGTAAGTGTTTTAAGGAATGTTTCTTACCATGCTTACCAACCCAGTGCTGATTTCAGCAAGAAAAAGTATGCAAAAGAAATGAATGCAGTCTGAAACTATATGTCCGTTAAGCAAGCAGGAAGAGCGTCTGACATTTGTTTAAATTGATGTTTGTTCAGTATCACAAAATGAAAATGGATAAAAGAATGTTCAATGACACTGTAGTATCCTCGTCTCAGATAGCCAAACCGAATACGCTTACAATGCAGTACATTGTTTTGTTCTCCCACCTTACAGTACAGCTTCCTGGAAAATACAATAAATAAACTGAATCTCTAAAATTTTAACAGCTTCTATAAGAGTTGTCAATTCTGCATCTGAGCTGCACTAAAGTCCTTTATATATTCATCTTTTTTTCCTTATTATTTTCTTTTCTTGTTCCAAATCATGAATTCATTTTCATTTTCTTTCTTTTCTTCTTTTTTTTTTCTTTGGTAACATTATGTTGAGATTTTTTGTAAGAAATGTCAGCTCAAGGCAACATCCATAACAGTGAACATGGAACAGTTTTTGTACCCTCAACACTTATTTCTATAAATATTTAAATGAAGATATTTCTATTATTATGATTATGAAGGCATTTTTAAGAAAGTAAGTCACAAGTCATCATTTACTTGTGATTCAGATTTTGAAGCATGTAGAATTTATATGTGCTAGATTGGATTAACCTCATAGAAGTGTACAAAAAAGACAAATATGTCTCTGTTTTACTGTTTGTCGCCATTATCAATTGTTAAAATAACCTGAAACTTCACTTATAATGTAAAAATTTCTCAGACTTACATCACTTTAAAATGAACTAAATATCAAACTTGAAACTAAAAATCATTCAATAACTTTGATAATTACTAAAACTGAATCTTTTGTAACATTTCTCAGATATAATTAAAAAAAAATATTCAGTACATCCTTTCACACCAGAGAATGTTTGTGAATCATGTGCCCCTGTCAAGGGCTTATTTCATTTCGACAACAATGCAATCTATGCAAACCACTTCTAATTCCTATATTGCAGCAAAAGTTGAAAGAGTATAGCTTTTATACAAAATTTAAGTCAGTTTAAGTTCAAACCTAATCTGTGATTTTCTTAGAGTTGTAAAACCAAGCACCACACAACACACACTTAATATACAGAATTGTAATTGCTGATGATAAGCAATAATGTGTATGAATTCGGAGTGTCAGGGTCAAGGACTCTTGTTAATCTATTCAAAACAGAGTTACCTCCTTTATGAACATCTACACTTATTCAACACTTATGGCATTTGAATTGATTAGAAATAATAGTGAAGGTGTTGTGATGCCACACAATAACTATATAATCTGTAAGTGTTAAGAGTCATAAAACACTTCAACCAGATTCACTTCCCTTCATGCACATCTACCCTTACTAAACAATGTTTGCAGTGAGTTTTTATTTTCATTTCAAAGTGTAAAAGATCCAATGAGTAAGTGATAACTGACAGGAAAACGGAAAGACAGAGGAAGAGAATTACAAAGAAACTACTGAATCAACTGAATGGTCACAGTCATTCTATGAAAGGGGCATAAACATGTTTAGCTGGTTATAATGTTCTGATAAGTGATATACATAAACAAATACAGCTGTAAGTACAACACCATATATCATGCTTATGTGTAAATATAATATAAGTAATATAACAATAAATATGATACAGATTGATTTTCTGAAGAAAGGGTAAGAGATCTAACTTTACTACAAGATGGAATCCATAGAATCAAATTCAATCTCTGAGTTCAAGTTGTTTGTCAATTGTCTATACTTTGTTTTCCTCAAATTAGCTAGATTTCTCTCCCTCACTAGGGTCCACCTCTCCAACTTTCATCCATCACTGCTCATACAATACTCTTGATTTAACTTAATTTTGTAATATAATCACATTTTATATCAAAATGTTTTATTGAAAATTGTCAACTGATTGATAATATTTACAGATTCATTGAGAGTGAAGTCACGAAATCTGCCTTGATATTTAGTAAATTTCTTAAAAATTTAATGAAGTTTACATGGTAATAATGGAAAAAGTCTGAAAGCTGTACTCCAACATGGCCACTAATGCCATCACATGTGTGACATCACATGGGAAAACTCTTAGTATTCAAAGTTACCGGTATCTTAATTATTTTTTTTAATGTTTTTAGATCTATTAAAAGGAAACTGCTGAAATATTATATTTACTGCTTTAAACCACATACCCAAGTGGAGTTACATAGTTTTTACTGTTATGCATAACTTCATTTTTATAAGCTGCTTTAAATTATTAAATTAATAATTATTAATTGCAAATGATTTTTGTGTGATGAATATATTTCATGAAATGTAATTTTTTTCAAACTTAAGTACTTTAAAGATATGACAGATATGCAAATTGACAGAAACACAAACATATGTATGAACAGAAAGAAAACAAACTGAATAAATAAGTGTTATAATGCTTTGCAAGCAAAATTAAAATTTAATGCTATCTTTAATCTACCATATAACTGTGATTAAAAATAATAAAATTAAGTGGCACAATATCAAGTTATGGTTTGGACACAAAAAGAGTATACTATATTAACCTAAATATGAAACAATTATCTTATTTGATTTATCATAAAGGGATTTTGAAAGTTCCTATTAATATGATCTATTTAAAAGGGGATATCTCTTACAATGGAAATGATAGTTAAATGTACGATGTGAATACCTACTGAAATTATGATATAATGTCTATAAAATATCAAACACTAGTATCAATGAAATACAAGAATATCCAATCGTCAGTGGTTGGGTTTTTTTTTTCATGAATCTGATTTTTATGGTCTACCCTAAATTCAATTTTAGAATACACTGTATTTTCAGAGATTATTTTTGTTTCAATGTGTACATTTATCTTGATCATGGTTGGACCAAACTAACCATCAGTACTGTTATCCCAGAAACAGGAACTTGCTGTGTGAAGCCCAGCGCCATTCTTCTGCATAATAACACATGTAACTGAAAGCAAAACAAGCTATTGAAGGATAGATATGAAGACAGGATACAATGAGGTAGTGACCGAAAGAAGAACACAAACTAGCAAATGCAGTAAGCAGAGCATATCATGATTTATGACAGACCCATTTACATTTATATAAAAATTTTTTTAGATCTAATCATTGCAACATGGTATATATAAACCAATACTATTTATTCATTTGAACTTTTCATATTTTCAAAAACTGAATGTTTATCAAATAAATCTATATACAAAGTATAATGTCATAACCCTTTTCTTCATTAGAAATGCTCTACTACCACATACCGCCCAGTAACATTGTACATGCCAGTGTGGCATACTGTACAGTTACAACATTGTGCAAGTCAAATAAATATGACATAAATAATCTCCAAGTAAACACTATACACATCTATACAATGATAAAAGAGTGTTAGTAACAATAACATGCTATAATCTCTTAGTGTTACTGACCATCTGAGCCACTGTCCCAAAAACAGGAACTTGCAATGTGTAAACCAGCTCCAGTTTTCTGTGTTATCACACAGGTAACTGACAAACATTCAATTATATATGTAAATTCAAGTCAAATATAATACGAAGGAAACAAATCAATTACATGTTTATCAAATAAATGAAACTAGAGAACTCCAGCAAGGACAAATACCCCTAAATAACATCAACAACTAAGTATCCTTAGTGAATATACTTCCTTGTGAAACACTATGCCTTAATTGGCAACAAAATTGTATCATGAAAGTCAAGTTTACATGGTCATAACATATGGTATCAAATAAAAGATCTAGCCACAATATACACAAATGTAAAGCATCAAAGCCCTCTCTCCTACATGTATGGTTAAAAAGTGAAGTCCAATGTTAAAGGTTTTTTCAATATAGGTCAAATGTTGGTCAAAAATTGACAGTGACTCGTTCCCACGGTTGAGATATTACGGCCAAGGATTTATTTGTTGAATTGTAGGTCAAACATGAAGGTAAACGCAGCATGGTCATAAATGATGGTATCAATAAAAAGGTCTTCCAACAGAGAACATATATGTGAAATATGAAAGCACTGACTGATATTGTTGAAAAGTTATGTCCAAAGTTAAAAGAAACAGACAAACAGGACAAAAATACTATGACCTTGATCTACTGATCCAAGAGCATAAAAATATTACTAGTCAAATAATTTTCAAGTAAGATATATGACATTTCGACCATATCTAGTAATCCATAATAGATTTTCATCTTTCCCTGAAAGTTCTACTTTACAGTCAATATTCTTATCAGGGAAAGGAGAGTATGAATATTGATCTTTATAATAAACATACTATCATAGAAGATCAATTTACAAATAATATTATTCTGTAAATTTCACTTAACTTACCAATATACTTAAATGGTTTCCCTAATTTTGTTAGCTGATTTAAACACTGCTCTACAACATTTGATGTCCACTGATTAACTTTATTGTGTTGGTATGCATTGGGACCTATTGTGCTTTCAATTGCCTAGATACAAGATAAGATTAAATTGGAATCATTTATTGCATATGTCTGTATTTCAAAAAACAATGTTTTCAGATAACAATTTGTTTTACATACAGATGAAAATAAGATCTTTCAGTATCAAAACATCTCCATGAAATAAAACAGTCTAAACTCTGCAAACATATTTACATGTATCACATAATTTATTACATGTGCATGTACTTCAATTTAAACACTGGAATTTTAACATTTTGTCAAAAGTGCATTCCAATCTACTCAAACATTTCAGTACATATCTATATGTATCATTCATGAAATACAAACTTTAGTGTATTAGATTATGATATCTCATATAATGCCATATTTCAGTATATATTGATTTCTACTGTTTTTAATGAAATACATGTACATAACATCCTGTATTGTGTCTGGTCAGTCTGGATTCTTTGATCATTTTTTATTTATCTTATTTCATTATCAAAATTGGTTGCTTGCATGATTAGTTAATATGCATCTGGTGCAATGAATTAATGTTACGAAAATATGTTCTTATATGTATTATATGTGTCAATGATTTCAGAAAACAGCATAAACATTCCAATTTGGAAAACTGAAAGACTGCATACAGGTGCTATATGGGCATATAAACTTTACCTCTTTAACAATATTTGTAACTTCATCTGTTACAAAGGCAGTCTGAAATCAGAAATAAAGTTTAGAAATAAATACATGTATTCTTGTGTCTGTTTAATGCATTATAATGAAATTGTGTGTATACAAGTATTAAGTTTACAAAACTATATGGTACATGTGTACATGTATTAAAATAATTGGCCCAATGTAAACCATTTTCAGCCTTCCAAACTACCATACAGATGCTCTACACACTGAACTTTCTAGGACCTACCAAGAAAGTCAAATTCCATGTCTTCATCCATTAAAATAGAAATTAATGATCTGGCAGAAGTATTCGTTTACCCCAAAATACAAAATCAACTCAAAAGTTAGGAACAGTACCACACTTGTAACAAGTACTGTCATTTTGAAGGATAGAAAAAGGTTGTTATATTCTAAATCCAAAGTATAATGCACACCTATAAAATCAACATTAGATATTATGAAAAAAAAATCCAGATGTGTCGATTTGTCACATATGCCCAGTCGGTAGCAAAAGTAAAATATGACATTTTTTGAACAGTAGGTGTAGTCCAAGAACCATAACTCCAGTAAGACTTTGAATAGCATTAATTTTACAATATGCACATCTGCTGATTGCAATCTATGATTGCACCAAGTTTCATAGAAATCCTTCTAAGGGTTAAGGAAGAGTTGAGAAGACAAGGTTAATTTGCAGTATATGCATAGACATCAATGTCAAGAGGGCGTAACTCCATCAAAAATTATTGGACTGCCACCAGATTAATACTACTTAAAAACTTAGAGATCATCATGATCTATCTGTGCACCAAAGTTCAAGTGTACATTGTATACATGTATGTGTATTCAAAGCAGAGATATATATAGTACAAAAACTGTTAATTATTGGAAATTTTCTAAGTCCAAGGGGCATAACTCCGTTAAAACTTACTCAACAGTTTGAATTTATCTGATAAGCAGACTATCTGTACGACATTAAGTATGATAGGTGACTTCACCTGATAGACTTTCTATACGGCAGTTTATATTGGAGGTAACCTAACCCGACAGACTTTTTGTACGACAATACAGATTGGAGGTGACTTTACCTCGTTGATAGACTTTCTATACGGCAGTATATATATATAAGATGTGACTTCACCTGATAGATTTTCTATATGACAATATTTATAAGAGGTGACTTCACCTGATAGACTTTCTTTACGGCAGTTTATATAGGAGGTGACTTCACCTAATAGACCTTCTATACGACAATATATATAGGAGGTAACCTCACCTGATAGACTTTCTATACAGTATATGTATAGGAGGTGACTTCACCTGATAGACTTCATACGGCAACATATATAGGAGGTGACTTCACCTGATAGACTTCATACGGCAACAAATATAGGAGTTGACTTCACCTGATAGACTTCATACGGCAACATATATAGAAGTGACCTCACCTGATAGACATTCTATACAGCGGTATTTATAAAAGGTGACTTCACCTGATAGACTTCATACAGCAACATATATAAGAGGTGACTTCACCTGATAGACTTCATACGACAAAATATATAGGAAGTGACTTCAACTAATAGACTTTCTATATGACAATATTTATAAGAGGTGACTTCACCTGATAGACTTTCTATACGGCAGTTTATGTAGAAGGTGACTTCACCTAATAGACCTTCTATTTGACAATATATATAGGAGGTAACCTCACTTGATAGACTTTCTATACGACAGTATATGTATAGGAGGTAACCTCACCTGATAGACTTTCTATACGACAGTATATGTATAGGAGGTGACTTCACCTGATAGACTTCATACGGCAACATATATAGGAGTTGACTTCACCTGATAGACTTCATACGGCAACATATATAGAAGTGACCTCACCTGATAGACATTCTATACAGCGGTATATATAACAGGTGACTCTTAGTCACCTTCTCTTTATATGGCGATTCACAATGTCTGTCAGGTGTAATCACTTACCCTTTATATGGCGATACACATGGTCTATCAGGTGAAGTCACCTTCCCTATATATGGCGATACATAGAGTCTATCAGGTGAAGTCATCTTCCCTTTGTATGGCGATACACAAGGTCTATCAGGTGAAGTCACCTTCCCTTTACATAGTGATACACAAGGTCTATCAGGTGAAGTCACTTTTCCTCTATATGTCGATGCATAGTGTCTATCAGGTGAAGTCACCTTCCTTTTATATGGCGATACATAGAATCTATCAAGTGAAGTCACCTTCCTTTTATATGGCGATACACAAGGTCTATCAAGTGAAGTCCCCTTTCCTTTATACGGCGATACCCAAGGTCTATCAGGTGAAGTCACCTTCTCTTTATATGGTGATTCACAATGTCTATCAGGTGTAATCACTTTCCCTTTATATGGCGATACACATAGTCTATCAAGTGAAGTCACCTTCCCTTTATATGGCGATACATAGAGTCTATCAGGTGAAGTCATCTTCCCTTTAAATAGCGATACATAAAGTCTATCAAGTGAAGTCACTTTCCCTTTATATGGCGATACACAAGGTATATCAAGTGAAGTCACCTTCCCTTTATATGGCGATACATAGAATCTATCAAGTGAATTCACCTTCCCTCTATCTGGCGATACATAGAGTCTATCAAGTGAAGTCACCTTCCCTTTATATGACGATACATAGTGTCTATCAAGTGAAGTCACCTTCCCTTTATATGGCGATACACAAGGTCTATCAAGTGAAGTCACTTTCTCTTTATATGGCGATACATAGGGTCTATCAGGTGAAGTCACCTTTCTTTTACATGGCAATAGAGAAGGTCTATCAAGTGAAGGTATCTTTCCTTTATATGGCGATACACAAGGTCTATCAGGTGAAGTCACCTTTCTTTTACATGGCGATACAGAGGGTCTATCAGGTGTGGAAACCCCCCCCCCTTTTTCGGGTCAATTAACGATCAATTACTTTAACACGCAACGAAACGAAACAGAATTCAAGGTTTCTATGTTTGCTACCCCTCCCACACACAAGCATATTTTTATATGCTTCCTACGGTCCTGAAGATGGTCTATCAGGTGAAGTCACCATCATTAAAAAAAGCCTATCGGGTGAAGTCACCTGAAATAATTATTCTCGTATAAAATATTTATTGAGTTGATTTTTAACAGGCATGTGGAAATTGATTCTTAGAGGTATAAAGAAGTATTTAAAGAAAAAATTCAATCTTGTAATGACATCTTTCTGATGTTATCATGTCTTGAAAATGTTGAATTTTGTAAAATGTTTACATCGGGATCGAAAAACAGATATAGTCGATATTAGTGGGTGACTTTACGCAATGTAATTTAGCAAAATCGAAAAAATAAAATGGTTATAAGTCTATCAATTGTTGTTTAATATATCTGAAACTTGCTATAAGAGTGAATGATGGTCCTTTCTATTTACATATCGGTGATTTTTGATAAAGTAATGGAGATTTCTGTGTTTTTAGCGGGGATTTCTGTAAATACACGGGGATTTCGGTGATTTCTGTAATTCTATGGACCGTCTAATCTTTCATGAAATAATTTATCTATTAAATCATTATGGAAATAACCAAAAGTTTTGTCACAATTTGGGCGTGAAGTATAACGCTCAACCTTGTACAACTCGTAGCGGAAGATGATTTGTATTCAACTATGCAACTGGTATTGGCAACATTGCAGTATCTATTTATGTGAAAACTGACCACATCATGATGGAATGGATGACGGCATACCTAACAATTTGTTATAATTTGACGGGTATGTCTTAGAACTAAGCGCTTTATTTAACATATATTTATACTCACTTCTTCTCCAGACTGGAAATCATCCATAGCTATTTATTTCAGTGGAATATTTACGCTATTTATTCATAAACATACACACAAGCAGTGTCTTGCCCTGTTTCTGTTGACAACAAAATCTCGTATAAATATCGGCAAGTTCGAGAACTAAATGATGAAAGCACGAACGATAACTCGTACTATTTTATAAAACGGACATGGATTAAAACGTGAATGATTTTATCAACGGATTTGTGTTGCAGATAGATTTATTCAGGTACAATCAGTGCATGATACAGGGTACAATATACATATTGAAAAAAAAAATTATGATATATTTGATGGCACAACATCATCATTAAGTTTGTTTTAGATAATATGACAAATTCACAATTATTTCAAAATAAATATTGTCATCATGATTCAATTATTAATGATGTTACAGATAGATAAAAAAAAAAAAAAAGTAGATGGTAATTCGTAAATAATATCACAGAAGTTACTCATAAATAATATCACATATAGTAATTCATAAATAACTATCCCAGATTTAAGTTCATAAATAATATCACATTTGATCACACATTAAAATATCACAGATCTAGTATTTGATTAAACAATATCAAAGATTTTAATTCATGATGAATATCACAGATGGAAAGTCCTGATTAATATCACAGATGGTAATTTTATTAATTCATGAATAATTTGAGTTTATAACATTTGATTATTTGATCACATATCACAACTCACAATTTGAGTATCATAGATGTAACTGATTTTGACCTTGGATGACCCATTAAAGCACGAATGCTTATTTCAAATGGGGTCCATTTGTAACCAAAAAAAAAAAAAAAAAAAACCGAAATACTAAAGGATATAGTGAGTATGAAAAACAAATTACGACAAGATTAAGGCAGGAACATATAATTATAATAAGTTAAAAACTTCAATATTAAAACCCTGTATCATAACATTAAGATTCATTTAAGAAATATCTAAAATTAATATGCATAACAATTAATAAAACATAAAATCTGAGAGTTTTTGCTGACTCATTTGTCCAAAGAGATGTTCTTTAAGAGCGACATTGAAACTATGTTTATTCGAAATAGATCTTATTGAAGATGGTAATTCATTCCAATCCCTGATACCATTTATATAAAATGTACTAGATAAAGATGATCTAATTGGAGGCATATAAAATTTACAGCTGGAACTACTCCTGGTAAAATGGTTATGAATGTCAGAGACAATGACAAAATGTTTTTTAGGTACACAGGTCATGATCCATGCATGATGTTAAAACATGATTCAAGCGAAGTTGTTTTACACTCGATTCAGTATTCGATCAGCATGTTCATAGAATTTAGTATGGTACCATTAACATTGAATCTGGGGTGCTCTTATAGAATAAAACATACTACTTCGTTTTGCATCACTTATAATTTTTGCTTTAGGTGCTTACTTAAACCACTGTACCATGAGAAACATAGTCATAATAGCATTGTATTAAGGCATTACATAAAGTGCATCTATGCTCTTTATCTAATAAATTTGCCTGTCTGTATAAAAAATTCAGTCTATAATTGATTTTTTGTACATTAGATGACACAATATTTTCATCTCTTAGCTGATTGTAAATGGTTAACCCTAAATACTAGTATTTCACATTTTTTGATGCAGTTATGATATGATCTTTACATCGAACTAAGAAAGCTGTTTGTTTCTTAAAGTGTACCAACAATGCGAAGTCATAAAATCATTGTAGATAGAAATGGTGATAATAAATTCATTGCAAAAATCCGGTGTCAAAATACCCCCTAATAGTTGAGATACAGCTGATTTTGTGTCTGAAGCTAATTAAGCACACCTGTGGTTTTTACTTGACCAGCAGGCAATCGGCTGTTTCCGTGCGTGACGTCAGAAGATGAACGCAGTCGAAAGCTATTAATGAAAAGAAAAGAGGCGTACAAGATTTTCTGGAGGTTTAAAAAGAAATATGGCAAAGAGGGACCGAGTAGGTACTAGTAAAGGTACTGGAAAACGATCTGTAGCTGCCAATTGTGGAAACACCGACAAAAACGGCGTTTCTATACACGATTTCCACTGTATAACGGATCCATACCAGAGAAAACGCTGGATCAACTTCAAGAGTAAATATTGGTATGGGCCTTCGAAATATTCACTTTAGTGTTCAGATCATTTACTTTGCATTGTTACCCATTTAAATTTCGATTTGAGAAAACTCAAACAGGGAATTGGCTAAAGCACGTTCGCTTGAATAAGGGGGCATGTCCATCAATCCATGCTATTCAGCCACCTTAAAAGGAACTCGGACCAGGTTCAAGCGGTATACAAAACACAACACATTAAGAAAATGCTTTATTACTGTGGTCGCCACCTAAAAAGATGAAGAGAGCATATGCTAAAAGAGAAAGTGAGTGCTTGATTTTTTTCATAATTCATATTAATCCCTTTTTAATTCAATTACATTGCCCCCCTTTTTTATTTTAAAGTTTGCATCAGAGGTTTTAGCTAAGGAACAATGTTGTTACTAGATACATATATAAAAGTAGTGCTATGAAAGTTGAGGAATTATATAATATATATATTTGTATTAATGTTTAGAGTATAAGAGGTAAAACATTTAATTTTGAGTATACTGTTATTCAGAAATTCATTAAAAATCTATTTTTTGTCAAAACATTATGAAATTTATTATGAAACAAGTAAAATGTACCAACCAGTATTGTAATTTAGATAATTGCTGAACATAAAGAACAGGTATAGACAAATGAAAGTGGTAGTGATTTGGAAATAGGTTTGAATCAGAATTAGACCCATTCAGATCAGATAAAAAGATAATAAATCGGTCTGTATTTTACATTTATGTAAAATTGAAACACATGTACATATGCATCTCTGCCCTAAATAGATATTAAGTATATGATCATTTGAAACATAAATTAGACACAATTTTTCTTACAGGTGCTACTTGATCATATATCCATATCGTCAAATATTAAGACAATACTATTTTCATGCCAGGTTAATATAAGAAGGAAAACAAAGTCAATTCAAGGAAATGCCAAGTCAAATACAATGATTATTATTTTTTTTCATGAGAATCATACCTTTATCAGTGGCATATTTAGGAGGGGCCCGCCGCCCCCCCCCCCCCTTTTCGCCACATATTTACAAGTAAAAATCAAGAGTTGGCACCAAAAATGGCTAAGTAGTTTGGCTTATACATATTTGCCCCCCCCCCCTTTCTTTTGCGGAAATTCTGGATCCGCCACTGTTTATAATGATTATTTGTCATAATCTGTCTATATAATTCTTCTCTAACTCTTAGTCTCATTGTACGTAGAGTAGATATTTGTTTGTTTCTAAGTCCGAAGTTCTGTTTTGACATTGTGTAATTTTATACAACTGAAAGTTCTGTTTAAGAAATACTAAATAAACGTAAATATAACTTCTTCGTCCGATGAATCGGATACATTAGAATCGTATGGTTCAAATAAATACAGTACAGAACCAAATTTTTTGAATTGTCTATATTTTCGTCTTGGGTATCTTTATAATCAAATTCATAATCGATCTCCTGATCCGTCGATTCACACGATAAAAGAGATGTTTCGCTGTGATCAGATATTATTGCAATGTTTCTATTGCCTATCTGCTGTGTGTTCAATGTCTGA
The DNA here is from genome assembly GCA_035048485.1 of Pteria penguin. NCBI lineage: Eukaryota > Metazoa > Mollusca > Bivalvia > Pterioida > Pteriidae > Pteria > Pteria penguin. The sequence continues at coordinate 23,664,718 of CM068581.1, forward strand.
CGTCACACAGCACCAGATGTTAACTGACCGGAAATACGGCTAAGAATCATCGGAGATATTCGTGCCCAGGTGCAAATTACACTTTAACTCGCGATTACTTGATACTGAAGCATTGTAACTTAGTTATCAAGTGTTGATTACGTAATTTATGAATATTTACGTATAATATATAAAAATCGTTTTGCATTGTTGGTACACTTTAAGCTTCTTTTTAGGACCGAATAACATACATTCAGTTTTTGACCGGTGTTATATAGTAGTTTTTCCCCCATAGTAGTTTTTCCCCCCGGAAAAATGGCTATATAGTAGTTTTTCTCCCATGGCGGAAAAACTACTATATAGTAGTCTTTCCCCCATAGTAGTTTTTCCCCCTTACGTAACGGTTTGGAATTTATACATGTTCGTTCTGTATCAGTCAGATAACATTTGAAATACAAATGTACTATAGTATTACTTAATAGCCTGTGGATCAAACCGATGGTGTTATGGTTAAGTAGGTCACACTTCAAGGTCAAGGACATTAGGTCAAAAGTCATGGTCCCAAATTAAAGATCTTATTACAAGTAATCTATATATGAAGTTCAAAACCCCTTCTCCTTTTGGTACAAAAGATACAGCCAAAGTTAAGATTTTGAAAACGTAGTGTACCAAGGTCAAAGTCACTAGTTAAAAACTCATGGTCCCAAATAAAAGGTCTCATAGCAAGAAAACTATATGTGGAGTTTCAAAGCCTTGTACCTCTTGGTACAAACGATATAGTCAAGGTTTTTGTCACAGGGTAGGAGTCACAGACAGGTAAAAAACTAGATGCCCCCGAATTTCATACCGGGGGCATGAAAACGAACTTGTTTTTATTTTTTTTCATTTGTATATATAGAGATTAAATTACGATATCTCGAATGAAATTTTAGTAGTTTAATCTCTGTTCTAAATATACATGTATGTATTTGTATTTGGAATAGAGATTAAAATTGAAGACATTTCTACTTCAGAAAATGAGATATCTCTAAATTAATTGGATATATCTACGTATCAAAAGTTGAAATATCTATATCTTAAACAGAATTCTATCTATTGTTAACAAGGTAACAAGCTGGAGTTACTTATGTGTGAAAAGAAAATCCGGAATTTCACATTGGGGGCGGGGGGGGGGGGGGGATCGACTATATAGTAGTTTTCCCCCGGGGGGAAATGGCTATAAGAGGGGGGGGGGTGGCTATATAGCCAAATTTCCCCCGGGGAAAAACTACTATATAGCCATTTTTCCGGGGGGAAAATTGCTAGGGGGAAAACTACTATATAACACCGGATTGCAAAACAATTCCGGTCCGCACGGCGTCAACATTTTGCGTTTAGTATTTGCTTTTAGCTTGGTTTTTTTCATACCCTAAAGGGTACTTATGTCAAAGTTGGTAGATTTGTAGATACCTGAATGTTCTATCCAACCAATACAAAAATTTAGTGACCTTGACCTTGACTTTACGCTTCAGTGAACACAAACTGATTTTTGCCTTTAGGGTGACCACTTGCATACATGTACTGTTAATGTTAATGCAAAGCAATCCCGGTCTATAAATTGGCAAAATCAGTCCGTCTGTCTGTCCGTCCGGCGTCAACGTTTAGCATTTGTGTTTAGCTTGGTTTCTCTCATACCCTAAAGGGTACTTCTGTCAAGGTTGGTAAGTTGGTAGATACTTGAATTTTCTATCCAACCAATACAAAAACTTAGTGACCTTGACCTTGACATTACGCTTCAGTGAACATACACCGTTTTTTTGCCTTTAGGGTGACCACTTGCATAAATGTACTGTTAATGTTACCTACTTTAAACTTAGTGGGATTTTAGACATACATGAGGTCTTCTCGTCTGACATACTTTGGTGGTGACTTTGACCTTGATTTCACACTTCAGTGAACACAGACTGTTTTTGCTTTTAGGGTGAACTCTTGCTTACTGTTAATACAACCTACTTCATACTTAGTCTCATTGTAAACATTTGTGAGCTCTTGCCGTCTGACACATACTTGGTGACCTTGACCTTGACTTGACTTCAGACTTCAGTGAGTGTTTTTCAGTGGACAGAATCTCAGATTCCTTGTTAACTTTTATGAGGTCTTGCTCAACGACGCCAAATTTTTTATCCTGGCCTTAATTTCACTGCTTCTGTGTTCACGTTATGGAATACCGTACCATTGGCAATACGTAGTCAAGTAGATAATCCCTATCACTTGATCAGTGGGTCAATGTCATCTTGGACTTTGTTGCTGATAGGAGGATATCCACATCTCACAAAGGCATCTTTGCAAATCCGGTCATACCGTCCTTGACGGTTTCTTGCTCCCAGATGTAAGGATAATTTATTATCTACCAACCAGTTTGAACAAGATTCAAGTGCATGACCAAGAATTTCAGAAATAATTTGCGGATCTTTATGCGAGAATAATATTGCACTATCGTCCGCATACAATATAAGTTTACATTCAGGTGGTATACTTATAGACATGTCATTGACATACAATAAAAATAAAAGTGGGCCGAGTATGCTGCCCTGCGGGACTCCTCGTGTAACATTTCCAGCATCTGAGGAACAACCATTTATATGAACATATTGTTTGCGATGACATAGATATGACTTAAACCACTCTAGTGATTTGACACCTATTGCATCTAGCTTTTTATATAGAATATTGTGATCCACAGTGTTGAACGCTTTCTGGAGGTCCAACATGACCATCCCTGTGAAGAAACCATTCGCATTGTTTTGTCTAATAAAATCCAAAAGATGAATCAAACATGTCTCTGTGGAATAGCGACCCCTAAAGCCTGGCTGAAATTCAAACAAAAGGTTGTTATTTTCCAAAAATGTACATAATTGATGGTATACCCTCCTTTCAAGCACTTTTGAGATGATACTTAGTACACTGGCTGGTCGATAGTTTCAAGCATCAAGTGAGCTATTCTTTTTGCACAGAGGCTTAACCTTTGCCACTTTCATATCAGTTGTTATACTCAGATTAACAATGTGAGTGACAGGCTTACATATGACTTTAGCACTGTCTCGTACAAACCTGGCTGGTATTTTGTCGAGCCTTGTACTTTTGTTAGGATTTAATTTACATAATTCTTTAAAGATATAGTCTTCATTTACAGGTTGTAGATAAAACATGTCATTGTTTACATTTCTCTCTTTATAAAAACTCTTAAAACAAAGACTGTCAGTACTATAAAAAAAAGCTTTGGAACCGGAAACTTCTTAACCAGGTCAGATGCAATATTTCCAAAAAAAAATCTTTGAATTGGTTTGCTATTGTTTTAGGATCATGACAGACTTCACCTTTGACGTTCAAAGTGACATTACTACCTTCTCCTTTATTGTGTTTGTTGCCCAAGTTTTTAAATTGGTTCCACAATTTTTTTGGATTTTCTTTATTTTCATCAACTTTATATGACATATAATTTGCTTTTGCATATTTCACTTCTCTCTGCATCCAGTTTCTACATTTACAAAAATTTCTGTAATCAGATTAATTGCCATATTTTCTTAATTTGTACAAATATGCATCTCTCTCTTTAATTTGATATAAAATCTCGCATGTCATCCATGCCTCTGTTCGCTGTTTCAAACATAACTCTTTAATAGGAGCAACTGCGTTAAGAATATTCATAAAAATATCTCTGAAACTTTCCCAAGATGTATTTACAGAGTTAGCTAAAAACATGAACTCCAATCAGAAATACATAAAAGTTCATTAAAATATCTGTTGAGTAATTCCTCATTTATTGTATAGCTCCATGGTGACCTCTGCCATATAACTGAGCCAGTGACTCCTCTTTTGTCTTTCAAAGATCTAACTTTCGTAGTGTTGTGAGATTTAAAAATACCTCTCGAGATTTTTGTAGGGTAGTACTTCGCGTTGGTTCTTAAGGTGTTGTGTATGCGACGAAATAGACAAGTTGGTGAAATGTTTTTATCTTTAATGAAACCCTCAAGACAGCAAGGCAGTGGTGGTTTCGTGTGCTGTGAAGGGGGAGACTTGGCATCTACGATGATCGAAATCAAGTTTGAGGTAATTCATTTCCCGATGTACAATTATACCCAGAGTCCCCATAAGTCAAATCTTACTATTATCACTGTCATACTCCACGAAGCCACCTGGTGCAACAAATGTTTATATATCAAGAATAATCGACATATAATACAACTAGTAAGAGTTTACTACAGTCTATCATAATAGAGTCTATTGACCATGAGATGGTTAAGAGTTCACATCAAAGTTAAATAATAGAGTCACTCGGTCATCCTGACCACTACAGGTACACAGCTTTCGGTAAATCAATGGATGGATCCATGGTTTGTGTTCCTTGAGTAACGACGATATATAGGTAGCGTATCCATAGGTAGCGTAGTAAACCGTTACCTTACATTTTTCTGGTACAGAATGTCAAACAGTGATCGCTAATGCCCATTGTAATGGTGCCACATTGAGTTACCTTATCTTTCGAGTTGGTAAGTATCTGGTCAATAAGGCTACTCGATGATGGTGTCACTCGTGCGGGGGTTATGATTATTTGATGTAAATTGAACATTTTTAGGACTTGATGGTACTTCCTTTTCAGATTGCATTGGCGTTTGAGATCCCATATATTGAAGTCACCTAGAATGTATACTTCACAGACAGGTAGTAAGAATGTGTACTTCACAGACAGGTAGTAAGATTTGACTTATGGGGACTCTGGGTATAATTGTACATCGGGAAATGAATTACCTCAAACTTGATTTAATCATCGTTAGATAGGTTTTCTTCCATGCATTCCAAAAAATCAGGTTGCTTGGGAGGTCTGTAACATACACAAACCATTATTGGTCCTATCCACAGTATTTCATCATCAGGAGTCGAGATATCGTTACGATATATATGTAAATGCAAAGCAATTTTTTATGTATATACACATACCTCCTCCCTGGCGATTTCTGTCCTTTCTCATTAAGCAGTAACCATCAATTGTGAGTTCATGATCTTGTACTGTGCATTCTAGCCATGTCTCCGTTATTGATGATTGTCGCCTGTGTTTTTTCGCAAGTATTTTAACTTCTGATAATTTGGGAAGCAGAGATCTTGCGTTTAGATGTATGAAATGCATTCCTTTATTTTGAAAACATTTAAAATGTTCACCTTTAGCTTCAGATATGTTCGGTAAGGCATTTTATTTATATTGTTATTCACTTGTTCTTCATTTAATTTGCAAGCTTTTGACATATTATCATCAATAACCCCTGTAGGAAGGTAGCATTTGGTGATTTGTTTTGCACAGAAAACTGAAATCTAGGGTGACATCTTGTTGCAACAGGCTACACTTTTCTGCTGTGATGTAACCTGTACATTTGATATGAGTCCAGCACTCGCATTCGTCACGACTAATGGCCTTACTACTTGAGAAGACCCCCTTGTCACATACCGTACATGGATATTTTGGGGTTCTTTTTGTTTTGTTTGGACCAGGGTTTAGTTGTATGTCACCACACAAGATGATAAGCGAGATGTTGAAAAGTTCACATTTTAATCGTGGCGTGAAAGTTATCTCTACGTTGACTTGTTTGTTTAGCCCGAAATGACTCAGGTATGGGCGTTTGCACCTGCGGGTTGAAAGTGAAAGTACAGGTATTGTCATAATAAAGTCTTGACTCACTTTCACAATGTTTGTTATTGTGTACATCACATGATCTTTGTACCTCTCTTTATTTCCTGTGTTGGTTTTAAGTTTCAAGGCAAATATAAGTAAAATGACTATGTACAAAATTTCTACCTGCCGCCATCTTAAACGCTCGACCACTACGGGCCAGAGACATAGACTGCTTTGTTTATGTGTCTCTGTAAGGACTTATTAAAATTTTTAAGTCCTTGGTTATGTTCTGATATGTTATTGTCCAAGCTTTTCTCCAAATCAAAAACAATTAACAACAAGAAATGCATTTAGCGCGTCGCTGGTGAACGCCGATTTATTATATAAATATGTAAACAAGAAAATCTTTTGACAAAGCGTCAAAATTTCGGGCCGTAACGAAATTGTTCATTGTCTAATATTTCCATTACTATAGGTTTCGCCTACCTGTAGAGTATAGTTGTTTAAACATCTTTTTTTTTTTTTTTTTTTGCTTTATGTAACAACCTCAGTATAAGTTTGATTATGATATATTCTTAGCAGTAATACTGTATTTTGAAAAAAATATTATAGGAGTGATATTTGTTGAGTATGATTAAATACTATTTGAAAGGATAATGCCCCGTCTCTTTGAAAAAATAGAATCCTAAGATATCGTCAAGAAACTACTTTAAGACTATCAGTAAATCAATACTAAGCACGTGGACCTTAGTACTTAGTATAAAATTTGACATGTACAAATGTTTTGAAAAATAAAAAAAAAAAAAAACAATGCTCGCGAACACGATGTCACTTGCCATATGTTTACCCTAAATCCATAATATTGATCTTGAATATGACCTTGACGGTTTCAGCTTGACCTTGATCAAGTTTGGTGGAGTAAGGTGTTTAATACTAAATTATAATATGGCCAATAATATAGAAGGGTCACTGACATACAGACAGATGGACAAATTGATCCCAATATCGTTTTGTTTCGCAGGGGACATAAAAAGTCTGAAAAGTGTAGTGTAGATGCATATTCTATGAAAACCAGATATGAGACCAGTTTTATGGAGGAGTAAGCATCTCCTGTCTAGTTGTGCTTTTAAAATTCAAATTCTTTTAATTAATTCACAACATATTCTAACTGGCAGGAAAGTCATGGCACATTATACATTTCTAGTTATCACAGACAGACAAAATGATAGTAAATGTTAATGCTCTGTGTTCAGCCATTTTATACCAAACATTTACCACTTTTATTGAAATACACCTTATGTAAAGATGAAAATTACTATGTGTAAGCTAGGGCAAGTGTACCACACAAAGTATGTTGAAAACCCCTTACTGTACTCTAAATTTCTTATTGATCCTTGTATATTAATAAAAATCATATACAGATCAAATGAAAAACTATTATTTGTGAAAACACTTAAATAAACAATAGAAAAAAACTAAACATTTTACTAGCATGCAAAATTTTTGGTCATCCATTGAAATAAATGATATTATCAAAACTTACAAAGCTTGACAGCAAGTCAATGTAAACAAATTATGCTGGGCTCAAATGCAATTCAAATTTACATGTATATCGAAAGCAAATTTGTAATTCATCCAAAAAATGAAAAACAAATAATATTTGGATAATCTTGTAAGATTAATCAAAGCAAAAGGACTATCATTATTGTTATATCAAATTAATAAACCTATGCTACTGTAGTCTGTGTAAAAATATTATATTTTTTTGTGCTGGTTTAACTTTTAGTTTTAAAATAAGAATTTAGAAATGAAAAATGTATTGGAATAACTGTTTACCAATCTTTACTTTGTATCAAATATGAAATCTATTCATTAAAATACTTCAATATAACCTATAAATTCAACATTACTATTAATATTTTTGACTGAATCCAAATTAATACTATTACAATGAAATCAATCCAATGAATAAAAGTTCACTTTAAATTATACAGCTAACTTTAAAAATATATGGGTCTTTTTTTACCTTATATTACCTTTGTGAACAAAACGTTTTAAAGTGGTTTTATCAAAACACTTAGTATTATTTTAATTTACTTATCACTTTCTTGCAATTCCTTACTAATTTCTATGAAAGCATTAATACAAACTTCAAATCTACATAATTAGTGATAATAATTTCAAACATGACCAGTTGTCTTTAGTTATTTTTAAGTAAATATTATGTTGTATAATTCAAAACAAATCCAAAAATGTGAGGCACCATGTTTGTAACTGAAAATTTGCTACAATATCTTCCAAAATGTTGTTTTATGAAGTTATGACCATTTCCTCTCTTATTTTTCGAGGCTAATTGTACTACCCAAGAGACTCTTGTTTTGGACCTAAGTATGAAATTATTGAGGATGGCACCGAATCATAATTTGAATCAATGAATTAAAAGGCTTAAATCGGTATAACTTGACTTAAAAACATATTATTGTATGCTTATATATATATATATATATATATATATATATATATATATATATATATATATATATATATATATATATATATATATATATATATAATCCACCCATTGGGTACACTGATGCGTTACCTAGAAAATTTTGTATTCTATGAAGTGTTGATTTGATCTCATACTAACTGAGGTATTTATGAAATGAATCCTGTATTTTTTTGGTTGATTGAGGCATCAATCTAAAATTTGGACGGAAAACTTTTGCATCAATGTGCTTCGCGCACTGATGCAGTTTTCCATCCAAAGTTTAGGTTGATAACTAAATCAACCAAAAAAATATAGGATTCATTTCTTATCATTTTATTTAGCTTATATATGAAAACAAAAATTTAATAAGTGTCCAATAAACATAATTTATTATGGCACTACATTACTTTTTTATCTCTGATACATGTGGCTTGATCGCGCAGTAATACAATAACAAGGTAAACAACATTTTGAAGTCAATAATGGCGGCTAACACGAAATTCGAAAATTTGATCATAGTGTCTATTGAAAAGATTAGAAGTGAAAAAGAATGAACAATTATTAAAACACGAATTAATGAAACATGCATATGAGGATGATAATCTGTTATCTAAGGTATTTATATTTTAAATGCTATTAGTATTATTAGAAATGCAATGCATATTGACTGGTGCACGTGCGTGTCACAAGATGGAAAGAGTAGGCTCAAGGACTTGGATCGGAGGCAGCACCTGCTCTGGTGCCCGATCTGTTTGCCTAGTCGGGTATGATACCGTAGAAATTTAGTTATCAACGTCCATTGTCAAACGATCGGCTAGTAGCAGACGAGTACTGTTTTCACTTTGTACTTGACTGCATGCAAATCTAAACAGCACTGTACTGTAGCTTAATTGATAGACCTAGTTATATTTTACATTTTTTAAATTAGAGTAAGAAATTGTATTTTATATTTAATTGTTTCCGAAAAGAAGTGCGATTGTTTTTGTGCTTTGCATTCGTAATATATAACGAAATAGTTTTATGCAATCAATTAACAACACGGGAATCACGGTTCCATAAATAGAACGGGGTTTCGCATTCCAGAAGAAAGTAGCTCCGGTAATTGTGACATGTCTGCACTCAAAATTTTGTTGATGCAGAAATGAACTAAACTTTTTAACCTATCAGATTCGCTGCAAAACCATGAACACAAAGAAAATTAAATGATAAAGTAATGGACAGGTCATTTAAGGTGACCATTCAAATGCTTAGTGTGAAGGCTGCTCCGTCTGCAGTAACATGGAAATTTTTAGTAGCGATGAAAAAGTGTGTTTCTAACTCAAAATACATTTTCAAAGACGGTTCGCGAAAGCTACATGTATTATGACTCGGATCATATCATTAGGGATATTCTCGACCTTGAAACTATGTGTGATAAAATGCTGCCGATTTATGCTCCTCTGTACTCAGATATAAGTGATAAATGGGATGACAAGTTACTTATTATTACTACCGAGAAAGTGGTGTGACGGATTTCGCCCATTTTGTTGGAATTTATTTAATTTAATCCGAATAAAGTGTACATGTATTATCTTTTTGCTTGCAATTAAGGCAATAAATGTATGTCTTTATTGGTTCAGAAATGAAGAGGATAAAACGGTGCGGGATCTAGAAGGGTTTTGGATTAAACCCTCTTTCCAGTCTCCATATGTTTTTTTAAATAAAATTTAGGAGAACATGAGAAAAGGGTTCCATCCCCAACCCCCATTGGATCCGCCATTACCGCCATCGTTCAAACCTCTCCATTTCTTGAAAATAATGGAGCGCTAACACAATAGAGTGACGTCACAGGTGGATTTCAAAAGAATATCCTCGTATCGCTCCATTCCTTAAAGACAATGTGCCTCGGCTCCATTATTTTTAAGGAATGGAGTTATACTCGGACATTCTCCTATACATATCGCAACGAGGACGTGGCGATGGTCTGGAGATCCCCAATGAGAAAGTCTCGCCCATCGTCCAAGTGGCGAAGATCTAACTGTAAAAGAGAAAATTAAATAATGAATCCTGAAAGAGAAATGCATTAATATGTGTAAATTGAATGGTATAATTTTATATTTATAAATACCATAAAGTCTAATGTACATGTAGTTGGTTCAGATGGTCGTGACTTGGCACGGACCTTGTTGAGGACTCTCTTCATATTGGATTGCTTTGGTAGGAGAGCTCGCTGGTCGGTGGGTACGGAAAGAACTACATCTTCAACAAATCGCATGGATGGACGTAATACATCTTCTTCTGCTTTGTTTTTCATCTAAATATATAAGAAAAACCCATTAATATACCCTGAAAGAAAGAGGCATAAGTAAATTGTGAAAATTATTAAATCTCACATATTTCGTAATTAAAAACAAAATTTTGAATGAATTACTTTTTTATATACATACCTCTATGTGGAGAGTTACACGCAGCGGCAATTTGGAGTCAGCTGGATGGCGGTGATCGTTGGGGTGGAACGCATCTCCCACTTGTGTGACTGCAACATGGCATCGAAACCTCCCAGGTTTTTCAAAACAGACCCACCGCGTGGAGGACTTGTTCTTTGTCTTCACGTTGTAGGAGTAGTCGTCGCTTATCAACAAGTAGTGGACCTCTGCGTTTGCAGCCCTTCTTGAAGATTTTGTCGGTAGAATCTGATTCTGGGTTTGTGGTAGATGTTGGACGATCAGGTGGGTCGAAGGAGGCAGTCAGTGGTACGGCATCTCTGGTAACAGGTGGGAAGTCGTCTAGGTCTAGAGGCGTGGGTATGTCGAGTTCTGTCTGGTCAATCTCTGTTGGTTATGGTGATGGAGGGAACCAATCGGTTGATTACATGGGTGGTGGCAGAGGCGTGGGTAACCTGGGTGGAGGCGTTGGTAACCTTGATGGCGGCGTTGGAGAAGTGTGTGGTGAGAAGGGAGACATGGGTGGAGGCGTTGGTGACGTGGGTGGAGGCATTGGCGACATGGGTAGAGGCGTTGGAGACCTAAGTGGAGGCATTGTTGGTGACAAAGGAGGCATAGGTGGTGGTGGCGTTGGTAAACTGGGATAAGGCGTAGGTAAACTTAGTGGTGTAGATGGCGTGCCGCATAGAATGCATATATGAAAGGTATGTTCTCTTCGTTTTCAACTGCATAACGGTAGAGTCCAAGGCTGATACCGGTCTCGCAATGTCAGTGTTGCCATTGGTGACACACATCGCAGTCAACTGCGTGGTACCAGTCAAGGACCCTTTTATAAATAACAAAATTACGCCAGTACAGTCTGGCTTTACCCCAGGAGACTCTGCCGTCTTCCAGCTTATAGACCTCTATGACACATTCTGTCGAGCCTTAGATGATGGTAAGGAAGTTCGAGGGGGGTTTTTTTTGTGACATCAGTAAGGCCTTCGACAGGGGGTGACATGGAGAACTTATTTAAGTTGAGGAGAATGGGAATATGTGGTACACTCCTAGCTTGGTTTCAAAGCTATTTAAGTGAAAGGCTTCAGAGGGTTGCATTGGAGGGATGTGTCTCTGATTATAAAGAAATAAAGGTCGGGGTTCCTCAAGAATCAATACTTGGGCCTATTTTGTTTCTTATATATATTAATGACATAGTAAATGATATTAATTCAAATATACGACTGTTTGCTGATGACACATCCCTCTACCTAATCGTTGAAGATCCTGCAATGGCGGCTAACCTTATAAATACTGACCTGGAAAAAATACACCAGTGGTCACAACACTTGTTGGTAAAATTTAATCCTAGTAAAACAGAACAATTAATTATATCGCGAAAGGCTAACCCAAACATGTCTCCAGGAATAATGAGTAATGTGTCAATACAGGAAGTAACCAGTCATAAGGATTTGGGGTTGATTATTAACAAAACATGTTCATGGCATGGTCACATATCGGATATTGCTACTAAAGCCTGGAAATGGATGAACATTTTTCGATAAATAAGATTTAGACTAGGCAGGAAAAGTATTGAAATTATATATTTCTCATTTATTCGGCCTTGTTTAGAGTATGCAGATGTAGTTTGGGACAATTGTACAGTCACAGAAAACAGGAAATTGAACAAATTGATTATGAAGCTGCATATATTGTCACTGGCGCAACAAGATCTTGTTCCAAAGCAGAATTACTGGAGAAGACTGGATGGGAAAGTCTTGAGCAAAGACGTTATAAGCATAGATTGATTACATTTTATAAAATGATTAACAAGGAAGTCCCCCTATTTGTATTCATATATTCCACAAAATGTTCATCAGGTCAGCCAAAGAAATTTGAGGTCTAGGTCAAATCTACATAGGAGAAAACTGAAGACATCTGACAAAGCTGTATGGCAAAAACACTAAGGACATGCACACAAAAACACCAATCTGTAGGTCGAACCTGTACCAAAATTCTTTTATTTGTAAAACAGTGAAAGACTGGAATGCGCTGTCAGAAAGCACAAGAGACATACGGCCAATTTCAGAATTCAAGGGATTTTTAGACAAGATAAAAATCCAAAATCAAAAAGTTCCAAAATATTTTATTCTGGAGAACGTAAAGGTCAAATATTGCACACTCGTCTTCGATTGGGTTGCAGCTGTCTGAATGCTGATCTGTGTAAAATTCACGTGATGATGACAAATGTGCCTGTGGTCTCCCGGAAACGGCATCATTTCTTTTTGGAATGTACTAACTACAATGAATTACGTAATAGAGCTATCAATACATTATCTGTTCAAAAGGTATTTGCTCAAGTGCAAAATTTCATTATCAATAGTAATAGATTCTCTTAATTAAAACTTTCAGACATGGTAACACGAAACGTGCCAACTTTCCACATTTTTAATAGTCCATTTAACATCAGGGCTTTTTCCAACTTCAATAAAATCCTGAAAATAGAGATTAAATTTCTGTTCTGATTAGCATCCACTTTCTTCAGCCTGTACCCTCTTCTTACATTTTTTCTTTCTGTTTTCTTTTGTCCTTTCCCTCCCTTCGTTTTGCCTTTACTATTACTTATAAGGTTTAAATTTGAGTTGGTAAATACAAGTAGGAAATCTATACTCATGAATTTTCATTTATGTATGTGTGTTATATGTAACGTTGACCAAAAATGTAAACTAGTAATTTCATGTTAGATTCCAGGTAGAGATTTATATGTCCAAGACTTGTTGCTCAATCCTATATATATGTGTGTTATGTCATACAGCTCATGCGATTTTCTGAACAAATATTGTTTAAACCAAGGACCCCCTCAAAGCAAAAGACAAAAGTATCGTCAGAGAGCTCATGGTTATGATGCCTATTCCAGCTAGACATCGATATCTAAAGATAACTGAATACATGCCAAGCTAGAATTGAACAGACCCCAAGCTTATATTTTTGAGTTACATCAAAGCTCTTAGAAAAATTAACACAGTATTCATCACTTTCATCTTTCCAGATTGTAAAAATTATAATAATTAAATATTTTTTGAAAATGATATGTTAATTACAAGAAAAAAACCCCCCAGAAGACATCTCACAAAGCTGTATGACACAAATCACCAAGGACATGCAAAAAAATATAATAGTAAAATATACACGGAAAAACATTACGAAAATATTCGATTGTGCTGCGTTTACGAAACCGACCGAGGACGGTCAATTGAAGTAACAAACGTCACTCAATTGGTGTGGTTAACAGTAATCTATGATAATTTCTAACATGATATACATTCCTTTTATCTCTCCATCTTGAATACATACTTATTTAAGTATTTGGTAAATGGTGTGTTTATTCTATTTCATTTATGATGCTGATTTTGACTCTTTAAAAGAGATTTTTATTTGCAATATTAATATCGATCCTAAATTATCTATTAGAGTGTACATGAATTATAATTTAGAATTTCTTATCAAACAATTTTCGTAATATCTTAAAAGTAATTAAGAGGTCTACTTCTAATATGAATTTTACATTGGATTTGATTATGTTTCTTCAAAGGTTTCACAAAAACAATGGCTTGTGTGATCAATTATCGATAGACAATTTTAGGGATAAACGTCCCCCACGCCCCCCCCCCCCCCCACCCAAATCGATTTAAAGTAAATTTTTATGCATTTTTTATTTATTTTAATTTAAACTCGCATATGAAATACCATAACAACCATATATATAAAGTTGGAAGATTCGTTAGAGATTAAAAACAACAAATACATATAAAGGAACAACGAACTCGGATTAACGTTCTCCTGGGTCAAGGTACCTGAGAGTACAACAGTCCCGAAGGACAAGTTCGGTAATAATGCCGTCGGACCCGTAAATAATCTAAAATCTCCGGACTGACTGTCGGGTGCAGATGAACAAAAACTAAAGAGAAACAAAAGGTTTAAAGTCCTTTTCATGTATAAAGAAAAAATGTTGACAATGATTATTGTATTGATTTTGTTGAAGCAAAATTCGAAAGTAACTGGTGTCACATGGTTATATCACTAACAACAATTTACCACAGTGGACATTCACGGACCCCTGAAATTCAGAGGTGAGACCAGGTGCCCGGGAGGAGTGAGCGTCCCCTGTTTGGCTAACCACACCCGCCGCGAATATCCTTACACACAGACGAAACAACAATAATTCAACACTGTATATATAAATGAATATGAACAAACACTGTATAGAAAGTGTCAAAGCCACATAACATCAGGAAATAGGTATAATAACACTTAAGTCAAACCCTCTGCGGGGAACTTTTTTACGAGCTCCACACTGCAAAGAGAATAAGTGTGACATTCATGCAAAATACGAAAGTAACTGGGGTCACATGACTATGGCACTAACAACAATGCACCACAATGGACATTCACGGACCCCTGAAATTCAGAGGTGAGACCAGGTGCCCGGGAGGAATGAGCGTCCCCTGTTTGGCTAGCCACACCCGCCGCGAATGTCCTTACACACAGACGAAACAACAATAATTCAACACTGTATATATAAATGAATGTGAACAAACACTGTATAGAAAGTGTCAAAGCCACATAACATCAGGAAATAGATATAATAACACTTAAGTCAAACCCTCTGCGGGGAACTTTTTTACGAGCTCCACACTGCAAAGGGAATAAGTGTGACATTCATGCAAAATACGAAAGTAACTGGGGTCACATGACTATGGCACTAACAACAATGCACCACAGTGGACATTCACGGACCCCTGAGATTCAGAGGTGAGACCAGGTGCCCGGGAGGAGTGAGCGTCCCCTGTTTGGGTAGCCACACCCTGGAGAGATGTAGTTATACTTGCAACAGATTTCCAATAAACCAAAAAATTAAAGTGAGCAGTCGTTGTATGGTTTTTGCGACCATCCTTCTAAAATTGTACTTTTTGTTTTCGGTGTGGTAAAAGTTCTGTCTGGTGAATTGTCATAGCTTACCCGACTGAATGTCATGTAAAATGTTTTTACAATGTCATATTCACTGATTGAGATGCATAGCTCTGTCCTAAGATAGGTTTTTTTTTGGTTCACTTTTCGGTCATTTTGGTTTCAACACTGCTCTTCAAATATTTACATATCTTGAGAATTCTAAACCTTTGGCCACGAGCATCACTGAAGAAAAAGACATAAGTTGTCGAAGTGCACTAAACGAAAAGGTATATATGTTCTATATTTATTTATACAAATGATTAGTTGAATATATATGATTTTTCACAATCATAATAAGATGGGATCAGATAATCTCTGATATTGTTTTTTGAAAATTATATAATCAAAAACTACATTCGTATTTTTCAAAGTACAATAGTACAAGTAACAATGTTTTTTTTAATATATTCTCGTAACCCATTTTCTGTTTCTCTTTCATTTTGCACCCGTGTATACATTTTATATTTATAGATTTTAAAAGCAATGACAGATATCAGGTTGTTATACATAATGGTTTTCTTATTAATCGCGTGAAAGAAACCCCATAATATTAATTTTTCCATGAAATATTAAAATTCACATATGACTACAATGCATGCCAAATGCCTTTTACAATATCAAATGAATATATTAAATGAAAAAGTATTTTCTGTCTCTAAACAATTAGGACATTCATTGGATTGACCTACTTTCCATTTACTAAGCCTTTTATTGCAGTTTGATAGATAATGCAGTAATTTGTAGTTAAATTCAGCAACCTCTTTATCTGTGATATTCACTATTTTCTGCGCATATATATTATTTCCAAATGCATCAAAATTTATATTTAAATCATCTTGCCATCTTTTCTCACAGTGAGGTTTTACAAATTTTCTTTCTTGTAATATGCGATGAATAATTTCTTGTCAGTAATATATTCACAAATATATTCAAAAATACCACGGAATAGAAAATATCTATTTGGCTTTATATTAATATACTTGCTTCTAGACGTATCATATTTTTTGCATTATCTATTAAAAACTCTTTTGAGTGTGTTATATTCACATATTCAATTGTTTGTAATTCTAAGTGTATTACTAAACATTTCAGTATCTTCAAACTCTTTTTCATCGTATAATTCCTTTACATACAATATACCACATTTTATCCAGCTCTTATAAAGGTTTACCATTGTATTTGAAAAATTTCTTATTCCATATAGGTTGTGATAAATTTGATCGCATATAAAATTACAGATAATACATCGACATATAATCGTGGAATACATTGTAACAATTTTTTAACCTCGAGAAAATGTGTAACATTTGTCTTTTAAATAAAATCTTATTTGATATTTTGCTGCAGAAAAAAGATAGAACAAATAAATAAACAGTATTTTTGCTTGATATGATTCTGGGTATCCAAGCTGATTTGAGGGCCTTACATTTCGTTTCAACATCAACAATTCCTATTCCACCTTTTTCTGTTTTACCTATTAATCAATATGGAAGAAGTACCAAACAGTTAATCATTCTCAAAGTCCAAGGACTGATACAAAATCGTGTAAGTTTCAAAAAGGAACTGTTGTGAACCCCGTAATACTGAAAAATTCCGAGGTGAGACCAGGTGCCCGGGGAGAGTATGTGTCTCCTGTTTGTATACATCACCCGCCACAGCAGTTCTTAAGAAACATGTCAAAATCAAGAGTTTTGGTTTCCTAATTGTACATACGAAAGTACAAAACTGGTATACAAAGTCATATTTGGTGTTCACTGAACAGGTCATTTAGTCGCATTCCAGAATATAATCAATCATTCTAGAAAGAGGCACATCATATTTTCGTTAATTACATTAATGTATTTCTTTTAATTCGATCTCTTTTCTGCCAAATAAATCCATAAATATAAGTTTTGATTTTTCTTATAACATCATATGAAGGATATTTTAAAATAGACGCTGAATAATACAGTTTTGATTAAGTTAGTGTGTTGATTATACATGATTAACCAAAAATGGTTAATTTTCTTCTTTTTTTTCCATACATGCAATATTTTTTTCCATGTCCTTAATTTTGTAGTACCAATTTCTTTTTTGTACACAAACATGTATATCGTGACCTATGTATATACATAAACACTTCGTATATGAGCATGTTTTAATACCCGCAATAGTTCCATATATGTTTTTCAAAGAACCCATAAGTAAACATTCTGTTTTATCAATATTTAAAGACATACATGAAACTTATAATTCTGATAGCATTTTCTACAGATTCTACATCAACTAATAGCATAATAGCATCGTCTACGTGTTGAATAATCTTAATTTCTGTGTTCAAATTTTCTTTTGAAAAACCATTAATATTATTACAATTTTGTACCAAAAGGTGTAAGGCTTTGAAACTCCATATATAGATTCCTTTTGATAAAACCTATCATTTGTGACCTTGGAGTTGACCTACTTTAACATTGGCCATAACTTTCCAACCGTTACAGGTAGGGCTTTCATATTTCGCAGATATATTCCTTATAATGAGCCCTTTCAGGTGATGCCAAAATTCTTGACGTAGCGACCTCCAGCACGACCCTTGGAATATATTTATGAAAAATTTAACATTGGCAATAACTTTCCAACCTCAAGCCTCGTCGTAGATTGCATATCGTGGACACCTGGGTGGGATTCCTTTTTATTATATTCATGTTCATTATGTACTCTGTAAATGAAGAGTGATATTTTGATATATTAAGGAATAACAGTGATATCTGTTAAAATAGTGAAAGTTACCTCCCGTCGTCCATTTAAGTAACATAAATGCCGTGGTGTATAGACTGTTATTTGATTGGTGTTTGTGAAACAATGATATGTGACGTCATAGCGTCTACTGCTTCATTCCTGACAATAATTTGAGCGAACGCTAACCTTTTGCCTCTTAACTCGGACATTTAATTTCGACATTTCCGGTCTCCCAGTATCATTATCTGTGGCCGTTAACTTCCAAACCATGTGATATAAAGTGTTGACTCGTCAAAATATTGTGTAATTGTGTAATAAATATATTCAAACTTAACTATATTATGTCATTTTATCTCGTATTAATAAGGAATAACAGTGATATCTGTTAATCCAATTTAATGCGAGTAAAATAGTGAGAGTTACCTCCCGTCGTCTATTTAAGTAATATAAATGCCGTGGCGTATACACTGTTATTTAATTGGTGTTTGTGAAACAATGATATGTGACGTCATAGCGTCTACTGCTTCATTCCTGACAATAATTTTGAGCAAACGCCAAATCCCACCCACCCATCCCCTTTTTAGAACCTGATTCTGCTTCGAGTTTTGTCTATTGCAGCCATCCATTGGACGAGGGATATACTGCTACCAAGATGAGATCAGAGATGGGATCCGTCTTACTCTTGGACTTTTCATGAGCGTATCTGAGATCCTTTAGACCGTATGTGCATTCCATACGAACAATCCATGCGTTAGACTCATCTTTGTGTATCGGATTCATCATATTCAGTGGACTTACCAAAGGACATTATAACTATGTTATCGTATTTGTAAAATATTGAATCCCTCATAATGTTCTAACAGGTGTACCTGCCTTTTAATTAATCATGTATCAAATTCAAATTTCACTATATAACTTTTAGTAACTATCCTTTTTTTTAAATGATATAGCATTACTAATGAGTGCTATTTCATTCTTTGTCACAGCATCCGGCGTGATTTTGGGAGACCGACATAGATCTATAGGCCCATCCAGCCCAGTTTATTAATAGGGACCTACCTGCCGTGGAGTAGGAGGTCCAGGACGGTGCCAATAAAAGACTGGATATAATACATTGTTGCCATGTCGTCCTCTGTGCCAGAGGGGACAAACTCCTCAGTACATGCAGATTGGGAGTGGCTGGCCTCATTCGTCTGTTACAGATGGGGAGGGGGTGATATCGTCATTAAGAGCATGAACCTTTACCTGTTCTTTTTTACACCAACGTTTAAAATGTGTAGTCAAAGCATCTTCTATAACGTCACGGCATTTATTGAAATCTATCATGGACGGTAACCTATATTTAGGTCCTTTTCCAAAAAGGGTGCGCAATTTCTTGTCCGAAATACAGTTTAGGTCACCAGTAATAACATGACCTGCTGGTTTATAAACCTATTTAGAATTTTCACAAGAACACGACTAAGAAATAGAGTCTGACATATAAGGGTTAGATGTAACTCTATTATAATTTAAAATAAGATTTCTTATAGGCTTTTTGTACCGGTAACAAATAAGTGGAGGTTCTAAATTCTCAAAATATTGTGGGATTTCAGACGTGACTCTCTGATCACGGAAAATATTAGAAATGTTAAGTAGATCGAAGCCTTTATGAATAAAGTTAACGTTAATTTTGAGAAATTGCTGCTTGGGTGGAAGAGACGGTATACGAGGAAAGAGTTTATTATATGAAAATAAAATAATCAGTTTGAGTTTATATCAATCAGAATTGCGTAAACTTCGAAGATCAGCTTCGTTCAGGATAGGTTTCAATTTATTTACTGGAATAGAGGATAGTGCATGCAAAAGTTCATGACGACCATTATTTGCGATATATAGAAGATCGTTTAATGACCTATGTAAACGATTACGTTTTCTGATGTTACGAGTACGGCGACGACCATGTGACCTACGCTTTCTAATAGTATTATGTATTAATGTAAAAATATTGATCTCATTCTGATAAGAAAATTTTTACCTTGTTGATATATTTGGTCGTTGAGACCGAGAGGGTATGGGGTTTGTAGTTGTTTAATCCAGTAGAACTCGGCTTCCAAAAGTCGTTTTTTAACATCTGATTTCGTATCACCTGGTTATTTAGAGATATTTTCTACTGGAGTTATTTTCACATTGTTAATATTAGGTTGGTATTTATTAAGGTGGTTATAAAGAAAATTCTGGTATTTACGTCGTGAATTATTACGAATTTTATAGGAATGATTCCGAAAATGTTGTTTCAAAGTTTGAGAAGTTTCCCCGACATATTGATCCCCACATCTTCTAGCTTCTCAAGTGATGACATATATAACATTGGCAGTATTTCAATCTATGTCTTTGTCTAATTTGGTGTTATACATATTTCCATTAATTGAAGATTCAATATTGGACTTGCAGCTTAAATGATGGCAAGTAAGACATTTCTGGGCGTTGCACTTATTAATCTTAGAATACCCTCTGCGTATGGAATTGACAGCTCTGTAAGAATTTATAGGTGTGAATGTTTTTGAAAATGAGATAGAACGTTTAATTGGGAAACTACTTTTAAGTGGAGAAATATGAACTTTAGTGGTGCCGAATAATTTTCTACAAGAAATACCAGGTATATGAAGAGTGGACACAGAGGGCAATCTAAGTGGTGTGATTATAACTTTAGGAGATTTGTATTTCGATTTTATTATGTTTAAAGCCATTTTAATGAAAAAGGGGGGATAAGGATGTATAAACCTACGGGAAAGTATTAACACAGAATAATTAACACAGTATAACATGTCAATTATACATGACACAATGTAATATGTGAATTATGATTATCACAGTAAGGGCGTAAGTGAAAGGGGGGGGGGACAACATGCCTCCACCCTCAATGTTATCAAAAACAAGGCAAGTCTGTTTTCTATAAGCTCTAATATTGAATCAGTCAACTTTAACCCCGGATTTCGTGCATTCCTGTATTTCAAAGAGCGACATATACATCTTTGGAAGTACCCTTAAGTTTCAATCCTCCCTATGTGTCAGAGATAATGTTCTAAATTGGCGAAATAAACCAAGATAACATTATATGTTTTGTTGCCATCATTTTATCGTCAGCTACCAATTTCCCTATATGCATTAAAGCATTAAAGCATACAGAACATAATAGTTATTAAAGTTGAAGTTAACAAGTTAACACCTAACACGACATTAAGAGCGTCATCCCCCCCCCCCTTTTTTTTTTTTTTTGCTTTTCAATTCTTCATAAAGTTTTGCCCCCACTTTTATCTGCGAAGCTTTGCCACTGCACAGTATAATATTCGGATTTATAGTATTTTATGCCAAAAGAACCTGCATATAAGATACACGGTTCAATATACTATGTAACATCAGTTTGTTTTTGTAGTCTAAGGTTCATCAAATGGACTTTAAGGACATCTTGGAATCAGAAGAAGCTATGTACATGTGAGTATATCTATTAATGATCATCATGAGAACAGTTTATTACATTACTTATAGATAAAAATACATAAACAGAACATTTGTTATAACAAAAAAAATATTCATGTTGAAAGGGAACGTTATTAATTCACGAAGACATTGTTTCATTGTAAAGCTGGTTGAAAACAGTTAATGAAGATGGATTGTGTTTACTGAAGAACGTCCCAACAGAGTACGGCTACATTAAAAAGGTGATATTCCTATATATTATAGTACAGATACAATGTATGAGGGAAGTTTGGAATCATTTCAGTGAACATTAAATCGGTCAATATTAAATCTCACGATGCACATTATATGAATGGAAGTGCCATCTTTGACAATCTTTACCGAATTTGTTATTATATTTGTACGCTCTGGACATTTTCCCCATTGCGTTAGTTTTACCACTTCATACTTTCAAATGTTTCTTATGACAATGTGGTATGTCATAACATTGACTGAATGTGACTCAAAAGTTTAGATACTGACATTTCATACCTGCCAGAAGTGTTCCTTATGCCAAGGAGGTGTGTCGGGGTTGTGACTGAAACGTCAATGTCATTGTGGACTTTGATAAAATTGTCACAATAGCTCCTTATAAAGAGTGTAATTGTAATGCCTTGATTTCACCCAGGGTCGTGATTCATAGTTCAAGGTCATTGTAAACTGTCATTATCTTTCCTTGTGCGATCCATGTCTTTAATGCTTTAGATATGGAGTTTCATACTTGGCTTAATTTTCCATTATACCAGTGTATACTGTCATGACCTTCACCAAAGGTAGATGGTTACTCCAGACCTTGATAGAATATTCTTGTCTTCCTTTATTGTCCTTTATGCCGGGGTTATAAAGCCAATATAAAATTGCTCCTCTTGTAATAACAACTGACCGCTCCGTTTATGGTGCTCTCGTTCAATGTTGATCTTTTTTACTTTTAAAAGGTGATTAGTATGGTTGGTCCCATCCTATCTACACTGTTTGGAGAGGTATGTTTTAATTCTACATAAGGCAATTACATTTTAGTTATATTTTCTCTAATATCATAGATAGATAGCAAAGGTGTAAAAAGTAATTACTATAATTCTTCATTGGTTCTTTTTTCGTG
Organism: Pteria penguin; assembly: GCA_035048485.1. Classification (NCBI taxonomy): domain Eukaryota; kingdom Metazoa; phylum Mollusca; class Bivalvia; order Pterioida; family Pteriidae; genus Pteria; species Pteria penguin. Next base: position 23,687,550 of record CM068581.1, read on the forward strand.
TTAAAATTAATTCATTTCTCAATAAGAATAAATACAAAACAGATAACAATTTTCGATACTTTATTTTGGATATAATAAATATAGAACATATATACTTTTTATTCTAGTGCATCATATGCGCATTTCGACAAATTATGTCTCTTCGGTGATGCTCGTGGCCAAATGATTGACAAGGGCAAACAACATGGATGGTAGAAAATTTACCATGTACAACATTATTCACTATCATACCAAGTCTATATATAGACAAAAACAATTCATTATGTAACCTCGAATGCATCATAATATATTGATATACCATTAACATTACACATTAAGTGGATGCCAATTGACAAGGACAAACCACAAAGATGGTAGAAATCTACCGTACAACATTATTCATATCATACAAAGTCTATATATAGAATAGGTTGAGTGGTTTATGGCCACATGATCTTTGATCACGCCAACTTCCCCAGTTGGTGAAACCACTCAAATATTCTAATAGACAGGTTTACCACTGCGGCTTTAATCAACATGTTAAGTACATCTACTAACCAGAATATGTGTATGAAAGAGACTATTAGTCCCGCTATTACCTAATATGGGAAAAGGCAGTCTTTTGCAGACAAATGGACACCATCAGGGTCAAAAAAGGTCAGTGATAATAGATGCGAGCAGATGGTGCTACAAAATATATCCGGAGGCAATTGGGTTAGCATGCCTATTCAGGCTATTGAACCTCCACTGAGTGTTTTACAACTGAATAACTACCAGGGTCTTCATATCTCCAATTTAGGCGAGGGAGAGCATAAGACCAAATTAGCAAAGCATAGGAATAAGTTTCATGCAGGTATTCATATAAGCAAGTAATATTTTGATGAAGTTACTTTACGTGAGTGTTACCAGGATCATTCACTCATTGACACCACAGTGAATGATAATGCAGTCAGATGTGCTGCTTCAGTTACCCAAATGTTGAAGATTACTTCTTGAAATGATGAGGGTCTGACCACTATATCTGATTTACATTTGAAGCTAACTGAAGCCATGTAAGAGTAAGCAGTAGGTGCTGAATATGCCTGCAGGACGCAGGTACATATATATGTGGTCTGCTGAACAATTCAAATGATTTTATTCCTGTTTTCTATGCTCGTCTGGTGATATCTACCATTGATTGTTGCCATAGATATTTTATCTGAGAATGCAAAGAATTTTTAGAAATGCAAGAGATACAAAGTTTAGAATTTGGCTAGCTTGGGTTCCTCTCTTTTGCATGAAATCTGTCCCACTGCCTGTGAGAAATGCATCAGCAGCTGAATTTAACCTGCCTTCAATATATACAGCTTTAAAAATGAATTGTTATTGTCCAATAAACGAGGACTAGTGGACAATATTCGTTTTGATTAGGAAGGTTGGGTAATTATAATACAAACCAGGGCACAATTGTCAGTATGACTATGAAAATTAATTTGTTTATTATTACTATGTTTGTTTTAATTTAATTTTCCATTAATATTGCTTTGCAACCAATTTGCAGATTTTCTGCACTGTCTATGTACAGGTGCAAGTCGTCATAAGTAGACCAGAAAACATTAAGTAAAACAAGTAACACCATTTAAGTTTTGCAAAAACAAAAAAAAATTTAACTGACCACTCAAATTTTGCAATGGGACCAAATTGACATTGAACAGTCAAAGGGGGAGGGGGGAACATAAGTTTATATAAAATAAGTCTTGAAAACAGAAACCAAGTAATTGAATGTCAATCTGATGAACATACAACAGGCAAAATGCACTTTTAATATCCTCTGTCCTAGAAAGATGTGATTGCCTACAGTAGCAATTGTTTTTAATTCTTCTTAAAAAGATGTACATGTATATCTACATGTAACGGAAATATGAAAAACTAACAATATGGTCAGTAATACTGGCCTGAGGTAGATATAAGAGGTGTTAATACCTCATCCAACCACCATCATCCTTTGGAAATGTGCCAATAGGGGAAACATGCAAATTTGAAAATGTTAAATGACCTAACTTTCGACCTTTAGAAATTTTTTTCTTTGTTTCTTTTTTTTTTTTTTTTTTGTAGTTCTTTCAGTGACTTTTGAAGACAAGATTGGTTATTGAGCTTGAGCTAGTAGTGTATATTAAAACCAAATTTTAAACTTTGTTTATATTCTTCTGCAGTTTGCCAGTCATGATATGATTAATATAAGGAATTATGGCTGGCACATAAATTGGGACATTTGCCAAAAGCCTTGTGGTCTCTTCCTGGGGGGAAAGGGCCAAAGGCCAAATTTTGTGTTAAGATTTTTGGCTGAAAGAAGGGTCTGATTCTTCTGGGTATTGTGTTACTTGTAGTGTGGCTAAGTGAACATTGTGTCACTCACTGAATGAGTGGGGCTTCTTCTTCCATTCAAGTGAAGGACCGCTTAAGCGGCATCATCTCACTGATGCATTGAACTCACAAACCAAGTTGTGCATATTTGTGGTTAATCTCTTGATCAGTAAACAAAGTTATTATAATTTATAAACATAGCTCTTCCACATAGTAACCCTCATGGAAGGTGTATGGTTAATGCTGAGTCTGATGTATATCTGAGCCAGATCTCAGTTTCTATACTATCTAAAGAAGTTGAGAAGTTAATGGTAAGCATAAGTCTGAACTGTTCGTCTTACCGGACAAAATTACCATGAATTTTTTTTTTTTTTTTTGGTATGATCAGATTGATCAGATAGATAAATGCTTATGTTAAGTGTAAAAGCATCCAATCACTGCTCCATATTAGTAATTTTAGGTCCCAACTCAGGTTTAAAACTAACTCCCCATTATTATTTAACTAAAGAACATTGGCATGCTTGTTGGCATTGCTGGGCTTAATTAAAGTACTAAAGTTTATGTACTTGCCATATATCAGTGATTTTTTTTCCTTGGGTCATTATCTACAATGTACTTTTATTTAAGTGATCAAGTGGGATAGAGGGTTGAGATCTGATATTTTTAATCATATTAACAAATGTTGAATAATGATACTGTACCTTGTTGCACAGTACACAGTATGCAAGGTAGTGTGAAAGGCATAGGCATGGGTTGCAGGGGCATATTTGCAGAGCTGCCCTGTCTGAGCTCTGGAGAACAGCTAGGTTGAATTGAGGATGAATCATCACTGTCGTTATAAGGCATACTCAGAATACGAATCTGTAGGATTGACTGGGGGTAAGCTTGCCTGATTTAATGTGGAATGCCTGGGATATGGACTGGTGGACTTCCTCTTCCACTTCACTGTATGGGAAGGCATGGCAAATTAATAGAGTAAACTGTAAAGAAATTCCGAGATTAGATTCCAAAAAATACACCAATTCAATCTACCGTGCATTTACCTTGGACATTGGATTTGGGCGTGTAAAGCCGCGGACACGGGTGGACACTGTCCCTGTATATCGGCCATATTGACCGCGTATATAGGTGGTCATTTACCTGTGTCCGCGCCGTCAGACGGTCAAACGTGGACACGAAATATGTCCCGGTAAATGGGTATGATAGTGCTAAAAAGGCAGCGACCTTATGATGATGCGTATTGTGTTTGTTCAGTGAAGCATGAAAAATAACGAAATTAGACTTAAAGATATCTTGATTAATAATCATTTAACATCTTTTTAAATCTTCTCTGCTTGATTACACAATGAAATGTATCTTAAGATATTCTGCTATTCTAAATATTTTTAAAACTAGAACGCATTTTTATATAAAAATTGAAAATATAGTGCGCACCTGGAGCACGGACGTATATAATGTTTTAGATACATACGTTCCTGTTTGGACGTATAACTACTTTATATACGTTCCTTATACCCGTATGTCTACTTGTCGTAAAAGTACATCAATGGTATTTGAATGAAATCGGTAAAGACAAGCTGATTGGTCATTGTACAGATACGTGTATAAGTGTGATTTAAAAGAGAAAACTGAAGACATCTGACAAAGCTGTATGACAAAATCACCAAGGACATGCACACAAAATATGATTTATTTTTCGGAGAGTGTGCCGAGTTTCTTTGTAATACCTATTTCGGACTCTTAATTGAAGAAGGCAACGATCAGAATTGAAGAGCGGAATTACTACTTGTGGGTTCAGTACAGTAAAGCCGATTTTAAAATCAAATAAATTCATATTATATGTGATATGATATTCATCATTGATTGCTCTGATAAACATATTCAGATTTTGAAATATTACATGCGATTATGATGAAATACACGATTGATTAATTCTGGTAGATATTCATACATATGGATATTGATCTTCATTCTATTTTATTCATTATTATTATTATTTTTTTTTTTTTTTTGGTCTGTTTTCTTCTTTTTTATGTATTCTTTTATCTTCCTGGTGAAGTGCAGGCAAACTTTTGAAAAATATTTATAATCTCAGAACAAAAGGCAAAGCATGCGCACTGGAGTCGCAAGGAAAACTAGAGTGTCAGTCGTTTTCTTACCTAAATAGTAAAGAAAAGTATCTTTCAGAACCCCCCCCCCCCTTTAAATTTCTTAGCTTCTTACATACTCCTGCCAGATATAGGGCCGTATGTATCTTATGATTTCATCGGATACGATCGTCTAATTCCGTGTATTAATCAGTGTAGTTACTTTAACTCGGTCGTTAGGTGGCATCGATCTTTCACTTAAATTTATTGCCCTGTAGGCTTACAGCACAATGCTTAGACTTGCAATAGGGAAATCACCCATTGTATTGGCGAATAAGATATTTGACTGAAACATCGTACAATTCTTCATTATCAACAAGTACAAATAAAATGAGAGGGGGGGGGGGGGTTGGGGGGTATTCATTTTTGGGTTTTCTCTCTTTGCCGGAGATATGGTTCTTAGATTTTGCTGTTGAGGGGGAGTAATAAATCACAAAAAATCTGATAATAATTAATTTTCAAATATAAAATAGTAATGCCAGTACACAATTTATTAATACACACCCACATATAACGATAGAATACATGTATATGCATTGGGATGTACATGTATGACAGTCTTCACACCAGAGATTTTCATACCTCTGTGGCTCAAATTAAAAAAAGTTGGTTCACACATGAATGGTCAGGCGTTTTCCACAACAGGGGAACACCTTGGATGCTTTCAACTAAGGGTGATTTAGAAAACATTGTGATTTTTATTTTATTTATTTATTTTTTCTTTAATCAAAAACTCCTTAAATAAAACATCGTGTTTTCTGATTTTTGCAAAACACCCGAGTCTGGCGCCATAAACTGAGAAAATCATTTCAATTATTTCAGTTTAATTTATTCCATTATCACAAGGACTTATAAACAATTTGTTTATACAGAATGGGTTTATTCTATTTATGGATATGGTAACAAAGAAGTTAATCGTAAATGTCCGATACCTGCGGTGAACAAGTGAAACTATCGTTAATGTTCTTTGATTAACATGACATAATACCGGCAAGAAAGATATTCGGGCACATGGTCACAAAAAATTAAGAATAATAATAATAATAATAAATCTTAAAATAACTGACACCATTTCCACGGCAATATTGTTGTATTCACTGGTTTTTCAAAACTACGCTCTATTAACAGCCGGTTTATAGGTTATCGGGGCCGTAACTAATATTTGCGTCTGTCTTTCAGGAGGTTTAGCGGAAGCAAAGATATATATAAAAATAATCTGGAAGTTTCACGATCGTATTTTTAAAGACAAGATGACAACACGTTACGTCTGACGGTTTGTAAAATACAGGGACATCTATGTAATGTCCCTTACGTCCACTGTGGGACAATTTTAATTTAAAGGTGTGAAAAGCTCGTCCGTTTTGTCCACCTGAGGACACGTACAGGTAAAAGGTGTGAAAACCTTGTCCGCTTTGACCTCGAGAGGACAAGTACAGGTAGATGGCAAATTGTATTATAAACATTAACGTGGACAGAAAACTGGCCTCCCGTGGTGTCCACGGAGGACAGACGTGGACTGCCCACCGAGGCAACGAGGATTTTCCAACTTTCACGGTGCATGTACGGTAGTGGAAAAACATGTAAAAACTGCCAATAATAAGTTAGTGATCCTCAACCATATCTACCTAACTTCTTGCAAATTTTTCTTGGCAAATTATATACAATATATGTCATGTTGTCTGACTTTACAATGATACATGGCGTTACATCATCAAAAGATTAGAAAAGCATAGAGATTTATATGAGATATTGCTACCAAGTTAATACAAGCATGATGCAAGTGATTCACAACCATATCAACCTAACTTCATCAAGCTCAGTTTGTCACCTTCAAATTATTATGGTATAATATGTGTATACTACTAGTTTTGGTTGCATTATACAAGATGGTAAGCACTTTTATATTGTAGTATGCATTTCTTATTGAAATACTTCTTGTACTGTGTATTATTATTGATATGAATGTATTACTAAAATACACCCTGTGATGTGAAATAATATTATCATTATTACTACTAATTAATTCATTTACCATAATCATGTCAAACACCTTAATGTAAATATGATTGTCTAAAGAATATGAATTTATATGCTGTTGCATATACCCGAAAGGGCCCCTTGTTTTATGGGAATAAATAAATATTGCATTGCATCTATTAGGATTATACAAAGAATTCAGAGGATATTGCAAACTATATGAGCCAACGTGGTAAGTTAGCGATCCTCAACCATATCAATCTAACATATTCCAACACAGGCCATTAAGTATGCAGATGTTACCAGGTTACCTATGGTGTAAGAAAAAAAAAAGGCAAACGGTATCTGCAAAATCACTGTTCTGCCAAACTAAGATATTGCCTCCTGTTCCGATGAACGTATAGGCTTTGTGTGACATTAGGCTTACTGTATGATTAAATAAAGCATAAACACAAGAGAATTAGAACGATACCACCAACTCATAGGAACTTGGATACACTGCTGGGCAAAGTGTAAAAGCACAAAAAAAAAAACACTAAATTCTCTGTGATTTTTCGAATGTCTTTGTTCTTCATTTTTGCAATGAATGCTAGAGGGGTCTTACAATTGAAGCATTGACCCGAATCATTTGATACAATGACCATTACTTAATTATCTAAGATCGATAACCCAAACTCGTATACCAGAGGATACGAGTTATCTTTCCTAAGAATGCCACGATAAATGAGAATATTATGAGACAAGCTCAAATATTCTTAATTATCTTGGATGAATCTTTAGATCTGTATACACTTCTTATTTCTGTAACACTAGTTTATAAATGCAAAGTGTCGAGCCTTTGTCAATTTAAGGACACACTACCATGGCAACACCTTAATTAGAAATAAGTACCGCAACAACTGAGCAGTAATACTGGTAACCTACCTTATCTAACTACTCATCTTTTATTTATGAATGTTGTTGAAGTAGCTACATCAGATTATTTTTTTGATTTTAACTCAACATAAATTTAGATCGTATCCAATGACACCAAGTTGTATTATTTCAGAAGTGAGGCAATTTATATTCTTGAACTGGGTATAATACTTTTACTTTCAGGAAAATGTAGAGGCATACTTTAAGACCCATCAACTTTTTGCTAGAGAAGTTGCATCATCACCTTACATTGTATGTTATCAAATATAATAAGAATGTGGAATTAAATATATGTGATATATCAGTGAATAACCTGCAAAGCGAATTGCTGTCGTTTTTACAATTTTAGAAGAGGAGAATATCTTGATACCAATATATCATAATAAAAAGAAATCGATCAAGAGTACCATGCCGATAAAGATACATTTCAGGGCTGACAATGCTCTATCAAACAACACTCAATCCTGTTTAAAATCTTATTTACACAACAGATCATCTCGATCACTTACTTAATTATAATTAGACTAGTACATGTGGTATAATGCTCTAAGAAGGTTAATATAATTCTCAATAACCAAAGCGTTTTAGAAGATCATAGTAACAATGAGAAGGTGTATCTATAACATTGGTGTATGTCATGACTATGGTAGCATTGGTGCATGTCATAGCTATGGTAAGAGATCTAAATAAAACTAGTGCAAAATAAGTATGTCAATATTGTCTGGTGTTTTCCTCTCGTTATAAATTGATTTATGAAATCAAGAGCATTTATCTTGTATGTGATATTGTTAGAATTCATATCTATAAATTGATAAGTCGAGATAACCTGTGTTGTGGGCACTACGAGATTTTATCATGTGATTCACTAATGTATAGTAATGTACCATTGACAAAGGTCAAATACACCTAGGCAATGACACATTAAGGTTATCTTAATGTAATGCGTTAACAACAAAAGAAATGCAACATTTTTATGGCATTTTGTAAAACCTTCATATGACTTTTATAGTTTTTAAATTTTTGTATGATATTTTGACTTACTTGTTTGATTGTACCTCTTATTAGTTCGTGCCGATTGTGGTAGTACACTATCTCACCATTCACATTGATCATGACAATTTATCGAGTGTAACAGCGGTTTTACCATTACTACTTTGTGTGACTACAAGTTATACTACTTCGCATAATCCTAAGGCATTACGGCGTAATTTAAAGAACTATTATTATTATTATTATTTATTTTTTTATAAGAATTGATTAAACAATACATAAATAAATAAATATATAAGTAGATATAAGTAATTTACGTATATATGGCGACATTCTCGTTGATTAAATTAGGTCCATCTCATTTGCTTCATTGGTACTACGACATAGAAAAATTAAGCAAGTGAATGCGCGATTGGACCGAACGCACGCCGGAATACATCGCGTTAAGGCGAAGAGCGCACGCGCGTACGGTCCAGTAGTCCTTGTAACGATTTGTTTCTCTTTTTTTTGTCCAACAAGACGGACTACAGAAGAACATGAACGCTGGCGACTGTTCACAACTTTATTTCTAAACACGTGGTCATTGACTTTGACTTACAGATAATAAAATGAGTCAGTATAAAAGTCACGTAGACAAAATTCAAGCTTACTCCACAAGATAGATAACTCTAAAATATGTTTTAGGAAAGAAAGGCAGCTCTTACATTATTTACAAACCTGGCGCGTGTGCTAAAGCTGTCATAGTGACCGCTTTTCGTGTTAACATGTATACATGTATTATTTTAGGATTGCACCCATCTGTATGAATGTATTGGAATTTCATTTTCTGTTTTGTAATTTCTACACGCTTTGAAATATTGATCTAAAATTTAGCATTTGATGCTTTTTAGAGTTTAACATGCCCCATTTAATATTTATCGTAAGACCTAATCATATAGGAGATATTTCTATATACAGAATGTAGCCGCACGTAGTGGCCCTAAATGAATGATAGGGCCACAATTCCTTACGTTGCGTAAACTTGCATGTTTGATAAACGGAATGGCCGGCACGATTCTACGCATTTCGGCATCAAATGAAGCAAATATCTAACATATATAAACATAAAGCAAACGATCGGCAATGTTAACTTACCTTCCGATGTGTCGTCTGAAGGCTCTACACACATTTTTCCCAACCTGTTTCAAATTTACCGGTTCCTGTGTCAGCCATTCGGTCTCTCGAGATCTCGTTGACAGAAACCTCACAAAAAGAGGCGGAGCTGACGAAAAACACGTGTCATTTCTTTGTTGACATTTTATTCATCGGCTAGTTATTTATGAAGAAGAAAACTAAATTGAAATGACCAGAAATGCGGTAACTAGCCGATAAATCATTGTTTGGAAGATTTCTATTTGGTATTATTCCTTGCTAAAAGAATATAATTGTATTTTGAGGAACGTTGATAAATCACAAGAAATTTAGATGTTTGAACGAGTAATGTTTTAAAATATAATTTGTTAAAATAAATATCATAACACTTTCTTTGAACAGAAATCTGTTCGCCTCGAAGTGGGTGACGTTATCGTGGTCAATAACCGGCGAGTGGCACATGGGAGGAACGCCTATACTCCCACTGGAAATAGATGTCTGCAGGTATACATTGTACTTTGTGTAAGATCAGTTATGTTAATGGATAGAATCTATTCAATTTCAACTATTATCTATGAGTGTATGTTGATTTCTACATGCCACATAATTGCAGAATCTTAATACTATTCTAATTACTACTTTTGGTATCGGAAGGTGCAATGTGGTGATCGCCATCACAACCACAGCGCTTTATCATTTCTATTTGAATCACCATGAGTTGTACGGAAGTCAACGTACATGTAACTGCTTGACAAATGACGCATTGTAATTTTGATATTTCCACTGCTCAATGTTTAATATCTTTGCGATATACCAACTCCATCTGATCACACCATGACATTTTCGTTCTCATTTTATAGAGTGGCTATGTTAGCATTGACGAGTTCAAGAGCAAGTTGATGGTACTTGCACAGAAATATGGACATTTGGAATCTACGAAGCGAGTGTTCAATAACGATTGGTTATAATGCAGTAATAGTATTTTGCATTCCATGGAAATGCAATATCGCTGCATTGTAAAATTCTATCTACAATGCAGAGGGTTAAAACAAATCATTTATGCGACTAAATGACCTGTTCAGTGAACACCAAATATGACTTTAAATACCAGTTTCTACTATTGTATGTACAATTAGGAAACCAAAACTCTTGATTTTGACATATTTCTTAAGAACTGCTGTGGCGGGTGATGCGTGAAAACAGGAGACGCTTACTCTCCCGGGCACCTGGTCTCACCACGGAATTTTTCAGTATATCGGGGTTCACAGCAGTTCCTTTTTTAAACTTACACGATTTTGTATCTGTCCTTGGACTTTGAGAATGATTAACGGTTTGGTACTTCGATATTGATTATGAAATGTGAGAAAAAAATTACCAGCGGAATATTCATTGTTATTCGACATAACCTTTAATATCAAAGCACGTTATGTGGATTAGACTATAATAAAAGTTTAAAATCTATAATTAAATATATATATAATGTTATTTTACATTAAATAAGGCTTTGAAGTAACACAATATACATTCACTGAATGGAAATCCGAAGTTATGAGTACGTAACGTAATGTCAAACAATCGATAAAAACATTAAAAAATTACAGCGTCTACATTTTCAAGTCTGTTGTTTAATGTTATGTGTCGTTTGCAGACATAAAACAAGGTGCCTTAGACTAAATTCACCATTATTGCCTGGTTTTTGTTTTCTGAGACACAAAAATTCCACACTACTGCCTGAAATTAAGCAACGAAAGAAATATCTATATGCACATGGAGGAAGAACACTAGATGTTTTTATACTAAGTTGACAATTACAAATTGCTATTATTCATAAAAAGAACATTATTTAAGCAGCATATAAAAAAGATGTATTTAATCCATTGATATTATTAAGTAAACAGCATATTTGTTTTTTGTTGTTTTCTCTTTTCATGAGCTAAGTGGCTTTATCAATAGAGTAAACTTTTGTTGATATAGCTGATTTACATGCCTACAGACAGCATTTTGTTTTTCTAAATATTCCTTTTTATATCCTTATATTTAACTTATAACGAAGAGGGTTAAAACTATATATGTTTCTTCGTTTTTAAGTTTTCTGAAAGTTTTAGTTCTAATACATTTAATTCATATGCTCTAAGCAACTTTTTGTAGAGGGTGTCTATTGATAATCTTCAAATAGTAAGTATTAGCAATAAAATGAAGTTAAAGTTATTCGGTATTATCAAAAATCTATAGAATAATGACTGATGTACCCTTTTCAGGCTATATGCATGTATAGCTTCTTTCCGTGAGGCGCAGACAGGTGCATGGTTATATTCCTGATTTTATTCCTACAGACATTTTCATCCATAACATACGTTGTATACCGTATCAAAACGAATGCAATATTTGGATAGGCATACTATGAAACTGTTATATTTGCCATTTTCGGCTTAGGTGTTTGGGGGTTTTTTTCTCAGGAAAATTCACATATAGGAGATCGAAACGGGATCAATCCCCTCCCGATTTCTACTTTCACTTTTAATCATCCCGTTGTTTGATTTTCTATATGTATTGTGTACGAATATATATATATATATATATATATATATATATATATATATATATATATATATATATATATATATATATATATATATATATATATAATCACAAGTTATATGATATAAATTGTAAAATTGTATCTACTGTTTCATAGAATTTTTGCATATGTTGATTTCTTAACAAGTTAATGTAGCCGGTGTGGCGACCTAGTGGATAAGGTACTCGGCTCCTGATCGAGAGGTCTCGGGTTCGACTCCCGCCCTGGGTGCACCAGTGTTCTGTCTTTCGGATGAGACATTAAAAACCGAGGTCCCGTGTCACGGTAGGCGTAGCACGTAAAAGATCCCTCCCTTAATGCATCAAGCAGATGCCGTCACCATATACGTGAAATAATTGTGGAGTGACGGAAAACAATATTCAATCAATTCAACCAACAACAAGTTAATGACGTCATATTTGGGGGTATACTTTCCTTTTCGGGATTGTGAAACCTATTGCAGCCTTTCTAGAGAATGAGTTGAAAACATTAAAAGCATTATACTTAATTTAAACGCTAAATCCTAGTGTATAGCATTATTTTTTAAAATAAATGATTACACTGTGGTAATGATAAATGAGAAGGTAGGGTCCATATTCGACCTTGACCACGCCAAATGACTTTTTGCCAATAAACCATCCCAAGTCGGTACTGTGAAGTTTGCAGTCGTGACAAGAGATTTGGATATATACGACGAGTGCACTAAATAGTTATTGTTTCTCCAGTTGTGTTTCATCGATTGGATATAACACCAAATCTGGTTTACTTAGATAAAGTGAAATAATTCATCCATTAATAAAACTCATTCAAGGAGGACAAAATCTTGGAAGCGGAGAATACACTTCGTGCACTAGCTTTTCCATGTTACACATGTTACAGTATCACTAGAAGTATTCATGTTGTGGATGTTTAAATATTTATACCATATGAAGCATTCATTTTGAGACTGTACTACTTCTTGAAATGACTTCGGAAATAAAATAAGTTATCAGTGGTACCTGGTAAACATTCTTAAATCTTATCGCGTGAAATAAATGATAAAGCGGTCAGTCAGACCCATTCAGACAGGTTTAATCACGAACGTACGTTGGAAAAGTACAAATTCCGATTGCACAACATGAAACTTTATTTTATCTGTGTGCCTAGATAAAACGCCTTTAACTTGTCAGTTTAACGTTTCATGTGTTTGCTTTAATCAATGATAGTAGATCATAAATTTTTGAAAAGTTTTTTTCGGATTTGAATAATATAAAAGTCAAATGTCATTATGTCGAAATTGTGTAAAAATGTCATTTTTATTTGCATATTTATTATACTAATGTGTTTTGAATATCTATATTTCCCTATTTCATAGAATAAATTGATATTTTATCCTGAAAAAGAATATTAAAATATGCAAATTCTCTTTTTCACTTCGTCAACAATTTCAGTGACTTCGCAAAATTGTATCATTCACAAGTTCACTAAACCGCTGTCCTTCAAATGACCAAAATATTTCTGACCTGCTGTCTTACCAGAGCTCTCTCTATTCAAATGGATCAGATAGACATGAGGCCAGGGGAGCAATACAGGTGTTACTATCTTGTAACTGAAATAATAAATCCCAATAAAATCATCAACAAAAGTTGAACAAAGACGAATATTACACGACATACAATCAACCAATTTAATTTTGTAGCAACATATTTCTACCGATAATCTGTAATGATTTAGATATCCAATTTCTCCCAATTGCAATATTTTCGCACGAGTTAACATATATCTATAGCAGTGTACTAGTTTGATCACTTTGGTACAACTGGTACAACAGGAGCCAAACCATATTTTATTACATTTTACTTAATAATGAAAAATCCGGATGAAGTTCCTTTTGCTTTTAACTTTAATAATATTTTTCCCAATTGCAATATTTTCGCACGAGGTAACATATATCTATAACAGTGTACTAGTTTGGTCAGTTTGGTACAACCGGTACAACAGGAGCCAAACCATTTCTCTCAGATTTTGCAGAAGTGTTTCCTTTTCAAATTTAGACATTTGCATTTTTTTTTCTTTAAACCGTGAAGCACATGAACATGGGATACGATAAAATATGTCAATTTTTATTATTCCCACGACATGTTTTGACCCCCATATTGCATAGGATGTATATAAATCTTCCATAGATCCGCGTTTGGCGAGTTATATTTCTGGTACATGTATCTAAATCAAGGCCATCATAATACACACAATAGTACGTTCATAGTCCTACAGTGTTACGTTCACGGTAGAAAATCAACACCGTACGTGACAAATCGAAATATCCACTCCATGGATATCCGGTGTACGAGTTATTACATGTCCGTGTGATAATTTGTCGTGGCCGAGTTCATCAATTAAAGAAAAACGACCTGAGACCACTGGACAGTTAACATCTTAACAATTACTATGTGGAAGCGCACCTTGACGAGATATGTGTCTACTCAGCCATCAAGGACAATAGCTGAGGGTAAGATTTATTTTATTAGTACTTTATCTGAGAAATGAGAGTTTCTAAACAATTTGAATCACTGAATTTGATCTATATAGAAGGAAATTTGTTTAACCGATTATCATCTTTAGCCGCCCCTCTGCCCTTCCGATACACATTGGTACTACTTCGTGTTGGTATGCTGTCTAAATTAAAATGCACCAACTTGTAAAATAACTTTTGCGTGGTGTAACCAAAAGACAAACAGCAATATAATAAGATGAAAGAAAAATTAAGTCAAAAGAAAAAAAAACAATAAAAAATATAGAATCAAATTGGATTCCAAATTGTGGTTTTTAATTTTTGGGGTCTTTTTTTCTTTACATATTTTTTTGTCTTTCCTTGTTCTTTTTTCTTATTATTGTTGTTGTTCTTCTTCTTGTTGTTGTTGTTATTGTTGTGGGTTTAAATATTTGTATTTTATTTATTTCTTTATTTATTTTCATTTTGATTTATCTGGTTTTTTTTTTTTTTTTTTTTGGTTTTTTTTTTTGTACTTTTATTTTTAATTCTTTTTTAAGCAGTCAGACTTTAAGAAAAATAATATCGGCTGTGTAAAGTGCAAAGAATTTGCTTATATACGACAAACAATTGAATTAAAAGCTTAGAAAAGAAATTTGAAAACACTCACTTCATCAAAATATGTCTTATCCCTTAGCCTTTATCATGTGACAATTTGCAAAAACAAAATATTTTATTTTATTAAGTTTGTCATAATTTATTTGTTACCGACAGGTGTGAATTGCACGTAGCGGTTTTGTGTATGGAAATCTCTAATTGATAAAGACTAAGAGGCATGACAGTTATTGGTAGATTGAGTGGAGTTTTGTTATTTTTACTGTAAATTGAACTTGCGACTTTGTTTTAAAATATAATAAACAGACTCGAATGCACAACGACCGATCATCGCTGCCAAAAAGTCACTTATTTAAAACAGTCTTGCAATAAAGTAGATGGCGTGCGAGTCTTTTATACAACTGTAGGTTAAGATGAGATGCATGCATCCACTTATTGGTATAATAATACGCATGCATCCTCTTACTAGTATAATAACATGCGTGCATCTGCTTACTAGTATAATAACATGAATGCATCCACTTACTAGTATAATGACATGCAGCCACTTACTAGTATAATAACATGAATGCATCCACTTACTAGTATAATAACATGCATCCACTTACTAGTATAATAACATGAATGCATCCACTTACTAGTATAATAACATGAATGCATCCACTTACTAGTATAATAACATGCATCCACTTACTAGTATAATAACATGAATGCATCCACTTACTAGTATAATAACATGCATCCACTTACTAGTATAATAATATGCATGCATCCATTTACTAGTATAATAATATGCAGCCACTTACTAGTATAATAACATGCAGCCACTTACTAGTATAATAACATGCATCCACTTACTAGTATAATAACATGCAGCCACTTACTAGTATAATAACATGAATGCATCCACTTACTAGTATAATAACATGAATGCATCCACTTACTAGTATAATAATATGCAGCCACTTACTAGTATAATAACATGCAGCCACTTACTAGTATAATAACATGAATGCATCCACTTACTAGTATAATAACATGAATGCATCCACTTACTAGTATAATAACATGCAGCCACTTACTAGTATAATAATATGCATGCATCCATTTACTAGTATAATAATATGCAGCCACTTCCTAGTATAATAACATGCAGCTACTTACTAGTATAATAACATGCAGCCACTTACTAGTATAATAATATGCAGCCACTTACTAGTATAATAACATGCAGCCACTTACTAGTATAATAACATGCAGCCACTTACTAGTATAGTAACATGCATGCATCCACTTACTAGTATAATAACATGCAGCCACTTACTAGTATAATAACATGCATGCATCCACTTACCAGTATAATAACATGCATCCACTTACTAGTATAATAACATGCAGCCACTTACTTCTGTAATAAGATGTGTCGATACTTTATGCATATGATATAAATGAAGCTAAATGGAGATGTGTCTTAAGCTGTCGGGGGATTATCATATAAATTCATATTAATTTGCTTCATATAATTCAGATCACTATTGCAAAATTATTAAATGACATTATTTACAGGATAGACACAAATCATACATTTACTCATTTATTTATTTATCTATTCCTTTGTTCTTTTTATAGAAGAAATAAGGTTGATAGTTTCCACTGAATAAGATTAAGAATCAATATGGCTACTTTTGTTGGTAAATTTAAAAATACATTCAAAACAAACAACACATTATCATACTGTTAAATAAGTTTGGCGCCTGATATGTATTGCAAAATCTAAGTTTTATGAAGCAAAATGAGTTAGAAAGGATACTATCTGCTCTTTCTACCGCCCATGCAATACAAGATAACTTCTATTTCTTTCATATATGTAGAGAATATATCTTAAGTATATCAAATCAATCCTACAGGAAACTGTGAAAATCCCATGGGATATTATATAAGGTGAATATCTCACTTGTCAGATGAGACAATTAACTAACTTTCATTTTTTATGAACGGTAAAGTGAGATACACCAGCCGCTATTTGCGGTTCTCTATCATGCAGCAAAGGTGGGCGTGTTATCTTGATCTAATTCGCTGTGCAAAATTAAATTTGCTCTTCTTTTGGATATAATTAGCATATCAATGCATTTTAATCATTTATGTTTCTGTGAAATTATGCCTATTCTGAACATACCCGATTATACTATAGGAATAGATCTAGAGTCTTGAAGAAATTTGGATTCCTTATTTAAAGTCTGACGACGAAAGTACCAGACAGTCTTACATAAGTCTATCAACAGTGTTGGGGTCGTGATCCGAAGGGCATGGATTCGAACCTGGCAGGACCTTTGTTTATGTTATACTTACACATGTAGATATATACTGATCAGAAATTATAAGCAGGAAATATTGAATATGGGAAGATATACTAACAATATGTTACTTCGAACGATTTACACAGAACTAATAAAAACATGATACATTAATGTGCATGCATGGCATACTATATGTAAATTTTCTTTCTAAAATTAGTGTTTGATAACACAACACATTTCGAAAAATGTTAAACTAGATTGTTTTGTAGCTTGGCAACCACGAATTTTGAATACCCATCGGACTAGGCTGCCTGTCTTCCGAAATGCATCGACAGTACGTAATGTAAAGCATATGAGTAGATAAGTCTGAACGATGTCATACGAGTAGATAAGTCTGAACGATGTCATACTAGTAGATAAGACTGTACGATGTCATACCAAAAGATAAGTCTGAACGATGTCAGACTTTTAGATAAGTATGAACGATGTCATACGTGTAGATAAGTCTGAACGATGTCATACTAGTAGATAAGACTGTACGATGTCATAGCAGAAGATAAGTCTGAACGATGTCATACGTTTAGATAAGTCTGAACGATATCATACGAGTAGATAAGTCTGAACGATGTCATACGTGTAGATAAGTCTGAATGATGTCATACGTGTAGGTAAGTCTGAACGATATATTATGAATAGATACGTCTGACCGATGTCATATCAGTAGACAAGTGAGAACGATGTAGTATCAGTAAATAAATCTGAACGAGGTTATATCAGTAAATAAGTCTGAATGATGTTATACGTGTAGACAAGTCTTAACTGGGTAATATCAGTAGATAAATCTTAAATCTGAACGATGTCATACGAGTAGGTAAGTCTGAACGATGTCATACGAGTAGATAAGTCTGTAGGAGGTCATACGAGTAGATAAGTCTGAACGATGTCATACGTGCAGGTAAGTCTGCACGATGTCATATTAGTGAATAGATCTGAACGATGCCATGTTAGTGAATAGATCTGACTGATGGCATACGAGTAGATAAGTCTGAACGATGTCATACGAGTAGGTAAGTCTGCACGATGTCATATTAGTGAATAAATCTGAACGATGTCATGTTAGTGAATAGATCTGAACGATGGCATACTAGTAGATAAGTCTGTACGATGTAATACGAGTAGATAAGTCTGAACGATGCCATACGAGTAGATAAGTCTGAATGATGTCATATAAGTGAATAGATCTGAACGATGGCAAACGAGTAGATAAGTCTGTACAATGCCATACATGTAGATAAGTCTGTACAATGTCATACATGTAGATAAGTCTGTACGATGTCATAAGAGTAGATATGTCTGTACGATGTCATACGAGTAGATAAGTCTGAACGATGTCATATTAGTGAATAGATCTGAACGACGGCATATGAGTAGATAAGTCTGAACGATGTCATATCAGGTAGATAAGTCTAAACGATGCCATACACGTAGATATGTCTCAACGATGTAATACCTGCAGATGAGTCTGAACGATGGCATACGAGTGGAATAGTCTGAAAGATGTCATATTAGTAGATATGTCTGAGCGATGTCATATTAGTAGATAATTCTGAACGACGATATACGAGAAGATAAGTGTGAACGATCTCATATCATGTAGATTATTCTGAACGATGCCAATGACTTATCTACTGATATGGCATCGTTCAGACTCATCAACTGATATTATATCATAATAGGTATATAAAATAATTATTAAGAGAAGTGCTTTAGAACGATTCTTTAATGCCTTGAGATGATGATGTGAATGTCTTTTTCATTCCATTTACACCCATGGTTTCTTAAACTTATAAGTAAAGAAACACAATACAGTGAGTGCCTTGTTTATTTTTTAAATATTTATTTAGTTATTTATTTTGACTCATCAATTCAATTCCTTTTATCCAAAACCTGTATGGAAATATAGTCTGTCACTTTTAAATCCAATTTGTCCGTTAAATACATGCAAAATGCCTCAATAGAATATAGAAAGGGAACTTAATGTATCATCATCAAACAATATATGTAATACAAGTTTATATTATAGTTTTGTTTGATATCTCTTTATTTTGATAGAGTACTACCTGTACTACAGGTGACTCCAACTTTCCTGTCTCTGATGCATTTGTACACAGCGATGGAAGACAAATGCATGTGAAGTGGAAAGATGGCAAAGAGACAGAGTGAGCAAGCATTTATATAGGTCTTTAGAATATCAATTGGTTAAAGTTTATTTCTTTAGAAAATTAATTATGCAGACATATATGTCAATGAACACGTAATTAGAACTTGTGTTCGCTATTTAAACAACAGCACCAAAGAAAGCTAAAATAAAACTATCCATACAGATAGGAGATCATAAGCAGATAAAGTTAGAAAATTAAAATGCTAGTTGTAATTTCATTCTATAAGCTTTCGTATTTCAAGAAAACCTTCATTTCAAAGAGTTACTGTTATATAGTAGTCCCCCCTCCCCTAGTAGGCCCCCCCCCCCCCACCCGGAAAAATGGCTATACAGTAGTTTTTCTCCGAGGCGGAAAAACTGCGATATAGTAGTTTTCCCCCATAGTAGGTCCCCCCTTTACGTATCGATTTGGAAATTATACGAGTTTGTTCTCATTGTATGAATCAAACACAAATGTACAACTGTAATAGCCAGTGGATCAAACCAATGGTGTTATAGTTAAGGGGTTTCTATGTACTGTTAGGTGCTTTGTTGTAAACTTGTACAAGTCTTTCTTTTTGTATATTTACCATAGTGTGGTATTTTCTCTTATCATTTCATTGTAAAAAAATTGTCGTTTATTTGCGAATACATGTCTTTCGTGACATGTCATTCATTCTAGTAGTAGTGGTAGAATTTCTACCTGATATGTAATTTTCGTTCCGATCCCTCAACAAATGTGACCGCCAAGGACTCTGATTGACTGAAGCAATTTCGACTTCTCCTTTGAATCCGCTACATGGAATCATTGGCTACAAGTCTGGACTGCATGGTGGCCAATCAGGAACTGGGGCGTTGCGAATCAGAAAGTCACTAAAAATCCTACCAACAAGGAGCTCCGCGTTGTCCTGCTGCAACGTTAAGTGACATTGATGGGTAAGAGGAAGGACGTGTGGTCCCAAGACCTGATCCCGATATCTTATTGTTGTAAGAATGTCATGAGAGGTGTTTCCATCCCATGAGATTTCCCCGTCCATACCATGACAGAACGTACATTTCAGACCCGAAATATCGGTGGTGGGTTTTTTTCTGGTTTTTTTTTTTTTAATTCCGAAGGAAGGGATTTGCGATGCATCGTGGAGAAATAACGGAAGGGGATGAAAATAAGCATGGAATGCATTCGTATGATAATATATAAAATAACGGAAGGGGATGAAAATAAGCATGGAATGCATTCGTATGATAATATATAAAATAAAAAAATGTTGAAAATAGATAGATAGATAGATAGATAGATAGATAGATAGATAGATAGATAGATAGATAGATAGATAGATAGATAGAAATACAGACAGACAGACAGGCATAGTACTTTTACGAGTTATCTCTATTGTTGAGTGAAATCAGCAACTATGATTGCTTAAACAATAAAATTACATAAAGAACTGTTTTGCCGCCTAACATCAAAAGCATGATATTCAAAGTGAGGAAAAGAAAGTAAAAGTAATTATTTATTCATTTATTCTTTATTTCCTCTTTGACATATATTTGTACATAATATTATGATGAATACCTTTTTATATTCTGAAATAGTTTTGATAAGTTATAATTTCTACATTTATGTTCTTGCAAAGGCAGAAGCCATAGAGAAAAAAGCGTTAATTGTGCCATTTGGTTATCAAATCATAATTATGGTGTTTGTCTTTGCTGAAATCTGTCAGGCGAGGCGTGATACCATGGGCTTTGGTGACCAGTTAAATCTGTTGTGAGAGGTGTCAAGTATACACTAATGGGCCAAACAAAACCGAGTAGGCGCATTACAAAGAATATACATGTGAAATATGAATGCCCTACCTGTAACGGTTGGAAAGTTGTAGCCAATGTTAAAGTATTTAAACAGTAGGTTAAACTCCAAGGTCAAGGTCGCAAATGATAAGTCTCATCACAAGGAATCTAAATGTGAAGTTTCAAAGCCCTACACCTTTTAGTACTAAAGATATAGCCAAGGTTAAAGTTTTTGAAGAGTGAGTCAAGCTCCTAAGTCAAGGTCACTAAATCAAAAGTCATGGTCCTAAATGAAAGGTCTCATCACAAGGAATCTATATGTGAAGTTTCAAAGCCCTACACCTTTTGGTACAAACGATATAGTCAATGGTTTTGCCACAGAATCAGGGTCACACATAGGTCAAAAACTGGATGCTCCCGAATATCATTCCGGTGCATAAAAACGAAATTCTGTTTTTTTTTTCCGCTAGTATATAGAGATTTCTCGGATTAAATAAAGATATCTCGAATGAAATTCTAGTAGATATATCTCTATTCTAAATAAAGCCTTCAAAGAAAAAATGAGCGGAAACTATCATTCTTAAGAAATTTTATATGTTCAAGGCCAATAACTCTGTCAAAAATTACCGGTCCACATCCATATTCAAAGTTGACCTGCATTTTCCCTTGATACATCTATATACCTAATCTAAATATATACATCTGTATTTGGAAAAAGATTAAAGTTAAAGACATTTGTATTAAAGAAAATACGATATCTCTAAATTCAATGAAGATATCGCTATCAAAAGTTGAAATGTTTCAATTTTAAATAGAAATCTCTTTTTTCATTGTTAACAAAGCAGAGACATAGACTACTTTCAGTAGTCTATGTCTCTGAACAAAGTAACGAGCTGAATTTTCTTATGTGTGAAAAGAAAATCCGGAATTTCATATTGGGGGCAGGGGGAAATTTCACTATATAATAGTTTTTCCCCAGGAAAAATGGCTATAAGAGGGGGAAAACTGGCTATATAGCCAAATTTCCCTTATAGCCATTTCCCGTGGGGGACTTTTATATAGCCATTTATCATGGGGGATGCCTAGGGGGAAAACTACTATATAACATCGGATTTTACAAAACATTAACATAACATTTAAAAGTTGCACATTTGATTTACTGTGCAAATTTTGTGGGCCGGTGAAAACTACCTATATGTGCAAGTCTGAAACTGAAAATAAATTATAAGCTTCAATATTTCGGTAGCATCAAAAGTGAAAGTAATAAGTCGTGGCGCTTCAACTCTTGTTTGTGTCATCCCCGTCAAGATTTGGTACAAAGACCATGCAAGTAGGAATTACTAGGTGCGCTTGATTAATTATAAAATCAATGGCTTTCTTGATATTCTCTCTCTTTCTCTCTCAATAATAATTTATTCAGATATCATTTAGTTTTTAATTGTCAAATATGGTTAAGATACCCATTGATCATTACGCATCAGTGGCGTATCCAGAATTTCCGAAGAGGGAGGGGGGCAGATGTATATTCGCCAAACTACTCGGCCAATTTTGGTGCCAAATCTGGATTTTTACTTGTAAATATGTGGCGAAAAGGGGGCCCGGGCCACCGTTTCCTCTAAATGCGCCATTGCGCTTTATTAAGTTTCTTATTCTCATCACTGCATAAATCTGTTCAAACATTTGTTTCACTTGATGTTTAAGAAAAGTTGTTTTTTTTTCTTTTCTTTTCTTTTTGTCTGTTCTGGTGCGACTCGAGGCTCGGATACCAAATCAGAGACATACACATGTGTATATTTTTTTCTCTGACCAAATTTAAATGTTTGTGGTTCTATTTTGAGTTTTCGTTCCATGTGGTTCTATTTTCAGTTTTTATTTCATGTGGTTCTATTTTCAGTTTTCATTACATGTGATTTTATTTTCAGTTTTCATTCCATGTGGTTCTATTTTCAGTTTTCATTCCATGTGGTTACGTTTTTGTTGTCCCTGTCCGCAGTGTAGAGACTCAACGAGTAACATGACTAGTTACAAAATAGAGGATATTCCTATCGATATGACAATGAAAGCTTCTCTCTTAGGTTAGTATTTTCAAATAAGATTTGATTATGTGAACGAAAAACGAAAAAACGGAGTGAAAAAGCAAGACGAGATCAGTGGAGGACACGTAAAAAGCAAGACGAGACCAGTCGAGGACACGTAAAAAGCAAAACGAAATCAGTCGAGGACGAAACATCCATTGGCATACCTATCAAAAAGGCAAACACATAGACGTCGCGAAAACATTGTAACGTAACAATGACATACCTATCAAAAAGACAAACACAAAGACGTCGCGAAAACTTTGTAACGTAACAATAACAATGACATACCTATAAAAAGGGCAAACACAAAGACGTGGCGAAAACATTGAAACGTAACAATAACAATGACATAACTATCAAAAAGGCAAACACAAAGACGTCGCGAAAACATTGTAACGTAACAATGACATACCTATCAAAAAGGCAAACACAAAGACGTCGCGAAAACACTGTAACGTAACAATGACATATCTATCAAAAAGGCAAACACAAAGACGTCGCGAAAACACTGTAACGTAACAATGACATACCTATCAAAAAGACAAACACAAAGACGTCGCGAAAACACTGTAACGTAACAATGACATACCTATCAAAAAGACAAACACAAAGACGTCGCGAAAACACTGTAACGTAACAATGACATACCTATCAAAAAGACAAACACAAAGACGTCGCGTAAACATTGTAACGTAACAATGATATACCTATCAAAAAGGCAAACACAAAGACGTCTTGAAAACACTGTAACGTAACAATGACATATCTATCAAAAAGGCAAACACAAAGACGTCGCGAAAACACTGTAACGTAACAATGACATACCTATCAAAAAGGCAAACACAAAGACGTCGCGAAAACACTGTGACGTGCCGTAACAATGACATACCTATCAAAAAGGCAAACACAAGGACGTCGCAAAAACACTGTAACGTAACAATGACATACCTATCAAATACGCAAACACAAAGATGTCGCGAAAACATTGTAACGTAACAATGACATACCTATCAAAAAGGCAAACACAAAGACGTCGCGAAAACACTGTGACGTACCGTAACAATGACATATCTATCAAAAAGGCAAACACAAAGACGTCGCGAAAACACTGTGACGTACCGTAACAATGACATATCTATCAAAAAGGCAAACACAAAGACGTCGCGATAACACTGTAACGTAACAATGACATACCTATCAAAAAAGCAAACACAAAGACGTCACGACAGCACTGTAACATAACAATGATATACCTATCAAAAAGGCAAACACAAAGACGTCGCGAAAACACTGTGACGTACCGTAACAATGACATATCTATCAAAAAGGCAAACACAAAGATGTCGCGAAAACACTGTAACGTAACAATGACATACCTATCAAAAAGGCAAACACAAAGACGTCGCGAAAATATTGTAACGTAACAATGACATACCTATCAAAAAGGCAAACACAAAGACGTCGCGAAAACACTAACGTAACAATGACATACCTATCACAAAGGCAAACGCAAAGAACGTCGCGACAACACTGTAACGTAACAATGACATATCTATCAAAAAGGCAAACACAAAGACGTCGCGAAAACACTGTAACGTAACAATGACATACCTATCAAAAAGGCAAACACAAAGACGTCGCGAAAACACTGTGACGTAACAATGACATACCTATCAAAAAGGCAAACACAAAGACGTCGCGAAAATACTGTGACGTACCGTAACAATGACATATCTATCAAAAAGGCAAACACAAAGACGTCGCGAAAACACTGTAACGTAACAGTGACATACCTATCAAAAACGCAAACACAAAGACGTCGCGAAAACACTGTAACGTAACAATGACATACCTATCAAAAAGGCAAACACAAAGACGTCGCGAAAACACTGTGACGTACCGTAACAATGACATATCTATCAAAAAGGCAAACACAAAGACGTCGCGAAAACACTGTAACGTAACAATGACATACCTATCAAAAACGCAAACACAAAGACGTCGCGAAAACACTGTGACGTACCGTAACAATGACATATCTATCAAAAAGGCAAACACAAAGATGTCGCGAAAACACTGTAACGTACCGTAACAAGACATTACCTATCAAAAAGGCAAACACAAAGACGTCGCGAAAATATTGTAACGTAACAATGACATACCTATCAAAAAGGCAAACACAAAGACGTCGCGAAAACACTAACGTAACAATGACATACCTATCACAAAGGCAAACGCAAAGAACGTCGCGACAACACTGTAACGTAACAATGACATATCTATCAAAAAGGCAAACACAAAGACGTCGCGAAAACACTGTAACATAATAATGACATACCTATCAAAAACGCAAACACAAAGACGTCGCGAAAACACTGTAACGTAACAATGCCATACCTATCGAAAAGACAAACACAAAGACGTCGCGACAACACTGTAAGGTAAGAAGGTAAATTGAAGTGAGAGTATTCAGTAATGACACTGGTGTAGTTGATCTGTATTAACCTTTCCCCTCACTGCAATGAGGACAAACATGGAACAATTAGTAGTGGTGCGTTCAGAATACATAATCAAACATGTTAAAACGGTTAACTTGCGCGACATGTATTAAGGCTACAGTTTACACATCAGTCATATCTGAACAGTAAATACATGTGTTTGATATACTTTTTTACATTTAGATAATGGTAAAATTGCGGTGAAGTGGGAACAAGAAAGTCACTCGGCTGAATTCGATACAGGGTTTTTGGCGAAACACAGCTATTCTAAAACGGATATGCAATCGAGACGAGCCCTTTCCAGACCTACTCCAAATAAGAAGGTAATATATCAGGTTCTGGGTACATTGTTAAAAGCAACCTGTGATTAACTCAGTATAATATATGTAAATTATAATAACATAACATAAAGTTGTAAATTGTAGTAAATACGATATAAAATGTTAATTATTTATGAGCACAGTATAAAATGCAAATACGGTATAACTGTGTAATAATAACAGTATAATTAAGACGGTATAACATGTCAATTATAAATGACACAATGTAATACGTGAATTATGATTATCACAGTAAGGGCGTAGGAGGAAGGGGGGGGGATGCTCCCCATCCTCAATGTTACTGACTGATGTATCCTGATTTCACAGCCATAGGTCAAAACAAGGCAAGTCTGTTTTTTTTAGGAGCTCTAATGTTGAATTAGTCAACTTTAACCCCGGATTTCGTGCATTCCTGTATTTCAAAGGGCGACATGTTATACATCTTTGGAAGTACCCTTATGTTTCAATTCTCCCTATGTGCCAGAGAAGATGTTCTAAATTGGCGAAATAAACCAAGATGACACTATATGTTTTGTTGCCATCATTATATCGTCAGCTACCAATTTCCCTATATGCATTAAAGCATTAAAGCATACAGAACATAATAGTTATTAAAGTTGAAGTTAACGCTAACACGACATTAAGAGCGTCATTCCTCCTCCCCCATCCCACTTTTTTTTGCTTTTCAATTCTTCATAAAGTTTTGCCCCCACTTTTATCTGCGAAGCTTTGCCACTGCACAGTATAATATTCGGATTTATAGTATTTTATGCCAAAAGAACCTGCATATAAGACACACGGTTCAATATACTTTATAACACCAGTTTGTTTTTGTAGTCTAAGGTTCATCAAATGGACTTTAAGGACATCTTGGAATCAGAAGAAGCTATGTACATGTGAGTATATCTATTAACGATCATCATGAGAACAGTTTATTACATTACTTATAGATAAAAATACATAAACAG
Organism: Pteria penguin; assembly: GCA_035048485.1. Lineage (NCBI taxonomy): Eukaryota > Metazoa > Mollusca > Bivalvia > Pterioida > Pteriidae > Pteria > Pteria penguin. The sequence continues at coordinate 23,714,841 of CM068581.1, forward strand.
AACATTTGTTATAACAAAAACATTTCATATTGAAAAGGAACGTTATTAATTCATGAAGATATCGTTTCATTGTAAAGCTGGTTGAAAACAGTTAATGAAGATGGATTGTGTTTACTGAAGAACGTCCCAACAGAGTACGGCTACATTAAAAAGGTGATATTCCTATATATTATAGTACAGATACAATGTATGAGGGAAGTTTGGAATCATTTCATTGAACATTAAATCGGTCAATTTTGAATCTCACAATGTACATTATATGAATAGAAGTGCCATCTTTGACAATCTTCATCGAATTTGTTATTATATTTGTACGCTCTGGACATTTTCCCCATTGCTTTAGTTTTACCACTTCATACTTTCAAATGTTTCTTATGAAAAGGTGGTATGCCATAACATTGACTGAATGTGACTTAAAAGTTTCGGATACTGTCCGGGCCACATTGTTTTAAAGATTTAGTTCTAAAGTTTCATACCTGCCAAAAGTGTTCCTTATGCCAAGAAGGTGTGTCGGGGTTGTGACTGAAACGTCAATGTCATTGTGGACTTTGATAAAATTGCCATGCCTTATAATTCTTTACTTCTGCAGCTTCATACCTGGAATAATTACACAATTATTGCAACACACTGTGGTATGACCAGTCAAGTAAAGAATATTATCCAGGTCATACATTCGTAATTTATCAGTTCTGCAGCTTGATATTGTCACAATAGCTCCTTATGAAGTATGTAGTTGCAATGCCTTGATTTGACCCAGGGTCGTGACTCAAAGGTCAAGGTCATTGTAGACTGCCATTGATTTTCCTTGTCCGATCCATGTCTTTAATGCTTTAGATATGGAGTTTCATACCCATACCTGGTATACTGTCATGACCTTCACCAAAGGAAGATGGTTACTCCAGACTTCCATAGAATATTCTTGTCTTCCTTTATGTCGGGGTTAGAAAGCCAATTTAAAATTGCTCCTTTTGTAATAACAACTAACCACCCCGTTTATGGTGCTCTCGTTCAATGTTTATCTTTTTACTTTTAAAAGGTGATTAATATGGTTGGTCCTATCCTATCTACACTGTATGGAGAGGTATGTTTTAATTCTACACAAAGCAATTACATTTCAGCCATATTTTATTTTAATATCATAGATATATAGCAGAGGTGTAAATAGTAATTACTATAATTCTTCATTGGATCTTTTTTCATTTTTAGAATTAATTCATTTCTCAATAAGAATAAATACAAAACAGATAACAATTTTCGATACTTCATTTTGAGATATGCTCGGCATATTTCTTGAAATATATTGATGTAATATGAAATTTAAAAAAAAAAGAGATCTAGAGATGCATTAGTAACATCACATCAATTGCACAACATACAATTTAAAATATACAAGAAACTTAAAGTACGTGGACATGTCGATCGCACTACTGATGCCCAATTTAAATTCTGTGACTTAGATCTATCTTTAATCTTTAATGAATCAATATCATCAGTGGCATAGCTTGACAGATAAAAGTGGGGGCACAACGTTTCTGAAAAATTGAAAAAAGGGAGGAGGAGGGCCTTTCATCCTAGTGTCGTTTTAGTGTTAACTTGTTAACTTCAACTTTAATAACTATTATTTTCTGTATGCTTTAATACATATTGGGAAATTGGTAGCTGATGGTAAAATGATGGCAAGAAATCTTGTCATCTTGGTTTATTTCGCCATTTTATGAACATCTTCTCTGGAACATATGGAGGATTGAAACTTAGGGGTACTTTCCAGAGAAAGTTGCGTGATACTCGTTCATGCCTAAAAATGGTCTTGCAATTTGAATATCAGACATGTTATCAGTCAGACTTTTGTGAACGTAGGTTGACGTGTTGTTTCTATGGTGCTGTTGTGTCATTGTACTACGCAAGTATGTCTTGATCCTTCGCAGTGATGAAAAGGACATTTTAAAATATGAAAGAAAATAGATAACTAAACTTCATTCAAGTTATGCAACAAAATTCCCCCAAAAGGGTATCGTACTTGACATAGACTTTTTTCATTTACAGACATTTGATGTCAAATTCAAAAGTGACGCAATCAACTTGTCATATTCGACGGCTGCACTTTCCTTCCATACGGATCTAGCACACTACGAAACACCACCGGGAATACAATTTCTACACTGCATGGAGTACGTGTTCTACTTTAAACATAAAACTAGAGTTTAATATAAGTGAGACGATGTATTTTGTATATACATCTTACCTAGATAATACAACGTCAATTAAAACAGCTACAAATTTACAAAATGTGAAGAAAATCTCATTCAATTCGACCATTAGTATTTGTGTATACGAACATTTATATTGGTTGGGGTTAACCAACATCAGAAATACTGATGACGTTTGAAATACCAAATTAATGTTTGCTAAATTAATTGTATAGCTGATTTGGGTACTAGGACATTATCAGGAAACTACTTCACAGGTATAAGCTCTGTTATAATGCCCGTGTTAAAAATAAAACAATTGCTTTTAAACCAAGCAAACCAATCAATTCATCAATTAACAGATTTGAGGATACCATCAAAGGAGGAGAAACAACTTTCCTTGATCTTTTTGCTGTAGCTGAGGAGTTCAAAGAAAAGTACCAGGAACATTTCAAAACACTTTGCGAGGTACCTGCAACATTCCAACGCATTCACATGGAAAGGTAAGATTTAATGTAAAATATGTGGGTTTATATGCGCGTTTTGAAGACAGTTATTGAAATGATTTGTTACAATGTACTGTTGTTTATAGAGACGACCCAGTGCACATGATTGTGCGAAAGCCACATTTGTTTGTCAACGAAAGTAATGAAGTGAGTATAATATCAATGAATGCTATTTAAACGTTTAACACAAATCAACACGTTTCTACTATATTACTGCATGCAGTCGTTATATAATGATATATGTGAATACCTAAACCCTTCGATATGTCTTGAACATTGATAAGAACATGCCGTGTAAATGTAATATCATATGTGAATTTATATCATTTTAGGTAATTGGCATTAATTGGCATTCACATCACCAAGGTCCTCTTTCTGTCGACTCGGTAGGTTATAATTCTTAACACAAACTATCAGAACATATACACCTGTATTTTATTTAGTGCACTATATGCACATTTCAACAATTGATGTTCAAGGCCTAAATTGTGGAAATCAAAAGCATAAATATTTGCAGAGCAAACTCATTATCAAAGTGACCAAAAGGTAAGTACCAAATAGCCCAGGACGAGCGATGCATAAGGAAAATTACCCTTTAGTTTTAAAATAATTTACATTTTTTACGCGAACTGCATGATTAATTGATTGACTGATCATTGTTTACCTGCACGTCTCTCCACGACGTATATGTTAACGACATCTGCCTTATGCATTAGATCTAAATTTTTGCTTGCAATGGACCCACCAGAAGCAGTGAGGGATCTTTTACGTACTATGCCTACAGTGACACAACACCTCGAATTTTTCTATCTCAGGACAGGTTTGCTCACAGCGGGAGTCGAAATTGGGACCTCTCGGTCACGAGCCTCTTCCATTGGTCGACATCTGAAATACCTTTCGAAACACATGTACAAACGCAAAGATTTCGATGACACAAATATATGTATTATTTTGGATGTATCTTTAGATCTGTATACACTTCTTATTTCTGTAACAGTAGTTTATAAATGCAAAGTGTCGAGCCTTTGTCAATTTAAAGACACACTACCATGGCAACATCTTAATTTAGAGATAAGTACCGCAACAACTGAATAATCAGTAATGTGGGTTACCTAACTTTATCTAACTAGTCATCTTTTCTTTATGAATGTTGTTGAAGTGGCTAAATCAGATTATTTTCTGTATTTAACTCAACATAAATTTCGATCGCATCCAGTGACACCTAATTGTATTATTTCAGAAGTAAGGCAATTTATATTTTTGAACTGAGTATAATACTTTTACTTTCAGGAAAATGTAGAGGCATACTTTAAGGCCTATCAACTTTTTGCTAGAGAAGTTGCATCATCACCTTACATAGTAAGTTATCAAATATAATTAGAATTCGACCGACCTTACACTGTAAGTTATCAAATATAATTAGAATTGGACCGATCGCACGCGATAATAAATCGCGTTAACGCGAATTCCCTCCTGCGTTAACGCAAGGAGCGCACGTGCGTTCGGTCGAGCAATGCTAGCACGTGCGCTAAAGCAGTCCTCGTGACCGCTTTTCGCGTAAACGTGCATGTTATGTTAGGACTGCACCCATCTGTACTTTGTGTGACTACAAGTTATACTACATCGCATAAACCTAAGGCATTACGGCGTGTGTGTCAGGTCAGCATGGGATGCTTACTCACCCATGATACCTGATCCTAAATCTAGCCATTTAAGGCATAATATTTAATCAATCAGTATTTAAAGAACTATTATTGTTATTATCATTATCATTATTATTTTCATAAGAATTAATTAAACAATACATAAATAGATAAATATTATAGTGGATATAGAAGTAAATAGATAAAACTAAATTTGTAATAAATTTAATTTTGAAATATAACGCGATAGTATAAACTGAGAAGAATTTTTTTTTCATATATACCTTGCTACATGTCATGTAATTTCATTTCTTAAATTATCCGTTTTGATTTTAGTAGTATGAAAACAGATAATTAATTAGAAGTAATTTACGTATATATGGCGACATTCTCGTTGATTAAATTAGGTCCATCTCATTTGCTTCATTGGTACCACGACATAGAAAAATTAAGCAAGTGAATGCGCGACTGGACCGAAGGCATGCCGGATTACATCGCGTTAAGGCGAAGAGCGCACGCGCGTACGGTCCAGTAGTCCTTGTAACGATTTGTTTCTCTACCAAAGGACTACAGAAGAACATGAACACTGGCGACTGTTCACAACTTTATTTCTAAACATGTGGTCATTGACTTTGAGATACAGCTAATAAAATGAGTCAGTATTAAAGTCACGTAGACAAAATTCAAGATTATTCCACAAGATAGATAACTCTAAAATATGTTTTAGGACAAAAAGGCAACTCTTACATTATTTGCGAATAATATTACAGTCCTGGCGCGTGTGATAAATCTGTCATCGTGACCGCTTTTCGCGTTAACATGTATTATGTTAGGATTCCACCCATCTGTATGAAGATATTGAAATTTCATTTTCTGTTTTGTAATTTCTACACGCTTTGAGATATTGATCTAAAATTTAGCGTTTGATGTTATTTAGAGTTTAACATATCCCATTTAATATTTATCGTGAGACTTAATTCCTATAGGAGATATTTCTATATACAGAATGTTGCTTCCATGGAATCATGTAATTCCATATTATGTGATAGGCGTTTCATTGTTGTGTAAAAATATTGAAAGCAATCCAGTTGCTATAGGTATCTAAAACATTGTTTGAGAGATTTCTATTTGATATTATTTCTTACTAAAGGAATATAAGTGTATTTGGAAAAAAAACTTTGATAACTCATAAGAAATTTAGATTTTTGAACGAGTAATGTTTTAAAATATAATTCCTTAAAATAAATATCACAATACTTTCTTTGAACAGAAATCTGTTCGCCTCGAAGTGGGTGACCTTATCGTGGTCAATAACCGGCGAGTGGCACATGGGAGGAACGCATATACTGCTACTGGAAATAGATTTCTGCAGGTATACATTGAACTTTGTGTAAGATCAGTTATGTTAATGGATAGAATCTATTCAATTTCAACTGTGATCTATGAGTGTATTTTGATTTCTACATGCCACATAATTGCAGAATCTTAATACTATTCTAATTACTACTTTTGGTATCGGAAGGTGCAATGTGGTGATCGCCATCACAACCACAGCGCTTTATCATTTCTATTTGAATCACCATGAGTTGTACGGAAAGCCACGTAACTGCTTGACAAATGACGCATTGTAATTTTGATATTTCCACTGTTCAATGTTTAATATCTTTGCGATATACCAACTCCATCTGATCACACCATGACATTTTCGTTCTTATTTTATAGGGTGGCTATGTTAGCATTGACGAGTTTAAGAGCAAGTTGATGGTACTTGCACAGAAATATGGACATTTGGAATCTACGAAACGAGTGTTCAATAACGATTGGTTATAATGCAGTAATAGTACTTGGAATTCCATGGAAATGCAATATCACTGCATTGTAAAGTTCTATCTACAGTGCAGAGGGTTAAAACAAATCATTTATGAAATGTGAGAAAAAATTACCAAAGGAATATTCATTGTTATTCGACATAACCTTTAATATCAATACACGTTATGTGAATTAGACTATAATAAAAGATTTAAAGTCTAAAATTAAAGTAGAAGTAAAATTGCTTATTGATTTTATGGTTGATTATTGTGAATATTGCATTTATACAAAACGAACCCCATAGTTTATTATGTCAATAATTTGCATACAAAGGTTTGCAAAGCGCAAAGATAAATGTGCTGGAGACAAAACTGCACATAGGATTGAATGAACAACTCTCCACACATATAAGTAGATAACACTTGGGTTGGTAATGAATGTGCAAGTAATGGCAAACAATGTCTACAATTTAAGTCTGTTGTTTAATGTTTGCAGACATAAAACAAGGTGTCTTAGACTGAATCGACTTTATTGCCTTGTCTTTGTTTTCTGAGACACAAAAATTCCACACTACTGCCTGAAATTAAGCAAAGAAAGAAATATCTATATGCACATGAAGGAAGAACACTAGATGTTTTCATACTAAGTTGACAATTACAAAATGCCATTATTCATGAAAAGAAAATTAATTAAGTAGCATATAAAGGAAATGTATTTAATCCATTAATATTATTAAGTAAACAGCATATTTGCTTTTTGTTGTTTTCTATTTTCATGAGCTAAGTAGCTTTATCAATAGAGTAAACTTTTGTTGATATAGCTGATGTACATACCTACATACCGCATTCCGTCCTTTTTTTTATATCCTTATATTTAGCTTATAACGAGGTGGATTAAAACTATATATTTTCTTCGTTTTTCAGTTTTCTGAAAGTGTTAGTTCTAATAGATTTAATTCATATGCTCTAAGCAACTTTTTAGTAGAGGGTGTCTATTGAAAATCTTCAAATAGTAAGCATTAGCAATAAACTGAAGTAAAATTATTCGGTATTATCGAAATCTATAGAATAATGACTGATGTACCCTTTCAGACTATATGCATGTATAGCTTATTTCAGTGAAGCACAGACAGGTGCATGGTTATATTCCTGATTTTATTCCGACAGTCATTTTCATCCATAAAATACGTTGTATATCGAAATAAAACGAACGCAATATATGGATAGGCATACTATGAAACTGTTATATTTGCCATTTTCGGCTTAGTTGTTTGGATTTTTTTTTCTCAGGAAAATTCACATATTGGAGGTCGAACTGGGATCAATCCCCTCCCGATTTCTACTTTCACTTTTAATCATCCTTTTTTTTAAAATTTTCTATATGTATTGTGTACGGATATATATATATATATATATATATATATATATATATATATATATATATATATATATATATATATATATATATATATATATATATATATGTATGTAGGTGTGTGTGTGTGTGTGTGTGTGTGTGTAATGACAAGTTTCATGATATAAATTGTATTATCTGTTTGATACAATTTTTGCATAATATATTGATTTCTTAACAAGTTAATGACGTCATATTTTGGGGGCATACTTTTCTTTTCGGGGTGGTAATGAGTTGAAAACCTTAAAGATATTATACTTAATTTATACGCCAGATCCTAGTGTTTAGCATTACTTTTTGAAATAAATGATTACACTGTGGTTATGATAAAGGTAGGGTCCATAATCGACCTTCACCATACCAAATGACCTTTTGCCAATAAACCATCCCAAGTCGGTACTGTGAAGTGTACAGTCGAAGCAAGAGATTTGGGTTTATACAACGAGTGCACTAAATAGTTATTGTTTCTCCAGTTGTGTTTAATCGATTGGATATAACGTCATATCTGGTTTACCTTAGATAAAGTGAAATAATTCATCCATGAATAAAACTCATCTTTGAGCGCTCATTACATTAATGGTGGATAAAATCTTGGAAGCGGAGAATACACTTAGTGCACCAGCTTAATTATTCATACGGACAAAATAACGAAAATTTCAATAAATAGGGCTCCTGAAATTTAGTTGAATACAAATCGCAACAACTGTACTCGAAAAAAGATTTTCGTTTAGACAAATCTGAAATTTAAGATTGCACATGGAATGAAGTTAAGTTTTACAATATAGAAGTAAAATATTAAGACATCGAGTAATTTTCCGTCGGAAAATCAATAAAACTAGACAAGCTAATGAATAAAGGCAATCACGGACCCCCAGAAAAATCCACAGGTGGGATCAGGTGCCTTGGAGAAGTGAGCATCTCCTGCAGACCGGTCGCATACCGTGATGCCATAATACTGTAGAATCATTCGCTGTGTATTAACTTTCGCTTGAATTTCTCAGTGAATCTAAATACCAAATAGATCGCTTAAAAGACACGTACGCACACTCATTCTCTCTGTATCGAGTTTTAGCCTGGAGGTATAGAAGACTTAAAAGTCGGATAATCCTTATTATAATGAAACTTTATTAAAGATAAATTTACATATTTTTTTTCTAAAATAGTTAAAGCAGCACTAATTAAAACGTTTATTTAAAAGTTAATTTATTCCGTAAGGGTAGATTATTTTCATCGCATGTATTTTGCACGTACGGTATTATCAGGGACGTATATAACACATTTGTTATTTACGTCCCTGGAATTATGACCTTATCATTGTACATGTACCTGTGAAAAGTATGTTAATCAGTTAATTACTTGGCTTCTTATTTCATTGTTACCATAATTGATTACCATCAAACACCGACGATTGATACACTCTCAGGTAAATTAAGGAAGCGACTGTCGAGTATTGTTTTCTTTTTTTACGGTCTTGTGATCACATGACAAGCGTATGGTCCGGGACACAAGTTTAATTACTGGGATTTCGGGTGTAATGGCGGAACACTTTTTATAGATGTCACTGTGCTCTCGTTAACATTTTTGTCCAATGATTTTGAAAACTTTTTAACGGTCGATACAACACCATTTTCAAAAGCACTTTTGCCGATTGCAGCACGCATTTCAGGCGAATAACAATTATAGTCCCCACGTTTTCGCTTTGGCGAACAAGTTGTAAATGTTTTCTCGAGATAATTGTTCATATTTTTCATTAAATCCCTTTTTTCTGGTTTTTTCCCATTAATGGATCGGGCATGTTATGTTTTTAATTGGTACTAGAAAGCGATGCATCTTGATTACGAGCTGTGAGTGAACTGAATAGGACGAGCTTTTAATAATTTGTTTGCCTGCGAAGGTAAAAACTAATCACGCTTAAGACTTGACCACTAGCTTTCAGTGAAATGACCTGTACATTCTATTTATCATTAGGGGCGGATCCACGAATCATTGTCCACACGAAAAGGTTTACTTTTATAAAACTTTTAAAAAAGAAAGTACCAGCGAATGATCCTACTTATACAGTATAAGTCGAGTATAACTCGAAGTCAAATTCAGTAGACGTATAAAAGTAAAAAACGAAGAAGTACCGAATGGTAAACCGTATCTCATAGTCCATGGAATAAAAGGACAATATCGTGTATAGTGTCATATTCAGACAAATGCGAACCCCAATAAAATTGAGGTGAGACCAGGTGGCCGGGAGGAGTAAGCATCCCCTGGTTGCAACACCCGTAGCAAAAGTGCTGCAAAACGTAGTCACAATTGGTAAAGGATCAGGACTGGTATTTTCATTACTATAGAAATCTACCACAATCTAAACGATAAGCAACATCTTCAACGAAATGAGGCGGTCAATATATCGGACAATGATATCCGATAATTGTACACAAGATCTTTGTATCGTCCGTAGAGTTTACGGAATGTTGACTTAAGACGTTTTATTATAAATCCTTGTGATAATAACTTTTCATAAAGTGATTGCCTCGGTGAATGACGAAACCGCAGCCAGATGAAGCTCTAACATATCGGATCAGCTGAAAAACATAAACACTACATGCATGTGATGAAGGAATGTAAACAATACGAAATTAATATCGTCTTGTTTGTCATATAGTGAAGAATTAGTTTAGCATATTTGTCAGTATTTAGAAGATTTAAATACGAAACGCAAGACCTGTATTCTGGTGTATCTTTATTTTCGAGTTCTTTGGGATAAATTGTCTGTACGTGTGTATAATAGTGTTCATTATTCAAAGACAATACATTATCAATGTATCCGAATGAGAAATTGAATTTCATTGGTAATCGGTAAACATACAAAATCGTCAACGAAGGTACACAATTAATATCCATTGGAATGCTAACAGTTTGTTGGAATATTTGATCACCAACTAAAACATCTGGATGTGTCTGGATAGCGAAAAACTATGTACCTGTATCTTCTATAACATATTTGTAATAAAACACCTATCAATAAATCTAAATAGTCTGTCTTTCAATTTGTCGAGAGGGATAGTTTTGTAAAATGTTGAAAAATCGTGAGACTTGATGAAATTTCATTTTATCTACAAGGTCCTTTGACGTTTTTGATATCCAAAATGATTAACACCACTTCTAGAAGAGATTAAATAGGAGTACATCTGAAGTGTCTCCCTAACTGTTGATAGAATTTTTTAAGATAGAGGTTTGGTAGAATGTTCCATGGACACTGCAATTTACTTTTGTTTGGATTTTATACAGTTTTGGAATGCAATATAAGCATGGTATCTCGAACTCTGTTCTCTTTGATAGAAATATAAAAAGTATTCAATACTGATTTATGGCTGTGAAGGATTTCATCAGTAGTAAATAAAGAGCATGTTTATGTAGGATTACCAGTATTTGAGTTAAGACCAAGTTTTTGTTTAGGCAATTGTATAAGTATACAATGTCGGTAGAGGAATTGTGGACTGGCACCAATACATAACTGTTGTGTATTATTTCTAGTTCTACTTAAACGTATGAATTATCAAAAGCGGTCGAATAACGAGCCTCATGTTCCTTTTAAGATCATTGATTCTTGACTTTATCAAGCAATTTACACTTCTTGCTTTGCCCATACTGTGACATGATCCGCAACTGAATCCATTAAATTATTAAAGTTTGCCATCCATCTAAATTTGAACTCTCAAAATTTAAGGCCTTTTGTGATAAGTTGTCGAAGAATGTCATTATTGACAAGGTTAACATCGCCAGTAGTAACATGTCTAAGAGGACCGTAAAGGAATTGCTATAAAGGACATGAACACGTGGTAGGATTATGTGTAGGATTCTTGATATCTTAGCAACACACATGGTTCTTTTAATATATTATTAAATAGTTTGGAAACAATGGTTTGAGATAGCTATACAAAATACAAGGTGTTGTTATACGCCCGTCATAGACCGGACGTGTTATTGTATGGCGATGTCCGTCCGTTTGTCTGCCCGTTATGGGACGTGATAACTTTAGTAAAGGTCTGGTTTTTCAGGAAACGTATACAGAATGCTTAATTAACATAGAGGAAGAGCCCTTTTGATTTTGAAAAAAAAATCCGCCATGTCGGTACGAAATTAAAGGACTGAAATTTTTTTTTCTATAGATAGAATAATGGCAGTTTCTATGAGACAAAATAAACTTGAGAAATCGTGAATGGATTTTCATACAACTTATACAGAATGTTTAAATAATGGAGAGGAAGCACCCTTTCGATTTTGATAAAAAGTCCGTCTTGTCGTTACAGACTTAAGGGACTTTGCTTATTCTTTTTCATAGATAAAATAATGGCGGTTTCTATGGGACACAATACCTTTAGTAGTCGTAAATGGATTTTCATGAAATGCAGAATACTCTTATGAAATTAAAGAGGGCTTTTGATTTTGAAAGTATCACGTTTCTCGGTACAGAGTTATGGATCTTTGAAGTTTTTATTGTGAAATTATTTATTATCCAACTCTTGAAAATTTAATTTGGTGCTAGAGTCATATATTTAACTTTAATATATACATGTTTTACCGAATTTTATTTTCCCTGTACTCTTATATTTTTGACATAGAACAAAACAAAACTTGCCGATCTTGACAATGGCTGTCGTTTTGTCCGATCTAATAACTTTTGGCGTTGTTTTTTGTTTTGACGTTACATTAAATGTTTGTCACGTATTATGAGGTCACTATGAAAAAAAAACCAAAACGCTAAAAGGTGTTAGCTCGAACAAAAAAGCAGCCATAATCAAGGTCGGCAAGTCGTCTATTCTTCTGTTTGCCACAACTTCTTACTGCCTTCATGACATAGAAAACAAGAGGGGGGGGGGGGGGGAGAGGGGGTGAATTCTTCTCTTTGCCACAACTTCTAACTGCCTCCATGGATTTCCATAATACTTCACAGGGTTGTTGCCCAAGGCCAAAGCATATGTCATCCTAAGGTCTTAAATAATAGGCAAAGGGTAAATGTTTCCATACTTTCTTTTTTCCCTTCAAACTGAGCGACAGGTGTATTATGCCATGCTAGGCGTTGCTCTTGTTTTTATATTTGAAATATGGTGGAATACAGGACCGTGCATTTTTATGATTAAGAACATTGTTCAAGGCGTCGATACCTTTTTTGGCGAACCTCAGTTTCCAAAATTGGCGGCGAAGTTGGGACACATTATCTGTATCAGAATATAGTCTGTATCCAGGAATAGCACGGTCTATATATAGGTGTTCTATCGCTTCCTCATATTGTTGATAAAGTAATGTAAGCGGCGCTTAAAATAATATTCCAGCTGTTGATTGATATAAGGCAAAAGCGTAGAAAGCATTATATATACGTTTTTACTCTATCTACGATGACCATGAATACGCCTGCATCTTGTATCGCAGTTAAACAAGCTCATGGCATTGGCATCATAACATCTTGGACTTGACAAGTTACCCAAGCTATCAATATGGTCATAGCAACCATATGGAAATGCAATGCCTAGTTTTCGAATCTCGGATTCTTCACATTGTCTACGAAATGAAGTATTTAAGGACTATTAATATGATGGTAATTTTTTTACAGAAATACGAGCTCTTATAGACAAGACTGAATAGTTGTCTAAGTTGAAATGTCTATAACGTAACGTAAATTAGTCCACATAAGATACATTCGACTTAGTAGACAACATTGCAGGATTTACATTTAAGATCATCCCAACCTTTGGTATGATATTTCATATTTGTCAAGTTACTCTGAAAAGTATTGTCAGTAATTAAAATATTATATGCTTTACAGTTTTCAGAAGAGCATTAAGTAATAGTACAAATACCCTCTGAATTATCTCCAGAAATAAACATCAACCACATCACACCACATTTGTACCAAAGTTGTCTTTAGATGTTACAAATGTGGAGTTGGTAATATCCTTCAGGATAATCCGAGGGGTACCAACATGTCTGTACGAATCTGTGCCCCAATATCTATCTATCTATCTATCTATCTATCTATCTATCTATCTATCTATCTATCTATCTATCTATCTATCTATCTATCTATCTATCAGTACTGTTCGCCCTTCACTTGGAGTACTCTGAACAGGGTGCACTGTATGATAAAAGCATAAAAGAAGGTGGGATAGTAACAAAAATTTCAAATAAATTTCAATAAAGTAGATAGAGTTAAATACATAACTTGCTAAGATAAAGTTCATTCAGAACAATATTCACAATTAAAAAGTAAAAGTTTAAAATATATATAATCTAAGGTCTGAGGTGGTACAGTTTGCTCACTTCCATTTAGAATTCCTCAACATTTGGAAGTGAGACAGCACTACAGGGTAGTCTGTTCCGTTGAACAATGGTAAGTGGAAAAATGAATATTTATAGATATATTTTGTAGTCTGTATCTGCTGAAAGGAATAAGGGTATGAAGTTCTAGAGACTCTAAGTGGGGGCACAAGTTGAGTGAGAGGGATGGCTACCAGTGCAAGTACAATTTTGTACATAAGTACCAGTCTGGAGCCGGCCCTCCTTTGCTCTAGGCTACGCCAACCGAGGTCATGGCAGTTACACTGGAAGTGGTTTTAAAGTCTACATATACCCACCTTGCAGCTGTGCACACTCAAATACCTAGCCGCTGATGTAGTCTCGACTTGGCCGTGCAGGATATAATCTGTATGTATGAGGTATTTGGATGTTGTTACATGGACAACCTGTTACTTATCTGGATTAAATTCCATATCCCAGAGCTCAAGCTGTTTGAGGTCCTCTTGGAGGGTTGTATGCCTACCTGGTTGGTCTAAAGTCATAGAGACGACGGTGGCATCCGCAAACAACCTGACCTGAGATTGTACATGATCGGTCATTTATATACGCCAGGAAGAGGATTGGTCCGAGCACTGAGGAACTCCCGAGGTGACAGGAATGGACAATGAAAACTCACCACCAACTCAGACCCTCTGAGAACGGTCAATGAGGAACCCTGAACCATGCCAGATTTCTGCCTCTCATCTCGAGCTGATGTAGCTTTAAGATAAGTTTGTTGTGAGAAACTATAAATAGCTATTCTGCAATCTATCACAATAGACTCGAAACTTTTTTCGAACTTTTTATACTGTGCGCCGTGTCATCATGTTGCCACACTGTAAACTTCAAACCCCGTCAAACAGAGATATTTAAGTGCAGATCATATTATGTTAAATTTGCACTCATATGTACTCATTAAATCCAAAACGAATAAAAAGCATTCTGTAGCAATAATTAAACATCGATGTAAGAAAATAAAAAACAAAACAATATAAATAAACAGACAAGCGTACAGGTAGGCAAATATCACTTTAATTATGAAAATTTACATAAATGTTTAACCATTATATTTCATATTATCATTAAAAATAAAACCATTTAAAGTCACATTATGATCTAATACATATCAATAAATCATCTAAATAAAGCCATTATATTTCGCATTATCATTGAAAATAAAATCATTAAATTTCAACATATCTTTAAAAATAAAACCATTAGGTTATACAATATTATTGCAATTAAAGCTATTAAATTTCATGTTTAAACAAAAGCATTAATTTTCCCATTATCATTAAAACAATAAAAGAGAAAACAGAAGACATCTGGCAAAGCTGTATGACACAAATCAAGTACCTGCACACAAGAATGACAATAGCATAATATATACGGAACGATATTACAAAAATATTCGATTGTGCTGCGGTTACGATACTGAATAAAGTTCAAAACATCATGAAATATAAAACCTTTTGAAACTGACACTGATAGCGCATTATTTTTTTTAATTTACCTATTAAGATGTCATTGGATTAAGAACGCATGGTGTTCAGTCAAGCCAAGATTCTCACGTCCAGTCATTGTTAAATATTCTTTTTATAGGACCAAAGTCTCCTATTTCTTCTGCTAAGACCAAAAGTTTGCTTCTGTACTCGTCAATATTTATGTATCCTCCCTTCGAAAAAAACATCATAATAAAACAATATAAAAATACAAGCAAACAGTATTCATTTTGATAAATGCTTTATCAAAAGGATTAATTTGGTGTTTTTCTGATTGAGGGACAAATCATGCATAATGAAGTTTACATACTCCGGAATCATTAATATCAATACAGTTATTACACGCGAGGCTGACTTAATCCAATTAGTACGACCTCAACCGTGTGTTCATTTTTGACAGGCATCGTCTTGGTCTGACTGCGACGGATAAGGAAAACCTGGGAATTTATAACATTACAAAATTTCTATAATGCACGTTTTTCTTAACAATCCCAGTTCCCTGACCCAAATTATGACTCACCACGTCCGACCATTGAAATCGCCTGTTACTTATGGTCCATTTCCCATAAATCTATTTATGTGCTTTTTAAGAAAAATCACATTTTCGCGTTTTAGATTGTTTGTGACGAGTAAATATTTGATGTAAACATGACAGAAAGACCACAATAATTTTAAAAAAGACCCTGGAATATAGCAAATACTCAAGTCAACCCCCCAAAATGTAGAGGTTTTGAAAAACCTCCATATGTACAGGTGTTTTTACTCAAATTAACATGTATCTTTTAAAAACAACAAAAACAAACGCTTTGTCATGATAATAAACTATCTAGAACGCGAACAGTGTGACGTTGCTATAAAACAACATATTTAGGGGGAAACCAGCTATAGGTACGCACGCTATTTCATTGGTCGTTTGTCTCAAATTCCATCCTGAGTAATGGTGACTCTCCAGCATAAATTAGAGAAAAAGACGACGTGGAACTAGTGTTTCCATAGGGTTTCTAAGTAAAAGGAGGAAGAAGTGAGTCATAATATGGGTCAAGGAAATGGGATTTAAAAGAAAAACGTGCATGATCTAATTTTGTCATGTCATAAATTCCCAGGTTTCCCTAACGCGTCGAAGTCAGTCCCTAGACCATGCCCGTCACAAATCAATTCATCGTCGGGGTCGTACTGGTGGGACTGTACTAAGTAGTGATTTACTCAAAAATTCTGAAAAAATGAACAGTATATCAAGTATAAATATCAAAAGATATACATGTGAATAAATTTAGTGCACTATATGCGCATTTTGACACCGTTTTTTTCAGTGATGCTCAAGGCCGTAACTGGAAATGCAAAGCATAAATATTTGTGGGGCAAACTACTTACCAAACTGATCTAAAAGTAAGAGTCAAATACCTAGTCTAAGGTCAGAGCTTTGCCGATAGTACAGAAGTAAAACTTTGCAGTTAGTGCAGAAGTAAGAGTCCAAGAATTTATCTAAGGTCAGAGCTTTGCCGATAGTACAGAAGTAAAACTTTGCAGTTAGTGCAGAAGTAAGAGTCCAAGAATTTATCTAAGGTCAGAGCTTTGCAGTTAGTACCGAAGTAAGAGCCAACGAACTGATTAAAGGTCAAAGCTTTGCAGTTAGTACAGAAGTAAGAATCAAAGAACTAATTGAAGGTCAGAACTTTGCAGTTAGTACACAAGAAAGAGCCAAAGAACTAATTGAAGGTCAGAGTTTTGCAGTTAGTACAGAAGAGCCTAAGATCTGATTAAAGGTCAAAGCTTTGCAGTTAGTACAGAAGTAAGGGCCAAAGAACTTATTGAAGGTCAGAGCTTTGCAGATAGTACAATAGTACGAGCCAAAGAACTAATCTAAGTTCAGAGTTCGGCGCCATAAACTGAGAAAATACTTAAGTCAATTTTTTTTTTATTTTAATTTATTCTCTTATCAAACGGTCAAATAAATTGTCATGCAGAATTGTTTAATTCTATTTATTGATAGAATAAAACTCAATAAAATCCAAATCCAGTTAATAATTCATTGTTGAACTGAAGAATTTGAAATTTTGACTTCAGTATTTTCTCAGTTTATGGTGCCGGACCCAGAGCTTTGCAGATAGTACAGAAGCAAGAGTTAAAGAACTAATCTAAGGTCAGAGCTTTGCAAATAGTACAAAAGCACTGAAATCCGGATTTATAAAATCAGAAGAAATTCCATGGTCTACAATACATCGTTTGATGCTATTATACTAGAATAATTTAGATAACAAATATAAATACAGAACATATATACTTTTAAATTAAGTGCACCATATGCGCATGTTAAACCTCTTATCTATAAAGCATATTTTACCTGCAGTATTCTTTTACCATCTCCGTAAGAAATAAAGCCATTTCGTCCATGTGTCATTCGGCGATTATTATAGGCAATTAAGTCTCCTGGTTGGAATCTTACTTCTTTCTGTTATCAGATGATGTAAATTAAAGAAAGTTATTTCTGAATTTTCATCATTTAGTTGAATATTCGTACCGTTCAGTTTAAAATTCAGCTTTCCCATAACATATTCTGTTAAAATTTTAAAGATCATACCATTGTCGTTTTGTCAGACAACATCTTTCCAAATGTTTGATAAGCTTTGTAAAAGAGTCCCACATCTTTCTGAAACAAGATATAAAAGAAATTATACAACTACTTAATTCACTCTTATCATTATAAAAGACAGGAAAATGACAGGATTTTTTTCAAACACTCTCGGTGCACACAAAGTAGATTCATCCCTATGTTCTTCAGAGTTTTTATAACTCGTTGCAACGCATACACAGTATTTATAGCTTATATCGGAAACAAGAAATCGTGTATCTTTTAATCCAAAATTTATATCATGCATATGTCTTGTCGATTCATTAATCTTCATTTATAAATACTGTATAATAATAGAAAAGTGTCAAAATCGTACACATTTTACTTAATATGAACACACAAAACACAACTTTTCACAGGAAATGATTATTATATTACCTCCCTCGTTATGAGTGGCCCAGTGAGGTTGGAATGCCAGTTTATTCCGACTATCTACAATAACATCATTATAAGATAATGAATCATAAAAAAAGTTATCAATTATGTATTTTTAACATAAAAAAGAAACTGATTGCATGCCACGTCGCTGTGATATTTCATGGTTAACATTCATGGGCCTCTGGACTCCAGGGGTGAGATCAGGCTTGGAGGTTATAAACACTGACTCGGGCTCCAGCTCCACCTCTGGCTCGAGTTCATGCTACTAGAGTATGTACCTAAATTTTGAGGTTATAAAATTTTCAAGTACGTGCTCCTAGGATACTCAGAAAACTATACTACCCCATTTATACAAAAAATGAAGTTAAATGCATTGCTACGTATCTTTTTGTTAGATAATTAATGAATGATACAGGCTTTCGAAATAGCAACACTGAATGAAATTGTAATAGTACATTAAGAAAATATACATTTTTAATGTCCTTACCTTAATATAAATTTAGAATATAATACATGAAAATGTAATATTTTACATGAAAAACCTACATGTATCAACAATTTGTTTTCTTGTACCTTCCCCATCCTCGCCCTGCATAACTACTTGCTCTGTGGTATCATTGCCATACAGATTATCTTTATTGTACCCCCGCAAACAATGTTTATGGGAATATATTAATAAAGGAATCACACTGTCTGTTTATCCGTTTGCCTGTTCAGTTGTCCGGGTCATAACTTCTTACACCCATGCCAAAAAATGTTCGATCTAAAAAGTAATTTTTAGAATTCAAAGGTTTCCTTGACAACAAAAGAAAATTTAAAGTCCCATCATATTTTTATCTTTTTATTTCTTTATTCATTTATCTATCTGAGATTCAGCTGTCTGAACTCTGACCTATATAAAAATTATTTACGTTAAGATGATAAACGGCCTTGTGGCATGCCTGAAACAGCAAAACATTTCTGTTATGAATGCTCAAACTACACCGACTTGATAATGGACACTATACAACGTATCAAATTCCAAACGAATACTGAAATTTTGCTGTCAGACTGTCCCTTGTATGATAATGATCCCAATGAAGAAATATTTGCTGAGGTGCACAATTTCATAACTAACAGTAACAAATTTGATTAAGTATTCCATAGACTATGAGATATGGTTTACCCTTTGTTACTTCTTCGTTTTTTACTTGTTATAAATAAAATAAAACATGTCTCTTCCCTTTCATACATATTGTACTTCTTAGAAAATTACTACCAATTAGAATTATGCAACCTCCTAATAGATGTGTATACATTTTGGGGTTTTTTTTCTACCATATACATTGTATTTTCAGTTTAAATCAGCATTTAAAAATTAACTTCGTATGTTAGTTAAATATTATAGATGCAACTAGAGCTGTCCCAAAGGGGCAAATATCCACCGTGGCAACAAAGTTGAAGCATGCAATAATTCATCCCAAGATATATCCCTGGTATAAATGTAATGGATGTCCCACTTGTACATTTTGAGGTATCAATAATTAATAAAGACAATCTGGTTTTTGTGCACTCTGACCATGATCTTGTAAATATGATCTTGGTTCAAGGTCATTACATATGTTTGGGTCATTGACAACAATTGTGTGAAATATAATCTTCCAGCAACATAACAGGGAAAAGTTATGGCCCAGACAAGAATTCTGGCTATGTGTACACAGTGACATTGATCTTGTAGATATCACCTCTGTTCAAGATATTGGCACACCCCTGGGTCATGTACAACAATTGAGTAAATTATTATCTATATCCGACAAGAGGCTAAGAAGTTATGTCCCGGACAAATGTGGACAGACAAACAGGGTGATTCCTATATACCCCCAAATTTTTTTGCGGGAGGTATATTTACAATATGTACATAGACAGAGAGAGTTTGAATCTTGATGTTAAAATCCAAATAAATACCGTTTAAACCAACAGACGACGTTTCCGAGTACCTGCTCGAAATTTCAAATAACCGAGGAGCCTAAGAGGCTAAGAAGTTATGTCCCGGACAAATGTGGACAGACAAACAGGGTGATTCCTATATATCCCCAAATTTTTTTGCGGGAACCATGTATTGGCTCCCAAAACTACATAAAAGTCCATATAAATCACGTTTCATATCTAATTCTAGCCACTGCTCTACTACGGTACTATCGAAACATATTACGTCTGCTCTAACTGCTATAAAAGATCATATTATCAAATATTGTGATGTCGCATTTCATAATAGTAACATCAATTACTTTTGGTCGATTAAAAATTCTCATGAAGTTATAGACAAACTTCTTTCGCTAAATTTCAAAGCGACTCAAATTTCTACATTTGATTTTTCTACACTTTATACATCTCTGCCTCATGATTTGATTAAAAGCAAGTTGCTGTCTCTTATACAATGGTGTTTTCACAGAGAATCTAAAACGTACATATGTACTTCCAATAATTCTGGATTCTTTTCCAACAAACAATATACTTCATATAAATACTGGACTTGCAAGGAATTATGTAAAGCACTAGATTTTCTCATGAATAATATTTTTGTGCAATTTGATGGCAAGATATATCAACAAATAGTTGGGATTCCTATGGGTACTAACTGCGCGCCTCTGATAGCAGATTTATTTCTTTATTGTTATGAAAGGGATTTTATGGTTTCTATTCAAAAATCAAAACGTTTTGACCTCATTGACAAATTTAATAATACTTGCAGATATCTGGATGACATTTTGGTTCTCGATAACCCTGAATTCGAACAATTTATGTCAGAAATATATCCACCAGAGCTCACATTGAATAAAGCTAATACTTGAGATAAATCTACACCTTTCTTAGATTTAAACATCAAAATTATCAACAACCTAATATATACTAATATTTATGATAAACGTGAGGATTTTGGATTTCCTATTGTAAATTTCCCTTACTTGGATGGCGATGTCCCTCGACTCCCATCATATGGTATCTATATATCTCAATTAGTTCGATTTGTCAGAGGCTGCACCGATGTTTTGGACTTTCATAAACGAAATTTACAAATTACTACTAAACTTTTAACTCAGGGTTACAGATATCACAAGCTAAGAAAAACATTCGGCAAATTCTTCAGATCTTATTCAGAACTTCTATCTAAATTTGGAAATATTTCTTTTCAACAGTATGTATCCAATGGAATTTCCCATCCTAATTTTTACGGTGATCTCGTATATAAACTAAGGAAAGTAAAAGGCTCCGATAACGTTATTTTATCATGTAATAAAATAGTCAAACGTCTCCTAAATAGACAATATGATATTGAGATCATCAAAAAGACTATAGGTCTTGTATTTGGCCCCTCTACAGCCTTATGCAGACTTTTACTTGAACGTTGCACGCTGACTAACATGGCGGAAGGGACTATATGACGGGCCTTGTCCAAACCTCTTTCAGAGGAGACATGGTCCTGAACCTCGTCCCCTCTGACTGTTAGTCGGGACTCCTACAGATCTAGGGTCTTAGCTCGCTTTCAGACTGGCAGAGCACGGTTTATCATGTTGATGTCGCATATATTTTTATACCATTATGTGTTTTACAATACCTTACGTGTTTATATTTTTATGACCTCTCAATATACGATACCTGTTGACCCTTGTTCTTTACATGGAGGATTATTTATAAATTTTTAAATGTACGTCTTTTGATTGTTCTGCTGTTACGGTGAGTGGGAAGGTGGGCCCGTAAACCGGTTTACCACACAATTTGTTTGGCTTTTGTCAAATTAAATGACCGTCCTAAGTCGGTATCGTAATTGCACTGCATCAAATATTTTTGTAATGTGTTAAATGTTCTATTACATTATTTATATTCATGTATTGTATAGCTCCATGGTGACTTCTGCCACATAACTGAGCCGGTAATTCCTCTTTTTTCTTTATAATATGTACATAGACAGAGAGAGTTTGAATCTTGATGTTAAAATCCAAATAAATACCGTTTAAACCAACAGACGACGTTTCCGAGTACCTGCTCGAAATTTCAAATAACCGAGGAGCCTATCTCAAAATTCACGTACTCCAAAGTTCATTTCGAGCAAGACTTCCTTACTCAAAAGTTTTATAACTTCAATTGTTTTCATGATCTCGAGCTCAAAACTGGGAGCTGGTTCGAAATTCTGAGTCAATGTTTTTGTTTTACAATTTCACACTGCAGAGAAATTTACACAAGGGAGAATCCATAATGTTATAAAATCAAAATTATCTCTATGAATTATTTAAATCTTCAGTGTCTTTTATGTATAAGTGCGCATTGCCAACATATGGAATTTCAATAATCGGCTTAATTAAACGGACTATCGGCTTTCAACTAACCGCTATCCCGCAATGTAGTACTTTCACGCATATCTCATTTTCTCGCAATCACATTTTCTAACGCATTTTTATCATTTCGCACCCACCCACCCCCCCCCCCACCCCCGGCCCCTATCACAAAATTTCAGTCATTATTGTGTTATAATATTCGGCTTACTTGAAAAATAATTATGTAAGAATTAAATCTAAGTATTACTGAATATTAAATATAGCTTTTCTACGTCATACATATAATTTGCAAGTGATTTTGACCTCATATCTTAAATAATAAGTAGCAGGGTATGACTTTGATAATGTCACGTCTACGTAAATGGCAGTCACCTTGCCGAAGCTACATCGAAAGGAAACACAGTGATTCAGATTACGTATTCACTACCACTAGCGATGATGACATTGCTGCCAATTGATTCCGACGAAGGACATGAAGACTCTAGTGATGACGACGTTATTCAAGGTGGTCAATAGATTTGTAAGAAACTGACGCAGCATCTTGATTTGATTCAAATCATTCATCCAACGCACATACCCCACTTGACCGCTATAGAACTAAAATTGTTTTGTCTATCATTCAATGAAACCCACATTATGAGAATAAAAACAGACATGCTGCTGATGTACCCACTCAGTAAGGTAAAATCCGCGATGTACTGAACACAAATTTCGATTCAATGGTAAGAGATGAAAATAATTAAATACAGTCGAACACTGGCATTAAAACATAGCAACAGCAAGAAAGTACAGTATACAAATACTGGATATTAACAAATTATCCGATTTCAAGCTGTATTGAGACCCTCCAGAAACCAACGCAATTCATGAAGGCAGCATTGTATACATAATATTGCACACATTCAATTCTTATTTCACATATATATTACATTTAAAACTATTTAATTAAAGTTTAGAATTGATATTTAGAGTAGATCTAAGACATGTAATACTAGTAAAACTGAGTCATATATATTTGCAAGCACAAAATACTTAGTTTTGTAAGCATTATATTCCTTCCAAACCGGCAAGTTGGGAAAGCAAGTGTTTTAACTTGAAATAATTGTTCGGCGGGAAACTTCAAATTGATTGATTTTTGTTTAACGTCACACCACGAATATTTCCCGTATATGGTGACGGCATCTGCCTGATGCGGGGTATACAAATTTTGACCTTTGCAACGGACCCACCCTAATCAATGAGGGATCTTTAACGTATGTATACTACACGGGGCCTCGAATTTTACTGTCTCATCCGAAAGATAGGACACCGGCATGACAAGAGCGGGACTCGAACCCCGCCTCCCGATCAGAAGACGAGCGCGATACCACTAGGTTACGCCGGTTTGACCCTTCAAAACATTTTGTGTCAACAGTGTTTGCGAAACTAACAACACAAACAGGCCTCTTTATATATACAAGGGCTTATTGCCAGTGTTACGATAGGTTAGAAAAATTAGACTGTATCTTTAACAAATTACATATGTACAAATCGATGTTTTATTACTGTTAGGTAAAACGTCCTATAGTTTTGGTTGAGGTGCGCATTCGGCTGATATGACATTGTACACGATATTGTCCTTTTATTCCTCGGATTTCAAGATGTGGTTAACATTTCAATACTTCGTTGTGAACTTTAGTGCGATTCTGAAACGCAATGGGATACCGATCGGAGAGCATTTTATGCAAGATGCAGATGTATACAGTGAAATGGAAATGAAATACTTTATATTGTTGATTATCATACCTCTCCGTAATCATTAACAGAAAAAATTGGCTTTCGTGTCCTCATAATGACTGGATCATCTCTGAAACACACAAGAATTCTATTAACTCGTGAATGCGTGATATGGAAATAAGGCTCATCCCGACTCGCAAGAACATTTTTATAAAATATGTACATAGGAAGGGGCATAAAGCCCGTGTTACAGATATAATTTCGACAAGGTGTCAGATTAGAACTCTGAATATGAAGCGCAGGTACGATGATATTACAGAATATGAAATAATTTGATGACTCTTAAAAATGATATCTAAAACAATAAGCTCTATAAAACTTATTTCATTAACTTGAGGGTTCAAAAGCTATAATATAAAACTCACCGACTTTTGTGAACACGTTCGAATGTCACTGGTATTTTACACAATATCTCGAAATGTTCTGGATAAACTTCCCTGAACTTTTCTGCGACAGAAAATACATCCTGAAAAGTTGTTTCACCTCCCTCAGTGTTTTCGTCAAATCTGACAACAAAAATATGGATTGTTACACATTCTAACTTCAAATATGACATAAACAAAATGGAATTGATCAATATATATATATATATATATAGGTCATAGGACCAGAATAGTTAGTGGAGATCACCAATTATTTTATCATCGCTTGATTCTTCCAGATTTTTTCCATTTTCGTAAATTAAAATACTAGAGGAAATATATCATCTTGCAAACAATGCCAATCTTAGTTCTACTTTCTGTGGAACTATTTCAACTTGAAAATAATATTAATTGTACGAATCAAAGATGTTTTGGACTTTTACTGGTATTTGCTCTGCACGGTATAGACTAGACGGAATCATTCTGAATATTTCAATTGCAATCAGTCATATTAAAGAATGTTACACAACAACACCAAGTACGAAAACGATATATAGTACAAGTGAACTCAAACCTATATAAGGAAAGTTTTTGTGAACTCATGTTATTAAGATAAAAATTATGATAATGAAGTAAATTTAAAATGTAACGTGTATTCATTTCTTTGACCTCTGAACTTTAGTAAACGGTTGAGTCTTCGTCTCTATATGGAGGAGTATTTATAAATCTTGTGGTTTTTACATTGTACCGCTTTTGGGTATAACTCACTCCAGGCAATGCAGGAACTGTATCCCAGGTGGTGCTTCATACTGCATCAGGTCCATGTGTAGAGGCAAGGCCGAATTAGTGTAGGCCATATTTATTGGTTTACTTTCGACAAGGACAGTGTATATCTGTAACATAAATATAGCATTTCATATGGTATTTATGAAACTCGCTGTATGTTTTATATCCCCTCGAAAAGGCTCGGGATATAAAACAAACAACCCGTTTCATAAATACCGTATGAAATTAAAATTCATATATATATATACACAAGTAGAAAATATAACAACAACATTCACTAGTCAAAAATGTCGGATCAAACGTGGGTCAATGCAAGTCGCTAAAGAATAAGAGAGGTCAAATACAGAAGCGCAAGAAAGCGGCAAACGACACTAAATTAAAGAAAAATGGTCAAAGTTTCGAGTCGATCTTGCCCTTCCTCAAGACAAAACAATAAACAACCACATGTACATAAATAGAAATATGAAAAAAGAAAACTATATACAAAGCATTAGTCTAATAATATGGCGATATCGGATGTCAGTTATATTTTGCGTGTTTGCTATTCGCTGTCTAATAGTAAAATGACTTGGCCTATATCCAATATCGTGGTCATAGGGGAACAGGGCGAGACTTATTACGGTTTGCCTTGACCCATTCATGCTGTAATCAGACTGAGTGAAATAAGAGAACACTAAGGGGATGACCATCAAGGGGGGCTGGCAAATTTGGTCGAGTCAGATTATCTATTTTCAGATCTTTGAAGGAAATAATATTTATTTCCTTAATATCCTGGGACAGATTATTGATTTTCATGACTTTTTTGTCGCAAAGAAATATTTGTTAGAACTGCATTGTAATATATGCCATTAACAGTCATCCTTCTCTAATTATATTTTGTTAACAATACACATTCTAACATAAGGTAAACTCAACAAATGATATGCAACACTACTTTGATTACATAGGTTTTTATACTACTAGTTTCTATAGTGAAGTGTATAGTCTCTCTAAGTCTCTGGTATCCAGGGGGAATTTTCATTTATCACTATAGAAAGATGTTTTAAGGAAATGTTGCTGTTTTGGCTTCCTGCCCGAATGATAATATTTTTTTCGTTTTTGACTTACTTGACACGATTCCGAACAACAATCTGAAGAGAAAATCTCTCAGGAAGCTGATGGTAGAGCCTTGTCCCCTGTCTGCCCCTCAAAATGGACATGCAAATATATTTTTAAACAAGATGTCCAAGTGGGCCTATATCGCTCAACCGAGTACCTAGATGATCAGTCATGCAGGAAGGAAGAAGACTCATTTATTTTTGCATTATTGTGACTTAGTCAACACAAATGTTGAAAATATGTCAAATTTTATTTCAGACCAGAATAAAAAACAACAACACTTTTTTGCACATCCATTGATTTTGATAATAAGCATTTGCTTTGTTTCTGCAAGATGTGATTCAGGGCAACATATTCATATATGCACCATTGCGAGACCTATTTTTTAGCCATGGTGGCATCATCTGTTGACCAATTTGGATGAAATGTACAAAATTGATAAAGGACGTATAGTACTTCATGTATTCTATATTTCATTAAAATCTTTAATGTGGTATAACAGCAGAGGTTAAAAATGTAAGAATTGATCCTATACACCCTCATTTGGAAGTCTTTTAAATTCCTAGAAAATCCAAAAATAGAGATATTGACAAAATTCTTTCAAAATAAAAGTCCTTACCATAATTATGATTACAATAGTCCATAAGAAATCATCGTTATCAATTAACTAGGAAAGGGAACTAAAATGACAATAATTCACTCATCCCTCTAGATCATTTCTGTGCATACTGTTTGTCTCTGTATACCACCAGTATGAAGAAGATTGTCAAAGGAGGGTACTCTTTTGTGACCTACTTTGGACTGTGGTGGTGCCACCTGTGAAGAGTTCTGGACGAAAACGACAAAATTTGAATGGATCACAAGTTATTTATTCTACCAAGTAGAACAGTTCCAACAGTTTTACAGAAAAAGTTGAAAATGTGAAAATGGCCAACCCTCTCCCCTTAAAAAATCATAAAAAAATCCAAAAATTGAGATATTGAAAATATTCTTTCACAACAATGTTCCTTACCATAATTATAATCAAAAAATAGGCTATAAGAATTAAAATCACCATTATCAATTAACTGAAAAACATGACATTAAGTCCCAAAAAATGTCGAAAAAAACCAGAAATTTGATTTCGGGACAGAACAAAAAGTAACAACACTTCTTCTTATACATTCAGTCTGTCTGCGTATGCACCAGGTCTGAGGAAGTCTGTCAAAGGAGGATACTCTCTGTGACCTTCTTTTGCCTGTGGTGGCACCACCTGTTGACGGATTTGGACAAAAAACAACAACACTTGTAGGAGGCTATGAGTACTTTATTCTTATCAGGTTTCATAGAAATCTGTTCAGCGGTTCTTGAGAAGAAGTTGAAAATGTGAAAAGTTTACGACAGATGGACGGACGGCGCGCTAGGACTATAGCTCACTTGAGCTAACAAGCAAAAATGTGAGCTAACAAGCAAAAATTATATTAAGTTTTTGTTGAATATATTGAATAGCACTAATTTTCCAGTGCTATAAATCCTGCTGAAGTATAAGTTTTACAGTTAAACTGCATATTATAGTATAGGAAGCAATTTGGAGAGCGAAGGGAGCCGGAAAAAATCAACATGTTTTCTATAGAACATTCAGTTTTTCATATTTGCATGATCTGGTATATGTACATGCTAGTAGCCAGAATATTTATTTTCAATTCAATCAAAGCCTTTATTTTGTATTTCCAGCATTTTCAGGGTCAGAATATTTATTTCCAAAAAGTACCAGAAACCCACCCTCCCCTCTCAGAATCAAATGGTCGTCCTCTAAGTGATGAAAGGAGAATGAGAAAGGACAAAATTACTGAGGTAACACTGAGAAAAATAAATAATAAAAGTGAAAAGCAAAAATAAAAAAGAGGGAGTACATGCACAAAGTCGACAGGACTGGTGTAAATGACTTTAACCATACGCTTGGATTAGTTGGGAGTAGGGAATTGCTTGTGTAGAATGGAAGATAGGCCTAAAAAGATGGATGGAAGGTGGTGACCAATGGTATTCTCGGTGCAGTGTCATTGATCTTGTATTCGAGCGAATTTGCTCTACCAATGGACTTGGCATCGATAATGGCTATGTCGACGGAGTTCCTGCTATACCTTCTGTGGCAAAGTCTCTGTTTGAGTTTCGAGCTCCATGTGCGATACAAGTCATCAGTCGAGCATATACGCTGTAATCTAATGGCTAGACTAGTCATTCCGTCGCCCCAATGGTTGCATACAGAGAACCGAAAAGCATTCAAGATCTTGTAGTCAGATCCAGGCTTGACAATCCACTACTTGTTGGTTCATTCACAACCTGCAACAACAAACGCTGCAAACTGTGTCCCCAGTCAGAAACCACCTCTGCCTTCAAAAGTTCCATTACAGGACACGAGTACAAATTTTGGAAAAGCTCTCTTGCAAATCCAACAATGTGGTGTACACATGTAGAGTGTGATAGAAAAAATATGTTGGGGAAACAGAAGATGCACTCAACATGTGAGTAAATAACTACAGGTCGTCTTCCACCACTAAAAATGCATTTACCTGTGGGTAAGCATTTTAACAAGGCTAACCATTGTTGGGAGGACATGATGGTTGTGGCCATAGACCATAACATTATTTGGACGACAGAAGAAAGAATTGCCAAAGAAAACTTTGGAAACTTGTGCTTAAGAGAGTAGAACCTAATGGTCTCAACAAATTGATGGAATGTTTACCAAATGAACAAGAAATATTAAACACAAGTGTTTGACTTTGTGCATTTACTCCCTCTTTTTCATTATTGTTTTTATTTATTTCTGTGTTTCCTTAGTTATTTGTCCTTTCTCATTCTCTTTTCATCTCTTAGTGTTCTCTTATTTCACTTAGTCTGATTACAGCATGAATGGGTCAAGGAAAACCATAATAGGTCTAGCCCTATTCCCCTATGACCACGATATCGGATACAGGCCAATCATTTTACTTTTAGACATCAAACAGCAAACACGCAAAATGTAGTTGACGTCCGATATCATCGTATTATTAGACTAGTGCTTTTATATAGTTTTCTTTTTCCATATTTCTATTGATCTAGTTGTTTATTGTTTTGTCCTGAGGAAGGGGTAGGTCGCCTCGAAAATTTGACCATTTTTCTTTAATTTCTAGTGTCGTTTGTCGCTTTTTTGTGCTTATATATATTTTTACTCACCTCACCGTATAGAGTAGTCATTACGGGCGCAATCATACTCATGACCTTTAAAATGTAACATTATTTAATATGTGTTATCAAAATTCATCAGAAGTTCAAAAAGGTTCATTTGTATATCAAATGAAAAATACATAAACTATTATCATTTGTGCACTTATATGTAGTATATGCGTGATGATATTGTAACAAAATGGTCTCTCTTTCTTCACCTCACGTCTCGTATGATAATTCTAGTTCATGTATTTCATAATATTTTTCATACTCCTAGATGGATATAATGCTCTTCATGATCCTAGATAAATGTAATACTCTTCGTGATTCTGAATGAATATGATACTCTTCATATTCTTAGATGGATATAATTATCTTTATGATACTAGATGGATACAATACTCTTCATATTCCTAGATGGATATAATACTCTTCATGATCCTAAATAGATATAATAATCTTCATGATTCTAAATGGATATAACACTCTTCATATTCCTAAATGGATATAATATTCTTCATGATCCTAAATGGATATAATACTCTTCATGGTCATAGATGGATATGATATTCTTCATGGTCATAGATGGATATAATATTCTTCATGGTCATAGATGGATATAATACTCTTCTTGGTCATAGATGGATATAATATTCTTCATGATCCTAAATGGATATAATACTCTTGATGATCCTACATGGATATAATATTCATTACAAATTCCTGATGAATAAGTCAGGGTGCTTGGTTCCAAAAAGGAGAGAGAAAGAGTTTCTTGCGTTGTGGAATATACAATAGGCTTATTTCATGATGAAACATCTAAAATATTTTATTGATGTACTGAATAAAACATGCAGTTATCATAGAAGTACTTTGTTACTTAGAAATTTCAAATTTCTAAGTTCGTGTAAAAGGAGTTAGAAGTCGTGTAAGCAAGTGTGCTTTCGTAAAATTTCAATGAAAAATATAACAATATACAGTTATACAGTTAAATGGCGAAGTGACACTTCGTAACTATATATATTAATATATATAATGATATTTTAGACGTTCCCCTTCCAACTGATGTATAAGATTTACCTAATCTACTTTACAATATAAAATACCTGGTATCACATGACTATTCCACTAACAACAATGTACCGCAGTGGACATTCACGGACCCCTGAAATTCAAAGGTGAGACCAGGTGCCCGGAAGGAGTGAGCGTCTCCCGTTTGGCTAGTCACACCCGCCGTGAATGCCCTGATATACAGACGAAACAATATAATTCAGCACTGTATATATACATGAATGTGAACAAACACTGTGTAGAAAGTGTCACAGCCACATAACATCAAGAAAAAGGGTATAATAACACTTAAGTCAAACCCTCCGCGGGGAAATTTTTTTACGAGCTCCACAGTGCAAAGGGAATAAATGTGACTTCATGTAAAATACGAAAATAACTGGTGTCACATGACTATGGCACTAACAACAATGTATGACAGTGGACATTCACGGAAAATAAAGAATCAATCAGACACGTAATACACAAAGAAATAGAAATGAACGTATATTTACAATATTATGCCAAATCTTAAACGGACATAGTCCGAGACTGGAAAATTTTAGCATGAAAAGGATAAATTACGACAATATCTTATTTTTCCTGTATTACATAAATTATGAATTCGTGTTAATTGCAAAATTTAAAACTAAAATCCCTCATTGTTTTCATAGAATAAAAGTAATTGAGTCGAATTACATTCGGCTGGTATCTACCCCAAATAAGGCGATGCTCCGCCCATAATCATGTGCGTGTGCGGATATTCACTAAAGAAAACAATAAAAATGGTTCACATGGAGGAAAACGAGCACGAGAAAAGCATAAATGTGGTAGAAAATAACTATACACAGTATCAAAATCCAAAAAAAGAAAAGTGGAACAAATGCTAGAATCGGGTAAGGTTCGAGTTTCATTGTCACGTGATTTCCTCTGACCGATCTCATCAATATTCAAGAAGTTGGTCTGGTTATGTTGCAAATTTAAAACGGGCATATCTCGTTAACGACATCGAATTTTGTAACGATACCTCGTCCCCTCTGACTGTTAGTCGGGACTCCTACAAATCTAGGCTCTTAGCTCGCTTTCAGACTGGCAGAGCACAGTTTATCATGTTGATGTCGCATATATTTTTATACCATTATGTGTTTTACAATACCTTACGTGTTTATATTTTTATGACTTCTCAATATGCGATACCTGTTGACCCTTGTTTTTTAAATGGAGGATTATTTATAAAATTTTAAATGTACGTCCTTTGATTGTTCTGCGGTTACAGTGCGTGGGAAGGTGGGCCCGAAAACCGGTTAACCACACCATTTGTTTGGCTTTTATCAAATTAAATGACCGTCCTAAGTCGGTATCGTAATTGCACTACAATCAAATATTTTTGTAATGTGTTATATATTCTAGTATATTATTTATATTCGTGTATTTTATAGCTCCATGGTGACTTCTGCCACATAACTTGAGCCAGTAACTTCTCTTTTTTCTTACACATCTTAGATAATATACTAACAATTGATTGCCGTTTAAGAAATCCGTTTACATTTTTATGCTTTTCCCGACTTCAATCGGACCATGCTCCTTTAAAATATGGTTTTTCTGATCTATATGAAAACAAATGGATCAAATTAATACCTTTTTCGAATATTTGTCTTCTGTTGGTACACCTTTCAACATGCATAATCCGTCTTCATTTATTGTTTTTAACCATCTGTATTCACAAAATATTTTATTAATAAAACTGTTTTCTGGAGATTCTAGATAGGAGGTATCCTAAGGTATGTATTTACATTCAGATTGAAGAAAATAATAATTGTACAAAATGTATAAAAGGAACTTGCAAAGACAAATTAAAGCGAACAAATTCAAATAAATGCGCAGCATTCAGCACGCATCAATGCATATGTTTCCAGCCGGTTGCTCTTAGCAAACGTCAGGTAAATAAACAGATAAAATACTGTAAAATCTCATTGTGTTACAAGTGTATACACCGTTTAAGAAATATACTAGGGCTTTATTTAAGGTTGTCCGCCGTATTGTTCCAACAAGCGGGCGTGTCTTCTTATGAACATGAGACCAATTTAACAATCTGTCTAATTTAAGATAAATTTTAGACAATAAGATACACAGAAAGAAGAAAAAATATAATTACTCAAGCATGAATTTGATTTCGTTTTTCTTTCATAATTGTATCATGATTCATAAACCTTCATGCTTGGTCAATTTGTACTTCATGTCGCTTTCAACAATTTTTCAGCCAAATCACCAAACAGGAGCAAGATATATACACACCGATACATGCCATTCTTTGAGTTCATGATTTCAGAGTATTGGATTTCAGTAACTGTGTTCTGAAATAATGAATATATTAAACACTTGTATTTAAATTAATTGTGACAATTTCACATTTAATTCTATTAATAACTCAAAGCTTGAATACGACAACTTTAGATGACCTTGTACATAAGAAAGATTTTTGTCGCGCCGACATTACTGAAGTTTTCATGGACTAGGTCGTCTATTGAATTTTCGAATGGTTTTGATAAAAGCAATTTTTTTTAGATATTAGAATAGCAATTTACCGAACATAACTTAATTCTATCAATTCCAATGTTTAAAATACTCCTTGTGCACCTTTGATTCTTTGCACTGATGCTTCGCGCACTGATGCAGTTTTCCGTTCAAGTTTTAGGTTGATACCTCAATCAAACAAAAAAAATATAGGATTCATTTCTTATCATTTTATTTAGCTTATATATGGAAAAAAAAATTTGATAAGTGTCCAATAAACATAATTTATTATGGCACTACATTACTTTTTTATCTCTGATAATTGTGACTTGATCGCGTCGTAATACAATGACAAGATAAACAACATTTTGAAGTCAATAACAGCAACCAACACGAAATTCGAAAATTTGATCCTAGTGTCCAACATTTTGAAGTCAATAATGGCGGCCAACTGGAAATCGAAAATTGATCCTAGTATCCATTGAAAAGATTAGAAGTAAAATAGAATGAACAATTATTAAAAACACGACTTAAGTAAACATGCATATGAGGATGATGATCTATTACTTAAGGTATTTATATTTTAAATGATTTTACTATTATCAGAAATGCAATGCATATTGACTGGTGCACGTGCGTGTCACAAGGTGGAAAGAATACGCTAAGGGACTTGGATCGGAGGAAGTAACTGCTCTGGTGACATTTCTGTTTGTCTAGTTGGGTATGATACCGTAGAAATTACAGTTATCAACGTCCATTGTCAAACGATCGGCTAGTAGCAGACGAGTACTGTTTGTGTTTTGTACTTGACTACATGCATTTCTAAACAGCATTGTACTGTACTGTAGACTAAATGATGGACCTAGTTATATTCTACTTTTTTATTGAATAAGAGCAAGAAATTATATTTGATGTTTGATAGTTTCTGAATTGAAGTCCGATTTCTTTTGTACTTTGAATTCGTTATATATAACGAAACAATTTTATGTAATCTATTAACAACACGGGATTCACTGTTCCATAACTAGAATGGGGTTTCGCATTCCAGAGGAAAGTAGCTCCGGCAATTGTGACATATCGGCACTCATAATTTTGTTGATGCAGAAATGAACTTAATTTTTTAACCAATCTGATTCGCCGCAAAACCATGAACGCAAAGAAAATTAAATGATAAGATATTCCTTTAACACGTACTGGCTTATATAGCAATCATTCCGTCAAATCTGAGTTGCGTATAATTAAGAAAGATTTGAAAAAAAAATAGCAATTAGGAAACACTGAACATTCTTGCCTTCGGAGAAAATAGTAACATTCATATTGTTTATGATAGAAATTAACTAAGGCTCAATTCTTTAGAATTAAAAAAGTATAATCTCTTATGTTCCGCAATCTTTCATTGGTATTAAATCTGTATCAAAGTCTCGCACTGCTACTGAGATTTGGAAATACTTTGTTCAGCTCTTGGTTGTTTAATAGACAAGAGCTTGAGTCGTGTACTAAAACACTGCCTGTGATTGTTCAAATACAAAATTAAAACTTCTAATAAATGAACTAAGAAACTCCAAAGAATCCATTTGCAAAATGATCGAAGCGCTTTTTCACATTGTGCTCAGCGAATTGCGCCATTCAGACTTACATTATTCAAGAGGTGGATTATTTCCCTTCAAAATTCAATCAGGATTTATTCGTTGTGTGTGTGTGTGTGTGTGTGTGTGTGTGTGTGTGTGTGTGTGTGTGTGTGTGTGTGTGTGTGTGTGTGTGTGTGTGTGTGTGTGTGTGTGTGTGTGTGATAAGATTCTATTCATAATCTTTTGAAGGTCTTGGTAAAATTGAAAGTTTTTATTTGACTGTTGACGATATCAAAATCAAAATAGTTGTTATAGGAATCTTTTTATAATATATACATTCATATTTACCTTTGGGGTCATGTCTGGTTTTAATAGTTTTCTATTAGCATCTAATGAAGCATCAGACATACAATTCTTCTGTAAGAATGGGATATTGAATAGTCCACAATGATTCTCCGGTATCCATTTTACTAACACACAGTCTCCTGAAAAAGTAAAGTGAAATGTTTCTAAATGTATATGTAAACAAAATAATACCAACAGACTTTAACAAAACATAGTGAAGGATTAGAGATCGAGAATATAAATTTAGATGCATACGTAAATGGAACGTTCAGTCTTTATATTGATATCGGAAATATATGTTTATAAAGAACAAGCTTGGTTAAATGGGGTTTTCATTTTAATTCCATACAGTGATTTAAATTCAGTTCAGGAAAGAACGACATAGGCACCCCCGGAAAATATGCATGTTATGTTATATGCTGGAGTAAATATAAAAAATGGCAATTTTAAAATCTCTTTAAAACTGTATCTCAATAATATCACAAAATCTATATATACCTTCTAAATCAGCAGTAATGGTCATGTCCATTGGGATTTTGTCCATATCAAACATAGTCATATTGGTGTTATTATCCCTGCATGTTCCACAAGGACAAGTGAATCGCAACCACATAGCATGGAATCTGAAATCAAAGTGATTTCCATTTTATAGACGTCAAAATTGGCACCAATGAAAATCTAAAAAACACAGATGTGCTTGTTTAAATCAGTTTTTGAAAGACATTTGACATCTATCTTATTTTGTATACAAGTTTCTCAAATTTTTCACTTTTAGTCAAAATATCATTAATCAGATAAAACTTCAAATTTAAAGGTTCAATTTTGCAAAATGGGTTCCTGTCTGACTAACTAAATATTCAACATGGCTACCGCCAGACTGGCCCTATATATCTTATTTTTAAGTAAACAGAACATCTCACTTCTTATTAAATGAAACATCACAAGAATAAATAACAATGAGCATACAATTCTTCACTTTTATCTTGTGAATCAATAGAGATTTTTCTTTGCAAATTTGGACAACTGTGTTATCAGCAGAGATTTATCTTTGCAAATTTGGACAAATGTGTTTCAGATATATGTGTTATGAAAATCAAGTTTAAAAGTGAGGTTATATGAGTATGATCTAAAAATATTTAGCAAGGAAGTACATCACCACTCAAGATGTAAACTGAACAGGGGAATAACAATATTTGACATTTTTGAAACTGTAATGAAATTGAATTATAATATATAATTTAATTTATGGGTTTATGAAATATTGAATGGAGGTCAAATTTGTATATATATTAGTATGGAAACAACAAAAGGGCATTATTAAAAATCGTTCGGACTTTGGTGAAGAATCCATCACACATAGTGTCCGAAATAAAAAACAAAATGTTGGAAAGATTCTCTAGCTTTTAGGCTAAGGCTAATGAATTTACAAATGATAAGGAATGAGATCT
Source organism: Pteria penguin (assembly GCA_035048485.1). Classification (NCBI taxonomy): domain Eukaryota; kingdom Metazoa; phylum Mollusca; class Bivalvia; order Pterioida; family Pteriidae; genus Pteria; species Pteria penguin. The sequence goes on from CM068581.1 coordinate 23,751,671, forward strand.
GGATGATGATAAAGTGAATACAAAACAAATGTTTGAGTATAAATTTAGTTTAAATAACATTTGTACAATGCAGTTTCCAAGGTATGATATAAGCTATTGCAAAGCAATCTATCTACACATTGAACTATACAGGACAAAGTACAGCCAAGTTTTAGCACATAAATAGGCATCATTTATGGTATATTTTCCTAGTACTCCCTTTATCAAGAAGAACCAGTCAGAGACGGATTACAAAGCCACTTATCTATATATTGAACTATACAGGAAAATGTGCAACATGCTTCACTGACGTGTGACATCAAGGTCAAGGTTACCACATTCTGCATCGGTCAAGAAGAACTCATCGGTGTCTAAAAAGCTACCCCGTTTGACATAGGTATCATAAATGGTATGCAAGAAATCAAGCTAAACACAAAGTCTAATTGCGTAAATTTTGCATCAGTCGGGAAGAACTCATCAATCTCTTCAAACCTAATGAGTTTGATATAGAGGTCATTAATGGTATGCAAGAAAACTAGCTAAATGCAAAGTGTTGACACCGGACGGACGGATAGAAAGACGTCGCCGGTTCATTTTACGGATTTGCTTTGCAATCCGGTCAAAAACCATTAAATTTTAAAAAATAGTGCTTTTTGTTCCATCAGAGGATAAAATTTCCATATACATGTATAACATATTCATAATGAATGAAAGCAAACCTGATGTGCTAACAAAATGGAGCTTAAAGTACCTATAATTAGATAGAATAAGATACCTTATTAGATGAAATTTCCATAACTTTCTTCTTTTTCTTTTTCTTTCTTTCTTTTTATTTTTAATATTTTATTGGTATTTCATGCCCAAATATAACATTCAATATGATCCGGGCCAGAATATATCGATGAGAATGTACAATGTCAATTACCATAATTGTTATTATAATACGTATACAAAAATATATTATTTAAAGATATGTTAGTTTCTTGAAACATTGTTTATAAGTATCATTTTACCCAAGTACAAACACTATTCTCATAAAAAAATGTTTTGCATAATATTGTTAATATTTATTTTTGAACCAGCGTGTTTACAGAAGGCATTTATAATTTCTATAACATGTGCAACGGATTTTTAATTTTCAATGCAAATGTAAGATCACAAGCATGCCGTAATATCCTTTATTTCTTTCAAGAAAGTTTTGCATATAAAACCCTGTATTTTTTCATCAGACTTTATTTTAGATACTAGAATTTTGGCTCCAAAAAGGTACAGAATGGCCGAAATAGGACAGCCTTGCCGTATTCCACGGTGCATTTTATAAGTTTTTGACAACCATCCATTGTTTTTTATCTGAAACATTGGATTATTTTACAAAATTTTCATCCATTTATGAATTATTAACAAAATTAAATTTCTGAAATGTTATAAAAAAGTTCCAATCAACAGTGTCAAATGCTTTCTCAAAATCTAAGAATAATAAAACCCCGTCTTCTCTATTATTTTCACAATACTAACTATATCTATGATCCTTGCACTTTCATCTATAAATCTACCTTTAACATAAGCTCTCTGTTCTGTACTAATAAGTTTATTTAGTACTTATTGCAGTGTTTGCGAAACAATATGCGATAATTGTGTAGTCAGTATTGGATAGACTTAGAGGTCTTATTTTTTTAAAGAATCTTTTTCATCCGTTTTGTGTAATAATGAGATAGACAGTCGTCGAGTATAACTCATTTCATCTCTATCATATATTTCTTTTATTACGTTAAAGACACAGTATCAATAATATTCCACATACGTTTTAGAGCTCTTTAGGTAGCCCGTCACGGCCTGGCGATTTAATTTAATGTTATACAGCAGCTTCAGAACTTGCTTCTATATTACCCGTGATTCATGAGTACAATTTTCAATACTAGACAGAATCATTCCTGTCGAAATGTAAAGAAAATACACATGAAATCATCAGACATCTGTTCCTCCTGTTAGTCATATTCTAAAAAATTACTGTAGAACATCTTTTCTGTGAATGCCTAGTAATCAACCCTGTTTTGTAACTTTTTTGTAAACATCAAGTTTTCATTTCCTTTGGTAGATGACATTTTAGGAACAAAAATGTTTATCAAATTAAAATATGAATTTGATCATTTCATTGACTAAAGAAGATACATTTTTCTTTTCCAAACTCCCTAAATCTACAATTTTCTCTGTTCTCATGGCAACCGTGGTATTAAAATCACATCCAAAGAAATGCTTGTCATACTTAAGAAACATCTGTGATCAATTTGAAGATAACAGGAAAAAAGTTGAAAAGGCTTTTGAAGTAATTGATTTTCTTCCTTTTCTAGTATGATCTCTATAAATACTTTTATTCATTTTGCTCATAATGTAAGTTTACTCTCTACCTAATGGAAACTTTAAACAAACAAACAAACAAAAACAAAACGGATAAGAGAGAGCTATTTGAACTTCTCTTATACAAGATCACCAAACAAAGCTGGAAAAGCGATGACTTTACAATCTTGCTTCGTATGTATAAATGTGTACCGTATTTCTACATGGTAATCAAAAACAATTTATATGAATTCAAGTCTTCTATCTACAATAAACATTTTCTTTATTTGTCAGTGTAGAATAAATTCTTTGATTTGCCTTACGCAAACAAAAGGAACAAAAAGATGTCTTCAGTATATTAAGTTAAATAAAATGATGCAAAGATAGGGTATCGATAATGCCGTTTCGCGCGAAGATAATAAGATTGCAAGGAAGGGCTATAATGAGATGTACGTAGTAAAACGTAATTCAAACCTGTATTCTTTTCATGAGATATATATGCACTTATTTGCCATGATGTTGTTTTGTACTATTTTACTTTTGTACCACAAAAGTTTGGATTTTCTATTAACCTTGATCTTGTTTTTGAGAATTTAGGATGTATGTGTATGTTTAACTGATACTACTGTGCCGTGGAAAAATCAATGTCGATATGTTATACATTAACCTCTATAATAAATATGAGTGGCTGAATTTCTCGACTTAAGAGATATAACATTGTCCATAAACGAGTAAAATAAACTATATCAGTGAACTACAAAAGTCAATAACAGAGATAAAATATCTTATGAAGTTGCCTGACACTATTTAGTTTGAATACATTAACCTCAATAATAAATATGAGTGGCTGAATTTCTCGACTTAAGAGATATAACATTGTCCATAAACGAGTAAAATAAATTATATCAGTGAACTACAAAAGTCAATAATAGAGATTAAACATCTTATGTATAGTTTCCTGACACTATTTAGTTACAAATGAGAACCCCAATAAAATCGAGGTGAGACCAGGTGCCCGGCAGGAGTAAGCGTTCCCTGGTTGAACGCAACATCCATTGCAAAAGTCCTGCAACAACTTTTCAAGTCTAGGAAGTAAAAACATAAATATACACGTATGAACACATGAAGGAGACAAGAACAAGAAGTCAATTTTTCCTATTTAAGGCATGAAATATGGTTTAACTGAAATTCCGGCATCGGAAATGCACATGAACAAATGCCTGTTTATATACGTATTCTGTCAAATCAAGTATAGTCAAAAAGTTAAGATGGTTATTTTGTATGGTCAGGTCCCAGAATATCGGTTAACATTCTTGAAAGAGGAGTCTGAAATTGTACTAGATCCCTATATCGACCATAGAACTTCCTCAATGACTATTTCAAACGTTCCTCAATATATCCTTGTGAGAGTAGATTCGTGGCAAGAAGCTTCGCTCTCAGGACGGAATTTTCGTATTTCGTATTTTTTTTTTCTTAAAGAAGGCGTTTTGAATTGATGTTATTCTATTCTTACGTTTTTGGTGAGGAATAGTTTTAAAAGAGTCGAAAAGTCAAAAGATTTGATGCTAGTGACATTATTGATAATAGGAGATTTTAAGTGCTCTAGAAGTTCCTTGGAATTCTTTAGGATCCACATTGGTTGATTCCGCTTCTGGAGTAAGCAGTAGAGCAGTATTCCGAAGACCATGTTTGGTTTCTGTTAAAATGTTTGTTAGTAATATGGAAAGAGGCTTGTTGGAACACCGAGATCTACCTATGAATCGATGTTTATATGGAGTTTTATGCATCTTTGTAATCTAAAATAGGTATGGTAGCTCGAGATCTGATTCAGAGAACTGACTTGTGATTATCCAATACCTCTAGAGGCGACAAATTTGTAACTGTGTAAGTTGAATTACCAGGCGTTGAATGAAGACCAAGCTCATCGATAAGGCATTTAATATAATATGCCTTACATACGAAAGTGTAATTGGTAGCTGCCTTGTCAGCAGGAACAATAATGAAATTTTCGTGAAGTCGAGAAAGTCACGAAATATAGAATAATGTTTGTTCTTGAATAAATGACAAAGACCTCGAATTCTTTTCTTTAGCAGACTTCTGATCGACTTCTGCCATTCATAAAGAGTGTCTAATTCAACTTTCTCTCACTTAGCCCAACGTCTGGCATACTCTTTACATGAGTTCATAATAATATCAAAATTTTGACGCCATGTAAATGACTGGCTCTCTATATTTTGGGCCTTTACTTAAAAGATCTCCAAGTTTTACATTGCGAACAATATGGAAATCTCCTATCACAACATGACCACATGAGTTATATTTACACTCAGAAGAGGAACATGAACACTCTATAGGGTTATGAAAGTCTTTCAGATCTACACATTTCATTTTTTTCATAGTTAAAGATTTTTGGAGCAAAAGTTGATGTGTATTTACAGGAAATACAAGGCGACTCCCTCCTTTTGAAGTAGAGAGGAATATATAACCTTAACAGACTTATGATTTAAAATGTTACTTAAATTAAGTGCGTCAATTCCCTTTTTTTTTTTTGCAAAAAAAAAATTACTTTAAGAAAGGGGCGCTTCTCATTGTCATCTACAAACTTGTCTGAATGGACAACTTGAAATAGTCTGTTACAGGAGATGTCCAAGATAATACCTTGGAGTCGATATTCTCGAATGCCAGATTCGATGAAAGGTAAGTTTCGCATGGATTCGTACAACTCATGTAGCTTTTGTAAAGGTAGCGAATAAAGCTTAGTATGAATATAATGAGGACCTAAATTTGACTGATAAATGGTAGAAGGCCATCGAAGGACATGTTATGGATTTTATGTCTATTATATTTTTGTTTACCATGACTTCGAAGTCTTCTTGGTGTATCACCAAACAAACGTATGACACTTAATGACCGACATCCAGTACTTGTAAGATTTCTAATATTATCACAGTGGCCATTACAGCTATATGGTAAAGTTGTTCCTAATTGTCGTATCCAGTACTCCTTCCTTTTCCTTCTAAAGTGAGTCCTAAGATTTGGGTTGTTGGTAGGATGGTATATTTTCACTAAAATACATACTTTCATGGACAGAATATAATGATCTGGTTGATTGAGATGGCGATAAAGAAGTTGATGTCTGCCATTATTTATAATAAATCCATGACCAGACATTATACTCCCGAGTTGGCCTTTGGTTTCGCCGACACAGATCATTCCACACAATGTACACTCAATGCCATAAACTAGTATTTTTTTGTAATTGTCACACAAATTTTTTGAGTGTGGTTCCATTTTTGGCTGGGAGATATCAATGTGTTTTAATACTTTCTAGTCACCAAGATTTTTCTCTTGCCTCACATTTACATTGTTTGTAAGTCTCCAAGCCACAACTTTGTAATGTTATGTCCGTCATTTTATGATAAATGATAATTGTTGCAATTTATATTTGTCTTTGTCTTCTTTTGATATGGAACCTATGCATTCGTGATGTCCCTTCTCAGCTTATCGCGAGTTTTAGCATAAACTAGATGACTTACAGGAAAGGTTATCGAAACTATGAGTTGAATAAGAACGTGTCGTAAGATTACTTGCAAATGTGTTGTCAGTCAGAAGGATACAATATGTTTTACACGTTTTGTCTCTGCACTTATATAACCTGCTATATTTTTATCAAATAAAATGAAATAGGATACTTATAGTAAAAATACATTCAGTAAAAAACAATTATGCGTAGCTGACAGGATTCGATCTTGGGGCCTGTGGAATGTTAAACTGTTTGCTTATCCATTTGGCCACAATACAGCGGTCAGTTCATATAAATAATTTTTAAATGTCCAGTCACTACTTGACTATGATCTAAATTGTATTAATATTTTGTAATTTTATATTTTCTTTCCTTGAGATTTTGTTGTAATCTTTGAATTTTCATAAACTCATATATAATTATAGTATTAGAAAAAATCTCATTTGTCATTAAATCAACTTTGCAATTATATGTAAAAGATAATTACTTCCTGTGTTTAATAATCATACGATCGATCGCCATTTGCATTGGGAGTTACAAATTTGAAATTAATAGAAAATTATTTGGGTCGGCAATCAAATGTAAGTATTGTATATGGCATTTATCTAAATTTATGTTGTTGTTTTGCTCTTGTTTTCTCAATTTGAATTATTAGCAAATTTCTAGTATCATGTTCGAAATGGTCCTGTTTGTCAATTGAAGTATATAAATTTGATAAACATGTTCATATTGTAATTTTCACATATTGTTCAAAACATTTATCAAAAAAAGAATTTTTTTTTAATTATTTATTTGTAGACTTTCTCATGTTTTTATTATTTATAAGGTATGGTGCACCATTGCAATCAATGTATCCTTATTTGGTGCGTGTCATTGTTTTAATTGATAATGGTCAATATGATTATCCAATTTCATTTAATTATAGATTTCATCCTTCTCCACCATGTGTTTAGTAGATTTGTTGGGTTTCACTACATGACCTTATTTATGGTACGTGTCAACCTTTATTTCTGAGTTGTCTTCATTGATGTTAAAAAAAAAAGATTTTTACATGAAATAGTTGACTTAATTTTGAACATGCATGAATTATAATATTAATCATAATTTGATCATTATAATTTCATGTGTTCTATGACAATAGTTTGGTGTTATCTATAGTTATAATTTTTAACACGACTGGACGTTCCACATATTGTGAGACTTAAGAGTACTGAGCAACATTAACGTCAAGTACGATAGAATACTTAGAGGAAACAAAGAACTCAAGTACTTCTTTCAAGTTAGTTTGTTCAATTTATTATTGTTTTGTACCTACTACAAGATAACTGCGCATAATGTGAGACGGGCCTCTACTAAAACTGTCTACTCCGAATGACGGATAGAGAGAAAGGTGATAAATCACCCCAGCAAATCCGAACAACATACAAATTCGGACTGGGTCTTTAAATTAGACATCCGAACCGACATCCTCCATCAGACCGGTGTTCTTGAATCTGAAATCAAGCCGGCATGGCCTAGTGGTATCGCGCTTGTTCTTGATAGGGAGGTCGGGGTTCGAGTCCCGCTCTGGCCATGTCGGTGTCCTGTCTTTCGGATGAGACAGTAAAAACCGAGGCCCTATGTCGTGCATGGCACGTTAAAGATCCCTCACTGCTTCCAGTGGGACCGTTGGAAAGGTCAAAATTGGTATGCTCCGCATCAGGCAGATGTCATCACCATATACGTGACATATTCGTGGTGTGACGTTAAACAAACAAAAATCAATCAATCAATCTGAAATCCAGTGCCACACCACTGGACTTTTAATGGTTTTAAAACCAATAATATGTTCATTATATATGTTAAAACTGTACGACGAAAACAGTATAATGGTATCCCAAATACGAAATTATTGATTAGGGTCCACAATAAAATGTCGGTTTCACCGGCCGTGATCTCCTGTTATTGAGTCCGTCAATAATATTGCTTAATCTAATGATATATGACAGAAATGTATCGTGTACAGGAGAATGAAAATGATGAAATGAAAATTTTTACCGTATCTTTGTTTACATCGGGAAGGGAAACCATGATTTGACCGAGTTATGAGCATAATCAGCAGTTGGTCTCTAAAACCAATGCTCGTGAGGTAATGTATCTTACATGAACTATGGTCTGGTGCATAGGAGAAAAAACCAGAGTAACCAGAGTATTCTGAAGGATGTCATCTGTTTTAAAAGATCTAGAGCTGCTTTTAATCACAAGGATCCTGAGTTGCATGTTTTATTTGTTCTCCACGATACATGTACTTTGACATAATGAAAAGCAAGTTTTGGAAGAAATATAATTTCAACCGTGCGAGGAGATACAAATTTTATTAAGATTTGTAGAAATCGGCAATTTTAAGTCTTAAATGAACAATTGATTGAATATTGTTTTACGTTATTTTACGATTATTTCACCATTGTAGTGATACAAATTGTCTGGTGCATTGCATAGAATAAATATAGAACATATATACCATTTAATTTAGTGCACCATATGCGTTTTTATACTTTACTGTCTCATTCGAGACAGGGCACCAGGGTGCCCACTGCTGGAGTTCCAATCGCGAGCCGAGCATCTCATCCACTGAGTTACACAGACTTTTACATGAACATTGAAGTACAAACATGAAACGATCAAAAGCATCTTCTTTTAATAAATACAAATATTATGATATGATTGATATTGGATATTATTGAACGTTGATAGACGTAGCATGAACATTATCATGATTGTTTTGTTTTTGGGTCGGTATAAAACAGGTAAATGTTTCGAGTCGGTATAATACAGGTCAATGTTTTTATTTTGTGGTAAGAGAGAATATAGAAAGACAGAAAACATCTGACCACGCTGTTTGACACAAATCACCTAGGACATGCACATAATAAATGATAATGGTTAAATAAACGCAGAAAACGACATTACAAAAATATTCTATTGTACTGCAGTTACCATTACAGACTTAGGACGGTCAATAATTATAACAAATGTCATTCAATTAATGTGTTGAACCGGTTCTTCCCACTCACGGCAAAAGCAGCACAATCAAAGAACATACTTAAAATCTATAGATAATCCTCCATATACAGAACAAAGATCTAGACAACGGCGAGAGTCAAACCCGGGATCTCTCGGGAAAGAGTCGAGTTCCTCATCCACAGAGCCACACCGGCTTAGTTTCATAATGTACCTCGGAACTTTAAAAACGTTAAATATTCAGTATTCAATTTTAAATTGTGTGTAGATATTTCGATATTTTCTTTTACATGAGGAAACCTACGAAAGAGGGGTTTCCTATCTGAATATTCTCATCGTTTATAGGGAGGGAAGGTAATTATGGATGTGGTTGAAGATATTATTTAATAATAGAGGACAGAAAAAGAATTTCGATTGTATCTTCTGTTCTACGCAAATTTGTCTCTTCATTTTAGCTTGTACGTCGTCGTCTCATTGTTAAGTTACACCATGTTGAATACCCTAATCCGTTCAAGATGTCGGTTTTCGGGAAATAATAATAGAACTAAACGATGACGAGAATTTTTTATCTTTTTTATTTCAACGGTTTTATTTTCTTATCTTTTTGTTTACCACTATGCCTATTTTAATTTAAGGATATATTCGGCTCGCATAATTTTAATATCTCGCCACTCAACACCTTAAATCAAATGCAATTGATGACAAGAAAGAACAATAACTCTAATTTAGTTATGAATAAAGCTACAGGATTGGCAAGTACATTGCAAATGCAGATTTTGTTTGTCTTTTCATGGAAAAGTTTATGGAAATGTTTCAATTTAGTGCTTTATTCAAATGATTATGTATCGAATATGTTTTATTTCAAATATGAAGAGAAAATATCGCCAGAAAAGAAGATACTGAGTAATAATTTGTTGTTTTTGCCTATATATTGCAAAGAGAAAATTGAAGACATCTGACAAAGCTGTATGACAAAAATCCCCAAGGACATGCACACAAACAATGACAAAAGTAGAATATACACTGAAAAAGACATAACAAAAATGTTCGATTGTGCTGCGGTTACGATACCGACTTAGAACGGTCAATTGAAGTAACAAACGCCATTCAATTGGGGTGTTTCATAAAAAAATGTCTGAATCAGTAACTCAAGGAAACTTCCTTTGGTAACAGCATCAGACGTCACATGAATCTTTATGAGACACCATAAGAAGAAACTGGTTCAGTTTTAAAGCAAATATATCATTGAAGTGAATAAGTAGGATATGACCTGAAAGTGAATCGATCATCAAAGATCTTTTTCTCAGTAACAAATATCTACCTAAATTAGTTTTATAACTGATAGTCAAAATCTTATCAGATATAGAAACTTTATTTAGTAAGTGTCTAAATTTTTTCTTGCTTTCTTTTTATCTTTTTATTTTAATATTCATGGTGTGTAGTCCACAATTATTGATACATTCTTTCAGCAATGAAACACACGTTGTTTGCTAAATAAGTGTATGGCAGACTTTATATAAGAGAATATTTAAAACATGTATAGATATAATGAATATCAACATATATCATTTTGGTTTTAATACTACTCTTCAAATATTTATATGATTTGAGAATTCCTACCATTCGACCACGGGCATCACTAAAGAGACGTAAGTTGTCGAAATGCGCATCTGGTGCACAAAATTAGAAGGTATATATGTTTATATTTATTATAACCACTAGGCCACTGTCACTGCTGGTGGACTGATAGTTCCCGAGGACATTCCAAGTCTAGTTTTCAGTGCTATTGCACTGACGGTCTACATTTTAGTGCTTTGTACTGACATGAGATATATACTTAAAAGTTTCTGTCATGAAAATATACAAATCACTCTAAAACTAAGGAGTATCTCCCTCATGTATAGCTCTGTACTTAGATTGATTCTTTGATTCACTTTTTGGGTCATTTTGGTTTTAATACTGCTCTTCAAATACATACATGATAGTGTATAGATATAATGAATATCAACATATATCATTTTGGTTTTAATACTACTCTTCAAATATTTATATGATATGAGAATTCCAACCGTTCGACCACGAGCATCACTGAAGAGACAGAAGTTGTCGAAATGCGCATTTGGTGCACAAAAATAGAAGGTATATATGTTTATATATGCATATGTCTCTTTAGTGATGCTAAATGCCTTATACCAAAAGTATATATATTTGAAGAGCAAAATCAGTACCTTAAATGACACAAAAATAAGAGTCAAAGAACCGATCTAAGGATCGAATTGTCTATTTAGTATATAGGCATAATCTTAAATTGGACATTACTACAGTTATCAAGGTGTTTACTTACAAATCTTGATTCTGTGAATGTTTCATATTGCTTTAACGTAAAATTACTTTGTGATTTAATGATTGTGTTGACTCAATAAGAAGATTTACTAATTTTACATATACGTCTTGCAGAAGTGTTTAAACGGTATATATGGTATAATAGGCGTGGCGTATCTGAGCGGGAATGTGTTGGAGAATAATCATCGGATGAGTTCTGTGGGAGAAAATCTCAAGTCATATTAGAATTAGCATTTGATACTGAACAAGTATTTTAAAATAGCGTCTCAAATGCTAATATGTCTATCAGAGTCAACTAAGCACATAGCCATTAACCTTTATCTCTCATTTTTATAGGCCATTATTTTATTATTTTCTTTTTTCAGTGGCCAGATGAGAGTTTAAATTTTTATAGACATCATTCTCAACGTCATTGTATGTTCATCCAAAATAGTATTCCCCAGTCTTTACACGCTTCTGATATGTATCAATCCATTCACACCTACCTGGATATTTGCGAATTCTTCCAATGGATATTAAGAACATTTCCCCCATCAGATACTTCTATGTTGCCTATTTCGTCGGCAGCCATTTTTATGACAGAACTCGTGTCATACATGACGACGACTATATAGATTCGGGTGAAAAGGTTACCAGCTTAGGGCCGATGAAAATATTGACATAAACAGTAAACTATTTAATGTACCGCATAAACCTGGCATCATATTATCAACATGTATCTACGTTCTGTTTATAATTCTTAATAAATTAATACTTAAATCATTTTGAATAGAATTTTTAAAAATTAACACCGTAAATAGGTGTAAACCAAGTTCACAAGAATTCAAAGTTCAAGTTTGCCAAGAGCAGATAATATCGTAATCATGTACAATTACATCATTTGTAAACTAGACAAATGATTGTATAAACCGTAAGTTTAAAGGGCATGTAGATAAGCCTATTTCTGATGTCAAGTACCCAACAACTGCCGGATCCACTATTTCTTCTACATTAGATCGGTACCCATATGGTTGGATGACGAAACACATCTGCAATTTTGTTTGGCTTAGCTTTTTAATGTAAAAAAGTTTTAAGTAAAAAGGTAAAAAGTGAAAGCGAAACTAGGTGTACCTGCAAAATCTGTCATCGGAGGTGTTCTCTGCGGTCGGTGGTACAATAACAAAACAAACAACACCCTTCAACTTTAACCGTGTTGACAAATTAATTATTCTTAATACAATCTAACAATGAAGGCGTCGTTAGACGCATTTGACAATCCAATCGCAGAATCTCGTCCCTTTCAAATAAAAGCGCTGTCGTTATGGCCAAAAAGCTATCTAATACTCCCGACTTTCCGACCACAAATATTGGACACATACTTTGGCGAAAACTCGTACTAACTATGCCGTGCTTTTCTAGAAAGGCGTAAATTATTTGTTCGTTTATATTTTCAAAATAAATGTTGATTTCTCGTTATTATTTCTGTTATCATTGAAAACGAATGTAAAATGATGCAATCCCACAGTTGATTGTTTTAATGTATTCTATAGAACAGAAAACTCTTTCGTACAACTCTATGAACTAGTTTTGCATGTTGTGCTCTTGTCTGTACACTATTATTCTGACGTCTATTCTACACGAACAAATTAACGTTTATGTTAGCATATTATGAGATTTTAATAATATTTTTTCTATATCTTGATATACAGTATAATCTGTGTATTCCGAATATTGAGTATTCCGATATTCTGTCAATTCCGATGATATTCTATGGTCCCAACGATTTCCCTATTAAGTATATACGAAAATGATTTGTGTATTCCGTATTCTGTGCACTCCGAATTCTGTCCCATAATCTACTTAATACTTAATTAAACTTTGTCTATTCCGATCCGTATTTGTTTATCCAAGCTGAGCCTCAGGCTAAGAAAGGTTAATCAATGGCCATTTAAAGAGATAATTGATTTGTTTGTGTTTGTCTACGTCAGACCAGGTACCTGTGTGTAATATTTAATGAGTTGTAGTCAAGTAAAAGTAATTGCGACATTATATTTTACGGATAGGTGTACAGTGTGTTAAATTTAGAATTGGATAATAATGATGTCCACGCCACAAAAATGATCATGCTCTACCCTGGATGCATGTGCTCCGTCGCCGAAAAGAGCCGGGAAAGATCGGACAAAAGATAAGTCTTATTGATGAATCTGAAAAAGTGCCGAAAAGTACCCAGAAAATGTTTTAAAAGTCAAAAGTATGGAACAGGTGCTGCTACTGTCAGTGACATTTTGAAACGGCGAGATTTTTATAGAGAACAATTTAAACAAAGTTTTTCTCCAAAACGACGGAGATTCATCAGTGGTTAAAAATTTAATGATTTGAATGAAACTGTTTTCAAGTGGTTTGCCCAAGCTAGAGCGAAAAACATTCCAATAAGTGGACCTATCTTACAGGAAAAAGCTTTACATTTTGCCGGATATTTGGAATTTGATGATTTTAAAGCATCGACCGATTGGTTAGAAAGCTGGAAATCGCGGTTTAACATCGGACATTTCAAGATTTGTGGGGAAAGTGCCGACGTGGACGCTGCTACTGTGTCGAAGCATAAAGCTGCGCTGCAGGAAAAAATACGTGGATTCGAACCCGCTGATATCTTCAATTGTGACGAAAGTATTCTATTTTTTCGTGCGCTACCCGATAAAACATTGATATGCGTGGTAGTGACTGCAAAGGTGGGAAACTATCGAAAGAAAGGGTGACCATTATGTTGGCGTGTAGTCAAACAGGTGAGAAATTGAAACCTTTAGTAATAGGGAAAGCTTCAAAGCCTCGTTGCTTTAAAAACATTAAATTTGAAAAGCTACCGGTTTACTGGGAAAACAACAAAAAGTCTTGGATAACTGGTGAAATTTTCAAGAAATGGATTGTAAACGTAAACGACCTAATGCGGCGAAAAAACCTAAAATCATCATGTTTCTGGATAACGCTACGTCACATAGATACATGCAATTTAGTAACGTGAAACTTGAATTTTTCCCCGCCAATACAACCTCAAAGTTACAACCACTTGACCTCGGTATCATTCGTGCTACAAAGGCCCGATATCGCAAATTAATTATACGGCGCTTGTTAGCTGGGATTGAATGTTGCCGTTCTGTTACTGACCTTGTGAAACAAATCACTGTTCTTGACTGTGTACCCTGGATTGCGAAGGCTTGGTCAGAAACCAAAGAATCAACAATAGTGGCTTGTTTTAAACATGCTGGTTTTGACGGCTATGCTGCGTCTGAATCGGGAAAATATTCCGACGCGATCGATGATGATGATAATGACGACGATGAAGATGACATACCCTTAGCTCAAATTCAAAGATCTAAACTCCACGTCAGTGAGAATAATATCTCTGCGTTGCACGAAGATGAAACTAACATTCCCATCGAGGAAACTTACGATCAAGACTAGGAACAGACTTTAATCGAAAAACATCGCGATCGTGCTGACGTCCCTCAAGACGAGGAGTTAAGCAGCGATGATGAGGCTACTTCGGAGCCTATCTTGACATGCCAATCTTATTCAGAAGTATTTAACTGTCTCATAAGAGACTTGTAAATAAAATTTGAATATAATAGTACTCATCTCATCTATTTCCATTCGATCGCTTACAGGTGAACAATACAATTAATAGTATATAATTTGAAACGATTTATATCGAAGATTATAAAATATATTCTACAATCCGGACTTTGTCTATTCCGAACATTTCCGTTGGTCCCACTGCAGTTCGGAATAGACAGATTACACTGTATAAAGGTTCTCTCTTATTGCAATGGGCGCTGAACATTTGACCCTATCGAACTTGTAATAAAAGAGAAGAAAGAAGACATCTGATCAAGGTGTATGACAGAAATCACCAAGCACATGCAAATAAAACATGATAATAGAGAAACATATACGTCTTGCAGAAGTGTTTAAACGGTATATATGGTATAATAGGCGTGGCGTATCTGAGCGGGAATGTGTTGGAGAATAATCACCGGATGAGTTCTGTGGGAGAAAATCTCAAGTCATATTAGAATTAGCATTTGATACTGAACAAGTATTTTAAAATAGCGTCTCAAATGCTAATATGTCTATCAGAGAAACATTACAAAAATATATGCGATTGTACTGCAGTTATGATACCGACTTAGAACGATCAATTAAAATAAACATCACTAAACTGGTTTTGTTAACTGGTTTACGGGCTCATGCACTCCCACTCATCGCAAAAGCAGCACAATCAAAGGACACACATTATGAAATAATTAAATAATCCTCTATATACACAGGTCCAAAAAAGGTGTTTCCTTATCAGGTGGATAAATGTCAGTAATATATTTTTCAAACTAAGGGCTACCGATTGCTAAATATCAAGATATCTAGAGGTGTCATTAAACTTATCAATAAGATACGTTTTGAGTTTGGAATAGAATGCATGAAGGACCTCTCATAAAAATGCCATAGGAATCCCAATAATTTATCGACAAATCTTGCCATACATATTTATCCATCAAAACTGTGATATCATTACACAACTCAGTTTATTCATAACACACTTTGCAGACGATCGAGGTACCGATGCGTTTGTTTATAAGTAAAATAATGGTATTTTTTATGTTATTATTCTGATGACCAGTTCTGCATAATGAGCTGTCAAAAGCTCAAAAGTGAAATTCCTGTCCTTTACCCGTGCGAATTCTTGTAGGTCTTCTCACGCTCGAGTGCTTTTCTCTTCTTTCTCGTTTTTCAAATGACGATTCCTCAGATATTTCAAAAATATATCGATGTCGACTAGAACGTGTCTCAATCGTTGTCTTTTGAGAACTCCATGAGATTGGCATCCCATTGATCAATACCAAGTAATCACTCGTTTCTGTTAAAATTCCTAATTAAAGGTCGTAAGCTGTGTGCCTACTGCCGCTGTGCCATTTTTTAATCTAATGTTTACCAATGAGGTATGTTCCCACTTTCTTGACATATTAATATAGCTAAAACTCCCAGCATTGACAGGGTTATAGTAAATGTCTTACAAGTAATCTACCCACGCCATTCTCATTCGAATGATTAATAGTAAATGATTGACAAGTATTTCCTAGTCACTATTTTCGCTTTCATTCTCTGTTTCTATGTCTTCTTCATCTGTGTCGCCTTCCAATGTCTCTTCTTAGACATATATGTTTTTAATGGCCATTCTAATGTGTTTATCTTTTGCGCAGCAGCCCTCTTTCCATTTTTATCTCGCATGACTTTGCGATGAACAGAACCGTTCTGAAGCAGTACCATTATTTTATTTTATTATAGCTCCATGGTGACTTCTGCCACATAACTGAGCCAGTAACTCCTCTTTTTTCTTTTTGCCAGTTTTGTATTAGTTTTTGTTTTCGCATCTTTTACCGTCATGCATTCTTCTCATATTTTTCTACTTTCTTCATCCACTCTTCTTCGTTGTCTGATTAGCCAAAGCCACCATGGTATCAAAAGTTTCACTCGTCTTTTTTATACGCCCGCCCGCCCATATGGTATGGTAATGCCGCTATGGAATGTAATATCTTTAGTAAACGTCAGGAGTTTTCATGAAACTTATACAGAATGATCAAGTAACATAAATACGATTTTGAAAAAAAACCCCAAAAATCCGCCTTGTGGTTACGGAGTTATGGGACTTTGATTTTTGAAATTGATAGACTAATAATAGTTTCTATGGGACGCAATAACTTTGGTAAACGTTAGTTATTTTTCATGAAACTTAAACGGAATGCTTGAATAATTTAGGGGAAGAGCCCTTTCGATTTCGAAAACAAAATCCGTTTTGTCCTTACGGAGTTATGGGACTTTGCATTTGCTTTCATGGATAGAATAATGGCAGTTCTACGAGACAATAACTTTAGTAATCGTGAATGGATTTTCATATATTTTATACAGAATACTCTGATAAAATAAAAGAAGATGCCTTTTGATTATGAAAATATCTTCTTTGTTGGTACAGAATTTTTTTTATTTATTCATGTATTTATTTTTTAGGAAATTATAAGATATTGATTTCTCATTCCAACTGTTTCAAATTTGAATTGGTACTAGAGTTTTGTATGAACTTTATATATATTTCATGTTCGTTTTTTTTTTCTGTATTCTTACATATTTGACATGGAAAAAGACGTTAAAAGCTTCTCGTCACCACAACGTCTTACTGCCGTCATGGATTTCCATAATATTTCACAGGGTTGTTGCCCAGGGCCAAAGCATGTGTAATCTGAATTATAGAGCAAAGGGGGAGGATGTTTCCATACTTTCAAATTTTATCCCTTCAAACTAAGTGACGGGCGTATTATGCCATGCTAGGCGTAGTTCTTGTTGGTCTATAGACTTGTTAGCGTCACTTTACAATTGTATTCATTTCTTGGGTTGGGTGTCATCCTTCGTGGTTCAGGTAATTCCGGTACATAGTAATGGTAAATTCATAATATGGTATTTTCGATACATGGCATTTTTAGTTTTGGTAATTTCTGCAATACATCTGAGCTAACCTCGACGAAGTTTAGCGGAGCTTAAGTTATACCCCCGGCGTCCACGTTCCAGTCCGAATATGGTTAGGTAATTCGGGGTAACTCAGTATAGGAGAAAGTTTATGTGCTACAGTTACCATACACTATATGTGCTACAGTTATCCCACTTGCATGTACATCTTCAGATGCTGACTTAATCGCATGCATTCTTTGATGCATTTGACCTACATTTTCTGCTTGAGTGACTTTTTTATTTTTGATTTTTTATTCACATTTAAACGTAAATATATACATATAGTTACAATGAATATAATACAATCATATCAATACTAGACAAGAAGCATTTAGCAATAAATAACATATAATTGCAACACAGTACAGCTAAAAAATGTTGATTCACATATATAGAGAGAAAGAAAAACAGAAGTATAAATAAATGAATAAACAAATGAACCCTCCCCCTCCCCCAAAGACTCACAAATTCACACACAGTAAGAAGTAACATTCAGAGAAATTAACCTATAGTGATTTCCTTGAAAGCTTTTCATTTTGAGCATTCTAATTAAATATTCTTATTTTAAATAGTCAATAATATTGCCTTTAGCACTTGTAAACTGTGAAATGCAATTTGTCATCTTCTATTTAAAAATAAAATGTTTTATAATACAGATACTAACATTTAGTTTATTGTCCTATTCCTCTGTGAATTAAAATTTAATAGTTGGACATTTAAACAAATATCAATTTCAAAAGTATCCAGAAGCAATTTCCCATATTCTTTCCATCATTAAAGGTAATAGTCACAGTTAAATAGAAGATGGGAAATTGTTTCTGGAAAATTGTGACCAAAAACCTTTTGTATCTTTGTATCTTTTATACTTGTTTTTGTAAAATTACATTTGTACCTAAGATTCTCTGGATGTGATTTGAAACCATTTTAGATTACAATCATTAGTGCTGGTATGTACTGATAGGTTAATATCTTCCCAACAGGATAAGCCACGAGGTAATTGAAGTTCAACTTTCCTTTTTCATTCACTGTTTGATCTGATATAATTATTATCTAACAAAGAGCTCATTAAAAACCTCTGGAACCCTTTAAGTGTCTCTTCAGGATTTTTATATTATAAGGGTACTTTACTTGATAATGAACCAAAGGGAACATATCTAAATTTACTTTCCTTTTTAAATGCATGGTTTAAGGGCATAATATATTGTAAAAGGTGGGTGGAAGCGGTATCTAACACAAAAAAACTCGTGACAACAAATGTCCATGTTCATCCATTGAATCACTGATAAAAATATCCCTCTGTTAATGCAATACATATAATGCAATGTTATTAATTAAAGCGTTAATACAAATGTTCTTCACAGTCAACAAGATTTCTAACATGACATAAACACATTTTTCCGAAAAGCATTATCAACTGAACTTTCAATAAATCTTAAAATATTTAGTACCAAATTTTAGAAAAAAATCCAAGTTGAGAAGAAGTGAATTAGGTAACAGTTTCAGCCATAATAGATGCTCATCTCTATTTATTATTCTTCTTACCTATGTTATCTTTCAACTTTTCATTAATGATTTAATACATATCGTTCTTAACCCACCAAATTTGTAATCCTCTATTGTGCATTTATAGAAATTCTCTCTGGTTTTTTTTTTTTTTTTTTTCATTTTTTTTTTTTGTCCCTTGTGTATTTAGAAAATAATTGTTCGATAGCTTTTATTGTTGATTCACATGGGTCTGGAAGAGCAATACGTAGATGGGAGAGTTTGGTAATAGAATAAACTTAAACATAGTTATCCTTCCATTAGTACTTAAAAGACTTCGAGACCATGACTGAATTAACTACTTTTTTTTATCTTTTAGATTTTAGGAAAATACAATTCTTCTATCCTATACAAATCTGTGGAAAATTTGAAGGGATTCTGTGACCAGTTTAAGTTATATTCTTCACAGAAGCTGAGTCTTGAAGTTTTTATTGAGTCAATTCTAATATCGAGTGTATTACTTTAGTAAGGCCTCAGACCTGAAAATTTTGTAAATTGACCAATGAAAGTTTCGAAAAGAGTTTCCGTACCATCCAGAAGTAAGACGATATCATCCGCATATTGTAGAACTTTATATTCAGATGTACAGATGCTAATTCCCTTTCTTTAATTTGTCCTGGGTGAAATTGCTAATATTTCTTCACATACTAGTTATAAAAGATGTACGATGATATAGGATCCCATACCTACAACCCCACCCAGTGTCAAAGAAGCTTGACAAAATCCATTTTGAGATATACAAAGTCTAAAGTCATTGCAGAAAATATTTACTCATCTCATAACACTGTTAAGATACCTTCAAGAGATTTTCCTCTTTACTACATTACATCAATAGTATGAATTTTGAGTTAGTGTTAAAGATTTGACGAAGATAGTTCCGCTCCAAGCATGTCTTGTCTTATTGACCATGCTGTTTTCGTTGTAATGATAATAAAGTGAATTAACTGAATGACTAATTTGATCTGTTTGCCATAAATTAACACAGTGACTTTTATCTTTTATACTTATGTCAAATGTCTTTTTTCTAAATTTAGCATCAAAATCATGCCTGGGAAATCCTTTCTGTTGCAGATATTTGTAATATCATACATGAGGCGAGTTTTTTCCAATGTATCTACCTGCTAAGACTCCCTTTTAGTTTTCAATAATAATATATGGAAGTATTAATTTAATTAGAATAGCAATGATTCCAAATACAATTTCAAGTGAGACATTTTAAAGGAAATTGTTCGCCAGTATTTAAGATATTATCTAGGTTTATTTCCCTTTGGTAAAATGGATATGATTCCTAATTTTGTGCTTTGGATAATTTCCCGTTTTAATAGTACAATTGTAGGATCGAAAAAGAAAATCACTGAGGTCTTTCCAATAACTAAATGAAAATTTCTGTCGTAAATCCTGAAGTACCTTGGGTTTTATTGTTTTTGCATGCCTTCAATAAGTTTGAAATTTCTTTCTCAGTTAAAGGCACATCCAAATGACTTTTTATCTTCCTTTGATAATTTAAGTACATTACAATTAAGTAAAAGTTGTTTCAAATTGACATGTTCTAGCTCGTTATCTTAATTACTGTACATGTTT
This sequence comes from Pteria penguin, assembly GCA_035048485.1. Taxonomy (NCBI): domain Eukaryota; kingdom Metazoa; phylum Mollusca; class Bivalvia; order Pterioida; family Pteriidae; genus Pteria; species Pteria penguin. Next base: position 23,772,504 of record CM068581.1, read on the forward strand.
TTATAGAAAACGTAATCTCATTTAAAAATTCTTTTTTATCTACAATTACCTCTCCATTTGCATGTATGACTTTGAAACAGTTTTATTTACATCATTTCTTTTTCAAGGTTACCAAAATATTTTGTAGGCTTTTCCCCACCGCAATCCACTGAAAATGAGTTCTAACAAAAAGACCGTTATGTTCAATTTTGTTCAAGTTCTTTATTTAAATCAGTTAAATTGCATCCTGCTCATTGTGAGTATTATCTAATAGGGACTTCATTTCTACAATGTCTTTTATGAGGTTTTCGTTCTTTTCTTGATTTAACTTTGTCTTCCTTGAACAATATGGTATTGTTATTTTTCTAACATTCTCTTAAGAAGCATATAAAAAAACAAGGTGCCATCAACGTAAAGTGGAGAGATAGGTCGGGTAAACTTTATGTTTTATTATTGGAAACGGAGTATAGCATTATTTAGTTTGCCAAAAAATTCTTTAACATACTGTACATATTATATGTCTAAGTACAAAATTATTAAATCGCCAGAAACCAGAGGCTTTTTAGAAACTCTGAAATTCTAATTCAGTGTATGAATTATCTGTTCTGTATCTATGCGAAATGCTATCTTTACCTACCATAGACATTTGATATTTTAAAAATTCAATCCTTGCTTGTTTAATAGGGTTAATACAAGGCTATGTGAATTCCTTTTATCAGAATTTTGAACTCGCCTAGGACCCATAAGATTTTAATTGTTTTAGGCTTCTCAACAACAGACTTACTTTTGGGTGACCATGATTAACATAATTATAACAATCAAGATTGAAGTGAGTGACTTGGTTTAGTAGTTCTGGGTACCTCATTATTGGATGTGCTACAGTTACCAAACTTGTGTCTACATTTCCTTCTTGAGTGACTCGGTTAAGTAATTTGGAGTAATTCAATATTGAAGAAAATATATGTGCTATATTTACTAAAATTGCACCATATGTCCATCTTGGGATGCTGGCTTAAGCGCATCCATCTGATGATGTATCTGACCTTGATTTTACGCTCGAGTGACTCGGTTTAAAATTACAAAGTTTTATAGAAATTCCTACCATTCATTTTTGCTTTTATATGACAAATATTATATCGAGATGAATGTGGTAATCTAGATCTTTGATTACACCATGTTTATTTATGTTATTTTCTTGAATTGAATTGAAGTCAATGATTGTTCTCTTGACTCTCATGTAAAAGATAAAGATAATTCAACTGTATATAAAGTGTTGTTTGTCAATTGTTTAAATATGAATGCCTACAAATTATTAAAATAAATCGTTTGGCCCTATTAATATGCTGTTTTTAATTGCCAGTTCTTGAACTAACTTAAAATTTCGTATTTCTCACAAAGGGATATTAATGATATTTATAACAGATAAAGTTCAATACAATGTTACTTTTCTAAGTTAGAAAAATGGAAATTAACCGAGCAGAATTTTAGAGGGATTGTCTCAAAGTTAAAGAAGTTTTATGTGTATTTTATGGTAGAAGTATGTTATTTTTCTTGCCAAAAGAATTATTAAAATCCTGATATGCGCATATGGTGGACTAAATAAGTATATATGTTTTATATGTATTATAAGCACTAGGCCGGTGTCTCTGCTGGTGGACTGATAGTTCCCGAGGGCATCATGTCTAGTTTTCAGTGCTGTTGTACTGACATTAAATAGATGTATATACTTCAAATTTTCAGTCATCAAATTTAGTAAATCACTCTAAAACTAAGGAGTATCTCCCTCATGCATAGATCTGTCCTTGGTTAGATTCTTTGGTTCACTTTTCGGTCATTTTGGTTTCAACACTGCTCTTCAAATATTTATATATTTTGAGAAATCCAATCATTTGGCCACGAGCATCACTGAAGAGACATAAGTTGTCGAAATGGGCATATGGTACACTAAATTAAAAAGTATAAATGTTTTATATTTATTATAAGCACTAGGCCGGGGTCTCTGCTGGTGGACTGATAGGCCCCGAGGGCATCATAAGTCTAGTTTTCAGTGCTTTTGTACTGACATTAAATATATACTTCTAATCTCCAGTCATCAAATTTAGTAAATCAGTCTAAAACTAAGGAGTATCTCCCTCATGCATAGCTCTGTTCTTAGATAGATTCTTTGGTTCACTTTTCAGTCATTTTGGTTTCAACACTGCTCTTCAAATATTTATATATTTGGGAATTCGAATCATTTGGCCACGAGCATCACTGAAGAGACATAAGTTGTCGAAATGCGCATATGGTGCACTAAATTAAAAAGTCTATATGTTTTATATTTATTAAGATTTGAATTGTTTTTGCCTCAAAGACAGATTTATACTAGACCCACAAATACGAAATGTCGACCACAATTTTATCTGAAGGGTTTCTAAATCCTATACAAAGTACTAGAAATAACTCAAATAAATGCATGTAGAGGTTTATGACAGTATTATGCCTACAATATTGGTGTTATTTGATCAATAAGTGAAATTAGAATAATCAAAAACCTAACATCATCTATACATGCGTCTGCACAGGGAACTTTGAAAATTCATGCTCTCATGAAAAATGTAATGTTAAACACCACAAAAACTAAAATAATTAAAATGTGGACAAAGAGATTTTTATGAGGTGCTAAGAAACAAAGCATTTGTGTCGATGTACTAAGATATAAAAGAGAAAACAGAAGACATCTGACAAAGTTGTATGACACAAATCACAAAGGACATGCACAAAAACATGATAATAGTAGAGTATACAAGGACGCAAATTACAAAAATATTCGAGTGTGCTGCGTTTACGATACCGACTAAGTACGATCAATTGAAGTTAAAAAACGTCACTCAATTGTTGTGGTTAACCAGTTTGCGGGCGCCCACCTTCCCATTGACCGCAAAAGCAGCACAATAAAAGGACACACATTTAAAAATATATAAATAATCCTCCATATAGAGAACAAGGATCAACAAGTTTCTCAAGAAGAGTGGTAATAAATATTTTATTTCAGATTCCTCTTTCAAGAATGTTAACCGATATTTTGCGACCTGACTATACCAGATAACCATCTTAATTTTTTGACTATACTTGATTTGACATAATACGTGTATACATGTGTATGCAGATATTTGTTGACCTGCGTTTCCGACACCGGAATTTCAGGCAGGCAGCATATCTTGCCTTCAATGGGAAATTTGACTTCGTGTTCTTGTCTCCTTCGTATGTTCATGCATGTATATTTTATTTACCTCCTCGATTTGGCAGGAGTTTTTGCAAAAGGTGTTCCATGCAACGAGGGGACTCTTACTCTTCTCGGGCACCTGGTCTCACCTCGATTTATTGGGGTTCGCATTTGTCTGAATATGACACTAAACACCATATTGTCCCCTTTATTCCATGGACCATGAAAAATGGTTTACCCTTCGGTACTTCTTCGTTTTTTACTTATTACAAATAAACGTCTATAGAATAATATGTTGCTATCAAAAACATGTAACGCGACATCAACATGAGTAAACCGTGCTGTGCCCGTCTGTAAGCGACCTCAGATCCGTGATCAATAGGAGTCCCGACTAAAAGTCAGAGAGGACGAGGATCAGGACCTTGTCTCCTCTTAACAGGTTTGGACAAGGCCCCTAATAGAGTCCCCACCGCCTTTTTAGTCAGGGTGAAACGCTCAAGCAAAAGTCTACATTGGGCTGTAGAGGGATCCAATACAAGGCCTGTGGTCTTAGCGATGATCTCGGGGTCAAACTGTCGATGTCGAAGGAGTTTAATAATTTTAGAACCCGCCGATATGAAACTATCGGAACCTTTGACCCTTCTTAGCTTGTACACTAGATCATGGTAGAAATTGGAATGGGAAATTCCGCTGAATACGTATTGTTGAAAAGTCAAATTTCCGAATGTATATAAAATGTCTGAATAAGATCTGTCAATTGTTTTCGAAGTTTATGATATCTATAACTCTTAGTAAGAAGTTTAAAAGTAATCTAAGAATTGTTTGCGTGAAAATCCAAAACGTTACTGCAGGCTCCAGCGAACCGAACCAATTGACTAATATAAATACCATATAGTGGGAGTCTTGGGACATCACCATCTATATATGGGAAATTTACGAAAGGAAATCCAAAGTCGTCACGTTTATCATATGTAACAACTAGAATTTTACTGTGTTGGTGCGACACAAATGCCCCACTGGCAGCTAAGGTAGAGAAATATAATTGCCAGGGAACTAATGTTGAAAATTTTAAAATTTTAATTCTAATGTTCAAGGGCAATATATCTGTCAGACATAACCGGAACAACCCATATTCGAACCTGACCTGCATTTACCCGTGATACATATATATACCCAAAATCAATTGAATCCATCGAACCTTCAGAGAAAATGAGTGGAAACTGTCGTTTTAAAGGAATTTTCTATCTTCAAGGGCAGTAACTCTGTCAAAAATAACCGGACCACACCCATATTTGAACATTACCTGCATTTTCCCTTGATACATCTGTATACATAATATTCTTTCAGCAAATTGATCGAAAGAAATTTCTTTTACTGTAGAATAAACCGCACGATTTCTTGCATACAGACCATAAGTAAAGGAGCTGTGCTGTGATACAAAGTAAATAAACCTTGATAACAGTTTTTTTGTATAGGGAACATCTCATAAGTCATAATACACTGAAAAAGAAAAATAGAAAAGCACAGAAAATGCAATGATAAAATTTCTGAAGTAAATGAGCTCTTATGAAAGAAGCGTCTAAGTTAGAGAAATACTTTGTATGTTTAACTAAATCCTTGAACACATAGTTTGATGAGAGAAGGTAATTGAAAAAAATGACAAGAAAACTTAATTTTACCAACACAAACTTTTCCATTAGAGCCACTACATGCATTGACAATCATGGAGCAATCCCTCTGATATAGAAAGGTGCAACAAGAACAATTAACACTTGTTTTTGTATCAATTCCCTATTTCAATGGTAACAGCCAGGCGCGGATCGAGAAATTTTGTTGAGATGGGATGCACCCCAATGAATTTTTTGAGATGGGGTCCTTTCATGTTTTCTGTTGTAAAGTTATAACTACAAAGAAATATTATAAGTAATTTCCGCCGAATCTCTGGGTGGGTTCAGACCTCAGGCCCAACCCTCTAGATCTGTACATGTCAGATAAACGATACAGCTATGTTTGGGTCTCTTGTTCAATAAAAACTTGTTGCATAAATGCTTATCGTAAATTCAATAAAAAAATTTTATTCCTTTAGAAATTTCAGTGTAAGCATTACGCACACACATCACAGGGAATTAACACATAGTAAAATAAATTCATGTTTAGTGTGTAATGATATGAATAAGCATGTTAGAACATCTAAAATCAAAAAGGTTTACTAAAATTTACTCCATCAAGTCTTTTGACTTTTCGACTCTTCACACAACGATCACTCATCAGAAATTAAAAGACAGATTAGCGGATATTATTCAAAATGCATTTACTAGTAAAAACGGAAGCCGCAAATTCAAATATATAGTTATAGGCCATGATAAAACTTACATTGTTAGGGAAAATTCTGATTCCAAAAATTAATACACTGAAACATATGTCATCCAGATGTTGAACTTTCTTATCGATAACATTTTTGTGGTGTTTGGAGGAAAGGTTTTTCAACAAATTACTGGCATTCCAATGGACACTAAATGTGCTCCGCTTCTGGCTGACATATTCCTTTACTCATACGAACCTGAATTCATTCAGTCTTTGCTTTCCCAAGGAAAAAAACAATAAGATTAGATTTTGGCTTCAATTTCACTTACAGATATATAGATGGTTTGCTTTCAATTAATGATCCGCATTCGTGGATTACCTTAGCATTATCTATCCAAGTGAACTGGAGGTCAAAGAAACCGCAGAAAGTAGTAATTCTACTTCGTATTCAGATATTATGTTGTCTTTCGACATTATTGTCATTAATTGTCAATTGAACACCTCACTCTATGACAAACGTGACGATTTCAATTTCACTATCATAAACTTTCCTTTCATAAGTAGCACATTCCATCATCGCCCGCATACGGCGTATTCATATCTCAGTTAATACGTTATTCCAGAGCATGTTCAATTTACAATGACCTTGTTCTGAGGGCTAGGCGACTTTCAGTTAAGCTGCTCAACCAGGGTTATATATATTTGCTAGACTAGCATCGTCACTGAGGAAGTTCTATGGTCGTAACGAGACTCTTATTACTCCATATGATATCTCGTTATCCAGACTTTTATATGATATTCAGGACTGAGACCAATTCCGATCATTTTACACAGATTTGACTCCTTCTATACAAGAGTGTTACCTACTTTGACTTCTCCACATATAAATATATATGGAATTTACACGATTTGACTCTTTCTACTGGGTATATGTGACAGGTGTTGCTATCAAGCAGGAGATGGTCACTCTCCCCGGGCACCTGATCTCACTCCATCACATGGGTTCACATATGCTCTTCAAGTAGACATATTTTGTTATTTTCCATTTTTTTTTCATTTTCACTGATTTTGTATGTCCTATGGTTTCATGATTTTTGGACTTGTGGTTTGGATTTATCCATCATCTTTACATTGCACAGGAAATTATATATCAGAAGTTAATGTACCATACACAACATTGAAATTTGTAAATGTAAAAATTGTCATCAATGTTGGGAAACAAGAGAATGGAATAGGGATAGGGAGTTGTCTTGAGAAATAAAGGTAGGGACAAAGACAGGGTTTGGGAGAAAGGAAAGGGAGGGTTATTATGTGGGAATAATTTTGTCAACAAAACTTGCAAAACTCATATGGAAAAAAAATAGACAGATAATGCAGGTAGTGATCCATGTGTGTCTCCATTCTATGAATGTAATACAATTATCAATGCAGTCTATTTATGTCTAATTATATGCCTGGCATGAAATGAAATATAAGATCAATAGGGGAAAGGTATATTTCAATAGTTGAGAACTTTACTTTTTGTACTATTTCACGTATATTTTACACAGTGTATAAGATAAAGACTGGTTTTGATTACAATGTGACAGTGATTTAGGCACATAAAAATGTTGACTGCACATATAATTTGAAATTAAGATTGGGAGTTTATTTTTTTATTTCAAGTCCTAAAATATCGGTTAACATTCTTGAAAGAGGGATTTGAAATTTCACTAGATTCCCATATCGACTTAGAACTTCCTCAGTGACAATTTCAAATGTTCCTCAATATATTCCTGTGAGAGTAGTTTCGTGGTAAGTAGCCTTGCTCTCGGGACGAAATTTCGTATTTAGAGCATGCCCTGGCATAGTATATAAGTTGTGAAATGAAGACGCCATATGCGGGAGACGAAAGTATGTTTCTACTCAGAAAAGGAAAGTTGGTATTAATAAAATTGAAATCGTCACGTTTCTCATAGAGAGAGGTTACTAATGAACCATCGTCACTAACTGGTAAGAGTATATCGAGGTATGAAGCAGAAAATCTGCTCTCAGTTGTATCGTTTATCTCGGGTTCCTTTGGATGATGTTTAGGTTATCTTTAAATATCACAAAAGTATTATCTATAAAAAAATTCTAACATTTGGATGATCTCTTTTTCTGTATACTTGCTGCTGTAATCAGACTGTTCCTTTGCAAAATATGTGTCGTTATGGCCTAAAATTCCAATTGGTGGGTTTGGGGGGGGTTGTTGTTTTTGCTTTTGGGGGGTTGTTTTGTTTTTGGGGCGTTTTTTTGTTTTGTTTTGTTTTGTTTTGTTTTTAAGAAAGCAATTTGAATAATTGATGTTATAGTCACAAAAATCTTGTGACTAGAGCTCTCTAATGTCTCATCAAGTGCTGGATATTATTTGTGTAAAACTGATGATCCAGTTTCATGGTATGTTATTTGTTGACAACATTGTTGTTATGGAATTATGGAATTTTCTTATGGATAATATTTTTGTGCAATTTGATGGCAAGATATATCAACAAATAGTTGGGATTCCTATGGGTACTAACTGCGCGCCTCTGATAGCAGATTTATTTCTTTATTGTTATGAGAGGGATTTTATGGTTTCTATTCAAAAATCAGAACGTTTTGACCTCATTGACAAATTTAATAATACTTGCAGATATCTGGATGACATTTTGGTTATCAACCCTGAATTCGAACAATTTATATCAGAAATATATCCACCAGAGCTCACATTGAATAAAGCTAATACTTGAGATAAATCTACACCTTTCTTAGATTTAAACATCAAAATTATCAACCACCTAATATATACTAATATTTATGATAAACGTGAGGATTTTGGATTTCCTATTGTAAATTTCCCTTACTTGGATGGCGATGTCCCTCGACTCCCATCATATGGTATCTATATATCTCAATTAGTTCGATTTGTCAGAGGCTGCACCGATGTTTTGGACTTTCATAAACGAAATTTACAAATTACTACTAAACTTTTAACTCAGGGTTACAGATATCACAAGCTAAGAAAAACATTCGGCAAATTCTTCAGATCTTATTCAGAACTTCTATCTAAATTTGGAAATATTTCTTTTCAACAGTATGTATCCAATGGAATTTCCCATCCTAATTTTTACGGTGATCTCGTATATAAACTAAGAAAAGTAAAAGGTTCCGATAACGTTATTTTATCATGTAATAAAATTCTCAAACGTCTTCTAAATAGACAATATGATATTGAGATCATCAAAAAGACTATATGTCTTGTATTTGGCCCCTCTACAGCCTTATGCAGACTTTTACTTGAACGTTGCATGCTGAATAACAGGGCGGTGGGAACTATATGACGGGCCTTGTCCAAACCTCTTTCAGAGGAGACATGGTCCTGAACCTCGTCCCCTCTGACTGTTAGTCGGGACTCCTACAGATCTAGGGTCTTAGCTCGCTTTCGGACTGGCAGAGCACGGTTTATCATGTTGATGTCGCATATATTTTTATACCATTATGTGTTTTACAATACCTTACGTGTTTATATTTTTATGACCTCTCAATATGCGATACCTGTTGACCCTTGTTCTTTACATGGAGAATTATTTATAAATTTTTAAATGTACGTCTTTTGATTGTTCTGCTGTTACGGTGAGTGGGAAGGTGGGCCCGTAAACCGGTTAACCACACCATTTGTTTGACTTTTGTCAAATTAAATGACCGTCCTAAGTCGGTATCGTAATTGCACTACAATCAAATATTTTTGTAATGTGTTATATGTTCTAGTATATTATTTATATTCATGTACTGTATAGCTCCATGGTGACTTCTGCCACATAACTTGATCCAGTAACTCCTCTTTTTTCTTTGTGATGGATGGCGATGACCGACAAGATTCTATGCTGATAACCAGAGGTAAACAAAAGGTTGTTACGTGTAAACTTTCCGGGTAAATGTTCTTCTTGATTATGTCATTCAATGGTTGCCAGCGGTTATACGACCAAACGATTCTTTGTGATGCCGTTGTTATAGACTGAGCGTTCCCCCATAGCCAGACTTCCCCCGGCGGTCCTACTCTAGAGTCAGACTTTCCCCCGGCGGTTCCACTCTACAGTCAGTCTTCCCCACTCTAGACTCAGACTTCCCCCGGGCAAGGCTGGCTCTAAAACAAAAGCTTCCCCCTGGGGAAGTCTCACTCTCCAACTAGCTATAGAGTGAGCGTTCCCTTTTAACATAACTACGTCGTGGTCTCGTTTTTCTACAAATAACAGAGTAAGGATTGGTATTGTAACACCCTTCTTTAGAACGGACAACTTTTATTGTATTGGAATGACCTAACCGGGCGGAGCATACCTCTGTAGCCTAGTGGTCGAGCGCTTGTCGCGGGTTCGAGTCCCTCTCCAGTCATGCTGGTGTCTGTCTTTCGGATGAGACAGTTAAAACCGATGTCCGGTGTCACGGCAGATATGGCACGTTAAAGATTCATCACTGCTTCGGGTGGGCCCGTTGCAAAGGTCCACATTTGTGTATCCTGCATCAGTCAGACACCGTCTCAAAAATAAATACAATATTCGAGATGTCATCGTGTGACGTCAAACAATGAACAAACCAACCTCTGTATTTAAATACCAACGAGTCTTCATCTTTAATCTTTGCCGTGACTTTTGAACCATGAGAAACAGAGGCTTCATATTTGGCATACAATCTCATCAAATGAAGCCCTTTCAAATGACACCAAGGTTGGTCACTTATTCCCTTTGCAGTGTGGAGCTCGTAAAAAAGTTCCCCGCGGAGGGTTTGACTTAAGTGTTATTATACCCTTTTTCCTGATGTAATGTGGCTGTGACACTTTCTACACAGTGTTTGTTCACATTCATGTATATATACAGTGCAGAATTATATTGTTTCGTCTGTATGTCAGGGCATTCACGGCGGATGTGGCTGGCCAAACAGGAGACGCTCACTCCTCCCGGGCACCTGGTCTCACCTCTGAATTTCAGGGGTCCGTGAATGTTCACTGTGGTACATTGTTGTTAGTGCCATGGTCATGTGACACCAGTTATTTTCGTATTTTACATTAATACTTTACTCATTTAATTATAATCCTATGATTTTGACCTTGAATTTAAAGTCATGTATCAAAGGTCAATTTACAAAATATTTCAAGTCTTCAAGTGTAATCTACAGTCAATACGTTAAGTATCAGTGGCTTCAAAATTAGTGTTGATGCAGCAGTGGGGTATTTAGATATCACGAATTACTTTTACAACAGTGAATACTATACTAGAGGAAATATACACACGTTTTATTATTCTACTTGATTCTTTGATGGTTAGTTTACTGCTTTGGTCTGTCGATTATTTCATCATTAATTAATATTTATATTACTGAATATTTTTACTATTACTATCTTTGTTGTCCAATCAAAGACGGCGTTTGCGTGAATAGCGCTAAAACAACAGTTCCCAATGCCGTTTCCTGACTTAAATAAATAGCGTGTGTCCATCTATAGCTGCGGTGAGTAGAATAAGAGGTTTTTCTCAACATTTAGCCCATCAAGGTGTTTATTACAATTAGGAGGTATTGTTCCACTCCTTAATAAGGGTCTGTCTGAGTTTAGCGACGTAATATGGTATTTTGATGCGCTTCCTAACCATTCTATCACGCTTGTCCCACAAATACTCGATTATGGACAATTCTTGACTGTATGGTGGCCAATCAAGAATTGAGACGTTGTTTTGAGTCAAAAAGTAAAAACAAACCCTAGCAACATTGGGCTTTGCGTTGTCCTGCCTGCTACATCGTACCTTTGTACGTTACGTTCATCAATATCGAAGAAGTACCAAACCGTTAATCATTCTCAAAGTCAAAGGACAGATACAAAATCGTGTAAATTTCAAAAAGAAACTGTTGTGAACCCCAAAATACTGAAAAATTCCGAGGTGAGACCAGGTGCCCGGGGAGAGTAAGAGTCTCCTGTTTGCATGCATCACCCGTCACAGCAGTTCTTAAGAAACATGTCAAAATCAAGAGTTTTGGTTTCCTAATTGTACATACGAAAGTATAAAACTGGTATACAAAGTCATATTTGGTGTTCACTGAACAAGTCATTTAGTCGCATTCCAGTTGATGGCATTTCCAACACATTTAATTTTCATGAACACTTTCATTCACATGTTTACTATTGAAGTTTGTGGCCCAACTTTGGATTAAACAGTTATCATTCAGACAAAGTCTGCGAAAGACAGATGGACATACGGAGAGCAAGTTGATCACGTGAGACATGATTACCAGTAATTGATTGCTGGAGCTTTCATTAAGATATAGATCACTACGATGGAAACGAAAACGACATCTGACTCATATCACTCTTGAGTAGAACTGTCTAGGGCGAAGTGTCACTTATGCAGAGGGGAAGGCTGGCTCTAGAGTGAGTCTTCCCCTCAAGCGGGGAAGGTTCACTCTAGAGTAGGAACGCCGGGGAGGACAGTCTGGCTATGTGGAATGCTTACTCTATAACACCGGAAACTATTTTACTCTTGCATTTATGCGATAGAGTCGTAACTAAAGCCGTTTTACCCCAAGTCGTTGGCCCGTTGACATTTGTCTTGAAAAGATGCTTTGACGATGAAGTCTTGCTGCTGCTTGGGTTTTTTTGTTTTGTTATCATTTATTTATTTATTTTAACGTAGTGTTTGCTTTTGTCATGTCTACTCAAATCGTGGAGCCACCTAAAAGATTTTTCACAGATGGCACATGGAAACCTGTTGACACTTTAATAGTACAATAACACAATAGGCATTTAGAATATTTTTATTGGAATCATTTCACATACAATGATATACATAACAGAGAATTATTCTTGAAAAATTATTCGCCAAAGTCCATCACCTAATGTATGTATATCAACATCTGTAATTTATCGTATATCGTCGTAGGCTGATATTATGGTCTTGTTGAGTTTGATTAGTTGTCTGTTAGGACGAAATAAGTTCATGATTTCCATTTGAATTTCCATTTGAAAAAAAAAAATCTGAGTATAGAGATCACTGCGTGATCTAGATTTATTAACAGCTTTGCTGATCCTTTTCGCGGTATCTTTTCAGTATCACCATAGGTCAAACACTGTACATTTTTGCACATAAACCAATAAAATCTTTCATAAGAATGCCATCGAACTCATCTTTTATTTTTCCAATAATCTTTTGTTCATAGCCTAATACCAGACGTGATCAAACACGTTTGTCCTCATCAGTTTTATCGTCAGAACAGAATGAATTGGTATTCGTGAACTATAGATGTACGTTATCACAGTATTTCTGCTTTGTAAAGTTGTAATGGAAATTTTACATCCGTATTGCAGTATTTTGTAAGAGATCTAAGGTAGCGAAACCTACGTACATGGGTTGGTTAAGGACCAATTTGGTATTTGCAGTTTGATGGAAGCCAAATATATGTTCAATGTTTTTGTGAATCAAAGCTGGGTTTCTAGGTTAGTGTTCGTAGTCTTTTCTGTGATGGACGAGCTGAACGTCGGGAATCTCTTTCCCTGATTCTCCATCGTCTTCCCGTGCATGGAGTGGTTTATAAGCCATTTCAAAACCATTCTTTGCTCCATTTCTCATCTTGGTTTATATTAACGACTATGGATATACGCTTTTGATATCCAATGTATTTCATGCCATGTTGGTTCAATGGATCGAGCTGAAAAAGAAACAGCACCCCAGGTTTGATTTCAAAGGATTTGGGGCTAATGGATAGTGATTGTCATTAAGTTTTCGATGGAATTCCAGATCAACCTTCAAAATGTATCCTCTTTCACCAGCAGATCGAAGAGAGGTTACATCTAATGTTGCTACTTCTTCTTCACTTAGCCAATCAAAACTATGGGTAGTTAACGAATTATCCCCATTTATGTAAATTATTAGCAGCAAAACATATTAAACTTTAATGTTCCTGGCTGTCATCATAATCTTAAAGATAGTGCCTTAATTTTAGCGTAACACTGGGAGATCCTGCTACTTCTCCTCTTAACCTCATTTCTATAATCAAGTGCATTTCTGGATCAGTTACAGCTCTAATTTAACGCCAGTCACTTTTAGAGCGGATTGCCATGCAAGTGACGTGTACAGTGGGCGGGGCCTAACCTCTATTAGACAGAGAGTTTTCAAGTTTAGAAAGGCGTCTGCATAAAGATGGACATCGGTCTCCATTTAATGATCATGGTAACCCTTGAGATTCTCGATTTTTTAAATTTCAGAGGGAGTTACCACTGCTCACATAGACCACGTAGTGCTTTACCATTGTTTGGAAACATCCGCATAACAAAGCCTTATATTCTAACATTACTTTGTAATCATATTAAAGGTGGAATTTTACATTTTTTACCTGTTCATTCAAGTCAATTACTACAAAACATTGTATGATCAGTTCTGCTTCACCAACAAGAGCGATAGATGTGTATTCATTGACGTTAATTCATTCTACTGACAATAGGGCACCGTTGAACGAAATGTAATACGCCCGTACTTTATTATCCTAAGTGTCAGAAAAACTGGCATTAAATGTCTGATCTAATTGTCGTAAATGTAGATTATCTTTCATATTGGTTTAATAGTTCAGTTGTTTTCTTTACCAATAGTTCAGTTGTTTTCTTCAATTGTCTGTAGGTTAATGGATCTTCGCGCGCGTTCCTCCATCATTTACCATGTTGACATCCTCCCTCCTTTCATAATTACACTGATTACAATTGTATTAAATACTGAGATGTGAAAATTCCTGTTCAATATGCACAGCTATATAATATGATCTGTCTTTGTACCAAGTGTCATCATAATCCACCAAAAGATTTAGGAGGAGTTGCAACGACAAGTTATTTTGCATAGACAAATCGATGTCCAAGAGTCATAACTCCTGTAAAGTTTTGGATAGCATTCCCCATCCAATATACAAATCCTCATATGATGTTCTTTCCATATATCATGTTTCATCAAATCCTCCATAGCGTTTACGAGAAGTTGCGAAGACCAGATATTTTACATAGAAAAATTTAAGAAACTCTAAGTCCAAGGGCCATAACTCATATTCAGAGTGTATTCATTCTTTCATTGTACCAAATTGGAAAGACTTGCGAAGACAAGTTATTTCAAGAAGTCCAAGGGCCATAACTCCTGCGATTTGTTTTGTTTTGTTTTGGGTTTTTTTCTTTTTGGGGGGGGGGGGGGGGAGGGCGAAATTGTTTTGTTTTCTTTCCGTTTTTGGCAGCATTCCTCTTGCAATATGCACATCTTCCTATGGTGTTCTTTCATAGTACCAAGTTTCATCAAAACTTTCAAGGATTTAGGAGGAGTGGCGAAGACAGTTAGGTGGGACATACGGACGACATTGGTAGAGCATAATACACCCACATTTAATGCGGGCGTATAAAAATCAGTCAGTAAAACTTAATGCGAATTGTGTTCGGGGTTTTATGTTTTTTTTTTTTTTTTTGCCCTAAAGATGTAATATGATCGGTGTATGAATCATCTATATGAATAGCGCAGTCTTCGACGTTAACCACAGGCCCGAGGCCCGAGGCCAGTAAAATTGGAATCGGGCCTGTAAAACATTTTAATTCAAGAGTCCGACGGGCCTGTGATTATTTTCGCCATTACACTTTTTTCAAAACAAATTTTTACGTTTCAAGATAATTAAAAAAAATGTAAAGAGTATTGACTTTGTTCCCTAACTGGCTGTTACCGGTTGATTACGCCACAAGCACAGGTAAAAGGTCTTATGTATACGGCTAGCCTATGTATACCCCCATTCTCACCGGTGAATCGAAACGGCACCTAAACACCGAAACGGCACTTTATATTAATCAGAATTACTAGAAACATGTTTTTAAGTTATACCTACTATGACTAAATTATACTTAAATATTGATTGATTGATTGATTGATTGATTGATTTTTGTTTTACGTCACACCACGAATATTTCACGTATATGGTGACGGCATCTGCCTGATGCGGGGCATACAAATTTTGACCTTTGCAACGGACCCACCCGAAGCAGTGAGGGATCTTTAACGTGCCATGCATACCACGACACGGGGCCTCGGTTTTTACTCTCTCATCCGAAAGACATGACACCGGCATGACCAGAGCGGGACTCGAATCCCGGCCTCCCGATCAGGAGTCCGACGCGATACCACTAGGTCACGCCGGCTTATACTTAAATATAATGTATTGATGAATATTAAGAGAGCTGTGGCATTCTATTTACTGTCATTTGAGATTGTGAATAATGGACGTTTTCGTAACATAAAGATATGTATACAAGTGTATCTATTCTATTTTTATGTATTATATTAAAAAAAAATATTTACCCAATTAATTATTTGCCATAAATAATACCCAAATCTAGAACTCGCCGTGACTAGAACTGTCCAAATGACTGTAACGTAGTGTATATGAAACAGAAGAAATTTGGAATATCAGGCTAAGTTTCAAAGTTGAAACTAAATTTTTTTATTATTTCCAACAATATTTAACATATATATTCTGAAAATTGTCAAATATGTCAATATTATGAGCATATAAGTGCCGTTTTGGTGTCGGGCCTGTAAAAAAACAGGTCGGGCCTGTAAAATTAGTATGTGAACAGGCCCGAAGGTCCTGCCCCTCAAAAAGTTTTTCGTGAAGACTGATAGCGTATTCAAGTAACAACTATGTTTTACTGGTCACCAGACAACAAATGTACCTACGGTGCGTCCTGATGTGAAAAAGGGGGAGTGATATTTTCGAATCACTTACATCGAAAACCTATGGTGTATTAAACGCACGTGGACCTTCTTGTTTGAGAGCCTCTTCTCCTTCGATTCTCTTTAGAAGGATGAGGAGAACTCAAAAAATTAGCTTTTGATACCAAGTGACGTCACGTAAAAACTAAAACATTATTTTATCGAACAATAGAATCGGCATTCCCCGCAAACCGCTGTAAGGACTCTCTAATGAGGCTAACCGGGAGGCGTCTATGTTAAGCAATCCCGGAATCTCGGTTTTCCACACCTCCAGAAGCTGGCAAGGCACGAAGACGTTGAAGAAGACACATTATAGAAATGGAATTAAAGTGTGATTTGTTGGATAAAATCATGTATTTGTGAACTAAACAGGTCATGAGACTCGTGATCGACGCAATCGTAATGATAAAGCTACACAGTATACCATGTTTACGTATTAGTGCCGAAAGACAAAGTCTCAAACAATATTGTGGTTGTTTTAAAAGGCTTACTGTAACAAATGGAATTAAAACAAGTACTGGTTATTATATTTATACTCTTTCTGTGCTCTCTAAGGATTATATCCTTGACAGCCATCAATGGGTATTTACTATCTTTATTATATCTACTAATGTTAGTGAGTTCGAATTGCCAAACTAATATTCGATACTTAAACCTCACAGAAATCTGTACAAACAAAAATACATTGCAGGATCCAATAGATCCTTATTACAATATACCAAAATAAAACCTGTTAATAAAGAGAAACTTCAGAACTACTCTGCTATGATCTATTTGAGAAGTGGTGTTAGTCAGATTTAGGTATTGAGAGCACAACATTCCCTTTAGAAAACTTAATCTCTCAGAATCTTTCAGATGTGAAATGTATGATTTACAAAGTTTTATGACTTTTCTACTCTTTTTCGCACAACTTTCGCTCATGACTCTGAGACTATTGACACCTGTTTCTTCACAAAGAAAGGTTTTGTTGTAAATAAAACTGTTGGGGTTCGGGGATGTTGGATATTATGTTTCAGTACTCAGAAGCTGAAATAAAATACATGCTGGGCTTTTTGATTTACAATATATATTTTGTATTACATTATATTCAATGACAATGATTAACAAGAGAACAAACCAATGGGTACTAATTGTGCACGTTTAACAACCTATTTGTTCCTTTATTCGTTCGAGCCTAAAATGATGCAAAAGTATCTGTGTCAACATTTGAAATAACTTGCAACGTCCTTTAATTTAGCATTCAGATATATTGCATACATATCTACTTGCAATATATTCTAACCAACGAAATTAGAAATACAACAGAATCCAGCTACCGTGCTCTGAACCAGTTTTTGCTGAATATTGAGGGACGAACAAAACACTTTTCATATCGTTAACTTTCCATATGATTAAAGTTATATTTCTTTAACACGTGTGGTCCGGGGGAAATCTTGAGATCACAAAAATTCGAATAAATTACGTGTGGAGTCTGTTTGTTTTAAGCTAATTTAATGAGCATAAGAGAGATGCTAAGTTGCTTATTGGAATGAATTACTTGTCAGACCTATTTTATTGCGGTAGTACAATATCACATCATTCATACCAATTTTGACTTGCTCGCGTAATGCTATGGCATAACAGCAGGTTTGACAGGTCAGTACGGACCGCTTACTCCTTCATGGCACCAATGATTTCTCCAGGGGTCCATGATTACCTACATATATACATATATAATATATTCCTGCTCGATATATATGCATTTTTCTTACTACCACAGATGCTTTAATGTAAATCTTAACTTACTTAAGTTATATCTATTTATACAGTCTGTTCACTACTGACGTATTCTTTGGTTTGGTTTAGAATAACAGATAACAAAAGAGAAAACTAAAGACATCTGACAAAGCTGACAAAAATCACCAAGGACATGCACACAAAACATAATAATAGTAGAATATACACCGAAAAACGACATTACAAAAATATTCAATTGTGCTGCAGTTACGATACCGACTTAGGACGGTCAATTGAAGTAACAAACGTCATTCAGTTTGGTGTGGTTAACCGGTTTACGGGTGCCCACCTTCCCACTCACCACAAACGCAGCACAATCAAAGGACACACATTAAAAAATTATAAATAATCCTCCATACACAGAACGAGGATCAACAGGTATCTCAAGAAGAATAAAAATTTTATTATACACGAACGTTTATAGAATAATACATAGCTATATGTAAGGCGAATCAACATAAATAAACCTTGCTCCGCCCGTCTGTAATGTATGATCGTCAGCTTATGGGTAATTATATCTAGATTTAGTGATGCATTTACCCTGAGATGTGGCTAGCGAAACAGGAGACGCCCACTCCTTGCGGGAACCTGGTCTCATCTCTGAATTTCTTGGGTCTGTGAATGTCCACTGTGGTACATTGTCGTCGGTGCCATAGTCACGTGACACAAATAATCTCCGTAATTTACATTAATGTCACACTTATTCCCTTTTAAAACTGTTCCACGTGGAGGGTTTAACTTTAGGTTTATTATACCTCTCTTTTTTTCCTGTGTGGTTGTGGCACTTTCTACACAGTGTTCACATTCAGGTATATAAACAGTGCTGAAATATATTTGCTTCGTCTTGTTTAAGGGCAATCACGGCGGATGTGACTAGCCAAACAGGAGACGCTCACTCCTTCTGAGAACCTGGTCTCACCTATGAATTTCAAGGGTCTGTGAATGTTCAATGTGGTATATTGTTGTTGGTGCGATAGTCATGTAACACAGTTACCTTTGCATTTTACATAATTCTGTGGTGGAGAGGTCAAATCATACGGTTATTCACAACTTCTTTTCAAATTCAATCATTATTTTTTATTTTCATTCCATTATAGTCCGCAGCATTATCCTTGTAGGTAAACACATTTCTCTATATGATTTGACTATATACAAATAACACAAATATGAGTATTTAAGGCACTTTTCAGAGTCCAGTTTGTATACTACAAAGACTTGCATTTAATGCCATTTATTCATTATTTGAGAATTGAGGATTATTTATTATGAATACAATTCCAGATTACTGTAACATCTTTGATACATTGATAGAAAATATAACTTGTATGTTATTCAAAAAGTAAATTATATTTCTATTAGTAACAACTCTGTTGTGTCAATATATAGATCTTCAGCAAGAAAGAGAAAACAGAAGACATCTGACCTACTGTATCACACAAATCACCAACGACATCCATATAAAACATGATATGATAGTAAAATATAAAGAGAATGACAAAAATATTCGATTGTACTGCAGTTACGAAACCAACTTAGGACGGTCAATTAAAGTAACAAACATCACTCAATTTAATTTTTAACCGGTTTACAATATAAATTTGCAAAGTATGGTTCATGTTTATCATAATATTCAAAATTTATACAAAATTACATCAAGGAATGAATGTACCATGTGCAGTCGGACATTATATATCTTGAATAAGGGAAATGTTTAATTCAACTTCAAGCTACATAAAGATCGAAATTTTCTATACCTCGACAATAGTTTTAGTGTGTGTGTGTGTGTGTGTGTGTGTGTGTGTGTGTGTGTGTGTGTGTGTGTGTGTGTGTGTGTGTGTGTGTGTGTGTGTGTCTGTGTGTGTGTCTGTATGTGTGTGCGGTATTATATTACCTTTTTCATCACATACATGATATTATCAGGCAGTTTCTGAGAAGCGTTTTCAATGGAATTGTTATGCAGTAGAGTTACCTTTGCTTGAGAACCACATACCAATGTTTCAAATATTATGATTGACAGATTCTGTTTATATAATATTATGTAAATGGCAATTTTACCCTATCTATTTATTTTTCTTTCACAATGAGAAAAGTCATTCATTGCTTGCGTATGCTTCATAAGTCACTTGTTCTACCTCCTCTGTAGTATAAGGACAGATGTGCTTATATACAGCAATGTTGCCTTTTTTTCTATTTTAAAATTTTTAACACTCATACTATTCATAGTTGAATATATCAGTTATAGTAATCTATTCAGTAGCAGGTCGTTTTTATATCGTTTGGTGGTTGTTCTGTTACCACTTATCATTCAGATTTTATACTTTCCTTGTCCCGCTAACATAGGTATATTTATTATACGTAACAGTCAGTATATACATATTTGTTTACAATTTATAAGTTTTTAAACTTCATTTAAGATCGTTATACATTTGGTGTACTATGCATGCTATTTTTTAAATTTAATTCAAACTAGGCATATATTTAAAGATACTACATTAATTCAAGTATTGTGACATAATAAAAAGAAACATAAATAGGTCTGATCCACCTGTTTGGAAAAATAATTGGTCATATATAGTAATTAGAGAAAGGTTTTAAAAATACATCACATAAATATTTTATTATTATGCGGTTGCAATACCGATTTGTTGTTTAAAGTCCTGTCAAACCATTCACCATAAAAAGAGTACAGGGGGATAACTATTTAAATTCTATTGAAAATATCCGTCTATCAGGGGAACACCGATCAACAAGAAAATTACCTGAAGAGTTCATGATCATATAAACACAAAATAAAAACTAATGTCAAATGCATAAATCATTAATGAATCGAATATAACAAAAAGAAAAGAGATTGCACGATGTAAGAAATATAGATAAATTCACATTCGCGTGTCTTAATTAGAATGGACGAAATAATCGATCAGGCAATTCAAATTAGAACAGGAGTATAATGACGATGAGCGCCATCACTTCATAAAAAAATATTTGATGACTTCAATCCTCAAAAAGGGGAATAAGGAGTGCATATGTAATAAAGTACATGAATGAAATTCTACATACATCTATTTGATATGTCAAACAATTCAATAATATCTTTGTAGATAAAGAAATGAAAAAATATATACATTCCAGGCTACAAACATATATGCATTAGAAAAGCGAATATAATCTTATGTTGACAGTCACGTTATATCTTCTTATAGTTTTGTTTTGTGCTGAATATCCGTAAACTCTTCTCTTTTTTTCTCCTTTTCAATTTCAACTATCCTGTTGAAAGATGTGACAGAATATATCATGATTTGGATTTGATTTGGATTTATCCATCATCTTTACATACAGTACTAAAATTTTAAAGCATAAAGTTAAAACTTGTAGGTCTAAATATTTTAATTGTCGAACAAGTTTATGTTACTGAGAATAAATATAGAATATATATACCTTTCAATTTTGTGCACCAGATGCGCATTTCGACAACGTATGTCTCTTCAGTGATTCTCGTGGCCGAATGATTGGAAGTCACATAAGATATAAATATTTAAAGAGCAGTGTTAAAACCAAGATGACCGAAAAGTAAACCAAAGAATCAATCTAAGGACAGAGCTATACATGAGGGAGAAATACCTTAATTTTAGAGTGATTTATATAATTTTATGACTGAAAATTTGAAGTATATATTTAATGTCAACACAGAAGCACTGACAAGTAGACCTTCAGTACAAAAGCACTAAAAACTAGACTTATAATGCCATGGGGGGACTATCAGTCCACCAGCAGTGACACCGCCCTAGTGGTTATAATTAATAAAGAATATATATACCTTTCAATTTTGTGAGAAGTATAGCTAATAAAATTTACTTTTTCATTTCAGCAGCCTCTTCAATGGTTTCCGGTAGCTTTCTCCCTAATGTTTCTGGCAAGGCAAATCCCAGGATTCCTGCTAGTATCATAGTTCCTCCAAACACAATAAGAGGAAGAGCAACTTTCATATCGCTGTCCACTAATAATCCCTAAACATAAAAATTAAGCAACAATAATATTTTCATGTCAATGTTTAGTTTATTTGTATTTGTCATTTACCGGTCATTTTTTAATCCAATTTTACTTACAGATATATAGATGACTTGCTTTCAATTAATAATCCTTCATTCGCGGATTACCTTAGCATCATCTATCCAAGTGAACTGGAGGTCAAAGAAACCACAGAAACTAGTAATTCTACTTCGTATTTAGATATTATGTTGTCTTTCGACATTAATGGTCAATTGAACACCTCACTCTATGACAAACGTGACGATTTGAATTTCGCTATCACAAACTTTCCTTTCATAAGTAGCAACATTCCATCATCGCCCGCATACGGCGTATTCATATCTCAGTTAATACGTTATTCCAGAGCATGTTCAAATTACAATGACTTTGTTCTGAGGGCTAGGCGACTTTCAGTTAAGCTGCTCAACCAGGGTTATATATGTGCTAGACTAGCATCGTCACTGAGGAAGTTCTACGGTCGTTACGAGACTCTTATTACTCCATATGATATCTCGTTATCCAGACTTTTAAATGATATTCTGGACTGAGACCGATTCCGATCACTTTACACAGATTTGACACCTTCTATACTAGAAGGTTACCTACTTCGACTTCTCCATATATAAATACATATGGAATTCACACGATTTGACTCTTTCTACGGGGTATATGTGACGGGTGTTGCTAGCAAGCAGGAGATGCTCACTCTCCCCGGGCACCTGATCTCACTCCATCACAGGGGTTCACATATGCTCTTCAAGTAGACATATTTTGTTATTTTCCATTTGTTTTTCATTTTCACTGATTTTGTATGTCCTATGGTTTCATGATTTTTGGACTTGTGGTTTGGATTTATCCATCATCTTTACATTTAAGTAAATACCTCTATATATGCAAAATGTTTAATGTCGAGGTAAGTGTGTAATAGGTTTTGACAAGAGTTTAACATCTTTGCAATAAATCAACTTTTTAAAATTAACATCTTATAACAATATATTATATGTTGTTCTCACCAGATCCGCTATATATGGCGAAATAATTCCTCCGATTTTGCCTAGGAAGTTATTTAATCCTATAGCACTACTCCTCAGAGGCGTGGGATACAGTTCGGGTGTAAGTATGAATATAACAGCGAAAGCACATGATACGCCTAGCTTGCCGATACTCGAGAGGACGATGGTTGTCCAACTGAACTCTATCCAAACATAATCAGAAGTAATATGCATTTGTTTTGTTGTTCAATGTTACATAAAATATTATACATCTCATAACTACATTACAATCATAAAAACAAATTCGTACTGTATACAAACACTATATTCATATGTACCACTACACAATGTATATACAGGCACCAGTATTCATTTGCTGTATCAAAGCCACATTTGT
Source organism: Pteria penguin (assembly GCA_035048485.1). Lineage (NCBI taxonomy): Eukaryota > Metazoa > Mollusca > Bivalvia > Pterioida > Pteriidae > Pteria > Pteria penguin. Next base: position 23,795,949 of record CM068581.1, read on the forward strand.
CTTTTCATTGATAATACTGAAAAAAAAATTATGCGATATTGTAAGCAATTTCCACCTATAAATGTAGTTGTTTTATGTGAATTAGGCATTTTGCCTTTACGACATGATCGTCAAATTTACAATTGTGAACTACTGGCTTTTTACTTTGCTTAAATTTACGAAGTGTATACAAACATGTTGTTATCAATTAATGAAGGTATGAATTGGGCGACAAATGTATAACCCACCCACCCCCTCCCCTGTTTGAATTTCGAAAATAGATTTAAACATCAATATGTTCAAGACATCCGGTCAAATATATATATGACAGATTCTTTTTACGAAAAATTCTTCCGTCATACATAGAAAATATGAAGTATACTTAGAGTATCTGCAAACTCCCTAAAATTGAGACAGATTGCCATTTAAATTTAACATGACACGAACAGAAATGCATAAATAGTGATGACAATGGAGAAGAATTCCAGGAAATTTCAAAGTGTTCCCTTTAAGCTGATCTTCGAAGTTCATTTCTAAAAAGATATTACTTGTGTCGACATTGAAGCTAGTTCCAATTTTATCCTCAAATAATGTTAAGAAATTTAGGTAGATTTTTGTCTGGCTTTAAAATGAAGAAATTAAATTTTGGCATTACTGTTCATCTACCACTTCATGTCCGTTACCACTTTCTAATTGTAATATGCAATTGTGTGGATATAACATGATTATTTTTCTTAATAAACTGAATTGAACTAATAAAGACTGACACGTTGAAGTTTCAGTCTAACTAGAGCAAACTAATAACCAAATTCACATAATAAGAAAAAGAAAACAGAAGACATCTGACAAGGCTGTATGACAGAAATCACCAAGGACATGCACTCAAAACATGATAATGGTAGGATATACCCAGAAAAACATTACAAATATATTCGATCGTGCTGCAGTTACGATACCGACTTATGACGGTCAATAGAAAAAAGAAAACAGAAGACATCTTACAAAGCTGTATGACACAAATCACCAAGGACATGCACACAAAAAAATGACAACAGTATAGTATACACGGAACGACATTACAAAAAAAATTCGATTGTGCTGCGGTTACGATACCGACTTAGGACGGTCAATTGAAGTAACAAGCGTCACTCAGTTGGTGTTGTTAACAGGTTAGCGGGCGCCCACCTTCCCAATCACCGCAAAAGCAGCACAAACAAAGGACAAATATTTAACAACTTATAAATAATCCTCCATATAGAGAATAAGGATCAACAGGTTTCTCAAGGAAAGAGGTCATAAAAAATTATTACACACGAAACGAATATAGAATAATATGTTGCTATCAAAAATATGTAAGGAGACATTAACATAAGTAAACCGTGCTCTACCCGTCTGTAAGCGAGCTCAGATCCTTGATCAATAGGAGTCCCGACTACCAGTCAGAGAGGACGAGGATCAGGACCTTGCCCCTCTGAAACGGTTTGGACAAGGCCCGTCATAGTGTCCCCACCGCCCTGTTAGTCAGCGTGCAACGCTCAAGCAAAAGTCTGCATTGGGTTGTAGAGAGACCCAATACCAGACATATGGTCTTAGCGATGATCTAGGGGTCATACTGTTGATGTCGAAGGCGTTTAATAATTTTAGAACCAGCCGATATGAAATTATCGGAACCTTTGACCCTCTTTAGTTTGTACACTACATCACCATAGAAACTGGGATGGGAAATTCCTCTGGATACATATCGTTGAAAGGTAACATGCGATGCGAATATCGATAATTTTTAAGATTTCACTTTTCCAGTCATTCAAGGCATGTATTTTACATCTTCCTTTTTACACCATCGTTTACAATAAGTGTTTAATGCTTCTTCAACAGTATCTCGACATTTAGTAATATTTATCCTGGAAGGTAATCTATACTTTGACCCTTTATTAAAAAGTGAACGTAAATTTTTATCCGAAATACAATTCAGATCACCTGTAATAATATGGCCCGCAAGCTTATAAATGAATTTAGAATTATTGGATGAACAGGACGATGGAATAAGAGAATTTAGATTAGATGTGACTGCATTGTAATTAAATATAAGATGATTTCTGATAGGTGTTTTGTACTGATAGCAAATCAGAGGTGGTTCAAGATTCTCGAAATACTGAAAAATTTTAGATTTGACTCTATGATCACGAAAAATATCAGAAATATTAAGCAGATCTAAACCTTTATTTACAAATTTAATTTTGATAAATTGCGATTTGGGAGGAAGCAATGGTATACGTAGGAAATGTTTGTTATATGAAAATGTCCTAATCATTTTAAGTCTAAATCAATCCGTATTTAACGCAAACTTAATAGATCAGTCTCATCCAGTAAAGGTTTTTATCTGGTGACCGGAATACATGATAATGACGTGGCGACCGTTATTTCTGGCAATCCGCAGTAGATCGTCTAATGACCTATTTAACCTACCATGTCTTCTGCGGTTGCCATTACGGCGACGACCGTGCGACCTGTGTTTCCTCTTAACGTCTGGTCTTAGTGAAAATATATTGATATTGTTATGGTAAGAGGAAATGTTACCTTGTTGAAAAATTGGGTCGTTAAGACCAAGGGATATGGAGTTTGTAGATGTTTAATCCAATAAAGTTCAGCCACTAAAAGTCGTTTTTTCATTTCAGATTTAATTTCTCCATGTAGTTATGTAAAGCTTTCAATAGGAGTCATAATAACGTTATCAATATTTTGATTATATTTGATGAAGTGATTGTAAAGAAGGTTTTTGTATTTACGTTTAGAATTATGTCTGATTTAATATGAATAATTACGAAAACGGCTTTTCAATGATTGAGAAGTTTCACCTACATACTGAGCCCCGCATCCCCTTGCTACTCAGGTTATAACGTATATTAAATTGGGTGTATTTCAATTGATGTCCTCGTTTATTTTTATGTTATAAGTGTTACCATTAACAGTGGATTTAATGGTGGACTTGCAAGAGATGTGATGGCAAGTAAGACATCTCTTAGCGTTGCACAAAGAAATTTTAGAATACCTGCTGTGTTTAGATTTGAAATTATCTATAAATAATCATCCATATAGAGAACAAGGATCAACAGGTTTCTCAAAACGAGAGGTCATAAAATTTTATTACACACGCTAAGTTTATAGAATAATGTTACTATAAAAATATTTAAGTCAACGTCAATGTCAGTATACCGTGCTCTGTCTATATGTAAGCGAGCTCAGATCCTTGATCAAAAGGAGTCCTAACTAACAGTCAGGGGGGACGAGGATCAGAAACTTGTCTCCCCTGAAAAGGTTTGGACAAGGCCCGTCAGAGTCCCCGCTGCCCTAATAGTCAGCGTGCAACGCTCAAGCAAAAGTCTGCATTGGGCTGTAGAGGAACTATGGTCTTAGCGATGACCTTGGGGTCGATGTCGAAGGCGTTCAATAATTGTAAAACCCGCCAATATGAAATTATCAGAACTTTTGACCCTCCTTAGTTTGTCACTAAATCACCGTAGAAGTTGAGATGGGAAATTCCGCTGGATACGTATTGTTGAAAAGTCACATTTCCGAATTTAGATAAAATGTCTGAACAAGATCTGTATAATTTACCAAACATTTTTCGAAGTTTGTCTATTACCCCGAGTAAGAAGTGTAAAAATAATCTGAGATGGTTTTGCGTGAAAACCCAAAACGTTAGTGTAGGCTCTAACGAACAAAACCAATTGACTTATATGAATACCATATGATGGGAGTTTGAGGATTTCACCATCTAGGTAAGGGAAATTTCAATAAGAAATCCAAAGTCGTCGGGTTTATCATATATGTTGGTATGAATATTGTTGTTAATAATTTTAATATTTAAGTCCAAAAAAGGTGTTTCCTGGTCGGAAGTATTGACTTTGTCTAATTGAAGTTCAGATGGATAAATGTCAGATATATACTTTTCAGTCAGGTTTATCGATAACTAAAATATCATCAAGATATCTAGAGGTGTCATTGAACATATAAAGAAGGTCAAAACGTTCAGAGGTTTGAATAGAATGCATAAAGTCTCTCTGATAACAGTATCAAAATAAATCTGCTATAAGAAGAGCGCAGTTAGTGCCCGTAGGAATCCCAATAATCTGTTGATAAATCTTGACATTAAATTGTACATAAATATTATCCATCTAAAATGTAATGGCATTACAACTCAGTACACGTCTAATATTTATAAATATCATATTGATTGTTAGAGAAAAATCCAGATGTAACTGAAGGACAGAGGTATAATTTAGACTCTCTGTTGAAACACCAGCTTATGAGAGACAACAATTTGGTTTTGATTAAGTCGTGAGGTAGAGATGTATATAGTGTCGAAAAATTAAAAGTAGAAACGTTATTAGCCTCAAAATTTCTCCAGCGGAACTTTTCAATGACTTCGTAAGAATTTTTGATAGACCAAAAGTAACTGACGATATTATTGCTGAAAACACATCACGATAATTTATAACATGGTCTCAGATATGTTTAGAAAGCAGTGTTGTAGAGCACTGACTAGATATAAAATGTGATTTATGTGTATTTTTGTGCAATTTGTGAAGCCAATACATTGTTGGAAGATCTTTTATCAATGCTTAAATTGAAGTCACACATAGCTTTACAATCATCAGATAGGACCTTGTCTTTCAACAATGGGGTTTCTACATACGTAGAAGTTGAGTTCAATTCAGTTTTAGGAACTGTAATATGGGGGGGGGGTTCAAAAGACAATATATGCACGAGATACTTCTTACTATCTGTAGCCTCTCTCCCGTCTATAAACTGTCTTAAACTTTCAGTAAACCAATACTTTACAATTATTTGTGGTAATTCCTTAGTAAAATTTCTGAAATAAGACTGCAATTGCTTGATCGTCAAATGCCCGACATTACACATTTTGGCACACTTGTTCATTATGATATCATAAATAAATGGCCTGTCGAACATAAATTTAACCATGACGTTAAAATGGAACTACGTAATGGGCATGATTAAAGTTGGATCTTGCGATTCCCTCAAAGCACAAATATATATATATATATATATATATATATATATATATATATATATATATATATATATATATATATATATATAATATATATATATATATATATATATATATATATATATATATATATATATATATATATATATATATATATATATATATATATACATATCAAAATTAAAACATGCTCAATAAAACAGAAAACCTCAACTGATAATGTCACTTAGGAAACTGGAAAGATACCAGCATTCTTTTCTATGAGTAATAACAAATTACTGACATCATCAGAAGTTGTACGATCACATACAGACAATGACTTTATTAAGAGACCTGAAGCTTTTATTTACAAACACAAGAGAAACATTATCCGATATCCTTTACATGATGATATTTAAAAAGATAATGTTTGATATTTGTATAAATATTTAGCAAATTATGGCTTTGTTTTCATGTTCTTTTCAATTAATTCAATATGTTTGAATTAATTTAAGTACCTGAGTTCTTGTGTATTTCAAATATCATATTTTGCTTGAAATATGTGAAGTGACATCACTTTGCAGTCCACTGAAAATGAAATGAATGCAGAATTTGTTAAACTTTGAATCTACTGTATTCATCTTTCTTTATCAATGAACTTGGCAACTCTGTCATCCTTTTACACAAATGTTGAGGTGCAAAGAAATTTTTCATCAAGAGCTTCAACATAGCAGTCAAAGTGTATTTCAAGAATCTGGTTTTCACAGATAACAGTACCCATGACAATGGCTAAAATCTCTGATCCGTATCTCCCTTGCATATTCTTGTAACTTCTACTATCTTCTTCATTTCTGGAGCAGATGTTTTCTGAAAACTGAACAAACTCAAATTTATCTAAATGAATTAATATAATCATTATCATTAATTATCCACACATTTTTTTCATCCTTTATTATCAGACATCATGTATGCAGCTCTGTTGATTGACAACGCAATGTTTTCTACTGATTTGAGAAACTTCGAAAACTATTCATAACCCATATTCATTGAACAAAGTGTAATATCCAACATGTATAATAAAAATATTGACCCTAACCTGGAATTTAAACCTGACAAAAATACAATTACAAACACATCTAACTTTAAGAGATAATGTGATTGTGTTGTTATGCATAGAGAAGTTTGTATATTCAGCCACAATCAAGTGAACTTTGTCGAGTGATGACAACCTGACAAACTAAAAAGATATCTATTTAATATGTCTCATTCTTACCTGCACAGCTGACTACTGTGTTGTTGAGAGTGTGACCTCACCCGGGTAAGTATAAGCCACAATACATGTTACTACTACATGTATATAGTCTCAAAGTCTAACATCTGCAATAACAGGCTCCCTCCACAGTGCAACAGTTACAGTGTTGTCTCATCTTTGATGATATTTCTGACAGGTACTAGGTTTGTTTTTTACCATGACATTTTTGGTTCACTTATCCTGAAGAAAATTTTGATAAGGATTAATAATCTAACTAGACATACCACAATTATATGTGCACAGTGGCAGATCCAGGAGCTCATCTCAGGAGGTTTTTATCCAGGATGAGGGGGTTTTAACCAACATTTTGAAGAAATTGTGCAAATTTCGCATAAATTTAACATTTTTCCTATCTAAGGGGGTTTTTCCGAACCACCCCCCCCCCTTAACCCCCCCCCTCCCCTGGATCCGCCACTGGTGCAGACAGTTCTGAGAACTCTACATAACATATATTCTTTATGCACTTTATACCAATTATTCTACAGCTTTATTCATAGTATGGTTACAGAAAATTTGCAAAGTAGTTACTACAAGTACCCAGTATATGAAGTATAAGGCTTTGAGTACACTACATAATGGAAGAAGTATTATTCTCGAAGTCGGTGTGAGGTCACTGTCTTCATTGGTCTACGTAGATGCTCGAGGAGTCTGGCCATGTCACTTGGGGTAAAACTCGGGGTTTATCATTAGTAGCATTAATACAACTTTATGCTCTTCTGTATCAATTCTAAAGGGGGTTTCTTATAAAATACGATCGGAAATGTGTATAACATGGATTCAAAATTTACTTGCTTGGATGACAAAATATTTTAATTCCTTTTTACAAAAATTCCTACCGGAATGCTCATTGTTCTCTATGATAAAGTCCGATGCTTTACCCCGAATGTTTCGAATGCTGGTTACAAATACCCGGATGTCCGACTTTGAGAATGACCAATTAAATATGAAATCGCTCTTGCACACTTTTATAGCAAGAGAATTTGAATACAGATATTACTTTTTATCTGGAATTCAAAAACCCATAACTCTGCTAATAGTTCTATAAAAATCTGTTGTATCTCATCTTGGAAAATTGAAGATAATGGCTTTATTATTACTGCCACAACATACTAACATGATCCTGTCTGCATGAACATGACATGTATACATGTACATGCTGACCTAATTTCTATTGAAACAGTTAATTAAGATATAATGGCGACTTAGTCGTTATCTAATGTCGAGTAACAATGAACAATAATTGCGTACTGCAATACGTTGTTGTGAACTGGTACTCCGGTTCAAAATCTACAAGTCATGCAACATTAAAAGACAAATAAAGCCAAACTCGACAGCGTTAGAGTACTGTAGCACTACTGCATTCTGCAATGCGTTGTAGTGAACTAGCTGCACGGTTCAAAATTTACGCGTCTTACAACATTAAAAAACAATTATAAATAGTTTCTACAGCAAAACAAATACTAGTATATACTATATACACATTGTTTCAATAAGAATTGACAAAACACTTACTATCTATCGAGAACTCTTCCACTGTCAGCTAGCTGTCTCGTTCACCTCTCTCCGTCTCGGCTACTTTTTTTAGCATAGAAAAAACGCGCCAAACATTCTGGGGATTTCCATAAGCTTTGTACTAAAATTCATACGCATTAAAGAAGAATGATACTCTTCGTTTCACCTAGTACTATTTAATCATTTACTAATACTGCCAACATTTGATGTGCTAAACGAATTAGTAAATTCAACCTCAAAACATAGAACTGAATCATGATCATAAGAACAACATTTGGTAGCGCATGTGTTGAACGAGTAGTAAAGAGGTAAATCCTAATTATTCGGAGCCTTTCATTTTTTACTTTACTGTGAGAGGAAGAGACAAGGTTTCGAAAGTCTGATCTCTACTGTTACAATGGGTCTTAAGTGATTTGCATTTTAGTAGATGTCAATAAAATAAAGATATTATACATGCATTGACAAAAGTGTTTAAAACTAATTTCATTATCCCAATATCAGCTGATTGTCTTAAAATTGTTATATTCTTTATCTTTTGAAACCACTATGTAAATATTCATTCTAGGTGATCAATGTTAATTTTATTTCTTGTTACCAACCTTCGCTTGCATACATGACTGTGAAAATAGAACACAAACAGGATACTCCCCCGAGCAACATGCTACCGCAATGTGTTGCGCGACGTCCTATCCGATCAACAAGTAGAAGACAGGCGAAATAGGCAACCAATTCCATCACCACTGACACCGTGTAATTGATATATATATTTCCTCCAATCCTGCTTGTGTTTAATGTTAATCCATAGTATCCGATATTTATCACAAACCTTTAAGAAAAAATATTTTGTCTGTAAACAGTTATTATTTCTTCTAAATACTCATTGGTACATTCAAATTTTGCGCCGAAATCGTTTTACTTTCTGGACTTAAATGATGCAATGAACTTTAAGTCTCATAACGTAAAACAGAAAGCAGGAGACATCTGACCGAGCTATATGACACAAATCTATAAGGACATGTACTACGTGATGGAAATCACCTGATTCCAAGTATCCCGGTATCTAAATTTGTTGATATCTCTAGATTAATTAGTTGTTTGCACCAACATACTTAATTTTATAATTTTTAACTCTTCCGTTTTCGATTTCAATTGACCGCCCTAAGTCATTACAACAACAATTGCATTAGTGTTCAATATTTCATGGTGTCTTTCTGTGTACTAATTGTTCTATGCACTGCATATCTGCGACAAGTTTTCTCATACAGATCAGTCATGTGTCTTTTCTCCTTTCTCTCAGTTATTTGATAAATACATCGTTTGGCTTTAAGATCATTGGTGAGGTCTCTTTACAATGTAAATACGAATATAACTGGTGTAACACGAATATGGCACTATCAACAATATACCAAAATGGATATTCACGGACCCTTGAAATTCAGAAGTGAGACTAGGTGCCATGGAGGAGTAAGCGTTTCCTATTTGACTAGCCACATCCGTTGTAAATGCCCTTGCATACGAAACAAATATAATTCAGCACTACATATGTACATAAATGTGAACACTGTTAAGAAAGGGTATAATGACACTTAAGTCAAACCCTCCGCTGGGAAATATTTACGAGCTTCACATTGCAAAGAGAATAAGTGTGAAAGCAAGTGTTACAAGAAACCTGCATAAATGAACCATATTGCAAATAAGGGATTTCCGAGATACGCGTCCGCTTCGAATTTTACATACTTTTTCCTCAAATGTTCGGCGTTAAATTTCCGGCATGGTATAAGTAAGGTAAAAGCGTAGACAAACTTTTGTAAAAGAAAGTGGTAGAGGACATTTGTTTCTACAATAATGTTAAAAAACACACTTTAATCATACAAAATGAAAATCACAGCAGTACAACGTATTTTTTTGTTTTTTAACTTTATTTTTTATTTATTATTATTTTTTTCTTTTTTGGTCACGATTGTACCCGTTTATACCGGACATAGAATGCCCTACATTTAACCTAAATGGAATCATTGGTCCGTATGTCGGAAGTCCGGTATTGTTTCTGAAGTCTGATGATGTAGCTAACTCTATAATCTACATGTGTAAGGGATATATCTTTACAAATTTTCATTAACGGGAACAACCACTAGATGATTTAAATACATGAAAGGTAATGAAAATTAGCTTTTCCAATTTAGCAGAATCTTTCAAACCTCAAATTTCAATTGAACCCTCTGAATTATTTTTTGGAATTTTGAATTATCTGCTTAGGGTACGGCGCAATAAACTGAGAAAATACTTAAGTCATAATTTCTCATTTTTCTGTTTAACAATGAATCAATAACTGGGATTTGGATTTTATTGAGTTTTATTCTATCCATAAATTGAAGTAAATCGTTTTGCATGACAATTAAATAAAACGTATGATAATGGAATAAATTGAAATGAAATAATTCACATAAGTATTTTCTCAGTTTATGGCGCCGGACCTAGATAGAAAAAAGTTTATCAGTTTCAAAAACATTTCTTACAGTTGAAACAGAATATAAATAATGTATTACGTATTTATTAATAAACAAAGAGATACAATATAAAATGGCATATAAACAAATGCCTAAGATGCCAATACTCATTTTGGAAAACAATATAAAATAACTTACCAGCATATGGCTAGGATACCTGTCCTTAGAATCATGGTTGGAGATTTCATTATCTCCAGAAGAGATCTAAAGAAAGACAAATTCGTATTGCCAATGTCAACATCGACACTTTGGGGTACTGTCACTTTGTTTTCTGTAGCAACTTTCTGCAGAAGTTCATTTGCACGTTCATTTCGGCCTGTTGAGAAAAGCCATCTCAAAGACTCTGGGACAAGACTGGTCATTAAAGAAAAGAAAATATGTATTATGAAAAGGGATTATCAAAAGTATCAACATATAGATATATTCGAAAAAAGACAATGAAAGTTATTGCTATATTTTAACAGTACCTACATCCAGTAAGACAATAATATGCCAATGCATATGGAAATTCCTATCTGAATATGTCGCCAATCTGGGAGGAAGTACGCTATTCCTGCCAGTAGTAATTCCCCTCCACACCAAAATAACTCTATAACAGATCCTGCAAACACGCGTTTAGATTTTCCAACAAGTTCCAAACCTGAAATACATATGTAATATTTATCGGAACATATAAATACTTGTATCCATTTATTGCATCATCTGAGCATTTCGGCAACTTACGACAGTAATGCTCAGTAACAAACAAAATTGAAATTGCTTTGTTTCAAACTTTATTACCTGTTGCCTAATTTACATAGTAAATGATTCAATGCTAATGAGTAAGTTTGTGAATAAATATACGGAAAATGCAGACTACAAAACAGGTAGCATAGTTTGGAACAAATACAATTTCAATTCATAACTCAGTATTATTAAAGTATCAATTCACCCATGCCTCATTAATTCTTGCATATCGTATTTGCCTTAAAAGAAAACAGTTTTCTTTGGCTACAACACTTCTGCCACATATTTTTTTCTGACGTATAAGTAAAAGAATTGTTAATTAATTCATTAAAACGATATACCAAGGACAAAAGATTGGCCAAAGCATCCGACATTTCCCATTCCTGCGAAAAAGCGAATTGTGACAAAGGCAACATAATTCGGGGCGAAAACGAGTGACAGATTGGCAGCAAACATGGTGGTGATGGATAGACACAGCGATATCTTTCTACCAATTCTGCAACACAGTGTATGAAACCCTATTAAAAGTCATAACAGAAATATCTGGTGATTAATAATGCATGATATTAAATAGGTGAAAGTTATTAGCTAACCAATATATTGCATTAAGAAGTATGGGTAAGATAAATAGAACACTCCAATGAAAAACTGCCCTCAGCAACCTGTACTTATAATTAATTTAAAACGTTTTGTGCTTATCTAAGTATTTCAATTACATTTCGTAAATGCTAGAGAGAAAGTTCTAAATAAGGTGTGTGTTAAATTAAATCAAGGCCTGCAATGAAGAGTCGTCATCGCACAAAGCAGTGTGATTATTTATCAATCTAATTACACAGTTCGTTTCCGTCATTATTTGATTAATAGTGGACGTGCCTAATGACAAGAAAGCCAGATGGAAAACGAATACATATTAAACTAGAAACGGAAATAAAGTGAAATCAATGAGAATAGAAACAAAACAAAATCAACGAGAAATGAAAGAAATTATTAAGATACGAAACGATATATATGATTCCAACCTATTCAGAAAAGAATGAAACGACATGTATGTATGCATGTATATATGTATGTCGTTTCATTCATTTTTCGAATAGGTGGGAACCATTTACATGCCCGGGCAGTTAAAATAGACACATGACGGTCCTTCCTAATGACTAGCCCTATATCTCGCAATGGAGTTTCATGAATCGCACCTTAGGCCACAAGTTTAGACCGCCAGTAACAGTCTTTACAAGTGCACTGCACAGGAATACTAATAGTTGTTCGTTGATACGTCAAGTCAGAGTGAAATATTACTCTTTATTAGCGCCTTTTCTAAGTGAAATCATAAAAATTCGTCTGATATTCTACTACAGTAGGTCAGATCGCTAAATATGCATAGTTTATAACGAGTTGGTGTAGTAGGTAATAAACACTTGATGTGCGGTGCATTCGCCAATACGATTGCAGAAATTGGTTGTCTCCATGTAACGACATGACTCAATATTAAGCATTGAGAGCGACAAAAGGCGACCATGCTACGTACAACTGGTATTAATGTAAGTAACCAACAATTCGCTAAATGTGGGTTTGAAACTTATCACTTGGAATTAAGGAATGTATCTAAATTTTTTTTCAGTTGAAAGGAGGTATATCACGAAAAAAGAGGGCGGAAAATGCATCATTACACATAGCGTATGATGTATAATTTGAAAATCTTTCATTTTTATCATTTAATTCCTTTCAAACATCTTTTATAGTTTCAGAAATTGGTACTTTGTGTCTGCACTATTTATCAACATCTCTAAATTCTACCGTGGTGGTGTCAATATATTGACGTCACAATTATGAAAACGTGGCAAATTATGTCGTCGGAGAAAATATTTCTTGGATGATATATACCACTAATTTTTAAAATCAATTAAAAAGCGTGTTACATGTAAAATTAAATGAACTGTGTTTACTAGGGGGAACCAGCGACCAGTTGGGCTACTATATAACTTCGGGAAAAATCTTTTTGAATGGAATTTGGATTTAAGACAAACAATTTTTATAAAAACAACTTGAAGGTTTAATAGAAGTTTCTATACTACAAAATACAAGTAGAAAGACATTGAATGTTACGTATGCAATCTTCATCTTCTTAGAGATTCTGTATTTCAAAATGCCTACGTACTTGTCAGGGAATGGACAACAAAAGTCAAAAGTATGGAGAAAAATTTTGTAAACATTTCTAAACAACACGTCCTTATTCACTTTCTGCATTTCACAGGACCGTTATTCTATCCAAAATCCAATTTAACGTATTTAAAACCACATCAGTCCTAAACACGATTGTAAATCAGTGACAAAGGCACTGATAAAAACGATCTCTGTAACGTGGTCTAAAATTGAATCTACCACCAAATGAATAAATTGAGGATTTTTTGCATTATCTGATGTTAGAATCAGTGTCTGAAAAACGATCTTGAATCTTTAAAGTTATTTTTAAGGGACAAATGGAGAATGGAGAACACAGTCCCACCACATTCACACACAGATACAAAAGAAAAAGTAAAATAAAGATACTCAGCTATTATCGAAATATTAATGACAAGAAATATATCCTGTATCGCTCTTTTATTAATGATACCGTATCTTAGTGATTTCGTTCCGCTTCTTTTCTAATTTTTATAAAATCCCAGATAAGGCCACATGTTAAATGATATATATAATATAAATATTGAATGGAAACTGTGTTAAGAAGAACAGTTCAAAAATGTTACAAACACAACAATCGGACAATTTAGGAGAATATGCGCTCAGTACTAGTCGAGTTATAGAAACTTCGATTTCTGTACATGTTCAAAATGGAAAGAGTGAAAAATGAAAACAAATTGTTATTGTGAAGATTTCATGTATGTAAGGTTACTATGATACAATCGGCAGCTTCATTTGTTAAATATGTCGAAAGCATAACGCACAAAAACGAAATATTCAGTAGACTTAAAAACTATGTTATTTTTTTTTATATCTTACGCATCGCCAATTGCTCCAAACAAGATAGAACCCAGGAATAGCCCTGCCATGTAAACACTGCTGGCCGTGGACTGATATACCACTTTATCACACACCAAATCATACTGCAAATGAAAAGTAGAAATAACATAATGTGGAAAGTAAAAAATCAAAAACTGCTTTCTCTGGGCTGATACACCAATGCAGTACAGACCAAGTCGTACTGCAAATGAAAATAAAAATGGCAAGATATGGGTTGATAAATTATCTAATTACACATCAGTGTCAATACTGTACGACTTGTTACGGACTTATATGTACCTCTGTATCGAAGATTGTATTCAGATCTCAGATTTAAAAATACTATCAGTTATAAGTACTTCTTTTTGTAGACTTTATCTCAGTACATTTTACAAGATCACATCATCCTACCAAGAAAAGAATTGTGACAATTATACGCTTTATAGTGCGCGAGATAGTCGATAGAGTACTAAGCTCAGAGCCCCGTGGTCAAGAGTTCGAACCCTATCGTGGCTTATGGTTACCCCGTCGTCTTTAAAACAGTAACACCAATGTTCTATGTCATTTGAATTATCCCTCACGTCTTTGTCTGTGCAATTGCATTAGAAATAATTTATGTCACTGTAAAAAATATTCTAGACATGAAGGCAAAGAGAAAGCAAATAAACATACATTTTTTTTAAATAAGTAAGAGAATCCACTATCCATATACATTTAAAGTTCATTTCAATGAGGTTATTTTGACATATTTTTTATATATATGCTAAATAATCATCTCGTAATTGTTCTATCCAGACATCCAGCTTTTATATTAATAGTAACACTTCAAGAGAGGTTGAAATAAATATAGAACAGACAGTTGGTATAAACCTAGTTCAGTTGGCGACAGGGTCATCGAAGTATACAAAACATATTATCATTACAGAACCTGGTCGTGTTTTGAAATACATTTAGATTATTACATAGAATTACATAGACAACATTGCTGTCAATAGAAAATAAAAGGACAGAGACGCGATAAGTCAAAAACTAGAACTAGTCAAGGTCGACAAAATGTACAAATACTCACTTCTGACGATACGGTGTTTTGAAATACGCTATCATCATAAACCCATGCACTACATGATATCTCTGCTGTCTCGTTCAAATTTCTCGACACATTTCTGTCCTTGAACAGATCACATTTGGAATACTTATTATCCGACAGAGGAATAGATCTATTGATGATCTGACTGTGCCAATTACCTTGAACTTTGAAAGTATCATTTTGTAGCTCGGGTATTTTGCACCTGAATATATAGATAACCTCAGAATTTAAAAATCTGAATTGAAAAGATTCTATTTTACTTCAACAATAATGTTTTACGTCACCTTTTAGGACTTTATGTATCATCAATCTACTACATTAAGATAGCTCTGATGTTTTGTGACATTTGAAATCAATCTTCAAATATATATACGTGCATTAATTTAGCGCATCATATGCGCATTTCGAAAAGTTATGACTCGTCAGTGTTGTTAAAGGTCGAAACCGTGGAAACTGATATTATATATATATATATATATATATATATATATATATATATATATATATATATATATATATATATATATATATATATATATATATATATATATATATATATATATATATATATATATATATATATATATATATATATATATATATATATATATATATATATATATATATATATATATATATATATATATATATATATATATATATATATATATATATTTGAAGAGCAGGCTAATTACCAAATTAGCTTCAAAGAAGGAGAAAACAAACAAACTAAGGATACAACTACGCATAAGGGAGATACATCTCAGTATTAAAATAATATATAAACTTATATTTACATTCCGGATTTTATACTATACTTCAAAGAAATGTATGTAAAGCAGATGGTTGGTATTTGCCCATAAATTGCCGTCTGTAAACGTATATTACCATCTGTTGGGCCAATCAAACGAACTGCGGAAAAGTACTTGGCTGTTCTACGTAGATACTAACGCCGTTGCTAAATCGGCGATGTTTCTTATTTTTCGTATATTATAATGAATAATACAAAATCAATTCCTCTGTATTTTTGTTGTTTTTCGTCAAAGATATATATATATATACATATATATATATATATATATATATATAGAGAGAGAGAGAGAGAGAGAGAGAGAGAGAGAGAGAGAGAGAGAGGAGTCAATGTCAAGGTCAAGTCAAAAGAAGGACACGGAATTTTCGCTGGTGAATTTTACTAAAATATTATTGTTTCTGTGAGATAAATATAGAACTTATATATCTTTTAATTTTGTGCACCATATGATATTGCGTTCAAAAATGTGTGTATAATATCTATTTGCTATAGAAGATACTAATTATAGCAAGGATTAGAACTTTGAGACCTTAAAATGTGAGTTTAAACAATATTTTGATTTTCCTTTGTTCAAAAAGTGAATATGGCCTCCAAAACCATGAGTAGTCTGAACGAAACGCGTAACATTGTGACAAGTAGTAAGAGTGTTTTAATTGAGGAAAGCCATGCTATATCTACTGAGAATTTAGACAGAATTTATAACATGCTACGCTTATTGAACGAAAAAATGAACAAATTGGATGATATGGATAAGCGGTTAGTGAATCTAGAAGGAATCATTAACAAAATGGAACATTTAAAATTGAGGGTAAAAAACGCAGAAGCAGAATTTGTATTTATACTGTTTGAATTATATATTTGCATATCTATAAGCAGTAATGCTTTTGATTAATAAACTATACAATACAATATATATATATATATATTCTATCATTATATATACTAGTATATCGTTCTATTTATCAAAATCCAGACGGATGGTAACATAAATTTCCTATAACAACCTTTTGGATAACATTCATTTTTAAATCATCACAGTGAATTTAAAGTATTTAAAGTATATATTTGTGAGTAAGGTTACAAGCATATAATAATTTTTTAAATTACAAATGTACAAGGGTTTGACACAAACTGGAAAATACAGACGCTAATTCGAAATGAAATGTATTTGCCACCCCACTCTTTTTTCCCGATAATGTTCTAGTTCAAAATATTAATTCGAATTAAATAAATTTTACTATGATTTAAAAAGAATACTAATAAAAAACTTTTAATGGTGCAGAATTTCCTTAAATTCTATATATCATTATCATGTTAAGATATCGTCTTATCTAGTGTATATTTTATCTGTATAGTAACTAATTGTATTTATCATCAATTAAGGGAAATGCTAGCGGCAAGTAAGTAAAAGTTAGAAAATGCGAGTAGGTTCAATAGTTGCTCCGTAAAATAAAATCAATCTAAGGTCATTGGTGTGACCGACACCAAATTTGATGGTGATCTACTTCTGAGGGTGGGGAGGGGGAGAGTGTCAATCACGTGAAAATCTGTTTTACTGAAATCGTTTTGTTACTAACCCGCTCAAGTGACGTCGCGAACATTTATTCATTTTCCTAATTTCGGTATAAAACAATCATTATATCATTACTACCGATAACAATTAAAAGACACATTAATGATGTCTTTAGATTCGTATATCTAACATCAACAATTTGTTACTATAACACTTATTTCATTGCTTCTTGGAGAACAGCCAAAATCCTTGGTAGTCGAAGAAGACCTCGGAAATTGTTACTCTAAACCGAACGCATCTAGAAACAGTTTCCGAGGTCTTCTCCACTGTCTCGGGACTGTTCCCCAAGCAGCTACGAAACTACTGTTTACTTCATTAAGTTTCATACAAAGTCAAACGGACGATTTATCATCAAAATGTTAGAAACGCCGATGTTGCTTTTTAGTCACTAGACGGACGGACAGACAGACAGACAGATATGTAAAGTTTTTTTCACAAGTTATTTCTCTTGTTGAGTGAAATCACGTTCCTGACACTAAGATTGCATAAACAATGAAAGTATTTTAAAAATTGTTTTGCCGTCTAACATCAAAGTGTTATTATTAAAAGTGAGAGAAAAGAGGTAAATGTCAGTGTTTAACAGAGTTCAAAATAAAAAATGAAACAATTTTTTTGTGACTACCTTTTTATTTTCTAATATGGTTTTGATAAGTCATAGTTTCTACATATTCTTGCAGTGGCAAAAGCCACAGTGAAAAAGTGTTAATTGTATCTTTTGCTTATCATATCATATGCTGTTTGTCTTTGCTGAAAACAGTAGGCGAGGCGCGATAGGCGAGCTCTTGACTTGGTGCGCACCAAGTGAAATATTGAAGGCAATTATCTATTGTCCAATGGTGTGAACCATGTACTAAGTGAAATATTGAAGACAATTATCTTTTGTCCAAAGGTGTGAACCATGTACTAAGTGAAATATTGAAGGCAATTATATTTTGTCCAAAGGTGTGAACCAGGTACTAATTAAGTTTATTCGAGCGGTGATATCCTTGGCACCGCCGGAGTTTAAATTCTGAAACTTTGCATGTCTTATTTATAAATCATCTATCAATATACAGCAAAATATCCGTTATAGAAATAAATTAAAATTATTGTTGCGAGGAAGGTCACTGGCTCTCTAAGATCTAAGTATACAAAATGAGCAAGTGACTTAGTCTAAATATCTTGACTACATTTTGATGTCGCTGGGGGTTTGTTTTGTTTGCCCTTATGATAATACATTCAACACTCAAGAAATTTAGTTGCACGTTCCAGTTAGTAAAATCATGTTCTGAAGCAGTAACGGTAGATAACAGAGTTTGAATTATAATCGAGAAGTAGATAATTGAAGTTGTTGCCATAGAGGTCATGTCTCTGCACGTTAAACTTATGACAGTGTTGAAAGCCATGTGACAATTTACTCTTTATAACGGGGTTGTCCGGCCACAGATAGTAACCAATGGAATGTATATGTGCATATATTCTTGAAAAAAACCCATATTAATGTAGCCGTAAGTTAATTAAGGGCTGTTATGTAGAATATTTAATTGATAATATTAGGATTCTTTACGAAAACATTCTTAATTTGTCCATTATAATATTCCATACTGGAGACTACTATGAAAGATGGACAATGTTAAGGCAAACAGGGGCGGGGGGGAGTTTCAGAACGATATAGCAGAGATACTTTTCTACAAGTGGTACTGAGTGTTTATATTTTTAAGAACACGTGCGTCAACCAAAAACTAACCTAATCAGCAGTTTCAGGATTCCTTTATTACTGCCACTGATTCCTTAAACCAAAATTGTTTTCTTAAGTATCAATAACTGTTTAGGTACACAATAATTAGGGTTACCATGTGTGTGTTTTATAACTGACAGGATACCTGTCAATCCCCTGCCAAAAATTCAGCTTCACCATGAGGCGGAAGCCAGAAACTTCATGTAAACGTGAATCCCTTTACCCTCAAACAATGAGGCCACGTAATACATAAAGGATGCATGGGAATAATTATTATGCTGTCATTTATAAATTAAAGTTGAGCAAAACGCGTGACGTAGCTGCTTACTTCGAAGTCATCTTTGTTTTGATGCGTCTAATAGGGATACCGGTTGATATACATGTACCATTTTAAGTATGGACGTTGTTAGATTTGTGTTTAATGCAATTGCCACAACAAGAAATGATCGAAAAGTGGAGAAATAATGAGAAAGTCTTTTTCTGTTACAATGTAAAATACAAGTGAAACGAGTACTGTGTTATTCTAACCCTCATGACAAAGACCCTCAGCTCACATTGAAACCCTGGCAGTATATGTACACGATGAGGCCATGTGCGCTGTAAGCAAAATGATCTTGCATTAAGATACCAGTGCTGCATTCGACCGTTTTTGTTTAAATTTTGGTTGGTTGATTGGTGTTTTACGTCGCTTTCAACAATTTTTCAGTTATATTGCGACATGGAAGCAGAGGGTTTGTTTAAATGTAGTAAATTAAATTTGTATCGGTCACACTTAATGAATACATATATAGTGTTTGATTAGTTCCGACATATATATCGTCATCCGATTAGATTCCTGGCCTACTAAAATTGTATCAGATTACCTTTTGCTGTGGAGAGAGAGAACACGCCATATTTGAATGTTATTTCGACAAGAAAAGTAATTCTAAATTCAAACTTCATTTTTAAACACTGATATCTAGAATACACGATATATCTCGTAGTCAAACGCCGATATCCCAATTTTTCGATTAAAACATGATTAAATGTACATCAGATGCGTCTTACATACACTTTCCTTGCCTTTATAACACTTTCACGTCCCAAAGATTGAATTCATTTGGTTCATCTCAAAGTGGCTTCTTAATGATATATATTTGCCTGATATTTTCCTCTTAGTTTTGACTGCAGACACAGCTAGATTGAGTGACCATGTCGTTTTCGATTTCGTGGTTTATATAATAGTATATGGGTTATTATACACTTTTTCCTGATGTTATGGTGCAGTGGCTTTTTCTACAAAATGTTTGTTCACATTCATGTATAAACAGTGCTGAATTATACTTGTTTTGTCTGTAAGGGCATTCACGGCGGATGTGGCTAGCCATTAGAGACGCTTACTACTCCCGGGCACCTGGTCTCTTCTCTGAATTTCAGAGGTCCGTGAATGTCCACCGTGATACATTGCTGTTAGTGCCATTGTCATGTGACATCATGAGATAACCTCACTGCTTCGGGTGGGCCCGTTGCAAAGGTGAAAAATTGTATGTCATGCATCAGGCGATGCCTTCCCTAAATACGTGCAATAATCGTGGTGTTCATCTTGTAACATGTATTTAATATTTTAATTTTTAAAATTGTTAACATACATGGATTTATATCATTTGAACATAGATATTTATGCACACGTGTTTTGATTTAATTTAAAGGAAAGCTTGATGTATGTTTCCTTATGTCGCCCAGGCAGGAGCCAGTGGCAGGCCTGAGAGAACTTCGTTTACACACCGAACACTCGCTTCACGCTTTGCTATCATTTCATTCGGAAATTTTGTTACTTTACTCACAGATAAGTGAGTGGATACGTTTAACGATGCGATACGGCTTAACGGTTAGATCCCTGTAATGATCTTTTGTTCTTTATCAGTTCAGTCATGGACTAACCTATCATATTTGTTACTTGAATTTATGGCAAGATTTGTCAGCAGACAGTTGGGATTTCTATGGGTACTAACTGCTCACCTCTTATAACAGATTTTCTATATTGTTATATGGGGGATTTCATATATTCTTTTCAAAAATCTAAATGATTCGACCTTATTTAGATGTTAGATGATACCTCTAGCTATATGTACATGTGTCTTGACGACATCTTAGTCATTGATAACATTGAGTTTGAAAGATATATAGCTAACATATAGCCACCTGATCTTCAGTATCTGTGATAGAGAAACACTTTTCTTTGACCTATACATTAAGATAATTAACAATTAAATTATTTTGAACATGACGATTTTAGATTTTCTGTTGTAAATTTCCCTTAGTTGGATAGTTACAGATGTTCATAGACTAGACTCCTATCATATGATATTTATAAAATTCATTTCCTTCGATATGCCAGCGTCTGCACTAACCTTTTGGACTTTCATACAAAAAGAAAATACAAATAATATTGGAACTTCGGAAATTGTTTAGGTCCTATTCAGAACTTTTATCAAAATTCGGAAATATTACTTTGTATACCATCCCAAATTCTATGGTGATCTTGTGTACAAAGTCTAGAGGGTCTAAGGTTCCAATAAGATTATCTTATCGGCTTCCAAAATAGTGAAAGGCCTTCATGATCTACATTAATATGACCCGGAGATCATCAAAAAGACAGTAAGTCCTGTATTGAGCCCTTCTACACCCTTATATAGAGATTTCTATTTGAACCTGTACGCTGACTAACAGGCGGATGGGGACTACATGAATATTGCGTGCCTTGTTGAAAATTTTTCGAAGGAGAAATGGTCCTGACTTCATTCCTTCTTACTGATAATTGAGACTCTCACAGACCAAGGGTCTGAGCTCGTTTCCAGATCGACAGTTTATTCATGTTGATGTTAATTTATATATTTTTGATATCTTGGTATTTCTCAGCATTACTAAGCCAGCGTGGCCTAGTGGTATCGCGTCGGACTCCTGATCGGGAGGCCGGAGTTCGAGTCCGCTCTGGTCATGCCGTTGTCCTGTCTTTCGGATGAGACAGTGAAAACCGAGGCCCCGTGTCGTGGTATGCATGGCACGTTAAAGATCCCTCACTGCTTCGTGTGGGTCCGTTGCATAGGTCAAAATTTGTATGCCCCGCATCAGGCAGATGCCGTCACCATATACGTGAAATAATCGTGGCGTGACGTAAAACAAAAATCAATCAATCAATACTCAGCATTACTATACATGTTTATACTTTTATGACCTCTCAACTTGAAAGAGTCGTTGATTCTTGCTCTCTATATGGAGGATTATTCAGAGATTTTTAAATGTGTCCTTTGATTATACTACTTCTTTTTTGGAATGTGGGGAGGAGGACCCGTAAACTGGTTCACCACTCCAATTGACCGTCCTAATTCGGTATCGCAACTGCACTTTAATCGAAAGTTTTTGCGATGTTCTTGTGACAAGTTGTGTCTGGTTTCAAATTATTACATTATTAACAGTGCATTTCCTTGGTGATTCCTGTCATACAGCAGAGTCAGATGGTTTTATCTTTTCCTTTGCACCATGCTTTTCACATGTTATATTATCCGGAACGTTTTGTCCGGCCTGGTTTCTCTCTCTCTGTATCTTTCACTTGAGTTTCCATGTGTTTACATTAAACCGTTACGAACGGTTTGCAAATTCTGTTATGCGTGGTACCTCAGCTTAGTGGCGTGGTGGCAGCAGGATCTACCCACGCTTCTCGCTATCAGAGCATAGTTCGGAGGACCGGAGTGCAGAAAGGTGCATTCTTCTACGTTAGCTCGAATTTGCTCAGCCTGGTGTTGTAAGTCACAATCTTCGTAAATCACAATGGCAACTGTAAGTGCGAGAGCACCTAAACAATGGTCCCTCACGAAGAATGAAACCATAACTTCTTTCGAAAACTGGAAACAGAACATTCTATACACATTATCTCTAGATAATAATTTTTCAACATATCTCACGTCTACCTGGTCAAAGAAAACCAAAACATCACCTCACCGTAATTTCGTGGATGATGGCGAGGATGTCCCAGTCGCACAACGCAAAACTAAAGAACAAAAGTCTACCATTCTTGATCTCATGCTGGGCCAGGTGGCAAACTTCTGTCCAATAATCTCACGAAATACCATTGTAAAGAACTCTGTTTCACTAGACCAAATCTGGCAAGTTATTAGACTACACTACGGTTTTCAATCATCAGGTGGCCACTTTTTGGACTTAAATGACATTCGGCTCTTACCGGATGAAAAGCCAGAAGACTTATACCAGCGTTTGATGGCGTTTATCGAAGATAACCTTCTCAGTCAGGATGGAGGCATAACTCACGACGGGGAGGTGATAGGAGAAGATGAAGAACTCACTCCTACAATTCGAAACCTAGTGGTCCTCACGTGGCTAAGATTACTCAACCCTAACCTTCCCAAGTTGGTTAAGCAACGTTATGGGACGGAGTTAAGATCTCGCACCCTGGCTTCCATAAAGCCAGAAATCAGCCAAGCCCTGCCGTCCCTTCTTGAAGAGATACAAACATTGGACGATGCAAAAGTTCTCCGCTCTACTGCATCTAACACCAAATTTAAACCGCCAAAATTTGTTAAGAATGCGTCCAAAACCAAACCTCAATGTCCGCTATGTAAAGAGGTGGGACGAAATGACCAACATTTCCTTAGTAGATGTAAATTCTTACCGGAACCTGATAGACGATACCTCGCATCAGCACGTCAAATTGCAGGTTTGATGGAATATGATGATGATGATGATGATGATGATGATGATGATGATGATGATGATGATGATGATGGCGATGATGATAATCCTCAACCTAACTCTACATCTTCAGCCCCCCTTCATGCTATAAACCGCGTAAAAATTCGTCAGTCACTTTACCTTGACACCTTCCACAATCATCACCATACACGTCTGACTATAGACTCAGGGGCCACAGGTAACATGATCCGTACTTCTCTCGCTATAAAACTTAATGTAAAAATTACTGACTCTTCGCAGTCCGCAAACCAAGCTGACGGTCGCTCAACCCCTCAAAGTTGTTGGCGAAACCAGATTTCACCTTTCAAGGGACCATCATACCCTCTTTTTCGAGGGCCTCGTGGTAGATGACCTAGATGTGGATATACTCGCCGGTATTCCCTTTATGGAGGCCAACGATATATCGATACGTCCAAAAAAACGCCAAATATTTATCGGTGACACTGATCAGTATCTATATGGCTCTCCTGTATCATCACACCATAGCCACTCTGTTCGACGTGCCCACGCACTAAGCCTACCTCGTACTACTACACTATGGCCAGGCGATTACATCGAAGTCGAGTTACCTTCCGATTTCCCAGAAGATCATTGCTTCGCAGTTGAACCTCGTACCCTTAAAGACTCTCAGCCCGCCTTAGATAATACATGGCCAGATCCAGACATTGTACATAGTGTTGCGCATAAAATTCGTATCCCAAATCTTACGGATGAACCTCTTGTTGTGAAACGACACACCCAATTCTGCCAGATTCGCTCCGTGCTCAACAAGGACGAGTTACAAACAGACCACAGTAAACACGATCCATCGACTTACATCCCTGTTATTTCATCCAGAGCACCTTTCTCTACACAAGTAGCACTAGACCCAAATGACCAGCTCTCCAAACAGGACAAACAATTGTTTAGAGACATTCTTTCAGAGCATGATGATGTTTTCGATCCGAACTTTCCCGGTTATAACGGGAAAGCTGGCCCATTCAAGGCAGTCGTAAATATGGGCCCGGTACAACCACCCCAGCGTAAAGGACGGGTACCCCAATATTCGAAAAATCAACTCCTCGAACTCCAGAACAAATTCCACGAACTGGAAGCTAAAGGTGTGTTTAAACGACCAGAAGATCTTGGTATAACCGTGGAATACCTGAATCCCTCCTTTCTCGTAAAAAAAGGAGATGGTGGATTCCGCCTCGTTACTGCCTTTGCTGATGTTGGGCGTTACACCAAGCCGCAACCCTCGCTCATGCCTAACGTGGATAGTATCCTTAGACAGATCGGACAATGGAAATTCATTGCGGTTACCGACCTTACGAAATCTTTCTATCAAATCCCATTGTCACGAGAATCCATGAAGTATTGCGGTGTCGTTACACCCTTTCGAGGGGATGCCTGGATCAGAAACGGCACTTGAGGAATTAATGTGCCGTGTTCTCGGGGACTTGTTAGAGGAAGGTATTGTCGTTAAACTTGCGGATGACCTCTATTTTGGCGGAAACTCTGTAGAAGAGCTTAGCAACAACTTCAAACGTGTATTAGCCGCTCTCAAAACGTGTGATTTGCGTTTATCCGCGTCAAAAACTACTATAGCTCCCACACAAACTACCATTCTCGAATGGATCTGGCGCTCAGGATCTTTATCTGCCAGTCCTCACCGTGTCGCCACACTCTCTACTTGTTCACCACCAGAAAAGGTTTCCGGCTTACGGTCTTTCATCGGCGCTACAAAGGTTCTCAGCCGAGTCATTCCCGGATGTGCATCGCTTACTTCTCCACTAGATAATGCCATCGCTGGAAAGGAATCAAACACTCGACTGTCCTGGTCTGATGATCTACTCTCCGCATTTAAGCGCGTTCAACGTGCCATTTCATCCCCAAGCACAATTCATCTACCGACACCAAGTGACACATTATGGATTGTCACAGATGGGGCAGTGAAGAATCACGGCATCGGCGCAACCCTTTACCTGGGTCGAGATGATAAACTTCTGTTAGGAGGCTTTTTCAGCGCAAAGTTAAGAGGGCGACAAGCTTCATGGATTCCGTGCGAAATTGAAGCTCTGGCAATCGCGCTTTCTGTGAAACACTTTAGCCCGTACATTATACAAGCCAACGAACCTGCATGCATACTAACTGACAGTAGGCCATGTGTTTTGGCCTTTGAGAAGCTCTGTAGAGGTGAATTTTCAGTCAGCCCACGGGTCTCTACATTTTTATCCGTTGTTAGTCGCTACCAAATGTCTGTCCGACACGTTTAAAGGATGTGCCATCCTTCCCTCAGACTTCGCTAGTCGCAATGCCAGTGAATGTACCGATGAACTGTGTCAACTTTGTTCCTTCGTACGCCTATCAGAAGAATGCGTAGTCCGTAACACGTCTATCTCCGTTGATGGAGTGATGGATGGTACTTCGAAACTTCCATTCACAACTCGATCCTCATGGCGCACCATACAATCTGAGTGTTCAGATCTGAGGCGAACTTGCGCTCACTTACGACAGGGAACGAGACCATCCAAAAAGCTGACAGACATTCGAGATGTCAAACGCTATTTACAAGTCGCGTCCTTAGCTCCAGATGGACTTCTTGTTGTAAAAAGAGATATCCCTTTCTCGCCTTCCCGCCAATGCACCATTATTCCGCGACATGTCTTACACGGTATATTGATGTCTTTGCACATACGCCTCAATCATCCGTCTTCACTCCAACTTCAAACAGTCGTCAACAGATACTTTTACGCGCTCGACTTGGATCATGCCGTTAAATCCGTCTCTGCGTCGTGCTTTCACTGTGCTGCACTTCGTAAGATACCTAAGACTGTCGTGTCCCAGTCCACCTCTGATGCCCCAGAAGCGGTTGGCATAAAGTTTGCTGCTGATGTCCTCCGTAGGGAAAGACAAATGATATTTGTCCTCCGTGAGTGCTCTACTTCTTACACCGTTGCTACACTCATTGGCGATGAGAAAAGAGATACACTTCGAGATGCACTCCTTATGTTATGTATCGAAATCCGCCCGTTAGATGGCCCACCCGCTGTAGTCCGCACAGATCCAGCACCCGGTTTTCAGGCTCTTGTTAACGACAATCTCTTGAAAGAGCATAGGATCGTAGTCGAAGTTGGACGCATCAAAAATGTGAACAAAAATCCCGTTGCTGAAAGGGCTATCCAGGAACTCGAGGACCAAATCATCCGCATGGATTCCCTATCCAAACATGTGACGCCTGTAACTTTAAGCCTTGCTGTGTCCGCTTTAAATTCCAAGATAAGGAGCCGAGGTCTGTCAGCGAGGGAGATGCTCACGCATAGAGATCAGTTTACAAACGAACAACTACCGATCTCAGATCGTAAACTTATCGAACAACAACATCGAGACCGCGTGACAAATCATCCGTACAGTGAACGCTCCAAAGCACCAAACCCCGTCATAACCGATTCCTCTTGTATTGATGTTGGTGATCTTGTATACTTGTACAGTGATAGGAACAAATCACAAGCACGGGATCGTTATCTCGTTACCTCCACTGATCAGAATTGGTGCAACGTACATAAGCTCAAAGGGGACCAACTGCGCAATACTTCATATCGAGTCAAAAAGTCAGAATGTTACAAACTACCCGATTTACGCTCTCATCGACCACACCAGGATAATTCATCTGATGATGAAGAAGATTTACCCGACACTGTTCCTGGTCCACGACCAGACCTACCGCTACCGCTATCAAGTCATCCTCCACCGGAACCGCCTGACATTCCAGTGGCAATTAGTTCTCCGCCGTCAGACGACGCGCCTCACCAACCAACAATCCAAACCGATCGTTCATCACTCGACAGTGGCGATACCGACGTCGTACCTTCAGACAGCACCGTCCGCCCGAAACGTAGTGCCTCAAAGCCCGCCCGTTTCAACGATTATGTGTTTTATTGATAGTGTTTGTGACAGGGGCATAATAATCCCCTTTTGTGTTTCATTTGTCGCACATAGCGACCATGTATTATATTTTCATTACTTAGCATTGTGTTACTCTTTCTGTACTGCTATCACATTTCATCTTTTATAGACTATGCTCATTCTGACTTGTAATTCTTCAAAGACTTTAAAGAAAGAAAAGACATTGCGCCATGCTGTTCACATGTTATATTATCCGGAACGTTTTGTCCGGCCTGGTTTCTCTCTCTCTGAATCTTTCACTTGAGTTTCCATGTGTTTACATTAAACCGTTACGAACATTTGCAAATTGTGTTTGGCGTGGTACCTCAGCTTAGTGGCGTTGAGTACTGTAATGTTTGTACTGGATGTATGGAAAGGGGTAGTAGCAACCCCAGGTGAATTTTGCAGTGTATTCATATCTTTATGTGCTCAATGTGAGATATATTCAAAATAGTTTTTCTTTTTGCTTATATCTCTATCCTATCAAAGTTATGACATTTTCATGCAGTTTCATTATATAAGTCATGGTTGATTTCGCTACAAAGATGGAACCGACACTAGATTTTTTCTCATTTCTCCGTCATTTTTCCCCTTTTTCCTTCACACCCTACCCACTTTTCTCCTTCCTCCACCTCCTGATTCTAGTCTCACCCTCATTTCAGTATATGGCATCAGTATGATGGACTGAAAGCGTATAAAATAGCTGGGATGGGTTTGAGCAGAATTTGTCAAAAATAACTGTGTTTATTATTAAATTTGTTTTATTATACAATAATATTTTATTTGTGAAAAAATAATTTCCTTGCACTGGCTCTTCTGGAAGAAAAACATTCTCTTACCCCAAGGTTGAGGTTAAAAAAATAATCTGGCTATTTTGAAACCACCCATCCCCGATTATTAAATGGACGGTGCCTGGTTATGTCTTTTCTGTATATTAGGTTAGGGCGGTAAATCTCGGTCTAGAAATTTTAAAGTTGGAGTTGAAAATGTGGAATAACATAGTTTCTGTTAACTTGTTGGGCCGGTGTCTTCTGAATGAGGAGGGGAACACAGTCGATTTTGAAAATGCAACGGATGATCACTTTAATCAATTAATTAAAAATCATTTCAATGTAGAACTCATTACCTTATCAAATGACAAATTAAAGTGCGTAAGTACTCTCATAATACTGAAAATACCACTGGCCTGAAACCACCACGATTTCGTATAGGGGTTATGTTTGGTGGGGTAACACATTTTATTCTGTTATATTTATCTTGGAAATTGTACGATAAGAGAAGAGGGACAAAACTCCATGAAAACATTGTCTAATCTGATCGCTTCTTTTGGAATCCTCGTCGAGGTCACAGAGTGAAAGGAGAGACATATGCATATCACACATGATGTTCGTTTCATCTTCATAACCGACAAAGCCGGCATGGCCTAGTGGTATCGCGCCGGACTCCTGATCGGGAGGCCGGGGTTCGAGTCCCGCTCTGGTTATGCAGGTGTCCTGTCTTTCGGATGAGACAGTAAAAACCGAGGCCCCGTGTCGTGGTATGCATGGCACGTTAAAGATCCCTCACTGCTTCGGGTGGGTCCGTTGCAAAGGTTAAAATTTGTATGCCCCGCATCAGGCAGATACAGTCAACATATACTTGAAATACTCGTGGTGTGACGTAAAACAAAAATCAATCAATCAATCATAACCGACAAAACCATCATACAGAAGGCCTGTCTCGGCAAAGACTAATTATAAATAAACAAAAACTGGAATCTTCCACATTTTCTCAGGAAACACAATGAACTTTGGGGACGAAATTTGCTTATGATATAGATTGATACTATATGTATAGAAAAAGACCCTAAGGTAATGTATATTTCCTTGTTTGGTTTTGCTTAGCTCAAACGTCAAGACTAGGTTAAGACGCGTATGAGAGTTATTGGCCATAACCAAACACAAAGAGAAGAGATATGAACATGCGGTCGTAAGGCTCATGTAACATTTCGCATATTTTATTTGTTTCGTTTTCTTCTTTCAAACTGAAAATCTTCGATATTTTTCAAATTTTAGAATATTTCCATCTAATACATTCAAATATATATATAAAAATAGGATAGACATTAACGATTTCACTGTTGACATCGCATCTTTCTATTTCGTTCTTTGTAAACATACTGTAGATTATATCGTAATCCTGTCAATCAGGTTATAGCGATTAAAACTTTACATAGTCTTGTTGTATTGAAACAGCACTGTACGAACTCTCCAACATGATATTTTAATAATTCAATAGATTGATATGAGTCAATACCAGACAGAGCGTCGGTAGTAATTTTGATGTAGATAGCGAGAAATTAGCATAAGACGTATTGAAATACCTTACTTAAAACAAATTAGTATATTTGATATCGCGATTAACATCTAAATTTATTTTTCTAGATTTTCGATTGTTAAAGGGACGATCATTTGATTCTGGGGCGGGAGGGAGATATGTTAACCAGAATATATGGTAATTCTGCACAAAAAGTGCAAATTGTGTACCATTTCACTCGCTTTGCAAGTAATCTGATGAATATTAATGTTTTGCTGAATCATGAATTATATGTATCAAGTACTGTCCTTTGTAAATAATAATAATAAAATGGAGGAGTGAGGGAACAGAAAATTAATGCATCCATTTTTCATTAAGACTTTTCTTACTGGTTTGAAAGTTTATGCAGTAAAGTTGTAAGACCAAAGAGATTAAAATCAACAATAACAACAACTATTGCCTTACTTCGTTCGCCTCGTTTTCACAATAACATTTGGTCTCTCTCATTATGTTTCGTGATAATCTACAATACATATATAAGTATATACTGTTTCTCTTTTTTAAACCTATTATAATCCTTACATGTTTTTGAGTATTGTTTTATGTCACTCCACAATTATCTCACGGAAGTGATGACCGTATCTGCGTTAAGCATTGCATTGGATATGCCATTGGTAAGGACACACCCGAAGTAGTGAGGGACCTTTAACGTGCCACGTCTACCGTGACACGGGACCTTGGGTTTTCAATTTCTCATCTGATAGACAGCACATTGATGTGCTGGTAACGGAAATCAAACTGTGGACCTGATATTATATTATAATGAATTGTCAATTCTGATTGTAACACCTCCGGCACATACAATGACATGCTTTTATGTGCCAGAGAGTTTTGCCAAAATTTTTGTAAGGTTGACCTAGAACCTCATCTCTACGTTTAAGATCAAAATAAAAAAAGATTCTCAGTGGTAATTTTTGGTATATAGCCTGACGCATGTATTTAGAAGGTTTTCAATATCGAAAAAGTAACAATTTTTAAAAGCTCTATAGTGAATTCAAGTTGTTTACACCACATTTTTCGCCCCACCCTCAAGACCTCATGTCAACCCCTGACGTATCACTCATTGTTTTTTTTTTTTTTTTTTTTTTTTTTTTTTTTTCGTCATCAATATGAGAATTACAACGATAAGTAATAAAGTACGTGTATTATTTTAAGGTCTCTCCACAAAAGTTTGAATTGTGCTATGCTAAGATATATAAAACTAGTCTGACAGTGAAATTTTTAATTGTATTGTCACCTTTATAAGTATTTTCTTCCACTAGTAGATCACATTTATACAAGGAAATAATGAAAATATTTTTGTTGTATGTGGATTTCATTTTTAACTTTATCTGTATGATTTATGAACTTTACAGATAATTATGCATAACGATTTAATATAACATGCTAATTAAAAGAGTTAAGAATAACAAAACAAAGGATTTCAATTCTAATCAGTTAGAACACTGTATAAGAAAACGTGTGTCATACACATGCATCTGCTTTGTATACATCGTCGCTAAGTGCAGAATAGTTTAATCATAAACATTAAACCATATCTTATTCATTAATGATTTTGTATAAAGTCAGAGATTTTTTGTATTATACTACCATATAAATAGTTAAATATAATGTGAATATGGATTCCTCAGCAATGAGTTTTGTAACTCGTGCGTTATACATATTTTACGTTACATGAAAGTCGTAAAAATGTTATTTGTTTCACCTAAATAAATCTGTAATGGGATTCAATAAAATAAATCTGAATAGATACAGCATAAATGTGAAATTAATATTTGATATTATCATTGATACTTGATTATTTAGTATATGTGCAAATATAGTCAGGTTTCTTAATCTTGGCAGAAATGATCTATGTATACACACAAGTTAATATAGATAAATCTACATTCACATACCTATGAGATCTTTCCGCAAGGATAAATACTGTTGCTAGTGTAGGCATTGCACATATTGCTGCAGGCAATATAACCATAAAATACAAACGTTTCTGGTAACGTCCGAAATCGCCTATATATTTGAAAATGTCGTCAAAATTAGACAATTTAACAGCTTCCATTTTTGCTGATTGAGAGCAAGTGCACATATAACCTTTTGTCGTAACCCCCTCATTTATCTATGTACATTTCTAATGTTTATTCATGTTCGGATGACTAAAGTTATGGAGCGCCAGTTTATCATTTATCAACATCAGATGTAAGTACAGGTGTAACCAATTACATGTAATACATACAACCTTTTAATAACTGTTATACACGAAAGGAAGTAAAAAAAATCTTATACCTTTAACGAAACAAGGCATTTTAGCACAGCTGTATAACAAATTTCGTCAAGTACTTACTGAGCAAAACATAGCATAAAACATTACAAAAAATCTAATAGTAATGACACTTTTGTTTGTGATTGTACTGTTTTATGGTAAGCTGAAAAGTAGGTCTTTAAACCGGTTCACCACATCAAATAAGTGACAATTATCACTTGGAATGGCTAAGTCGCAAAACGTAACTGATCCCGTAAATCAGGTATTTACGGGATCAACTACGAATTCGTTTTTCACGTGACTTTCCATGATTTTTGTTGCGATTGTTAGTGAAACGCATTTTCATCGTAAGTTGTGCATACGGGTTCAACAATTTTTACGGGTTCATTTACGATTATTAAGGAAATGGGCTACAGTACTTTATTTACTCTGAAAAGACGTTCAATAAAAAGTCTGCATAAGACTGTAGAGGAATCCAATACAAGAGTTAAGATCTTCCCGATGATCATTGAGTTCTTATGTCGATGTCTAAGGCGTTTTAGTATTTTTTTACCCTTCCAGGTAAAGTTTTTGGAACACTGACCTTTTTTAAGTGTGTAAATTTGATAACTAGACATTTGAATGAGAGATTCAGCAAGACATATTGCTTACAAGTAAGTTTTTCGAATTCAGATAAAAGACCTGAAAAAAAATTCCAAAAGTCAGGCACAGTTCTAGTATAACAGTATTATTAACTTTTTATGAAGTTTGCTTTTCTGTTGTGCTAAGCATTGATGACCACACGCGTTTGCGTGAACGCAGATTTCCACGTGAACTTAATTAGGCCCCGCCATATTGCGGGTGCCCTTTAATAATCAATCTGTCCGTCAGAACGTTTTTCGGCACACGATAACTTTAATTTCCCTTAAAAATGCTATTGAATTTTATGCATAGTATTTAGATGAATGAGAGAAAGAAACATGTCGATTTTGACGATTATATGGTTTTTATTTACAGAATTATTGCACTAAGAAAATTTTAGAATTATATCATGTCAGCGCTTTCTATGACACACATTTTGAGAATTCCTATCATTCGGCCACGAGCATCACTAAAGAGACATGACTTGTCGAAATGCGCATATGGTGCACAAAATTAAAAGGTATATATATTCTATATTTATCATAAGCACTAGGCCGGTGTCACTGCTGGTGGACTGATAGTTCCCGAGGTCATCATGTCTAGTTTTCAGTGCTTCTGTACTGACATGAAATATATATTTCAAATTTTCAGTCATCAAATTAAGTAAATCACTTTTAAACCAGGGAGTATCTCCCTCATGCATAGCTCTGTCCTTAATAGATTCTTTGGTTCACTTTTCAGTCATTTTGCTTCAACTCTGCTCTTCATATTTTTATATATTTTGAGAATTCCTATCATTCGGCCACGAGCATCACTGAAGTGACAAATCTTGTCGAAATGCGCATATGGCGCACAAAATTAAAAGGTATATATTTCCAAAATTTATAATAACTTAATTATTTTTTTAAAGAAGATTATCATTAATACTATTATACTCTTCAAAATAAGATAGGCGACGGTGAGAGGAAGACAGCAATTGCTTTTGAGGTCAAAGTTCAAGATAGCATTCAGACATGAATAATCGTAATGACGGGACTATTCCTAACTTTGTCAGTGTTCTGGTTTTGAGACCACATTAACGCAGTTGACTCTCGCGTGAAATTCCCTTGACAGTCACGTTCAGTCACTTACATTTTTAGAAACATATATTCAAATGTACATACAGAAGGACACTAAGGAAGATCACATTGTACATATAACTATCGGATGTGCAAATGACATATTTATAATTAAATGACTCCCTTGCATGTTAAGGATTGAATTTTAAAAAATAATGGATGCAATTTCATTTCAATTATCATCATCTTCATCATCATCATCATCATCATCATCATCATCATCATCATTATCATCATCATCATCATCATCATAAATAAATAAATAAATAAATAAATAAATAACTCGGCATAGAGAGAATTAAGCTCGTTAACGGACCCATAACGTAGAATAAATCGCAAGTGCATATGGTGCACTAAATTATAAGGTATATATGTTCTATATTTATTGACGCGAATTACCTCATGGTTAATGCGAAGAAAGTACATGCGTTCGGTCGAGTAGCCCTGGCAAGTGTTCTAAAGCAACCCTCATGATCGCTTTGCACGTAAACGGGTAAGTTGTGTTAGGACTGCACCCATCTATATCTGTAACATTGTGCAAATATTTCAAAACTTGTCAAATTAATTATTTTGTATGGAAATCCATAAAATTAGTGCAGACTCTGGCAAATTCGAATATAATGGAGTGTTTCGCAATCACCATTTCACCTAGGGAAGTTAACAATTGAAAATTCAAAGTTGTCGCTATTATCATAAATGCTATTTTATCTATAACTTAATGTATATGTCAAAGAAAGCTGTTTCTGATTAGATCATCTCGCATAAATAGTACCCACTAGAAAGGTGATCATATAACATATCTGATTACAGTTCAACGTTAATAGGAATCATAGTGTATGGGGGAAATCGACCTTTATCCGATTTATACCAGCGTATGAGAGACAACAATTAAATTTAATTAAATAAAGTGGTTTAGAGTTATAAAAAGTATAAAAATCAAATGTGAAGACCTAAAAGTAACTTAAGGGTTTCATGATTGGAATTTTTCTATGGCTTCGTAAGAATTTCATTTTCCGAAATTAACTGATATTACTGCACAATTTTTATATTGCTTGAATTGGTGCATTGTATAATATGTTCATTAAATGCCAGCAAACTGTAACTATTTAGAAAGAAGAGTAATATAAAAATGACAACAATAAGCTATAAAAGTTTATTTATATGGATTTTTGTCTTATTTTGGGAGTTAATGCATGCAAGGAAGATCATTCACTTTAATCAAATAAAGTGGCTAATTTTGAATGCCATAAAGTGTCGAATAGAGACTGTTTTTCTCAACAACCGATTTTCCACAAATGAATTAATAGATTTTGATAAAGTGTCGAATAAAGGAATATAATCTTTTATAAACAATGACAATACTATTTACTGCTTTATCAGCAGGTACAAAGACAAACGTTTTAGTGGATCAAGAGGTTTCCTTTTTAAAAGACTGGATTAACTATTAACTATATGACTGTTTGAGCGTATGTGAATTAATGTAAAATTATCAATATTTGGTGGATATAGGACCTGTTTGATTTGTCGACTTTGAAACATTATACAAATGTATGCATAATGGAGATACTCCTTAAACGTAAAATAATTTACCAGCTTTTGTCACAGTCGATTTTAACTATATATTTGCTGGTTCATTTTATGGTGTTTTAATTCAAATAGTTAAGATTGTTCCACTTGAAGTAGCAAATAGAAACGACATTGACCAGTTTTGATTGACATGATTTAATAGATTTTACTCAAAAGGCTCTCCATAAATGTGCATTTTGAATGCAATTGTCAAGGTGCCTAGAGTGCCCTGATTGACATATGAACGCCGTTTACTGAGGGTTCGATGGTTGGTAAGATATATATGAAACGTTAAATATTCATTCTCTGCAGGTATGGTATTTGTAAACTGCGTTCATGTATTATATTCACGGACATATTTGAATGTCTGAAACCTGCACAACAACTCGGAAAAGATCTGAGTATCGTTTTCCTTTACCCAGATTTCATCAAAGCAAACAATATTGATTTCACTTGGACAAGAGAATTGACCTCTCCGCAGAATTTGATTAGCATTATCTTTGACCAATCAAGCTAGCGGCTATGTCGCGCAGTAGGGATGCTCGCCTTGGAGATTCCGCGGCAGCCATCACCCGCGTCAAGCTTGTGCTTGTTTACGTTGTTATTACATTGGTACTCTCATTGTATCCCATACAAAATAAAAGAAATAAGCGATTTGGTAACTGCTATAAAACTTTAAAGGGTAAGGATATGATCTTACCCGGTCAACAGTAGCGCCGCACACTTCTAATTTCCTGGTTATATTCCAAAAGATTCCATGAAAGAAAGGGGGGCACTTACCCTCGTGTTTCATTACGTAGGATGTAAGGTATTGAAAGTGAAATAATACGAAATCCATAACTGTATAAAATGTATTAATACATGTATGTATTTATCTCATATTTAATTCTTAATTCTTTTCTGTGCGACCGAAGAAATAATAAAAAAAGGGGGCGTACTACTGATACCATTCTCCGGTGGTTTAGTTAGTTACGAAAGATTTATATACGTGCAAGTTACATGTATATCATTTGATAGTTAAACTATGTCCCATATACATACAAGACTGAGATGTTTAAGACAGCTGGACCTTATTTCCATTTTTTTTTTTTTTTTTTTTTGCATCAAGTACTGGAGTGTTTACATACTTATTAAATATAAAATGCGTCAGTGATATTTTTACATATTATATAAGCCGGTGTGGCCTAGTGGATAAGGTGCTCGGTTCGTGATCGAGAGGTCCCGGGTTCGAGTCCCGTCTGGGCACACCGGTGTTCTGTCTTTCGGATGGGAAGTAAAAACCGAGGTCCCGTGTCACGGTAGGCTTGGCACGTAAAAGATCCTCACTGCTTCGGGTGGGTCCGTTACAAAGGTCTGAATTTGTATGCAATGCATCAGGCAGATGCCGTCACCATATACGTAAAATAATCATGGAGTGACGCAAAACAATAATCAATCAATCAATCAATCAATTTTTACACATTATAATATTTAAAATATTTAAATATCGCAAAAAGTAATAAATGAAGTACTGAAACAATATACAAAAGTAGTTCACATGTACTTTCCATTCGAATCATATCGCTGTATGTGACAGCGAAATAAAATAATGGCAACTAAATTGACATGTTGTAAATTTATTTGCCCCGTTTTGTTTTGTTTTGTTTTGTTTTTTTTTTTTTTTTTTTGTTTTTGTTTTTTTTCTTTACTTTGGATTTACAACCAAAACAAATAAGTAAATATATTTTAATGAAAGTAAAGCATTTAAACTTTTCAATTTACGATTTGAAATTCAGAAATAGAAATAGTTAAATAATAATGTGAACTGTCACTGCTGCAAGTCTCTTGAATTTCACATATAGAAATATATATATTTTATATACACACAAAAATATCGATATTAAAGCTGACAGAACATTTAATAATACTGGTAATATTGAGGACACATTTTAGTGAAGCACAGTTAAATAAAACAAGGAACGTCCATACACAAACGTGAATGTCTAATAATATAGAATCGCGTCCGGCCGTTCCCATGCTATATATTTCAGTTTGACTGAAATGAGCCTCGGATAATGTTTGAAACATAGAAACATGAAGAAAATATCATTTACTTAAATGAATATCATCCTACTATCAAACCCTGTCATATAATATCAATGAATTTCCGTATTTTTGTAAAACAAGTGAGTAAGATCGATAAGATTCACGTACTGTCTTAGCGGCCATTTTAACGAAATCTTGACGCGGGTTAGCAACAGTGGAGTTATCTATCGCAGGAGGCGTGGTTACATCATTCATACGGAGAGGTCAATTATTACTGCGTCTGTTGACAGAAGAATCTACATGATAAATCGATCAATGAATTTTTAACAAAATTCTTTATACATTAGTACATTTAAAGAGACTGTTAAATTATTTAGCATGTGGTGAAAGGGTTTACACTATTCTTGTTAGGAACCATGGATAGAACGGGATATTGAGATATCAAATAATCACTATGGATATGTGTGTCTGTAGCTATGATTTATTGAATTTTGTTTTATATTACTCCATACATTTTCACGTGTACGGTGTACGGCATCTGTCTAATGCAATGCACATAATTCTATACCTTTGCAACAGACCCATCCGAAGCTGTGAGGGATTATTTACGTGAAATGACTGCTGTGTCACGAGACCTGTCTCCTCCAAAAGTCAGGACATCAGTATGCCTATGGTGAGAGTAGAACCCGGTACCTCTTGGTCACGAACTCACAGTCACGAATCCACTGACTCACTGTAACTATGAAATCCGCATAGAATATCAAATTATCCAGAGCACAGGTGAAAGTCTTTACATTCCAACTACCTTTAGAATTACATAAATGTTATTATACAACATCCATCTATTCTTAAACTCCCTACAAGATATGGTAAAACTTTTCACAATTATGAATAAACTTTTAAGAAAAAATAAACGTGCAAATGTTGAAATGCCTGCGCGTTAAATGAATAATTAAACACTTAACAATATATAACGCGTTTATAGCATCGCCTGTATTTTGGTTAATTCGTATCTTCAGGAAAATTCGCAAAATATATTAATTGTTGCAGATTAGTGTCCATTGTCGAAGGGTCAAGCTGCACATGAGCACCCTTTCGCAATATTATGATCTGAGGTTTTATTCCTCCTGCATTAATATTTAAGACCAAAGTCGACGCCTAGACGTCAATAAGCCTTTCCACAGGATTGCAGAGGACTTTGGTAAGAATACAAATGTTCAACATATTAATTTAGTTAACTTTAATAATTTTTAACAATAAAACAACAATGTCTTTCGATATATATATATAGAAATATTGTTTACTTTGCACTACTTTTGTTTCCTCATGCTTGCTGCATAATATTGTAATACACTATGACACTATGATAAGAATACATGTAAGGTTTGAACCAAAATGGAACTACAGTACTAGGAATGAAATAGAAGGATCTTTAATTATATACACTGACTAAGCATACACTATACTTGGGGACATACTAACACATCGGCTTCTAATTCGAACACTTTTTCTCATTAGTTGAAACAAATCATGCATACACGACTACTACTTATATTAATACACATAATTTTTTTACTATTGTAGATAAATATCGATGTCTGTAAATACACATTTTGCAGGAATAAGGTAGCTATACTATAATACAATCACAAAGACTATTATCATTTACCATACCTATTGTATACAGATAATGAATTTTCAGTGCAATAGATATTTAATGCAAAATACATATCCAATATATGAATAGAAATAAAAATTGCTCTTGTAGAATTCATAAATAAGAATTTTTTGGAAATATAAAATGCCATTTTACCCAGATTGTAAATATTGCAGCTCTGTCCAACACAGAGTACGGAATGGATACCCTATATATAAATGAACATTTTGGCAATAGTAAAATGTATTAAATATGCGTTATTAATTGAGGTTCCGTCGAAGTAAAGTGTTTTTTCCCTAAAATAAAACCAGAATGTTTTTCCTAAAAGTACAACAAAATATACATGAACGTATACCAAAAATAATGTGTAGAAGGCGGTAATTACATTAGGTTGGTTCAATATGATTTGTAGAATTAATTCTCTTGTCTTGAAAGTTATTCCAGTTCTTAATCTATATTTTAACACAATATCTTACTCAGTTAGATTTGAAGTCTATATATGAGTTGACTGACCAAAGAAATTTTAATAAAAATGAACAGTGTAAAATATTATGGAAGCCGTTTTTGTTAAGAGAACTGCTTCTACATTAAAAGTATATAAGTTCATATATACTAAGCAAATGAAATATTTACACGTTGATTTTCTACCATGATTGTGACTTAATGGCTACCATGATTGTGACTTAATAGCTACCATGATTGTGACTTAATAGCTACCATGATTGTGACTTAATAGCTACCATAATTGTGACTTAATAGCTACCATGATTGTGACTTAATAGCTACCATGATTGTGACTTAATAGCTTCCGTACAAAGAGCAGATCTGAATATAGACGTATTGTTACTGAGCATAAAAGACAAATAACAGTGTAGCTTATCTGAAATCTATCAAACACGTTAAGGAACATTCAATTTTCCTTTGACTTTTCTTAAATTATGTATATATAAATGTTTTCTGTCAAATTAGCTCAATTACATAGAGAGAAAAAAGTGTCAACAGAGGGACATTCCCGATGTCAGTTTTTCTGTTGGTTTTCAAAGCCTACATAAAAAATGAAAGCAACAACGATCAAGTGAATTACAAACCTGACAACTGATAACAGATTACAGTTATCTGTGGTCAGAAATTGTTGATGCTGGATATCATATATCAAGATATACTGAAAAAGAAAAAAGTATTGTACATTGTACAAAAATGCTAGGTACAGACAGATGTATGTATTACTTCTGACATGTTAGCTTACACTGATATAAGTAGGAAGTAATAACTGTGATGAGTATAAACGAGGTTTCCTTACAGGCAACTTAAAACTTGGCAACCGGCTATGGACAATAGTGTAATAGTTTAAGTAATTAAATCTGCGATTAAAACGATTATACTGAAATCCTTAAATGAAAATGTGATATTTATGAAAAATCTCAGCAGCAGCAAAGAAAAACAAAACGTGCTTATTAAGTAAGAAAATGTTTCTAAAACACTCCCGAAAAAGTCTGTAAAAGCTATTGTAAAATACGAAAATAACTGGTGTGACATGACTATGGCACTAACAACAATGTCCCACAGTGGACGTTCACGGACCTCTGAAATTCAGAGGTGAGACCAGGTGCCCGGGAGGAGTGTATAAAATACACAACCACTTTCCAACGTTTTAGCCCTGTTGCTGAGCATTCACGTAATAAACAGTTTCAACGTCAACGTCAAATGGAATAAAGTATTTTATTACATGAAATCTAAAGGTTCTTCAAGTAATATCCAGAAATATGTGGTTTTGTATGAAAAATTAGTATTTTGCCCCAAACAACAAAATAGCACATGCTTTATCTCAAAATCAGTTGTAGCCCGGAAGGATATAAACAGTTGCATTGAAAAATTACTTTCAATAAGCAGTTTAACAAGACATGAACATTTTACAAGCATTTTACAAAAATCAGCGATTTTCAATTGAAAACGCAGGTTTCTGTATAAAACGTCATTTTCAAAGCTTTTTCAATAAAACAACAATGTAAATAACACATCATTGAAAATAGCATATTTTGTAGTAATGTTCTAAATCATCAAAACATGTGCATATGCTAAGTTGTTGAACTGGGAACG
The DNA here is from genome assembly GCA_035048485.1 of Pteria penguin. NCBI lineage: Eukaryota > Metazoa > Mollusca > Bivalvia > Pterioida > Pteriidae > Pteria > Pteria penguin. The sequence continues at coordinate 23,837,553 of CM068581.1, forward strand.
AAACATATAATAAAAAATATATAAAGTATATACCTTTTTAATTTTGTGTACCATATGCGCATTTCGACAAGTTATGTCTCTTCAGTGATGCTCGTGGCCGAATTATTGGAATTCTCATAATATATAAAAATATGAAGAGCAGTGCTGAAGCCAAACTGACCGAAAAGTGAACCAAAGAATCCATCTAAGGACAGAGCTATGCATGAGGGAGATACTCCTTAGTTTTAGAATGATTTACTTTATTTGATGACTGAAAATTTGAAGTACCGTATATATTTCATGTCAGTACAAAAGCACTGAAAACTAGACTTATGATGCCTTCGGGAACTATCAGTCCACCAGCAGTGACACCGGCCTAGTGGCTATAATAAATATAGAACATATATACCTTTTTGATTTTGTGCACCATATGCGCATATCGACAAGTTATGTCTCTTTAGTGATGCTCGTGGCTGAATCATTGGAATTCTCAAAATATATAAAAATATGAAGAACAGTGTTGAAGCCAAACTGACCGAAAAATGAATTTAAAAATCAACACATTTTAGTAGGAAAGGGAATTTGAAACTTAAAAATTTTTGGTTAATTTTACAGATCTTATTCAGACATTTTATCTAGATTCTGAAATTCTGATGCCGCCTTACATATTTTTGATAGCAACATATTCTATAAGCGTTTCGTGTTTAAAAACATTTTTATTACATCTCTTCTTGAGAAACTTGTTGATCCTTAATTTCGATATGGAGGATTATTTAAAATTTTGTAAATGTGTGTCCTTTGATTGTGCTGCTTTTGCGGTGAGTGGGAAGGTGGGCGCCCGTAAACCGGTTTCCCACACCCCTTGAGTGATGTTTGGACTTCAATTGACCGTCCTAAGTCGGTATTGTAAACAAAGCACAATCAAATATTTTTGTAATGTTTTTCCGTTTATATTCTACTATCATCATGTTTCTTTGCATGTCCTTGTTGATAAGTGTCATACAACTTTGTCAGATGTTTTCTGTTTTCTCTTTTATTTCATTCGAAAAAGTATTAAAATGCTACATATTTACATGTATTTTCATTGATACCATTATTCATATTCTCTTAATATCACTCAGTTGTGTTCTCCATTCATGCCTGATTCTCCGTTCATTCATCGTATTTTATATAAGAATAGAAAGTAATCGTTATACATTTATTAAATTACACATAAAGTACATATACTCGTAAAATGGAATGTGACTCGATTGACAGACGTGTAAGATTGATAAAAGACCAATTCAAATTTTTAACGCTATGTGTTCACTCAGGTTGTTGTAGTTTAATATCACATTCAGTGATATTTCTGCGATATGATGATGGGATTTTAAGTTGACACCTTTTTATGATTACAATGCTGCATGGAGGCTCAATATTTTGGACGCGTATGTACAGCAAAGACATTTACGCCACAATTTCTCTGTAAAACTAAATGTTGCATTTTTAGAAAATTACTTAGGGTTTGATTGTTAGATTGTGGAACAATTTTTTCAGTCATATTGCAACATAAGTGCAAGAAATTTAAATGTAACCAATTTGCGAGAAACTGTATATTTGAAAATGAGATAAATACACATGAAAAGCAAGCACTGAGCTTCAGCTTCATGAATTTCAGTATTGAAGTAGGAACTTCCCCAACTAAACTTGAATTTTATATCGTGTGTAAAAAAGATAACTGGGAAATAAAACATCAAACTTGATAACAAAATTCAGCAATTCCTATTTTGAATTTTTAAAATAACTCAACATTATGATTGAGACATTGGTTGTTGTCTGCTCAAACGGCAATCAAAAATCATGCTTTAAATACTGTAATCTCGCATATCATAACAGTAACATCAATTACTTCTGGTCTATAAATAACTCTTTTCATTAAATACTGTAAACTCGCTTTTTATAACAGTAACATCAATTACTTCTGGACTATAAATAACTCTAGCGAAGTTATGGACAAGCTCCTTTTTACGTAATTTCCAAGCTACTTAAAACTCTACATTTGATTTTTCTATCTTATATACCTCTCTTTCACATGATTTGATTTAAAGTAAGTTGTTGTCTCTTATACGTTGGTGTTTTAACAGAGAATCTAAAACATATCTCTGTATTTCCAATAAATCTGGATTCTTTTCGAACACACAATATACCTCACATATATATTGACGTGCGCTGAATTATATAAAGCCATAGAGAATTTGATATTTACGTGCTATTTAATGGCAAGATTTATCAGCAAATAGTTGGGATTTCTGTGGGTACTAAATGCGCACCTCTTATAGCAGATTTATTTCTATATTGTTATGAGAGGGACTTTATGCACTCTATTAAAAAATCTAAACCTTTTGATTTGATTGATAAATTCAATGACACATCCATATATCTTAATTATCGATAACCATGAGTTTGAAAGATATATGCCTAAGTTATACCCATCCTAACTTCAATTAAGCAAAGCTAATATTCGTGATACATAATCACCTTTCTTAGACTTAAACATTAAGATTATTAACAATAAAGTTCATACTAATATTTACGATCAACGTGACGATTTTTGATATCCTATTGTAAATTTCCCTTATTTGGATGGTGATATCCCTAGACTACCATATCTCAGTTGGATGTTTACCAGGGGATGCACTAATGTATTGGACTAGCATACCAAAAATTTATAAATGACTTTGAAACTTTTAACTCAGGGCTGCAGATATTACATTCTTAGAAAAAAAAATATGGCAAAATTCTGTAAATCGCATTTAACATTTTTATCTAAATTCGGAAATATCTCTTTTCAGCAATATGTATCCATTGGAATTCCCCATCCAAATTTCTATGGTGATCTTTAATACAAACTTAGGAGGACCAAAGGTTCCGACAACTTTATTTCGTCGGGTTCCAAAATAATTAAACGCCTTCGTCATAGACAATATCACCCGGAGATCATCAGAAAGACATGTACTGGGCCTCTCTACGGCTTTATACAGTCTTTTCTTGAACGTTGCGTGTTGACTAACAGTGCGCTGAGACTAAATGACGAGCTTGTTGAAACCTCCTTCAGAGGAGACATGGTCCTGAACCTCGTTCCCTCTGTCTGTTACTCGGGATAAGGGATCTGAGCTTGCTTCCAGACCGGGAGAGCATTATTTCCTGCTTTTGATGTCGCTTAATACATTTTTGATACCATGAAATTTTTCTGCATTGCCATACGTGTTTCTATATTTTAATGACCTCTCAACTTGAGACAACTCTGGTTAACCATTGATCTCTGTATGAAGGGATACTTATATTTGAATGGGTGTCCTTTGTTTATTCTACTGTTCTCTGCGGTCAGTGGGAAGGTGGGTCATAAACCGGTTAACCACATAAATTGATTGACTATTGTCATATCAAATGCCCGTCCTATGTCGATATCGTAACTGCAATATAATCGAATATTTTTGTGATGTCCTTATGTGTTTTAGCTCAAATGAGTTGAAGACTCAAGTGAGCTATTGTGATCAATCGTAGTCCGTCGTCCGTCGTTAACTTTTCACATTTTCGACTTCTTCTTCAGATCAGCTGAAGAGAAATTTGATGAAACTTGGTATGCATGAAGTACTCATGGTTCCCTATCAGTGTTGCTGTTTTTCGTCCAGATCCGTCTACAGCTGGCGCCATAAAAGTCAAAAGTAGGTCACAGAGGGCACCTTCCTATAGCAAACTTCTTCAGACCGGGGGCATACAGAGACAAACGGAATGCATGGGAATGATCTAGAGGGATGTGTAAAGAAGTGTTGTTATTTTTGGTTTTGTTCCAAAATCAAATTTTTGACGATTTTTCGACATTTTTTGGACTTAGTTATATCAATGTAGAAAAGTGTCATGTTTTTCAATTAATTGATAATGATAATTTCTTATGGGCTATTTTGATCAAAATTATAGTAAGGAATATTATTGTGAAAGAATTTTGTCAATATCTCAATTTTTTGGATTTCTTATGATTTTTTAAGACAATCTTTTTTGACAATCCTTTTCTTCATATTGGCTGTATACACAGACAAACAGAATGCATAGAAATAATCTAGAGGGATGAGTGAAGAAGTCTTGTAATTTCGGTTCCCTTCCAGAATCAAATTTTAGAACTTTTTTCGACATATTTTTGACTTGGTGATTTCAATGCAGAAAAGTGTCATATTTCCTAGTTAATTGATAATGATGATTTCCTATGGACTATTTTGATCATAATTATGGTAAGGAATGTTATTTTGAAAGAATTTTGTCAATATCTCATTTTTTTTTTTTTTTTTTATTATTTTCTATGAATTTTTTAAGACTTCCAAATGAGGGTGTATAGGGACAATTCTCCACATTTTTAACTTCTGCTGTTATACCGCATGAGAGATTTTAATGAAACATGGTATACATGAAGTACTATAGGTCCTCTATCAATTTTGTACATTTCATCCAAATTGGTCAACAGATGGTGCCACCATGTCTAAAAAATAGGTCTCACAATGGTACATATACCACTTGGTAATTAAAATATGGAGAGTAGCGGTTCAAATCCAACTGTGGTCAATTTTTTTTCATTTCCTTACACATTTAAGTAAGTTTTTAGTTTTTTCTCAACACTCAACATATGAAATTAGGCCATTTTAAGTTGGATCTGGACAATATTTGAAACAGTTGTTGTTCATGACCCAGACTTGAAATCAGTCAACAAAAAGCCCCACCTAAAGAAAATGATTAACTTGTTGCTCTGAATCACATCTTGCAGAGACAAGGCAAATGCTTAATATCAAAATCACCTTAATGTGCAAAAAAGTGTTGTTTTTTATTCTGGTCTGAAATAAAATTTGACATATTTTCAACATTTGAGTTGACTCAAGTAATGCAAAAATAAACAACTTCTTCCTTCCTGCATGACTGATAATCTAGGTACTCAGGTGAGCGATATAGGTTCACTTGGGCCTCTTGTTTGATATAACTATATCAAATATTGTATATATTTCAGTGGTGACTTCTGTCATACGGCTGAGTCAGTAACTTTACTTTCTTCCTTTATCATGGCACTAAGGAAAAGAAATCGTCAAATTAAATTATTGGTCATAATGGTAGAGATTAGGAAAAAATAGATATATACCTGTAATTATAAGTTTTTTTAGTCTAATCATCGATAAAAGGACCCCTTTTATTGTTACCCTTGAATTACGGTAATACCTCCAGGTTGTGTTGTCGTGTCTTATCGATTTGACAGGTACTTAATAATTTTGCCAGCTAGTGCAAAAATATACCATCGTCAGTTGCATTGCTTATTTAACCATTGATTATACAGATTTTTTACAATATCCAAGTTTTGAGGTTTCAAATTGCCCCGACATCAACCGATATTCACTGCTGACAAAAGCAGCAAATTCCATTGTATCGTTCGTAAAAGAACGTGCATAATGGAGATTTTCAATTATTGTGTTTATGACGTTATTACATCAGAGGTTTGCAAGACTTCAGATGTAGATATTACTATGAAAACTTGAGTTTCTGCAACGGCTAATTGATTGAGATCAGAACGCTCAAAACGTTTTTCGTGTGTGGAGTTGCGGAGTCGTGATTACCATAAGTTTTAGAGTAAACCTCATTTAATCATTGTGGTATGCTTAGACTTGAGTCCTTACCTCTTTCACATCATTCTTAGTGACACCACTCCTGTACAATAACCTAGCCTAGATCTGACTATGAGACATTTTATGCTCTTTGTCTTTCTGCGGGCTACCATGGGAGTGATGAAATGGCCTTTTTCATAAGTTTGGAAATTTAATCTACTATAAGCATTCATTGTCTTAGTGTAGTTTTCACTTGTTGTACATAGTATATACTGTAAACTGACGTTTACACAAGATTTTTTGTTATTTATGTGAGGACACCCACTCCCCTAAATATCGCTTAGACAAATACAATCTCCAAAAACTCCCTTGGCCGATTTGACTAGTACCGTTGGAGAATAAGACAGGTATATTTAAGGGACACTGTTCAGGACAACACAACAAACTGAGTACGTTACAAAACAGGAAACCATGTTTGTATAGAAAGCCAAAGCAATCATATTTTATCCATTACATAGTTCAAGCCTAATACTCTGACAGCCAGATAACCCTTAATCTGGTAGTTCGACGGCTATCGTTTGTTTTGCACTGAAATATCTTTTAACGAGGCTGAGTACAATTTCAAAATGATAAACTTCTGCCCTAGAGTTTTTTTTTTATCAAACTAATATCACCGATAAAGTAATAGTTGTTCATGATTTCTAAAAAATAAAAAAGTAAAGTTCATATTTTGACACTTTTTCTACATGAAACTATCTTAATAAACGAACAAATGTGTTCAATTACAGCTTGAAATCATATATCATATCAATATTCAATTATTTATGTATAAAACTGTCATCATAGTTTTCTGCCGATGACCGTCTCAAAGTTTGATTTCTGTTATTATTTTTCTCTTTATACTACTAAATCTGAAATTGAATATAATTTCTAATAAATGAACAATTATGAGTTGTTTTATAATTTTGAACTAAAGACTGCATCTATTAGTATTTTCTTTTCAAAACTATTGGTTATTGAATCTTCATTGTGGTACATTGTTGTTAGTGTCATAGTCATTTGACATCAGTTATTTTCGTATTTTGCATCACAAATTTTTAAACCTGGGCACTGTCTCAAACTTGGTCTTGATATTTCTAAATTGACTATGACAAAATTTCATTATTTCTTCCTTATATGTAGAAATGTAAAAGTTTTAAAATTTACTAGATGAAATAAAAACCACATCATCAATTATCTATAATTTATGCAAAATCATTTTCAATTCACAAAATATTTTGGCTATGAACTATCTGGAATAGTAAACATTGACAATATTTCTACACTAATGCATAATAATTTCAGTATCCTCCAGTAACAAGTTAACAAACATATAAAATGAGGCCGTATCAGTTCATTTGCCAGAAAAATCGATTTCAAAATTTGAATAAAACGTTTTAATTAAGCTCAGATCTTCAGCTTCAAGATCAAAATTTTAAAAAGGAGATGTACCCATTATTCAGTCTTCACGAAAACATTTTACACTACTAGCCAGTAGGGATAGTCCAATTCAAACTTTCACTGGCCCTAAGAAAAAAATCTTCTAGCCGTCTTTAATTTGATAAGTTTTAATAAAATTCTCAAGTCAACGTATTTGTACATCTAACATTTTGTATGTGATCAAGGTACATAATTTTAGAAAATGTATTGCATTTTAAAATATAAAGAGATATAAACAGAAAATTTTCACACCTTCTTAATTTCATTAGCGCGCTTTTCAGTAAATCACTATCTTGCCTTGATTAGATTTTAAAATCGACACCCAAAACGAGATTCACGTCAGATCTCTTTTATTTCATGAAAATATTTCTCTTGGCTTGTGCGAAACGGCATAACGAATATTGTAAACATACAGAATGATTCATTCATCGGTGATAGGGAAGCTACATGTACAGCAGTCCTGTATTACTTTTCGTGATAGTATGAGCTTTAATACATTTTCGCTTATTCTTATGGCATCACGACGGGCGTGACTGGTTGGCAGGGGATGCTTACTCCTCCATGGCACCTGATTTCACCTCTGTTTTGACAGAGGTTCGTGATTGCTAATATTTTATTTACATATGTATTGTGTTTTTTCGACTTCGAGTTGTGGATATCGGATCAATATCATTGATTTGTACTTTAGTCAGTGATTTCACCAATTTTCTTGGTCAAGTGTCCGATATCTCGATAAGTGCCGACCGAGATCAAATATTTCATTGCTTGTAGAAACGGAAAATTGACAACGCTATATAGTAGAACATTGTACAAAGTTGTTGTCGACAAATAGCCCGGGGAAATTTATCTTTTCAAACTGTGTAATACGTCAGAAAATGGGAAAATTTGAATATGCCTGTCAAATTCTCTTCATAAAAGTTAACAGAGTTTCGGAGGTAAGATCCTATGTATGAAACATTATAGACATAAAACTTATCAACATAATTAAATAAAAGTTATTTAAGTAAACATACTAGGGTCTATGTACATTTTGATACCAATATATCACATGTGCACCTTGTAATACTTTTGAAAATGGGAAAATTTAAATAGACCTGACAAAATCTCTTCGTAAAAGTTCGCAGAATATTGGAGATAAAGATCAATATGTATGAAGTCTTATAGACATAAATATTATCCACTTAATTGAATAGAAGTTATTTTAGTACACATACCAGGGTCTCTTGTACATGTAGCCGCAAGTAGTGGCCCTATATAAATGATAGTCCCACAACTCCATACGTTGCGTAAACTTGCAAATTTGATAAACGGAATGGTCGGCACGATTCTATGCATTTCGGCATCAAATGGAGCAAATATTTAAAATGTATAAACATTAAGCAAACGATTGGCAATAATAACTTATGGCCACTACTTGCGGGTAATGTACATGTAAACTTTGTTATACCTGGGAAAAATTAAATAGGCCTACATTTTTTTTCATTTATCGATCGAGGAGTACTTTATAAGAAACTATGTATAAAGCTTTAAAGATAAAAATTGGCAAAAACATGAAACAAGGCCAGTTTTAATGCACACTCCAGAGTCTCGTGATTTTAACGATACCAACTATGTTTCTATATACCTCATATACATAAGATGGATGTTGAGAGGGTCTAACTGAATTTGTTAAATTTTTGAGCCAAGTACGATCTCGGCCGCAATAGCCATAATTTTCTGGTTTGGTCACAGATCTCGTGTCATGCAATACCACATTACAATTTCGCTTTGCGCATTCATCTTGTTTATATATCACTACTGCAGATAAATCCCGAGGGGGGTACCCCTTGTACAGAAGTTGTCTGGATCATCTTAGCGTGAGTCTATGAATCCCATTATTTTCATTCTTTCTGTGTATTTTGGCTATTATCCCATATATATCGTACTTTTGTGCGATTTCAAACGATTTGGTTTGTTATCCTAAAACAAACCATGAAAGGTCAATATTGTAAGAAATCTTGAAAATTTTACAGATTATGTATACGTATATACACAGTATGCTCTCTTTATACCACCACCCTTGAAGATTAGACAAATTGTGATATAACGCACAATGCCAAAGACTGAAGATTTCAAGTACTGAAAAGTAAGACAGAGTCATCCAGTCCAAATTTATTATGATATTAATCAATACTTTAAACTGTTGAAGCCTGTAATTCGCTAAAAATTATTCAATTGCTGAGTGTTTGCCACAGTCTACACTTGAAAACTTGTCTTTGTTATCCATATCAACGCCCCACACCAGGATATCGGTTTCGAGACATATTTCATCATTCAAAGACACATGTGCTTAACCATTTTCACTTATAAAATGAAGCCGGCGTGGCCTAGTGGTATCGCGTCGGACTCCTGATCGGGAGGCCGGGGTTCGAGTCCCGCTCTGGTCATGCCGGTGTTCTGTCTTTCGGATGAGACAGTAAAATCCGAGGCCCCGTGTCGTGGTATGCATGGCACGTTAAAGATCCCTCACTGCTTCGGGTGGGTCCGTTGCAAAGGTCAAAATTTGTATGCCCCGCATCAGGCAGATGCCGTCACCATATACGTGAAATATTCGTGGTGTGACGTAAAACAAAAAAAAAAAACAAAAAAAACATAAAATGATAATTTATTAATATGTTTAGACAAAAACGTTCTATAAATGTTAATGCGGTTACTGAAAATAAATGAGTGAAATAAATAAGGCTATATCACATAATACTGGAATAGATTTGTTGGTCAGGTTATTATGTCGTTGTCCTTGTGATGCAAAGGTGTCGTTAAGCACGCTGGGTAGTTTATATCTATATGAAATTAAAACTATATTATGCTGTATAATATTTGTATATCGTCAACATACCTTTGCTGCACGATATACAGTCTTAATCAAATTTTACGTGATCAAGCAATTTTTTTCTGTTTCAAACCCTTTAATGTCAGTATTTGATCAATGACTATCAAGTTCTTTCGCTGCTTATCAGAGGTTATATGTTATTATACCTATATTCAGATGTTGTTTTGCTTAAACGCATTCCATTCAGTATCAATTCACATTTCCTTTCTCGAGCCTTGGGATGATATTGCGTCGCTTGTACATTTCGGGTTTCATAGCAAATGCAGCAATCAGTTTCTTTCGTACATGTATTTTCTATTGTCTGACAACGTGATACTCGCTTTAGATACATATATTAACATTTTTGTCCACACCTCTTCAGAGGAGACAAGGTCCTGAGCCTCGTCCCCTCTAACTGTAAGTTGGGAGTACTACAGATCAAAGAACTGAACTCGCTTACAGACGGCCAGAGCACGGTTTACTTATGTTGATGTCGCCTTACATATGTCTATACTAGCATATTATTCAAAAAATATTTCATGTAGAAAGTTTTATGACTTCTAGAAACCTGTTGATCCTTGTCCTCTATATGGGGGATTATTTATGAATTTTTAAATATGTGTTCTTGATTGTGCTGCGTTTGCGGTGAGTGGGAAGGTGGGCATCCGTAAACCAGCTAACCACAACAACTGAGTGACGCTTGTTACTTTAACTGACCGTTCCATTTCGGAATCGTAACTGCAATACAATCGAACATTTTTTGTAATGTGGTTTTCTATGTTTATTTGAATATTATCATGTTTTATGTACATGTCCTTGGTGATTTGTGTCATACAGCGTGGTCAGATATCTTCTGTCTTTTCTTTTATACAGATCATGGTTTCAATAAGCATTTGTAATGGAAATTTTATCTTTACATAACGGAAATGGAAATGCTTGGTGTAGTGATAAAGTGCTTGGCTTGCAGCGCAGACTGGCTTTATTCCCAGACTGTACCACCTATGTATAAGAGGTTGGTTACCTCCTGCTTCCATGTAACGATATAACTGAAAAATTGCTGAGAGCGACGTAAAACACCAATCAAATAACCAACCAACCAATATAATGAAAGTAAACGATGTTAGTGACTCTCTAAAAAATGCACCATGATCGATGTCAGGACAAAAAGCAACGTACAGCGGTCAGGAAATCAAAGATAAGGCTGGATCGTCTGCTTACCTTTCAACATATTATGAATCTCCAAATCATAACAGGTGTATAGCAGCACTTACATCAATTAGGCAAGTCTTGTACAGACGCTTGTAGACAAGTAATATATACCTGTTATATAAATTGTCTGTAAATAACACATAAGCCGTTATACAAAACTAACATAAATGGCTATTTCATCATTGTATGACTTTTATGAAATATAAAAACTGTTCTTAAAGTTGGAAGTGCACATAATACTACTGGTAGTATAACAAAGAAATAAAGGCGTTGTTGATACTTTCCAAACTCACCAATTTCATGTATAAATTCGTCAGAAGTTTTTGTAGGTAGTTTTCTGCTCCATATTGAATGTTTATATCGTTGTGACCGTGTTTGTTCAACAAATACATACTAGAGAAAACTAGTTAATTCTGGATACTTGAATCTTTGTTTGTAAGATATTGGAAACACATAAATAAACACATTCTTAAACTATCATGGACGAATTATGAAAATTTCAAGCATCTGTTGCGGTTCTGAATTCGAACAAAGATAATAGTTTATAACTCGAGGAAGTTTTATCAGATATGGTATCTTCTAACTTAGCCCGATCACCATAGACCATACTTGAAACAAGATAATAAGAAAACCTAATGATACGATAAACGTTCCAGTGTTGCATTGTATGGCTAGCTCTTCGAGAAGAAACCATGGATGATCATAAAATTACAACGTTTGACGAACTTATTCTTCACTTAGGGGAATTTGGACCATACCAAAAGCGATTGTATTTTATGATTACATTACCAGCGGCATTGACATGTCTTTTGTCTTTAGGAATCATTTTCTTTAATGCTCACAGAGATTACAGGTAAGTTCTCTATTATCATGCGTACATATGTCTATCACGTGGTTATTTAAAAGATAAAATTGATCTCCAGTCAGCTGCTAGGCTCTGATTTAGAAAACCTTTTAATGATATCGCTCACTATGCCATCTGGGTATCATTGGGGTTAAATATGAACTAAGGATACATATCATCAAATCAAGATTACAAAACACTGAATTAACGCAACATCATTGTCGGTAGCACGCTTGATTCAGGCCCGACCAGCAAATATACTGTCTCTCAGATGTGATCAAAAACATCGAAACCTCGTTTTCACAATAACTACTTGCGCGTAGAACATCTCTCATTGCTTTGATTGGTCTATTGTTATTATTCGAAGATTTCGTGGTACGCATAAGGCAGATGCCATCACCATATAAGTGATAATCTTGGTGTAACATTAACCAATAATTTAACATTACAACAATAAACAAAACTGTAAAGCTAGTTATGTCTATAATCTGGTGTAAGGTATTTATGTTTCAAAATTCTGAGTATTTCCAAACCGTGACGGTTTTGCTTTTTTCAACATACGTATACACCAGTTATAAATACATAAGTTCGAACTCTAATGAAGCAAGATATGTAAATGTTTTGTTAAAAAAAGAATTCTAAATTTCAAATCGCAGAGCAATAGCGGAAAGTGTAGATGTGACAGCAGGTAGAAGAATGTAGATTTCTTGCTGATCGGTAACAGTTCTAAGAGGTCAAGGCGCGACCGATATAGTAAGAAGTCATTACTACTGTAAACACACTTATCGCTATTTTTATCAAGCAGAGGGTCTTCCGAGTTACATTTTGGGTCGAGTGTGTAAATAAAACTTTCCACAAATATGGAACAAAAGTTACACAATAATCATTTATTAAACTTCCAAGTTTTTACTTGATTATGTTTACACCAATATTATTGAACTTACATGATGACGGCATCTCACAGATGCAATGCACAAATATTTATATCTATGCACCGGACCCACCCACAGCAGTGAGGGATCTTTTACGTGCCATGTCTACCGTGACACAGGACCTCAGTTTTACTGTCTTGTTCAAAAGACAGAACACCGTCGAAGGCGAAACTGGAGTCTCTAGGTCACGAGCCAAGTACCTAAGACAGAGCACCGGCGAAGACGAATCCAGGGCCTCTAGGTTACGAACCAAGTACCTAAGACAGACCACCGTCGAAGACGAATCCAGGGTCTCTAGGTTACGAACCAAACACTTAAGACAGAGCATCGGCGAAGACGAACTTAAGGCCTGTATGTCACGAGCTGTGCACCTAAGACAGACCAACGAGGAGGGCGAATCCGGGGCCTCTAGGTCACGAGCTGTGCACCTAAGACAGAGCACCGTCGAAGGCGAAACTGGAATCTCTAGGTCACGAACCAAGTACCTAAGACAGAGCACCGGCGAAGACGAATCCGGGGCCTCTAGGTCACGAGCTGAGCACCTAAGGCAGAGTAACGACGAAGACGAATCCGGGGCCTCTGGGTCACGGTCTGAGCACATAAGACAGAGTAACGACGAAGACGAATCCAGGGCGTCTGGGTCACGAGCTGAGCACCTAAGACAGAGTAACGACGAAGACGAATCTGGGGCCTGTGGGTCACGAGCTGAGCACCTAAGACAGAGTAACGACGAAGACGAATCCGGGGCCTCTGGGTCACGAGCTGAGCACCTAAGACAGAGTAACGACGAAGACGAATCCGGAGCCTCTGGGTCACGAGCTGAGCACCTAAGACAGAGTAACGACGAAGACGAATCCGGGGCCTGTGGGTCACGGTCTGAGCACCTAAGACAGAGTAACGACGAAGACGAATCCAGGGCCTCTAGGTCACGGTCTGAGCACCTAAGACAGAGTAACGACGAAGACGAATCCGGGGCCTCTGGGTCACGGTCTGAGAACCTAAGACAGAGTAACGACGAAAACGAATCCGGGGTCTCTGGGTCACGGTCTGAGCACCTAAGACAGAGTAACGACGAAAACGAATCCGGGGCCTGTGGGTCACGGTCTGAGCACCTAAGACAGAGTAACGACGAAGACGAATCCGGAGCCTCTGGGTCACGGTCTGAGCGCCTAAGACAGAGTAACGACGAAGACGAATCCGGGGCCTGTGGGTCACGGTCTGAGCACCTAAGACAGAGTAACGACGAAAACGAATCCGGGGCCTGTGGGTCACGGTCTGAGCACCTAAGACAGAGTAACGACGAAGACGAATCCGGAGCCTCTGGGTCACGGTCTGAGCGCCTAAGACAGAGTAACGACGAAGACGAATCCGGGACCTCTGGGTCACGGTCTGAGCACCTAAGCGATTTAGCTAATCCTTCTCAATCTCACTGATTTATACAAGAAATAAATATTGTATTTTAATAAGTATAAATATTTAAAACATGGAAACAGTGGTTTATTGGTAATATTGAATATTCTTTAGAAATGAATTAAATTTTCACAGGTGTCATATACCCGAACTTGCCAATGATACCTTCAATTTACAAGGAGACTGGCACGAGCACATGGTCAATATTAGTATTCCTAGATCGTCAAAGCCTGGACAGCTGTACAGCTCGTGTACCGTCTATACCAACAGAAGCTCAATATTCAATGACTTCAGAAACAACAGTACAGAAAAAGTTACCAAATGCGATAAATGGGTATATGATGATACGACAAGATCCAAAACTACAGTCACTTCAGAGGTAATGCATCTGCTGTCTGAACTGATCTGTCATGAATCACTTTTTAAATTACATGTTTAAGATGTTTATAGTTTATTTTATACAATTGAACAACTAGTTTATATTAAAAGAAACTTACATTCCGTTTTGATTGAGTGAAGAATTTGTATTAAAATCGAAATAACAAAAAAGACGGTTCAATATCGACTTTATGTATAAAATCGATGAAATGATAAAAGATACCAGGACTGGAGTTACTGTCAAGGAGGAGAACATATGTCATGTAAACACACCCGCCACAAGCCTCAATTTGTCAAACTTTCCAAATCATTGTCAATCGTAATCATAAACGAAGAGTATACGAGATACATTTTTGTATGTCCCATTTGCTTTTGTTTTTGTTTTTAAATTGATGATTAAGTACTGAAAATTCCATATTTATTTCCAATAAAACTTATAAAGAAAATATATTAACGCAGACTTTAAACAAAATATAATACAGAGCTCGAATACTATAAAAGGCAATATTTCAAATTATTTCCTTCACTTTTCTAAACTTGAACAACAATTTAGATTGTTATAAAGCGTCAATTATCATAACACTAGTATTCATTGTGTATTTGTTTTGTTGTAGTTCAACTTGGTATGTGATAACACTATTTACCAGACACATGCCAGTATGGTGTATATGGTAGGAGTCCTGTGTGGGTCTTTTACATTCGGAATAATTAGTGACCTGTAAGTACATAAAAAGAAACCTTCATATACAACGTATTACAAATGGACTATAGATCTTAAGACGATGACTTGAAATGAAGAGACACAATACTGCTTTACATTTATTTTTTATTTGTAAACATTATGGTACCTCTTAAGTTAGACTTAACAACCTGTCAGCATTTAGTATTTACACTTTTTCCTGTATTTTGGTCAGACATGTTGGGTTATTTAGTCGATACATACAGACGTACAGTGTATTAAAGGACTGAGGGCAACGTGGATTCTTATTCAAGCAAGAACATAAACGCTCTCTCTCTCTTTCTCTCTCTCTCTCTCTCTCTTGAAATATAATCTGAAGATACTTTTAAGATTTGAAAATCGATGGGTTTAACCAAATATACGATCTAACGTTTTATACTACAAAATAATGGAAGAAAATTAGAAAAGAAAAAAAGAATCCATTTTCTAGTGTCTACTAGTATATCTTTAATAGTTTGTACTTATGTTTCATTCTGTAGAGCTGGAAGGAAAATAGCCCTGTGTCTGTCTATCTCCATGATATTTGTCATGAACGTGGCTTTGATATTTTCTCCAAGCTTTCTGGCATTCACTGTACTTCGTTTTTTCTCGGGCGTTGCTGCTATAGGCTGCTGGAATACTGCTTTTGTAATAGGTAATTCTTATTCTTACACTCATAAAGAAACAACTACGAATAATTATTGAAATTGTTATAGATTAACTCAACACTGTCATGTTTCATGGTGTGTTTTAAAATTCTTTGAATTATAAAACTTTAATGTATCGATGCTATTCACAATAATATTATCAGAAATTAAATCTGGCCTTCATAGGTATTGCGAAACAGTATATTCCAGAAGTGGAATTAATCAAATGTGGATCCTTAAACATTCAAAAGAGTTGTTAGAACATCTAAAATCAAACAGTTTTACTACAATTCACTCCATCAAATCTTTTGATTTTTCGACTCTTTACACAACGATCTTTCATCAGAAATTAAAAGACAGATTAGCGGAAATTATTCAAAATGCATTTACTAGTAAAAACGGAAGTCGCAAATTCAAATATATAGTTATAGGCCATGATAAAATTTACTTTGTTAGGGAAAATTGTGATTCCAAAAATAAATACACTGAAACAGCTGTCATCCAGATGTTGAACTTTCTTATCGATAACATTTTTGTGGTGTTTGGAGGAAAGGTTTTTCAACAAATTGTCGGCTTTCCAATGGGCACTAACTGTGCTCCGCTTCATGGTTGACATATTCCTTTACACTTCCATCCAGTCTTTGCTTTCGCAAAGAAAAAACAATTGGCTCTTGACTTCAATTTCACTTACAGATATATAGATGACTTGCTTTCAATTAATAATCCTTCATTCGCGGATTACCTTAGCATCATCTATACAAGTGAACTGGAGGTCAAAAAACAACAGAAAGTAATAATTTTACTTCATATTTAGATATTATGCTGTCTTTTGACATTAATGGTCATTTGAACACCTCACTCTATGACAAACGTGACGATTTCAATTTCGCTATCACAAACTTTCCTTTCATAAGTAGCAAAATTCCATCATTGCCCGCATACGGAAGCCGCCGTGGCCTAGTGGTATCGCGCTGGACTCCTAATCGAGAGGCCGGTGTTCGATTCCCGCTCTGGTCATGCCGGTGTCCTGTCTTTCGGATTAGACAGTAAAAACCGAGGCCCCGTGTCGTGGTATGCATGGCACGTTAAAGATCCCTCACTGCTTCAGGTGGGTCCGTTGCAAAGGTCAAAATTTGTATGCCCCGCATCAGGTAGATGCCGTCACCATATACGTGAAATATTCGTGGTGTGACGTTAAACAAAAATCAATCAATCAATCAATCGCCCGCATACGGCGTATTCATATCTCAGTTAATACGATATTCCAGAGCATGTTCAAATTACAATGACTTTGTTCTGAGGGCTAGGCGACTTTCAGTAAAGCTACTCAACCAGGGTTATATAT
This sequence comes from Pteria penguin, assembly GCA_035048485.1. Taxonomy (NCBI): domain Eukaryota; kingdom Metazoa; phylum Mollusca; class Bivalvia; order Pterioida; family Pteriidae; genus Pteria; species Pteria penguin. The sequence goes on from CM068581.1 coordinate 23,854,957, forward strand.
GTGCTAGACTAGCAACGTCACTGACGAAGTTCTACGATCGTTACGAGACTCTTATTACTCCATATGATATCTCGTTATCCAGACTTTTAAACGATATTCTGGACTGAGACCCATTCCGATCATTTTACACAAATTTGACACCTTCTATACTAGAAGTTTACCTACTTTGACTTCTCCATGTATAAATACATATGGAATTTACACGATTACGATTTGACTCTTTCTACTAGGTATATGTGACGGGTGTTGCTAACAAGCAGAAGATGCTCACTCTCCCCGGGCACCTGATCTCACTCCATTATAGGGGTTCACATATGCTCCTCAAGTAGACATATTTTTTTATTTTCCACTTGTTTTTCATTTTCACTGATTTTGTATGTCCTCTGGTTTCATGATTTTTAGAGGGGCAGGCGTGGTGTAGTGGTTAAGCGCTTGGCTTGCGGCGCCGACGATCCGGGTTCGATTCCCGGGTTGCGCCACTATGTTTAAGAGGTTGGTAACCTCCTGCTTCCATGTCGCGATATAACTGAAATATTGTTGAAAGCGACGTAAAACACCAATCAACCAACCAACCAACATGATTTTTAGACTTATGGTTTGGATTTATCTATCATCTTTATATACATACCACACATACAAATTTTGAATAACACAATGTATACATAAAATTATGAATTCTATAGAGTCAAAGGTTTGTGCAATTTATTCAATTCTCTATCATTCAAATATCCAGTTAACGTATATGTTGAAGAATATTTTTAAAAAGAAATTTGTTTGATTTACAATGGCTATTTCAAAGGATAATAACATAACACAGTATTATATAGGACTGGAATTAGTTGGCCCTTCCAAGCGAGTAATAACTGGTATGATTATAGAGATTGTGTGGTGTTTAGCAGAACTCCTGCTTGCAGCACTAGCGTATTGGCTCACCAACTGGAGACACCTACAAATTTCATTTGCCGTTTGTTTCGCCCTGTTATTGCCTTACTGGTAGTAGGTATCATTGTTCTTTATTTCTGTTCTAAATTAAACTGCACCCATGTACATTGCTTTGTTACAAATTTTCTGCATTTATCTTCTTCTTCCTCCTCTTCTTCTTATTTACGGTGAATGTGTCTTCCTGATATAAATAAAATTTTTTAAAGTAGAGTACAATAATTAAATTCTCATTTTAAAGTCTTATTCCAACATTAACCTCACATGCAAAACCCTTACAGTAAAAGGTACTGTTTGAATTGGAGTTTTGTCCTTTCTATTGACTTTCATGTTTAATAAGATTTAAAAGCACAAAAAGAACACAATAGAATCTTAATATTATATTACAAATATCCAATAGTTTTATTCCAGAATCATCAAGATGGCTAATGGCCAGAGGAAAAGGTGAAAAGGCGCGCACAATAATAACGGAGGTGGCAAGGGTCAACAAAGTAAACGTACCAAACTCACTCGCTATATCGCTTAACAGTCAACCGACCAGCATCCGAACTTCATTTCAGACTCTAGTGACCAGCAGGAAGTTGCTGTTAAGGATACTTGTTATATTCGTATCATGGTAAATATATGGAATAGAACGTAATAAATTAATTCCATAAATTAACGTCCGTAATTAGCATCTATATCAAATAACTTTAACTGCAGATAAGCAATATGTTGATACGTAGTAGAAGTAGCAATGCTATTAATTTGACCACAAGTCTAAGAATATGTCATCATAAAAAGCGTGGTCGGTATTAACTGTTTGATATGTCAGTAGAACCTAAAAAGAAATTATAAATTAAGGTATAGTTATTTTACGAGATAATAGCTTTTGCTTTGTTATTATGTCTTATTAATGCTGGTATCAGTATATACAGGCAGTTTGGAAGTACAGGGTCCTGTGCCAAAAACTGAGAAAATACTTAATTCAATTATTTCATTCTAATTTATTCCATTATCAAACGTTCCAATAAATTGTCATGCAAAACTCAATGAAATCCAAATCCCAGTTATTAACTCATTGTTGCAGAGAATAATTTGAAATTATGACTTAAGTATTTTCTCAATTTATGGTGCCGAACCCAGGTAGTCAACCTCATTTTGCGTTTTCCATACAACAGGTTTGTAAGTAGCATGGGATACTATGGCCTCACTCTGAATTCGGGACGAATTGGCGGCAATATATACATTAACTATACGGTTTCCGTCGTCATGGAATTCGTAGCATATGTAATGTGTTTGATGTTGATGGATAGGATCGGGAGGAGGATGCTGTATTGCCTCAGTATAATTATTGGGGGTGTGGCATGTCTTTCCACAATATTCACAGTCCTCTACGCAGATAAATGTAAGATTTTAAACTGAGAAAATAAGGTCCATTTTAATCACAAAGCATTTATTCTGCCATGATCAAAATAATCCCTAAAATTATTTTCTTCAGTAGGGAGAGAAATTGAAAATTCCGAGGAAAGATATCCTTCCTGCAGCTTATTTATGTTGTTTGAAAATTTAATTTGTTATATAAAAAAATCAGTTCTAAACAGTATAATCATTTTTCAATGAATTGTATATGGTTCAAAGGTAAATAAAATCTATAATGACGTCTACACTTACATGTAGTAATTATCATTTATGTACATGTACTTTAAAAATATATTTCATCATATGGCTTTTCGTGATTAAGCATACTGCAGCAATACATGTGAAAGAAACAGTTTTCAAGTATGACAAAGTCGTGTATCACATAGCATTCCAGATTTATATGACATAAACTTTATATTGCAGCTCTTGCTTGGATTACTCTCGTTCTCTCAATGGTAGGGAAACTCGGGGTGTCGTCTGCATTCGCCACTATCTTCGTGTTTACTACTGAACTTTTTCCAACGAATCTGCGTAGCTTCATTCTGGGAGTCTGTAACATGGTCGGGAAAATTGGTTCTGCAATATCTCCCTATATTGCTGACTTGGTAGGTACTCCTCACCTGTATTGTTATATACATACATCTTGTCTTTAAAATGAAATAACATCAAGATAACAAAATAAAATCAATTAGCTTGTTTTGATCTGTGTGATGTCATCACATTGTCTTGGTGATGAATACCATTAAATAATAAACCATTTACAAACCTTGATATTGGCTTCAATGAACACCACTGATTGATACAAATAAAAACGTGAAACGACTGAAAATGAAATACAAGTTGATTGATATGATACATTTAACTTCAAATCGATATGAAATTAACAAATGATATTGGAATATTTTATTATTATCTCAGAATTTTTCAGTCTTTTGATTGTTTTTGATTGTTTTGGATTGATTTTTGTTTAACGTCACACCACGAATATTTCACGTATATGGTGACGGTTCAGTCTTTTAAAAGTACGTTTCTATTGACATAGACTTCCTATGAATAGTATATGTCTTGCCATGTCGAGGTTTACTTGCCTTGCCATGTCCGCGGTTGAGAAAAGCTACCTACTAGTAATTCTTTGTTATTCGTCTCCCACTGGTGATACCGGAGGGAACTATAGATTTCTACTGTCTGTCCGTCAGTCTGTCTGTCTGTCTGTCACGCTGGTTCTCCAGACTTTTCTTGACGTTGATTACAGATATCAAGCTTTCTCGTGAGGCGTTACAGATCAAGTTCGGCTTTGGTCACGGTTGACCTACTTTTTAAGTTATTTTCCTTGGTTCGAAATCAGTTTTCTGCACTTTTCTTGGCCATGATATAAAGCGGAGACTTGGAATCAAGTGCAACATTGGTCATGGATGACTTACTTTATCAAGGGTTATTGCCCTTTGTTCAGAATCATTGCGACACTAAATTACAGTACATTTAAAGGCAGTTTGATGTAGAATGCTTTGACTCCCTTATTTTGTGATTTTTCTCCATCAAGAAAAAAAATAGACATTTATCTGACTTAATGACATGACATTAATCTCAAAGGTCCAGCAAAGATACAAACATCAAAACAAAACAAAGATAGATAATGAATAACTCTAGCGACTAGACATATTAAAACTCTCAGAATGTTCGTTACCCTTTGGCTGCCACTGACCTGCTTTTCAGCCCGTTATGGGTTTTAATTTGTTTGTTTGTTTGTTTGTTTGTTTTTTTTTTTTGGGGGGGGGGGGTTAGACAGGTGGGTGCTTGTATGGCATTAACAATACTCTCAGAGTGATTGTTGTTACTTTAATTGTAGGGAGAAATTACTTTAATAATAATAGAGGTTTCAACCATTTAAGCTAAGTAGTACACGTACTACTTATACCGAGTGAGAGTAGAACATCTAAACTATTCAGTTATCACAGATGCAATATTAATCGATTATATATGTATTCGTATTTTAGGCACTTCTTGTGGACAGCAAGTTTGGTAAATCCTTACCCCTGATGGTGTTTGGAATAGCCATGATTGTAGCTGGAGTTCTAACCTTCCTTATACCAGAAACACTCAATATGAATCTGCCTGACACGGTGCAAGAGGCAGAAAATCTTCAAAGGTCAGTTTGGTTCCCCAATTATTTCTTCATGGTATCGTCTATACTTAATTACCCTTTAATTATTTAGGTGATTATCCTAAAAAGCCCAATCTAATAAAAGAGTTAATCTCTTAATTCTTTGATTTATATATACATTTATATCATATTTCAAAGGATTATTATTATACAGTATGATATTATTAACTTTTTCTTCACTTAATACAGGAATGACTTGTAAGTCATATACTTTTGTCAAATTCTTAATCAGTTAAAGGAACATGACATTGTCAATTTCTGTGAATCTGAATATAATAGTTTTGCTTTAAAATTTACAGGGCACCATCAAAGAAAAGTAGGGAAAGCAACTCCATGTTCAAAAACACAACCTATGATAAAGAAGAGGAGGAACTTAGACACCCTTTGAAGTAGAAAATACACAAAAATTCACTAGAAATAATGTATGCAGCCCCTGTGCTAGTCAAGTACATATCAAATCAACAAGAAACATGGGTCTTCCAGATACACGTAAAATGAGGAAATGCATACTCATCTACTCAATTCCAGTTTTTTCAAATACACAATAAAGAATATAAATACTGTATTACTTTCTGATTTTGATGCATGTTCAAAATAAACATTTAGACACAGTCATGACAGCTCCTCATATTATCACATACTATTTCAAGACTCTTCCATCTTCAAAACTCGATGTCAAGGTCACTAAATTTTGTGTCAGTGGGAAAGAACTCATCAACGCCTACAACCTGACCAAGTTTGAAGTTGGCATCATTAATGGTGTGGTCACTGAAGCATACAATCGTGGTCAAAGTCACAAAATTTTGTGTCGGTCGGGAAGAACTCATCAATGTCTACAAACTGACCAAGTTTGAAGTTGGTATCATTAACGATATGCTAGAGATCAAGCTAATCCCAAATTTTTGACGCCGGACGGATAGACAGACATCGCCAATTCATAGACCGGTCTTTCTTTGCAATCCGGTCAAAAATTGGTACGAAAAATAATGTTGCTTAGTTGTAATAAGTGAGCATGTACAAAGGAAAACAAATTATGTAAAAGACTTTCAAAAAGAGGGCACCTGTTGAACGGCACATAATACGCCGGTGTAAAGCCGAATAATGACCCCCGTCGAATTATGACCGGATAGGTCATTATTCTACGTAGAAAAATGACTCCCTAGCCGTAGAATAATGAGTCAAAATCGTAGAATAAATACCCGGGGAGTCATTTTTCTACATGTTCGATCTATAGGAAAATGACCCCCATAGAAAAATGACCCTATATTGTACTTAATAATATTTGGTATTTTCCACAACATGATAAGTCTTTGAATCACTATGCTGACGGGAATAATACCCCGTGGCAACAATATTTTGTATGCTCAAATTGAATATCAAATGTTCTAACAGGATCTTGACAATAAGGTTGTGACCTTGACCTTTCGCACACGACCTTGATACACGCTCATAACACACTAGCATACTTAAAGGAACAAATATACCGAAAATGATATATACCCATTCATACAAGTAACAGATATACACTGGACAAGAATTATGCAATAGTTACCTTGACCTTTGACCTACAATTTTGGTTCAAGGTCATGGCACATTGGCATCTCCATGGGAAAAAATGTACCAAGTACATGTATGATTATTACCAATTCATACAACTGAAAGATATCACATACACAAGAATTTTTACAAAAGAGTTAATAGTGACCTTTGTTCAAGGTCATGACACATCGATAACTAAAAAGGAACAAATATACCTAGCACGATCATTACTCATTTATACAACTGAAATATATAGCTCGAACAAACATTTTGCAAGAGAGTCAATATAGTGACCTTGATCTTCGACCTACGATTTTGGTTCAAGCATATTTGCATCTCCAGATAAGCAAATGTACCAAGTATGAACATCTACAATCGGAACATCGTCGCATCTTTTTTTAACAAAAATCGTTGTTTTCGTATTTGCATTATGATTACATCATCTAATATCATGGAAAAACACACAAATCTATACCATAACGGATTCAGTCATGCAACCAATGCAAAGAGTTAATTGATAAAATGATACAAAATACAAAAGAATCTAGCAAAATTTTCATAAAACCTTTTAAGATAAATGCAAGATTGGTGTGGGTGGGTAGGGGTACTCCGATTTTATGATCAGCACTAGTGTTTACACATTTGAACCACGATTGGCTACAAATCATTCGGTTACTTTTTCTATATTTCATGGACTCGTATTTTAACCAAAGATGCAGAAACATGCGCACAAAACATGATGATAATATACCAAATTCTATAGGCACTACACTGATCCTTACATGAACAAAATCTATTCGAATGTTTCTTTAAGCTCGCTGAAGATGCATTGGATTGCAATTAGATGGATTTTAAATTATTGCAAGCACATGTGATTTACATGCAGAACTCCAAATTCATATTCATTGCTTTGAGGAGCCATATTTGCATTTTTTTGTAAGTTTCCTAATATAGCTCCGCCAAATTTTAAGATTTTTTTAGCAAATGCTAGAGACTTAAACACTCTTTCAAGCTCCATTTTTTTATAATTGTACTCAGATTGGAGAGCTAGCTATCATGGGACTTTGATTCGAGACTGTATTTCATTTCAAACTTCGAAGCAGCTAAAGCCCCAGTGACACCGGATCGTACGATTTCTATATCGTACGATTGATGGAAATTTGATGACATTGCGATCGATCGTCGATGTTTGCTACGATCTCAAAAGGTAATCGCATACTGCGATTAATTTACGATCGGTGGTAGGTCATCGCACGACATGTGGCACGATTGGTCATGCGATTACCATAATATTGATCGCACGATCAGTCGCAGGTGATCTTAGGACCGGTCCTGAGGATTAGCAACTGATCAGGCGAATTAAACATGGTCACCTACGATCAGTTGCATGGCCAATTGCAACCAAAAGCAGCACGTCGCAGCTAGAAGGTACGACCAATCGCTAAAATGTACCACCAGTCGCACAACCAACCACGTGACCACTTGCATGCGATATCTTATACGATTGGTGGTGCGTCCATGTAGGACTAGTCGCACGACGATATATATCCACGAATTTTGAACCCCAAAAATAAGTTGTTTTCGCCCAATCCACGAAAATTGGTATACACGAATAAAAAGCCATTCGTAGTAATAGAGTTATCGTGCGGAAATAACTATTCACAGCCACTTCCTTGATCTTGACCTTTGACCTATTGATCCCAAAATTGATTGCCTGAGATCATGGGCAACACATGTGTAAATGAAAGGGGGAATGTTACTGGCTCAGGTATATGGCGGAGGCTACCACTGAAATATGAAATTCAATGATAAAATAAACATATAAAACATAAAAAAAATATTTGATACTAGTTAGTACAACTACAGTACCGACTTAGGACGGTCATTTTATATAACGAGTGTCAACCAAATGGTGTGTTTAACCGGTTGTGAAGTATCATAACCAGGTGTCCAAAGGTAATAGATTTATCTTGCAGAAACCACTTTTTCAACAGACACTTCGTTTGACCTTGACCTTTCATCGATTAACCCCAAAATCAATAGGGCTCTTTTGAGGTCATGAGCAATATATTTGTGAAGTATCATCAATGGATGTAAAATGGTAAAAGAGTTACCGCAAGAAAACCACGTTTTCCACAGACAGACGGACGGACAGTCTAGTTGAAACAGGTATACCCCCACAACTTCGGTGGCGGGTATAAAAAAAAAAACAAACTCTTTTTGTAAATTTCGGTCAAGCGGTCTTTATCAACAGATAAAGGATAACGATGACATTTTCAATGACATATATGTTTAGTATGTACCAATAGGCGCATCCGTCGCAAATGTTCTATGGAACACTCTCTGAATTGGTAAGAATTGTCATTTTAGGTAAGGTCATGATTAGGTGTAATGTCTGATTGATTCAGGGTTTTAATGTGTATTGTCTTGTCCCAGAATGCCATTTACATTTCGAGAGAGGGGGACTTCATATTGTGTTGTAGGGTCCTCGTATTAACCATAAAACGTCATAAGTGAGGATAATAATGACGCAAATTTACAAGGCACTTTAATTAGTTATGCAAATTATCCCTTAATTAAGCATATTCTATATAATGTCCTGGATCGTGGGAAAAGGTTTTCGTTTTATACTTCTGTCTTTATGGAAATCTCATTCTTCTCTAAACAGATGAAATAGTTCTCTTTTTTCACACCAAGTGTGCAAACTCAATTGTCATTTTATTTTAACATCTCAGGATGATAATCTGAATACACTAGGAAAAAATTGTTTGACTTCCGGTATGAACCAAGTTCTCCTGTAGATGTAAAGACTCGGAACGACTTGTCCAAGGACGCGTGTACGGGTCTAAAACACATAATTTACTTATGTTATAAATATTATAACATCCGATAAGTCACAAAATGAGGCGATATCCAGGTTTCGAAGGTCATCGGGTTTATTCAATTTATGAATCAGAATTACATACATATTAACCCTACCGATTTCGGCAAGTCTTTCGCCTACCGCTTTACAACTCAAATCTTCCGATTTCCTAACTTTCTACCAATTTCCCCCTTTGGATGTTTGGCTTCGGAAACCATTGTTGTTTACGAAATAAAACTTCGTTTATCCATTTCTCGTTTGATCTGGATCTTGATCGTGATCAATGAAAAAATTAGGTGGTTGAAAATAATCTCAAAAATGCATACCAGAATTATCTGAAGTATTATAAGCATCAACATGCACCATATCCACGAACTTTCAGTACACCAAGGTATATATATATAAAAAGTACACATTGAAAACATTTATCAAGAAATCAAGTCGGTTTGTAGGGGGTCATTATTCTATGGGGGTCAATATTTTTCACGAGGGGTTTGCAATTTTTGGGGCTGGTGCCACTTATTCTACGGTCGAATAATGACCCCCTTGGTCGTGGAATAATGACCGGGGGGTCATTTTTCTATGTAGAATAATGACCCCCGGTCATTATTCGACGGGGGTCATTATTCGGCTTTACACCGGCACTTTATAATCCTGTGTCATACAATCAATATCGAAGAAGTACCAAACCGTTAATCATTCTCAAAGTCCAAGGACAGATACAAAATCGTGTAAGTTTAAAAAAGGAACTGCTGTGAACCCCGAAATACTGAAAAATTCCGAGGTGAGACCAGGTGCCCGGGGAGAGTATACGTCTTCTGTTTGCATGCATCACCCGTTACAGCATTTCTTAAGAAACATGTCAAAATCAAGAGTTTTGGTTTCTTAATTGTACATACGAAAGTACAAACTGGTATACAAAGTCATATTTGGTGTTCACTGAACAGGTCATTTAGTCGCATTCCAGAATATTATCAATCATTCTAGAAAGAGGCACATCATATTTTCGTACAAGATCCCCATAGCGACCGTAGAACTTCCTCAGTGACGATTTCAAACGTTCTTTGACATATCCCTGCATGAGCAACTTAGTGGCCAGTCGTTTGGCCTTGGAATAAAACCGTCGTATAGAGAACAGGCTCTTGTGTATCTTACAAGTTGAGATATAAAAACTCGATAGGCAGGTGAGGACGGGATATTGCTGCATAGAAACGGAAAGTTAGCTATTTGGAAGTTAAAATTGTCAAGTTTGTCATACAGAGAGGTGTTCAAATGATCATTATTGTACTAAATATCTGATCCAATTCCTGTAATTTTGAGTATCTTTGATACTGATAAAGTAGTGCAGTTTATCTTCTTTGCTGCCTGTAGGTTGACTGATCTTTGCACATCCATCATTTCCAATGTTGATCCCCCCCCTCCCACACACCTTCCTGTCAGAAATACACCGACAACAATTATATTAAATGTTGAGGTGATGTGAAAATGTCTGTTCAATATGCACATATTCATAATGCGATCTTTCTTTGTAAATCCTTTCATCAAAATAACCCAAAGGGTTTAGGAGGAGTTGCGAAGACAAAGCATTTTGTACAGAAAAATCAAAGTCCACGGGTCATAACTCCTGTAAATTGTTTTGAACAGCAGTTCTCTTCCAATATGCACATCTTCATATGGTGTTCTTACTTTAAACCAAGTTTCATCAAAATCTTCCATAGGGTTTAGGAGGAGTTGCAAAGACAACATATTCTAAGAAACTCCAAGTCCTAACTCCTGTAACTTTTTTTGGACAGCATTCCCTTTCCAATATGCAAATCTTCATGAGTGTTCTTCATTGTACAAAGGTTCATCAAAATCCTTCCAAGGGTTAAGGAGTAGTTGTAAAGACATGATAGGTGGGACAGATGGACATAGGGACAGACAGATGAAAGCGGTATAGCATAATACGCCCAAATTTTATGTAGAATAATAAAAATAAAATAAAATAAAATAAATAAAATAAAAATAAATATTGTTTCTTATAATGAGTATTTTAATAATAAAGACTATAATAATTCTTTTCTTTCAAATAGAGTATTTTGAGAAAACTTCAAAAACATGATTAATGTTAGACTGAATTTTTATAATGCTTTTTAAAAGATAAAGAAATTAAGAAAATAAAGCATTAAGTATAGTATGAACATTAATATATGCATGTTCATTTCAAACATAGATCAGCCTTTCCTCAATACATTGGGGGCAGGCTTGGTGTAGTGGTTAAGCGCTTGGCTTGCGGCGCCGACGATCCGGGTTCAATTCCCGGGTTGCACCACTATGTTTAAGAGGTTGGTAACCTCCTGCTTCCATGTCGCGATATAACTGAAATATTGTTGAAAGCGACGTAAAACACAAATCAACCAACCAACCAACCTCAATACATTTCATAGATTAAAATATATTTTTGTAGGATTCAAACAAGATAAAAAGATTTAGTAGTAAAAAATTAAAAATTTTATTTATATATATCCAGTTCATCTTCATCACATTTTAACATAAAAGACTGGAGTAATGTTTTTATTTCTTCATCTATTCCTAAAAGCCAGCGTGGCTTAGTGGTATTCTGCTGGACTCATGATCGGGAGGCCAGGGTTTGAGTCACGCTCTGTTCATGCCAGTGTTCTGTCTTTCAGATGAGACAGTAAAAACTGAGGCCCTGTTTCGTGGTATGCATGGCACTTTAAAGATCCCTGAAAATTGTATGCCCCGCATCAGGCAGATGCCGTCACCATATACGTGAAATATTCATGGTGTGACGTTAAACAAAAAAAAATCAATCAATCATCTATTTCCAAAGGAGCCAGAGTGTAGTGGCTCTTGGTTTGTGGTGTAGGCAATCCAGATTTGTTTCTCAGATTGTGCCACTACAATAATGAAGTTGGTGACCTCCGGTTTCATTGATGTGATGTGACTGAAATATTGATGAATGCAAAGTCAAATTCCAACTGACCATCTTTTTTTATGTATGCTTTCTTTAAAAAACACATTAAACCGATACAAATATTTCTTTGTTTACCATCAAGTGTTACTGTCGTTTGGAAAAAAAAATAAACCCAATATTCCTGGCATTTTCAAATTAAATTCAAATTCAGCAAACCAAAGATATCAGAACCATCAAACCCCTGCACTCGAAAAACCATGTTCATTTGTATATTTCTATCAATTCCTATATATATCTTTCATATTCAATTTGTTGTAAGTAAAGATTATAGTTTTAACAGAATACCACAATAAAAGAACTATGACAAATCTAAAAATTTGGTAGGTAATTAACATAGCCAAGAACAATAACTCCACAAGAGAAATAATTTTTCATATCTCATACCTCTCAGGAATGCTGACAGATCTTTTTCATGTTTGGTGATTAAACTTCTATCATATTACTAAATACTGGTACATTTATGGCAGAACTTTGCATTTTATTCAGAATTTTATTTTTGGATATATTCTGCCATGCTGAATTTTACTGTGGGAAATGCCCTATTTTAGTATTTACCAGGTAATTTAAATTTTAGCAAGACTTAACTGATGATACTGCTGATGTGTTCAGTAATGCAATTTACAGTTACAATTAGTTTCTTTAAATGATGTAAACAAGTTTCAGAGACCATGTCTCTGTCATCAACTTAATAGTCTGTAATTCTGAGTTCCAATGCAAAGTAAACTGACTGCACTGTCATAACAGTATACAAATGAACTGAAGAATCCATTAATCCAAGTAAACTTACAACTACCTACATGTACCAGTTTTCATCCATGTGTCAAATTGGATTATAGAATAATCTTTTGATATTTCTTTTGTATATTTTATTAACATTATAGTATACATGATTAATCGATGGGTACTGATTGATATCTATCCGAACTAAGAGCTTTATTCATTTCTTTCCTTTCTCTTCGATACACATTCCGAACATTTCTGTATTTGTGTATTTTTTTCTCATAGTCTGGTATTTTTAATTCACCAAAGTTACATTCTCTTCCACTAAGACATGGTTTCTGAAATGGAGGTTCCTCTCTCATCAAATTCGATCTCAATAACTGATCATGTGTCTGGAGATTCTTCTTCACAGAAAAAACTGCTTCTGGACTGAGGTCTAAGTTCATTATAAAATAACTGAAAAATTAAACCATATATTTACATATAATAAAAATAGATTTCAACCTGCATAAGTACTGATATGTATTACCAAAACAATCGGCATTTTGTTTTTATCTAACATCAAAGTAACACCTATTTATACCATCACAGATTGAAGTATTCATCTTTTCTTACATAAACTTTGTTTTATCTTGTTTTAATATTTACTGAACATGTTTTGTAAATTATACTGAAGTGTACTTTATCTACATTGTAGCTTTAAATTATGCTTCCATTCAGGTATATAAGATGAAGTTTGAAATTGTTTTGCATAGTTCCTTCAACATATTAGTTTTATTATCATCCTTTATTGCCCCATAACCAATTCATCCCAGACCACTATATACTTACTGTCCTTCATCGTCCTTTTTCATTCGAAATGGCAAAGACCTTACACCTAAGTTTTCTATCTTTCTGATAACTCCATTAGCTGCCCATATGGTTTCACAACTCCGTCTCAGTACATTTTTCAGGTCATGCTAAAAACACGATGAAAAATTATGCTATATTACTTTAAAATACATAAACACTGAAGATTCATACAAATGTATAAATTTCTGAAATAAACCTGATGCGTTTCATGAATCTTTAGGCTCATCTACATCAGTATTGTCATTACAGCTGTTTAGCTGTACCTACTAATTTAAAACCATACTCTCTTCGAAATTCTTCATCATTTCAATAATTAGAAACGTATTGTAATTTTTGTCAGATCATGAACATGATCATTATTACATTTTGGAGCTTGTTGTACAGGAAAATTAATGGGGATAAAATGGCAATGCCAGTGCAAGAATTAATGAGAGGCATAACTGAGAGTACATGTATTATGAGATATATGCAATACTATGCTAATTTTACATCCATATTCTGATTCTATTATGTGTATTTTTTCTACTGAAGTAGACAAAACACTAAAAGCTGATACACATCCTGTTTTCTTAGACTTGAAGCCATTTAATTATTTTTTCAATTATTACAAACATTTAAGGATAAGATTATCAGCACATTATAATTTGATAAGTGTGGATACATATTTGTAAAATATATGTGAGAATTCAATGAAATCACAAATAATTTGATGGCCATTAACATGTAGGCTGCCATGGTTGTTTGATTACTTAACTCTAAACATAATCATTAACGATTTTTGCGAGAAATTTATAGCTTTGCCAAAATCATGATAAACTACAGGTGTCGATACACCATGAATGCCCTGTTGGCAGCAAAAGTGAAATGTGACATTTATTTAACAGCACTTATAGTCCAAAGACCAAAACTTCTGTAAAAATTTTAAACATCATACATCCTACAATATACACATCTACATACATGTATTATGATCTTTGGTTATACCAAGTTACACTGAAATCCTCCTAAGTGTAAAGGGGGATATATGCAAAGACATCAAACTCTGAGAGGCATAATGCTGTCAAAAATTAGTCAACCAAAACCAAATCAAAACTTGATCTAGATTATTTCAAGATGTATCAGCATACTAAATATTAATTCAATATGTGCACCCTATGCAGACAAAGAGCAAGGAAACAAAATGATGACAGAATGAGGGAAGGGCGGATAGGGGCAACACTATATGCCATTTTCAATGGCAGGGCATAAACATTAAATGGTCACCAAAAAGAGTAGGTGTGGGTAACATGAAGGTTGCCATGTTTGCTTGATTATTTAACTCCAGATGTCGATGACTTACAAGAAATTTATAGCTTAGCCAAAATCCTAAAAAAAAAATGTTAAGAGTCATTTAAATGGTCACCAAAAGAGTAAGTGTGGTTGACATGTAAGGTGCCTTGCAGTACACATTTTTAATTATTTGGCATAACAAATGTGCAGTATAGACCTTTCCATATTAACTACGTGACAGACATTTAGAGTTGCAAATGGAAAAGTATTTGACATCATTTTAAAACACTGATTGGGTTTTACATGTATATCATATTGAAGTTACAGTGATGATGTTGCCACCTAATACCTTAAGCCCTAAGTTAACGTGAAAAGGTCTATTTAATACACCTTTTTCCTATTTAACATTTTGTAAAAATGTTGGACAAATAAAGTTCTGCCTTTGAAATTTGTCACATATCACTGTGACATCACAGTCCAAGCGTTAATGTAATAATGAAAATTTCAGCAACATGAGGTTTGTCAGGTTACATCATTTAAACTCAGAAAATGGTCTATTAGCTGTCTCTCTGTCATCAAAACTCTATTTTTTCAATGGTTATTTATTGTAACTGTAACTAACAGTGTTCCATTAATACATGTAAATATTGTTGCTGCTACATTTACTGGTACATGATTGTCATATAAGTGAAGGTGACAAACAACTGTTTGAGGCTGATTTGTTGATTAAACAGAAAACAGTCTGACGTTTAGCCACAAAATTTGCCCAGCTACACTGTTATTTATTACTGGACATTTGTTGTGTGTGGGAAGGGCTTCAAAGCCCTCTCATTCATCATAGTGAATCACAATCGCTCAATACTGGTTGATGTGGGATACAGGGACACCAGCATTTTGATGTAAAACATCTAAATGATTGAAGTTTCAAAAATTCACATCATTAACTCATTTTGGCACTAGATCCTCATATATCAAAACAGGTTTTCACTGCATTACTACATCGGTACATGTAGCAGTTTACTACATACCGGGTAGTTTCAAAAGAAGCAAACAAGTCACATGATTACTCCATATTTAGAAAATTTCCTGTAAGGCCATAGAAAATGACTGCCAAGTAAGTTTTTGAATTGGTTTTAAAATTTAATACAGAAATAAAGGATAATGGCATGCAATATGATGGATTATTACACTGGATGTGTAACATGTCAGTAGATCACCAATTCAAGCACTGACTGCATTTAACATTGTTTACCTTGCAACAAAGCTAAGCAAAGGAAACCACATCACCAGAGAAACTAAGGAGGGTCTTAAATCTGCTTATACGTCTAGGTCATATTACCCCTTCTTTAGGGAAGCTTCATCACAAAGCTGAGGCTCGTGGATCCCTCTGTACAACCATAGACTTATACATGTATACAGGTCTATGATACAACCAAGTGATCTCTCCTACTGTTCCTGTCTACAACTGCAGGAACACCATGCCCACAGTCCAACTGCATGTACATCCACATAGGATGACCAGGACTGGTTATTCTGATGCCTGAGTCACTACACTTCCACTAAATGTAATATGTTGGCCAGTCACAGTGAGTCCCTAATCCAAGCACTGATTTTGCTCAGCATTAATTAACTTGCAACAAAGCTGGGGGAGGAAAAGCACATTGCTAGTTGACTAGCAAGGGCAGGGCTCGCACTGCCCTTCGCCATTTTCGCCATTGGCGAAAGAAGTTCAAAATCGGCGAAAGAAATTATGAATTGGCGAAAGCCAATTTTCCCGTGTTTTGAATTTTCCTTATGTTGTGTATATATGTCTCTGATTGAAACAAGTTAAGGCTGAACGTAAAAGTCACTGGCGCGTGAAGTCTTTTGTCCGCGTGCTGTAGCCAAACAGCAGTTGGTGAGTTAATTGGTTGATTGGATTTATCCGTGGTAGACAACATTAGCACGTCGTTGAGAAGGTATCAAGGTATGTATACACGTTTATTATATTAATTAATTAATGTGTTTTCATAAGGATTACCCGTGATCATAGGTATGTTATTTCGATTGGACTTCGTTTAAAAGAACACCGTTTTAATGATGAGAAGCTAAATTACTAATTTGTTTGTAATTAGTTTTTAATTTCCGATCAAAATATGATAATGAAATATTTTATCATTCTTTATGCAACTGAGAACTTTACAACATGGTTAAACGAAAGTTAGAACTGACCGACGATCGGTCAAGTAAATCTCAGAAACTTTCTGCTTTTGGTTTAAAAGTAAAAAATGCCGAGTTGAAGTCAGAATCATTTACAAAAGATAATGTTTCTGTTCGTAAATCACCTTCAGTAAGAAAATTTAATCCCAGCTGGCGTTTTAATCGCGAGTGGTTAAGATACGACTCGGTTTTAGGCCTTATGTTTTGCGACGTATGTATAAAAGCTTGCGTCCAAAATTCATTTACCGATGGCTGCGCTGCGATGAAAAAAGACAACATAGACAAACATGAGAACCGCAAAGGTATTTAAATGATATTAACATTTTACACAGACATGAACTTTAAAATTAAATATTTCATAGCTCCATGCAAGCGCGATGAATCACTTTAGTCAATCGGCAATCGATTTGTAGCCCTGTTTGTTTTTGTACATAGGATTAATATATACTTTAAATAAATGAATTGAACATATTTTAAAATATTCATATATTTCAGGTGACAACAGCCATACTGTAGCCATTATGAAATTGCGAGAGGGTTCCAACATGGATAGAGGTCAGAGTTAGACTTCACTGAGTTGGATCCTTTGCTTAGATCTACAGTCAGGGTTCTGGAGAAATTGGAGTCTCAGTGTGGCCCTTATCTCAGTGAATTTTGTCTGTGGTCCCAAAGGAACCTTGTAATGATTCCACTAGTTTGTGTACATTTGAATATCAAGGTCATGTAATCAGGGATGGTCCCAGCCAAAAGTCAGAGGCAAGGTCAGCTTGTAAGTCTTTTGTTTCAAATGTAATTCAGAACATACAGAGTAGGTTCACTGAAGAAGGTGATGCTGCCACTTTGTCTAAGGTATTTGACCCCTCCACTTTAGGTGATGATCAGTCAGTAAGAATGGTAGCCAAATTCATAGAGTCTCATGGTATCATTAAGTCAACATCTGCTAGTATAAGACAGGAATTTGAGTGTTTCTTTGAGCAATGTAAGGCTAAGGGCTTGTCTGGTGTGTCAGAGGTCTGTCAGTTTGCATTTAGAAAGAGGGAGATGTACCCATCTGTCAGTGCTTCTGTTGAAAGGCTCCTGGTTGCTTCTGTTAGTACTGTTGATTGTGAGAGGGGATTTCGCAAACAGAAACTTATCAAGACCAAACTTAGGAACAGTCTGAAAGTCAAAACATTGGGAAACCTTATGAGACTGTCTATGTGCAGTGATTCAGTGGACTCATTTGATTATGCTAGTGCATTCAAGAAGTGGGTTCTTCTGAAAAATAGAAGAATTATGATTCCAAAATACTAGATAGTGACTGAGTGTTTCACAGTACATTTTAAAGCTAGTGCTGATGTTTGTATATTTTGTGAGACCGTCATTCTGAATATATGCTACTTCATTACTGTGCTTATTTTACTTGATAATATTTTATATTTAGCATTGTTTAAACTGTTCATTGTATCATCATTTGATAATTAGTGAAAATAAATATATAAAAACATAGGAAAGTGTTATGCATTTGTTAAACAGCTGTGAATAGGTAATTTTAGCTGAGAAATATATTGCGCCCACTTCGATACATCTTTCACGAGAAAAGTGGCTACACTTTTTTTCAAGCCAGTGTGAGCCCTGAAGGGTGTTAAACTCACTATTAATATGTCTCCGTCACAGATGTATGAAGAATGTCGTAAAAAACGCCGTCGTGGCGTAGTGGTATCGTCCTCGCCTCCTGATCGGGAGGCCAGGGTTCGAGTCCTGCTCTGGTCATGCCAGTGTCCTCTCTTTCGGGTGAGACAGTAAAAACCGAGGCCCCGTGTCGTGGTATGCATGGCACTTTAAGATCCCTCACTGCTTCGGGTGGGTCCATTGCAAAGGTCAAAATTTGTAATTCCCACATCAGGAAGATGCCATCACCATATACGTGAAATATTCCTGGTGTGACGTTAAACAAAAATCAATCAATCGTAATGAATACTGGTTTTCCAGTATCTGTCTTTTCTGTGACTATTTCCACATCCCACACGATACTAGTTTTCCAGTATTGTAAGTACAGTACTGGTACATTTTTTATCTTAGTATCTGTAGGATAACTAGTAAACCAGTATCACGACTGCTAAGTTTATATGATCCATTTGATTTTCTTTGCTTCTTTAATATTAATCGCTGAGATTCTTGCACATGGCTGTTTTATAATGCTGTCGCTTACTATTGCCTTTGACGAGTGGCAATAGTAAACAACGGGTACATAGAATCATCAAAATAACGGGAATTCACCAAAATAGTGCTTTAAATCACCAAAATAACATATTTATCAACAGAAATAAGACTTGTATATTGAAAGTCATTAAAAATGGCAGTTTTCTATTACACAAGTTTAATTATTTACCCTCAATGTGACCAAATTTCCCCCCGAATTTCCTCCATCCAGGTGGTGTGCTCTTGGTGGCCATATGGAAATGTCCCCAACCCCACCCCAAAAGATGTATAGTTTTGCATTTTTTCTTGTTACCTGAATGGCAAACACTTCATACAAATTTTCACTATATAAGTAATATGGTCAGCAATAATCTATGTGATCGGGAATAAAATGGGAAGAGGCAAATATAAAGTTTGAGATATCTCTATTCATCACAATAATCCTTCTTATTTCGGTGATTCTACACACCGGTAAATGACAGCATAATAAAACAGGCATGTGCAAGAATCTCAAGAGATTACCTTGTCTTGGGTAACCCAAATTACTGAGATGTCCTAGAATTACTAAAATGTCCTATGAAATTACCAAAATGCCCCTGAAATGCCCAATACTGATGTAATAAAAAAGCATTTTAACATAAATATGAAAACATGCAGTGGATAAACTACTATTTAGAAACTTTATAGTTTGAAATACATTTTACAGGTAAGTATTTTTAAGTAAATTTTATCTTAAATAACAAAGGTAAATTTGGTATCTCTGATTGATTGATTGATTGATTATTGTTTTACATCACTCCACGATTATTTCACGAATATGGTGACGGCATCTACCTGATGCATTGCAAACAAATTTAGACCTTTGCAACGGACCCACCCGAAGCAGTGAGGGATCTTTTACGTGCCATGCCTACCATGACATGGGACCTCAGATTTTACTATCTTATCTTATACGAAAGTCTGAACCGGTGTGCTCAGGGCAGGAATCGAACCCCGGACCTCTCGATCACGAGCTGAGCACCTTATCCACTAGGCTACAACGGCTTTTGGTATCTCTGTCAATATGTGTAAAAGATTAAAAAGTAAATTTAGTGTATGAAGAAAAAATTGATATGCTGTTGACAATGATTTAATATCAGCAATTTGTAGATTCATTCATGCATGGCTATATTAGAAATATATCTCTTTAATATATCATCTGGAAGGAGACGCAGCGGTTGCTGATTTGTTGATGGATGGTGGGGTCTATAGATATTATCTATACAGAGTAGTTTATAGAACAGCTGAAATGATGATAAAATGCAAAATTATCCTTCATTTATACAAAAATATGGGGCATTTTGGTATTTCCTTAGGCATTTTGGTAAATCCGGGACATACAGAAGCCCATTTAGGACCTATCAAAAATATTTTTGAATTTGATAAAACGGATTAAATTCGCTACAAATTTGAGGAATTCGTTATAACGTATTAAATCTGTTATAACAAATTTGAGGAATCATTATAACGAATAGGGCCCTATCAAAAGATATTTTTGAATTTGAAATAACGAATTTGTGAATTTGTTAAAACGCATTAAATTCCTTTTAACCAACTCTTGAATTTGTTAAAACAGATTTAATTCGTTTTAACAAATTTGAGGAATTTGTTATAACGTATTAAATCTGTTATAACAAATTTGAGGAATATATGAATTTAAAAAATCATTATTTCGAATTTCATTTGTTAAAACAAATTTCAAAATCTGTTAAAACGAATTCAATAAATTTGTTATAACAGATTTAATTCGTTATAACGAAATTTTCAAATTTGTTATGACAGATTTAATTTGTTATAACGAATTTTTCAAATTTGTTATAACAGATTTATTTCGTTGTAACGAATTCCTCAAATTTGTTAAAACAAATTTAATCCATTTTAACAAATTCAAGAATTTGTTAAAACGAATTTAATCTGTTTTAACAAATTCAAGAATTTGCTATATCAAATTCAAAAATATTTTTGGATAGGTCCTAAATGGGCTTCTGTATAGGGACAATTTGGCAATTTGGATTACTGTTTTGTCTTTAATATATGCAATATTTTAGCTTACATAGCCCCTGTTTTAACTTAACTAACACCCATCCTGTTGATAAATAACAGTGTGGTTGGGCGAATTCTGAATGTAGGCCTATCCGCCCTAAACACTGGCCACTGCTACTGCTAAGTATCAAGTAAGTCGAGCACCATTAACATGCAGATGAAAATATGTACATATAAACATATAACACGGACGTTAATATCAGTGGCCAGATATTTTAATTCTTGTTACTGATTGTATAAGTTTTATGTACCCTTGATAACGCCGATCTGACAATAACTGCTAATTCGTAAGGTGGCATTGCAGACTTCACTTTTTCATACCATGGGTGAAAATTACGAGAGAATCCGATTGGGTGTCAGGTGATTTCGCACCAAAACAATTTCGCACTACTGACGATTTCGCACAACCACGATTTCGTACAAGGCGAATAAGCACCACTGTTATATCTAGTGGTTATGCATGGTGTAGTTTTACATTTAACTGATTCAACCATATCTTTGGATGAAGATCAACATCTTCAAAGGTTGTTCTGAATAAGATACGTGAGTTAACTTGTCAGTCAAAATGTTTATATTTACAGAACACGAGAGACATACAACACGTTTCAATGTTCTACTATGTCTCCGAGTACACTTCGATAGATCTAGCAAGGACGTATAAACTTGTTTATAATATAAGTCCTTGGATCCAGTAACAAATGATAAAACTACAGGACCCATTCCTATCAAACCTCCTTTCATTGCCCTGTACTCACGCTTTTACCCAGTCAACACCAATAAAAGTGTAATGTCAACATCAGGATTTGGTAAGTATTTACATATGTACCACAGGCGCTTGTTCCATACACACCCATATATATACGTACACAAATATATGGGCGTGTATGAAACAAGAGCCTGTGGTATAATACGTAAAGTATCCCCAAGTAATTTATAAAAGCTACGTGTATCGTTTATGTATGATTTAAAATGTTCTGTATTTCATATGCTTGCTGTATGAATTTTATTACGTTAGGGGAGCATGGGGTAAATTCGGCCGTGTTTCTACTATTGCACTGATCCATAATGATAAAGCTAATTTTTCAATAGTATTTTAAAGTTAATGCCATATTCATTAAATACATATCCTATACTTTATGTCCATTGGGTATTTTTGTGAGATAAACCTAAAACAAAGTAGAAAATGAAGGTTTTACACCAAAAACTGAAATGGGGTAAATTCGGCCATCAAGAGGTAAATTCGGCCATACGAGGGGTAAATCTGGCCACAGTCGGGGTAAATTTGGCCATCTGTTATTCCAATGGGGTATATTCGGCCATATACCATTGGTCATGCATTATACGACACACGTAGAGAATTTTAAGGCGACCCATTATCAATCATACCGGTACTTCATATAGGCAACACTGATTTTAAAATTGTCATTGTAAGAAAGGTTCGGTATTAGATATGTTCAGGGTAAACATACCAATGGAAAGAGCACCTAAAAGCGAGTCTCTGAATCTGTGTAAATCTTGAAATCAGATTATCCGTATCCCGTTCTCTCTTTTAATGGCAAAACTATAAATATCATTTATCCCCCCCATCCCTTATTTTCACCCCTCTCTCTGGTAACATCAATAATTTGAACACTGCTGGTATTTTATACTTTTGAGTTGTAGTTAAGATCCTTATCCGTACGCGTTGCGTTTTCGAAAACTCGCACCGGCAAAATATAGTGAATAATAAACATAAGCACGAAGTTTCAACTCAATATCTTAATGAATGTGTCAGAGCTGTATACGTCAAATACAGGTAACGGCCCGGATAGCTTTGTGGTGAGAGCGGAAGGCTCCACAGATATATAGACACACGGCATACGACTTCTTATATACATATATATTTATGTATTTCCTAATCTCTCATTTTGTAATTGAGATAGTTTATAGTGTAACAGGCTGGCGAAAAAGGTGTGACTAGACCCGGGAATCGAACCGAGAACTTTCCACTCTCACCACAGAGCTATCCGGGCCGTTACCTGTCTGTCATAATAGTATTTGACGTATACAACTACCAACATGTCGGCAAAGATGAACGACATGAAATAAGTGGGAAGGGGTTAAAAGAATATCGGATTCAGATATTCGTTAGCAATTATTATAGATAATCAATATAAGAACATATATAACTAATATTAATTTAATTATAGTTAATCATATGCAGCTGATGTCACAATATTAGAAGCCTATATGCATAAATTCCCATTTAGCAATGAGGAATTAATTATAATACAATGTATTGAAAAATAGTGCATGCAGTAGGTATTTAGAAGATTGCGAGCTCAATAATCGACAAGGACTCGTGTGATGAATGGCCGTCAAGAATTAACAACTGAGGTCTTGCTGGACCACAATTTTTCAGAAAAACCTCTTCAAACCACCGCTCCCCAATGTCATCAGTCATCCATCCATTTTCTTGCACGGCCCACATGGTACCTTCAGGTGCTTGTTCCACATTGAATCCGTGCAGGGAAGCATTTGTCTTGCCTTTTGCAATAAGAAGTGGAGGCATACGTTTCCCCCCAGCGCTACCGCACGCCATGATAGTCACGTGGGTTGAAGGACTACAAGTCCTACTTACTACATTCCTGGTGCCCCTGACTGATATAACTCGAACAGGCGAATGTTCAAAGGTTTTCCCTATTTCATCGCAATTCCAAATATTGTTTGGTGAATCGCCAATCTTGAGTTCCTCGGTTACACGCTTCAAATCTTCGAAGTATTGCTCTACTTTCTGGCGATTAAGCATCCGAGCACGTTGAATTCCTAGTTTTTCGGGTTCCCGAATTGTGAGTTTAGGATAACGCGTCTTCAGTCCGCGCCACCAGTCTAGTCCAGGAGTATTATTAGTAAAAGGTGTCCTTAAATTTAACCGGCGGCAGAGTGTACCTGTTCTGTGGAGTAATTGCTTAACAGAGAGCCCGATCCCTAGCTGAGATGCCTTTGTTGCTGATTTTACAATTTTGTCCTCAATTGAAACAGGTATAGCTTGTGGTCTGCCTTGTTTGGTAGAACCTATCAGCGATTTTCCCAGCAGGTAATCTCCTAACGTTGCCCGAGGTATTCCAAAATGTTGAGATGCTTGTCTAGCTGACATGGCCCCACTGTATACTATTTCCATAGCCTCTCGTAGTTGTTCGTCGCTGTACTGGCGTATTTTGCCTCTCTTGCAAGGATGATACTTTCTAGGCATATCTACAATCCCATATGAAAGATATTTTGAGTAATATGGACACCTTGAAGGAGAGAGAGAGAGAGAGAGAGAGAGAGAGAGACCTTTCCATTGTTCATATTTTAAAGGAGGGTCAGTAGATTAGATTGAAACAAGGTATATGGTGACGGCATCTTTCTGATGTAATGTATACAAATTTCAACCTTTGCAACGGACCCACCAGAAGCAATGATGGATCTTTTTCGCGCCACGCTTACCGTGACAAGGGCATCGGTTTCAACTGTCTCATCCGAAAAGCAGGACACCCGCGTGCCTCCGGCTGGGCTCAAACTAGGGACCTTCGAATTTTTTACGTGCCATGCCTTCCGTGACACGGGGTCTCGGTTTAGACTGTCTCATCCGAAAGATTGATTAATTGATTACTGTTTAACGTCACACCACGATTATTGCACGTATTGGTGACGGCATCTACCTGATGCCGGGCATACCTTTGCAACGGATCCACCCGAAGCAGTGAGGGATCTGTAACATGCCATGTCTACCACGACACGGGGCCTCGGTTTTTACTGTCTCATCCGAAAGACAGGACATGAACAGAGCGGGACTCGAACCTCGGAACTCCAGATCTAGAGACGAGCACGCTACCACTACGCCATGCCGGCTTCATGAGAAAGACAGGACAACTGTGCAGTCGAATGGGATCGAACTCCGGACCTTTCGATAACAAGCCAACACCGACTGAGCTACGCAGGCTTCACAGAAGTGTGTATACTATAGCGATTAGCCGCTTGTTACTGACTAGGCTATAGAGAAATAAAAGTTCCGTGTTCGAATCTCTACATAGACAACAATTTATCTTAATAATATAATTTTTGGGGTTTTTTTTTTCTTTTTTGGTTTGTTTTACATTTATTTGTACATGTATGTTGTCATTTAGCAAGTTAATTGATTAATGTCATATGCACTTTCAATTGAGTATTTGGTGTTTCTCTACTTGCACTTCAGTTAGGCCTAATGTTTAACTTCATAAATTAAACCGATTATAGAGAGGTAATCGGTTGCTGTCCGAAGCTTATGTTCGTCGGACACTTTACATCCAATGGTACACAACTGTTGTGGGCCTATTTTTCTTGATTTTACTTCGCTTGCCCTCTTTGGTTTCACCAACCAAGTAGAGGAAATGTTCATCCTCATTATTCTTGCAACTATCATGGCATTTTCTCGCTTCAAGTATGCCTTGGTGTGGCCTTCGTCTTGTATCGCTATTGCATTGATATCTTTTGGGTTGTTTTCTTCCAATACAAGTTTATAGCCGGCACCTATTGTCAGTTCCCTTGCTCCCCAATGATGCATCCCGACTGCCCAATTTCCATGGATTATTAGCATTGGCATTTCTGTTAAAATATGTATATGTATTCAGTATTTAATACACTCCAAAGAAAAATTATAGCTGTTTTCAGACAGACAGACGGACAGAAAGATAGGTAGATCAATATATATGTAGATTGTTGGTATATCAACAAGAAAACAAAGTTGAAATGAAAATAAGGAAAGAAGATGTCTCCGTGGGGGGATTGGGGGTTAAAACCGAGGCTCCATGTCAAATTCCTCTCTACTTCGCAGGGTGGGTCCATTGCAAAGGTTTAAATATTCCACACGTACACACAACACAAATAATAATATAAATATGCAGTACAAGAAAATGAAAAAAAAGAAGTAAGAACAATTTAAACTGTCACAAAAGGAGTAGAGAAAGGGGGGGGGGGATGTTCTAATAAGTCCGTTTGCATTTAGCTTGATTTTCATTTATAAATGAACATTTTAACAAAAAATGATTTAAATCACCAAACTTAGTTTTTATAATTAATTATAATGTGTATTAATAACGTATCTATTTCAGTTGGTTGTCTTCTGTTATTAATTTAAAGGTGGCCGTCTTTACCCCTTCTCACATCTTTTGACCTGGTTGGGATTATACGATAATTTTAATTATTTTCCAGTATCTTTTGAATAAATGTGTATATTTGTTGTTTCAAATGTGTTCTATAGATTATTTATTGTTACACATAGAGGCATGTATCTTCCCAACTTACCGTAATATTATGTCTGAAGTGTTGTTTGTTGAAATAAAGTGTTTCGAAAATCGCGCTTTCCAAACGATTAAAACAAAAGCGCGACAACTCTTACTTTTGATGTTTTGCGTCATCAATCGCACGCGCGTGCATACGTCATATCAAATAGATACGGAGTAGAAATTTTGTAACTTTTGATTCCGATTAATTGCGAATTCAGAAATAAGTACTATTTACAAGTTTTAATCGATTTAAGCAGATGATGAAAAAGTGGCCGAACTTCTCCCAGGCCGAATTTACCCCATGCTCCCCTAACTCTATGATGAAAAAGTAAATATCGAGATACTGTACTTTTCAAAGTAGTCTATGTCTGTCTGTTGTCCGTCTGCATAAAACACTTTGTTTTCCGTACTTTTTGCAACCCAATCTCCAAAGCAGAGTTACGGTCCTTCCACTCCACTGAGTGTGGATTGTACAGGAACGACAACTCTGCTTTGTAGATTGTTTGCAACCATTGACGTTATTGGCTTGGTGGTGGTGTGGGAGTCTCCCCCAGAAAATTTTCGGGAAAATGGTTCAATACAAAAACACTTTACTGTCATAATAGGGGGGGGGGGGGGGGGGGCACTGGCAGATATCTAGACGATCCGTTCACTGAGGAGTTCTGGCGTTCCGAGACGATCGGTGCCATATGCGTCCAGTAAATTTACCATCTACGCCAACCGTACTGAGTCCATTAATCCGTTGTTTGCAATGAAATCAAGTCACATTAAAAATATTTAACTATAACCTTACTTATACTTTATCTGTAGCCTAACCATCCACTGTTAATACATGTAGATAGTTTTCGAATGCATAAAATTTAATTGGAGTTATACTTTCCTTTTCCGCCATTTTGGAGATGAAGCTGGAGTTTTTGCTTCATATTCATACCAATCACATTACTTTCAAGATTCTATTGCAATACAAAATGTATATATATATTGGGGTAGGGACGTATATAACACATGTGTTATATACGTCCCTGATTGGGAGGATTTCAATATAAATATCACAAAAATTGAAACGATTGTTACGTATCTAAACTAAGTATACAGACAGGATAAATTTACTAATTGGTATGTTTATAATAGATACTGTTAAGTGAAGTGCACGGTGTATATCGATTACGTAATAAATTTGTATAGACTGGGAATTATCACTGGTATAAATTTACAAATAACAAGAGACGCGCTTGAACTGGGGACGGTGTTAGCAATGGACAGTGAAGCCAGTGGACGGTGTAACCGGTGCTACCGTCGGGGGGTTGGCGCCTATACTTGGCGCGACTGCCGAGGGGGGGGGGGGGTGCCCCCATGGCCCGCCCCGGCTGGATCCGCGCCTGATCCTAAAAGCATCTTATATACTGAAGCTGGGAGAAAGGTTTACATTTAGTTCAGGAGTCTATATCTGTAATCTTAATTAAATTCAATCTAAATTGCATTTTCATATCGTATACATGGAAGTATTTTTTTCTTCTGAGTAATTTTTCTTTCTGATCCAAGATCATCAAAATAAGAACTGGATAAAAGCTTGTCATTATATAAAATCATCTGCATTTGAACATATTCATATCCTTAGGAACGTATCCCGAATACAGCTTTCAATGAGTTGCAAGTCAACAAAATTGTCTTTGGTTACATTGTGAATTGTTTGAGCACGTTTTCAGATTTTGCAATAAATGCATCAAATGCAGTTCGGAAGAGACAAGCTGTGTTTGTGAAACACTAATATCCCCAGCGGCAACAAAGTCCAAAAAGTTATTTTTAGTATGAAGGTCATGGTCAAGGTCAGAAAGTCATCGACTTTGGTGTCATTAGTTGCGTACGCATGTGAAATATGAAGTCTCTATCCCTCATTGTTAAAAATTTATGGCCAAGGTTAAAGTTGACAACAGAAAAAACAAACAGTTTAGCGTGAAGGCCATTGACAAGGTCAAAAGGTCATCGACCTTGGTGTCATTTGAAAGGACTTTATTAGTTGAGTACAAACGTGAAATATGAAGTCTCTATCTCTCAGGGTTCAAAAGTTATGGCCAAGGTTAAAGTTGACAACTGTTTCAGACAAACAGACAGACAGGACAAAAGCAATATGCCCCCAATCTATTGATCTGGGGGCCACTAGGCCACTCTGGCTTTAAAATCATATAGTATTTCATACTTGTTAATCACAACCTATTGATGTTGTATGCCTATGACCTTGGTCATATCTCCAAAATCAAGGTCACTATGAGTTTATGGCCATATTGTTGTGGTATTAGTAATGACACTTGGTACTTCATAAAACTGTCATCTTTTTTTCTAGGACAGATAACATTTATAGTGTGTGGAAAGCAAATTTAAGCCTGAATGTAATGGTGATAAACACATTTTATTTATCATAAATATATAAACAAAAACAAGTATATACAACTAGTAATAAAAAATGGATTTTGTATACATGATCCATAAATATTCCTCTTTGTATCAAACTCAAAAGAAACATGTTACATTGTATAATGTATTTAGTGCTTTAAGACAGGACAACTCAGTGGTGTAAAAGACAAGGCTCTCATATTTCAAATGTTTTATAATGTTTTCACATGTTATTATAGAAATCTTTGAAAAAAAAAAGCTTTCAAAACAACAGTTGGTATTTCTTTTGCATTGTAAACGAAACATTAGAAATTGTACTACTGTCCGGGCCACTCAATCTGTAGACCGAAAAATCTGGATTTTCACTTATTTATCTTTAAAATAATTTTACAAAATTAATATCAATCGACAGATCTTGTTTAGTCGTAACTTTTGGTGTATGTTATATGTTTCTATGAAGAAGCATTCATATTTTATAGGGAAAAAATTATTTTAGATAGGGCGTTTTCTATGTTAATTTTGACTTGACATCGTCGTTGTTTCACATTGAGTCTATGGGAAACTTGGCGACGTCATGTCAAAATTTAACATGGAAATCACCCTGTCTAAAATTGATTTTTTTTCTATAAAATATGAACGCTTCTTCATACGAATATACAGCATACCCCAAAAGTTACGACTAAACGAGATCTATCGAATGGTTTTGCCTTTTTGAAATTTAATTCTGAAGAAGAATAAATAAAAATCCAGATTTTCCAGTTTCCAGAGAAAGTGGCGCGAACTGTAATCAATATACTGTATGGAGATAGATATGTGCTACTTTAAAACAAGAAACTTGTATACTTCCTCCAACAGGTGCGACATTAGTATTGTTCGGGGAGTTAATGTGTGTATCAACAATAATAACAAAAAATGAAATATAATAATAATTTGGTTATGTATAGATATATGTCTATATATTGTTGTGAGTATTCAGTATTACAACAAGCAGAGATACATATGTTGTGCTATGTTCAACATCAATATTAGCCTATTTCAAGGCTTTTAATACTACTGATACATGAGATAGAGATGTACTGGTTGTTCTATATACATACTACTCAATTATATACTGTAGTACTGTATACATCTTGTATGAATACAGAAAAGAAAAACATATATTTTGTTTCTCAAAAATTTCATACTATAATCAATATAATGAAAACTTGTTTGATATAAGGTTTTTTTTTACGATTATTTGAAAGGGAATAAACCTATGCTTCAGATCCAAAGATTTTAATTAGAACAAGAAATCTTGAAATTCCATAATATCCCAACAAGTTGATGGATGCTGTATTCAGTGTTTATATATTTACATATCCTAATGGACTAAATGAATCAGTTTTTTTGTTGTGTTTTTAACTGTATGAATTCCTATATGACCAAAAACTAAAAAAGTTGGAATTGAAAATGTATGAATTCCATTAAAAGCAATTTCTATGTGACCAAAGAATAAAAACTTCAAATATAACATATAATTATACTAAGATATGGAATGGAAAGAAATGTGAAGAAGTCCGACAAATATCTCTTGGTTAATATGTTAAAGAAATAAAAAAAAAAACTCCTATTCACAACTTCATCTCTAAAGTGATAACGTGACTTTATGTATACCGCTTCATTACAAGAGAAAAATAACAGAAAAAAATGGACACAAAATGATGTATAAAAAACCCTGAAATTTGTTACATGCAATATTGTTACATTCATACAAAACTTTCACAAAATAATGACAATTTTGCCAGAATGACGTATAGCTGATTTTGTTACATACAGAATTTGTTACAAGTGTGTTTAATATGTGTTTACTGTACACAAATAAACTATGGTAAAACAATAGTGTTAAGTAAACTGTCAGATTACATTTAAGCTGTAATGATGATAGTGTTCACATAAACACAAATGAAATCAATGACAGAATAATAAATACTGTGTATAAATACTGGTAAGTGCATTTAGCTGTAATTTAATGGTATTTTTTTTACAAATGTCAAATTTCAGCTGATATATATGTCACTGTGTTATCCTTGGAAATAAAGATTTTGTTAGACATTCTTAACATCAATTTAACATCCAGTATTAGTCATTCTGAAATGTTTCGGCAAATTTTAAACTGACTTTCAACATTAACTTTAATCTAATCGCTATCTTTCATAATCTTATGTTTTATAAGAAACATTCCCCAAATTAAGTTTTATATAAAATACAAAAGACTAAAAATAGTGTTAATTCATTACAATAAGTAACATTACCAATACTTAAGTGTCTAAGTTGTAGCCAAGAATACTACACACTCATAATGTAAGCAATGTTTACTTCAATGTGTGTATTCCTCAACATTCAACTTTAATGGTCAGTACTTTCAAAGTTGTTTTGCATATGGATAATCAAACAGACCAAAACTACATATCCCAAAGTTGAAGTGCTAGGGGCACTAAATTTAAGTTGTTTTTAAGTATTAAATCATTTTTCTTCATTACAAAGATGATGTTGTATACAATAATGTACATTTAATATACAATAATAACCATCAAAGATATATCAAAATTTTGTAAAAGAATATCACATGTAATAAGGAAATAGATAAAGTGTTTCTTTACTGTTATTCTGATGTTTCTTAAGGATAAATTTCACTTAAGACTTCCTTAAATGAACAAAACCGAAAAAGAGAGCATATTCCAAAACTGCATACTAATATGCCTTTATGCAGGATCAAAAGAATGAAGATATTCAAAGCATGTCCAAATTAATGTTTCAGTCAAATCTAACCAAAAGTCTCTAAGGTCTGCTCCAAAAGTACTGGCAAGTATCACATCTCTTTTTCCAGAGCAACTTTAATTTCTCTTTAATTATACATAGGAGCTGATCTGGTCGGTGAATAAGATTTACTTCTTAAAGAAGCAGCTGGTGAAGGGGAACGACTCCGTAATATTCTCTCTTTATCCTCATTAACCAAGGTCTTGAGACGACCCAGATGAACAAGTGCTCTAAAAGTTTAGAAAATATGATTTCGAATTAAAGTATAATAAACACTGTAAATTGTGCAACTTGTATCATAAAAGGTATAAGAAGAAATATAATTTACAAATTATATATACCTACTGATTGGTACATGTGTTTCAATGTTTGAAATTAAAGACCTGAATGACTGGTAAATCAACTCGCTTAAGCAAATATTACACTTATGGAGATGCCTTTGTGTTTTCTAAAATAACTACACAGCTGCTTTTAATGGCAATATGTCTCCACTGACCCAAAATCAAATATTAGGTCTTTTCAGTATCTGACACAGAATAAAATGCAAACAATGTAAAATTAAAGGAAATGAAGGGGCAAATGTGACACCTCCATGGGAACTGTTTAGTATTTCAATGGTTATGATGTCAGATACCCAAATGGGAAATAACTCTGTTTTATGGAAATCACACCTATATGTTCTTGTATCAATTATATAATAATTGACTAGGCATTTTGTTACTATATAAAGCTTTGGTAATGATTAATCATGGTCAAACATAAATCAGTTGGCACAGACAATAATTGGGGTTTTTTTCAGTAAAGTTAGAGTCACTCTGCTGAAATCTATAGTCAATGTGCATTTTTCTGCATATGAACAAAATATGAAAATGGCAAAGATAAAAATATATCACTTGCTCTGCAAATCAAATAAAAATGGTTAACTGATTCACATTACAAAGGAAAATAGATTTTATTACATTATAATAAAATTTATATCAAATCTTACATTTATATAATTCATGTAAGTTATATACTAGGATCTGAATGAATTTTCCTTTCATGTGGTATTTATGAAATTCATTTCAGATTCTTTTTAACACATGTTTGTATTCAGTTTAAATTTGTTTATTTCATCAAACACCGGCTTGACACCTTAACACAATTCTTTTCCATGCTATGGTGTCACCTAAATAAATAATTTATGACATAGCGATATTTTACTGCATAAACAGCAAACATGTGATAAATAATATATTATGTTAAGAAACACCACAAGCTAAACAAGAGCATAAGAAAGTGGACTGCTCCCTCACCTTGCCTTTTAACATTCAAACTTAAATATCTATACAGTTTTTCCATTTATCATAAAGAATAAGTAAATTTGATGAACTTCCATTTCAAACAGTCATTGAGAGTTTTCAAAAGGTCTACAGGACACACACACAAGAAAAACAAGAGGCCCAAGTGGGATTATATCGCTTACCTGAGTACCTAGATTATCAGTCATGCAGGATGGAAGAAGTTACATGTATTTATTTTTGCATTACTGTGAAAAAGTCAACACAAATGTTGAAAATATGTCAAATTTTATTTCAGACCAAAATAAAAAACAACAACAGTTTTTTGCACATTCATTCAGGTGATTTTGATATTAACCATTTGCTTTGTCTCTGCAAGATATGATTCAGAGCAACAAGTTAGTGATTTTCTTTAGGTGGGGCCTTTTGTTGACCGATTTCAAGTCTGGGTCATGAACAACAACTGTTTCAAATATTGTCAAGATCCAACTTAAAATGGCCTAATTTCATATGTTGAGTGTTGAGAAACATCTTAAAACTTATTTAGATGTGTAAAGAAATGAAAAAAAAAATTGACCACAGCTGGATTTGAACCACTACTCTCCATATTTTAATTACCAAGTGGTATATGTACCATTGTGAGACCCATTTTTTAAGACATGGTGGCACCATCTGTTGACCAATTTGGATGAAATGTACAAAATTGATAGAAGACCTATAGGACTTCATGTATACCATGTTTCATTAAAATCTTTCATGAGGTATAACAGCAGAAGTTAAAAATGTGAAGAATTGTCAATATA
The DNA here is from genome assembly GCA_035048485.1 of Pteria penguin. Taxonomy (NCBI): domain Eukaryota; kingdom Metazoa; phylum Mollusca; class Bivalvia; order Pterioida; family Pteriidae; genus Pteria; species Pteria penguin. The sequence continues at coordinate 23,888,695 of CM068581.1, forward strand.
CACCCTCATTTGGAAGTCTTAAAAAATTCATAGAAAATCCAAGACTTGAGATATTGACAAAATTCTTTCAAAATAACATTCCTTACCACAATTATGATCCAAATAGTTCATTAGAAATCATCATTATCAATTAACTAGGAAATATGACACTTTTCTGCATTAAAATCACCAAGTTGAAACAAATGTAAAAAAAATTTCTAAAATTTGATTTTGGAAGGGAACCAAAATGACATGACTACTTCACTCATCCCTCTAGATCATTTCTATGCTTTCGGTTTGTGTCTGTATACAGCTAGTATGAAGAATAAGATTGTCAAAGGAGGTTACTCTTTTGTGACCTACTTTTGACTGTGGTGGCACCACCGGTAAAGAGGTCTGGAAGAAAACGACAGAATTTGAAGGGGATCATAAATGATTTATTTCTACGAAGATTTATTAAAATCCTTAAAACTGTTTTACAGAAAAAGTTGAAAATGTGAAAAATGGCCAACCCCCCCTCCCTTTTTTTTTGGAAGTCTTAAAAAATTCATAAAAAATCCAAAAATTGAGAGATTGACAAAATTCTTTCACAATGAAATTCCTTACCATAATTATGATCAAATTAAGCCACAAGAACTCATCATTATCTTCATCAATTAACATGAGTACTTCATGCATACCAAGTTTCATCAAATTCTGTTCAGCATTTTTGAAGAAGAAGTCGAAAATGTGAAACGTTGAAGACAGACGATGGATGGATGGACGGACGGACGATTGACTACGATGAATCACAATAGCTCAATTGAGCCTTCAGCTCAGGTGAGCTAAAAAAAGACAAACAAATAGGCAGGTACACTATGGTGTGACTACATTTCTTCGTGAACAAAGATACCTGTGAGGATAATAAATTTTGATGTCATCAGAAAGACAGATATACATTTATGCTGAAATATTCAGTTTTTCATGGAAAGATTTATGGGGAAAATGTAAGTTTCATAAAGCCCTATTATTTTCCTAAAAGTACATATATAGAAAAAAAGCCTATAACAGTTACAACTTACTTTTCAAGGGATTGCCCACCAGGTTCTTCCTGCCAGTTATATCCCTTTAATGCAGGTATATCTTCCTCTAATTTTGTTGCATTAGATTTACCAAAATCATTCTGTAATCATATTGCATATACGGTAGTTTACAATATGTACATGTAATTTGATTCATGTAACACAAACAGCAAGCTATGGTTTCAAATTTTGATGTACTTGTATAAAATAGATCTTCCAGAGAGAAGAAAGAAGAATATTTTACTTTTAAGAAGTTGCATATATAGAAAAGAAACAGAGATATATGTATTACTTTTAAGACACTAGGTTTCCTCTGTCACAGGAAGCTGACATTATACGTTTATATATACATTTTTTACTAAAATAATATGTTGGGGTTTTTTTTATTTTCACACACAACAAACTTATTTATTTTTTTGCCTAAAAATCATTTCATTATAAAAAGAGTACTAGTTGTTACATACTTTATTCATATGAATGAACCACTTACTTGAACCCTATAAATCTCATTCCTTAAAAAAAGCCCCTATAATGCCTATACTTGAGAAACAAATTAAAATATATATGAAATAATTTTTCTGCTACACTCAACTCGGAGATCATTACAATGGCAATGGCTGTTTCTCGGAATCTTACTGTACAGTGTTTCGAATATGCCATTGTTAGATTTGCCATTATTACTTTCGTATTCTACAATACATATACCGTTACATGTTACTACGATTTATTTCCATTTGGCTCCACAAACAACTTGTCTGTTCTTTATTGTTTACAAAATAAATAAAGACAAAAACTATATGTCTGCAGATATTTTTCATCAATAGTTGAGTGCATCTCTTTTTCTCAGGTGGTTCTGCCAAGTGTAAGAAAATTTTACGATATGAAAGCGTACCACTTTATATGAAATAAATACAGTCAAACGTCGATATCTCGAACACTGATATCTCGAATACCCGGGATATCTCGAAGTCGAACGTCGGTCCCGAAAAAAATATATGATATGTCGAATACCATGCTTATCTCGAATACATTTTCAAGTCCCGAAGTTCTTATTTACCCGGTTTATCTCGAAGTTGGCTTTTACCCTAAATGAAGGTCGCTCGCGTGGTGTGATCAATTGACCGTGTCGGTGTAAAAAGCCGCAGTAATTACATAATCGATCGCGTCCGTGCATACCCTGTTATTTATACCAAATATTAATAAATGATGATAGCTTATTAAACTCGACACAAAATTAGATAATTAATATTAGGCCTAACTGTGAATAGTGCTTTTTCATACCTGCATTTAAAGAAATTTCTTTACTTTGTTCATTAATTATTACTATTTCCAATCCGTGTGTATGTCTATGTATTTTTATGCAAAGTAATAGTAATTAAATCAAATTATGACGTGTGTCTTTATTTTGTCTTACGTGTTAGCCCGTCCTCGGTTTTAGGTACAGTATAAGACAGTTATATCCAGTATTGGATTTAAATTACGATGTTACTGAAAAGGAAACATAACGTTTTCAGTTTTGAAGTATATTCTCTATATATTCATAAAATATAAATGGTATGATGAGATTTTGATTAATTATTTAGGAACAATGCAATATGCACATCTTCATGCGTATTTATTGATAAATACATGTATATCTCATACATCTACTATAATAATCACAAATGTCAAATGAATCGGGGTACATTAACAACTGCAAGATTTGTGATCCTAAACTCGATATTTGGATATCTCGAACTACGGATATCTCGAAGTATTTTCCACGGTCCCTCCGACTTCGAGATAACGAGGTTTGACTGTACATCAAAATATTTCAATCAACAAAAACATAATTTGGATATCCCTATAATTACAGTCATTAACGAATACATTGTGTATTAGTTTATTCCATACACAGCCGTAATTATTTAAATGAATTTAAATATTTATGAACAGAATAAAACTGACCATGTATGTCATGTATGCACATTTCAATTACTGGATAATTAAAGCCTTATTATCTTCTGAATTAAGTTCATTATTAAATGATAGGTATAAGTATATCAACAAAGCAAATGACAGGCTTGAGGTGTATACCAGTATGTGCTCAGTATGTACAATTCTCTGGGTGAAATTTACTTGCCGATGGTTATTTATTCAGATCAGCAGTTCAGGCAGTCTAATGGTATATTGGGTATCAAATTTAAGAAGGTGTGAAAAGGTACATTTATTCCCAATAAGCGCCACCAGTGCGAAAGTTTGAATATGCTATGTGCTATGCTATATGTTGTAAAGAATAGAAATAAGAACATGTATGTTTGTTACTGGCAAATGTCTGCCTGTATCTGTATCTGGTGTATTGAGGGCCGACGTAAAGAGAACAGTTACAGGCTTCTTACTCGATCAAAGTGTTGCAGTATTTACTGGATTTGAAAATACTAATCATGGTGTATTCACAGGGTAAAAAGTCCATAGTTTCATTATAGCAAGCTTACCCTGAGAATATCATCTTTGCTGAGAGGTTTACTTTCTGTAGTTGTATGTGAAGCTGCTTCAGTTTGGAGTTTAAACAGCATGTTTTTCAGAGCTTCTAGGCTACCTGGCTGAGGTGTTCCCGTCAGGGTGTCTGGCTGTAAAAAACAAGAATATCAGTAAAACTGATGAATGTTCCCCGAACGGCAGTTATACTTATAATGCAGGAAATTGATGACTCAATTCATACACAGAAAATCAGTAAAACTGATGGATGCTCCAAGAAGCACTGCATTAATGAAGGAATGACTCAATATATAGGAAATCATCGTATTAATTGATGAAGATTTCAAATCTCAATGTATCATATGGATATCAAATTGAGTCAACTGTAGAAGAACAAATGATTACAGTATTTTAAACTAAAATGAGTAAGCTTGACCTTGATTAGTTATGAAATAAAACTTTTTATCGTGGCCTTGCCTTTTCAGAAACGACCTTGACTGACCTTTGTCCAAAAGCTTTTAACCTAAATAACATTTTGGTGAAGAATGATTAAATTCTGATGAAAGAATATAGGAGATATAAGTACTTCATGGTATTTTAAGTCATACTTAATAAATTACCTTGACCTTTCATAAATTAACTTGAGTGACCTATGTCCAGAAGCCCTTAATCTAAAAAATATTTTAGTGAAGGATGAACAAATTCTGATGAAAAGTGTAGGAGATATAAGTACTTCAATATATTTCAAGTCATATTTAATAAGTTACCTTGGCCTTTCAGAAATTTTCCTTGAGTGACCTATGTCCCAATGCCCTTAATCTAAATAATATTTTGGTGAAGTATGATCAAATTCTGACAAAAGGTATAGGAGATACGAGCTCGGACGGATGGACAGACGGATGCAACCGAAAGTTTTCAGGGAGCATAACAACCATAAACCAATTACCATTTCAGTAAAGATGATAATCTACTAACAGTAAATCAGTGCTTTTAAATGCTTTAATATTACAACTGTTAAAGGTTGATATGTGGTCTGCCATTAAATAACACAGAAACAAACTAAACTGTTTATTTGATTTTGCTGATTTTAACATCATGCAGTTACTTTCATATTTTGTATATGAATCGAATCACTTATATTTTACACAGAATGAAGAGAATTTGTGGACAAGTTTTAGCCATCCCATTTCCCCTATATTAGCTGATTACATTATTTTCATGCCATTATGAAGATGTGCATCACTTACCAAAGTGGAATTAACTAGATGTAGCTATTAGATCATTTATATCCTCACAGTAAAGGCATACCCGGTAATGGAGGGCAAGAGGGCAATGTAACTCTTACCACAATGAGTTAGGTTATATAAAACATAGCAAATTATTGAATGCAATGTTGACACAATAATTAAACTGAATAACAGAGATGCATAGATATGACTAAGAAATAAGGATTAAGTCATTTTCACCTATACATGCGTTATATACTATGATAAAGCTTCTCAATGTGTTTAAATATGAAGTATTATTTTGTAGGAAATATCAAAAATTACCTTGGAGTCATTAGAGTCAAGAAGATTTACTGGAGATTTACTGAAAAAAAAAATCAATCAACAATTAATGATTAAGTCTCAGAATGTATAAAATAACAAGCTGTGTTTGTGAAACACTAATGCCCTAAATGGCACAAAAGTCCAAAAAGTTATTTTTAGCATAAAGGTAATTGTCATGGTCAAAAGGTCATCGAATTTGGTGTCATTTGAAAGAACTTCATTTGTTGAGAATGCATGTCAAATATAAATTCTCTATCCCTCACAGTTCAAAAGTTACAGCCCGAAGTCCAAAAGTTATTTTTAGCGTTAGGGTCATTGTCAAGGTCAAAAGGTCATTGACTTTGGTGTCAATTGAAAGGGCTTCATTAGTTGAGTATGCATGTCAATATGAAGTCTCTATCCCTCATGGTTCAAAAGTTATAGCCAAGGTTAAAGATGACAATAAACAAACAAACAAACAGACAGGACAAAATCAAAAACGCCCCGAATCTATCAATCCGGGGGCATAATAAAAATCTCAGATTCAAATGAAATGATTGTATTTAAGATATGTTGACGAATTTTGTACTGCAGTCTTTTACTTTAATAAATATGGGTTCTATCTAACAGAATACACCATAGCTCAATTTCAGGAGAGCAAAGGAACATGTACCATCTGCCTTATATTTGACACTAAATATTTTACCCTGACTTTTGATCTAATCTTTTCTTTCAATGAATAATGCATCACATCATAATCTACTTTCCATGTTTCATGACCGAAATAGTGAGCTAGAAAAAAAAATAGTTCAAGTTCACAATGATATTTTTCTTGGAAGCATGACCATGGCTCAAGGTCATGACACACCGTCTTCCCATAGGAAACATTTATGTACCTAGTAAAAGCTTTCTGGGATCATGCATATAGAATTTATGGGTCAGACAAATAATTTCACCAAGTCCCCATTGACCTTGGCTCAAGGTCATGGCACCCTTTCCTACTTTTATAATTTTGACACTAAAAAGGATTAAATCATTTTCATCTATATATACTATGATATTCATCAAAGTATGAAATTAAAACATGTAAAAATTATGGTCCAGACAAGGTCTTACAGACAGACATATGATTGTACATGACTGTAACATTGCACGTTCCATCAAATCATGGATGTACATGAAAAAGCTTTTACCAGTATCAATTCTGTGGAAGTAACTATTGAATGTTACATCTATAATACTAACAAAGATGGGAGAGGTTTTTCCCAGGATCTATCTCCCTCTAGTACTATATCTGTGTCAGGACTTTGAGGTCTACATCTGCTACGAGACTGTCGTGATGAAGATTTATCTGAGTATAGAAAAAGTCTTGATTATTTATCTTTTGTCAACACACAAACCAACATATCCATGAAACAATGTCATAATCCAACAGGTAAAAGACTGATAACAAACATTTCATGTTCTATGCTTTTAAATCTTTAACTATGAATATACAGATCAATGTTCATAGAGTTTTATGTATCCAAAAAGAAAAAAAAATTGTCAGAATAAAAAAAGCATTGATGGAGCACTAACCTGAGGGCACAATGGGGCTGGCACCAGTAATATCACTTTTATTTGGGGCTGCAATACCAGCTATAAGTGCTTCAGTGTCCAAACTAGAACAGCGAGGTGGACGTGACACATCATATATATCATCTCCTTTCACAGAATTCTCAAGATATTTGTCTAAAATATCACTACTGTTTGTACTCACATTTCCTGCCTCTTTAACTTCTTTGGGTAATTTACTTGACAGATTTAAGTCATACTTTCTAAGAGATTTCGGAGATTTTAATGAGGATTTAGCAGGAGATTTTGATAACAGATCATTCACACTTAAGCCAGGAGGATTTGAGTCTGTTGTCCTATTCAAGGATGAATTTGCAAATTCTACCCGCTTGTGTGGAATATCAGAGTTTAAACTGGCAATATCAGATTGATCGAGTCCATTCACCCAACTAGGAGCAGGTCTACCTGACACAAAGTCCCTTTTACTCCAGAGTGTATCTTTTGGAGTTGTAATGTCTAGAGCTTCCACCCAGCTAGGGGCTTTAGTCCTGGAATTATTCAATACACTTTCCATACCTCTTCTAGCTGGGTTGCTCATAAGTCTTTCTTCATGCCTAAATGAGGAGGGGGAAACAGACCTACTTCTTTCCCTTGGAACAGAACCTCTATAACTAGATGGTGGAACATTTTTAGGAGCTCCTTCAAGTAACTGTCCATCACTAGGAGGTTTGTAAGAGGATACATTATTTACTAATTTTGAGGCATTTCTAGGCTTTTTGTAGGAGTACACATGTCCTCTTTTTCTCTCTCCACCCAGTCCTGAAGGATTAACACTTAGGAGTATGTCTGTGTTCAGACTACTAAATTCACTATGAGTATCTGGAAGTGGTTCCTTGTAAGCAATTCTTTGCAGTAATTCCCCAGACTTATCTAAAGCTTCATCTACTGTAATAAAAACAAATCTAATAATTTTGTTTGTCCTTTAAGTCAATATATACATATAAATATCATCATAGGAAGATACAGTTTAAATCACACAGAGTTCAATATCTCTGACTCCAAACATTACAAGAATATATATAATAATATACTGTTTCATATGACAAATGGAAAAGATTTATTCCTGGAAAAGGCAAAATTATTCAAACAAGTGACAACTCATCTAATTTTGCATATAATTTTCATTAATGCTGAATCCAAGTTTTATAAACAACTTGACAGACAATAACAGACAATATGCTCTCAGATGAACTGTGCAACCAGTTAAAGATATACAATTATTATAATTCTACTACTGTAAATGTTTCATCATCTAGATATTAATTTAAATTTTGCAAGTGCCTCTTTAAAGTAAATTATTTTTCATTTAAATAACAATGGGAAACATACAGTACAATGTTATATAATGAAACTGAAATCTAATTTAAAATGAATGAAAATTGGAACAAAAGCAATTATTTCCTTTCCCAGTTCAGTGTTATCTTAGAAGTGAGTGACATAACATGTTTGTCAGCTTTTACAAAAGACATCTTTAAGATCATATGCACATATGTATATTTGTAAAGATAATATTATTATTATTGCAAAATCAAATAAGTTAAGAATCAGTAAATTCATTTACTAGTACACAATTTTACCCATACATTAAAATTTATCAGGAACAATAAATTGCATCAAAGATACCTTTTTTTAATTGGACAGTATATCATTATGTCAAATCTCTTCCTTTATTATAACTAGAATTTTTATCATATATTTTAATGTGTATATATAATAAAATATAATTATATTGCAATAACGTTTTTACTTTTTAATAACAATGAAAACTGTAAATATATATATAGTATGAAAAGCATGCACTCACTTCACAAAGACTTTTTTAAAATAAACATCATGAAAATAAAATGCAAGTATATGCATACATAAAACAGTCTAATCAAGCTTACTTTCAATACCATTTTTTAACTTCCATCAAATAAAATATCACAATATTATGAAACTGTCAAAACAATTTACTACAATATATGCTGACAGAGCATGTACATTTACAACATAGGATATATGCCTTAGATAACCAAGCCATTATCTATATTTAGATTTCAATCACATGAAAGTAAGCTTGATGTAAGTGAAGGGAGGTAACTCTGAAGTATATGAATTATGATAGGTAAGGAAAGAGGAAATATGATACTGCTTCTCTTGATGCCAAGGCAACAGCTATTTTAAAATATTTAATTACTAGGCCAGTTCCATGTCATAAAGAGAAACAGATGTTGACTCTGATGAAGTGTTCACATATAGCATGGCTAAGAACAAAACAATTGACGGAAGTAGATACAAAGCAGACTGCTATCTACAGTATATATATACATATATATACAACATCCCCATACCTGACTGTAAGCTCGACTTTCCTAATGCAAGAGTATCAAAATAGGTTACTAACATTTCTAATGTACTGAAAACTGCATGCAGTGAAAAATGAAAATTGATGTCTGCACAAAAGGAAAAAAAAAATATGCAATGCTACAATGATGTACATTTACTTGTTGTTTACTACAGTAGTTTAGTTTGATTATACATGGTCCTCTAAAATACATGTATCTATTTTCAGAAAAAATGTACCTACAGCGGTTGATCCAGGATTTCCAAAAATGGTGGACCCCCATGTGAAATGCAAGTACCTACTATCCTAATTACTTTTGGGTGCCAAATCTGAAGCTTTAACCATAATTGTGACAAAAAACAGGGAGGGGATAGTGAGTCCATCCACCCACCTGGACCCTCCCCCTCTAAATCCGCCATTGACCTGCACATGTATCTAATGCAACCTATTTAAAAATACCTGTCAAATGATGAAAGGGTATGCTATAATCATCATGTTTGAGTTTGAATCTGTGCAGAGAGCTGACGACCGTTAGGAGGAATTCTGACTTATATCCTTTATCTATTTGTCTATACAGGACAACATACATTTTGAAATTTAGCATATGATCCAGGTGCTTTAATTTTGACTAAGTATAATCATGATGCTATTCATATGATAATGCTAAGTCCTTGACAATGCTATTACCATCTGCGCACCTTAACCAAGCTATATGATACATGTATAATTATGCGACGTTAGTGTGCATAAAATATATCAATGCACATAACTAGATAAACTAGAAACATTCTAACGGGACAAATATCCCCTGCGACAACAAATTTGAAACATGCAAATTTAATTTAAGATCCAGGATACATCACTGTTGTATGTATAATGGATGTCTCACTTGTATATTCTGAGGAATAATCAATGGAAACAAGAATTCTGGTATGTATGCACTCTGACCTTGACCTTGTAGATATGATCTTGGTCCAAGGTCATGACACGCCATAGGGTCATGGACAACAATTGTGTAAAATATAATCTCCCTGCAACGTAACAGGAAGAAGCTACAATGTATGGTCCAGACAAGAATTCTGGCTGTGTGTGAACTGTGACCTTGACCTTGTAGACATGACTTTGGTTCAAAGTCATGACACACCCTTGGGTCACGGACAACAATTGTGTGAAATATCAACCAGATCCAACCTGGCAGGAAGAAGTTACGACATGTACAAGGATTTCGGCTACATGTATGTGTGTACTGTGACCTTGACCTTGAAGAAATGACTTTTGGTTGAGGTCATGTCACACCCTTGGGTCATGGATAACAATTGTGAGGAATATTTTCCAGATCCAACATAGCAGTAAGTAGTTATGTCACAGACAAAAATTTTGACCATGCGTGCACTTTGACCTTGGCTGTAGAGATGTGATCTTGAGTCAAGTTCATGACACACCCTTGGATCATAGACAACAACTTTGTGATATATAATCCAAATCCAATTTAACAGTAAGAAGTCATGGCCTGGACAAGGATTTTCACTATGTGTGCACTGTGACCTTGACCTTCAAGGTATGATCTTGGGTTGAGATCATGACACACCCCTGGGTCAAGGACAACAATTGTGTGGAATATTATCTAGATCCAACTTGGCTGTGAGAAGTTATGGCCCAGACAAGGATTTTTGCTATGTGTGCACTGTAACCTTGACCTTGAAGATATGACCTTGGGTCAAAGTCATGATGCACGTCTGGGTCATGGACAACAACTGTGTGAAATATCATTTAGATCCATCTTGTGGGTAAGAAGTTATGGCCTGGACAAGATGAGAACAAATAGACAAACGAACAGACAGACAGGGTGCTTCCTATATAACCCCCAACCAAAAAAAAAAAAAAAACAACTGTGTATGCAAGGGCAAGGGGGGGGGGGTTATAATAATGTGTAGTATACAGATGAAGACAAAAGGTAATATTCAAACTTCATATTTTACTTGATATAAGGGTTTTTATGCCCGACAAACTACATTTCACCCCAGTTTTAATTGTGCCGTTAATTCTTGGCAAAACATCCTATGTCAGGCATTTAATGAGAGATGAAATTTTCAATGTGAAAAAGGTATATTGTATAGCTTATCTAAGACTGGGTACATGTAATATATTTCTTTCTGTGATCGGGAAATTACATGATTGCAAATAGATCAATTTGAAATTACCACTGAGCCCCTCTTATTACTACTGACGTAAACTAGAGCTGTCCTAACGGGACAAATACCCCCCGTGGCAACAAAGTTGAAACATGCAATAAAACATCCCAAAATACATATCTGGAAAAAGTGTTAAGGATGTTCAACTTTTGCATTTTGATATAATCAATGAAAACAATCTGGTTTGTGTGCACTCTGACCTTGTATATGTAGATATGGTCTTGGTTCAAGGTCATTACACATCCATGGGTCATGGACAACAATTGTGTATAATACAGTCTTCCAGAATCGTAACAGAAAGAAGTTATGGCCCAGACAAGAATTCTGACTATATATGTACTGTGACATTGACATTGTAGATATAACCTTAGTTCAAGGTAATGACACACCCCTAGGTCATAGACAATAATTGTGTAAAATATTATCTCCCTTCAAATTAAAAAGAAGAAGTAAGATTCGGAAAAGAATTCTGGCTATGTATGTACTGTGACCTATGAACAACAATTGTGAAAAATTTGACCTCCCTCCTAAGTAAAAGGAAGAAGTTATGGCCCGGACAAGTTTCAAGGACATACAGATGGACAGACACACAGACGGACAACACGCTCCGTACAATGTGATACACACCTTTGGATCATGTAAAATAATGGTGTGAAATATTATTCAGACCCTACAAAGCAGTGAGGAGCTATGACCCATACAAGGATTTTGAAAATGCTTCCACTGTGACCTTGATCTAGGAGATATGATCTTGAGTCAAGGTCATGACACATCCTTGGGTCATGAACAAAAATTGTGTGAAATCCAGATCCAACCTGGAAGTAAGAAGTTATGGCATCTTTAAGCTATGTGTGCACTATTACCTCGACCTTGAAGATATGACCTTCGGTGGAAGTCATGGCACACCATTGGACATGAACAACGCTTCTGTGAAATGTTATCCAGATCCAACATAGCAGTAAGAAGTTATGGACCAGACAAGGATTTTGACAACTGTGCACTTTGACCTTGAATTTCGAGTGTGTACCTTGGGTCATGGACAACAATTGTGTGATATATTATCCAAATCTATCTTGGCAGTAAGAAGTTATGGCCCGGACAAAGATTTTGGCTATGTGTGCACTGTGACCTTGACCTTGAAGATATGACTTTGGGTCAAGATCATGACACATCCTTTAGTCATGGACAACAATTGTGTATAATATTATCCAGATCCGATAAGAGGATAAGAAGTTATGGCCCAGACAAAAATTTTTGCTATGTGTGCACTGTGACCTTGACTTTGAAGATATGACCATGGGTCAAAATCATGACACACCCTTGAGTTATAGACAACAATTCTGTGAAATATTATCCAGATCCGACAAGGGGGTAAGAAGTTATGGCCCAGACAAATGTGAACAGACAGACTGACAGACGGACAGACAGACAGACAGAGCGATTCCTATATAACAACCCCCCCCCTCAAACAAAATATAATTAATATGCAGATTTACCTTCAGCTCTGAGTGCCATACTTCTTCGCATCTTATCATACGAATCATTTATAGAATCCCTTGCCTCGGCTAACTTCATCTCAGTCACAGTATCCCTCACCCCCGTCTCTAAAGCTCGGTCTGCTGTTAAGTGAAGGCTAGACTTAGGGTCCAACAGGTCCGATACGCTCTGTCTGTACTGGTTTCTTTGTCGATGGCTTGAAGTGATACCCACATACTGATCCAAATATGCTTCCAGAGCTTCGGAAGCTGACGTAAAATCCCGATCTCCAACTTGGATCCGCGAGCCATTACATCTTATTCTGTTCATGTTCAGTAACAAGTTCGTCGTACTACTGGTTGATTCAAACTCCATTGTACTGCTTAATAATGTGCAACTTATTGCATGTTAATATGATTTTTTCAAATGCCGAATGAAATCAAAGTCTCTACATGTGACCATTACATCCACAAAGACCATTCTCTGGTGTTTCTACTCAGATCTTCACCTCTGAAATGTAAAACAACGATCTGTAAGGGATTTTTCCGATACCGGTATCTAAGATGTCACTTTAACCAGGTGGATTATCGGGAAACAATGCAAATCAAGCCCACCATTTACTCGGGTCAAAACTCCTATCAAAACTACAACTCCATTTAAATGTCGAGATGTGAATCAACTTGTATTATTACGATGAAATCAGAGATGGACCCATTTCAACATTGTACTGCCATGATTTCATTGTTTAAATCTACATGTATATTCCATGTACATGTACAAGTACAAACACAGATCAATTACCAGAAGAAAATCAAACCATACAGACAAAATCCACAACATAAAATCTGCACACATAACTCAATCTTACCATTAAATCAAATCCTTTGACGAACAATTAAACTGAAGTTGCAGATAAAAGAAATCGACTCCAAACTGAACGCACATGACCATGCCCCAAAATGATTCTGTCCCTTTCCTCCAAGAGCATTCAAAATGTCTTGCTATTCAATCTGACGTTCAAAGCAAATAATCGAATGTTGTGGATTTACTTTCAAATCGTATACAAAGAAATCATTTAAAAATTCAAATAGTGAATTTTCAAAATTTAAATGGTCTAAGCTTGTAATGTATTTTAAAAACTTCGGAAAGTCAACATTAAATTACTTTGCTGAATACAAATAGAGTATCAATTAGGGACTCGTTAAAACTGGCGTGTTTTTCCTGCATTGAATTCTCTACACACATTGGCAGCGTGAGTAATAACCCAAAAACGTCTTCTTTAAACTGACGTGTACACGCTTTTATATGTACGTGTAGTTAAGAAAAATGATTAATTTACAGTGGAATGGATCAAGACGTATACTCACAACTGACTATTATTTCAACATGAATAAATTCACTGTCAATTTGGCAAAAACTTGTTTCATTCGAAATACACTGGGTAGTTATACTTAAAATCATCTTTAAAAGAAAGCATGCGTAAGTATAGAACCTGACGAAGTAAAATGACTCAGTTTACGATCGCTTCAGTTACACTACTATTAAAACATTTCCGTGCTTGCTCCAAGGTTATCAAGAAGGGGATTTAGATAAAATATACACCTGAATTACAAGCAAATAGAGACAAGCACTATCTACTGCTTGACTAAGCTACTAAAAAGACCAAATATGACACAAACAATAATATACGAGTGTAATATTTGTATACCACCAGTCCTATCTACCTGAAGAATTCCAATGGATTGATTGTATAGTGATAGACAATGAAATAAATCCTAGCGTCGGTATATGTGACATGGCAACCCAGTGCTAGGAAGGCTTTCAAGCTGGATCTAGATTGAAACGTGCAAGTGTTGAGAGATTTAAGTATCATCCAGATTTGTATTTACTCAATAAATACTTGGTTTACAATAGAATTGTTGCTTTAGCAAGTCAGACAGACAATGTCAACAGAGGGCAAAAAGTTTGTCTAGTTCCACCAATATCTGCAAACTTCGATAATATGCTCTTCGATGAAAAAGAAGTGTGATGTGGGAGGAGGAAGATTGACCCTGATTCAATGACAATTATGACGAAATCCACACTTGGAAAATAAAATGAAAAAAAAATACAAAAAAACCCCGAAATAAGAATAAATACACTGAGGACGTTACCAAATACTCGGTAATACGGTAAAGTCAATTGACAAACTGCTAAAATATGCACACGGTTGTGATATCTGTATTAATGTTTAGAAAGTCTTTAAGAAATGTTAATCCTTTAGATATCCGGGTCTGTCGTTGCCAGCAGAAGTTTTAATGTTCAGAAGTTCAGGGGAATTTCGAGTCAGGTTCAACAGACTTAATGAAATGTTTTGATATTCTATCTTTTAGCAGATCTGTTAACATTAAGAGATTCAGAAAGTAAAACTCTATCACAGAAAAATGCAAAGGCATTATCATTGGGTATCATGACGAAACATCCATATATACGGCTGGAAATCCGGAAACCAGATCAAGTACTTAAAAAGAGTGTCTCCTGTATAGACAAACTGTACCTGTCATAAATACAGACAACTTAAAATCAAAGTAATTTGTGCTATGCGATTGTGACATTGACAAAATTACACCATGGTTAACTTTAAAAAACCCTGAAATTAAACTAAACACACAGGTACAGTGTCTCCTGTTTGTCCTGTTCTATACTGAAAGTATCACAATCGCACATCAATACAATACAGATAATATGTCAGAAATACAGGTCTCCACATACCACACATTGAGAGTATCACAATCCCACATCAATACAGTACAATGAATATGTCAGAAATACAGTTCTCCACATACCACACACTGAAAGTACCACAATCCCACATCAATGCAGTACAGTGAATATGTCAGAAATACAGTTCTCCACATACCACACAATGAAAGTATCCCAATCCCACATCAATGCAGAACAGTGAATATGTCAGAAATACAGTTCTCCACATACCACAAATTGAGAGTATCACAATCCCACATCAATACAATACAGAGAATATGTCATAAATACAGGTCTCCACATACCACACATTGAGAGTATCACAATCCCACATCAATGCAGTACAGAGAATATGTCAGAAGTACAGGTCTCCACATACCACAAACTGAAAGTATCACAATCCCACATCAATGCAGTACAGAGAATATGTCAGAAATACAGGTTTCCACATATCACACATTGAAAGTATCACAATCCCACATCAATGCAGAACAGTGAATATGTCAGAAATACAGGTCTCCACATACCACACACTGAAAGTACCACAATCCCACATCAATGCAGAACAGTGAATATGTCAGAAATACAGGTCTCCACATACCACACACTGAAAGTATCCCAATCCCACATCAATGCAGAACAGTGAATATGTCAGAAATACAGGTCTCCACATAACACACACTGGAAGTACCACAATCCCACATCAATGCAGAACAGTGAATATGTCAGAAATACAGTTCTCCACATACCACACACTGGAAGTATCACAATCCCACATCAATACAGTACAATGAATATGTCAGAAATACAGTTCTCCACATACCACACACTGAAAGTATCACAATCCCACATCAATGCAGAACAGTGAATATGTCAGAAATACAGTTCTCCACATACCACACACTGAAAGTACCACAATCCCACATCAATGCAGAACAGTGAATATGTCAGAAATACAGTTCTCCACATACCACACACTGAAAGTACCACAATCCCACATCAATGCAGAACAGTGAATATGTCAGAAATACAGTTCTCCACATACCACACACTGGAAGTAACACAATCCCACATCAATGCAGAACAGTGAATATGTCAGAAATACAGTTCTCCACATACCACACACTGAAAGTATCACAATCCCACATCAATGCAGTACAGAGAATATGTCAGAAATACAGTTCTCCACATACCACACACTGAAAGTATCACAATCCCACATCAATGCAGAACAGTGAATATGTCAGAAATACAGGTCTCCACATACCACACACTGAAAGTATCACAATCCCACATCAATGCAGTACAGAGAATATGTCAGAAGTACAGGTCTCCACATACCACACACTGAAAGTATCACAATCCCACATCAATGCAGAACAGTGAATATGTCAGAAATACAGTTCTCCACATACCACACACTGAAAGTATCACAATCCCACATCAATGCAGAACAATGAATATGTCAGAAATACAGGTCTCCACATACCACACACTGGAAGTAACACAATCCCACATCAATGCAGAACAGTGAATATGTCAGAAATACAGTTCTCCACATACCACACACTGGAAGTAACACAATCCCACATCAATACAGTACAATGAATATGTCAGAAATACAGGTCTCCACATACCACACACTGGAAGTAACACAATCCCACATCAATACAGTACTATGAATATGTCAGAAATACAGGTCTCCACATACCACACACTGGAAGTAACACAATCCCACATCAATACAGTACAAAGAATAGTGATGAGCAATCAGAACAATTTTACTGTCGATTATCGGACACCATCGGAGGCTTTCTATCGATTAATAATCGGTAACTATCAAAATTTATCAAAAAATAAATAAACAAATAAAAATAGGCTTTTCATTCTTCACACCATTTTTTCAGGTTCCTGTGCATTTACAAATTACTATATATTGGTTTGAACCACTACATAGCTTCTGTAACATTTGTTTCCTTCTCAGTATGCCTATGATGAGTTTCAATATGAAATTTGAATTTTATTAAATTTCTTTGAAATAAATAAAATGTCCCACTTGACTGGATTTTTTAAGATATATGCATGACCTAAGCAGAAAATACCGTAAAGCTTATAGTGGTGACCTTCACCTGTAAAATCAGCACTCATTTTCAATTTCATAAAAATATTTATAACAATTTTATTGTTGTCAAGTTAAATATCTTCGATGGACACCCGTTTTATTTTTATGCTTACCACGCATCAAGCATTTAAAACTTTTTAAATACAAGTCGTTTCTTATCTACCGACTATCGATAGTATATTTTACTATCAATTATCAATTTTTGAGAGGTTTCGGCGATCCACAATCGAAAGTCGCCAACTATCGTCACATCACTAACAAAGAATATATCAGAAATACAGTTCTCCACATACGACACATTGAAAGTATCACAATCCCACACCAATTCAGTACAATGAGTATGTCAGAAATACAGGTCTCCACATACCACACACTGAAAGTACCACAATCCCACATCAATGCAGTACAGAGAATATGTCAGAAATACAGTTCTCCACATACCACACATTGAGAGTATCACAATCCCACATCAATGCAGAACAGTGAATATGTCAGAAATACAGTTCTCCACATACCACACACTGAAAGTATCATAATCCCACATCAATACAATACAGAGAATACATGTATTTCAGAAATACAGTTCTCCACATTCGACTCAGAAATGTAAATGGAACTTTAAAACTTGAAATCAAAGCATATCATTATAAATTTTCTCTATATGAATCTGATTGATGTCAGATAAATTATCTTTAAAGTATGTATCAAGAAGGTAGATCTAGTGATTTATTGGTAATCATGCTAATGAAATGTGGTCTACAAGTCTCTCGTTATATTCTAAAATACAATACATTAAATACATGTACCTTGATCCTATAAAAAAGGATGGATGTATGCTGACTTGAAAAAGTTCATGTATCTGTCTTAATCATGTTTCTATTAAACTACGTAATACTAATACCAGCAGGCATGGTTAAAGTTGGATCATGCGTTTTGGACTTCTATAATTTTAAGAAATATTGTTTCCTATAACATTATCATCGTATCGCTACTGCTGTATCAGTATAAGTATTGTATCGTGAGGGGAGTGTATGGTTTAAGTCCTACAAACTATAGATCTATACGCCGTACTCTTCTGCAGTCAATGTGGGTTTTAATACACAAAATTTACCGACTTTATGATTTTCTCAGAATTACACAATGTAAAATCTTGAATATGCCTTTTTACTCAGTCCATGGAAAAGCCGAAAACACCAGGTAATTACCGAAAACACCAATTGATTTTAAATTAACTTAGATTTTCTGAAAGATTGGACAATTTTACATTTATATTCCAATTTAGTTTCAATCATATTGGACGATATTTGACAGAGTTATGATAAATCATTTTCATTTCACAGGTAAATTGTCTGTGTGGTCGGCGGACAGTACTGTATAGTATACGTCAATGACGTATCGCTAACTGTACCGGTACATGTAATACGATGTTCATGTTCATGTATATATATGCAAATTACATACTCTGATTGAATGTATTGTAATGAAATAAATCTATCTGCTATATAATATTCTTTTTTATATTTTAATGTATATTGTCATTTCAACAAAATAAAAAGTGATACATATTTAAATTTTGAAAAGTATTGTCTTTTTATTTGTAGTTTATTCATACTTTTTTCCTGTAAAATTTTGAACTTAAATAGATTAAATAGTAGAGCAAGCTGTGGAATCGCTGGATACATCTGAGAAATATTTCCATTACTTTGTCAAAATGCAACCTACTTGCATAATATTTGGTGAGAGCATGTATACTATCTGTATCTAACGTAGAGGTGTTGTTTTCCTTACTTCCATTTGTGTTTTTAGTACATTTTGTGGTGTTTTTGGTAATTACCCAGTGTTTTCACCATTTCCATGCACCTCTTTTTACTTTGGGTAAGTGGATTTCAGTTATAGTCACTTACCCATTGGTTGTAAATGTGGATGTTTGAAAAATTTCTCTTGTTTTCCTTACTTCCATTTGTGTTTTTGGTACATTTAATGGTGTTTTCGGTAATTACCTGGTGTTTTCGGCATTTCCATGCACTCCTTTTTACTTTGGGTAAGTACATTTTTACCCTGGGTAAGTGGAATTTCGGTTAGTCACTTACCTTTTGGTTATAAATGTGGATATTTGAAAAATTTCTAGAACACTGAAATATATATATATATATATACCCTGGTGAGCGGCAATGGTAAATGACAGCATATTAAATGGCCAGGTGCAAGGATATCAAAATATAACAATTGACCCATCACTTTCACAGAGTAATTATTGAATTTTGTGATGACACAATACATTTTCAATGTTTGTCCGACATATGACCGCAGTGTAAAGTATTGTGACGTAATCTGTTTTAACAAATTTTCATGCATGAATGGAATTGTCAATTGAATGGATTAATAATAATAATGTCCATTATTGAAATAAAAATTGAGCATCATCAAATCACATGACAGGTGAAACAAACCCAGTAATGAAGCATGCATTTTCAACCAGTGTCATAATTTTTTGTATTAAGTCCGTTGATTTATTAAAAGGGAGAAATATCATAAACCTATAGAAAGCGAAAACGTTGTTTTCGTTCGAAGTTGGGGTCATGTTTGCACATGCCTCTCTCTCTAAAGAAGAATCGATTTTCTTCAAGTTAGTCGATCAATAAATATAAAATACCTGATTTACATGAGCGATTAAAAAGATAGCTATGCAAAAGCAAGAAAATATTATAAACAAGCAGAATGTACTTGGTTTTAAGTTAATAATTTTGTACATACGAACCTCCCACCATAAGCAGACAACCGGAAGTATATACAGTAGAGTTGTTAAGGTGCGATGTGTATTCGTAATGCGCATATGGTTAAATTGTAAAAATCCGTTTATATTAATTACGATGATTAATGGTAATAATGCTAAATGAGGAAACTAACTTGCGGCTAGGTGCTTTTAAATAGAGAGTGTGTGATTCAGTGACAGTGTTAATACACTTATACTGTACAGTGGAGAAGACTTTCCCCCGAGTAGATTCCCCCGGAAAAATGTCTCGTCTTTCCCCACTAGACATATCCTCCTCCCCGATAAATCCCGGGGTAGAATTTTATCTTTTAGGGAGAAACTGCATCCTAGAGGCACATTTTCGCCCTGCCCCTAGTCTGTAAACTTCCATCTGATCTGAAGAAGTTTGCCAATCAAAGAGGCCTACTTAGGCCCCACTCTAGATCCACCATTATCAGTTTTGATCTAGCTTAAAAAAATAAAAATTAAATAAATAAATAATAATAATAATAAATAAAAACACAAACAAAAACAAAAACTAAACATAACAGAAACCCCCCCCCCAAAAAAAAGAAGGGGGGAACACCACCCACCCACCCACCCCCTAAAAAAAAACCCCCAAACAAACACACAAACAAAAACAAAGAAAAAAAAAACAGAAACAAAAAACAAAACCCATAATTTTAAGTCATTATTATGTATTTTGTTTGCCATCCGGTCTGAATAAGTTTGTCAAAGGAGAGACCCATCCACTTTAAATTCTTGCCATTTCTGGATACACCCACGGCGGATCTGGCTCAGTGAAAAGCAACAAGGCTTGTAGGAGACCATAATTAATCAATTCCTACCAAGTTCATAAAAATCCATCAAGCGGTCCTGGAGAAAATCATGTGTTCCCATACATATACATGTACATTGTAACCTCGTTCCTTTTGTTTATGCAAGTAAATGTCTTAAAAATTCGAGAAAATTCATAATTCTCTCAAAACCTTGATATGTTAGCATTGTTTCGGTCATAAACAGGCAAATGGCACAAATATCATGCAGTTTTAAATATAACCTTAAAAGGTAAAATTCTTTAAGATTAGAAATCGCATAAAATTGTCATCCATTTTGTGCATTATTTTCACAGGCGGATGGACAGGACAAACACAACAAGCTATAGCGCTGGCAAATTTGGTCCAGATCTTTGAATGATGGGATGTTTATTTCCTTGATGCCCGGGGACAGATTATTTATTTTCTTGACTTTTTTGTCGTCACCTAATACTTGTTAGAACTGCATTGTAAATTTATACCATTAACAAAACACATTGCTAATATACAGTAAACTCAACAAATAATATGCAAACGCTACTTTAATCACATATAGGTCTTTTACTACTTTTAACTACATGTAGTTCCTATAGTGAAATGAAAAGTCTCTCCCAGTCTCTGATAGAATTTCCATTTATCATGATAGAAGAATGTGTGAGGAAGTGTTGCTGGTTTTGCATTTTTGTCTGAATGATTATATCTTATTAGTTTTTGGCTTAATTTGAGTTTGAAATAGGTCATTTTAATGCAAAAAAGCATTTCATAAATATGTTTGATAATTTGATATATTGATTTTTCAAACTTTCAACTTTTTCTTCACTACTTCTAGATTGAATTTGAGAAAACTTGGTAAGTATAAATCAAAGATGGTCCGGTACAATTTTAGATTTTTAGGTTTTGAAGAAACTAAAGACTACAACAATTGTTTATTATCATTGTGCAATGTTTTCTATGCCTCAGGTGAACGATAAAGGCCTACCTGGGCCTCTTGTTACTTTAATTATCATGTATGTTACATGAAGACATGCGTTTCTGTTATTTTGCTTTCTTTTCTCTTTTTAAAGTTTGGTTTATACGCCCGTCTTAAGACGGGACATATTATGTTATGCCGCTGTCCGTCCAGCGTCCGGTATAAGCTTGTCCGGGTTATTACTTCTTTCCCTGCGCATGGATTTCAATAATATTCCACAGAATTGTTACCCAGGACCCAAGAGTGTGTTATGACCTTGACCCAAGGTCATACGCCAAGGTCACAACATGCAAAGTGAATAAAACCTTGTTCGGGCCATAACTTCTTCCCCTGTGCATGGAATTTAATAATGTTTCACAGAATTGTTATACTTGACCCAAGGTCATAGGTCAAATGTCAAGTCACAACAAGCGAAGTAAGTAAAACCTTGTCCGGGCCATTACTTCTTGCCCTGTGCATGGATTTCAATAATATTTCACAGAATTGTTACTTAGGACCCAAGGGTGTGTCATGACCTTGACCCAAAGTGACAGATCAAGGTCAAAACATGCAAAAGTGAAGAAAACCTTGTTCGGGCCATAACTTCTTCCCCTGTGCATGGATTTCAATATTTCACAGAATTGTTACACTTGACCCAAGGTCATAGGTCAAAGGTCAGGGTCACAACATGCGAAGTAAGTAAAACCTTGTCCGGGCCATTACTTCTTGCCCTGTGCATGGATTTCAATAATATTTCACAGAATTGTTACTTAGGACCCAAGGATGTGTTATGACCTTGACCGTCAAAAGTGGCCTTTCGATTTTGAGCAAATTCTGTTTTGTCGTTACGGAGTTATGGAACTTAGATTTTATTTTTATTATGATAAGATGCTATGGAGATGCAATGTAACGCGATAACTTACGTGAACGTCAGTTGTTTTTCATGAAACATACAGAATGCTTAAATAGTGAAGGGGAAGGCACCTTTCAGTTTGAGCAAATTCCATTTTGTCGTTACAGAGTTATGGGACTTGGATCCCTCTTTTTAGATTTCAATATTTTATAAAAGTATCACCCAAGAGACCCATGTTTGGGTGTAATAAAGCTATACGTTGGTCCCGTCCAAAGTAAGCGACGGGCGTATTAAGCCACGCTAGGCGTTGCTCTTGTTGTTTTTATATTTGTATAAATGTGCTGAACTCATTTGGCATATGTCTTGTTGCACTGATTTGTAGGAAACTTAACAAGAATGAAACACTGTCAACAAATATGGCCACCATTTGAACATCGACTTTGCATTTGTGCTCAGGTGAAAAACATAAAAGCGAATTTAATTAAGAGTCATCTTTGCCACTCATTCTAACGTTTAACATATCGGTGTGCCTAACGTATAAGTGAGGGGCGGACAATTCGAGAGGGAGTTGGGGAAAGGGGTTGAAAATCGGCGGCAAGAGGACATGAACAACACTATTCCAAACAAGAACCTAAAGAGAAAGTTTCTCAGAAATCACGAGATGGTAGAGTCCTTGCCCCTCAAAATAGACATGCAAACACATTTTGTTCTTAAAGCAACTATTATGTTAAGTTTTTTTTAATAGCACGATTCGTCCAATGCTATAAATTCCGTTGAAATCCGAGTAATACAATTAAACTACAACAAAGTATAAGATAGGCAGCAATCTGGCGGGCCAGTTAAAAATCAACGTGTTTTCTACAGAACATTCAACTTTATATTTGCATGATTTGGTATATGTACATGCTAGCAGCCAGAATATTTATCTTCGTTTCAGTCAAAACAAAATTCTTTATTTCCAGCATTTTCAGGGCCAGAATATTTATTTCCAAAAAGTGCCAGGTCCCCTTTAGTATCAAATGTTTGTCCTCTTAAGCGTTCTGTTACTCTCAAGTTAGAAAAGTAGCATACTTTTTATTATTATGTTTATTTCATATTTGTAAGAAAATATCAAGCCATTGCCAAGATGTGTCTTGAGGTTGGTCCACAGGTATACATTGTAGCAGCACACTGTACTTCATACCCAAGGTCCCGGCTTCGATTTCAGGTGTCGGCGATTTATCATATTCTGCTCCCTATCTGTCCTTCGGGCGAGACAGTATATATCGAGACCCCGTATCATGCTAAATACCTCAACTGCTTCGTGTGGGTCCGTGGCATCGGACAAAAAGTAAAGCAATGCACCAGGCGGGTGCCGACATCAAATAAATGCAACAATCTCAGTGACGTAAAGCACTAACAAAAATAAAGATGTGTCTAGTTTATTTAGTGTTTCTAGGTTGTTAAGTAGATGAACTATAAACGCAAAATCAGGATACATGTATGATGTATCAAGGTCAAAGTTGAATGGAAAATAAAAAATCTGGTATGGTCGAAATGATGGCAGCATGAAAGACGACAGTACAAGCATATGATCCCCGCCAAAATTAAGTTGGGTGTTTTGGCATTAATGAAGTATGGGTTTGCCACTGAGGCACATACGTAGATGACAACTACGCCACGGGCATACGGATCACCGAGGAAGGATGACCATGAATCTGCCACCGGCTACTTTATGTTCACTCGGACCAGGTTTTGTATTAATCAAAAGTTTCATTTAGTTCATTTAATAGTAAAGAAGAAAGAATAGATTTGTAATATAGTTTTCAAGTATCAAATGGAAGTGAAGCAAGTGAAAGTATGCGAGACCATTATCTTCCGGTAATCCAGCTTGTCATTTATTTATTTGCTTTCGTGTACCACACTGACAAAAACAAACTACTCCTCGGCTTTGTATGTCCTTATTTACGTAAGTTTGTTCTACTATTGTTTTACGTCACATCAAGATATTGGCACTTAAAGGCGGTGTCGGTCTGATGCACTGCACAGAAAGTTAGACCTTTGTAAGGACCCACCTGAAGCAGTGAAGAATCTTTTACGTGCCAGGTCTACCGTGTCGCTGATTTTACTCTCTCGCCCGATACACGTTACACCGACGAGCCTCACACCTGATGAGTAGTGTGATCTGTTAGAGACATATGTCTCTGGATCAGTGTGGTACTCCACTTCCATTTGATACTTGAAAACTGTATTACAAATCTACTCTACAAAGGATACAATATGTAATTGTATATCTATTCTGTTCAAACGAAAATTTGTGGTTAGGACAGTACCATATGTTACCACACTACATGTGCTTAAGCTTTGTTTCCCCCACTTTTTCCAATTTATTGTAGTAGCACTACCAATTATTCAAAATATGTCTGTCAAAAGACAGCCGACGAAATTGGTATCTGGTGATTTCGATACCTTTGAACATTTGCTGTGTAACATTGATTTGACATATACGGCAAGTAAAAAGTTTATAGCTTCTAATAAAGTAACTGTAATCATTTTAAAATTATTGTAAGAGATACAAAAAGGAACTAATCCCACAATGAATTCATAGTCTCCTCTATAGCTTGCCTCTGAAGGAATACATCTATCATGACCCATGCTCTAGTTTTACATTCCTGCCATTGGACACAAACAATCATACATCCAGCAAGATTCTAATCCATGACCTTTCACATAGTGAGCTCATGACCCACTCGGTCACACACACATACATCATACTATTGATTCAGATAATGTGTATGTACTGGCTTGATTTTGACTTAACTTTACAAATTATTATATTAGTCTTTATTTGGGGTTTGCCCACCTTGTAGCATTATCATATCATTAGTAAAATACTGCAGCATTTACACTAATCAAACAAAACTAAGAATTGGATATTAATATCAGATGATTACACCTTAACGTGCATTGTATTTGGTTTATTACAATTTCCATAAAAGTCAGATTCATCATTGTAACATAACTTCCTTTGATTAATGTAAACCATAGCAATAGATTATCTGAAATTTTACTAAGAAGAATACATGTATGCACATAAAACTATTCCCTTACTATCAACCCATCAAATCATATAAATTATTCTACTGATTTTAACACAACTCAAATGACAATAGAGCATTTATTTACATACTTTTCTTTTCTGTTATCAGTTATATATCTAAGATCTTAATCCTTTCATACCACATAAACCGAAATAGTAAACATAGAAACACTTGTCTTAAATTTTCATCTTTAACATATCTTATATTTTCACATTTTTATTACTAGTATCAAATGAAACATAGACCAATAAATATTCATAATGCAATTTAAAAAACATGTCATTAGAGTACATTGGTACCTGGTTATCTAACAAACCATTCCTCTTGTCTACTGATCATTAGACATACATTTCTATGAATAATGGTAAATTTTTCTTGATATATTTCTACATTTCAACTGAGTGACACATTAGGAAAAGCTATTTTGAACACTTCATCATACTGTTTTACAAAATAAACATCAAGACCCTCTTTAATGAAATCTGGAAGCTCCTCAAAGTCAGATTTATTTTCTGATGGTAAAATCACAGTTTTTAATCCTTCTCTTTTCACCTGTAATAAAAAATAAATGCAATGACCTTTTCAGATAACGGGTAGTGTTATTATTGAAAAAAATATAGAACGACATTGGTTATCTACACTTTTATACTTGAGCTGTATTGTAAGTGTGCAATATTACAAAACACCACATACCGCTAGTATTTTTTCCTTGACACCACCAATTTTTAGAAGTTTTCCAGTCAGTGAAATTTCTCCAGTCATAGCCATATTTTGATTACAAGGCGTATCCATTGCTAGTGATAAGAGAGCTGTTGTTATTGCACATCCAGCACTTGGTCCATCTTTAGGTGTAGCACCCTTACAGAAAAAAAAACAACACCCACATACTAGAAATAATTTGCACCATAGACATATTTAAAAGTTAGACAGTCAAAATTGTAATAGATAAATAAGTTTACATTCATCCCTAAGAGACGAAGGGAACAGAATTTCACGGAATTATCCTTTACAAGGCAAATGTGGTCAGAAATGTGCAAGATTTCATTTGATTCATATGAATCTAAAGGACATAAAAGTGTGAAAGTTTGATTAAAGTCAAACATGTACAGTGAGATGCAGTCCTAACATAAAAAGTTAACATTGTGTTTACGTGAAGTTTGCTTTCCTCGTGCGCTCAGGACTGCTGAGGGCACGCATTTGCATTAACACAGATTTCCATGTGTACTTAATTTCAAGACCGCATTACATGCTTGGCTGCAGCATGAACACGCTAGACAGCCTGACAGCCACATTTGCTTGCTTAATACTTGAAACTTATATTAACATGTACATATAGAAGGATTTGAAGGAGGATCACTATATGCATTGTATATTTAAATATAAGAACATACAAATGTATAAATAAAATATTTACAATTTAAAAACTAGAGTAGTCCTAACGGGACAAATACCCCCCACAGCAACAAAGTAGAAACATGCAATAATTCATCCCAATATACATCCTTGTATAAGTGTAATCATGTCCCACTCACAAGCACATTTTAAGGTATAAGCAATAAAAACATGGTTTTACCCATTCTGTCTATTGTGACCTTGACCTTTGAACTATGACCTTGGTTCAAGTTCATGACACACCCTTAGATTCTAAGCAACAATTCTGTGAAATATAATTGAAATCGGTGCACAGGGGAAGAAGTTATGGCCCGAACAAAGTTTTTCTTATTGTGTCTATTATGACCTTGACCTTTGACTTTGGTTCAAGGTCATGACACACCCTTGGATTCTAAGCAACAATTCTGTGACATATTGAAATCTGTGAACTGGGTGAGAAGTTATGGTGTGGACAAAGTTTTTCTTATTGTGTCTATTACCACCTTGACCTATGACCTTGGTTCAAGGTCATGACACACCCTTGGGTCATGCGCAACAATATTGTGAAATATTATCTAAATCCATCCACCCAATAAAAAGATATGGCCAGGACACTGTTTTAACAACTAAGTCCACAGTAACCTTGACCTCTGACCTATAACCTTAGGTCAAGGTCATGATGCCCTTGGGTCATGGGCAACAATATTCTGAATTATTATCTAAATCCATCCACCCAATAAAAAGATATGGCCCAGACACGAATTGGAACGGACAGACAAACAGACAAGGTGATATATATATATATATATATATATATATATATATATGTAATAAAACCCTTACATGTTAAGAGTTGATTTTTAAATATACTGAATGGAATTTCCAATCATTGAATATTAAATAAAAATATAATAAGAATAAGAATAATAGTAATAATAACATAATAATAATAATGGTAATTATAATATTCACAGATAATAAAACAGCAAAAATAGCTACCGGTAAATAATCAACAATAACAAAAGGCCCAAGTGGGCCTATATCGCTCACCTGAGTACCTAGATGATCAGTCATGCAGGAAGGAAGAATTCATTTATTTTTGCATTACAGTGACTAAGTCAACACAAATGTTGAAAATGTGTCAAATTTTATTTCAGACCAGAATAAAAAACAACACTTTTTTGCACATCCATTCAGGTGATTCTAATATTAAGCATTTGCTTTGTCTCTGCAAGAAGTGATTGAGGGCAACAAGTTAGTCATTTTCTTTAAGTGGGGCCTATTGTTGACTGATTTCAAGTCTGGGTCATGAACAACAATTGTTTCAAATATTGACCAGATCTAACTTAAAATGGTCTAATTTCATATGTTGAGTGTTGAGAAACACCTAAAAACTTATTTAGATGTGTTAAGAAATGAAAAAACAATTTCTGACCACAGCTGGATTTGAACTACCAATTTGATTTGAACTATCAATTACCAAGAGGTATATATGTACCACTGTAAGACCTACTTTTTAGACATGGTGGCATTATCTGTTAACCAATTTGGATGAAATTTTCCAAATTGATAGAGGACCTATAGTACTTCATGTATTCCATGTTTCATTAAAATCTTTCATGTAGTATAACAGCAGAAGTTAAAAATGTGAAGAATGGTTCCTATACACCCTCATATGGAAGTCTTAAAAAATTCATAGAAAATCCAAAAATTGAGATATTGACAAAATTCTTTCAAAGTAACATTCCTTACCATAATCCTGATCACAATAGTCCATAAGAAATCATCATTTTTAATTAACTAGGAAATATGACACTTTTCTGCAATGAAATCAACAAGTCCAAACAAATCCTCTAGATCATTTCATTTCTATGCATTCTGTTTGTCTCTGTATACAGCCCGTATGAAAAAGAATATTGTCAAAGGAGGGTACTCTTTTGTGACCTACTTTTGACTATGGTGGTGCCACCTGTAAAGAGGTCTGGACGAAAACAACAGAATTTGAAGAGGATCATAAGTGACTTATTTCTACCAAGATTTATTAAAATCCTTTGAACAGTTTTGCAGAAAAAGTTGAAAATGTGAAAAATGGCCAACCAACCCACCCCCCCCCCCGTTTTTTGGAAGTATTAAAAAATTCATTAAAAATCCAAAAATTGAGAGATTGACAGAATTCTTTCACAATAATATTCCTTACCACAATTATGATCAAAATAGTCATTAAGAAATCATCAATATCAATTAACTGAAAAACATGACACTTTTCTGCACTGAAGTTACTAAGTCCAGAAACACGTCAAAAAAGCGTAAATTTCTATTTGACGGATCTTAACCCCGAACACAATATTTAATAACCCATCTTTATAGATTGTTGAAATGCAATTAGTTTCCCAATTTATGTACCAGTTCTGGAGGAGAAGATGTTTGAAGGGTACCGCTTTGGGCTCTTTTGGCCCCGCCCTGGATCCACCCCTGAGGGAATCTGGATCCCGAACACAATTTTAGTAGGGGACCTTGAGTACATCATTTATACAAAGTTTGATCCAAATCTGCAATGTAGTTCCAGAGAAGAAGTCGAAAATGTGAAAAAGTTAACGACGGACGGATGATGACGGACGACGCACTATGACTATAGCTCACTTGAGCCTTTGGTTCAGGTGAGCCAAAAATGATAATATATATAAGTTAGAAATGAAACAAGAGGCCCAAGTGGGCCTATATTGCTCACCTGAGTACCTATATTATCAGTCATGCATGAAGGAAGAATTCATTTATTTTTGCATTAATGTGACTAAGTCAACACAGATGTTGAAAATATGTCAAATTTTATTTCAGGCTAGAATAAAAAACAACACTTTTTTGCACATCCATTCAGGTGATTTTGATATTAAGCATTTCCTTTGTCTCTGCAAGATGTCATTCAGGGCAACAAGTTAGTCATTTTCTTTAGGTGGGGCCTTTTGTTGACTGATTTCAAGTCTGGGTCATGAACAACAATTGTTTCAAATATTGTCCAGATCTAACTTAAAATTGCCTAATTTCATATGTTGAGCGTTGAGAAACATCTAAAAACTTATTTCGATGTGTAAAGAAATGAAAAAAAAATTTTGACCACAGCTGGATTTGAACTGCTACTCTCCATATTTCAATTACCAAGTGGTATATGTACTATTGTGAGAACTGCTTTTTAGACATGGTGGCATTATCTGTTAGCCAATTTGGATGAAATTTACCAAATTGATAGAGGACTTTTAGTACTTCATGTATTCCATGTTTCATTAAAATCTTTCATGTGGTATAACAGCAGAAGTGAAAAATGTGATTGAATTGTTCCTATACACCCTCATTTGGAAGTCTTAAAAAATTCATAGAAAATCCAAAAATTGAGATATTGACAAAATTCTTTCAAAATAACAATCCATACCATAATTATGATCACAATAGTCCATAAGAAATCATCATTATCAATTAACTAGGAAATATGACACTTTTTTCTGCATTGAATCACCAAGTCCAAAGAAATGTGGAAAAAAATTCTAAAATCTGATTTTGGAAGGGAACCAAAATGACAATACATCTTCACTCATCCCTCTAGATCATTTCTATGCATTCTGTTTGTCTCTGTATACAGCCCGTATGAAAAAGAATATTGTTAAACGAGGGAACTCTTTTGTGACCTACTCTTGACTATGGTGGCGCCACCTGTAAAGAGGTCTGGACGAAAACAACAGAATTTGAAGAGGATCATATGTGACTTATTTCTACCAAGATTTATTAAAATCCTTCAAACAGTTTTGTAGAAAAAGTTGAAAATGTGAAAAATGGCCAACCTCCCCCCCCCCCCCCCTTTTTTTTTTTTGGAAGTCTTAAACGTAAAATTCCTAATTTCATATCTTGAGTGTTGAGAAACATCTAAAAACTTATTTAGATGTGTAAAAAAAAAAAAAAAATTTTTGACCACAGCTGGATTTGAACCGCTACTCTCCATATTTCAATTACCAAGTGGTATATGTACCATTGTGAGACCTACTTTTAGACAAGGTGGCATTATCTGTTAACCAATTTGGATGATCCGCACAAAAAACAAAACCTTTGAAAAGGACTATGAGTACTTGCATCCTACCCAGTTTTATCACAATCCTTCAAGTTGTTCTGTAGATCAAGTTGAAGATATGAAAAATTGTCCCCCCCCCCCCCTTTTCTTGGAAGTCTTAAAAAATTCATAAAAAATTCAAAAATCCAGATATTGAAAAAATTCCTTCACACCAGCATTCCTTACCATAGAAATGATTAAATGAAACCAAATGAATGCATCAATGTTTACTAAAAGAAAATAATAACTCTTTAATGCATTAAAATAACAAAGTCCAAAATAAAAATGAAAAAACGTCAAAAATTTGATTTCGGGATGGAACCAAAAATATCAACACTTCTTCCCATATGCCTCTATCTCATTCCTATGCAGTTGGTTTGTCGCTGTATGCATCCGATCTGAATAAGAAGTTTGTCAAAGGAGGGTACCCTCTGTGACCTACTTTTGTCTGTGGTGGTGCCACCTGTTCATGGATCCTGACAAAGATGACCACATTTGTCGGGGACCTTGAGTATTTGATGCATGCCAAGTTTCATTGAATTCCAGCAAGTGGTTCCGAAGAAAAAGTTCAAACTGTGAAATGTTTACACCAATTATCCCACCCCCCCCTTTTTCTTGAAAGTCTTAAAAAATTCATAAAAAATCCAAAACATAAAATATTGAAAAATTTTCTTCGCAGTAGTATTTCTTACCATCAAAATGATCAAATTAAACCAAATTAATGCATCAATGTTTACTAAAAGAAAAAAATACCTCTTTTCTGCATTAAAATTACCAAGTACAAAAAAACGTCAAAAAAACGTCAAAAATTTGATTTCGGAATGGAACCAAAAATAACAACACTTCTTCACACATCCCTCTAGATCATTCCTATGCATTTGGTTTGTCTCTGTATGCCCCCGGTCTGAAGAAGAAGTTTGTCAAAGGAGGGTACCCTCTTTGACCTACTTTTGCCTGTGGTGGCGCCACCTGTTGATGAATCTGGACGAAAAACAACAACACTTGTAGGGGACCATGAGTACTACATGCTTATCAAGTTTCATCAAATTCTGTTCAGTGGTTCTGGAGAAGAAGTCGAAAATGTGAAAAGTTAACGACGGACGACGGACGGACGACGGACGGTGATTGATCACAATAGCTCACTTGAGCCTTTGGCTCAGGTGAGCTAAAAATCGATAAACTAATAAAAAAAAATACATAAATAAGAAATAAATACATGAATAAATTAATAAAATAAATAAATAAATGAAAAAAAAGAAGTAATTATGCTAGTTTCTTTATTGTATATACTGACAAAGTTTTTCATAAATACCTTATAGCTTGTCTACGCAGTACGTTCCTTTGTTGTATTATATATTTAATCCTTAATGCGGGATGTCATTTTAACATTACATTTAATACACATTTAATATATGGTGACAATCTTGGTGACTTTATTAGATCCATTTTATTACCTCCATCTGTACCACTGCATAGAAGGAATTACATGTAGGCATGAGAATGTATGATTGGACCAAGTGCACGCAGGAATAAATCACGTTAATGTGGGAGGAAATTTGTGTTAACACGATTTATTCCTGCATGCGCTCGGTCAAGTCACACGTTCACACGTGTATCTGGTCGAGTAGTCCTGGCAGTATGGTAAAGCAGTCCTCATGATCACTTTTTGCGTTAACGTGTATTTTAACCCTGCACCCATCTGTACCTCAGAATAAACATATGACTAATAGACACAAGACGGACTACAGGATACCATATAAGCTTAAATGCTTAATAAGTTTTAGCTTAAACACCTCTGAAAGGTCTTCATCCTACAATGATTCTCAATATACATATCCTACCTCAGGAACGTGTAAATGTAGTTTGGATCGTTTAAAGAAATGGTTATCTTTAAAGTGTTTCTGCATCCATGACATTGAATATGAGTATGCAATATCTGTGCTCTCCTTCATGACATTTCCCAGATTGCCAGTCACTTTTAAGCTACCCATTCCACCGGCATCTTTATTATCCTCTGGTGCATCCTGAATTTTTGCTACCTCTATATACAAGGGACACCCACCTAAATAATATTGTATATAGTGTAAGACTGGTACCTTTCATCAATATTAGTTAGTTAATATTAGCTCAGTTTATAGTAAACCAATACATGTTATTCTGTTAGGATTAATCACTGTATCATAAAAAAGTATAATAAAATTCTATTCATACTTATACAAGCATTGACATATTTTATCTGATTTTTCATCAATTTTTAGACAGGGACAAAATTTTGTCCAAGTCTTTTGCGATCGGGTCGTTTGATTGTTGACCTGATAGTGTCTCTAAGTTCAAACTTACGCCAAAATATAGTATGGAGAATGCATCCATTTTTTTGCTCAATACCAACACAGAAGTAGAAATTGTGATTACGAAAATTAAAATAGTAACTATTTATTTTCTAACGCATTTATTATAATGTAATGATGTACTAAAAATGATGTACACATGGAGACTACTCATGATTACAATTCTGTGTAAGAATACACATTATGCATACATTACAGAAATGGCCGAATAGTTACAATTGGACAACCTTAGCCAGATGGCGCTGCACATCATCTGTGATGTGAATGCTATTTTTAGATTGGGTCAGTCATAAATAACGAAATTCAGAAAGAAAGTGTATAACGAAAGTTAGCTACATGCTCATCTCAATCCGCTAGGATATGGTTTAGTTCTATTAGTCTATTGTCCAGTTGTGCAATAATATATTGTTTGCAGATTTAAGGGGTTTGAGGTATATTTCTGTCTCACCACAGGGCTATCGGCTCGATAGTAGTATTATTCTACACTTCTTATCTTCATACCCTTTAACTTGGGAACTAGGTTTTCCCATTCAATACTTGTGGTATTATTCTTTATTTTTCATTACATTTATTCTCATGGCACACATATGGTGTATCCCTTGTTAATTAGCTTATCAAAATTATAAACAGATTATAACCCACTGTTAGCCAGACTTAGCCTTACTATTTTTTGTGCTGGTAAATACAATTAACATTCTAATTCATACTGGCCATAGTATTTAAATAACTAGAAGAGTGTGTCTGTTGACACAGCTGCCCCTAACAGTGGCAAAATTCATAGTGCATAATATAGCATAAAATATATCATATGACTCGACTTTTAATGTGTCCGTGTGAAACAAATGTCCCCACTGGCAGCTAAGCTAGTGAAATATAATTGCCAGAAAACTAATATTTTCAAGAAATTTTTAATGTTCAAGGGCAATTACTCTGTCAAAAATTACTGGAACACACCCATATTCGAACTTGACCTGCATCTCCCCATGATACATCTATTCGATCTTTTCGATACATAGAGTTCCTTCCCATTTGGGATTGTATCTGACGTAAAACAATTATGATGACATCAAATTCTATGGAAACTGATCTAAAACTTGGGGAAATGATAGTCCACAAATGACGTTTTCATAGGAAATTTATGACGTCATAATTGCTTTAGATAGAGATAGAGATACTGTCTCAAATGGGAAATAACTCTGTTTAATGAAAAGACTCAATACACCAAATATCAATTTAATCCATCAAACCTTCAAAGAGAAAATGAATGGAAGCTGTCACTTTAACGAAATTTTCTATGGGCAATAACTCTGTCAAAAATCACCAGACCATAACCATATTCGTACTTGACCTGCATCTTCCCTTGATACATGTACATCTGTATACCCAATATCAATTTAATCCATCAAGCCTTCAAGGAGAAAATGAGCAAAACTCAATGATGACGGAAGGACGTTATGAAGGAAGAACAGAATGAAAGAATAGGGTAAAACTATATGCCCCAACCATCAAGGGGGGGGGGGGCATAAAAAAGTAAAAAAAAAGTAAAATGCTAAGATTGTGAGCAGTAGTCAATAAGGAATATCCATTACACTAGACCTATTACAGACATTGGCTATAACAAACCCCTAAAAGTCTAAAATGTATTTTACATATCAGTCCTATAAATGCCAGCACAGTGTTAACCCTCAGAAGTAAAACCTGTCAGTGACACCCCAGTATAAACACCTAATGGTGTAACCTTATATAACTGACAGCTTAAGTCTATGACAGCTTCAATCCATGGTGGAATTATCTCACTTTACTGACAACTTCTATATATGCCAGCCCAGTATTAACCTTAGTAGTTAAACCTAATATTACTGACTGCTTCTATCTATGCTAGCCTAGTATTAACCCTTAGTAATTAAACCTTATCTTACTGACAACTTCTATCTATGCCAGCCCAGTATTAACCTTAGTGGTTAAACCTTATATTACTGACTGCTTCTATCTATGCCAGCCCAGTATTAACCCTAAGTGATTAAACCTTATATTACTGACTGCTTCTATCTATGCCAGCCCAGTATTAACCTTAGTGGTTAAACCTTATATTACTGACTGCTTCTATCTATGCCAGCCCAGTATTAACCCTAAGTGATTAAATCTTATCTTACTGACAACTTCTATCTATGCCAGTCCAATATTAACCCTCAGAGGTGTCACCTCATGTTACTGACCAGCTTTACTTACCAGCCCCTGTCCAAGCCAGTCCTGTGACCACACCTGGAGGTGTGGTCTCATAAAGTCTTTCTTTGCTGTAAACAGGTTGACCAACAAAGTCGGTCAGATTATCAGTGGTCACTTCAATGACATTCTGAGGTTCAATACTTGTCACAACTTTAAGAGCTGCTTTGCGATAGATCTGAAACAATAGGTAAGAGTCATAAAAACATGAATGTCTTTTTATATAACTATAATTTCCATTAAACACAGTGCAGAAGTTCATCTATAACCAAGTTTATTCTAGAAGATTTAGAACTTCTATCTCCTGGTACCCTTGCTGCATCTAGAAGAATTGGACATTTATCTTTTTGAAATTGTATTCTTTAGTAACCACACATTTATTACCCGTAGAGAATGGAATAACTTCATGTGTCATCAAGATCAGATACTGATGTGTTTATACAACAATGCCATAATTAAACCGAGTCCCAATGGCCATGGCAAGAAACTAATAACTTCTTACTTGTCATAGCACTTGGCTAACAAAACTAAAGATCAAACATGAAAATTGTAATCAAAATAGCTGCTACTGTATATGTAATAATGACCTTCCCATATTTAGGGGCAGGCTTGGTGTAGTGGTTAAGCGCTTGGCTTGCGGCGCCGACGATCCGGGTTCAATTCCCGGGTTGCGTCACTATGTTTAAGAGGTTGGTAACCTCCTGCTTCCATGTCGCGATATAACTGCAATATTGTTGAAAGCGACGTAAAACACCAATCAACCAACCAACCAACCTTCCCATATTATCCAAAATAAAAGTTTTACCAGGAGTTCTTGGGAGCTTACTAAATTTGGTCATACAACTTTTTAAATCAAACTATCACAATATTTACACATACCTTTTCTATTTTCTTTGATAAATTTCTAACACCACTTTCTCTGCAATATTGATCAATTAATCTGTACAGCACATCATCAGTAACTGATATATGTTCTTCCTTAAGGCCACTTTTCTCTAAAACCTGAGGAATCAGGTATTTCTAAAACAAAATCATGTCAATTTAATAATTATATAAGGAAGATTCAATATGCCGAGTTGCAAAATGTTTTCATACCCTAGATTTTCTACCTCTTTTCACTGTGAACTTGACCTTCGACCGAGCAAATCCTTGACCTATGGGGAGTATGTGTGTGAAGTTTCATAATACCGGTAAGTGGAATGTACAGTCATAATTCAGAAAACATCTTATTAAGGCTTTATGACCTTGACCTCTGGATCCTGAAATCTGTAGGGCACAACCACGATTCATGGGGAGTATGTAAGTGAAGTTTTAAAAAGTTATAGTCCGGAAACCATGTTCGCCTATCAAGACCTTATTGACCCTGAGTTTTGACCTTTTGATCACGAAATCAATAG
Source organism: Pteria penguin (assembly GCA_035048485.1). NCBI lineage: Eukaryota > Metazoa > Mollusca > Bivalvia > Pterioida > Pteriidae > Pteria > Pteria penguin. Next base: position 23,926,074 of record CM068581.1, read on the forward strand.
AGCAAATCCATGATTCAAGTGGAGTATGCATATGAAGATTCTGAACAAAAAGTGGAATGTATGTAGAGTTATAGCCCAAAAACTATTTTCCCTCATCACTGCCCTATGACCTTGACCTTTGACCGTTTGACCTAGAAATATAAAGTGCACATCCTCAGCTCATGGGGAGTATGTATGTGAAGTTTTATTACTATATCTCAATAGTTGTTGGAGTTAGAGTCCAGAAACCACTTTCACTCAACAAGGCCCTATGACCTTGACCTTTCACTTTTGAATCCTAAAATCAATAGGGCACATTCTCAGCTTATTGGTGAGTATGTGTGTGAAGTTTCATTCCTATACCTAATACCCAAATAGTTGTAGGAGTTTGAGTTCAGAAACCAATTACTGATGCCTGCCGCCCACTGCCTACCCCACATCAAATTAAGAGCCAAGTTTTGCAACAACACATGCCAAATAGGGACACACATGCCAAATATGAAGGCCCTATGTCATACAGTAAAAAGTTATGACCAAAGTTAAAGTTTTTGTGACAGATGGGTAGACGGACAGACAGACAGACGAATGAGATTTAATGTCCCCATGCTTTCGCTAAAAGCAGGGGACAAAAACTGGTCCCTATCACTCATCTGAGAATCTTCAGAACATGATAAGGTTAGGAAGTATCCGAAATTTTCAGAATGTTTGTAAAAAGAAAATGCCCTTTGCCGCAAGCGTCATCCAACCCTCCTTTAATGAAGCCTGCCAGAAAGTAATACCACTTGCAAGGGACTTAATTTCTACCAAGAAGAAGAGAACTCAATCAAATCACAGGGCTTTCAACTCGTTGGCCCCCCTCAATTACACCAATATAATAAGTTGTATTTGAAAGGGGGGGACCAATGAGCCAAAAGCCCTGTGATCAAATATATGAATGTTACATCCCCTTGCATGTACTTTTTTAATCTTATAAAAAGGAAAAAATATTTTTGCATGCTGATCTTAATATTTATATCCCAAAAATCAAATCAAAGGACTTGAAAGTCCTAAAGGTCGGAATTGCATGGTCAAGTACATCAAAGGTAATAAAGTCGTGATCCACCAAGAGATCACACACCAAGCGTGTAGTGTTTAGGATCAGTATTGACAAAAACACAGTCTGCGCACAGGTGCTCGTTTTCATATAAACAACGGCTCCGCCCATGTACACCCCTGTACATCTCTGTCTCATACTATATAGTTATCTCATTCTCTCATCACTTTTGATATTGACAGTAGTGTGAAAATAACAATCTGGACAGTCTCCCGCTGTACATGTACATTTGGGGAAAACCACGTTTACATGTGGAGATCTATAAATATCTGGCTATTTTTAGTAGCATTACATATCAACAACTACCGAGACGTTTGTTTATCGTTGTGACGAGAAGATTGTAGAGTATTTCGAATTCCACTGCCATAAAAAGAAGCGATAGTTTTATTAATTATAATACAACGGATACTAGTACGGACTAGTAGTGTACTTCTTAAATTACGGCACAGCTAAACAATAATGTCAATCGTACTTTTTCGGGACTTTCCGTCGAGTATTCGGAAAGACTGCATGTCCTCCAGCGCATGAATATAACTCGTCTAAATCGATGGAATAACGGCACATCTATTTTCTCATCTGATCAAACTTATCTTGTATTGACTCCCACAATATGAATTATAAGTACTGAAAGTAAATCTAATCACGCTTTTTCGAAATATCGACGCACTATTTATACACGAGGAGGTATTTTCTGCGTTCCACGTATTCTCCACAGCTTATTGTAACGACTAGGGTCTGGAATTGCTGTGCAATTCCGACCAAAAATTATATACAAAATGCATTAGGCCTAAAAAAAATTGTGTGTTTAGGGTAACCGTCTTGAAAAAAATAGGTAGGGTTGGTAGGCTTTTTTTTTTTATTTTTTTCATATAAGTAGATTTTAGTTTAAAGATATTTGCACATGATTGGGCAACGATATTATATACAGTTTTATTTAACTATTTTGATAGTTAAAAATAGATAGATAAAGTCACAGCAAGTTGCCCAAAATCAGTCAATCAAGAAATAAGGCAGCATGTGTCATGTAAACACAGTGAAATAAAAATAAATAACCACCAGACCCAAGTCCTGTTTTGATATCACCATGTCTACAAGACAGATGTTGCCTTATTTTGTTGATTAATTGATTTTGAGTAACTTGCTGTGACTTTATACCCTACTATGAATTTCTGTGGACATCTGAGATCATTGGCTAGATTTTCTGAGGTCATTCGACATGTTATTTACAAAGAAACTTAATTAAGTCTAGTTGTCAGACTTGAGACCTATAATATCATTATGTGTAGTAATTCTAAGAATTAGATGAAAGTTTCTTTGTGCCTAATATGCTTTTCACAGAGAGACTTTTGACTAATTCTCATAATTAAGACACATGCTATTATAGGTCTTAAATCATATCCTTCGACTTCAGTTTCTGTGTGAATAACATACTTTTCTTATTTTGAACATGAAACTCAGTTTACAAATAATACATTCAACACAGATTTAATTTTATTTCCATTTTGACATTGTATCTGATATTAAAAATAATGTAATCACACTGTTAAATAGACTGTAAGGAGGATTTTGATTTCTATATACATGTACATATACTTGCATGGCTGTTTATTATGGCTGAACTGTCTGAAATGGTAAGATACAGATTTCTTGAAATCTTTTTTTGGGTATCAATCATTCCAACTGACATTTGCCACAAACTTGTCAGTCTGGACTAAAAGTAATCAGTCCAAAAAAGATGAAAGGACTTGAAAGTCCTCAAGGTCGGAATTGCATGGTCAAGTACATCAAAGGTAATAAAGTCGTGATCCACCAAGAGATCACACACCAAGCGTGTAGTGTTTAGGATCAGTATTGACAAAAACACGGTCTGCGCACAGGTGTTCGTTTTCATATAAACAACGGCTCCGCCCCTGTACACCCCTGTATGTCTCCGTCTCGTACTATATAGTTATATCATTCCCTCATCACTTTTGATATTGACAGTAGTGTGAAATCAACAATCTGGACAGTCTCCCGCTGTACATGTACATTTGGGGAAAACCAAGTTTACACTTGGAGATCTATAAATATCTGGCTATTTTTAGTAGCATTACATATCAACAACTACCGAGACGTTTGTTTATCGTTGTGACGAGAAGATTGTAGAGTACTTCGAATTCCACTGCCATAAAAAGAAGCGATAGTTTTATTAATTATAATACAACGGATACAAGTAAGGACTAGTAGTGTACTTCTTAAATTACGGCACAGCTAAACAATAATGTCAATCGTACTTTTTCGGGACTTTCCGTCGAGTATTCGGAAAGACTGCATGTCCTCCAGCGCATGAATATAACTCGTCTAAATCGATGGAATAACGGCACATCTATTTTCTCATCTGATCAAACTTATCTTGTATTGACTCCCACAATATGAATTATAAGTACTGAAAGTAAATCTAATCACGCTTTTTCGAAATATCGACGCACTATTTATACACGAGGAGGTATTTTCTGCGTTCCACGTATTCTCCACAGCTTATTGTAACGACTAGGGTCTGGAATTGCTGTGCAATTCCGACCAAAAATTATATACAAAATGCATTAGGCCTAAAAAAAATTGTGTGTTTAGGGTAACCGTCTTGAAAAAAATAGGTAGGGTTGGTAGGCTTTTTTTTTTTTTTTTTTTCATATAAGTAGATTTTAGTTTAAAGATATTTGCACATGATTGGGCAACGATATTATATACAGTTTTATTTAACTATTTTGATAGTTAAAAATAGATAGATAAAGTCACAGCAAGTTGCCCAAAATCAGTCAATCAAGAAATAAGGCAGCATGTGTCATGTAAACACAGTGAAATAAAAATAAATAACCACCAGACCCAAGTCCTGTTTTGATATCACCATGTCTACAAGACAGGTGTTGCCTTATTTTGTTGATTAATTGATTTTGAGTAACTTGCTGTGACTTTATACCCTACTATGAATTTCTGTGGACATCTGAGATCATTGGCTAGATTTTCTGAGATCATTCGACATGTTATTTACAAAGAAACTTAATTAAGTCTAGTTGTCAGACTTGAGACCTATAATATCATTATGTGTAGTAATTCTAAGAATTAGATGAAAGTTTCTTTGTGCCTAATATGCTTTTCACAGAGAGACTTTTGACTAATTCTCATAATTAAGACACATGCTATTATAGGTCTTAAATCATATCCTTCGACTTCAGTTTCTGTGTGAATAACATACTTTTCTTATTTTGAACATGAAACTCAGTTTACAAATAATACATTCAACACAGATTTAATTTTATTTCCATTTTGACATTGTATCTGATATTAAAAATAATGTAATCACACTGTTAAATAGACTGTAAGGAGGATTTTGATTTCTATATACATGTACATATACTTGCATGGCTGTTTATTATGGCTGAACTGTCTGAAATGGTAAGATACAGATTTCTTGAAATCTTTTTTTTGGGTATCAATCATTCCAACTGACATTTGCCACAAACTTGTCAGTCTGGACTAAAAGTAATCAGTCCAAAAAAGATGAAAGGACTTGAAAGTCCTCAAGGTCGGAATTGCATGGTCAAGTACATCAAAGGTAATAAAGTCGTGATCCACCAAGAGATCACACACCAAGCGTGTAGTGTTTAGGATCAGTATTGACAAAAACACGGTCTGCGCACAGGTGTTCGTTTTCATATAAACAACGGCTCCGCCCCTGTACACCCCTGTATGTCTCCGTCTCGTACTATATAGTTATATCATTCCCTCATCACTTTTGATATTGACAGTAGTGTGAAATCAACAATCTGGACAGTCTCCCGCTGTACATGTACATTTGGGGAAAACCACGTTTACACTTGGAGATCTATAAATATCTGGCTATTTTTAGTAGCATTACATATCAACAACTACCGAGACGTTTGTTTATCGTTGTGACGAGAAGATTGTAGAGTACTTCGAATTCCACTGCCATAAAAAGAAGCGATAGTTTTATTAATTATAATACAACGGATACAAGTAAGGACTAGTAGTGTACTTCTTAAATTACGGCACAGCTAAACAATAATGTCAATCGTACTTTTTCGGGACTTTCCGTCGAGTATTCGGAAAGACTGCATGTCCTCCAGCGCATGAATATAACTCGTCTAAATCGATGGAATAACGGCACATCTATTTTCTCATCTGATCAAACTTATCTTGTATTGACTCCCACAATATGAATTATAAGTACTGAAAGTAAATCTAATCACGCTTTTTCGAAATATCGACGCACTATTTATACACGAGGAGGTATTTTCTGCGTTCCACGTATTCTCCACAGCTTATTGTAACGACTAGGGTCTGGAATTGCTGTGCAATTCCGACCAAAAATTATATACAAAATGCATTAGGCCTAAAAAAAATTGTGTGTTTAGGGTAACCGTCTTGAAAAAAATAGGTAGGGTTGGTAGGCTTTTTTTTTTTATTTTTTTCATATAAGTAGATTTTAGTTTAAAGATATTTGCACATGATTGGGCAACGATATTATATACAGTTTTATTTAACTATTTTGATAGTTAAAAATAGATAGATAAAGTCACAGCAAGTTGCCCAAAATCAGTCAATCAAGAAATAAGGCAGCATGTGTCATGTAAACACAGTGAAATAAAAATAAATAACCACCAGACCCAAGTCCTGTTTTGATATCACCATGTCTACAAGACAGGTGTTGCCTTATTTTGTTGATTAATTGATTTTGAGTAACTTGCTGTGACTTTATACCCTACTATGAATTTCTGTGGACATCTGAGATCATTGGCTAGATTTTCTGAGGTCATTCGACATGTTATTTACAAAGAAACTTAATTAAGTCTAGTTGTCAGACTTGAGACCTATAATATCATTATGTGTAGTAATTCTAAGAATTAGATGAAAGTTTCTTTGTGCCTAATATGCTTTTCACAGAGAGACTTTTGACTAATTCTCATAATTAAGACACATGCTATTATAGGTCTTAAATCATATCCTTCGACTTCAGTTTCTGTGTGAATAACATACTTTTCTTATTTTGAACATGAAACTCAGTTTACAAATAATACATTCAACACAGATTTAATTTTATTTCCATTTTGACATTGTATCTGATATTAAAAATAATGTAATCACACTATTAAATAGACTGTAAGGAGGATTTTGATTTCTATCTACATGTACATATACTTGCATGGCTCTTTATTATGGCTGAACTGTCTGAAATGGTAAGATACAGATTTCTTGAAATCTTTTTTTGGGTATCAATCATTCCAACTGACATTTGCCACAAACTTGTCAGTCTGGACTAAAAGTAATCAGTCCAAAAAAGATGAAAGGACTTGAAAGTCCTCAAGGTCGAAATTGCATGGTCAAGTACATCAAAGGTAATAAAGTCGTGATCCACCAAGAGATCACACACCAAGCGTGTAGTGTTTAGGATCAGTATTGACAAAAACACGGTCTGCGCACAGGTGTTCGTTTTCATATAAACAACGGCTCCGCCCCTGTACACCCCTGTATGTCTCCGTCTCGTACTATATAGTTATATCATTCCCTCATCACTTTTGATATTGACAGTAGTGTGAAATCAACAATCTGGACAGTCTCCCGCTGTACATGTACATTTGGGGAAAACCACGTTTACACTTGGAGATCTATAAATATCTGGCTATTTTTAGTAGCATTACATATCAACAACTACCGAGACGTTTGTTTATCGTTGTGACGAGAAGATTGTAGAGTACTTCGAATTCCACTGCCATAAAAAGAAGCGATAGTTTTATTAATTATAATACAACGGATACTAGTAAGGACTAGTAGTGTACTTCTTAAATTACGGCACAGCTAAACAATAATGTCAATCGTACTTTTTCGGGACTTTCCGTCGAGTATTCGGAAAGACTGCATGTCCTCCAGCGCATGAATATAACTCGTCTAAATCGATGGAATAACGGCACATCTATTTTCTCATCTGATCAAACTTATCTTGTATTGACTCCCACAATATGAATTATAAGTACTGAAAGTAAATCTAATCACGCTTTTTCGAAATATCGACGCACTATTTATACACGAGGAGGTATTTTCTGCGTTCCACGTATTCTCCACAGCTTATTGTAACGACTAGGGTCTGGAATTGCTGTGCAATTCCGACCAAAAATTATATACAAAATGCATTAGGCCTAAAAAAAATTGTGTGTTTAGGGTAACCGTCTTGAAAAAAATAGGTAGGGTTGGTAGGCTTTTTTTTTTTATTTTTTTCATATAAGTAGATTTTAGTTTAAAGATATTTGCACATGATTGGGCAACGATATTATATACAGTTTTATTTAACTATTTTGATAGTTAAAAATAGATAGATAAAGTCACAGCAAGTTGCCCAAAATCAGTCAATCAAGAAATAAGGCAGCATGTGTCATGTAAACACAGTGAAATAAAAATAAATAACCACCAGACCCAAGTCCTGTTTTGATATCACCATGTCTACAAGACAGGTGTTGCCTTATTTTGTTGATTAATTGATTTTGAGTAACTTGCTGTGACTTTATACCCTACTATGAATTTCTGTGGACATCTGAGATCATTGGCTAGATTTTCTGAGGTCATTCGACATGTTATTTACAAAGAAACTTAAATAAGTCTAGTTGTCAGACTTGAGACCTATAATATCATTATGTGTAGTAATTCTAAGAATTAGATGAAAGTTTCTTTGTGCCTAATATGCTTTTCACAGAGAGACTTTTGACTAATTCTCATAATTAAGACACATGCTATTATAGGTCTTAAATCATATCCTTCGACTTCAGTTTCTGTGTGAATAACATACTTTTCTTATTTTGAACATGAAACTCAGTTTACAAATAATACATTCAACACAGATTTAATTTTATTTCCATTTTGACATTGTATCTGATATTAAAAATAATGTAATCACACTGTTAAATAGACTGTAAGGAGGATTTTGATTTCTATATACATGTACATATACTTGCATGGCTGTTTATTATGGCTGAACTGTCTGAAATGGTAAGATACAGATTTCTTGAAATCTTTTTTTGGGTATCAATCATTCCAACTGACATTTGCCACAAACTTGTCAGTCTGGACTAAAAGTAATCAGTCCAAAAAAGATGAAAGGACTTGAAAGTCCTCAAGGTCGGAATTGCATGGTCAAGTACATCAAAGGTAATAAAGTCGTGATCCACCAAGAGATCACACACCAAGCGTGTAGTGTTTAGGATCAGTATTGACAAAAACACGGTCTGCGCACAGGTGTTCGTTTTCATATAAACAACGGCTCCGCCCCTGTACACCCCTGTATGTCTCCGTCTCGTACTATATAGTTATATCATTCCCTCATCACTTTTGATATTGACAGTAGTGTGAAATCAACAATCTGGACAGTCTCCCGCTGTACATGTACATTTGGGGAAAACCACGTTTACACTTGGAGATCTATAAATATCTGGCTATTTTTAGTAGCATTACATATCAACAACTACCGAGACGTTTGTTTATCGTTGTGACGAGAAGATTGTAGAGTACTTCGAATTCCACTGCCATAAAAAGAAGCGATAGTTTTATTAATTATAATACAACGGATACTAGTAAGGACTAGTAGTGTACTTCTTAAATTACGGTGTAGCGTGAAATCCGCCAGTCCGTGAAATCTGCCAGTCAAACCGGAAGTCTGGTAGATTTCACGCGGGGGTCGTGAAATCTGCCAGTCCCGTGAAATCTGCCAGTTTATACGTTTTATTTAAATGAGAAAACTTAAACACATTAAAAGAAATATTTTCATGTAAGCGTACTGATCACCAAACAGTATATTATAGATCTAGAAAAAAAAAACCGGTGTCATAGGCGTACAGATGTACGTGCACTCACACGTGTTGCAAAGCAGCAAAGGGTGTCGGACACCTGTAGAGCCGAGGATGATGGATGAATATTTCATAACATTTAATTACAGGTCATTTAGTAACTAAATAATACCTAAACACACTACAACATACTTTACAATAGCTACGAAATAAAAGAACCCAAGCTTTTTTACCTGTACAGGTATGGTAAAAATTGAAGATGTAAATTTTTGATATGTACGAAAAAATATTCGGATGTGTTGCACATCAAAATATGACATGATAAACTGCTAGTACAAATCATTTGTCCTAAATTGGAATAAGGAAAAAATGTAACTGAATTAAGTGTATACCTATGTTAATATACATAAGTTTTTTCTTAAATATCTTTCCATATACACATGTATAAGATCTGATAATCATACTTTTTTTACTTGAGTATGCAGTCCACATGAATTCATTTTCACTCTGAGTAAGTTTACCTGATTTCACTTAATATACAGGTAAGGTAAATTTTACTGGTGTAAAAGTGCGATACTTGAAAACTCAAGCCATGACCCATTGCACACATCCTGACAATTTCATCAAAAGGTTGTCTTTAAAAATAATAAAGTTAGTTTAAATGTATTGGTTCAAGAGTTAAAAAATGTCATACTGGTGCTGTTACTATGATACTTCATAATATTGGTAATTTGCAGTACTGTACACATCAATCTGCAATTTTCTCAAAGTACATACTACTTTACCTACCGGTACTTCAAATGCCTGTATCTCAGTAAGTATATATACATGCCACCCTGGCAAGTAAAGCATCAAAATGTTGGTTGATAGGTGTTTTACGTTAATTGCTTTCAACAATTTTTCAGTTATATGGAAGCAGGAGGTAACTTAAACCTCTTAAACGTAGTGGTGCAACCCAGGAATTGAACCTGAATCGTCTTCGGGAATCTTAAAATCAACATGTATTTTTATTAAAACAATTTCTTGTAAGCAAATTGTACATAAGAACATATTTGTGTAAATGTGAGACAGATGAACACAACAACGACTCTATGCTCCCCTCCACCCATCCCGAAATTTTGCTGGGAGCATAAAAATAAAGAAAAAGGGTATTCATTATATTATTTGAAATATTCCTGATATCCAAGATGTGATTCAGGGCAACGTTAGTTAGTCATTTTCTTTAGGTGGGGCCTTTTGTTGACCGATTTCAAGTCTGGGTCATGAACAACAATTGTTTCAAGTATTGTCCAGATCCAACTTAATAGGCCTAATTTCATATGTTGAGTGTTGAGAAACCTCTAAAAACTTATTTAGATGTGTAAAGAAATAAAAAAAAAAATTTTGACCATAGCTGGATTTGAACCACTACACTCCATATTTTAATTACCAAGTGGTATAGAATGTACCATTGTGAAACCTAGTTTTTAGATATGGTGGCACCATCTGTTGACCAATTTGGATGAAATGTACAAAATTGATAGAGGACCTATAGTACTTCATGTATACCATGTTTCATTAAAATCTTTCATGTGGTATAACAGCAGAAGTTGAAAATGTGAAGAATGTCCCTATACACCCTATTTGGAAGTCTTAAAAAATTCATAGAAAATCCAAAAATTGAGATATTGACAAAATTCTTTCACAGTAATATTCCTTAACATAATTATGATCAAAATAGTCCATAAGAAATCATCATTAGCAATTAAGTGAAAAACATGACACTTTTTTTTCATTGAAATTACTAAGTCCAAAAAAATGTCAAAAAAAATCGTCAAAAATTTGATTTCGGAACAGAACCAAAAATAACAACATTTCTTCTAACATCCCTCTAGATCATTCCTATGCATTCTGTTTATCTCTGTATGCCCCCGGTCTGAAGAAGAAGTTTGTTAAAGGAGGGTACCCTCTCTAACCTACTTTTGCCTGTGGTGGTGCCACCTATTGACGGATCTGGACGAAAAACAACAACACTTGTAGGGGACCATGAGTACTTCATGCATACCAAGTTTCATCAAATTCTGTTCAGCTGTTCAGAAGAAGAAGTCGAAATTGTGAAAAGTTAACAACGGACGGACGGATGGATGACAGACAACAGACAATGATTGATCACAATACCTCACTTCAGCCTTCGGCTCTGGTGAGCTAAAAAGGGGCCAAAATATGTGATTTTACGAGAATTTAGCTGTGAAATTTGCAAGCACAACCATTTTAAAATGAAATAAGTCCATACATAGCCTTAAATCTGTTATATGGACTATTCCAAATACCTGAGCAATGAAACAAGTAAATTGGATGAATGTTGCAAATTTTTTAAGATGAGAAAAAGGGCCATAATTCTTTTTGCAAGGATTTAGCCATGAAGTTTCCTAGTACACCCACCTTAAAGAGGAAAAAGGTCATGCATAGTACTTAATATCTTATTAGGACTATACCCAATATCAGAACTATGAAATAAGTAAATTCTGATGAATATTGCATTTGTTGTATGTGAAAAGCAGTCTTAACAGCTTATTTTAGCCATGAAATTTGCCAGCACACCCACCTCGGTGCATTAAAAGTAATACATAGGAAAAATATTGAGGAAAACCATGCTATTGTGATCAAAAGAGCTCACTTAAGCTTTCAGGTCAAGTTAACTGCTAAAACAATCAGGAATAGTCTTTTATATATATATATATATATATATTGTGGTTTTTTCTTTCATTGCCAAAGAAATGGTAACCAAGACATCTCCATCTGTCACATTAAATTTTATTTTATCTTATCACTGCCAGTGTAGAGTTAAGTTCCTTTAATGCTCCATCTTCATTCTGGACTTTTCTCTTTTTGTATAATCGTTAGTGTGCGTAACTATTTCAAGACTCCTGACGATTAATTAACAAATAATTTGTAATCATACTCCTTTCTCTAAACAATTGGATGTACATACCAGATAGATCTACATTAAAAATTCAAACTGCATTTATAAAAATAGATAACTGAACAAATACATTGTATGAGCTGATTCATGCAGTGCTGTGTATTTATTTATTTATCAGAAAATTAGTAGATTTGCTCAGGTATTGAAGTCCAGCGTCTAGATTTACTGTATTTAGCCTAATACTAGAGATAGAACTTTATTAGTAATAGTACATGCAATACTTAGACATTATCAGTGTCATCTTTGCTATAGAGAGTAATAAATAACACAGTACATGAAGGAGACGAAAAAAAAGGAACCTAAACAATTTTGAGAGTATGAATAGTTTGAATGAAACCTCGAGCGGTAGATAATTAACGTTTTGTATGCGTTTGTATCATCTAAGCTGACTCGTCGTTCAAAGTGAAAGTAGGATATCCATGAGCATTTCATTAAGAAAAAGTATATTTAATAATCGATCATTATTTGACAGTGCTCAGATTGAATCAGTATTAGATTGCTTTATACTATAAGCAGTAAATGATTCACAATTAACGTAATTTAAAGGAATATATAAACTTTAAATTTGCCTGACTGGCAAATTTCACGGGGGTTGTTGATATGATGCTTGCGCATGCGCACTGGCAAATTTCACGGGGCTGGCGGATTTCACGCTACACCGGCACAGCTACACAATAATGTCAATCGTACTTTTTCAGGACTTTCCGTCGAGTATTCGGAAAGACTGCATGTCCTCCTGCGCATGAATATAACTCGTCTAAATCGATGGAATAACGGCACATCTATTTTCTCATCTGATCAAACTTATCTTGTATTGACTCGTACAATATGAATTATAAGTACTGAAAGTAAATCTAATCACGCTTTTTCTAAATATTGACGCACTATTTATACACGAGGAGGTATTTTCTGCGTTCCACGCATTCTCCACAGCTAATTGTAATGACTAGGGTCTGGAATTGCTATGCAATTCCGACCAAAAAAAGGAGAAAAATAATGGTTTACAGAAGAATAGCTCAGATTTACACTATCCTCTCACAAAGAAAAGAAGTATGTTATGGTTCTGTTCATTTTAATGCAGGCATGTATATAAAGAAATTTTATTTTGATTTGTTTAATTAAGATTCATTTAGTGTAATTACAATTTCTTGTTCAACAGATTGCTTGTTATTTGGTTGCAATGCATGATTTTATTTTTACTGTCTGTATTGAAGGGAAGAAAATAGCAGTTTTTAAAACCTAAAAGGAAAGTCAAAGTTTGTTTTGGGCCAAATTTACTGGTACCGTTTTCAAACCAAACAGTACATGTCATTTGGATCATGTTTTAAACAATCCCTTCCCTCTTTATCTTCTGATTTGAATTTCCATGCCAGACAATTATTCTTCGAAAAATTTCTCCTTTTTGGGTGAAGAAGCGTCTGTGTGGGCTTCACGTTTACTAAATTGTGGCTAATTATTGTGTACATATAGAAACAAGAATCAGCACGGACAACATGCAAAGGAGAATCATATGATTAAGCTTGAGATTTGTTTATACAAATACAGCTAGAGCAGTCAGTACATGATGTTACAAATGGATAGACAGACAATACCATGCCATCAGTTATAGAATCAATATCTTGTTGGAGTGAAATATTGGACAAGAGAACAGTCTGAAAAATCTTTAAACAATGTAACATTCAAAACCCTTACAACAAAAAAGAAGCTTTTTCTACAACATAAATCAAAACCTCAAATTACTAAGAAGAGTTACCTGAGCAATGTTTAGTTTTTCTTCAGAAACATAACCCGAGATCTCAATGAATTCCATTCTGTCCTTCAAAGGTTCAGGAATAGTACTTATGACATTGGCTGTACAAAGGAATAAAACCTGAAAAGGAAATACTATATTAAACTTCATTAAAGCCAATGAATACTGGTCAATTATTATGTATAAGATAACCTTATATTGTGTTTATTCTAAATAACTTTCACATCAAAGATACAGCAGATGTAATAGGCAACATAATTCACTGCTATTAAAGCAAGAAATGTCAGAAGACAACAAAACTGATGCAAGAAGCATATTTCCCTACCTCATAATGATATCTAAAAGGATGTTTTTGACCAAAATATCTAAGAGTTGATGCATCATGAATTCTGTAGCAGTTCATAATGTACAGCACTAGTAAAAGTTTTTGAAACGTGGGTCAAAGTCCAAGGTCATAGACATTAGGTCCAAAGTCATTAAAACAATTCAAGGCTATGGTCATGAGGAATCCATATGTGGAATATCAAAGCTGTACCCTTTCTGGTTAAAACGATACAGCCCATGTTAAAGTTTTAAAAATATTAGTTAAAGTCCAAAGTCAAGGTCACTAGGTCAAAAGCCATGGTACCAATCGAAAGCCCTAGTCATGAGGAATCCATACGTGGAATATCAAACTTTTTCAGTTCAAAAGATATAGTCCAGGTTAAACTTTAAAAGAATTAGGTCAAAGGTCAAGGTCACTAGGTCAAAGGTCATGTTACCAATTCAAAGCCCTAGTCATAAGGAATATATATGTGAAATATCAAAGCTGTACCTTTCCAGTTCAAGAGATATAATCCAGGTTTAAACTTTAAACAAGAGGCCCAAGTGGGCCTATATCGCTCACCTGAGTATCTAGATTATCAGTCATGCATGAAGGAAGAATTCATTTATTTTTGCATTAATGTGACTAAGTCAACACAGATGTTGAAAATATGTCAAATTTTATTTCAGGCTAGAATAAAAAACAACACTTTTTTGCACATCCATTCAGGTGATTTTGATATTAAGCATTTCCTTTGTCTCTGCAAGAAGTCATTCAGGGCAACAAGTTAGTCATTTTCTTTAGGTGGGGCCTTTTGTTGACTGATTTCAAGTCTGGGTCATGAACAACATTTGTTTCAAATATTGTCCAGATCTAACTTAAAATTGCCTAATTTCATATGTTGAGTGTTGAGAAACATCTAAAAACTTATTTAGATGTGTAAAGAAATGGAAAAAAATTTTGACCACAGCTGGATTTGAACCGCTACTCTCCATATTTCAATTACCAAGTGGTATATGTACTATTGTGAGAACTGCTTTTTAGAGATGGTGGCATTATCTGTTAACCAATTTGGATGAAATTTACCAAATTGATAGAGGACTTTTAGTACTTCATGTATTCCATGTTTCATTAAAATCTTTCATGTGGTATAACAGCAGAAGTGAAAAATGTGATTGAATTGTTCCTATACACCCTCATTTGGAAGTCTTAAAAAATTCATAGAAAATCCAAAAATTGAGATATTGACAAAATTCTTTCAAAGTAACAATCCTTACCATAATTATGATCAAAATAGTCCATAAGAAATCATCATTATCAATTAACTAGGAAATATGACACTTTTTTCTGCATTGAATCACCAAGTCCAAAGAAATGTCGAAAAAAATTCTAAAATTTGATTTTGCAAGGGAACCAAAATGACAATACATCTTCACTCATCCCTCTAGATCATTTCTATGCATTCTGTTTGTCTCTGTATACAGCCCTTATGAAAAAGAATATTGTTAAACGAGGGAACTCTTTTGTGACCTACTCTTGACTATGGTGGCGCCACCTGTAAAGAGGTCTGGACGAAAACAACAGAATTTGAAGAGGATCATAAGTGACTTATTTCTACCAAGATTTATTAAAATCCTTCAAACAGTTTTGTAGAAAAAGTTGAAAATGTGAAAAATGGCCAAAACACCCTCCCCCCCTTTTTTTTGGAAGTCTTAAACGTAAAATTCCTAATTTCATATGTTGAGTGTTGAGAAACATCTAAAAACTTATTTAGATGTGTAAAAAAAAAAAAAAATTTTTTTGACCACAGCTGGATTTGAACCGCTACTCTCCATATTTCAATTACCAAGTGGTATATGTACCATTGTGAGACCTACTTTTAGACATGGTGGCATTATCTGTTAACCAATTTGGATGATCCGCACAAAAAACAAAACTTTTGAAAAGGACTATGAGTACTTGCATCCTACCCAGTTTTATCACAATCCTTCAAGTTGTTCTGTAGATCAAGTTGAAGATATGAAAAATTGTCCCCCCCCCCCTTTTCTTGAAAGTCTTAAAAAATTCATAAAAAATTCAAAAATCGAGATATTGAAAAAATTCCTTCGCACCAGCATTCCTTACCATAGAAATGATTAAATGAAACCAAATGAATGCATCAATGTTTACTAAAAGAAAATAATAACTCTTTAATGCATTAAAATAACAAAGTCCAAAATAAAAATGAAAAAACGTCAAAAATTTGATTTCGGAATGGAACCAAAAATATCAACACTTCTTCCCATATGCCTCTAAATCATTCCTATGCAGTCGGTTTGTCGCTGTATGCACCCAATCTGAATAAGAAGTTTGTCAAAGGAGGGTACCCTCTGGGACCTACTTTTGTCTGTGGTGGTGCCACCTGTTCATGGATCCTGACAAAGATGACCACATTTGTCAGGGACCTTGAGTATTTGATGCATGCCAAGTTTCATTGAATTCCAGCAAGTGGTTCCGAAGAAAAAGTTCAAAATGTGAAATGTTTACACCAATTATCCCCCCCCCCTTTTTCTTGAAAGTCTTAAAAAATTCATAAAAAATCCAAAACATAAAATATTGAAAAATTTTCTTCGCAGTAGTATTTCTTACCATCAAAATGATCAAATTAAACCAAATTAATGCATCAATGTTTACTAAAAGAAAAAAATACCTCTTTTCTGCATTAAAACTACCAAGTACAAAAAAAGTCCAAAAAACGTCAAAAATTTCATTTCGGAACGGAACCAAAAATAACAACACTTCTTCACACATCCCTCTAGATCATTCCTATGCATTCGGTTTGTCTCTGTATGCCCCCGGTCTGAAGAAGAAGTTTGTCAAAGGAGGGTACCCTCTTTGACCTACTTTTGCCTGTGGTGGCGCCCTCTGTTGATGAATCCGGACGAAAAACAACAACACTTGTAGGGGACCATGAGTACTACATGCTTATCAAGTTTCATCAAATTCTGTTCAGTGGTTCTGGAGAAGAAGTCGAAAATGTGAAAAGTTAACGACGGACGACGGACGGTGATTGATCACAATAGCTCACTTGAGCCTTTGGCTCAGGTGAGCTAAAAAGTAGGTCAAAGTCCAAGGTCAAGACCACTGGATCAAAAGTCATGGTACCGATTGACAGCCCTGGTCATGAGGAATCTATATGTGGAATATCAAAGCTGTGTCCTTTCCAGTGCAAAAGATATAGCCCACGTTAAAGTTTTAATGGACACTTCCAATAACAAAGATGACAACATCGTGGTATGACATTAGCTATCCAGACTTTCGTTCCAGTAAGCTAGAAATTATTACTGTACATGTAATTACTGTAATTTTAAAAGTTTTAACTATTACTAAAACAGTCTAAAAAGTAGGACTTATAACACCACAAGCATTTGAAGTTGACACTGATGAAAAAATTCCTTCTTTGTCAGTAATTGTTGGTACTAAAGATGTGTACCAAGTTTCAGCTCCATATCTCAAAGGCTGTGTGGAAAAAAGTGTCGAAACTTATGTTTACTGATAACCTGATTCCATTATATCGAAGAGGTATTCCTTGTGTGGTATACAAACTTCGACCTATTAATAAGTACTCACCTGGTAATTAACACTCTGTTATGGTAATTAATAATAACATGCTAATTATACAAGATTCTGTAAGTAACTAATTAACTTTAACTTACCTTTGACATATCAACTGGAACATCTAGAAAGTGATCCAGAAAATTATTATTCTGCTCAGGATCTAATAATTCTAACAATGCAGAGGATGGGTCCCCTTCATATCCTCGTCTTCCAAGTTTGTCAATCTGAATTAATATGATTCAGATAAAGTGGAGGACAAATAAAAGATTGTTAGAGTCTAATTAAAGACATTATATTTAAAATTGTTTTGTAAGCACTTTAGAAATTAGAGTGTAAATGACAGATAAACAAACACATTTGTTGTACATTTGCTTCCACCCACCTCATCTATAAGGACTAAAGGATTCTCTGACTGTGTTCTCTTCAGACATTGTATCATTTTACCAGGCATGGAACCAACATATGTCCTCCTGTAGAAACAAGCCATTTCATTGCAAGTAAGGCATATATATATATATATTTATTGTTTGTTACTTGACATCTGACGCGCCAATTTCCTACAAATGAGAGTGCACATAGGAAAGCTTATCAGGCCTTGCCAGATGGTAGTAAGATTTTAATAGAGATATGGTATGTCAGAACAGGAAAATACTTCTCCTGGTTGATAACTGTTCAGCACATCCACCAGATGCCGCTAAACGCCTTGCCAACATACGCATGAAGTAAAATTTCACAGAGTTACTTAGTTGTTGTGTCTGATCCCTATCCTGAATTTTAACACATGTAGCATCAATGCATTGAACCCGTACGGAGTATGAGTACAGTATAATACTACTGGTTACCTGTCAAGCTTTATCTTGAAAACTAGGACAATGATAATTAATGCTTGTATTGATAGAATTCAAGAATGCATAACTAATACTAGTATGACCCATTACCTTGAGATGTGTACAAATCTATTGCTTTTTACTCATACTTGTGTTTGAAGATAATCATCAGTTAAAAACGAACAAGATTTCCTAACAACTGACGCAAGTTAATTACACTATGTAAGCGGTCGTATACCTCTAAATGAAAATAACTGCTATCAAACATCCATATAAGTAGGCATCTATGACACATTATACAACATAAAGCATCAACTTTTACAATTATGTCTAATCTGATGGCCCACTTTATCTGATATTTTATTCACGAAAAGAGACAATCAGATTAAATGGAATTCACTGTATGTGTATATGTGTGTATATATATATATATATATATATATATATATATATATATGTAAATATATATGTATGTGTATATATATAGATATATATATATGTAAATATATATATATACACACACAACCAGAGTAATCCCTAAAGATGAAATAAACTACAGATTTTTACTTTCATCCAGCATTAATCAATTTTGAATTTCAAATAGTCATGAAACAGTTTGTGAAATCAGGGTTTTTTTATTCTAACTATCAATTTATGTTTGCTGGTCCACTATACTCAACCCACTACCTTGATTAGCTTTCCAAATATCTAAGAATAGAAAACAGTGTTATTGGAACCCATCTTTTTATCAATGTATAATTGTGCATATATATAGGATAAGTGTCTATTTGTGTTATGAGTACTGGCATGAAACACATAGTAGATGCATCTATCCAACATACAATATGCATTACTTATTCTATAAGTAAAATTAAAGGTAAAAGACAGATATACCATATGAAGTAAGAATAGTTTTTTCTTGGTAGGATATGTTAAAGATGACATGAGCAAATGTCTGTATTAACCTATGACCTGACAACCACATGTACATTCCAGATTGACAGCATTAGTGCTAGGATTGATCCAAACTTAGACAATGAATGTATTGATGATCTGCATTCATTGGCATATCATGATTATTTTACATTATGTAATATACACTGTAAGCATTTTGAAGTCTCTTATTTTGAAATTTCTTACATAGTAAATCACAGGAATTTGGGTTTTGATGATCCAGAAAATTCATAATTCCAGTTAGACAATACTTAAAAGAAGTTTTACAACATAACTTTGCTCTGATTATCCAAACATTCAAAATTCAAAAAAGATTTGTTAATCAAAGTTTGAAAACCCTTTTGTGATTTTGAGCTTTATCAAGTTGATTACATCTGTGGTTATCAATACCATAAGTAACATACACAGTGTACAGATGTGATCTTCTATCAAATGATCATATACACCTACACCTGTATGTTGGGTTATCTCTACACCTGGATGTTGGGTTATATATCCCCACACATGGATACTGGGTTTTATATCCCTACACTTGGATATTGGGATATATACACCTACACATGGATGTTGGGTTATTTATACATACACTTGGACATTGGGTTATATATCTCTATGCCTGGATGCTGGGTTTTATATCCCTACACTTGGATATTGGGATATATACACCTACACATGGATGTTAGGTTATTTATACATACACCTGGACATTGGGTTATATATCTCTATGCCTGGATGTTGGGTTTTATATCCCTACACTTGGATATTGGGATATATACACCTACACCTGGATGTTATCTCTACACCTGGATGTTGGGTTATATATCCCCACACTTGGATGCTGGGTTTTATATCCCTACACTTGGATATTGGGATATATACACCTACACATGGATGTTGGGTTATTTATACATACACCTGGACGTTGGGTTATATATATCTACACCTGGATGTTGGGTTATATACCCCTACACCTGGATGTTTGGTTATATACCCCTACACTTGGATGTTTCGTTATATATCACTTCACTTGGATGTTTGCTTATATACCCCAACACCTGGATGTTGGTTCTTTTATACATACACCTGGATGTTGGGTTATATATCCCTACATCAGGATATTGGGATATATACATCTACACATGGATGTTGGGTTATATATCCCTACAACTGGATGCTGGGTTATATATCCCTACATCAGGATGCTCTGGTTTTATATCCCTACACCTGTACGTTTGGTTATATATCCCTATACCTGTTTGTTGGGTTATATATCCCTACATCTGAATGTTTGGTTATACACCCCTACACTTGGATGTTACGTTGTGTACCCCTACACCTGAATGTTGGGTTATATACCCCTACACCTGGATGTTTGGTTATATACCCCTACACCTGTATGTTGGGTTACATATCCCTACATCTGAATGTTTGGTTATACACCCCTACACTTGGATGTTTTGTTATATACCCCTACACCTGGATGTTTGGTTATACACCCCTACACTTGGATGTTTTGTTATATACCCCTACACCTGGATGTTTGGCTATATACCCCTACAACTGGATGTTTGGTTATATACCCCTACACCTGGGTGGTGGGTTGATTCTTGTTTTACATCTCCCCCAAATTATTGCACATACAAGGTAACACCATCTACCCAATGCAATGAACAGCACTGCATCTTTACGGGTGTCACGCCTACCATGACACAATACAACACACCACCAGTGGCAGCACTGCATCTTTACGAGTGCCACGCCTATCATGACACAATACCTTATTTTCACTTATTTTTCTCATCTACAGACAGGACAAACAGACAAGACTCAAACTTGGAACCTCTTGGTCGTGACCCATGCACCTTACGGAGTGAGTTATGCCAGCTCAGATACATGACAATGATATTGTCTATGTCAAATATTCACAAATATTTTTTTCAATTGAATAAATGTATTTACTAGCTGCCTGGCATTATGTGTTGCTTTAAACATTAACAATCAATCAAGCACTCGTTCATAGTTTTGTTTTAAATTACCTATGGCCTTTTATTTCTGAAACATCATGTAAGCCTCCAACACTGAATCTGTAGTACTGAAACACAGTGTATAATGTAAGACAATATGCATATAGTAGCTTGGTTATAAGCAGAATTCCAAAAGATAAATTGGCTTACAGAGAAAACTAGAATTGAGCACCACAAGGAAATCGGTAAAAGTTGCTGATAACCTATGGAGGCCAGTTTAAAATGCATTTGCTATTACAACTGTTTTGCATAAATTAAATCAAAGAAAAACTATCAAAACTAGTATATAAATACAAAAGGTAAATTAATTACATGTACCACTTATATGTCTATGAAAATTGTAGTGTTATTGTAGCCTCTTAAGTATTAATGTTTAAATGTTTAATGTTGAGAACAATACAACCTTGAAGTTCACCTAAAGATGTAGTTGAAAACAAAACTTAAATACTACTAGACAAAGTGTTCCAAATAAAAACAGTTTGAGAAAAAAGCTATTTGTTATTAGTGACACTAATAAAACCCTACCTTTCTATTAATTGCTCTAGCTATAGACTTGGCTATACTAGTTTTTCCTACACCCGGTGGACCATGGAAGCATAGGATTTTACCTTGTGAATTTCCCTTCAGATGACTTACAGCAATAAATTCCTAGAAATAGAAGTTTTATCAGAAAAGAGAAAGATCACAACTGTCAAGCATCTGAAGCCATATTAATGAAAATAAATACAATATAAACTGAGCAAGGACTTTTCAAAATAGTGTGAAAGATCAAGATTGCTACATTTGAAATGTAATTTACACAAAACTTGCATCATGATATAAAGTATTCGTTAGACACAAAGAAACAGTTTTATCAGGATCCCTCAGGTCTACATATTCTAGTTGGATTCATATTTTAGAGGTGTTAGTGTTGTTCTTTGTTTTAATATGTTAGTGTAGTCCTTTTTGTTCATATTTTAGAGAAGTTAGCATTGTACTTTGTGTTCATATACATGTAGTAGTGTGGTTAGTGTTGTACTTTGTGTCCATATTTTATTGGAGTTAGTGTTGTCCCTTGTGTTCATATCTTAGTGAAATTATTCTTGTCCTTTGTGTTCATACTTTAGTGAAGTTAGTGTTGTCCTTTGTGTTTATATTTTAGTGAAGTTAGTATTGTCCTTTGTGTTTATATTTTAGTGAAGTTAGTGTTGTCCTTTGTGTTTATATTTTAGTGAAGTTAGTGTTGTCCTTTGTGTTTATATTTTAATGAAGTTAGGGTTGTCCTTTGTGTTTATATTAATCTCTAAGCCTAAGCTGATATAAATATATTTATGTAAGATAAAGAAAGAAAGTTACAAGTAAGACTGCAATAATTCATGACTAAACTTACATAATACATGGTAAATCATGTCATCTAAGCTCATTTATACCTGTATCTGTTTCCATTTCCAAACACAAGGTACATGTATAAAATGGTAAATAAGGACTATTCTACACAGCATTGATAGGCTTTTTATCAAAGATAATATTGATGTTGTTACACTGTAGCCTACATATTTACTGAGACTATTTTGAAAAGATATACAAATATTGCCAGCATACAGTATCTAATCCAACAGAATATCCATACCAGAATTCTATCCTTGATATCTTTCATTCCATAGTGATCTTCATCCAGGATCTCTTGAGCATTCTTTATATCCAGATTTTCCTCAGTCTCAACACCCCAGGGAAGAATGGTCAGCCAGTCCAAGTAGTTCCGCACTGAGCTGTTATCAAAACCCATAAATGATTACATAATATGTCCAATAGAATCTAGTGTCCTGAGATGAACAATTTGCATACATATGATATGTTTGAGAATCTTCTGTACATTAAGAATACTTAAAATGAAAGGTTTTCTAGACTATCTTACATCCATATGTTCCTTAGACCTCCAAGACGACTTAATATTTAAAATCTGATATACACGTATCAATATTTGTTTATTTAATATTGATGAATGTCAAAGTAAGAATAAGTGAACTTCAACCCCTAAAGCTTGAAGTTTGCTCAAAATTTTGATCATTTATACATGAAAGAAATAATGAAATGCAGTTCAATGAACAGACTAAAACTAAGACTTCAAACTAAAGAGATACAAGTGAAGATATCAAATAAGTGATTTACAGTGCTATGACATGATAAAACATGTCTGCCCTACTTGAATTCAGAAGAATCTCCATCTAGGTACAGTAAGCGGTCAATTTCTTCATCTATAACTTTCATTGCTTGCTCAGGTACTTCTTTATCCTATAGAAAAAATTCAAAATTTTTATGCATGTATGACAAAATTAGAATTTTGAATGCCTTTTTCCTTCTTTCAAAATAACCTTTCACAAGTGTTCCCCCATTTAAAAAAATAGGAGTTAATGGGGAAAATTTAAAAGGAAACCTTTTCAACTAAAATTTCATGCCACATGTTGGAAATCTATCAGATTCATACATGTATTTAATAATTAATGATCATTCCAAAGCAGAAAATAGTTTTTACTTCTGGAGAGAGACCAAACTAAAAGATAGTAAAGTGTGCATAGATTTATATGGACGCATTAAAAGCTGAGATAGACAGTCAGAAAGACAAATATCAGTAAAACTGATGGATGCTCCCAAAACTGCATCAAACCAATGACAGTTTGTCTATATAATTATAAAGAAATGTGGGTAAATTTCTGAAATTAAGGTTTTTCCTAATATTTTCAGTGGAGAACTTGATTGATTATTCTCCAAATATCCCTCACCTAAGGAACCCCTATCCCAAGGAACATTTCTGTGAAACATGAAAAAATTCTGATTAACAGTCATTGACATATGCTGGAATACAGGTCTTTTCCAATATTTTAGGGATCTGTGCTGAGTGACCTTGACCTTGCAAAAATGACCTTGAGTGATCTTCATCCAAAAGTCCCTGTCCCAAGTAATATTTGTATGAATATGATACAATTCTGATGAATGGTTTAAACATGTGAGGTCTTTCCCAATATTTTAGGGATATGTGCCAAGTGACCTTGAACTTGAAAAAATGACCTTGAGTTATATTAGTAAGCCTTAACACTCTATTTGAAATTACCGTTTGAAGCCATTTCGTCACCTGACAGTGGGAACTTCTAGTCAGGACATTTCCTATGATTTTCATTGTTTGACCATCAAAAACTATTTATCCTAGATTTATGTCAGAATAATTGTTCTCCACTCTATTTTCAATTCAACGCATATATTGTATTTCTTTCACACTTCTGCAATAGCACAATATTGTGTCCTCTCCATCTATTTTAATTGTTATCCCAAACACATGAGATATCATGCTGTACACACAAGTTTAGGCACTGGAAGCTCCTACAGTCTGGTAATACAAGAGTTGTCAGAGGACATCACAGCTCACCAGTGGCAACCAAATTTAAACAACAAAAGTCTTTTTGTAAGTAGGTCAATCTTCAAGGTCAAGTTCAGGCCATAAAAATTTTTTATTAGTAATGAAAGGTCTTGTCACAAGGAATACACACACAATACTGAAGTCCTATCTCTTACTGTTACAGTTTAAAGTTTCTTAAAAGTATGTCAAACCTCAAGGTCAAGGCCACAAAGTGAAAACTTTTGGTACCAAATGATAGGTCTTGGCATAAGAAATACACATGTGAAATATTAAAGCCCTGTCTTAAATGGCTCTAAAGTTAGAATTAGGTTAAAGTTTTTGTCTCTGGACAATGACAACAGCAACAATGATACCAGGGGTATGACAATAGCTCTTAAGACATTCGTCCTCTCCTTAGACTCTAAGAAACTGAAAATTAATGTATATGCCAGAGTTTATGAAAAGTGCCGGATTGCCGGTAGTTTTCTCAAATGTCCGGTAGTTTTCAGACCTGAGCCGGACAAAGTGTCCTGTGGATTTTTAACACTGGGAATAATAAAATTCTAATTCATATTTTTCTTTTATCAAACTTAAACTTGTATTAAATCGTTCTTAGCTGATTTCTTTTGTCTTCGATATACGCGGTATTGATTGGATTGTAGCAATTGAATCCAGACCGGACTTCTATTTTATATTTCACATACTCATTTCCATTATACGAATTCGTCCTTCTGTGGTTCTTATCTTAATTAAAATCGCAAGATGTCTTGGCCGATTAAATGGTCAGTTAAAGCCTCATCGTCTGGTAAGCAGGTAAAACGGATACCAGACAATGATACTTTCCTTTTTGTAATAAAATGCTCTTGATTTTTTTTTTAGAGATGGAGAAAGAATATGTAGACTTATAAATAATAATGATTAAACCAGTTGTATATTGAATTTGTTGTTTTAAATATGTCCGGTAGATTTTGGATTTGTCCGGTGGATTTGGGGAAATTTCATCAATCCACAGGACACAATGTCCTGTGGATTTTCATGCTCATTCGTAAACTCTGATATGCAATATTAGAACATAACGTAAAAATTGCTAACTCTTAGATTACAATGTATTTCTGTCTTGTCTTAGTCTTCTGGCTTAACTCAGAATATTACATAAATTATACATTTTAGAATAATACCTTCAACCTCTCTAAATACTTGTCCTTCAATGATGCTCCTTCGTCCTTCTGTATGCCTAACTCCTTTTTAATCACTTTCAATTGCTCTTTCAAAAAGTATTCCTTATTTTTCTCTCTAATTTTCTTCTCTACCTCCTCTCCAATCTGCCTCTGCATTTTACATCTCTCATACTCCTTTTTTAACATATCAAGAACCAAAGATATCTTTTTCCGTACCTACAAAATCACAAGGAAAACAAGATAGACATACACAGTAGTAAATAATTGCATGTACCCTCTAATTTTCGTAAATACGAGAAGCCATGCATCTGCTCTATTATACTATAAGCTGAGACCTGGTAGTCTGACAAGTTTTAACTGGGCTTGAATATGAATATTAGAATATAGATACATTATAATTTTGGTGCAACAGATGTCCATTCAAACAACTTATGATGTCTCTTCAGTGATGCTCAAGATCAAATCACTTGATTTCTAATGATATAGAAATATTTAAAGAACCGAGTTAAACCCAAAGTGGCCAAAAAAGTGAGCTGAAGAATCAATCTGAGGACAGAGCTATGCATGAAGGAGATGCTCCTCAATTTTAGAGTGATTTACAAAGTTTCATGACTGAAAATTTTAAATATATATTTCACATCAGTACAGAAGCATTGA
The DNA here is from genome assembly GCA_035048485.1 of Pteria penguin. Taxonomy (NCBI): domain Eukaryota; kingdom Metazoa; phylum Mollusca; class Bivalvia; order Pterioida; family Pteriidae; genus Pteria; species Pteria penguin. The sequence continues at coordinate 23,952,598 of CM068581.1, forward strand.
AAACTAAACTTGGGTCCACTAGTAGTGACACTGGCCTATTGGTTATGATAAATATAAGAACATATATACATTGTAACTCTGTGCACAATATCTATATCGTAAATATTTTTTACTATTTCTGTAAAAGACTGCTTTTTGTATATATTGTGCACAAGATCCATATCGTAAATATTTTTTTTACTATTTCTGTAATTGTTTGCTTTTTGTATATATCTGAACTTATATACCATGCTGCATAACAATACATTAATTCATCACCAGTCAAGTATCTTGACTTCGTCATCAAAATTGCTACAAAAAGGTGTCAATTCTATCAACTTATACTATACCTTTTTGTAGGGTCTCACAGTTTCACACAGCACCAAACTATATACAAGCAAACTAACATAGATTTAGAGGAGAAAAGTGTAAAAGTGTCTATATTGATTTGATATTTGTTACTTACATTGGTCTCTTCTAATACTTCCTGTTGTTCTTTGGGTTCTGCAGATGACAGCATGGCACCTGTAAATCATTATTCTAAGTCATTTCTCAAATCTAAACTCTTATGAATTTTCAATGGCACAGAAAAGTTGATGATAGCAGATTTGCATTTTTGGATAATATTTGTAAGTTAATATGATGCCACAATAACAAGAGGTTAATGTCCTCATCATTATTAATGTTTTGCAATCCAAAACACATTTAAGGTATAAAGTGAGATTCTATATAAATAGTGTATACCGGGGTATTTATTCCTGTTTATCTAATTATTAATTATAAGTTCCTTTCAAAAAGTAACTTATTAAACTCCTCTCTGTGAAGACGGTTAAAGTTCAGATACTAAGATCCTTAAATCATACCTGGTATGACCCTTTTGCCAAAGTCAAAATTAAAAAGTAATCTCAATGAATAAAATAAAATATGACTAAAATAATACCCGGTACTTTATAAATACTTAACTGTTGCTGATAAGATTAGCATAAAATTTTGACAACAAAAATCACTGAAAAATGGTATCAAAAATGTAGACATGAAATGGGATGTAAAACTTGAATTTCAAAGTGTAAAATTAAAGTGCAATGATATAAAAAATGACATCAAAACTCATCTTAAAATTTTCTATTTAATCTTACATTTTGAAGAGTTTCAATTAAACAATTCACAGAAATCAGAATTTTAACAGCTCTTACCAAGATTGCAGATAAAAACTGGATTATCAAATACTTTATTTACTGGATTAAGTATCACACCTACGTTGTCTCTGAAAGAAGCAATAACTATAAAATCACAACTGGAGACTATAGTGCATGTGTAAAATACATAGTTTTGCAAGATTTCTTGCAAAGATGGATGTGTCTATGAAGCTATAAGACTGTACAAAATGTGAATCTTTATTTTGGTACTTTTTTACATGCACTTTTTACTTTAAGAGGCTTTTGATTTATTTTCAACTAAAGGTGAGATGTAAAGATTCAAAATATATTTGGTTGCCAGCCTGAGTTTGAATTTTGGAGAACATATATCTACACTGATATTTAATACTAAAATTAATCAGAACAAATCACATGAAGGGGGTATTCAGGAGTGAATGACTTTAAACAAGAGGTTTGCATCACAGATGGAATATGCCGAGCTGCAAAACCTTAGAAACAGGGCACATATGCCACTCATGATGAGTAAGTGTATGATGTTCCATTGCAATAGCACTAAACATATTGGACATATGATCCGGAAACCAATTTTTGATATCCCACTCCTATTACCTTGACCTTTTGACCCCAGAAACAATAGGGCACATCTTCCACTCATGATGAGTAAGTGCATGAAGTTTCCTTGCGATAGCACTTAACGTAATTATAGCACTAAACTTATTAGACTTGAAGTTTCATTGCAATAGCACTAAACATATTGGACTTATGGTCCGAAAACCAATTTTCGATACCCCACTCCTATGACATTGACCTTTGACCTTTTGTACCCAGAAACAAGAGGGCAAATCTTCCACTCATGGTGAGTAAGTGTATGAAGTTTCACTGCAATAGCACTTAAGTTATTGGACTTATGGTCCAGAAATCAATTGGTGACGGATGCCCACCTGCCCACTTCACATCAAATTAAGAGACGAGTTTTGCAACTCAGCTAATAAAATGTTACTTCCCAACTCAGAGTTGTTTTCTCTACAACTTAATCTATACCGGTATGCAGTCAACATCCAAAATATTTATTGTTGATTTGTTCAGTGTTATTACTACATGCAAGAACCATATATACTGGGATTGATATTAGAAAAGAGTATTGGCTGCCCTTATGCATACCAATAACAAATAAAAATTTTAAACAAATATTAAATATATTCTTTTATATTAACGAGTTCATGTAATTTTCTTACCTGAAGAGTGGATTCATGGAAATTAAATCCTTAATAGTTTTAATGACTTCGGATACATGAGCCTATCAATAAAAGCAACAAAGTCATAATTACTAACCATGATATTCTTGGTTTACTAAATATTTCATTATGATAAATAGCTAGCAAGGTTCCAATCACTTATTGACAAAAATTACTGACATCTCACTGAAATCTATTAAACAAACAGAAGCCCTTCCCCTTTATAGAATGTTCCACCTTGTCTATAGACTAAAATTATGACATGGCTATAGCCTATACAGTCTAACCTGTATTAAGCGGCCACTGTTGGGAAATGATGAAAGTGGCCTTTATAGAGAGGTGACCTCTTAATTGAGGTTCCTTGTTTTTGAGCCCAAGTTTCAACATTTGGATGCACTGATACATGAACTTAGTTTGATGTAAAGATATACAGTAAAACCTTGTCTGTAATTATCTATTAAAGAATCTGAGTGCAAATCTCTCATTCAACTGCTCCTCTCTAACGAGTACATGTTAACATCCATTTATATCTTGGACAAATGGCAAAAAATGTCAATTTCCAACCCCATTCTTAAGTTCAGTCTCCATTCCCTTTGTGTAAAACTGTATCGGTTTGTTCCAAATGATCCTGATTTAAAACATTAATATCAATTTTTAGTAGCCTAATGCAAAGTGTTGTTAACACCCAAGCAGTCTGACCACAATTATGCAGCGAAGTACCCTGGGGCATATCTCACCCAAGCCACTAAATTTAACACTTTAACCCAATATTCAAAATGAGTATGTGGATGCAGGAAAATAAGAAGGATTAAGGAGTTCAGATGCGTAAAATGGAAAAGAAATGACATGCCCTACCCTTGAAAGAGGACCGTCTTGTCCATGTTAAAAATGTTGTGTGTTTCAGATTTGATTTATCTGTGTTCTTTCAAGGCCAAGGTCTTTCCCAACAGCCCTCGCACTTTCTCCGTTTGAAGAACTGAAAGAACATTATTGCACTCTTTTGCACTCTTCAAGAGTCAAAGTTTTTCTTTTGTCGCTCATCTTTCAACATAAGAAGTCACTATGATGATTGTACTCCAGTGTCACATACACCAGGGGCGTGAAATGAATTAAAATTCGATATCATTTGTATACTGAAAGGTGTTTACGCGCAATCAGTTGTATTCTTAGTATGACATACAAAAGCATCATGTGACAAGATAACGTGGCCCGCAGTGAAACAAGATCATCTGACATGGACAGTCAAATATGGCTGTTTAAATCAGGCAACGTAAGGAGGGGGAAAGGGTGTCCCCTGGCCGCGTTAAAGAGTGGCCGTTTTAATGAAAATCATTAAAGAATGAAAAACATTTGGAGGGTTTCAAAATGGCTGTTATAAGTAGGTGACCGTCTGAACAAGGTATTCGTTATGACAGGTTAGGCTGTATGTCATTTGACTTTGAGAAATGAGTCTCACTTACTCTGGTTCAGAGATTTTGGTCATAACAAGAGTTTTAAAGTATGATCCAAGATTAAACATCATTCACATGATTATTTCCTGTGAAAGTTCCAGAATGGTTAGATTTCATCTTGACTGACCCCAATATATCTATTTACAGGATAGAAATCTGAGAACAAATCTACGGAAACCAACTGTCTTTTACCTTCATCATATCATCTTGTTCATATGGCTCAAGGTCATAATTCTCTGTTTCCACATATAAAACCTTTTTCTGGGACACATCTTTTATAGAGTCATCTGAGATGCCTTCGTGCAAGCTTGCTGGTTTAATTGGGTGCACATTAGCATTTAGGTCTCCTTCTAACTTCTCATCTGCAAGGTCTTCTACATTGTGGTTGTTGTTCCGATTCCTCAATCTGCGTTTCAATTTTCTTTTAGGTCTATCTGATGCAAGTTTTTCTGAGAGTTCTGAAAGTAATGAAAAAAGAACACTTTCTGAAAATTAAGAATATTTAGCATTAACAGTGTTTACGTAAGGTTTAAACATATCAAGACTATAATGTTGATCTGAAGTAGTAGTATAATAGACAGATGCCCACCTTTAATCTGTAGCTGTAAGGAGTCCAGATCTTCATCACACTCTAAAAGTTTATTAATTTTGATTCTGAAAAATGAGTGTTATACACTGATACAGTATTCTTACATGTATAATATAATCACAGATATAGAATAAAATTTCTCTGCTTAATCTGTCTACTTACAGATGTTGAAAATGTCAAAAAGTACAGACAAAAAAAAGGATAGGACAATTCATTGTAATGTATCTATGAATACAGGAGAAAAATGTAAAAACTAATACTTTCTTTTTGTAATACACCTGAATGTAATGGCTTTATCTGAATACAAAATATAGTCAATAAATTTCAAAGGTTTCCCAGTCAACAATGTAATCAATGAAGGAATGACTGTACATTAATTCTAAAACCATACAGTCAGTACTGCAGAACTACTCATGTTCTTTGAGTCAGTACTGCCGAACTACTCCTGTTTTATGTGACTTATCCTATAGTCAGTACTGCCGAACTATTCATGTTCTATGAGTCAGTACTGCCGAACTACTCATGTTCTATAAGACTTATACCATACAGTCAGTACTGCCGAAGTATTCACATTCTATGAGACTTATCCCATAGTAAACACTGCAGAACTACTCATGTTCTATGTGACTTATCCTATAGTCAGTACTGCAGAACTACTCATGTTCAATAGTCAGTACTGCGAACTACTCATGTTCTATAAGACTTATCCCATAGTAAGTACTGCAGAACTACTCATGTTCTATGAGACTTATACCATACAGTCAGTACTGCGGAACTACTCATGTTCTATGAGACTTATACCATACAGTCAGTACTGCCGAACTATTCACATTCTATGAGACTTATCCCATAGTCAGTACTGCAGAACTACTCATGTTCTATGAGACTTATACCATACAGTCAGTACTGCCGAACTATTCACATTCTATGAGACTTATCCCATAGTAAGTACTGCAGAACTACTCATGCTCTATGAGAATTATACCATACAGTCAGTACTGCCGAACTAATCATGTTCTACAAGACTTAAACCATACAGTCAGTACTGTGACACTACTTACTTTCTATGAGACTTACACCATAGTCAATATTGCTGAACTACTTACGTTCTATGAGCAACCACATAAAGACCCAATTTATTATTATCTGTTTCCATTGTCTCAGTGATGTGTACAAACACTCCAACATCATGTAAATCTTCTAATTTGTTCACAACCTCTGACTCATCACTATATAACAAAGAAAGAATACACCATAATCATTTAAATTGCATTGTAAGGGATATTATTTTCTTTACTTATGATATAAGTGATCAGTTTATGTTAAGGAAATGCCTCAAATTAAAGTAATATTAAAGGCAAATCGGTTATGAAGTTTGGCATTTTTTTCCACTTCTTTATTCTAGTACTTTAAATACCCAATTTCATCTGGTTAACAGTACTGGGTACATATCTAGGCCAAGCATATTTTCAAAGTCCTGTTAAAGCATGATAATTGAAAGTCTGCTGGCAAATTATCCTCCAAGTGTATGTAAGATATAATCTTGGTGTAATTAAAAATGATTTTAAAAATCTTCTACCAATTGCAATTGCTGTGTTGTAATTGAACCTATGTCATATTTGGATATCATTTGCACAGTTTTGGATCAATTCACTATGCAGACACTGCTCTGGCAGTTTTGTCTGAGAACAAGAAAAAATTTGGTTCATGTCAATTTTCCTCCACACAACCAGGCCAGGAACTTTAAGAATGACTATACATGTAATAAGTATACTACATGCTTATAGTACTGTCGTTATAATACTTTGTATATACCTCTCCTCTTTCTTAATAAATACTCCAGCATATGGTTGTCCTAGTCGGACTTTTAATTTGATCAAAGCCTGCAAATCTGGGTCTACCACCTTAAAATGAAAGAAATAATAAATTGTTACTGCAAAATTCAATCCTTTTGATCTCCATGAAAACTTTTTTAAAGGTTACTGACCATTGAGCTTGTTGAGTACATTCACTGACCAAAAAAGTTTAAAAAAAAAAAAAACCCAAGCTGAACATATTTAATGACATTTAATCAAATTTTCAGTATCATTATCATATCAGCTTCATTCCCTCTGCCCAATTAAAATATATAATTTCAAATCATTATCATCAAAACGTAACCATGGTCTCACTTCTTCCCACTTTGGTCTGATATCTCCGACTAACTGATCTTTTTCATCATCATTTTTCTTGTGTTTAGGAACAGGAGAATCTTTTGGTCCTTTTTCCCATTTCTTTTTTCTAGATTTTAACAACAAATCATTAATACTCATGTTTTCACCTGGACTAATTAATGTTACCCCCCAATCTTCACAACATTAAGGTCTGAGATTACACTGTGCTTCAATTAATCTCAAACCTTGAAGCTCTGAAGATGGTTACCCCCTGGATTCACTATGATGGACAGACGGACAGACAGGGGATTCCTACCGGTATATACATGTACCCCAAAATTTTCTTTGCGAGAGAGGGAGGGGGTATACATACTAATTTCCTCTATCTACTTATCATGGGTAAGACCACATAGATTATAAAACAAAAACCCTACCTCTTACAATTCAAAAGTTATAATCAATGTTAATGTTTTTGAAATGTAGGTCAAAGGTAACAGTCAAGGTCATGACCATAGAGTAAACTGAAAGGGCTTTATCAGTGGAGTATGCATGCCAAATATGAAGTCACTCATTGCTCAAAATTAAGGCGAAAGTTGACAACAGACAAAGTCAAAAACAGCCAAACAAACAAACAAACAAACGAAAAGATAGGATAACAAGAGCAACGCCTAGTGTGGCATAATACGCCTGTCACTTAATTCGGACGGGATCAATTCACATTTGGCATGAGTTTCATGAAAAACATCTGATGTTTACTAAAGTTAATTGCGTTTCATAGCATTTTATCTTAGAAATAAGTCCAAGAGCAATAACTCCTGCAGAAATGGTCCTATCCAACCCATCTTGGAACTTGACCCACAAAAAAAAGACTTGAAATTTTTTAGTACAAGCCCCCCCCCCCCCTCCTAAAATTATAAATTTCTCAAAAATGAAGGAAAAGATATCAATACCTGTAAAATATGTGAAAGTTGGTACATTTTACTTGTTTCATCATAAATTTCATAATGCTTTTACAAAAATTAGATTTTTAATGAATTTTCAAAACAAAATCTTGAAATTTATAAGTCCAAGGGCCATAAATCCGTCAAAAGCAATTAATCGTAACAAAACTTGAACTTGTACTGACGCCGCCTGAAATATAGCAATATACCAAATTTCAATTCAATACCTTAAAAGACGGCAAAAAAAGTCCGGAAAACATGACCTTGGTCACCCCTCCCCCCTTAAAATTATAAATTTCTCAAAAATAAAGAAAAAGATATTAAAACCCGTAATATATGTGAAAGTTGGTACATTTTACTTGTTTCATGATAAATTTCATAATGTTTTGACAAAAAATACATTTTTACTGAATTTCTGAAAAAATCTTGAAATTTATAAGTCCAAGGGCCATAAATCTGTCAAAAGTACGTCAATCGTAACAAAACTCGAACTGGTACTGACGCCGCTTGAAATAAAGCTATATACCAAATTTCAACACAATATCTTGAAAGACGGCAAAAAAAGTCTGGAAAACATGACCCCAGATGGACGGACGCACGGACAGACGTACGGACAGCACCATAACATAATACATCCCGTCTAATGACGAGCGTATAAAAACAATATGCCCCTAATCTATCAATCCAGGGGTATAAAAATTTCTTTCTCAGAGACTAGAACCAAAACTGTGGGTAGGTAGGTAGGGAACTTTACTTGAACTCCATTTTTAGCCAAGCTCCATTGCATAAGCAATGGCCCGGTTATAGTGATTGTCAATCTGCGCATAGTAAACCGGAATGTAACCCAACAATTGCCAAAGTAAACATACTCTCATTATAATCAATTCCTATGATTTTATTTTGTATTGTAAAAATCTTTAACTCTTTAACTTCTTTGTCCAAGTCTTGAGATGAGAGACGACTTTTAATTATATGTACATGTAACTTTGCAAATCTCTACCCAATCGCTAATTCGCCAAATGCATACTCAAAATTGAAATGGTTAAACGTTTTTAATATATGAGTATCAAGTTGGTGAATACATTTCACAAGTTAAAAAAGTCCCCCTTTTCAATTTTTTTCTGTTTATGTTGTTAGCATAAATCATGGTCATCACAACACTACAATTCAGTTACTATTAATATCAACTTTATAAAAATTCATTTAGTTCAAAGTGATCGCGATGTAAACCATCTCTACACATTCTGAACAGTGAACATGGCTAAACAAAGTTCCTTGACATCATTTCAAGGGTTTTACAATCGCTGAACAGCACCCCATCATTAGAATCTGTGGCAACAGACACAGAGTTCAGGTATCGATGATTGTTGATACGCATCGTACTACCTCATTATGAGGTAATAAGATGCGTCTTAACAAACTATTGTCAATTGTGTTATCAGTCATTTTTTTAATTTTAAATTCAGTTGTTTTTTCAATATTAAATTTTCTAAATTTTTAAGTTGTTTTGTCTTTGTATATATGGCTAATGACTTACACATTTGGTTAATTAATTTGTACTTGCATTTGCCAAATGGCTAATGAACAATGTATGCTACTGCTAGCACAGCACATACAGATATACATGTGTATATTTGTACACATACTTGCCCTCTATAGCGATAGGAGATAACATATATCATTGTGAAACTGGTAAGCCTTGTGCAAGGCTAACACGTATTTTGTGTTCAAGAGAATAATCATGACAACAGCAGTGTACCTTTTAAAGCATTAATGAATCAATACTTTTCATCATGATCAAGGATAAGATGCCATGCCTCACGAGATATTTTATCCAAGTTAACCAATAATAAACTTCATTTCACTATTACTAAAGAATTGTCCTTCCATGGTGAAATGTGTTATTTATGGTCCCCCTGAATTTATCAACTGTATTTAAACTCCAATTTAAACTTTTGCTACATGATCAATTACTTAAAGCCCGGCTATCAGTACCGGTACTATAAGTACAGTATAATCTGTGTATTCCGAATCTTGAGTTTTCCGATATTCTGTCTATTCCGATGATATTCTATGGTCCCAACAATTTTCCTATTAAGTATATACGAAAATAATTTGTGTATTCCGTATTCTGTGCACTCCGAATTCAGAACATAAATTCTGTCCCATAATCTACTTAATACTTAATTAAACTTTGTCTATTCCGATTCGTATTTGTTTATCCAAGCTGAGCCTCAGACTAAGAAAGGTTTATCAAAAGCCGTTCAAAGAGATAATTGGTTTGTTTGTGTTTGTCTACATCAGACCTGGGTCCGGTGCCATAAACTGAGAATATACTTAGGTCAAAATTTCATATTCTTTTGTTCATCAATGAATTAATAACTGGGATTTGGATTTTATTTAGTTTTATTCTATTAATAAATAGAATTAAATCACTCTGCATGAGAATTTATTTCAACTTTTGACAACGGAATGAATTAAAATGAAATATTTGACTTAAGTATATTCTCAGTTTATGGCGCCGGACCCAGGTACCTGTGTGTAATATTTAATGAGTCGTAGTCAGATAAAAGTATTTGTACAGATAGGTGTACAGGCGCTCAGACAAGATAAGTCTTGTATGTCATCTTCAAGATAAGTCTTGAAGATGACATACCCTTAGCTCAAATTCAAAGATCTAAACTCCACATCAGTGAGAATAATATCTCTGTGTTGCACAAAGATGAAACTAACATTCCCATCGAGGAAACTTACGATCAAGACTGGGAACAGACTTTAATTGAAGAACATCACGATCGTGCTGACACCACTCAAGATGAGGTGTTTTTTTTTTTTTTTTTTTTTTTTTTTTTTTTGATCATTTATTTTCAATAATGCCCGTATTCACAGTTTTCGATCATTTCGGGCAAAGTGATCGAATTACATATATTTGCATAAACATATTATATGATTATATTCAATTAAAGAATTATAACATATGCATTTATATATATATATATATACATATATATACATATATACATATACATATACACATATATACATATATATACATATACATATACATATACACACATATATACACGTTGTATATGGATAACAAAAGATATGCAATAACAAAAAGAAAGATCCAAAATAAATTAATGTATTGTATATTAATTACATGACGAATCGTATTAAATAAATAATCATAAATTATCAGAGATTCTTTTAAATAGATCAACATTAAATGGGGCATCAACCTTTCTTATAAATCAGGTAATTTCTTGACAGCATAGTTTTTTATGAAAACTTTAAATGTTAGTATCATTATAGGAATACATAACTCCATTCTTTTTTTCATTTTAAATTTAAATAATTTTGCATGCAATAAAGGAGAGTAGATTATTAAAGCCTATAGTCTTTACATTTATTTCATTGTAAAAACCCCAAAAAAACTATAATTTCCATGTTATTTGAAAATTCAAAATATGTTCAACAATACACCATAATCCTCTAACATTTGTACAATGGAATATCAAGTGCTCATTATCTTCAATTTCATGACAAAAATCACAGTATTTGCTTTGGCCTTTTGCCCATTTACTAACAACTAAATTATTAGTAAGTAGGTTTATTTATCAATTTATAATTAAATTCTGCCACATCTTTTTCTACAAATATTTTTAACCTTTTGTGTATAAACATTTTGCCAACAACACTGGACCTGAAAGAGCTCTGACCATTTGACCTTCCATTCTTGGTCTATGAAATTTTTTCATTATAAAGATATCGTAGAGATCTTTCGACTTAAGATTATTAAAATCAACTCTTTTCATATTTGTCAACAAAGCATTCCTTGTCTGATGGTTCAAAACATTATTTTTTATTACTGTGCAATCAAAATGGGAAATATGAGGCTGAAAAACACCTTTCATAATTAAATATTCACATAAATAGTTTCTTTTATCATGAAGGATATCATGTATTTGTAAAACTGTTTTAAAAGATCCATCTTCATTAAGTAAATCACTGACATATTTGATATTTGATTTAAAACCAATTTGGATAAAAAATTGTATTACCTTTATATTGAAACAGTAAGTTATTCCATAATGGTTGAAGCATAAATTCAATGTCTGATATTTTTTTAATGTTCTTTTTGAATTTACAATCATTAAATGATACAAAAACTTCTTTGTAAAAGACAGGAATATTTTTTATAAATGTGAATTTTTCTTGATTAGTTTCCAGAAAGAGATAGTATATATTCTAAATCTGTATTAGATTTTCTTATAATTGACTCGATAAACAGTTTTCCAACCACCTTTACAATTCTTTAACCTTGATACCCATGAAGCTTTTATAGAATTTATTTTACTCTCTATATCTGTTACATTTAATGCCACCTTTTTCAATTTTTCCAATAAGCGTATTTCTTTTAATTCTTTCTCTTTTATTCCACATAATATTCATAATATCATTTTATTTATATCTTTTACTATATTACATTTTTGGTTTTTCTAAAATTGAAATCACATATATCAATTTTGACATAACAAGGTTATTTATAATTTGACATTTACCAAAAATTGTAATTTTTTTCTATTTTTTCCAACAATCTAGTATTTTTTCATTTCCTCCAATTTACAAAGCCAATTTTTTTCATTACAAAAAGCTTTATCTTGGCCAACATAAATTCCCAAACATTTAATTCCTCTCTCAATAATTTGTATCCCAAGAATATTTTTATATTTATTTTTAAAATTCCCTTGCATAATACATTTTGTCTTTTCTATATTTAATTTTAATACCAGAAACTTCACTGAAATTTATTCATTACTGAAATAGCATTTTCCAAAGATTTAATATCACTCAATGGAAGATTGCAGTCATCAGCATGCTGAATTAGTTTAATTTGTGCATTCATATTATCATTTTTGAATCCTTTTATAGTATCGTCATCTAATATTTTAATAGATAAGACTTCAACTACAAAAGAAATAACAGAGCCGAAACCGGACAGCCTTGGCGTATTTCCTCTATTCATTTTGCATGTTTTGGATAACCATCCATTATTCTTTATTCTAAACACAGGTTTAGTATAAAATATATTCATCCACTTTAGAAAACTTTCCCCAAAATTAAATTTCTTTAATGTTTCGAAAAGAAAATTCCATTCAACTGAATCAAAAGCTTTAGCAAAATCAAGAAAGAGTAGAATATTATCTGTATTATTATCTTCACAAAAATCAAAAATATCAAGTAAAAGTCTAGCATTAACTCCAATGTATCGTCCTTTCACATAGGCTGATGACTGGTTTTCATTTATTTTAGTGTCAATAATTTGTTGAAGCCTTTGGGCAAAAATTGCTACCATAATTTTATAGTCACAATTTGTAAGACTTAACGGTCTATAATTATTCCATATCACTAATATCACCTTTTTTTATGTAGTAAAGTCAATATAGACACTTTTTGTGAAGAAGACATTTCACCTTTGGTGAATGTCTCTAACATACAGTCATAAAAATATGATTTGATTTTTCCCCAGAATTTCTTGTAAAATTCTGCTGGTAAACCATCACATCCCGGAGATTTATATTATCTTTTAAAAGTTTTATTACATTTTCGCACTCAAGCAATGTAGGTGCCTCATCACATAATTGTTTTTCAGCATCACTCAGCACATTGTCGAAATTTATATTATCCAAGTTATGTTTTAACAGTTTTCCGTATTTATATTTCTACTTTCATATAGAATAGAGTAGAAATTACACAATTCAGACAAAATACCTTCATTTGAACAGATCTTGTTACCATCTACTTTAACACAATTGATAACATTGTGACTCTGATGTTTTTGTTCTAATTTCAAAAAATAAGATGAGTTTGTTTCTCCATATTTTTATCCATTTTGTTCTCGATCTAATATATGCTCCTTTAGCCTTTACTTCATATAAATCATTCAATTGTGTTTCTAAAAATGTTTTCTTCTAGAATTAATTTCGTTCATTTCGCAATCATCAAGTTTTCTCAATTCTTTATCAAAAAATTTCACTTTCTCTTTATGAGTTTGTGATCTCTGTTTAGAATACATTATGGAGAAACTTTTTACAATATATTTTAATTTTTCCCATCTTTGATGTGCATTTTGGCATCCGTTTCAAAAACATTTTGTGATTCATCAATGATTTTAATCATACCATCACAAAATTGTTTTTTCATTTAATAAGGAGGTATTCAGTTTCCAGTACCCAGGACCTCTATTATTATCTGTATGATAACATGAAAAAATATAAACCCATATGGTCAGTCATTCTGACTTTTTCAACATTTGGCATTTTTCTTAAGGATATCTTATCTAATGCATAACAATATTCATTAGATACAAAAACATAATCAATTCTAGACTTGGGAACATTTTCACCATCACACCAAATCTTTGGATTTTTATCTTTCCAAAGATCTTTCATAGCTAAGTAGACTTGCATATTTTGTAATACAATAGCACTTTTATCATTTCGAGATGTATTATCAGTATTTAAACAACAATTGAAATCCCCACATACAATTAAATTGCATTCATTTAAAGTGTATTGATATATCCAAGATTGTAATCTTTTGAAAAATTGCTTTCTATCATTTTCTGCATTGGGTGCATAAACATTAACTAAGGTTATGATATTATCATTATGCTTGATGTTTACCAACAATCGTCTACCATCTATGCTTTTATGAAAATTAATGATTTCTATTGGAATTCCTTTTTTGAAAAGGATACTCACACCCCTACTATGCACGGAATCCGAAAAACAGTGACAATATTTTCCTGTCCATCGCGAGTTATAAATAAACTCTTTAGATTCAACAAAATGAGTTTCCTGTAGGAAAATTATGTCAAAATCACTACTTCCTAACCAATCATACAGAATCATCCTTTTATCATAAGAATTTAAACCCCTTACATTAAGGGAGAAACATTTGAGTTGCTCACCCATAGAATGTCAGAGAGATGGTAGTTCTGGAAGCCAACTCATCACTGTGAAGAACTGGCCGTGGCGTCTTGGATGAACGCACACCTTTTTTGTTAACTTTGTCTGCAGTCTTTTTTAACAGAACGCCAAGTTTGTTGTGACCAGGCCAATGACGGAAGTCAGTGCTTAGTGTCTCGTCTTTGGTTAGTCCCATTCCCCATTCCATATCAAACGTAGCTTCAGCAAAAATGGTTTTTGGTTTAGTTTTAGACAGGAAATCTCTAAATTCAGAAACTTGATTGGCTTTGCATGATAAAACTTCAAGCATAACCTCCTCAGCCTTTTCAATCCATGTTTCGGACACCGTAATAGCATTGCCAATTCGTTTAGCATCCAATGCTGTCTGCGACTCGCGAATCTTTTCCGCGGCGATGACGTCACCACATTGTAGTGAGGAGTTAAGCAGCGATGATGAAGCTACTTTGGAGCCTATCTTGACATGCCAATCTTATTCAGAAGTATTGAACTGTCTCTTAAGAGTTGAGAACTTTTCTCTGGAATACAATGACAGATACCTCCCTTACATTCGACAGTAAAATGTATGACTGAAACTTCTTTTGTAAAAAAGTCAGTTAAATCTAAATCTACCCTTGATCGTTTTCTTAAAAAGTGATTTGATCTCTGCATATTAACCAAAATAATTCTTTGTAAATAAAATTTGAATATAATAGTACTCATCTCATCTTTTTCCATTCGATCATTTACAGATGAACAGTACAATTAATAGTGTATAATTTGAAACGATTTATATCGAGGATTAGTCTGCTCCAACAAATATATTCTGCAATCCGAACTTTGTCTATTTCGAACATTTCCGTTGGCCCCATTGCAATTCAGAATAGACAGATTACACTGTACTTTGATTACTAGTCAATGTTATGGTTGGGATGAAAGTCAATTGCAGTTTGCAATGGTCGGCAAGGACAATCATGCCTGTAGCCACTTCCATGTGTATGTACATTTCATTTATAAAAGCTGATCCATAACTTACACTCAGTTGTTATTTCAGATTGATCAATGTTTGAAAATTTTCAATTCTTACAAGTGTAAGTCACACTATGTGTAATTTCAGAATAATTGCTGTACCAGTACATATACTGGTACTTTAGTATTAAATGACTTGATTTAGGTCTGTCACCACATTAATTCGATGCAAAGACCTAGTTTCTACCAACAAAGTTACCCCCCCCCCCCAAAAAAAAAAAAAAAACCCTGGAGCACAGTAAAATAATGCTGGAGTACTAGGCTTAGCACACCATCATGGTGCAGTCACAAAATGATAATTTAGAAATTTTGGCACTTTACTCATCCATGTACATTTATAATTATATTGACTTTTTCATTTCTTTGCTTTTGATTTTCATGTACTGAAATTTTTCCATCTACAAGAGTATGCTTTCTGAGAGATCCCAAGTGTAACAATGAATGCTTAAGCAATGGTAATGTACTTTCACATTACAATTTTCATCATAAACAACAACCTTTCGTCCAAGAGGAAAAAATAAAGTACAAAAGTTCAGGATGTACAAAGTGAGTTGAAAGGATGAGTAATCTGGTGGTTACTAAAACATAGGACAGAAAACGGTGGACTAACGGAACGAACTAAAATGCAGGACAAAACAAAATATATGTGTAGTATAAAAAGTGGAACAATAAGTACAGGATGCAGAATACTGCTAGATCGCGATCAGTGATAATAGAACAATGACTGCTCAATGACATCCTAATATCTACAATGTACCATAATAGCATTGCTGGCTACATGTATTTAATAACGCTGACATGCCCCAAGTCAGTTGCTTGGCAAACTCGTCAGAAAACTAAGTACCTCTGTCACAGGATGAGGTAAAAAGGTGGTTTATGTCTGCAAAATTCTCCAATAAGCTCCCAATTTAACCGAAGGGAGGTCAAATTTATTACTTTAAGCCATCTTCATCAGCAGAGAGGGGATGACTTGAAAGCTGAAGGGCATTGGTAACTTTTTCTTTTCTTACCTTTTTTTTCTTTTTCTGTTTATCTATTAGCAATGCATTATCTTTTCAAATAAGTTTCCTATGGTTTTGTCTTGTCTGCTGTCAATTTTGACCTTGGCTATAACTTTTGAGGCGTGAAGGATAGAGACTTCATATCTGACATGTGTACTCAACTAATGAAGCCTTTTCAAATGATACCAAAATTGATGACCTATTGACCTTGACAATGACCCTCATGCTAAAAATATCCTTTTGGATTTTGGTGCTGTCGGGGGTATTAGTGTTTTACAAACACAGCTTGTTTCATTGTGTTAAAAATTGTTTTCAGTTGGTCAAATGAAGTTCAAAAAAACTTCCAAACAAAGACCAGGGTCCGGCGCCATAAACTGAGAATATACTTAAGTCAAAATTTTCATTTTAATTTATTCCATTATCAAACATTCAAATAAATTTTAATACAGAATGATTTAATTTTATTTGTCAGTAGAATAAAACTAAATAAAATCCAAATCCCAGTTATTAATTCATTGATGAACAGAAGAATATGAATTTTTGACTTATGTATATTCTCAGTTTATGGCGCCGTACCCTGGTCTTCCTAAAACTCCTATTTCTATGCAAAAGGAGAGGACTTAAACTACAGACTTTGGATAGAGTAGGTACTTTCCTATTTCCCTGAATTCAGGGAGTTAATGGTTGATGTTATCATTAGATCAATCGAGAAGACGTATATAATGCTTCAACAAAATAGTGAATTGCCATCCAACAACGATTATGCTGACAACAGTCGCATAGTTTGAGTGCAAGAATAAGATTAAGTAATGGTGGTGGTGAAGTAAGAGCCCGAGGTTTTCAATAGAATTTATTCTTGAAGTCGGCATGACGTCACTGTCTCTATTTGTCTACATAGATACCAGAGGAGTCTGGCTATGACACTTGGGGTAAAACTCAGGGTTTATCGTTAGCATTTATACAGCTTTAAGATTTTTCTATATCAATTTTAAACTAAAGGGATTTTCTTATAAATTACGATCCAAATGTGTATTGAACATGCATTCGAAATTTACTTGTTTGAATGATAAAATACTTTAATTATTCCTTATTACCAAAATTCTTCCTAAAATATGCATTGTTCTCTATGATAAAGGCCAATGCTTTACTCTAATTGTTCAGAACGCTTGTTATCAAATACCCGGATGTCAGACTTAGAAAATGGAAACACTTTGACTTACTTCAATCATCTTCATAAACTTGGGATATACAGGATTTTTATTGATAGCTATAACTGGAACATTCGGAAAGAATTCTGGAACTGTGACTGGTACCAATGACTTTCTAAAATTTTCTTCAGGGGGTGCATAATCCAGCGTGCCATCGGGGTTGTGATCACCTATTCCGTCCCTATCACTGGAAGACCCATCAGAATAATTTCTCCTGAGTAAAAAATTCGATCCACTGGTAATTCTGTTGTGTCTATTAATCCAAGATATTTGCTTTTGAAGTGGCATGTTATGTATCGTTGGACTAGAATTGGTCGGTTCGTTATGCAAGTTACGAACGAAGGCATGATGTAACCCTACAGGGGCATTGTTTTGTAATTTGCTACATACTGAGCAAACTCTTGTACTTTGATTCCATGAGAAATTTCTAACTGGATAAGAATTTATCCGTATTACACTGGAAAGATGTCTTTTTAATGTACATGTGAAACACCGTCTGATGAAAGTCGCCATGCTGTTTTCAGATAGGAGTAATTAGTACACAGATCCCGAAAAAAGTTATAAATAAGACGATTTATAGACGATCCGTCCACACGACGATTCGTACCCAGATGATCCGTACACTAGTTTTACCGTCCACAGGAAACTTGGATGATCCGTCCACCGTTAAATTAACATGTATTATTAAGAATAATTATATTGGTTATTGCCGTTCACGGAAAACTTAGACGAATTGTTGGTCCGTCCACTGTTTTTATGAAATAAAAACTCATGTTTTATAATATGATTTTTATGTTATAAAACATTTTATCTTATAATAAAGATAAATATGTTTAAATAAAAAAATATAGCTTTTGTAAACTGATATTAGTTATGTAGATCTATTTAAAAATATGTGGTAAACGTGATTATAGAAATTAATGTATTACGCATATATAATTACCATGGCGATAATTTTAAATCATATACAAGATGAGGATGCAAACATATACTTACCATAGCGATAATTAATTGTTTACAAGCTGATGAAGACAAGATGTTAATTATATGAAATCATATAATAGTGTGAATAAAATTCTGCATTGATCAATCTAGCATCAAAGACGGTGACTTTGTAATACAAGCTGTCTATCGATATAATAAAAGACGTAGATCTCAAAATGCGACATCATAATCCCCATGTCTTTCCCATGTGTGTAGTTTGCTCCGACGAAGTCAGGCTAAAGCAACGCGCTCTCGAGTGTGAAGATTAGTAACACAGAAATTGCAACACCGGAATCACCATACACCAATACCGCGCCATCAACAGAGGAGAACTCAGAATCAGACTATCCTCTCCCCGATCCGAAAGAGAAGACGACTACAACCTACCCTGAAGGCATCTACCCTCAACCTGACACGCAAAAGACGGCAACTACCCAGCCCGATCGTTTCACTCCAAGACCACCACTTTCACCAGAATTGCCACCCTACCAACCCATGATATCTCTTAGATTTACCAGACGACCTACCTCTACCTCCACCACCAACTGAGATGGACCAGACCTGCTACCCAGAGTTCAAAATTTCTCTACCTTCACCACCCGCCATGTTACTGACTGGATCGCCTATCCCACAACTTACCAGCTCGCTAACGCTACCACCGGCCATGTCACCAACTAGATCGCCGACGCCACCACCCGCCATGCTACCAACTAGATCGTCCAACCTCTCGCCAACGCCACCACCCGCTGACGACACATTAATCAGCCACTCGTTTGATGTCTCCGCTGCGATAGACGATGTCCAAGCCATCAACGAGAGCGAGCTCCAAGATGAGATCCATGACGACACCTTTCTTGAGGATACCCGAATTGGTGCCTCAATTTTATTAAAATTTTAATACAATTTATTACATTATCAGGGGCGTAGCTAGAAATATTCAATGTGCACGCAAAGAAAGCTTCTCACGAGGCGCGCGCGGTGCTGAGAGGGGGATAGGATCACCCTCTCTTGCAGGTGGGCGTTCGAGGGTCTCCCCTGAGAACATTTTGTAAAATTCAATGCAAAGTCGTGTTTTCTGGACTACATCTTGATAACATTGAAACAATTTTTGTCATAAGAAATGACGTTTAATATTGAAGAATATATGTCGAACACAATAAAAGCTGAACTTGAATCTACCTCTTAATATTAAAGTCTTTTTGATTTTGAGAAAGTGGAAGATTAATGTTTTCACAAATTGATTTGACACTTACGAGTTGTCATATGATATGGATGTCTTTGAGTCACATTTTAATTTTTTTTTTTTTTTTTTTTTTTGTCCCCGTGATGTGCACGCCATGGCGTGCTGGCATATAGGCAGCTACGCCCATGCATTATATTAGTATCTCTTTTCATTGCTTTTATGATTGGTTTGTTAGAACGATCGAAAAGAGTATTTCATTGGGGACATTTTAGACAGAATCCGAAATAATTCATTATAAGTTCTATTCGAAATTTGAAAAATATTTAAAAGATAAAAAATTCAAGGAAAATTGTGAAAATGTCAGATATATCGCAGGTATTTTAGTTAAAATGACAATAATGACTAATCCTCGATTCGATGCTTTAAAGTCGTTTATTGTTGTTAAAATAGTGGACAGTCGGTAGACTATAATTATATAAATTGATTGTTTATATAGTAATTACCACCTACTACTATATCTCCTATGTAAATTAACGATGGACGGATCGTCTGAGTACGGATCGTCTTGTGGACGGAGTTGTCTGTGGACGGACTAATTAGTGGACGGATAGACCTGTTAATAATGACGTCTCTTCAGATTCATTCTATTATTTAAATTAACTTAGTGAATACATTTTTAAAATAAATATTGTGGTGAAAAGTAGAGTTAAAGCTCTGTAATTTGCTATTGTCTTTATTAAAAATGAATAATTTAGAATTCGAAATAAAATAATGAATATAGTGAAGGGTCAAAAAGTGTAACTAAATAATCCGTTATGTGATTTTTGACTTAATTGCCTGATTTCATTTCAGGTCATTAAAAAAATTGATAATGGAGAGTTCTTGTTTCTATACAAAGTTGCCGAAAGTGGTATGTATGCAAACTGAAAAAATCCTATATACAGTATATGCATTTACAAGTCTATATAATTCCTATTGAAACGGTCGGCTTATACTTCACCCCCCTTGGTGAAGTATGAGCCGATCGTTTCAGTAGAAATTAAGGTCTATATTGTAACAAATAAATAATAGATACATATAAAATACATTTTGGAAATCATTATATGTACAGTAACTGATCTAGGTTAATGACTTGCTTCAATTGTTGCACTCTTCACTAAGAACATTTTTCACAACTACATGTATTTTGTTTCATAGGCCTAATTGTTAGTTTCTAATTTTTCTTTTAAGAAAATTCATGACTACTTTACACATATATTTTTGTTTTGATGTGTATTGGTAATTTGCCTGATATGTTATAAAAGTTTTTGTTTGTAAAACATGTATATAATTATCCCAGAAATATAGTTTAATATATCATAGTTGTTTGATATCTGTTTAATATATATATGTTCAGTATAATTAAGTCACTCAAAGATGTGCATGCTCATCTTCTTCACAAGCCAAGAAGGGAAAAGAAAGACATCTCATTGTCTCTCTTAATAGCTAATGAAGATGATGTATTGTCACTGGGAATTTTAAATGAAGATATTGTACTTTTGAGTTTTGAATGAAATGATGTTGGTATATTTTTACATATAGCTTTGATTAATATAATGACGCTGAAGTACCAGTGCAGTCTTTTGTAGGAATTACATGCACATTTGAATGGTTCCATCAGTCATGCCACAATGCAGAAACTTCTCTCTCAGAGGGGCACTCACCATACAGATACAAAGCTAATGTTTAATAAAGGACAGACTGCTACCCTGGAGGAGTAAGTATAGTTGACTGAGAGTGAACAATGTTCTTATATATATGGCTACTTTTTCTATCAATATTTTTGGGACAAATAAGTTTAATGTATGTGACATATTTGTCCTCAATTGGAATACTGATTATAGTTTTCTTTTCTTTTTTTTCTTTTTAATTCCTTCAAGTCAATTTATTATGATTAATTAACAAATTTATGTGTGCTATATTAGCCTCTAATAATTAATCTTTTAGCATTGAGAGGTGTGTTGCTATGAGATATTGCAACACAGTATTAATTGTGTGTTCATATTATGTATGTAATATATTCAGTAATTGAATGTGTGTTAAAAATTCATATTTATTTATGAAGTGTACTCAATATTAAGTATAAATATGCGTAATGATCTCATCTGCATGTGTGTTCATATTTATGTAAAAAGTATATTCATTGCATCTCCTTCTTAGTTTGAATTAGATTGAATGTAATATATATTGAGTGAGGTACAGCTATATGCAATGTAGTGCTTTACTCAGGGTACTTCTCTTTATCTACTCCAGGTAGATGGTTTACTCTGGGTTTTCTCTTTGCTCTGCTCTAAGTTGGTGGTTTACTCTGGATATATCAATTAAGATAACCTGCTCCAGGTTGGTGGTTTACTCTGGATATATCAATTAAGTTAACCTGCTCCAGGTTGGTGGTTTACTCAGGATATATATCAATTAAGTTAACCTGCTCCAGGTTGGTGGTTTACTCTGGATATATCAATTAAGTTAACATGCTCTAGGTAGGTGGTTTACTCTGGATATATATCAATTAAGTTAACCTGCTCCAGGTTGGTGGTTTACTCTGGATATATCAATTAAGTTAACCTGCTCCAGGTTGGTGGTTTAATCTGGATATATCAATTAAGTTAACCTGCTACAGGTTGGTGGATTACTCTGGATATATCAATTAAGTTAACCTGCTCCAGGTTGGTGGTTTACTCTGGATATATCAATTAAGTTAACCTGCTCCAGGTTGGTGGTTAACTCTGGATATATCAATTAAGTTAACCTGCTCCAGGTTGGTGGTTTATTCTGGATATATCAATTAAGTTAACCTGCTCCAGGTTGGTGGTTTACTCAGGATATATCAATTAAGTTAACCTGCTCCAGGTTGGTGGTTTATTCTGGATATATCAATTAAGTTAACCTGTTCCAGGTTGGTGGTTTACTCTGGATATATCAATTAAGTTAACCTGCTCTAGGTTGATGGTTTACTCTGGATATATCAATTAAGTTAACCTGCTCCAGGTTGGTGGTTTACTCTGGATATATCAATTACGTTAACCTGCTCTAGGTTGGTGGTTTACTCTGGATATATCAATTAAGTTAACCTGCTCTAGGTTGGTGGTTTACTCTGGATATATCAATTAAGTTAGACTGCTCCAGGTTGGTGGTTTACTCTGGATATATATCAATTAAGTTAACCTGCTCTAGGTTGGTGGTTTACTCTGGATATATCAATTAAGTTAACCTGTTCCAGGTTGGTGGTTTACTCTGGATATATCAATTAAGTTAATCTGCTCTAGGTTGGTGGTTTACTCTGGATATATATCAATTAAGTTAACCTGTTCCAGGTTGGTGGTTTACTCTGGATATATCAATTACGTTAACCTGCTCCAGGTTGGTGGTTTACTCTGGATATATCAATTAAGTTAACCTGCTCCAGGTTGGTGGTTTACTCTGGATATATCAATTAAGTTAACCTGCTCTAGGTTGGTGGTTTACTCTGGATATATCAATTAAGTTAACCTGCTCCAGGTTGGTGGTTTACTCTGGATATATATCAATTAAGTTAACCTGCTCCAGGTTGGTGGTTTATTCTGGATATATCAATTAAGTTAACCTGCTCCAGGTTGGTGGTTTACTCAGGATATATCAATTAAGTTAACCTGCTCCAGGTTGGTGGTTTACTCTGGATATATATCAATTTAGTTAACCTGCTCCAGGTTGGTGGTTTACTCTGGATATATCAATTAAGTTAACCTGTTCCAGGTTGGTGGTTTACTCTGGATATATCATTAAGTTAATCTGCTCTAGGTTGGTGGTTTACTCTGGATATATATCAATTAAGTTAACCTGCTCCAGGTTGGTGGTTTACTCTGGATATATCAATTACGTTAACCTGCTCCAGGTTGGTGGTTTACTCTGGATATATCAATTAAGTTAACCTGCTCCAGGTTGGTGGTTTACTCTGGATATATCAATTAAGTTAACCTGCTCTAGGTTGGTGGTTTACTCTGGATATATCAATTAAGTTAACCTGCTCCAGGTTGGTGGTTTACTCTGGATATATATCAATTAAGTTAACCTGCTCCAGGTTGGTGGTTTATTCTGGATATATCAATTAAGTTAACCTGCTCTAGGTTGGTGGTTTACTCTGGATATATATCAATTAAGTTAACCTGCTCCAGGTTGGTGGTTTACTCTGGATATATCAATTTAGTTAACCTGCTCCAGGTTGGTGGTTTACTCTGGATATATCAATTAAGTTAACCTGCTCCAGGTTGATGGTTTACTCTGGATATATCAGTTAAGTTAACCTGCTCCAGGTTGGTGGTTTACTCTGGATATATCAATTAAGTAACCTGCTCCAGGTTGGTGGTTTACTCTGGATATATCAATTAAGTTAACCTGCTCCAGATTGGTGGTTTACTCAGGATATATCAATTAAGTTAACCTGCTCCAGGTTGGTGGTTTATTCTGGATATATCAATTAAGTTAACCTGCTCCAGGTTGTTGGTTTACTCAGGATATATCAATTAAGTTAACCTGCTCCAGGTTGGTGGTTTACTCTGGATATATATCAATTAAGTTAACCTGCTCCAGGTTGGTGGTTTACTCTGGATATATCAATTAAGTTAATCTGCTCTAGGTTGGTGGTTTACTCTGGATATATCAATTAAGTTAACCTGCTCTAGGTTGGTGGTTTACTCTGGATATATCAATTAAGTTAACCTGTTCCAGGTTGGTGGTTTACTCTGGATATATCAATTAAGATAACCTGCTCCAGGTTGGTGGTTTACTCTGGATATATCAATTAAGTTAACCTGTTCCAGGTTGGTGGTTTACTCTGGATATATCAATTAAGATAACCTGCTCCAGGTTGGTGGTTTACTCTGGATATATCAATTAAGTTAACCTGTTCCAGGTTGGTGATTTACTCTGGATATATCAATTAAGTTAACCTGTTCTAGGTTGGTGGTTTACTCAAGATGTATGCACTTAATATGTTCCAGGTTGGCAATTTTTTTTTCAGAATATTCCAGGTAATTACTCAGGTTGGAAGTTTCCCTTGGGTATTCCAGTTTACCTGCTCCAAGCTGGTGGATTACTCAGGAAATTCCACATGAATTACTTTAGGTTTGTGGTTTACTCAGGATGTTTCAGTTTTCCTGCTCTAGGTAGATAGTTTACTCAGGGCATTCTACTTTGCCTGCTCTGGGTTAGTGGTTTACATACACCACTTAAATTGTTCCAGGTTGGTTGTTTTCTCAGGATACCCATTTAACATGGTCCAAATTGGGGATTTTCTCAGGATATTCCTGGTAAAACTCTAGATTTGTAGTATTCTGGGAGTATAATTTACAGTTTACCCACTCCACTTTGATGATTTACAGAGAATATTCCACTTTAATTGCTCCAGGTTAGTAGTTTACTTCGGTGTTTTTCTTTATCTGCACTAGGTAGGTACTTTTCTCATAGTATTCTACTTTGCCTGCTCCAGGTTGGTGGTTTACTCAGGATATATTCATTTAACATGTTATATATTAGTTATTTTCACAGAATATTCCAGGTAACTACTCCAGGTAGATAGTGTCCTTGGTTTAATCCAGTTCACATGCTCCTGATTGGTGGTTTTTCTGGGGTATTTACCTTCACCTGCTCCAGGTTGTTGGTTCATTCAGGCATTTCACTTTACTTTCTCCAGATTGGTCATTTACTCAGATTTTTCTACTTTACCTGCTGGCAGGGATTGGTGATTTACTCAGGATATTCCATCTTCTTTTGTCACTTTACTATGGCCCACACCATTAAGGGGATATAATCCAGCTTAGTTCTGTGTTTAACAATCACTCATGGACTGAAGTACTTGAAGACATTTATTTTACCTGTGTTTTATTTTCATTACAGCTGCTTTGAGATGTTCAAAAAAATACACGAGGTGACAGATAATACAGATACAGTTTACATGGTACAGTGTCAGCTGCTTTTCATTGTTAGTTATGTATTGCTTTAGATTCCAGTTATCCAAGTGAACATCTGTATTGCTGTATATATGTTCTCTTGGATAATTGGAATTGTTTTGTAAACTTTGGTATATCAAACATATGTTTCTTTCATTCTGTTAGCTAAATTCATCCAAAGCATAGTTACCCTATCAATGTCTTGTATATTACAGATTGTATTTTTTCATTTTTAGTCCCCTAGCGGCAAAGCCGAAGTTTGCACTTTGTCCATCTGTCTGTCAGTCTGCCAGCAAATCAGTTTTCTGCAATTGTTTTTATCTGCTGGCAAAGCATCATTTGATATTTAATACATTGCTTTATCATGACAAGTTATAAATCGTCATCGTCGACCGTCCGTCGTTAACTTTTTCACATTTTCGACTTCTTCTCTGCAACTGCATTGCAGATTTGGATCAAACTTTGTGTAAATGATGTACTCAAGGTCCCCTACTAATATTGTGTTCGAGATCTAGATTCCCTCAGGGATGGATCCAGGGCGGGGCCAAAAGTGCCCAAAACGGTACCCCTCTTCAAACATCTTCTCCTCCAGAACCAGTACATAAATGGGGAATCCGTCAAATAGAAATTTACGCTTTATTGACGTGTTTCTGGACTTAGTCATTTCAATGCAGAAAAGTGTCGTGTTTTTCAGTTAATTGATATTGATGATTTCTTAATGACTATTTTGATCATAATTGTGGTAAGAAAATAATTTTGTCATTATCTCAATTTTTTGATTTTTTATGAATTTTTTAAGACTTCCAAAAAAAAGGGGGGGTTGGCCATTTTTCACATTTTCAACCTTTTCTACAAAACTGTTTGAAGGATTTTAATAAATCTTGGTAGAAATAAGTCACTTATGATCCTTTTCAAATTCTGTTGTTTTCGTCCAGACCTCTTTACAGGTTGCTTTATAGTCAAAAGTAGGTCACAAAAGACTTCCCTCTTTTAACAATATTCTTTTTCATACGGGCTGTATACAGAGACAAACAGAATGCATAGAAATGATCTAGAGGGATGAGTGAAGACTTATTGTCCTTTTGGTTCCCTTCCAAAATCATATTTTAGAATTTTTTTTGGACATTTCTTTGGACTTGTTGATTTCAATGCAGAAAAATGTCATATTTCCTAGTTAATTGATAATGATGATTTCTTATGGACTATTGTGATCATAATTATGGTAAGGAATGTTACTTTGAAAGAATTTTGTCAATATCTCAATTTTTGGATTTTCTATGAATTGTTTAAGACTTCCAAATGAGGGTGTATAGGAACAATTCAATCACATTTTTCACTTCTGCTGTTATACCACATGAAAGATTCTAATGAAACACGGAATACCCGTACATGAAGTACTAAAGGTCCTCTATCAATTTGGTAAATTTCATCCAAATTGGTTAACAGATAATGCCACCATGTCTAAAAAGTAGGTCTCACAATGGTACATATACCACTTGGTAATTGAAATATGGAGAGTAGCGGTTCAAATCCAGCTGTGGTCCAAAATTTTTTTTCATTTCTTTACACATCTAAATAAGTTTTTAGATGTTTCTCAACAC
This sequence comes from Pteria penguin, assembly GCA_035048485.1. Lineage (NCBI taxonomy): Eukaryota > Metazoa > Mollusca > Bivalvia > Pterioida > Pteriidae > Pteria > Pteria penguin. The sequence continues at coordinate 23,980,043 of CM068581.1, forward strand.
TCAACATATGAAATTAGGCAATTTTAAGTTAAATCTGGACAATATTTGAAACAATTGTTGTTCATGACCCAGACTTGAAATCAGTCAACAAAAGGCCCCACCAAAAGAAAATGACTAACTTGTTGCCCTGGATGACGTCTTGCAGAGACAAAGGAAATGCTTAATATCAAAATTACCTGAATGGATGTGCAAGAAAGTGTTGTTTTTTATTCTGGTCTGAAATAAAATTTGACATATTTTCAACATTTGTGTTGGCTTAGTCACAGTAATGCAAAATAAATGAATTCTTCCTTCCTGCATGACTGATCATCTAGGTACACAGGTGAGCGATATAGGCCCACTTGGGCCTCTTGTTTCATCATGCTGCAGAGTATCACTTGATATTTAGGACATTGCTTTATCATGACAAGTTATAGGTCATTAGTTCAAATTTTGTTCCAGTTCATTGATTTTTTTGCTAAGTTATGGTCCTTGGACTTAGAAAATTAATGCAAATACTTAGTTTTCCGCATTTTTAGCTCACCTGAGCCAAAGGCTCAAGTGAGCTATTGTGATCAATCACCGTCCGTCGTCCGTCGTTAACTTTTCACATTTTCGACTTCTTCTCCAGAACCACTGAACAGAATTTGATGAAACTTGATAAGCATGTAGTACTCATGGTCCCCTACAAGTGTTGTTGTTTTTCGTCCAGATTCATCAACAGGTGGCGCCACCACAGGCAAAAGTAGGTCAAAGAGGGTACCCTCCTTTGACAAACTTCTTCTTCAGACCGGGGGCATACAGAGACAAACCAAATGCATAGGAATGATCTAGAGGGATGTGTGAAGAAGTGTTGTTATTTTTGGTTCCATTCCGAAATCAAATTTTTGACGTTATGTTGACGTTTTTTTGTACTTGGTAATTTTAATGCAGAAAAGAGGTATTTTTTTCTTTTAGTAAACATTGATGCATTAATTTGGTTTATTTTGATCATTTTGATGGTAAGAAATACTACTGCGAAGAAAATTTTTCAATATTTTATGTTTTGGATTTTTTATGAATTTTTTAAGACTTTCAAGAAAAAGGGGGGGTGGGATAATTGGTGTAAACATTTCACAGTTTGAACTTTTTCTTCGGAACCACTTGCTGGAATTCAATGAAACTTGGCATGCATCAAATACTCAAGGTCCCCGACAAATGTGGTCATCTTTGTCAGGATCCATGAACAGGTGGCACCACCACAGACAAAAGTAGGTCTTAGAGGGTACCCTCCTTTGACAAACTTCTTATTCAGATCGGGTGCATACAGCGACAAACCAACTGCATAGGAATGAGATAGAGGCATATGGGAAGAAGTGTTGATATATTTGGTTCCATTCCGAAATCAAATTTTTGACGTTTTTTGACGTTTTATTTTGGACTTTGTTATTTTAATGCATTAAAGAGTTATTATTTTCTTTTAGTAAACATTGATGCATTCATTGGTTTCATTTAATCATTTCTATGGTAAAGAATGCTGGTGTGAAGGAATTTTTTCAATATCTCGATTTTTGAATTTTTTATGAATTTTTTAAGACTTCCAAGAAAAGGGGGGGGGGGGGGGGGACAATTTTTCATATCTTCAACTTGATCTGCAGAACAACTTGAAGGATTGTGATAAAACTGGGTAGGATGCAAGTACTCATAGTCCTTTTCAAAGGTTTTGTTTTTTGTGCGGATCATCCAAATTGGTTAACAGATAATGCCACCATGTCTAAAAGTAGGTCTCACAATGGTACATATACCACTTGGTAATTGAAATATGGAGAGTAGCGGTTCAAATCCAGCTGTGGTCAAAAATTTTTTTTTTTTTTTTTTACACATCTAAATAAGTTTTTAGATGTTTCTCAACACTCAACATATGAAATTAGGAATTTTACGTTTAAGACTTCCAAAAAAAAAAAGGGGGGGGGGGGGTTGGCTATTTTTCACATTTTCAACTTTTTCTACAAAACTGTTTGAAGGATTTTAATAAATCTTGGTAGAAATAAGTCACTTATGATCCTCTTCAAATTCTGTTGTTTTCGTCCAGACCTCTTTACAGGTGGCGCCACCATAGTCAAGAGTAGGTCACAAAAGAGTTCCCTCGTTTAACAATATTCTTTTTCATACGGGCTGTATACAGAGACAAACAGAATGCATAGAAATGATCTAGAGGGATGAGTGAAGTTGTATTGTCATTTTGGTTCCCTTCCAAAATCAAATTTTAAGAATTTTTTTCGACATTTCTTTGGACTTGGTGATTCAATGCAGAAAAAAGTGTCATATTTCCTAGTTAATTGATAATGATGATTTCTTATGGACTATTGTGATCATAATTATGGTAAGGATTGTTACTTTGAAAGAATTTTATCAATATCTCAATTTTTGGATTTTCTATGAATTTTTTAAGACTTCCAAATGAGGGTGTATAGGAACAATTCAATCACATTTTTCACTTCTGCTGTTATACCACATGAAAGATTTTAATGAAACATGGAATACATGAAGTACTAAAAGTCCTCTATCAATTTGGTAAATTTCATCCAAATTGGTTAACAGATAATGCCACCATGTCTAAAAAGCAGTTCTCACAATAGTACATATACCACTTGGTAATTGAAATATGGAGAGTAGCGGTTCAAATCCAGCTGTGGTCAAAATTTTTTTTTCATTTCTTTACACATCTAAATAAGTTTTTAGATGTTTCTCAACACTCAACATATGAAATTAGGCAATTTTAAGTTAGATCTAGACAATATTTGAAAAAATTGTTGTTCATGACCCAGACTTGAAATCAGTCAACAAAAGGCCCCACCTAAAGAAAATGACTAACTTGTTGCCCTGAATGACTTCTTGCAGAGACAAAGGAAATGCTTAATATCAAAATCACCTGAATGGATGTGCAAAAAAATGTTGTTTTTTATTCTAGCCTGAAATAAAATTTGACATATTTTCAACATCTGTGTTGACTTAGTCACATTAATGCAAAAATAAATGAATTCTTCCTTCATGCATGACTGATAATATAGGTACTCAGGTGAGCGATATAGGCCCACTTGGGCCTCTTGTTTTGTCATCCTGGCAGATTATCATTTGATATTTAGTACAATGCTTTACCATGACAAGTTACAGATCAGTTTTGAATTTTGTTCCTGTTTACATAAATATTTTTTATCAATTGTAGTACGACTTACTTATGCATTATATATTCCAAGAAATGTATTTTCAGTATCAGCCCTTTATAATTGGATGCATTGTTAAATTTTTTGGGGATGGTAGGGGACATATATTGCTTTAGCAATACTCTACAGTGCCTGCCACTTAATTGAATATCGCATTATTGAATTTTCGTTTTATTGAATAAGATGCTGAAATCCAAGATCATTTTCTATCAGATCTGATGAACATCTGCCACTTATTACACTAGAATAAAGAAACGATTTCGTTTATTTGAATAAGGTGATTATCTCACCAAGCATACCTTTGTCAAAATTTAACTGTATCGCGCCCGAGGTCATGTTATTTACTACGGTGCAGGAGACTTATCGATTAGATATAAATGGTTTCACACCTGTCCAGGTGAAAGTTGTTGACCAGATCACATGTTAATTGTGTAATAGGCCGTGGCGGTAGGGATGAAAGATTAATTGATTACCAACTTCCGAAGCCAGGTCTTATGAAAGACTATCGGAGACATCGACAAGAGGCACTGTCAGCCAATGACATTGTGTGCAGACTGCCCTTACTAGATGCCGTCCACCTACTCAGACGACGCAACAAACCTACAATGTCTGGCCGCCAGAGAATGTTGATAGCTAGACATCTGGTGCTCTCATCACAAACGATGGCAACTAGAGAGCACAGTTGCCAGGACTGACGAGAAAATCAATAAAGCGACTTGCACTGTGCTTGTTTTAATTGTTAATGGTTACGTCCATTTACTGTTATAAAGTCGGGTAGCTATGCTGGTAAAATTTGGATATGTCATGAAACTTCTTTTCTCAATTTACAGCAAGGCAACTTTAGCATCCATTGCATATTTTCCTAAGTGAATCATTGAGGTATTTTGGCTTGTAAGAATTAAAATGATTTCATATCAGTCGATGATAAAAACAGGTTATGAAAGATAACAACTGGTTGTAGGATATTCTACATGCATTTCTTTGAGGTAATGCATTGAATGTTACTCACAGTAAGTGTATGACTAATAGTCTTAAATGGTGGATCCATGTGTGTGGTGAAAATCGAATTGGAATATGTATACCATATGTATTTTTAAGATTGGTTGTAAATTAATTAATAAAAATACAGTAATGGGAACAGAAGGTTTCTAGGAAGTAGCTTGATATGGGTTATGAAGTTCTGATAATTTTTCCCTGTCTTGCATTTACAGTCAAACTTGTTTTAAATAACCAATTGAAGGGAAGGTGGGAAAGTCAAGGCAGGGAAGGTGGGAAAGTGGTCACTCAAGGCAGGTGGTCTCTGAAAACAGGCAGATTTTGTAAAGAAAATTGAGAAAGGTGTTTGTTTAAAACATGTACTTACATAATACAGGTGGTGTTTAAAGCAGGTTTTACAGTAGTTTGGTGTAAAAAATACTTTGGCCCTGCTCTTGTAATCTATGTTTCCATGAAAGTAATGGCTAAAATAACTCATGCTGCCCATTCTAGAGATGACCATGATACTAAGAGACCTGTGACATAAATATGAAAGTGAAAACAGTTTCCTTAATTAACATTTAATTTTTTTATGCCTGTCATGAAAGGGTAATTAAATATTTCCTCATTTAAGTTTCTGAATGATAACTTTTTAAATTAAATCAAACCATATTTTCATGCAAAAGAAGGCTCATGAGACCTATTGAACTTCAGATAAATCGGTCAAAAATCAAGGTCATAGCTCTGAACTTAGACTGAAATTGCATGAAATTTTTGGTTTCCAGATGATTACTGAAGTAACTATGAAATCAAAATGTTAATCATTGGAGATGTGGGCCTTCACTCAAAAAGTAAAAAGGTTAATAAAGACCACTTTGTTAACTCTATGAAGTAAGTACCAGCAGGGCGAATATGTTTTACAAACATGCTCTAGTTAAGCATGACTAGAATATAGATATGACAGTACATACTAATGTTTTATCTTTCAAGGTTTCCTTCAATGTTATCCATGAATTTGCAGCAGACAATGTGAAATATCTTGAACTAAGAACAACACCTAGAGAAGTTACAGTCACTGGTATGACAAAAGAATCCTACATAGAAGCTGTGTTAAAAGCAATCACTGACTGTCAAAACATAGACATCATTGTGAGATTGATATTAGCTATAGACAGAAGAAATGGAATAGATGTTGCCATGGAGACAGTACATTTAGCAGATAAATATAGAAAATCAAGTGATGGCTTAGTTGTTGGTATTGATCTTAGTGGAGATCCTAAGGTATAATATTTTAAGTTTAAATTAAAATTCATGTGTATGTGTGTATGATTCACCGGTATACATATATATTTCTTGTTTAAATACAAAATTCTGCTCTTTTGAATTCACAAGATTTAAACTATTTTTGTGAATCTTAATTGGGTTTTTTAGGTTGGTAATGCCAGTCATTTCATTCCAGTGCTCTCTGAAGCAAAGTCAAAAGGATTGAAGTTAGCGCTACACTTAGCTGAGGCAGGATATTTTATTTGAACATATTTATATATCAGAAAAATCTCAGTATCGTTGAAAAGTGTTACATGTATTTTGAATTATAAAATTAATGTTTTTTACCATTCTTGATAGAAAGATTCAGTGAATAAAGTAAAATCTCTTGTATTTGTTATTCTGTGAAGGAGCCTAAATTTTGTATGCAGTGTTATTTTTGTGGATCATATTTGTTGTTACTAGTGATAATTATGAAAAACTTTATACTTGATACATTTTGTAATCATTTTATAAAAGATTTTGTGATCACTTATCTGCTATGACATCATAAAGTGCAATAAACAGTAATATAAAGTTTTTCTCAACTATAATTTATCAGATGTTCAAAAAGCAAGCATATCAAGCCAGTTTCTGTATTTTGCTGTTTTGTTGTTCCTTTTTAAATACAATATAATTGATATATTTGTACTTGTATTATTACAAATGAGTTCCATAAGCATATAATCTGATTTTGAGCTCTGTTGCTGAAGATTTCATCTAACCTGTTACCATACAGTAAAAAGTTTACTCTAAGGAACAAAATTATACACTACATTGGTACTGCTTCAAAAATATATTACTCACACCCTCAGAAAATCTCTACAAAACCATATATGTGTACATTTTCTTATAAAAATATAACTGGGTTGATATTTCTTTAATTAGGTACCTGCAATAGAGGAGACAAAAAATGTTTTGCAAATTTTTCCAGACAGAATAGGACATGGTACATGTCTGCATACTGAAGCAGGAGGAAGTCAAGAGTTAGTGGACTTTGTATCCAAGCATCAAATACCATTAGGTGGGTGGTCATTGACTACATGCATATAATGAATTTGTATCTTTTTATTATATTTGTGCACTATGATATTTGCTCATTTACTATTGTGATAAAGATGATGAGATAAAAAGGGAAAGAATGATTAGATAATTATCCAATACATATATAGTATGTGCAAGGAATAAATGAGCATATTGTATGTATTTGATTTAGTATTTTAATGATAGGAGTCAATTCCTGGATGCATATGTAGTTGTTATCTTTACTTGATTCAGCATAGCTCACTTGGTTAGGTGCTTGGAAATTGTGGATATATATGTAGTTGTTATTTTTACCTGATCCAGCATAGCTCAGTCGGTTAGGTGTTTTGAACTTGACAGAGAGGTCTCAGGTTCAAGTCCTGCCAATAACTTATCAGTGTCCGGTCTCTTGGGTGAGACATTAAAAACCAAGGTCCAATGTCACAGTAGATGTGGCATGTAAAAGATCCCTTACTGCTTTGGTTTGGTCCATTGCATGCTATCAGACATAGCTTTCTGTGCATTGCATCAGGCAAAAGCTATCACTATATCAGTTCAATAATTTTGGTGGGATGTAAAACAAAAATCATACAAATTATTTTTTACCTTGTGTTTGTCAATTGCTTGTCATAATTGTTTTCTAGAACTCTGCCTTACATCCAACGTAATTGGTCAAACAGTGCCTCATTTTGACAATCATCAGTTTGAATTTTGGTATCATAAGCACCATCCATGTATTATATGTGTAAGTAGATCCTTAGAACTTTTACTCATTGTACTATACAGAATACATTGATTACAAAAAAAACTTTAACCTTTGTCATACTTTATGAACAGTAAGAGATAGGGCTTAAATTTCATGTGTGTATTCCATGTGACAAGACATTTTATAATATATCATTCTTTTTTATGTTTTGACTTTGACCTTGAAGATTGACCTACTTAGACAAAAACTTTAACCTGGAACATAACATTAGAACCATTAGGGAATGGGCTTTGATAATTCAAAGGTGTATTTCTTGTGCCAAGACCTTTCATTGGGTACCAAAACATTTGACTTTGTGGCCTTGACTTTGAAGTTTGACCTACTATTAAAAAACTTTATATATGGTCATAACTTTTGAACAGGAAGAATAGGGCTTAGATATTTTATGTGTATATTCCTTGTGACAAGGCCTCTCATTATGAATAAAAAGTTTATTTACATTTTGACTTTGACCTTGAAGACTGACTTACTACAAAAAATTTTGCTGATTCAATTTGGTTGCCAACGGTAAGCTCTCTTGTCTTATAATAATTCTCTTTGTCTTAAACATTTATCTCACCTAATCTGAGGGACAAAAATAATAATTTCATATATAAAGTAAATTATAATACAGTTGACACTCGTTATCTCAAAGTCGCTTAAGTCGAAATTCCGTTTATCTCAAAGTCAAGTTGAAGTCCTGAATTTTTTTCTTTAATTTCTATACGATTTTACTTTGGTTAAGTCGAAGTCGGATAAGTCGAAATTCCGCTTATGTCAAAGGCATTTTACAGTCCCAAAACTCCATTTTCTATATATCTTGCACTCGTTATCTCGAAGTGTCAATGTTTGTACAAAATAAATTGATTAACACAGCAGTAAAGGTAGAAGAAATGCGAACAACCAATTATCCCAGTAGGATGTACGGTAATGGCTGATTGTTTGACTGTGAAGCCATTTCACTTTATCCACGATGATTAGATAATTGGCTTGCATCAGCACTTGTTATTTTAAATGTTATTTACATGTATGCTAATCACATTAGTAAAAACATCTTCATTTTGTGCAGATAATAGGCCAGTATCGTTTTCGCAGCCTGTAAATTATTAAATGAATTATAAATAGAAAGGGCTGAAAATACGATTTTAATTTTTTTTTCTTCATTTATCGTCTTGTCATTAAGTTGACAGATAGTAGTTAGAATTTAGTAGGTAGAAAGGTGTATTACATGGAATAAATATAGAATAACAGGTAAAACAATGCATGTATATTCATGTTAATAAGGATGATCGAAAATGGTTACATAAACAGCTGATGTTTATCTCGAATTCTGGATAAGTCGAACTACTTGCTTTGGTCCCGTCGACTTCGACATAACGAGTTTCAATTGTATTTAAATGAGCTCTGTGAGTGAATTCTATGCAAACAGATCATTTTCTTGAAGGAACTACTAGTATTTGAAGGAATTCAAAAGTTAAATGCATACAAATAACAAGAAGCAGGCAATTTCCACAAATGTTTTACCACCTGACCCTTTTCAAGTGGTTAAATGGTAAACTAAATCTATCAAATAAAAGACATCTGACTCAGTCAGATGACAAAAGTCATCACAGACAAAAAGCAAACAATAAAGACATAGAAAGGCACCCACAAAAATTCAGTTGTAATGCAGTTGAGGCACTGACAGAGGACGGTCAGTTGCAAAAATGCTAGTTACTCAATTATTGTTTTTATTATTCATTTTATATACGCCCATTATAGAAGGAAGGATGTATTATTGTATGGCATTGTAGGTCTGTGGGTCCGTGGGGATGTGGGTTTTTGGGTCTTGTTAATACAATACAGACCATACCATGTAGGCTAGGACTTTCAAACTTGGTACACTTATTTCTTATAACATAAGGACGAACCCTGTCAATTTTCAATATCAAGAACAAAGATCAAGGTCATTTTGGGGACAAAAATAGCAAATTTGGCATATGACATCCAGTTAAGAAGTTTAGGGTAGTACTGGATCAAACAAATACAAATATCACAGTGACAAAACTTGCACGATAGATTTATCTATGCTTGAATGTATTCATTATCGTTAAGAATTTCGGGTAGTTCAGTATTAGACAAGGAACAAATGCCACACCAAACTTGCACCAGTGACTCATCTTGAGCACTGAGTTGCATGTATGCATTTTATTCTACATGTAACCAACATTTTCCACATGAGTGACTTGGTTGAGAAAGTTTTAATATTTCAGTATTGGATAAAGCATGAATCCCAAATTTACATCAGTGATTTATCTTGAGATATTGATTACTGAGTTGTATGTATCTGCATCTACATGTTATCAGTGAGTGAATCGGTCAAGTTTGGCATAGTTCAGTATTGGATAAAAATTAATGCTACCGTGACCAAATTCCTTAAACAGTTGCATAGTTGATACTTTTTGTGTCTTCATCAGCCGTAACTGTAATGATCTTTACACATACTGATCACATGGTATAAAGGTTATTAAGTGTCAAAATGTTATTTTATAATTCAGTTTCATGACACACATAAGAACCGTTTACATGTTTTTCATGTAAAATGTTTTCTATGACATCACAGTAACTATAGTATTTTGGCATAGTATTACCCCAGATGGAAAGAGATATCTAAATTTTAAAGCAACTCTATTTCTTCAAAGTTGTTAGAAAATAATGATCTTTCTATGCCTAACATCATGTAGTAAAAAGAATTTCTTGTGCGTTTTTAATTTATAATATGTTTTATGAAATCTTATTGCAGGTTTTATATCCTCTTACCCAAGCCTAAATCAATATGCATAAATCGTTTCATAGCACCGGGTATAAAATAAAATATCCCTTGAATTGATTGATTGGTTGATTTTTTGTTTTACGTCACACCACGCATATTTCACGTATATGGTGACGGCATCTGCCTGATGCGGGGCATACAAATTTTGACCTTTGCAACGGACCCACCCAACGCAGTGAGGGATCTTTAATGTGCCGTGCATACCACGACACGGGGCCTCAGTTTTTACTGTCTCATCCGAAAGACAGGACACCGGTATGGCCAGAGCGGGAATCGAACCCCGGCCTCCCGATCAGGAGTCTGGCGCGATACCACTAGGCCACGCCGGCTTAATATTCCTTGAAATTCTCTCTACAACCAATAAATTTGTTTTCAATATTACTAAAATTATCTTGTAGATATAATGGAAACCTTGTTTTAGTATCATTCGTAACACTAGTTTCATGACACACCCATCGCTTAATTTTAGGGTAGCAACTTTCTTCAAGGGTCAATAACTTTTGAAAAATGAGGTCACATAAAAACTGAACTAGTTATATGCTTTCGTACATGAAACCTTTCAGTCATTATCTCATAGCAGGGCTAAAAACAAATTCTCATTAGTTGACAGAGGTTGACTGAATATTGTTCATAACACTAGTTTCATGACACACCCATAGCTTAATTTTAGGGTAGCAACTTTCTTCAAGGGTCAATAACTCTTGAAAAATGAGGTCACATAAAAATTGAACCAGTTACATGCTTTCTTACATGAAACCTTTCAGTCATTATCTCATAGCAAGGCTAAAAACAAATTCTTATTAGTTGACAGAGGTTGACTGAATATTGTTTTATGTCACTCCACGTATATGGTTACGGCATTTGCTTGATGCATTGCATACAAACTTAGACCTTTGCAACGGACCCATCCGAAGCAGTGAGGGATCTTTTACATGCCACACCTACCGTGGCAAAGGACCTTGGTTTTTACTGTCTCATCTGAAAGACAGAACACAGCGCATGGTGCGCCCAGGACGGGAGTTGAACCTCTCTATCACGAGCCGAGCAGCTTATCCACTAGGCCACACTGGCTTTAGTTGACAGTGACCTTTATCTAAACTGTATAACCTTAGTTACTTTACATCAAGGTTGTCAAAGTCATGAATACAGTCTTTCTTCCATGTATGAATTATGGAAATGTCTTGTAAGGTGACCCTGGCTTTGATTTTGGATACATGACCTTGGTTCAAAGTCTTGACATATTGTCCTCTATAATGAATATTTCTACGAAATATGAATAATTCTAGTGAACATGTCATGGGTCAGAGAAGAATATTTCTCTTAAGTTGACAGTGACCTCAATTCTAGACTGAGTTAAGGTCATGACATGATAGTGCCTTCCTACAAAGAATTCAAAGAATTGTTTTTAAGTACGAATATATTCTAATGTAGTGTGTAAAAATTATCGATGAGACAAATTTTGATGAACAATCAATCTGTTATGCCCCCACAAGGTATGGCAGGGGACATTAAGTGTTTGCTGTCTGTCCCTCCATCCTTCTGTCCTTACGTCACACATTTGGTTTCCATACGATAACTCAAGTATCTTTCATCATATTCAAACCAAATTTGGATATACATGAATGCTTACTTATCAAGAGAGGAAGAGCCCTATTGATTTTGGGGTCAAAGGTCAAGGTCACAGGGTCACAGCTGATGAAAATAGACTGCAATTATTGGTATCCAGGTGATTTTCATATATCATCATTGATCATATTTCCCATAATTTCATGGGTCAAGTTCTTTTAAACAGAGGTAATATAAAATGAAATAAAAAGAAAGGTGCCTATAGATTTTTGGGTCAATATATCAAAATACAAGGTCACTACTGCTAATATTTATTGAAATTATGGCTCATGAAACTTTAATGATAATAATAAATAAATAATTTAGGAAAGTTTTGTTGCTGCTATGAAAGAAGCCCACAGCAGGGTTTCACAAACATGTTCTAATTTTAATATACCTTAATATGTCCATTTATAAATGGACATAAATTGTATAAAAAGATGCCTTTGGTGATTAGGATTTTACATCGCTTTCAACAATTCTTCAGTCATTTAAGAATCCCTTATGTTAAAAGGTTGCTCTTGCTTAAAGATATAATCTGCATTATGCATGTTCTCTACCTTAAATACCATAGATTTATAAGTATTATGTTTTGATAAATATTCAAGGATTTTACAGAATATTCATTGTTTTTACAGACTGATGACAAAGGTGTCTTCAATACAACATTATCAACAGAATACAACATTGCTGCCAAAACCTTTTCACTTGATGATCTTGAGCTGTTTAGTTTATCTTATAAAAGTATAGACTATATTTTTGCAGATGATGATGTAAAAGTTAGTTTGAGAGAATGCTGGAAAAAATGGGAGTTGGAATGGTTCTCCACAAAGTAGACACAAAAGTCTCTCATGAGATAAAATTTTAACAAATTTTACCAAGCAGAGCAGAAAAGTAAACATAGAATTTGAACTTGCTTTTCATTACATATTACATTATGGTTTAATAGAAAAGGACTCTAACGTACAATTCATATGCTTCTTACTTGTGCAATTTGAATTATTTTTGACCATGAAATGTGTTTTGAATTAAAGTTACAGTATTGTGTTAAATGAATGTTAAACTCCATATTTTCAAATCAGAAATTGACCATTCTAAACAGGCTCATACTTCTTGTCAGAGTCAAATTCTTTCCATTGTATTACCCACTGCAAACAAGTTCTGTTTGAATGTATTATGCAGGCATATCTTTAAGCTGGCATTTCAATCTATTTTCCCCTATAGATTTCAGATTCTTTATTTCTCATAACCAATGAATACATTAGTATTGAGACAAAATATATACATATATACACAATGTGAATATATAAAGTGTTCAGACATAGTTACAGGTTAATATATATGCAAACAAATTTCAGAAATAGTAAATGCTACCAAGTCAAGTTTCGGGAGCTAAGCTCTTGAATATAATCTTAATAAAATTACAAAGTTTTCGTAGGGCAATGACATTTTTTTTTATTGTATTAAGGATTTTAATTTTAATGAGTTTGGATTTATTCTGTAATATCTATCAGTGAAACGGCATCTGTTATGTATATGATATGTAAAGTTAAAAAGGTAATGGAATTCATCACCAATTTCATCGGAATTGCATAAAAACATTTACGAAAATGTTTGTCAATCCCATGCCATCTGCCAGTTTCAATCGGCAAACGGTGATTACTGGTACGGAATATACACAAATTTATACGATTATTATCATCAAGAATATCTAGGTAATTTTCAAAACAAAATTCATCTTTAAACATTCGATAAAATATACCTTTACTCGAGTTATATATATCACTTTTCCAAGTCTGTTGGTATTGGTCTTTCAATCTTTGCTTAATTGCAAAATGTAGCCATTTACAATTGATAACAGTATAGTCAAAACAGGAAAATATATTACTAAAACCACACAAATCAAGAATATTTTTTATGCTAGATAACCATTTCGAGAAGTTCTCATCCATCATAGATTTCTGAAAAAGAAGGCGATATAATATATGTGAGATATTATTTTCATTGAAAGCGACATTAGACCAAAAATTGACCATTCTAGATTTGACATGTATAGATAATGGATAAATACCCAACTCTCCATATACCATAAAACTTGGCGTAGTACGTTTCACATTTAACAATAGTTTACAAAATTTAAGATGTACACGTTCAATTATATCTAGCTTGCAAAAACCCCATACTTCACATCCATATAATAAAATAGGTTTTACAATTTTATCAAATAAATCATATTGACAACTTATAGATAACTTATGCATACGCCCTTTCTTTAATACACTATACATGGCTTTCAAACCTTTCTGAGCATTTGACTTTAATGTATTTAAAAAATTTCCACTTCTAGTAAAAGTTACACCCAAGTAAGTAAAATCTTTTACAATGTCAATGTTTTCATCATTAAATGTAAAATTAAGCTGGGGTTGTCGCCCTTTCGAGAAAACCAATACTTTCGTTTTATTTACGTTTACTTTTAATTTCCAAGTATCACAATATTCTTTAAAAACATTCAGCAAACAAGACTGTATCATCAGCATAAAGTAATATGAACATTTTAAAATAAGCACGTAGTTCCTCACTTATGTCATTATTTACAGTGTTTAAACTAGTGATGTTATGATTAATAAAAAATTGCTCTATATCATTCAAATATAGTGAAAAAATGGGGACAAATTTCCCCCCTGTCTTAAACCACTATTACATTTTATATTTTATCAACAGATATCTTTATATATTCATTTACCACGTCATCTTCAGCACATGCTTTATTATTTTTGAGATTTTTAATTGCTTTTAAAATTTCTTCTTCACTGAATGGTACATTTAAAATTGCATCACTGATATCATTAATTTCTAAATTGGGAACATCAGGTAGTTGGTCATTACCATAATTATCTTCATTTAATTTCTTGAAAAATGTGAAAAGGGTATCTGTATCAATGTTAGTACCTTTGTCATGATTGTAATTAGTATTTATGATCTTCCAATACTCTTTAGGATTTGATGTTCTAAGATGTTTCATTTTATCCTGAATGTCTTTTTGTGTTTCTTTATGCAGTCATTCATGATCTTTTTATATTGTTTACCCTTAGCCATCATATCATCTCTATTAGAGCTAGATCTACTCACTTTATACCTTTAACGTGCTATTTTAAAACATTTCCTCGCACCTCTGCATTCAGCCAAGGTTTATTATTATTTACATGGGTTTTATTATTTACACGTGGTTTAAAAACACCAAAAGTATCAGTTGCTGCATTTGTTAAAATGCTACTTAATAAATATGCAGAGTCATTTACAAAATCACCAGTTACGTTTTCTTCTGAACAAGACTCCACCTTAAATGATAGATCTCTCACTTTATCAATATCGATATTTGATAAAAACAAATCTGATTTACTGACATCCCATTTTTTTATGAAAGTTTTCTGATGTGTAGCGTCACGTTCATTTACCGTATTCGTTACTATATTCCGTGTATGAATTTTTAACATTAAAGATAATGGACAATGTACATCTGATTTCAAATTATCAAACTCTAAAACGTCAAAAGATGCTGTATACCTCAATATACTAGGGGAGACAATACAATAATCAACAACGCTTTTGTTTTTACAAGTAAAAAGTGATGAATTTGTACCAAATCTGCCATTGCAAATGATCAAATTATTTCCTTTACAGAAGTCCAAAAGCATGTTTCCAAAATTATTTTTCTTTACATCTTCACTCAATCTCTTCACAGGGATATTCAAATCACACAATTTGGAAATTTTAAATTATTTAAAAATGTATGACAATCACTGGATTCTATGAAATCATGTTCACAATCAGTTCTAGCATTAAAATCACCAATAAAACACACATTATTTGATGTTGCAATACGTAGATATTCATTTTCGATTTCATCTAATTGGTCATCGTTACAGTATTTAGAGCCCTCTGGCGGTATGTATACCATTCCAATAATAAGATCTTCGTCACACCTCAATAACTTTTTGCTAATTTTAACCCACAATACATACTGGCTCTCACTATGATCAACAACATGGATGAAATCCGAGAGCTCCCATCGGAACCCCAACACTATACCTCCAGATTTTCTTTTATATGTTTTAGACCTATTTTTCATTTTCATAACAGAACCTGGTATATGTGTCTAGATTATCAGTTTTTGATTCAACAAAACACAAGATATAGTTATTTACAAAATCAACAAAATCCGGATATTCACGTCGTTTCATAAGACCACAAACATAAAAAGAAACAATCTTTAAAGATATTTCATCAGATATGTCAATAGAAGTGTCACTGATATTGTCCGTCTGTTGTGTGGATAGGGAATGTGTAGCTCCTGCCTCATCCTGTGCCCTCTCGGGGGTGGAGTGAAAGCGACCCCTCTTCGGACGCGACACGGACTGGCTAGGAGGAGTGGATACGGCGGCGTCCTTCATATCAACTAGCGAACCGTTCACATAGAGCTTGTCATTCACTAAAGCTACTTTGTTATTCTTTTGCCTCTCTTCTCGCATGATGGGGTACAATGATTTCCTTCCCTCTTCAATTTCCTGAGGGAACTGTTCAGATATCCAGAATGGCTTTCCTTTCAAGTTTTTCGATGAGCGTTTGATGGTCTGGACATCGTTATTGTAGATAAACCGAGCAACAATAGGCCTTGGTTTACTACCCTGCTTCATTTTCTCTTCCATTCTATGTACATTTGCTATAGGTATTTCGTGTTCGATTTTCAGTTCTTTCTTTACAAAAGGTTTTAGTTTTTCCTCATAATTTTCTCTTTCATCTTCTCTTATTCCACTGAATGTGCATCTAGCATTTCCTCCATTAGTTTTTCGTTTTCTTTGTGTAATTTCTGTATTTCTAATTTTATCGATTTCACTTCTTTATACTCATTTTTCACATTTGTCATTTCCATCGATATGCCCTCCGTTTTCTTTTTCAAATCGTCAAATAGGTCACTTGTGCCTTGTAGATCATTTTCTACACCACCCACTCGTGTTCGAACATTCATTATTTCTTTTTCTACACTTACAATCCTGTTATCCAACCAGCTTTTCATTGATAGTTATTGTAATCATAGCAGCTTTTGTTTCAAATGTATTGTTTTCTATTGTCGAAAGTCTACAGTCCATTTTACTCATAAGCAACAAAACGTTTTTAATTAATTCCGAAGTTTCTGGATTATTTGATGTTTCATTTCCAAACAATACAGTTCTACATTCCGACAACAATGTTGAAGTTTCCTTACTAACCTCTTGGTCGCATTCCTTTGCCGCCATGATATTGCCCGGGTTAGTTTACAGTCCAAACAAAGAAGGAATACATAAATCTCCAAAACACAAATTTCACCACAATTTTTTTAACGAATGAGGCACAAGAGTAACGATTATTCCCCAAAACATAATTTCTCGCTATTTTAAAACATAGATCCAATTTATTACTTAGTTTTATTAAATTTTAAATCTCTGAAAAATACACGTCTACCACTATACACAGGACACAAAACCACCGAATTATTAAATTTCGGACTTGTCTGTCAAAAGTAATCTATCTCTGATTAGCAAAGGATGGTACATGTACTGTTAACTGTTTCCAATGGCACATCTTAATTTTAACTCACCTATGCCAAATTATGGCTGAATGTTCCAGAGAGCTATAGCCAAAGCAGTGTTTCTGTATGGTTCATTGTATTTATCTGTTAACTTTTTACATTTTCAACTATTATGTCAGAACCACAAAAGAGATGTTAATTAAACTTGGTAGAAATGAAGTATTCAAAGTTTTTTTTTTTAGATTTTTGTTTTTTGATCTGGTATGCCAAAAGGGTGGATCCAGGGTTGGATGAAATAAGTCCTTAAGGGTATACTCCTTTCACAAACCTCTGCATAAGCTGCTTAGTTCAATGGAATGAATGCAACCTCATGATCTGATAGTGTGTCTTATAAAGTTTTAATGAGTTTAGTTCCATTGACTCATTTTAATGTGTTATCAAACTGGTTTTATTTTTGCACATTTTCAGGTGTTTTCTCATAACTCTCTTATAATGCATTAATTTTGTTTATTTTATCTTATTTTAGGAAATAGATATTATACTTACAGAAAAGAATTAAAAAATAAGTCATTTCTAGTTTTAAAAAGTATTGTAACAGGACAAGGGGGCACTTTTACACATTATATCAAAGGGGTTTTTTAGAGCTAAGAGAAACATTCTAATGGATCTTGTTAAAAATGAAATATTCAATGTACCCCCACAAACTATATTGCTTTTCACATAGATTTGACCAGGAATGGAAGTTAAGTGTGGCAAGGTAGGTCCATGGATGTATATTTACCCTCTCTTACAATCATGTAAACTACGAAAGTAACTATACATGTAGAATCGTATGAAATGACACAACAACGTATCAGGGAGGATATTCATAGACCTGCAGATATCAGATGTGAGACCAAGATGTCTAGGGGGATGACTGTCTCCTGGTTGGCTAGCCATGCCTGCCATGAATGCTCAAAATACACTGTAAAATACACTGTACCCATAAAATGAATGTGAACCAACACTGCATAGATAGTGTATCAGGTTCACAACAAGGATATAACAAGTCAAATTCTCTGCAGAAAATTTTTCAAGAAACTTCATACTCCAAAGGCGAATAAGTTTGACAATAACGTGATACTGGTAATCTCAACAATGTACAAGAGTAGGTATTCATGAGCTTTTGAAAACGAAATAGGAGACCAGGTGCCTGGTGAAGTAAACGTTTCTAATTCTGGTAACCACATTCGTCAGAGAGACTTCAGATAAACCATATAGAAAAAAAACTAGACGAATCGTTGTATTTTAGAAGGTTAATGTGTCATTTTCTAATTTTGTCTTGTATTCAAGAGGCCCAGGTGAGCTATTTGGACTCATTTGGGCCTCTGCTACGGCTTCATCCATTTAACTTTTATACAAAGCTCCGGGCCCACTACACGTTACTCTTTTAATGATTAGTACTAATAGATTTAGTGCAGTCCGTGCAAAAAAGCCATGACTCCTACATGTAGACAATAACTAGTGTATTGAAGTTAAATCATCCATAAATTTACATATTTAAGGTCGCAATAGGTTTCATTTATGTTGTAAGTGATGGGTCAATGCCAAAACTCAACAACAAAAGTCCAGTTCATTTACATACGGGCTCATATAAATGCTACTAAAGACAAGGAAAACCAATCGGAACCAGGCTACTGTCCTTTACGTACATTCCTAAATCTGTGCAGTACAGGCAACTATTCTGTCTTTGACGTGCTCGTTGTAGGTTCCTGGTCCGATCGATATTATATTCCTAGAGTGCTCGTTGAAGGTTCCTGGTCCGATCGATATTATATTCCTAGAGTGCTCGTTGTAGGTTCCTGGTCCGATCGATATTATATTCCTAGAGTGCTCGTTGAAGGTTCCTGGTCCGATCGATATTATATTCCTAGAGTGCTCGTTGTAGGTTCCTGGTCCGATCGATATTATATTCCTAGAGTGCTTGTTGTAGGTTCCTGGTCCGATCGATATTATATTCCTAGAGTGCTCTTTGAAGGTTCCTGGTCCGATCGATATTATATTCCTAGAGTGCTAGTTGTAGGTTCCTGGTCCGATCGATATTATATTCCTAGAGTGCTCGTTGTAGGTTCTTGGTCCGATAATATATTCCTATAGAAATTGTTGTAGGTTCCTAGTCCGATATTGCATTCATACAGTACTTGTTGTAGGTTCCTAGTCCGATATTATATTCCTAGAGTGCTTTTTGTAGGTTCTTGGTCCGATATTATATTCAGCCCTAGAGTGCTTGTTGTAGGTTCCTGGTCCGATATTTGTTCAATGTCTAATGACAAAATCCCCTGTTCCATTACATAACTCAGTCCATTTCGCTTTCTGTGCAGTAATGCTATATTTTTTCTGATATGTTAAATCATGTAGTGATAATAAAATCCAAGTGAAAATAAAATCCAAGTCCCATAACTTCGTAGCGACAAAACAGAATTTGCTCAAAATCGTAAGGCGGCTTCCTCTACATTATCTAAGCATTCTGTATGAGTTTCATGAAAAACAGCTGACGTTTATTTAAGTTATTGTGTTCCATAGCATCTTTTCATAGTAAAAATTAAATCCAAGTCCCATAACTTCGGAACGACAAAACGGAATTTGCTCAAAATCGAAAAGCGGCTTCCTCTACACTATTTTTAAAGCATTCGGTATGAGTTTCATGAAATACAGTCGACGTTTACTAGTTATTGCGTTCTATAGCGGACGGACGGACAGACTGACATCGCCATACCATAATACGACCCGTCTTTTGACAGGCGTATAAAAATGACATACATGTACTTAGACATCCCAACTTCAAATAGGGATATCTGTATCTGAACAATAGAAATGTCCCAACTGAGATATTATGAGTTATCTCTTATATCATCAAGAATATCTGCGATTCACATAGATTACTGTATTTGAATTAGAAATATCCGTAATTCCTGCAATGACAGATCTCTAATATAGAAATTAAAGATATCGCAAATCAAAGACAAATTCTATCAAGATGAACGGCGTCTATTTAAACTAAAGCTGTCCCAACGGGAAAATATCTCCCGCAGCAACAAAGCTGAATAACAAGAAGTCGAAAAAGCCATAACTGTGTAAATATTTTAGGAAAGGAATTATCTCCGATCTTGGTCAACAGTGGTGGGAAATATCGGTACACGATGTAGCGCGAGGTAGTTATGGCCCGAAAAGAATTTTGGTATGTGTACGCTGTGACCTTCACCTTGTAGATATGACCTCGGTTTAAGGTCATGAAACACCATTGGATCAAGAACAACAAATCGTGTAGAATAGTATCAGTCTGCGAAATCTCACGAAGATATAATGGCTCGGACAAGAATGTTGGCCATGTGTATACTGCGACCCACACCTTGTAGATATAGCCTTGGTTCAAGGTCATGAAACACCCTTGGATTATGGACAATAATGCCGTGGAATGGGATCAGCCTGTGAATTAGCTCCAAAAAATTATGGCTCAGACAAGAATTTGGCTTTGTTTATGCTGCCACTTGACTTTGTAAATATGACTTTGGTCAGAGGTCTGGTTACACCCATGGGTCTTGGACAACTTGACAATGTGTGAAATACTATCGGTCCATAACAGCAAGGCGGCGTTATGGCCTGGACAAGGAGTTAATCTATGTGTACACTGTGACTGTAACCTTGTAGATACGACTTTGGTTCAAGGTCACGTAAAACCCTTTGATCATGTACACACAATTGTCTCAGTGAAATATAATTTATCTGCAATATAGCCTAGAGAAATTATGGGCAGGACAATGTTGACAGACAGACGGACAAACTGACGGTCAAACAGGGTGATTTCTATATACCCCAAAACTTTTCTTAGAACCTTTTTACGATAACTGTGGTCTTACAACCCGTGTATGCACAAATTAGATATCTATGGATATTCCGGACGGTTGGCGTTAAACCTGAAAGGAAGATGATCAATGTTCAGTACATGTACGTTCAGGTATTGCAACTACGGTAACCGTTCGGAAAAACTTTTGCGCATATACAAATATATAACATATTCTTGATAATATACCCGCAGTTGTCATAAAAGGTTTATTGAACATCTACATATTTTATTAGTCACGAATTAATCATACGAGTTGTCTTTTCGCTTCCATACCTTCGCAAACTTTCGGACTCTATTCATGCTGCACATACAAGATTGGATCGTACCCTAATAAATTTGTACCTAGCAAGAATACGGATTCAGTATGCCGTATGGATAGTAAGTTGTTGCAAGGACTTAAAAAGAAACATTAGTCCTTGGTTGTTAGTAATATCACATTGGTCATTAACTCTACAGTTAGTTACGACTGCAACGGAAGAGCTATTTTGGAAGAGCTCTTCCGTTGCAGTCGTAACTACTCTACAGTAAGCCTACAGTACTTCTCTTTCTTCTTCCAACAGGTTGGGGGCAACCTCTCATTTGAGATATAATGTAACTGTCTCTCTTTTCTGTAATCAATTTCAAGGAATGAACAGAAGTGAAAAAAGTACTAAAAAATGAAATTTTGGAATAGACCTTTTTCCTTTAACTGTGGAGCTGTGACATTGGACGGCAAATTAATTAACGTTCCCTCCAAATTTATTACGTCATACAGTCGTTTTCCCAGTTCCGAACAGGTTTCTGATTTTTTGTCTTCTTCGTTGTAGAAAGGGAGAAAAGATGAATTTATGTGGTATCAATTAGTTAAGTGTAGTCTAATGAATGAATTTATCAACCACATTAGTAAAAGTCGTACTATACATCATAGTATTATGGGATATTTCAGCAGTGGTAATTTTCCCAGTTCCGAATAACGTTTCCGGTTCCGAACTGGTATCACAAAGGGGCCTCAAATGGGGTATACAGTGATATATTTATATTGTCAACCGTCTTTAATAAAATGTAAAATTGAAAATTTCCTTTTTTTTCACTCAAAGTTGAGATTTTTGCTGTTAAAACAATGAAAATCGGTTATACATTTATGTGTGTCTACATGACAGTTTAGAAAATGGAAAAAAATTGAGGACAAACAGATATCGGTACGATACATTAATCGCCGACTTTCTGATAATGTATTCCATACCTTCAACTTTAAAGATTAATTTAAAGATGACATCTATAACAATATTTAATCCTTCTCACATATATAGGTGTGTACGAATATAATTTTTTTTCAGCATTTACATGCACTTTTTAAAGGTGACGTCAAATCTGTGACATTGCTTCGATAATAAGTTCAAAGTATACATAACTTCACAGTTCCATGTGAGTGTTTTAAAAAGAGGAGTTTAAATTGAGCATTGATATTTAGATGTGCACGCTTTAGCTAAGACATTGTGTGTATGTGTGTGGATTAGGATATGATAAGGAAATGCTGAAATAGATAGGAATGGAACCTCTGAATGAAACACAGATGTGATGAGAGTCGAAATAAGTTTCATTTTCTTTTTAGCCACAAATGGTTATATATGTACAATACCACACAAAAAAGAAAGAAAGAAAGAAAACCAAAAAACTAGTAAACAAACAAAAAAAAAAACCCAAATAAGCAAAGATTAAAAAAAAATATAAAACAAAAACAACAACAACAACAAAATAAAACCCCCAACAACAACAAAAATCCCACCAAATCCCTTTTATTCTGCTTCAAACCAATCTTTTATTTTCAAAGAGCTCGTAATTTCCCTGTATTGCGCCCTTTCCTTAATTTCTTTCTGCTTGCTGGTATTCCCGTCTCTCTTTTCTCATGAAAGAAGTGCAGAGTTTCAATTTCCTTCCTCTAAATTTGCCAGTCTCCTTATCCTCTCTCTTCTCAATACAACACCCGCCTTTGTTTCCTTCCTTTTATCCTGTATGTCACATTGTCTTTTCATGCATAAACAAATTTTGTGTACCAATGCTTTTCCCCCTTTAGCATGTATTTTAGGGGCAAACTCATGGTTGGTTTAAAAAGTGGAACAAAATTTTTAAACAATATTAAATAAACCTGAACTGTAAATTCATTTCAGGGCTATCCAAACTTCAGAGGAATCATGTGATTATGGTGGGCGGGGTCAGACTATAACATTGTAAATTTTACCTTTCGTAACGCAGCCTGGGGATATAGAATCATAAATTGATGTTTCAAAAATAAAGTTGAATTGGTGTGGCTGAAAAACGTCAAACTCTGCCCCCTTTCCAATTTAAAATGTCTAGATCCACCTATACCGGTAAATAAGAGGGAGGTTGAGGGGAAGGGCGTGAGAACATTGAGAAGAAACGCATACTAGATTGGAGGAAAGTAAAGTTTGAGATGGGAGAGAGGAAAGAAAACTGTGCTCGCGAATCGTGTGCTGCTCAAAGGAAAGGGGGTGGAAGATTGTAATTAGTTTTATTTCTATACAACGTTGATTAGTGACAACTTTCTGTCCACTCCGTGTCCTGACGAAGAAAATATATATATATATATATATATATATATATATATATATATATATATATATATATATATATATATATATAAAGATGATCTAGGGGAATGTATATAAACCTTACATAGGACCTTAAATATTATTATAATAATGATGTAATGTTAATCTGTTCTTTACAAAGTTGGAGTCTCTGATTTGATTTACTCAAAATAGTTTGCGGCCGCGAAACTTAAGTACTTTGGAGTATGTTCCCGTTTTCTTTCAAAGTTGAAATACTCAGTGAACGCAGGAACAACTTTGTGTAACGCTATTGTAAATCTGTCGTCTTTCCCCTCAGGTATTTTGCATCTGCCGCATAGAATACCCAACTCTTGCATTCGCCTGGTCCTAACTTACCTCCCATGCACAACACTAGATAATGCTTTATTATCACATTAATTACAAGAGGTAAAATAGACTCAGAAATGGAGGCTTCACGCGAAGCTGTCTTGACACTTTTGTTTTGTTTTTGTGGGTTTTTTTTTTTTTTTTTGTTTTTGGTTTTTTTTTATTATTATTATTAAAAATTCTTTAATAATAATTATTATTATTTTCCTTTTGAAATTTCACTTTCAAAATGCAGCATTCTTAAAACCATTTACCGAAGTTTCCAGGGGAGGTCCCCCGAACCCGTACCAGCAGCAGCTTCGTGTCTCAATGAAGCCTTGGGTTTCAATTGTGCACCCCCTTCCCAACCACCATTGACTTTTCTGTATCCGCCTCTGTATTGTCCGTTAAATCTGTATAACACATCTGCTCAGCATGCAAATTCATCCATTCTTTTGTACACGTCAATTCATTATTACATTGTTCTCCCCGTATGGAGCCTCATTAAACATGGCTGCACGCACCTGCCTTGCGCATAGCGTCATTATGTCACAGCAGACGAATGTAGCTCTAGTCTTTCATGATATGTTGTTTGTTTATATCGGAAAATAAGTTAGTAATATGTCGTATTTGTGACTACGATAGTTTGTAAAACTGATAGATCTATTGTTTATTTGTTAGATGACCTTATGACAATAAGGTTCAAATTCCGCGAAAAAATGCATGTTCCAATCACACGAATTTCAGCTGTTCGGAACTAGGAAAATGTCAACAAACATTAAGGCGCATGGTATTGGACTGTTGTGCCACTAAATTGTAATAAAAAGGGTGGAAAATATAATCGGAAACTTAGTCTTTATAACGATAAGGCATAGAATTATTTGCCATTTATATTAGTCTAATACGAAATCAAAAAACGAATCAATTTCGAGTAACAAAATGGCGGAATGAACAATTTCGCCGATACCAACTAGATTCAAAGTGCTGTATCTTGAGACCCTTTTTCACTTTCAAAGAAAATTCTTATATTTTTAATACTTTTATGAATTCTCTTTATGAAATAAAAAGTTCTGTATGATACGCTCTGTCTGTAAAAAACTGGTGGGCTACACTTTTTAAAATATTCGGAACTGGAAAATATTCGGAACTAGGAAAACGACTGTAATGTATTTTGACATCATTCTGATCGGTTTGGAGGGAACGTTTATGATTTTGCCATTCAATGTTTCAGCTCCGCAGTTAAAGGAAAAAGGTCTATTATGATTTGAAATTCAAAAGGGCACATGTTTACAATATACTGAATATAGTTTACAAAACAAGTTGACATTTTTAGTTGGAATTGCATAGCAATTCCAGACCCTAGTCGTTACAATATGCTGTGGAGAACGCGTGGAACGCAGAAAATACCTCCTCGTGTATAAATAGTGCGTCGATATGTAGAAAAAGCGTGATTAGATTTACTTTTAGTATTTATAATTCATATTGTATGAGTCAATACAAGATAAGTTTGATCAGATGAGAAAATAGATGTGCCGTTATTCCATCGATTTAGACGAGTTATATTCATGCGCTGGAGGATCTGCAGTCTTTCCGAATACTTGAGGGAAAGTCCCGAAAAAGTACGATCGACATTATTGTGTAGCTGTGCCGTAATTTAAGAAGTACACTACTAGTCCATACTAGTATCCGTTGTATAATAATTAATAAAACTTGAGAATATCGCTTCTTTTTATAGTAGTGGAATTCAAAGTACTCTACAATCTTCTTTTCACAACGATAAACATACGTATTGGTAGTTGTTGATGTGTAATGCTACTAAAAATAGCCAGTTATTTATAGATCTCCATGTGTAAACGTGGTTTTCCCCAAATGTACATGTACAACGGGAGACTGTCCAGATTGCTAATTTCACACTACTGTCAAGATCAAAAGTGATGAGAGAATGAGATAACTATATAGCACGAGACGGAAACGTACAGGGGTGTACAGGGGCGGAGCCGTTGTTTATATGAAAACGAGCACCTGTGCGCAGACCGTGTTTTTGTCAATACTGATCCTAAACACTACACGCTTGGTGTGTGATCTCTTGGTGGATCACAACTTTATTACCTTTGATGTACTTGACCATGCAATTCCGACCTTGAGGACTTTCAAGTCCTTTCATTAACTTGCTGTTTTGGAGTTTATACTGGCACTTTACCAGTTGCCGGCTAAGACTATAACGGTACTTTGCGTATAATGAGCTTGATTTTTCAAATTTTTTACAACATATCGTCTGCAATAGACGAGAAAACAAACAGAGAAAAAGAAATCTACTTTAAAATCATTAACACATAGGTATAAGAAAGAAAAAACCAACTTCATTCATGTAAACTGTCATTTCACACGTTGGGGAAGTGACGTCACAATGTTAAATTTAGGTTTTATTCTTTTCACGGGGTGCAATAAGGGGTTCACAAGTAAAAATAAAATTATAAAGATAATTAAGATTATGGCCATATCATTTTATAGATATATCTAAAAGGTCATATACAGATGAGGCCATGGACAGGGCCATTAGTGATATTAAATCACCAAATTATCACCAAGCACCTACATGTAGGGAATAAAATGTCTCTAGATCAACACTATGTGACAAAGTGCAAGAAAAATACAAAAAATACACATTTGGACCTTCAAGAATGCTGAATGCTTGGTAGAGTTTGGATTATTTTAAAAGGGTTTAGGGTAAACTCAGTGTAACCCTTTTCATTGCTATATTGTATGAATGTTATATTAAGTCGATAACATAATAAATAAAACTTCATTGTAACTTATTAACACACTTTTATTTGTGCATTCATTTTCCCTGTGGGGCACTTCTAAACCAATAATTGAAGTAGCCGGTGACTGGTACAGTTGACATGACAAAATGATTTTAGATTTTCTGGTGGAGAAATAGTTAACCTATGTTTTGTGCAAGTTTCAAATGTAAATTCGTTGAAATATTGAAGAAATTGCAAAAAAAAACCCCACAAATTTTAGCTGGCGACTGGTATAGTGCCAGTGGCTGCACAAATATTGCAGCTATAAACTCGAAAATGGTAAGTTGAAAAGGTCATCTTTTTTTGTATTTTATGTTCAGTATATTATAAAGATGTGCCCTTTTAAGTTTAAGTCAAAATTTTGAAACGTTAATTTTTTAGTACTTGTTTACTTCTGTTAATTCCTTGAAATTGATTACTGATTACTGATAGTTTCTCAATTGAGTGATTATCTCTCAAATGAGAGGTTGCCCCCAACCTGTCCAATATGAAGTGTACTCAAAAGTTGAGCGTTATACTTCAACATAACTACAGCATTGCAGTAAATCTGAGTACTGAGTTCGATTTGTAAAGCAATAAAGGAACGAAAGTAATTAATGTCAATAATGAAAAGTACTTCAGTACTGAGGGCAATTTGCGATTCTTAATGTGAGAATCTAGTATATTTTTGCTGAGGGTCAAGGTATTGCTGTGTTTTTCCTGCCGTTCCTTAGCCCAAGATGGCTGCCATTGGCTTTGGTTGGTTGACACATTTTCGTCTTCTTCTCCAGAACGGCTGCACAGAAATCCACTGTTCCAAACCTCATAGGAAGTGGGTACTTAAGGTCCTCTACAAAGTTTGTGCATTTCGTGCTGATCCGTAATCCAAGATGGCCGCCATTGGCTCAAAATATCACCAAACCTTATAGAAAGTCTTGTAGAAAAAAAGCAAAATTTTCCACTGAAATGCACTCTCATTTTATTGTAACTAGGCAATTTGTACTCAGATGAGTGATATAGGCCCATTTGGGCCTCTTGTTTCTGTAGTCTTTCAAGGTATTGGATTGAAACTTGGCATATAACTTTATATAAATGAGGATAAGTACCCCTTTGCATCTTTACTGCTATTGTAGGGTCTGCATAATATTTCACACCTTTGTTTTCCATGATCCAAAGGTGTGTATCACTGTACTGAGCATGTTGTTCGTCTGTGTGTCTGTCTGTCCATGAAACTTGTTTTGGCTATAACTTCTTCCTTTTACTTAGGAGGGAGATCAAAGTTTACTCAATCATGTTCATGACCCAAGGGTGTATCATTACCTTGAACCAGGTCATATCTTCAAGGTCCAGGTCACATTGCATACATAGCCAAAATTCTTGTCCGAATCTGAACTTCTTCCTTTTAATTTTGAGGGAAATAATATTTTACACAATTATTGTCCATGACCTAAGGGTGTGTCATTACCCTGAACCAAGGTGATATCTACATGTACAATGTCAATATCACAGTGCACACATAGTCAGAATTCTTGTCGGTGCCACAACTTCTTTCTGTTACCTTGCTGAAAGACTTTATTTTACACAATTGTTGTCCATGACCCATGGATGTGTAATGACCTTGAACCCAGACCATATCTACATGTTCAAGGTCAGAGTGCAGCAGAAACCAGATTGTTTTCATTGATTATACTTCAAAATGCACAAGTGATACTTCAAAATGCACTAGTGGGACATCCATTGCACTTACACCAGTGATGAATCTTGGGATGAATTATTGCATGCTTCAACTTTGTTGCCACTGGGAGTATTTGTCCCGTTAGGACAGCTCTAGTCAATGGCCGTTTCTATGAGATATATCAACTCCAGTAATCATGAATTGATTTTTATTAAACTAATACAGAATACTCTAATAAATTAAAAGAGTATGAATTTCAATTTTGAAAATATCCCCTTTGTCAGTACAGAGTCACTTACAGAGGTCAAGGTCACTTATTGACTATGACGTAAAATACCATGACATATTTATATCTCCTACACCTTTCATCAGAATTTGATCATACCTCACCAAAATGTTGTTACAGTTAAGGGCTTTTGGACAAAGGTCACTCAAGGTCATTTTTGAAAGGTCAAGGTCACAGTAAAAAGTTTATTTCATAACTAATCAAGGTCAAGTTTACTCATTTTAGTTTAAGATACTGTAATCACTTGTTGTTACAATGTATAAAGTTGACTCAATTGGATATCCATGTGATACATTGAGATTTGAAATCGTCATCAATTAATACAATGATTTCCTATATATTGAGTCATTCATTTCCTTCATTATTACTGTGGTTCTTGTTTGTATATGAATTTATTCATCAGTTTCCTGCATTATAAGTATAACTGCTGTTTTGGGAGCATCCATCAGTTTTACTGACACTCTTGTTTATTTTTGAAAAAATTTAAGAAAATTATTAAAAATTCATTTCTCACTAAATCCGTTTCAAATTTAAATCTGTGCTAGAATTATGTATGGACTTTAATATAAATATATAATACTGGTTTTTATTTCCTCTGTATTCTTACAGTTTTGACGTAGAAGAAAAAAATGGGGAGGGGGATTTAAATTCTTCTCTTGACCATAACTTCTTACTGCCTTTATGGATTTCAATACTATTACACAGGGTTGTTCCCCTGGGCCAAGGCATGTGTTATCTTGAGTCCTGAATAATTGGGGGCATGAAGCCTCCACACTTTAAAATTTTTTTCCGTCAAACAAAGCGATGGGCGTATTATGCCATGCTAGGCATTGCTCTTGTTTCATTTTTGACAAGTATTTCAGTTAAATATGTACATAAATATCACCTTATAAGGTCTGGGCCCTAGAGCTTGGAAATAAATCGTGCAGTGTTTGTGTCACTCATCTGTTCAAAAAGGGGGGGGGGGAGGGAGTTGAATATGTCCACTTCTTAATTCTGTTTTAATGTAATATGTGAATAATTTCCTTTCATTGTGTGAGGTTTCAAATTCATATAAGATACCTAACATAAACTGTCAAAAGCGTTCGTTAATAGCTTCATGACCAGTACAGTACTGTACTGACAACTGACCTGTACAGTACAGTACATTAATACAGTACGGTATCAAAAGACAAAGTAATATGGTCTAAACAGTTATTTAAGGTTACTGCATGCAAATTGACACAGATGCAGATACTTTTTTCCAATGTATCAGATAGAGTAGTGTAGGCCCAGGAGGGTAGTCTCCTGTGACAAACTTCTCAAACTACTAGCTTTATAGATCTTCAAACCAAATGCATCAGGGTGATCTAGAAAGATGTCATAAGAAGTGTTGATTATGGTTCCTTTCTCAAATAAAGTAAAGATGCCTTTTCTAGTTTTGGTCATTTTTCTTTTATGTTTTTTTTTTAATTGTATTGCATGTTTTGCAATTGTTTCTAGATTTAAAAAATGAAGATGGTAGATCTATAAGCTTTGATGGACATCTCCTTCAGATTTTGATGAAACTTGATAGGTGTAATAAAGTGCACAAGGTCACCTATAAACATCATAGTTTTTGACATATCTGTGGGGTGGATCCAGGATGGGGTATATCTGTTAAGGGATGGATCCAGGATGGGGCAATGTAAGCCAAGAGGGTACCCTCTTTTGACAAATTTTTTCACACCAACTGCACAGATCATCAAACTGAACGTATCAGAGTGATCTGGAAGGGTTTTGGAAAAGTTTTTTTTGGTTGCATATGGGAAACAAGTTTTGACATCTTTTTGAACTGTGTTGTTTTTGCACATTTTCACGTATTTTCTATGATTTTCATCATGTTCATAATGTATGAGTGTTTTAGAATGATGCGGTGTTATTTTTGGCTCAGTTTTGAAATAAAACATCAGAAAAGGATATTTTCACCAGAGAATTTCCGATACTTTTTAAGTGTCTCATTCTTAGTTGAATATTAACTAACTTCAAAGTTTACCAAAACTTACTTTGATTATTAATATGATAAAATTGATTTGGGCCTCATTTCTATTTCATTGATATTAATTTTTTGATATTGAAAACAGAAAAATGTGAGGGAAGTTGTGCTCAAAGTACTCAGGTGACCAAGTGAGGCCCATTTTGACTGTCTTGTTTCATTTCGGCATTGTCATAGGCTCTGACAGCTGAACTGATAAAATTTGTTGAATTTTGGTTGAACATTAACCAACTTCAAAGTTAGTTAAAACTTACTTAACATGATAAAATTCATATTCCTGGAAGTTTTGAACAATAATTTGAAGGTCTATGTAATATATACCCACAATACATTTTAATCCAACAGTATGAAAAGAATTTCACATGAACAAGATCTTGATTAGAAGTCATCCTTGCAAACACATGACAACCAATCAAAAGGCTTTACTTTTTGACCATGTGTTAAAAGAAAAACAAGAAAAGTATGCTATATGTAACTTAAAGTGTATTGTGCATGTGGATTGTGATAGCAGTTTTATACCTTTGTTATTAGAGCAGAAAATTAATTTCTCATAACAAGATGACAAGACTCCTGTCAATTTTATATTATGTTTACGGTTTTCAAAATTTTGTTAATTTTCAGAGTTGAATATTCTCTTGACATGAACATTTTGGGAAAAAGATAATGGGACATTTAAAGCCTGAGGATACCAAGCTGTCCATGACATTTATACCAGTGGGCATACAGGCACAGAAATGTCCGTCTGTCCGGTCATCCACCTGTGGGTTACGCAGATTACACACACAGTTATGCCTTCTGGCTGGATTTGTAGTTTTGTTGCTCATTGCTCGTGCCATATCCAATGTTCGAGTGGTATTCGTACAGTACCATGCTGCCAGTGATACAGATGGAGAACTTGTCGTATTACCTGAACGTTTCTCAGCAGCCAGGGGAGCTTACTGTTTAGATGGTTCTCCTCCTGGGTATTATATAAGAACAGGTAAGAGAAAGGGATTATCTTGATCCATTTCTTGGTCCTGATATCTTCATAAAGCATGTCATAATGTCCTTCAATCAAGTCTTTATGGCTTTGGGCTACATGTACATGTAACTGCATATTCAACTTACATTTTGCTATCTATAAAGCTTTTAAATTGTTATTATTTTCCTGTTGGACAAACAACAAATTGCAATAATATTATGTGAGCTGTTGGCATTTTCATTTAATTTCTACAGCTATGATATACTAGATGTGTACTTGTTTACCGGTAGTCATGTTTATTGGAATTTATTGACTCTTGTCATTAAACAGAGTTATTTCCCATTTGAGACAGTATCTGATGTAAAGCAATTATGACGTCATAAATTTCCTATGAAAACATCATTTGTGGACTATCATTTCCCGAAGTTTTAGATCAGTTTCCATAGAATTTGATGTCAAGTATTTTACGTCAGATGCAGTCTCAAATGGGAAGTAACTCTGTATAATGAAAAGACTGAATATTTTAGTGGTGTGTCAGTTCTGTTCTTTGTCACCAGTTCTTAGGGCACCCGATCAACCTAAAATGGGGCTGAATTTCTGCCCCATTCCCTCCTTAAAAAGGTACATTTTTTCCCCATTAAACAACCCAAAATTCCCCTTTGTGAGCCTTTAAGATTTTCCACTACCCTTAAAAAAAATACATAATAAAGTTATCTTTTCACTTGATTTTCACGTACAAAAGTTTTTTCTCTCACTAAATTTAGTAAACAAGTGTTTATGTGATCACAGAAACGTGCTTTTGGTTTCAGTTTGTAAGCTTTGTTTGTACTTTCATTTTCTAAATTATGTCACATAATAGCCACAGTTACCGAGAAAAATTTACTGAAAGAATAAGTACTGACTGTAAAAAAATTGACATACTATTTAAACAACAAAAACTTGATAGTGCAGAGATACATGCCTCATACTCAGATGTTTAAAAAAAAGGGGGGGGGGGACTGTAAATCTGAATCTTATGCTGAGACAGGGGGAGTTTTCAATCTTAATCATAATTCACAGTAAGATGATATTGAAGACCTTGATCAAATAGAATGCTAAAATTATGAAATGAAACTTTGAATGTTTGATGTATTGGATTGGTTAATAAAAGAAAATGTGTTAAATCAGATATCATTTGCTTATTTACTGTATTTACTAAGAAAATCTTAAAAATAAAAAAAATTCCCCATGGACATCGTTCTAAAAATGCTGCATAAATTCCCTTTCAAAGGGTACGGATACCAGTCCCTTAAAAAGGGTGTGAGAGCCCTGGTTTTTTACCTCTCTACTCGTTACTGTTATTATTCACTCACCCTCAGGTGAGTGACATGTCAGAATCTACTCGAAAAATTAATTCACCCTGTTCAACTTAATTAAAATGATAAGGTAACCATTAACTATCGGGTAATTAACTTTGATTTTTGGAATGTTACAGATGGTGAAAACCATTTTATTGTTTATTTGTTGTATAGATCAAGTTCATGCGATTTTCTAGGGAGAAATATTGGGCACTGATTTCATGGTCTGTAACATATTTAATACCACTACTGATTAACCATGTATTGAGATCTTGCTAGGGGTAATTCTATGAATTGGCGAAAACTGTCTGTCCGTCCGTCAGTCCCTCTGTCCGCACGGCATCAACATTTTGCGTTTAGCATTTGAGTTTAGCTTGGTTTCTTTCATACCCTAAATGGTACTTATGTCAAAGTTGGTAGATTTGTAGATACTTGAATGTTCTATCCAACCAATACAAAAATTTAGTGACCTTGACCTTGACTTTACACTTCAGTGAACACACTGTTTTTTGCCTTTAGGGTGACCACTTGCATACATGTATTGTTAATGTTATTACAAAGCAATTCCGGTCTATGAATCGGTGAAATCCGTCTGTCTGTCTGTCTGCCAGCACAGCGTCAACATTTTGTTTTTTATTTGCGTTTAGCTTGGTTTCTTTCATACCCTAAAGGGTACTTATGTCAAAATTGGTAGGTTTGTAGATACTTGAATGTTCTATCCAATCAATACAAAAATTTAGTGACCTTGACCTTGACTTTACGCTTCAGTGAACACACACTGTTTTTTTGCCTTTAGGGTGACCACTTGCATACATGTATTGTTAATGTTAATGCAAAGCAATTCTGGTCAATAAATTGGCAAAATCGGTCCGTCCATCTGTCTGTCTGTCGTGCCGTCCGTCGTCAACATTTTGCGTTTAGCATTTGCAATCCGGTCATACCATCCTTGACGGTTCCTTGTTTTGATAAGTAATGTCAAATCCGCGAACATTACAAAGACTTGTTCTGTATATAAGCCGTACATCTGTCAAGCAAGAATGTTTTAGCAGATTTGTGTTCATATTTATTTCTCTTTTTCTTATTTGCTCAGTCTTGGTTTGTAAACAATTATTTTGTATTAGTTGCTAAATTGCAAGGTTTTATTCATAGGGATTGTATAGACATGGGTGATAATTTTACTGACTGGGTAGGTTGCATTTGATGATCTACTTACCTTATTACAAAACCAACTCTTTTTGGATGATGGGAAAGCATAATTCTAGAGCACTGCTTGAAGTCTTAAAATTTATTTATAATAGTTGGACATTTTTTTC
Source organism: Pteria penguin (assembly GCA_035048485.1). NCBI lineage: Eukaryota > Metazoa > Mollusca > Bivalvia > Pterioida > Pteriidae > Pteria > Pteria penguin. The sequence continues at coordinate 24,014,420 of CM068581.1, forward strand.
ATCTGCATAACTCTACATTAGGATAGAGGGGCAAATGGGCAGATATATTGCCATAAAGATATAATTCATTGTACATGTATACTCTGCACAACATTGTGTAACAAATGTAACAATTAATTTATTTAATTTAATTAATTAAATTTAACAAACATGTTTCCTTTTTTTAGTTTGCTGGGACAAAATGTCTGGCGAGCTATTGTCATACCCCAACATGGACAAAAACTTAAATCTTGATCATAACCTCTCAACTGTATGAGGTAGCAATTTTATATTTTTTATGTTTAAATCCTTGTTTAGGCAAAAGTCCCAATTTGAACAAATGGATAATTCATCTCCCAGCTGGTTCATGGTGTGCATCTGTTCAAGAGTGTTATAGTAGGTAAGTAAAACAGAAATATGACTATACAATCTAAGGGAAAATTAGTCAGTCTTACAAGACTTTTGCTTGTGTTAGTGGACATCGAGTGCACACAATTTTTTTATCCATCTCAAGGCTTTTTGTCACATAAATTATATATGTGCTAGAGAAATGAAATTTCACTCTCTCTCCCTCAGTGATTTTGTTTCTTCCAATTCTTACAAAATATAGAAATATTTATAAAATTTTAAAGTTTGAAAATTGAGAAAAATTGCTGTGCACAGTTTTACTATGACTATGGCATAGAAATTGTAACTACTGTACTTTCGGAATGGGCTTATCTCCTCTTACAGGGTGGTGCAACATTTTCATGACAGGTAATCTCGTTGGCAGATCATTGAAAAATAAAGGTATCTTTAGCATGAGCCATATATTGGAGAGTCATTCAACTTATAAATGATTTGTTGAGAGGAAGGTCAGATGAAAATATCTAAGCTTAAGTAGAAAAACAGAAGATAAGAAAGTAGGTAAATCATAAATATTAAACAGTATGTATATACTTAAAACAAAATGGCATAGGTAAATATGTATCTGTGCCTGAAAATGTTCTTGTGGAATTTTCTTTATAATGGCTCTTTGATGGGACCTTAATGATCTTTCATTATAAAAAAGATACATCTTTTCTTCATGATACAATTATTGATTACATGAAAGTGGTATATTCAATGTTTGATACATGGTTTTAATGTCATGATCTTTGAAAATGAGGGGAAAAACCAACTCAGTTCAAAGTGAGATAAAACTTTTATGTTGGTACCAAAACTTTTTATCATGTGACCTTGACAGTGGTCTTTGACCTGCATTTGAAAAACTATTGACATAACTGTTGAATCATAGGAATAAGGGCTTTCATAATTGGCATGTGTGTACCTTGTGACAAGAAAGAAAAAAGAGGAGTTACTGGCTCAGTTATGTGGCAGAAGTCACCATGGAGCTATACAATACATGAATATAAATAATATACTAGAACATATAACACATTACAAAGATATTTGATTGTAGTGCAATTATGGTACCGACTTAGGACAATCATTTAATTTGACAAAAGCCAAACAAATGGTGTGGTTCGGTTTACGGACCCACCTTCCCACTCACCATAACAGCAGAACAATCAAAGGATGTACAGTTAAAAATCTATAAATAATCCTCCATGTAAAGAACAAGGGTCAACAGGTGTCGCATATTGAGAGGTCATAAAAATATAAACACGTAAGGTATTGTAAAACACATAATGGTATAAAAATATATGCAATATCATCATGATAAACAGTGCTCTGCCAGTCTGAAAGCCAGCTAAGACCCTAGATCTGTAGTAGTCCCGACTAACAGTCAGAGGGGACGAGGTTCAGGACCATGTCTCCTCTGAAAGAGGTTTGGACAAGGCCCGTCATATAGTCCCCACCGCCCTGTTAGTCAGTGTGTAACGTTCAAGTAAAAGTCTGCATAAGGCTGTAGAGGGGCCAAATACAAGACCTATCGTCTTTTTTGATTATCTCAATATCATATTGTCTATTTAGAAGACGTTTGACTATTTTATTACATGATAAAATAACGTTATTGGAGCCTAAACTTTCCTTAGTTTATATACAAGATCACCGTAAAAATTAGGATGGGAAATTCCATTGGATACATACTGTTGAAAAGAAATATTTCCAAATTCAGATAGAAGTTCTGAATAAGATCTGAAGAATTTGCCGAATGTTTTTCTTAGCTTGTGATATCTAAAACCCTGAGTTAAAAGTTTAGTAGTAATTTGTAAATTTCGTTTATGAAAGTCCAAAACATCGCTGCAGCCTCTGACAAATCGAACTAATTGAGATATATAGATACCATATGATGGGAGTCGAGGGACATCGCCATCCAAGTAAGGGAAATTTACAATAGGAAATCCAAAATCCTCACGTTTATCATAAATATTAGTATATATAAGGTGGTCGATAATTTTGATGTGTAAATCTAAGAAAGGTGTAGATTTATCTCAAGTATTAGCTTTATTCATTGTGAGCTCTGGTGGATATATTTCTGATATAAATTGTTCGAATGCAGGGTTGTCAATAACCAAAATGTCATCCAGATATCTGCAAGTATTATTAAATTTGTCAATGAGGTCAAAACGTTTTGATTTTTGAATAGACCTTTCCAATTTTTTATCATGTGGCCTTGAAAGTGATCTTCGACCTGCATTTGAAAAACTTTAACATTGACCATAACTATTGAACCGATAGGAGTAGGGCATTCATATTTGGCATCTGCATTCCTTATGACAAGACCTTTCTGCTGGTTCTAAATGAAAGTCAAGGTCATGGAGACAGGCATCTTGTGGGGCCCTTCTGACTTTGTCAGTTTTCTAGTGAACAATGTTTAGCAAGTTGCCTTGACCTTTACCTCTGACACCAAAAAAAATGATAGGCTGGTTCCTCTTATCATAAGGAATATTTAAGCTGCAAAACATAATCAAATCATGAAAAAATCAGCACAGACAAACACAATAAAAAATGAATACATTTTGTATAATTAAATAGTGATTTGTTTAAGTAACAATAAATATAATTATTTGTAGAAGTTCAACAGAGCTAGGATCTAGTGTGGAGGCCCCTATGTTCAGGGCATTTGGTGGTATCTTGTCATCAAGTGAGGTGGAAAATCCAGATTTCCACAAATGGAATATTGTAGACTTCCTGTACTGCGATGGTGGCTCCTTTGCAGGTTTGTACACATGTATATCATCACAGTAAATAATATTTTATTATGACATGTTCATGTTTCCAGTTTCTGGAGTCTAATGACAGGGAGTCTGAATGTTTGTACATAGAATAAGGTAGTCAGCAAAGCATATCACAGAATTTCTTTATATATTTTTTGACAAAGCAACATGGTATCAAATTCTGCCTATCAGGCCACCTATCAAGTTTATTTGTCATTACATAGTTGTGTGATCCTAAGAGACATTCCAGTTTCTTGATAACTATCAAACAAAAATGGGAAAATGTTGAATTTATGGCAGTAGTAACATCTCTAACAAAACATAATAAGAAAGTATTAACAGGATTGCCTGCTCAATGATGGAAATGTTAGTTCATTTGTAAAGTTTCCGAAATTCTAGACTTACATTGTAGCACATGGTGGTGAAGTGATCTCCAAGTGTTTTTGCTCATTGCAAGGTCTTCCAATTTTTAGCCACCTGAAGAAAAGGAACAAGTGAGCTAGTTTGATCACTTCTTGTCCAGCTTTTTATACTTTCGACTTCTTCTCCAGAGCTGCTAAAGGGTTTTTGATGAATCTGGGTAGAGATGAAGTACTTATGGTCTCATACAGGTGCTGGAATTAATAGGTCAAATCTGTTAAGGAGTGGATGGATCCAGGATATGGGTACCACAGAAGATAACCTCCTTTGTCAAACTTCTTCAGACCAGCTGCATAAATTGACAAACCAAATGTATCAGATTGATTTGCAAGGGTGTCTTAAGAGTTGATTTTGGCTCCATTCGAAAATAAAAGTTTAGATGCCTTTTTCTGGTTTTTGTCTTTTTTCAGCTCACCTGAGCCGAAAGAGAGGGGGGGGGGGGGTTTGGCCATTTTTCACATTTTCAACTTTTTCTGCAAAACTGTTCGAGGGATTTTAATAAATCTTGGTAGAAATTAATCACTTATGATCCCCTTCAAATTCTGTTGTCGTTTTCGTCATTACAGGTGGCGCCACCATAGTCAAAAGTAGGTCACAAAAGAGTACCCTATTTTGACAATATTCTTCTTCATACAGGCTGTATACAGAGACAAACAGAGTGCATAGAAATGATCAAGAGGGATGAGTAAAGACGTATTGTCATTTTGGTTCCCTTCCAAAATCAAATTTTAGAATTGTTTTCGACATTTGTTTGGACATGGTGATCTCAATGAAGAAAAGTGTCATATTTCCTTGTTAATTGATAATGATGATTTCTTACGGACTATTGTGATCATAATTATGGTAAGAAATGTTAATTTAAAAGAATTTTGTCAATATTTCAATTTTTGGATTTTCTGTGAATTTTTTAAGACTTCCAAATGAGGATGTATATGGACAATTCTTCACATTTTTAAAGCCGGCGTGGCCTAGTGGTATCGCGTCGGACTCCTGATCAGGAGGCCGGGGTTCGAGTCCCGCTTTGGCCATGCCGGTGTCATGTCTTTCGGATGAGACAGTAAAAACCGAGGCCCCGTGTCGTGGTATGCATGGCACGTTAAAGATCCCTCACTGCTTCGGGTGGGTCCATTGCAAAGGTCAAAATTTGTATGCCCCGCATCAGACAGATGCCGTCACCATGTACGTGAAATATTCGTGGTGCGACGTAAAACAAAAATCAATCAATCAATCAATCAATCACATTTTTAACTTCTGCTGTTATACTACAAGAAAAATTTTAATGAAACATGGTATACATGAAGTACTATAGGTCTTCTATCAATTTTGTACATTTCATCCAAACTGGTCAACAGATAATGCCACCATGCCTAAAACCTAGGTCTCGCAATGGTACATATACCTCTTAGTAATTAGAATATGAAGAGTAGCGGTTCAAATCCAGCTGTGATCAATTTTTTTTTCATTTCTTTACACATCTGAATAAGTTTTCAGATGTTTTTCAACATATGAAATTAGGCCATTTTAAGTTGGATCTGGACAATATTTGAAACAATTGTTGTTCATGACCCAGACTTGAAATCAGTCAGCAAAAGGCTCCACCTAAAGAAAATGACTAACTTGTTGCCCTGAATCACATCTTGTAGAGACAAAGCAAATGCTTAATATCAAAATCACCTGAATGGATGTGCAAAAAAGTGTTGTTTTTTATTCTGGTCTGAAATAAAATTTGACATTTTCAACATTTGTATAATGCAAAAATATATGAATTCTTCCTCCCTGCATGACTGATAATCTAGGTACTCAGGTAAGTGATATAGGCCCACTTGGGCCTCTTGTTACCAGATCTATCAAGGGTTGGATCCAGGGTAGGATAACATTGGCCCTAGAGTGTTCCCTTCTTTGACAATCTTGTTCTTCAGATTGACTGCATAGAAAGACAAACAGAATGAACCAGTGTGATCTAGAAGGGTGTCTTATGAAATGTTGTTGTTTTTGGGGTTTTTTTGTAACACAAAGTATTACACTGTTATGGACCCGGGTCATGGGCGCGGCCATATTGGAATCTTGGGATTCACCCCTTTGCTCATGTAATCCTACGCTCAGTGAAATAGGTCCATGATTATGTGCATTAAATTTGAAAATATGCTTTAATTGTTTAAAGTGGGACAGCAGACTGTATAGGTTAAATTTATTCCTTTCCGTATTGTAAACATTCTGCGTAAGTTTCACCAGAGCTGGGTGTTAATGTTAAATTGCCCCCCAAATTCTGTGTTGCTAAGGGACGAATATCGTCATGTATAAAATTCTTCCGAGAACAAATTGATATTTAGTGCACTGACATAAGAAGTATCTTCGGTTTCATATTCTTAAAATTTTATGATTAAATTATTAATCACAAATTGATTCATATATGAGTGACTTGACATCGCATTGTAAACAGCTGAACAGGCAGATTTGCTCTGTTGCAGCAAGATGAAATATCATGATGGAAAGCATGTTGCATGGTGGTAGGCATGCATGTTTTGTACGTTGTCAGTTTTGTTGGTTTAACTTGATTGTAATAATTGTGCACGTGAATGGTAGAACTTGCAAATTGTCCCAGATATGAGATTTAAGATGGATGTTAAGAGCAGTGAACGAAGTTGTTTCAGACAGGATTTTTGATAGTTGGAGTCAGAGGCAATGTGGACAAAGAGTAGGTATAATGTATTAATAATTTTGAGGACGGTATATCATGGTTATACATGTCTGAACTCTTATGTGTGGACCAATCAGAATTATCAAAACAAAACAAGTGAATTAGAATGTCTTTAACATCACTTTTTATCCCCCACTTTTATGAAAGCAAGGGGACATTACATCTCATTCCTCCATCTGTCAATCTGTCACAGAAACTTTAACCTGGGCTATAACTTTTGATCCAGTAGAGGTACAACTTCACATTTAGATTCCTTGTGATGATTCTTTCCATTTAAGATCGTTACTTTTGACATCTTAGAATTCTTTGAATTCACTTGTTTATCTTGACAATTATGTATCCTCAGGAACACCCTCATCTGATTACAACCCCTTCCTAATTACAAACATGGATTCACCATGTCTTCTCTGTCTTTGTACACATCAAATCCACAGCAAATGGTCAGAGCAAGGACAGTTTTAGATCACCTTCACATAGTTTGGATGATCTTGTGCTATAGGCCTGACATCCGCAAAACTCAGCTCTGGATAAACTACAAAAGCAAACATCTTGGGATATACACTTGATGGCATGCTTTGGATGCTGCATGTGACATAATTTATCAGTTTGAGTGGCATAGTTAGCCTTTTAGTGTACCTTAATTCTGGACAAGCTACAAGTACCAAACTTGGTCATAATGTAGGGCCATCATATCTGGCATGTTTGTGTCTAGTTGCAATACATTTACTGTACCTGTAGACATGCACAACAATGACAATGTCACAGATCACTGCACCTTTACTGTTAGACTTAGAGCGTCAAAAGCTGGGGACCTCAATTCTCTGAATTTGCTTGTTCCATTTGAGTCATTTTGGTATCCTATTTGGGCACAAGTATCTCAGTTATGGACAGTACAAGTACCAAAGTTGCACCAATGATTCATCTATGGTTCGATTGCTTCATGTGACAGTTTTTGCACTTCAGTGATTTGGTTAACCTCTTGGGGATACCTCTGTTTGTGACAAACTAATAAAAATAAAAGACTTCTGACTAAGCCGTATGCCAAGTCACCTCAACTACACAGTGTGTGAAAATTCCAAAACTTTTGCTAATGGTTCATCTTGGGATGCAGACTTGAATGCAAGCTTCGTAATACTATTCCCACTTCAATTTTGTTTCATTAAAGGAAAATTGATTAAAATAACTCAATAATGATTCAAGAGTCGTCATGAATTTGTGCCTTTAAGCGTCGAGCATTTGCTCGACAGTCTTCTAGCGATCGTAAAAATTTTACCTATGCACCGCCTTTTTAATTAACGGAACAAAGTAGTACCTTCTTTAAAGTAGTAAAAGTTCTTGCAAAACCGGCTTTGTTATCCTTGTTATTGAAATTTCATTGCACAGAAAGAGGTTTAAGCATAGGTCTGCTTATCTTAAATTATCAATATATTGCCCTGAAACACTTATTATTCTGTCGCTTATTGTGTGTGTTAAAATATTCATTTGCCGTAATGACGCAAGCCGATTATGAATTACAATCGCACTTCATGGGAATTCTTCCAAATAATGGGAAGACCACGTGCCTTATTTGGAGAAATCGTAGTACACATGTAGATCGCCTGTAACACACGCGATCGATGTCTAATTTGACATAAAAGCGCCAATATGGAAACCGATCACGCAATCTTCGAAATATATATAATAATATAAATAATGTAATATTATATTTAGATATAAATTTCAGTTTTAAAAAGAAAAAATAAAATATTTCATAGAATCCTAAATATAGACTGGCAGTGCGTGTCACAAAGATCTTAAAATATCAAAACAGGTGACCACTAATTCATAACGAGGCTGACCTAGGTTCAAGTGACGCGTTATCGGTTATTTTTATCTCACTGGATTTCGTTTTGTTTCATTCATTTGGAATCAACAAATATCGACAAAATTAATTACAGCCTCAAGCCCCTCGTAAAGTACATCAGGTACTGTATACCTATGCTGTGTATGCCACTGCAGACGAATTTTAAAAATATCTACATGCAGTGTGTACAGCTTCTTAACTGTCCTTACTGCCTGTGCTATAAATAACACTTGCTGGACAGGGAATAGCCTCTACAAAATGGCGGTGGTCACTTGTCTCTTCGCGCAGCGATAGCAAGCAAGAGCAAGTAACTCCAGTCTATCTTAAACAAGCGTATCTTTTTAAAAAGCTTAAGTTGCAATCGGAATAGCATTAAATGTTCAAGATTGGTCACAAAGCCAAATAGCTTTATGTAAATAGGAATTACTTGTTTTTGAAACCATCTTTATTTGCGCAGTTGTGAATTTTCACGCTAAAATTTCTAAAGCCACGCCTCATTTTGCCTTATTGCAAACCCCGTCGGGGGTTTGCATATTACGTTGATATCTAATCTGGAAATGCGCATGTGCGACATGATTATGCTGCATGCTGGGAAAACATAGCCTCCAAAGAGTAGTTGCTTTACTTTAAGAGGTCAGACAGTATAAGTTTTGTATTGTCCATGACATCGATATTTCTAATGCGCTTAAAAGGAAAAGGAATGAAGAAGAATACCCTTGCTTTCAAAGGCAATGCTCATTACTAAATCAATGTTACAATTAAGCGTTCCAAAGCGTATTTACCGTACTTTCAAACGCAGAGAGGAGTATATGAGGATAGAGATTTTAATAGGATAGACATTATGACTTGGGGTGATTTTCTTTAGTGAATGCATATAAATGATAAATAAATCTTACATGCAATGTATTCTAAAAATAAAAAAAAATACTTTAAAATACATATTTCTAGATAAATTAGTGGATGCCACATAAACATGTATAAATATGAAGGATATTCATATTTTGGAAATCAACATTCGTGTAACCTTTCCCACGGCAGCAGTGGAATAATCCAACAGAATTTTCCCGCGTAATACTAATTAGATGTTAGATGTATGTACATTATCTGGCTATAGAAAATCTCGAAAAGTTCCGAGTAAATTAAGGCGGAGTATCAAGGATTTCTAGCAGTTTAATTGGTGGAGCAATTACTGCGCAGTTTGTAACATTCTTTGTACTTATGCAAACTTCCCCAGCGATTATTTGGGCACAGGAGGCCTCGACGGGGAGTTCCTGCTCTTTCGGTGTTGAAGTTGGTGGAGCAAGTACTGCGTACTTTGTATGATTTCTTCCATGTCTAACTGTACGAAATGTCATTCCGACGAATATGGTCAGCTTTCCCAACCCAAGTCTAAACATAAATAAACATTAGAAAGGAGGTATTAACTATTATTTAGACAACAACCTAGCTAACATCATACAAGAGGGTCTTCATTTTAAAATGACCCACAAGTACCATTTTCCTCGCATTTAAAAATGCTACGGGGTTTGCATTCTAAGCTTTTTTAAAAGCTAAGCTTGTTAGGGAAGTAGCATATGTATATATCACATGGTCTTCCCCATTGTTGGAAAAGTTCCCATGACCAGACACATGTGTATATATGTCTCTGCCATGACGGCATAAAAATGACAGCCAAGAAAGTTTTCATATCGCCTACAAAATTTAATGCAGATGTAAAGGATGATAGCATGGATAAGACAGAATTTTAGATTGAATGCATGAAAAATGAATTAAGTAGAACTCGCATATGAAGATTTTATTCCAAATCAACCGATAAAGTGCGATTGTGATTCACAATCGGCTTGCGTCATTACGGCGAAGGGCATGGCGTTGTAGCCCTTGCACATGCACATACAATAAACGACCGAATAACTAGTGCGTTAGGACGATATATAGAAGCTGTTGGCATTAGTGTCAGTGTTAGTTGCGTGGGCAAAAACCGTAACCTAGACCATATCTTAAAACAAATAAAGCATAAGGCTTCCATATTTCACTGGCAATGTTAACAACTCATCCATTTCTATCTTTGTAAAGAAATGGCAATGGTGTTTGATTGTTTTCACATATGTACATTCTTTGTGATAAGACAATTGACATATTTCTGCAAGAATGATGTAAAAAAACAATAAAATGTTATGATGATGTCATAATCAATACCACTTAAAACCTTTGACTTCCTCATGACAACGGACCCCATCAAGAAACTGTTTACCATACATCCTACCTTATGACAAAGCCCAACCGGAGAGCTATGTTGCCCACTGACAACTTTCATTCACATTTTGATATTATATGATATATGGCTGTTGGTCCTTAAGCTTTTATTTTTACTCTATTCTAAAAATTATCGGAATTCAACAAAAAGATGAACACAACTGGTCAATTTCTTCTACTTTTGACAGCTTTAAATCAAATTTAGCTCAACGCCTTTGTGGCTCTTCAAGCCTTTGATTTTATTATGGTAGATAAACTTATGAATTTATACTGATTGATTGAAAAAATAACAAGGATTAGGGAAAGCTGACAACTTACGAAGCCTTTCATAGTGGCAATAGTAATTAAACAAACCTACTAAAATGATGACAGTTTCACAAGGAGTACACTTATTTGATAATTTCTGAAATCTGCATCACTGTGATATTACACTGTAATGTGCAATGGTCTGTCATAAGTCATAACAACATAAAATCATAATAGGTAATGAAGCAATTTACAAAGAAATTTGATAGATATTACACCCTCCCCCCATTTTGCTATAACCTCATTTGTGTGTGATATGTATTGAATGAAGTATTTCCTTATCATGATCAAGAAGAGTATTGATTTGTATACATATAAGCTTCAAATGACATTTCAAATTAAAACTATATTTAGATTCGATATAATCAAAATATATAAACACATTAATGCCCTGCCCCTTTTAAGAAGATGGAGGCTATGTGGAAAACAAGTACATATATTTCCTTGAAAAATCTGCCTTTGTGGTACATATATAATTACTTCAATGAATATGTCAGTAACAACATCGTAGTATTATTTAAAAGTTTAAAATGTCTTTTTTTTTAATATGTAAATCATGCCTCTACTGTGAAGGAATCCAGAGCTATAATGGCTCAAATTCACCATACTTTTCAACAGACAGCATATACAGCAGGTGCGACGACGTCACGTCATTGAGACGTAATGTCTCAATGACATCATCCTCTGCTGCATGACGTAAATCTGCAGCCCTTTTCAAATACGTTAGCACTCGGAGGATTAAAGACAAAAAACCCTCTCTTGTTCATTAAATTTAGTTTTGATTGTTTCAAGATAATTAAATATACAGGCTTTCGCATTTAATTGACTATCTTGTGCTTTTTTATACGCCTGCATTTAAAAATGTGGGCCTATTATGCTATACTGCTGTCGTCTGTGCTTCTGTCTGTCCGTTGTTCCGTCTGTCCATCCATCCTTGTCTGGGCTTCTCCTCCTTAACTAAAGGGGGAACAGAACTTTTGATGGTGTCATATGAAAGGGTGTGGCTTGTAGTTGTGCATGTGGGTTTCAAAGTTGGGGTCAGGCACCTGGGTGGGGGAAATGGGCGGGGTCGGAAAAGCTTGTCCATGCTTCTCCTCCTTAATTAAAGAGGGAACAAAACTTTTAATGGTGTCATATGAAAGGATGTGGCTTGTAGATGTGCATGTGGGTTTCAAAGTTGGGGTCAGGCCCCTGGGGGTGGGGGGAATGGGTGGGGTCGGAAAAGCTTGTCTGTGCTTCTCCTCCTTAATTAAGGAGGGAACAAAATTTTTGATGGTGTCATATGAAAGGGTGTGGCTTGTAGTTATGCATGTGGGTTTCAAAGTTGGGGTCAGGCACCTGGGTGGGGGAAAATAGGTGGGATCGGAAAAGCTTGTCTGGGCTTCTCCTTAACTAAAGGGGGAACAAAACTTTTGATGGTGTCATATGAAAGGGTGTGGCTTGTAGTTGTGGATGTGCATTTCAAAGTTGGGGTCAGGCCCCTAGGGTAGGGGAAAATGGGTGGAGTTGGAAAAATTTGTTCAGGCTTCTCCTCCTTAACTAAAGGGGGAACAAAACTTTTGATGGTGTCATATGAAAGGATGTAGCTTGTAGTTGTGCATGTGGGTTTTAAAGTTGGGGTCAGGTCCCTGGGGTGGGGGAAAATGGGCGAGGTCGGAAAAGCTTGTCCGGGCTTCTCCTCCTGAATTAAAGAGGGAACAAAATTTTTGATGGTGTCATATGAAAGGATGTGTCTTGTAGTTGTGCATGTGGGTTTCAATGTTGAGGTCAGGTCCCTGGGGTGGGGGAAAATGGGCAGGGTCATAAAAGATTGTCCGGGCTTCACCTTCTTAACTAAATGGGGAACAAAACTTTTGATGGTGTCATATGAAAGGATGTGGCTTGTAGTTGTGTATGTGGGTTTTAAAGTTGGGGTCAGGCCCCTGGGGTGGGGGAAAATAGGCGAGGTCGGAAAAGCTTGTCCGGGCTTCTCCTCCTTAATTAAAGAGGGAACAAAACTTTTGATGGTATCATATGAATGGATGTGGCTTGTAGTTGTGCATGTGGGTTTCAAAGTTGGGGTCAGGCCCTGGGGTGGGGGAAAATGGGTGGGGTTGGAAAAGTTTGTCCGGGCTTGTCCTCCTTAACTAAAGGGGGAACAAAACTTTTGATGCTGTCATATGAAAGGATGTGGCTTGTAGTTGTGCATGTGGGTTTCAAAGTTTGGGTCAGGCCCCAGGGGTGGGGGAAAATGGGTGGGGTCGGAAAAGCTTGTCTGTGCTTCTCCTCCTTAATTAAGGAGGGAACAAAACTTTTGATGGTGTCATATGAGAGGGTTTGGCTTGTAGACCACATTAAAACATGATGCGACGTATTTTGCACCATAATTTTTGGTTTTTAAAATACGCCCTCATATTTTACTTTTCATATTTGCCGGCATATATCTCTATATCAGTGTTGTCGATTGCTAGAGCAATGGAAACTGGTATGTTGTAAACAAGTTTTGGTCAATAGAAAAACTCTAAAAACAGTTTTCTTCAATATCACCTGATAATTTACAAACACATTCATAATAGACAAATTACCGGTATTGAATACTACTACTGTATTTTCTATCACGACTAAAAATGTCACATCATCATGACATTACGAGTTACCTCCCATTAGGCAGATTACTTTTAGGCCTAAATCGCTCACCAGACTACGTCCTTGATACTATTGATAAAATGAATTCCTCTTCATCTTCATGTGAGTGTTACTCAGGACCTTCAGTCCTTTGATCCTTTACCTTTTTGGGCTTTTATTCTGACTTAATCATACACATTATTGTATCATTTTCTAGACTGAAAGAGAAGCAGTAAAGCATCTATTTGCCGATGTTTAAGGCTTATCAGAAAATTTAATGTCAAAATTTATTTTCTGGACTTTTATGATTCTCTTTTTTAATTTTAATCTAAGCTAGCTCTTACAGATCAAATTCTGCTAAATGCAAAAATTTGTTTAGTTCATTTTACACCAAAGCAAGTTTTTAAATATTTTGTAGCACTCAGTATGTGAATCAAGCCATTTGAGAGAAAAGAAATGAAAAAAAAATTATGTGTTGCTCTTTTTTGTACCCTTGTCTTGATTAATTCAATGTAGAGAAGCAAGTTTACAGTTAACTTCTTTTAACAGTTGTCTAAGACATAATAAAGAAGAGAATATATGAATATGTACCCACAAATTTTGTCAAGTAGTCAGTTGTTTATGAAAGAGGTAATTGTGTAAAAGGTGAGCAATATAGGCCCATTTGGGTCTTTTTTGTTTTTGAAAATAGCAATATTGTAGCTGGAACCCCATTGCATGTAGAATTGCAAAGTCACTGAAAGATAGCCATTAGATATCTAGATTGATACTGGCCAATGTACATATAGCTGTATATTATATACCCATTACAACTTAAGCACCCAGCTAGTGGTTGCAATATTGGTGAGGGTGCCTTGCAATTGCCTACATGCGTCAAAAAACAACTTCATTACTAAGTCGTGAAGTAGTAGGTTTTTGGATAATGTAAGAAATTTTGTTACAGGTAATAGGAGTAGTGTTATTCACCATCGTTCCAAGAAATTATTTTTACGTGGATTCCAGATATTCAATGCATTGATTGAATACTTACTTTTACACACAGAGCTAAAATATGCAGACCAAGTAATTCTTTCTGGCACATCATGTAAGTAGTTTATCAAAATTAAAGTCTAGATGAAATAGACATAGTGAAAGATATGAGCTGTAGAGTTCCATACTCATCATAGTGCTTAGTTTACAGCTTACGTTCATTTCCATGTATAACTACAGCTAGCTATAGGGATCATCATATCTCTAGACTTTCATTTTATATGATAACCACCTTAACTGATGGAAGCTGTTAAGTTGTCTCGGTCCTTCATTGGATAAAGCTCTTAATTCTTTTCTCAAAGACAATAAATAAGTAACATGCATGCCATATTTCACAGGGTCATTCTTGGATCTTCTCTTAGACATATTTTACCAATTCCGGGACAATTTTTGGAACATATTCCATGTGTTAAATATATCTTCATTTTACTTGTTACAAGCCTTTTTTGCTGTTACGAGACAACTTTTTGGAGCTTTATTGTTGCTTCATTATAAAGTAATTGATAGTAATCACAATCAAGATACATGCTCAGGTAAATACAACCATTACTGTAACCAGCTGATTGTTACATAACATGTTAACTTTGTTCTGTATGGCAGTGTGGTACATTTATCATAAAAAGAATGTTGATTTACAAAACTGGTTTATATTTCAGCTGGAGGCGTAGCAGCAACAATTAATGCTGATTATTTACGTAGAAAGCTTACATCAGTCAAGTCACTCCATCTAGTGGTAGATGGAGGTCTGTTTTTTGATCAACCTAATTCACAGGGGGAACATGTGATGGGCAATACTTTTAAGAATGTATACTATCTTCATAATGTACAAGGTGAGCATATTTGTGCATGACTTTCAGTTTAACTTCTGAGGTTCTATGATTTTTGAAACAGAATTTCATGAAAGAAAACCTTTGTGTAATATGAATCAAAACAGCTTATGCAATGTCTCAATAAAAACCTAAATAGCATCATATCATCACAATAATTTGCAGTGCATGCTATTTACAATATCTTTATTTGATAATAATAGCTGTATCTAGAAGTAGTCATCATTTCATAAATCTGGCTTGATGCTGCACTTTGTATACAGTATCTCGTATGACATTTTGATATGAAAGGTTTCTTTAACTTATAAAGCTGTATACATTTATGTATATATAAAACGTAAGTTGAGCTTTCTGAATTTGTTCGCATTGGGGTCCTGTCTTACAAATGATGCCATCAAAATTGTGATATCCTATTGTTGTTTTCGCAAATAAAATATCCCACACTGTTTAGGTAGGTTTATTGCACGGGTCAAAATTTCTGTGTAATGCATGTGATATGTAACAACAAATATTAAAACCTGAAGTATTGAAAATGATACCACAGCATTACTGTTTTATTGATATCAGTGTTAAGGTATTTTTAACAATGTGTTTAGATAAACTCAATTGTATGTCAAGTAGTTTTATTGAATATCTGGCAAGCACATTTACTCATGTACACATTTATTATGCAGGTGCAGAAAGTATTGCAGAATGTTCTTCTAGTCTACCTGACAATGAGAAGTGGTACTGTTTACAGCCTTCTTATTTCTATAAACACCTCTTTACACCAGTATTTTTTATCAACTCTCTATTTGACACGTGGTACATGAACCATGTTTTGTCTATTACATGTCCATTTTCCACATGCAAGTCACAGGATGACGCCATCTTAGAGCTGCATAAGAATTTACTACTTTCCAAGATGGAGCCAGTCATCTCTTCAGTGCATGATGGGATATACTTAACAGCATGCCCCATGCACTCCATGTTGGTGAACAAGCGATTTACAGCCTTGTTCCATGAGGGTGGTATTCAGCTAAGAGAGGCTTTTGCAAAGTGGTATTTCCATAAGGTGCCAAATGTAACATTTATTGATAATATGAAATATACCCAAGTCACATCATTATGTGTTCTTGGAGACTGACCCTTCAACTTTGTTTATGTTGTTTGATTTATTGCTTAAGTTTTGACTTTAAATAGTATAAGAGCTTTAAGTCGCGTAAGTGCTTTCTTATTTTCTTTCTTCTGTTACTATCCTTTCTAAGTAACAGTTGATTTCACAACTCAGTGACAACATTATTTGTATAAAGTTGCATATTTTTTTTCCTTTATTCAGGAAAGTTCATAAAAGGGTGTTTAAGTGGGGCTTTCTGTTTTCATTTTTTATTTGCCATGCGTTTTGTGATATGTATCAAGTATTTACATATATTTCTCTGTGAATCATAAGAAAAAGACACAATCTCCCTGATGTGTCATCATATGACGTATAGTACATTTTGTATTTTGCATTATCATAGCATGAAGGACTTTATGTTTTAGGGTTTACAGTCATTTCTTAAATGAACAAACAATTAAAAATTAAAGGAACACAAACACTCTATATTGCAAATTTTTGGCCTCATGACCTCTATCATGCAATTGATTGTATGTGGAAATCAGATGAAAATAGAGTGCAAATGAATCTTGCTTTAACAAATCAAAATGATCTATTAGAGTGTGCTTTATGAAATTGCATACATGTATTCATTTAAGTTTTGATATTTAAATTCAGGTCATTTTTAGTGAATAGTGCTTATGTGAAAGATTAACTTTTACAGTTATGTCACAATACTTAGACATTTTTTTTTATTGTTGTTGAATTTTACTTGTTTATGTCTCAGGTTCTCAAAGTGACGTGCTCACAAAAGTTGGGTTTTATCTGTAGACAATCTAACCAACTTCTATTTACAAAATAACCAGTAATGGTTATAATAATGATTATTTTCATACAGTGATTAAGAAGCCCAATCTGAAGTAAGAAATCCTAGGTGGTGATGTTTTGCCACAATAATTTTACAAGTATGTAGTACATTAACCCTTGGAATACAAATAAGAAAGACTTGGAGATTGATTAAACAATAGATCATGGGTAAAGATAAGATGTAACTTGATGACATAGTATCATTTGACAGGTATGATTATGTAAATTGAAAGCTTTCAGACAAGATGTCTAACTGATTACTGTATATAAGGGTACTTGGACAATCAAGGAAGTACAATCCAACTATGTTGTTTGTAAGTTCTTATGATTGTGTGTTTGAAGATATTTTTATGTCGTGTGTGTGTAATTTATACTCGATATATGTAATTGAATATTTGATAAGGATCTTACATAAGGTTACTTTAAAACATGACATTGAATAGTCCCTACCACTTCATACCTCTTTTTATGGCTTTTTGTACATAGTTTATCAACTTTCACAAAACTATAATGTAGAAAACTTTTACCTTATGTACAGTATAGATGTAGTCATTGTGTAAATGATGTCTTGTTGTTTATAAGATAAAGTTCTGGTTAGAGCACATCTTAAAGATATCCAGCAATAATAATCTCATGCATTTTTCACACAGAGTTTCATGCCAATCAAATTCCAATTGAGAGATCACCAGATCAAACTTTAACCACGCCTATTACGTAGTTCCATTGTGACGTCATAGTTAAATTCATGTTTGATGGGCCATTTTATTTATGATGTCATAATGAACAATTATGCCAAAATGTGTGATGTCAGGCATTTGACGATCACTCAATTAGATTTGCTTTGTGTCTACATGGAAAAAATAATTGAATGCAAATTAGATTTGCATTTAATGCGAATTACGCTTATTTGCATTAAAGTGTTAGATTTGCATTTAATGCGAATAAGTCTAATTTGCATTAAACTTTTATGAATGCAGTGTGAATCTATTTGGAATTGAATTTTGATATGTGCAAAAATAATATATTGCTACAAATTATAAAGAACAATAAAGTTTTAACACAATCATAAATGTAGTACAGCATAATCAGGTTTCATTCACTTCTTAATGAGGTCATTTTTCACATATTAATGTCACTTCATAAACTGAAAAGTTAGAATCTACATATTCAATAGTAAATGATTTGTACAGATCTATTTTTGTATCAAACTTAATTCGCATTCAAAATTACAGTGTAAAACACATTACAAATCTAATTCACATAAGTTGAATGTAGTTTGAATTTACTGGGTATTAGAATTTAAAGAGCATACTTGTGAAAGAGTCAAATATTTCACCAAATAAAAATTTTTTTTTGTATTTACAACACAAAGATTTTAACTTGGCTAAAGTATGGAGTAAAACACCATGTTGGAACATGGTAGCTTCAGACCTCTGTCCATGGAAAAGGGACAAGTGGGTAAATTTTCTAGTTTACAAGCCGAAGATCATGATTTTATTTCAGAATTCTGGTTTCGATAACCACCAAATAATGACCACTATAATAAAGTTTCTTGATCTCCAAATACTGGTCTCTACAATATAGGTCCCTATCATCATCAAACACTGACCTCTACCTTATAGGTCCCCAACATCACCGAACACTGACCTCTACCATATAGGTCCCCACCATCACCAAACAATGACCTCTACCATATAGGTCCCCATCATCACCAAACACTGACCTCTACCACACAGGTCCCCACCATTACCAAACAATGACCACTACCATAAAGGTCCCCATCATCACCAAACACTGTTCTCTACCATATAGGTTTCCACCATCACCAAATACTGGCCTCTACCATATAGGTCCCCACCATCACCAAACAATGACCTCCACCATAAAGGTCCCCACCATCACCAAACAATGACCTCTACCATATAGGTCTCCACCATTACCAAACACTGACCATTAACATATAGTTTTCCTCCAGAACCAAAAATTGACCACCACCATATAGGCTTCCTCCAGAACCAAAAATCTGCTACTACCATATAGGTTTCCCCAAACAGTGACCACTACCATATAGGTACCTCAGAACAAAGCACCAGTCACTACCATATAGGTCCCCTCAATAACCTAACAACCTGATAATGGCCAATACCATATAGGTTTCCTCAGCAATCTAAAAGTGGCCTCTGCTGTATAGATTTCCTTAGCAACCTAAAATGGCCTCTGCTGTATAGGTTTCCTGAACAACCAAATAATGGCCTCTGCTATATAAGTTTCCTCAGCAACCTAAAAATGGCCTCTGCTGTATAGATTTCCTTAGCAACCTAAAATGGCCTCTGCTATATAGGTTTCCTGAACAACCAAATGATGGCGTCTGCTATATAGGTTTTCTCAGCAACCTAATAATGGCCTTTGCTGTAAAGATTTCCTCAGCAACCTAAAAATGACCTCTGCTGTATAGGTTTCTTCAGCAACCTAATAATGGCCTCTGCCATATAGGTTTCCTCAGCAACCTGATAATGGCCTCTGCTATATAGGTTTCCTCAGCAGCCTGATAATGGCCTCTGCTATAAAGGTTTCCTGCGCAACCTAGTAATGGCCTCTGCTGTATAGATGTCCTCAGCAACCTGAAAATGGCTTCTGCTGTATAGGTTTCTTCAGCAACCTAATATTGGCCTCTGACATACAGGTTTCCTCAGCAACCTAATAATAGCCTCTGCAATATAGGTTTCCTCAGCAACCTGATAATGGCCTCTGCTGTGTAGGTTTCCTCAGCAACCTTATAATGACCTCTGTTGTATAGGTTTTCTCAGCAACCTTATAATAGCTCTGCCATATAAGTTTCCTCAGCAACCGAATAATGATTTCTGCTGTATAGGTTTCCTCAGCAACCTTATTATGGCCACAACCAAACAAGAGAAATAATTCAGGGTGTGTTAGCAGAGATTATATCCAAATAAATATATCAGATTCTTTATTGTTGATTTTTGAGAAGCAATGTAAAAGAGAATCCCACTGCATTTTTAATTTGTGCCAATTTATGAAATTGTACTTAGCAATGCAATAAGAGATTTGATATGAAATCAGTTTCATTGTCTGATGGTCAAGAAATGTGCATAAATGATATAAATGTTCCTCCATAATTACTGTTTTGTCAATGTGTTTAAGTTTGTGCCAAATATAAAATGAGATTATGGTTGCATAAAATGGTTTGTCATATCTTGTTAGAATGTAAGAACAAAGAATTTGTGAAAAATGTTCCAGATAAGTTACATTTCTAAAACGATTTCTTCATATATTTGTTAGAATGTAAGAACAAAGAATTTGTGAAAAATGTTCCAGATAAGTTACATTTCTAAAACGATTTCTTCATATATTTTTTCATGTTTGAATATTTTTGAAGAATCAGGTATTACAATGGTGAAATAAGTTTTTTTAGAGGGTAATGACATCCATATAATATGGTTCAAAAATCATCTTGTTTTATTTTGAATTGAAAGTGATAGATTTTTTTCTTACATTTTGGAAATGGTTACCTATTTTTCTTAAGTTGTTCTCTTGTAAGATTACTTTGTTTTGATAGTATATAAATAATGATCAGTTGAAACTTTATACTTTTATATTTATTGAAAACAAGATTTTTGAGGTCACTTGGGACACTCACATGACCTATTGCATTTGGTCTTTGTCTGTGTCCTTTAGGGAATTGAACATTTGAACTTTGACTTAAAAACTACAAGGAGGAGGAATGTCAATAAATTTTACATGAACCATCTTCAGAATCAGAGGAACAAATTGTGAATTTCATGAACCCCTGCCTCCCATCTGGGGTCTTATGGGTGGACCAAAACTGTTAAAGTAGTTCAGACTTCTCTATTCCAGCACATCTAGGAGAAAACTACATGTTTATACATTGTGTTTAAGAGCATGAAGCCCTCTACTTAAAGTGTGAAATTAATGGCCTGAGAGTCGGGGTTTAGCTCCATGGATGGGGCTAGTACATTTATATAGTGATAATGCATTAGCTTTAGGGGCTAATATATTGGTATAGTGATAATGTACATAGTCTGTGAAAATCTCTGCTCTTCAAAATTGTGAAATTCATGAAAAACTGAAAGACTACTAGGCACTCCTAATGGGAAAGGGTGTGCAATAGACAGTTTGTAACGGAGGTTCCTCTCACTAGCAAGATCATTAGGATCTGCCAGGTACCCAAATAAGAACAAAGAAGAAAGCAGGGCTTCGACTGCGTAGATATTGCCAACTTAGCCTTATGGTGGTTATTTGCAGTCTTTGATATTGAAAACTGATGCATAATTTAAAGGAGCGTGAAGCCCACTACATGTACCTACATTTTGAAATTCAGTGACCCAGGGCAAGGGGTTCAGCCCCTAGGATGGACACAGTTTACTCATGTTGATGTCGATTTATACATTTTTGATATCTTGGTCTTACTAAGCATTAATGTACATGTTTATATTTCAATGACCTCTCAACTTGAGAAAGTTGTTGATCCTTGCTCTCTATATGGAGGATTATGAATAGATTTTTAAAGGTGTGTTCTTTGATTTTACTGCTTATGTTGAAAGTGGGGAGGAGGACCTGTAACTGTTTAACCACTCTAATTGATTGACTAATATCGTATCAATTGACTGTCCAAAGTCCGTATTGCAACTGCACCTTAATTGAAAGTTTTTGTGATGTTCTTGTGAGAAGCTGTGTCTTTTTTTTCAAATTATTTTATTATCAACAGTGCATTTCCATGGTAATTTCTATCATACAGCGAAGTCAGATGCATTTATCTTTTTTTTTAGTACTGTAATCTTTGTACTGGATATATGCCAAAAACAGTTCATAAAAGGTGGACAGGGGGTAGTAGCAATCCATAGCAATTCATATTTTTATGTGCTTAATGTATTTGGATAGAGGTCAGTGAGACAAATTCAAAACAGTTCTCCTTTTGCTGATATCTATCCTATCAAAAGTTTTGGCAATTTGAAGATGCCTCTTACTGCTCTGTGTGTTATTGCAAAAAATGGTTGCTTTTGATCTTTTACGACAGAAAATAACTTCAAAAGTAGAAAATTATGAGGTAAACATTTCATTTTTCATGGTTAAAATCTATTTCAAATTTCATTTTGGACAATGGCCTTGAGTTGTCAACTTTGGCAAGGCAAGCATATCAAGATGTAGCCCTTTAGAAAACCTCTAAATGTTAAATCCTATCAACTGCAGATCATTTTCATCATAACATACATCTTACTTAATCGTAAAAAATGATTTAAAACAAAATGAACTTGGCTTCTAATGACGCCATTCAAAATTTAAAATATACATTATGCTAAAGAATTGTATTCCCAAACAATGATATATAGTACAAATGATAAGGTAAGACTATGACGCTGTAGTGAAGTATCCCAAACATATAACTCCAAGAATGCTATTGGGAATAATAAGGAAAAATAAATCAATTTAACAAAAATTTGTATTTATTAATGATGCTCATTGATGAAATAGGAACAAAGCATTATGGTTCTCCTTGGTATTGTCCACATTATTATCCCTGAAATTTAGTTAACAACAGAAGAGATTCACTTTTCCAGGCCATATAGGATGTGTTCTCTGGAAAAGAAAAACAACAGCTGTTCAAGTATATGAGTGCATCTGCTATATCTAGGAAATTGTACCACAATTTAATATCCAGCTTAGCTGGGGTAGTGCTTAATTAGCATGCTTGGCTCAGGGTTCATAGGTCAAGGGTTGAACCATATATATAATATATAGGCATAATTTTTGACCAATTGATTCAATCTGAAACATTTACATGGTTGTATACTGTTGCATCTTTACACAGTGGCAACCACAACAGGAAGTACATCCATGTACCCTTTGGAAAGAAAAGATGATTCCATAATTATCAAAATATATTCAGCTTAACCCAACCTTTAATAAAGTGTGTTTCTTTGGACTTTGCTGGCGATTGCATGTGGATATCCACATGCTAATAACTACATGTGGCTTTCAGTTGATAACAACATTAAATGAGAATGGAATAATACAATGCTGATCAGTACATGTGGCATTCAGCTTAAACTACATTAAATGAGAATGGTGTAGTACATCGCTGATAACTATATGTCATTCATATGATAACCATATTAAATGAGAATGGAGTGGTACAATGCTGATAACTAAATGTCATTCATATGATAACCATATTAAATGAGAATGGAGTGGTACAATGCTGATAACTATGTGTCATTTATATGATAACCATATTAAATGAGAATGGAGTGGTACAATGCTGATAATTATATGTCATTCATATGATAACCATATTAAATAAGAATGGAGTGGTACAATGCTGATAACTATATGTCATTCATATGATAACCATATTAAATGAGAATGGAGTGGCATAATGCCGGTAACTAAATGTCATTCATAAGATAACCATATTAAATGAGAATGGAGTGGTAGTGGTACAATGCTGATAACTATATGTCATTCATATGATAACCATATTAAATGAGAATGGAGTGATGCAATGCTGATAACTATATGTCATGCATATGATAACCATATTAAATGAGAATGGAGTGATGCAATGCTGATAACCATATGGCGTTCAGCTGATGACCACATTAAATGAGAATGGAGTAATAAAATTATGCCTATTTAGGGGTTACCATGCGAGTGTTTTACAAAAACTGACAGGGTAACGGCGGATACCCTGTCAAAATTTGAGTTTCACTGCGAGGCGTTAGCCGACCTGTGAAACGGAATTTCTGATAGGGTATTCGCCGATACCCTGTCAGTTTTTGTAAAACACAAGCATGTTAACCCCATTCTAATGCATTTGACAAAATAATTACAACTAGAGGCACAGAGTTATGGTTTTCTAAGCCACGTCACTAATCACAGTCATATAAAAAACTGTAGGGTATCGTGACGTCACAAATCAGAAACTGCAGGGTATCGCGACGTCATATCGTGAATACCCTTGCATGTTTTTAAATCGGACAGCCAATGATATCGCGTATTACAAACAAGATGCATTAGAATTATGGCTATTTGTATTGCACAATAGTCTGAATGGCCTGGACTTGTATATGTACCTCACTAGATTGGAATAGACCAGCACAATATTGATAATGACTATCAATGACCTTTTATTCTGAATGAAAAGTCTGGACTCTTACCACACTGGATGAGAACGGACCAATACAATGTTGATATCTTCTGATGGCCTCTTGTATCTCACTGGGTTGTATAGCCTGGACTGTTACCATATCTAAACTACTACCATGGACACTCTACACAAAGTAAACACAGCCTTTCATTGCACTTATTTGCATACATTATGCAATAAACAGAAACTCATTTATGACAATAGGGGTAATAAGTCTTGTAATAAGATGCCAAAAGCAACATAAACAGAACTGGATCACCACCTTTTCATAGTACATTCAGTCTTGTACCAAATTTTTGTTCAATATCTAAAATGACAAAAGGCAAGAGGATCCCAGGAAACAGAATGGCCTATCTGGCAAATTACAAGAAATCTATAAGTAAAATTTGAACCTCTTTTCCAAACAGTATAGAGGATGGAGTCAATGTTTTTAAATTTATTGAAAACTAAGTAAAAATTTGAAGTCAGTGTCAATAAGTTAGAAGTCAATGTATATAAATATTAAACTCCTAATCTGTACACTCAAAAGACATAGGCCAGATACAATTAAAAAAACATTAGGTCAAACTTCAAAGTCAAGGTCAGTTAGTCAAAAGTCGTGGACCCAAATAAAAGCCCTAATCACAAGAAATCCATATTTGAAATTATGACTCTCTATCCCTCATGGTTAAAATCACGTATCCCAGGTAAAAGGTTTTAAAAAGTAAATCAAAGTTCAAGGTTAAGGTCACTAGGTCAAAAGTGGACCCACTGAATGAAATGCAGGTCTTCAACATAGGAATGCTTTTGCAATTTACTGTATACCTCTTACTATTATTGCTTTAAGTTATTGAGCAAAGTTGGGGGTTTTTTGCTGAAATGTGACCAATTGTATACCAGATAAGTAATGCCAGATGAGTTTTACCTTCTTCCTCTTCTTGGGTTTATTTTTGCTTGCTACTGCTGAAGCTAGCGGTCCCAAGGTGGAAGGCATACTAGTAGATGTAGGTGTAGAGGGAGGACTCTATGGAGAATCACAGAATTACATGTATACTTGACAGGAAAAGGTAAAAGAACTATATATGGTTAAGGTTACTATTTACCCATCTATAAATAATAATCTAAAATCGTATACAAACTGTTGCCAGTAACATAAAATTTAAAACTCATACACAAAAAAATTGCCTTTGCCACTTTGCTATTAATGTTGAAAAGGACACATTTCTCGTTTCAGTCTTTCTGATTACATTTCTTTGCCTTTGAATGTGAATTTGAGTATTAGAACAAGAACAACATTTTAATACTATAGATGTATATTTATAGAAATATTAACATTATCGAAGGAAAATCTTGTCCAAAGCTGCCCTCAGTGAGGAGATTTCACTTTCAGCTTTTTCAATGTTGACACATCTTAGATAAAGTAGCACCGGAAAAGGGTCTTGTGTTTTGGCCGTCATATTTTTACCATAGTTAGATATTTAGATTTCATAATTTTCATTTACTTACACGAGCCCTAGGGTCATCTAAATGACATTGATAACCCTGTCCAAGTTACAATATGAGCACTACATGAAGACATCGGGTTTACCATCTCTTTTTAATTTTGTTATGCCTCCAGATACTCATGCATGTTTCAAGGTAAAAGTCATGATCATATAGGTCTAAAGACATAATATATATATAGATATGTGATATTTGTTGAGAATCATACATTGCATTGAAGAAATAATCAAAATGGTAGGTGCCTACCCCAGATGGAGATGTAAGACAAGGTATCTGTACACTGGATACATTGGTTGAACATGTAATGGGAGCTTGCTGAATATTCACAGTTACTGCTGGAAAAGCTCTGGACAAGGGGTCACACTTGATTGCCTTCATATCTTGTTTAACAATTAGGGCAAAGTCTACTATCTATAAGATTTTATAAAAACAAAAACCTATTTAGTGATAATTATTTCAAATTACATTATTGACATAGAAGAAAACTTTTATATTAAAGATGTCTATTACAATTCACTTGAATTTACAATGTATAAATAAAATAGTTTCCTTTTATTTTAGATATGTTTTAATGTAAATGTATTTATAGTATAACATTGGTTCAAATACAAAATACTCAGGAGTGACTGAAAAATGTATGGCAGCTTTCATGCATCAATTAAATTAAAAAAAATTAATAACTTTTGTTTTCTATTGCAAGGAAAAAAACATAATTGTCATATATCATGAAAAACGATAAAATGAATTTTTTCTTAAATCATAATTTAAGTTTCAATATATAAAAAACTTTTCGAAAATTCTATGTATAAATATCTTAATTTCAGTTCTATTGTAGAAATATATTTATTTCAATCTACCAAACCTCGTTAATTAAATATTATAATTGTACAAAATAGGCTGTGCGACAGCTATAGTAGCATTCTGATATATCCTACAGATTTTTAACAAATACCTCATCTTTGAAACTTGCTGCAGCTTAGTCTGTTTATACACGTAACTATACAATTAATATCGAATGTAAGCAAATCATCAGATGTGACTGTAGTATGTATTAATGACTACATAATACTAATATTGAGCACCTGTGCTATAGTTTCATACGCTAAATAAGAGAAGATTTCTATGGAAGGCTGACTGGGCTTGATATCTACATTTACACCATTCAATAACCACTCACGAAACCGAGGTGACTTGTACTTCTTGCCTGAAATAGTATCGGAGAGTTGGAAAATGAGATATAAAACTACAACAAGAAATCAATAATTTAACTTTGCTACTTGACTATGTTTAGTTGGATAAAAACTCTTTACCTTATGTGATCTTCACTGAAGTTACAGAGTATACCCAAACGCACCATTTGATTTAACACGTTTATAAATTTTACAAACAATGAAAGACATAAGAGGCAAAACTGACATTAAAATCACTGTTTGACTCGGATGTGTTAGACAAGAGGCTAAAACGAATCTGAAGTTCTTCTGGTCATTTCCTAGAAATATTCATTACCTGTTACTTCCTAGTTTATAATCCGTATATATATATATATATATATATATATATATATATATATATATATATATATATATATATATATATATATATATATATATATGTATATATAATACTTCTCAAAATAGATTATATAATGATAATGATTGACTAATAGAAACAACAAACATTTATCACTATCATGAAGGCAAGACAGACGAGATAACTGGAAACTGTATATACTCAAACTGGTTAATGAAGAAGAAGATAAACTGGTTAACAAGGAAGGTGTAAAATTCATACTGATCAATAAGAATAAAATAAACTTAAACCGAGAAAGATAATGAATTTAATACAACCTGGTCAATGTGGAAGATAATAACTCAACCTTGTCAACGAGCTGTTCTATGAGGAAGATAATAAACTCAACCTGGCAAATGAGGAAAACAATAACTCAACCTGGTCTATGTGGAAGATAAGAGACTCAACCTAGTATATGAGAAAGACAATAACGCAACTTGGTCAATGAGGAAAGATAATAAACTCAACCTGGTCAATGAAGAAGACATTAACGCAACCTAGTCAATGAGGAAAATGATAAACTCAACCTGGTCAATAAGAGAGATAATAAACTCAACCTGGCCAATGAGGACAACAATAACTTAACCTGGTCTATGAGGAAAGATAATAAACTCAACCTAGTCAATGAGGAAGATATTAACCTGGTCTATGAGGAAAGATAATAAAATCAACCTGTTCTATGCGGAAGATAATAAACTCAATCTGGTTAATGAGGAAGATAATAAACTCAACCTGGTCTATGAGGAAGATAATAAACTCAATCTGCTTAATGAGGAAGATAATAAACTCAATCTGGTCAATGAGGAAGATAATAAACTCAACTTGGTCAATGAGGAAGATAATAAACTCAACCTGTTCTTTGAGGAAGATAATAAACCCAACCTGGGGAATGAAGATAATAAACCCAACCTGGTCTATGAGGAAGATAAATAAACTCAACCTGGTGAATGAAGGTAATAACCTCAACCTGGTGAATGAGGAGTATAATAAAGTAAATCTTGTCAATGAGGAAAGATAATAAAATCAACCTGGTGAATGAGAATAATAATCCATTAAGGGTTGTGCTCCTTTCAGTGTCAAGATCTCCATGAAAATTTAACAACACTACAGGAACATTCTTAGTGTCATCAAATCCCATCTATACCGTAAAGGGCCAAAATCCATGGGCATGTCACTATACAATAAGACTGGTTCAATCACACTACTAGAAAATTTTGTGCAAGTTTCATTCAAATCCACCTGATACCGCTGTGGAAGGAGAAGCAATGGGTAATTTTAAGTAATGTAGAGTTATTTCCCCTTTTTAGGTATCTGACTAAAAAGTTCACATGACGTCCTTAAACTTTCATGTAAGCGTTATTTATTTATTCTTTAATTTTTGCTTTCACTCCCCTTAATTTTACATCGGTTTCCATGGAACCTGTTTATATCAATTATTCTACGTCAGACACCTTCTCAAAGGCTAGATAACTATTTATAACGAAAATACCCAATTACGGCGAACACTTACTAGATTCCGAGACAATGGTGTATCATTATGCATATACTCGACTGCCTTTGCCAGTAGAACTATAAAGCTGCACGTCTAACAATAAAGGTGACTGATAAGAGTTACGTTTCTTTATCTGGACACTGGGGGGGGGGGGGGCCTTGAGAGTGTACTCACCAAGACTAACTCTTCTTGATTCGGCAAACTCTATGTACTGAGTAGCATCCATATTCCTAGACTGTAGTTCAGCTCTCTGTAGAAATATAACCTTGTGTTTATCAAAGCGTCTTAGCATACATAAAAAGAGAGATTTTTTACCTTTCAAAGGAAGTTACTTTTTCCACATTTTGTGCATGCATCAGACCTTAACATAAAATAACGAGAGGGGAATTTGTTGTATTGTGAGCATATGTATAACTATCAGGATCTAAACCATATGAAAAGAGGTCTGAAAGTCCTTCCCAAAACAACTGGACAAAATCGGTACAGAATCAGGGAATTCAAGACCCGCTGGTATATAAATACACGTAAGTGCATGCGCTGGATGCGTTACTCTCTAAGCCGACATATATGATAGTATGATCTTTGTATAAGAAAATTTAACTGGCGATCAAGGAAAGTCAAATTTTCATGACTTTTCTCTGATTATTAGCATTTAGATCTGAGGACTATTTAAAAATTAAAACATAATCTTATCAAAACGTGGGTGTACTAACACACTTGTTTTGCATAAACTTTCTTAGGGAGAATACTAGTAATACTAAACTATAGCTGTTCTAACGGGACAAATACCCCCCGTGGCAACAAAGTTGAAACATGCAATAATTCATTTCCAAGATACATCACTGGTATAAGTGTAATGGATGTCCCACTTGTACATTTTGAGGTATAATGAATGAAACCAATTGTAAGCACTCTGACCTTGACCTTGTACATATGACCTTGGTTCAAGGCCATTACACATTCTTGGGTCATGGACAACAATTGTGTAAAATATAGTCTTCCAGCAACATAACAGAAAGAGTCATGGCCCAGACAAGAATTCTGGTTATGTATGCACTGTGACATTGACATTGTAGATATCACCTTGGTTCAAGATAATAACCGTTAGGTCATGGAAAATAATTGTGCAAAACATTATCTCCCTCCAAATTAAAAGGAAGTAGTTACGACTCGGACAACAATACTGGCTATGTATGCACTGTGACCTTGACCATGTAGATATGACCTTAGTTCAAGTTCATGACACACCCTTGGGTCATGACAAACAATTGTGTAAAATTTGATCTCCCTCCAAACTAAAAGGAAGAAGTTATGGTCCGGACAAATTTGATGGACAGACAGACGGACAGACACACAGAAGGACAACACGCTCCGTGCAATGTGATACACACCTTTGCATCATGGAAAATAATGGTGTGAAATATTATCATTATCCTACACAGCAGTAAGGAGCTATGACCCTCACAACGATTTTGAAAATGTGTTCACTATGACTTTAACCTTGGCGATATGATATTGAGTCAAGGTCATGACACACCCTTGAGTCATGAATAAAAATTGTGAAATATTATCCAGATCCAGTCTGGAAGTAAGAAGTTATGGCATGTACAAAGATTTCGGCTATATGCACACTGTGACTTTGACCTTGAAGATATGACCTTCGGTGGAGGTCATGACATACCATTGGACATGAACAACAATTGTGTGAAATGTTATTCAGATCCAATATAGCAGGAAGGCGTTATAGCCTAGACAAGGATTTTGACAACTGTGCACTTTGACCTTGACCTAGGAGATACGATATTGAGTCAAGGTCATGACTCACCCTTGGGTCATGGACAACAACTGTGTGATATATTATCCAAATCCATCCGGGTAGTAAGACGTTATGGCCCGGACAAGGATTTTGGCTATGTGTGCACTGTGACTTTGACCTTGAAGATATAACCATGGGTCAAGGTTATGACACATCCTTTGGTCATGTACAACAATAGTCTGAAATGTTATCTGGATCCAACGTAGCAGTAAGGAGTTACGGCCCGGACAAAGATTTCAACCAAGTGTTTGCTGTGGCCTTGACCTTGGAGACATGATCTTGAGTCAAAGTCATGACACATCCTTGGGTCATGGACAACAATTATTTGTTATCCTGGATAATAATCCAACTTGGCAGTAAGAAGTTATGACCAGACAAGGATTTTTGCTATGTATGCGTTGTGACCTTGTCCTTAAAGACATGACCCTGAGTCAAGGTCATGACACACTCCTGGGTCATGAACAACAATTGTGTGAAATATTATTCAGATCTGAAAAGGGGATTAGAAGTTATGGCCTGGACAAAAAATTTTGCTATGTGTGTACTGTGACCTTGACCTTGACGATATGGCCATGGGTCAAAGTCATGACATACCCTTGGGTCATGTACAACAATAGTGTGAAATATTATCCAGATCCGACGAAGGGGTAAGAAGTTATGCCCCGGACAAATAAGAACAGACGGACAGACAGGGTGATTCCTACATACTCCCAAAACTTTGTTTGCGGGGGGTATAATTATTCCAAGTCACAAACGTTGCTCACAGATACATATAATACATGTAAAGTCAGGATCTGCGAGAAAACAGATCCAGAAAATTTTAATATCGATCAGACTGTCAAGAAAGCGAACAAATGTATGTACCGTTTGTGTAGATTTACCATACATTGTGGCCAAAATATTTTTTTTCATTGCTAGAAGAGGCAAGACTAGTCACCCTCCCCTTCTGAGTCAAATGGTCGTGCGCTTAGGACACACGTCTGGGGTTTCTCAGTGAGACGCTGTTACAGAGGTATGATCGATTTCGGTAGTATCTACGCTCAGCCAAGCTTACAATAACGAAATGATGAATGTCTGGATAAATCATATACAATATATAATACAATATGAAATACATGAGATATAGGTAAGCATCCTATTAAATCGTTAAAGCCATTTTTCTTCAGAAAAGTTAAAAAATGGAGATCAAAGAGGAGTGAAATCCCCTCCCAAATATTTCTATCATTCAGATACAGATGCACAGATTAAGTACATATACCCTCAAGGAATTCAAATTGCACGATACGATCTCTTTAACATACTTTCATTTATAACTTCATATGAAAATTGTCATGACCGATTGGCTACAATACAACATGTGCATCAGTAAACAGAACAGTATAAACATAACACGTGGAACCACTATTCCGCTTTATTATCTAATCCAAAATTTCTTAACAGCATATGTCTATGTTATGACAGTTCTTTTGCACAAAAGAAAACTAGAAATAAAAGAGATGTAAAATAAAATAGTCAGCCTACTTTTACCTTTTACTTTCTTGTGCTCCTGAGACGTGTGTAGGATATGCTTTACCTATACCATGTAGTAAACGATCACGCCTTTTAAAATGATCATAAAACAAACTTTTTCTTTGAAAGAATCGTGCAACTTCGGAAAAGTTTTATTTCTAGCAGAAAAATAAGAAAAGATAATTCATAAAAACCACATCCCTTTAGACTTTTGCTTGGTTAGATACCTTTATGAGAATCATTGACTCTCAAACAGTCACCCTATGTTACTGTATATATGTTCTATTGTACTTCTAGGTATGTGTATATTTATATACATATATATTTATATGTGTATATATATCAATATGTGTGTGTGTGTATTATGTTCATCTTGTATTTCATTATTTGTATAACTGTATATTAATGTCTGATGTGTCAGATGGCATAAAGAAATAAATGAACTGAACTGAACAGACAGGGTCTTTATAATCAATAACATCAACCTATCCTGAAAGAAATTCCAAAGGAAACAATCCATCGGCAATGCATTTAATAGAAGATAGATATAGATTTTTGTATCTGTAATGAAGATTCTCTGTAAATGATATTTGGCCTCATCTCTAGTTCATCACATAAACATTTGGTGTAAAAAAAGGTGAAAAAATATTTAAACAAGTACTCTTCTGGACAACTGATTCCCTGGAAAAAGGAGTAACATTGCTACATGTATGTCAATCATGACAAAAGTATCTCTCTCTCTCTTTAAACACATAATAGATCTAACCATTAATAATGCAGGGCCATCAGATTGGTTGTTATATGAACAGACACACTGTAATTCTTTCGTGTTGAAAAAAAGATAGATTTTTGTTTTGTTCAAATGCAATAAGAAGCTGTAAGCTATATATGTCTTAGCGTCTGGAAATCTTACGCAATTCCAACAAAAAACGAACAGATGATATAGTAAGCCAAGAAAATTAACCAACATTATAACTGTAATCAGTCACATTGCAAATTTATACAATTAGCACAGCAAAAATGCCGAGAAGACAGAGATTTGCTTAATCACTTCAATGATCAGAAATGTTGCAAACTAAATCTAGGTACAGTATACATGTATATACACTATACTCTGTGGCGGATCCAGTGCCCCCTTTGCCCCGGGGGGGGGGGAGGGTCGAGGATCGAATTTTGTCCATTTTGACAGAAAATGGGCCAAAATACAGGGTTTTTGGTAAAATTTTGGGTTACTGGCACCTCCTGTCCCTAAATCCACCACTGATACTTGTTGTGGCTGTTACATGCAGTATAAACCTAAAGTCTCAATCATAAACTGTGAAGAATAATACTTTTTAATAAAGTATATTCGTATTTTAAGCTATTTTTAATACTGGATAAACAAGATGCTACTGGGTCTTGACTCTCACCTGTGCAAAACTGTTATAAAATCCCAATACACTAGTTGAGGTGTATAAATGCGTAAAATACTCTTAATTTTGTGAAATGTACATCTAAGGAAAGGGGCAAGGGTGTTGCATAAAAACGGTACATCTTGGGTATTGCTAACGCGTCCTCCAAAAATTCAAATTGAGACCTGTAAATCAACGATTACATGCCGTAACTGTGAAAAGACAAGCATATTATCCCCTAATTAATATACGGCCCTATGTGTTTTCTAATAATACATACATTATATTCTATAAATATACAACAATGAAAATTAATTTAAGACAACATTCTGATTTCTCTTGATTTTTTCCTTTCTGTTAAGGGGACACAGCAGACGACTGGTTTAGACTGCCAGCATTTCATTCACAACATGTAGTAATATAGATTCGAGAGCTGGAGGCAAATACTCGGGAGTATTGAATTACTTTTCCACAGGGCGAGACAAACTACTTTAACAACTGTTCGAGACATTTTGGGAAGGCTTACTGACGGGTTTGTTATAACTGAAAGTAAAATTAGCTGGTTGGTTCATTAGTGTTTACAACAAGTTTCTCAGTTATATCGCGACATGGAAGCTGGAGGTAACCAACCTCTCAAACAAAGTGATGCAACCCGGGAATCGAACTCGGATCGTCTGCACCACAAGTTAAATACTTATCCACTACACAAAGTTTACTACAACGGAAAGTAAAAAACTAATAAAATGACTTATATGTAAGTCCATCACAATCAACATTTCGTTAATGGAAACAGTAGCGCCGCTGACTTAGAATTACAGGCTTGGGTAAATATATGTGAATGCAAAAAGCTGATCACAGCACTGTCCCAAAAAGACAAATACCCTACCCCTATGCTGCCAGTAAAATCGAACAACAAAATTTGCAAAAGGTTCATGGAGATTTTATAGATGGTAATATCAACATGGTTAAGAAAACCCTTGTATCAAGGGTAACGATTGTGTTATTCTTTGCGACGAGTATCATAATTCTAGGTTGAAAAATCCTCCAGTTCCAGTATGGAATTGCTTTTCAAAAACCAAATATTGATAAGAATATTCATGAAAAGAGCCTTCAAAAGTGGGTCGGCTGAAAAAAAAACCAAACTCGGTTTGCGGTTAGTAACACTAAAAATGTATACTTCACCATGTTCAAAATATAATCTCAAAGGATGTATGAAACACAAATGGGTCTTTATCACCCACCACAGCAAAGGAGAAACTTGCAAAGTCAGAATGTTCTATATTAATAGTATTCTTTTTCAGAAATTTCATTTCAGAACTGAACATCCCCATCCAAACAAAAACAACCAATCATTCTAAATCTCTCTCAAACAATTAGTTTGTTTTTCATTCAAAGTAAAGCATTTAAAAACCAAAGGACATGCTAGTAAAACATATGCCCCGCTGTAGGCTTATTTCAAAGCAACAAAAAAGTTTTTCAAGCTAACAACTTTTGTACAATTTCATAGGCCATGACTCCTATAAAATATAACCAGTAGTGACCTTGACCTTTCACCTATTGACATCCAAATCAA
Source organism: Pteria penguin (assembly GCA_035048485.1). Classification (NCBI taxonomy): domain Eukaryota; kingdom Metazoa; phylum Mollusca; class Bivalvia; order Pterioida; family Pteriidae; genus Pteria; species Pteria penguin. The sequence continues at coordinate 24,049,482 of CM068581.1, forward strand.
TTGGTGTCCTCCTCTTTTCATAAGATTTTGATTTTAATAATCAAACAGATCAATGCAAACGTAGCATATGCCCCCCCCCCCCCCCCCCCCCCCCCCCACCGGTTATTTTTGTAACGAGGGCATAACTCACATGACCGCATTAGAGGTCATCTACTCATCTACTCCTCATAATCACCACAAACAAAATGTTTCCATTCAAAAGTTTGTGCATTATAATGACACTCCTTTCAATTTTTCTACATCGGTGATTTTCGATTATTGAGAAATGAATCGGTTGGTTGATTGGTGTTTTACGTCGCTTTCAACAATTTTTCAGTTATATCGCGACATGGAAGCAGGAGGTTACCAACCTCTTAAACATAGTGGCGCAACCCGGGAATCGAACCCGGATCGTCGGCGCCGCAAGCCAAGCGCTTAACCACTACACCACGCCTGCCCCAGAAATGAATCGGAATCAGCATATTATCAGAATAAGCATATTTTCAGTGATCAAAAATCAATCATCGACGATAATTATTTCATCATAGTGCATAATAAAACTTGACCTAGATATCTTCATGATGTATCTTTATCCCAAAACATCAGTTTAATATCTTTATCCATTCCTGAAATAATGAGCCGAAACAGCACATTTTGAGAAATTTTCAAAGTCCAAACTCTGACAAAAATAACTGAATCATATCTAAATTGTAACTTATTAACTTGACTTAGATACCATCAAGACGTATTTGTATACCAAATATCAATTTAATATATTTAGTTGTTCCTAAGAAAATGAAGAGAACTGCTAATTGTAAGAAATTTTCTAAGTCCAAGGGGGATAACTCTCACAAAAATTATTGAATCGCAACCAAATTTGAACTTGACGCTAGTATCCTTTAGCTGTATCAGTATCTCAAATACAAATTCAATATCTTTATTGGTTCCACAGATAATGTGCGGAGACTGCTAATTTAAAGAAATTTTCTAAGTCCAAGGGGAAAACGTCTGACAAAAATTATTGAACCATAACCAAATTTGAACTTGACGCAAGTATACTTTAGCTGTATTAGTATCTCAAATACAAATTCAACATCTTTATTGGTTCCACAGATAATGCGCGGAAACTGCTAAAAGAAATTTTCAAGTCAAAGGGGGATAATTATGACAAAAATTACTGAACAATAACCAAGTCTGAACTTGACGTAGATATCATTGAGATATATCTGTATACCAAGTATCAATTCAATTTTTATTGGTTCCAGAGATAATGAGCGGAAAATGAAATGTACCGACCGACAGCAGCAAAACAATTTGCCCCTTCTTCTTCGAAGGGGGACATAAATATGGCTTGTTAAGGATGCATGGTACTTGATTTATCATCCGGAACCAAAATATCAGTACTTGTTTTTACTTATTGACCGTAATTTCACTAATCATGAGGTGAAGATGCCTGTTGATTTTAAATCAACAGACATCTGCACCTTTTAATTCGTATACGTTTATATAAATTTACTTACGACGGGACACAAGGGACTTGAGATGTCACATGGAAACCAATTGTGTGACGGAAGGACGAAAGGACATCGGAGTGGGGGGGGGGGCCTGTTATCTTTATACAAATGATATCTTCATACAAAATACCCCCACCCCCCCCCCCCCCCCCCAATGGCAACAAAATTCGAAGTAGGCTACCGACAGACAGTTTTGCCACAAGAAATACACAAGTGTAGTATGAAGACCCCATCTTGTTTGGTTACAAAAGTTATGGCTAAGGTTAGAGTTTTTAAAAAAGATCAAACATCAACGTCAAGGTCACGGGGTCAAAAATTTCGGTACCGACAGACAGGTCTTACCACAAAAATTACACATATTTAGCATGAAGACCCTAACTCTTTTGGTTTAAAAGTTATGGCTAAGGTTAGAGTTTTAAAAAAAGATCAAACATCAACGTCAAGGTCACGGGGTCAAAAATTTCGGTACCGACAGACAGGTCTTACCACAAAAATTACACATATTTAGCATGAAGACCCTAACTCTTTTGGTTTAAAAGTTATGGCTAAGGTTAAAGTTTTTTCAAAAGTAGGTCAAACGTCAATTTCAAGGTCACGGAGTAAAAACTCTAGTACCAAGAAAAAGTTTTTGCCACAAAAAATACACATGTGTAGTATGAAGACTTCATCTCTTTTGGTTCAAAAATATAGCCAAGGTTAAAATTTATCAAAAGTAAGTCAAACGTCAAGGTCAAGGTACCTGGTAAAACAAACGGACAGACACGCACAGGTTAACAGAAAAGGTGATTCCAATATACCCCCCCCCCCCAAAAAAAATACTTGTAGCAATCACCGAGTACTTCATTCATGCAAAGGTTTATCGAAATCCATTCATTTGATCTAAAGAAGTCAATCACTGGTTTACTCCTGTTTTAAATACAGTTTAGCACCCCTTTTCTTTTAAAATCTTAAAAAAAAAGAAATAATAATTATTATTTTTGCATTCAAATTCTTTACATTACATCTATTTCAATGAGATAAGATAAAATACAGATAATCAATGCATTAAAAGCAACTTAGCATAAAAAAAATCATAGGAATTATTTGAAAATGTGCGAAAAACAACAGCGTCCTGAGAGACGTCAAAATATTTTGATTTAGGATTGGAACCAAAAGCAACAACACTTCCTGAGACACTTTTCCTTATCGCTATGGTGCACTCAGTTTGTTGATTTATGTAGCCGTTCACAAGAAGGTACACTTTCTGATCTATGTTGCCCTTCCCTGGATCTAATCCTTGAACGATGTGATCGAAAAACAGCAACATTTGTAGGTAACTTTGAGTACCGATAGTTCATCTCTGTCAAGTTTCATCAAAATCTTTTCAATAGTTATAAAGAGGTATCTATAAAAATGTATCATTATATACAAATACAATATACCCCCTTAAATTCCTATTTTGTATTCCATTTCTTTCAAAAAACTTTTTCGTTCGGTAAAATCTGATAAAATTAGTAACACTAATGCACCATAAGCAACTTGCAACGAAAGAAGAAATCGCTAAAGATGATACGACTGCATTGCAAAGCAGAAATTATCAAATTTGAAACCTCACCTGTAAAATTTTGTCGAGGAACATGTCATATTTAAAGATGTTCTCAGAAAGCAGAGGGAGTTTTCATGCTCTTTTTTACACCAGACACGACAAGACAGAAGCTATGTAATAGTCGTAGATGACATGGTCTCATTTCATTACGAGAAAACTTCACAGATGCAAAACAAATGTTCTCTAATACCATAATATGAAGATGCATCAGTAATCTACAGGTAATGAATTGTTCGGTTCGTGTCAGTGGGGAAGAAACCATGACTGTCTGCAAGTCTTTTAAGCTCAACGTAAGTATTATTGATAGTATGCAAAAGATCATGCTAAAAGCAGAGCCATGCTGCGGTCAGTGAAGCGTAAAATCAAGGTCAAGGCCACCAAATGTTGTTCCAGTCGGTAAGAACTAATTAATATCTATAAACCAACCAAGCGTGAAGCGGGTATCATTACTAATATGCATGAGATCAGGCTAAAGTAAATGCCAAATCAGTCTCGTATGTACCATAAATGCTAGGCAAGATCAAACTAAACGCAAAAATTCACGTTCACTGAGCAGTGAAATTAGGGTTAAAGTCACTAAATTTTGTCTAAGTCGGGAAGAGCTTGTAAATGCCTAACACATACCACATTTGATCTAAATATCATAAATGGTATGCAAGATCATGCCAAACGCTAATCGTTGACCACAGAAGGACGGACACACATCTTCATTTTACAGACCAGACTTGCTTTGCAAGAAATTATCCGACATAAGGAAAAACGACGAAGTCAGAAAAAAAAAGTGAAAATTTGAATTCGGCATGAAACTTAAACATCACACTAGTGCATTCAGTTTGTTGATCTATACAACCGGTCAAGAGAGGAGATCTGTAAAAGCAAGGTACCATCTATGGACTACGTTGTCTAGCCCTGGATGTACCCCTAAACAAATCTGGCCGGAGAAAAAACGCACCTGAAAGGGACTTCAAGTGCTTCATCTCTACCAAGTTTCATTGACATCTGTTCAAAAGTTTTCAAGATGTTAAAATATTATTGCGGACGACCGGAGAGATGCCCGACGAGGAGTGATTTCAATGCCTCGCATGAGCTTTCTGCCGGGAGATTGATTTAAGACAAAGACTCAGAACTCCTACAACAGTAGGTCAATCGTAAAAAAATCTCAATCAGCAGTTGTTGGAAATTAAGATGCACATCAAGTTTCACTCCATAATCTCGAAGGATGTGTGAAGTAGGTGCAAAAACATATGTGTATACACATGGACAGACAGACAACCTGATTCCAATATTCCCAATTTTTTCAGATGAAACTTTTGACATGTTATGAAATCTAATATTTAAAAATGAGATTTATTTCAAGAGAAAAGGATTTTAAAGCATTCTTTTATAAAGAACCTATGTCAAAAATGTTGGTCATATAAGAATCATTGTGGTTTGTAGTTCTTGAAACCATTTTTTTCCCTATATAAATGTTGACAGTGTGAAAGAGCCAAATATTGCAACAAGGTCTTCATTCGTAAAAAGTTTATACTACTTATACTAAGCATCTTGAAGATGCCGAATATCAAATATGAAATGATTGTGCTTTATCGGTTTTGGGCTCATATCAAGTGGCAGATTTCATTCAAATCCATAAAAATGAAGCAAAGGGCTATTGATTTCCGTGTAGACCTTCTCTATTTGACTTCCGTGTAGACCTTCTCTATTTGACTTCCGTGTAGACCTTCTCTATTTCAATTTGTTAACAATGTCAAGGAAAAATCAAAACAAATGTTAAACATCTGACCATGGTTTTTGATCCTTCACCTTGAAAAACATTGGGTATCGTCCTTTTGAATAAGTTTATTAGTGCGTAAGGTTTGATAGTACCAGTTCAAACAGTTCGGTCGGTTTATTGTTTACAAGGTGCAGTTTATTTACAATGTTTAGCATGTAACATTGACTTTAGACACTGAAAAACAATATGCATTGTTTTTATGTCAGAAGGAGTGTATGTAGCAATTTTGACGTTTGTGGGAGGTATAATAATGGTAATAAAGAATAAGATTCATTTACATTGTCTTCCGGATAGTTAATATTCTATAATTCCAAAACGCTGGAAAGTTACATTTTACTAACAATTATGTTGTTCAGTTCTTGACAATTAGATAAACACATCTGATAGTATGAAACATCTTTTGTGTGTATTTTGCTCCTGTTTCCACTACTTAACGAGACATGATAAAACTGTTTTGTCAAAATGATAAAACATGCTTTGAAAATCCTTTTCGCCTTATGTTTTTACATGTACCAGAATATTAGAAGAAACGTGAAGAGTCAATCTCTAGTAGAAAATATTCATTAAATGATATTTAATTAATGAAAGCATTTAAAATGGATAGTATTTTGGTGAAAAATTGGAAGTTCTTCTCAACTTCCCTGATCGCCTATGTAGACCCACTCGGGAATACGCCTTTCAGGGATGTACAATAGCTTAAAATAATAAGATCTACAAAAATATTCATTTTAAATTAATTTTACTGTGAAATTCAAGAATATTTGCTTTTAAAAGGGACAGACCTCCTTTTTCGTTTATATCTGAAAGAAAACGTATGGGCAAACGACCAAAATTACTTTTGGCAATCACAAAGTCGTGTTGAACCCTATAAGTATACGGATATAAAATTTTCCCGCATATCCATCGAATTAGAATTAAAAAGAATTCTGATGATGTGTTTACTGAGACCTTGACCTCAAAGATATGACTAGATTCAAGGTCATGGCATTCCCCTAAGTCATAGAGGACAATTGAGCCCAATATTATGTTGCTGCAGGCTAACACAAAAAGTTGTGCCCAAGACAAAAATTTGGTCATGTGTTCGCTAGGTACTTGACCTCCAAGATATGACCTGGGCTTAAGGTCATGACACACCCTAGGATTATGGACAACGATTGTGTTTAATACATACTGTAAAATTACATGAAGAAGTTATGACTCTGACAAGAACTGTGTATGTCCTGGATTCAAGCTCTTGATACATTCTTGAATCGTGGATCACAATTGTATTTAATATTATGCCGTTAACAGGTAACATGAAGAGGGTACAGTCCAGGCAAGAATTCTGGTCATGTGTTCACTGTGAATTTATGACCTGGGTTCAAGGTCATGACACATCTTTTGGTCTTGCAGAAAAATTGTTTGTAATATTATGTCGTTGTAATGTAACATGATAAGTTATGGCCTAGAAAATGTTAATGCACGAATGGACAGACAGACAGACAGTAGATTCCTATATACCTTCCACAAAATTGCTGGGGTGTAATGAAAGGCTTAATCCTCTAAGTATCAGTGGTGCGTGTACCAAGTTTGACTGTCCTAGCATCATGTTTACAAGATTTATCAACAATGATTATGTTTACTGTGTGACCGTGACCTTTGATCTACGAAAACAAAAGGCATCATCCTCTTGTCATAATGATGTATGTGTATGGAGTTCGATGATCCAAGGGATTTGGTTTGTGTCTTGTTTATAAAGTTAGCATTACACAGAGACCTTTAACCCCATGACGTTGAATAAGCATAAACAACGTCCTCTCAGTAGTTTGACCCTCTTAGCCATATATTGCATACTACTTACCAAAAGACAATAAAGTGCATCTCACTTACCAAGAGTCTTTCCTGTTTTATGTTATCAACACTTTCATCATCAAATAAGGCTAATAATTCACCTACAAGAAATATGGTGAAATCTGAAATATTATCCCACAAAATTCGTTTAAACAATAAAAATACTTGGTACCTGGCCTCGTAACATTTTATTTTGTCTGTTTATGAATTTGTCAATGTCAATTACATTGTACATACACTTTCATACAATACAATACCAAAATACATGAACATCAAAGAGTGAAAGTCCTAGTTTGCGAGCTTCATGTACGATAAAACATATCTATTGACAACAAGTACATGTGACCTCTTTACACTATTACATTTATAAACGACTTCTGTACTAAGTAGACTTGGTATGATCAGGAGGTGATGAACGAAGGATTGTCATGCATCATTTATTACATTTATAAACGACTTCTGTACTAAGTAGACTTGGTATGATCAGGAGGTGATGAATGAAGGACTGTCACGTATCCTTTATTACATTTATAAACGATTTCTGTACTAAGTAGACTTGGTATGATCAGGAGGTGATGAATGAAGGACTGTCACGTATCATTTATTACATTTATAAACGACTCCTGTACTAAGTAGACTTGGTATGATCAGGAGGTGATGAATGAAGGATTGTCACGTATCATTTATTACATTTATAAACGACTCCTGTACTAAGTAGACTTGGTATGATCAGGAGGTGATGAATGAAGGATTGTCACGTATCATTTATTACATTTATAAACGACTCCTGTACTAAATACACTTGGTATGATCAGGAGGTGATGAATGAAGGATTGTCACGTATCATTTATTTCATTTATCAGGGACTCCTGTACTAAGAAGACTTGGTTTTGGATTTCCATACAAAAATGAGCAAATTACTTTCAAACTTTTGACTCAAGGTTACAGATATGGCTTACTTCGCTGCAAAATGTTTCTATGGAAATCTATCATTCTTTTATTTCTAAAGTGATCCAATATACAAATTAAGGAGGGTCAAAGGTTCTGATAATTTCATTTCATCGGGAACAAAAATACTTAAACGCCATCGCAAAGACCTAACGTCTTGTTAGAGCCCCTTTACCTCCATACACGACTTTTCTTTGACTGTTTCGCTCTGGATAACGGGGCAGTGGGGAATTTATGACGGCACTCATGTAAACATTTTCAGATGTTATAATATCCTGATCCTCGGGCCATTTGACTGTTAATCGGGACTCCTATACACCAGGGACCTTAACTTGTTTCCCGAAGGACCGAACACTGTTGGTGTCATTTTATATTTTTTGATATTAAAATTCTCTATTCGATAATATCTTATTTTGCCTACTAGTTTGATCCAATAGCATTGCTAGAATCGGGTCACTGCTTAGGGAGGGTCCGTTGTAAAAGTATAAATTTCTATGCCATGCATCAAGCAGATGCCGTTTCCATATACGTGTAATAATTGTGGAGTGACGTAAAACAATAAATAAATTAGCGATCCTGGAACGCGTGGAACGAATGCATGATGTCTTTGTACAAGTATATAGTCTACAGTTTATTTATACTAAAACGATTTCTAGAGAGTTCCAGAAGAAAACTCCTGTCTATAAACAGTTTGTGTACATAACATAATATTCTATAGAGTTAAATAAGGCCATTGTTCAATAAAATAAACAAGTACACATGAACCTCATAACGTTTCGACAATGCATTTCAATTTAACAAGAACTAAGACTTTGTTTACTGAATTTGAAGGAAAGAATTGAAATCTACCTTGTTCACAATAACTAGAGTATTCCAAGATGCATGTGTTGCTTTCTATGCATTTTTCAAAAGTGTCACTCCTAACAGACACACAGGCGCCAGGCAAAGCGATCCGTTCATGTTGCGTTGCCTGGCATGCAACAGAAACAATGGTAACATACAAGCTTTTTAGATGAAAAATATATTTAGTATGCATTTTTGTCTCAGTAGTTATATAAAACCCCCGATCTCAGTCTCATATCAAATTAATGATACTTAGTTTACTTGTAGTAATAAAGACGTCATATGGTTTGATATGATATTAACAAAAGTAATTACAAACGAAACAGGGAAATAACCTTTAATGCATCCATATAAAAAACTTACTTGAATACATAAATTCCTCAACGGATTGTGATGCAAAACTGTATTTTGTTGAATTAATGCATAAAAGGTTTGCATTCTTTGTATTATCGGTTTGAAATCAAATGACAACATATGAATAGAGACCTCAAAGGATAGCAGTCGTCTAAGGTATATCAAAATCAATAAATCTTCATTAACGTACTTACTCTAATGTTCATATTTGTAGGAGTTTATTTGTATTGGCCATCGTTTGTTTTATTTTCATTCTTTGTGGAGTACAACTAAAAATAAATGATATGTGCAAATACTACTGGACTGATATAAGCAAAGATCACACCAACCATCTACCTACACTGACACAACTTATATAGGCAGAGATCACACCAACCATCTACCTATGCTGACATGACTGATATAGGCAGAAATCATACCAATCATCCACCTACACTGACATGACTCATATAGGCAGAGATCACACCAACCATTCACCTACACTGACATGACTGATATAGGCAGAGGTCACACCAACCATCTACCTATGCTGACATGACTGATATAGGCAGAGATCACACCAACCATCCACCTACACTGACATGACTGATATAGGCAGAGGTCACACCAACCATCTACCTATGCTGACATGACTGATATAGGCAGAGACCACACCAACCATCCACCTACACTGACATGACTGATATAGGCAGAGATCACACCAACCATCCACCTACACTGACATGACTGATATAGGCAGAGATCATACCAACCATCCACCTACACTGACATGACTCATATAGGCAGAGATCACACCAACCATCTACCTACACTGACATGACTGATATAGGCAGAGATCACACAAACCATCTACCTACACTGACATGACTGATATAGGCAGAGATCATACCAACCATCCACCTACACTGACATGACTGATATAGGCAGAGATCATACCAACCATCCACCTACACTGACATGACTGATATAGGCAGAGATCACACCAACCATCTACCTACACTGACATGACTGATTTAGGCAGAGATCACACAAACCATCCACCTACACTGACATGACTGATATAGGCAGAGATCACACCAACCATCTACCTACACTGACACGACTCATATCGGCAGAGATCACACCAACCATCCACCTACACTGACATGACTGATATAGGCAGAGGTCACACTAACCATCCACCTACACTGACATGACTGATATAGGCAAAGATCACACCAACCATCTACCTACACTGACATGACTGATATAGGCAGAGATCACACCAACCATCCACCTACACTGACATGACTGATATAGGCATAGATCACACCAACCATCCACCTACACTGACATGACTGATATAGGCAGAGATTACACCAACCATCCACCTACACTGACATGACTGATATAGGCAGAGATCACACCAACCATCTACCTACACTGACATGACTGATATAGGCAGAGATCACACCAACCATCCACCTACACTGACATGACTGATATAGGCAGAGATCACACCAACCATCCACCTACACTGACATGACTGATATAGGCAGAGATCACATCAACCATCTACCTACACTGACATGACTGATATAGGCAAAGATCACACCAACCATCCACCTACACTGACATGACTGATATAGGCAGTGATCACACCAACCATCCATCTACGCTGATAGACAGATATAGGCAAAGATCATACCAACCATCTACCTACACTGACATGACTGATATAGGCAAAGATCACACCAACCATCTACCTACACTGACATGAATGATATAGGCAGATATCACACCAATCATCCACCTACACTGACATGACTGATATAGGCAGAGATCACACAAACCATCCACCTACGCTGATAGAATGATATAGGCAAAGATCATACCAACCATCTACCTACACTGACATGACTGATATAGGCAAAGATCACACCAACCATCCACCTAAGCTGACATGACTGATATAGGCAGAGATCACACCAATCATCCACCTACACTGACATGACTCATATAGGCAGAGATCACACCAACCATCTACCTACGCTGACATGACTGATATAGGCAAAGATCACACCAACCATCCACCTACGCTGATAGACTGACATAGGCAAAGATCATACCAAACATCTACCTACACTGACATGACTGATATAGGCAGTGATCACACCAACCATCCACCTACACTGACATGACTGATATAGGCAGAGATCACACCAACCATCCACCTACACTGACATGACTGATATAGGCAGAGATCACACCAACCATCCACCTACGCTGATAGACTGATATAGGCAAAGATCATACCAACCATCCACCTACACTGACATGACTGATATAGGCAGAGATCACACCAACCATCCACCTACACTGACATGATTGATATAGGCAGAGATCACACAAACCATCCACCTACGCTGACACAACTTATATAGGCAGAGATCACACTTACCATCCACCTACGCTGACATGACTGATATAGGCAAAGATCACACCAACCATCCACCTACACTGATAGACTGATATAGGCAAAGATCATACCAACCATCTACCTACACTGACATGACTGATATAGGCAGAGATCACACCAACCATCCACCGACACTGACATGACTGATATAGGCAGAGATCACACCAACCATCTACCTATGCTGACATGACTGATATAGGCAGAGATCTCACCAACCATCCACCTACACTGACATGACTGATATTGGCAAAGATCACACCAATCATTCACCTACACTGACATGACTGATATAGGGAAAGATCACACCAACCATCTACCGACATTGACATGAATGATATAGACAGGGATCACACCAATTTTTATATTCCATTCCTATGGCCTTGACCTTTGAACGTTTGACTCAAGAAACAATAAGGCACATCTTCCACTCATAGTGGGTCAGTGTGTGAGGTTTCACTGCAATAGCACTAAATGTATTGGATTTATGGTTTGGAAATGAATATTTGTATTCCATTTCTGTGACCTTGATCTTTGACCTTTTGACCCCAGAAACAATAGGGCAAATCTTCCATTCATGGTAAGTAAGTGCATGAAGTTTCATTGCAATAACACTAAACGTATTGGACTTATGGTCCGGAAACCAATTTTTGATATCCCACTCCTATGACCTTGACCTTTGACACCAGAAAAGATACATCACATCTTCCACTCATCGTGAGTAAGTGTATGAAGTTTCATTGCAATAGCACTTAACATACTAGACTAACGGCCCGGAAATCAAATTGTTGACGGCCGCCCACATCAGTTTAAGAGTGGAGTTTTGCAACTCGGCTAACAATATTTGCAGATATTTTGCATGGATCCCTTTTATATGTATCCATTCAGTTTCTCTTATATGATGGTGTTGGGTACAGATAAGCTACCTGTAGTATCAATAGAAGACAGGAAGTCCATAGAGATACTCCTTCCTTTCTTTTTATCATAGAGTTCTGTCCCTTCTTCTCCATCTTCACCTCCCGTAGATTTCATCACTTGCGCTTTCTGATCTTTTATTTGTAAATACCGCAACAGTCTTTTCAGCTTATTCTATTACAATTAAACAAAACAAGAATATAAGCAATACTGATGCTTTCAGAACTACATCACACCATGTTTGTAGAATAATAATGAAATGTTGGTAAATTCCTGAAATAAAGGTCTTTCCCAGTATTTAAGGTTGTGACCTTGGTGAGTATTGTCAAAAAGTCAATATTCGGATTCAAGGAATCGTTGTCCAAAGTACCACTGGAAGAAATATGATAAAATTATGATAAGAGTTCGATGAGATATGCTGGAATAAAGGTTTTTCCAAATATTTTAGAATGTGTGCTGAGTGACCTTGATTTTCCAGAAAAGACCATCAGTTACCTTTGTCCAAGAGCCGTTGTTCCATGAAATATTTGTGTGAAATACGATATAATTCTGATGACTGGTCTCAGAGATTTAAGAAATGAATCCTATATTTCTCTGGTTGATTGAGGTATCAACCTAATTTTTGGACGGAAAACTGCATCAGTACGCGATACATACCTAAGGTATTTATATTTCAAATTCTATTAGTATTATTAGAAATGTAATGCTTGTTGACTGGTGCACGTGCGTGCCACAAAGTGGTAAGAGTAAGTTCAGGGACTTGAATCGTGATCGGAGGCAGCACCTATTCTGGTGGAAATTCCCGCTCTGTTTAACTAGTCGGGTATGATACCGTATAAATTACAGTTATCAGCGTCCATTGTCGAGCGATCGGCTAGTAGCAGACCAGTACTGTTATGTATTTGGCTACACGTATTTCTTAACAGCACTGTATTCATAGACTTGGTTATATTTTACTCGTTCATTGAATAATAGTAGGAAATCATATCCATGTATTTAATAGTTTCTGAAGTGGTGCGATTTCTTTGCTTTGAATACGTTATATATATATATATATATATATATATATATATATATATATATATATATATATATAGTTCTGGTAATGATGACATATCTGCACTTAAAATTTTGTTGCTGCAAAAATCAACTCAATTTTTTAGCCAATCAGATTCGTCGCAAGACCATCAACACAAAGAAAATTAAATGATAAGAAATGAATTATATATATATATATATATATATATACTGAGGTATCAACCTAAAATTTGGACGGAAATATGACTAAAAACTAAAACTAGAAAACTAAAGTGATGGTTTTTGGTAAAAGAAATATATCCTGTTACAAATTTGTATATGTAAACAAAGACATTGAAATTGTTTATGCATTTAAATGTCTTGATATTTTTATTCAGAAGCAACGATTCTTTTACAAATAACATAAAATATCAATATGACAAAGCGACTAGAGCAACGTTTGACGTGCTGAAAATGTAAAAGAAATAATTTGTCAATCAAATGTCAATTAGATCTTTTAAATAGAGTTAAACACCGTCCATTTGATATTCTTGGGGGGGGGGGGGAGAATTGGGAGTTTTAAAAAGTTTGCCCTGATTTTGATTAAAAAATAACCTTGCTCAGTCACACAGTGAAAACTAGAATTGCCCTAACGGGGCAATTACCACCCCCCTTCCGGCGGCAACAAAATTTGCAGTAGGGCAAAGACCAAGGTAAAAATTTGGTACCGATAAACAGGTCTTGCTATTAGGAATGCACACAGGTAATATGAAGGCCCCATCTCTTTTGGTTCAAAAGTTATGGCTAAGGTTAAAGTTTTTTCTGAAGCAGGTCAAACGTAAAGGTCAAGGTCATGATGTCAAATATTTTGGTACCAATAGAAAGGTCTTGCCACAGCAAATGCACCTGTCTAGTATGAAGGCCCCATCGCCTTTGGTTCAAAAGTTATGGCTAAGGTTACCTTAAAGTTATTCAAAAGTAGGTCAAACGTCAAGGTCACGAGGTCAAAACTTTTGGTACCGACAGACAGGTCTTGACACAAAGAATATACATGTATAGTATGAAGACCGCACCTCTTCTGGTTCAAAAGTTATGGCTAAGGTTAAAGTTTTTCAAAAGTAGGTCAAACGTCAAGGTCACGAGGTCAAAATTTTTAGTACCGCCAAACAGGTCTTGCCACAAAGAATATACATGTACAGTAAGAAGGCCCCATCTCATCTGGTTCAAAACTTACGGCTAAGGTTAAAGTTTTTCAAAACTAGGTTAAACGTCAAGGTTAAGGCCACGGGGCTCAAAAATTTTAATACTGACAGAATGGTTTTGCTACAAGGAATACACATTTTTACTATGAAGACCCTATCTCGTTTTGTTAAAAAGTTATAGCCAAGGTTTATGTTTTCAAAAGTAGGTCAAACGTCAGTCAACGTCACGGGGTCAAAAAGTTTGGTACCGACAGAAAGGTCTTACCACAATGAATACACATATATAGTATGATAGCCTCATCTCTTTTGATTCAAAAGGTATTGCCAAGGTTAAAGTTTTCTGGACAGACAGCCGGACAGACAGGCCGGCAAGGTGATTCCAATTTACACCCCAAACAAGGGGTATAAAATACCTGGAGCGAGCTTTATATAAGTCATTGTACTTGTTGTTAAATCCAAAATTATTTATGCTATATTTATACTGTCTCGAAAACTACCCAATAAATGTTGTTTAAACCAAAAGATTAGCGAAATCTAAAATCATACTTTGGAAAAAATTAAATGTTAAAATTCAATTTTTCCTGGCGACCACAACAGATCTTTTGTTCTTCATCAGTTCAGTCATGGACAAACCTAATATATTTGTTACTTGAATTTAATGGAAAGATCAGCAGATAGTTGGGATTTCTATAGGTACTAACTGTGTACCTCTTATAGCAGATTTGTTTCTATATTATTATGTGGGGGGTTTCATGTATTCTTTTTGAAAATCCAAACAATTGGACCTTATTGAGATGTAGGAGGATACCTCTAGTTACATGTATATTGTATCTTGACATCTTAGTTATTGATGACCCTGAGTTACATGTATATTGTATCTTGACATCTTAGTTATTGATGACCCTGAGTTACATGTATATTGTATCTTGACATCTTAGTTATTGATGACCCTGAGTTACATGTATCTTGTGTCTTGACATCTTAGTTATTGATGACCCTGAGTTACATGTATGTTGTATCTTGACATCTTAGTTATTGATGACCCTGAGTTACATGTATATTGTATCTTGACATCTTAGTTATTGATGACCCTGAATTACATGTATATTGTATCTTGACATCTTAGTTATTGATGACCCTGAGTTACATGTATGTTGTATCTTGACATCTTAGTTATTGATGACCCTGAATTACATGTATATTGTATCTTGACATCTTAGTTATTGATGACCCTGAGTTACATGTATATTGTATCTTGACATCTTAGTTATTGATGACCCTGAGTTACATGTATATTGTATCTTGACATCTTAGTTATTGATGACCCTGAGTTACATGTATATTGTGTCTTGACATCTTAGTTATTGATGACCCTGAGTTACATGTATATTGTATCTTGACATCTTAGTTACTGATGACCCTGAGTTACATGTATATTGTATCTTGACATCTTAGTTATTGATGACCCTGAGTTACATGTATATTGTATCTTGACATCTTAGTTATTGATGACCCTGAGTTACATGTATATTGTATCTTGACATGTTAGTTATTGATGACCCTGAGTTACATGTATATTGTGTCTTGACATCTTAGTTATTGATGACCCTGAGTTACATGTATGTTGTATCTTGACATGTTAGTTATTGATGACCCTGAGTTACATGTATATTGTATCTTGACATCTTAGTTATTGATGACCCTGAATTACATGTATATTGTATCTTGACATCTTAGTTATTGATGACCCTGAGTTACATGTATGTTGTATCTTGACATCTTAGTTATTGATGACCCTGAATTACATGTATATTGTATCTTGACATCTTAGTTATTGATGACCCTGAGTTACATGTATATTGTATCTTGACATCTTAGTTATTGATGACCCTGAGTTACATGTATATTGTATCTTGACATGTTAGTTATTGATGACCCTGAGTTACATGTATATTGTATCTTGACATCTTAGTTACTGATGACCCTGAGTTACATGTATATTGTATCTTGACATGTTAGTTATTGATGACCCTGAGTTACATGTATATTGTATCTTGACATGTTAGTTATTGATGACCCTGAGTTACATGTATATTGTATCTTGACATCTTAGTTATTGATGACCATGAGTTACATGTATATTGTATCTTGACATCTTAGTTATTGATGACCCTGAGTTTGAAAGATATATAGCTAAGATATATACCCACCTAAACTTCCGTTAAACAAAGACAATATTTGTGATACAGAAACACTTTTCTTGAACCTATAAATTAAGACAATAAACAACAAAATTCATACCAATACTTATGATAAACATGACGATTTTAGATTTCCTGTTGTAAATTTCCCTTAGTTGGATAGTTACAGATTTCTAGCCTAGACTCCCATCATATTGTATTTATAAAATTCAGTTGCTTCGAATTTCCAGCACCTACACTAACGTTTTGGACATTTATACAAAAAAAAAAAAAATACAAATAACGTTGGAATTTTCAACTCAGGGTTACAAGTATCATAAACTTAGAAAAACCTTCGGACATTGCTTTAGGTCCTATTCAGAACTTTTATCAAAATTCTGAAATGTTACATTGTATACAATGAAATTCTCATCCCAATTTATACGGTGATTTTGTGTACAACTTAAGAGGGTCTAAGGTTCCAATAAGTTTATTTGGTCGGGTTCCAAAATAGTGAAAAGTCTTCGTGATCTACAAAAATATGACCCGGAGAACACGAAAAGGACAGTAATTCTTGTACTGACCCCTTTTAAATCTTATAACAGAAGTCTCTGTCGAGACTGGAGCTCTACTGTTCTCCTCTACTCAAACAACAATTTACCTTCAGAGAAGAAGGGGTAAAAATATATTTGGACCACACATGTATGTTTTGTATTGCACATGCACAACTAGACCACCTACCAAACATGATGAGATCATAATTAAGTCTCACAGACATATACAATAAGAGAAGAAATGGGAACAAGATTTTGGGACCACGCCCCTTTGTGGGGCCCCAGGGGTCCGAACTGGTCCAAAATTGCACATGCACAATTACACCACCTATCCAACAAAAGGAGACCATAATTAGGTCTCTAGGCTATATACTTTTAAAGAAAAAGAGGGAACAAGATTTTGGGACCACACCCCTTTGTGGGACCCAAGGGGGTCCGGACTGGACCAAACTTATACATGCACAACTACATCACATATCAATCATGATGAGACTATAATTAGGTCTCTGGGACATATACCTTCAGAAAAGAAGAGGGAACAAGATTTTGGGACCACGCCCCCTGTGGGGCCCAAGGAGGCCCAAACTTGTCCAAAATTGCACATGCACAACTACACCACCTATCCAACAAAATGAGACCATAATTAGGTCTCTAGGATATATACCTTCAGAGAAAAAGAGGGAACAAGATTTTGGGACCACACCCGTTTGTGGGACCCCAGGGGGTCCAGACTGGACCAAAATTATACATGCACAACTAGATCACATACCAAACATGATTAGACCATAATTAGGTCTCTGGGACATATACCTTCAGAAAAGAAGAGGGAACAAGATTTTGGGACCACGCCCCTTTGTGGGGTCCCAGGGGGTCTGGACCGGACCAAAATTGCACATGCACAACTACACCACCTATCCAACAAAATGAGACCATAATTAGGTCTCTAGGATATATACCTTAAGAGAAAATGAGGGAACAAGATTTTGGGACCACGCCCCTTTTTGGGACCCCAGGGGGTCCGGACCAGACCAAAATTATACATGCACAACTACATCACATACCAAACATGATGAGACCATAATTAGGTCTCTGGGACATATACTTTCAGAAAAGAAGAGGGAACAAGATTTTGTGACCACGCCCCTTTGTGGGGTCCAAGGGGGTCTGGACCGGACCAAAATTGCACATGCACAACTACACCACCTATCCAACAAAATGAGACCATAATTAGGTCTCTAGGATATATACCTTAAGAGAAAATGAGGGAACAAGATTTTGGAACCACGCCCTTTTGTGGGACCCCAGGGGGGGGGGACGGACCAGGCCAAAATAATAAATGCACAACTAGATCACATACCAAACATGATGAGACCATAATTAGGTCTCTGGGACATATACCTTAAGAATAGAAGAGGGAACAAGATTTTGGGACCACGCCCCTTTCTGGGAGCCCAGGGCGACATGACCGTACCAAAATTGCACATGCACAACTAGACCACCTATATAACAAAATGAGACCATAATTAGGTCTCTATGATATATACCTTCAGAAATGAAAAGGGAACAAGATTTTGGGACCACGCCCCTTTTGTAGGGGCCCCAGGGGGTCCGGACCAGACCAAAATTGCACATGCACAACTAGACCAGCTACAAAACATGATGAGACCATAATTAGGTCTCTGGGATATATACAATCAGAGAAGAAGAGGGAACAAGATTTGGGGACCACGCCCTTTTGTGGGCCCCCAAGGGGTCGGAACTGGACCAAAATTGCACATGCACAACTAGACCACCTACCCAACAAGAAGAACCCATAATAAGGTCTCTGGGGTATATACCTTCAGAGGAGAAGAGGGAACAAAAAATTGTTTACGGACGGACGTCCGGACGGCCGGACAACGGACGAAGGACCATCGCATGAGCTCGACTGGTCGAGACCAGTAGAGCTAAAAAGCCTATAGAAATTGTTTTAGGTCCTATTCAGAACTTTCATCAAAATTCGGAAATATTACTTTGTATCCAATGGAATTTCCCATCACGATTTCTACGGTGACCTGGTGTACAAACTTAAGAGGGTCTAAGGTTCCAATAAGTTTATCTCGTCAGGTTCCAAAATAGTGAAAGGCCTTCGTGATCTACAATAATATGACCCGAAGATCATCAAAAGGTCAGTGATTCTTGTATTGACCTCTTCTACCCTCTTACAGAGATTTTTACTTGAACCTGTACGCTGACTAACAGGAGGGTGGTGACTATATGGTGGGCCTTCTTGAAACCTTTTTCAAAGGAGAAACGGTCCTTGAACCTAATTCCACCATACTGTTAATTGGGACTCTTACAGATTAAGGGTTGCATCTCGCTTCCAGATCGGCAGAGCACAGTTTACTCACGTTGATGTCGAATTATATATTTTTGATATATTGGTCTTACTCAGTATTACTATACATGTTTATATTTTTATGACCTCTCAATTTGAGAAAGTTGATGATCCTTGCTTGCTCTCTATATGGATAATTATTCATAGATTTTAGATTTTCTTTGATTACACTTCTTTTGTGGAAAGTGGGGAGGAGGACCCGTAAACCAGTTAACCACTCCAACTGATTGACTGCTGTCATATCAATTGACCGTCTTGAGTCGGTATCGCAACTGCACCTTAATCGAAAGTTTTTGTGCTGTTCTTGTGACCGATGCGTTTATCTTTTTCTTTGAGTACGGTAATGTTTGTACAGGATATACATGTATGCCAAAAACGGTTCATGAGGTTGGATAGGGGGTAGTAGCAACCCCAGGTGAATTTTGCAGTGTATTCATATCTCTATGTGCTTAATGTGTTTGAATAGAGTTCAGTGAGACAATTTTAAAACAGTTTTCCTTCTGATGATATCTTTATCGTATTTAAAGTCATGGCAGTTTGAAGATGCCAAATTTTGACATTTTTATGGATTGTTTTTCTGTACATAATTCATGGTTGATTTCGCGACTAAGACGGAACCGACATTTCTCACATTTTCAGAATTTTTGTTATTTCTCAGTCTTTTTTTTACCCTGGATAGCCCTCTTTCCTTCACATTCTTAACCCCTTCTCTCCTCCTTTTAGTCTCACCCTTATTTCAGTATATGACATCATTATGATGAACTAAAAGCGTGTAACACTGCTGAGATCCGGTTGAAAAAATCCCTTACTCCAATAAACTGACCAGGTTGAAAAATCCAGGCCCCCAGATTATCAAATGGACGCTGCCTTATACAGCCAATTTTATTGAATGGCTGCGAGATCTGGGTTTTTTTTTTCTGATATTTCATTAAAAGAAAAATTACATATTAGATACTGTAAATATTGAAAAAAAAATCGTGCTTGTCACAGACAGGTGTGCATGTTCTACACACACACCGCAGGAAAATCGTATTAGTATGTTGCACGACCGATACGATAACATGTGTGACACGATCGCACGTCTGATACGGTTGCAGACGATCGTAGTTGGAGCAAGATTGGGGCATATTCTTACCACTGTAATAGCTAGAGGCATGACCATCATGCTAGACGAATCAACCACTAAAGACGTCAACAAAATACTGATTACAGAACATGTGGCATCTTTCTATGTGATACATGTGTGATAACATGTTTGACATGTTCACAAGTCTAATATGGTTGCAGAACATCGTAGTTAGAGTGTGATTGGGGCATATTCTTACCACACTGTAGTGGCTAGACGCGTGACCATCATGCTAGACGAATCAACCACTAAAGACGTCAACAAAATACTGATTGCAGAACACGTGACATCTTTCTATGTGATACGTGTGTTACTATTATGTTTGATGAATCAACCATAAAAACCGTCATCAATACCCTGGTCATCGATATCCTGATCATTAATACCCTGATCATCAATACCTTGATCACCAATACCCTGATCATCAATACCTTGATCATCAATACCTTGATCACCAATATCCTGATCATTAATACCCTGATCATTAATACCCTGATCATCAACACCCTGATCATCAATACCCCGATCATCGATACCCTGATCATCAACACCCTGATCATCAATAACCCGATCATCGATACCTTGATCATCAATACCCTGATCATTAATACCCTGATCATCAATACCTTGATCATCAATACCCTGATCATCAATACCTTGATCATCAATAATCTGATCATCAATACCTTGATCATCAATACCTTGATCATCAATAACCTGATCATCAATACCCTGATCATCAATACCCTGATCATCAATACCCCGATATATATCATCACTTATTGTAAGAAAACCGTGTGTACATCATCTAAGTCAGGTATCAGCAAAATTTTTCATCCAGTTCTAAACGAGAAGTCAGTAACAGTTAATTATAACATACAAACTGTTCCATCCCTTTCCTGTTTATATATTGAAAAAAAATCGAAAAAAAAATCATAATATTATTCTTGAATTCCAATTCATCACAGTAATATTCATTTCCCTAGAATCATTTGACCACGCAAAATTTATGCATAACAAGAGGACCGACACAACGCTCACTTGAGCTTAAACTCAATAAATCGCAAAAAAACCAGGAGGCCCATATCGCTCACCTGGGTACCTAGATGATCAGTCGTGCAGGAAGGAAGAATTCATTTATTTTTGCATTACTGTGACTAAGTCAACACAAATGTTGAAAATATGTCAAATTTTATTTCAGACCAGAATAAAAAACAAAACTTTTTTTGCACATCCATTCAGGTGATTTTGATATTAAGCATTTGCTTTGTCTCTGCAAGATGTGTTTCAGGGCAACAAGTTAGTCATTTTCTTTAAGTGGGGCCTTTTGTTGAACAACAATTGCTTCAAATATTGTCCAGATCTAACTTAAAATTGCCTAATTTCATATGTTGAGTGTTGAGAAACATCTAAAAACTTATTTAGATGTGTAAAGAAATGAAAAAAAATTGACCACAGCTGGACTTGAACCGCTATTCTCCATATTTTAATTACCAAGTGGTATATGTACCATTGTGAGACTTAGTTTTTAGACATGGTGGCATTATCTGTTATCCAGTTTGGATAAAATGTACAAAATTGATAGAGGACTTATAGTACTTCATGGATAGCCATGTTTCATTAAAATCTTTCATATGGTATAACAGCAGAAGTTAAAAATGTGAAGAATTCTTCCTATACACCCTCATTTCAAAATCTTAAAAAATTCATAGAAAATCCAAAAATTGACAAAATTCTTTTACAGTAACATTCCTTACCATAATTATGATCACAATAGTCCATAAAAAATCATCATTATCAATTAACTAGGAAATATGACACTTTTCTGCATTGAAATCAACAAGTCCAAACAACTGTTGAAAACAATTATAAAATTTGATTTTGGAAGGGAACCAAAATGACAATAATTCTTCACTCATCCCTTTAGATCATTTCTATGCATTCTGTTTATCTCTGTATAAAGCCTGTATGAAGAAGAATATTGTCAAAGGAGGGTATCTTTTGTGACCTACTTTTCACTATGGTGGCGCCACCTGTAAAGAGGTCTGGACGAAAACAACAGTATTTGAAGTAAATGATTAATTTCTACCAAGATTTATTAAAATCCTTTGAACAATTTTGCAGGAAAAGTTGAAAATGTGAAAAATGGCCAACATTTGACGGATCTTAACCCTGAACACAATTTTTGATAGCCCATCTTTATGGATTGTTGAAATGTAATTAGTTTCCCCGTTTATGCACTGGTTCTGGAGATGTTTGAAGAGGGGTACCGTTTTGGGTACTTTTGGCTCCGCCCTGGATCTACCCCTGAAGGAATCTGGACCCCGATCACAATTTCAGTAGGGGACCTTGAGTACATCATTTATACAAAGTTTGATCCAAATCTGCAAAGTAGTTCCAGAGGAGAAGTCGAAAATGTGAAAAAGTTAACGACGGACGGACGGACGACGGACGGCGCACTATGATTATAGCTCACTTGAGCTTTCGGCTCAGGTGAGCTAAAAAACTTTTCAAGGCATTATTTCTAAATTATCTGTTAAAGCTTATTAACTATTAATGCTCATCTATATAACACTAAATGCTTGGGTACAATAAACAGACAACAAGAGTTCTCAGGAGACAACATAGCTCGCCGATGGGACATTGTCAGATGGAAAGCATATATTTCAATGTTCTTTTAATTCAAGGCCAAGTCCAAGGTAAAGGTCAAAAGTTAAGTAGATGAAAGTTCTGTTCACAATAAATCTAAATGTGAAATCCCTAGCCAAGGTAATTTTTGGAAAAGCAGATCAAAATCCAAGGTCATGGTCACAAGGTAAAAAGTCATGGTATCAATTGAAAGGTCTTGATATGAGGGACCCATGTGTGAAGTAGCAAAGCCCAACCTCTAATGGTTCAAAAGATATAGTCCACGAGGACGTCGACGCACGGAGGTTTGACAATAGCTCTCCAAACATTTTGTCCCGGGGAGCTAAGAAGAAAAAGTTTTTAAGACATTTCTTGGGTGGGAAACCTTTCTCTTATTTTATTAACAAAATTAATACTACATTCATATTGATGCTGTGTACCAAATATGAATTTATTGTGGTTTTTGAGAAAACGCTTCTAAAGGTATTCCTCAGACAGCCTAATAGTATATAAAAATAGTCGGCTCTCAGGGCGGGGCAAACTACTGCCAAAGAGCGTTCCGTTAAATAAGTGATACACCATGTCTGGCTAAAGTTATGTACTATAAAAATACGGCGTCAATGTGCTTTGTGGGTTTACAAAGACGATTTTCAAAGATTTTCCTTTGAAAGTCTATGTAAAACACGTTGGCTCCTGGGTTAAGGCCATATATTGCAAGATAGCTCTCCCGTAAGCAATCTTGATAATACCTGTCATAACAATGTTTTATACTGAATTTTAAGTCATTGTTGGTTTTAGTTTCTTATAGGGAACATTTCTAAAGAATCAAAAGCTTCAAAACTTTGGAATGGAACCACAACTCAATGTAACGCATTTGGTTTATTATTTATGCAAATGGTCTTAAGAAGAAGTTCGTCTGTCACTTCGCTTTGGACCCACCTCTTGACAAATCTGATAGACAGATATCACAACATGTAGGGACAGTAAGCACTTCATTTCCTTCCAAGATTGATCAAATCCCTTGGCGGTTTTAAAGAAGAAACCAACAACATAAAAGAAAAAAAAAATACGGACGAAGAGTAATAAAAAATAGCTAACTT
The DNA here is from genome assembly GCA_035048485.1 of Pteria penguin. Lineage (NCBI taxonomy): Eukaryota > Metazoa > Mollusca > Bivalvia > Pterioida > Pteriidae > Pteria > Pteria penguin. Next base: position 24,073,863 of record CM068581.1, read on the forward strand.
TACATATCAATTGGATTTTTAACTTAAATATCTTTTAAATTCTCAACATACAATTCTTATGCCCTCTACTCATGTAACGCAATGTTGGTTGATTGGTGTTTTACGTCGCTTTCAACTGTAACACAATGCACACGGATGATAGATAGAGACGGTCAAAAGCAATACCTTGTCTCTCCTCATAAGGAACAACACATCTTCTAATCCAATAAAACGAGAATTTCTGAGACCTGCAATGTCCGCTGTCTGGATAATCTGAAAAAATCACAGTCAAAATATGTCACAAGCTTTCATTTTTGTATATATATATAAAGACGGTATGACAAAATAGCAAAACAGAAACCATTAACAAACACCTCCCTTGTGCAAGTAACATTGATTATTATTACATACAACTTTTAAAGAGTTGACCAAGTTATCGTTGATGGTATGCAAGAGATTAGCTAAGCGCAGAATCAATCCGTTTTCACTGAAACACAAAAATAAAGGTAAATAGCGGTCAACAAATTTCGCGTCAGTCGGAAAGAACTCCTGAAAGTCTACAAACCAATCAAGTCCACATCAAGCTAATCAGTGTTAACTGGAGCGTTAAATCACGCTCAATGCCACAAAATTTGCACAAGTTGGGAAAAACTTATCAATGTCTACAAAAACATCAAGATTGACATAAGTATCATTAATGTTATCTAAGAAATAAAGCTAAATGCAAATTGTTGACGCTGTACAGAATCATAGACCGAACTGGCTTTGTAGTCCTTCTTTGTAGTATATCACTGTAGCCCTGGCCACTGGAACCAATAACTAAAACCTCTTCACCATTGTTGTCTATTACTGTAGACCCTACCTGTAGTCTATCACTGTACTGTATCCCCTTACTGTGTTCTGTCACTAAAGACCCTCCCTGTAGTCTATCACTGTTTTGTATCCCCTTACTGTGTTCTGTCACTAAAGACCCTCCCTGTAGTCTATCACTGTACTGTATCCCCTTACTGTTCTGTCACTAAAGACCCTTCCTGAAGTCTATCACTGTATTGTATCTCCTTACTGTGTTCTGTCACTAAAGACCTTTCCTGTAGTCTATCACTGTATTGTATCCCCTTACTGTGTTCTGTCACTAAAGACCCTCCCTGTAGTCTATCACTGTACTGTATCCCCTTACTGTGTTCTGTCACTAAAGACCTTCCCTGTAGTCTATCACTGTACTGTATCCCCTTACTGTGTTCCGTCACTAAAGACCCTGCCTGTAGTCTATCACTGTATTGTATCCCCTTACTGTGTTCCGTCACTAAAGACCCTGCCTGTAGTCTATCACTGTATTGTATCCTCTTACTGTGTTCTGTCACTAAAGACCCTCCCTGTAGTCTATCACTGTACTGTATCTCCTTACTGTGTTCTGTCACTAAAGACCCTCCCTGTAGTCTATCACTGTACTGTATCCCCTTACTGTGTTCCGTCACTAAAGAACTTGCCTGTAGTCTATCACTGTTTTGTATCCTCTTACTGTGTTCTGTCACTAAAGACCCTCCCTGTAGTCTATCACTGTACTGTATCCCCTTACTGTGTTCTGTCACTAAAGACCCTCCCTGTAGTCTATCACTGTACTGTATCCCCTTACTGTGTTCCGTCACTAAAGAACTTGCCTGTAGTCTATCACTGTTTTGTATCCTCTTACTGTGTTCTGTCACTAAAGACCCTCCCTGTAGTCTATCACTGTACTGTATCCCCTTACTGTGTTCTGTCACTAAAGACCCTCCCTGTAGTCTATCACTGTACTGTATCCCCTTACTGTGTTCTGTCACTAAAGACCCTCCCTGTAGTCTATCACTGTACTGTATCCCCTTACTGTGTTCTGTCACTAAAGACCCTGCCTGTAGTCTATCACTGTATTGTTTCCCCTTACTGTGTTCTGTCACTAAAGACCCTTCCTGAAGTCTATCACTGTACTGTATCCCCTTACTGTGTTCTGTCACTAAAGACCCTCCCTGTAGTCTATCACTGTATTGTTTCCCCTTACTGTTTTCTGTCACTAAAGACCCTCCCTGTAGTCTATCACTGTACTGTATCCCCTTACTGTGTTCTGTCACTAAAGACCCTCCCTGTAGTCTATCACTGTACTGTATCCCCTTACTGTGTTCTGTCACTAAAGACCCTCCCTGTAGTCTATCACTGTATTGTTTCCCCTTACTGTGTTCTGTCACTAAAGACCCTCCCTGTAGTCTATCACTGTTTTGTATCCCCTTACTGTTTTCTGTCACTTAAGACTCTCAGTGTAGTCTATCAATACTGTATCCCCTTACTAAAGACTCTTCCTGCTCTTTGTCCGCCTCTATCTGAAGCCTCTTACTGTAGATGCTCACTGTCCGCCTCAAACTGAAGCCTCTCACTGTAGTTGCTCACTGTCCGCCTCTTACTGAAGCCTCCTACTGTAGCCTCTCACTGTCCGCCTCTATCTGAAGTCTCTTACTGTAGCTGCTCACTGTCCGCCTCTAACGGACAAACTGTAGCCACTATGTTTAGGAGGTTGGTAACCTCCTGCGTCCATGTCCATATAACTGAAATATTGTTGAAACCGACGTAAAACACCAATCAACTCTCCGACTATAACTGAAGCATCTTACTGTAACTGCTCACTGTCCGCCTCTAACTGAAACCTCTACCTATAGCCACTCACTGTCCGCCTTTAATTGAAGCCTCTTACTGTAGCCGCTCACTGTTCGCCTCTAACTGAAGCAACTTACTGTAGCTGCTCATTGTCTGCCTCCAACTGAAGCCTCTTACTGTAGCTGCTCACTGTCCGCTTCTAACTGTCTAACTGAAGTCTCTTACTGTAATTGCTCACTGACGCCTCTAACTGAAGCCTCCTACTGTAGCACTGTAGCCGCTCACTGTAGCCCATGAGTGTAGCCTCTTACTGTAGCCCATGACGGTACAACTGGTCTGTTGGTTTATGCAGTCGGTCTGAAGAAGTTTGTCAAAGTAGAGTACCCTCTTGTACCAATGTCGCCCAGCCCTGGATCTTCCCCAGGATAGATCAGTAATATTACATACCTACTAAGGTTCATCAGAATCTTTCTGACAGTACTAACCCCCCCCCCCCCCCCACCCCTTTTCATCGAGAGCCGTCGTAGGTGCTTGATTCGTGACAGAAATGTCCCGGAATTCCCTCCGGTTGCTCGTCGGTCTTTCGGGTGAGACAGTAAAACCGAGGACTCATGTAACAGTAGACGTGACACGTAAAAGTCCCCCCCCCCCTTGCTTCGTGTGGATCCCTTGCATAAATCTTTTTTCCTGCGCATTGCATCGGGCAGATGTTGTCACCATACAAACAATTATCCTATCCTGATGTGAGGTAAAACAAGAATAATAATCATAATTTTAAAAATTTACCTTTTTCATTTTAAAAATTGCAATAAAGCCTTGATATATTCTTTGTGTCCAATTACATTTATTTCAGTAAAATTCAATTATATATCCAATTATAGATATCCATTAGATGCATACATGGAGATAATCTAAGAAATTACCTGATATAAGGCAAAACAAAAATTAGAAAAAAAACCCCTCCCAGATGTGTTTGTTAAGCACGAATGATCCCGGCAGCATTTTGTAATGTCCTATATTTTGATTACACCCATCCCATAGGAATACGCATGTGAAATACGAGAGCCCCAGCTCTTACTAATAAAATGTTATAACCAATGTTAAAGTATAAGAAATGTAGGTCAAAGGTCACAGTCAAGCTCACAATCATTGTACCGACGGTAAGGATTTGTCACCAGGAATACGAATGTGAAATATGAAAGTTCTATCTCTTACGATTTAAAAGTTATAACCGATGTAAAAAATTTTTGAAATGTAGGTCAAAGATCACAGTAAAGGTCACGAAGTCACGAAATATTGTACCGACGGAAAGATCCTGACACAAGAAAAATGCGTGTGAAATATGAAACCCCTACCTCTTACGATTAAAAAGTTATAACAAATGTTGAAGTTTTTGCGACAAACAGACAACAAGCCAAAAGCTAGATGGTCCCGAATCTTTCATTAGAATCTTTAATTTCGGGGACATAAAAAGGCCAATACTTTGATTTCGGGTTAGAACGAAAAACAACAATACTTTTTGGATACCCTTCTAGATCACTCAAATCATTTGGTTTGTTGATCTATTTTGGCGATGTGAAGAAGTTTGTCAAAGGAGGGTACCATCTGCAGCCTGGATCTATTACAACAATACTTGAAGAGGACCTTACGTACTTCATCCCTACAAAATATCATCAAAATCCCGACGACGGACGGCATATCATTACCACAGTTCAATTGAGCCTTTGGTTCCGGTGGGCTGAAAACTATAAATAATCCCGAAAACTTACACTTATACCCTTATGTTTATTGACCAGAACAAGCTGATTTATTCTTATAATTCTTAAATAAGAGAGTAACTTGACATACAGAATTTGAAAGTCAAACAAGTACGACAATGTATTACGGGACTTTCCATTTCAAATTTTACAGTTTTTCGTCTGGCATCCAATTTCTGGACTAGTACAACCATATTAAATGAAATTGTAAAAGATAGTGGAAGATGGCATTGTATGTATGATATGTTAATTATAATGTATATATTTATTTCATTTTAATTTTGATGTTGTTGCTTTTTTCTAATAAATATATAGAAAATATTAAAGCTTGTATGATCAATTCTACACTACGTGTGTTTAATCCCCGATTTCTACCTTCTAGACAATAAAGTACGTATTTGTACACGTAGATAGCGAGAATCGTGCTATCCTTATCTCCTCCTAATATACCTCGTATGAATAATGGATCAGCTTAATGGAAAGCATTTGATGCTGACAGATTAGATGTACTTTTCATCGACATTTAAGGACTGTTCCCTCTCCAGTGACTGAATGTAATATATTTAGTTATTTAAACATAAGTACAATTCGATCATAATAACTCCTCTCAATATATGGAAGTTAATTCTGAGTGCGACATCAGATCTACTAAACCTGACTATAGATAGATCTCTCATCCGTTCATGTTACAGAAATAAACTGAAACAAAAGCAAGAGCGAATTTTAATCAGATTGCATCAGCACTTATTGGTGTTTACAGAGCAAGTTCTTATAATCCCTTTACCTTGCGATAGATGCTTGTTCGAGTCAGCAACAAAACTTTTATATAATGGTGTCTTTCTGATTATCCAACACTTGAATGAATAATGAATTAATATATGCATTATATGTTTGCAATAAAAGATCTTCATTCAATATTCTTCTTCATTCCATATTCTTCTTCTTTCCGTTTTTGGAGTGAACTCGTTTCGAGAATTAATACTCCTGCGTCTGTGGCCAACAGCTAAAACCCTCTATTTAGAATTAAAATTTGATAAAATGTGGACTGTTTAGTGGTGTAAAAGCCTCGACATACTGATGGTCTGTATTGCGTGCCTAAAGTTGACCACTGACGACGAATTCCTGACTGTGACCGGGAGGTTGTTCCATGCCACTATGGTCGCCGGGATAAAAGAATATATGTATCCACTCTGTTGCTGATCTGGCGGATGTTGTTTGCCATAGGGCCATGACTTCTGCTGTTGGTGACTGTCAGCAAGTGGTGGACTGGAACGTTTACAATGTGATGGTAGATTCTGTAGAACATGATGACACGGTTCCGAGCCCTCCGATAATCTACTGGTCCCCAGCCCAGGTGATGGATCATGTTCGTTACACATCCTGAATTTCTGGACGAGTAGTCTCCAGTGGCCAACCTGGCTGTTTGGCATTGGACATTCTCTAGCCGTTGGATTAAATGTTGTTGTAGGGATCCAAGTCTACCGACGCAAGTTCAAGAACTGGCCTTACTAATGTAGTGAACGCCTGACTCTTGACCGACTCCGGATAGTTTCTGAGGTTCCTATGTAGGAATCCAACGGACTTTGTGGCCTTGGCTGAAATCAAGTTGATATGCTCCCGCCACGAGAGGTCCTCCCTGATAGTCACGCCAAGATACTTGCCGCTGAGTACATCCTCTAGGATATGGCGGTGGAGTTGGTATGATGCTTTGGCGGGATGGCATTTCATCGAAATGTGGATTTGATTTTTGAAGGTGAAAAACCATCTGCCAATCCCTTTCCCATTTTTCTAAAGCACTAAGGTGCTGTTGTAGTTGGTCTGTGTCTCTTTTTTCGTCTTGATGACCCTGTAGATGAGGCAGTTGTCAGCAAATAGCTTTACGTTAGAGCTGCCACATCAGATGATGTTCCCTCGACCAAAACCTGTTGTTTTCTGTTTGATAGAAAGCTATCAATACTCTGAAGTGTGCAGCCTTGAAATCCGTAGTAGCCAAGCTTATGAAAAATGTTTTGGCAAATTCCAATAAGATAACATCAATTTGGTTGCCATTTGATAGATTTACTGGCCAAGTCTGGACTGAGTCTCCCATAAGCGTCTACTACGGAATCCGTGCTGAGCTGGCATTAGGATGGAATTTTTTTCGAAGTGGTCCATGATATTGGAGTGGAGGGTGTGTTCCATGACCTTGGATCAGATTGCCTTGAGAGATACAGGGCGATAACTAGCTGCTGTACTCATTGCATTTTTTTTTTTTGAAAATGAGGACGACATGGGCCATCTTCCAATAGTACACAACCACTATTTGGCGACCTCTGAAAGATGTCAGTATGTGCGGGTGTAAGCTCCACTGCAAGTTCTTCTAGAAAACGTGCTGAGATAGCATCTGGTCCAGTTGCCTTGTGTGGCTTAAAGTTCATAAGTACAATGTAGTTGCTTCACGCCAAGGGGATTGATGACAATGTTATTCATCGTGAAACAAGGGCTTGGCCCTTTGTCCGGAGTTTGACTGGTATCTTCCTTTCTGAATATTGTCTTGATTTGTGTGTCCAATATGTTAGTTTTTGACTCTAGGTCACTGGTTATGCGCCCGTCTACATTCCTAGTTTTCCCTGTGGGGTTAAGTAGAGTTGAGGCTGACTATGTCGTCCATGTATTGCAGCTATGCCTGACGTATGTTACGCTGACATTCTGATTTGAAAGACGGGTATCTTCCGCATATCACGACGGGTTTTTGTGGATCTGGCCTTGTGAAATGCTAGGAGTTTCCTGCGTGCTAGGCGCCTTGTAGCTGTATTGATCCATAGATTTGCGATTCTGAATTGAGTTAATTTGTAAAGATTGTGTCTGTCCATAATATTGGATATGCTGTCCCTGAAACGGCCCCTTACGGCTTTCACAGTAGTGAATGGCCTGGTTGTGAAGTCTTGCACAAAGTTGGTGATATGACGACGGAGTAAGTAAAATCTTCCTGCGGGTAGGATTACTCCTCTGTGGCTGTCAATCAGGACAGCATCGTGGTCGCCCACCCCAGGGATGACTTTGCAACGTTGTACAAGAGAAGGATTGCTGGTGAAGAACATGTCTAGGATGTTGTCTCCTCTTGTTGGTTCATCTGCTAGCTGTTGTCAGCACCGCAGTCACCAGGAATATTCAGATACTGTGAAGACATTTTGCTTGGGAACTGATGTGACTTTACGAAAAGATTCCGTCAGTCTACATCAGGGTAACTGAAAGTCTCCGCTCAGCCAGAAGTCATATTTTGCGTGGTCCGATCATCTCTGCTACTACTTGGCGGGCATCATCCTCACTTGTCATACTGGGTGAACGGTAATAGACCGATATGATGATGGACTTCACTCCGGTTGGCTGTAGTTTAACACAGAGGAGTTCGTGGTCTTTGCTGGTATAAACAGGTATGCTCACCAGATCGTTCTTGACAGCAATAATGATACCACTATGTGAATCTGCCCTGTTCCGTCTAAATATGTTGTAGGAGAGAGGCATGACTTCCGACTAGAAGGTGGTGCAGTTGAGCCAGGTGTCTGTGCCAATAATTACATCAGGCTGTAAGTTGTCAATGAGTACTTCTATCTCGGTGATCTTGTCCCTAATGCTATTGAAGTTTGTTACTGTCACCATGAGTGACCTTTATGTACTTTGGCGGGTGGTGAAATTTGTGTACTTTTGGCGCATGTGTGTTTCGTACTGAGGATGAAGTGGCACATGGGCTGCCAATGGAGGAACATGGGCTGCATGACACATGATAACCAAGGACCGAAGAGCTGTTCTACTGAGAAGCATTTGTAGATCTTACTACAGTTTGGTGTATTGCGGGCGTTGCAGATCCACACTGTAGATGTATTATTTCGAGACAGTAAAATATGACTCTTATTTCATTCGATTAAGTAACTCAATACTTAAACAAGCGATGTTTGTAAAACATATATGCCCCCTTGTAGTACTATTCCGTACAACTGAAGAAAGTACTACATGCACTCGGAGACCTTTGACCTTTTCACCTGAAAACTAATAGGGGCAATCTATTACTCATTATCAACACATGTGAAAAAAATTCAATATATGCATTCATTGCGAAGATAATGAACGGAAACTGCGAATTATTGAAAAATTTCTGAGTTCAATGGGTGTAACTCTGTCAAAAATTGTTCGATGGTAACCAAATCATATCTTGTCCTAGATGTTCTCATGATGTACCTGTTTGCCACATTTCATTTCAATATATGCACCCAATGTAGAAATAATGAACGGAAACTGTGAATTCTTAGAAATTTTCGAAGTTCAAGGAGTGTAACTGTAAAAAATTGTTCGATGGTAACCAAATCAGAATATGACCTAGATATTCTCGCGATGTATCTGTGTGCCAAATTTCATTGTAATATACGCATCCGCTGCGGAGACAATGAACGGAAACTGTTCAGGTTACGGACCTATCGACCGACAGCAACAAAGCGATATAACCCCTGTTCTTCAAAAACAAGAGGCCCAAGTGGGCCTACGTCGCTCACCTGAACATTTAGATCAAACGAAGCGCAAAATTTGTGCATAATATGTTGAGGAAAAAGCATGAAATTTTCATTGAATTCTGCCCAGTAGTTTCAGAGAAGAAGTTGAATATATCAAAAAGTTTACGGACAGACTCCGGCTCCGGTGAGCTCAAAATCAAAGTCCCATAACTCTGTAACTACAAATCAGATGAACCTGAAAATCGAAAGGCGGCTTCCTCTCCACATTCTTGATCAAAACATGATCAAAGAAAAACTTTCATTCTTTAAAGACATACATACAAAGCTATTGACGTGAAAATTTCTTGAGGAGAAAATCACCTGCTATCGTGTCTTATGACGTGAAAAATGATACAGTATCTTGAGCCCGGTTTTTTTTTCTCAAAAATGATAAGGAGAGGAGGTGTTTTTAATTTTTTATGACAGAACATGATGATTTCATATTTCAAACAATTATCTTAAATATTAAATATTGAAAATATATCAATATTTGTATGGTTTGCACTTCACTGGAAGAAGAAGTCAATGCAAATTGCAATGATGCAGTAATCTTTCCCCTTTTGCATCTCAACTTCACACAGTTCTGAAGATGAAGGAAATGTGAATAACCCCCCCCCCCCCCCCCCGTTTTTTTAATTAAGAAAAAAACAATTAAATAAAAATCTGGAAATTGAGATATTGAAAAAAAAATTTCACTATAAAAGTTATTTTCATACATATAATTAAAAACAAAGTTGCCCCCAGCGGGGTTTGAACCCACGACCTTAAGATTCCTTTAAACCTTTCAATACCAGTAATATTACAATCTTATAATCTTCATAAAACATCTAAAAATTAAGATATTGACAAAAAACTTTTACTGTAGCATTCTTTGCCCTTAATATGATTAAATGAAACCAAATCACAGCATCAAATTATAATATGAGGAGCAATAATCAGTAAAGTCACTTGTTTTTGCATTGAAAACACTAAGTCCAAAAAGACAACGAAAAAACGTATAAAATTTGATTTCGGAATGGAACCAAAAACAACAACACTTCTTCACCCATGCCTCTAGATCATTCCTATGCATTCAGTTTGTCTCTGTATGCCTCCAATCTGAAAAAGAAGTTTGTCAAAGGAGGGTACCCTCTGTGACCTACTTTTGCCTGTGGTGGTGCCATCTGCTGATTGATCCGGACAAAAAATAACAACCCTTGTAAGAGACCATGAGTACTTGCATCCTACCGAGTTTCATCACAATCCTTCAAGTAGTTCTGTAGAATAAGTTGAAAATGTGAAAAACTGTACTCCCCCCCTTTTTCTTGGAAGTCTTTAAAAATTCATAAAAAATCCAAAACTTGAGATATTGACAAAATTCTTTCACAATAATATTCCTTACCATAATTATGATCAAAATAGTCCATAAGAACTCATCATTATCAATTAACTGAAAAACATTACACTTTTCTGCACTGAAATTACTAAGTCCAAAAAAAAAAAACGTCAAAAATTTGATTTTGGAATGGAACCAAAAATAACAACACTTCTTCACACATCTGTCTAGATCATTCCTATGCATTCGGTTTGTCTCTGTATACCCCCGGTCTAAAGAAGAAGTTTGTCAAAGGAGGGTACCCTCTGTGACGTACTTTTGCTCATGGTGGCGCCATCTGTCAATGGATCTGGACGAAAAATAACAACACTTGTAGGGGACCTTGCGTACTTCATGCATACCAAGTTGCATCAAATTCTGTTCAGCGGTTCTGAAGAAGAAGTCGAAAATGTGAAAAGTTAACGACGGACGACGATTGATCACAATAGCTCACTTGAGCCTTTGGCATAAAAAGACCATATGTGTTCTTAGTATTCCCTTAAATAAGAAACCGACAAAGACGATATGGCCGGATTGCAAAGAAAAAGTATCTATATATTGAACTACACAGGATAACGTGCAATACATGTTTAACATATATACTTAAGCATAATTCATGGTATGCAAGAAAGCAAGTTGATCGCGAAATTAATCTGCGTTCACTGAAGCCTGATATCAAAGTCAAGGTCATCATATTTTGCATCAGTCAAGAGGATCTCTCGTCATTGTATACAAACCTACCGACTTTGTTATAAGTATCATTGATGGTATGTAAGAAATCAAACTAAACACAAAATCATTCTGTGTTCACTACAGCGTGACATCAAGGTCAAGGTTACCAAATTTCGCATCAGTCTGAAAACACCTCATCAATGGAAACAAAATTACCAAATTTTATGTAGGCATTATTAATGGTATGCAAGAAATCAAGCTAAATGCAACATGCTGACGCCGGACGGAAGGACAGACAGATTTCGCCAATTCCAAGATAGGACTTGCTTTGCAATCCGGTCAACAAAAACTATTATGCGTTGTATCAACAATTTACTGCCCTTGCCACTTAATTTTACATCCGAAAAATCGCCTTTTGAAAATTATATCTCCTATGGGGTTATTGTTTTTGTCATCTTATTTTAATTTAGGACAGTAGCACCAGTACGGGGTTCCATACGGCCAAACCACCATCTACAAGGAATCATTCTTTACATCTATAATCAGGCCTGTGGAACAAGCCGGGTTTATAAAAACAGACGCATTGGAGACCTTCAAAACCACTACCAAATATCCACAGTACCATAACGTCATGTGGCACATAAACATAATCTTAACGGCTTATAGTTTTTTGTTGTTTTTTATACTGGCGTGGACTTTGCTCTAACACGAACGTTTCAAACACGGAGATATTATGCCACAAATGCTTTCCTTAACTTTAATGTAAGATGATGAAGACGAAGAAGAAATGAAAGAAAAGAAAAACCCCTTTGGTTTTTCTCAATGTCGTAGTAGAACTGAAATTGATACGCATACACAGCAATGTGACTATATATATTTTCTTTTGTTACGTGCAAAATTTACATCATGGGTTAATTTGTCGAAATCTAGACAAATTGTAATTTCTTGCACTATTTTGAAACAAGCATTCTTATGTGGGCTTACAGAATTCGCAACAATATCAACAAACCATGAAGATAGCGATGACATGTTGTCTTTCACTTCGACAGCTGATTTTAAACTGACCATATCATTTTAATATTTCGATACGGACGTCAATGCCTGCTGAAAGATAATTTCACGTTATACCCAGTTTATTTATTCAGATTAAAGTGGTTCGTCACTATATTAGAAAATACTGAAAAGGATTCTGCTATATTTTGATATGTGTTTCTCTTGTGTATACGTCGATGTCGAAAAATCACAACTTGTTGACTATACATACTTAACACAAACTATTGGGTGGGTGGGTGGGGAGATCTACAGAAAAGGACAATCGTTTAGTGACTTAATTTATATGACAAGCATAGTAAGTTGAAGCCTATCAGTGGAGGGCGGCTCTGCCTATGGGGATAGTGGCCTGCCCGTGAAATTTGTGAATTCGTGAGAGCTATAAGTCTCTTTCGATTTATCCGCCATAATTAGAAACCAAGCATGCTACTGATACACACATCTCCACTTCGTACCAAGGCCTTTGCTAGAGCACAACAATGACCAAAGACTTACTTACAGATAATATGACAAGCGTGATGACTAACTAGCCTGTTGGTAAGTTCTTATTTCTGTGTCTTAATATACTATTCTTACCAACTTACGGTGTACATATTTCACGTCTCATTACTTATTCAAAAGGATGTTCTAGATATGCCAGTTTTATAAACTTTGACTCAGTTTTAACAAAGCGGCTACTAAAGCAAATTATATCAGAAGGAAGTTGAAATCAGTTTTCTGGGCCTTACCATGTCTTCAATATTCCATATGGTGTTTCACTGTCTGAAATGACTCTTGCTGGTCTAATTGTTTGGAGCAGCCTTTTCCCCTGCCCTTCCCTCAGCCCTTCCCCTGCGCTTCCCTCAGCCCTTCCTGCTGCGCTTCCCTCAGCCCTCCCCCCCCCCCTTGCGCTTCCCTCAGCCCTTCCCCCTGCGCTTCCCTCAGCCCTTCCTCCTGCACTTCCCTCAGCCCTCCCACCTTGCGCTTCCCTCAGCCCTTCCGCCTGCGCTTCCCTCAGTCCCCCCCCCCCCTTGCGCTTCCCTCAGCCCTTCCCTAAGCCCTTCCTCCTTCGCTTCCCTCAGCCCTTCCCCTGCGCTTCCCTCAGCCCTTCCGCCTGCAATTCCCTCAGCCCTTCCCCCTGCGCTTCCCTTAGCCCTTCCCTCTGCGCTTCGGACAGGCTTGTGTTGTTTGATGCAATTGGAATAGGAATCAACTCTACATGTATTAATGAATTTAACTGTACACTGCGTTGTTTATACCACAGTGATTGTTCTCCCTTACTAGGATATAAGTTGTTCCTTACCAAGGAGGTCATTTGTTGTTTGACTATTTCTTCAATCAAAACTGCTGATTCCAGTAATGGTTTCCTACAATCACCAAATCCGTACCTGCGAATAATCAACAACAGAATATGTAAAAATGTGAAAGTTTAACAAAGGCAGTACAATAAAGCATATTCCTGTCAAAAGAAAATATTTTCTCCTTATTAATTTCAAGAGTTCACATTGTATGAATAGAGAAATATGAAAACTATTAATTTTGATTGGGCAAAATACATTCGCCGAATCCCCTTTTCAATATTATTTGATGTTTTAAAAAATATTTCAATCAACTGACCAAATGCCTAAAGAGGATTTGAAGACCCTATAAAAAAGATTTTCCTTTAGCAAAGTATGTGTTAAGATTACAGGGTTATAATAGTAGTAGAATTAGGGGATAAACGTACTGTGTTTGATTTTTTCCCGACAGGTATACCGTGGTTATACCGTTGGAAACCACCGTTTTCCTGGCTCCGGAAACAATCAAACACTGACAGTTCGTTTATCCCCATTCTAATTCACTGTAACACAAACATCGTTTTTCCTCTTTGAAATAGCCCCCAAATTCCTCATTGCTAAGGGACAAATAGTTTAAAATTCTTCCGAGAAACGAATTGATATTTATTGCATTGAAATAAGAATTTTCTTCATTTTCATATTCTCAAAATTTTATGATTCATTTATTAGTCACAAACTGAATCACACATGAGTGACTTAATATGGCATCGTAAAAAGATGAACAGGCGGTTTTGCTAGGGCGCGACGAGATGAAATAACATGCTAGAAAGCATGTTGCATGGTGGTACGTCATGTTAATTGTCGGTTTTGTTGGTTCAACTTGATTGTAATAATTGCGCACGTGAATGGTAAAACTTGCACATCGTCCTTAACTTAAGATGGACTTTGAGAGCACTGGACGAAGTTGTTATAGACAGTATTTTTAATAGTTGGAGTCAGAGGCAATGTGGACAAAGAGTACTTACAATGTGGTAATAAATACATTTGAGGACGGTATATCGTGGTTATACATGTCTGAACTTTAACGTGTGGACCAATCAGAATTGTCAAAACAAAACAAGTGAATTAGAATTTGAAATTTTATGTTAAAAGGTCAATATGTGAGTGGTGTGCAATGATTTTGTGGGGAATGAATATAGTCCAAATTTAGATAATTATAATTTTGGTCCTCTTTCTTTTCTGCTTATGATAATAAAAAAAAGAAGAAAAAAATCTAGAATTGTCATAACAGGACAAACAGCCCACGTGGCGACAAAATTCGTAGGGCAAAGACCAAGGTAAAGGTCACGAGGTAAAAAATTTTGGTACCAAGAGACAGGTCTTGCCACAAGTAATACAGATGTATAGTATGAAGGCCCCATCTCTTTTGGTTATAAAATTATGGTTAAGGTTAAGGTTTTTCAAAAGTAGGTCAAATGTCAAGGTGAAGGTCATTGGATAAAAATTTGATACCGATAGACAGCTCTTGTCATAATGAATACACACGTGTAGTATGAAAGGCCCAATCTCTCTTGGTTAAAGTTATGGCTAAGGTTAAAATTTTTCAAAAATAGGTCAAACGTCAAGGTCACAAGGTAAAATATTTTGGTACCGACAAGCAGGTCTTGCCACAAGGAATACACATAAGTAGTATGAAGTCCCTAACTCTTTTGTTTCAAAATTTATGGCCAAGGTTAAAGCTTTCCCAAAGTAGGTCAAACGTAAAGGTCAAGTTCACGGGGTCAAGAATTTCAGTACCGACAGAAAGATCTTGCCACAAGGAGAACACATGTGTAGTATGAAGACCCCCATCTCTTTTGGTTCAAAAGTTATGGACAATGTTAAAGTTTTCTGGTCAGACAGACGGACAATGTGATTCACACATAACTCCCCCCCCCTAAACTTCATTTGCGAGGTGTATAAACAGCGGTGGAATTTTATGGGCTACAAGATTTAAGCACTAATTAAAGTTAAATGATTAAACTCTAAATAACGAAAAATCAAATCTGTCATGACTAGAAAAATTTAACCGTTTATGAAAAAACTACAGAATGCTGTACGGCGCATCCTGCAGTGCAATACTATGTATATGGAACCCGTGGTAGGATCTAAAAATACCCCGTCAGGGTTTAAATCTTTCTGACCTACTAATATTAAATGTAAATGCCCTGCCTATATCATCTCTGCGATCAATTGATTGATTATTGTTTTACGTCACTCCACGATTATTCCACGTATATGGTGACGGCATCTGCCTGATCCATTGCATGCACATTTAGACCTTTGCAACGGACCCACCCAAAGCAGCGAGGGATCTTTAACGTGCCACCACTACCGTGACACGGAACCTCGGTTTTTACTGTCTCATCCAAAATACTGAGCACCGGTGAGCCCAGGGTGGGAGTCAAACCCGGGATCTCTCGATCACGAGCCGAGCACCTTATCCACTAGTTCACATCGGTCTCATCTCTAAGAGCAGAGATAAAAAATGTTCTAAGGTCAAATTCAAGGAAACAAAATGAACAAGAGTTAGGCCTACATTGCAATATACGACCAACGCTTCGTTCATCAAAGAGCAATAGCTCTTGTAAACTGTCCCAAAAAAAATAACAATATTAATAATAATAGAATAAAATAAAAATAAAATGATGTGAAAAACTACTGCAAACTTATTTCAAAGAAAGCCATACTCCGGTAAAAGTAGGTCAACTATGACATAATTCAAACTTTCAGTTGTTAGTGATAAAGATGAATATCAAGTTAAATTTCATTATATAACAGACCTAAAATGGGCCTATATGCCCACCTTAGCACCGAAACCACATATGAGAATTAGATAGTATCAGGATGCTTTTTAATACGAGTATTCTTTTTCAGAAATTTTATTTCTAGAATTTCTACACAGCATAACATCATTCTAAAACACTGTCATTGGCAGATCCAATCAAAAGAGCAACTACACATGTAAAGGCTTTTACGAACTGCCAATGAATCAGCACCTTGACGGATCTTAACCAAAAAGAAATAGAGCATGTTTGTTAAACCCGCTGTGGGCTTATTTCATAGCAACAACAAAGCTTTCCTAAATTATAAGTTTCATGGGTTTGACATATCTATCGACATCATTCACTTTTGATAAGATTTTAAATGACATCTGTTTAAAAAAACTTCAGTATAATAAAAGGTACTTGAGTTATCCGGAAACCAATAGACTTTTTCGTCAGCTGTGACCTTGAACTTTGCCCTTTTGACCCATTATATAATAATTACAGTCTATTTTCGTCAGCTTTGACTTTGATCTTATGACCCCAAAATCAAATGGTTCTTCCTCTCTTCATAAGTAAGTATTTACCAAAATTTGGTTTGAATATGATGGAAGATACTTGAGATATCTGGAAACCAAGTACAGAAGGTGGGGCATAAAAATACTTATGGGAGAAATTGAATACTTCATCCATACCAGGTTTCATAAGAATATTTCCATTAGTTCCAAGGGAGTCCACAAAAGCTTATAATTACATAAACAAACACCACTGACCCCCCCCCCCCCCTTGCCCGTAAAAACTGCAAATCACCTGGAAATTATTTTTCATGTTTCTTAAATAAAATCTAATACCCTACTATGAGAGAAAGAAAGAGAGAGAGAGAGAGAGAGAGAGAGAGAGAGAGAGAGAGAGAGAGAGAGAGAGAGAGAGAATCTGAAAATACATCAAAATCAAATAGAATAAAACACTTCTGAATACATCTTTGCAAATCACTCTAAAATATTTTCGATCTATGCAGCTGGGCTGAAGAATTTTGTCAAAGGAGGGTACCTGCTTTAGCCTACGTCGCCCCATCCTGGATCCAGTCCTTGACAGATTTAAAACAAAAGTAATATACTTGTTGGGGTTTTTGTGTACTTCATTCCTACATGTACCGTGTTTCATCAAAATCCGTGTGAAGCGATACCCTTCAGCAAGCTAGAATTTGCCAAAATCAAAATTTTGAGAAGAAATTCTCAAATAACCCTTAACCTTAAAAAATATATTTTTTTAATACAACTTGATAAATAAAATGCTTTATTGCTTTTTAGATTTCTTCCTATTTAATGATTAAATCATAGAATTCATCATAAAAGAATAAGCAATTATAACCTGCCCAATAACACAGACTTAAAGCTGTATACCCTATGTTCGCCAGTACAGTGCATATTATAGGTTAATTCATTCTAAATTGTTTTGATTATATATATAAGCCTAAAACATATTAAAATAGGACCCTTGCAAATGTTGTGATCAAATTCGTTAGATAGGGCTGTCTAAAACGCGATGTTTGTAAACAGAATGTTTACAACCAACTTATCACGTGATCTAATTCGGAAGCCGCCGCATGATGGAGGGCAAGATAATAAAACTTGACGAGTAAGTCTAAAATCTGCTCTCAAGTCTGCTAAAGTTAGTATTTACTGAAATCGTTTTCTGTTGGAGTCTCCCTTCATCGTATTTGTTTTGGGTAAACTGCGCATGCGCGAAGTCAGGTTATGGTTGTATTTATGAAATACCAACTTTATTTACAAAGTTTTTTCTTTTTATTTTAATATCGCCGAGGGTTTGAAGCAACAAAAATTTTTATTACCGCAAAGTTAATAACTTCAGACATACGAGAAAAATAGTTTTTGTTTTACATGCCCTAATTTTTGAAATTATACCGAATTGTAGGGTATACAACTTTAAATAATTACAGCAAAATTGGAATATATTCCAAACACATAACTTTTTCCTGTTCATCTTACTAACTCCTCGCGCGATTGTGAAAACTTCAATGTAGAAGCCTTTGATTTCGTTTTTGAATGTTCAAAATACACAAACAAAGACTAAGATTCACTGATAAATTGTCTAGATTCATCCCATTAACATTAGACAAAAAATTGTCTGGAGTTCGGGGTTTATCAAATGAAGAAATTCTTATCGCTACTCAAGTAAGGTTTCAACAAGATTCGCTACGTCGAGATTTAAACCATCAACCCCCCAACCCCCCCCCCCTTCCCTCTCTCTCTCTCTCTCTCTCTCTCTCTCTCTCTCTCTCTCCTTACCGAATCTTTGATCAATGTTCATTCATGATTACATATTTGTACATAAATCGCCATTCATGATATTGCTATACTTTTTAGGGAAAGGGCTTCTATAAAGTTGTAAAACTTTTAACCCACTCCAATTTAATTTTTGGAGAAATATATATAAACTAAACTAGTTGATTAAATCCAAAAAATTTGTGAAAAAGGCAGAATTTTTTTAATACGACTTACCACATACTTTTAAAAAACTTAAACTTAATTTGGTGTAAAATGAAATAAGCTCTCCAGTGGATATGAATAGATCCCCTTTAGCATGCCAAAAGTGGCATAGGGGCAGGCTTGGTGTAGTGGTTAAGCGCTTGGCTTGTGGCGCCGACGATCCCCGTTCGATTCACGGGTTGCGCCACTATGTTTAAGAGGTAGGTTACCTCCTGCTTCCATGTCGCGATATAACTGAAAAATTGTTGAAAGCGACGTAAAACACCAATCAACCAACCAACCAACCAAAAGTGGCATACACTTAACACAGTTTTACAAAAACTACCCACACACACCCAAGAAATGACTTAACGTTTTAGACATAATCCCTTGAAATAGGTATTTTGAACGAAAATTAGTAGATAAAAGTGTTGTGTTCCTCTGTATTGAATAAATATATATATATATTTTTAAAAATCTGTAGAATGTAGCCGATCTGAAGGAGAGTACTCTCTTAGGCTATGTCGTAGAATCCTGTCTCCAGCATATAACAGATCAGATGAAAAGCAGCAAAACTTGCAGGGGTCTTTGAGTTATTCTTTCGTACCAAGTTTCATTAAAACACTCGAGTAATATGAAGAAGTCGAAAAGTTTACGGACTGACAAACAATATATATAATTTAGATCTCTATCAACAGACAGACAGACCTGATTCCAGTATACCCTCACAACTTTGTTGCATTGGGTAAATAAAATATTATTAATCTAAACGCAAGGAATCCATCATTGTAAGAATGTATATTTCAGTGCATAGATTACCTTTGTTCTCTCTTTTCGTCATTATACATATATACCTATTATTTGGTCTACTTACATCAATAAACCCAAACCAACATTTAAGATATCAGATGATTATCTTATTATTCAAGTTTATGTTATATTCATATTAAGAAATCAATCAATCCTAAAGCTTATCTATTACGTCGTATTTTTCAGGTTGAAACAGTCCCTTTCACTCTCTGTCGAAAAACATACCAGTACTGGACTGAAAAACAAAGATTCCCAACAGCGACAACTGACAATAAAATAAGATTTTATTCTCCTAAAGACTTGGAAAACCAGGATAATATTAAAATGATTATCTCTATATACAAGTTCATGCTATATTCATACTATAAAATAAATGACCACCCTACAGCTTTTTTACTGCGTCGCATTTTCCAGATTGAAACACTCCTATTCAGTCTCTGCGCTGAAAACAGATCAGTACTGAGCTCGAGAACAAAGATTTCCTACATCGGTAACCTGACAAGAGAATAAGATTTCATTCTCTGAAGGCCTGGAAAATCAGGCTAATGTAAACAGCTATAGGATAATGTTCAGAAATCGACGCAGCTATTTAAGATATCAAGTCGATATTAGAATCAAGTAGGCGGGTCTTACGCGAAAACACAAGTTACCCAATTAAATTCCACACCTTATTACTCTGATCATTCATGTAATACCATCATATATCGCACTTACTCTGAAACAAATCTCGAGACGTATATCTAGAACGACAAGATTCATAACACTTCAAGTTACATTATCTCACGAAGTATTCATTCATTTGTATTGAACACATTTCATAAAGCTACATTTTTTCTATGATACTTCGGTTAGAAATATGACTTTTAGACAATTGTTAAAGAAAGATTTTTTTTCCTTGGATGGAGGCATACCACTAAAACAAGAGTATCAATAAAACAGATGTATGTTCCCCGAATGCCAGTTATGATGCAGAAAATGGTTCATATACAAAAACTTAGTAAAACTGATGGATGCTCCAAAAAGCATAGCAATAATGAAGGAAATGAATGACTCAGTATATAGGAAATCACTGTATTAATTGTTGACGATTTCAAATCTCAATGTATCATATGGATATCCAATTGAGTCAACTGTAGAACAACGAGTGAACACAGTATCTTAAACTAAATTGAGTAAGCGTGACCTTGATTAGTTATGAAATAAGACTTTTTATCGAGAGCATGACCTTTCAAAAATGACCTTGAGTGACCTTTGTCCAAAAGCCCTTAACCTAAACAACATTTTTGGTGAAGTATGATAAAATTCTGATGAAAGGAGTAGGAGATAGAGGTACTACATGGTATTTTAAGTCATAGTTAATAAGTGACCTTGACCTTTCAGATATGACCTTGAATGACCTTTGTCCAAAAGTCCTTTATCTAAAATATTTTGGTGAAGTATGATCAAATTCTGATAGGTGTAGCAGATATGCGTACTGCATAATATTTTAAGTCATGATTAAAAAGTGACCTTGACCTTTCAAAAATGACCTTGAGTGACCTTTGTCAAAAAATCCTTAACCTAAAACATTTTTATTGAAGTATGATCAAATTCTGAGGACATATATAGGAGATATAAGTACTTCATGTTACTTTAAGTCATAGTTAATAAGTAACCTTGATTTTTCAGAAATGACCTTGAATGACCTTTGTCGAAAAGCTCTTAACCTAAATAATATTTTGGTGAAGTATGATCACATTCTGATGGAAGGTATAGGAGATATACGTACTTCGGGGTACTTTAAGTCATAGTTAATCAGTGACCTTAACCTTTTTCAGAATGACCTTGAGCAACCATTGTCCAAAAGTCTTTAACCTAAGGAAGATTTTGGTGAAGTATGATCAAATTCTGATGAAAGATATAGCAGATATAAGTACTTCATGTTAAGTCATAGTTAATAAGTGGCCTTGACCTTTCAGAAATGACCTTGAGTGACCTTTGTACAAAAGCCCTTAACCTAAATGTTATTGTGATTAAGTATGATACAATTGTGATGAAAGGTGTAGGAGATGGTATTTTCAGTCATTGTTAATAAGTGACCTTGACCTTTCGGAAATGACCTTGAGTGACCTTTGTCCCAAAACCCTTAACCTAAATAATATTTTGGTGAAGTGTGATCAAATTCTGATGAAAGGTATAGGAGATATGAGCTCAGACGTACGGACGGACGAACGGACACGACAGCGACAATATGCTCTCTCGAAAGTATGCGGGTAGCATAAAAAGGGCGGAAATGCCTCGTCGCGCGTAGCACAAAATGCATAAGTTTTCCGTCCTTTTTCTCGTGGTATACCTCCATCCAACGAAAAACAAATTTGATTCATTCCTTTTCATTTAATTCCCTTCAAACATGTTTATATTCTAACAAATTGGTACGTCATGTGTGCACTATTTCTTAACATCTGTAAGTTTATACTGCGATGAGGCGAATATTGAAATCACATTTAAGAAAACGCGGGAAATTATGTCGTCAGAGGAAAATTTTCGGGAATAAGATATACCACTAATTTTTAAACCAATCAAAATGCATGTTACATAATAAATTAAATGATTATATTATAACTTTTACACAAGAGTCACTCATAGGTCTGTGTTGTTCACCTGAGCAATTTGAACATATAATACAGTTAGAAAGTATCTGATTTTTATTTCAAATATCTTTTAAAATGTTTAACCTTTGTAAAATGAAGTAAGCAGTTGTTCATTTGACACACCTATGGCTTTCTTAAGTTCCACATCCTCATATTTTTCAAATCCACAAGTCACTCGACCATATAGACCGGGTTTAAGAAATAAATGAAGGAAGTTACATAACGCATCAATGTTTGCTCACCGCTATTTGGGATTTGAATGTGTGATACTGTTCTAAAATTTACGCAGAGAAATTCCGATAAACAACTCATGGATCTCTTAGATTTTTGCATGTCTTGGAGATGCTTTACAGGAATTACATATAAGGAGTAGTTGTGAAGATATCAATCAGGAATTTACATATAAAACAAGTCATAGACATGTCTTACAGGAAATTTAAGATATAAGGCCAAGTCATGGAGATGTCTTACAGTATTTACATATTAGGACAAGTCAAGGGAAGTGTGGTTGGAATTTACATCTTCTAAGAACAAATTATACATACATACATGCATGCATGTCTCACAAGAATTAAGATACTAAGGAAAATCATGGAGATGACAAGAAATTGCATATAGGAACAAACCGAAGGGAGAGGGAAGGAATTATGAGAAAAAACTATATGAACAAGCTTACAGTCAGTGTTGCATGCAACACTCGTCCCCTGCCACAACATGTACTTTCGAAGTGACTAATTGAAAAGGAAAGCGGCGAGTGGTCGCTTTACACCGTAGCGATGGGTCTGATCTGATTAACTTCTCGGTGTCCGACTAAACTTTTTTGAGCAAAATTTCGAGTTTCGTGGCTCACCATGCCCTTAGTTTTGCATGGATTTGGACAATTTATATATGGATGTGTAGATAAATATGTCTGCTTTCATTTGATACCACGTTTTAGACGATTTGTGATGAATTTAAAATGTTCTAAGACACAGACAGGAGGAGGTGTATTTTTGGTAAATCGGAAGTTCTAACCCTTCTTATTATATTGGTATAATTGAGGGGGGGGGGGGGCAACGAGCCGAAAGCCCTGTGCTACACCTTTACATACGGTAGTCTCACATAAAGTTTAAAAGAAATTAATCATTCCTAACTAAAGTTATATCCTGGAAACCGAAGTACAATGATAAATGTCTATTTTTAGTATTCAGTTACCCTTCGAGTAGACCTTTTGACCCATAAATCAATTCCCCTAAATCTTTATATAAAGTAACACTGTATGAAGTTTGAAGTAAATTGGTCATTCCATACTGAATTTATTGTCTGTACACCATCCGGACAGACAGACTGACGGACAACGACAACCACTATAGTCCCTTCCAGTTCCAATGGCAGGGGACTAAAATATCGTAAATATCGCAACCCTGTTGTAATGCATGTGTTTGATGTTCTTTCCTAACATGTTATGTTGTATTTTGTCTTTCATGTTTTACTGCAGACATTGGTCACGTGCATTTGCAACGCCAGAATTTCAGTTAAACAACATTGCATGCCTTGAATATGAAAATTTGACGTCCGCCTTGTTCTTGTCTCCTTCATGTGTTCATACATGTATATTTATGTAATTACTTCCTCGACTTGTGGGGTGGGTTGTTGCGGGGCTTTTGCGGCGGGTGTTTCGTGCAGCTAGAGGAC
Source organism: Pteria penguin (assembly GCA_035048485.1). Classification (NCBI taxonomy): domain Eukaryota; kingdom Metazoa; phylum Mollusca; class Bivalvia; order Pterioida; family Pteriidae; genus Pteria; species Pteria penguin. Next base: position 24,097,480 of record CM068581.1, read on the forward strand.
GCTTACTCCTCCCGGGCACCTGGTCTCACCTCGCTTTTATTAGGGTCCGCATTTGTATGAATATGACGCTTTACACGATATTGTCCATTTATTCCATGGACTATGAGATATGGTTTACCATTCGGTACTTCTTCATGTTTTACTTCATATACAGTAAAATTAAAATCCTATTGTGAAGTGACCGTATAGTGAAGTGACCGTAGAGTGAAACTGATATTTGGGCCTAAAATAATTTTCATCTGTAGCCCATCTTAAGTTGTACGTATAGTATGCTAGAAAGCAGTCATGGATATATATTCTTAAGAGCTTCTCTAAAATAGACAATTCTAACCAACATTTAACATGAGTGACACTTACTATTCAAGGAAATGGCAAACCATCGTTAAGATTTTGATACTATATAATATAATAGTGCAATGATATTTCACACGTAGCACATTCTTGTTCCAAATTACAACCGCGTTCGCAATGACAGATATCAATTTGAAAAAATGGCAACATCAAAGTTCCTGTCCAGACTTTGTGTTGATTTATCTTATCGCTGTTGCCTTTATAACCATTTATGTTGAAAGCACATATGGTCAAATGCCTCTAAGTTGACAGTCTATATACTGTGGCATATACTTTGGTGAATGGTCAACATGTTCATTGATTGATTCTATATATTTAAGCATACACCATTAGACAATGTCCTGTACTTTATCCACCAGAACTATCACCTAAAGATAAATTTATCAATAAAATCGAGTAAAATTAAGAGAAAGATTACAAAGAAACAAAAGGAAGTTGCTATATTCTTCTGGATGCAAGAATAAACCAGAAGTCTCTGTCGAGACTGAAGCTCTACTGGTTTCCTCTTATTATCTTTTAAAAGGGTGGGGCAGTAGCGGGGGAATGTGCCCCTCTTTCAAATCAAGGGGGGGTATGTTCTGCCCCCTTTAATCTTTAAGATTTTTTATCATCAAGTAGTTAGAATATCAGTTAAAGTGTGGAAACAAAGCAGTAAAACGCTAGTTTTTCTTCTGGTAGCAAAAGGGGCATGTGCCCCATCTCCTCTTTTTTCAAAACAGGGGATGGGATGAAGTACTTTTGTAACACCCCCCCCCCCCTTTTCGATATTTTCCAATATCGGTTCAAGTGTAGAAACAAAGTATGAAAACACTAGTTTTTCTTCCGACTAGCTTAATTTTTTTTTTTGCTAGCCATATATACATTTATATATAAATCATTATCCCATTTTTTTCATTGCCCGTCAATGCTTTAGAGAAATGACTTCATACTATTTCAAGAGAAGTTTACGGCACTGTTGTCTTTTGTCTGTTTTCTTTTTTGCCAATATCTGGTTGTAAAAGTGTCGTAAAATTTTTTATCACATGTTGCTAGATATATATATATATAGGGCCATCATAAAGTTCATGAGTCAGAGGAAATTCTGGAGATTACTTGACATAGTATAATAAACGCACTGTAGGCTAATGTGTTTATTTTATTTACAAATATACACAATTTATCTTTTTGGTGGTTTTATTCACACTGTTCCATTTTTATCTAGTGACAATGATTAATTCATAGCAAAGTGTAAGCGCTGAACCGTGGTGCAGATAGAAGAGTTACGTGCTCCTTGGTTCAGCATATCTATAACCACGAAGAACATGGTTTATTAAAAAAAAACAGATTCCCTCCGTACTTTTGGATACTGTGAACATCGTTTACTTGCATTATTTTGGTTATTCCTAGTTAAATGAAACTGTAAATGTTGGAGGAAATCACTGGCTGTGACTTTTTTCCTTCATACATTGCCGTTTCCTTACTATAATTATTTTATAAATGATATATTCACGGCCTACTACTGGGCATTAAATAATTTCGGTCAACCATTATTGATAAAAACTTTTTGTTTTTCTCCTCTTATTTCTTTTCTAGGACTATGATCTTTTCTCCATAAATTATTCAAAATGGCCGCTGTTATATAAACATTAGAAGACAACTCGCCCAAAATCAATTCTGACTAGCATACAAACACTGCGATCTTAAGTCAACCATACAGGAAATAATTAAGAGAGGAAATTGAAGATAGTTGCAAGATAAAAATACATACATGAAATACAAATGTTGAGGTGTTGCACATATGTCTACAAAGCTATAACCCCCCTTTCAAATTACAGTACACTGTAGTAAGAATAACAATTGGGGTCATTTCTGTATGGGTAACTCACGCCCTTTGAGGGGCCCCAGGGGTCCAGACTAGACCAAAAATTGCACATGCACAACTAGACCACCCAAACAAGAAGAAACCACAAAGAGGTCTCTGGGATTTATACCCTCAGGGAAAAAGAAGGCACAGAATCTTGGGACCACACCCCTTTGTGGGGGTCCAAAGTGGTCCAGACTGGACCAAAATTGCACATGTACAACTAGACATCCTACCAAACAGGATTAGACTATAATTTAGTCTGTGGGACATATATTGTTAGAGAAGAAGAGGGAACAACATCTTGGGACCACACCCCTTTTGTGGGACCCAGGGGGTCCGAACTGGACCAAAATTGCACATGTACCACTAAACCACATACCAAACAAGATGAGAATGTTATTGGGTCCCGGGAACATATACCTTTATAGTAGAAGACATAACACAATTTTGGGACCACACCCTTTGTGGGACCACAAGGGGTCCGAACTGGACCAAAATTGCACATGCACAATTAGACCGCCTACCCAGCAAGATCAGACCCTAATTAGCTCTCTGAAACATTTACCTTCAGAGAAGAAGAGGGAACAAAATTTTGGGACCACGCCCCTTTGTTAGGACCCCAAGTGGTCCGGACCGCACCAAAATGGCACATGCATAACTAGACTATCTACTTTACAAGATGAGACAATAATTAATTCTCTAAGGCAAATACCTTTAGAGAAGAAGATGGAACAAGATTTTGGAACCACGCCCCTTTGTGGGACCTCAGGGGGTCCGAACTGGACCAAAATTGCACATGCACAACTAGACCACCAATCGAACAAGATGAAACTATAATTAAGTCTCTGGGACATATACCTTCAGAGAAGAAGAGGGAACAAATAAATTGTTTACGGACGGACGTCCGGACGGCCGGACAACGGATGAAGGACCATCGCATGAGCTCGACTGGTCGAGACCAGTAGAGCTAAAAAACCAGCCAGAATTAAATCGACCAAAATCCCTTAACAGATAATTAAACCTTACAGTGAACAATCGACAAATATTCGTCATGAAGTTATGTCAGATAATAGAACACGTTTTTAATTTTCTTGACCTGTACTATAAAACACAACTAGAACTGTCCTAACGAGACAAATACCCCCCGCAGCACCAAAATTCAAAATAGACCAAGGACAAAAGACCAAGGTCACAAGGTCAAAAATGTTGGAATTGACAGATAGATCTTGCCACAAGGAATATACATGTGTAGTATGAATACCCAGTCTCTTTTGCATTAAAAGTTATGGCTAAGGTTAAAGTTTTTAAAAAGTAAGTCAAATGTCAAGGCCAAAGTCACAAGGTAAAAAATTTTGGTACAAAAGAAAGGTCTTACCACAAGGAATATACATGTGTAGTATGAATACCCAGTCTCTTTTGGTTCAAAAGTTACTGCTAAGGTTAAAGTTTTTAAAAAGTAAGTCAAATGTCAAGGCCAAAGTCACAAGGTCAAAAATTTTGGTACTAAAAGAAAGATCTTGCCACAAAGAATATACACGTATAGTATGAATACCCTGTCTCTTTTAGTTCAAAAGTTATGGCTAAGGTAAAAGTTTTTAAAAAGTAGGTCAAATTGCAAGGCCAAGGTCACAAGGTCAAAAATTTTGGTACCAAAATAAAGATCTTGCCACAAAGAATAAACATGTTTAGTATGAATACCCAGTCTCTTTTGGTTCAAAAGTTATAGCTAAGGTTAAAGTTTTTAAAAAGTAGGTCAAATGTCAAGGCGAAGGTCACAAGGTCAATAATTTTGGCACCAAAAGAAAGGTCTTGTCACAAGGAATATACATATTTAGTATGGATACCCAGTCTCTTTTGGTTCAAAAGTTATGGTCAAGGTTAAAGTTTTCTGGACAGACAAGACGGACAGACAGACAGACGGACGGACAAGGTGATTCCTATATACCCCCCAAACTTCGTTTGCGGGGGATATAATAATTTCACCCAAACACAATAAATAAATATATTGATTTTCCTGGTTTGTATTTTGTGTGTGATGAAGGGACTATGAAGTGAGGAACAAACTTTCTCAGGATATTGCTAAACCAATATACATATACCTATAAAACTGTACGAGGAATCATGCGTCGTGAACTTGACAGTATTACAGGAAAAGGTTCGGAAAACTGAAGAATATACATCATCGAGAAGCATAAATCCGCCAAAAGTAAGTAATCCCTGACCAAACATAATCTTCTGTGTCTTAAAATACAAGAAAACTGAATTTTGTGCATGGATTAAGAGTTTGCCAATATGGGAAAATATGGATTTCAAAGTTTAAGTGCAAATACAACTTAAGTGCAAATACCTTCCCATGAGTAATCTTTTTAAACGAACTACATATAAATAATCCAGTTACACACATTTCAATATAGAACAAGCTTTTTAAGAGTACTGCTAAAGCAATACAGATCCCCTACAGGTCCCAGAACATTCAGCAAGACACTATGCCAGTAGGATCTTGAACTCACCCTGCCAAAGTAGGTCAACTGTGACAAAACTCTAACTACCAAAGAAAGCCACATAACCAAACCTTAATATAACTAGAGCATCTCTGTAAAGCATGTCCCGCGTGTGCTTAATTTATAGCAGCAAACTTTCCAAATTACATGTTTCATGGACCATAACTCCTACAAAAATTATCAGTAGAGTAGTATTGCCTTTTGACATAATGACCCCTGATAAGTAAGCACATATCCATGTTTGGTTTGAATATGATGAAAGGTACGTGAGTAATCATCCAAAACCCAACTAGAGACCATTTTCACTCAGCTGTGACCTTTGACCTTTTGATCCCCAAGATCAATAGGGTTCTTTCTCTCTCGATAAGTATATATCCAAATTTGGCTGGAATATAAAGAAAGGTATTTGAGTAATCATCAAAACTCCAATAATTACAGTATATTTTCATCAGCTTTGACCTTGATCTTTGACCTTTTGACCCCAAGATCGATAGGGTTCTTCCTCTCTTGATAAGTAAGTATATATCCAAATTTGGTTTGAATATGTTGAAAGGTACTTACGTTATCATCCGAAAACCAATAATTAGTGTATTTTCATCAGCTGTGACCTTTACCTTTTACCTTTTGATCCCAAGATCAATAGGGGTTTTCTTCTTTTGATAAGTAAGTATACATCCAAATTTGGTTTGAATATGTTGAAAGTTACTTGAGTTATCATCCGAAACCAATAATTACAGTCTATTTTCATCAATTGTGATATTGACCTTTGACCTTTTGACCCCAAAATTAAAAGGGTCCTCCCTCTCTTAATAAAAAGGCATATATCTAAATTTGCTTTGAATACGTTGAAAGGTACTTGACATATTATCCGGAAACCAATGTGTGACGGATGGACGGAAAGACAGAAGGACAGACAAAGCAAACACTTAATGCTCCGTCATACCTGGCGAGGGGCATAAAAATAACAATCACAGGAAAAGAACTGGAAAATGTTTTTTGTGATGGAATGACAGACAGACGTATGGACAGAGGGGCAGACAGGGAAACCTTTAATCTACAGAAAAATAAAACACAAGATACAAGATGAGTTAGATGACATAAAATGTGATTAATGAATAAGAATGTTGTTAATAACAGTAATCTAAACCTGGAGCCAATGGCATACAACGTCGTTCACTTCAGGGGGATAGCATTTGGACATTTCTCCAAGCGAACTAAGAAGTGATATTACAAGAGTCTACATTCTCCTGAATTATAATGTAACACAATCATAGAGATCTAACCTAAACATCAATAGTACACAGATGTATGGTATTTCCAATAGTGCTCCACCAAGAACTTGTAATTTGTTTGCCATTTGATACCTTTACAAGAATTGATTCTGTGATTGAACCTTCAAGTAATATGTAGAAAGTAGGAGAGCAACACATTATTCGCTGCTAATCCTTATATAGCTAATTCTCGTTTTCCTTTAACCACAATTGTGTCAGGCACATTTAGATTACATGGATGTCACAATCAACGCCGGAGCTCAGCCTACGTGAGAATATCGTCCTCAGTTGCCTGCATCAGTAAGGAATTTCCCTGGCATGATACACGCATTCCAGACACACTGCCCTACGTACAGACCAAAGTACCCTACCTGCACCAAAATATAACATGCAGCATCAAAGCAGGCTCTTGCTATCGGCTAGTTGAGTGAGTACTTAGAGGTAAGATTACTTATTGTTTCAAGTGCTGGATTTTATTTTGCAATATATAACATTGCGTAATGAAACCCCTTTCCTAATATCAGATAACTGCTTTTAAGTTACAGCTTTGCATTTATCTCCACATTTTCATGAAAAATACCAAAATCGACAAGAGACTTATTTTTCTGGCGACTGTCTTGGTGAATATCTAATTCTGTATCACATTTCATGTTTAAACTTTAAAAAATAAATACAGACAGAGTTATTTACTTACTCAAGACGGGACGCTATAAGACCGTACATGATATTTATAAATGACTGCAATAAACATTTTTGGTTGTTATGGAAATATGCTGTTACATATAATGAACCGTAACTATAGCAACAATTTGATACCTATATAAAGTGTCTTATGCATCGTCGGAAACCCATGGTCGGCTGCGCTTCTCTTACCGCGGCCGATAATGTATCTTAAATTGCTATACTAAAGCATCATACTTAATACTTACATAAAAGGATCGATGGTTGCTATAGCAACGCGTTTTTGAAGGTGGCAAAAAGTTGTTGGCTATAGTGATATTGTTCTGTGCCTCGTTTGCTAAATGTTCAGTGGCCGATCCTGTTCTTAACTATAAGCCATGAACACGAAAAAACTCAACCTGGATGAATTTTCATCAAAATCTATCCTTCAAAATATAAACCTCCAAGGGATTTCATCATTAAAATAGGTGTATATGTATCTAGTGTAAAAATTCCGAACAAGTTAGAGCCGCTTCACAAAATGAAGTAGAAACACATTTTTATAGTTTCAACATGGATTCTACAGCACCACTTTCTGTGATTTCAACTTCTCGTTAAAGAGGCAAGTTGTAGGATCCGCTGTAAAAAGGCCCCTCCAAATCAAATTTATTATCCAGTTATTTTAAAGACAACGAAAAATGACTATAATCTTAGTTTGTAATTTGTTGGTAGTAATGGTGTACACTAATACCATTATCTAAAAGGATGTGTGAAAAAGCACAGAAAATTAATTTAAGACTAAAACCCGCAACTCCAGCAAAACTAAAAAGTTGATAAACCGACAGACAAAGAACTTGATTCAAGTATACCCTACAAAAAGCCGTAACAGCTAGCCTTACAGAACAGCCTCCTTTGCAACACTTCTTGTGACTTCGGTCTCGAGATTTTTGACTTGAGGCTCGAGCCAGGATACATTCTTGCATTGTGGAATTATTGAGCAAAGTATTGAGTAGATTAAAACAAGAATATATACATGTTATTAACAGAAAGAATCAAACAAGAATTTCAGTCGATGGTTCACCGGGATGACCTTGTTCGTATGACCTTGTATCACCAAGAAGAAGACATACCCTTATCTCAAAAGCAACACATGTGTCGAGTATCAACTTGATCATAGCAAATATCTTGGATTTATAGACCAAACAGATTTAGTGATTTACATCTTGGGTCAAGGTCATGATATGTCTTAGAGCCATTGATAATAATTACAAATTACAAAGAATAAAGGAGATCTAAGCAAGCAATTAAGTGATTTATGAATTGGACAAAAACATTCAGTCAATGCCCCACAAGATTAGTCCATGGATGTATGACCTTGGATCAAAGTCAAGACATCATTGTCTTACGTTTCCATTGTATTAAATATCAGCTTGATTAATACACGTATAAACTTTTATAAACCACATAACAGTAATTTGAAGCAAGGACGTTAGAAGCAGCAATGAGAGACACCGCCGTTAACTGCGGTCCTAATATTTAGGGAGGAAATAAAACATATTCCCGCAAAAAATGACGTAAAGAACAATGGTACGTGATTGTGACGTCATAAGATTGCTACCTCCATTCGATATTACTAACTGATAGTACACTTACGAATGGTACCTTCCATTGTCTCATCGCTTTCGCGGAAAAATTATTGAATTTTGTGACGTTACAATACTTTTTTAGTGTTCGAAGTGTAAGGTATTGTGACGTCATCTGATTTATGTAATTGACTAAATTCAAATAAGCATTTTACCTTGAAACCGGGAACATTCATGTTCACTTTTAAAAGGTGGCCGGGTATAGTGCTTATCAATGTCCATTCGTGTGCCAAGTTTGAATGATCTAATTCTTATGATCTTTCTGTACTGTTTCCCCTACCGGAAAATGGAAAACTAAGACCCCAGCTACCAGCAAGTTAAGTATTTGATCACAACCTTTAAAGAAATTTTCTAATTCCAAGGGCCGTAATTCCGTCAAAAATCATTGGACTGTAACGAAACTCGAACTTGATCTGTAACTCATGGTGGTATACTCACACACCAAAAAAGTGGATGAATATCTACAAGCGTTTAGAAAAAAGTACGGAAAACTGCCATTTTAAAGAAATTTTCTAATTCCAAGGGCCGTAATTTCGTCAAAAATCAGTGGACCGAAACGGAACTCGAACCTGATATGTAACTCACGGTGGTAGACTCACACACCAAAAATTGGATGAATATCTACAAGAATTTAGAAAAAAGTACGGAAAACTGCCATTTTAAAGAAATTTTCTGATTCCAAGGGCCGTAATTTCGTCAAAAATCAGTGGACCGAAACGGAACTCGAACCTGATATGTAACTCACGGTGGTAGACTCACACACCAAAAATTGGATGAATATCTACAAACGTTTAGAAAAAAGTCCCGAAAACGTGTGTGTGACTGACGGACTGGCTGATGACGGACGGACAGACGGCCGGAGTGCAAACCAATAGTCCCCTTCGGCGATGCCGGTAGGGGACTAAAAGTGTAAACGGATTTCTTAAACGGAAATCGACTTGTTATATCATCAAAGATGTGTAAAAAGTATAGTTACCAAATCAATGTCATTAACGAGATATGCGTGCTTTAAAGCAACAACAATTTCTTGAATATTGATGAAGACGGTCAGAGGAAATCACGTGACAATGAAAAACTCGAGCTTTACCCGACTGTAACATTTGCTCCATTTTTTTTTTTTTTTTTTTTTTTGACTCAGTCTTTTTCTACCGCACTTTTGCTTTTTCCCGTGCTTTTATCCCTCAATGTGAACAATTGTTGTTTTCTACAGGAAATATTCGCGCACGCGCATGATTATGGGCGGAGCATCACCTTATTTGGAGAATTGAAACCAACCGAATTTAATTCGACTCAATTACCTTTATTCTACGAAAACGTTGGGGGGTTTTGGTTTTTAATTTTGCAAATTCCACAAACTTTATAATTCATGCAATAGAGGAAAAATAAGATATTGTCGTAATTTATCCTTTTCATGTTATAATTTTCCAGTCTCGGACCAGGTCCCTTTAATGTATTTGATTTTGGAACTGAGTGTAGAAGGTCAAAGTCCAAAAGGCTGCGACGGATAGAGCTCATCAATAACCAACCATGTGTAATATTTGATAGATCTACTCCTTATGGTGCAAGTTCGTCGCATAGGGGGTGGGGTGTAATTATGAATTTGACGTTGAAATGGGAAACCTTTAAGGACAAGGTAACAAAAGTCATTCAGGGATACAACTAATCAATGTCTATCTACGTGTGTGGTTTGAAAGATCTAATTCTCACGATCTTTTTGTAATTGAACTAAACTTAGATATGCTTTTGACTCTGAAACTGGGAACCTTAAAGGTTAACGTCACAATAAAAAGCCACCCGAAATAGTGCTAATCAAGGTCAATCTATGTTTGAGTTTTGAAAAACAAAACTCTTACGGTCATTCTGTAATTCAACTTAAGTCAATTACAAATTTGACCTTGAAATTGGGTACCTAAAGGTCAAGGTCATAAACAAAGGTTTTCAACAGATAAAGCTCATCAAGGTTTATCTACATGAGAAGTTAGAATGAGTTATTGTCGATGGTTTTTCTGCAATGAACGTAAATGCAAGAGCTAAACTGTTGATGCAGACGGACGGACATCACCATTTCATAGACCTAATTTTGCTTCGGCCAATAAAAATTTAAATATGACTAGAAGATATACACTGTTATATATGATAATTTGTGGTGACCGTTGCTCGTTGAGATGGTTTGATACTGCTGCAGAGACCTGCCTTTTGGTTCTAGAGAAACGTGAAGTATACATGTATTTAAACAAAATGATTTTGTTATATGACAACAATGCTCTCTCTTCAGCATGTATAAAAACATAATAATCTGTCTCTAAATATTGAGTATTACTATCTCACTATAAAGGAAGAATGATGTATTTATGTAAAGCGGACTTTCTTCGGTCTTGCAACATGTACATATTGCCAAAGAAGAAAAGTATCATTCATTATTTCTGTCTCTTTCTGTCTCTCCCTTATATGTATTTGAATATCTTTGGAAAATGAATGTTGAGATAGAATACGGACATCACTGGCTTCTTTATAATATTACACTGCTCTCTGTTACATCGCATATGAATCAATGTGACAAAATCAATTTTTCTGTCATTGACTCACTTTTCAAGCATACATAGTTTATTTTAATAACAGAATTATATTTGTTTTATTTGTTGTAGTTGTAACTTCACTTTGACTTGACGTACTCATATCAAATCTCTCGGCAGTTTAAAAAAAAGCTACAGCCGATTACAGATACACAAAGATAATAAAGCTTCTTTGCCAAAACCTAATAGAGGAATAAACCTTGTCATTAATTAACCGACTTTGTGGAATTAAATCGGATGTTCAGATTAATGCAAATCTATTGTCAATACTTACCCAAAGGACAGGTAGGGAGGCAGTAGATGACAAATCGTTGTCAATTCTTACACAAAGGACATGTAGGAAGGCAGTAGATGACAAATCGTTGTCAATACTTACCCACAGGACAGATAGGGAGGCAGCAGATGACAAATCGTAGTCAAAACTTACCCAAAGGACAGGTAGGGAGGCAGTAGATAACGAATCGTTGTCACTACTTACCCAAAGGACAGGTAGGGAGGCAGTCGATGACAAGTCGTTGTCAATTCTTACCCAAAGGACGGGAATCGTTGTCAATACTCGCCCAAAGGACAGGTAGTGAGGCAGTTGTAAATACTCACCCAAAGGATATGTAGAGAGGCAGTAGATGAAAAATCGATGTCAATACATTACCAAAGAACAGGTAGTGAGGTAGTAGATGACAAATCGTTGTCAATACTTATCCAAAGACAAGTAGGGAGGCAGTAGATGACAAATCGTTGTCAATACTTATCCAAAGACAGGTAGGGGGCAGTAGATGACCAATCGTTATCAATACTTACTAAAAGGACGGGTAGGAAGGCAGTAGATGATAAATCGTTGCCGACAACCGAATCGGCAGATTACAAATATGTGATGTTTCGTATTTCGCATTTCAATGCGTCGTGCCTTACTCTGCATTACGATATGGAAGGAAGGAAGTGTCCAACGCCGATATCCTGTCGTAGATGTCAATTGGTTGCAGGGAACAACTCGCCATATCTTCTTCTCCTTAACCGCAACTAAAAATTTCTGCTGTAAAATCAGCGAAGTATTACCATCACTGAAAACGGTTATCAATATAATGAAGATAGGCTCTGGGTCCTCCTGAATTTCCTGACTCGTTCCCAGGATCTCCAGTTTGGCTTTCCCTCCTAGATGATCTTTCACTAACTCTCAAAGGGATTTAATCTTATCTTTTTTCAATAGTGCCCTCCATACTGAAATTTAAACACTTGGCTCGACATCACCGTCAGGGATTCACAGCTGCACGGCACGGCTCTCAGCAGGTGCTCCTCATGATCGACTCGGTCTCGCAATCATTGGTCAGCATCACCTTCCATCCTACCGAAGACGCCATTTTTGTGAAAAGAGAAATAATCCCGACCAGCCAATTACAAGCCACGAGAAATCTCTTTGGTTCGATTCATTTATTTGGAAGATCAAGCATAAAGCATAGAAAACGAAACCATTGATTGCACTAAACTACGTGTATTCACACATTCTGCGTTTAGACTTCTTCATGTAAGTACATTTCTTCATAAGGACTTTGCGGAATAATGCATTTGTAAAATAAAATCCGTTATATGATAATAAAATAGGTCGTTCACCCTGGACGTCTCTTGAGGGAATATGCACCAAAGTAAAATTCGCCCTCTAAAGTCACCTTGATCACGTGATGTATCAATGCCGAATCCTACCAAAATTCTATGTAAAACTTTGAAAACTTAATTCATTTTCAATAAATTTTACCGCATAATCCATTACTTGTGGATGATTAACATTGTTGACACAAAATTCAAGATCTGATTATAAGAAAAGAAATGAAAATTTACTAATTAAAGGCTTCGTTAAACATCGGAACTTTCCGGAATCGGAAGTTCTTATTTCCAAGTCTCAAATTACGACAATTCCTCCTCTATAATCTTGTTAGCGCTGGCATGAAGCTTTAACAATGCTTACCCAAAAATGCGATTGTCATAGAGATAAAAATGTCACAATGTCCGCTAACTTCGGTTACTTAGATACACATGAAAGATAGTTCAGTAAAAAAAAAAATACAATATTCAGGAACAAAATCTTATCATTTCTTGTCACTGGACATTAACAATCTTTACATAAAACTTAGTAATCGGTTGCCCAAGTGGCATTTGGTCAATCATAGCGTGTTTAAGAACCATTCAGCGCTAAGAAGGACCAACATAACCGATTATGTTTCTTTCTGCAAGACGATAAATCTTACTGTGTCTGTAAATAAATTCAATGCCATGAGAATAAAAAGACTGCCAACCAGAACAGCTACACCACTACAAAAAGTTTAACCTAAAAAATACCAGTTGCTTATAGACTAGTTATGTATTATTAATTAACATAAGGCATCTTCAGTATGTGGCGACATCGTACTCGATAGCGTATAAACATGATAAAACTGAGGGATCGTTTCAAAGGTACTACCGGTGTACGGAGATTTTATATATATATGAAGGCCCTACGTCTTACGATAAAAAAGTTACATTGAAGTAGGTCAAAGATCACGGTCAAGGTCACATGATAAAAAATTCTGGAACCAACGGAAAGGTATTGCAATTAGGGACACACCTGCCAAATATGAAGGCCCTACGTCTTACGGTTAAAAAGGTATGAGCAAGGTTAGAGTTTTTGTGACAGACGGACAGACGAATGAGATTTAATGTCCCCACGCTTTCGCGAAAAGGGGGGCAATAACGTAAAAAAAATCCTGGTTCACCAGTGTATTCTCTCCATGGAAAGATTCTGGATCTTACAGATAAGAGGCGGGGGTACTTTGATTGTAGGAATGTTCCGTGCTTTTGGGACATCAACTTTTAAAAGGTTTCATCAATTACATTTTCTTTGAAGGTGTAACGTTTTAAGTGGATGTTATCGTCGAAAGAACTGCAAGCTTGCAGATGCAATTCACATTTCGATAACATATCATCATGGACTAAGGAATGGTACTACTATGCAATATATAGAGGAAACTACTACACTGGATCAGGACTGGCTCGGTAACACTGAATGTACAGTGGATGATTCAATGGGGACAGGGAGCGTCTCTCCCCCAATCCCAACCCCCTGCAGCGCTAGTATAATCAAATACATGTACATATGCATATTCTATGTCGTCATTATTTTTCTATTGAATTATGGAAATATACTTACGTATACGATATGCATTACCAAAAATTATTAAATTCTGATTGACTGATTGATTAATTGATTGATTTTTGTTTAAAGTCAAACCACGAATATTTCACGTATATGGTGACGGCATCTGCCTGATGCAGGGCATACAATTTTGACCTTTGCAACGGACCCACCCGAAGCAGTGAGGGATCTTTAACGTGCCATGCATACCACGACACGAGGCCTCGGTTTTTACTGTCTCATCCGAAGGACAGGACACCGACATGACCAGAGCGGGAATCGTATCCCGGCCTCCCGATTAGGAGTCCAGCGCGATACCACTAGGCCATACCGGCTTATTAAATTCTGATACGACCCTTTAACTTTTTATTGTAAAGTACACGTCCGAATACGAGTACCAGCTCGAGTCCGCGCGATCGGAAGATGTCTAATATTAACCGTGGCGTGTCACTCTTGATGTCTATGGTGATGAGTTGCTGCTAATGTTCACCATGGTACGAGGGGAAGTCAATAAGTTCATAGAACGAAGGGGTTAAATTAGAGGGAGGCTGAAAATTTTTTCACCCCATCTAAGTATAAACCTTTGTCAGCTAAATGACAACAACCGTACAGTCCACACGTAAATTTTTTGCTCTTGCACTGTAGTTGAAACACTATACCCATAGGTCAAGATGGCAAAGCAGAACATTGAATTTAGAGCTGTTATAAATTTCCTCACTAAAGAGGGAGAAAATGCCAAAGAAATTCATCGTCGCATGGCTGCTGTGTTTGGTGATAGTAGCCCTCAGTATTCCACAGTGGCAAAGTGGTCATCTGAATTTAAACGAGGACGCATCTCCCTGGAAGATGACCCCAGGTCAGGTCGGCCTGTAGATGTCATCAACCAGGAGATGATCGACCGCGTTGAGCGGCTAGTGTTGAATGATCGTAGAATCAAACTCGATTTACTTGCTAGAGAGTGTGGTATTTCACATTTAAGTGTTTCTACCATCATTCATGAGCATTTGGGTATGTCAAAAGTATCTGCCAGATGGGTCCCCAGAAACCAGAATCCACAGGATCGCCAGCAAAGGGTGGAGTCAAGTCGCGAACTTCTTGAAGTTTACAACGCTAATCCAGAAGACATCACACTCGGCTTGTGACTGGAGATGAAACATGGATTCATCACTGAGACAAAGACACTAAAAAAATAGAGTCCATGCAATGGAAACGTCCTGGCTCAACCCTGCAGAAGTTTAGAACACAACCATCAGCTGGCAAGGTTATGGCCACGGTGTTTTGGGACTCAAAAGGGGTAATATTGGTAGACTACAAACCTGCTGGTACTTCCATCACGGGGGCCTACTATGCTGACCTTATCAGGCAATTACGGGTTGCTATTAGGGAAAAGCGAAGGGGAAAACTTGCCGCTGGTGTCCTTCTCTTGCATGACAATGCACCTGTCCACAAGTCAAGAGTTGCACAAGCTGCTATTCGTCAGTGCAGGTTTGAGCAGTTGATCACCCACCCTACAGTCCAGACTTGGCCTCCAGTGATTACTACCTGTTTCGAAATTTGAAGTCCCACTTGCGTGGAACCAGATTTCGAGATGACGAAGCCCTTAAGGCGGCCACAGAGGCCTGTCTGGAGGAGCAAATCGGAGACTTTTATTTTAAGAAATAGACTGCCTGAAGGAAAATTGGACCAAATGCATAGACCTAAGGGGGTGATTACATTGCAAAATAAAATAGAAAATTTCAGCCTCCCTCTAATTTAACTCCTTCGTTCTATGAATTTATTGACGTCCCCTCGTATGTTGCTATTAATGGCCACCGTGGTGCGTCACTCCGAGTGATACACCGTGGTACATTGCTGCCAATTTTCACCGCGGTACGTTGCTATTATTGTCCATCGTGATGCGTTCCTGTTTTTGTACACCGTGGTACGTTGCTGTTTTTGTACATCGTGGTACGTTACTGTTTTTGTACACCGTGGTACGTTGCTGCTTATGTCTGTCGAGCTACATGGCTGCGTAGCACGTTACTTTTACTGTCCACCATGGTGCGATGCTGTTACTGTCCACCGTGGTGTGTCACTCTTTATGTCCTCCGTGGTACCTTGCTGCTAATGTACAGAGTGGTACTTTGCTATTATCATCCACTGTGATGTATTAATGCATGTGTTAATGTCGACCGTGGTACGTGGCTGTTACTCTGCACCGCAGTGCTTTACTATCGCAATGGAATTGCATCCATTACTTTTGTGCTTTATTACGTAGAAACAATATTCGTCCATTTTTTAATGAATGAAAAATGAAATTTGTTGTTAAAATAATGTTTAGATCAAGAATGTTACAATGAGAAAATGTGTATGTGAAATATTGGTATTGTTACCTTTGAATAATTCATTTTAGAAAATGTGCACCCATTTCTCTAAAAGCAGCACAATATTTTCAAGTTTCTTGCAAAAACTCGAGAATATAAAGAATTTGGGGAGTAAAGAATAAAACAAGATTTATCAGGAGACAACATAGCTCGCCGGTGGGGCACTGTCAGAGGGAAAGCAATTATTTTCAATGTTCTTTTAATTGAAGGTCAAGTCTAACGTAAAGATAGATCAAATCTATATGTGAAATCCCTACCTCCAATATTTCAAAAGAAAAAGCCCGGGTAAAAGTTTTGTAAAAGTAGGTCAAATTCCAAGGTCAAAGTCACACGGTCAAAGGTATAAAATGAAAGGTCTTGATATGGGGGGGAGGGGGGGCTATCCATATTAGTTCAAGCGATATAGCTCATGTTACACTTCTTGAAAAGTATGTCAAAGTTAAAGGTCAAGAGTCAAGGTATCAAATGATTGCTCTTTACATGAAGGACCTATGTGTGAAGTATCAAAGCCCTGCCCCTATTGGTTCAAAGGATATAGCCAAGGTTAAAGTTTTTAAAAAGTAGCTAAAAGTCCAAGGTCAAGGTCACAAGGTCAAAAGTCATGGTATCAAATGAAACATTTTGTCACGAGGAACCCATGTGTGAAGTATCAAATCCCTACCCTTATTGGTTCAAACGCGTATAGCCAAGGTTAACGTTTTTAAAATGTACATCAAAGTCCAAGGTCAAAGTCACAAGGTCAAAAGTCATGGTAACAAATGAAACCTCTTGTCATGAGCAGCCTATGTGTGAAGTATGCAAGCCCTAGGCCTTTTAGTTCAAAAGATATAGCCAAGGTTAAAGTTTTATTTTTGAAACGTAGGTCAAAGCCAAAGGTCAAAGTCACAAGGCTGAAAATCATGGTATCAAATGAAAGCTCTTGTCAAGAGGGACCTATGTGTAATGTATCGAAGCCCTACTCTTATTGATTCAAAAGATAAAGTCAAGGTTAACGTTTTTAAAGTACGTCAAAGCCAAAGGTCAAGGTCACAAAGCCAAAATTCATGATACAATATGAAAGCGCTTGTCATGAGAAATCTATGTTTGAAGTTTAAAAGCCATATCCCTATTAGTTCAAAAGATATAGCCAAGGTGAAAGGGGTTTTGTGCACGAGGACACGGACGCCGACGCACGGGGGTATGGCAATAGTTATCCGGACATTTTGTCCCGATGAGCTTAATAAATAAAACAACATGAATTAATCTCTGGTGAAGTACTAAAAATGTGTAGCATCACCTTGAGAGCCTATAACATGGATTAATGCAGAATCTCTCTCTCTCTCTCTCTCTCTCTCTCTCTCTCTCTGTCATGGTGGATTATCATATTTTATTTAAAGAAGCAATTCGTTTCTTGAACATAAGTCACACACACACACACACACACACACACACACATATATATATATAACATTAAAAATTCACTTTCTTTCATTTATATATATCTGTAGATAATTCCGTTGTCACAGTGTAAATATATGTACATTTAATGCAGTAGTATGTAAACTTTAATTATTTACTTTACAAATACTCGTGTAGGTGAGAAGCGTATATGCACAGAAATTGTACATCAACATAAAATCGATAGATTCCCATGTGGGTTGTCCACATTTCAATGTAATTTGATTCTAGGAGTTTTGATAACTCATCCAATATTCATTCTCTCGTAATATAAAAAGAATTACATTAAATCCACGCGCTCTAAATTCGTTTGATGGTGAAAATAAAGAATTATGACTAAAATCAAATATGCTAATGCAAATGATATTTTTAAGTTATTAAAATGTACACGAGAACAAAAAATATCAAATTAATGCGGTAAATGTAGATCAAACAAATGAGGGAAAATTTTGTTCCTAAGATTTTCAAGATGGCTGCTATGGCGGTGACTTTGGATTCCATAACGCCCTTTTTCCACATACGTTCGTAATATATCTTAGGTACATTATTTCTGTAAAGTTTCATCAGATTAATACTAAAATGATGGAGGAACACACATATAGATTTATCGGTAAATTCTCTTATTTGTTGAGCGCAGTGCAATTGTTTGGGATGGAAAATATTGTCCATATTCAAATACTATGAAGGGGTATTTATTAACGGCATGAACATATACGTGATCACTTTACTGTACTTTATTGACGATGCTATTCTACTGTAAAATACTAATTCCCTTTATAATCTATTGTACTGTGACGGTAGTTTAATCGAATAGTCTTATTTTTAGGCGTATCTCAAAGGCCCATTGAAGAGACATATGATAGCAATGAACTTTTTAATATCACATACAGCTTCGTCTCTGCCTAAGGAAAAGAGTGTTATCTGACACTCGTTTCAAAGTGATCCTTATGTGTTTTTTACATTCTAGTCTCAATGGACTCACTATTGTATAAATGAGCGGAAAAAAAAGAAACTAAACATTAACAACGTGAAAATAAAGTATTTGGCCCCAGAATATAGTTAAAAATTTTAAGAATATTCCTCTGAGTAACCTTAGTCATATTCCGTTAATACAAGAGGTCCATACCAAAGTAGATTATTATTATCAGTAGTCTGAAGACGGAACATTACATACTGAACCTTCTAGATGATACATAGATGATACAATTCCTGCCCTCTCTCGTGTGTCTCTGTGACGAGGGAGAGTTAGTGGACATCCATGCTCCGTGGCATTATGGGGCAACATCATTACAAGTCTTGTCATCTCTAAATCGCACATGTAAGATTAAATTTACGTATGCTTAACATATAGAATGTCTTATGTTTCATCTAGGGGTTAATATCTAAAAAGCAAATTACGAAAACCAAGAGAGAGAGAGAGAGACAGACAGAGAGGTGGGGGGAAGAGAGAGAGAGAGCAAAAACAAAAACAAAAAGGACTAAGTAAACGGCTACTTTTGAGTCTGAAGCTTTATTGCTTACATTTGCAGTCTGTATATTCTTTGTGTTTCGACATTTTATCTGTATTGGCAATATCGTTTAAATTTAATTACATTTTGAAATAAGTCACGGAAGGAGTTTTGACATCACAATAAATTATTATCATAATAATAGCTACAGAAATTAGTGAAAAATACATTTCAAAACATGATACCTTAGAGGTCATCTACTCCTCATAATCATCCACAAACAAAATTCTTCCATTCAAAAGTCTGTGTCCAATGATTAACAGACATGTCACTTGTCTTCATTTACTTTAGACATCAGTATTAACTGACACACAACAAAATCAAAAGCAATATGCCAAAGACAGATATCCTAATTACAACTTATTTGCTTGACCTAGATATCCTTAAGATGTATCTGTATACCAAATATCAATTAAATATATCTAGCTGTTCCTAAGATAATGAGCGGAAACTGCTAATTTTAAGATATTTTCTAAGTCCAAGGGGGAGAACTCTCACAATACTTATTGAACCATGACCAAATTTTAACTTGACCTAAATATCCTTTAGATGAATCAGTGTATCAAATATACATTCAATATCTTTATTGGCTCCAGAGATAATGTGCGGAAACTGCTAATTTTAAGAATTTTCCTAAGAATAAGGGGAATAACTCTGACAAAAATTACTTAACCATAACCAGATTTGAACTGGACCTTGATATACTTAAGATGTTTTGTATGCAAAATACCAATTCGATATCTCTATCCGTTCCTGAGATAATGAGCGGAATCTACTAATTTTAAGAAATTTTCTAAGTCCAAGGGGGATAATTATGACAAAATTATCGAACAATAACCAGGTATGAACTTGACCTAGATATCCTTGAGATGTATCTGTATACCAAATATCAATTCAATATCTTTATTGGTTCCAGAGATAATGAGCGGAAACTGTAAATAGACCGACCGACCGACAGCAGCAAAACAATATGCCCCTCCTTTTTCGAAGGGGGGGGGGGGGGGGGCATAATAACATGATAGATGTATGCATTACAAAATGACCACGACCTTTGTTTGGACGTACGAATCAAGCTCAAACACTAGAACCCGATTTGCGCATACACAACCAACAAACCGGACAAGACTAGCAGTGGCAATCACAAAATTTTTTTCGTTATGGCTGGAAATTAAGACAGCAGATCGGGATATCAGAGCAGTTTGATTGGTCTGAGTTTGATTGGTCTGAGTAATAAAACTGAATAAAAACATTGGACTGCAGCCAAATATCCTTCAGACATTATAATTATGGACAGAAGGATGAAAAGACAGGCGCACGAATGTTTCAAATAAATGTATACATGTCCTCGTCAAACTTTATTTGCGGAAGTAAAACAATCTTGATAGAAATTCTCTTGTCTAATCATCTAAAAATATCATCGTTTAAAAACATCACAATTTCAAAAACGGCATTGATACCACCATCATGATATTCTCAGTACAATATACATGTATTGATTTAATGTAAATTTCATTGAATACACTTTATCTATTTACTTTACATTTTACACTATGTCACCTACAACTACTTTTGCATTTAACCTACATCATTTTCTTATATAAGACCTGATTATTATAATTTTAACCTGTCTATTTTGCATCACGATTTTTACCAGATCAAGTAACAGTGCCAGTATTTGGTTATCTTTATATGAAGAAGGATAACTCTAACTTATTTCCACGTCTTTCATCCAGAGGTGTGCTCAATAAATAGAGCACCCTACTGCTGGAATTTTAACATTCTTGAACGAAAGTGAGCGCTCATGAATATAAAATTACCTTCTAATAATAATCATGATAAATAATAATGATAATAATAATAAATTTCAATACATAATTGATTAAAATAGTTAATGATAAAATAAAATTAGGTTCATCCAACTGCAGAGTGGTCATTTTAGTACATGTACAATATAAGTCGCCGTCTTGAAAATCTTTGAGAAGCACCTTAGGTGTTGTATAATGAGCGCGCGCTAGCGCTACAGTGAGTACTCTCGTTCAAATAATGAGCGCTCGGCTGTGCATCGGGTGCTCACGTTTTTGAACGCGGCTCAGGTCTCCGGTGATTCATCCTGTACACTCCCCGAGTAAGCGAGACGGTTCCAGATGGTTACACTTATCCATCGAGTGTGCATACAATAAATTATAAGTAAGAGAACATATATCTCTGAATCACCGGAGGTGTTAAACATTTATGTAAAAGTGATTCAAAATCGTTTTCTACCCTAGTACAAACTACTTTGTACAAGTTTACAACATCCCTGAAATCCACAATTATTTTTCTTTGGGATTGTTACGAACATGACTTTTAATTTAGAATGCTACATTTACACCCATTGCATTCATTTTATTACTTTTTTTCTAATTTCAACTGAAATATATATTTCAAATGATTCTGCAAACACCAAACCACAAAAATCGCATTGTGGTAAAGATTCCCGACTCATTTCAATCTTGACCTAGGTTGACCTTGGATGACCGATTTGCGGAAATCGTAGTATAAGTCGGCAGTCAAGAACGGACATTGTTACAGACACGCTTTTTCCGTGTTGAGCTCTCTCTCTCTCTTTCTCTCTAGCTCATAACAATGTGCTCATTGTCACACAGTCACTTACTATATTAAAATACATTTGTATTTCTGCACCTTCAGAATATATTAAATCTCGATGTGCATTATCAAGATTTTAGCAGTACTTATTCATCTCTTACTTGACAGCTGAGTGCAGAGACAAACATGAAGGTAAGTCATCAACAATATGAAAAGTATACACTATATCAAATCTTCAGGGAAAACTCAAGATAATTATTATGTGGAAAAAAGATCTCGGATAACGCATGCTTGCTCGTAGAATTAAGAAGGTAAAAAGTACGCTTCCCACAACGCTACAATACCCACGTGTATCCAGCTATCCGTCCAAACAACTTATAGATACTAGTTGGGTCGAACAGATTTAAATAAGCCAATGGGGTCTCAGAGAACTGTGAATGCTAGACAAGTCGACCAGAGGCACTCCTTTCCAAACAAACATCTATAACATGTAAGAATGTACAGTTAGTGAGGTAATGAAAGGGAAATCTGTTCTATGTCATTGATAACATCCGAAACTTTAGTCATCCTTTCCTTCATAAACTTGATGTAACGACATCTAATTGTGGCCAGAGAGGAGATACAATATTACAAAATTGAAACTTCGGACTCATTTTTAGGATTGACCGCCAACAACAAAATATTTGTCGGAATTTAATACGAGGCGCTTTACATTTTTCTAGTGGTGAATGTGCAGATATCAACCGGAAAACCGCAAACAATTCACCTCCTCGTGTCAATAAACAACACCTCGAATTCATAATATTCTAAATTATACAGTAATTCAGTGTTTCGAAGAAGAAAATAATAATCAAGTTTTGTCATGTTAGTGACCTGGATCATAACACGGAAATAGTGAAACAGCTGATTATCTCCAAATTTTACTTCAGTGCTCCTAATTGACGCTATTTTTATGGAATACTTTATTTAAGTATTGAATGTTTTATGATATACTGATATTTGGATTTAAATTCGATATCCGAGTGACATTTTCTCTCGTTTTTATTTATTTCTTTTTTAAATTATAATCGTGGATTCTTCTACAAAAAGGACAACTCATACACCGGCGGAACTGACTTATGACGAACCGTTTAGTCATTTACTAACATTATCTATTAATTACAAATGAGAATTAATATTATCTGATTATTTGGATAAAATTTTAATTCAATTATATTCCTTTGGATTGGAACAATATCAACAATTCAAAATTGAGGACTTCGAGGGTAAGTTCATTTATATCGTGTACATTATAAGATAAATTTACACATAAAATACGCCCCAGTGTGTGAAAATATTTTTATCCATTACTCAAAGTTCAATATTTATTTATTTGTTTGGGAGGGAATGAGGAAATTATTATAAATGAAATCCACAAATTGCACATATTATATAATCGGAGGTTACCAGTAAATCAATAGTTCATCAAATTTCTTAAATATATTTTCAATTTTACATCTTGTAAAATTGGTTTACAATTTCATTCATTTAGAAAAGCAAAACCAAAAGCTAAAAAGCTAAAATCTCTTAACTTAATATTTATACATTGCCTTAATTCCTAATAATGATCTATACTATAATATATATATATATATATATATATATATATATATATATATATATATATATATATATATATATATATATATATATATATATATATATATATATATATCATACTTAAAAACACAAACAAACAACAATATGCAATAGCTTCTTCAAGCAAAATAAGTCTTAATCACAATATTTTATTTCTTAAATTTAAATTTGAAATCATATATGTTAGAAAAATATTTATTCAAAATTTGAATTCATTTGAAATAATGTAGATTGAGGAAACAGTTACAAAATGATTTGAATAAAGAACATGCATAACGGAGCATAATTTAAACTCTTTTGATTCCTTCACATATGACGGCATCGAATTTGATATAAACGAAGAAATTAGAATTGGAATATATGCATAATCAAATTAATAAAATTACTGGTATGAAACAATAAGTAAATATAAAAAGAAATAAACATTTATTTCTATGTAAATTAATTATTAATGTAATATTGAGATCATGAACAATACGGAGTATTTGTGATAAACAAAGTTTACAGGCAGACCTCTCCGACATAACCTTCTAACCACGAGTCCGTACAATCCATTCAACTTATTCATCGCTAGATGTAACTGAAAAATAGAAAAACTTCAACAAAAACCGCTCCATGCGTAAACACGTAGTTTTGGTGGTTAAATACGAAACTGTGGGTTTATTCGAATTTACATGTAATTTCATTGAGCGTACAACTAAATTATCCGAGACATTGAAAAAATAAAACAATATTTGTGGATAAGCACGGTGCTGTGCACCTGAAAATGATAGCAAGAATCAACAAAGGGTGTATAAATAATAAAAATTAACGTACATACATTTATGTACAATTTTTTGTTTATTTCTAATAATAAAGTATCTAATATTTTCATTACATTTGCCCATGCTGATATTGGCATTATAAGGTGAAATTTCGTACATTACACACATTAAAATTTGACTTCAACATCCGATGTTAAGGTTAAAACATCAATTCAAATTTTAGAAACCAAGTAGGATGATTTCGACTATTTTTTCTTTGTGTCTGTTTTAGTAAGCAAATTCGTCCCTTCCTCTATAAACTTTGCGGTTGCATTTTGCAATTCCATGTAATTTATTTAGCATATAAGGGCTTTCTAGGTATAAAACATTTGTCAACTGTAAAGTATATAAAACTTGGTTGCTGCAGGTACATGCGTGTTGTTTGCAAAGGCGTAAGAAACCGGCTGCAATGCGCACTCCTTTGAAAATTTGTAATACAGGTTTTTTTAAATTTTGAAAATTTGCTGCTTATGCCTCGGTGTTGTATTTGAGGAACTATTGCAATGCGTAATTCTTTATGTTGGTAGCCAATCGTAACTATACAGCATTGGCAGCATTCGCCTCAGTATCTCTTTTCTGTGGTCATTTTAAAAGGATGCGGCAGCAAATACTTAGCAAACTTCTAACGACAGATCACATGCACATATTTTCAATAACATTTACAATTACGTTATAAAATTCATTAATACTTTACATACAGCCATCTTTATACAACAAGCCATCTCTTTTACGACATACCATATGTAAATGTACATGGCCATCTCATTGGCAATGTACAGAATGTCCGTTGCCAGAGTAGTGTGCGTAGTCACTCTTATGATAATGTAGTTATCCATTGTCATCTGTAGTCTAAGTAACGTACTTATAAATGTACATACAGTATTTCAATAGTCTTCTCTGGCACAGATGAAAAATATGTATATTAAAACCATTTCATCGACGGTGTATACCGAGCTATCCTATAGTAAAAGCTTTTACTGATAACTTGTCGCATTGGTTACATGCATATAGACATTACATAAATAGTAACGTACATACAACCACTGCATTGATAAGGTGCACATAAGCACTGCATTTATAGCATGCATATAACCAATGCAATGATAAAGTACATTTAATCACTGAATTGATAACGTGCATATAAGCACCGCATTTATAGCATGCATATAAAGAATGCAATGATAAAGTACATATAATCACTGCATTGATAACGTGCATATAATGCTAAATGATAACGTACATATAAGCACTGCACTTATAGCACGCATATAACCACTGCAATGATAAAGTACATATAATCACTGAATTGATAATGTGTATATAACCACTGCAATCATAACGCGCATATAACCACTGCATTAATAACGTACATGTAACCACTGCATTGAAAACGTGCATATAATCGCTGAATGATAATGTACATATATCCACTGCATTGACAACGTTCATATATTCCCTACAATGATAACGGATATATATCCACCGCATTGATAACATGAATATAACCACTGCATTAACAACGTGCATATAACCACTACATTGATTACGTGCATATAATAACTGCATTGATAACGTATATATAACCAATGCATTAATAACGTGCATATGACAAATGCATTGATAGCGTGCATATAACCACTGCATTAATAACGTGCATATAAAAACCACACTGATAACGTGCATATAACCACTGCATTGATAACATGCATATAACCACTGCATTGATAACGTTCATATAACTACTGCATAAGTAATGTGTATATAACCACTGCGTTGATAACGTGTATACAACTACTGCATCCATAACGTACATACAA
Organism: Pteria penguin; assembly: GCA_035048485.1. Lineage (NCBI taxonomy): Eukaryota > Metazoa > Mollusca > Bivalvia > Pterioida > Pteriidae > Pteria > Pteria penguin. The sequence continues at coordinate 24,123,634 of CM068581.1, forward strand.
CCACTGCGTTGATATCGTACATATAACCACTGCATTGGTTGTCAGTAAAATGGTACATATATAAAACCATCCCTTTAAAATAAACATTCAAGTACCTCAAAAAGTAACGTAAATATAACCATCCTCTTGGTTATTTTGTATATTATAGATAACATTTGACAAAGGATCTTTGCGTGGGTATAAATCCCTTATTGTGGATTATATAATGATTCAATACATCCTTTTATATATCCTGTTATCATACACCAAGAACACATATCCTTTAGTGAGCGCCGACAAAACGTGCACCGTCCCATTATCTCGTGGACGTTATAAATGGATCCTTACCATGCAATGAACTTTAAGAGTCCGGAATTCCGATGAACCGGAATAAAAGCAGAAAAAGTACATACTTTATTGAGCTTGATTTAAAGTACATAATGCATAAAGAAGTTGTGTGTAATTAAAGAAAAAAAAATGCAACAATTTAAAAGTCCTCACTGAATCTTATTAAAATCCGAAAACTGAAAGTAATTTTTCATAAGACACTGAATAACTTACAGATTTTTGCATATATGATTAATCGTCATAGAATCTATATCTAACAATAGCATAATGATACATTAAAACAATATCAGACTAAAATCTATGGCAAACTTTTAATTTATTTTGCATCTCTACACAATGTTTATAGTAAAATTACCCTGAACTTCTTTGTTGTCATGGTGTTATTCCTGGAATCACGGTCCATGTTGTGGCGGCATTAGGTAGGACAACCTATTGTTCTCCTGCCGAGCATCCTAGCTACTCGTATATACACTTATATATATATATATATATATATATATATATATATATATATATATATATATATATATATATATATATATATATATATATATATATATATATATATATACATACAACGAAACAACTTTTCAACACCCTTTTATTATATTACGTCATTGATATGCTTACTTATATGTATAAATATTCTTTCCCTTCAGTAATTATCAATGACTTCCCAGCTGCGCTGTATCTGACTCAATATTTCTACTAGTATGTCTAATATGTAACAGAGTGTCTCTATATCGCATACTACATGTTAAAATATAACCCGATCGCAAAAAAGAGCTTCAGAACGGAAATTTCGGGACAGTTGGAAATGGGTGTTAATCAAAACCAAAAAATGCCTTGTAATGAGAAAAATTCATCCACATTTCACTATGACTTCTCTTTATGGAGCTGTAAGTGTGTGTACCTATTATCAATGATAACAGTGTAATAGTTTGGTAAGGGTAAATAAAGTGCACTGATGTAGATCATTCTAGTAAACGGTTAGCACGAGAATAGTGTGCACTGCATATAGCTGATATACTGTATAAATTTAGAGGTGCAATGCACTGTAGCAGACGTTTTTGTGGTCGGCATCTTTGTCAGTTTTTGGCTTGCAGTGTATATTGTATATGTAGATAGAATTCAAACATCTGTTGATAATACTTTTACCTCATTCGTTGGAATATCTTTGATTTTTTTTCTACATATACAAATCAAATACTGGATTTTTTTTAATATATCAAAGGAATTACAAAAATTAAAACCATAGTTAAGAAATTAATTGAAAAGTGGTCAAATGCACTGAAAGTGGTCAAATACGATAGATTGGTAATAAGTGTAATCAAACCACAGAAACTGTCAGTGAGAGAAAATCGACGAAACTTTGGTGCAAGACAGGTCACATTATTAAGAAAGTCGAACTCATTCATGCCAACTTCGGTACATACAGTTTCTTCCTCTTTGATACATTTCTTCTGTAACTATCAAAAGATCATTCAGTGCTCAAATCACATTCACATAAGAGGAACTCATTACTAATTGGGTATATATGTCAACTTCACAGACCGCCGAATCATCGACACCATTTTTTCTCAAGGAAACAGATAAAAATCATCTCCGTCTTCAAGTCCTCGTGGTGCAAAACAATACTGGTTTCAGATGTCAATCATTTCCTTTTAAGGGTATGAAAGTTTGGCCTCAATCAGAGATCAGAGTTCAATTAGTACTTAATGGCGACCAAACATAGAATATAGAAGTAGTTAAGTTTCCCAGATGCTAAATATGTACCTCTTGATTTCCACTTTTAAGCGCTAGTGCCAGTAAGTGGATCTGCTTCTGGACCATTTCCTGTATCATTCTATATTGTTATGAAGACTGCCGTCCTTTGTGGTTAAGTTCTGAATCTTACATTACGTATCTTTTACTACAAAACTTCCAAAGGTTTTACTATTTGTTTTTGTTTTGCATTTCACAAGTTTTCTTACATTATCAGAAATACACACCTGGTGCATACAAGTGTTCTATTCGGTTTCCTATATATTATAATACAGTATGCAATATTGGAAAGTCTTTGTAGTTTTATTGCTCTATATATTTAAAAGATCTTGAGCGGGTTGTACTGCACAGTCTGGAGGTACGCAGTAGTAGGAACTTGTAAAATACATGAGAATTTAAAGAAGTCAATGGTAACTTGTCATTTGTTACGTATTTTGATTGGATTTATATTTAATCGCACTTAAATTTTATGAACTGAACATTTTTTTCGTGCAGTGACGCAAGTCCATTTTTAGATAAAATCCCTGTTCTTGGAGTATTAGCTTGTTAAATGATTTCGCAAAAGGACGATCATGGTTGGAATGCGTGATTATTTAAAATTATCTCGCTGAAGAAGAATACAGTGACCAATAACACTGCTACTAGAATACATGTAATAATTGCAATTATGAATTATCTTGTATTCATCGTTATTACGTATTGTCGTTTTGACAATAACTCCATCAGCAAAATAGATATCTATTCGAAATTTCTGATCATGACTAAAATTTCGAGTTTCACGAAGACCGGTCTGCACATCATCAATTTTTTCCGGACACCCTTGTCTGTATTTATTGACGGATAAATCATTTCACATGCAAACATGCAAAACCGGCGCATAAGAAACATTTTTAACATTACTGTAATCATCTCATGTCAGTAAGAAGGCTTCAAACATTTACTTGTGTGTCTACCGAAGAAATAATTGTTACTCAATATATCAAAAATTAAAACATGACACATACGCAAAAATCTTCGTAATTATAGTTTTGTGTAGCACACGGTATTTAACAAGTGTATATCCTCATTTACCCAGCATACTCCATATCTGTATGCTGGAGGTAAATCCCATTAGTCAACTCTTCTATACAGGAATCCTTTTTCATGGAAGCGATCTTTATAACTTGAGTAATCAAACAATATACACACGTGATATAGACTTACCCCTATTCTGCTATATCATAAGGCGACCTAACTGCAGCGTAATATGGTACTAACCACTATATTTATGGAGTGTAGTTTTAATTCTAAGTATACTGTTTATACAGTATATGGAGGATACAAATTGCTTTCATGGAGTATGTTCAAAAAGGCAAGTTGAAAAGAGGGCACTTGTACAGATCTGTGAATAGTTGAAGAACCACTACATAGTTTTGGGGAAAAAAAGAAATGAAACGAATGTACCAAAAGTAGGGAGGCCAAATCTTTTCATACAATTGTCGACTGGCCTAGCGCCAGCCAAGAGCAGTTGCAGATGTAGGATAATCAAATATGCAATGAGCTTTTTTTCTTCTTTTGAGAAAAAGTGCAAACTTTGAATATAAAACGTTTAACTCTTGTCTTAGACTGCAACTGAACTTCTTAACGTGAGCAGCCTGTTGATCTTTGTTCTCTATCAGAGGTGCTGAAAAGTTCTGTAACATGTCAGTCATTTTCCATGATTCTGAAAATATCGTCAGTCAGGACAATGCAATATATAGAAACAATTTCAGAATTTTGTCAGTCCCAATGAAAATGTGTCAGTCAAAACCTTCGGACTGACACATTTCAACATTAGTGTCTACATGGGGCCTAATTCATACGTTTGACTGTACTGCTTTTGTGGTGAGTGGAAGACTGGGCCCGTATATCGATTAACCACACGATTGTCACTTCAAATGACCGTCCCAGAACTTTGCAGTAACTATTTTATCACTTTTATCAATGTATTTTGTGTTTGTTTGTACTGTATGTCCGTAGGGACTTTTGCCATACAGCTTAGTCACATGATATTTTCTGTTTTTGATATGCTGCCTTGCTGGGTCAGAACAAATAGGAAATAACATATCATTAACGTTCTGGCAACACCTTCTCTAAAAACCATATTCATAATCATCTTATTGCGAACTGCAGCCTTCAAAGACCGAATGATATATTGAAACGTATGGATATGTGCAGTTATACAACTATTATATGCTAATAACGTATGGCACTGCACTCCGTGACATCTTACAACTTCTGAAGGCGAACAGATATACGAGTGACTGTAATGATTTCCTATTCGTCATATCAGAGCGGTGAATCAAGGATCAGTATGTAAAATTGTTTTTAAACGCTCACTTCTCAAATATCCAAGGCGCAGATTGCAATGAATGTATCTATTTATCGCTAGGTGCCAGCGTCTATCTCGCTATCAAACTGCACTTAAACTTTACTCAACGGGAACGACGACATTTAATTTTAAAACCGATACTACTGTTGCACTTTACAACAATGCCAGCTTTCGTTCTGTAAACAAGTAAGGGCGACTTTTCCCCTTCTCTTTATACATGTCTAGCTGACCAACCAAGTGGCCACACCCACTTCTCATTGGCAGGGGTTTATGTACAGAAAGATGCTAAAAAGCTATTAAGTATTAGGGAATCCAGGTGCTGTTTAGCAATATATGTGTACATATAAAATGATGGCTTATACAGCACCACAATATCTAAATGACAACCACATCAAAAGCAAATGAGATAGCACATATTCTTTTAAATAAATCTCCAATTCTCTTTTATGCTAAATAATTCCAAATCTAGAGAAATCCTTTCTTTTTCAAATCCTTCAGGAGAAAACTCCGTCTTTGAAATATGAACAAATGACATCTGAGCACAGGTGGGGTAATGTACCCGTAGAGGAAGTGTTGATGTCGTCAGGAGACCATAAATCATGTACTTATTTCAAACTATTGAATAAAAGATGTTTGGCCTCATAAACAGGACCTCCGTCGAAGGTTATGAGTCAATTTCCTAATTCGAGCTTTTCGCTTGAATAAGATTATGAATATGTTTGTGTTTTTATGTTTAAAACTTTTTTATTTCATAAAACAGATTATTCTCCTCATTTTTTCACTACTAAACACGAGAATGACAAGTCTGAAGCCCTACTGGTCATGTTTTCATGTTGTTAAGCCCTATTGGTCATGTTGTTTGGCTAAATTGGTCATGTTGTTTAGCTCTATTAGCCATGTTGTTTAGCTCTATTGGCCATGTTATTGGTCATGTTGTTTAGCTCTACTCGTGATGTTGTTTAGCTCTACTCGTCATGTTTTTAGCTCTATTGGCCATGTTGTTTAGCTATACTCGTCACGTTGTTTAGCTCTATTGGTCATGTTGTTTACCTCTATTGGTCATATTGTTTACTTTTTCTCTCTAGTGATACTATGACTATTTCATGACGGATCGTTTTAAAAAAGAATTCTCATCTGTTTTTTTTTTTTTTTTTTGGCAGACTGATTGGTGTTTACGTCGCTTTCAAGGATTTTTTCAGGCATATAGCGATATGGGAGCATGAGCCAACTCGCCCCTTAAACATAGTAGTGCAATCCAATAACTGACCCAAGATATATAAATAGTGTTTAAACGCACAGCCTGCGGTACAAACTATCTGGGTTCGATTCCCGGATTGTGCCAATAGTTTTCTGGACTTGGTTATCTCCTACTTCAATGTCGCCATATGACCACTTATTTTGGTGCACATAATTTAATACCAAGTTCTTCTTCAAGAATTCATAACAGTCGGGTTCGAACTTGTATCACCTGTGCCCGAGTCGTACATGCAACCATATACATCTAGAACTCTTACTTCACGGAGTCTCACAAGAAAGATATCACAACAAAATGAGTTTTAATTGCTGCAGTAGTGGGTTTAAAGGAGACCTAGTACGTATCACACACATAACACAAAGGTGTACTACTGTTTTTATATACAAACATACATGTGCTTTGAATCTTACTCATGCCTATGTATGTAATAGAATAAAGTGCTCAGTAACCCCTCGAGGTAGATCGCTTCGTCAGTGGCGTGGGCCGAGGGATTGGGAATTTCTGAAGGACACATGACTCTGGACAAAGAACATAATGTATATGTCACTCTGATCGAAAGCGGACAGCAATAAAAACTTACTTACAAGCAGACATATGGTGTATGTAAACTCCGTGTCATTGCCAGTCAGTCTAAAGTAATCAGAAGCCGCCTCACTAATAATAGTCATGTGCTCACTTTAAATAACAAAAATTTAAAGTTAGAAAAAGACACTACTTTTTCCTTCCGCATTCATCACAGATATGGTACTTCTGGCGCCTTGTTTTCTCTTTATACGTTGTATGTATCTGTATAGTGGATTTTTATTGTCGCGTAAAAATGAAATGCATTCTTGATTTAGATATTGACGATAGCGCTATACAGGTATAAGGTAGATATATTTTGGGAAATGAGTAAAAGCATCATTTAATGACATTTTCATAACTGCTTTTCAGTTGTCCTATTATCATTAGGTCAACAATATTCAGAAATTACTTTTTTACTAACGTAATCTCTCCAAACTTTTCTACAATCGCTGAAGAAAACTCACTGAAATTGTTGTTGTTCATATTGATGTCCGATGATGACTCAGATGCGAGAAAATGTAATTTTGTCGAGGACAACATGGCGTAAAATGTTCTGTCACCCTCCCGCTTGATACGGACAATAATTTGTGGTTATCCCAGAATAAACAAACATCGATCATCCCAAAGAAAATCAGATTATAGAAATGTTACATGAGAAGATATCACTAAATGGTGATAATCAATCAAACTAGTCGCTCACATCAGTGAAGAGCTGGTGCGCTATACGGCATTCTCTATTCCACGATTTCAGTTTCTTCTTTTCTATTTTATTTATTCAGGGGGGAGGGGTTGCTTGATCTCCCCCTATATTTCCTCTTGATTATCAAATGCACTAAAAGCACACATCGGATGTCATAATAAGGTGTTGTAAGAGGTCATTTGTTGGAAGATAGAGCTAACCACAGCAGAAACGAACTGGTTTTTTAAGTCATAACATCCATACACGACGATTCTTGAAGATGACATGGCCAGCAATAACATGTCATTAATATCATGTGCACTTACAAGATAAAATTTCCTTGTACGAAAGAAACTAGCTGAGGTAACATATAGTTCTAAGGTAGCTAAAGAGTATGAAACTCTAAAAATTGCATCTTGTAACATATCTTTTCTCTCTGGATTTAAGTATGTGGTATGCCTTTATTTTGTCAATTTTGTTACATCAATTAATATGAACCTTCATATAAAAGAATAGTTTTCATAAAATTCTAAATGATACACAGCTCTTACAAAACTCTCTAACTGACCTTTTGATCAACAGCAATCTTGTATTTTTAGGGTATCGCAGAGTATCGGGATTGCAAATCGAATTTTATTTAGATATGATCAGCACGACATAAATCATAATCATCGACTTTAAAAGGACTTTTTTTCAAAATTTCAAACAGTAAGTTAAACAAGCATTCTGAAAGTATTGCTTAAGCAATACTAAGTCCCCTACCAGCAAATGGCAAACTAAGACCCCAAAACGCACGCGCGCGCACACACACACACACACACACACACACACACACACACACACACACACACACACACACAATACACTGTCTTTCAGGATGCCAGCAAGTTAAGTATTTGATCACAACCTTTAAAAAAATATTTTCTTATTCCAAGGGCCGTAATTCCGTCAAAAATCAGTGGACCGTAACAAAACTCGAACATCATCTGTAACTCATGGTGGTATACTCACACACCAAAAAATGGATTAACATCTACAGGCGTCTAGAAAAAAAAGTCCGGAAAACTGCCATTTTAAAGAAATTTTCTAATTCCAGGGCCATAATTCCGTCAAAAATCAGTGGACCAATACGAAACTCGAACTTGATCTGTAACTCATGGTGGTAGACTCACACACCAAAAGTTGGATGAATATCTACAAGCGTTTAGAAAAAAAGTCCGGAAAACGTGAGTGACTGACGGACAGACGGACTGAGTGCAAACCTATAATCCCCTTCGGAGATGCCGGTAGGGGACTAATAAGCGCCTTTATTTGTTATAAACTATATATCGGTATATGCATCACGACTTTCAGGTCTTTAAAAAAACATTCCAAAAAAAAATATGTAAATTAAATAGTTACATAGGCCCCTATTAAGAAATTGAAATGATTCCACTCAGATTATCTAAATTACATTACACAATACTTCCATTTTTATCTGTTGTTTGACTACATTGACCTGCTGCTGACCATCCTCTCTAAGAAAAGTAAAATCTTAAACGTGACTAACCTATTCCTGGCATGCATTTCACCTTAAACACAGTAGGACCATGGATTTGGACAAATTCGAACTCATTACCTTCTCCACCTGTTCGCGCCGGATTTCTGATACAATTGTAAAACATGCCGATAACAACATGAACCCTATTGACATCAGTATTGATTTTTTTAAACATTATGTTTTCAATTGACTTATGATATTTTCCTTTTCCTTTGAAATTATAAAATGCATTTCATATTACTTTTGTGAGCTCTAAAGTGTAAATATCTATGTTCTGAAGTCACAAATGGTGTGCCCAATAAAAGTGTTTCCACCTTTCTGTTACATCCATCTACGAGATGTATTTATGGTAGAGCGAAATCTGCCCGAAACACTATTCTGTAATTTCTACCCGCTTTATCAGAATAGGTTTAAACTTAGTACGCTAGTTCCTTATATACAAGCGATGTGCTATCAGAATTTGTTCATACTTTGTATAAATGCTCGTTATAGGAAACCAGTGTTATGACTTTGACCCAAGCTCATGGACCAAAATTAAAGCCACAGTTTAATTATCTTGTCCATAAATTGTGTACATTTCATGGGAATAAGTTTATAATTGGAAGAATCCCTTGATGGGCAAGCCGTATGTCAATACTATGACGACTCTGATGCTATGACATAACCGTTAACTCCGGGAAAACTTCCTGTCCAGTCTTAAAATGGTTCCTGATGTGAACGAAAACATTGTTCTTTTGTAGAATCTCTCTGATTTTGCTTTTCTGACAAGAGTGGGATGAATTACATACATGTTAATTTATAGGCAACATCAAATACGCTGTCAAGCAAATCGAGATTTCAGGCACCTTCAATACATATTTCTATCTAACTATAGAGAATAATTCTATATCTACGTCTCCTCAAGAGTGCCATCGGGTCTACAAAATAACAAATAGCAGGACGGGATATCTGACTAACGACACCTACAATGGTTCACTGACATGTACTTTGAGGATTAAAGGACTTCATGCCCGACGGCTAGCCACCCATGTAGAATCAATTGTCAATATATCGGTCAATTTTAACTGTGTAAGATGGACACCTCTACGGATTATGCAGTCAAAGTAGACAAAGAGCGGACTTAAGGAAAGGAAAAGTTCGTTAGTCATGTTATTACTGTCCCCTTTATCCTCATGACAACAGCCTCTCACATAAAGCAAACGTGTAGGAGTTAACTTCTTTAAATAAAACATCAATAACAATGTCAAGACAGATTGGAGCTAATTAAATTTTCATTTCAGCTATCCGAATCGATATATACATCGTTGTAATTTCCTTAATAATATCAATATTTATGAATATATATTATGCTGAATGTTTGGATGTCATAACCGTTTCACACGAGAGCACCATAACACTATATCGCAGTACATTAATTAAGAGACCCAAATGGGAGTGCTGCCCTCACCTGCAAAACTTAGAAAGTATTTTAATGTGCTCTTATAAATGTATTCTTTTTCAGAAATTTTAATTCAGAATTGGACCAACACAATACCTTGTTATTCCAGAATACTCTAATACGTTTAGGTTTTGATTAGAAGTGACCTATCTTATATATATCTATATATGTGTATCTTTTTCTAACTTTAAATTTTTGTAATTTAAAGTGAGCACATGACTATTACAACATATAGTTTTGCACATTTCCCCTACCTTTTTAAAATCTTAAATTTCATTTAAAAAATCTAAAAATTACTTCTGCATTTCAATTCTTTACTATTACAAGTACAATTCCCTAATTAAAATCAGACACAATAAACAAAGTTAATGCATTATAAGCAACCTACCATGAGAAAATTTACGAAATTACCTGAAATCCATCCCCCTTAGAAAAATTGGGTGGGACGATGTGGTCCGAAAAGTAGTCAAAATCCCTTCCGCAGTTCTAAAGAAGTTGAAACGTGAAAAGTTTTAAGTATGACAAATGAACTGATGACGGGCGGCACTACCACAATATCTTACTACTGTCCGCGCCACTCACTCTGGAAACTGGAAAATCTGGATTTTCAGTTATTCATCTTCAGAATAATTTCAAAAAGGCAAAACCATTCGATAGATCTTGTTTAGTCGCAACTTTTGGTGTATGCTATATGTTTGTATGAAGAAGCGTTCATATTTTATAGAAAAAAAAATCAATTTTAGATAGGACAGTAGTGCCTTTGGCCCAGGTAAGCTAAAATAATTTCACCTGTAGGTAGGCCAGAACAAAAATTACGTTTCCCCCATGATGTCAGATGGTAAAACTTGGTGTTTTGATTTCCAAGTTCGACTCCCATGTAGCGACACTATGCTAAATAGGTTGATATTTTGCTGCTATGTACAGATAACCGCAAGATCGTGGAAAGGGACCCCCCCCCCCTTTTCCCCCAATCAATCAATCAGAGTTTTTGAAAAAAGTCGGTTTTATTGATTTGATTTAAAAAGTTTGGGTCTATTATAAAGGTTAATACACCAATTTGTCATTAAATTGCTTCGATCGATAGATAAATGACCATTATAAACAGGTCTTTGTGGAGTACAGCTAAAACTTGACACAACACACAATGTATGGAATAAATATAACAACAGTAAAAACCAAGGAGTTATTTAGTAGAAAGAGCTTTTAATACTCTGTTGTTGCTTTTATATGTGCTCCTTGCACTCTAAAACTGATGATAAAGGGAGATAGCTCTAGATATAATAAGATAATGAAATATCGAACCCAAATCGACATTCTAAAGACGTATTGAGGTAAATGTTGGGAAAAAAAACACACAAACAAACAAACTAACAAAAACAAACAAATCAAACAAAAAAAGCGCGGTGTACCGATATGGCGGTAAAATCCCACAGCCCTAGTTGTCAGTAAGAATGTATGAAAGAGAACATCCAAACAACTTTTAAAAATCCGATCAAAATGGACATTTTATTTTCACATTCAGAAGCCTGTTTGCTTATCAAAACTTCAAACTTTACTTAACAATAAAAACAGATATGCACAGATTGCATCTCGGTCTTTTTAAATTATGGATGAAGCCAACACACACGTTTGCTTCGAAATAGTTTTCGGTTGTGACTTGCACTGTCATGATCATGACAGTAGGTGGCGTAGGATGTACGTGTTCATATCATATACTTAACTGAATTACTAGAAACAATGTCTGACACACTATAGGAACGCATACGGCATGATTATGATCTACTCCGCAATAGCTGCGGTGCTTAATGTGATCAAGAGACCAGTCAGTGGGAGCAACACTTACATGTACATGTACCTATTTCAAAATATAGTTCTGATCCATAAAATGGGTAGACTTATGACTTCTTCATAAAGGTTTTATTATAGGTACTTACTTCTCTCGCAGACATTCAATATTGAATACAACATGATATACGAATGAGACATTAGAACCTAGAGTGAAGACCTACCTACACAACAGACAAGCCCGTTTTCCCAAAAGGAACTGTGCGATTTCAGACTTCTTACACGTAACTTACACTAAGAACACTCTATATGTCAAGAAGAATAAAGTTACTTCTTGTCACTTCTTCTAAATCAATAATCATATACAAAATACTGGCTCATCAAATCTCAGCAAACTTCGTACAGCCGTTAACATTTCACCTACGTTATCCTTAACATTTCCAGCAAATATATTGAGACGATTTGCGAAGCTTATATATTTTCTGAGAAATTCAATATTCTTCATGAACAATCTAAAGGATTCTCGCTGATACATTATGGTATCCAAGCGATTGTATAGATTTTGATTTGTATAGTTTTGATTCATAACAACTTAACAATAAAGATGATGGAATTATGTATTGAAAATATAAAAAAAATCTGTCCCTAATCTCATTTTACTAATAAAAGGGCAAACGACAGTCTATTGTTATGGCGAACACTGCGCTGCCCCATACATACTACAACAGGTCTTGCTTCGTACGCTAGCTGATACCGTATCATATGGACCATTTATTCAATAACAGTTTCCAAATTGCATCTCCAACCGATTCCATTAACCTGAATGATTCTCTAGTGTAGCCCATTAATACCGTCGAATTTAGCATAATAAAAGTTATGAATCTCGATTACATCACTATAACACGGTTGATAAGTTGGCGAGATGGCAGCATACCGCATGGCAACATTTCGCCACCTGTCCAATAGAGCTAATGCACATCCCCACTGCATCGCGCATAGGTGATTGTTATCGTGACTTCAGGCCACCTAGAGAAAACACTGCGTTTCCATCACTTAGTCTTATAAATGCAAAGGAAATCAGGTACATCGAACTATCACTTAGTCTTATAAATGCAAAGGAAATCAGGTACATCGAACTATTACATGTATTTCAACATAATGCATTTTGGTAAAAACAAAATCAGAGTTTCAGAACCAAAATTAAAACGCTCTCCAAAGTATCAGATCACGTTACGAATGATAATCTAGATGTCATAGATTAATGATTTTGTCTGGTTTTACACTACACTACACACACACACACACACACACACAAACAATCAAAACCACACACACACACACACAAACAAACAATCAAAACCACCTGCCGATAGCAAAGATGTATATATAAAGATATATATACAGTGCTGTCATCGTTACATGTTAGCATTGTTGACGATCATCCTTCCTGTGAAATGACTTAGATCTACCCAGTTCTCGATACGTTTACTCGGTTAATATGTACTCAAAATGACTAGACGAATATACGTCTACGAGATTTGATTTCTTGACTACGCGCGCAACTCGTGGACTTTTCAGTGTTTACCAAAAATGTATACAAAAAAAAAATAGATAAACAAAATAAATAAAACCCCCCAAAACAAAACAAAAAACAAAACAAAATTTAAAAAAAAACATTTTCAATATTTACTAGTACGTCGTGTTTCAACACACCAAAAAAGTTAATACACAAGAAGCAAAAGTGGCAACACATAACGTCTTTGCCAAGCCTGACTTGTCAGACATTGCCCACAAAACTATCGGCTCATAAAAACAGATCGTAAAGTGGCTGTCCTGAAGTGCACAAGCTCGGTTTTCTTAATGACTCCGTTAACCATTGTAAAAAGGAAACGTAGTCCGAATGTAACTCTGATTATTTTAATGCTGCTTCAGATGTCCTCCTTTGTAACAATATAAATCCATTCTTTCTAACTGCCGTCTTACTCATAATGATATGCAGATCACGAATAAAATCAAAGCAGGAACATTGATAAAAATTATTATATATCAACAGAAGAAATTCAGCCTATGGTTAGATGAAAACCTACGAAAAGCGCTCGTCAGCAAGGTAACAATAGTCACGTGTCTCTACACGACCCAACATTGTGTTGGACTTCGTATGAATAAACGATGTTTAAAATCTTTGATTTGCAAGGAGATCAAATATAATTATTTTAAAAGATTGACTGATTTGTGATAATAAGCTGGATATCGAATTGGTGCATTCATACCACATATTTCAGAAGACGATCGAAAGAAATTCGAAAGTGGCTATTGTCTATTTCTCCTTACACTGGCATTCAATATAAAGCACTGGCTTTGTCAATTTGTTTGGTAAGATTCCACTGGAAACTCTCGTGTCCTTTAAAGCGTGTAAAATGATCATGTATACATTTGAATGATTACAATACATGTATAATTCCTAAAATTTCAATTTCCTATCTAGATTTAATATTTGTATTATATTAGTTTAAATGTATGCACTAAAGTTATAAATTCATTTGGTAATTAATCAGTGCTGAAATAAACTGTCGTTTTATTTGAATGAAGCTAAGTTGATTTATTTTCAGATAAAACAATTGAAAATGCAATTATCTATGAGCATCATCATTTACCATGCATTACTTCTATGCCCCATCCCTCTAGTCATGGTTATATAATTACAGGTTCCATATTACTGACTGCCTGGAAAATATTCCGAAACCTTTTGTTTGTTGTCCTTTCTGTTTATGCTTAATTAAAAGTTAGTGGGGCACTGTATAGTAAAGGCATGAATACAATAAAGGGAACCGGCAATACTTCCCAGCCAATGGCTTTCTAGTTCATTGTAAATAAACACAATGAGCTTCTTCCCATCTCCGGCGAATTTGGTAAACATCAGCATTATGGTTTTATTTGAGTTGTTTTAATGCATATTTTCCAGACCTTCATCTTAACGGAACAAGAGAGGCTCTCCACATTTTCTTGAAAAGCTGTCATTTGATATTATCTTTGATAGGGTCGATTTTAATGAAATAAAAAAGTCGTACCATCTGCCTCGTGATATTTAGATGGAATAAGGTCATCATGATTTTTTTTCTTTTTCATGTCTCTTGATTTGTAATCAGATTTATTTGTTGAATTAAGCCGACTGCAAAAAAATACTTGTATCACAGAACTAGCAATAGCATAATGAAGTCTTTTAACTTTCTAGATTCGATGGCGATTAAGCGATTATTTGACTACGTTAATGAGAACACCGGGTGTGTTTTAATGAGAGGTAATAGAGAAGTTCTGGCCTTTATACCCCATTCTATCATTTCACTAAATATTCATTGACGCTCGAATCGCTGTTTTATGTAAGAGTCCGCATCTGCTGCATTTCTTCAGTAGAAGCAACATGTATTTATTTTCAACAAAATAGAGACAAATTTCCTTTCTTTATGAAAATAATCCCCCCTGAATGAAAAGCAATTCTTTATTAATACCATGTGTCAATATGATATCTGAAACAAAGCCATTGTGTAGCGAGTCTATCTCGGTCTATGACGAGAATTCCCATCCTTTGTATTGTGAAGCGAGTCCATTTTAGTCTATGCCGAGGACTCCGTCCACTGTCTTGAGTAGCAAGTCCATCTCGGCTTATGTCGAGGATCCCATTTAGCGAGTCTATCTCCGTTTATGCCGAGGATCTCGTCATCTGTCTTGTGTAGCGACTCCATCTCGATCTATGCCGAGGATCTCGTCGTGTGTCTTATGTAGCGAGTCCATCTCGGTTTATGCCGTGGATCTCGTCGTGTCTTGTGTAGCGAGTCCATCTTGGTTTATGCCGAGGATCTCGTCCTCTGTCTTGTGTAGCGAGTCCATCTCGGTTTATTTCGAGGATCCCCGTCCTGTCTTTTGTTGCGAGTCCAGATAAACAGGCATGCATAGTGACAAATAAATATATCCTCAAATATTCAATTACGGAGACATAAGTACTAGTGAAGGCAATGCTATCCGTATATGAGAAAATACCCTCTTGGTGATGTATCTAACAGCATATTGCTCATGCAGATATCAGGGTTTCCTCAATATATCCAAGAAATCATAGGTTACGAATGATCAGTGTTATGCTAACAATGTGCTGTTTGATCTGATATGTTTCTCTTTCCGCCTATCTTATTTTGTACCTTTATACATACGCATATATATGTGTGCATGCGTGCGTGCGTGCGTGCGTGCGTGTGTGTGTGTGTCCTTTCTATACGCTTTATGGCAGTAAAAATGAATTCGGCAACGAACAGTGGAAGGCATAATTGTCCACAGTAAAATTTGGTTTAACAGAGATGTTGATTAAAACCAAGTGTTTGCTTCACATATGAAATTGACAATGCACTCTACAATGATGTATTACATGTACTTATATGCATTTTAATGCAAATGTACGCAAATAAACAACGCGTAATATTAACATTAATTTGATATTAATCATTTATTAATTGCTCATTATATCTTAATATTTACCTATAGTTTTGTAAATACAATTTTAAAGAACAGACTGGCAAACTTAAATTCATCTTGTTTCAATTTATTCTTATGTCATACAGTATCAGAAAGAAAATTAATATATAAACTACAAGGGCCAGGTAGCGCAATCGGTAGCGCGTGCACCTCACCAATGCTACCCGGGTTCGATTTCCGGTGTGGTACGTGAGATGGTGAGGCTGTCACCAACCTGGCTTCGTGGGTTTTCTCCGGGTACTCCGGTTTCCTCCCACACAAACGACACCCTTACGCCAAGATCTGTGACAACGAGCAAGATTTATATAAGTTGTTAATCGTTTTAAAATAAATAAAGTTTAAATTTAAAAAAAAACTACAAACAAAGACATACGAATGTACAAGGTACAGAAAGCTAACCACAGATATTACCATATACAAATATAGGTACATAAACGGATACATAGACGGATAGTATTGACAATTATTTTTGTCAGAGTTATCCCCTTTGGACTTTGAAAATTTCTTAAAATATGCAGTTTCTGTTCATTATCTTTGGATGTGGATGAAGATATTGAATTGATGTTTGGTATAAAGATACATCATGAAGGGTCATATGTAGGTCAAGTTCTATTATTCATAATGATGAAATATTTATCGCCGATTGCTAATTACTGAAAATATGCTGAATCGGATAATATGCTGATTTCGATATAATTCTTAGTAATTGAAAATTACCGATATAGAAAAATTGAAAGGAGTGTCAGTGCTTTACGCCTACGTTACAAAAATAAGCAGGGAGCAGGAGGGGGGGGGGGAGCATATGCTACGCTGGCGTTGCTCTTGCTTATTTGTGATTGTATCAGGTATTTCATCTGTGATTTTGTCAGGTATTTTATCTGTTATTGTCATAGGGCGCCGTCCGTCGTCCGACGTAAACTTTTCACATATGCGACTTCTCCTCTGCAATCGCTTTACAGAATTTCACCAAACCTAAGATGGCCACCATTGGCTCTGATTGGTTGACACATTTCCGACTTCTCCAAAACCGCTGTACAGAATTTCACAAAAACTTACAGGAAGTAAATGTTGAAGGTCCTCTACCAAGTTTGTGTTTTTAGACCCGATCCGTAATCCAAGATGGCCACTATGGGTCCTGATTGGCATTTTCAACTTCTTCACTAAAACCGCTACACACAATTCGCAAAACATACAGAAGTAAGTACTCAAGGTCCTCTACCACGTTTGTGTTTTTCGACACAATTCGTAGTCCAGTATGGCTACCATGGGCCCTGATTGGTTGAGACATTTTCATCTTCTTCTCCACAACTGCTTCATTAGATTTTACAACCCGATCGCCTCTGTAGTATCTTTCTTTGTTCCAGAAATAATGTGCGGAAACTGCAAATTTTACGAAAATTCCTAAGTCTAAGGGGAAAAACTAAAACAAAATTCATTGAACCATTACAAAATTTGAACTTGACCTAGATATACTTAAGATGTCTCTGTATGCAAAATATCAATTCAATATCTCTATCTGTTCCTGAGATACTGAGCGGGAACTACTAATTTTAAGAAATTTTCTAAATCCAAGGGGGATAACTATGACAAAAATTATTAAACAATAACCAAGTTTGAACTTGACCTAGATATCCTTGAGATGTATCTGTATACAAAATATCAATTCAATATCTTTATTGATTCTAGAAATAATGAGCAGAAACTGTAAATGGACCAACCGACAGACAGACCGACCGACAGCAGCAAAACAATATGCCCCTCCTTCTTCGAAGGGGTCATAAATATGAGACAGTCACAGATAAAATACCTGACAAAATCACAAACAAAATATGTGACAAAGTCACAGATAAAATATCTGCCAAAATCACAATTAACAAGAGGCCCAAGTGGGCCTATATCGCTCACCTGAGTACCTAGATGATCAGTCATGCATGAAAGAAGAATTCATTTATTTTTGCATTAATATGACTAAGTCAACACAGATGTTGAAAATATGTCAAATTTTATTTCAGGCTAGAATAAAAAACAACACTTTTTTGCACATCCATTCAGGTGATTTTGATATTAAGCATTTCCTTTGTCTCTGCAAGAAGTCATTCAGGGCAACAAGTTAGTCATTTTCTTTAGGTGGGG
Organism: Pteria penguin; assembly: GCA_035048485.1. Classification (NCBI taxonomy): domain Eukaryota; kingdom Metazoa; phylum Mollusca; class Bivalvia; order Pterioida; family Pteriidae; genus Pteria; species Pteria penguin. Next base: position 24,141,990 of record CM068581.1, read on the forward strand.
CCTTTTGTTGACTGATTTCAAGTCTGGATCATGAACAACAATTGTTTCAAATATTGTCCAGATCTAACTTAAAATTGCCTAATTTCATATGTTGAGTGTTGAGAAACATCTAAAAACTTATTTAGATGTGTAAAGAAATGAAAAAAAAATTTGACCACAGCTGGATTTGAACCACTACTCTGTATATTTCAATTACCAAGTGGTATATGTACCATTGTGAGAACTGCTTTTTAGACATGGTGGCATTATCTGTTAACCAATTTGGATGAAATTTACCAAATTGATAGAGGACCTTTAGTACTTCATGTATTCCATGTTTCATTAAAATCTTTCATGTGGTATAACAGCAGAAGTGAAAAATGTGATTGAATTGTTCCTATACACCCTCATTTAGAAGTCTTAAAAAATTCATAGAAAATCCAAAAATTGAGATATCGACAAAATTCTTTCAAAGTAACAATCCTTACCATAATTATGATCACAGTAGTCCATAAGAAATCATGATTATCAATTAACTAGGAAATATGACACTTTTTTTCTGCATTGAATCACCAACTCCAAAGAAATGTCGAAAAAAAATTCTAAAATTTGATTTTGGAAGGGAACCAAAATGACATCCCTCTAGATCATTTCTATGCATTCTGTTTGTTTCTGTATACAGCCCGTATGAAAAAGAATATTGTTAAAGGAGGGAACTCTTTTGTGACCTACTTTTGACTATGGTGGCGCCACCTGTAAAGAGGTCTGGACGAAAACAACAGAATTTGAAGAGGATCCCCCCCCCCTTTTTTTTTTTTGGAAGTCTTAAACGTAAAATTCCTAATTTCATATGTTGAGTGTTGAGAAACATCTAAAAACTTATTTAGACGTGTAAAAAAAAAAAAAATTTTTTGACCACTGCTGGATTTGAACCGCTACTCTCCATATTTCAATTACCAAGTGGTATATGTACCATTGTGAGACCTACTTTTTAGACATGGTGGCATTATCTGTTAACCAATTAGGATGAAATTTACCAAATTGATAGAGGAGCTTTAGTACTTCATGTATTCCATGTTTCATTAAAATCATTCATGTGGTCTTGTAGAAAAAGTTGAAAATGTGAAAAATGGCCAACACCCCCCCCCCCTTTTTTTTTTTTTTGGAAGTCTTAAGAAATTCATAAAAAATCCAAAAATTGAGATAATGACAAAATTCTTTCACAATAATATTCCTTTCCACAATTATGATCAAAATAGTCATTAAGAAATCATCAATATCAATTAACTGAAAAACATGACACTTTTCTTCATTGAAATGACTAAGTCCAGAAACAGGTCAAAAAAGCGTAAATTTCTATTTGAGGGATCTTAACCCCGAACACAATTTTTAATAACCCATCTTTATAGATTGTGAAATGCAATTAGTTTCCCCATTTATGTACTGGTTCTGGAGAAAAAGATGTTTGAAGAGGGGTACCCTTTTGGGCACTTTTGGTCCCGCCCTGGATCCACCCCTGAGGGAATCTGGATCCCGAACACAATTTTAGTAGGGAACCTTGAGTACATCATTTACACAAAGTTTGATCCAAATCTGCAAAGTAGTTCCAGAGAAGAAGTCGAAAATGTGAAAAAGTTAACGACGGACGACGACGACGGACGGCACACTATGACTATAGCTCACTTGGTGAGCTAAAAATCTGTCAAAATCACCAAATATTTGACATGAGTTCACAGTTATTTTGTAAATCATTCAATGTAAACTTAATTCTGTTTTTACTTACATCATTTGTTGTATCTCGGATGTATACCAGTGTGAAGTGGATTTGAGTCCACCAGATGTAGTGGACTGACCCCCGATCTGTTGGCTTGTAAAATTTCCCTCCTTGTTACTCATGACTGATGCCAACAGTTAGAGCCTGCAATCAACACAGTAAATGGATATTTTCACTTCATGTACAGGACACGTTTCTGTGTAAAATCCTTCATATCAAATAACGCTGTGGAAGAGACCCTAATGAAATTCTAACACGACCTAATGGGCCATATAATCCTTAAGTTTAAGATCAGTACACATTATACCTTAAAAATTAATGCGACAACTTGAGCAATATCCATAACGGAACTATGGCATCGGTTCTTCATGAATTTTGATAACTATCTGAGGCCATGGTACCTTTGAATGTAACCACTTACAAACAAGGAGTCTAACACCTAAACCCCATATGAAATCAGAGTCAAACGGATCAGTAGAAAATCAGGATAAGTTATCAAAATCCAACTCGCGTATCTGGAAATGCTGTAACATTTACTGGCGAAAGCACTATAACGATCCTGGCTCTACAAGCACATAAAAGCTGTAAAGAAACATTGATTGATTGATTGATTGTTTGTTTGATTGATTGATTGATTGATTGATTGATTGATTGATTGATTGATCGATCGATCGATCGATTGATTGATTGATTTACGTCACTCCACGATTATTTCACGTATATGGTGACGGCATCTGCCTGATGTATTGCATACAAATTTAGACCTTAGCAACGGACCCACCCGAAGCAGTGAGGGATCTTTTACGTGCCACGCCTACCGTGACACGGGACCTCGGTTTTTACTGTCTTGTCTGAAAGACAGAACACCAGCGTGCCCAAGGCGCGAGTCAAACCCGGGACCTCTCGATCACGAGTCGAGCACCTTATCCACTAGGCCACACCGGTTTACTGTAAAGAAACAACTTAACTACTACTTTGTCAGGATTTCATAAATATGTTTCTGAAAAGGATAAAAAAAACTTAACATATCACCTCTTACAAAGCCCCTGATATTCATACCTACATGGAAGTTGATTTTTGTCACTTCTATGAATTTTTTATTCTATATAAGTTTATTTAAAACCCCCACTGGAGAGAGGTCCGATACCAAACTTCTGACTTGTTCCGTTTTAAAGCCCTAGGATGAGACATTTGTGAAATTTGGTTAGGATCAATCAGACCGTTTACAGTATATCTTCCACATATCTTGAAGAAATTCGATGACATTTATGTTTGCCGACAAAATTCTAACGGACTAACGCACGGATGTACGACGAAGTGAATCAGATAAGCTATGTATCGGAGTTTACAAGAACCTAACTACTCTGTGGTCATATATGCAATGAGAACACGACTGAAATTTCTGGGGAAAGTATGAATTTGAGTGAAAAGGAATATTTAAAATCTCATTTAAACTCGATATTTCATACTCCTACTATTAACTGAGCAAGATCGAAATTTAATGAAATTGAAAATACGTAATAACACATTCCTCCAGGAACTAACGAGTATTTGTTGTAAGTTTCAAATCTATTTTTACTCTGAAACACGATATGGTATATATACATGTATACAGAAAATGCATTCACACTTATTTTGGCCACTTGGGAATTATTGAAATTAACATCATTTTAATTATAAATTAATTCAAATGCATGTCTTCATGTAAGAATAATATTTACAACTCACTGCTCTTACGTACCGTAAAGATGGAGAAAATGTTACACTAATATCTAAAACATTTAATATGTTTAAATAGTATTGTTTTAATAATGTTTAACTATATTATATGTTTTAAATATTAGTATTACAAAATTAACAAGTCAAGATGCACTGTATATCGTACAATGTTCTACCACGCCTTCCAAGTCGGTAAATGCAACCTTGAAAAAGCAATCGACATTTCGTGAGATAAATAGTTTCAAAGTTCAATCCATCGTCATGATTCCAGCTATGCCATTTGCATATATATATATATTTATATATCACATGCGCTATTTTCTATAAATATAATGCTCATAACCAGCACAGTTGCAAATCTCTTTGCGGTTTTGGTGTTTGCTCATCGTGACTTTGTTCTGAGGTTTGAAAATGAACCGAATCAACCCATCGCTGTTATTTTTGTTACTCTAAATTCGGTCAGCCACTGCTAACATATTGTTCTGTGGTGAAGGGATCTAGGAAATAAAAATACTCTTGACATCACTGTCATGAACTATGCAACGTATTCTTCAAATGAGTATATTAATGTAAAATATTTTCTTTGTAGATATTTGATAGATCAGAAAATAAATAACTTAATTTCACCCGACGTAATCTTCTAAGTTTACGTTGACTATCCTTTTGAAAAATATTGTATTAAATATCATCATGTTTAATATTATGAACAATGTAAACGTAAATGACGCAGCAGTAGAGCAAAACTTGCATTGATGTTTAGGTACAGCCCTGGACAAAAGTTAAAAAAATAAAATAAAATAAATAATAATAATAGCAATAAACTATAATAAATTTAAAGAATACACCAGTGTATTAATGCAAACCCGCGTACGTCCATGCAATACTAGCTAATACCCACACACGAAAAATGAATTGCGTTTTACAAAAATTTTCTATTGTGTTATTTAGCTTAATGAAAATGGAATAGAAATTTCCAAATAACTAAATAATTGCCGCCAATTTCCAGTGATGATCCACGTGCGGATGGGTCATCGGACAAAGATTTTACGTCGACGTCAAAAACTTGTCATAAAGTCAGCTGATGACGTTTCCATATGTGAACGTTATTGTTTGTGGTGGAAACCTGAATTCCAAGAATGTAGCGTAATAATAGAGGAAAATGACAGCGGTATATTTCACCGTACGACCATCTCTCTCTCTCTCTCTCTCTCTCTCTCTCTATATATATATAAATATATATATATATATATATATTATATATATATATATATATATATATATATATATATATATATATATATATATATATATATATATATATATATATATACATATATATATATTTATATATATATATACCAATGCTGAAAGTTTCAACAGATCTGTTAATTCTTTCTTGTTGACAGAAAATTTAATTTTTAAACTGCTAAAGTACTTTCGAATTGTCAAAAGTTTAAAACTGCTTTATCATTCAAAAATAGCATCAAATACTGAATGCACTTCTTACCCCTATTTACAAATAATTTTATTTGTGTGAATTATCAACTGCTCTTTCATTTTTTTTTCTTTACACATTAGCCAGTCTACATATTAAAGAGCTTTGTCGGGTGATCTAGTATCATTTAGTGACTTGCGGTAAGGATAAAGGGTATTATTCAAATCAAAATGTGTTATCTAATCAAATTAACAACGCGTACCAACTGACACAAGATTGTTGTACTACAACCCTTATTACCACACCTGTATACAGGTAAACCGGAACTACTTTCCAAATATCCCACGCTCTACCGAATTTTCATTCATACTTGTTCTCCTTGCTCATTCAAACTTCAGACCTTGACCTTTTAACCACAAGTATGTGGGCGATTGCAAATATGTGACAAAGTACCAATCTACCTGAAATTACCTAATCGAATCTAAACGGGATCAGAAGACGCTATCATACATAAAGTTAAATGAATAGAAACTTGGCAATCTCACTTTATACACTGGGATTATAGTATTGACTTCACTGTATAACACAATAAGTATGGAATGCGGTCTGTGAAGTCCAAATAATTACTAACCACATTCCTTTACTGTGAACAAGCAAGTTAATATGCACAATACATAGACTACTCCATAAAAGGTACATAAATAGCTGGTCAACACCAAAGCTATTTTTTACTTCAGAGGAAACTATATCGTATTGTATATGCATAAGTTGTTTAATGCAGGTACTTGTTGTTGTTTTAATTTTAATCCTTCTAAAACATTGATTGAGATTATATATGAATATCTTAAATAGAGGATTGTAAATTTTGTTATCAGATCAATGCCCAAAATATACGACCTCGAAAAAAGTGTCATTTCTAAGACTAAACGTCCTCATATTTCAATTTCGTTATTTGACCGTTGTGGTTAACATACAAGGTGAAATATACACATATATCCTGATTACGCAAGGAATACACAACGCGGAAATCACAACTGCCTTCTGGCACATTTCTCAAGGTGATCAATGCAGTGGCGGATCCAGGATTTCCGAAAAGGGGCCCCACATGTGTATTAGCCAAACTACTCAGCTATATTTGGTGCCAAATCTGGATTTTTACTAGTAAATATGTGGCGAAAAGGGAGACCCCCTCTAAATCCTCCACTGCAATATAGTGAAGAAGTTAACCTTCGTTTGATGTCCATTCTATGTATGTTTTACCAAACAGGTAAAAATACAGTTGTACTCCATCACAAATAATGTCCATGCAAGAATTCTTACTCTATCATATAAATCACTGATATAAATACGTTTGTAATTTGTGGGGTTTTTATGTATTCTTGCGATTGTAATTATCCTCAATACTTCCCACCCCATTCCCCAACAATATAGAGTTCGCGATATTAACATTGTATTGTAGAAAAGCTGGTAAAGGTCAAGGGTGCTGACTCACTGGTTACGTTACAACAATGTAGAAACAGCGATAAAATCTTTCATATCATTTACCTTTAGTAAATAGACTGCCCCTTGGGAATATGACCCAATATAGGCAAAAGTATGTATATTGGAGATAAAATACCTAGAGTCTGAATAAATGTATTGATAACACCAGATATTATCATTCTTTTCTTACAACAACTCATTCTTTGTGTACCACTCTTCAGAAAAAAGTGTGTGTGTGTGTGTGTGGGGGGGGGGGGGGGGGGGCAATATATTCCACAAGTCCTGAATGGTAAGGAATCAGATGTACCCCAAATACCCTTTGCGAAGGACATGTTGATGTTGTTTTTCCGTCAATTATTGTTTTACGTCACCTATATAGTGACAGCATCTGCTTGATGCATTACACAGAAATTAATATCTTTGAAACGAACCCACCCAATTTTTACAGTGTCATAAAAGAATCATAGAAAGATCGGGCAACGGTTTGCCCACGGTGGGAGTCGAACATGGGACCTTTCAGTCACGGGCCAAACACCTATTCCACTTAGCCACTTGTTTCTTCTCGTCATTAAGCGAAAGACGCTAAATGTATGTTGAATTGTATCAAGTTTTCGAAGACCATACTCCACTATGTTTGACTAATATACAGTCAACGCTGACCGAATTTTAATTTTGAAAATCGTATCAACGTCTTCAGTTAGCGTGAGTAAAAAATCTTTGTGAACACAAGAGCATCAAGTTCAGTCGGTAGAAATCATGCTGCTTTCATAAAAGCATGTTTATTACATCGTGGGCATTGTCTGTCAACGTGTTGATCAAATTAACATACTTAAAGTCATAGTTTTCTTCGTTTTCAAGCTTTTATTAGGCACATCAACCCTGACATTTCCCGATATTTGTCAGGTCTCAATAGATAATCCTCAGCACTACCTACGCAAGCAACCTCCCGAGTCCAGTAATTTACTTAGTGTCTCTGTGGTCGACATGCTGCGGAAAATTACAAAGTTCCATTCTGTTAAAGGCTTTGGTAATCAACCGCATATGGCAACACCATGACAAATATCCCTTAAAATTGTGTAAGATACTGTCTTATTCGTAATAACAATGCTCGAGGTCTTTTGATTTAAATGTCAGTTCAGATCACCTCGCCTCAAGAGATAATGTACTTTTAAGAAGATTTTTCATTATTTATTGCAAAGGCATGCCGATTATTATTGTCGTTGTTGTTGTTGTTGTTGTTGTAAAATAGTAAATTCGTATTCATCCAAAATGAGGTTGGATCCCTCGTGGAAAATGATTATGAAGCGAACCTTGTTAAAACGAATCATAACCTATCATTTCAATTCAGACAAGATTTTGCAAAACTAGTCTGATCATATTTAGAAACATAGTGGTTCCGTCCATAGAGTGTTTTGTTCATGGCCAAGAGGTCCTGGATTCGAATTCCACGGGTGGCTCGTCGGTGTTCTGCCATACAAGAAATAAAACTCCGAGGTCCCGAGTCACCACAGACGTGGCACGTAAAAGATCCCTCACTGCTTCTGGTTGGTCCGGTGCAGAGGTTGCCATTTCTGGGTATTGCCATAGGCAGATGCCGTCACCATATAATTCACAGAATCTTGGTATGACGTAAAGGAAGACACAAACAGGATCATATGTATCAAGTTGAACAAGTATTAGATACTTAAGTTACTTCATAGATGTTTTTATAGCCTTTAATTTCTTTTTAAAGCAAAATAAGAAAACACTTATTAGAAAGTCATTAGTGTGAACAAGATTCATTTTAACTTTATGACTACTCCCACGTGAGTACTTGATTCTTGTGGATTAAAGCAAACATCTACCTACTCATGAAACAGAAGTCATGCGTTTGACATTTCATATCCTTTCCTGGAAGACTTTTTCATTGGGATTTAGATGAATAATCGTAGGTTGAGGCCACTTACGATGTGGATTGATCGGCTCTGCAGGTGTTAGCATTACTGATGGTTCAATTGTCTTATCCAGAGCTGTCGTCTGCTGGTCTTAAACCTGAGCTCTGTATAAGCTTAATGCTGAAGTATCAAGACCTATAAAAGAGTAAGACCACGTCTCCAGAAGGAGAGGGAAAAGAGACGAGGGATAGTTTGTAGCTGTACAAGTGAAAACTCTGGACATGTGGTCAGATTTCAGGGACACCTCAGTAGTAATTCTGGTCCGAAATGTCAGACCTAGTCATAGTTTTTATCGCTGCGAATTAGGTCGTATGGCATTTCAGTCTATAATTATTCCATGTAAAATTTACAAATACATCTCGTTTTGATGATGCACGATCCAAACGAGATGTTTTTGTAAAACGTCGAAGCTCCGGACAGCAGGTAAACAAGATACCAAATTGAGTATATATCGCTCGACTGCGCACCTTGATCAAAAGATAAAAGTAGAAAGTACAATGTATCAGGATTTTCTCATATAAGAGTATAGTCTGCCAGAAATTCCATATCAGAAGAGTATCAAAACCAACACCGTATCCATCAAAAACATTATCATTTATCTAATGTTTCATTCTATGTGACCTGTCTGAAGTTTATATAAAAAAGAAAACATCCCCGGTCCTAATTTGACTCCTGGGTGGATGCCTACAAGTAACAACAATTACTCACGTGAAATATCTAAACCGAGTCTCTAAATTATGGTCAATGATAAGGTTTTGCAAAAGATTAGACTCGGATTAACATCATATGGTTGCCAATCTTCGATTTCGGGGCATAAAAAGAGGGGAAGGTGAACAAACAATTTTTGCATTATTTCATTTTGCTAAATAAGCTTCAATTCAACACACAGTATACAGTTATTTCTCATCTATTTGTCTCGGTTATACGTTTTCTCCTATCATTTATTTAGTTAATATATGTACATGTATACATAATCATTAAACAATACCAGAGCCTCCGTCTCAATACATGTATATGACAAATGGCACGCAAGGACGCTGACATGCTGTTTAGTCCAGATAAAAATAACAAGGAGAAATCAGTTTTTTCGAAGTAAATGTTTCAATTAGAGATATTCAACATAAACATTTACGTATTCGAAAAATTCAACCAATTCATCAATCATTCAATCAATAGAAAACAACTGGTATATTATACATGTATTTGGTTGTTTTCAAGTGCGAAAGCTGTTTCATAAATTTCAAATATTTAACCTAAACAAAGTATCAATCTTATAATATAAATAACTTATTTTCTGTTTAGCCATTTCATCAAACATGGCGCAGAACTATATTCTTATCACTATCCATTACAATATAAATCGCAGTGTTGTAAAGAACGACCATATATATACAACTGAATGCCAGAATATATCATACAACAGTATCTGTTGAAACGAAATAAAATGTTTATTGTCCCTCTAAAGCATTTGACAGACATAGAAGCATTACAGTCATTATGTCGATTTAATATGAATGTTCTGATATTTAGAAAAAAAAAAATAGATATGTCGATGCGCCGCAAATACCCCGCCGGCAGTAAGAGTGAGATGACATTTTTGAACAGCACACGTAGTCCAGGGCCATAACTCCTGTAAAAATTTGGAACAGTACCCCCCTTACAATATGCACATCTACATATTGTGACCTGTGACTGTACCAAATTTCATTGAAATCCTCCTAAAAGACGAGGTGAATTCACCATTATATGCATAGAGATCAAAGTCCAAGGGGCATAACTCCGTCAAAATTATTTCGACGGGCATCAAATTGATATATGATCTAGATATTGGCCAAAGGTTATAAAACTTTTAGGGCGCTCAACTCAAACTCTATGCTTAAACTCTGAGAACGTGCTCAGTAGAGACCGCTATTAGAGTTTGAGATTGATAGAGGTTATAGATGTTTTGATCAAGGTATTAACCAATTCTAAAATATTTGAGCATATGCTCAACTTTGAGTACATGTTTAAACTTTAAGAAGTTTTATAACCTAAACTTTTTTTAGGTGATCTCATATTTGAGCATGGTATCAGAGTTTGAGCACGGAGAACATTCTCAAAAAGTTGTATCGGGCCATTATCATGATGTATCTATATACCAAATTTCAAGTCAATGACTGCATTTGTTGCAGAAGTAGAACATGGAACAGTTAATTACTGGAAATCAACTAAGTCCAAGGGGCATAACTCCGTCAAAAATTATTCGACCGTCACTTAATAACAACCTAACCTAGATATACCCATGATGTATCTTAGTACCAAATTTAAAGTAACTATCAGCATTCACTGCTGAGAAGAAAGCACGGAAATTGTTATCATGGGAAATTTACTCAGTACAGGGGACGTAACTCCGTCAAAAATTATTTGACCGAAATCAAATCAAAATTCAGTCTAGATTATCTAGTGATCAGTATAGTAAAGTTCAGTAAAATATGTGCACCCTTTGGAGATATAGAGCACAAAAACGAAATGATGACCACATGACGGAGAGACAGAATGAGGTAACACTACTTGCCCCGACCATTCTCAACGACGGGGCACGAAAAAAAAAACCAAACTGGAAAGAAAAAGACCGATTACCTTTGTACATTATGAATGTTTATAACTACCTAAGTATTATTTCCCTGTGTATACGTACCTATCTAACCAAGAAACACAGCCACGTGCTAGCGATCATCATGAATGTTCAACGGTTTAATATGACGATCGATAAAATTCACTGTTTGATAAAAAAATTTCTTTGCATAATTTGCTGAGGAATCCAAAATAGCATTCTGATTGGGAAAAATCACGACTGAACGGCATAGTTACGAACAACAGTTGCGTAAGATTCGATGGAAGTATATAAAGCATATCTGTAGCTAAATATATTGGTTTTGCATTCATATACTGAAATGATTTATGCTTACGTCAAACATCATGGTGTTTTAGACGGGGATTTAAAGACCTAACTCTACATCTTTTGCCGTCTGTGATAGCTCTTTAGATAACAAGAAGCCTAATGGGCCTTTACAGCTAATCTAACCACAATAAGCAAATAAGAAAGTACATGTATCAGAACAATGTCCTTCGAATTCTTCGAAGAAGCGGTACCCTCCTGATCAACTTGGAATTATTTGTCCCTCTTTGGGAGACAAACAACTGGAACGTCAACCAGTTCAATGGACACTGGGGTAAAATTGGGGGAAGGGATATAGAAATTGTATGACGTCACAATGATCTGATGTCAGATACCTGTTCATAGGAAATAACTGGGTATAGCGAAAAGACCCAATACTCCCACAACAGCAAACTCGAATAAAAATCTATTATCGGCTAACAGTGACTTTGGATGAAGGTAATGACACATCCTCGAGTAAGCCCCTAAAACAACGGTTAAATTTCAAGTCAAAGTCACGGCGTATGTATGCTGATCGGTATAAAAGGAAATCATTTATGGTCTGGAAACCATATTCTGTTATCCATGATCTATGACCTTTGCCCTTGACCTCCAAATCAAAAGAACACATCACGGTGAGTCTGTATCACGTGTCAATTCGACAGGTGTAAAGGGAATTCAGTTCCAACTCAGAAACCATATTAGTTTTTTTTTCAATATAAACATAAACATACACGATACAACATATATAAGAAAAGATATATTCACCGCACTCACAACTTATACTCACAACTCACATTACATGATATCAGTTACAAATTTTAGTTATCCATGCTATGACCTTGACCTCTTAACTTCCAAATCAACAGGACAAATTCTTGACTCGAAGTGAGTCTGTGAATGAAGTCTCAAGTCGATATATATAAATAATATATATAATATATATATAATAATATAATATAATAATATATATATATATATATATATATATATATATATATATATATATATATATATATATATATATATATATATATATATATATATATATATATATATATATATATATATATATACAGAACTCAGTTAAGATCCGGACACCATTTTCAATTATCAATGTTCTGTGGCCGTGGTCTCCAAATCATTAAGGCACATCACGATGGGTCATTATTATGTTTCATTTCGATAGGTGTAAAGGGAATTCAGTTACAGTCCGGAAATCATTTTCATTTATCCATGCTGTGACTTCGACCTTTAACCTCTAAATCGATAGGACACATCTTTGACTTACAGAACATCTGTATATAAAGTTTCACGCTGGTGTACAACAAATCCCTGACTGATGAGGAGTCTGCGTTTAAAGTGTCCCGACCATAGGTACAGGTAGATTTCAGTTGTGGTCTGGAAACCATTTACACGGACAGACAGACGGGGTGATTCCTATATACCCTAACGATTGTTTGCTGGGGTTGGAGTATAATTAACACATTACGTAAAGTTTCATCATAAAAAGTTGTAAAAGAATATGGGATAAAACGAATTACACTGCAGCCACATTTAAGTAATACCTCTTTTCATTAGTTGTTTGACATCATGAGTAATCATTCTATATATTCTGATCACTCTTAAGATTTTCCATATGGTATCTATTGCAAAGAGCAGCATCTTTATTTCAATACCATTCTGATTATGAAGGAAAGGTCTACAAAAAGGTACCAAATCTAACCTTTTGGGCCCATAACTGGTCTATCATTAGCAGACATTACACTATAAAATGTTTATATGTATTCTCATATCTATGTTGTTTTTGAAATAAGATACCTAAACGTGACTCATGTATTCTCTCCACACATACTGGATTTTGTCCGTCAAGTAACATGGGGTCCAAGGGCCGCAATGCTCCTCTGAACACGTGATCTCATACGGAGAAATAGACATGTTTGAATATTTAACTGTTTTTCATAAATAAGCCTATGTTAAACCTTTTGTCCCTGGAACAGGGCTTAATATTTCAAGGACAAGGCACTGTATCTTATATATGGATGCTGTTAACCAACTATGAGAATTGTAACCTGTGGTTCTTAGCAAGAAACTTTCTAAATATTTTTCTTTTATAAACATGTGAATACATTTCAGTGTTTGTGGAAAGATGAAATACTGACGATGGACTTTCTCTAGAACAAACTTGATAAAACATATCATAGGGATGTTGTACATCTTACATTGTTTCTTTTATATGAACTGTATATATGTAAATATTTTTTATTCCCACGAGTTGTACTTTTCAGTGTGAAAAAACTGACTAGAACTGAGAGATAATACTCACTAATCGTGTAACAAGCGATTATGTATGATCTAGCAGTGACGCATTGATGATATCAAATAGCATGCGTGTTTACTATCAGAATACTACAAATCTAAAACAGAACTGGAGATATATTCGTGTGCACACTTAATTTCGAACCGAAACAGCTATAGGTGCAAAGAAAACACTTTACGTAAAATGTTTTGTAAAGTTAAATGATATCAGTATACATGTATTATTTAGAATAGTATGACACCGTTACTTGACGTCAAAGTTACTTAATTCGTGAAACAATAAATTATCAATACCAATATAAAAAGACAAGGATAAAGATTGTACAAAGACAAACACTTATTGTAACATGATAATATTCTACTTGTATTGTTTATTGGTATTAATTACATAATAACAGCAACAATTATTATTATTATTATTATTATTATTATTATTATTATTATTATTATTATTATTATTATTATTATTGACCCAGTGTAGCTCAGCGGATGAGGTGTTCGGCTCGTCACGGAGAGGTCACGCCCCACCCCCACAGGAACCGAGGTGCCATGTCACGGTTGGCGTGGCACGTAAAAGATCCCTCATTGCTTCGGATGGGTCCGTTGTAAAAGTATAAATTCCTATGAAATGCATCAGGCAAGATGCTTTCACTATATAAACCATTATCATCATTAATATTTCAACATATCGCCTATAATCCACGTAACCCGAGACCTGTTATCGATGTTCTTGAAAATCAAACAAGCTTCGCCGTCCGTCATCATCCGTTAGGCGGTGCTTGTGTACTATGAGTTAAAAACGACGTTGGACGTCATAGTAAGGTTTCATTGTTCTTTACGTCATTTTTGTAGGAATACGTTTTATTTCCTCCCTAGGCATTAGGACCGCAGTTAATGGCGGCGAAATTCATTACGACAAGGACTGTTCACCTGACCACAGTCGTCAATTTTACAAGTGACCAATTTATTAAGCTACAATAAAATGATGTTATGATCTTGATCACACAGAAACCGAAATACGGATTAGAAGAAAGCCAGTAACATGAATATCGGAATGTAACAGTTCTTAGCTGATGGTGTGTAAAAACCCCAAAGCAAGCAAATCCATTAGCAGACAGTATTTCAGAAACCGAGGCAAGTAAAGGATCTGAAATAAATAAAGGTCTTTTGATAGCCGTAGATCTCGATACAAACGAAAGTCCTTGTACTTCCTGACCGCATGTCATAAAACCTGAGTCATCTAAAAGGTCCTTACCTGACTGTATGTCCTAGAACCCCAAGCATACAAAGGTCCTTACCTAACTGTATGTCCTAGAACCCCAAGCATAAAAAGGTCCTTACCTGACTGTATGTCCTAGAACCCCAAGCATAAAAAGATCCTTACCTGACTGTATGTCCTAGAACCCCAAGCATAAAAAGATCCTTACTTGACTGCATGTCCTAGAACCCCAAGCATAAAAAGGTCCTTACCTGACTGTATGTCCTAGAACCCCAAGCATAAAAAGATCCTTACCTGACTGTATGTCCTAGAACCCCAAGCATAAAAAGATCCTTACTTGACTGCATGTCCTAGAACCCCAAGCATAAAAAGGTCCTTACCTGACTGTATGTCCTAGAACCCCAAGCATAAAAGATCCTTAGCTGAGCGCATGTCCCAAAACCCGAAGCATATAAGGTTTCTGAGCTGAACGTATTTCCAAGAACCTGAGGTACATAAAGGTCATTACCTGACCGTATGTCCCAGAACCCGAAGCATGTAAAGGTCCTGACCTGACCGTATGTCCCAGAACCCGAAGCATATAAAGGTCCTGACCTGACGTATGTCTTAGAAACCGAAACATATAAAGGTCCTTAGCTGACCGTATGTCTCAGATCCTAATGCAACTAAAGGCACCCAGACGAAGACGACCGCTCGACCAATATTCAAAGGCAATTAGAGGTCTTAACGTCCCAAGTAAATGTCTTTAGCTGTCTGTAGCTGCATAAACAGTCCAACATTAACACCTAGTGTCTCCAAAATACGGAGATCACAACAAAGTCCCAAAAGCAGGCATTTATAAAGCATGAAATCGGACGCATACAAAGAACAGATTGTGGGAATAAGAAATAGTTAATAAGATATTTATAGCAAAGAGATTGTAAATAGTTAACAAATTATATAAAGCAAACCATTTACAATGTTTGCTATTAATACCGGGAATTGAACCTGGATCGCCTGCAAACAAATTTGCATCAGTGATACAAAGCAAAGTATAAAAAATGCACATGTATTTAGCAAAACAAAAATCAAAGGACTCAAAAGTCCTGAGAGTCGGCTTTGCTGATTTTAAGTATGTAATCATTTTACCATTTTAGTAGCGGATTCAGGATTTCAGGAAAATGGGGGGGGGGTGTCTTTGTTGCAACTACATCGTCATTATACCCAGCTATGTACAAAATGCTAATAAAATTTGCTCTCTTCATACTAACTTACGGCAAAGAGTTTGCAATTGCTTGTATCCGAAATGAACGTGCAATCGACAACTTCATGGCAACAAGTTTTACTGCATTGTTGTCACGAGTCGAAGCTGAGCCAAGGATCGACATTCCTTCAAGTGGGACATTAAATAACCATCTTATTCACGATTCTCATAATGTTTTAACATCATTTAAATTTAGAAACATACAACATTTACCTAAATATTTATACTACATTTTCATTATCAGAGGAAATGCGGGAAGATCGATCTTTAAATTTGTCATATATGTGAAAAAGAACTAAAGTTCCAGAACATGTTGGGGAAAACTTTAATTGAAATATCTCGATAAAAACAAGCGATACAAGATCAAGACAAATGCTTTGTACGGAGAATTACACAATCGAGTACATCCGACGGTGTCGGTGGTAAACACATCGTAAAGTAGTCACAACTACATATTATTACGCGAAATTTGAAAACATTATTGCAACTCCTTTTTCCAGTTATTGAAACTAGTTTATGTTTAGCTTAAATTAACTGAACTAAAGGTACATTGTGCTGATCAAGAATTTTTAAGACATCAGTAATTTTTCGGCACTTAATTTTTCAGCGGCGTAGTAAGCTCTATATCGGTAGTGAAAGTTATAACCCCTGAAAAGCGAGAATTTGAAAAGCGATGCCATTGAGTCTAGCGCTCTATGAGAGCGCCGACTCAAAAAACGTAACTTATATTCTTTATTTGTGTACCACATTATGACATATATGCTTTTGATGAATACGCATCCCCCATCGAGGTCAGAAAATCTGACAGTTGTACTAACAGAATGTCCGATGTATTGTGCAGGGTCCCTTGCCACTAAGGCTCCTTCGTTTCCATATTAACACTTTTAATATATGTATATATATATATATATATATATATATATATATATATATATATATATATATATATATATATATATATATATATATATATATATATGTTACAACCGTTGCATTTATAATAAATTTTCTGACAAGGGGTACTAAAACTGAATTGAGTTAAATTCAGGGTCAAAACTTTTGACACAGTTCATTACTCACTGTCACCTTTCTAAGGTCCAAGTTTCAAGTTCTTAGCTAAAAGAATATTCAAGTTACGGCCTGGATATTTCTTTTAATTTGACCTTGAGATTGTAAATGTCGGTCAAGGTAAAAACATTTCATGCCGTGCACCTTGCGTCACTGTCACCTTTTTATGTTTTAAGGTTCAAGTTCTTACCTCAAAGGGTATTCAAGTTACGGCCAGGACAATTTTTTTTAAATTTGACCTTGGTCAAGGTCAAAACTTTTTATGCCGTGCACATTGCCTCACTGTCACCTTTCTGTGTTCCAAGTTTCAAATTCTTACCTCAAAGGGCATTCAAGTTACGGCCAGAACAATTATTTTTTTAAATTTGACTTTGAGATTGAAAATGTAAGTCAAGGTCAAAAATTCTAGGCCGTGCACCTTGCCCACTGTCACCTTTCTATGTTCCAATTTTCAATTTCTTACCTCAAAGGGTATTCAAGTTACGGCCAGAACAATTATTTTTTTAAATTTGACTTTGAGATTGTAAATGTAGGTCGAGGTCAAAAATTTTTATTCCGCGCGCCTTGCCTCACAACCGTTGCATTTATAATAAATTTTCTGACAAGGGGTACTAAAACTGAATTGAGTTAAATTCAGGGTTAAAACTTTGACACAGTTCATATACAGTGTTATATTATGCTATAAAATTAAAGTCCATAAGTCAAACAATTTACAAATTAAAATTCAGAATCTTTTTTAAATGACATTAAAACGGTAAGGTTTTTTATTTGACCTTGAGATTGTAAATGTAGGTCAAGGTCAAAAGTTTTATGCCGTGCGCCCTGCCTCACTGTCACCTTTCTATGTTCAAAGTTTCAAGCTCTTACCTCAAAGGGTATTTATAAGTTACGGCCTGGACAAAATTTGGAAGAAGAAGAAGAAGAAGAAGAAGAAGAGGAAGAAGAAGATGATGGTGATGATGATGATGATGATGATGGTGATGATGATGATGATGATGATGATGATGATGATTATGATGATGATGATGATTATGATGATGATGAAAATTGACAAAAACAATATGTCTCCCCTTTGAAGGGGAGACAAAAATATGTATTGTTCACTTAAAACTTGTACTTTGTATTGTACATATTTATTTTATTGTACAAAACATGTCCATAAGTTGCGTGACTTTCGACTAATAAACTATGTATTTGTACTATCAAATGAATTAATCCTTTAACGTGACGTTTAAAGATTACAGTAAACACCCATGTCTAATCCCTGTATAAGGAATATTATTTTTATCATTTACATGATACCTCAGCAAATCCTCTTCAAACCAAGGGCAAACAACCAGGATCATCCCTGTCCTAGAAATCCAAGATATGTAACTTATTTTCATCGTGTACTTATATAAAACTATTGGAAGCTGTTACACAAGGATTTCCCACGCCCCCTTATCATATTTATGAATGGATATAACTTTTTTTATGCCAGACAAAATATGACGACATAGTTATATATACTATTAACACTATCGTCACTATAAGTAAGTAGTTTAAGTCAAAAAATATCGAGAGTCTCTTCAAGAAAGCCAATCAACCTTGCTGTCAAAGCTCTGCTTTGTGGAAGAAGTACTTCTTTATATGGGGAAAATTATTAATTGCTGATTTGTATCTTGACAAATTTTAAGCACACACAGGTATGTATTTAGCGGTCATATGTGTTGTATTGATAGTGAATCTTCTTTTATCGCACACCTGCAATATCGGTATTATGTTTTCGAGTTCAATACTTCCCCCCCCCCCTAGTCAGTTTTTAACATTTATTTTCATTTCCACCCTTGACATCGCTACAATTTTCAATATTCAGGTTTTAATACAGGTTTCTCCAACAAAAACCAAAATGTTGTTTTAACTTCAAGCAATATAAGATGTAATATCTACTTAAAATATGCAAATACCATTTCTATGCATAAATGTAATGTCTACTAAAAACATTAGGTTTGGCAGAAACAATTTTACTGTTTTATAAGCTTTATCCCACGCCGTTATCTTTTCTTTCTGACTTACTTTCATTCCAAAAAGAAATGTCCTCATGTAGGAGGCATTCAGAATTGCGGTATGAAAACATGTTTCTGTGCCAGTATATGATCTATATATGCTGATTTTTTAATTTTCAAATTGTTTAAAAATTACAGCTTATATTGCTTTAATGTTTTGTATTTCGTCCAAACAGTGTTCGTTACATTTTTCGTCGTTTGCGAGTGTGCTTCGCCAATGACCGTGATGTCTTGATTACACTCAATTTTGCTACAGGTATGTTCAATACTTTGCTTAATCCTAAATTTCGCTAAAAATGTTTTGGATAAGCAAACATTAATCATATGTTCCATATTTTGGCAAATCTACGAATTTCACTATATAGTGAAATGTTTTTGGCAAATTTACGAATTTCAGTATAATATTGAATATTTTGGTTTAAAAAAATATTTTTATATATCACTTATTCACCAAACAATCTCATTAAGGTGTTTTATTTGTAGGTGTCTTAAAGTATACCATAATAAAGGACAATGAATCAACACTTACGTAATTTCTGTATCTCACATTAATCTTACATTACCAAACTAAAGTGTCTTTATTTCTCTTTTAATAATTACACGTACAAAACTGCCAAGAAAATTGTATTGGATGAACCAGTAGCTAATTTAAAGTTTACATGAAAGCTATCAAACTTAACTACTGTGCCAAGTGTGCCCCTTACGGTTATCAAGCTTAATAGTTACACCAAGTGTGCCTCTCACGGTTATTACACTTACATGTAATAGCCGCACCAAGTATGCCCCTTACAGTTATCATACTTATTACTGCACAAGGTATGTCCCTTACGGTTATCACACTTGGTAACTGCACCAAGCCTGTCTCTTACGGTTATCACACGTGATAATCGCAGTAAGTGTGCCCCTTACGGTTATCATACCTGCACCCGGTGTGCCCCTTACAGTTTTCACACTTATAACTGCACTAAGTTTGCCCCTTTCGGTTACTGTAGTAAGACAAAACAATAACTAGTTTTATAAAAATTTGTTCGGATAATCATTCCTAACGTAAGAGATGTTAATCTCAAACTTCACTTTAAAATTTCAATCGGATTTTCTTCTAAAACATCGCCATGAGTCATAAGGTCGGGATTATGGCGTTAGTCTGTGGTTAAAGCTGACTACAGAACAAAAAAGCGCCAATGACAAATTTTATTCTACATTTTAAAAACTTTTAATCCTCGAAAATTTAATTAAAAGAGTTTTAGTGTTCTTAAATGACCTCATGAAATTTTGGCGACTAGAGAACTTAGTAATTCAAAATTCGATCGAAGTTACAAACAAAATCTTTTATAATCCAGGAGAGGTCAACTTTCTCCTTTTTATGAAAACATAGGTTCGCGTATTTAAAAACAAGTATATACTTATAAACCGCAATACTGATTGACCATCGGATGCATGCATGCTTCTGTTGTTTTTTAAGTCTTACCATGATTTTATGTACGTGAGTATATGTGTTTGTCTCAAATCATTCATTCTTGAGTTTAATGTTAATGTGGGAATAGGACTTTCATTCTGTATAATCTGCACAAGATATATAAATGTTTTGTAATAATCTGAAGTAATCAATGCATTTCCCAGTATTGGTACAAGCCAATACAACGAGACAAGGACGTTGATTCTACGCACTGCGGTTACAAAATGCAGAGCGTGTTGTTATAAATACTGAATTAGTAGGTAATAATTGTTTTGTAATATATTCTTATGCTATGTGCATTGTATTAAGGTATTGTTTGCATTCAAAAAAAATTCAAAAACTGTATTTCTTATTTTAGTATTATTTTTACAAAAGAAATTCAAATATTCACAATAATAACGTTATTTTATATTTATGCGTTTCTAAGATATTCACAGGCAAAAACTTTTCAGATTAACAATTGCGAGTGCACGCCCTTGTGTTCCCCGATAAAAGAATTTTACCTATGTATTTAAAACAGTAAGTATACCGGTATACTATACACACAAATGATGCAGAAAATACGGAAAGTGATTTTACGAACCTACCCAGTAGCAAGCACAGCCACAAAACGTGACAAAGATTAGAATGGACCACAATACCGGTCTGCGTTCTGCGGCTAATAAGATGCATTGATGAATCTAGGATAATTATTACGATCTAACCTGGAAACCGTTACACAAACCGATGAACCAATATAGGAACTCCAACCGATAAATTTCTCTCGCGAAATAGGAAATATACATTGATAAGTATCGAAACAGAGTTTTTTTCATACACTTATGTTTGAATATAAACAGCTCCTCTTTTCACATAAAGAAATCTGATTAACTTTTGTGGCTTGTGGTCATCTACTACTCCAATCATCTAACCGTTACATGACCACGAGTTTTCTTTCAAGGTCATCGGAGAAGGGGGCAACAGAGTAGCGCGTCAGTCCTTCCTCTCATTTTGTTTGCTGGACAGATTGACACCGGAATTTCATATGGACACACTTTGTTTTAATGAAGTTAGGTGTGTAAACTGACATAGGGACCCCTGTCTATTAGCTAGAACTAGTTCCAATAAGTGAAAATTACTAACTTAATATTTTTAGTGTTTATTTAAATTTTAAGTTGCCCAGCTGAGGCATCTATTAACAATCTTCCAATTGCAACTGAATATAGAATCTTACGCTTCTCTCTTATTTCATTCTATATCCTTCACGTTTTTACACATACAACAGATCTAAAAATTAACCAACAGGAAAATTAATTTATTTCGTTCCATGTTTCAAATCTCTTGCTCTCAACGCATTGATGTCTAAACAATTGTACACAAAATCTGGACACGCTGGTCAGAGGACAAAATGTCCAATAAGCTAAATAGTACCCAGATTTCGGACAATTGTTTTATAGACCTATGCCTGAACAAAGAAAACTGAATATTTTTTCCTAATGCCAAGTCACAATGATGTCAAGTTTTCTATTGAAATCTGAGTCATGGAGATTTACACTCGTTTTTGAATGTGCTATCAACCTTGGCGTGTTGAGGAACAAGTAACAAAAAATTGGATAACCTCCAAGAATGAATCATTAGATGCTTCCTAAATATAAACGACAGGTGAAATAGGTATGTCAACTGCCACGGTAATTAAGATGTTCACAACCTCTTCCTAATTACATCTACCACGACCTTTCAAAAACGCAAATATATCTTAGATAAACCTTTTGAGACAATAACTTCTTGATCTATAACATACCATAACAAAGACAAATGGTAACTTTTGTTGAAATACCTACCTGCACAATAAAAGCTATCTGAAAACCAAGTTAAGTGCGTCCATAAGGAACAAAATTCCACCAAAGAATTGGGGAATGTGTTTAAACCGTATTTTCACTTTAAGTTCAGTTGCTGTGACCTTGTCCTAAACATCTAAAGGCATTTTCCTCTCTTCATGATTTAGACCAAATGTTTCTACAATTTGGTTTGAATCTACCAGAAATCATATCTATACCATATTTTCATCCTAAGAGAAAGAGATATTGTGGCCTTAACACTTGCCTTTAACTCAAACCATCAAAATCAGTTGGTATCTGATTACCTCTTTTCAAAACTAAGTATATATTCAAATTCGATTTGAATTTCATATGTATGGTACTTTGATTTATTAACCCGAAAAATATTATTTAATCAAAGTTTAACTGGAAGTTCAGATACCTGACCTTTAACTGGCGATGCCGGTATGGAACAAATAAATCTGAATGGCTTTACATTTTATTTTCCTCATTAAATTCCCTGTACATTATTATGCATATTTCTGTCACCGCTTGTCATCAGGGGGACACATATATCTCTAGATATATACGTCCCCGTTGTCATGTAATACTAGTAATGTCAAATTGTCAGATGTATATGTTGGCATGTCGACATAATTTTCTAGCAAGTCAACATAACAGCTGATGAGTCGACATAACCATCTAGTAAGTTAATAATAATCTTGCAAGCAGGTGGTAGAAATATGCCACCGTAATGTACATATGATAAATTACATATTCTTCCTGAAATATTTTCTTTGGTTATTGCAAAACCCTAAATAAATGCAACAAACATTTTCAACATGGATATTGATTTACATCGTTTACTTTATTGCTTACACTGTCATCGGCCATGTAAGCGATATTTTGAGCGCAAGATTTTACAAGGTAAGTAATATACTCTATATGCTGAATATGTACTTATATTACTATAGTTTGGTAGGGCGTTAATACTATATAATTAGACCTCTATTATGAATGCAATAAGCTGTTTATATACGATACTGCACCGCAGTCGTATTTAATGTATGAAGCGCGCGCTAATCATATTAACAGATAGTAGAGGGAATTCATGCTCGCGAGTATGATGGATGTTAAGCGTTGACCAAGTAGACCCCGACTACTATATGGGTGGTAGAACAAACTGTGTCCCACATCTTTCACCACATTGTGTACAGATACCGTGATCAAAAACAATACTAACTTCACCACATTGTGTACAGATACCGTGATCAAAAACAAGACTAACAGACATAGTTTGCTTACGTTAGCCATATGAAGAATCAATTGGATTGTGTGGGGGATTGCATTCATGACCGACATAATTCGCAAGACAACCATCCCCCCTATTAACATTCCCATTACTTTCTATCCTTGACTACAATTACTTAATTGAAATCATGTTCATTCAGCCATACGTACATTGCAACAAGTATCAGTATGCGTATGATGTAATAAAAAGGTTATATAAAACAGTCTTGCTGGGTGGGAATTTATTGGCGCATTTGAAACATTAATATATATATATCTAACGTTACATAATCGGAGAAAAAAAAACTTCCACATAAATTTTATAGTGCAGCAAATTATAAAACGTATACAGTACTGCGTATACCTGCACGCACTGGATTTGTATGGGTGTTAATTGATACAGAAAGCTATTTATCATTAAGTTTAAAGATGCCGTTAAACAAAATATAGAAGAATTTGCAAAAAAGGTAACTCAATACGTCTTTTCCATCGATCATGTGAGGAGACATATACTATGCTACAGGCTGGCAATCGCTACTGATTTATTGGCATCAATAATCAGTTTTCCAACATGCATCAACATTTTATGTCACATTTTGACTTTCTGACATGATATATTCCATACATAAAGGTTCGCCGAAATATTGTAATAACTTAAATTTAATCACTTAAATTGACACAAGATTATGAGAATAAACTTTACCTTGGTCAAGTTGACTAGACCAGATATATAAACCATCATTACCGCAAATAAAGTCGTTATATTGATTCTCACAATAGTGTATGACTAGTCTTAACTGAACGCTCTGGTATATGTACAACTGTAAGTCATCTTTTGTTTTCCTATTTTGTAAAATAGACGGCGATAAACGAAAACGTAACAAGAGAATGGGGCTTTTAAAGTTTGTATAATGTGATAGAGCATGGCCAGCGGGTATATATGAAGTATTTCAATTTTAAAAACATATATACATTTTCTCGGGGTTTTTTCTCTATCTATATTTATTTTTTCACAAAAAATATTTTAACAGAAGATCATAATTTAGCAGTACTTGCTCAAAAATAACCTAGAATTCAAGATTGGCACCAAAATTTTGTGACGACCATGTTACCCTTAAAAAATCATATTTCTGCTTAGTTTAATATAAAAGTACGAGGGTTTTTGGTCAAACATTTAACGTACTAATGCTGTTGTAGAATACTGAAGACTTCAAGTAGAACGTCACATGGTTCCGGAGTAAGATTAGCAAACATGCTATATCCTTGGGAAAGGACTAGTGGTTTACCCTACATTTCCTTCCTCTCTAAACTACTTTTTTAAACGAAAATTTCAACCAATCACTTTCTTTATATATATTTCTTTTTAAGAGATATGTAGAAAAATATATATTAAAGAAAACTGAAGTTCCTATTTGCACATATAAGTGAAGATTCTACCGAAAAAAATTCTAAAACCTGGGAATTTTTCACTGCTTTCATCTACAGCGGTATGTACATAAGATAAAACTACTGTTTATGTAAAAAGTAGACATATAGAGAAAAATACATTTATCATCCGCCATTAAGCGATTATTAATTGGTGTTCACAATATTCATGTACAATATTTGTTTACTTTTTGAATAAAAACAAACAATAACAACTTGAAAAGAACGAACAATAATAAAAACTATATCTGGCAACAAACACTTTATAGACATAATTGAAAATATATCAATGTCTATATCATCTGTCTAACATAATGCCTATATATTGTAATGTCGTATAGATTGACTGGCATATGATGTATATGCGCAGTCAGTGCCAGGCTGGACCAGGGTCTAGGAGAGTTTCAGACAGTGTGGTCCAATTTTCCGGTCTCAGTATGGGCAATAGTGTCAAAGTTACACCCACAAGTCATAATTCATTTAATATTCCTCACTGACATATAAGACTATCAAACTCTTACTTTTTTTCAAAGGACTTGGGGATTACAATGTTTATATTGCTATTGGATACTGCATGCAGGATACGTACAACTTATTTAAATTCTTATATTTGCCAGACTTTTTCGTTTACCAATTATAATGTTATGAATTCGAGTGTTTTTATGAAAAATTCAAATTCTACTGAAAAAAAACACAATTCCTTATTGAAAATCGCATGAAAAAACCTGTTATCATCAACTTGAGTGTTTTCTATGCATTTATTTATTTAAAAGAATTCCAGTTCCAATAACTTCATCGTTCGTTTATATAGTTTATATGGCATCACTAAATCAACGACATAGTGTTTTGTTTTTTGTAGAAATGCCATTTTAAATGTGAAATGTTCATATGAACATACAAAATGACCATCCTATCTGACCATCCCTTGCATGCATATAACATTGATTTTGCTACTGATAAATCTGAGAGAATGGAACTCGACTGATACATATTTCTAAAACAATCACAAGACTTCAAGGGGTTTCAGTCTCTAGCGTGGGAGGGGTGAAGCAGCTGGAGGTGTGTTGTATACTAATCAGATTCATCATATATTTACAGTGCAGTGGCAGATCCACATTGAGATAAAATACATGTATAAATAAATGACCAAATAGATTGTGTATTCAGTAATATACATAATGTACCTAACTATAGATTTCAAATAAGTTCTGCAAAGCTTGTATGCTGAAATATCAGTTTTTTTGGGATGGGTAACAGCAGTCTATGATACTCATAAATCTGGCAATTCTGTAAATATTGTATCTAAGTCTGGATATATCATATATACAAGACTGTAGCTTTTATTCTACACTTAATCAATTAAGACCTGCTTCACTCAGGTTGCAGTCATTAATATATTATTCTTTTTTCTCCTGTTTCTCTTATTTTCATCATTTACATTCTGCTAAACATTTGTCCCACTTGTTTTCTTATTTATTGCTACATATTTTGATATATTATAAATCATTTTGCAATTGTCTTTTTTTTTCTTTTTTAATATCAACACAAAAACAAACATTTTAGCTACATTTTCTCATGAAAATCTTAAACACTAAATATAAAAGAATATTTTTAAATACACCAGAAAACATTCACTAATTTCCTATTCTGATAAATGACAAATACAATGTCTGTATGTAAGTATGCACAGTAGTGGTATATCATGAATATATTACCACCCAACCTGGTATATGTGATCCTGCTGTGTGGTCAACCTATAGACTAAACTAATGATTATGTTGGTGATCTAACTTACATAAAACTAGTCAATGGGTATACACAAGCTCATTTCTCTTTGGTGTGGTTCAACACAAACTGTTTCAAGTGCAACCATAGATTTTACTTTTTTAACTTTACACATTTCACTTTGTTTTCATTTTAAGTTAGGAAATTTACTCATTCCCAATAAAAACACATAGATTTATGTTGATTGAGATGCATTTTATTGAATACTATGTTAAGCATGATATAGAGTGACACTATACAGTGGACTTTCACAAATACTTTAAATAGAAGCAAAATTATTTCAGACCCAAACAACACTCTGACAGAAGAGCAGTGTAAATATTAAAATAATTTTGTTGTAAAAGTTTAAATTTTGACACAAAATTCTCTTACATTATACAATGAATACACTGACCAATGCAATGTGTTGGAAATTTTGTATTCATACTAATGATTATTATTGTTATAAAATACTAAAAGATCGAGTAATTTTTGTTATGATCTGTAAAATGTAAATAAGCGGGGCAAAATCAGGTAAATCAAACAAAATTCCTCATGGGGAATGTGTCTGTTAAACAAATCTAAGAATTATCTTGATAAAACCCTGTAAAAGTAGAAGCATGACCACACATCCAGTAGAGAGAGTAAAGTCAAGTCCCCCCCCCCAAAGATTTGGCAGAAATGTTTGAAAAAATGTAAATTTACACACATGGTTGAAACAACCTAGTAACATATATCCAGTGAGAGGTACCCCTCCTCTTTCCAACAAATCAGTTTCTTCATCTATGTCTGTTCACTAAAAGGTTTTGATTTGTTCAATGTCACTTCAGCTTGTACATAATACTCCTACTCTGGTGTATGATGACATTTACTATATGTATATAATTTCATTTATATTGTATCCCCCCTCCACATTACAAGGTGCAGCTATGCCCTTGCTAATGTTGAAATTGATAAGGGGATGACCATTTGATTCTAAGGGAGGTGGGGGGCTGGCAAATTTGGTCGAGTCAGATTATTTATTTTCAGATCTTTGAAGGATAGAATATTTATTTCCTCAATATCCAGGGACAGATTATTTATTTTCTTTACTTTCTTGTCGTCAAGAAATACTTGTTAGAACTGCATTGTAATAACACACATGCTATTTACACACATCCTTCTATAATTATACATTTGTATTTTAACAAAACACATTCTATTATAAGGTAGACTCAACAAATAATATGCAAACACTACTTTGATTGCATAGGTTTTTATACTACTAGTTTCTATCGTGAAGTGTATAGTCTCTCTAAGTCTCTGGCATCCAGGGAGAGAATTTCCATTTATCACTATAGAAGGATGTGGAAGGAAGTGTTGCTGTTTTGGCTTCCTGTCCGAATGATAATATTTTATTCGTTTTTGACTTATTTATGACACTATTCTGAACAACAATCTGAAGAGACAATCTCTCAGAAAGCTGATGGTAGAGTCCTTTTCCCCTGTCTGCCCCTCAAAATGGACATGGAAATACAAATGTATATTTATAAACAAGAGGCCCAAGTGGGCCTATATCACTCACCTCAGTTCCTAGATGATCAGTCATGCAGGAAGGAAGAAGACTCATTTATTTTTGCATTACTGTGACTAAGTCAACACAAATGTTGAAAATATGTCAAATTTTATTTCAGTCCAAAATCAAAAACAAGAGGCCCAAGTGGGCCTATATCGCTCACCTGAGTACCTATATTATCAGTCATGCATGAAGGAAAAATTCATTTATTTTTGCATTAATGTGACCAAGTCAACACAGATGTTGAAAATTTCAGGCTAGAATAAAAAACAACACTTTTTTGCACATCCATTCAGGTGATTTTGATATTAAGCATTTCCTTTGTCTCTGCAAGAAGTCATTCAGGGCAACAAGTTAGTCATTTTCTTTAGGTGGGGCCTTTTGTTGACTGATTTCAAGTCTGGGTCATGAACAACAATTGTTTCAAATATTGTCCAGATCTAACTTAAAATTGCCTAATTTCATATGTTGAGTGTTGAGAAACATCTAAAAACTTATTTAGATGTGTAAAGAAATGAAAAAAAAAATTTGACCACAGCTGGATTTGAACCGCTACTCTCCATATTTCAATTACCAAGTGGTATATGTACTATTGTGAGAACTGCTTTTTAGACATGGTGGCATTATCTGTTAACCAATTTGGATGAAATTTACCAAATTGATAGAGGACTTTTAGTACTTCATGTATTCCATGTTTCATTAAAATCTTTCATGTGGTATAACAGCAGAAGTGAAAAATGTGATTGAATTGTTCCTATACACCCTCATTTGGAAGTCTTAAAAAATTCATAGAAAATCCAAAAATTGCGATATTGACAAAATTCTTTCAAAGTAACAATCCTTACCATAATTATGATCACAATAGTCCATAAGAAATCATCATTATCAATTAACTAGGAATTAAGACACTTTTTTCTGCATTGAATCACCAAGTCCAAAGAAATGTCGAAAAAAATTCTAAAATTTGATTTTGGAAGGGAACCAAAATGACAATACATCTTCACTCATCCCTCTAGATCATTTCTATGCATTCTGTTTGTCTCTGTATACAGCCCGTATGAAAAAGAATATTGTTAAACGAGGGAACTCTTTTGTGACCTACTCTTGACTATGGTGGCGCCACCTGTAAAGAGGTCTGGACGAAAACAACAGAATTTGAAGAGGATCATAAGTGACTTATTTCTACCAAGATTTATTAAAATCCTTCAAACAGTTTTGTAGAAAAAGTTGAAAATGTGAAAAATGGCCAACCCCCCCCCCCCCCCCCCCCTTTTTTTTTTGGAAGTCTTAAACGTAAAATTCCTAATTTCATATGTTGAGTGTTGAGAAACATCTAAAAACTTATTTAGATGTGTAAAAAAAAAAAAAAATTTTTTTGACCACAGCTGGATTTGAACCGCTACTCTCCATATTTCAATTACCTAGTGGTATATGTACCATTGTGAGACCTACTTTTTAGACATGGTGGCATTATCTGTTAACCAATTTGGATGATCCGCACAAAAAACAAAACCTTTGAAAAGGACTATGAGTACTTGCATCCTACCCAGTTTTATCACAATCCTTCAAGTTGTTCTGTAGATCAAGTTGAAGATATGAAAAATTGTCCCCCCCCCCTTTTCTTGGAAGTCTTAAAAAATTCATAAAAAATTCAAAAATCGAGATATTGAAAAAATTCCTTGACACCAGCATTCCTTACCATAGAAATGATTAAATGAAACCAAATGAATGCATCAATGTTTACTAAAAGAAAATAATAACTCTTTAATGCATTAAAATAACAAAGTCCAAAATAAAAATGAAAAAACGTCAAAAATTTGATTTCGGAATGGAACCAAAAATAACAACACTTCTTCACACATCCCTTTAGATCATTCCTATGCATTCGGTTAGTCTCTGTATGCCCCCGGTCTGAAGAAGAAGTTTGTCAAAGTAGGGTACCCTCTTTGACCTACTTTTGCCTGTGGTGGCGCCACCTATTGATGGATCCTGACAAAGATGACCACATTTGTCGGGGATCTTGAGTGCTTGATGCATGCCAAGTTTCATTGAATTCCAGCAAGTGGTTCTGAAGAAAAAGTTCAAACTGTGAAATGTTTACACCAATTGTCCCACCCCCCTTTTTCTTGAAAGTCTTAGAAAATTCATAAAAAATCCAAAAAATGAAATATTGAAAAAATTTCTTCGCAGTAGTATTTCTCATCATAAAAATGATCAAATTAAACCAAATTAATGCATCAATGTTTACTAAAAGACAAAAATACTTCTTTTCTGCATTAAAATTACAAAGTCCAAAAAAAACGTAAAAAAAACGTCAAAAATTATTTATCGGATTTCAACGATATAAACAAACTTTAGACATACATCCTTCTAGATCACTCAGATGCCATTAGTTTTATAGTCCATACACTGGTTCTGGAGAAGAAGATTTTCAAAGAGGGGTACCCTCTGAGATCTATTTTTAGCAATGGTGGCGCCACCTATTGAGGGATTTATATGAAATGAACAAACTTGGTAGAGGACCCCTAGTACTTCATCCACACCAACTTTCATGCAAATCCTTTAAGCGGTTCTGAAGAAGAAGTTGAAAATGTGAAAAGTTTACGGACGGACGACGGACGACAGACGACGGACGACGGACGGACGACGGACGAAGAGTGATGCCAATAGCTCACTTGAGCCTTTGGCTCAGGTGAGCTAACAACAACACTTTTTTGCACAACCATTCAGGTGATTTTGATATTAAGCATTTGATTTGTCTCTGCAAAATGTGATTCAGGGCAACAAGTTAGTCATTTCCTTTAGGTGGGGCCTTTTGTTGACTGATTTCAAGTCTGGGTCATGAACAACAATTGTTTCAATATTGTCAAGATCCAACTTAAAATGGCCTAATTTCAGTGTTGTGAAACATCTAAAACTTATTTAGATGTGTAAAGAAATGGAAAAAATATTTGACTACAGCTGTGGTGTACATGTATGTACCATTGTGAGACCTATTTTTTAGCTATGGTGGCACCACTTGTTGACCAATTTGGATGAAATGTACAAAATTAATAGAGGACATATAGTACTTCATGTATACCATATTTCATCAAAACCTTTCATGTGGTATAACAGCAGAGGTTAAAAATGGGAAGAATTGTCCCTATACGCCCTCATTTGGAAGTCTTAAAAAATTAATAGAAAATCCAAAAATTGAGATATTGACAAAATTCTTTCAAAATAACATTCCTGGCCATAATTTGGATCAAAATAGTCCATAAGAAATCATCATTATCAATTAATGAGGAAATATGACATTTTTCTGCATTGAAGTCCAAAAAAATGCCGAAAAAACTTCTAAAATTTGATTTTGAATGGGAACCAATATGACAATACTTCTTCACTCATCCCTCTAGATCATTTCTATGTATACTGTTTTTCTCTGTATACAGCCAGTATGAAGATGAAGATTGTCAAAGCAAGGTACTCTTTTGTGACCTATTTTGGACTGTGGTGGTGCCACCTGTAAAGAGGTCTGGACGAAAATAGCAAAATTTGAAGGGGATCCTAAGTTATTTATTTCTACCAAGTTTTATTAAAATCCTCCTAACAGTTTTGCAGAAAAAGTTGAAAATGTGAAAAATATTAAACCACTCCCCCCCCCCTCCCCCCCCCCCCCTATTTGTTGTTTTTTGTTTTCTTTTTTTTTTGCAGTCTTAAAAAATTCTGAAAAAAAAAATCCAAAAATTGAGATATTGACAAAATTCTTTCACAATAATATTTCTCACCATAATTGTGATCAAAATAGCCCATAAGAAATCACCATTATCAATTAAATGAAAAACATGACACTTTTCTGCATTGAAATTACTAAGTCCAAAAAATGTCGAAAAAACGTCAGAAATTTGATTTCGGAACAGAACTAAAAATAACAACACTTCTTCACACATCACTCTAGATCTATGCATTCAGTTTGTCTCTGTATGCACCAGGTCTGAAGAAGAAGTTTGTCAAAGGAGGATACCCTCTGTGACATACTTTTGCCTGTGGAGCTGGAAAAAAATCAACATGTTTTCTATAGAACATTCAGCTTTATATTTTCATGATCTGGTATATGTACATTCTAGTAGCCAGAATATTTATTCTCATTTCAGTCAAAGCAAGATTTTTTATTTCCAGCATTTTCAGGGTCAGAGTCGTCCCCTCACATTTCCTTTGCAAGGTTTTTTCTTCAGTAAATTTTGAGGCAAAGCACAATTCAATTACATTTTTTATAAATCAGTCTTACATGTATATACATGTAGACTAGTGTGCATTGCAAATCTTGAGACTGATGGCTAAGCCACCCTCCTTACCCTGTCACTTCATACTTGTTCCTCCCGCTTCACACTGATGGATGGTTTATTAAATCTCCCTACCCTCTCACTTCATATTCGGCCCTCCCTCTTCACACTGATGGATGGTTTACACAATCTACCCTCTCACATCATATTCGGCCCTCCCGCTTCACACTGATGGATGGTTTACCAAATCTCCCTACCCTCTCACTTCATATTCAGCCCTCCCTCTTCACATTGAAGATTTACCAACCCTCCCTACCCTCTCACTTCATACTCCGTCTCAGGCCTCCTCCTAATTTCTATTGAAACGGTCGGTGAAGGTATGAGCCGACCGTTTCAATAGAAATTAGCCTCCTCCCACTTCACACTAATGGTTTACCAACCCTTCCTACCCTTTCACTTCATATTCAGGTCTCCTGTTTCACATAGATTGTTTACCAAATCTCCCCACCATCTCACTTCATACTCTGCATCCCCCCTTCCCGCTTCACATTGATAGTTTGCCAACCCTGGGGCCTCCCTTTCCTCTCACTTCATACTCTGGCCTCCCGCTTCACAGTCAGTTTGAGATCTGCCCGATATTCACCCAGTAGCACTACAACATTCCATTCCGTTTCAATAAATATACTCTCGCCTCTGTTGACATAATTCTATCTAATCTCAGCTATATTTGCCCACTGGAAACCCCACACATTCACCCACGCAAGACATTATGGCTGAAATACTCAAATACATGTAGTATGAACTCACGTGTGCACACACACACACTGATATGAATATAAAAATGGCAGAGGAAAATGGGGACTTACCACGGCACAATTATGATAAGAGAAGATTTCCAACACTGTATGAATCTATATATCAATCTTATGAACCGTTATGCGGATGCATTACTATTAATGCTACTTTCTCTTTCAGTCTTTTTAAAGTTGCAATCTGTAAACAGGAAATAAAAAGTACTATATTGCGCATGCGTATAAACTCTTCTCTGTGACAAAAAAAGGGGAAAAGGGGGGGCGACCAAAGAATCACGCGCATATAAATTCAGAGACATATAGGCGTCTCTGATAAATATCATGGGTCTGTAACTTTTTTAACACTGAAATGAAAAATAATTCAATTATGGAATAATATATATATTGTAGATCTATTAATGTACTGGTTTAATTACAGTATTAAAACTATCAATAATATTGAAATAAAAATGAAAAATAAATGAATTTACAATGGAAATTCAAATAAGAAATTGATTTAACTATAAGAAAAAGTATATGAAATTAAATAGATATACTATAAAGATCTGTTACACGAATACAAAAAATTAGTTTACATAGTTAATTTCTTAAATGATTTTCTTTCTGATAGTGGAACATGGGTTTACATTTTAGCTACATTATTCATCTATTTCCGTCGATACATTGGAAACGACTCATTGTAATGATTGTTTTTCTCAAAGTACGTGAACCCGTCCCAACTTGAACTTGCCCCCGCTTCCGAAGTTGAAGGTTTATATACGAAACTACAAACGAATGATGGTATTGAAGTATTTAAAGGAAGCACATCAGTTGAGTTTTCCGAGTCAGTGTGGCCTTCAGAAATTACTCATGTGAGAAATAACAAATTCGGTCGCGGGGTAGGGTGTAAATTTACACCATGAGGTCATACGTATATGATTGACAGGCTATACTCCGGCATCCATGAGAAAATATAGTTCTAAGATAAGACGCTTGTTTTATGATTAATTACGCAAAGTCAATTTTTAAATGGACACCGCTCCAAACATATCGGCTAATCTTGTCAAATTGAAACTCATGTGAAATGCCATCAATTACGTAGTATGTAATTGCGACATTAGAAAATCTACAAACGTATCTTAGCGCAATAATTTATGTGAGTCAGTCAGTGCGAAGGAGTGGCTTAGTCGAGTAAAACCACGGTATAACCTGTCTCTCATTCATAAAACCGCAGATAAGCCGAGTAGTGCATGTCAACGTAAAACGTTTTCTTTACAGTGTTGTGTTTTCATTTGTACTAACCACATGCATTTACCAACAGATTTGAACGGTTTAACGCCGTTTCCCGACTCTCCACAAAATATGACAGAGGTTTTACCTGGGGAAAGAAGTGTTAGTTCGGGCTTAAATGAATCTACTGGAAGTGGAGCGGAATTCATTCGGACCGGTAGTCCAAATTTCGTTTGTACACCTTTACCTACTCATTGGAGATCAAATAAAACATTGCCACTTGCCTTTAAAGTAGTAGCTGTTGACAATATTAAAGACGGAACAAAAGTTCTGGTTTCCGCTGGAAATGATGAAAATTACAGCTCTGAATTAAGGAATTCCACAGCATATATGAAAAACCAAGTTGCCAAATTCAACGATTTGAGATTCGTTGGGAGAAGCGGAAGAGGTATGCATTTCAATTAGTTTCATTGTATGTTCTTCATTTACGTAAATGTTTGAATAATCTATCTGTACTTGTTCAACTTTGGAAGAAAACTATCCTGTACCTAAGTTTGAACGGAAACTTGGTATTTCCGTATCTATTCATACCTCACCTTAGCCAATTTAAATGTGAATGAACTAAACAGAGGTAACTATTTTGTAAAGTTTGGGATTGGTATTTTGTTCCGCATGTTAAATGTAGTTGTCATGTTTGTGTGTTTGTGTGTGTGGATTACGAGATAAAACTTTTGTCTTACTTACTACGAATATCATATCGTTCTGGTCTACTGACTAAATTGCGTATTATAATTCAATACGCTTCCTTGTACAAGTTACCTGTCTATATGATTAATTCTCGTATTTACATCTAGACGGAAAGATCTGACCGTTTCCGATTCGGATTTTTACGCCAGGAATATTTTAATTTCAAAGATATTTTTCCTGATGTTGAATCAAAACAACTTTATTACCTGGTATGGGTTTGTGTATGCTTATGTTACACAATAAAGTATTCATAACTTCATAATACTTTATTGACATACCTGACTAGGTATGTGTAGGCGAAAACACAATTTAAGTTTAAGTGGGCGTGTCTTAATAAATCCCGTAGTAGCTTTTACCATATATGGTCAATTCATAGTAAAATAATCTACCCAAGTGGAACATGGATAGAAAATAAAATTCTTTTAAATGATTTGGAAGGGATAATTTAACATGCAATCCAACATGTTAAATATTTTAAAAGACACAATTTGGGAAGGAAAGTGGGAGGGAACCTTATTTTTCGCTTTAATTTTTTTCTGCAAAACTATAGACGACTGTATTTCTTTGTTTGATGTGTTTCCAAAATTAGTAATACTCATTTCTGAAACGTTGCAAATTTTCAACAAAGGAAATTCGCTTTTTCAAGAATGTCATTCTAATACTTGTTTGAGGGGAAACCTTATCCGTCTAAGAAATGGAAGGAAAGCTGCTTGTTAATTACACCAATAAAGAAGCCTGCGGGCTTCACCGTTACGCGAATCTGGCAAACCGCTATTCTAAAAGGGGAGGAGGGGGAATTAGAGGCGTACCAATGTGGTTTATATGTATAAAATATTATTCCTTCGAGTATTTTTGTGTACATACGTGTGTGAAATACAAAGATATAAAATATCTTAATTTTACAGCATTATCATATCCTTACTTACATACTAACATAATGACTGCTCATTAATAATTAACTGCTCATCCACAAAATTATATATATATATATATATATATATATATATATATATATATATATATATATATATATATATATATATATATATATATATATGATCATTAATTATTTTTCATAAAATCACTGGTAAATTATTCCTAATACCTCATAAATTCTGAAATTACGCAATAGCTCCGGATAATTCATATAAAACTCCATGCATTCTTCCTTTAAATATATTGTTTTAATTAATGGAATAAATAAATCATTATACCTTATGCAAATGTCAGCAGGATACTGGAATTGATATTAAAAGCAAGGCATTTTCCCATATTAATGAACGAATAACGACAACGACTAAATATCAAGTGAAATAGCCGAAATCTTAAGCCTGGATACACAGAGACACCTTGCCAAACATAAAAAGCCCGTTTTTATAAATGGAAAATCAAGTAGGCGAACAAATTTATATCTCCATTTTGCAAATTTCATCGTCTTATAAAGGGTTTTTCGAGATAATCCGTACACAAAATTGCCCTTTGTGTTGAAAATTATAGCTTATGCTTCTTAATGAATTTGATCCCCTAACCCCCTGGCCAATAAATCGACCTTTGTATCGACATCATAACAAAGAAATATGCTTCAACTGCTCGTGTAAATAGAAAGATCGCCTAAACAAGCCATTATCATAGCTTAATGCCATCAGCAGTTTTCGTCCCGGTCATTTTACACTTAATTAACTCCTATACGGGGGATTCTAAATGAATGTCATCAAACACTACATAAATCATATTTCTTTGACAACGAAGCTAACTAAACTTAAAGATAAAATGGAAGAGTAAAGTCTCTCCAGATGAAAAAAAAACCCAAAAACTGAAACTTTATAAAATCATTTAAAACAATTAATTCATTTTATTAGTCATTATTTTGCTTCTCAAGAATTATAACCTTTTTCCAATATAGCCATATATTACACATATAATAATGATTTGATATTTACAATGACACCAGAATGTACATTTTGGAGGTATTATATTCGCAGGAAAAAGCTTCACGATCACTATCACAGTGTACACGCACCCCATGCAGGTGGCCTTGTATCAGAAAGCTATCAAAGTGACAGTAGACGGACCCCGGGATCCGCGGAGTAAGATAAGTAAGTGTCATACATAAGATACATGTGCTAATTACTGAATCATGTAGTATAGTATACTTGCACACATTTCATAGCTCCTCTACTAACTTGTTAATTAATATTCACAAATGAACCCTTTGTTATATGAAAGTTTTTACAGATCAAATGTACCTCTTCCACAAGATTTGTTCTTTACATAAAATGTTTTCTTCACCTTTAACATCAGCATATGGGTGATACAAAGTTTGTTTCAATAGAAATTAATTTATATCTGAGGGCTCAGATGCTCTCTATTCCGTACACAATTAATCTTCATTCAAAGCAAATTTACAAGGAGTTGTGCCGAATACCAATCTCTCTCTCTCGACAAGGAGATTGTTGTTGGTTTTTTTTGTTTTGGACATATTATCACTTTTTCGGTTCTGCTCTGGCGTTTGAGCACACCTCATTTGCATGATAATGAAACAAAATCTTACTTTTTCCCATTGTATTACGTAACAATTTTGAATAAACTTATTTAATCTCCCTTTTAAGGAAGATTTTGTCGATTACAACATCTGCCATGGAATTGTATTAGAGTTGCTTAATTCTTAGAAAGTGAGAGGAAATGCATCTTTGTCATTGTTCCCCTGTTATTATCAATGATTATGTCGAAGGAAAGAAATTTCGAGGCGCATCCTTATTTTTACAACATTTTGCATGGTCTTTATGCGACATATGGCATTTTTCTTGCTTAAATTCACACCTACGAACATAAGGCGTTAGAATGCTCATCACAATTATATTAAGTACCAAGGCACAAAGGAAACGACTATGAAAAGTGCATAAATGTTCCTTACGAAAACTTTAAATCGATCAACTTTGACAAATAATTTTGTGTAGGTTTTATTGGTCATGCTTAATAGAAAATTAAGGGTTTTTTTTTTAGAAATTAACACACTGCATTGTTATCCTCAAAGATCAACATTTTGTAGTAATTTATACCATGGTTTTCTTTATAATCATTGGTACATGAAATATGATCAGATTTTCTTTTGGAGGAAAAATCCTTTCAAATTTCAACGTTCCAAATCCGATTTCTTGAAATTCTAAACTCGGAAGTAATTTGCATGCAGACGACCATTCTTCATCTTTGTATCGAATCACAGTGGGTAATAATCCCTTTACAAGACCACGTCGGTTACACAGACAATGAAATAAAATGTTTCTTCTGAAATTCTTCCCTCCTTGTCCCAACTTCTCCGCGCTCACGCACAATGCGCACGTGCGGCCAGGATTATTTGGTATTATTTTATTCCCTGTCACATCATTAACTTCAAAATACTTGAACCTCGATGACTCAAAGACAGAGTGAAAAAATAAAGAAAATCTAGTTTACCTCAGATATGAGAAATTTAGTGTATAGTTGTTCACTTGACCGTAAC
Source organism: Pteria penguin (assembly GCA_035048485.1). Classification (NCBI taxonomy): domain Eukaryota; kingdom Metazoa; phylum Mollusca; class Bivalvia; order Pterioida; family Pteriidae; genus Pteria; species Pteria penguin. The sequence continues at coordinate 24,180,942 of CM068581.1, forward strand.
TTAACAGTAAGTGACGCTACAATACTGTCCTTTTCTAACTTTAAACACATGACTAATAGTCATGTGCTCACTTTAAATTACAAAAATTTAAAGTTAGAAAAAGACACTACTGTGACACTCACCATATTATACCATGATACACACTCTCATAGAGTCTTGTAAACCGAACGAAAAGGTAATCGCTTACTGTCTGGCTAGCCGCTTACGCTATAAATATACATGCCATACAAATGGCATAGTCATATTCGAATTAGATAGTGCAATATTCACTCTTCCCACTAGCCTTTTTATTTCCTTATAAAATGGCCATGTAATTTTATCGGACTGACCAAAATATTTGATTTCAATGATCCTATATTTAACAATTTCACGAATCTGTACTATTTAGTCTCAACTTGAAAAAAAAAATCACCTGTCGTTTGATGGAGAAATGGCAATTACAACATGAAGCTGTCACATACAAACGTGAACACAATTACTGCATGATAATGCATGTAAAACAGCCACATTCTGCTAGAAAATAAATATCTATTGTCACACTCTGGTGTAAAATAAGAAACCGCAAACCAAATGTACCAAGCGACACCATCTATACAGGAATGTATACGTCAAACAAGGCCATATTTATCTTATTTAAACAGTGACTGATTTGAGTGAAGGACTATGTAAAATTGATTGAGAACTTTGAAGCTTTCTTCATCTTATTTGAACCGTCATATTTATTGTTGACGATACGATACGAAACACGCATTTACTTTCTGCACATTTTCACGTTCCCAAATGACGTCACACGGAAGTTAACGACCAACGTAAAATATTAGTCTCCTTTATTAAACCTGTATACCGAATTTAAAAAAAAAGGCATGGAAACCTATCAAGAAGGTCAACGAAGAAAGAAGACAAGTTCTGCGGCATTGTCCACTCGACAAAGACTCTCTAAACTAGATCATTTATATCAGAAGGGTGGGGCGTCTGTCGTCAAGTAAATCAGTAATAAAGGCGTGAAAGACAGGGTCGAAATGCTGGCATTAGATAAAGGAAACTACCAAGAGACGGAAACAGGATCCGATAGCAGTTTGATATGAAAACACACGTATGGGTATTCCCCTTTAGTTTTCCAGCGGGACGTGTCGAAGCTTCTCTGTTCCGTCATGTGACTTGGTATTTACCTGATGACATCGTGCTTGTTGACGCAGAGAACGTTTATCACGCCTGTACAAATGACAAGTTTAACGTATTTTCCACGACAAACTATCATACTTCTATCAAATTACGGTGCAAGTGTATTGTGCAAAATGAAATTATGAGTCTAACCCACCCACCCGCTGCGCGGATTCAAGGATGGGGTTGGGGGTTTGGGGACATTCCGAGATTCTTGGTTCTTTTTGCTAAATTAACCCCAAGACGATATTGGACCCTCTCTCAATATTGTCAGAGATACCCTATCTCAATAAAAATTTCCGAATTCGAGTCCGACTTCAATATATATTGCTGATACAAGTGATGTTAGAGATAAGGACTTAAAATGATGCATTACATACAGTCTAGACAGACTCCTTTTTGGAACACACACTCTGTATATGAATAAAATGTCGGCCATTTTAGAATTTTTCTACATTTTGATCAGGAGAGTAGACTATTCCTTGTGCCTCCCTTACCTTTTGTTTATGTGATATTATAGTGTGAACGTAATTACTGTCATTTTTTATGTTGATTTATTGGGTATTGACTGCTTGTTTTACGACATACATAGCGTTATGGATTATCAGAAGTGGATCCAACATTGTATCTTAATGGGGGAGGGACAGAGTGCGTCCCCACCTGATCTATTGTATATGTATGTATGACTGAAAACAAAACCTTATTTTCAATATTGTACCTTTAACAGAATTGAGAACAGATGACAGACGGATGAGGGGTCCCTTAGATTTCGTTCCAGACCCCCTCGAGAGCAGGCGATTTTCTCACGTGTCTGAATGGGGTCCCGTGAGGCGTCCTATATCACATTCAGGGGATACAACTCGACGTGTCCTGCAGGTCTCCTCGGATACCAATGGTTTTCATTCCTCAGGTATCTACATCTAAATAAAGATTTAATGATACACGAGCCTTTTGATTGTCTGGGGTAGATTCCAGCATATTTACACTCATTTCTGTACAATCTATTTCAGAATGAAATGTGTAATTGTTAGTGCTTACATACATCTGTTATACAACTCTTAATTATTTTGCTCCTTTATTTTGACGGAAAACTTTACAATTTTACGTTTGACAATATATCTATCTTCTATGTGTAACTCATTATACAAATCATTGTTGTATATACTTTTATTGTATGAAATGTCTTTTCTTGACTTGTGTTTGATATATTTGTTTACGCCAAGTACAGAGATAACGTCATCCAAGCATACACGGGAGACGTCAGTGACCTCACACTGTGTTGTAAATGTCATTAACTACAATGTAACAGATTCATACTAGAATGTTAATTAAAACATTAAATTAACATCTGATTGTTAATTCGAAAAACTTTTAATACTCCCAGTCCCTACGAGATCTTACGTTTAGTTTTCTTAGACTCAAAATGATATTATCTCATTTTGTTGTTCATTACATATATTTTTATAGTGTTTTGTTTCTTTGTTTTTATAGATCAGGTGACCAAACGTAATCACTGGGGATTTGACTCTACTCCTTACCCCGTTATTACTACTCATTCTACAGTCCCTGCATACTCACAATCTCAATCTTTACCAGTCTCTGGTAAGTTCTCATGTTTCCAAAATATCTGACTTTTCAATTTGCCTACAAGTAATGTCATTTTCAATGCTATACATTTGTCGTTAGAAATAATTGTGTATGGAATTATGTGATATTTTGAATACTTTTTTAAAGTACAGGAAGAATTATTACATACAGATTGCCTCGAAAGAATGATAATAAAAATACCTATATTATTCAGTTACTCTAAATCATAACATAGTGGTGAATTTAGGGTTTTTTTTTTTCAATTTTGTAGTTCCACATATCACTCCTTCTGCGGCTCAACAATTAGAACAAGCGCTCCAGGATACTCGAATTCCAAATATTGCCAAAGATCCCTCGCCATTAGATCTCCTCCCACCTCAAGATAGACCAATGCCTGTCATCATCTCAGGTCCTCAAAGACCGGATGTTACGACACTGGAACCCAGAACACAAGACCAAAGAATTTCATCATCTGTTGATATTTTCCCGCGGTATTCAGATGTGCGTCTTCAAGAACCAAGAATGACTGAATCGCGATTTCAAGATTCTCGTCAGTCTCTCTTTGGCTCCTCTAGCCTTTTACCCTTCCCATCTACAAATTCAAATCTAGATATTTTGCGAGAAAGTGCGATTTTGAGAGAAAACATTTCGAGAGATATTACTACTCAACATAACACATATCCAATGTCAACACAAGATATTCAAGAGCGATTAAATCAAACTACTACCATGAGCTCTTCTTTTATTAACACATCTCCAACTCTGCATTCGAGTTTCCTCTATCCTCACATTTATTCCCATCCTCCCCAGTTCCAATCTGGATTATTCCTCCCGAATGAAGAAAGGACCTACACCATTCTAGGTCAGAGATCTAGCGAGATGCCATTACGTGTGGAAAGACCGATGTCGAGCACGCCACCAAGACTACCCTTGGAGGGCCCCTCTAGAACACTATTAAGAGAAGAAGCTGAAGATCGTATGCGCATGGAGTCCCAAATTCGTGGCACGATGACTATTCAACCCCTGGAATCACACAATCCTGACGTAACGGGTTCCCCGTCACGTCATAGCACTAGTCATCATCACGATGCTTCTGTAGTATGGCGACCATATTGAAACATTTCAGCAAACTGCAGGACTCCATTTTTGCAAGTTGCTTCCAGTCGCTTGCAGTGTTTGGACTGTAATGTCATCGTGACAGATGTGTTCAAAGGACAACACGTAACTCGTCAGTCGATTGTTACATGACAAATGGTCAGTTTGACGATTCACGATCACAACTATTGATGATGTCGATCATAATACAGCCTCGTCTTATTTAGATCTTTGAATCAGCTGACAGACAAGTCGAGAGTCTGTGTGAAGAAGATTCACTCACCGCATGGAATGTTTGAACGATATAAACCAATGAGCATACAGAGGCTGAATCAGGACTTGGAATCGAAGTGTGGACTGTGATCTCAGTTTTTCTTCCTTTATTGATATAGTTTTCATGTATTTGTATTTTATGATTCGCTTTTGTACATTTCTCGTACGTTGTGTCAAAATTTCGATCTCGTTTCTTCGGCGTATTGATGTAATAAATAAGCTGAAATTTTCTCGGCTTTATGCATTATAGTGCTATTTGAATCCCCTTATCATACATTATATATTTGGTTGTATATTATATGTTGGTACACTAGTCAGAACTTCTGTATTGTCAAAGTAGTTAGCTCTTCCTGTCAAAACTAAAACTTAACATTTTTTTCACATGAATGGCTACTTTTCATAGATTTCTAAAAAAATTGAACGTTTTCCTTGTTTCTTCTTTGAAAAGATTTTAAAAGTTATCGAATTCTCATTTGGCAGGATTTGCGGCAATATTTATTCAAAAACCATTATAATGAGATGGTACTGTTATGCATTTTTAACAGTGTGAAACCCATTTATTGTCCCTTAATTTTGACTTGTTTTTCTTTAATACATAATGCACATTTACGCGAACGGATTTTCTCCCTAGTATTTTGCTATTGAAAAACAAAATTTGACGGGGCATTTTCTAACATAAGTATTGTTAATCAGATTCACTGAAAATAAATGAGATCTTTGTTTATTCAATATCGGAACGCGTCTCCGTCAATCCTTAAGTTTAAAGCGGAAATCCCGTACGTAAGTTGACCAAGAGAGGAAATCACTTAAACTTTATATACTCCCGAAGTCTTGTTCTCGTAGTTAAATGTCTCCGATCGATTTGGGGGTATATTTTGTAACCTATGTAAAATGAATACATAAATGATTAAACATTATGAATATTTTAAAGAATTTCTTCTTGTGATATTGTTAGTACATACTCATTGTGGTGTCACAATTAAATGAATTGAATAAAAAAGAATACCAAAACTGAAATTTAGATAACATCTGATGGTTCCAGAATACGTTTTTATTCATGTGAATTGGACAGCTGTATGGAAAGGAAATACTTTTATTTTCATGTGTAAAATTACTCGTACGGTCTTTTGAAATTCCACAGTGATGAAAAATTCCATTCAGGAGTGACCTTATATTTATGTATATGTGTATTTTTCTACTATTATGCTTTTTGTACCATGGCATTGACGCACTTTTGTGTGGTAACATTAAATAATACGCATATCAAAATATGTTTACTCTTATTTTAACATTTTATATCTTGGATTTTTATTTTTAGAATGTAGACCTATTGAAAGTGCGCATTCGAATTTAGTCATGGAAATAAAGTGACAAAGTTCATACGCATTTGACGTCATCCGAATTGTTACATGAATACATTTCAGTATGAAAAAAAAATACTTAAACGAACGAAATCAACATGATTATAGAAAGTTTTCCATTGTGGAGTCACATGTAGTGCACGTGTACTGCTATATGAATACGTGGCACTCTTAATCAGAATCGTATTTAAAAGTCATGTAAGACATTATATGACTCGCCTCCATAAACATTTATACTTCCGTATATTTAATTACAGCATCTGTCTGTTGTATTTCGCCGAATTTTTACTTATAAAATGGGCCAACTTGAAGCAGTAAGGGTGTTGCGAGCCAACATCAATTCTTTATACTGTCTCATCCGAAAAACAGGGCGCTGACTAGTCGCATGCCGGGCTCTATCCCAGGACCACTCGGTCTGGAACTAGATACGTTACCAACAGAGATACGTCAACTCGACTTCTTGGAAATAAATGCAAAAACGAGGTTACTGATTCAGTCAGATGGTCAGATTAAATGTTCATAAATCACGCTGATGTATTGAAGTACTCGGCAGATGACTGTGTGTCCAAAACAAAGCATCTTGAGAACCTCTTCAAGAGAAAGAGAGATCTCTTAAAGGATGTTCTAAAAAGAGAAAAAGGAGAAAGATCGATATTGAAGACCAGTTGAAAAATATAGACTGTTTTCTGCGTTTCGGAGTATTTTCTTTATTCGCATGAAGTAGATGATGGCGTTAGCCTTCTGTCACCCTCGTTTATAGTACAAACGTTAAAAATGTGCCAGTGAATTTGTAGTTATGCCACCTCATTAGCTATCCAGCTGATATAACAGTAGCACTTTGCGGGATATTGTAAACTGCTAAGTCGGATATAACCATGATTTGAAAGGTTATTGGTCGTGTATTTAATGTGCAACGGCAATTTACATATCCGATTATAACATAGTTTTCCCAGAAGTGCATCCGTATGATGCACACACTGACAGATAACCATGACGCACTTAGGTGTATGAAGTAATAAGTTTTTCCCGGTGATAAAACGTCCTTCTGAAGGAAAGGAAAAAAAACATTTCATACAGCGGCTACCAAGAAAAGGTTAACATCTGAATTTAAGACCATACAATACAAACTAAAATGACAAGTTAAGTTTCTTTCTTTCTTTCTTTCTTTCTTTCTTTCATGTTTAACGTCATACCAATATTATTTCACCAGTATGATTGTGGCATCCGTCCGATGCTTTCATTATTACCTCTGTTGTAAACTCTCATGACTAGTATAAACCCTACTTATACCTAGCCACTGAGTGGTATCATACCTAGTCACCAAGTGGTATCATACCTAGCCACTGAGTGGTATTATACCTAGCCACTGAGTGGTATCATACCTAGTCACCAAGTGGTATCATACCTAGACACTGAGTGGTATCATACCTAGTCACTGAGTGGTATCATATTTAGTCACCAAGTGGTATCATACCTAGTCACCGAGTGGTATCATACTTAGTCACCGAGTGGTGTCATACCAAGTCACTGAGTGGAATCATACCTAATTATCATATGGTATCATACCTAGTCACTGAGTGGTATCATATCTAGTCATCGAGTGGTATTATACCTAGTAATGTAGTCACTTAGTGGTATCATACCTAGTCCCAGAGTGGTATCATACCTAGTAACAGAGTGGTATCAAACCTAGTCACAGAGTGGTATCAAACCTAGTCAAAGAGTGGTATCATACCTAGTTATCGAGTGGTATCATACCTATTCACTGAGTGGTATCGAACCCTCATTATTCATTATTACGGAGACGTATGTCTTTTCCAATCACAGAGTGATATAAAACCATTTTCATTTCCAATCACTGAGGAATATAGATTCTATAGAACGCTTGTCATTCTTTATCATTGAGTGACTTTATTAGTTATTAAGTTTGTTACTGACTGTCCACGGAAATTTGTCGGGTTGATCAACCCGACAAATTTCCGTGGACAGTCAGTAACAAACCTAATAACTGTTTTATATTGTCGAGGACCAATATCAAATGCATGAAGGATAAGCAGACGGCAGACATAAGTAAATGGTTTCGTTTTTTTTTCTCTGCCTCAAACTCGCCCTTGCTCTCACATCACTACTGACGGTCAACAAGAATTTGGAAGGCAGTCACATGACCAGATTCTAGCAATGCTGTTGGATCAAACTGGCCGGAGGCAAAATAAATCCATATCACTTCTTATCATTGAGTGATATGAACCCTTATATAAAACCATTATCATTCCTTATCATAGGGTAAGTTAAACCCAATATTATTACTTATCATAAAGTGAGATAAAACCTTATCATTCCTTATCAAAGAGTGAGATAAATTCTTAACATTCCTTATTATAAAGTGATATAAACCCATTATCATTACTTATCACGCATACAGTGAGATACACCCTTATCGTTTCTTATCATAGAGTGAGATAAACCCATTATCATTACTTATCATGCATACAGTGAGATGCACTCTTATCATTCCTTATCATATAGTGAGGTAAACCCATTATCATTATTTATCATGCATATAGTGAGATAAATCCTTATCATTCATTATCATAGAGCGAGATACACCCATTATCATTCCTTGCCATAGAGTGAGATGCACCCATTATCATTCCGTATCATAGACTGAGATAAACCCATTATCAGTCATCGTCAGAGTGACATAAACCAATTATTAGTATCATACAGTGAGATAAACATATATCATTCTTTATCATAGAGTGAGATAAACCCATTATCAGTCATCGTCAGAGTGACATAAACCAATTATTAGTATCATACAGTGAGATAAACATTTATCATTCTTTATCATAGAGTGAGATAAACCCATTATCATTCCTTTTCATGCAGTGAGATATACCCTATATCATTCCTTGTCATGGAGTGAGATAAACATTTATCATTCTTAATTATAGAGTGAGATAAATACATTGTCATTCCTTATCATAGAGTGAGATATACCCACTAACATTCCTTATCATAGAGCGAGATACACCCATTATCATTCCGTATCATAGAGTGAGATAGATACATTATCACTCATCATCAGAGTGAGATAAACAAATTATCATTCCTTATCATAGAGTGAGATAAACATTTATCATTCCTTATCATAGAGCGAGATAAACCCATTATCATTCCTTATTATTGAGTGAGATAAACCCATTATCATTCCTTATAAAAGCAAGATACACAGATTATCATTCCTTATCATAGAGTGAAATAAACCCATTATCATTTCTTATCATAGAGTGAGATATACCCATTATCATTTCTTATCACAGAGTGAGATATACCCATTATCATTCCTTATAATAGAACAAGATACACAGATTATCATTCCTTATCATAGAGTGAGATATACCCATTATCATTTCTTATCACAGAGTGAGATATACCCATTGTCATTCCTTATAATAGAGCAAGATACACAGATTATCATTCCTTATCATAGAGTGAGATACACCCATTATCATTTCTTATCACAGAATGAGATATACCCAATATCATTCCTTATCAAAGAGTGAGACATACCCAATATCATTCCTTATCATAGAGTGATATAAAACCCTTATTGCTTTTTATTATGGAATGACATAAAACCCTTTTTATTTTTTATTATGGAATGATATAAAACCCATATCATTTCTGATAACTAATTGTATAAAAACCTTTTATCATTGTTTGATTGAAAACCCTTTCCATTCACAATCACTGAGTGATATATAAATTTCGTAATCAATAAGTGGAATAAAACTCAAAGTTGGAACAATGAGAAGTAAAACTAAGATTAAACATTTTGAGTATGCTGAAATTTCAAATAATTTTACTATGTGATGAAAAAAATACATAGTTCTTAAGTGAGGTACTCTTTCAATAGCTAAATAAAATTTGCTTTCATATAAGCAGAGTGGTAAACCAAAAACTAAAAACCCACATAGCTTTAAACAATTGCTAATATGTTATATATATAAAACTGAAGTTTTCAATTTCACCGGAAAACATATTTATAAAAAATGAAAGCTTTCATTGAAACCAACGAAATCAAAATATACAACGAGAATTCCAGAATTATGGTGGAATTAACTCATTATGTGACTCGATAGAGTTTTCTTACATTTGAAATTTTACAGATTGTGCCACCGTGTTAAGATATGGGTTACTTCCTGTTTCTATATGTTTATGAATGAAAAAGTTTTAAATGCAACATAAAGTCCAAACAGCGCAACCCACATTTTTTTTTAAATAGTAGATAAACGTTCCATAAACATAAGCCAGGGTAAATAAATGTTCCATAATGTAAGCGGGGGAAAACAAACGATCCAAAACATGAGCGGTAGACAATAAACTTTCCATGAACGTAAGTAGAGAAACGCCTAAATTCATAAATAAAAGATACTTTTTGTTTGTGATTAATAAATTCATCACTATACAACTTTTCTTCTCTCGGACTATTGCTTTGGCTTTTGCCAATTTCCTTGACATAATATCTCTCTCTCTCTCTCTCTCTCTCTCTCTCTCTCTCTCTCTCTCTCTATATATATATATATATATATATATATATATATATATATATATATATATATATATATATATATATATATATATATAAATTGGATGATAAAAACCCAAAGAAAAAAGTGTAATTATAATAGAAAGTACATGCATATCATTTTGAGCGTCTAAAATCACAAATGATATGATATGAAATATGATATTTACTATTGTGTTAGTCATTTATGAAAACTATCAAAATGCTGATGGCAATGTGGATGTCACATTGGCGTCGTCCTGGAACTATAAGGCATATGGGAAATAAATAACGCCGTGATGACTTGCAACATGGCGTTTTCTCAAAACCATGTCACAAGATTGACTTCTCGGGAAACAAGACTGTAGTTCTTCCCCTTTGCTTCCTTTCCATAAAGATAAAATATACATGTGCACAATGCACTATATGTATACATGTAATACACAAAGACATTGCATTCAAGCAAGGTATTTATTTTCCTTGATTTGATGATCAGATATGAAAAGTGTAACACAGAAAGCATTTCCTAATATTGCCATAAAATGATTTGGGATAATGACTAGGACCTGACGCTTTATTGAACATATTCAATGCATTATGCAATAATGACTGCTAAAAGATTCCTGATAAACTTCTGCTAGTGTTTTACGCAATTATTCTAAGATGCGGAAATACTGTTCAACACTTTATAATAAAATGAACAGCGTGCAGCTGCAGACACCGGCATACTCCACCCGAACATAATTTTGATAATGTATCTACGAAAATATAATTTCAAAATCATTTCAATTCAATTCTTCTATTTTGATTTCCATCATTTTATCAAATGTATCCGTTCCGCATGATAATTATCAAAAGATAACTGAGGAATGCACCAAGGCTATCGGCGTGTGATTGGCTCGCGCGCGCTCGTGTTTGCTTTGCGTTGATTTTTACCTCATTAGATTGAAATGAAACTTTATAATGGCTATTTTTTGTGTTTGTGTCATGAAGAGACAGCAGGTGCGAAATGAGCGGAATACAGAGAACTAAATACGGTGTCGAGAAGAAGCTATAGAATAAACACCCTTCCACATTAACCTATGAGGCTACGAGAGCATATGTTAATGTACGACCGCCAAGATCCCTTGGGTGTTCAGCCTGCAATCAGGCAACGGGTCTGGCGTGAGGTCAGACAGAAATTACGCTAGGCAGGTTTAATATTCATTTTTCTTCATTATCATAAAGAAACAAATAATTCGTTCCAAATCCATATCTCCTCTAACATAAGAGCACCGGCGTAGCTCAATCGGGAAGGTGTTTCGCTTGTTATCAAGAGGTCTAGTCTCGCCGGTCGCTTGTCGCTGTCCTCTCTTCTGGATAAAATAGTAAAAAGCGAGATCCCATGTCACGAAAGACGTGACATAACCCATGTCACGGTAGACGTGACAAGTATAAGATCTTTGGATGGGATGGGACTAAATTCTGTGTGTTGCATCAGACAGATGTCGTCACCGTATAAGAGAAATAAATCTTGTCATGAGTTTGAAAAACGAACTTAAGAATGGAGTCATTTCTCATTACTAATCGTTACTTGAATGTGCTTATATGAATTAAGGATATCTTTAATATACAGAGACTGTGAAAACCATGGGGACATGGTGAACATGTTGGTAGGAGCGTTATAAAAGTTGTTTGTCTGTCCATTAATCTCCATAGCAATATTGAAAGTTTGTTTTATGCTAAATATCTACCAAGCTCCTTAAATATTCTAAATAGAATTTTAAGTATACACGGCAGGCATTATGAATTGAAAATGAGACTGGTTATACGATTGAAGGTAGAGTTTAATTAATTATAGTCAAAATAATAATATTATGTCAAAAATATAGATATGATCATAAAAATCATAAATCAATATATTCACATTACATTGTCTAATTTTCAAAACGTATATAAATAAAAAGCCGGCGTGGCCTAGTGGTGTCGCGTCGGACTCCTGATCTGGAGGCCGGGGTTCGAGTCCCGCTCTGGTCATGCCGGTGTTCTGTCTTTCGGATGAGACAGTAAAAACCGAGGTCCCGTGTCGTGGTATGCATGACACGTTAAAGATCCCTCACTGCTTCGGGTGGGTCCGTTGCAAAGGTCAAAATTTGTATGCCCGTATCAGGCAGATGCCGTCACCATATACGTGAAATATTCGTGGTGTGACGTAAAACAAAAATCAATCAATCAATATATAAATAAAATAACATGATAAATAAAACAAAACAACAACAGCAACGCATATTAGTACCCCACGTTCACATACACTATGTTATTATTAACAAAAACAATTTATCAAAACGCTTAAATCAAATGTGTCATATCATCTTCAAATTAAAACATCACGGTATAAATCATGTGAACTTCGTAAGTTTATTACATATTTGTAAATCAAAGGTAAATTCATATAATCAGGGGCTTGGCGATGAACTAGACTGCTATAGATTTATGTTAAATTTATACACGTAATTAAAGTATAAAAGATGTTTTGAACGAATTAATGTCATGGGGATAACAATGAATCGTGTAAAAGTTTGCCTTATTTGTCTTTGTACCTCCTCACCACACCTACTTCATTCACGAAATGACTCGTTATAACTATTTCTCTCATTATATACAGAAAAATGACTGCATGCCTACCCCAAAATATCAACTGAATACAAGGAAACACAAAGTTCTTTCCACATTAGTACAAATAAACAATCTAAAATATCGTAACAATTATTTATATTTACGGTGGCTGGTTTAGGACACACATATTCTTTATTTTCAGGTCGAGCGCTCCATTTAACATTTCGAGCGCTCGACTTAGTATCTCGAGCGCTCGACTTGGTATCTTGACTAGTAATGGTAGTGACGTTAATGCGACTTCATAGAAATTGTTACAAAGGTATCCTGAAATGTTTACCCGGTTAATGTATTATATTGTTATTTATTATGACATATTTAGTATCAGGAATACTTAAATTTATATCATTTAAGATGCATAATATAGAGAGAATATTCCGAAAACAAAACGACCATGAAACTGTATCACAACGCAAAGAAACTATCAGCATGACAGCTCATGAGTATTTCAGATTGTTACATTTTTCAGTTTATGCTTCTTAATGCATCCTCTACAAACTATTTAGTGGTTTTAAAAGTATTGTTATATAAACCACGTTGTATCCATCTCGTGTTTGAATTTTCCTAACAAATCAATTCCTTAATTGTGCAATTCGTGTGTTTTTCGCTGTCAATGAACCATTGCAAAAACGATATTTTCGCGGTAGATAATGTGACGCAGAACATTCATTGTAAAATATAGGTTTGGTCGCTGTGACCAATGTACTTGACAGGGCAGAAAATGCATATTGTTCAAAGTCATATAAAAATGGAACACTTCATACCAATCTTGAAGTACTGACATCACTTACAGTAGGTCGTAGCTTCCGGCAACATTTATCCGGCTTTTCCCAAGCTGATTACACTGGAATATAATCAAAGATTAAGCTGTTTTAGTTAATACAAAATGATTTTTATAGAATATGTAATCTTAAATGAGTTTTCTTTGCAGCATAAGAGTTATACGTCCAAAATAATCGACAAACAGTCCGAGACACTAAGTCGAGCGCTCGACTTCAAAATTTAAAAAATGTGTGTCCTAAACCGGCCACCGTATATATTACATTTAATATAAGGGAAAATTGCACTAATGAAATATAAAGTAGGAAGTGTATTGCCGTTTTCGATTATAATATAAAATACAGCAACGCTCCAATTTCTCTCTTGATGTAACACAGACCATAGGTACATTGTCTCTCCTCCAGCTGTATTGCGGATAAGATTACTTCAGGCATGATAACCAACGCGGAGTAGTATACTTGTATACATGTTACAGGCAAACCGTCTTCTCCTTCCTATCGTTAGAGAGCAAACAGGAAATACAATCATTTTTCATTGTTTAAACAAAATACAAACAAACATACACTATCCTTTCACTAATAATAATATATTTAAAGAGAATATATATCGCAACTGGTTTCTTTGCCAGGGTCTACAATAACATTGTGTATTTCCATACAAAAAGTCACATTACTTTCATAATTTTGAAACAGGATTACAAATACAACAAACCTGGAAAGACTTTTTGCAATTTTACAGATTTATTTCGGATACATTATCAAGAAACTCACTTTTCAGTAAAATGTGACAGCGACATTCCTGTCTCTACATCTTACATACAAACTAAAGAGGGAAAAAGTTTCAATAGTCTCATATTGGGTTAAAAAAATAGTTAAACACCTTCGACATAGACAGTAAGACCTTTGAGGTTATCGCTAAAACTACAGGTCTTGTATTGGATTCTTCTACAATCTTAAAAAGAATTTCCTTCAATGGACTGGGCGTTGGAGAATCCATGACAGACCTTGTTCGAATCCTTAAAGAGGAGGTAAGGTCCTAAACCTTGTCCCCTCTGACTGACTGACGTTTATTTGAGATCTTAACGATTTATATTTTGTGACATCTCTACAAATAAACCATTGATCTTTTGTTCATTGACTGCTTTTGTAGTGAATATAAACGTAGGCCTCAACCGGCAAAACCACTCCAATTGAGTAATGGTTTTATGACCTCTCATCTTAAGAAACCTGTTGATCCTTATTCTGTATATGGAGGATTATTTCTAAAATTTTGTCCTTTGATTGTGCTGCTTTTGCAGTGAATGGGAAGATGGGCGCCCGTAAACCGGTTAAACACACCAATGAAGTGACGTTTGTTACTTTAATTGATCGTCCGACCTAAGTCGATATCGCAACCGCAGCACAGTCGAATATTTTTGTAATGTCGTTTTTGTGTGTATATTTTTCTATTATCATGTTTTGTGTGCATGTTCTTGGTGATTTGTGTCAGCTTTGTCAGATGTCGTCTGTTTTCTCTTCAAATGACCTTCGTAAGTCAGTACCACAAGTGCGTTATAAATGAGTATTTTTGTGATGTCGTTTTGTGCGCTTAATCTTGTTTGTTCTTCTTCCCCTCCCTTAAATCACTGTATACATAAGCAGGAAACTTAATCTTAAACCACGGTGTAAGTCTGGTTTGCGTGGAAAGATTGGGAAAGTTTGTAATTAACCCATTTTATTGATTTATTTAAAATTAAATAATTTAAACTAAACACATAATGAGATGTTGATATAATCCTATTTTGGTTATGGGTTGACACATACAGGTCCTGCAAACCATGCATCATTTCCTTTTTAAGAAACGGAAGCCCGGGTTCAGTGTTTGTACTTCGTTTGTGTAAAATTTCAATTCAAAACCTTAATTCTGAGGCAACAACAAGCTGATACACTACGGTGATTCCCCATGCACCACTGTGTTATTAACTCATCTATAATAAAAACCATAGGCTCCGATTGGATAAAACATTTAGCTAGAATCCTAGAAAACTTATATGACACTGCTGTAAAAGCATTATTAATATCATTACCTTATTAATACTAAGATATGCGATGTGGCAAAATCTTATTGTTTGATATTTAGAATTTTTGGTTTTCCATAAAAAAATTGCTAAATGAAAGGTTCTTTAATCATGGTCTTCAAAAGTTTTATTTTTCTATGTATTACATATGGAAATTAAATTTATCACGTTTCACCCATAACGTACATATATACTGTTACCTAACCAGGGGGCTGATTTGTATAACAGTTGGTCCTGTATTACACGCATACCCAAAACATAATTTATAAAGATAAAATATGTCAATACTTGAGAAAAATTATGAAATGTTCTTATGAGTTGAGAAAGGATCTTTGAAACTTCTACATAAAACATGAATCGTTGAGATTGTATCATAAAAGAAAAAGGAAATGTATACAGAGATGCACTATACAACATTAGTGCACCACATAATAAATCCTTGGAATTTCATTGGTTAATCACTTCGGGACTATGAAGCAATAGTGCCTGGCGTGCCGGGCACTATTGCCTTTAGCTTTACGAAGTTAGCATTTCTTGAAATATACACGTACTATGAGGGCGCCACCCTGTTTGTTTACTTGTTTACAAATGTTGTTTAAGAATTGATTATTTTCAAATTTTATCATGTCTATAACATATAATATAATATAATATAATATAATATAATATAATATAATATAATATAATATAATATAATATAATATAATATAATATATATTTCTTGTAATGATCAATTCATAGTTACATGTATTTTTAATTGTTTACTTTAATACTATGAGCTTTGTTATTTTAGTTTTAAAATGCTTACCCTTAACGTAGTTTGAATGATTATTTGCAATTCTCTATCCTGTGATCATTGTTAGTTATTACAGTTTACATATACATGTAAAAAGTAGTGTATGTATCATAAAAAATAAAAAATTCCCACATATATATAATATCTATTTATATTTTACTAAGTTATACAAATAAGCATATAAATCTCATAGTGCCTTGAAGATGTCATGTGATGTACTAAACCCATTAATACCGGTTTTCGTGGGTACTGTGCTCTAATAGTGTTGCTTTGCTTTGGAAAGCAATATCTCTATACAACACTAATATACATTGTATAATTAGTACAGATCATGGATATGGAGTCGCACTATACCACACTAGTATACATTGTATAATTAGTACAGATCATGGATATGGAGTCGCACTATACCACACTGGTATAATTGTATAATTAGTACATATCATGGATGTGGAGTCGCACTATACAACATTAGTATATATTGTATAATTAATACATATCATGAATGTGGAGTCGCACTATACAACACTAGTATACATTGTATAATTAGTACAGATCATGTATGTGGAGTCGCACTATACAACACTGGTATACATTGTATAATTAATACCGATCATGCATGTGGAGTCGCACTATACAACACTAGTATACACTGTATAACTAGTACAGATCACGGATGTGGAATCGCACCATACAACGCTGGTATACATTGTATAATTAGTACATATCATGGATGTGGAATTGCAATATACAACACTAGTATACATTGTATAATTAGTACAGATCATGGATATGGAATCGCACCATACAACACTGGTATACATTGTATAATTAGTACAGATCATGGATATGGAATCGCACTATACCACACTAGTATACATTGTATAATTAGTACAGATCATGGATATGGAATCGCACCATACAACACTGGTATACATTGTATAATTAGTACAGATCATGGATGTGGAGTCGCACTATACCACACTGGTGTACATTGTATAATTAGTACAGATCATGGATATGGAATCGCAATATACAACACTAGTATACATTGTATAATTAGTACAGATCATGGATGTGGAGTCGCACTATACCACACTGGTGTACATTGTATAATTAGTACAGATCATGGATATGGAATCGCAATATACAACACTAGTATACATTGTATAATTAGTACAGATCATGGATGTGGAGTTGCACTCAACAACACTAGTATACTTGCATTATTAGTACAGATCATGAATGTGTTAAGATATTTTTCATAATGAAGAGAAGCCGGTATTCGACTCCCACCATGGGAGCACCAGTGTTTGTTTTTCGGATGAGGTCCCGTATCCATCAATTATCAATCAATTAAAACTGAATTTTAATCGGTATACATGATAATTTGTGGAAAGTTATCTTCCTTGTTTTAAATTTCAGATATTAAAGAATTCCGAGAAGGACATTTTGCAGTGGTTATGGATATTTCCTTCCTTTTATATTCCATGCTGCATCCTCCCACTTGATTAACAAATTAAGTTTAAGCATTGATTGACCGACATCTCAAGCAGGAACCTCGCTATGACGATATCAGAGTGTGAAGTACTTCTTTCCTAATCTTGAAAATAAGAAAAAGTGTTGAAAATAATAATAATCATAATAATAATACTAACCTAAACAACAATAACAACAAAACAACAACAACAAGTACTTTAAGAAACATTTTTCTCAGTGATTATAGTCTTTATAATTTGGAATTCGAAATAATGTAGTATTCGTATGAATTAAGTCCGATTTAAATCCTATACATATATATATATGATATAGATAATGATTTTTGTTGAAATATATATATATATTACACACACGTACAGAGAGACAACCGTTTCATAAATTAACGACGTGATATCAACAAAGCAACAAATTGAAAAATGAATTTAAAAATGAGGACATGGTTATTGGAGAATCTATACTAATAATTATGTAGCAAGAATTAGACAACAATTACTCATTTGCTACCATTTCTTATATTCAACTGACATGAATTTGCTTGTAATAATAGATCACAGTACTGATTGTTTTCAAGTATATAAATCTTGGTGTTTTGCTCTTGACAACCTGATCTGTACACGTTACAATGACAGGTCCTATATGAAAGTGACAAGTGTCAGCTTCCCAATCGTCAGTTAAAGCCCTATACATCATGCCTTAATGAGTCAATCACTATATACGCACTTCTATAAACTACGAAGGAGGTCACGTGGTTAATCGTCATACAACCTTCAAACGGTTGTATGCCTCAAACCATTTTCAAAATAAATAAGTAAAAGACACTCTTTTCACAAATTTTCTGCTTAATCAGAACCTAATCAAGTGAAATAATCGACCAAAATTTCTTCTTTTTTTGACAAAAATAATATATTATATTCCAAAGGGGCGGAACACACTGCAGGATAAATGAAACACTCTGGAACACGCACTCTGGAACACGTTACGAATGGGAGTCGAACTTATTGCATGGTAAAGGGAACACACCGGAACACACTATGGGGACGGAACACACTACATGATAAAGGGAACACAGCGGAACACGCTACGGGATAGGGGGCGGAATACACTAAAGGATAAGGGGAATACTGCGGAGCACGCTATAGGATAGGGAGAACTTATAAAAACGCTTCGAGACAAGGTACACCAAGAAACAAGCTACAGGTAGGACCTGCTCTGGAACACATTACAGGAAAGTCACACGTTAAAACACGCTCTGGAACACGCACTGGAGTGGTATACACCTGGAACATTCTATAGCACGATCGTATATTGAGGAACACGCTAATACAGGATAGAGGTACACTCAGGAGTTGGGGACCATGCTTTTTAAATACGCTATGGAATGGGCACACTCTGAAACATTCTAATGGACCGACTATACTCAGGAACACGGTGCAGAGCTGGATACACTCAGAAACACGTTACATTGAGTACATCAAGGAACGCGCTACGGGGTTGGTGTAGTTTGAAACACTATACGCGAAGGGGCATACTCAGGAACGATCTACACGCTATTGTGAGGGAGTACACAGACTACGGGACGAGGTATACTCTGGAACACGATACGGGTTTTGGAGGACACTCAGGAACATGTTTAATAGCGGAACACACTCGGAAACACGCTACGGATCAGACTACACACATGTACACACTACAGGCAAGGTACACTCTAGAAAATGCTACATGCAATGCACACTACAGTCTACAGGCGATGTACACTCTAGAAAATGCTACATGCAATGCACACTACAGTCTACAGGCAATGTACACTCTAGAAAATGCTACATGCAATGCACATTACAGTCAACAGGCAAGGTACACTTTAGAAAATGCTACATGCACTGCACACTACAGTCTACAGGCAAGGTACACTCTAGAAAATGCTACATGCAATGTACACTACAGTCTACAGGCAAGGTACACTGTAGAAAATGCTACATGCAATGCACACTACAGTCTACAGGCAAGGTACACTCTAGAAATTGCTACATGCAATGTACACTACAGTCAACAGGCAAGGTACACTCTAGAAAATGCTACATGCACTGCACACTACAGTCTACAGGCAAGGTACACTCTAGAAAATGCTACATGCACTGCACACAACAGTCTACAGGCAAGGTACACTCTAGAAAATGTTAAAGGTACACTACATGCCATGCACATAACAGGCAATGCGCACTCTAGAAAATGCTATATGCAATACACACTACAGTCTACAAGCAAGGTACACTATAGGAAATGCTACATGCAATGCACACTACAGGCAATGCACACTCTGGAACACTCTTCGGGATTAGAATAGGCTTACACTTACAATACCGTACGCATTTAGTTTTACACCACGATATTGAAACCGAAAATCACAGAATACATTAACCAAATTTTTATAAACGAATCGGACTTTTTTGTTCTTAACCTTATCTATAGCCTAATATCAGAAACTGAGTAACAATACCTGTATTGTTGCAACATCTAATATACATGTTCATTTTGAATATCAGAATATGTCATTCAATTAATGACAATTATTTCAGGAAAAGATAAAATAAAATAAAAATAAATCAATGAAATATAAGTAGAAATTAAAGAATAATAATAAATAAGTTGAATTAAAAGCTAAATTTAAAAAATGTTTCTTTTCCCTGAAAAAGAATTCAAAAATATAAATTACCTTCATAAAGAAAGGAAAAAATGAAAAAAAAAAGGAAGAATGAAACAGCCATTCAATCCATTCATTGTGTAGGAAATAATAAACGAAGGTAATATGATCGAGTCTTTAAAGGAAAGTATCCCTAGAGAGTTTTATAAGTATTTTTCAAAACAAATGAATCGCTGTCCTGCAACAAAAATTGATTTTGATAAATTCTTATCCATTTCAAGAATCTGAGTGAAGAAGCAGAGATATTGGGAATATTTGGGAAAGGGAAAACTCAGTCACTGAACCAGCAATTTTTGACGAATTAGACTATGATATTTCTGTTGATGAAATCAGGCAATGTATTCTTTGGTTGAAGAGAAACAAAAGTTGTAATGAAAATTACATGCTTAATGAGCTGTTTATAGATTTGCCGAGACAATTATGCCAATTTTTCACAAAGTGTTCAATTCTATTTCCATATATAAAGGTCACTCAAAACCAGAAGTGATCTTTAGTCCAAATAAAGGTCACTCAAAACCAGAAGTGATCTTCAGTCCAAATAGAGGTCACTCAAAATCAGAAGTGATCTTCAGTCCAAATAAAGGTCACTCAAAACCAGAAGTGATCTTCAGTCCAAATAAAGGTCACTCAAAACCAGAAGTGATCTTCAGTCCAAATAGAGGACACTCAAAACCAAAAGTGATCTTCAGTCCAAATAAAGGACACTCAAAACTTGATTATTAGATATATACATCTATCCATGCACACGTTCATGCTCAAGTTGAAATCTTTATAGATTGTCAAAAATATGACAAAGTGTGAAAAATGTGCGTTCAAGGCTGTTTGGTTTGCATAAAAATGCTAAATGCGGAAACGCGAGGAAAGCCAACTTCCCGCCTCTCGTATAGGGAAGCCCCGTCAGTGAATGAACATGCTTAAAACACTAACCACATTTTAAAAGTCAATCATCTTATCCATCAGCAGTAAGATCTGCTTCCGACAGATAAGAAATAAAGTTTTGCGTTTTTTATATACGGAAAGCACAAAAAAGTCCCCACAACTTTATACCTAATTTGGGCATATTATAATTATCTTAAAATCATTGGCCTCAAATTCAAAATATTTCACTTTTTTCCTTTGAAAGTCAGAGACATTTTTCTTTAGATATGATTCAGTTTGAAGGTTTGAATATTAATTAAATGTATACACATTCATGCATTTCACCCCAATTTGTTTAAATAAATGAGCATTAACAGAATGCAAATAATACTAGCCTTACTAGATTGTCCTGACCTTATGTTACATATTCTCTTTATTATGTACCTTGTATAAAACATGAATATTAAAAACGTTCTTCAAATTCGTATGAAAAACCTCAAGTGCTATATACAAACAAATGGCATTAGTACACTTGTATATGATCAAAATGTGTCTATAAAGATCTTCCTAAAAATCGTAAGAGTATACCTAAAACATATCACAGGTACGTACAGAGTTGGACGAGATGGCAATTCGCACCTACGGGATTCAAATCGTCTTGAGGTGTAATAACAGCGGCACTGTTCGTTTATGAAAAATACTGGAGTATTAATGGGTTGTAAGCATGTCTATTGCTCACCACGTGTCGCATTGATATCAAATGACTACAGAACATTTATAGGTCAAACTCTACGAAATCTGTTAACTTGCTGTATGATGAAAGCACAAGAATGGCATATTCAAATATAGTCAAACAATCTTCCTACAGTAAAACATTCTCAAACTTAAGACTGTTTTAACATATCATGGAAGACCCAATCAGAGGACAGACTAAACTTCCTGAGTTTCAAGAACAACAAAAACAACATTTTTTTTCATCGAATTGCCCGAAAGTCAGTTCCAATTTCTTTGAATCCACATCTAGACCTCGGCGCCATGTGTTTATCTCTGCTGGTTCTGTGTTAAGGTTCGTCTTGTGATGATGGTTCTGTGTTAAGGTTCGTCTTGTGATGCTGGTGGCTGGCTTCTGGTGTGGCTATTAGACCTGCAACACCTCTAATGGATATCTTTCGCTAGGAGTCGTTGTTTGGTTCTCTTCCACAGGTCATTGTTGCTGCTGATAAAAAGCAATCGAATTCGTAGAGTTCTTCGGAGGCAGATATTTATCATGTTTTAATTTATTGATTTACTTTGAAATGGCTTGGTATGTTAAAAGGATTAAAATATGACTTGTTGATGTATGTTTGTACTTTTCCTTATGATGATAAGAGTGGTCTCAATGTCTCTGCGCCATAAATAAGACCGGCTTCACAATGGTGTTGAAAGTTCTGATTTTGGTATTAAGAGACATGACTGATGAGCTCCAGACGTTTTTCAGCTGAAATGTTGTCATGGCTTTGCCTGTTCTATCTCTTACTTCTGCTTCAGTCCCACTTTTTTATCTACTATGTTTCGAAGGAAGGTGAATTCGTCAAGATTCTCGTGTCTGGCTTTGTAGCACAATATCGCTGAGTGTGTTGACTCAAAGGATCCTATTTTTGCTCTGAATGTATTCAAATCTGATTGATATAGGCCATAATAGTTAAACCTGTTTTAACTAAGAGGCCCAAACGGATCTATATCGCTGACTTGAGCACTTTGAACCCGCTTTTCCACTTTGGTTATTAATACAGTTGAAAAAAGGATTTTAAAATTATTTCTTCTCTACAAATAGTTAAATTCATGAATTGTAGCAATATACAATGAGAAACTCAAAGAAATCACTAGAAAGTGCGCAAAGATTACAATGTGCAGAAAGACTTAAAACGTAAAGAAGAGGAACTGGGAATGGAATTAGAAATAATTGCAATGTATAGAAGAAGTGTCTTATTTTGGGTTTTCATGCAGGAATAAAGTACAATGGCTGATGCATTTATTAGATATAATGCGCGTTAGCGCATTATATCTCATAAATGCATCAGGCATTGTACTTTATTCCTGCATGAAAACACAAAATAAGATACTTATTCTATATATATGCGCTTTTATCGCCAAAATATCATACTGGAAACTTCCATTTCCTATTTATAAACTGCATCATTAAATCATTCCGAGGTAAGTTATAAACTGAAAGAAACAGCCGGTGTCCCATGACAACGTAACGTTTATCCAGAATGACATACTTTCGTCGAATGTCAAGCACTTTAGCGCAAAACACGGCTTTATGACGTCACGCAAGGTTGGAAATGTCGAACTTTTCATTATGACGTCCTAAGCTTAACAATCAAAAGTCTGCCAAACATCGATTTCTGTGTTGAAAAGCGAGTCAAATATGGGGCGTTATGACGTCACCGATCAATGTACTTTATACAGAAATGAAATACATAGGTCTTGAAAGCTTTATCTCAGGCAGTTACAGTGGTTGTGCATATATATTAAGATAGTAAATTCGCTTTGAGAGCGCATGTGCAAACTCCATTAGCGTGGCATGTTGGTTAATAATCTGGTACTAAGAAACACTATTAGCACATAATTCTACTGTAAATATTGAGATGTCTAGAAATAAATCTTATAAAATGTTCACAATCTTTAAAACAATAAGATTTGCTCACTACACAAACCGAATATTAACGATAACATCCGAGAGACTTTCCTAAAAAAGAAAAAAGGCGCGGCTACTTTCCTAATAAGGAAAAAATGAGGCGTGGCTTTATAGCTACGCTTGTAACGCTCCTAAGAGGTTTTCTTATATCATTCGGAGCCTTTGGTTTGTCAATAAAATTAGACAGTCGAGAAAAAAATCAAATGGTTACTGTACACACTCATATATAAAGGTGTACAAATAACTTTTAGCCTATTTGAGAATTACATGTGTAATCAAAGATTACCAAAATGACCTCTCGTGGGTTTTTTTTTTATAAAATCCCTCCCAAAAATGTATAAACTGAGATTTGAATTTAAGCTAAATCAAACATCGTGACTGCTATGCATATCTACAAACAACACGTCAGTTTGATAACGTGGCGCTCATAGTGTGAAATGCAGGGCAGACCTGAATACAAAAGCATCATATTATATGTCAATCTCTCATACAGAGGGCGCTAAAGCGGAAAGTAGCATAGCGCCCTCTGTATGAGAGATTGATTATATGCAAGTGTGGTCACAGGAATCGGCCCTTTGAGAAAATTTGGTGCAAAATCCTAAAATTTGACACAAAATACGTAAAAATTTGCCACAAAACACGTAAAATGCTTTTTTACGCATTTTGTGTCAAATTTGAGGATTTTGCACCAAATTCTCTCAAAGGACCGATTCCTGTGGTGTAGTTGATTAGGACTTCATACACTTCTAAACACACGTCGGTACCTATGTCGATGCTGACGATACTAGTTCTCACTTCTATACGGACACTGGCACCTATATCGATGCTGACGATACTTGTTCTCATTTCTATACAGACGCCGGCATCTATATCGATGCTGACGATACTAGTTCTCATTTCTATACAGACGCCGGCATCTATACCGATGCTGACGATACTAGTTCTCATTTCTATACAGACGCCGGCATCTATATCGATGCTGACGATACTAGTTCTCACTTCTATACGGACACTGGCACCTATATCGATGCTGAAGATACTAGTTCTCATTTCTATACAGACGCCGGCATCTATACCGATGCTGACGATACTAGTTCTCATTTCTATACAGACGCCGGCATCTATATCGATGCTGACGATACTAGTTCTCGCTTCTATACAGACGCTGGTACCTATGTCGATGTTGACGATACTAGTTCTCACTTCTATACGGACACTGGCACCTATATCGATGCTGACGATACTAGTTCTCATTTCTATACAGACGCCGGCATCTATACCGATGCTGACGATACTAGTTCTCATTTCTATACAGACGCCGGCATCTATACCGATGCTGACGATACTAGTTCTCATTTCTATACAGACGCCGGCATCTATATCGATGCTGACGATACTAGTTCTCGCTTCTATACAGACGCTGGTACCTATGTCGATGTTGACGATACTAGTTCTCGCTTCTATACAGACGCTGGCACCTATATCGATGCTGACGATACTAGTTCTCATTTCCAGACGCCGGCACCTATGTCGATGCTGACGATACTAGTTCTTATTTCTATACAGACGCCGGCACCTATATCGATGTTGACGGCACAAGTTCTCATTTCTATACAGACGTCGGCACCTATATCGATGCTGACGATACAAGTTCTCACTTCCTTTGCAGAGGTGACCTATAATGAATTATCCACATTTTTAAACAAAACAATGTGTGCATACAATCAGTATTTTGCTGTAAACGTGTTAAGCCGGTATGGCTCTGGGGATGAGTTACTCGGCTCCTGACCGAAAGGTCCTGGTTCGACTTTCGCCATGGTCACGCCGGTGCCCTATTTTTCGGAGGAGAATGTGAAAACCGAGGTTCCGCGTTACGAAAGTGTAGCACGTAAAAGATCCCTCACTGCTTCGTGTGGATCCGTTGCAAAGGTATTTCTATACGATGCATCAGACTGAAATAATCGTGGAGGGATGTAAAACAATAATTAGTTTTACAAACTTAATATAATAAGAAGCCACTGTCTCTTCAATCTGTTACAGGCGATGTTGTTTCCTGGATTTACGATGTAAGAGAAATAACTCTTACGAACTTACCTAGTAAAATTCAACATGGTTATCATATTCCGAAGACTTTATTGCATACAGTTTCAGTGATCATTCATAACATCTAATATATATATTCTATAGAGCAGATTGTCGATAGTATATTTATTCAATTTGCCACAATATTTAGCAGGCCCATGATATGATGAATGAAAGTGAATTCGATCAAGCGGCATTACACACACAAGTTTAAACGGTTGAATCGGAAACTTTTACGCCAGAATTTATATAAACTTTCAAAAATATTTGATGACAGTTAAAACCGTATTACGTTGAATTCAAATACAAATACGACATTAAAAACTCTATGTTATAAAATGTGTTATAATTTACAATATATAAAAACAATCATAGAGCACTATTAAAACTGCAACATATTGTGTCTGATCGACTAACATGTATATCCACCGAAAGTCAACCAATGATTCTGGTCCGACGTCCGCTAACTACACCATTAACTATCAGTAAGGTCATTACATGGCAGTACTACTTCTATACCCGTATATGAAGACTGGTACACCATAATCATACAGAAGGCCAGACTTGCATATCAACCCCCTGGAATGGTAATTGCCTGTCTTGGTTATTACTTTGTATTTCTCAATAAGTATGCAACAAAGGGAATGCGGAAATAGAAAGGGTCATTTCGTATAAACTGAAATTAGGCTATGATTTAACCATAGCTAATGAGAGGTCTTATGTATTTGTTTTATATATTATGGAATATCTGCACAAAAAATCTTAAATCTGGGTATCAGCACATGCATGGCACTAGGTTAGATTTCTATCATTCATACCGTCTACCAAACAACCAAATCATGCATTTGAGCTCTGCTTGCACTTTATCATCGATGGATCAAAACACGTTAAAAGTTCCACATTTTCTTACATATTCTGTACTTAAATACCAATTTGGTGTGTCTCAATGAAGCCACACGACTGCTAAATGAAGTCATTGTATGAAACATTTGTTTAGAAGATATTCATTTAGAACATTAACAGCAACGCACACGTTTCAATATACAACCATCTTGCTTATTTCAATGATAGTAACTTTTTACAAAGTGCACAAATAGCACTTGAAGGTAGAGTAACTCTTGTAAAATAGGATCAATTACCACAAAAGTTAAACCCTCAAACTTCGTCCTCGTAATTTTAAGAACATGTCATATTAAACGTATTTCATTATCTACTGCACTCCAGTGAAACGTTACTCAGAGAAGCCTGTCTGAGTTTTTAACTTAAAACAATATCTAAATATGCCTTATTCATAAGGCCACTGATAAATCTTATATAGATAAACTGTTAACAAGGAAAACAGTTTTGCACCCCCCCCCAAAAAAAAACCCCAAAAAACAAAACCAACAAACAAACAAAACATCAGTATTATTTCTATCATTTTTCTATTTCATTTTCATGTTTAAATATACATGTACTTTTCATAACATGGCGAGTTTTAGCTGTTGCCAAAAGGCCATAATGTTAAAGGTTGCTTGAGCTTTTTGATAATACAAAAGGTGTACATGCAATGTATGTATCCATGCATTTTTTAATTAAATATACAGTTAAAGCTTTATACATGTAATTTTATAGAAATAGAAATAGCTTTGCTGTGTATTAGGTACATGTATATGATATAACTACCTGGTGTTACTGGTAATGAAAATAGTGCTTAATAATGGTGCACAATAAATTCCAAATTTCAGACATAAAAAAGTACACTGGTAAGGAACAAAAACATTACTTATACAGATAGAAAATAAACTTTTTTATAACCATTTAAATACAGTTTCATAAATATAAATGGAGTTTTTCTCGAAATGGCCTCTAATTACAAATGACCAATAAGTGACCATATACCAGTAATAGATATTGAACTGAACAAGCTCTGATATTCTGGAGAACTAGTCCGAGATTCTCTGCCCTTCTCCCACTTTTGATACCGGCGGTTTGAGTCAAAAGTGGTAGAAGGACAGAGAATCTCGTTCTACTAGAGAATATGAGTTATTTTCGTAAAAATATTTAAAAATTACAATACCAATGCTATAAGCTAAGGTAAAGTTGTTCTTTGGTTATGTTATGTACAAGTATTTGAAACCAGATGGCTTATTTAATTTCTCAGTTACAGTATAGCTGATTAACAATTTGTTTATGGTAAGTGCTGTTCACTCAGGTATTCCCAAGACCACAAATCATGTCTTCCTGATGATTGATGTAGGTGGTTATGTTATCATTATTACATAATGTTTTTCAGATCCTTTGCCATATCAGCAATTACCTTTGGTATATATATAGTAAGTCAAGGACAGTATCTTGACCTCATTCCCAATGGCCTTAGTAATGAAGCATGTTCCATTTACTGGTCAAAAGCTATAGGTTCACAGTAAAACAGAACCAAAAATATAACTAAATATCCCTCTAATTACAAATCATATTTCTTCTAGTTTATGACAGACAAACATAATATTAAATATAAACCCAACTGTTACTTCACCTAGATAATCAGGTTTAAATCATTACGAAAACCTGAACTGTAATAAATTCTACAAACGATTGAAATTATAACTACAATATAGTAAAGCAGAATTTTTCATCTATCAAATACAAATATTCTTGAATAATACTTAAAAAGCTAACACATTTAAGTTCATTCTCAGATATACTGACAGCTAATACATTTAAGGTCATTCTCAGATATACTGACAGCTAATACATTTAAGGTCATTCACAGGTATACTGACAGCTAACACATTTTTAAAAGTTCATTCTCAGATACATGTATACTGACAGCTAATACATTTAAGGTCATTCTCAGGTATACTGACAGCTAACACATTTTTAAAAGTTCATTCTCAGATACATGTATACTGACAGCTAATACATTTAAGGTCATTCTCAGGTATATTGACATCTAACACATTTAAGGTCATTCTCAGCTATACTGACAGCTAATACATTTAAGGTCATTCTCAGGTATACTGACAGCTAACACATTTAAGGTCATTCTCAGATATACTTTCTCAGATATGCTTTCTTAAAGCACTAATTATTTTTCAGTCTGTTTGAGGAACTGTACATTTTTTCCCAAGCACTATTTTCACTGCTTGGATGAACTACATATACTCAAACAATTATCATCTATCTGCAGAGAATACTGTACAAATTTTCTCATAGTGCTACATGTACTTATTTTTCTTTCTGAATGAAATGCTCTTGATATTTTTATATCAATCTGTGTGTGCTATCTGTAAGATCTGAAAAAACCTTGTACATGTGTATCTCTAACTGCAGATTTAGTTTTGCCAGGCTCGCAGCTTTACATTTTATACAGACATAAAGCTACTACCCAACAGTTTGATAACAGAAAATAATTAACATTACAATATGACATATAAGGATTTGCTATTCTCCATTTTAATATAAGATTTTAAGACTACATTACACATAAAATTAAATATTCACCCTCTAAGTCATTGCAGCAGTTCTGTATAACAATGTGAGATATATAACAAGGACACAATAATATCATATCTAATTAGTATTTAAGTCTGAGTTTACTGCTTCTTTTGCATCAATTGTAAGTTTAATATATATGGGAACATGGAAGTGAGTATTGTCAACAAGAACCAGAGATTCTGTCGAGTCTAAATACATAATGGTCTAGTCACTTATCATTTTAATATTGATAGTTTGTTCTTCTCCATTAAATATAGGGAGTAAAAGATCCGACTCAATAACATGACTTATTCTGCTAGGAAAATAAAATAGAAAACAAAAACATGTATGACTTCACAAAAATATTCCATTACGTTGCAATCAAGTCACGACCTTAGGAAAGTCAATTGATGGTCAGTTGGTGTGGTTCACCACAATTAGTAACAGTGCATTTCTATGGTCACTTCTGTCATATGGCCGAGTCTTTTCCTTCCCTTCTAAGCTGGTGTGGCTCAGTGGATAAGGTGCTCAGCTCCTGATCGAGAGGTCCCAGGTTTGGCTTCTGCCCTGGGCACACCGGTGTTCCATCTTTCGGTTGAGACAGTAAAAACCAAGGTCCCGTGTCACAGTAGGCGTGGTATGTAAAAGATCCCTCACTCCTTTGGGTGAGTCTGTTGCAAAGGTCTAAATTTGTATACAATATATGTGAAATAATCATGGAGTGACATAAAACAATAATCAATCAATCAATCCTTACCTTCTAACTTAAAGAGAAAACTGTGATCTAATGGGACAATTTTGAAGGCTGAAAATGCTTATCTAGATTCTATCCCATTTACATCAATAGCAGATTTTGTTATAGTTCACCAACATTCTTATAAGAGAGAAAATTACATTCTAGGATTTTTAAGATAGCTACTGTACTGAATAGCATAATGCTTCTTTTCAAATGCATAAAACCACATATCTTGAATGTATCATTTTCGTAAAGTTTAATCAAAACTGACTTAACCCCTACTGTGGCTGATTTCTTAAAATTTTTCATGGCTAACATTTTAGGTGTAAGCTTCGTAGGCCATAATTCCAATAAAATATCACCAGCAGTAACCCTGACCTGACCCAGGGCCATACATATTCAGTTTAAGGTTACTATTCCAAATATTTCAGTCTCAAATTTTCACTATATTGGATTATGTTACACCACTCCTTTCACAAGCATATGTCAAGTATATTGAGTAGATAATTCCTGTAAAGTTTCATCAAAATTGCTATTAAAACCAGGGAAACAATCCAATTCTAAGGTGAACATTATACATGACACTACACCTTTAACATACAAAGCTCTGGTATCTTGGGTAGATCATTCATGTATAGTTTCATCAAAATCAGTACAACAATGAAGGAAACAAGATCATGTTGACTTATACAGATAAGATAACCATATCCATTTCTAGGGCCCCAGAGATACTAGATCACATACCTGACAAAATTAGATGATAGTTGACACTCTGTCAGAGGAATCAAGATCACAAACTATATTGTTTAATATGGCAGGATGAATGATTGGGTTTCACATGAGATTGTCTCATGAAGTACCCCATACATTTGAAAAATTCTACAGTAACAGAGAATGGATGGACACCTTCCTTTTCAAATATACAGCTTAGATACAACAAAGTTTATATATTTATAACATCAAATAATAATAATTTCTTACTGGATTTTCTCAATGCTATTACATGTGTATGTAAAACTACATTAGGTATAAAGTAAGGAAATGGATAAAGAATATAGATAGTCTTACATCTTGTATCAGAAATAAAACTAAAATCAAAAGAGCAAACATGACAATTATATCTAATAAAGATGAAAATATTTTTACCCAGTGCTTCAGTATATTTCGAACCAATCAGTTTTCATTTTCAGGCTTTCTGAAGATGAAATTTTTCAAAATTATATTTAGATCAACCCTATGCTTATTTCACAATTAATCTGATAGAAACCTATATAACAGATAAATTATGATTACATACGCTCAAGTATTTGTCTTCGTAGACATAATAAAGAAAATTCATGGAACTTTCAATGATTCTGTCATAATAACTAAGTCATTTCAAAATTCAGTAACTGTGTATTTACAAAGGTAATATATAATAAGAAATAGTCTTCCTTTCATATAAATATAATCAAAGATACAAAGTAAGGGAGTTAAAACAACACTATATAAATGTGTACACTGGAAATCCATTGGAAGTATCGACTACAAACTTTACATCAAATAAAGGTTTCTAAATAAAATAAGAGTTAATGTTCATGTATAGGCATATAAAAGCTTAAAACGGATTTCATTACATACCATATGTACAAAATCAAAACAATAAATGTCTGCTCCATATATACTCACATAGAAGTAAAATAACAACAATGTGGATACATAACATACATAAATCTTCTGCATAGTATTTTTCATTCAGATAGATAGGATTTACCCCCCTTTTTTTAAGCCAACCTGATGAATCCATTTTGACATACACTACACAATACATGATTTGAAGAATAATACAGGCCATATATATTTATATAAAAAAACCCTTTTTTATATACATAAACTTTAAAATACTTCTAAACACACAATATATTTCTTTAGCAAGTTTTAGATCATGTAAGTATTGTAAACAATTCATAAAAACAAGCATAAACAGTCATAACAACCAAAACAAAAAAGCACTACAACAAATATATGAAAGTTTGAATCCAACTGAATTGCGAAATATTCTGAACCTGACCCTGTAACATCCCTCATATATAGAATTTGCCTCTTTGGCTCGGTGGTGTTTCCCTTTCATCTTTAGGAAGAGTTGTTTCCCTTACTGCTGGTTTTGGTTGACTAGTACCATTCCCTGCTGAGCGTGACACTTCTGATCCAGAGCTCTCCTCTCTAATGGGCTCCAGGTTGGATGATGTGCTTTTTTTAATGTTATTAGAGCTGTGACTGTGTGAGGGGCCACTTACTGGAGAAGGGGAGCTATCATGGAAGCTGTGATAATCATCTGATGGGTGGTACAGCTGTCGGTATTGGTGGTCATCCACACTATTACTGAACAAAGAGTTCTGAAGAGACAAATTACAAATAATCTTATTTTCAGTATCATTAGTATATGGTTTAATGAAATTCAGGTATAGTGAGTGAAAACAAAGCATTCATAAATCAAATCTATATTCAATGAAAAATCTTAATTTTGGAATTTGCAACATAACTGTTACATGCAAGGCATCTACTGAATGGATTTTAAAATTAATATCTTAATATATTACACTATAAATGCCTACCCCATCATCACTCAGAGCTGGGATCAGATCGTCATTCTCCACAACTGGCGGAGATGGTTGAAACACAAACAGCATCACCCAAATTGGTAACAGTAATTTTAAAACCTCAAATAAAAACAAATATTATTTTTCATAGCAATAGAAACTTTGTGGCAAAATATACATGCTTGTGTGCTGATTTTGAAACTTCACTGGGATGCACTATTGTTCATGTTCTAAATTTAAGATAGTTTCAAGCAAATACGATAAGGATGCTTTCATAAGCCAGATTTAACCATGAAACTAGACCTATACTCATACTATTTTATGAAGAGTATATGTATATAGAAGAGCCTCCTCAGAAACCAATGTTTTGCATATTTGTTTTTTCATACACTTGCTATAAATGCATAATGGTGAACCTCTGGATAGTATAACCAAATCTCCACACAAAAATGTGTTCCCTACAAATGTAATATTTACAATTTGAAGAAATATTCATTTTGATGCTTCTCTTATTGAAATGTCACAAGAACAAGGCATGAAAACATGAAAATGGCAATATTTTTCATAGCAAGACATTGAACTTCATTGAGAGATTTAAATGGTGAACTAAGGCTTCCCGAAACAGCACAGACTTCATTTCTCTTTGTGCTTCAGAACATAATCAGTCAAAGGTTTTTTGTTTTTTCTTGTTGGATGCTAAAATTACTTAATTGCTAACTATATGGTATTAGAAGGAACCTGATATATTGCAAAGGAATTTTTACTTATGCAAATACTCAAACAAAGCAATGGGGGCTCTTGTACATGCCAATTTCTAAATAAGACATGGAGCCTCTGTATTTATTTTCCTTCAGAAAGACAGAACAATGCTAAGCCATTGATGGGACTTAAACTTAGGACCTATTGCCAACAAGTCAAGCACAAGGCTGCTTTATTTCTAAGTTTAAAAGATATCAAAAGTTTGGACAACATATTTATATAAAAATGTGATGTCTTCCTCAAAACCATGAAGACAGTGTATCATATGCAACAAAAGTATGTCCACAAGTATAGATGAAGTCTTTCATTTTTCTGATACTTAATTACACATAACAGAGATCTCATTTGAAAACTTTGCAGCCTAGCTTAATTTATTGCTGTATGTTGCTGCTCATCTGATTTGGATAAGATAATATTACACTGGCGACTGATCCTCCAGGTGAAAAATCTCCAGACCTTTCATGACAAAGCTTCACCTATATACTTACCATGAACACAACAAATATGGATGAGAATAACTCCTCTCTGTCACTCTGTAAAAAGAAAACATCTTTGATATAGAGAAACCAAAGCAAAAACTAGAAATACAGAAACAACCTAGTAAAACTTGAAGACTATTTCTTGAGAAAGGCTTATGCCTGAAATGTTAATAGAAGTTTACATTACTTTAAACTACTACTATAATGTGATTCTCTCTTGAATAACAAGACAAATAGTACCTTTTTATAAATCTTAAGGATACACCTTTCAATATCTTAATACATATATATATATATATATTGTATATGAATGACAGAAAAAAACCCCAAACAAAATGTGTTTGTAAGGTAAAATACGAAAGTAACTGGTGTCACACAAATGCACCCAGCAGCAACATAGTCCAAATGAGGCAAAATTTTAAAAAGTAGGTCAAAGTCACGACGTCAAAAATTACTGTACTGACGGAAAGGTCTTGTCACAAGGAATACACATGTGAAATATGAAAGCCCTACCTCTTATGATTCAAAGTTATAACCAATGTTAAGTTTTTTTGCCACAGACAGACAAACAGGCCAAAAACTAGATCTTTGATTCTGGGGCATAGAAAAAAAGCCTAATTAAACAAACAAATCCGAAGAAGAATATGTGTAAAACTGTTGCATGCTTTATAAACTGCATCAAACTAAGGCCAATCTGTCTGTAGAATTATTATGAAATACTGGTAAATTCCTGAAATTAAGACCCTATGTGTGTAAAATATGATACAATTCTAATGAATAGTTTAAGAAATACGAGACCTTTCCTAAAATATTTGAGATATGAGTTGAGTGACCTTGCCCTAATGGAAATGATTTTAAGTGACTTTTGTCCAAAAGACCCTGTCCTAAGGAACATTTGTGTGAAATATGATTCAATTCTGATAAATTGTTTAACATATATATGACCTTTAAAATATTTTAGAGATATATACTCAGTGACCTTGATCTTGCAAAAATGATCTTCAGTGACTTTTGCTAAAAGGCCTTTGCCCCCAGGAACATTTGTATAAAATATGATTCAACTCTAATGACTGGTTTAAAAGAGAAGAGGCTTTTCCTAAAATTTTAGGGATATGTGTTGAGTGACCTTACCCTTGCAAAAATGACCTTGA
The DNA here is from genome assembly GCA_035048485.1 of Pteria penguin. Lineage (NCBI taxonomy): Eukaryota > Metazoa > Mollusca > Bivalvia > Pterioida > Pteriidae > Pteria > Pteria penguin. The sequence continues at coordinate 24,216,251 of CM068581.1, forward strand.
GTGACCTTTGGCCAAATGTTCCTTTCTCTCAAGGAACAAGCTCATATCTCTTGAAGTGCTAATCAGCTGTTTAAAAGAAAGATGGACAAAGGGACAGACAGAGAGACACAACGACGACTATATGATCCCCATGAAAGTTTATGTGAACATTAAAATTATGATTAAAATACTACATAAAGAAACAATTTGATATTATCATACATATTTGTTTATTCCATAAAATATGATATAAGCCAAACTTTGATCACTTTTATGTTATAATCTCGAAAATGCCTCGAAACTCAAGGTAATCATTTGGTCCTGACAACAGTCCTGTTCATTTCAATGTTATACACCTACTCAAACTACTGAAAGTCCAAAACATCTGAACATCATAAGGCATTTTCATCTCCCATGTATAAAATTGTACTGCATTTCACAAATGGAAACTCGAGAAGAAGCCATGGGTTTGAACAAAATTTTCATTGAATGTAAAAATATACTCCTGCCTTATATAGTAAAACTTTTTAACAATGTATTTTTATCCACTTTTTGTCCTGAATTTTGGTCTACAGGTTGTATTGTACCTGTATATAAGAAAGGGGACCTTGATGACCCTAATAATTACAGAGGTATTTCTCTTCTAAGTTGCCTGGGTAAACTATTCACTGCTATTGTGAATAATCGTCCTCTAAAATGGGATTGTGAAAATAGCATTCTCACTGATGCTCAATTTGGATTTGGAAACGGTATGTGGACTGTTGATTTTTACCTCACAATCTATAATAAATAAATCCATAAGTAAAAAAGGTGGAAGACTATATTGTTGCTTCATAGACTATAGAAAGGCATTTGATAACCGTATATAGATAGAGCAAATTTATGGCCGAAGTTATTTAAACAGGGAGTCCAGGGTAAAATGTTTAATACTATAAAATCTTTATATAATAATGTTAAACTACATGTATGTGTTAAAATTGATGGTGTTCTTTCTGAATACTTTGGCAATTCCATGGGCCTTTTTCAAGGGGAAGTACTCTCACCGATTTTATACACCCTATATGTGAACAACTGTGAAATGTATTTTTTAAAAGAAAACAGCCCTTCAATTGAATTGTGTCAAATTAATTTATTTTTACTCATGTATGCCGATGATATGGTGTTAATGGCAGAAACGCCAGAGGGTCTACAAAATATAAATGATACCTTACATAAATACAATAATGAATGGAAACTGACTTTAAAAACAGACAAAACAAAAATTGTTGTATTTAGAAACGGTGGTCAAATATGCTCCAATGAGAAATGATCTTATAATAATTGTGTTATAGAAGTTATTAACCAATTCAACTATCTTGGTATGTTCAACTACAAAGGCAAATTTAGTTTAACTCAAAAACATGCAGCCGATCAAGGTAGAAAAGCTTTATTTGCACTTAAATGTAAATTGAAAAACCATTGTTTCAATATTAAAACCAAATGTTTTGTATTTGATACATTTGTTAACAGTATCCTCAAAAATGCTTCCGAAGTATGGGGATTTCCCAAAGCAAATGATGTGGAAAATTTACACACTCATATTGTAAATCAATCTTAGGTGTACAAAAGTCAGTTCTTAGTAGTATGGTATATTATGAGCTTGGAAGACTTCCTCTGTATATACTGCATAAATTGAAAATTCTTAAATACTGGCTTAAATTACAATATACTAATAATGATGTTTTAAAAACTTGTTATGATTTTAGAGTTGCACACAATGACAGGTGGGTTTTATATATATATAATTAGATATTAGAGCTGAAATTGACAAACTAGGATTATCATATTTATGGAATGAAAACATCTATGATGAATCTCTCTTCATGCTCATAAAACACAGATTTTTTTATTTATATAAACAAGAAATGAAGAAAAGAAAAAAAAAGAGCAGAGATTTTATGAAATGTTCAGATGTAGCATAAATGTGCACTTATCTTATAATCACTTATCATGTGTGTCTTATTGCTGTTATTATATTATACAGAACTCTGCGTCTACATATTGTCATTTGTTTATAATATATATATAAATATACTTTAAAAAACAAATTGTACATGATTTACATAATTATTTATGTTATTATATTGAAATTGAATTAGCAAAATGTTTGTTCATTCACTCTCATTATCAGTAATTGAGTATCTGAATTTGCATATATTGTACATATTTATCTGATGTGTCTGTGACATAAAGAAATAAATGAATTGAAATTGTTTGGGAAATAATTGATTTGTTTGTACAGTAATTACAAATATCAGTTTGTGTGTGTCCATATGCGACAAACTGTCTTACGCACCAATACAATGATATGTACTTTTACCAGCAATAATATTATAACATTTAAAACCACAAGATGTCTAAACCACCCAACTAACTTCTTTAGCTAGTTTCGCTCTTGCTGTATATTACGTTTCAAAAAGAAAGATAACTCCAACAACATCAAATACCAACTGCCATAAGCTTGGCAGAGTGGATAAAGGATAAATTAGTTAAATGATGTATCGTAATCGTAAATAGGAAAATTTTTATATTTGAAAGCATAGAAACAGTAGTTCCAGTATTTTCTATAATATACTGAGAAACGTGTATGCTTCAACCCTATTTTATTTTAATTATGTTTGTAGCTACAATGTAAGTTAAGTTCTTTTGCATGACTTTAATAAAAGAATGTTGCAAATAAAATATCAAATACTTGATAAATTATATATTACTCTTACTACATTGAAGACACTAATAAGAAATCCTAATCTCACTTTCGTCTTTCCATGTGTTTACTAATAATCTGGAAACTTCTAAAAAATCTCGAACCTGCCGAAACTCGAAGTGATTCCAAGGTTCCTTATACTTCAAGTTATTAAAGTTCGACTATATATTTTATTTAATTTTTAGTTCAAATGAAAATGAACAGTCACAAAATGGCATCATCATAATTTAAAGAATTAGAATATTCAGCTCTGAAATTTGACTATTCAGAGTTCGACAATAATTTTTGAGAGAGGTGGTCCAGTTGGACTGCCTCAAGGAAATTATACCCTTCCAAATTCAAATCCAGGTGGTCATTGTTTACATCATGTAGCTGAAATGATTCAAGTTCAGATACTAACGTATTTATGTTACAAGAGACTACAAAAGATTTAGTTATGCTTTAATAAGAAACAATCATAATAAATCTGTGGTAATCATCACAGTATCAGGTTAAATAGCAGCATTAGTTACTGGTTATGCTACTGACAATCTGCGAATAACATCTAAATCAAAACACTGCAAGGGGTGGAAAACGCTGAAACAGCATTGCTAATCCCATTTCATTTACCAACATTAAATGATATGATTGACAGCATCACTAAACTGGTTGATTTCGATATACATTATAAGTACATCATCTACTTATCATAGGACATGTTCAAATGTTACTTTATTTCACATATTAACTTGTATGTATGAAAGTGTTAGTTTCCATTTGAACCATTTTGGCATTTTCATGAAATGTTATTTTGTTCACAAAAACCCATAATACTTATTGCTATTGTTGAATTCTAAATAATGATCTCATGTTTGTCAACTAGGAATCCTTCAACTGATAAGTAGCAGTTTGATTTCATTAACATTCACAGTGAAATGATTCTGATATAAAAAAAAATATGTATAGGCTAAACGGCAAATATGTCCAGTCAGGCTATGTAAAGAAATTTTTACCCATCCACTGCCGATGTTTACTACGCAATGTCAGTCAAATGTGCCTTAATGCCAAAACCTGCTATTATATTAAAACATGTAGTGTGACTGATCACTATATTTTGTGCAGTGTATATTACCCCATACTGAATTATTTATTAAGTGACTCTTGTTTGTGTTTGAGAGGGTGAATGTTCTTGTGGGGTTTTTTTGTGCTAAATAATAATATAATATATGTGTATATATAAACTTACAAAAATATGACTACATCCACCAGCTGCTTTTCCCACTGCAATAAAAATAGAAGAAAACAAATTAATGCTTTTAATGAACAAAACTTATAAAACATAAAAACTTGGATAAAAATGTAGATAGTTGAGGCTTTCTGATAGAATTTTCTTAATGCATAATTCTTGAAATTTTAATTTTGCCATCTTGTACAGTGAAAAACTGCCCAAATCTACCATACATTGGGACAGGTGTTTTGTCTACTTTGGACAGGTGTTCAGTATTTGGAGAACTGGATAAAAGTATATTTGAAGGGTAATAGATACTTGTACTTTTATCATCTATTATGTTATTAGAAAGTTAGATTAACTATAATATATACAAAATACTGAAAATTGAATTATTTCATTTTTTCCCCACTAATGAAATATGGTATGTTCCATCCAATCAACAATTTTGTTGAAACATTGAACTACATATTGACTACTTACATATCTGCAAAACCATGTCGTAGACAAAGCCGACAAAGGCAGAGATTTCAAACACAATGATAATACTGAAAAAGAATAAGATATATTTTTTTTTTTCACAAACGTTGTATCACAATTAGTTAACAACATTGTACATGTACTTGATATCTCTCATTGCAACATGTCATTATCAATCAATTTTGACAGAGAATATTGTATCAGTTTTTATATTGCAAATAATTCATGATATCTAATCAGTGATGATAAAATCTGATACCCAAAAAGAGGTCAAAAAAAGTCACAAAGACATTATATTCACTGAGGAGATACTTACCACCAGAGGTCTCTTTTCTGTGACCATCTGACAGAGTCTAAAGTGCTGATTTCATTAAGGCGCCTTGTGATGTAGAAACCAGCTACTGCAAACAACTGCACGGTAGCAAACTCTCCACCTGAGAGTTCCAGCCAGTAGGGTTCTGTCAAACAAAAGAAAAGAAAAAAGAGGAGTTACCGGCTCAGTTATGTGGCAGAAGTCACCATGGAGCTATACAATACATGAATATAAATAATATAATAGAACATTTAACACATTACAAAAATATTTGATTGTAGTGCAATTACGATACCGACTTTGGACGGTCATTTAATTTGACAAAAGCCAAACAAATGGTGTGGTTAACCGGTTTACGGGCCCACCTTCCCACTCACCGTAACAGCAGAACAATCAAAAGACGTACATTTAAAAATTTATAAAAACAAAGAAAATTATAAAATTACATGGCACCAAACAGTCATTTACCAGCACAATTTTAACACTCTACATTAATTTCATTATACAATATCAATTCTTTTCCTACTTACAATGGTCTATATCAGATACATCCTTAGATATAAACCAAATTATAAGAATATTAAATCATGCAGTGTAGTTAAATGAATCATGCACAAAAAACAAACTGTTTAGAATGCAATATGGAAAAAGTGCTGTGCACATGACATTTGACTCTTGTCTATGTGTGCTAGTATGTAAAAGGAACAGAGTGCTGCACACATGACATTTGACACTTGTCTTTGTGGGCTAGTAAGTAATATGAACAGACTGCTGCACACATGGCATTTGTCTTTGTGTGCTAGTAAGTAATATGAACAGAGTGCTGCACACATGACATCTGACACTTGTTTTTGTGTGTTAGTAAGTAATGTGAACAGACTGCTGCACACATGGCATTTGTCTTTGTGTGCTAGTAAAATAAATTGAGTGCTGCACACATGACATTTGACACTTGTATTTGGGTGCTAGTAATGTGAACAGACTACTACACACATGACATTTGACACTTGTATTTGGGTGCTAGTAAGTAATGTGAACAGACTACTACACACATGACATTTGACTCTTGTCTTTGTATGCTAATATGTAATATTGACAGAGTACTGCACAAATAACATTTTACACATGCCTTTGTGTGCCAGTATATAATATGAACAGAGTGCTGCACACATGACATCTGACACTTGTTTTTGTGTGCTTGTAAGTAATATGAACAGAGTGCTGCACACATGACATTTGACACATATCTTTGTGTGCTAGTATGACTCTTACTGTCAGAGCGATAAAGAGACATACATGTCACTGCTTGATAACAAATTTTGTACCTTACAGTGAATTACGCTAATTTCTTATAGTTGGTAAGAAAACTTTAAAAGAAATATACTTATGTTGTAGAATCTTTGAAATATCTAATCTACCCTATCTATTTGCACACTGATGTTCAGTTTATTAAAAAGTTCTTCAAAGTATTATATAAAACATTATGTGTATGTTGAAATATCCAGATTCTGGATATTTAAAAACCCAATTATTTGCCATTTTGTCATCTTTTCAAAATAAGCTTCATTATATTGTTTTGCTCTTCTTTCCCACTATTCATACTAGTATTTCACACAATCAGAGATTTAAAAGGATGCAAAAATGAGACTTGTTTCAATTTCTTGTAAACTGAAACTAAATCTAGAAACAAGAGGCCCAAGTGGTTCTATATCGCTCACCTGAGTACCTAGATGATCAGTCATGCAGGAAAGAAGAATTCATTTATTTTTGCATTACTGTGACTAAGTTAACACAAATGTTGAAAATATGTCAAATTTTATTTCAGACCAAAATAAGTAACAACACTTTTTTGCACATCCATTCAGGTGATTTTGATATCAAGCATTTGCTTTGTCTCTGCAAGATGTGATTCAGGGCAACAAGTTAGTCATTTTCTTTAGGTGGGGCCTTTTGTTGACTGATTTCAAGTCTGGGTCATGAACAACAATTGTTTCAAATATTGTCCACTTCTAACATAAAATTGCATAATTTCATATGTTGAGTGTTGGGAAATATCTAAAAACTTATTTAGATGTGTAAAGAAATGAAAAAAAAATTTTTGACCACAGCTGGATTTGAACCGCTAATCTCCATATTTTAATTAACAAGTAGTAAATGTACCATTGTGAGACCTACTTTTTAGACATGGTGGCATTATCTGTTAACCAATTTGGATGAAATTGATAGAGGACCTATAGCACTTCATGTATTCCATGTTTCATTAAAATCTTTCATATGGTATAACAGCAGAAGTTAAAAATGTGAAGAATTGTTCCCATACACCCTCATTTGGAAGTCTTAAAAAATTCATAGAAAATCCAAAAATTGAGATATTGACAAAATTCTTTCAAAGTAACATTCCTTACCATAATTATGATCACAATAGCCCATAAGAAATCATCATTATTGATTAACTAGGAAATATGATACTTTTCTGCATTGAAATCACCAAGTCCAAACAAATGTTGAAAAAAAATTCTAAAATTTGATTTTGGAAGGAAACCAAAATGACAATACCTCTTCACTCATCCCTCTAGATAATTTCTATCATTCTGTTTGCCTCTGTATACAGCCCATATGAAAAAGAATATTGTCAAAGGAGGGTACTCTTTTGTGACCTACTTTTGACTATGGTGGCACCACCTGTAAAGAGGTCTGGATGAAAACAACAGAATTTGAAGAGGATCATAAGTGACTTATTTCTACCAAGATTTATTCAAATCCTTTGAACAGTTTTGCAGAAAAAGTTGAAAATGTGAAAAATGGCCACCCCCCCCCCCCTTTTTTTGGAAGTCTTAAAAAATTTATAAAAAATCCAAAAATTGAGATATTGACAAAATTCTTTCACAATAATATTCTTTACCACAATTATGATCAAAATAGTTATTAAGAAATCATCTATATCAATTAACTGAAAAAAATGACATTTTTCTGCACTGAAATTACAAAGACCAAAAACACGTCAAAAAAGTGTAAATTTCTATTTCACGGATCTTAACCCTGAACACAATTTTTGATAACCCATCTCTATAGATTGTTGAAATGCAATTAGTTTCCCATTTATGTACTGGTTCTGGAGGAGAAGATGTTTGAAGAGGGGTATCGTTTTGGGCACTTTTGGCCCTGCCCTGGATCCACCCCTGAGGGAATCTGGATCCTGAACACAATTTTAGTAGGGGACCTTGAGTACATCATTTATACAAAGTTTGATCCAAATCTGCAATGTAGTTCCAGAGAAGAAATCGAAAATGTGAAAAAGTTAACAACGGACGATGATGACGGATGACGCACTATGACTATAGCTCACTTTCTTCAGAAAGATGATTTATGCTCATAAATGCACATTAAACAAACATTAATATGGTTATATGTGCCAGAAGTAAGGAAATATCTATTAACTAAAAATAAAATATTTTCAGAATGGAAGGTAAAATACCAAGTACCTGTACACTCAATCATAGAGTCCTTGACATTTACTATACCCAGGGTAACAATCACAGAGAAGTAGACACACACCATCAGTAACAGAGGAATTAAAATTCTAGAAAATAATGCAAAGCAAATATAAGACCATTGTAACTATTTCAATTGAGAATACTGAAATTTTATACAGATGGAGAATTAATGATACACAAAATTAAACAAAATTTCTGGAAATTAAAAATGGTATATGTATACATAATGCACATGGTGTTTTGAATGTTAAAAATACTGCAGTCAAATAATTGATTAAACAGAGCTGTGACTGTCATGAATATCATATTTTATTGATAAATCAATAAGTAAACTACAGTCAAACATCGATATCTCAAATACTAAGGCTATCTTCAAGTTACAGACTGGTCCCAATTTTTTCTCAATAATATGGTTAGTGCTGTTTCATTATTCATTACATTATATATGAATTCTATTTTTTTTGGTCTAGATGTACATGTATATTTATGCAACAAATAGTAGCTCAATGTGTTGATTAATAAAATAATGATAAACGTAACTTTAATGGGTGTTATTTGAGACTGTCCTGGCTTTTTATTGATGAAAGGTATAAAATGACATTAAGTATTTACTAATAAAATATACAATTATTTATTTATCAAAATTGATCGTACAATTTAATAACACACTTTCCTTGAAATAAAAATCAAATTTCTGATATCTTGAAACTACTGATCTGTTGCATACTGATACATTTATCTCATAGTGTTTTCCATAGTCCCTTTAATTCTTAGATAATAAAGTTTGATTCTATCACTTATTTAACTGATTTATCCTTGGAAATTAATGAATCAAAGGCTTGAAGAGCCACAAAGGCGTCGAGCTAAATTTGATTTAAAGCTGTCAAAAGTATCAGAAATTGACCAGTCGTGTTCATCTTTTTTGTTGAAGTTTTGGAATAGAGTAAAAATAAAAGCTTAAGAACTAACAGCCATATATAATACAATATCAAAATGTGAATGAAAGTTGTCCGTGGGCAACATAGCTCTCCGGTGGGGCTTTGTCATAAAGTAAGATCAGGGACGTATATATTTAGATATATATGTCCCTGGTAAGATGTATGGTAAATAGTTTCTTGATGGGGTCCGTTGTCATGAGGAAGTCAACAGTTATAAGTGGTATTGATTATGATATCATAATAACAATTTATTGTTCTTTATGTCATTCTTGCAGAAATATGTCAATTGTCTTATCACAAAGAATGTACATTAGAAATCAAACGAACACCATTGCCATTTTTTTTTACAAAGTTAGAAATGGATGAGTTGGTACCATAGCCTGTAAAATACGGAAGCCTTATGCTTAATTTGTTTTAAGATAAGGTCTAGGTTACACTTTTTGTCTACACTACTAAAAATGACTCTAGGACTAACAGCTTCTATATATCGTCCTAACAAACTAGTTATTATTCAGTCGTTTATTGTTTGTGCACGTGTAAGGGCTACAACGCAATGCTGTTCGCCATAATGACGCAAACTGATTGTGAATCACAATTGCACTTTATCGGTTGATTTGGAATAAAATCTTCACATGCCAGTTCTACTTAATTTATTTTCTTATGCATTCAATCTAAAATTCTGTCTTAATCCATGCTATCATCCTATACATCCGCATTAAATTTTGTAGGTGATTTGAAACCTTTCTCGGCTGCCATTTTTTATGCCGTCTAGGAGAACTTTTCAAAATATGGGGAAGACCATGTGCTATATACACATCATTTTTATTTAAGATAGACTGGAGTTACCTACTCTTGCTTGCTATTGCTGCGCGAAGAGACAAGTGACCACCGTCATTCTGTAGTGGCTATTCCCTGTTCAGCAATTGTTATTTACAGCATAGGCGGTAAAGGCAGAAAAGAAGCTGTACACACTGCATGTAGATATTTTTAAAATTCGTCTGCAGTAGCATACACAGCATAGGTATACAGTACCTGATGTAATTAGCGAGAGGCTCGTGATGTTTAGTCTTGAGGATGTAATTAATTTTGTCAATATTTGTTGATTCTAGCAAGGACTTATAAGTTCTTGATTCTAGGTTAAATGAATGAAACAAAACGAAAACCAGTAAGATAAAAATAACAGACAGTGTGTCACTTGAACCTGGGTCAGCCTCGTTATGAATTAGTGGTCACCTGTCTAGATAGTCACATTGCCAGTCTGTATTTAGGATTCTATGAAATATTTTATTTGTTTCGTTTTAAATTGAAATTTATATCTAAATATTTTATCATTATATTATTAACATTATTATATATTTCGAAAAGATCGCGCGATCGGTTTCCATATTGAACCTTATATGTCAAATTAGGCCTTGATCGCATGTTACAAGCGTTCTACTACGATTTTTCCGAATAAGGCAATATGTCACTTGGTCTTCCCCATATTTGGAAAAATTCCAATGAAGTGCGATTGTAATTCATAATCGGCTTGCGTCATTACAGCGAATGAATATCTTAATACACATAATAAGCGATAGAATAATAAGTGTTTAAGGGCAATATATTGATAATTTAAGTTAAGCAGACCTATGCTTCAGCCTATTTCTGTGACAAAGATAACAAAGCTGGTTTTGCAAGAACTTTTACTACTTTAAGTACCTTAAAGAAGGTAATACTTTATTATGTGAATAAAAAGGCGGTGCAGAGGTAAAATTTTTACGATTTCTAGAAGACTGTCGAGCAAATGCTCGAAGCTTTAAAAAATTGGAATAACAAAAATAACAAAGATTAGAAAGAAAAAGAAGCCATTATTGCATAATTATTGGCCATGAAGATGTGAAAATTTTTAAATGGTGTTAGTAGTGCATGGATACTTTAAAGAAATATACTTTAATACCTTGAAATTCATTCAAATGCAAGTGTTATAACTTACAATTTGGTGAGTCTCTCCCTCCGCAGAGCTCGTGTTGCTAGTGTCCAGTAATAATGACACATGACTAGAAACTGTATTAGCTTCAAATATTGTAAGATAAAGTCCATCTGAGCATACTGTACCAATACCCAGTGTACGCCTCTGAAATTGCAAATAAAAAGTTCAAGTTTTATTCCGGTATCTTTCATTTAAGGTTTATATACCGGTATATATTCATGTATACATGTAGTAAAATTTGAAATTCTGGAATCTGCGATAACCAAAACTCTTTCTCCACAGAATGCATCTATTGGTTTGAAAACTGTCCATTCTTTTCCATAATAAAATAATTTCTAAATACCAGAGAGTGAACTCTGAATTCAGAACTTATTTCTAGAGTACATGTTCAAGTGTTCTAAACGATAACTACTAAGTCTTTACTTGTGTCCTTTCAATCAGACACTCAATAATTAGACAAATCACCACATAAGGCATTATGTATCCAGTTGACCGTACAACATTTTTATTACCTTTGATAACATAACTACTGTTTATGCAACAATTAATTTTCACATTGACATGTACTTGATGTTATCTATAATACTGATTCAGAAAACACCAAATTATTTTTCACATTGACATGTATTTGATATTTATTTGTTTATAATACGGATTCAGATACCACAATTAATCTTAACATTTGGTGGTGTCTGAATTATATTTATATTTTCAAATGTGTGTCCTCTGATTATTCTGCTGTGGCAGTGAGTGGGAAGGTGAGCCCGTAAACCGGTTAATCCCTTGCAGTAACTTTAAGGCACTCCCTGATGTCATTGCCACTGCAGTCTACTGAAAACCCCATAATAAATTGAGTAATTATTATTTCTGCAAAAATTCAAACTGATTAACAAGTCTAATATTTTTTACACAGTTAAATTTTATCCATAGCTGTTTCCAATCACGTAATTGCTATATATAGCATATGTAGTATTAACAACAAACTTTCGAAAAGTACAAGGGTATATTGCCCTATTTGGTAATCAAAGTTTGTTGTAAACAATAAATGGAAGCCTATCAATGATATTTATAGCTGTGCCCAAAATATAAGAGGTGTAATTGTGTATAAATACTGGAATGGAATTGCTGAATGGTGTAATTTTACAAGAAATGGTCTAATTAAATTGAAATTCTGTTGATATTTTAAAATCTAAATGTTAGGCCCAGCAAGACTCGTTTCAAATAGATGTAAAACAATCTTTATGTAAAATTACACAACAAATGGAGTTGAAGAAAAGGTTGCACTACAGCAGTCAGTATCGTAACTGCACTATAATCGAAGATTTTTGTGATGTTCTTATTTTTTTTTTCATATCATTACACTAAATACTGTATATTTTTGTAGTGTCTTCTGTCATAAGGCTAATGCTATAATACATTTGAGAGAATCTGTAATCTAGTAGATATGTAAATGATGACTTACTCTTTAACACATTCCAGAGAGACTGGGTTCTAAAAGATGTGTGTATAATGACTTACCCTATAATACATTCTAGAAAGACTGTAATCTAGTAGATGTGTGAACAATGACTTACACTGTAATATATTCTAGAGAGACTGTAATCTAGTAGATGTGTGAATAATGACTTACCCTGTAATATATTCTAGAGAGGCTGTAATCTAGTAGATGTGTGAATAATGACTTACCCTGTAATACATTGTAGAGAGGCTGTAATCTAGTAAATGTGTGAATAATGACTTACCCTGTAATACATTCTAGAGAGACTGTAATCTAGTAGATGTGTGAATAATGACTTACCCTGTAATACATTCTAGAGAGGCTGTAATCTAGTAGATGTGTGAATAATGAGTTACCCTGTAATACATTCTAGAGAGACTGTAATCTAGTAGATGTGTGAATAATGACTTACCCTGTAATACATTCCAGAGAGGCTGTAATCTAGTAAATGTGTGAATAATGACTTACCCTGTAATACATTCTAGAGAGACTGTAATCTAGTAGATGTGTGAATGATGTCTTACCCTGTAATACATTCTAGAGAGGCTGTAATCTAGTAGATGTGTGAACAGTGACTTACCCTATAATACATTCTAGAGAGGCTGTAATCTAGTAGATGTGTGAACGATGACTTACCCTATAATACATTCTAGAGAGACTGTAATCTAGTAGATGTGTGAATGATGTCTTACCCTGTAATACATTCTAGAGAGGCTGTAATCTAGTAGATGTGTGAACAGTGACTTACCCTATAATACATTCTAGAGAGGCTGTAATCTAGTAGATGTGTGAACGATGACTTACCCTATAATACATTCTAGAGAGACTGTAATCTAGTAGATGTGTGAATGATGTCTTACCCTGTAATACATTCTAGAGAGGCTGTAATCTAGTAGATGTGTGAACAGTGACTTACCCTATAATACATTCTAGAGAGGCTGTAATCTAGTAGATGTGTGAACAGTGACTTACCCTATAATACATTCTAGAGAGGCTGTGTAGAAGATGACATACTGATGCCACGATGGATGTCGAACAATATGTAATTTAACTATCTTCATGATGCATAGTAATGCTGTGACTACAGCTAGAAAGGTCAACACAGAGCTCCTGAATTAAATCATGTAGTGAAAAATTATGTCTTTCTATGTGAAAATAAAATATAGTACATATATTACGTAACAATAAAGTCATCCTCCTGCATAACATACATGTAAACATACATAAATAGAGACACATGAGTAAGTTTCTGAGGGCTACAAATGTGCGAAAGACCAGTCAGGCAGCCTATGCTGAAAATAGCATGACTGTATCCAATGACTTGATGTTATTTGATTGTTCAGTGCAAATAAAAAAAACCTTATCAATTTTACTATAAGTGGACTCTGGCCTCTAGTCCATCAATAGTGTTGAACCCTGTTCTTATACATGTATATTTCTGATACACATTCAGATCATTTTCTTAATTTTTGAACTTGATTATCACACCTTAGATACTTTGAAAATAAAAAATATTTCTATATTCTACTTCTTTGACATAATTCACAAGCATAAAGAAAGATTATGAAAACTTTCATTTTGTGACATTACTGGTTTCTTGGACAGATTAAATATTACAATACAGAGTTTTATTACACTTCACATTAAACTACAAGCAGAACTGTTCTGACATGTTAAATTCACCCATGGCAAGACCGAAGTTATACGACCTTGACCTTTGGATCATAAAAATAGAAGGGATTTCTTTGGTCAAAGGCATTTTACATGTATGAGCCAAGCATCATGACTCTAGATTGAAAAGGCATCTAGTTACAGTCCAAAAGCACTTTTGAAAAACAAAAATTATGTAAGAATTTATCTTTGTCTTCAAAAACCAATATAGATCCTCTTATTGTCATAAGCATCCTCTGTGTCATGCATCATGCCTCTAGGTTATAAAGGCATTGAATGACTGTCTGAAAATGCTTTAATGATGACTGTATAGGTCTAGATTTCTGTACATTGCATTAGGCTGATGATATCATCATTTACGTGCAATAATCTTGATGTAATGTAAAACAAGAAACAAACAAAGAAAACTTGGTTGAAAGGACACTAAATTACACAATTCTGATAGTCATGCAACCTTCATCTCTGGACCCTAATGCCAGTAAGGATCCTCCTTTTGTGATGAGTACCCTTTGTGAATGGTAACAAAAACTTTTTAGATGTCATAGTCATTACCTGATGCATGCTGCAGTTTTAAAGTTTATGAAACAGCCAGCCATGATGATATCTGTGCCTCCTGTGTCATTTGACATGGGTTGTGATCCATTGCCATACATCTCTGACACTTTAAATCAAAATGTTCTGCAAGAGAATGCAAAACACAATATACTACATTGTACACATATCACATTGAATATACATGTAAATTATCAAAGCTTTGTCTCATGTTGTGTACAAATAAAAATTGCCAAAGTTTTAGTTTCATAGAATACCAGATAAAGAGTCCAAAAGCAATCTGTCTCTATAAATTTTCAGTTTTGGGAATTTCCAAAATATGCATACTGCTGAGCCAAAAACATATCTATAATTTATTAAAGATACCTTTCAAGTAATTAGTGTACCAATAATCGAATGAACAACACAACATTTTTAATGACAATTCCAAAAATGAGGCCCAAGTGGGCTTAAATCGCTTACCTACGAACAACTTGTTCATTTGAAAACAGCTGGCTGCTTTAACAAATTTGCAAAATGTATTCCTTTTCTTATTGCAATTCGACAATTTTTTATGGACAAATGACTAAAATTTGTATTCATTATCAACTTAAGCATGTCAGTATGAGCTTTAAATGCTTCAATAAATATGGATAAAGAATTAACAATGTGTCTTCTAACTCTTTAGATCACTGAGATACATTCAGTTTGATGATCTATGCAGTTGGTCTGAAGAGGTTTGTCAAGGAAGGTTTCCTCTAAAGTCTGTGTTGCCCCACATTGGATCCATCCCTTGACAGATCTGGCCGATCACAGCAATATTTTTTTTTAACTACCAAGTTTAATCAATAACTTTCAAATAATTCTGAAGGAGAATTAAATCAAAGCTCATTATTACATACTGATGTCCAAAGAAACAGACCCTGCCAACTTTGAGGGGCAGACTTAGAGCTGTGGTTAAGCACTTGGCTTGTGGTGCTGACAAACAGAGTTCGATTCCCAAATTGTGCCAGTATGTTTAAGAGATTTGTTACCTCAGTTACCTCCTGCTAAAATGTTGTAATATGGCAGAAATTGTTGAAAGTACCAATCAACCAATTCCCCCTTTCAATCTATATTAAAAAATTGGACTTTATAAAAAAATTGCAAAAATTCCTCCAAATTATAGTTGTATTCCAGTTCTTTTCAATTACATTTATTACATTGATATTGTTTAAAATATACCTAATCAATGCAAAGAAACCCACTAAGACAAAATCTAAGAAATTACATGAAAACAGGCAAAGATGACAAAGTCCAAACAATGACAAAAATATGATTTCAGAGTGGAACCAAAAACAACAAAACTTCTTTAGACACCCTTCTAGATCACACTGATAAATTTTGAATGATGATCTAAGCTGCCAATCTGAAGAAGAAGTTTGTTAAAGGAGGGTACCTTTTGGGGTTTATGTCCCTCCCTGGATCCATCTCTTGACCAATCTTGTCTAAATCAGGTACATTAGTAGGGAACCTTAAGTTCTTCAAACCTACCAAGTTTCATCAATATCTAATATTTAGTTCCCAAGGGAAATTCCATCAAGTTTTACCATTATTACACACTAATAGTAATCCTACAAATTTTTTCTCTGTTCCTTTTACATTTATTACAATAAAATCATTTAAACTACACAGAATCAATTCATTATAAGCAACCTATATGGAGAAAACCTATGAAATGACATGAAAATAGTAAAAATATCAAAGTCAAACCTCCCTCCCCTTGACAAATCTGGTCGAAAACCTGAAACTTGAAGGGAACCTTGAGTACTTCGTCCCTACATAATCTCATCAACATCTTTCTATTAATTCTGAAGGAAAGTCCATCAAAGCTTATTTCTACATACAACCCCACCCCCGTTTTGAATCTAAAAACTACTGCAAGTCTTTAGTGTGATGTACTGGTACATGTACATTTTTGTAAATATCAAATGCTTATCTTAATTAATATTAATGATATGTAATGATGAACATTAATTGTATAGCATTTGTACAATCAATAATCAATCTCCAAACATCTTTTAATCATTCAATTTCTCATAATGGATATCCTTTGATAGGAAAAAAGATAAAAATAGCTCATGTATAAAAGTCCAAGTTATCTTGAACAGAATTATTGTATGTCACCTTTATTAGTGAATCTGTTTGTCAGGCTATGGCTTCCTAACATTTCTTAATATTTTCTTCTTGTTTTTATGCAAAATAAAAACATATGTGTGCTTCTGGTTACCTGACCTACTTTATTTATGTCCATTTTATTTACTCTAAGATTTTTATCTATCGATCAAGGCATTTGCTTTTTACTTGTCTGTCTTTTTGTTTGTTTGTCTGTCGCCATAACTTTTGAACTGTGAGAAATAGAGACTTCATATTTGGCACACCTACTCCACTAATAAAGCCCTTTCAAATTACACCAGGTCATTGACCTTGTGACCTTGACCTTTAACCTACATTTCAAAATTTGCCTTATTAGAACTTTGTTTCCACCAGAGGCATTCATTTCACAAACACATCTTATTTATCAGGAATTTGGCAAAGTTATTTATTTCTCCTGAATATAATCAATGTATGGAAGTAATTAATCAAACAACTGTGACAGTTTACACATTATCTACAAACAGAATATTCATTATTATTCTTAAATGTGCAATTTGTTACAAGTCTAATAAACAGGATATGAACCAGTTATGTTTCATGGACCTGTATGGCGAACATGTCCAAAATATCTGGAGGTCAAATATCAGTTTTCAATGTTTTGTCAGTTTGAATGAAGAAAATATGTATAACAGAATCAGAATACATATATAAAATCAGTACATAATGCAGTTCTTTCAAATATATGTAGACTAAGTTATGCTTGGAGTAGTAAGATTACAAGTATCTTTGTCTCAGGAATGCCACAATGTTATCATGACTGTGTTCTGACTTTATGATCAAAGTTATGATGTGTAACTAGTACATGTAAATAGGGTATACAGTTTCAGTCTCTCTGAGTAATGTATCGTTTCAGTCTCTCTGAGTAATGTATCGAACTCTAATCTGAGTCATGTATCCAACTCTCATCTGAGTCATGTATCCAACTTTCATCATGTATCCAACTCTCATCTGAGTCATGCATCCAACTCGCATCTGAGTCTCCAACTCTCATCTAAGTCATACATCCAACTCTCATCTGCATTACTTGCATATATGGCTCAATGAACATTTTCTGTCACTAAACAATTGCCGAAACTTATGAGTCTTTGTTATTGTTGACTGCAGGGATGTCCATGGTCAGGAATATTTGAAAATATGTGTATTCATATCAAATTTTTCAAATACAATATGTACTGTTTAAATGAAATTATATTCAAATCGATAGAATGCAGAGATGTTCATTGTTAAGGAATATTTGAAATTCATTATGTGTGTATTCAGATTAAACTTTATAACCAGAAGTCTCTGTCGAGACTGGAGCTCTACTGTTATCCTCTACTCAAACAACAATTTACCTTCAGAGAAGAAGGGGTAAAAATATATTTGGACCACACATGTATGTTTTGTATTGCACATGCACAACTAGACCACCTACCAAACATGATGAGATCATAATTAAGTCTCACAGACATATACAATAAGAGAAGAAGTGGGAACAAGATTTTGGGACCACGCCCCCACAAGCCCCAGGGGGTCCGAACTGGTCCAAAATTGCACATACACAATTACACCACCTATCCAACAAAAGGAGACCATAATTAGGTCTCTAGGCTATATACTTTCAAAGAAAAAGAGGGAACAAGATTTTGGGACCACACCCCTTTGTGGGACCCAAGGGGGTCCGGACTGGACCAAACTTATACATGCACAACTACATCACATATCAATCATGATGAGACTATAATTAGGTCTCTGGGACATATACCTTCAGAAAAGAAGAGGGAACAAGATTTTGGGACCACGCCCCCTGTGGGGCCCAAGGAGGTCCAAACTGGTCCAAAATTGCACATGCACAACTACACCACCTATCCAACAAAATGAGACCATAATTAGGTCTCTGGGACATATACCTTAAGGACAGAAGAGGGAACAAGAATTTGGGACCACGCCCTTTTGTGGGACCCCAGGGGGGGGGGGGGCGGACCAGGCCAAAATAATAAATGCACAACTAGATCACATACCAAACATGATGAGACCATAATTAGGTCTCTGGGACATATACCTTAAGAATAGAAGAGGGAACAAGATTTTGGGACCACGCCCCTTTCTGGGAGCCCAGGGGGTCCGGACCGTACCAAAATTGCACATGCACAACTAGACCACCTATATAACAAAATGAGACCATAATTAGGTCTCTATGATATATACCTTCAGAAATGAAAAGGGAACAAGATTTTGGGACCACGCCCCTTTTGTAGGGGCCCCAGGGGGTCCGAACGGGACCAAAATTGCACATGCACAACTAGACCAGCTACAAAACATGATGGGACCATAATTAGGTCTCTGGGATATATACAATCAGAGAAGAAGAGGGAACAAGATTTTGGGACCATGCCCTTTTGTGGGCCCCCAAGGGGTCAGAACTGGACCAAAATTGCACATGCACAACTAGACCACCTACCCAACAAGAAGAACCCATAATAAGGTCTCTGGGGTATATACCTTCAGAGGAGAAGAGGGAACAAAAAATTGTTTACGGACGGATGTCCGGACGTCCGACGGCCGGACAACGGACGAAGGACCATCGCATGAGCTCGACTGGTCGAGACCAGTAGAGCTAAAAATTGTTTACTGGTACTGTGCAATCACAAGAACAATTTTTATTACAATGTACATCTTTTTCATGTACATACCAGTATACTGTTTAAATGAAAATATTTTCAAGATCCTCCTCCTTTCCCCCTCCGCCAAAAAAGCCCCATCTACAGACCAATACTGTACTGGAACTCAGACACTATCACAATGCTACATGTATGCATTAACCTGTGTCAGATCTGTTGAACTCTATTAGTTTGATGTGTGACATTTCCCCTGTATCTGTAATATAATAATTTGATATAACCCCATCATTCAGTCTGGAATTCACTCTCAGTCTCACATCCTAATAGAATGAAAAGCAATTTTCTTTTAACCACTAGCCCACTGACAAATTTTACAAGCCCATTGTATATTTTGTTAGAGAACTTCTGCTAGCCCAGCAATAAATCTCATTGCCTCAGACTAGTGAGTTTTCGTGAAGACTGCCAACTTCTTCAACATACATGTAGTACTGCAATCTGGAGAGGGAAACAAATCATCTGTGCCATAAGCCAAGCACTTACCCCTACCACACAAAGCCTGCATCCCCTATATATCTATATATATACCTGTGGAGCCTGAAAATTATTCTTGCACACTGAGCCATAACAGGAAGTACCACTGCAATAATAAAACTTACTATTGTGACAGGCAGGAGAAAAAGATGTGGCCAGACCAGGAAACAAATCCAGAACCTTACTCTATCAAAGTGGATGCTCTCACTATTGAGCAATCTGGACTGATATCTGTTTGTCACATTACCAAAATATAGAATTTGCCCATGTGATGGTCTCACTCCTAGCATTAGCAGCCATATTGGAGTACAACTCGTGGACTTTTTCCATTTCTACCATGTAAACTTCATTAAATTCCCGGGAAATTAACTATTCATCTGGGTAGATTTCGGGATTTCAGCCTTAATTAATCAGTAAATATATTCAATCTGTTGAAAATTTTCTGTAAAACATTTAGATATACAATACGATTATTTCATAAAATTAAGTTAAATCAAGCAATTTTATATGAGCATTGATGGATAAAGCCTGAGAGTTGTACTCCAATGAGGGAGATAACTCTAGCTTATCTGAGGAAAACAGGGCTGTATGGGAACACTCTATAATATGTTGATCCCCACTATCAGACACCTGATGACCCATAAACTTGCCACTTGCATGACTTGGTCCAAGTTCCATGACTGGGTCCAATATTTTGGATAATATAAATATCAATGTATAGATCTATATTTAGCAAATGCAAAATTCTCATTTCTAAATAGGCAGTGACTCCCCATACACAGGGTTGTGTATGACTATCCCCATGGCTAAACGTACAAAGGGTAAAAAAAAAGCCTTATCAGTCGCAGCTCATACTCAGTGACCAATGTTCAGTCAATGACACAATAATTAAATGATTTGTTCTCTTTTTCTTTTTACTGAGTTGTACTTATACACAGTATACTGAGAGTTCATATGACTTGTTACAATGGACACAATGGATGAAGATCGTGAACTAAAAGTTAGGCTTTCTTTTAGGTCATATAACGGCATTGATGAATATCTAAAGAGCTACGAAAAAAGAGAGTTTGTTCAGTTATATAAGAGGACATCTCAAACAATACAAAAGCGCTTAAAGACTATATGAAAAATGACGAAAATGTGAATATGGACTTGCAATACTGGAGACTAGAATATGCATGCATACATGGGGGAATTAAACATTCAAAAGAGTAAAAAAATATTTCACAAAAGATAGCTGGAATTTGCTGAAAAAAATGATGTTAGAAAAAAAGGAAAATGACATGTGGATCTGTTTCTTGTGCCGCACAGACTTAAGTGCACGTGAATCTAATGGATGCAACAGATGCCTCGAATGGACCAATCTGAAATGTGCAGGACTAAAACACATACCAAAGCAAATGTATTGGTTTTGTAAATCATGCAAATAAATCAAAACCTATAATCTTCCAGAGTTTACTTACACAAAGATTTAAACTTGCCTATATAAGTCTTTAGCTTACACAAGCATCATATGGACACATGTATATTGCAAGATAAATTGAATGTAAAATTCCGAAAACAAATAAAGATAATGCCATGTATGTAGTGTGTACTGATATGGCCTGAATATTCCTTTTCTCGATAAACAGGCTACTGTAATGTTTATTAGTTGAAATCCGGATATGCAAAACCGGTTTTGGCTCTTTTTTACCCTGTGTACGTTTAGCCATTGGGATAGGCATACACAATCCTGTGTATGGGGAGTCACTGCCTTCTAAATATAACTAATGAATAAAAAGCGTTGTATGGTTTACAGTTACATGTAGCCTTAGTTATAATATGGCACTTCTCTGATTATATCATTAAAATAGCAACAGATATGTTGAAGGACACAATATTGTGGCTTCACAGATACCTTTCCCATTATAAAATTCAAACAAAATTCAAAGTTATGATTTCCTTACCGATGTTTGATAATGATAACAGGTAAGGCATTTACTGGCAACGGTCAGAGGCAACTTGGTAGGTCTACATGCAAATTTCTGCTTGCCAAAAACATCGTTTGTTGACACAATAAACTAATTAACAGGTAACACATACAATTTAAACATGTTGATTCTGCAGATCAAATACAGCGTACTTTGGTTTCATGCGTGATACAAAGCAGTAAATTGCAAAATACAAACAAAACATCAAATCCTCTAGTTTGGATTCGTGTTTGTTTTCATCCTCATAATTCCCGGAAGTAAGTACAGAGTAATTTCCCTTCCCTGCGAACTCCGAATATGGGCGGAGACAATGAGATATTATGTTTCCAGAAATGTCATAAGTTTAAAGTAGTCATATGATTTCATATGATTTTCAGCGCTTCTGGATTGACCAAAAATATATTACTTCCCTGGCGCGGATCTAGAAATTTTGTCGAGTGGCTTCCACTGCAATGAATTTTCCGACAAGGGGGGATTCAACCCATTTTTTTACACGGAGTATTTATGACTTTTTTTTTACATCGAAATATAACAAGAAAAATGATTTTCTCCAAATCTCGCGTGGATACAAAACCCCGCCCCACCCTTCTGGATCTGCGTATGCTTCCATTCATTGTGACAAATCAAGGAGTACCTCCCTCATATACAGCTCGGCCCTTACGCTTCTAAGAAGTGTTCTTTGCCTAATACTTTTAGGTCAAATTTGATAATAAGTTTACTGTTGAAATATTTACGCTTTGGATTTCCACAGTTTCCACATTGGACGATATCAGTGAAGAGACAGAAGTTGTCGAAATGCGCATAAAACTGGATCCATGAGTGCGTTACCATTAGGGGCGTACTAGTAGGCTCTGCATTATGTGGAAGCTCAAAAGATGGGGGTGTGAGGACCATTCAGATCCCCAATGGGTCCAGGGCAAAACCCTTGGTAGGGAGCGCAAGGGGAGGGGGCGAACACTATTACTATATATCTTCCATATTACATCTTGAAATGAACGAGTATCACCACAGGGTATATATGTATCGCTGCTAAGTCCCCAACCCCCTTACTCTTGGCCCGTTCCTTCTCTGTCCGTCTTCCTTAGAAAGGAACGGGCCAAGAGTAATGGGGTTGGGGCTTAGAAGCGATACCTAGACCCTGTGAGTATTACACTCGTAAAAGATTAAAAACAAACTTCTTTGGAAAAGAAATCATGTAATCATACTGTACAAACAGCAGAGATATCAATGTATACCGAGCACCATATCATGTAAGTGTACCTAATGGTACTCCTTTATTCTGAATATTATAATTCAGAAGATCTAGAAAAAATATGTAAAAATGGCGTGGAAGCACGTGCCTCTGTGCACAAATTACGCCTAGTTACACTATAACTTGAAAATAGAGTTCAATAAATTCCATTACAATCACGAAATTTCTTCAGAATATGTGACTTTTGAAATAAATCCTAATACATTTTATGTTAGTTGGAGGGGGAGTGTGTGTGTGGTTTGGGGGAGGGGGTTGTTGTTTGTTTGGTTTTTTTTATTTGCTCAATTTCCTCTACAGTTTTAGTATATTTATGTATGAATATTTTGCCCTATAACAAAAGTCACATGTCATCGGGCATGTAATAGAATGTCAGAGTATTATGAAAATGGAAACATATACACATATTTACATATCATACATGACTGAACAGAAGATACATATTGTACAAGAGTTAGTTTAAACATATTTCATATTAGTATCATTAAAAGAATTAGGCAAAAGTTGTAGCAGCATTATACAAGTCTTTTCCTTATAATATACCGGTACAACATATAGTAACAAGATGGCGTCTTTTAGTATAAGAGGTAAATGCTAACTAGCATAAAGAAGTACAGATTATATGCTGTAGATATATAAATACAATATAATACCATAAAGTATATTACTACTTAGGTAACTTCATATTATCGTACATATGTATATAAATTTTCCAACACCACCAAGAATACATTTTGATTCAGAATTGAGAATATCAGAGACATAGACTACAGTACAGCCTACGCGGATTCCTCATGCACTTTCCACCCATCACCGCAACCGATTTTTGGGTGGGAAATCACCACAACCCATCGCAAAATAAGATTGCGGTGGACGTTCAAATCCATCGCGACCCATCCCAATTTTTACTGTCGTGACAGGAGATTGAATTGTCCATTGCGGGTCACCGCAGTTGGTCATATCGCCGCAGGCACTTGAAGAGAAAAACGTGGCGGGCCACCGTAATCGTTATCATCTTTGCAGAATCCTGCGATACATTGTGATGTTTCAATAGCCATACTTTAAAATTCCTCCAGCCCCTTTTTATATTCTACTTACGGGAGCTAGCTAGGGGTCTATTTTGACATAAGCATCTTATATTTTGATGTGAAATGCTCTCTATATACAATACATTTTAAAGTTATTCGTTAGTAAAATAGAATATTATACGCAACTACATTAACTTTAAAAGAGTAATATGTTACAACAGTTCGAACACTGCCGCTCATAATGAATGCAATGTTACTTGTATATAAATTAATTAACAGATCTTTTATTTTATTGAGATTAATTTGGAAATGCTATCTTAGCAAAAAAGGAAAGCAGAAATCGTATCTCGCACAGCGGGTATGTCTTATGAATAATGTACAAAAGTAGTGGTCATTAATTCGACAAGTAATGTATAGAATAGGTCATTTCTGATTTTCCTTTTTTTCATAATAAAATCTTCTATGTAGAAGTATAATGGCGAAGGACCAGTCCCCGACTAAGACCAGTTTCCGGCTACTACGTTATCAAGGGTATATAAAACATGAATTCATATGTATTCAGTGTATTGCAGACAATCACGTGAAAAAATCTCATAAAATCCCGTTTCAAAAGACAAACAAAAAAGTAGTAGCCGGTAACTGGTCTCAGCCGGGGTAACTGTTATACTACCAGTAAATCCGTAGGCACGCGATATGAAAGAAATTGTTTAGCATTAAATTAAACAAAATGATTTCAAGGGGAAAAAAAAGAAAAACAAGGACTTATCTTATTTATACGTTCTTGACAAAAAAAAAAAAAAAAAAAAAATTGAAAAATAAAAACAAACAAAACAAAAACATTAGAGAAAACAGTAATATCTACTCCAACACAACACAAATTTACTCTTTTATTTGAAATGACTGAAATTCAGTAATTGAAACGTGATTGTCTGTCCGTAGTCCCCCTGAAAAAAAAGGGGGGGGGGCGTAGCATATGCTAGACTGTTGATATATCAATAGAATAATAATTTAATAGAATTCAAAGGAAAATTACGAAATTGTATCTATATAACTAACCAAGGACTTATAAACATTATAAGTCCTTGAACTAACACTGCACAAAATACATTTACAAGCTTGAAAACGAATATTGAGAACAGGCGTAGCATAATCGTTTAGGTGTATAAATTGAGACCGATGGTACCCAAGTTTGAGACCCATTGATAACTCGTTGGTGCCCAGTCATTCTTATTAGACAGTAAAACTGATGTCTCGTGTTACGGTTGACTTGGCACGTTAAGATCCTCACTGCATCGGGCGCGTCCATTACAAAGATCCAGATTTCTGTATATTGCTGATTGCATTTGACCAGAGACATAGTCTACTGAAACAGAGACATGTATACTTTTTACTTGTGTATATATGTCTCTGACTGAAAGTAGTCTATGTCTCTGATTAGACAGTTGTCACCGTACAAGAATAATAAAATCAACCAATAAGGTACTCTAGAGACATAGACTAATGAGCTGAAAGTATTTTTTGTGTCTGATGTATATTAGGATGATTTTTTTTTAATTTAGGAGATGAATGTCCCTGATTGTGATTTTAAATGAATGTTGTATTATTCTAATTTCACTTAGCATGGAGAAAGAAAGAGAGAGATCACTCAGGAAAGAGAGAGAGAGATTTTTACACCATTTATCAAATTTCGATGTATTTTAAACACAATCTCATCCTAGTTTCACATTATTCTCGGGGTTTACTGTATAAATGTCTGTACATGTACAATGTACATTGTATTGATAAATTTATTAATGTTATCAATCATTTTGTTGTATTTTCAAAAAATTGTCGAGGTCTAAAGACAAAATTGTTTTTACTGAAAACAAAATATGATTTTTTTCTTTGAAATGAAATCATAGTCCGTCTTATGACTAAACATACCGTGAGTGGTGTACCGCTCCTCGCTGGCACAGTTTTTGAGGATGCCTGTATTCTCGATAGTGCAGTAAAGGTACTATAGTACTAAGGACCTTGATTTGGCATTGAGTCGACCTTGAATGAAGTGTCCTTGACCTAAGTGTCCTTGAGTCGACGCGAGCGCGTACTATAGTAGGACCTTGATTTGTCATTGAGTGATGTGCATCAATTAAGAATAAGAAATGAAAAAAACCTAAGACTCACCGATACCAATTCGCCGCTGGTTGGACTGCATCAGCCATTGATCTTTTTACATTAGCCATTCTTTTTTTGTTGTGCTGCATCAGTCATTGAGTTACTTTTCATTTGTTGTTGCTTCAACCGTTCAGCTACTTTTCATGATACATCAGCCATTTAGCTACTTCTCTAAAGATATGGTACCCCTAAAAAGGGCCGTTCTTAAAAAGTTCTAAAAAAGAACTTTGTGGCTCACGCAATTACGGGGCGGGAGCCACAGGCTGGACATGATCGTGCTAATCTCCTAGCAGCAGAGGACGGGCAATCAGTTGGTAGTTGAACGGAGGTTCAGGCGCAGCCTGAATCTCCTCCTCCCAGTCTTTTCCCGCCGCTACAGGAGCTGCCGCTGCTGGTGGTGTTACTGGTGCAGGCCGTTTGGGTACTGTAATTTGGGCCCCCCGATGTTGTTTGGGGCTCCAACTTAAGAGTCTTACGACCACCACCCGTCTGTCATCTGATGATATACTCTCCATCTTTTCTTCCTTTCTCTTTTCTGTTGATGGATCATCTCACCAATTTTATTTACAATTTCATCTAAATTATCAGCATTTTGGACTAATTTTAAGGCTTTCCCTCGATGTTTTTGGGAAATGGCTCTAATCTTGTTAGCAAAGCTCTCCATGGTTGTTCCAAGTTGAAAAAAAAATTCAATAGCGAACGAGGGAAATGCAGCCCGGACAGGGGTTTATATATTCCAGGGACAAATGAGGTCATAATTCATAGCGCGAACGCGTATTCCATCCACTCAATGATCTATACGTAATGATGCGATTTAAATGTGATGAATTATAATTAAGATTATCGTGCGGTTTAAATGTGCAGTTGCATTCCAACGATAAAATGACGTAATAATTTCACGCGGCGCGAGCGCGTTTTCCATAGTGCATTACGCATGCAACAGTCTAATTGAAGACGCAATGATGGAAACATGTACTTTAGTGAAGTAGTCTATGTCTGAGAGAATATATAACATTTTAATTTGTATCATTAAGATTAATAAATAATGGAACCTCTCTCTCTCTCTCTCTCTCTCTCTCTCTCTCTCTCTAATGGAAAAGAGTTCACTTCTAGCTTTTAAGTGTTTATTACATTTCAATAAAAAGTGGCAGCCATTCCCAATTTCATTTTTATTACATTTATTACAATATCTAAGTTCTCTATGTAGTTTCTTATATCTACCATTTTCGATTTCTGATTTGTGACATGATAATCTATTGGGGTTCACCGCCATTAACTGCGGCCCTATTTAGGGAGGAAATACAACATATTCTCGCAAAAATGACGTAAAAACAATGGTATGTTACTGTGACGTTATAAGGTTGCCAATTCAAATCGACGTTTCTAACTCATAACGGAGGATAACAGGCGGCGAACCCCATTACCCACAAATCTTAATAAGTGTCATACGTGATTTTGTATAATTGAAAACTGATGTCAGATTCTGTTTTTGTTTTAGGTACATGGTATTAATATAAAAGTTAGTTTTTCAGAAAATTTTCAGTTAAATCTCGACTATCCCTCTGATTGCTAATTTTTGTTTCATTTTACATTTAAGAATTTTTAAGGATTCATGCATACTATAATGTCTCTATTTCTTTCATGATAAAATCCAACGACTATATGCTTCCAAGATTATCTTATTTTTAAAATATTCTGAACTTTTATCCCAAAATATTAATCATTTCCGTATTTAGATATCAAATATTCTAGATTTTTGTTTTCATTGCACAGATAACATTGTGGTGAATTTCCTTTTACCCCATTCGCTTACTCAAAGGTTAAATTTTTGATAAATTATGTAATAATTTATAATTAAATTATTCAACAATTTTGTCTTAAATTTCTTTAACCATTGTAGCATAAATTTCCCTTATTTTTCTTTAAAAGTTGTATTAAAGAGTTTAGACAAAACGTAATCCGAAAATGGTCTGATCCTATCATGTGTTGTAATCAATGATTTACAATGAAAATCTTTTGTATCATTCTAAAGGATCTTATAAGAATTTATAGGTTAACCATTTGGCTCTGGGGATTTATTATTCTTCATGCTTTTTATTGCAAATGAACATTCGTCGACAGAAAGTAATCACAAACTAATTATTCTTGTTCACTTAAAGCGGGTATAACAATATTATTATTGTCCTCGATGTTACTATATTTACTCTCCAATGATCATGTTTTCTTTCAAGCCAATAAAAAATAAGAAGAATTTATTTCCCCGTTCTCTAATCTAATATGGTTTTGGACAAATAAATGTCCCTGTATATTCATATTGGTTTTGGTTCAATTCCGAGAAAAAAATCATGTTTTGAAGGTAGAAGTTTTTTATGATGTTTTAAAGTTTGCTTGCTAACATCAATAACATCAATATTTAGATTAAATATTGAAATGATATTTTGACATATTGTGAAGTATATTATTACTTGCGAAGATTGTGATATTTTTGTCCTAGTGTTCAAATATGTCCAGATGATTAAAAAAGACCAATTTGCTTGTCACATATATTCACTGCTTTGTGTACCGATGGAATGTTCGTGCAAGTTTACTCAGTTTCCGTTCATAAAGGGAAATGTACGTGTTACACTAATATTTAAAACATTTAATATGTTTAAACATTATTATAATAATAATGTTTAAACATATTAAATGTTTTAAATATTAGTGTAACATACGTACTATATACTCGGACTCGAAAAAACAAAACTGATAGACATATGTGATTTTTAGAAATGTTTGGCCAAAAGCGTGAGTGTGTGTGTGTGTAGGTATGTGTGTGTTTTGTTTTTGGGGGTTTATTTTGTTGGACAGTTGCAAGTCGTACTACTTGTGTAGCACAGTGTATATAAAAATATTACACAGAAGTGATACGCATCAACCCTAAATAATTTCCGCTTCTTTCATTTATTCACAGAAGCTTAACATACCCCTCCGAGTCTTAGTATGAAAATACAAAAGGCCTTAAATATCTGTACAATTTCTGTGATGATTGGACTGTTAGAGCCCTATACACCACATCCTCTGTAATGACTGGCTTGTAAGAGCCCTGTACTCCATTGTCTCTGTAATGACGGGACTGTTAGAGCCCTATACACCACATCCTCTGTAATAACTGGCTTGTAAGAGCCCTGTACCCCATTGTCTCTGTAATGACGGGACTGTTAGAGCCCTATACACCACATCCTCTGTAATGACTGGCTTGTAAGAGCCCTGTACTCCATTGTCTCTGTAATGACGGGACTGTTAGAGCCCTATACACCACATCCTCTGTAATGACTGGCTTGTAAGAGCCCTGTACTCCATTGTCTCTGTAATGACGGGACTGTTAGAGCCCTATACACCACATCCTCTGTAATGACTGGCTTGTAAGAGCCCTGTACTCCATTGTCTCTGTAATGACGGGACTGTTACAGCCCTATACACCACATCCCTGTACTCCATTGTCTCTGTAATGACTGGACTGTTAAAGCCCCTGTACTCCACAGTTTGTGTAATGACGGGACTGTTAGAGCCCTGTACTCCACAGCCTCTATTATGACTGGACTGTCAGTGTCCTATACTCCATAGTCTCTGTTATAACTGTACTAGAGCCGTATACTCCAAAGTTTCTGAAATGACTGGACTATAATGGATTATAAGAGCCCTATTCGTTATACAGATTTCGTTATACAGATTTACTTCCCATCCGGGACGGTATCTGACTTAAAACCCTGATGACGTCATCAAATTCTATGGAAACTGATCTTAAACTCAGGGAAATAATAGTCCATAAATTGCGTTTTCATAGGAATTTGATGACGTCATAATTGTTTTACGTTAGATACCGTCCCAAATGGGAAATAATTCTGTTTAACGAAAAGAGTCAATATTCCACAATCTCTGAAATGACTTGACTGTTAGAAATCTGTACTCCACAGTTTCTGTAATGACTGGACAGTAAGAGCTCTATACTCCACAGTCTCTGTAATGACTGGACAGTAAGAGCTCTATACTCCACAGTCTCTGTAATGACTGGACTGTTGGTGCCCTATACTCCATAGTCTCTGTAATGACTGGGCAGTACGAGCTCTATACTCCACAGTCTCTGTAATGACTGGACAGTAAGAGATCTATACTCCATAGTCTCTGTAATGACTGGACTGTTGGTGCCCTATACTCCACAGTCTCTGTAATGACTGGACTGTATGTACCTTATACTCCACAGTCTCTGTAATGACTGGACAGTAAGAGCTCTATACTCCATAGTCTCTGTAATGACTGGACAGTAAGAGCTCTATACTCCACAGTCTCTGTAATGATTGGACTGTTGGTGCCCTATACTCCACAGTCTCTGTAATGACTGGACAGTAAGAGCTCTATACTCCACAGTCTCTGTAATGACTGGACTGTTGGTGCCCTATACTCCACAGTCTCTGTAATGACTGGACAGTAAGGGATCTATACTCCACAGTCTCTGTAATGACTGGACAGTAAGAGATCTATACTCCATAGTCTCTGTATGACTGGACTGTTGGTGCCCTATACTCCACAGTCTCTGTAATGACTGGACAGTAAGAGCTCTATACTCCACAGTCTCTGTAATGACTGGACTGTTGGTGCCCTATACTCCACAGTCTCTGTAATGACTGGACAGTAAGAGCTCTATACTCCATAGTCTCTGTAATGACTGGACTGTTGGTGCCCTATACTCCACAGTCTCTGTAATGACTGGACAGTAAGAGATCTATACTCCACAGTCTCTGTAATGACTGGACTGTTGGTGCCCTATACTCCACAGTCTCTGTAATGACTGGAATGTTAGAGCCCTATACTCCATACTCACTGTAATGACTGGAATGTTAGAACCTTATACTCCACAGTCACTGTAATGATTTACTATTGATGACCTATACTCCGCAGTGTCTGTAATGACTGGGCTGTTGGTGCCCTATACACACAGTGCCTGTAATGACTGGACTGTTAAAGCCCCGTACTCTACAGTCTTTTATTTGTATATTGTCGATGTATGTGCCGTAAAACATTATTTATACAACATACACACGTAGAGTTTATATTTTGTCATCAGAAATATCCGTACAGTTAATGAAGAAGCAATATTAATAGAGATATTACACATAAAATTCGGACCTCTTATGCGCTCAATGTTATCATTTACCCAAAACAGCCATATGCAGAACGTCCGATACAGCAACTGTACGTACAATGTACGCAGAAATTACAATGTCGACATATTACGTAGCTCACCCAAACACCAGAAGAAAATTTGGCAATTATATAGTAAAAACATATTACTTCAAAAATGACAATTAAACAGCAGGTTCAAATTCTAATTTGTTAATAGGATGTTAAGATAGGACACAGACCTAGACACTAGACAGACGTGTTAATTTTGCGCTACCCAAAACGTCAAGCCAGGGAAAAAGTAGGTCAATTGTGGCATCTGTGATGAATGGGTCCGTCTCAGTAAGATGAACCATTGATACAAGTTTGCTTACTCTTGCTTAAGTATTTTGTTCAATACTGAGCTACTCCAAACTTCTTAAGTGAGTCACAGATGCAGAAAAAGTAGTTCAGATGCGGCATCTTATGCATGGGACCATCTCGGTATTTTAAGATGAATAAGTCATGCAATGTAAAGATGATGGATAAATCCAAACCATAACTCTAAAAATCATGAAACCAGGGGACATACAGAATCAGTGAAAATGAAAAACAAATGGAAAATAACAAAATACTTCAAGAGCATGTGTGAACCCCTGTGA
Source organism: Pteria penguin (assembly GCA_035048485.1). NCBI lineage: Eukaryota > Metazoa > Mollusca > Bivalvia > Pterioida > Pteriidae > Pteria > Pteria penguin. The sequence goes on from CM068581.1 coordinate 24,248,603, forward strand.
TGGAGTGAGATCAGGTGCTCGGGGAGAGTGAGCATCTCCTGCTTGCTAGCAACACCCGTCACATATACCCAGTAAAAAGTCAAATCGTGTAAATTCCATATGTATTTATATATGGAGAAGTCAAAGTAGGTAGCCTTCTAGTATAGGTGTCAATTCTGTGTAAAATGATCGGAATGGGTCTCAGTCCAGAATATCATTTAAAAGTCTGGATAACGAGATATCATATGGAGTAATAAGAGTCTCGTGACGACCGTAGAACTTCCTCAGTGACGTTGCTAGTCTAGCACATATATAACCCTGGTTTAGCAGCTTAATTGAAAGTCGCCTAGCCCTCAGAACAAAGTCACTGTAATTTGAACATACTCTGGAATAACGTATTAACTGAAATATGAATACGCCGTATGCGGGCGATGATGGAATGTTGCTACTTATGAAAGGAAAGTTTGTGATAGTGAAATTGAAATCGTCACGTTTGTCATAGAGTGAGGTGTTCAATTGACCATTAATGTCGAAAGACAACATGATATCTAAATACGAAGTAGAATTACTACTTTCTGTGGTTTCTTTGACCTCCAGTTCACTAGGATAGATGATGCTAAGGTAATCCGCGAATGAAGGATTATTAATAGAAAGCAAATCATCTATATATCTGTAAGTGAAATTGAAGCCAAGAGCCAATTGTTTTTTCCCTTGCGAAAGCAAAGACTGAATGAATTCAGCTTCGTATGAGTAAAGGAATATGTCAGCCAGAAGCGGAGCACAGTTAGTGCCCAATGGAATGCCGACAATTTGTTGAAAAACCTTTCCTCCAAACACCACAAACGTGCTATCGATAAGAAAGTTCAACATCTGAATGACAACTGCTTCAGTGTATTTATTTTCGGTGTATATATAACTATATATTTTAATTTGAATTTCCGTTTTTACTAGTAAATGCATTTTGAATAGTTTCCGCTAATCTGTCTTTTAATTTCTGATGAGGGATCGTTGTGTAAAGAGTCGAAAAGTCAAGACTTGATGGAGTGAATTTTAGTAAAACTTTTTGATTTTAGATGTTCTGACAACTCTTTTGAATTTTTAAGGATCCACATTTGATTAAATCCACTTCTGGAATATACTGTTTCGCAATATCTATGAAGGCCAGATTTAATTTCTGATAATATTTTTGTGAGTAGCATCGATACAGATTTTGTGGAACACTTTGAGAAACCAGCGATAAAGCGTTGTTTGTAAGGATTTTTGTGCATTTTTGGAATGCAGTACAAATATGGAAGTTCTAAATTTAATTTATTTGTGTCAATACCAAACGTATTGAGGACAGATTTATGATTATCAAGTACTTCCGAAACCGAAAAGTTCCTGAGAGTATAAGTAGGATTTCCTGGAGCTGAATTTAATCCTAATTCTTTCACTAGGCTGTCAAAATAATATTTCTTACAAGTAAATGTATAATTATTAGACGCTTTATCTGCTGGTGTAATGATATAATGTTCTTGAAGGAGGGTAAGTTCTGTGACAACATCAGGATCTTTAAAAATAGATTCGAATCTGGTGTAAACAGAGCCTTGTAATTTTTTAATTTTTGATCTCAGCAGTACTGCAATAGATTTTATCCATTCCGAAAGAGTGTCGACCTGTACTTCCTCTCTTTTTGCCCATCGTGTGGCATATTCCTCGCAGCAGTTCATAATATTCTCAAAATTTTGGCTCCATGTGAATGATCTGAGTTCTCTGTATTTTGGACATTTAAGTAAAAGGTCTCTTTATTTGGTGTTTTTAACAATATCAAGATCACCAGTAACGACATGGCCACAAGGAGAATATACAAAATTAGATGAGGAACATGCACACGGTTGAGGATGGCATGCAGAGTTGCTAAGATCAAGACACTGTATAAACCCTTTGTAATTATAAATTTTGGATGCAACTGATGGTGTGTAGCTATAGGAAATACATGGCGGATCTTTGTTTTTGAAATATGGAGGTATTTTCTCTAAAACAGACTTATGATTTAAAATTTGGCCAAAATTTAAAGAATCAACGCCTTTATTTGCAAATTTAATTTTGGTGAAAGGGCGATTAGATTATTCCATAGATATATCTGACTTGACGGGGCGAAAAAGTCTAGCGGTCGATATGTCCATAATAATGCCATCTAGTCTATACTCTGCAGAGCTTATTGTGGGCCGGCACTAGCGGTCCATCCTTTGATATAAGTTTAGGAAAGTCGCATGCGTTACCGCGGTACAGTAAAACCACACCCCAAGAGTTTTACACCAATAGGAAAATTAGGATTTAATTCAGTGCGGATGACCACGTGTAAAGTCGCTGACACGTTCTGATAGATTTATATGAGTGTAGTATAAAGATTATTTTGATTGCCAACTTTTAATGAAAAATAAAAGCGAGACTAAAAGCTATTCGAAGACATTCTATTTTGGTTCCCCCACATGTTTGACCTAGATATGCTAGATGTAGGCACCGTCCATTTGACCTTCAAGGGTGTACTCTGATATTCATGCTAGGATCACTAAGAGCGATATTTTTTCACATAAAATTTGTAGAAAAAAAGTATTCCGTTATCTTTTGAAATTGGGTTTGCTCGTTTAATATACTTATGAAAGTTTTTCTTTTTAATCTTTTGCAAAAACGGTCCCCCCCCCCCCCCCCCCCCCCCCTCATTAGAAGAACTAAAGAACTATAGGACTGTGCCTTATTACGCATAAGCCGTACATTCGGGTTACTTGTGTGTTATCTTTACATAAACGGATTTTTTTCTGAAACCTGGGTCCAGAATGGATGATATTAAGAATGAAATTGCAGTTCAATATGTTTTTATGTAGTTTATATTTCTGCAATAAACATTTGTGAATTTATTTCTTTTCTAAGCTTTGTTTAACACAAAATTTTGATTGCCATTGTGAACGTATATGCCAACATGTTAATAGTAATTAGTTGGTCAAATAAGTAGGCCACTGTTACTAAAAATGGACTTTAGGTTTCCAGATGATAACCAGTAACTGTTATAAAAAATACTTTTACACAGTGATAGTACATGAAGACAGCTTGTATGGGATTGTGTTTGGGGTCAGTAGGTCAAATAAGTAGGTCAAATAGATTTCGGGTTTTCAGATGAAACTTCTGTTAGCAATGTACAATTTTGAAGTAACTTTACACAGTGATAGTACATGACGAGCATTAATTCCTAATGTTGGAACGAATTAAAAGTTGTGTTTCAAAGACTGACGAAGACAGGGGACAAGTGTTGCATGCAACACTGAATGTAAGCTTGCTTGTTGTTTATTAAAATTGTATCAGCCTTTAACATACTTCCTGGTTTTAACACGCACGTGCTTGCACCAAATTGTTTCTTGTATCAGTATATATACGGTGTCTGGACGATACGTACAACTCGTGTAATTTTCTGAGTGAAATAGAATAAAGTTTTGTACGAATGTGATGAAGGCCCAAAGGTTTATTTAAAAAAGGCAAAAGAGCATCAAGGGAAATATTATGTATTTCAGGTTGGTTGTATTTGCATGTACCATGAATTCGATGCCTCCTCTGGCTTTTGTTGAATAAACCGTGTACGTTAACTGAGTGACACACAGGACTAGTTTGGTTACCAATACTACAAATATTGTCATTGCGTCCATAGGGCGAAGTTTGGTCACGCTGGTATATTATTATTATTATTACTATTATATTGTCATTAAAGTGTGCGTCAAACACAACACCGAGAGATCGAAACACAGATACGTAAAAAGGTGTTTATTATGTTTTATTGCATTACATTTTAAATATATCAAAAAAATCTATCGCCTCCGTGGCCCAATGGATAAGGCACCGGCCTCCTAAGCCGGGGATTGCGGGTTCGAGTCCCGTCGGAGGTAATTTAATTTTCATTTTTACAATGTTTGCTTAAGTTTCATATCAAACCATTGCGATCTTTTAGTCAACTTCACGAACGACCAAACGGATATTTGGGCGCCTTGCAATGGCTTCTATTTCTAAGGGTCATTCGGGCGGTTTGTGATAGCTTCTAAAGGTTATTCGGGCGGTTTGCGATAGCTTCTGACGGTCATTCGCGTGGTTTGGAGTATTTTTTAACGCTCTTTCTGGTGGTGAGAGATAGTTTCTTACGGTCATTCGGGTGGTTTGGGAAAGCCTCTGACGGTCTTTCGGGTGGTTTGGGATAGCTTCTGAAGATCATTCGGGTGGCTTGTGATAGCTTCTGACAGTTATTCGGGCGGTTTAGGATAGCTTCTGATAGTTATTCGGGCGGTTTGGGATAGCTTCTGACGGTCATACGGGTGGTTTGGGATAGCTTCTTACGATCGTTCGGGTGGCTTGTGATAGCTTCTGACAGTTATTCGGGCGGTTTGGGATAGCTTCTGACGGTTATTCGGGCGGTTTGGGATGATTTCTAACGGTTATTCGGGCGATTTGGGATGATGACTTTTGGTCGGAACCTGCGAATCCCGCGAAGGAACGTAAGTAAATGCTTGTACTGTAAACTTGGGATATATATTTCAACAAATCAATAATTTATCGACCGATTATGTCCATTTTACAAAATAAGTAACATCGTAGGCGAGCCAGTTTATTTGCAAACTGTACGGATATCATACTATAAACATCGTGAGGCCACCTACACAGTCGCGGGAAATCTGACAGCTGGTGGAGCTTACAAAAGTCATATTCAATAACATTACATTATACTTTACTGAAATATACATGTAGGCCAATATTACGTTTAAAACTGGATTCAGAGCAGAATCATATTCATACGGAAGCGTATTACGTCCTTCAAACAAACCCTTCACATACGCTGCTTTTCAAAAACCAAACACTGAACATCAAAAAAGCGGCTGACTACGGATTAACATGGACGTTTCAATAGACCTTTTCCCGATTTTACATGATGTAAGGGACGATATCGTATACAAAATTTTGCAGCTCAGATTTGCGTTATCATTATGCATATTATTTATTACCCTTACTTCCATTAAATAATGAACCAGTAAGAAATCTGTATCTGAATGAAAAGGGGGGGGGGGGGGTGTACAAAAGGAGCTCTTACCAAAAAGTGCCCCTCTCTGATGCATTAATCCACCGATGGCATATATTGAGAATAACTAAAATTCCTAACTGTATTTTCACTCGACAGTGATCCTGTTGCTCTGGTTGGGACACTGGGAGGACTTGAGTTCGAGTGCATATATCTGATTTGATTTCTTAAAGTTCTCCCGAACCGAGATACACAACAGAATGTACGCCATTTGAACTGTTAAAGGTTTTTGACAGCTCTCGTTGACATACTTTTAAATTTACTTGGGGTGGTAAATACACAGTTGACATGCTTCAAATTTTGTATTTAACCTCTCACTCCACCCCAAGTAAATTCAAAATTTAAAGCATGACACTTTTCGTTAGTAAACATATTGGAGAATTATGATAACAATCTAATTTTCGAAATCATCGCCTCTGTGACCCAAATGGATAAGGCACCGGCTTCCTTAGCCTTCCTTGGCCTAGTCGATGAGGTGCTTGTCTCGTGACCTAGATGTTCTAGGTTCGATTCCCGCCCTCGGCACACCTGTGTTCTGTCTTTCGGATGCGACAGTAAAAACCGAGGTCCCTTGTCACGGTAGGCGTGGCACGTAAAAGATCCTTCACTGCTTCGGGTGGGTCCGTTGCAAAGGTCATTTCTATGCAATGCATCGGACAGATGCCGTGAAATAACTGTGGAGTGACGTAAAACAATAATAAATCAATCAATCCTAAGCCAGGGATTGCGGGTTCGAGTCCAGTCCGGGTAGTTTCATTTTGTTTCATTTACCGTAATATTTGTCCAGTGTATATTGAAGTGTTTCAGATGTTCAACAACTATCGAGTTTCGAGTTTTTGATATTCACGTCCTTCCTACTGTACCACGTAGGATTCTCGTACGTCTGAGCTTACACGGCATAATGACCATCCTTCACACTATACTACGTAAGATTCTTGTACGTCTGAGCTTACACGACATAATGGTCGTTCTTCCTACCGGTACTACAATACGTAGGATTCTCGTACGTCTGAGCTTACGCGGCATAAAAGTCGTCCTTCCTATTATACTACGTAGGAGTCTCGTCCGTCTGAGCTTACACGACATAATGGTTGTCCTTCCTTCTACAGGCTTGTTGTAGTGGTTAAGCGCTTGGCTTGCAGCGCCGATGATCCGGGTTCGATTCCCGGATTGCGCCACTATGTTTAAGAGTTTGGTAACCTCCTGCTTCAATGTCGCAATATAACTGAAAAAATTGTTGAGAGCGACGTAAAACACCAGACAACCAATTAACCAACCAATCTTCCTTCTACACTACTTAGATTCTCGTAAGTCTGAGCTCACACGACATAATGTTCGTCCTACATACTGTACCACGTAAGATTCTTGTACGTCGTCTGAGCTTACACGGCACAATGGTCGTCCTTCCTACTGTACCACGTAGGATTCTCATACGTCTGAGCTTACACGACATAATGGTCGTCCTTCCTACTACACTACGTATGATTCTCGTACGTCTGACCTTACACGACATAATGTTCGTCCTTCATTCTATACTACGTGGGATCCACGTACGTCTTAGCTGACACGGCATAATGGTCGTCTTTACTACTTCGCATTTTCACGAGTCAAGGGGATGCGTTACGTAAACTTCTCTCTCCCCTTGACTGATTACATTCAAAGGTCGTGGGCCAATTCGTGATTGGTTCCCTCTGCACATGAACGAATCAGATGCATTGAAACAAATCGTTTGACGAAGGGAAAATAATGGATCCAGTGCATGTGATCGACGGAATGAAAGTGTCTTCCCCTTTCATTAAACCCACTGTGTCTTTCGATTGAAAATCATTAAAGCTGTGGATAGAAAACATTTCAGAAATTTTACGACACACAGAGCAGACGAGTGTTGCCATTATTGTTTTTCTTCGTAACCAAGTTCGCAAAGTAAGGCATAATTTCACTGGTCAATTGGTTAGTAGTATATTGAATACTTTTCGCTAAGCGGCTCCATCAAAACCCGCACCCTTTTGAATGCAATCAGTCAATGGGAGATAGACAAGTTTACGTAGCGCACCCCCTTGACTCGTGAAGATGACTACTATACTACGTAAGATTCTCGTACGTCTGAGCTTACACGACTCAATGGTCGTCCTTCCTACTACACTACGTAGGATTCTCATACGTCTGAGCTTACACGATATAATGGTCGTCCTTCCTTCTACACTATGTAGGATTCTCGTACGTCTGAGCTTACACGACATAATGGTCGTCCTTCCTACTGTACCACGTAGGATTCTCATACGTCTGAGCTTACACGACATAATGGTCGTCCTTCCTACTACACTACGTAAGATTCTCGTACGTCTGACCTTACACGACATAATGGTCGTCCTTCCTACTGTACCACGTAGGATTCTCATACGTCTGAGCTTACACGACATAATGGTCGTCCTTCCTACTACACTACGTAAGATTCTCGTACGTCTGACCTTACACGACATAATGGTCGTCCTTCCTACTGTACCACGTAGGATTCTCATACGTCTGAGCTTACACGGCACAATGGTCGTCCTTCCTACTGTACCACGTAGGATTCTCATACGTCTGAGCTTACACGACATAATGGTCGTCCTTCTTACTACATTATGTAGGATTCTCGTACGTCTGAGCTTACACGACATAATGGTCGTCCTTCCTACTGTACCACGTAGGATTCTCATACGTCTGAGCTTACACGACATAATGGTCGTCCTTCCTACTGTACCACGTAGGATTCTCATACGTCTGAGCTTACACGACATAATGGTCGTCCTTCCTACTGTACCACGTAGGATTCTCATACGTCTGAGCTTACACGACATAATGGTCGTCCTTCCTACTGTACCACGTAGGATTCTCATACGTCTGAGCTTACACGACATAATGGTCGTCCTTCCTACTACACTATGTAGGATTCTTGTACGTTGGAGCTTACACGACATAATGGTCGTCCTTCCTACTATATTAAGTATGATGTCCGTAAACTAAAGACAATTTTTTAAAGCTATATGAATGATTAGTTTTGATTTTCCAATATATTGTAAGCTAATGAGTACTAAACATAATATTGAATCATTAAGAATCCATTTATTACACAGTATCAGATGCATATGATCAACCTAAGACATTGGGGTCTGACGGTGCTTTTGCCGATATTGGATCGCCATGGGTTTTTGTAGTATGATGGTGTCCGTTGGCCACATTTGACATGTGAGTGTGATGAGCATGGGTCTGAATGGTATTTGTGTCTGTGGTGGTATCTAATGTAATATTGTTGTCGGTGGTGCCCATGGCTGTTGTTGTCTGGGAGATTGAGTTATCAGTAGTTATTACTGAGGTCTGTGACTGTGTAGTGGTGCTGGCATTTGGATCATCGACACAGCGACCATAAATCGATACAAATGTCCCACCTTGTGTAAATGGCCTGCAGATGAGACCATCGCCACACCTACAATCTTGATCTGATGTAACAGTAGAGCAACTTTTACCCCGCATACCATACTGCTTGCAGTATAAAATACTTCTGAAAAATTCGTCGTAAGCGCAACAGTAGCCGTCTGGACAACTGCCGTGGCGATCTCTCATGTTACACTCTCCCTCCTTGTAATAGGTCTAAAATTGAACCATGATTTAATCGTAAATAATAATACAATGTACAATAATAATAACATGAATGAAATAGAATATATACATAAATACGTATACATTGTAAATGAATAAACAGATTAAGTTATTGTGCTTAATCTGTTAATCAGAAGTACATGTATTATCAACTGCTAATATTTACAATACTAGTCAAATTCCTTCGATGAACCATGCTAAACAGACTCGGTTCATCAGCCCTTGAACTTGGATTATGGAAGTAGTACCCGGCGTATGGCAAATCATGCGTAGTAATATAAAAAGAGGCGGGGCTTACTTAATAAGATATAAGAATTGTAATTACGAAATTAATGTATCTGTTAGTTTTGTGCAATTAAAGAAATTACCTGGACAGATAGAGTATTTTTAGCATTTTAGACACGCAATATATTATGTACGTGGCGGAAGTACTTATCCGCTTCAGGAAAAATTCGGTCCTTGCCAGTTTGATAACGGGGAATTTGATATTTTGTTTCCAAAACGAACCTTTTAAAATGCATTGTAAATATAAGGAATGACTGTCTTTTTTTCTAGGTTCATGGGGAATGAACTTGGGTGAGAAACAAACAAATCATTCGAGAGCCACTTCGCGGTTCACGTGATTTGTTTGTTTCTCACCCAAGTTCATTCCCCATGAACCTAGAAAAAAAAGACAGTCATTCCTTTATAATTCTCATAAAAGTTTAAAGTTTACATGTATAATAGATGGATATTTCGACAATATACTTGTCAAATTAGAGTAGAACTCTTTCCAATATTGCTTGTAATAAAGGTAGGTAACTATATTTTATTTGAAACCTAAGTGTGCCAGGATTTCTTACTTATATGCACAATTCTATGTAAAAGCACGAAAGTAAAATCTGCAGATAGATCACATTTTAAGTGACGATATGTAAGATATTTATATCAAATAAATTATTTTTAAGTCACAATCTTGATGATTTCATCCATCACTTCTGATGATTTCATCCATCTTCTTACTACTATTGTGGTATGTAGGAAGGTAGGCCCGAACACCGATACATGACGATTGTCACTTTAAATGACCGACAGAAGTCTGTATCACACGTCACCTTCAATACTATGGAATATTTTTGTGATAAATGTTCATTCTTGTATGTTCTACATGTCCGTGGCGACTCATGCGGCTGAGATAGATGTCTTCTGTCCTTTCTCTTCAGTAAGGGACCATGCAATATTTATCCCCGGGGTGGGACCGGTGCAAAATGTGATGACCATACAACATGGGACATAGAGATTTTTCGCAGAGATTCTGCATGGGATAACTACTTTTTTTACAACAATGCACTGATTTTTAGCTCTTCTGAGCCAAAGGCTCAAGTGAGCTATAGTCATAGTGCGTCGTCCGTCTGTCGTTAGCTTTTTCATATTTTCGTTTTCTTCTCTGGAACAGCATTGCAGATCTGGATCAAACTTTGTATAAATAATGTACTCAAGGTCCCCTACTAAAATTGCGTTCGGGGTTAAGATCTGTCACATAGAAATTTACGCTTTTTTGACGTGTTTCTGGACATCGTAATTTCAATGCAGAAAGGTGTCATGTTTTTCAGTTAATTGATATTGATGATTTCTTAATGACTATTTTGATCATAATTATGGTAAGGAATATTATTGTGAAAGAATTTTGTCATTATCTCAATTTTTGGATTTTTTATAGATTTTTGAAGACTTCCAAAAAAGAAGGGACTGGGGGGTGGGGGTGGGGGTGGTGGTTAGCCACTTTTCACATTTTCACTTTTCTCTTCAAAATTGTTGGAAGGATTTTAATAAATCTTAGTAGAAATAAATCACTTATGATCCCCTTAAAATACTGTTGTTTTCATCCAGACCTCTTTACAGGTGGCGCCATCATTGTCAAAAGTAAGTTACAAAAGAGTACCCTCCTCTGACAATATTCTTCTTCATACTTGCTGTATAAAGAGACAAACAGAATGCATAGAAATTATCTAGAGGGATAAGTGAAGACTTATTGTCATTTTGTATCCTTCCAAAATCAAATTTTAGGATTTTTTTTTCGACATTTGTTTGGACTAGGTGATTTCAATGCAGAAAAGTGTCATATTTCCTAGTTAATTGATAATGATGATTTCTTATGGACTATTGTGATTATAATTATGGTAAGGAATGTTACTTTAAAATTTTTTGTCAATATCTCAATTTTTGGATTTTCTATGAATTTTTAAGACTTCCAAATGAGGGTGTATAGGGACAATTCTTCACATTTTAAACTTCTGCTGTTATACCACATGAAAGATTTTAATGAAACATGGTATACATGAAGTACTATAGGTCCTCTATCAATTTTGTACATTTTATCCAAATTGGTCAACAAATAATGCCACCATATACCACTTGGTAATTAAAATAGGAAGAGTAGCGTTTCAAATCCAGCTGTGGTCAAAATATTTTTTTCATTTCTTTACACATGTAAATAAGTTTTTAGATGTTTCTCAACACCCAACGTATGAAATTAGGACATTTTAAGTTAGATCTGAACAACATTTGAAACAATTGTTGTTCATGACCCAGACTTGAAATCAGTCAACAAAAAGGCCCCACCTAAAGAAAATGACTAATGACTAACTTGTTGCCCTGAATCACATCTTGCAGATACAAAACAAATGCTTGATATCAAAATCACCTGAGTGGATGTGTAAAAACGTGTTGTTTTTTATTCTGGTCTGAAATACAATTTGACATATTTTCAATATCTGTGTTGACTTAGTCACAGTAATGCAAAAATAAATGAATTCTTCATTCCTGCATGACTGATCATCTACATGTAGGTACTCAGGTGAGCCATAATAAGCCCACTATGATCTCTTGGTTTTTTTTATGATTAAATAAACTTTGAACATCTAAAACATGAATAACCATAACATAAGAATAAAAGTAAACCTTCATAAACACTCTTTGGCTTTGCAACATGAAAATAAATGACTGAAATATGAAATATCTTCCAACACATAAAGTCATACAATCACAAAAATTATTACATAAAAGAGGAAAGAAAGTGAATCTGAAGAAAGTGAATCTGGAGAAAGTGAATCTGAAATTCTGCCTGTTGTTCCCATATACATCACACCGTTCCATCCGTTTACTACTGAGATTGCAAGAGTGCTCTTTGTAACTTCATGAAACAATGTGATAAATTTGTGCTTATAAAGATACTCTTTGTGATTGTATCATATGTAAAGAAAAATAATGATGATCACTTTGCCTAGTATTTGTGATAGAAAAAGGCATAGGAAGTATGGCCAGGGGTCACATTTTCACATATGACAGTAATGCATGCTTCAATTGAACAGTTTTGTTATTAGTATCATTTTTATGCTTCTGAGTAAATGATATGTAATATATTTTTACAATTTATAAATTACACAATGCTTTAGGAAAAGTAATTTACTTATGGATATTTCCAAATACACATACATGTACAAACATTTTATATTGTGTGTTAGCTGATAAGATGTTTATACATACATAAACATTAAAACTATACCAAACATTGTGATTTGTGATGGGACATGTACTTTTTTCACTTAAAATTGATATGGGACAATTACCTTTTTTTTGAAAGAAGTGTGCATGGAATCGAACACACTTTTTTTAAAATCAAATTTCCAAATGGGTCCCACCCCGGTGATAAATATTGCATGGTCCCTAAACAACTAGAGCATGTCAATTTACAATGTGATACCGTAGACTACAAACCGCGGAAAAAATGGGGAGGGGCATACATCCGAAAACATTTCAACATATTTGAAGATAATAGGCAAATGATAGTAAATGACTATAAAATAGCATCGTTTAAACGGTATTTTAACTTTCCAAAAGTAGATTTCGGTAGTATATGTTTAATTGTACAAGTAATGCAGTGATATCTAGACCTATCTTTCCTGTCAATACCAAAATTTGTTTTAGGCGCCCATTTTAAACTTGCTTCCAATTGGATGCTGCTAGTACTGGTGAATGATTTTTGTTTAACATCACACCACGAATATTTCACGTATATGGTGACGGTATCTGCCTGATGCGGGGCAAACAAATGCAACGGACCCACCAGAAGCAGTGAGGGATCTTTAATGTGCCATGCATACCACGATTTTACTGTCTCATCCGAAAGACAGGGCACCGGCATGACCCGAGCGGGACTCGAACCCTAGCCTCCCGGTCAGGAGAAGAGCGCGTTACCACCAGGACACGCCGGCTTACTAACTAGTACATGTACTGGTGACCATAACATATCTGGAATATGCTGTACAAACCCGAAGATATGGATGCTGTGTCATTGTTTCACTCACTGCAATGTACATCGCCTGGCATACATTAACCTATGAAAATCAGAGTTTAGAACAGGCATCCGGATCGACTCATCATCTCCTGTTTGTTAGCCTTATCCACAGTAAATACCAAAAGGGACAGACTACATTAAACATTTCAACGCTGCACAAATGATATGTAGGCTAATATTGTATAGAAAGTGTCACAGCCACATGCCATCAGAGCAATATAATCAGTATGCCCTCCGATCGCAAATCTTTACTGGTTTCTCGGTCATTTATCTATAGGGTAATTTCTTCAAAGGGGGATATTCAAAACAAGATCACATGATTATCTGATAGTGCTTCTGAGAATTAGGTAAATCTGTATGAAAGAATGTAAACATCCCGATACAGCAGAACTCATTCAAAAAACTGTCAAACGCGTCAAGCTTTTTATGCATTGCTTTTGTAAAGTTCTGTTCTGTTGTTCACCTTCTACTTTGAGGGTCAGTTGCATGCATTATAGATCGCATTGTGCTTGGCCTTGCTTTCGTGGCCACACGAGGTCAGCAGAATGCATTTCAACTAACACATTGCAAGTTATAAATGAAATTAAACTTTCCCTCTGACGTTTCTCTCCGACATGCAGAATGAAATCGCGAAGAACTCTGTGAGAATCAAACTGTCTAACGTCTATACTAAATAACCCCTTCAGGATAGGAACTAAGCTGTAAGTGTCAAGATGTGGAATGTAGGTCACAAGATTATATCTACTTTAAATGAGTAATGTACACAATAGAATAATATACAAATCGGTCTATTGTTAAATCTTTGATTAGTTGAATTATATTGTATAGAATTACAATAAACAGTAAAACGGAACACGGACCTTTCATGCCTAGTATTTAACAGAAATAAATATATAAAAGAAACAACGCTAAGTATATCCATTACAAAGAACACCAGATTGCAGTTAAAGAGTACTGAACAGTGAAAATCGTATTACAACGTATGGGGCATAGTTACTGAGAAAATGTATACATAGTTGTTTTAAGCTTTGATCTTTGACATTTTACTTTATACAAAACGTTTATGTCGTACGTCGTGTATACAGTGTATGAACATAGTCCTAAGCACAGATAGAAATGCATTTATCTGCATTATGTCGTAATTTACCTGTGCAGTTGAAGGTTTCACAAAGTACAGTATCCCATATAATAACAGGATCAACACTTCTTTAGGGAATCTTGACATGGTGTCACTATCCTGTGCACGTCGATATGCGTTATCAATTGAACTAATTTTACGTAGGTAGTGCGAATGACGACGAGTTTTAACAGGAGTGAGTTCCATAGAAATAATCCAAGGAAAATATTATACAGACAAAATAGCGGTTATTTCAAACATTTTAGAGAATTATTCCATGATTGCAATCTTTCTATCATTAATTAACAAAGATAAAGCTACACAGATAACACACCAGAATCAGAGCTTTTTTTGTTACATAGTTAGACTGAACGTAAAAAGGATGTGGAAATAGAACAACAGACTATAACAAAATCACCTGCGCAAGCATAAGGTATCATTTATAGGTGGACATGTGATGGCAAGGCACCTGCCAGAACAGGTAAGCATTTGATGACTAGATACCTGCAATGATGAGGTATCATGGAAAGGTAAGCATGTGATGGCAAGACACCTGTCAGAACAAGTAAGCATCTGATGACTATTTACCTGCAAGCATGAGGTATCATAGATAGGTAAGCATGTGATAACAAGGCACCTGCCAGAACTGGTAAGCATCTGATGACTTGACACCTGCAAGCATGAGGTATCATGGATAGGTAAGCATCTGATAACAAGGTACCTGCCAGAACAGGTAAGCATCTGATGACTAGACACCTGCTAGCATGAGGTATCATGGATAGGTAAGCATGTGATAACAAGGCACCTGCCAGAACAGGTAAGCATCTGATGACTAGACACCTGCAAGCATGAGGTATCATGGATAGTTAGGCATGTGATGGCAAGGCACCTGCCAGAACAGTTACGCAGCTGATGGCTAGACATCTGCAAGCATGAGGTATCATGGATAGGTAGGCATGTGATGGCAAGGCACTTACCGTGATGGCAAGGCGCCTACCAGGACAGGTAAGCATATGATGACATGTATATGTAATGCAAGGTTTGATGTATGTTAAACATAGTATTATTGCACACATGTATTAAGTATTTGCTGCTCAAATAAGATGATAACAATATTTATAGAATGAGGTGAACTGTTTTATATGCAGGATAACAAGACACTAAATAATACTATCAGAGTCAAAAATATTCTGTAACAGAAGTAGTGTTATTCTGGTCCATTCTAATTTAGTTTTGACTTATTGCAGACTCTGTACTGATGTAACTAATGTTGAAAAAAAAAGACAAGAAAGGGAAATGGTACAAAGTAAAGCGAATGCCACCAATACATGAAATAAAATACAATTCAGGTTTTTTGTTATTTTTTATAATGATGATTATAAGAGATTTTATTCTAGTATATAAGATCATATTACGTGTTGTTCGAAAGGTTTTACATATCAGATTTGATTTTTAAATACTTGTACACACAATTAACAAGAACGCGTTTTTATCATACTATACCGATGAAGTTTTCTTTTAATTACAAGGCCTAGAAAAAAGAACCCATTAGAAAATATGAACATCGTAAACTGATTTAAATGGCATGTTGCTTTAAAAAACTTACTGATTAAAAATTCAAAAATGTCCCCGTCATAGATTTTAGTGCTTAACAGAGAATAAAAATCAATTGAAATAATTACCGGTAAAAGAAGAGGCAGAATCATTTATGTTCATAGGGATAATTTTCTCCCAAGATCATCTTAATGTTGTTTAAGGATGTTAAGGATGATACATCATCACAATACTTCATGTTATATACGAATTTGAAACACATCGAATTGTGGATGCCAATAGTTTGTAAGGTAAAGTATTTTTGAAAATGCAATATTTCACTTGGATGCGATTTGCATTCGGGAAAAGCTTTCTCGTCCGTAGTGCCTGTTTTTATCATATATGAATCGTGTTTTTATATTTGACTACTCCCGTCTTTCTCCTCATTTACTACTGATGTTATGTAATTAAAATGCATTGTCTGTATAGATTTGTTCTTGCTATTTTATGTTTTATATGTCCTGGGAAGTTCTAAGTGATTATTCAAACTGTTTTGCAAATGCATACCATTGATAAGAAACACAAAATATACTTCATGACTTTCATAGAGGTAACCCTCAATAAGACGGCGTAGTATATATATATATATGCGTAGGAACCCCTTTTTTAACATGTGATTTTTTTCCATTATGATGCATGATTTAATATACATATTATATATTTAGTCCTACTTTGTTTTATATGATCGACGCTTTGTAATAAATTTCAGATATGATTTACGTGTGTGGTATTTCTAAGCATGACTTTTGTACAACAGTCTGGAAAGTGTTAACATAGATGGCGACAGCCTACATATTTATCCAAAAAAAAAAAAAAATTCTCTCTAACACACAATCTCCGAATTTCTATTAGCAATGTAAAGATGATGGATAAATCCAAAAATCATGAAACCATAGGACATACAAAATCAGTGAAAATGAAAAACAAATGGAAAATAACAAAATATGTCTACTTGAAGAGCATATGTGAACCCCTGTGATGGAGTGAGATTCTTTATTGCATATCAAATGGTAGATGAACCCATTCAGTACCAAGAAAAATATTTTATGAATTTTGATCCCCCATTTTTTATTTGCTTCCTACGTAACTGATATATATATATATCAGAAGTATGAAAAAACTTAAACTGATTTGACCTTATATTTTTGTTGAAATATTTAATCATTAATATGACAAGGTTGAAGGTAAACAGTTTATTTTAAGGATGTTTTTCGACACAGTGTCCGTATATAGAGATGAAGTCATGACCAGATACGGATGGTTTACATTGTAACCCCTGTTGACAAGGACAATCTTGATCCGACACAACAGTGGAACAGCTCGAGTTTAGCGTCCCATGACGCTTGCAGTATTTGATGTTTTTGAAGAATTCATCATATACACAGCAGTAGCCGCTTGGACATGAAGTAAAACGATTGGACACAGAGCACTGGCCTTCGTGAAAGTACGTCACCTGAAAACAAAACAAATCATACAGTTATGTGATGTCACAATCCACGTTCTTGATATGATACTGTACAGTTTACTGATATGATGTTACAATCTGCGTTACTGATTTTTACAATACAGGTTAGGTAATGATGCCCCAATCTACGTTACTGATTTTAACAATACAGGTTAGGTAATGATGCCACAATCTACGTTACTGATTTTTACAATACGGAATGTAATGATGCCACAATCTACGTTACTGATTTTTACAATACAGATTAGGTAATGATGCCACAATCTACTTTACTGATTTTTACAATACAAGTTAGGTAATGATGCCACAATCTACGTAACTGATTTTTACAATACAGGTTAGGTAATGATGCCACAGTCTACGTTACTGATTTTTACAATACAGGTTAGGTAATGATGCCACAATCTACGTTACTGATTTTTACAATACGGAAGGTAATGATGCCACAATCTACGTAACTGATTTTAACAATACAGGTTAGGTAATGATGCCACAGTCTACGTTACTGATTTTTACAATACAGGTTAGTTAATGATGCCCCAATCTACGTTACTGATTTTTACAATACGGAAGGTAATGATGCCACAATCTACGTTACTGATTTTTAGAATACGGAATGTAATGATGCCACAATCTACGTTACTGATTTTTACAATACGGAATGTAATGATGCAATACAGATTATTCAGTGATGTCACAATCTACGTGACTGAACTGTTACAATACAGGTTACTTATTGATGCCACAACCTGCGTTACAGATTTGTTAGTTAGTGATGTCATAATCTACATTACTGATTTGTTACATTACAGGTTAGTTAGTGACGCCACAGTCTACTTTACTGATTTGTTACATTACATTTTAGTTAGTGACGTCACAATATACATTACTGATTTGTTACATTACAGGTTAGTTAGTGACGTCACAATCTACATTACTGATTTGTTACATTACAGGTTAGTTAGTGACGCCATAATCTACGTTACTGATTTGTTACATTACAGGTTAGTTAGTGACTCCACAATCTACGTTACTGATTAGTGACATTACAGGTTAGTTAGTGACTCCACAATCCACGTTACTGATTAGTGACATTACAGGTTAGTTAGTGACGCCACAATCTACGTTACTGATTTGTGACAATATGAGAAACTGATTCATGATACTATGTAATGTGGCTAACTATATATGCGTAGGAATAGAGAACAGACATTGATCTGACTTAGCTGTACAATTTATACCGTATTGTATAGCAACTGAATTACTTTCTAAAAATGTTGGCGTCTTAAAAATACAATTTTACATCAGCTGTAATACAGGTTTATAACAAGCAATTTAAGTTATTGTTATTGGTTTTTGTTTTGTTTTTTTTATTTTTTTTGTTTTTGTTTTTGTTTTTTTTTTTACAATTTCAACATTTTTTATAGAAAGCACTTCTGAAACACAATGATTCTAATAAAAAACTCGACATAAATGTCATATCAAGCGAGTCAGTTTCTTTCCTTTTCCAAATTGCTCATCAGGTCATGAGTAATAAAACACTGTATAGAAAGTGTCATCTTCATACATCAGAGTTCACATTCATGTATATATGCAGTGCTGAATACCGTCAGACAACATCAGGATAAAGGTATTATAACACTGTATAGACAGATTCACCGTCACAACATCAGGACAGAGGTATTATAACACTGTATAGACTGATTCACCGTCACAACATCAGGACAGAAGTATTATAACACTGTATATATAGACTGAGTCACCGTCACAACATCAGGACAGAGGTATTATAACACTGTATAGACTGATTCACCGTCACAACATCAGGACAGAGGTATTATAACACTGTATAGACAGATTCACCGTCACAACATCAGGACAGAGGTATTATAACACTGTATAGACTGAGTCACCGTCACAACATTAGGACAGAGGTATTATAACACTGTATAGACTGAGTCACCGTCACAACATTAGGACAGAGGTATTATAACACTGTATAGACTGATTCACCGTCACAACATCAGGACAGAGGTATTGTAACACTGTATAGACAGATTCACCGTCACAACACCAGGACAGAGGTATTATAACACTGTATAGACAGATTCACCGTCACAACATCAGGACAGAGGTATTATAACACTGTATAGACAGATTCACCGTCACAACATCAGGACAGAGGTATTATGACACTGTAAAGACTGAGTCACCATCACAGCATCAGGACAGAGGTATTATAACACTGTATATAGACTGAGTCACCGTCACAACATCAGGACAGAGATATTATAACACTGTATAGACTGATTCACCGTCACAAACATCAGGACAGAGGTATTATAACACTGTATAGACTGAATCACCATCACAACATCAGGACAGAGGTATTATAACACTGTAAAGACTGAGTCACCGTCACAACATCAGGACAGAGGTATTATAACACTGTATAGACTGAGTCACCGTCACAACATCAGGACAGATGTTATATAACACTGTATATATAGATTGAGTCACCGTCACAACATCAGGACAGAGGTATTATAACACTGTATAGAAGAGTCACCGTCACAGCATCAGGACAGAGGTATTATAACACTGTGAAGACTGAGTCACCGTCACAACATCAGGACAGAGGTATTATAACACTGTATAGACTGATTCACCGTCACAACATCAGGACAGAGGTATTATAACACTGTATAGACAGACTAAGTTACCGTCACAACATCAGGATAGAGGTATTATAACACTGTATAGACTGAGTTACCGTCACAACATCAGGACAGAGGTATTATAACACTGTATAGACAGACTAAGTTACCGTCACAACATCAGAATAGAGGTATTATAACACTGTATAGACTGAGTCACCGTCACAACATCAGGACAGAGATATTATAACACTGTATAGACTGATTCATCGTCACATTATCAGGACAGAGGTATTATAACACTGTATAGACTGATTCACCGTCACATTATCAGGACGGAGATATTATAACACTGTATATATAGACTGAGTCACCGTCACAACATCAGGACAGAGGTATTATAACACTGTATAGACTGAGTCACCGTCACAACATCAGGACAGAGATATTATAACACTGTATAGACTGAGTCACCGTCACAACATCAGGACAGAGGTATTATAACACTGTACAAAAAATTTCACCGTCACGCAACAACAGGACAGGGGTATTATAGCATTTTTGTATAGACGGAAAGTGTCACCGTCACAACGCCAGGGCAGGACAGAGGTATTATAACACTGTATAGACTGAGTCACCGTCACAGCTCAGGACAGAGGTATTATAACAGTATAGACTGATTTACCGTCACAACACCAGGACAGAGGTATTATAACACTGTATATAGACTGAATCACCATCACAACATCAGGACAGAGGTATTATAACACTGTATAGACTGAGTCACCGTCATAACATCAGGAAAGAGGTACAATAACACTGTATTGACAGAGTCACCGTCACAACAACAGGACAGAGGTATTATAACACTGTATAGACTGAGTCACCCTCACAACATCAGGATAGAGGTATTATAACACTGTATATATAGACTGAGTCACCGTCACAACACCAGGACAGAGGTATTATAACACTGTATAGACTGAGTCACCGTCACAACATCAGGACAGAGGTATTATAACACTGTATAGACTGATTCACCGTCATATTATCAGGAAAGAGGTATTATAACACTGTATATATAGACTGAGTCACCGTCACAACATCAGGACAGAGGTATTATAACACTGTATAGACTGATTCACCGTCAAAACATCAGGACAGAGGAATTATAATACTGTATATATAGACTGAGTCACCGTCACAACATCAGGACAGAGGTATTATAACACTGTATAGACTAAGTCACCGTCACAACATCAGGACAGAGGTATTATCACACTATATAGACTGAGTCACCGTCACAACATGAGGACAGAGGTATTATAACACTGTATATATAGACTGAGTCACCGTCACAACATAAGGACAGAGGTATTATAACACTGTATAGACTGAGTCACCGTCACAACATCAAGACAGAGGTATTATAACACTGTATTGACTAAGTCACCGTCACAACATCAGGACAGATGTATTATAACACTGTATAGACTGAGTCACCGTCACAACATCAGGACAAAGGTATTATAACACTGTATATATAGACTGAGTCACCGTCACAATATCAGGACAGAGGTATTATAACACTGTATCGACAAACTAAGTGACCGTCACAACATTAGGACAGAGGTATTATAACACTGTATATATAGACTGAGTCACCGTCACAACATCAGGACAGAGGTATTATAACACTGTATAGACTGAGTCACCGTCACAACATCAGGACAGAGGTATTATAACACTGTATATATAGCCTGGTAACCGTCACAACCTCGGGACAGAGGTATTATAACACTGTATATATAGACTGAGTCACCGTCACAACATCAGGACAGAGGTATTATAACACTGTATAGACTGAGTCACCGTCACAACATCAAGACAGATGTTATATAACACTGTATATATAGATTGAATCACTGTCACAACATCGGGACAGAATTATTATAACACTGTCACCGTCACTACGTTAGGGCAGGACACTTTCTGTGCAGTATAACACTGACTGAGTCACCGTCACAACATCAGGACAGAGGTATTATAACACTGTATAGACTGATTCACCGTCATATTATCAGGAAAGAGGTATTATAACACTGTATATATAGACTGAGTCACCGTCACAACATCAGGACAGAGGTATTATAACACTGTATAGACTGAGTCACCGTCACAACATCAGGACAGAGGTATTATAATACTGTATATATAGACTGAGTCACCGTCACAACATCAGGACAGAGGTATTATAACACTGTATAGACTAAGTCACCGTCACAACATCAGGACAGAGGTATTATCACACTATATAGACCGAGTCACCGTCACAACATGAGGACAGAGGAATTATAACACTGTATATATAGATTGAGTCACAGTCACAACATAAGGACAGAGGTATTATAACACTGTATAGACTGAGTCACCGTCACAACATCAAGACAGAGGTATTGTAACAGTGTATTGACTAAGTCACCGTCACAACATCAGGACAGATGTATTATAACACTGTATAGACTGAGTCACCGTCACAACAGCAGGACAGAGGTATTATAACACTGTATAGACTGAGTCACCGTCACAACATCAGGACAGAGATATTATAACACTGTATAGACTGATTCACCGTCACATTATCAGGACAGAGGTACTATAACACTGTATAGACTGATTCACCTCCACATTATCAGGACAGAGATATTATAACACTGTATATATAGACTGAGTCACCGTCACAACATCAGGACAGAGGTATTATAACACTGTATAGACTGAGTCACCGTCACAACATCAGGACAGAGATATTATAACACTGTGTAGATTGAGTCACCGTCACAACATCAGGACAGAGGTATTATAACACTGTACAAAAAATTTCACCGTCACGCAACAACAGGACAGGGGTATTATAGCATTTTTGTATAGACGGAAAGTGTCACCGTCACAACGCCAGGGCAGGACAGAGGTATTATAACACTGTATAGACTGAGTCACCGTCACCGCTCAGGACAGAGGTATTATAACAGTATAGACTGATTTACCGTCACAACACCAGGACAGAGGTATTATAACACGGTATATAGACTGAATCACCATCACAACATCAGGACAGAGGTATTATAACACTGTATAGACTGAGTCACCGTCATAACATCAGGAAAGAGGTACAATAACACTGTATTGACAGAGTCACCGTCACAACAACAGGACAGAGGTATTATAACACTGTATAGACTGAGTCACCCTCACAACATCAGGATAGAGGTATTATAACACTGTATATATAGACTGAGTCACCGTCACAACACCAGGACAGAGGTATTATAACACTGTATAGACTGAGTCACCGTCACAACATCAGGACAGAGGTATTATAACACTGTATAGACTGATTCACAGTCATATTATCAGGAAAGAGGTATTATAACACTGTATATATAGACTGAGTCACCGTCACAACATCAGGACAGAGGTATTATAACACTGTATAGACTGAGTCACCGTCAAAACATCAGGACAGAGGAATTATAATACTGTATATATAGACTGAGTCACCGTCACAACATCAGGACAGAGGTATTATAACACTGTATAGACTAAGTCACCGTCACAACATCAGGACAGAGGTATTATCACACTATATAGACTGAGTCACCGTCACAACATGAGGACAGAGGTATTATAACACTGTATATATAGACTGAGTCACCGTCACAACATAAGGACAGAGGTATTATAACACTGTATAGACTGAGTCACCGTCACAACATCAAGACAGAGGTATTATAACACTGTATTGACTAAGTCACCGTCACAACATCAGGACAGATGTATTATAACACTGTATAGACTGAGTCACCGTTACAACAGCAGGACAGAGGTGTTATAACACTGTATAGACTGAGTCACCGTCACAACATCAGGACAGAGGTATTATAACACTGTATATATAGACTGAGTCACCGTCACAATATCAGGACAGAGGTATTATAACACTGTATCGACAAACTAAGTGACCGTCACAACATTAGGACAGAGGTATTATAACACTGTATATATAGACTGAGTCACCGTCACAACATCAGGACAGAGGTATTATAACACTGTATAGACTGAGTCACCGTCACAACATCAGGACAGAGGTATTATAACACTGTATAGACTGATTCACCGTCATATTATCAGGAAAGAAGTATTATAACACTGTATATATAGACTGAGTCACCGTCACAACATCAGGACAGAGGTATTATAACACTGTATAGACTGAGTCACCGTCAAAACATCAGGACAGAGGAATTATAATACTGTATATATAGACTGAGTCACCGTCACAACATCAGGACAGAGGTATTATAACACTGTATAGACTAAGTCACCGTCACAACATCAGGACAGAGGTATTATCACACTATATAGACTGAGTCACCGTCACAACATGAGGACAGAGGTATTATAACACTGTATATATAGACTGAGTCACCGTCACAACATAAGGACAGAGGTATTATAACACTGTATAGACTGAGTCACCGTCAAAACATCAAGACAGAGGTATTATAACACTGTATTGACTAAGTCACCGTCACAACATCAGGACAGATGTATTATAACACTGTATAGACTGAGTCACCGTTACAACAGCAGGACAGAGGTGTTATAACACTGTATAGACTGAGTCACCGTCACAACATCAGGACAGAGGTATTATAACACTGTATATATAGACTGAGTCACCGTCACAATATCAGGACAGAGGTATTATAACACTGTATCGACAAACTAAGTGACCGTCACAACATTAGGACAGAGGTATTATAACACTGTATATATAGACTGAGTCACCGTCACAACATCAGGACAGAGGTATTATAACACTGTATAGACTGAGTCACCGTCACAACATCAGGACAGAGGTATTATAACACTGTATAGACTGATTCACCGTCATATTATCAGGAAAGAGGTATTATAACACTGTATATATAGACTGAGTCACCGTCACAACATCAGGACAGAGGTATTATAACACTGTATAGACTGAGTCACCGTGAAAACATCAGGACAGAGGAATTATAATACTGTATATATAGACTGAGTCACCGTCACAACATCAGGACAGAGGTATTATAACACTGTATAGACTAAGTCACCGTCACAACATCAGGACAGAGGTATTATCACACTGTATAGACTGAGTCACCGTCACAACATCAGGACAGAGGTATTATAACACTGTATATATAGCCTGGTAACCGTCACAACCTCGGGACAGAGGTATTATAACACTGTATATATAGACTGAGTCACCGTCACAACATCAGGACAGAGGTATTATAACACTGTATAGACTGAGTCACCGTCACAACATCAAGACAGATGTTATATAACACTGTATATATAGATTGAATCACTGTCACAACATCGGGACAGAATTATTATAACACTGTCACCGTCACTACGTTAGGGCAGGACACTTTCTGTGCAGTATAACACTGACTGAGTCACCGTCACAACATCAGGACAGAGGTATTATAACACTGTATAGACTGATTCACCGTCATATTATCAGGAAAGAGGTATTATAACACTGTATATATAGACTGAGTCACCGTCACAACATCAGGACAGAGGTATTATAACACTGTATAGACTGAGTCACCGTCACAACATCAGGACAGAGGTATTATAATACTGTATATATAGACTGAGTCACCGTCACAACATCAGGACAGAGGTATTATAACACTGTATAGACTAAGTCACCGTCACAACATCAGGACAGAGGTATTATCACACTATATAGACCGAGTCACCGTCACAACATGAGGACAGAGGAATTATAACACTGTATATATAGATTGAGTCACAGTCACAACATAAGGACAGAGGTATTATAACACTGTATAGACTGAGTCACCGTCACAACATCAAGACAGAGGTATTATAATAGTGTATTGACTAAGTCACCGTCACAACATCAGGACAGATGTATTATAACACTGTATAGACTGAGTCACCGTTACAACAGCAGGACAGAGGTGTTATAACACTGTATAGACTGAGTCACCGTCACAACATCAGGACAGAGGTATTATAACACTGTATATATAGACTGAGTCACCGTCACAATATCAGGACAGAGGTATTATAACACTGTATCGACAAACTAAGTGACCGTCACAACATTAGGACAGAGGTATTATAACACTGTATATATAGACTGAGTCACCGTCACAACATCAGGACAGAGGTATTATAACACTGTATAGACTGAGTCACCGTCACAACATCAGGACAGAGGTATTATAACACTGTATAGACTGATTCACCGTCATATTATCAGGAAAGAAGTATTATAACACTGTATATATAGACTGAGTCACCGTCACAACATCAGGACAGAGGTATTATAACACTGTATAGACTGAGTCACCGTCAAAACATCAGGACAGAGGAATTATAATACTGTATATATAGACTGAGTCACCGTCACAACATCAGGACAGAGGTATTATAACACTGTATAGACTAAGTCACCGTCACAACATCAGGACAGAGGTATTATCACACTATATAGACTGAGTCACCGTCACAACATGAGGACAGAGGTATTATAACACTGTATATATAGACTGAGTCACCGTCACAACATAAGGACAGAGGTATTATAACACTGTATAGACTGAGTCACCGTCACAACATCAAGACAGAGGTATTATAACACTGTATTGACTAAGTCACCGTCACAACATCAGGACAGATGTATTATAACACTGTATAGACTGAGTCACCGTTACAACAGCAGGACAGAGGTGTTATAACACTGTATAGACTGAGTCACCGTCACAACATCAGGACAGAGGTATTATAACACTGTATATATAGACTGAGTCACCGTCACAATATCAGGACAGAGGTATTATAACACTGTATCGACAAACTAAGTGACCGTCACAACATTAGGACAGAGGTATTATAACACTGTATATATAGACTGAGTCACCGTCACAACATCAGGACAGAGGTATTATAACACTGTATAGACTGAGTCACCGTCACAACATCAGGACAGAGGTATTATAACACTGTATAGACTGATTCACCGTCATATTATCAGGAAAGAGGTATTATAACACTGTATATATAGACTGAGTCACCGTCACAACATCAGGACAGAGGTATTATAACACTGTATAGACTGAGTCACCGTGAAAACATCAGGACAGAGGAATTATAATACTGTATATATAGACTGAGTCACCGTCACAACATCAGGACAGAGGTATTATAACACTGTATAGACTAAGTCACCGTCACAACATCAGGACAGAGGTATTATCACACTGTATAGACTGAGTCACCGTCACAACATCAGGACAGAGGTATTATAACACTGTATATATAGCCTGGTAACCGTCACAACCTCGGGACAGAGGTATTATAACACTGTATATATAGACTGAGTCACCGTCACAACATCAGGACAGAGGTATTATAACACTGTATAGACTGAGTCACCGTCACAACATCAAGACAGATGTTATATAACACTGTATATATAGATTGAATCACTGTCACAACATCGGGACAGAATTATTATAACACTGTCACCGTCACTACGTTAGGGCAGGACACTTTCTGTGCAGTATAACACTGACTGAGTCACCGTCACAACATCAGGACAGAGGTATTATAACACTGTATAGACTGATTCACCGTCATATTATCAGGAAAGAGGTATTATAACACTGTATATATAGACTGAGTCACCGTCACAACATCAGGACAGAGGTATTATAACACTGTATAGACTGAGTCACCGTCACAACATCAGGACAGAGGTATTATAATACTGTATATATAGACTGAGTCACCGTCACAACATCAGGACAGAGGTATTATAACACTGTATAGACTAAGTCACCGTCACAACATCAGGACAGAGGTATTATCACACTATATAGACCGAGTCACCGTCACAACATGAGGACAGAGGAATTATAACACTGTATATAGATTGAGTCACAGTCACAACATAAGGACAGAGGTATTATAACACTGTATAGACTGAGTCACCGTCACAACATCAAGACAGAGGTATTATAATAGTGTATTGACTAAGTCACCGTCACAACATCAGGACAGATGTATTATAACACTGTATAGACTGAGTCACCGTCACAACAGCAGGACAGAGGTATTATAACACTGTATAGACTGAGTCACCGTCACAACATCAGGACAGAGATATTATAACACTGTATAGACTGATTCACCGTCACATTATCAGGACAGAGGTACTATAACACTGTATAGACTGATTCACCTCCACATTATCAGGACAGAGATATTATAACACTGTATATATAGACTGAGTCACCGTCACAACATCAGGACAGAGGTATTATAACACTGTATAGACTGAGTCACCGTCACAACATCAGGACAGAGATATTATAACACTGTGTAGACTGAGTCACCGTCACAACATCAGGACAGAGGTATTATAACACTGTACAAAAAATTTCACCGTCACGCAACAACAGGACAGGGGTATTATAGCATTTTTGTATAGACGGAAAGTGTCACCGTCACAACGCCAGGGCAGGACAGAGGTATTATAACACTGTATAGACTGAGTCACCGTCACAGCTCAGGACAGAGGTATTATAACAGTATAGACTGATTTACCGTCACAACACCAGGACAGAGGTATTATAACACTGTATATAGACTGAATCACCATCACAACATCAGGACAGAGGTATTATAACACTGTATAGACTGAGTCACCGTCATAACATCAGGAAAGAGGTACAATAACACTGTATTGACAGAGTCACCGTCACAACAACAGGACAGAGGTATTATAACACTGTATAGACTGAGTCACCCTCACAACATCAGGATAGAGGTATTATAACACTGTATATACAGACTGAGTCACCGTCACAACACCAGGACAGAGGTATTATAACACTGTATAGACTGAGTCACCGTCACAACATCAGGACAGAGGTATTATAACACTGTATAGACTGATTCACCGTCATATTATCAGGAAAGAGGTATTATAACACTGTATATATAGACTGAGTCACCGTCACAACATCAGGACAGAGGTATTATAACACTGTATAGACTGAGTCACCGTCAAAACATCAGGACAGAGGAATTATAATACTGTATATATAGACTGAGTCACCGTCACAACATCAGGACAGAGGTATTATAACACTGTATAGACTAAGTCACCGTCACAACATCAGGACAGAGGTATTATCACACTATATAGACTGAGTCACCGTCACAACATGAGGACAGAGGTATTATAACACTGTATATATAGACTGAGTCACCGTCACAACATAAGGACAGAGGTATTATAACACTGTATAGACTGAGTCACCGTCACAACATCAAGACAGAGGTATTATAACACTGTATTGACTAAGTCACCGTCACAACATCAGGACAGATGTATTATAACACTGTATAGACTGAGTCACCGTTACAACAGCAGGACAGAGGTGTTATAACACTGTATAGACTGAGTCACCGTCACAACATCAGGACAGAGGTATTATAACACTGTATATATAGACTGAGTCACCGTCACAATATCAGGACAGAGGTATTATAACACTGTATCGACAAACTAAGTGACCGTCACAACATTAGGACAGAGGTATTATAACACTGTATATATAGACTGAGTCACCGTCACAACATCAGGACAGAGGTATTATAACACTGTATAGACTGAGTCACCGTCACAACATCAGGACAGAGGTATTATAACACTGTATATATAGCCTGGTAACCGTCACAACCTCGGGACAGAGGTATTATAACACTGTATATATAGACTGAGTCACCGTCACAACATCAGGACAGAGGTATTATAACACTGTATAGACTGAGTCACCGTCACAACATCAGGACAGATGTTATATAACACTGTATATATAGATTGAATCACCGTCACAACATCGGGACAGAATTATTATAACACTGTCACCGTCACTACGTTAGGCAGGACACTTTCTGTGCAGTATAACACTGACTGAGTCACCGTCACAACATCAGGACAGAGGTATTATAACACTGTATAGACTGATTCACCGTCATATTATCAGGAAAGAGGTATTATAACACTGTATATATAGACTGAGTCACCGTCACAACATCCGGACAGAGGTATTATAACACTGTATAGACTGAGTCACCGTCACAACATCAGGACAGAGGTATTATAATACTGTATATATAGACTGAGTCACCGTCACAACATCAGGACAGAGGTATTATAACACTGTATAGACTAAGTCACCGTCACAACATCAGGACAGAGGTATTATCACACTATATAGACCGAGTCACCGTCACAACATGAGGACAGAGGTATTATAACACTGTATATATAGATTGAGTCACCGTCACAACATAAGGACAGAGGTATTATAACACTGTATAGACTGAGTCACCGTCACAACATCAAGACAGAGGTATTATAACACTGTATAGACTAAGTCACCGTCACAACATCAGGACAGATGTATTATAACACTGTATAGACTGAGTCACCGTCACAACAGCAGGACAGAGGTATTATAACACTGTATAGACTGAGTCACCGTCACAACATCAGGACAGAGGTATTATAACACTGTATATATAGACTGAGTCACCGTCACAACAGCAGGACAGAGGTATTATAACACTGTATATATAGCCTGGTAACCGTCACAACATCGGGACAGAAGTATTATAACACTGTATATATAGACTGAGTCACCGTCACAACATCAGGACAGAGGTATTATAACACTGTATAGACTGAGTCGCCGTCAAAACATCAGGACAGAGGTATTATAATACTGTATATATAGACTGAGTCACCGTCACAACATCAGGACAGAGGTATTATAACACTGTATAGACTAAGTCACCGTCACAACATCAGGACAGAGGTATTATTAAACTATATAGACCGAGTCACCGTCACAACATGAGGACAGAGGTATTATAACACTGTATATATAGACTGAGTCACCGTCACAACATAAGGACAGAGGTATTATAACACTGTATAGACTGAGTCACCGTCACAACATCAAGACAGAGGTATTATAACACTGTATTGACTAAGTCACCGTCACAACATCAGGACAGATGTATTATAACACTGTATAGACTGAGTCACCGTCACAACAGCAGGACAGAGGTATTATAACACTGTATAGACTGAGTCACCGTCACAACAACAGGACAGAGGTATTATAACACTGTATATATAGACTGAGTCACCGTCACAATATCAGGACAGAGGTATTATAACACTGTATCGACAAACTAAGTCACCGTCACAACATTAGGACAGAGGTATTATAACACTGTATATATAGACTGAGTCACCGTCACAACATCAGGACAGAGGTATTATAACACTGTATAGACTGAGTCACCGTCACAACATCAGGACAGAGGTATTATAACACTGTATATATAGCCTGGTAACCGTCACAACATCGGGACAGAAGTATTATAACACTGTATATATAGACTGAGTCACCGTCACAACATCAGGACAGAGGTATTATAACACTGTATAGACTGAGTCACCGTCACAACATCAGGACAGATGTTATATAACACTGTATATATAGATTGAGTCACCGTCACAACATCGGGACAGAATTATTATAACACTGTCACCGTCACTACGTTAGGGCAGGACACTTTCTGTGCAGTATAACACTGCACAGAAAGTGTCATCGTCACAACGCCAGGACTGGAGTATTATAACACTGCACAGATAGTGTCATCGTCATACAAGATCAAGACAGTGGTATTTTGAAACTGTATAGAAAGTTTCACCGTTACAACATCAGGGCAGAGGTATGATAACAATGTACAGAAGATGTCACCGTCACAACACCAGAACAGGAGTATTATAACACTGTATAAAAGGTGTCACTGTCACAACATCAGGACAGAAATATTATAACAGTGTATAGAAAGTGTCACTGTCATACTACATCAGGAAAGTTATATTATAACACTGTACAGAAGGTGTCACTGTCACACAACATCAGGACAGAGGTATTATAACAGTGTATAGAAAGTGTCACTGTCACACATTAGAACCGTGGTAGTATGACACTGTATAGAATGTGCCACTGTCATACTACATCAGGAAAGTGATATTATAACACTGTACAGAAGGTGTCACTGTCACACAACATCAGGACAGAGGTATTATAACAGTGTATAGAAAGCGTCACTGTCACACATTAGAACCGTGGTATTAGGATTCTGTATAGAATGTGTCACTGTCATACTACATCAGGAAAGTGATATTATAACACTGTACAGAAGGTGTCACTGTCACACAACATCAGGACAGAGGTATTATAACAGTGTATAGAAAGTGTCACTGTCACACATTAGAACCGTGGTATTATGACACTGTATAGTATGTGTCACTGTCATACTACATCAGGAAAGTGATATTATAACACTGTACAGAAGGTGTCACTGTCACACAACATCAGGACAGAGGTATTATAACAGTGTATAGAAAGTGTCACTGTCACACATTAGAACCGTGGTATTATGATTCTGTATAGAATGTGTCACTGTCATACATCAGGACAGGGATATTATAACACTGTATAGAAAGTGTCACCGTCACAACACTAGGACAGGATATTATAATACTGTATAGAAAGTGTCACCGTCACACAACAGCATGACACGGTTTTATAACACTGTACAGAAAGTGTCACCGTCATAACACCAGGACAGGGTTTTATAACACTATTTAGAAAGTGTCACTGTCACACAACAGCATGACACGGTTTTATAACACTGTACAGAAAGTGTCACCGTCATAACACCAGGGCTACATTAGGACAGAGTATTTTAACACTTTATAGAAAGTATCGCTGTCACAACATCAGGACAGGGGTTTTATTACACTGTATAGAAAGTGTCACAGTCACAACATCAGAACCCTCCATGAGCCTAATATTTTACAGACTTCTGTGAAACTGACCTGTGTTGATATCTCTTTCAGGCTAATGTATAACACCATTCCCATGATGAGTCCACACAGATGTACATGGATAGCCATCTTTACTTAGTATGTAAGAGACAGCTGGATTCACTCGATCGTTATTAGGGTCTTGGAACATTATGTAATACACTGTGCACGATAGTTGGCGCCCTGTCATTAGGCTATCTTGACTGGATAATGTCATCATTGTGAACATCGAGACGATAATACTGGATTGCGTTCAGATGGCATATCTGCTAGAACACTTCAAATACTAGTATGTCAATCATCTTATCTGTTGTGCACTGAAATGGCACAACCCCTCGGATACACTTTCAGTTTTAAACTTACTTTACTAACAAAAGTGGGAATTGACTATTGCTAAATTGAAAAATTCAAAAGGGACTTGCATATGAAATATGTCGGCCACAAAAATGTAACAGAAAACGATTCATATTGCTTTTATCATTTGAAAGATTCAATTTTCTGTTTAAGGTCAAACCAAAAAAAATTCTTGTTCTTCGGATTCTTAAGATAAAAAAAAGAGAGGCGGCGAGCGAGTTTTTTTTTCAATATTTTTATCCAGTTCGATGACTTTACTATCAATAATTATAGTTTAGATATCTACTTTTTATGAAATTATCGTCATATGCAATGAAAAAAAGAATACATTTTAAATCCTTTTGTCCACGAAAAAATAGCTGTGGGAATATACTTTTAATAAAGATGTCTGTCGGGTTTTTCTTTAGACGTAATATTTTCCGCACTTTTCAAATTTCCGCAGAGACATACATATATGTCAATTGATAACTTGATTTCTCTGATCAAAAGTGATCACATGACAACCGGTTGACTTTTGATCAGAAAAATCAAAAGCTATCAAATGACATTATGTGTATATATTTCTCTGCTTTAAGTTAATAGACTGTTACCGTCCATCATCCACGTGTAGACAAACTGTCGCCGAATGCTGCCTAGAGGTCAAAGAACAGTAATTAACAAGAGCCGTGATTGGCTGATGTGGTGAGAGGGACTACTATTTCATTGTATCAGGAGCTATGTTTGGATGAAATTATTTGATCTATCTATAAATAAAGATTGATTCTGCTGTAAAATCATGAATTTTTTTTTTTATCTCATTTCGCTAATGTAAAAATTTTATGACCTAAAAAGGGGTGGTTGTTTGCATTTGAATTTTGGCCAATTTGGGGGGGTGCCCCCTTCCAGCATGATTTTCTCGAAATTAAGGTGGGTAACCTATTAAAATTCTGATAGAGGAGAGTCTGACAAACATTTTGATATGTGGATTATATCTAGATGAAATGTAGGATGTTGTGTAAATCTTGCTGGAAGTTTGGTAATTTAACATGGAACCCTATGGGAAATTGAATTACTTTTCTTTGACCTAGAGGTCAAAGCATAGTAATTCCATTTCCCATAGGGTCCCATGTTAAATTACCGAACTTCCAGCAAGATTTACACAACATCCTACATTTTAGCTATATATAATCCACATATCAAAATGTTTGTCAGACCCTCCTCTTTCAGAATTTTAACAGTTTACCATAGGTTATCCACCTTAATTTCGAGAAAATCATGCTGGAAGGGGGATACCCCCAAAAATTGGCCAAAATTCAAATGTAAACAACCACCCCTTTTTAGGTCATTAAATCTTTACATTAGCGAAATGAGATAAAAATTCATGATTTTACAGCAGAATCAATCTTTAGTTATACATAGATCAAATAATTTTATCCAATCACAGCTCCTGATACACTGAAATAGTAGTCCCTCTCTCCCTACACCACATCAGCCAATCACGGCTCTCGTTAATTACCTTTCTTTGACCTATAATTAATGACAACCGGAACCGGACGCGGAATACAAAATTAAAAAATAAAACCGGACCAGACCATTTTTTTCCGGAAATTTGAAAAAGAAAGAAAATCGGAACGGCGATTCCGTCAAACAAGACATTAATTTGTTGAGGCCTAAGGACTAGAATTTTGTTAAAACAGATTGATGCTCTATGTGAGACATGTAAAATTTGTAATGAGACCTGTGCAGGTGTTATAATTTCCGTAGCACAGGCTACATGTACATGTCTACTTCGTTGCATGTGTATAATACAGCTACATGTCTACTTCGTTGCATGTGTATAATACAACTCCTTCTTGTTCACTCCAAGACAATAATTTAATAATTTGATGGTATTACCTGTCGTTAACGAAGACATTATGGTGCCTTCCATTAAAAAACACCTGGGTCCGGCGCCATAAACTGAGAATATACTCAAGTCAAAAATTTCATTTTAATTTATTCCGTTATCAAACGTTCAAATAAATTTTAATGCAGAATGGTTTAATTCTATTTATCAGTAGAATAAAAGAAAATGAAATCCAAATCCCAGTTATTAATTCATTGATGAACAGAAGAATATGAATTTTTGACTTAAGTATATTCTCAGTTTATGGCGCCGGACCCTGGTTTATTAGTGTTTTGTTGTAGAAGTTGATTATCAAGTACTATCAGCTTGATCACTCATTATAATTCATCCCAATACGAGACTAGAATCTAATATTGTAGTACTCACTGTGAAAATGTAAAGATTAATGAATAAAATACATAGATTATAAAACAACATTTATTCTTGGTTAGTATATTATGATATTTTGGTTGTGTCAGTGCTTTTTGTTCATTTTTATTAACAATAATGTTCATCACTGGAAATAATGAATGATCATCAACATAATATACTGCTTGTAGTATACCAATAACCACAACGATAGAATCAAGAAATATATAAATATCACATAAAAATTAAAGCAAGTACATATAGGTCAGTTATAAAACGATATATACAGTCGACTCTGAGTGACTTGAACTTCAATGTCCATATTTATTCACAAAGTAAGTTTAATAATGTGATAAATTCATTGATAGAAAATACATGCGGGGTTTCTAAAATCAGGGTGAGCAAAGCAGAAATTCCAGTTATCGCTATTCGAGTAAATGATAATCGACAATCAAATCTTCATGACGAACAACAATTATATTCTTCTGTTTCTCAAATAAGAACCAGAAAGAGTATTAATAATTTAATCAAGACCCTAATCTGGATCCTTAATCACCTGAAAAAAAACCCCCAAAACCAAAACCCAAAACAAAACATCCCCCAAAAGAAAATAACAAAAACATAAACATCCCCCAAGAAAAACAAACAAACTAACAACCCCCCAACTAACGAACAAAACAAAACAAAACAAAAACCGAAAAGCAAACGGTAACATGAATTGTCAAAATCGAAGTTTTTTTCATGTGGAACTTAAATTGTCAAGGTTGACATCATGAAAAGTCCAGTTATCGAAGCCATCCACTACTTTCTCTCGGTATAATGGTGGATCATCTCTAGGGGTGTATTCTGGAAGCTTATCTTTGGCAGCTATATCATAGGGTGGCGGTTCTGTATTGTATATAGAGTAGACGGACAATCTGCTGCTTCTCTGGACAGTGCTATCGCCCCGGATACGTCCAGACATTTCTCTTTGTTGGCGTGCACGTACACGACAGCTACGGACCACAATAAGGGCAAGAATGAACAGCACGATTCCCAAGATCCCTACCACTATTGCTCCTGGATAAATATTGAAAGTAATTCTAAAAGAATCCTACACTGAAATATTACTACTTCATATAACCCCGTTAGGGAGAGTGAATAATATAAGTCTGCATGAGGCTGTTATGTTTGATTGAGTGATTTTTGTTTAACGTCACACAACGGATATTTCATGTATATGGTGACGACATCTGTCTGATGCGGGGCATACAAATTTTGACCTCTGCAACGGACCCAATCGAAGCAGTGAGGGATCTTTAACGTGCCATGCATACCACGACACGGAGCCTCGGTTTTTACTGTCTCATCCGAAAGACAGGACACCGTCATGACCAGAGCGGGACTCGAACCCCGGCCTCCCGATCAGGAGGCCAGAGCGATACCACTAGGCCACGCCAGCTTCATGAGGCTTTTAAGAGACTCAATACAAAACTGATGAATTTTGCGATGATCTTAGGGTCCTATTTTTGATAATGAAAGCGTTCAACTTTTGTTTGAATCCGATGAGATAAAATTATCGGAACATTTTACCCTCCTTATCTTGTATATTAGATCTCTGTAAAATGGGGTTGAGTGATTGCGCTGGACACATATTGCCGAAAAGTCAGTTTTCCTATCTAGATAAAAGATAACATCCCTTTCATAACAGGTCTGCTCTAAGGATTAAAGTTTGTATAGTTTGGAATTGTAAATTATTTGCTCTCTTGCACTTGACTGATATAAAAATACTTGGCCTAGACTATCACTAGTTCCAAGGATACACTAACTGGGAAACCAACCTAGTGGTACGAAGGGACTTTCGTGTATTACATCAAAGAGTTAAAGTGAAGATCTATTCATTATTTTGACCATTTTCAAGGAGTTTTTCGAGGATTTGGATATTAATTTAACTATACGCATTTGAACATTTGTTGAATTAAGCATCATTAATCAATAAAACTAATACAAAAGTTCAAGATAGAAATTGCATATATTGCTGGATTAGGATGATAAAAATTCCTTAGAAATATAACCTATTGATAACCCTAGAGACCTGCTCTGCTTAAGCCCAGGAGATCGCTTTACTGAAGACAGCTCTGCTTAAGTCCAAGGGCTCACTTGACTAATGACAGCTCTGCTTGAGCCCATGGGCTAACTTTACTGAAGATCAGCTCTGCTTAAGCCCAGGGGTTTCGCTTTGCATAAGATAAGTTCTGTTTAAGCCCAGGCCTAACCTTACTGAAGACAGCTCTGCTTAAGCCCAGGGGCTAACTTTACTAATGATAGCTCTGCTTGAGCCCATGGACTAACTTTACTGAAGACCAGCTCTGCTTAAGCCCAGGGGCTCGCTTTGCAGAAGATAAGCTCTGCTTAAGCCCAAGGCCTAACTTTACTGAAGACAGCTCTGTTTAAGCCCGAGGCCTAACTTTACTGAAGACAGCTCTGCTTAATCCCAGGGGCTCGCTCTACTGAAGACCAGCTCTGCTTAAGCCCAAGGGCTGGCTTTGCTGAAGACCTTACGATTAATCGTACATTTTAGATCCCTGAATAAAAAACATATTCAATGACTTCTCTAAAATAAATGCAGTTTTGCGAAAAACTAGCAAAAATAAACAAACTTCAATCAGAAAATTAGTAATTTCTGCAAATATCTATGTTTTATGGGTCGTCAAATATTTACTTACTATCGCCGATTTTGCGAAACTCGATCAGGAGGTATTTCAGTCTTAATACTAATGGATTATAGACCATCAAGTGATAATACGTACCTACGATAACAGCTGGATTGGATTCTACTCTGGAACGCAAACTCGAGGACCATTTAGTGGCGTCGGAATCTAGATTAAACAACAATATAACTTTACAAAATTTAGTAAACAGGTCTCTTACAAATATATTGATTCTACATAAGTCAGTGGCGAATTTAGAAGGGGGAACTTTTGGTCACATGTTTACTAGTAAAAATCCAGATTTTGCACCAAAAATGGCTGAGAAGTTTGGCTAATACCCATTTGGGCCCCCCTTTTCGGAAATTCTGGATTCGCCACTGTAAGTAAATAAAAAACATGACTAATTAGACGATTTTATGTTCTTTATTGGTTGCTGACTGAAACCTACTGCTTAATATTCACAAAGTAGTGTTCTGTAAACTGCAGATGAATTTATATTTGTTGGACTCAGTCTGGGCAACTGTGAGGAGAATTATGTTGACAGGCATTATAAATGAGAAAGATTTATTCTGAATAAAGTTTTAAATAGAATTTGAAAATTGTTGTACCAAAGCATGGTGGATGGATTGATGCACATGAAGAAACGACATGGACTAAAATGTGCCCCTATACAAATTAACAAGCACATCGTCTGCAGTGGAACAACGCATAGGTCATTTTGGTACAATGGTATAATGAATTCCACTAAGTGTGGAATATTGATAAGAACGTACCCCAATCTGTAATCTCCACTGTGAAGGAACACTGAGCTTTGTTGCCGGACCAGTCCTCAGCAGTATAGATGAATACATGAATCCCGATGCCAATGACAGTGCTGTTAGAAATCACTGGCTCAGTGATTTTACGTACACCTACATTGTCTGTGGCTTGTGGTCGTACCCAGGATATCGTCTCCCCAGTAAAGGCAGTAATATCCACCGGACAACTCAGAAAACTTGGTGGGGTTGTATCTGTAGGAAATGATGACACACGATTTTTGTCACTGTAGCTAAGTTTCTGTACGGTCTTCCGTTTGTTTTGAAAGGAATATGAATCAATAGAAATCAACTTAATTTTGTCAACTGACAAAACAAGATTGAAAGCCGTAGACTATGAGCAATTATAAATCAATATCTTTAAATTATTTACCGATCACTTTGACTGTAAAACAACACTCGCCGATGTTGTGATATGTATCCTCTTCTGTGGTGACTTTACTGTGAAATATATCATCATGCGTGGTATTTCTGGCAGTGAATGAATGTTGACTACGGAATGTACGTAGTGGTCTTCCTCTCCAATCACGTCCAATAAACACAAATGTTAATATGGCCTTGTTGTTATATGTATTTACGTGTAAAGGCAAGCTCTCTCCGGGTAAAGGGCAATTAGTGATAATGGGTTCTACAAAACAAGTGCAGTAATTTGGGAATGTAAACTACTGAACAACATTATTAATGTCAAAGTGAAGACAGTCAAAATTGAAAGATAAGAACAGGTGCAATGGTAACCTTCTTCTGTTGTCTTGCTACACCTGTCATGAATGTCCGAAAGCATACAAAGGACAGAAAAATGTTTTAAAACACTGCTGCTGACTTGAGATAAATTTGATTTAACACCGTATAGACTAGAATATTATAACACTTTAATCATAACATTCGCTGGGGTTTCTTTATGAGCAATGAGAAAAAGCGTGACAATTATGTGAAATATTACGTTATATCTTTATAATTACTCCGTTGATATCAAAGACATCAAATTAAGATAACCAAGTTTACTTTTCCTATGTAAATGCAAAGAGAATGACAGAATATCCATTTCAATAAGCTTCGTGGTTGAGTACATATTGAACATGAAAGTAAATCAAAGAATATTTAGAGAATGTTTTTTCCGGATTTCAGCTGATTTTATATCAGTAAAATGGAATCAAAATTAAATTCTGTATGTGAATTGAAAATGATAAAAAAGATGAAGTAGATATATACTTACTCCTATATATGTCTGCAATGTGAGAAAAAGCCGTATATCACTTTCGGTGAAATAATTTACCTTAAATAATATTATTTGGTATTTTAAGATACTTGCCATTCAAGATGTTTTAGAAATACACTTATATTAACTTCTTGATATTTCTAATAATTGAGAGTTGATAAAATTGACGACGTGGAAAGCGTTAAGTACTCACCACTGTACAATGACGTATTACGTTCAATGTGTTTACAGCCTGTACTTTGTATGTTGCAGCGCATTAGAGCACAATCTTCGATTCCATGATAATACTGACCCAAATGATTCGGACGGCATCGACAAAGATGGCCTAATCTATTCATAAATGTATATCCTACACGGACGGACAACCATTGGTTGAATCTGTTCTTATAGTGGCATGATTGGTATTCAAATGTTTTATTTACCACACAGATGTTATCACCCTTGAATTCACAACACTGTTCCCCCTTGTCACATGGATTGTCCACTGAGCACTTGTCAGCACAGGCAGTGTTAAAGCCACGAGGGATTCGCTTACATGGTTTGATAACTGTATATAAATAAATAAAAGACCAGATAAGATATCTCACTCAGCTGAATGATGGAGAGATCCACTGACATGCTGTCAAAACACATTGTTAAACACATAAATGGCAATAAATATAAGTTATTAGTTACATTATTATTAATAAGTTACTTACTGCTCAGTCCTAATCAATGTAACTAAATTAAACAGCATCCATACAATATATACTGTTTATACCAATAAATCTGTGACTGTAATGCAATCATGTGACTGCTATGCACATATGTGATAGTACACAGCAATGTTATAACGTCATATGTGTAATAGTACACAGTAGTGCTATAATTTAATACGTGTGACAGTGCACAGCAGTGTTATAACGGCACACGTGTGACCCCCACAGCAGTGTGATAACGTGACATATGTGACAGTGCACAGCAGTGTTATATCATCACACATGTGATAGTGCACAGCAGTGTTATAACGTCATATGTGTAATAGTGCACAGCAGTGTTATAACGTCACACATGT
The DNA here is from genome assembly GCA_035048485.1 of Pteria penguin. NCBI lineage: Eukaryota > Metazoa > Mollusca > Bivalvia > Pterioida > Pteriidae > Pteria > Pteria penguin. Next base: position 24,289,900 of record CM068581.1, read on the forward strand.
GACAGTGCACGTGAGTGTTATAATCTCACGTGTGATAGTGCACAACAGGGTTATTGCATCCAGTGTGACAGTGCACAGCAGTGTTATAACGTCACACATGTGACAGTGCACATGAGTGTTATAATCACACGCGTGATAGTGCACAGCAGGGTTATAACGTCCAGTGTGACAGTGCACGGCAGTGTTATAACGTCACACGTGTGACAGTGCACGTGAGTGTTATAATCACACGTGTGATAGTGCACTGCAGGGTTATTGCATCCAGTGTGACAGTGCACAGCAGTGTTATAACGTCACACATGTGACAGTGCACATGAGTGTTATAATCACACGCTTGATAGTGCACAGCAGGGTTATAACGTCCAGTGTGACAGTGCACGGCAGTGTTATAACGTCACACGTGTGACAGTGCACGTGAGTGTTATAATCACACGTGTGATAGTGCACAGCAGGGTTATTGCATCCAGTGTGACAGTGCACAGCAGTGTTATAACGTCACACATGTGACAGTGCACATGAGTGTTATAATCACACGCATGATAGTGCACAGCAGTGTTATAACGTCCAGTGTGACAGTGCACAGCAGTGTTATAACGTCACACATGTGACAGTGCACATGAGTGTTATAATCACACACGTGATAGTGCACAGCAGTGTTATAACGTCACACGTTTGTCAGTGCACATGAGTGTTATAATCACACGCGTGATAGTGCACAGCAATTTTATAACGTCCAGTGTGACAGTGCACGGCAGTGTTATAACGTCACACGTGTGTCAGTGCACATGAGTGTTATAACCACACGTGTGATAGTGCACAGCAGTGTTATAACGTCCAGTGTGATAGTGCACAGCAGTGTTACAACGTCACACGTGTGTCAGTGCACATGTTATAATCACAGACGTGATAGTGCACAGCAGTGTTATAACGTCCAGTGTGACAGTGGACGGCAGTGTTATAACGTCACACGTGTGTCAGTGCACATGAGTGTTATAATCACGCGTGTGATAGTGCACAGCAGTGTTATAACGTCACACATGTGACAGTGCACATGAGTGTTATAATCACACACGTGATAGTACACAGAAGTGTTATAACGTCACACGTTTGTCAGTGCACATGAGTGTTATAATCACACGCGTGATAGTGCACAGCAGTGTTATAACGTCCAGTGTGACAGTGCACGGCAGTGTTATAACGTCACACATGTGACAGTGCACATGAGTGTTATAACCACACGTGTGATAGTGCACAGCAGAGTTATAACGTCCAGTGTGACAGTGGACGGCAGTGTTATAACGTCACACGTGTGTCAGTGCACATGAGTGTTATAATCACGCGTGTGATAGTGCACAGCAGTGTTATAACGTCACACATGTGACAGTGCACATGAGTGTTATAATCACACACGTGATAGTGCACAGAAGTGTTATAACGTCACACGTTTGTCAGTGCACATGAGTGTTATAATCACACGCGTGATAGTGCACAGCAGTGTTATAACGTCCAGTGTGACAGTGCACGGCAGTGTTATAACGTCACACGTGTGTCAGTGCACATGAGTGTTATAACCACACGTGTGATAGTGCACAGCAGTGTTATAACGTCCAGTGTGATAGTGCACAGCAGTGTTACAACGTCACACGTGTGTCAGTGCACATGTTATAATCACAGACGTGATAGTGCACAGCAGTGTTATAACGTCCAGTGTGACAGTGGACGGCAGTGTTATAACGTCACACGTGTGTCAGTGCACATGAGTGTTATAATCACGCGTGTGATAGTGCACAGCAGTGTTATAACGTCACACGTGTGTCAGTGCATACGTTATAATCACACGTGTGATAGTGCACAACAGTGTTATAACGTCCAGTGTGACAGATAATCCCAGTGTTATAACGTCACACGTGTGTCAGTGCACATGAGTGTTGTAATCACAGACGTGATAGTGCACAGCAGTGATATAACGTCCAGTGTGACAGTACACGGCAGTGCTATAACGTCACACGTGTGTCAGTGCACATGAGTGTTTTAATCACAGACGTGATAGTGCACAGCAGAGATATAACGTCCAGTGTGACAGTGCATGGCAGTGCTATAACGTCACACGTGTGTCAGTGCACATGAGTGTTATAATCACACGCGTGATAGTGCACAGCAGTGTTATAACGTCCAGTGTGACAGTGCATGGCAGTGCTATAACGTCACACGTGTGTCAGTGCACATGAGTGTTATAATCACACGTGTGATAGTGCACAGCAGTGTTATAACGTCCAGTGTGACAGTGCACGGCAGTGCTATAACGTCACACGTGTGTCAGTGCACATGAGTGTTTTAATCACAGACGTGATAGTGCACAGCAGAGTTATAACGTCCAGTGTGACAGTGCATGGCAGTGTTATAACGTCACACGTGTGTCAGTGCACATGAGTGTTATAATTACAGACGTGATAGTGCACAGCAGTGTTATAACGTCCAGTGTGACAGTGCAAGGCAGTGCTATAACGTCACACGTGTGTCAGTGCACATGAGTGTTATAATCACACGGGTGATACTGCACAGCAGTGTTATAACGTCCAGTGTGACAGTGCATGGCAGTGCTATAACGTCACACGTGTGTCAGTGCACATGAGTGTTATAATCACACGTGTGATAGTGCACAGCAGTGTTATAACGTCCAGTGTGACAGTGCACGGCAGTGCTATAACGTCACACGTGTGTCAGTGCACATGAGTGTTATAATCACAGACGTGATAGTGCACAGCAGAGTTATAACGTCCAGTGTGACAGTGCATGGCAGTATTATAACGTCACACGTGTGTCAGTGCACATGAGTGTTATAATCACACGTGTGATAGTGCACAGCAGTGTTATAACGTCCAGTGTGACAGTACACGGCAGTGCTATAACGTTACACGTGTGTCAGTGCACATGAGTGTTATAATCACACGTGTGATAGTGCACAGCAGTGTTATAACGTCACACGTGTGACAGTGTACAACAGTGTTATAACGTCACACGTGTGTCAGTGCACATGAGTGTTATTATGTCCCACGTTTGACAGTGCACACGAGTGTTATAGTCACACGTGTGATAGTGCACAGCAGTGTTAGAACATCATACACGTGACAGTGCACAACAGTGTTATAACATCACAGGTGTGATAGTGCACAGCAGTTTTATAACGTCACACGTGTGGCAAACATCATTGATATAACATCATATGTGCGACAGTGCATAGCAGCGTTATAACACTTCAGGCGCATATTCTGTACCCTACAAAGTCAATGTAATTCACATGTATTTAACGCACTTGATGAAAAAATACACCATCAAGAATTTAAAAAGTTAGGACTGAAAACTTTTGTTTTCTCAATTTTTAAAATTTACTATACCATGGCACTTCACCTATCCTCTGGCTCATTATATCCCATTATGGATATTCCTTTTTGACTTTCTTTCGTTATCTTAACATTTTACTTTCCAAGTAGATAGTTTTAAAAATCTTAGGCATGTATAAGATAGGCATTTACATTTGATCATATTTTATCAATGAATGTCAATGAAAAATTCTCGATGCATCAAGAAAGACACCATTCGGTGACCTCTCAACATGTAAAATTGAAAATAGTAATAGTATGAAATGACAGAAGATAAAAGTAAAATAAAATAAATATCAAAATAAAATGTACAAAATAATACGCCCTCCCCTTAAAGAGAGAGAGAGTGTGTGAGTGTATAGGTGTGTGTGTGTGTATGTGTCACACACATACAAAACCAAACGTGTTTATTAGTACTAAGAATATATAGTCTAAATGTGTAAAGTAGAAACTTACGCTTCTCACAATGGTCTCCATAGAAACCGTCCGGACAAAGGCATCGGACACTTAATTTATCTGCGATGCATTTTCCACTGTTTTGACAACCAAAACCACAAACAGCTGAAGCGATAATACATAGTACCAATACGTTAGGGGTGAATTCTGTATAGGCACAAAAACATTCACTGATAAAGTTTGTAAGTAGAGATCATTATTATGAATGGTCCACCACACATGAAATGTAAGATTGGTAATTGTAATTGGATTGAATATCAGTGTATTGATGACAATATTCTCTTACGTTTTTGACAATAATCTCCAGTGAAGTTTGCACCACATACACACTCTGGTATAGTCATCGTTCTGTTTATTATACAATAACCTCCATTTTGACATGGCCTTTCGCATACCGCTGGAACCAAGAGACAGACAATATGATTACAATGTAATGTACTGTCAAGAAGTAAAGTTTACAATGAATAATAAAACAATTCATTGGTAATGTTTTATACTATCCTGCACAGTAACACTAAAATCTCTGAAAGGACACTGCATATGGTACAAGTAGGATAGATAGCTGAGGCAGGAGACGATAAATCCAGTATGACAGTATGCCGTGACACGAAGCCTCGGTTTACTGTCTCGACTGTAGGACATATAGGGAGGCAGGAGTCGATAAATCCAGTACGATGGTATACCGTGTCATGAGGCCTCGGTTTACTTTCTCGCCCGTAGGACAGATAGGGAGGCAGGAGATGATAAATCCAGTACGACATAATATCGCGTGGCATGAGGCCTCGGTTTACTGTGTCGACCGTAGGACTGATAGGGAGGCAGAAGACGATAAATCCAGTACGACATAATATCGTGTGACATGACTTTCTCGACCGTAGGACAAATAGGGAGGCAGGAGACGATACATCCAGTACAATAGTATACCGTGTCACGAGGCCTCGGTTAACTCGAAGCCGGCGTGGCCTAGTGGTATCGCGTCGGACTCCTGATCGGGAGGCCGGGGTTCGAGTCCCGCTCTGGTCATGCCGGTGTCATGTCTTTCGGATGAGACAGTAAAAACCGAGGCCCCGTGTCGTGGTATGCATGGCACGTTAAAGATCCCTCACTGCTTCGGGTGGGTCCGTTGCAAACGTCAAAATTTGTATGCCCCGCATCAGGCAGATGCCGTCACCATGTACGTGAAATATTCGTGGTGTGACGTAAAACAAAAATCAATCAATCAATCAATCGGTTAACTCGGCTTGCAGTGAAGAAGAATAATCACAAGAGAAGGAAATGTTTGACGTGTATGTATACATTTATTAAGCAGAATGACCTATGTACATGCAGGAAGTTTAGATCTTGACGGGAAGGAAGTATAAATATCACACGTAATAGTATGTCAGGGATCCTACTATATACACTTTATTCAATATGTCTCCAGGCACACAAGTACAAAACTTTCATATTTTCAAAGATAAGATATCAAAAAACTCTTCAAAACCCTTGAGCCTTGAAACGATAAATCCATTGCCTCGAAATATTCAAAATTACACACTCAATATTTTTTCGAATGTTGATGAGACAAATTTACACTAAATGAAACTAAAATAATAATCAATATACTTGATACAATGAGAGTCTTGAAAAATATCTTTAAGTATGATCATTTTATGAAATATGAATTTTAGTTGAACCGCTTTCGCTTACGTTTTTCACACCTTTCCCCTGTAAAATGTGGAGAACAAAAACATCTTGATCGTCTTGATGTTCCTCCATTTTTGCACTCTAGTACACCCTGTCCTGCTTCTGCAATGAGAGAAGAATACGTCTAATACTGAGAATCTATATTACGTTTACTGATATTCTGCATCAAGCATTACTCACCCATTATTTTTGTGATAATGTAATACATATTCTGTAATTACATATACATATGTACATATACATATGTACACGTAGTTTAATGTTCTCTAGTAACATTCGGTATAGTATTGGTCAAAATACATACCCTGGGAACATCTTCCGTCTGATCCTTTCTGCCAACCAGAGCAACATTTCTCTATACACTTGTAGTTAACACACGTCGTCGTTCTCCTTTCATAACATTGTCCATAGGTTTCACTTCAATAATCAGAATGTATTAATGAATCTAAATCAAGGTTCGCACTGGAAAATGTTATTTCTATATACAGATATATGATTACTTAATAAATAGATTGCTTATCTTGCTATAAACGACACACATATTATAGAAATTTACCTTTCTACTGTAACAGTATATACGAAAATCATTGCTGCTTCATTGACGCGAGATTCGAAACAAAGGTGAAAGATGGTCATATATCTATTGGAAAGCAAAGGTGAGACCTGAAGTTCATTGGTGGAGAATTCGATAGTTTTAACTTTCAACATAAACAAACTTGCCTATCTCTATTTTATGTATAAGAATGTCACAAAAAAATATGGAACATACGTGATTTTATAGAACAAATCCCTCTTTTGAAGTACATGTCCTCTACATTCATTTCTGACAACAGTAGTGCAATTTACATGAATTCGTTCTAAATCATAGCATGTGTGATCTGATGAAGAAACTTTAGGACAAACGTCTAATGTCAGCGGTCGAATACGCCACCTGCAGAAAGATACAATAACACCAAGGTAAGTAAGCATGAAGGAAAAGAAAGACGACGTCTGATCGTATGGGAAGAGTCGTCATGGATATGTAAAGCACAGAGGTATCAGCATACCAAAAACATCTAAAAAATATCTGTTAGTAAATGTGGTAATGACTCAGAAAGGTCAATAAACTACTTCCGAGTTGTCTATTTCAGACAGAAAAGCTTTAATATTACACGTTATTACGTACGAACACTGAAGCTTTAATTATAGAATTTCAGCCAACACAATCTGTCTTTCAATTTTGACAGATATCTCTGTAATGCCTATAGCTTGTTCAATCATTATCATTTTTGTTTTTAGTAATCTTTTGAAAAATTCATTCAGATCACGTGCCTATGAATAAACGATTCTTCTTAAATTTAAAGATTTATAATTGAAGAAATGAAAGTCGGAAATGGTCCAATGAAGTGACAAGAGTTACTCAATACGGGACATCCGAGTTACACATCCGCTTCGAAATTGACATAGTCTTTCATGAAATGTTAGGCATCCAGTTTCCAGCATGATATAGACAGGGTACAAATTTTGTAGAAGAAAGTAGAAGATGACATTTCTTTTATGATATGATATAAACACATTTAATTATACATAATGAAAATCATAGCGGTACAACTCTTATTTATATCATTGTAGAGCATTAACGTAGGGTTGTTGGTCATGGTTGTACTTGTGTTATATCATTGTAGAGCATTAACGTAGGGTTGTTGGTCATGGTTGTACTTGTGTTATATCATTGTAGAGCATTAACGTAGGGTTGTTGGTTTGTACTTGTGTTATATCATTGTAGAGCATTAACGTAGGGTTGTTGGTCATGGTTGTACTTGTGTTATATCATTGTAGAGCATTAACGTAGGGTTGTTGGTCATGGTTGTACTTGTGTTATATCATTGTAGAGCATTAACGTAGGGTTGTTGGTCATGGTTGTACTTGTGTTATATCATTGTAGAGCATTAACGTAGGGTTGTTGGTCATGGTTGTACTTGTGTTATATCATTGTGGAGCATTAACGTAGGGTTGTTGGTCATGGTTGTACTTGTGTTATATCATTGTAGAGCATTAACGTAGGGTTGTTGGTCATGGTTGTACTTGTGTTATATCATTGTAGAGCATTAACGTAGGGTTGTTGGTCATGGTTGTACTTGTGTTATATCATTGTAGAGCATTAACGTAGGGTTGTTGGTCATGGTTGTACTTGTGTTATATCATTGTGGAGCATTAACGTAGGGTTGTTGGTCATGGTTGTATTTGTGTTATATCATTGTAGAGCATTAACGTAGGGTTGTTGGTCATGGTTGTACTTGTGTTATATCATTGTGGATCATTAACGTAGGGTTGTTGGTCATGGTTGTACTTGTGTTATATCATTGTAGAGCATTAACGTAGGGTTGTTGGTCATGGTTGTACTTGTGTTATATCATTGTAGAGCATTAACGTAGGGTTGTTGGTCATGGTTGTACTTGTGTTATATCATTGTGGAGCATTAACGTAGGGTTGTTGGTCATGGTTGTACTTGTGTTATATCATTGTAGAGCATTAACGTAGGGTTGTTGGTCATGGTTGTACTTGTGTTATATCATTGTAGAGCATTAACGTAGGGTTGTTGGTCATGGTTGTACTTGTGTTATATCATTGTAGAGCATTAACGTAGGGTTGTTGGTCATGGTTGTACTTGTGTTATATCATTGTAGAGCATTAACGTAGGGTTGTTGGTCATGGTTGTACTTGTGTTATATCATTGTAGAGCATTAACGTAGGGTTGTTGGTCATGGTTGTACTTGTGTTATATCATTGTAGAGCATTAACGTAGGGTTGTTGGTCATGGTTGTACTTGTGTTATATCATTGTGGAGCATTTATGTAAGGGTTGTTGGTCATGGTTGTACTTGTTTTATATCATACTGGACATAGGACAGTGGCGTGGCTTGGAAGTGAAAAGCGGGGGGCAACCTTCCAAAAGTGAAAAGCACAACCCCCCCCCCCCTTTCCAAAATAAAAAGGCAAGATGTGTTTGTGGAACACTATGTTCCCGGGGGCAGCAAAGTCCGAAAAAGTTATTTTTAGCTCAAAGGTGACGGTGAAGGTCTCAAGGTCATTGACTTTGCCCAGTGGGATCTTTTACATGCCATGCCTACCGTGACACGGGGCCTCGGTTTTTACTGTCTCATCCGAAAGAAAGAGCACCGGTATGCCCCCGACGGATGTCGAACCCGGACCTCTTAGTCACAAGTCGTAAAAATTCATCCACTGGGCTGCACCTGCTTATATCTTTCAGATAAGAGCAGAAGCCGGCGTGGCCTAGTGGTATCGCGCTGGACTCCTGATCGGGAGGCCGGGGATCGAGTCCCGCTCTGGTCATGCCGGTGTCCTGTCTTTCGGATGAGACAGTAAAATCCGAGGTCCCGTTTCGTGGTAGGCATGGCACGTTAAAGATCCCTCAATGCTTCGGATGGGTTCGTTGCAAAGGTCAGAATTTGTATGCCCCGCATCAGGCAGATGCCGTCACCATATACGTGAAATATTCATGGTGTGACGTTAAACAAAAATCAATTAATCAATCAGATAAGAGTAAACTATAATAAGCGACTCTATTGCATAATCTCGGATTTGTATCATTCAAAACAATAAATACTTACAATGGATGACATCACACTAATTGCATCTTTCTATTGTTGCAACATGTTGCGTAATCAGGATACATCAACAGCCAGTAAAACAGAAAACCTTATCCGTAATTTTGTAGTTACGGATTAGAAATCAGACATTAAAAATATAAAAGAAAACAGATTTACTTCGATTAAAATGTCTTAATTAAGTTTATTTAACTTTAAATATTACTCTAAAAGTGGGGGGGGGCACAACCATGTCTGTGCCCCCCTTCGGGGGCACGTGCCCTACGCCCTTGTAGAATGATCAACATTACACTAAAATTGAATCACAAAACGTATCTCGGAAGTGTTGTCTTGGTGTCGTTAATCATTAGTCATAGGTGGCATCGTTACTTAACTGTACAGTAGTCTTATTTTCATAGTCATAACTTCCATTGACATTCTCAATTCTCAATAGTTTTGGTGCCTAACTTACTTTTAATTAATTAGGATTAAGAATTAATTTCTGATACCCATTTAGAAGGAGGAATGAAATCCCCCCCTTTTACAACATATATCTTAGTTTGACAGTTGACTTTTACAAATCTTGTTCTATCCTTTAGAACTGTTACTGCTAATTCATTGAATTCTGCTAGTTTTCGGACGAATATGACCGTTTTTGCCAGCTGATCCAACTAAATATAAGTAAAACGTAAAAATTGCCTCTCCAACTCCATTATTTTTATTAATGCACCCAAGAAATTTTGATATCAAAGACATGTGAAGTATTTATAAGCATTACGTAATCTTGAATTAATCAGATTTGCATCATCAATATCATCTTATATGCAGAGTTATTTTTAGACATAAGATTTAGTATTGGAAATGCAAAAAGTAATAGGCGCAATGAAGCCCTGTGTCTAGAACATAATGTTTTGGGGTTTCGAGAAGGTTTAAGAAGAAAGGGTACAATATGAAAAGAAATAAAATACAAAATGAAATAAATGTTTTGCCATAATTGCATTCATTATTATGATAGAAATCTAATCCCCAAAACTGAAAGATTTGAGATGTATATGGTGCTTGTCGATAGCGTTAGAAATATTCAAGTGAACGCGATTACTGGAGCACACGGGTTTTAGTGGACGGAAAGTAGGACATTAAATTTGATTTTTGCGAGTCAAGTACAAACAAGGGCTTTATCTTTGGAAACGGATACCGCTTACCATAGGTATTTAACGGAAAGACGCAATATCAATGATGATGGATATATATTGAAATCGCTTGTTTACTTATGTTAATATCAGAAACATTCCAAGTGTTGGTAACCTGAAGTTTATGAGCATACATCATTCATTTTATTGACTTTGCTGAGATGGATTGCATGTTCAATATGCATTGTATTTATGTTGTACCCTGGTCATGTACTTGCCGATCAGTACTGTATATACTTCATGTCTTTTCAAATTCTTCTTTCTAAACATTTCCTTTGACAAAAACGTCCATAATTCATATTCATAATTTGCCACGTCAGTGATGTACACCATAGTTTAAAGAAACGAATTGTGACTGAGTCTAAGTGGAATATTAACAGCATCATACCATACATCAATTATACTGAATACAGCTGTAATGTCAAATACAACAGTAGCAGTTGTCAAATTATTATGAAACCCACAAATTTCCACGGTTAACATTCACGGATCATGTAACACAACAGTCGGTACCCAGTGTCTGCCAAGTGGGAGTGTCTTGTGTTTGACTAGCAGCACTCGAAGTGAATGCCAAAATTAATACAAGTAACAAAAATGTGTCATCACTGTACACATTAAACGAACGAAGGATGACACTGTCTAGCAAATGTTACAAAGCATTACATCAGAGCAGGAAAATAAATCGTTACTGCTTGAATATACATAAGTATTGTATAGGTGTTAAATGTCAATGTATTGTATTGTATAGGTGTTAAATGCTAATATATTGTATTGGTGTTTATGTCAATGTATTGTATAGGTGTTAAATGTCAATGTATTGTATATGTGTTAAATGCCAATGTATTGTATAGGTGTCAAATGTCAATGTATTGTGTAGGTGTTAAATGTCAATGTATTGTATATGTGTTAAATGCCAATGTATTGTATAGGTGTCAAATGTCAATGTATTGTATAGGTGTAAAATGTCAATGTATTCTATAGGTGTCAAATGTCAATGTATTGTATAGGTGTTAAATGTCAATATATTGTGTAAGTGTTAAATGCCAATGTATTGTGTAGATGCCAGATGTCAATGTATTGTATAGGTGTCGAATGTCAATGTATTGTATTGGTGTTTATGTCAATGTATTGTATAGGTGTTAAATGTCAATGTATTGTATAGGTGTGAAATATCAATGTATTGTATAAGTGTTAAATGACACTGTGTTGTATAGGTATTTTATGTCAATGTATTGTATAGGTGTTAAATGTCAATGTATTGTATAGGTGTCAAATGGCAATTTATTGTATAGGTGTTAAATGTCAATGTATTGTAAAGGTGTCAAATGGCAATGTATTGTATAAGTGTTAAATGACACTGTATTGTATAGGTATTTTATGTCAATGTATTGAATAGGTGTTAAATGTCAATGTATTGTATAGGTGTTAAATGTCAATGTATTGTATTGGTGTTTATGTCAATGTATTGTATAGGTGTTTAAATGTCAATGCATTGAACAGTGGTTTGGTTCATGGACACAACCCTGATCACCAGTCAGGGTTGTCTTTAGAATACAGCTGTCATGACTATGAAACTATTAAAGGTTTCACAGTAGTAGTCATACAAATATGAATAACTTAATGAAATACATATAAATAAATGTATGGTACTTTCATTTTAAGTGATTTAGGGTCCGTTTTAAAAGTGCGACTTTTATATCATTTTCTAGATATAGGAAAACTGTCTCATCAAGCCTTTGTTTTAAATACGAGTTCCGTTTTCCTTGTATAAACCAGGAAGTCAGAATAATGTCAGGTTTATCATAAGGAATAAAACCCATTTGTATGTGGTTTGTAAGTTATCACAAAGCGACATTGCACACATCTGCATAAAACACATAGCCATATCAGTCATTGACAGTCAAGTTAAAAAAAATGAATTAAAGTAGTATCGATACTTCATTACAACCTAGTAGATGTTTTAATTTCCAGATTTGATATACATGTACATAGTTTCCGAAATGTCATATCAAAATCTGTTTAAGATATAATAAGTAGTCCTCCAAAGGGAAGTAAAATATACCAAAAGAAATAACACAAACACTTGCGTGTTTGTGATATTTCTTTTAAAATCTGTTTACACTCTGTGTTTAAATACACAAACTGACATAAACATTCAATCAATATTCGATATAATATTGGAAAATTTATCGATAAATTAATCGATGTGCTGTTGTCACTGTCCATTGGTATGGTTATGTTTTACATTTTGAAATGGCTTGTGATGGTAAATATAAAAAATACAACCTGAACAAATACAGTATGTATGACATAACAGAAGTTAGAAGTATAGGTAGGCTCTTATAAGATACACGGGTCTCTTTTCACAAAGTATGCATGCTTGATTATCAAACAAATCGTCACCCTGTTATATTCGGAATATAAAAACTCAGATACCACTATCATAAGACGTACCATACCATTAGACGTACCACATCATAATGTAATCAGTGTACATACAATAAAAATAAAGAATGATCAGGCCCTATAGTCTTAACCCATACAAAAAGCTTTCTTACCAAAATAGATGAGCGGAAGAATGATCAATGGCCAGAACAACGAAAGCTATGTGATACAGGACGTAGTTGAAGGCGGCCATGTTTAAGTTCCAGTCCTAACTGATAAGGTAAATGTTATGTACAGTTTAGGGACATACCCTCATACCATCGTCGTCAAGTCAGCGCGTCACTTATCGGTTAATCCAGTCGCAGTTAACCCGTGTATCCGTCTTCTTCTCGTGTACACAAATAAGGAAGTAGCATTATTCATAATTCTTACGTATATAATACGACCTTTCCCTGTATAAATTTTTTTTAATTATATGAGGAGGGGTGCACAGGTTGGTGACATGTTTTAAGACTTAAAATAATTTCTTGGTCAACAGTAAGCACAGAGATGCCGTAACCGTGTTTAAAACTCTGCTGGTCACATCTTTCAGTATGGTTATCACTGTATGCTTTCAGTATGGTTATCCCTGTATGCTTTAGATGTACTAATACTGATGTTTATATGTATATTGTCACACTGAACTTCATTGTTAATGTGTAAACCAGTTAAACATGCCATTCATCCGGTATCATGACAGGTCATTTCTATAAAATTTAATAAGAATAAATTAATATTTCTAAAAGTTACACGATAACTGTCATAGCTGCTCTTTTTGATAATATCATATCAAGTCAGTAAGCACAGATTATTCTTATACAGCTTCATCTAAACAAAATGAGGAAGAAAATGATGTTAAAAGATATTCACGATGCTACGAAAGCCGATTACACTCACTTACTAAGAAAAATTTTTATATATTTTCTCGTCATTTCAAGATAATTAACTCGTTATTTCGAGATCTTTTCTTGATATTTCAAGATAATTATCTCGTTATTTCGAGATCTTTTCTCGTTATTTTGAGAAAATTAACTCGTTATTTCGAGATCTTTTCTCGTTATACATTGACCTAGACATTCATTCTCTCTGGTTATATAATGACCTGGACATCCATTCTCTCTGGTTATGTATTAACCTGGACATCCATTCTCGCTGGTTATATAATGACCTGGACATCCATTCTCTCTGGTTATATAATAACCTGGACATCCATTCTCTCTGATTATATATTGACCTGGACATCCATTCTCTCTGATTATGTATCGACCTGGAATCCATTCTCTCTGGTTATCTGGTTATATATTGACCTGGACACCCATTCTCTCTGGCTATATATTGACCTCGACATCCATTCTCTCTGGTTATATAATGACCTGGACATCCATTCTCTCTGATTATATATCGACCTGGAATCCATTCTCTCTGGTTATATCATGACCTGGACATCCATTCTCTCTGGCTATATATTGACCTAAACATCCATTCTCGCTGCTTATATATTGACCTGGACATTCATTCTCTCTGGTTATATAATGACCTGGACATCCATTCTCTCTGATTATATATCAGGGCAGGGGCAGGCGTGATGTAGTGGTTAAGCGCTTCGATTGCGGCGCCGACGATCCGGGTTCGATTCCCGGGTTGTGCAACTATGTTTAAGAGGTTGGTAACCTCCTGCTTCCATGTCGCGATATAACTGAAAAATTGTTGAAAGCGACGTAAAACACCAGTCAACCAACCAACCAACTGATTATATATTGACCTGGACATTCATTATCTCTGGTTATATATTGACCTGGACATCCATTCTCTCTGGTTAAATATTGACTGGACATCCAATCTTTCTGGTTCTATATTGATCTGGACATCCATTTTTTTCTGGTTTTATATTGACCTGGACATCCATTATCTCTGGTTATGTAATGAACTGGACATCCATTCTCTCTAGTTATATACCGGTAATGACCTGGACATCCATTACCTCTGGTTATATATTGACCTGGACATCCATTCTCTCTGGTTATGTATTAACCTGGACATCCATTCTCTCTGGTTATATAATGACCTGGACATCCATTCTCTCTGGTTATATGTTGACCTGGACATCCATTCTCTCTGGCTATATATTGACTTGGACTTCCATTCTCCCTGGTTATATATTGACCCTGACATTCATTCTCTCTGGTTATATAATGACCTGGACATCCATTTTCTCTTATTATATATCGACCTGGAATCCATTCTCTCTGGTTATATATTGACCTGGACATCCATTCTCTCTGGCTATATATTGACCTGGACATCCATTCTCGCTGGTTATATATTGACCTAGACATCCATTCTCTCTGGTTATATAATGACCTGGACATCCATTCTCTCTGGTTATATATTGACCTGGACATCCATTCTCTCTGGTTATATAATGACCTGGACATCCATTATCTCTGATTATATAATGACCTAGATTATGCCTATATATCAAACAAACAATTATTCAGTCATTACGATCAAAGAGCAAGATTTCATCAACAAATATAAACCTTCCCTAAACAAAACATAGCATCATCCCACGTAGTTGAATAAGAGATTATATCAGATACTTTTGTTAAAATACTTACTATATACTTTATCTGATATTCTACTGTTATCAGTATTATCTGAGAATATGTATATATATACTTGCTTGTTGTACCGGTATAATCATGCATCATTACCTGAAGAGGCTCATAATGCACGTGTAGTAATGGAATAAAATATGTTAAGCTTTGAAGACAATGTTCTCTTTTTTTTTTTTTTTTTTTGAATATTGAATTTCTTTATGTTGGACGTTATCTTTATATATATATATATATATATATATATATATATATATATATATATATATATATATATATATATATATATATATATATATATATATATACATTTACATTTGGGCAGCGAACTACAAACAAGCAAAATGTAGCTAACGCCCGATATCACCGCATAATTAGACCAGTGCTTTGTATATAGCTTTCTTTTCTCATATTTCTATTCATGTAGTTTTTTATATTGTTTTGTCCTGAGGAAGGAGCAGATCGTCTCGAAAATTTGACCATAATTTTTTTTTTGTTTTAGTGTCATGTGTCGCTTTCTTGTGCTTTTATATTTGAGCTCTTTTATTCTTTAGCGACTTGCATTGACCCACGGTTGATCCGACATTTTTGAATAGTGAACGTTGTTGTTATATTTCCTATATAAAATATACAAAGCACAAATAGTATCAGTGAAACACCTGGGAGTACTATGGACCTTGGATCTCCGAAGAAATACCTGTAGAAAATAAAGACAAATTAGACAAACATATAAAGCATAAAGACACTATACAGCTAACAAGGCACCCTATATTTCACTTATATTCGTATACATATATAAACACAAGAAGGAAATATATAACAACAACGTTCACTATTCAAAAATGTCGGATCAACCGTGGGTTAATGCAAGTCGCTTAATTAAGAATAAAAGGGGTCAAATATAGAAGCACAAGAAAGCGACACACGACACTAAAATAAAGAAAAATGGTCAAATTTTCGAGACGATCTGCCCCTTCCTCAGGACAAAACACTAAACAACTACATAAATAGAAATATGAAAAAAGAAAACCATATACAAAGCACTAGTCCAATAATACGATGATATCGGACGTCAGCTACATTTTGCGTGTTTGCTGTTCGCTGTCTAAATGTAAAAATCATTTATTTATTTTCTTTTTTAAAATAAAGAAAAATATTTTCCAATCCGACTTTTCCATGAAGTATATACATGTTGTTACCAGAAATTCCGAGTACCTGATATCGCCTATAGATTCACAGGGATTTGTGTATGTCTAAGTGAGTATAGTGCATTTTATTCGTCTGTGGACAGGGAGTTTTCTTACTCATTTGTTAAATTTTTAAAAGTTTTTAAAACGTAACTTTTCCAAAGATTTTTGTTTATACACTACATATCAGTACTGAAGTTATTTCCTGGATAACATTTTTATTATTCCCTATATTTCAATAATTATATAGTTTGTCAATTGTCACATGAAATAATGATCGCGTTTTACTGACCAGTAATAAATGTTCATTATTAACAGACAATGTACAAATTCCATATGCATAATATTTCAAAATCTAGTCCACACACTCATACACACAGAATCACATCCCCCACTCCATCCCCTGCATATAATAATGTATCTCACTGATATGGTTTTTGTTATTTGGCATAAATAAAACTTGAAGGCAAAAAGACTTCCTTTTGTTGAAAACCATCAATGACACTTGTCACTTTCTCTTCCCTTTCCGTCCCTCAATTATAGAAAATAAGTAAATGGAAACATATTTACAAATAAACTATTGTATTTATTCGAATAATGAAATAAAAAACACTTTTTTAAAGTCATGTATGCTGGCCATGTACCCCATTTTCCCAGATACTTTATCTTATCTTTAGGTACAATACAGGGGGGCGGATCCTAGTTTTGGAGTCAAAAAGGGTAGGGCGAAGTCAGGCGAGGGGTCTGGGGACCGCCCTTTATTCAGTATCACTTTCACATTCAGAGGCACTGTTTGTGTATTCGTTATCGTCTTCGGTCTCACTCACTTCGAAAATAACAGGATTAATTTCTACTATTATATTATCAATTATCCAGTATTTTTTCTACTTTCTCTACAACACATTGTTTCACACGTTTGACCATTTTGTTTAGTCTATTCAATGTTTTTAAACTACATGTAATTTCTTACTGTCTGTAACTAGTTTTAAAGATGTGTTATCCATCGCTACACTTATTTTTAAGTCCCGCTGATCATTTTCAAACATGTAAAGTCCACAGTGATAAGGTGGTACACATATAACAAAGATTCTCTTCTATTTAATATGTCGTTGAAGGTTCATTTTTCTTAATTTCTCACTACTTTAGCTTGGATAAATTTTATCGAGTATTTTTAACACGTAACCAAGCTTGCATGTCTTCTATTTCTGTACTTTAGCAACCTCCTAACACTGCACATAGTGGGAAGCAACCTCCAAACACTGCACATAGTGAGGAGCAACCTCCTAACACTGCACATAGTGGGGAGCAACCTCCTAACACTGCACATAGTGGGAAGCAACCTCCTAACACTGCACATAGTGGGAAGCAACCTCCTAACAATGCACATAGTGGGAAGCAACCTCCTAACACTGCACATAGTGGGGAGCAACCTCCTAACACTGCACATAGTGGGAAGCAACCTCCAAACACTGCACATAATGGGAAGCAACCTCCTAACACTGCACATAGTGGGAAACAACCTCCTAACACTGCACATAGTGGGGAGCAACCTCCTAACACTGCACATGGTGGGAAGCAACCTCCTAACA
Organism: Pteria penguin; assembly: GCA_035048485.1. NCBI lineage: Eukaryota > Metazoa > Mollusca > Bivalvia > Pterioida > Pteriidae > Pteria > Pteria penguin. The sequence goes on from CM068581.1 coordinate 24,308,013, forward strand.
CTGCACAGTGGGAAGCAACCTCCTAACACTGCACATAGTGGGAAGCGTTATACTCTACAAGGAGATGTTTTGGTGGAAGCGCGGGCAGTTTTGTACAAATGGAAAAAAAATTCCGAATTCATTTCCGTCGGTTCACTTAGATTTAAATGTACGTCACAACAAGAAAGAAAACAGATGTCCTTACAACCTGTATGTTAAAACAACTAACCTTTAATTCTTATATTGGTAGATTTTTCAGCCTTGCAGGTTATTTGAGAGCAAGATGGAATTGTATATGTGTCTATCTACGCTATATCTAAATAAATTGTTTTGAACCCTTCTTCTGTTTCTTTTAATTAAGCGCAAGTAATATATTCTCTGTTATAACAAATCTTGTCTTTCCATTAACGCTCTTATGTTTTCATATCGAAGTCCATAATCTGTTTTACATAATTTGCATTTTGATAAGTTTGTTTCATTGGCTACGTCAAATAGTCCTTCAGTGTTTGTATATAGGGTGACAAATTTGTTGCATTGAATTAGTTTTAAAATTTCACGGCGAAATACGGCTTTATACTGTCAGAATTAATGTGACATAATACAGAAAAATGGACAGAAACTCTTGTCCACTGACAAATCAAACACAGTTACTATACTTCATGGTAACAAAGTCCATACTTAAGGTTGTTCTAAGTCGAAGATTCAAAATACCTATATTCATAGCAATCCATCCGTCTGTCATCTTTAATATATTGATATATCTATATGTTTTGGGAATCATGACGGACGTGACCAACCGAACAGGAGACCCTTGCTGTTTAGATTATTGCTGTTCCTGGGCATACGGTCTCCCATCGGTGCGTATTGCGAGTGCTATAATAACCATTACCTTCGTATTGAACCTCTACACCTATCGATACATTTTGCATTGTGGACCTCGTAAAGGTCAACATGGACAGTTTGTCTCCAGTGTTTTATATCCTTGTCCTAAAGCCATGTAGCTGTGACACTTTCTTCACAATGCTGTTCCGCTTTCGTCTCATACGTGCAGACTGAGTGTATAGATACTTTTTGTTGTCTGTATGTGTTTTGGGAGTTCATTGCGGGTGTGGATACCCCCAGGAGGCGTTCACTCTCCGGCACATTGTCTCACTCCTGATTTTTAGTTATCCTTCACTGAGTTGTTCCATGTGTCACGGTGGAGTACACCATGTTACGTAAAAATTCTGCATTTATCAAAAACACTTAAGGAAATTTAATGAAAGACTGAGGTTATCAAAGTCTAAAATGGTGTTGTTTTTCGACTGGATCCTCTACTTTTCAGGGATATATCCAACCAAGGCTGTGCCAAAAATCTAGGAGGGATTTTTCTGCAGGTAAGTAAAGAGGGTTACCCACATAATTCAAACTTTGAACCGTTTTTGTAGTTCCATTACAATCACATATTTATATGGTATATGCATTTTCTGTTATCCTTCCAATGTCTACTAATACAATCGCTCGAAAAAAGAGTACAAAATCAAAGTATATCTAAAAAATGCACAGCTTATACTGACTTAACGGGTAGACTGACCCAGTTGTGAATTCTTATGCAGTACATTCTTTGTATAGCATATAAAACGAAGACATTGTGTATAATACACACTTTATTGTTAGTACAGAAGTGAGCATCATATAACAATAAAACTTAATGTGAACACAGTCCAGCTGTTAACAATACAATCATGTTGTCTGTCTATGTACGGTACAAATACATACCTCTATACGTTGTTATCGGTGATTCTTGATTAGAAATGAAATATATGTATTAAAACGTGGGGACATGTGAGCTCAGAAAAATATGCATGTATGTACACTGAAATTGATATAAAGGAAAAAAGGGTGGCTGAATATTGTTAGTAACACATTACGTACGAAAGTCTGATAAAGTGTTGTATCAGTTACGAGGGTCGAAACATAAAAGTTTATATTATTTTCAGCGGATAAACAAATTGAATTGTAAAGAAAAAGTGATAAAATAGAGTATGTATATATGGAAATAATTAATTGCAAGTATATCATATCCGAGACACCTTGACCGTGTTTTTTCAATAGACAACTCGACGGAGAAATAAAAATTTGATTGTTCATGTACACGTAAGAATTTCAGACTATCGTTCATTTTAATCATTTTTGCGGTGGACTGACGAAAACGTATGGTTGTCAAGGATAACATATTTAGGTAAAGTATAGTGAGTTATTTCATATTTCACATTGAAGGTTGATTATTGTACCATTTATAAAAATATGCAAATATGTACATATATATAGAAGCACACACTATATCTACACAAAATAAAGTATTCATAAACATTGGGGATGATTATTTAAGCACAGCTTACTGGTATAATACGATTTCGTAAGATCAGGCTTTGGCTGTATTTTCCAGATTCTGCACAGAAACTTTCACTTCATCAGGATCTGCATACACAGGGTTGTCAATCCCAGTTCCATCTGGCAACCTGCGCTTCTCGATCTCATCATAGACTGGTGGATCCGTGTTGACTGTGTATGGAGGAAGCTTCATTATGTTATCATAGCCTGGAGGAGGAACCGCATATGCTGCATATTCTCCATTATCGTATAGATTTCTTTGGGAAGGAGGTCGGTTACCACCAGCGCTTCTTGACTTTTTAACACAGCATACAACGATGACAATAGCGGCTACCACTGCAATCACTCCGGCCACCACGCCCATTACTGAGTAAGAGACCGAGTAAAGCATATTAACTATCGTTATGCTATTAAAGATATGGAATATGTGGTATAGAATACGAGACTACTTAAAAATGTATAAAAATTTAAGCCATATGATCATCATAGTAAATATATATAGATTACTGAATAACTGAGCATATCTGCATTTCTAAAACGCTGACGAAGTAAATATCAAATGTACAACATACTCCAATACAGTTTAGTCTTGTCCTCCTCTTCCTCAGTGTACAATTCTGACTTTCTGTGTTTTAAAGTAGACGGCATAGATGGATCTGTAGAGTCTGTTGAAATAAAAAAAAATCAATACAAAATGTAGACAATACAAATGAAGAATAGATATACAATGGGTAAGGGTAAGGCAAAATGATTGTTGGTCGTGATACAGTAAGTATTGATTTAACACATACACATACACACACATACATAAATGAATTTTAATCATCGTTTTACTATCATTATTCAATTGATTGCAAAGTTGTACTGTATAGCAATTCTGTGTAAAAAAAACAACAACATTTCCTTCATGTTTGTATATATAATATCTACCTCTTTTCCAGATCTGGATAATAAAGGAACACACTGCCACATTGCCCTGGTGGTCACTAGCAATGTACGTCATCATGTGATTACCAAGCACTATCTTAGAGTTATTACTAAAGGTTGAGGCCAAACTGATGTTCCGGATGCCTACATTGTCACCCACATGTGGCTTAGACCAGCTGATCTTCTCATCATCAAATCCTTGGATGTTGCTTGGACAGGATATAAATTTAGGAGGCTTAGGATCTAAAGACAAATAAGAAATAAGAAATATTATTAAAACAAAACACAAAACTGCAAACTTATATCATGGTACAGTAAATAGAAGTATATGTATTTCAATTCATCTTCATTGTGATGACGTAATGTGAAGTTCAACAATACTCCGATTAATTATATATTTGTTTATATTGTCAAAAATAGAACAATCAAAGATCCTATTACTGTCACATTCTTTCACAAACTGTGTTAGGATTAATCGGCATTTTCAGTATTATACAAAAATGAATCTCAATATAAATCTAAACAGATAGGTTTTAATTACAGAAAACATTAGCCAAAATATGTCGTATACATATATATGACAAACGGTTAACCTACCATGTACTCTGACAGTCAATGTACAGGATGCAGTTCTACCCTGACTGTCTGGAGCAGTAGTCAAAGTTACAGCATGGTCGTTTCTGTAAGGGTGTCCGCATGCGCAGTGGCTAAGAGTAACCTTACTGTAGGTTATGGCCATCACTTTACCATCGTGATCGGTAGCTACAATGTGTCTGAGGGCTACATGTAGCTGTACTTGGTTTCTCTCGCCAACGTCCACACGAGTGATATCATTTGGACAATTTTTAAAGGCAGGAGCTACAAACATATAGACATACCACTAATACATCTTATTATTATTGTTTTATTTCATAATTATTCACTTGCAATTATCATTGAACAATTATTTAAACACCAGAGATTTTTTAACTTACGTCTGAATACAGGAGACGGCGTTGGTTCTGGGGACTCAGCTGTAAAATAAAATGTTTTAACAAATGAATCATTACACAGTTATCCATGTACAACAAATTGCCACTAGATATGTAATGGATTGTTTACATTAAAGATAATTTAATTTGTGATAATTACCGACACACTCTGGGCAGCATTTTCCTGGTATATGTTGCAATACTGTATTTTGGGGACACTTAAATGTGCTAAAGTAAGATGGGCAATCAACAACAGCACACGAAAATCCGTCCGAGTGTTCAGAGATATGACCTAAACACACACAAGGTCTACAGTCATCCTTCTTGATTCTTGCCCCATGTGGATATTTAACACCTTTGTACTCGCAGATGGAAGCATTAAATGGCGCTGTACAACTGTGGCCACATCCATTGAAACAGCATTTGTCTTTTCCTGAGCATTCGCCATCAGTATAACATTCCATTATGCATGTTCCAAATCTATCTTTGGACTCAGGACAGTCACCTTCTTTGATTGCTGTAATTTATGTGAACATATTAAAATTGGTTGGTTCAATAGTTTATCGTCGTGAAGTACGTTTGCGTGTTTACGTTGTACCATTTCCTAGAGATTTACACACACCGTAATTAACAAACTAAACTTATCGTGATGCAAATAGTTTTATTAATTAATATGCAAGTTAAATATGGTCCGATAATCTCACAATTGTTTCATTCTGTAGTATATAGTTTCATACATATCTTGTATCATAACTTAAATTTCGTTATTATGACTATGTCGATAAATAATTTAGCAATACATTAAAGGGTTTTCTTTAAAACATTGTAACTTACATTACCATAGATGAGTAAGATTTGTATAACATTGAATCCAAAACAGTATACATACAAGTAATCAATTACACGTAACAATCGTTCTCGATGCTTATATCTGATGAAGATAAATTGTGGTATACCTTGTTCACAATGTACACCTGTGTAACCTTCCTTACACGCACAGTAGGAGGTATATCCCGCTCCCACGCAGTCTCCACGGTGGTGACACTGCATTTCACATACAGCTAAAAAGAAATCTCATTAAATAAGATATGCAAAAATAATCCATTTCAAAGGTAAACAACGAAGTACCGAAAGGTAAACCATATCCCGTAGTCCGTGGAACGAAAGGACAATATCGTGTATAGTGTCATTCAGACAAATGCGAATCCTAATTATATCGAGGTGAGACCAAGCGCCCGGGAGGATTAAACATCCCCTGGTTGCATGAAGCACCCGTCGCAAAAGTCTTACAACTTTTCAAGTTGAGGAAGTACGTACATAAATATACACATGTGAGAACAAGAAAGAGACAAAAACACGAAGTTAGATTATCCTATTCACGACGGGAAATGCTGTTAAACTGATATTCCGGCGTCGAAAATGCACGTGAACAAATGTCTGTATATATACATGTTATGTAATAAGGTTAAAATGATTAGTTTGTATGGTTAGATCCCAAAATATCGGTTAACATTTTTGAAAGGGGGATCTCAAACTGCACCAGATCCCTATATCGACCACAGAACTTTCCCAGTGACAATTTCAAACTTCCTCAATATAGCGGGGTATCCCTGTTAGAGTAGTTTCGTGGCAAGAAGCCTCGCTCTCAAGACGAAATCTTCGTATTTAGAGCATGCCCTGGTATAGCGTTTAAGTGTGAAATGAAGACGCCATATGCAGAAAAGGAAGGTATGTTCCTTCTCAGGAAAGTGAAGTTGGTAATAATGAAAATGAAATCGTTACGTTTGTCATAAAGAGAGGTTACTAATGAACCATCGTCACTAATCGAGAGTCCTGAGTATATCGAGGTATGAAGCAGAAGATTCGCTCTCAGTTGTATCTTTTATCTCGAGCTCCTTTGAGTATATGATGTTTTTAATACAAAGTTGTTAATCGACAAATCGATGTATCTGTATGTTAAGTTGAACCGAGATACTAATTGTTTATTGCCTTTGGGGAAACAAAATATCACCAAAATAGTGCAGGTAAATTTAGGAATTATAGATGCTGAATTAAATCCAAATGTTGTTAAAATAAAGATGCCATGCTCGTTGGGCTTTTGTCGTACAGTTCAGTCAGATCTGTTATTTATTTATTCACTCATTTATTGTCTCTTTTATTGTTTATGTATATATCAAAACATATCATATAATTGATAATGTCAATAAGTAAACTGTGATGTCAACTTACGTGTCTCGCAGTATTTTCCTGTAAAATTTTGTTGACACAGACATTGAGGTATACCATACATTGACACGCAGGAGCCAAAATTCTGACATGTAGAGTCACAGATTGCTGAAGACAAAATACCAGGCTATTCTTTACAGTGCAACAAAAGGTACAATGCAAAAATTTTTTTTCTCATTTAAATTTCTTTAAATAAACTGGATAAAACGAAAATTGCTATTCTATATGTTGCCAAACAGTTATTACTTTATTCAAATTTCGTACTGACGTGTTTCACAATGCGATCCTGAAAATGAAGGCAGGCATGTGCAGTATGTGCCATCTGGCGAAGGTGTACCTCCATTCTCGCATACTATGTCCACTACCTGGTCATCGGCTGAAATTGAAAAAAAACCCCAACAAATTGTCGTTACATATTAAGCAAGCTTAATGCCCAGGAATGCATATACGTGTATGTAATTAATACGGATTGCCATTAGTTATTATAGTTGATCCATTATGCAATCTTATTAAAACGCGACTTGTATTTCGCTCCTCTACGACACTCTCCATGTACAAGGAGAGTATCGTAGAGGAACGAAGTACAAGTCGCGTTTTAATAAGATTGTTCATTATGAAAACTATAACTCTTCCTCAAAACTTAAAAAGACCGAAAATAAGATATATGCACACACGTATACCAAAGTCAAAGATGCTCACATCTTTTAATGAAGCCGGTGTGGCCTAGTGGATAAGGTGCTCGGCTCGTGATCGAGAGGTCGCGGGTTCGACTCCCGCCCGGGTCACACCGGTGTTCTGTCTTTCGGATGAGACAGTAAAAACCGAGGTCCCGTGTCACGGTAGGCGTGGCACGTAAAAGATCCCTCACTGCTTCGGGTGGGTCCGTTGCAAAGGTCTAAATTTGTATGCAATGCATCAGGCAGATGCCGTCACCATATACGTGAAATAATCGTGGAGTGACGTAAAACAATAATCTAACAAACAAACAAACACCTTTTAATGTATAACAGAGACACGGTCTATAATAATAACAATAATAATAATAATAATAATAATAATAATAATAATAATAACAACAATAACAATAATAATAATAATAATAATAATAATAATAATAATAATAATAATAATAACAATATATATGTCAAACTTCGATATCTCGAACACTGATATCTCGAATACCCGGGATATCTCGAAGTCAAACGTCGGTCCCGAAAAAAAAATCCTTCACATTATGATTAAATTCACCCCGGATGTGTCGAACACTGATATGTCGAATACCATGCTTATCTCGAATACATTTTCAAGTCCCGACGTTCTTATTTACCCAGTTTATCTCGAAGTTGGCTTCTTATTGACAACATTCCTCGTGGCGTTTACCCTAAAGGACAGGTCACTTGCGTGGTGTGGTCAATTGACCATGTCGGTGTACAAACCCGCAGTAATTACATAATCGATCGCGTCCGTGCGTACCCTGTTATTTATACCAAAAAATGATGATAGCTTATTAAACTCGACACAAAATTAGGTAATTGACATTAACTGTAATTAGTGCTTTTTCATACCTGCGTTTAAAGAAATTTCTTTACACTGTTCATTAATTATTACTATTTCCAATCCATGTATATGTCTATGCATTTTTATGCAAAGTAATAGTAATTAAATCAAATTATGACGTGTGTCTTTATCTTGTCTTACGTGTTAGCCCGTCCTCGGTTTTAGGTATAATATACTACCGTTGTATCCAGTATTGAATTTAAATTGGTCAAAGAAAGGTAATTAACGAGAGCCGTGATTGGCTGATGTGGTGTAGGGAGAGAGGGACTACTATTTCAATGTATCAGAAGCTGTGATTGGATGAAATCATTTGATTTATGTATAAATAAAGATTGATTCTGCTGTAAAATCATGAATTTTTATCTCATTTCGCTAATGTAAAGATTTAATGACCTAAAAAGGGGTGGTTGTTTACATTTGAATTTTGGCCAATTTTGGGGGGTATCCCCCTTCCAGCATGATTTTCTCGAAATTAAGGTGGATAACCTATGGTAAACTGTTAAAATTCTGATAGAAGAGGGTCTGACAAACATTTTGATATGTGGGTTATATATAGCTAAAATGTAGGATGTTGTGTAAATCTTGCTGGAAGTTCGGTAATTTAACATGGGACCCTATGGGAAATGGAATTACTATGCTTTGACCAATTACGATGTTACTGAAAAGGAAACATGACGTTTTCAGATTTGGAGTATACTCTCTTTATATAATTCATAAAATATAAAAGGTATGGTGAGATTTAGATTAATTATTTAGGAACAATATGCACATCTTCATGTCTATTTATTGATAAATACATGTATATCTCATACATCTACTATAATAATCACAAATGTCAAATGAATCGGCGTACATAAACAACTGCTTGCAAGATTTGTGATCCTAAACTCAAAATTTGGATATCTCGAACTACGGATAACTCGAAGTATTTTCCACAGTCCCTCCGACTTCGAGATAACGAGGTTTGACTGTATATATATATATATATATATATATATATATATATATATATATATATATATATATATATATATATATATATATATATATATATATATATGTGTGTGTGTGTGTGTGTGTGTGTGTGTGTGTGTGTGTGTGCGTGTGTGTGTGTGTGCTATCTCTAGTATTTTCTTTTCTGGGCATGATGTAACTATCAAAGGAAAAGGCAAAAGCATCTAACTCTGCTGTATGCCAGAAGTGCCAAAATTAAGGGAAAATAAGACGAAAGAACAAAATGAAAAGAACAAAAACTTTCGATTAAAGTTCAGTTGCGATATCGACTTAAGACGATCAATTAGCCCATCTTCCCTCTCATCACAAAAGGAGTATACTCTAAGGACAGACAAGTAAAAATCTATCATGAAAAATACTTCACATAAAGAGAAAGGATCAACCATCTTCGTTAGCCAAAGTCTCGATTCGATTCTAGAAGCTTCGAGTAGAAAGGTCAGAAAATTATGAAAACGCATAGTAATGCAGATTTGGACTAAGATATCAAAAATATATAAATTGACATTAACATAAGAAATCCGTGTTTTGCCGTTCTGGAATTGAATTGAATTAGATTGTAGGTGTCCCTACTAACAGTCAGAGAGGACGATATTCATGACCATGTTTTCTCTGAATATGGTTTCAGTCAGGCTGTAGAAATGCCCAATACAAGTCTTGATATTGTTGATGAGGAAGGCATTTCACTGTATTTGAACCCGTTAAAATTGTCGGAAACTTTGACCCTCCTAAGTCTGTACACAAGTTCACCGTAGAAGCTGTGGTGGAAAATTCCACTGGATACATATTGTTGGAAAGTAATATTTCCGAATTCTAAAAAAAATTCTGAATAAAACTAAAAGCTTTTTCTATGTTTATGACAAATGTAATACCGAGGTAAAAAATTCAACGTAATTTTATCAAAGTCCAAGTACAGGTTCTAGCAAATCGAACCAACTGAAATATATAAATACCACATGATGGGAGTATAAAGGTATTTTGAATGTCAATTTAATGCTCAGTATGTTTACGTACGTATAGTACAGAATCCCCATTCATCTTCCTTCCATCCATTGCAGCAGTACGGTACGCAGCTAAAGTATGTAAAATTACTCGGTTTCCATTTCCAACAGCTGTAAAGAATCAAAACTCAATTTGAGTATACTGTATATATATATTTGCAAACACTGCAGGATAAAATGATACAGAATTCTTGTGTTACTAGACAGTTTATAGTACACCGAAAATTGTATTATTCTGAATGCTACACTTCAGTCTGTTGTGTACAAATAATTCAAACTCGTAAATACACATGGTCGTTTTGTCAAGCAGAAATTTATTCTGCAAGCCAAATAATTATATCACAGATATGATGATATGTACAATGAATTTCAGTTGTTCAAATGGCAACCAATTTCGCGTTCTCTTGCAATATTGCAATAAGCAGATGACCAATATTGGCAAAATGGTCTTGTCACATGCCATTGTATTATAAGACCTTGATTAAGGGTTGTAAGCCTTTACAGCAATTTGTAGGAATGTCGATAGATACCAAAAATAAATTAAGTTTCGTGTGAGGGTACATAGCTTTTAATAAACATCATTGGATAGAGGGAGGTTATTCAATTTTGCCTTTCTTCGGTTTTGTTCAAAAGTGTGTTTGTTTGTTTGTTGTTACAGAGGGTAAGGGTGTCATAAAGACCATATGGCCGAAAATTTATGACACTAGAGAGTAGACTTTTTATTCAGACTCTAAATATTACTAACTTCAGTGATGCAATAGTAAACTATACTAAAAATATGAAATATGAATTTCCTCATTTAGTTGATCCCCAGCAATGAAAAGTGCAAGTAGATAATTGGGAAAGTGCGGAAAAAGACGAAATCAGTCAATTATTTTCTGATATGTCTTATTGAGTTCTGCAAAATACTTAAAAACTTGCTATGGTGCAAAATGAAATGAAAAAATTGTCTCCAGCAGGGTTTGAACCGCTAAAATTTCAGGATGCCAGAACTGGTCTACATCAAATTTATTAGAAAACCAAGAAGCCCAAGTGGGCTTATATCGCTCACCTGAGTACCTAGATTATCAGTCATTCAGGAAGGAAGAATTATTTATTTTTGCATTACTGTGACTAAGTTAACACAAATGTTGAAAAAATGTCAAATTTTATTTCAGACCAGAATAAAATTCAACAACAGTTTTTTGCACATCCATTCAGGTGATTTTGATATTAAGCATTTCTCTGTCTCTGCAAATGTGATTCAGAGCAACAAGTTAGTCATTTTCTTTAGGTGGGGCCTTTTGTTGACTGATTTTCAGTCTGGGTCATGAACAACAATTGTTTCAAATATTGTCCAGAACCAACTTAAAATGGCCTAATTTCATATGTTGAGTGATGAAAAACATCTAAAAACTTACTTAGATGAAAAAAGAAATTTTGTCCACAGCTGGATTTGAACCGCTACTCTCAATATTTGAATTACCAAGTGGTATATGTACCATTGTGAGACCTATTTTTTAGACATGGTGGCACCATCCACTGACCAATTTGGATGAAATGTAAAAATTGATAGAGGACCTTTATGTGATAGAGTAATTTATTAGTGTATTCTGTGAAAATATATTTTTGTATTTTTGAAATGTATTTATAATATTTATTCATATCTCTATTTGTAAGAGTTATGTATCTTTATTGAATTATGTATTTTTGGAAAGTGTCTAACTTTACTTTGAGTTATTTCCCTTATTTTTGAGGTAATGTAATGGTCATTGATATTGGTCATTTGGTCACTCTTTTGAAATAGTTGTATAAACTTTTCTTATTGGTGAAGAACTTGTAAATTGTATTTTCATTGGATGTTACTTTTTCTTTGTGATCATTCTAGATATTTGCTTTGTGATAAGAAGACCTAAATTTTATACCTTAGAGTATTTTTATATTTAAATGGATTTCAATGCACACAAATGACTGTAAGTATTTCCTTTATTTTATTGTAGATATTATTTGATTGTTTTAGTGATTTTTTTGTGATTTGTTTGAATTTTGAAAACTTTCATCAAATTGATGTAAATAAACCCTAAAATAGTATTCTTAGTTTCGGTTATTCCTTGTAGGAATGATTTTCAAGATGTAGATTTTATGAGTTTGTCCACATTTGGCATCTTACCATATTTGGGTATGTTTAGTTATTTTTCTTTAAACATTCTGAGTGTAAAATGTTTATACTTATTTCCATTACTTATACTGATCTAAAGTATTCATAAAAGTAATTAGATTATAAAAGTAATTATATGAATTTGTGATAAATCATATTATTAAATGTAAGAAATGTATCTCTTACTTATTGCTTTTAGAATGTTCAACATGTATTTATGTGATGTTTGTACATATTCTTATTATTGTTTATTGTTATTTACAGTGCTGTATTTCTGTGGATACTTGCAAAGAAAATTATATATATATTTAAAATGACAGTGTGTTGTGTTTTGACTTTATGAATGTATACACCCTGTTACATTTTTGGCGCCCAACATTTAAAACCCACATGTGAGAAGATAGAACAGTGAATTAACAGATCTGTGAGTAGACTGAACTTTTACATTCATTCGTGTGTGAAATTCCCTGAGGACTTGTTCTAACTAAAGAATTTGTTCTGGAAATTAACATTGGTCACGTGAGTTTTATTTACATTATTGACTTTCTGTTTACCAGTTGAGATGTCTCCATTCATGAACTTCGATTTTTGATGTAAATTGTGAGAGCTGAAGACTGTACATATACAGCAACAAACTGTGGATATAATACATATACTGAACTGTGCATATACTTTGCCTTACATGTGCCTGACAGTATAAAACTCTTTGACAAATATTTCATAACTTTAGCTTTGCATATGTATTCATACTGACACTTAATTATTCGTTGCTTATATTGATTGCATTATATTATTACCATTTTGCATTGACATTTGAATTCATTTGCATTTATTTACTTCACATATTATTCTTGAAACTTGCTTTAATTTAATCATTATATATACTTTATGTTTGATGTTGACTCTTGTTTGAAATTTTTTTTTCATGCATGACTAAACATCGTACTTAACAGCTGTTTAAATTTGTGAATAATTTTTTGAAAGAGTTATCTTTCTTTTGTATACACATTCCATTGTCTTCAATAAGAGTTATTTTTATTTGGTATAGTTTACATTTCTGAATTTAATACTTTGAAACATTTTGGTTTATTTCATTGAAAGACTGGTTTAGTTTACATTCAATATTTTCAAAGTATATTTTGGTATAAGAAATTTTTCGTTTTTATAATTTATTTCCTATTTTGTGTTTGCAATTCAAAGTAATTTTTGTCGTCTGACACCTATATTAGAACTTAGTATATGTTAGTATGTTGTAGTATATCTCGATACGTAGCAACAAATTAGTTAAAGGGTGAAAACATTGTATTGTGATTGCATATAGAGATATTTATCACACTGCATTTTCATTGTATCATTAGTGTATTGACTTTATATGTATAGTGTAATCTTAGTATTGTTTAGACAACTAAAAGTGTTATCATGTCAGAATTATCTGAGCAAGAATTAAAGACAATGGCATCAATCTTCAAAGATCTAGAGATTAAACCCAAATTGGACACACCAGAGGACTTCAAGCAATGGATGGCATCTTACGTCGCGGAAATGGGAGTTAAACCAAAGGTCAAAGAGGAAACTTCGAACGTTACTTCAGCTGTGAAATTAACAACACATAATAGACCCAAGTTGTCCAACTTCTATGGTGATGGTAGTAAAGCTGATATCCCATACGACCAATGGCGTTATGAAGTGGATTGCCTTATCAGAGAGAAGTACGATGACTCCATCATTACCCAGTCAATTCGGAACTCAGTTAAAGGAAATGCAGCTCAAGTTGCCATGAGATTAGGACCTGAAGCATCACTGACCGCTCTATTAGAGAAGATGGAAAGTATTTTTGGTAGCATAGAGAAAGGTGAATCCATAATGCAAGAGTTTTACAGTGCATCTCAGTCGGCTTCAGAAGACAGCATGACTTGGAGCTGTAGGGTTGAAGAAATTTATAGAAGAGCAGTAAAGAGAGGTGTAGCGTCAAAAGGAGAACAAAATAGTAAAGTGAGAGCCAGATACTGGAATGGACTACACCAATGGTTGCGTGATATTACGGCATACAAATTTGATTCCATCCAAGATTTTGATGAACTGAGGCGTGAAATTCGCATCATTGAGAAAGAGCATGACGTAAGTAAGGCTCAATTAAAGATGGCTGTATCATCGACCAATGAGAAACAAGAAAAATCAGATGAACTGAAAGAAATTAAGGGTATGATTCAGCAACTGACCACGAAAGTATCAGATCTAGAAAAACAACATCAGAATTTAAAGCAAGATTCCCCACGTGAACACAGTGACCGTCGTGGATACGGACAACAGCAACAACAATATAGAGGAAGAGGAAATCGACGTGGTGGAAATAATAGACCTCCATATCAACAACAACAATGGTATTATGATGCAGAAAATACAGAGATACAGGAACCTACACATACCGAGGAGGGTGAACCTATTTGTTATCGCTGCCGACAACCAGGTCACTTAGCTCTTGGATGTCGCGTCATATTAGATAGTCGCAGAGGTTTAAACTACAAGAGACCATCGTCGAGGGGCAGACGATAGGTTCTGGTTACTTTCGCCCTGAACAAAGGAAACAACGACAAATAGAATTAGTCGGTGAAGCATCAGAGACAGTTATCAATATTGAGGGAATGCAAACTAAATGTCTTATTGACACAGGATCAACAGTCAGCACAATAAGTCAGAAATTTTACTTCGAGAATTTACAACATCTGCCAATGCATGAACTGAAACAGCTGATCCAAATAGAGTGTGCTGATGGACAACATCTCCCATATTTTGGTTACATAGAGGTTGCTATAACTACACCTGGAACTTCAATATCAGAACCTTTTCATATTCCTCTTTTGGTTGTACCGAACAGCAAATACAACAATGAAGTACCTATTTTGCTAGGAACGAACACCATACAACATCTTATGGATACTTTGCGAACAACATATGGAGATAGATATTTACAAGAAGCTGATCTTCATACTCCCTGGTACCTTACATTTCGTTCTCTGATGCTACGAGAGAAAGAGCTTCAAAAGAACAACAACCGAATTGGTTTAGTTAAATCAGCATCAACAACGCCTATAACTATACCACCTAATTCATCCATTACTATTCAAGGATTTATTGACAAAGCATTGCCTTATCATGATACTCCATCACTTCTACAAGCTACAGCAAATTCAGCTATCCCTTCTGATTTAGACATTGTACCATCTGTGATAAGCTATCAATATCCATGCAGGGATTTAGTTAACATCAACATTGAGAACATCACAACAAGAACAGTCAGAGTTCAGCCGAAAGCCATCATTTGTGAATTACAACCTGTAAATATAGAGAGTCAGAAGCCTACATCAGAGATCAAAGATGACGTCAGAGACGACGAACTATTAAAGAAAGTAAAATTTGGTGATGAAATCAACAATGATGAAAGAAAACAAGGTTTTCACCTACTGAAGAAATACGCTGATATTTTTTCCACCAGTGATACTGACATTGGCCATTCAACTTTAGTAAGCCATAAGATAGAACTTCTAGATGAAACACCTTTCAAACAACGAACAAGACGAATACCTCCAGCTATGTTTGCAGAAGTGAAACAACACATTCAAGATTTGTTAGATGGTGGAATCATTCAGAAGTCAAAATCCCCATGGTCAAGCAACGTTGTTCTGTGCCGAAAGAAGAATGGAGAGTTACGTATGTGTGTAGACTATCGTCAACTGAACCAACTCACCAAGAAAGATGCGTATGTTTTGCCAAGAACTGAAGAGATATTAGAGGCACTATCAGGAAATAAATTTTTCACTATAATTGATATGAAATCAGGATACCATCAGATAGAGTTGTATGAACCACACAAAGAAAGAACAGCTTTTACAGTAGGTCCACTAGGTTTCTATGAGTACAATCGAATGCCGTTCGGACTTGTCAACGCCCCGGCGACATATCAAAGATTAATGGAACAGTGTTTTGAGGGTCTACACTTGGACATTTGTTATATTTACTTGGACGATTTGATCATCTTTAGTTCCACATTCGAAGAACATATTGAAAGACTTGAGAAGGTTTTCCAACGTTTGCGAGAAGTCAATCTAAAGTTGTCACCTAAGAAGTGTGAATTTTTCAAAATAAAAGTAAAATACATAGGGAACATCGTATCGGAAAACGGTATAGAGCCTGACCCAGAGAAGATCAGTAAAGTATTAGACTGGCCCACTCCATCAACACCCGAAGATGTAAGACGTTTCTTAGGATTTGTGGGGTATTATAGAAGATTTATAGAGGGATTCTCAGCCATTGCCCAACCACTTAACCTGCTGTTACCTGACATCAAAAAGAAAACTCGTAAAGGATCCAAGTCCAAACCACCACCTAGCGAATGGATATGGGGAAATGCCCAACAAGTAGCTTTCGATACTTTGAAACAGAAACTTACATCATATCCGATTTTAGGTTTTCCAAATTACTCCCTACCTTTTGAAATCCATACCGATGCATCATCTAGCAGTTTAGGTGCAGTTCTTTACCAACAGCAAGATAAATTCAAACGAGTCATAGCATACGCGAGTAGGAGCCTCAGCAAAAGTGAGAAGAAATATCCAGTACACAAACTTGAATTCCTGGCACTCAAATGGGCAATTACCGAAAAATTCCATGACTATCTATATGGAGCAACATTTAAAGCAGTTACAGATAATAATCCCCTTACATATGTTTTAACATCCGCCAAACTTGATGCGACAAGCCAACGATGGATAGCGACTCTAGCAAATTATAATTTTGAGATTACGTATAGACCCGGATCAAAGAACGCAGATGCAGACGGGATGTCAAGAATTCCTACAGATCAAAAGAAAACCATAACATCAGACTCTATCAAAGCAATATGTAACACCGCCTATTCACCACCGCTTGCTGAAAGTGTTGCTATCGATCCATCCGTTACCGAATCATGCCTACTGGCAATGAAAGATTTCAATGAAATCGATATAGTTCAAGCGCAGATTTCTGATCCAGTACTGAGATTTTGGAGACCATTTGTGGAACGTCAGCATAAACCCAATAAGAAACACTTACCATTAAATAAATCAGCAGTACATGCATCTCTACTGAAACATTTTGACCATCTGACTTTGATTGACAACGTATTATGTCGGACGATTGATATTGGTGAAGAAATAAAATTCCAGATTGTTTTACCGAGATCATGTGTGAAGAACGTTCTGTATCATCTACACCACAAAATGGGACATCCTGGACGTGACAAAACCATTGGATTGATAAGAGATCGATTTTACTGGTACGGAATGACTAGTGATGTTGAGCAATATGTCAACAATTGCAGACGCTGTATACTTAGAAAAACTCCTACAAATGAAAGAGCTCCACTTACCAGCATACAGACTTACCAGCCACTAGAATTAGTTTGTTTAGATTACCTAACTCTGGAAACATCGAAAGGAGGATACCAAAACATACTAGTAATCACAGATCATTTTACCAGGTTCGCACAAGCTATCCCTACAAAGAATCAAACAGCCAAGACTACAGCAGACGTATTGTTTAATCATTTCATTTTACATTATGGAGTACCAGCGAAAATACACAGCGATCAAGGAGCCCAATTTGAGTCGAATACTATTAAAGAACTTTGTAATATCTTGAATATTCAGAAATCCCGAACAACACCATACCACCCAATGGGAAACGGCGTATGTGAGCGCTTCAATAGGACTTTACTACAGATGTTAGGAACATTAGAACGACACCAGAAACAAGACTGGAAAACATACATAGGACCTCTTGTCCATGCTTATAATTCATTCAAGCAAGAAACAACTGGACACTCGCCATATTTTCTCATGTTCGGCAGAGAACCAAGACTACCTATAGACATCATGTATCCGAATCCAGCTGAGAACAGTAAAGAAGGAACAACACTACAAGAGCATATTGAACATCTGAAAAATCGACTGAAATACTCATACGAATTAGCTCAGAAATCAATACAAAAACAACAAGGTAGACAGAAAAAGAATTATGATATCAAAGTAAGAGGAGCTATATTACGACCAGGAGACAGAGTTTTAGCGAAAATAGTAGCTTTTGATGGAAAACATAAAATATCAGACCGTTGGGAAGAGAATCCATATACTGTAGAGAGTCAACCAGATGAGAGCATTCCAGTATATGTTATTAAGAATGAAGACAGAACAAGAACATTACACAGGAATCTACTTCTACCAATAAACCATTTAGATGACATAAGTGATAAACAGCCAGACAAACCAAAACCAATACCTAAACCAAGACGAATGGTTACGAGAAATAGAAGGAAGATGAACATTGATTTGAGTGATGAATCAGACAGTGATGAAGATGAAGATGTAGTAGTTGAAATGGAGACAGATGTTGTTGCTCATAGCAATGAATGCGCAACTGTATCCGAGAAAGATTCTACTAATTCTGCAGAACAAATAGAAGAAGAAGAAGAACCATCAGGGAAAATGATTTCATCACAGAAACAACAATCAGTTTCTGGGATTACTGAACCTGACAGTTCTGTTATGCATTCTTCAGAGACTGATGAAACACCACAATCCAGAGATACTGACACAGAGGTTAAAGAAGTGGTAGAGGTACAAGAAGCAAGAAGATCTGCTAGAAACAAGAAACCACCAGCATGGCATAATGATTATATCGTACAACAACAGATTATTAGTGATGTGCCACAATGGAAGATTAGAGCCAATTTCCTGATGTCTATTTTATCCCAACATGAAAAGATTGGACTTGATACATCAGAAATTTCCAGAGCAATTGTAAAGATTATAACTGAAAAAGAGTAATATTTTATTGACTTTTACATTAATAAAACATTACAGTAAATATCGAATGAGAGGAGATGTACTTGTGTTAAAAACATTTCTTTGAAATTCAGAGTATTGAATTCTTGCAATTCTATTTTACTTTTTGATTTTTGAAACTTACAGTCTAATGTTAATTTATGTACTATTTATTTTTATTATACTACAAATGACGAGGACGCCATTTCAGAAAGAGGGGAAATATGTGATAGAGTAATTTATTAGTGTATTCTGTGAAAATATATTTTTGTATTTTTGAAATGTATTTATAATATTTATTCATATCTCTATTTGTAAGAGTTATGTATCTTTATTGAATTATGTATTTTTGGAAAGTGTCTAACTTTACTTTGAGTTATTTCCCTTATTTTTGAGGTAATGTAATGGTCATTGATATTGGTCATTTGGTCACTCTTTTGAAATAGTTGTATAAACTTTTCTTATTGGTGAAGAACTTGTAAATTGTATTTTCATTGGATGTTACTTTTTCTTTGTGATCATTCTAGATATTTGCTTTGTGATAAGAAGACCTAAATTTTATACCTTAGAGTATTTTTATATTTAAATGGATTTCAATGCACACAAATGACTGTAAGTATTTCCTTTATTTTATTGTAGATATTATTTGATTGTTTTAGTGATTTTTTTGTGATTTGTTTGAATTTTGAAAACTTTCATCAAATTGATGTAAATAAACCCTAAAATAGTATTCTTAGTTTCGGTTATTCCTTGTAGGAATGATTTTCAAGATGTAGATTTTATGAGTTTGTCCACATTTGGCATCTTACCATATTTGGGTATGTTTAGTTATTTTTCTTTAAACATTCTGAGTGTAAAATGTTTATACTTATTTCCATTACTTATACTGATCTAAAGTATTCATAAAAGTAATTAGATTATAAAAGTAATTATATGAATTTGTGATAAATCATATTATTAAATGTAAGAAATGTATCTCTTACTTATTGCTTTTAGAATGTTCAACATGTATTTATGTGATGTTTGTACATATTCTTATTATTGTTTATTGTTATTTACAGTGCTGTATTTCTGTGGATACTTGCAAAGAAAATTATATATATATTTAAAATGACAGTGTGTTGTGTTTTGACTTTATGAATGTATACACCCTGTTACATTTAGTACTTCATGTATTCCATGTTCCATTAAAATCATTCATGTGCTATAACAGCAGAAGTTAAAAATGTGAAGAATTGTCCCCATACACCCTCATTCGTAAGTCTTAAAAGAATTCATAGAAAATCCTAAAATTGAGATATTGACAAAATTCTTTCAAAATAACATTCCTTACCATAATTATGATCAAAATAGTCCATAAGAAATCATCATTATCAATTAGCTAGGAAATATGACACTTTTCTGCATTGAAATCTCCAAGTCCAAAAAAATGTCAAAAAAAAAAAATTCTAAAATTTGATTTTGGAAGGGAACAAAAATGACAAGACTTCTTCATTCATCTCTCTAGATCATTTCTAAAAGAAGTTTGTAAAAGGAGGGTACCCCCTGTGACCTACTTTTGCTTGTGGTGGCGTAACCTGTTGGCGGATCTGGAAGAAAAACAACAACACTTGTAGGGGACCATGAGTACTTCATGCATACCAAGTTTCATCAAATTCTGTTCTGAAGAAGAAGTCGAAAATGTGAAAAGTTAACGACGTAAGGACGGACGACGGACTACGGTTGATCACAATAGCTCACTTGAGCTAAAAAATCATAATTAGAATACAGAAGTTTTACATGACTCTTTCAAATAACTATTGAAATGGATATTTTCAAATGAATGTAAATCAAATAAATGCTTTATTGTTTTTCTATATTGAATAAATCAATAAAATGGTACAAAAACAACTGGAAATGACACATTTCAAAAAGCTGTCAAAAAACAAAAACCAACCCCCCCCCCAAAAAAAAATCCCAAAAAAAAAAAAACACCCCAAAACGAAACGAAAGAATGAAAGAAAGAAAACGTCCAAAATTTGATTTCAGAAGGGAACAAAAAAAAAAAAAAAAACCCAATAATTCTTAAAACATCCTTTTAGATCACTCTGATGCATATCTATACAGCGAGTCTGACGAAAATGTCAGTCAAAAGGAGAGTACCCTTTGAGGCCTATGTCATTCACCTCAGGATCCACTCCTTGGCGGATCTGTTCGAAAACTATTTAAAATACTTTTAAAATACTTCATCCCTACCAACTTTTAACAAAATCATTCCATCAAAGTTCGTCATTATATGCTAATAGTATATCCTTCCTTTTTTTAAATTTGAAAAAATTTGCAAGAAATCCTACAAATTATTTCTGTTTTCCAATTCTTTCTAATTACATTTATTAAAATAAAATCAGTTAAAATGCTTTACAAGCAGCATACATGTACAAAGAGAAAATCTAAGTATTTTCCAGAAAACAAAACAAAAAAAACCCCCAAAAACAAAAACAAAAAAACAAAACAAAACAAAAAACAAAAAGCAAAAAAAAAAAAAAAACAAAAAACAAAAAAAAAAAAAAAAAACCCAAAAAAACAAAAGCAAAAACCAAAAAACCGGTTAAGTAAAAAAGAATAAATAAATAAATAAATGAAAAATAAAAAAAAAAAATAAAATAAAACAAAATTTAGTTAAAGCATCGAAATTTAAATTTCAAAATAGAACGAAAATCACCCGCACTTCTTAAAACACCATTCTAAATCATCCTGAAGCATTTGATTTAATGATCAACGCACCTGGCCCTCTGATGAAGTCTGTCAAAGGATTGTTACAGCGTCCTGGATCCACCCCTTAACAGATCTGGTCGAAAACAGCAACATTTGTGCGGGGCCTTGTGTAATTCCAACCACCCAGTTTTCGCCAAAATCTTCCAGTTAGTTCTGAACAAGTTCTCCGTCAATTCTTATTATTACAAACTAACGACGTATATCAGCCCCCCCCCCCCCCCCATTCCTTTTTATCTCAAAAAATGTAAAAAGCAAATAATAATAATAATAATAATAATAAAATAATAAAAAAAAATAATAATAGATAAAAACAAAGATAATAAATAAATAAATAAATAAATAAATAAATAAATAAATAAATAAATTTATTATAATGAAATAAAAAAAATACACCAACTTGCTAAAACATCAAAGTCCAAAAGACGGACAGAGAACGCACAACGCACAACGCACTATGACACTAGTTCACTTGAGTCTTTAGCTCAAGTGAGCTAAAATGAGTTATCTCTCGTAATTGTGACTAACACTGGTTTTCTCACAAGAACTAAGAAATGTCCCACATTCATTGGCATCTATCTCTAGTGCTTGTAAACTATAAAACGCTGACACCACGAATCAAGGAACGTAACTCTTTCAAACAAATTTTATTAAGGTATTCTATCTAATATAGCTAAAACACGTCAGGAAATGAGGCGTGTC
Source organism: Pteria penguin (assembly GCA_035048485.1). Taxonomy (NCBI): domain Eukaryota; kingdom Metazoa; phylum Mollusca; class Bivalvia; order Pterioida; family Pteriidae; genus Pteria; species Pteria penguin. The sequence continues at coordinate 24,330,505 of CM068581.1, forward strand.
GCGTAGGGAGGTTCACAAAAACAAAAGGCTTTATTAATTTCGTTGCATTTCGTCTTTAAAGTGCCAACGTCTAATAGGAAAAACTGAAAGGACTTCGATGGTTTTTACTTTTTACTGTCCCGTTCAAAAGACAGAATACCGACACGCCGTCGATGGAATTTGAATGAATTCGACCATTATATCATCACATTTTAAAATTCAGTGAAGCAAAGTGACATAAAATATCAGTATTAATATTTTGACGATTTCATATCAGAAAAAAGGGCGCTTTAGTCGTAGTGAACATCACTATCAACTGCTTCAAGCCCTCGGTAAGCATCCTGAAAGTCTCTCTAACAGAAGCTGTTTTCTTTGATGCTCAGTATTACACCTAGAATAGCATGATTACTTCACTGCTATCAAGTTTGAGTTGAATGACCGAAATATAATGGAAAGAATGAATTGAAATAAAATCATTCAGTATTCAGAAGATTTTACTCCGCGATCTAAAGGTTACCGATTAGAACATATGTAAATGAAGTGCATACACAATATATAACTGATATCAACAACTTTAATATCGTGTAACTTTATTTGCAAGGACGTTTGATATTTCATGCGTTTGATTGGATTTTATATATCACATGAGAATTTAGAATTTCCTCTACAAGAAGTACATTTGATAATACCTGAGAGACTGGAATAAATATTACGGTACATTGTAATGTACAGTACAAGGGCGGATTCAGCAATTTTTCTAAGGTGGGGTTCCAACGTGACATCAGTTAAATGCTTTCCAAATTCTCAACTTTAGACCCCATCCCTGAGTCTTACTTGAGAGAGGAAGGGGAAATATCTGACTCAGCTACATAAAACAGTAAACCACAGGAAAGATTACCGGTAATTTATCATCTAATAGATCCGGAATTCCCATTCCCTCCTCTCCATTTCCCCCCGTTTCTCTTGAGTACTCCATACCTACCAAGTTTCATCAATATCTTTCAATTAATTCTGAATGAGAAGTCCAACAAAGCTGATTATTGTAAAAGACTGTATATCAAGGGAAAGTTTATTTTGTTTATTATTTATTGTAAATATCTTGATTATCGTTCTTGATTGTTGTTAATCAATGTTCCAATATATGTTGCTGAAAGTTTCTTGGTCACGTGATTGATATGAATACATAAACCTTGATTCACTTTGTAAATAATCAGTAGTAACAGTAAGCATTGTAAAACAGCAACCTTTAAACAGGCTCTAAAACAAGGGCTTGATACTTGAATAAGGTTTCCACAAATTTATGTCCATAAGACCTGAATAAGGCAACACATTGTTTGTTTATTGATAACGCCAATAATTAATAGACTTCCAAAAAACATTTGAAGCACGTTCTCAATATGCATTTCTTTCTTTAAGAAGAGATTCAAAAGAACATCATAACATTATATTAATACAAACTAATTGTAGAACCCCCTTTTTTATTTCTAAATTAATGCAAAAAATAAAAGAAATTTTTTCTGTATTCAACTTCTTTCAAATAACATTTATTGCAATAAAATCAGTTGAAATAAACAAAATAAATGCATTATAAGAAACCTATAAGGAGAAAGCCTAAGAAATTACTTGAAAATAAACGAAAATGACAAAGTCCAAAAGACGTCAAAAATTCTTTTTTCGATAAAAACGGGAAAAAAAAACGAAATGGAATCTTATATCCTTTCAAAAGAGGATACCCTCTTGGGCATACATTTTCTGTGGTGGCGCCACCTGTTAACAGATGAAAATAAAATAAAAAAAGTTCACACAATGGCCACCGTGATTATGACTTCATTCCATTTTATAGTTCTCCTACCGTCTGGTGTTCAATGGTCATCGTGATTGTGACCCTAAACCCTTATCATAGTTTTACCCTCCCAGTCGATCGTCCAGTGATTTTCGATTGTGATTTTGACTCTGCTGTCCGGAACCCCAAACCCATGCACCCAAAAAATGGCGTAGTTTTTAATATTTCATACGCTGCCACCAATACTCTCATATATGTCTATCACATTAATTTTGTCGTAAATAGTTTTTACAGAATTAATAGCAAAATAACAGCACTGTGACAAATGTAACATTTGATTCTCGAAGTCGTTGGTGACGTTACTGTCTATATTACTCTATATAGATTCTCGAGGAGCTTGACAAACACGTGTTGTCAAACTCGCCAATGCAACTTTAGCTCTCCTGTAACAATTCTACGTGGTTTGTTATTAAAATATGGAAATGTGTAAATCTAAACATTTATTAGAATTTTAGCTGTTTGGATGACAAAATATTTTAATCATTCCTTGTTACCATGCTCTAGGCATATACATTGCTCTCTATGATAAAATCCGATGCTTTACCCCAAATGTTCCGAATGCCTGTTAACGAATACATGGATGTTCAACCCTAAAGAATAAAGTAATTAACAGCCAAGAACTGTAACTCCGAAATAAAAATAATTCAATAAATGGCATAGCTCTTAGGAATGCTGACCTGTTTTTATTTATTTATTTATTTATTTATTTTTTTTTTGGCAATTAAATTTCTATTACAAAAGTGAATACACTTCTTCAAGGCTTTTCATTCTAATGTGAATTCGATTTTGGCCATATCCTGCACTGCTGAATGTCATTACGAAAATACTCTAACTAAATTGAATTTTGGCGAGAATTAATAGATAATACCGACGAGGTGTTAAGTAATGTTATTTCCACTGACGACGAAGTTGTTTTATATATCCAGACAAGTTTCAATGACCATGCCTTTGGACATATCGAAATTATCGCGATTATCGCTTGCATAGACTTCACGTGTGGCCCGAACAATAATCACTTTCCATGGTAATGTCTACCCGTCGGTGGCCCAATGGTCATCATTATTTTGACCCCTATCCCCTGCCACAGTACAACCTACCCGTCGGTCGCCCAGTGGTCATCGTGATAACTCCTCTTACTGCGCACTTCGTGGTTGTTCTGGCATTCTCTTAAATTCCAGTAAGTAAATGGGTCGTCGTTATCACATGTTGTCCAGAACCATTCACAATGTGTTTCCGTTACTTCGATTTCGTTACAACAAACCCGATCTTCATGGTCATCTGTTGGGCAATGCTTGCGATGTCTGAAAAAGATCAAATACGGTACACTTTTATAGATAAATGTATTTATCTATTTCTTTATCAGATATGATAGGAAACTCTCCAAGGCGTAGTGTGAATTAAATGAATAACAATATACACACAATGTCCTGAAATTTTTAGATAATGTGGGGATAACTGGGTTTTTCGTGTATCCAATAATGAGAGACAAGATATGTCAGAGACATAGTCATACCGGCAGATGCAAAGAAAGGGCTAAAATGATCGGTTTCAGCTGTAGAATGTCGTGTAAAGCCATGTTTTGCAGTTTTCTGCTATTCTTTCAAGAAAAAAGAGGAGTTACTGGCTCAGTTATGTGGCAGAAGTCACCATGGAGCTATACAATACATGAATATAAATAATATACTAGAACATATAACACATTACAAAAATATTTGATTGTAGTGCAATTACGATACCGACTTAGGACGGTCATTTAATTTGACAAAAGCCAAACAAATGGTGTGGTTAACCGGTTTACGGGCCCACCTTCCCACTCACCGTAAAAGCAGAACAATCAAAGGACGTACATTTTAAAATTTATAAATACATTTAAAAATTTATAAATAATCCATAAGAAACATGCTCGTCACTATCTTGAGGTCCGCTGGCAAATAAATTCAACAAAATAGCAACATCAAATGACGATCAAGATTAGGCCTTCAGGTTAAATAAACATCCATATCTCGCGATGGCTCACCATGCTTGACGGATGACAATCTACACAAGAGGCAATAGTTCACTGCTAACAATATCATACTAAATCAGTATTCTATTTGGATTTAATTCAACATCTATAATTCCTAAATTTACCTGCATTATTTTGGTGATATTTTGTTTTCCCAAAGGCAATAAACAATTAGCATCTCGGTTCAACTTAACATACAGATACATCGATTTGTCGATTAACAACTCTGTATTGAAGATGACCTCATTATCATATATTCAAAGGAGCTCGAGATAAAAGATATAACTGAGAGCGTCAAAGGACGTACATTTAAAAATTTATAAATAATCCTCCATTTAAAGAACAAGGGTCAACAGGTATCGCATATTGAGAAACCATTTCAGAATAAAAATTTTGGTTGTGTGTATGTCAACGGCTTATAAAAATCAGTCAAGGTGATTATGTCTACCTGAAGCTACATTTCGATTTCATGAAAGGCAAATCAAGTTTTATCATTATTATTTGGTCTTTGTAGTAAACATTTTGGTGATTATAACTTGTAAAGGATAAAAGGTCATGCCAAGATTTGGGTATGCCTGAAAGATAAACATTTTTCCATTGTCTTATTGTAGGTAAAACATGAGGAATATTTGTATCAGTACCGCCTAATGACCATGTTCAAATTCTGTACTTATGATTATGATTTTATTATGGGATTACATACAAAATATAATGAACTTAGTCATTACTTATTTTATTCTGAACTCGAGGTACAGAGGGCTGAAAATTGGTTTGGACAGATTATTTATCTCCAAACAAGTTTGGAATCAGGCATTTATTTTTAAGATGATCAAGGCCAGATTATTCATTTTCTTTAGTTTAACTTTAATAGGAAAAGTATGTGCACTCATGATTTTAATTTATCTACTTAGTAAATGATTCTATAAGAAGTCCGATATTACAGATATACTATGAAATACTATTTTATATGAAGGATGTGAAACAAGACAACGAGTATAGCAATGTGTCCCCTCTGTCTCTTATGGTTTAAACACTCACACCAGAGACAGCGAGTATGGTAATGTGTCCCCTCTGTCTCTTATGGTTTAAACACTCACACCAGAGACAGCGAGTATGGTAATGCATCCCCTCTGTCTTTTATGGTTTAAACACTCACACCAGAGACAGCGAGTATGGTAATGTGTCCCCTCTGTCTCTTATGGTTTAAACACTCACACCAGAGACAGCGAGTATGGTAATGTGTCCCCACTGTCTCTTATGGTTTATACACTCACACCAGAGACAGCGAGTATGGTAATGTGTCCCCTCTGTCTTTTATGGTTTAAACACTCACACCAGAGACAGCGAGTATGGTAATGTGTCCCCTCTGTCTCTTATGGTTTATACACTCACACCAGAGACAGCGAGTATGGTAATGTGTCCCCTCTGTCTCTTATGGTTTATACACTCACACCAGAGACAGCGAGTATGGTAATGTGTCCCCTCTGTCTCTTATGGTTTATACACTCACACCAGAGACAGCCAGTATGGTAATGTGTCCCCTCTGTCTCTTATGGTTTATACACTCACACCAGAGACACACACTACTGTCAAAGTGCTCCACGTCTCTGCTTATACGCAGCAATTTAGAGGCATATAGACAAGCGTAGCTTTTTGAAAAGCTTAGGTTGCAATCGGAATAGCATTAAATCTTCAAGCTGTTGGTCACAAAGCCAATTAGCTTTATGTAAATAGGAATCACATATACTTGCTATTGAAACCATCTTTTTATGCGCAGTTGTGAATTTCCCCGCTAAAATTTCTGAAGCCATGCCTCAGTTTTTCTTATTAGGAAAGTAGCCGCGCCTTTTTTTTTTTTTTCTTTTTTAGGAAAATCTCTCGAATGTTATCGTTAATATTTGGAAATAAGTTGGTTTTAGTAGTGAGCAAATCTTTTCTTTTAAAAAATTGTTAACATTTCATAAGATTTATTTCCTAAAATCTCAATATTTACAGCAGAATTATGTGCAAAGATTGTTTCTTAGTACTAGATTATTACCCAACATGCCATGCTTATGGAGTTTGCACATGCGCTCTCAAAGCGAATTTACTATCTTAATATACAATCGGCAGAGGCCGATTGCAATAAAGTTTCATATTGCAGAAGTATTTAATCTTTGATCAATGATTTTAATGTTAACTCTGGAAGTTAGAAAAATTGTTTTCATCTTTTGAGGGAGCAAAATATCTAGTTAATCCCTCAGAAGAAAATACTCACTCCTTTGGGATAACTTTATCGTTAAACAGTAGATGGTTTGCTGTAAGAGTCAAACCTCGGAAAACAATGTAGACGAATGAATACTTTGTGCTTGTGAGTTCGATTCTAGTGAACACATGATCTTGGTACACTTCTGAGAACCAAATCCTTTCCTGTGCATCATATCTTTTTTTGTAAATGGTAATAATTGTAAAACTGGTTATGGATACATACTACTGCTGTATGTACATAATACATACTTTCATTGTTATTTTGAATACGCTATGATACAGTTGGTAGATCATTGATGGTCAATGCATAGTAATTCCATTTCCCATAGGGTCCCATGTTAAATTACCGAACTTCCAGCAAGATTTACGCAACATCCTACATTTTAGCTATATATAATCCACATACCAAAATGTTTGTCAGACCCTCCTCTATCAAAATTTTAACAGTTTACCATAGGTTATCCACCTTAATTTCGAGAAAATCATGCTGGAAGGGGGATACCCCCCAAAACTGGTCAAAATTCAAATGTAAACAACCACCCCAGAATCAATCTTTATTTATACATAAATCAAATAATTTCATCCAATCACATCTCCTGATACATTGACATAGTAGTCCCTCTCTCCCTACACCACATCAGCCAATCACGGCTTTCGTTAATTACCTTTCTTTGACCTGATGTCAATAAAACCGGATATACAACAAGGAAGTCGAAACCAGAAACGTTTAACAACAAACTGCGTCTAGACATGAATTCAGCGTGACATAGCAACATTCACAGCACATGGGGCAGCTCTCTTACTAGTCTGGGTACTCTCAGGTCTTATCACATGTTGCACACAGCTCATTGGAGAATGCTCCATACATCGTTGTGTTTCTTTTTCAAAGAACATTAAATTTTCGTCTAGTCATGACAGATTAATGTTTTGTTTAGACTTACATCTACAATCCTGAATCAATGGCCAAAATCTGTTTTAGTCCTTGATATCCCATTGTTGTGATAATTATATTCTAATTTAGTACTTAAAGATGACCATAAATACTGGTATATGGTTTTGTAGTTCTATAATACCTTTTCCATAAAAAATGTAAAAAGAAACTGTATTAATTATCAACAACCAGCAATAGAGTAATCCAGTCGAAACTATTTTAATTTGGGACTATAAACCCCCACTCCTTTTACACACGCGCGCACGTGCATTATATTCATCTTACAGGAGAATTACCGCACAACGTTAGTCATTTTATCAGTCTTCCAGTTTTGTGAATTTTGAATGGAACGTATCGTGTATCTTGATATGCGTGTATGAATATATCAATGAATAATGGATCTCAATTAATAGAATAAATTCATTGTGTATACTTTATCTTGAACAATGATGTCAGTTCAAGCAGGAATGAAATGGCTGACATGTCTAGGATTTAAGCAAGTTAAATCGTTTCGTCAATATTTCTTTTTGGATTTTAACAAAATATTATTCAAAAACTAGTATATTTATAATCTGATAATATGATTTGTAAAACAAAATGACATCAATATCCATAGAGTGTTAAATTCAACTATGATAAAAATTAAAATCATCAGGGAATGATAGATCATAAATGGTATACAAACAAGCTATTGTGGTTGTTTTGCTTTGTTTAGTGTCACTTCAACTGTACCTTTATTGTTTCGGCACCCGCTTGGTGCATACTATAAACAATTTTCACAAACACAGCTATATGGAAATGATGGGCTAAGGCAGTGATTTTTGTTTGTTTCCGACGAAAAATAAATATTTCCCCAAATTCATTCATATTTCACCATGGTGAGTACCATTATTAGACTGTAACAGAAAAGGAAACTGAATTTCCCGGCTAACTTTGTGTAATTTATCAGGACATATATTGCTTAAATTATTAAACTTGTTTACATATTTCAGAAGTACTGTAAATCAGTGTAAAGTGCAAGCACTTGTCTGGTATATTGCAAGATATTGTCGTACGCAACACGACAAAAGTGAGCTTCCTTAGAGAGGTTATTTTGACAACAAGTTTGGATGGTTTCGTGTTAGAATGCGACTGACCCGAGGACCATAAGTTTATACGCTAACACTTGACTACGCAGCACAGGGAATTCACGATGGTTATATTGTATTTCAAGGCGACTAAAAGTTAAAATTTGGGTCGTGTTTAGCGATGTTATAGAGCATGACTGCATCGTGATTGTATAACAATCACCATGCCCGATAGTGTGTGATGCGAGACGAAATATCTAGAGCTTCGAGAGATGAGAACAGAGAACACATGACCAAACTCTATAGATCAAAATACCCTGTATCGAAAGCTGAAATAGAACACAATACCCTGCACCGAGAGCTGAGTTGAGAAAACGTGACCAGATTAAAATAACAAACTCTGACGTGATAAGTGACTGTATTGGTTTTATTGTTACCTCTACTGAACTGATTCATCTAACTGTAATACACAGCGAAGCAAATAAGTTATATCGATCTATATATGTGTTATTGAATGGTTAAGGTCTTTGAACTTTATCAATAAATAGTGAGGTATTTGCACGATGATTAATTTCCACGAATTCCACATCCTAATCTGTTCATGGTGTTATACTCGCTATTATGTGGTTGCTGGAATTATACCTAATACCCAGTTATACTCAGTATAGGCTTTAAGTACCTAATATGCAGCATAGGTCTTTCAAATCAGTCTAATGCCAGCACAGGGTCCTTGGTACCTATTTCCGGAAACAAACCCCTCTCATACCCCAATCCCTGAAATTCAGGTTATTTGGTCGTTATATGGAAAGTACAACTGATTCAGTCATCTAAAAGTATTGGCGACAATATGCATGCATGCATACATACATACATACATAAATTTTTCCATGAATTGGAAAGATGACACCTCTAATTTCTCATTTAACATCGTATTTAAATACAAACGTAAATTTTTACTGTTATATTCGTGTAAAATCATAAATCCCTGAAAATTATACTTCAAACATGATACATTTAAAAGTAGTTTTAGTACCTCCCGATACCTGAATGGAAAGAGGTATTATCTTTTTAAGTATAATTACGCAATTAATATTAAGTAATATGCAGACATACGTAAATAAATTGCATATAACACCTGTATATTCTGATGGAATATGTCTCATTTAAATATGACATTAATGAAGTTTCGTACTGGGCAATATTAAACATATGAGAAAATCAAAATGGTATACAAATTAACGTAAGTACAGAACACTTACTTCTACTGTGATCAATACATAAGTCACAGGAATACATATACACATAGAAATGACGATAAATAAAAAAAAAACTCACCTGCGTCTACGGCGCGCTTCTACGCATAAAAGCAGGGTCAGAAAGATCCCTAAAACGAGAAGGGTCCGCCACATCTTGTACTCCAAATACGTAGTACTCTGTGCAGACAGCGAAAAATAGATCAGGTGTATCGAAAATGTGAGTGGACAGCAGCAGACATGTGATTTCTTTGTTACTAAATCTGTTGATTATAAAAGGATTTGGCAGCAGTTAAAATTATTTTCGCTTCGCTACCTTCGCCGGATAAGTTCAATGCACTTTTGCCGACTACAGAGATACAGTATTTACGAATATATATGAATGAATTGTAGAACTTTGTTTAATGCGTCACACAATTTAATTTAAAAATATTAATTTATGATATTAGGAGAGAAGTAATGAAGTCGATGAAAAATGGGATGTATTGAAGCCAAAGATAATACACACACACTGTATTATTAATTTTCAATAAAATCTCCATTAACACTTATGTATTTAGCCCACCTTTCTTTCAGACTACCCATTCTCTTTAATATACGTTCAAGTGATGTCTCTGCAGGCAGCACAAGTTTATTATCAGGATTTGGTTCTACGCAAATCTAAATTCACGAATAGTATTTTGTTTTATTCGTGTATCGTGCACATGTACACCGCTATGAAGAAGCAAAGCACTTTTGTTCCAGCTTTCCCTCCTTTATTCTTATTGCACTGTAAACTCCTGTTAAACAGCTTCCAGAAGGCACATCTAGAGAAACCTAAACACAGGGGGGATGAGTCGGGCTATATGACTGCATCAGCTCCAGACTCTCAGCTGTCTCTGTAAAGCTCGAATTCGAGACTATGCTTGAGCTTCTTTTCTGGGTCCAAATGATGAATCTGTGTGTCAATTCCACTCCAGACAGTCACTAAAACGTGAGTGGAAGCTCTCTGCTCTGTCATTGTAGATGCCAAGAAACTCGCGACTAGACATTCGAATGCAGAAATTTCAAGATCGTCGCATGGGAGATAAGTGGAAAAAGTTAATATTTACGTTATCTTGGGATTTGATTGACGTAGCAAGACAATATTAGCTAAAACACAATCAGATTAAAACCATATCTTTATTCCGCTTCTCGATCGGGGGACGGGGAATCTGGGATTTTTATATGGACCAGATTTTTTGTTACATAGAATTCGTGCAAGATTATTTCATGTGAGGTCAAAGCAAGCACGATTTATTTTGTTTTGTTTGTATGTAGGGGTTGTTATTGTTGTTGTTCTTGCCTTCTTCTTGTTACCTCGTTATTTCAAAGCCATAATGAACCCAATAAGAAATAAAGAAAATATAGATACCATATGATGTGACATCACCACTAGAGGGCATGATTTTGCAATGGAAAGCCGTCAAATCCGTTAGTAAGGGGTTCTGGGAGCCGCCTAGGTCTCTGAAGCCTATGGGTAAATGGCGAGAACTCTTGCATTTTAAGAAATGGCATTTTGCGGAAACTATGGGTACACGTATCATAAGGTGTTGAGTTATGACTGCTTCTGTCTAATTCTCCTATCAACAGTGATGAATAATAGTGATGCAGAAGTTTTGATAACTTTCACTAATTGTTGTATACAAATGAATATAAATGAAATAAATAAATATTATCACATGCTTTGCTGTTTATGCAGTAATATATCGCTATGTCATAAATTAATTTATGGCATCCTTGACGTCACAGCGTGGACAAAAATTGTGTCAAGCCGATGTTTGATGAAAATTCATTTCAGATCATATATTTATATATAACATTTTATCATATTCTCACATGAAAACTTCATTTAATGTATGCTTTCTGTATTCCGATATATTATATACTATATGACATTTGTCTCAAGAAAATTGGAACACTTCTTTTGGCACAAAAACTCCCCTCCTCCAAACTAAAAAATCAATTGAACTGTGCCTAAGGCATAATTTAATATCTCACTTTTATTTCACAACAAAGATGAAAATCCTTGGACATACTGTGCATTAAAATTTCTCAACATAGTGTTCATTAATTTCGAAAACTAAATTTGATTTTTCGGACATAAAATTATTCATGTCGTTAACATATAAATTTAATATTGAAGAGGAAAACAATACAAAGTCAGCATTACGAAGTCCTTGTTGGGGTCACGGTTGATTGGTTGGTCTTTATGCAGGGGCGGATCCAGCTTTTTTTTTGTTAGGGGGGATCCAAAACTTTCAGACCTAAAATTCATCTTTTGATTCGATTTGCCTAAATGTTTTAAATGCATACATTGTTTATTTTATATCAATGCTTCTACTGGTTGCAGCTAGCCGCAAGATGTGAGTGCTCTACGTTTAAATAATTGTCATATATTAAAATGTTGAATTATGTCGTTAACAAATTCGTAATATCAATAGCCCCTCAGGGGACCTCCTGCCCCCCCCCCCTTTCCCCGCTAGATCCGTCCTTGTTATGGTCTGTGTCAGAGACATACAAATGCTTTGTATGGCTCTATCTGTGTGTTGTTATACGTCTTACATGTACCATGATTATTCCACAGATCATCCTCGCGGAAAGGGAGTGGGGATTAACACGATTAACATTGGTTTCTTAAACCTGAAAGGACAATCCTTTCCATACGAGTTTCCAACAGCTTTTGTACATAGTTACTTTTTCCGTTTTCGAACAATGACATAATTCGCTTTCGAATGGTTTAAAAATAACACCAGTAATCACGAAATGCTTTGAGTCATGTTTTCGCGAAGTAAAGGTACATCCTATATCAATATATATTACTATGCCTCGGAACAAAGAATTACTTTTCCCAAGCGTAACATTTCGTCTAATATCCTATATAAACGTTCGTCGTATTTAAATGTACATATACAACTGGGTTTGTTGTGGTTAGCACGAGAAGACGTTTGTGTATTCTGATAGGTTATATTCTCTCCTGTATTTCATGTTCGTAAACAAGTTAATCAATCTAAGGTATTCTCGTGGGATCTGAGAAACTTGTCTATAAATTTTAGATGAAATGAATAAAATACTCATTTAATTGAATAAGTAAGCAAGAAGGAGGATGGGTGAAAACCTGATAGGTAAAATGTATATGTAAATTGGTAAATAGGCTGGTAGATAAAAGGTATGTACATAAGTTGATAAGTAAAAGGTATGTAGATCGGCAAATAGACTGGTAGGTAAAACGTATGTAGATCGAAAATAGACTGGTAGGTAAAACTTATGAAGATCGTAAATTGTCTGGTAGGTAAAAAGTATGTAGATGGGTAAAAAGGCTGGTAGGTAAAACCTATGTAGATCGTAAATATGCTGGTACAGGTAAACAGTATGTAGACTGATAAAAAGGCTGGTAGGTAAAACGTTTGTAGATCGTAAATAGGCTGGTAGGTAAAAGGTGTGTAGATCAGTACATAAACTAGTAGGTAAAAGGTATGCAGATCAGTAAACAGGCTGATAGGAAAAAGGTATGTAGATCGGTAAATGGGCTGAAAAGTAAAAAGTATGTAGATCGGTAAATAGGCTGATAGGTAAAATGAATTAAGGTATGTAGATCGGTAAATAAGTTGAAAGGTAAAATGTATGACGTATGTAGATCGTAAATAGGCCAATAGGTAATAGGTAAATACGCTGATAGGTAAAAGATATACAGATCAGTAAATAGGCTGGTAAGTAAAATGTATACCGATCGGTAAATAGGCTGGTAAAAATAGGCCTGTTTATACTAAAACAAATAGCAAAAACTCAGACTCGACTTGTCAACGTTTCATATTAACAATAAATTCAGAACAATCTACCTTAGGTGTTATACTATTTATACATGCTTTCATATTACGCAAAATACATTAATATTCAGTGGAACGCACTTAAAAGTCAAGTAATGATTTTACTAACAGGTAACATCTGTAAGTAAATAACATAAAGATCTACTATTGAAGTGTCCCATTTATAATTCTGATATGGTGTACCATGGTGTAAATTTGCTTTTAATTCTATTTCATATTTCGACATGGATATAGTAGGTAAACTGCCTTACGAACTTAAAGGAGCATGGTCCGATTGAAGTCGGAAAAAGTATGAAAAATGTAAACGGATTTCTTAAACGGCAATCGATTGCTAGTATAATATCTAAGATGTGTAAAACGTATCGTTACCAAAGTTGATGTCGTTAACGAGATATGCCCGTTTTAAATTTGCAACATAACCAGGCCAACTCCTTGAATATTGATGAGGTCGGTCAGAGGAAATTACGTGACAATGAAACTCGAGCTTTACCCGATTCTAACATTTGTTCCCCTTTTCTGTTTTTGGCCTCTGAGTTGTGTATAGTTATTTTCTACCACACTTTTGCTTTTCTCGTGCTCGTATTCCTCCATGTGAACCATTTTTGTTGTTTTCTACAGTGAATATCCGGGCACACGCATGATTATGGGCGGAGCATCGCCTTATTTGGGGAATTGATACCAGCCGAATTTAATTCGACTCAATTACCTTTATTCTACAAAAACATTGAGGGATTTTAGTTTTAAATTTTGCAATTAACACAAAGTTTGTAATTTATGTATTACAGGAAAAATGAGATATTGTCGTAATTTATCCTTTTCATGCTAAAATATTCCAGTCTCGGACTATGTCCCTTTAACCAACTGTGGATCGAAGTCGCAACCCACGTGCATGTGTCACAAACTATACCGCAAAATGGTTGGTTGATTGGTGTTTTACGTCGCTTTCGACAATTTTTCAATCTTATCACGACATGGAAGCAGGAGGTAACCAATCACTTAAACACGGCGTGCCCCTACCGCAAAATGGGAACAATTTATGAAAGTTTATAAAAACACCGCTGTGGCGTTACCTGGCGTTGAATTGTATTTTTTCTTGGTCTCTAAAGAAAGGAACAAGAACCAACTTCGCACATGATCAATAAACATATATGTATATACATTCCCTTGATATAAACTATATATGGGTCATTCATTACTGTTGATAACAATAACTTATTAGCATGGTTGTAAAATCTATGACGGTTATTAATATTTTGAGGTTGCCTAACACAAGAAAAACAAAGTTCATTTAAAATAGATTCAACATTCTTAATCTAACTAAATGTATGTTCAAAATATTATAATCATTTTGAAGAATTTTGTATGGAAATAAATGAAAGTTTATTAGATCTATCATGTATGAGTTTAGCTCAAGATCTTCTTACACACAAGCCTGTAATGAACGACTGATGACAGGTCGTTGACCTGAAGAGTCAAAACTGCTAAGTCACAAATTTATGTTCTAATTTTTAAAAGCATGTAATCAAATGTCGCTAATTCATTCAAAGTAGTCATGTGATGTTTGAGGTCTATTGCTTTTCTTTTCTTCTTTTTCGGAGTAAACTATAGGCTACCTACACCAGTGAGACATCATCTCACGGCTTCCGTCAACTTCGGTCGTTATTTGGAACATCTAGTTGATTAGAAACACCGGTACTAGATGCCGAAGTACGTTAACTGTGTAACATTGGATATACGATATATGTATTATGGTGATTCCTGGGTTTTCGTCTTGAATGATTTATTTTATTGTGGCTTTATAGAGTAAAACACCACGAGAACTCGGATAACAGATACACTTCTCTAGGGACCATTGCCTTGGTAGCCTTTACATTGTTCTCATCTCAATCATTAACAAAGTTTATGGTCTGGTATATGAAGCTAACATCGCTTCTAAATATTTTCAGCAAAACGCCACGTGAATCATACCTCTAGACTTCTTAAATATAGCGACGAAAACTTTCATTATTTTCGGTAATTAAGTTAAATAACTTTGCGTAAACAAATATCTATGCAAATATAAAACATTAACAAAAGCTATTATTCATACCAAGGGAAGTGCATAAGTATGACACATTCTCAACCACAACATATCCTTGATGAGCATTCAGACGAACAGAGGGGTTTCCAAGATGACGGATATTGCTCACAGAAAAGGCATTTGTATATTACATCCTAATCTGAAGAGAAAAACAAAATCACGATGGTTCCTGAATTTCATGTAATCTAAACAAACTGCGCAAGAAAAACGGGACGGGAACTCGGCTGTCCGTTGGGACACAAGACTTCCCACGCTTTGAAAGTTAGTGGTCCTCCGCTTTTTTCGGACCCAAAATACGCAGGTTTATTCATTTATTTAAATGCGAATACTGATTTGATCAAAATTCTACTTTTTTAACGAATCTCACCTACGCTATTCAAGAAATATAACAAGATTTATTTGAAGAAAAAACTGGTCGCTGAAGTACAACTGTTTGTAATCTGAGCATTGAATACCAACTCCGGCTACATTGAATGTTGAAAGATCATAACCGGCCGTACAACATCTTGATTTGAGCTTATATAGCGTGTTCAAATAAAAATGTTGGTATTATGAAAAAAAAATCCAGTCGTTTTGTTTTTGTCTGTTTGTTTGTTTTTATTTTTGTTTGTTTGTTTTTTTTTTATTGATACACTTCAGTAGTTTATAATCTGAAACGTTTAAATTCAGCAGCAAATTCAGGGAGGGGAAAGGGGACGTTCGCCCCTCTTAAAACCTTAAAGAGAAAGAGAGACAGACACAATATATTCCCGGGTTGCGCCACTATTTAAGAGGTTGGTAATCTCCTGCTTCCATGTCGCGATATAACTGAAATATTGTTGAAAGCGACGTAAAACACCAATCAACTAATCTACTCAACTTCTTCGGGTAAGCGTGGCTAGATTTAAGAATTTATCCAACCCTTTTCCTTGCAGGTCGAATCTCGTAATTCAACTATTTCTATATGTTTCGCTACTGGCTACTTGAGGTAACTTGAGGTAATGTATGCGAGAAAAGGTAAAAGATGATCAGTGGCGGATCCAGAATTTCCGAAAAAAGGGGGCATATGTGAAAGTCTTAAGCATTAGCCAAAACACAGTCATTTTATGCGCCAAATCTGAAGTTTTTCTCATACTTGTGGCGAAAATGGGGGCGGACACCCCCTCCAAATCCGCCATCGATGATGGTGGATTTTGCTATACAGCCAAGCCAGATTTATATGATCATATCTGACAGCTGTATGACAAAATCCATAGAAGGTAAAACCAGTTTAACAAGGCATTGAAAAGACATGTATAAAATTTCAGATACCGGTAGCTTCGACAACACGGCAGCTGTAGTACCGACACGGGGGTGTTAACTTGCAATGATTTTGGGTACGGACGTGCGGCTGGAGTCGCTGGCACCCTACCCATTCATATATTGAGCGAAGTGTAAAACATACCCATTCAGATATTGACTATAGTGAAAAGCATACCCATTAATATGCAAAAATTTCTTCTCTTGCAATCTTCACCTGCGTTTTACCTATTCATATATTTTGTTATTTGAAAGATACTTATTGATATATATTTGAAGGGAAAATGATACCCATTAATATATTGGGTGGCATTAAAAGTGTATCCCATTCCAGCCGCACGTTTGTATATACCTTTACATAAGAAGATAACACCCCTTCCCCCAACGCGTACCGACTTTCTAAGTTGCAGGATCTTACTAATACCGGCAGACCACTTGCCTAACGTTACCTACCTACATACTTTTAAGTCCATAGAAATCAGTTGCATTAGCGAGAATTGACACATCGGAAAATATGTATAAAAACGATATAGAACTAAACATCTGGCTTAAATCATTGATTGAATTTATCGACTTAGTTAGGAGACTGTTATTTCTCATCAAATAGTTTGCTTACTACGCTAGAATTTCACACAAGATTTCCCGTCTTCTAAAAAGGACGAGCCAGTGTAGCTCAGTAGATGATGTTCTCGGCTCATGACCGAGAGATCCCAGGTTCGACTCCCTCCTTGTACCCGTCTTTCGGATGAGACTGGAAATGGTAGATGTGGCACATAAAAGATCCTATTGGCTTACTTTCGGGAGGGTCCTTTACAAAAGCATAATTTATATGCAATGCATCAGGCAGATGCAGTCACCATATACATGAAATACTTTATGGAGCGACGTGAAACAATAATCAATAAATCTAAGACTTTATGTGACTGGCCCCAAATAGATCTTAACGTACAGATTGTAAGATTTGCATAATTATAGTTCTAGAAACATCGATTATTAGGGTTGGATTTATGTTAATATTTGGAATCACTAGATCCGTCCCCTTCCTAAGATTAATCAAGAGACTGTCGAACATGAAGCTCTACTAGTCTAATCACTGGAACACACTACACAAAGACTATCTTTTCATCATTGTACATTGAGATTTTACTCTACATAACCTACAACATTATGCCTTTCTTCCGACTCGTTATATGGATGTTCTCAATTGTCGAAGGAGAGGCACAAAGCTTTCCCATTTAATCCTTCAGCGCAAGCTGACTTAGCGAACTAGATTCACATTCGTACTGTTATTGTCCCCATTATATATGTATTGAGGTTATAACATACCAGTATTAACTAGCCACTTGAAACTCAGTTTAGTTCATAATCCTATACAAAAATTTCTTAAACAGCACAATCCCGACAACAACAACAACAAAATCACCAAAAGAACAAACAAAAATCGAAATGATTCAGGACCATGGGCCAAAGACCATAACAAAATCGCATATGCACAACTAGAACTGCCCTAACAAGACCAGTAGCACCTCGGTGACCACCCGATATTCCGAAGGCCTAATAGTCCGAAAGTTCAACAGTCCCAAAGGCAAAAACAGTCCAAAGGCCCTATAGTCCAAAGGTCCGATAGTCGGCAGGCCCGATAGTCCGAAGGTACGTTATTTGGAAGTATTGTTCGAAGGTCCTATGGTCCAAAGACCAGATGGTTCGAAGAAAGATCTATAAGTCAAAATTTTTGACTTGTCCTATCAGCTGTCTAGTTATTTTTTTTTATTAATTACACATGTATTACCATCGCATGACTTTCGGGCCTTCAATTTACTGGACCTTCCGACTAACAGGTCTTCGAAAGTTATTTTTGAAGGCCCACTTCAAATCTTTGTACTATCAGGCCTTCCGGCCTTCTGACTACAAGACCTTCGGAGTATTGGGTCTTCGGGCTATCTTTGGAGTGTTGGGCTTTCGCACTATTGAAATGCAGGAATTTCGAACTATCGGGCCTTCGAACTATTGGGTCTTCAAACTACCGGATCTTCCGACTATTGGGCCTTATGAAAATCGGGTAGTCATCCAGCCTCTCCCCTCCCTTTCCAGCAGTAAAGACGCACAACAACAAATCTGGTCATAGGCCAACGGTGATCTTCACCTTCGAGATACTACATTGGGTTCAAGGTCGTGACACACTCTGATATCACGGGTAACAACATCCATGATCGATTTACTGATTTGATATGCTTTTGAAATACTAAAGTCTGGTGATAAAAACAGAAAAATTCAAATATTATACTTAGTGTTTCTGCTTTTATTATAAGCAAAGGGTTTCCCTTTAGAAGTCTATGAGTGCTTTCTAAAGTCTTGTGACCTTTGACGTTTAACCACAAAACAACAGGGATCCTCCTTTGGTCTTGGGTATCCTTTGCCCCAAGCATCTTGGGTGAGTTTTACTGAAGGTCGTAAGCCCAAAACGTAGACGTAAACTTTGCTAAGAAATATTTTTCTCCTCCCTAAAGAGTTCCAAACGTAACATACACATTGTACAACGTTTACCAATGTAATTACGTATGAACATAGACTTCAAAGAAAATTCAATTGACATAAACGTAAATTTAGCTACGTTTGAGATTACGACCTTTAGTAAAACTCACTCCTGAATTCCATATTGAAAGAAAAGGCATAAAGCCCAAAATTCTTCGAAAAAAACAGTTTTGTAACTTCTGTGACTATCGGTCCGAGAAACAATAGGGATATTCTTTAGGCTACGTGCATCTTGTGTGCTAAACAAACTATTATTTATGACCGAATGGCCAGAAAAACAGACGGAAAACAAAGTAAAGCGTGGTCTTTTACTAGTATTGACTCTAGGTTGAAAAGTGTTCAGTTACAGTCTGGAAATGTATGAAAACAAAGTTATGTGACCTTGACCTTTGACTCCCCCCAAAAAAGGAATTTTCTTTGGTCATGAGCATCCTATGTGCCAAGTTTTATGACTCTAAGACGAATAAGATTTGAGTTATATTTTGTATATGGTTTTGAAAGAACAAAGTCCTGTGATTTTGACCTTTGAAACCCTACACCCTAACAGTAGTGATTTTCCTTTGGTCATGGGCAACCAATGAGAAATTTAACAACTGCTGACCTGAAAGATCATGTACTGGTACATTAATGTCATTGTGATTGTCATTGTGTAATTTTTTTCAAACAGATAACATATTGTGCTGTGGACTTCTATATCCATGACAACCATCACTCTTTCTATCATGAGAAACAAAGCTTGCATACAATGTAATCTACAACAAATACAAGCTCATTAATAATATGACAATAAGGGGAATTGGAATTAATTTTTGTTTTGATTTGAATTTTATTTGTCATTCATCATGATTTTGTGCACAACTATAAATTCTACATTTCACATTTTATCCATGATAACAATGATTGCAAGGACTAAGTTTCTGGTGGAGTATAATGACATAAGATGGGCCATTAGGTGACTAGGTGGAGTATGCTGGAGTACCATGACATAGAGCATCTGTAAGGTGGTGACTAAATTTACAGTGGAATACACTGGAGTGCCATGACACAAGACCAGCTATAAGGTGGTGGCAAGGTTTATGATGGAATACACTAGAGTATCATGACAAAAGACCAGATTTCTGTTAATACACTGCCAGATTTTCCTCACTCATCCAAACTCAGATCTGAACATATTCTTTAAAAAGGCAAGATGCTTCAGTAAGATCAACTGATGTTATACAGTACCCATTTTATGTCACTGGGAAAATGAAATAAAACATTAAATACATACAATATCAAATTATTACATTCTCAACAGAAACTCAAATGATTTTAATGCAACAAAAATAGAATTGGGTAGCCCTAGTTAAAAAGAGACAAACATTTTACAATGATATAACATGTAAAATTGAGATTGTCTAAAATGATAAGTTTTTTGAAAACTGAAAAATAGTTGGTTTTCTGTTTTCCAACTGATTTTTCAAAATGATAAAGACAGGAATTTTCTTTAAGAATTTAGCCTGAAATTCCAGAGAATATAGAAATCCAACATTTACAGTTTTTATTGCTATGGCATTTAGTTGACAACAAAATTCTGTTTTTAGTTTTACTTCTTACTTTACTTCTTCATAGATTTTAGATGAATGGAAATCTTTGATTTCCATTAATAACAGAGAAACAAAATCTGTAGATGAGGACCTAGTCAAAAAGCGTTCTTTACCAATCCACCTACTAATCCTATAGCGGGTAAGGATTTGGAAATTGCAAACTAGTTATTCTTTAAGCACAGCCAGATCATGATGATAATCTGTTGAGGCTTCATGGCTCAATGAAATTAGCTATCATAATGATAGAATTCTGTGAAATATTATTGTATTTTTAACATCTGAATACACAATACTGGGGATGTATGCACAACAGAATTTAATTTAAAGGAAATTGCAGGCAGATAATTAGACAGAAGAGGAGTGATTACTAGTATCAATGGAAATGAACAAGTTGATTTTGGATATAATCACTGTAACTAAAAAGATTAAATATTTTACACCTAAGATGAAATAAAGAAGATTTGAAACGATAGTAATGAATACTGATTTAATTTCTATGGGACTTTTATGACAAGAAAGATAACTCTTGTACATGAAAAAAACCAGATTTTCATCAGACACAAGATATATCACAGATAACCGCTGTTTTAAGCTCAGCACCAATGTATTCACTCTAGGTTATGTACAGCAGGTCACCTGAGGCTATGTGATAAACTTCTAGGTGTATATATCCTAAGTAGTTCATCCCAGCCACAGTCTGCAATCTCTCCCTGTTTGTGGACATTAAAGTCTATACCATACACAAACTCTGTATGATGTTCCAAGATTTCAAGTGGAAGTGGTTGCAGTGTATCCCATAATCTGTCAAACAATGAATAGAACATATCTTGAATATTTGTATTAACAAGAGCCTAGCCTAGTGTGCCATAATAATTGATTAATTGATTGAAAATTGTTTCATGTCACTCCACGATTATTTCACTATATGGTGACAGCATTTGCCTGATACATAGAATACAAATTTAGACCTTTGCAACGGACCCAAACAAAGCAGTGAGGGATCTTTTATGTGCCACCCCTACCATGACATGGGACCTTGGTTTTTTACTGTCTCATCTGAAAGACAGAACACTGGTGTGCCCAGAGCAGAAGTCGAACCCAGGATCTCTTGATCACAAGCCCAGCACCTTATCCACTACGCCACACCGGCTTGCGTGGCATAATACACCCATTGCTTAATTTGAAGGGATGAAATATAAAATTATGGAAACATTCTCCCTTTGCCACCAA
This sequence comes from Pteria penguin, assembly GCA_035048485.1. NCBI lineage: Eukaryota > Metazoa > Mollusca > Bivalvia > Pterioida > Pteriidae > Pteria > Pteria penguin. The sequence continues at coordinate 24,352,381 of CM068581.1, forward strand.
ATCTGTAAAATATTATTCAAATCTGTGCAATTGGTAAAAAGTTATGGACCAGACAAAGATTTACCCATCATATGCACTGTGACCTTGTCCTGCCAGATATGACCTTGGTTAAAGTTCATGACACAGCCTTGGGTCACGGGCAACAATTCTATGAAATACTACTTAAATCCATCCAAGGGGTAAAAAGTTAAGGGCCCAGACAAAAATTTACCTGTAATATGCAATGTGACCTTGAACTTGCAGATATAACCTTAGTTCAAGGTCAAGACACACTGTTGGGCAACAATTTTGTGAAATATTATTCAAATCCATGTTAGGGGTAAAGAGTTATGGCCAGAGAAAGATTTCCCCCTCATACACGTTGTGACTTTGACCTTGCAGATATGACCTTTGAGTCAGGTCAAGACATACCCTTGGGTTCAGAACAACAATTCTGGGAAATATTCAAATCCATGCAAAGTGTAAAAAGTTATGGCATGGACAAAAATCTAACTGACAAAAACACTGTAACCTCAACCTTGCAGATATGAGCTTGAAAACCAATAGTTTTCATTCTCCAGTCATTAGAAATAAGTGTGCAAAGTTTAAAAGTTCTAGCATAAACAGCTTGGTCTGTAGTTTGCTCATAAATTGCCATCTCAAAAATTTGCTATTTTTGCCCTAAAATGACCTTGATCTTTGACCTTGATAATGAGAATCAATAACATTCGTCCTCATGGCTTAAGGGATAAGTGTATGAAGTTTAAATGTCCTAGCCTAAACAGAATTGTTTGCATCTTGTTATGAAAGTGCGGACAGACCTACAGACCTGTGGACCCAAAGACCCACAGGCCAGCAGACCCACAGACCCATAACACCATACCATAATATTTCCCTCTACGACGGGTGCATAAAAGCTAAGGCTGCAACAATATGGCTAAAAGCATATCATGTATTTTTTGTTGTTGTATTAGAGCTCAATTTTGAATTGAAAAATTACCTTTTGATTTAGTTCATTCAATGAACAAGAGTTCCTATGTATATATGTTAAGTCTGCACTTATTAGAAATACCCTTCAGCCAGACTATCAATACATTTTGTATTGTATATCTTTATTTGGTAAATAGATTCCTTCTATTGACCACAAAACTGATACCTACCTGACTGTAAAGTCATAGGAACAGGAAGCAAGAACATTGCCAACATAGGTAGAAGTCTGAAAACTGATACCTACATGACTGTAAAGTCATAGGAACAGGACGCAAGAACATTGCCAACATAGGGAGAAGTCTGAAAACTGATACCTACCTGACTGTAAAGTCATAGGAACAGGAAGCAAGAACATTGCCGGCATAGGGAGAAGTCTGAAAACTGATACCTACATGACTGTAAAGTCATAGGAACAGAAAGCAAGAATATTGCCAACATAGGGAGAAGTCTGACATCTGATACCTACCTGACTGTAAAGTCATAGGAACAGGAAGCAAGAACATTGCCAACATAGGGAGAAGTCTGAAAACTGATACCTGCTTGACTGTAAAGTCATAGGAACAGGAAGCAAGAACATTGCCAACATAGGGAGAAGTCTGAAAACTGATACACCTACATGACTGTAAAGTCATAGGAACAGGAAGCAAGAACATTGCCAACATAGGTAGAAGTCTGAAAACTGATACCTACATGACTGTAAAGTCATAGGAACAGGAAGCAAGAACATTGCCAGTATAGGGAGAAGTCTGAAAACTGATACCTACCTGACTGTAAAGTCATAGGAACAGGAAGCAAGAACATTGCCAGCATTGGGAGAAGTCTGAAAACTGATACACCTACATGACTGTAAAGTCATAGGAACAGGAAGCAAGAACATTGCCAACATAGGGAGAAGTCTGAAAACTTATACCTACATGACTGTAAAGTCATAGGAACAGGAAGCAAGAACATTGCCAACATAGGGAGAAGTCTGAAAACTGATAACTACATGACTGTAAAGTCATAGGAACAGGACGCAAGAACATTGCCAACATAGGGAGAAGTCTGAAAACTGATACCTACCTGACTGTAAAGTCATAGGAACAGGAAGCAAGAACATTGCCGGCATAGGGAGAAGTCTGAAAACTGATACCTACATGACTGTAAAGTCATAGGAACAGGAAGCAAGAACATTGCCAACATAGGGAGAAGTCTGACATCTGATACCTACCTGACTGTAAAGTCATAGGAACAGAAAGCAAGAACATTGCCAACATAGGGAGAAATCTGAAAACTGATACCTGCCTGACTGTAAAGTCATAGGAACAGGAAGCAAGAACATTGCCAACATAGGTAGAAGTCTGAAAACTGATACCTACCTGACTGCAAGGTCATAGGAACAGGAAGCAAGAACATTGCCAACATAGGGAGAAGTCTGAAAACTGATACCTACCTGACTGTAAAGTCATAGGAACAGGAAGCAAGAACATTGTCGGCATAGGGAGAAGTCTGAAAACTGATACCTACATGACTGTAAAGTCATAGGAACAGGAAGCAAGAACATTGCCAACATAGGGAGAAGTCTGAAAACTGATACCTGCTTGACTGTAAAGTCATAGGAACAGAAAGCAAGAATATTGCCAACATAGGGAGAAGTCTGACATCTGATACCTACCTGACTGTAAAGTCATAGGAACAGGAAGCAAGAACATTGCCAACATAGGGAGAAGTCTGAAAACTGATACCTGCTTGACTGTAAAGTCATACCTACTGATACTGAAAACTGATACCTACCTGACTGTAAAGTCATAGGAACAGGAAGCAAGAATATTGCCAGCATAGGGAGAAGTCTGAAAACGAGGAATGATATCTCACTTCCTTCTCTGTAATTATGCCAGCACTTTCTATGCAACAACATATTATCTTTTAAGAACATAGAAAGTTCATTTTTACAACTGTTGTGTAAGAATTCTATTAACTAAATTCTGATGCTAAAGTTAGGTCCAGTGATTTTCCGTCTCAGAATATAGTGAATTCCATTTTACATTTTTTGCAAATTCTGTTTTTGGCATTTAAACAAGTATAAAATGTCCATGTGTTTAAGTTTTTATCTTTTTAGGTAGTAGTTTTATCTGAGCACTGATTTCAATTAATCTAAATGTAGATTTCAAAGTTACTTGTCTGAATTCACTGCTAGACATGTCATCCTTAGTTGCCAATTTACTTATTACATTATTTTATTTGTTTGCCAATGGACTGATGTGATGTTTTAGATTTTGTAGGATCTTTCCCTGTATCTATTCTTCCAAATATCTACACCATGTTGACCAAACTTGCAGAAAAGAATGTTAGTGTCACTATCAAAATCATCTAGAAATTGTAATGCCCTGATCATTGCAAGTAGTGTTCTTCTATTTTCCTAGCAATCATTGTGTTTTGATCCACGATATTGGAACGTTTCTATATACAAACAAAAGCCTGTTTGAATTCAATGTTGTAAAATGGTGCTTAGCTAATACATGTACTTGTTAGGTTTTTCAAGGAAAGTATTATAAATATATATATGTATTAGTTATATAGACCTCTGTAGTGTGTACCATCATATCTCGCTATTGATGATTCACAAGTACTTACCGGTCTATATTAAAAGCATAAACAACATCAGTAATATATTTGGGAGATAATCCATAAAAGTATTTAATGATAGAAACAAGATCTGCTTATGAAATGCTTTGTCCATAAAAACAACAGGTTGTTATAGAAGTCAATGTCAAGGTCATCAGACTTAATAACTTTAAAAAGGCATTTCTAATGAAACATGCATGAATACATGCTAAATATAAAGTTTTTTTTTCTCACTTTTCACAAAAGATTCAGATCAATGATTAACACATAAATGAACAAGCAACATGTCAACGATTTGTCACTCCTACAGTATAACAAGTATATAGACTACCGGTACTAAACAATGTATTTCTTACCTTGATTCTTCTAACAGCAAATTTATGTCCTCCTAATTCACAAAGTGGTGTTTTAGAGTTCCTGATGTCCCATCCCCTTATCATACAATCCACACTTCCTGTGAACACTGCATTCTGAGTAATACAGAAATCTACTTCTAAAGATACCTCCCTTTCTAAATTAATTTAATACATAAAGTTTATGATTATCATCATTGTATTGGAGTTTTAGCTCACCTGAACCAAACGCTCAGTGAACTATTTTCATAATGCCCCATCTGTCTGTTGTCCATAAGCTTTTGATATTTTCAACTGCTGAAGGAAATTTTATTTAATTTGAAAGGGATGCAGTACTCAAGTTTCTTTTCAAATTCAGTTTTTTTCTAGCCAGATCCATTAAAAGGTGGATCCAGGGTGGGGCCAGAGGGTTCCTACTTTGACAAAGTTCTTCTTCCGACCGACTGCATAAATCATCAAACTTTTTTTTTTTGGGACATTTTTGGACTTCATCATTTTAGCCTATTTTCAAGTAGTTTCTTAGAATATCTCCTTGTAGGTTACTAAAAATGCATTAATTTTGTGTATTTTAACTGATTTTATTTAAAAAAAACATAACTGTAAAGTACTGCAAAACAAAATCAATTTGTAGGATTTGTTTGCAGTTTATCTGATAAGACAAAAAAGGAGATGGATATACTATAATAAGGTTCCCTACAAAAAAACACAGACTGACTGTATAGATCATGAAACTTAATGCAAATTTATTTTGATATCTATGGCTCTTACTGACGTGCTTAAGCAATGTAAGCAAACTTGGGCCTCTTGTTTGTGAAAGCTATAATAAATTGTCTGTAAAGTTCTACCATAGGAAGCATTTGAAAATTGAGGTTTTTTTTGTGGTTTTAGTAATATTGAGGATGAATTTACATTACATCATATTCAAAAACTTCAAATCTCTGTATATTCCTTGATAAAATGAGTGTGAAATTTCAAACTGTATTCTTTCTTGTTGAAAATATTTTTCTCAAAATTGGCAGTTTTGATACACTTTGAGTACTTGGGAACATAAAAATGGACTCAAATTCAGAAAATTCGAATTGATCTTTTCATCTCTTCGCTCAAGAAGAATGCCTGTATTATCATTGTAGTTCTTTTTTCCAAACTGTACCCTGTTTTAGGATAGATATACCTGATCATATTTTGACCAATCACAAGTGAGTATTTCTGCTTGGTGTGCTGGAATGATAGCTTTTGCATAGTCTGGTCTCCTCATATCCCATAATCGTAAAGTGTGATCACCTGAAATATATGAATCAATGTGAATGCCTGTAAAAAGTATCTGAAACTATTACCAAAAATGGAAAGTAGTTCTTCAAAGGACAGTGATGAATAAATAATAGGAAACACTCTATGTCCATAAGCTTGTTTTTTTCAAATTTGTGGATATAAACTGTTTCTAACTGTCACTGGGACATCATAACACTATGTCCGGAGTTTGACACCAATTATAGCAAAACGCACATAGTTTATACTGAATATTAATTTTTAGATTCAGGGATGCTATTACTTCATTATACATTCCAAAATGTCCTACCATATTAACAACAATGTATTGCCAATATTTTCTAATACAAAAGATTATCATAATTTTTACAGTAGAAATGACCATATACAAATATTTGAAATAAATGCATGGATAGATAAACAGTTAACCAAGTGCATCATTTGATATGTATATGTAAAATAATCAAATGATTTTCAATATAAAAGTTACTTATACAAATATAAAATAACATACCTGTGCGATAATTTGAGAATAGTCAATAAATAAATCTTTGAATGATTTCAATATACTTTTAACTTTCACAAAAGATATTTGAATTATGATCTAAAGCTCACCAGGTAAAGTGGGTATATTAATATTGCATATAAACTGTCCATTAGTCAGTGTCAAAACATTCACTCACTCATTCATTCATTCATGTGTTTACTCATGCATACATCCATTCATAATAAGAAATTATTGTAAAGAAGGAAAACATCAGTAATACAACTATTATTAATAGATAAAAATATTTTTACATCTGTGACATTATTATTTATTTTCCTTAGAAAAACAAAATTCTGCAAAAATACTCCCAAAGGTAAATAATTGTCACTATGTAAGGTGTTTTCAACAAACCTGTAAAAGAAAATGTTAAGAGGAGCCACTACTTAATCTAACAACTTTTTCAATTCATTTTTTTTTTAAATATATAAAGCACAAAGGTAATAATGTGAACAACATACCTTGAATGGTTAACACCTTTCAAAGTTCTAATAAAGAAACAGATAGTTGCAAAATATTCACAATTCATTATATTTAGATAATCATTTTTTTATTGTCATTCACATTTACCTTTGTGTTTTATATAGATTATAAATCCTTCTAAATAACTTGAAGTATCAATATCTACCAATCTGAATATATTTATATACATAGATACATATTATAATTATACATAGGAGGGTTAACAGTGAAAGTATGCTGTTTCTTCTTTGCTACATGAATTAAAAATACATTTTGAATCTTATTTTTTAAATGAAAAAAAAAAACCAAACTGAAATCAGATGAAAAACTGAAGGAAACCATATGTCCAACTTATATATATATATATCTTAGAATCTAAATTAAGCATTTTTATATCTGCATTCTCTACATGTTTTTGTAAGCAAATAGTGCTGTTGGTTCAGTTTGAAGGTATGACTGCACAAAATTCAAATAGACTTCAGAATGAATCAGAAATTATGTCATTAACATTATAGTATACTGAAATCTGCATAACAAACTGAGTAAAGTTCATTTATGCAAAAACAGTAAAAATGCAAAAACGTCTTTGAAATGTTTTCTGTTAATAAGAAAAAGGTAGCAAACTGGTTGGAATGAAATGTTATTCAGAAATGTTTTAAATATGTTTTAAGATCAATTGAATGCAAGATTTGAATATCAAAAAGTTATATGAAAATTGCAATTTTATCCATTAATGAAAAACTTTTGACACATCAAATCACTTATTATGAATCATGCAAATGTCATTTTGAGAGAAGGCAATATTTCATTACATTAATTACATCATTTAGAATTATTATTGCCAAATTTTAATCCTTCTTTCAGAAGAAAAGAAGCAAAGAAGGGATACATGTCCTGAGGAGGAGCAAATGGACCACTTTGATTAAAAGTTGGGTTAAATTAGTTTGAATAAAAATTTAAGTGATGAGAGGTTATTATTATTATTGAAATACTAAGATAAGAACTAACTTGAAACATTACTAAAGCTCTCTTCCTCACTTTTTATCTTAGTTTTCTTGCTCTAAGTATCAAAAGATCACTATATTCTCTTTTTACATAAAATGAAATGTATATGTGAAACATTGTTTTTATACTTTGACAAAGTTTTGTGCAGATGAGGCATTAAGAATTTTTAAAAAGGACAGTTTAAAATGAAAAAAGTTTTTAAAATGTTTTAAGAACATTACTTCAAAGCAGTTTTCATAAATGTTCTGAAGACATGACAAAAAGGTTTACAGAAACGTTTTTCAAAAATCTTTTGAAAACATGATGTAGATGTGAAAACTTTATTTTTAAAACAGGTTTTTAAAACGTTAATTCAAAATGTTTATCAAAAATGTTTTAAAGATGTGAAAAAACCATTCAAAATCACGTGAGTAAAACATTGTTTGAAAATGTTGTCGAAGCATTTATTAAATATTTTGGAAATGTTTTTAAAATTTTTTGTGTTAACTGGGACGTGATTGCCATATATAGCATATGTAGTATTACAAAATGTAACAACAAATATTCAAAAAGTCCAAGGGTATATTGCCCAATTTGGTAATCAAATTTTGTCATAAACAGTAAATGGAAGCCTATTAATAATATTTACAGCTGTGCTCAACTCACAAGAGGCATAATTGTGTATAAATACTGGGATGAGACTGCTGAATGATGTAATTTTACAAGAAATGACCTAATTAAACAGAAATTCTGCTGATATTTTAAAATCTAAAAGTTAGGCCCGGCAAGACTCGTTTCAAATAGATGTAAAACAGTCTTAATGTGAAATTACACAACAAATGGAGTAGAGGCAAAGGTTGCACTACAGCATTTTTCTTGGCATGTTGATTGTTGCTGTTTAACCCCTTTCATATAATGCAATCGGCCATAGTGACGTCACAATGACGTCATGTTATGTTTTGGTGGGTTTTCTGCAACATTATACAGTCGTTGACTGGGATTGACAGCAACAGCTGATCTGTTGGACCCGAGGACGAACTGTTGCCCAAGGTCGAAGGCTGAGGGCAACAGTTTGTCCGAGGGTCCAACAGATCAGCTGTGGCCCGAAAATCCCAATCGACAACTGTTTTGTTATACCACTTGTCAGACAATAAATGTTTTTACGAAATGTGATTGTGGTACTCACAAAAATATACCAGATTGGACCGTCATCACAAAACCCTGAAATCCTGAGGCAAGACCAGGACTCCATCACCTGTTTTGTTACACCACTTGTTAGCTAATAAATGTTCCTATCATTGAGTATCCTCTGAACTTCCTTTTTGGATGTGTTTGCAAATCTCTGACCCGGGATACCCAATGCCATGTTTTAAAGAAAATTTAAACGACGTTATAATGTTATGACGTCACGATGCATAAGTAATGACGTCATCAGTCCAATAATTTTTACAGTTAAAAATATTGGACCAGTAATCACTATGAATTATATAGGGATATTGTGTTATGGGTATAACAATATATAATTGTGTATTGCCTTAACACAGCTGCGTATCAAGCACTTTTAAAAGCACTTTTAAAACTTTCATCATAATTTACATTACAAACAAAGGAATGTTATCTCTTTTGTTTTTGCAAATATCAAACCTCTTAATAAGAATATTTGGATTTGAAGAATTACCTTCATACATGTAATTAAAAGACAAAATACCTGATACAGAAGCAAAGCATCCTGGGATATGTGGTGCCCATCGAACACAATACACAATTGCATCATGACCGGTGAATGTGACAATTGACCTTAACTGGAAGATATCCCACTAAAATACAAAGTATATTGATGATATATGATGCCTGAGAACTTAGTTGTTTTTATTCAATAAGACTTAATTATACAACGACATGTATATTTGAACAAAAACCTTGGGTAAAGGTCAGTCTGTCCCAAGTGAAAATTCACTGAGTCAAGATTTAAATCTAAGATAAGATCTACATGCATTAATAGATGGCTAAATGTTTCTACAGAATTTCAAAAAAGCCACTTTGACCTTGAGAATGCAGACAATGGTTCAAGGTCCTAAATATTGCATACACTACAGTTTACAGTTTATGTCATAACAAAGCAGCAAAAAGCATATGTATGAAACTTATAATGATGTGTTATGACATCAAACTATTGATAGAGTTTAGAGAATATATCATATATTTTTCTAAAATAATCATAATGTGACAGAAGGACATATTAAAGAGATACCCTCATACATCTACAAACTAAAATAAGAAAAATCTGTGAATGAATATATTAACCATGATATTCCCACCTGTATATTCATTTCGCCCCTGAATAGATTTGCCAAAATCATGTTTGTTAATGTTAAAAACCATGTTTAAAGTAGGGCTTTCCTCAGTTACTTTAGGTTTCTTTATGTTTCATATTCATTATTGCTATATCATTACTAACACTATAAATTCCCAATTGCGGGTTTATTGATCTATCTAAGATACATGTATTCTGACAGGGCTTTTTTATCTGGGAAATGGTTTTCTCACATAAAAAAAAACCACCGATACATGAAAAAACTAATTTGCTTTGCACAAAATTCTATGCATGTATCCCTTTAAGATGCATCTATGTTTCATTTTCTTCTTTTGCTTACCATTTTTATAGTTTTGTCCCATGAACCACTGATGACAAAGTTTTCTCCCCTTGTTTGACTCCAATTTACACTGTTAACCTGAAGTTTTAAACGAATATGCGGTAAAAAGTTTTCAATATTTTATAATTAATATACATGTACATCTACATAAAAAATATATTTCGAATGAAAAGAACCTTTTCAGAAATGAACTTTCTTACCTCTTTGGCATGTTCTTTCAAAGCCTTTATAGGACCCTGAAATATGTTATTAATGACATAATCATCAAAGTCTATAACATCAAAATGTACAAACATAGAAAATGGATATATGAAATTAAAATGATAATTTAACAATTACATACTTAAGTCTTAAAGATTATAGAATCTGTTAATTCAAGATAATTGAACTACATGTAATTACATAATATAATGTTTGTGAAACTGACCTTGGCTTGAGATGTATCCCACACTAGAATATGACCATCGCCTGCTCCTGTTACAAGGACATTTTCATTATTCTCTGCCCATGCAATGTCAAACAAACCATCATTCCAATCATAAATATGAAATGGTATTACTTCATTACCCTTTATGTCCAAAATAAATAAAGTTCCACAACCTGAAATAATAATTAATACATGTATACTAAACGGAAAATCATTTTGAGAATTACGTGGAGTATATGTATATTTCTATTTCAGTTTGACTAATGCTTCAAACTCAAGCCTCTAAAATAAAATTGAAAATCAATACAAGCTGGCCTAGTCTCTTATATTCTAATACCTATTTTAGAACCAAAGGACAAGCCTCAGTCTGTATTGATTATCTAGACCAGTGGATGAATGTCATGTATTATGTTTAGACCTGTCTGTATACACAATGGTTCTCCTATTTCTTTTGTAGTATATGTACTTAAAAGCTTCCATGTCATGATGAAGCATTATAATCATAACGGCTAAAACGGTAAGTGAGAAAATACACTTTTAAGATTTTCAAGATGACTGCCATGACAAAGCCTGAAATGTTTCCCCTCACACAACTGACCCGAAAAAATCAATTAATATACAGTGTGTACTCATGAATTTCCAACCAAAACTTGATCAAAATAAAAAAAAAAATTCACATTCTACTTACACAAAAGGCTGATGAGTAGGTCACATAAGGAAAAAAACGGGAGTAATTTCACCATTCCTGTAATCTCATAGTTGCTTAAAATATAATCAGGGAAAAAACTCAGGTTTATGCAAGTTTTTAGGAAAACTGTAAATAAGTATATGTGTACACAACGGTCAACACCACCCCCTCCCCCAAGATGTGTCATTACTTTAACAGAGTTCTGCAAAATACCAGAGGAGGAAGATTTTTAAGAAACAGTTCTATATATGGTATCAATTTGGATGTTCATTAGACCACGGTATTATTTGGGTTTGTCAGGTCCCACACATGTATCTTTGAAGGAGATTATTCCTTTAATACTTCACTGAAATCATTTTAAAAATGTATGAGGAAAAATATTTAAGATATACATATAGACAACCGGACACAGGCTTTCTCTGAAGCTGATCAGAGTATAGTGCTCACAAAGTATTTATTTACATCCAGATGACAGATTTCTGCATGAGTTCTGCTGACCAGCATGAAGAAGGCCAATACTGGTAATATTAATATCACCAATACAAACACGATAAGGTCATATCATATCCAATCTGATTAAAACCATATCTGTTATTCCGCTTTTCTATTTGTCCCATTTAGATAAAGATCTGGCAAAACTCTGTTAAGGGGTCATGTTCTAGTGAACTCTGATTTTCAGCCAGTGGATTGGCTACAAATTCCTAGGAATGAAATTAACATCCACAGAGTGTGTGACCCACAAGGTAGTTTTTGAACATTGTTTGTTACATATTGCGTCAAACGGTAACGGTAAAGGTGACTGAAACGTCATAAAAGTTCACCAGAACATCGACCTCTTACGGGGTTTCCCCAGACCTTTATCCGCAATGGGACAAATGGGAAAGTTGAATAAATATATGGTTTTAATCAGATTGTATCATATCATGATATATAATCTGACAAGTTGGGTACAGCTTTTCAAAACAAGGACAGTCTATTTAATTGGAGACAGTCTCTGTATTGAGAGACAATTATCAGGTTATTGGTGTGGTTAATCACATTTATCAGGTTATTGGTGTGGTTAAACGGTTAACCACACCAATTGATTGACTATGTACAGGCATATCAAATGACCGTCAGTATCGTAACTGCACTATAACTGAATATTTTTGTGATTTCCTTATGTGTTTTATCATATCATTACACTGTATACTGTATATTTCCGTGGTGACTTCCGCCTTAACGGCTGAGTCAGTAACTTTTCTTTCTTCCCTCTCAAAAATTAACAGTTTTATTTTAGGAATTTTGGTCTCAAATGTAAAGGCAAAGCATTTTAAAAGGTTTTTGAATTAGTTACAGAAGGGGTTCATGGTCACTGCATTTACGACCTGTGGCTGTGCTATAGTGCTACACTACATCAAGTACATGTAGCTGTGAACATCTGAAAATTACTCAGTTATTTATGATCATATTTCATAACACAATTTATCTCTTGCCAGCAATTCCATAATATTGTGATGTGGCACATGCGAGTCTAGTTGGAAAGTATGGAGAAAATTCCACAGAATAACCATGTCTGTCTTTTGTATTTAACTGCAACATGTTTGTATGCCTTTTTCCTATACTTTATGCAGTGTTTACGTTCTTCTATGTAACCTTTGAACATATGAACTTTGACCTTTATTACGACAATTGATAAAGGTTATGATACATTACTTTCATTTCTTATTTCTAAAAATAAGACTTAATCACATATCTAACATCCTTAAGTTGCAAAATAAGAAAATATAAAATGATCGAGAATCTGTTTTTGAGTTTATTGCTTAGAACGACTTACTGGAAATTGATCGTGACAACACCCGCCATTTTTAGAACGAAACGAAATTCCACAAAAATGTCAACAGATATAATGAACTTTCTTCCCTCGGAAGTATCAAGACTTGTTTTAGGTATCAAGATCATTACTTGTTCATATTTTTTAAATTTACATTTTACAGACATGACGATAGCATATGATGGGTTTGAAACCATGAGCGTAGGATTTTTAACGCTACTGTCAATGAGTGTCATAACAGTAACCTGATTTCTGTACAAATCGAACGCCGGTCATCGCGTCTGTACCGGGTACTACTCAAGTATTCCTGGATACGCCTAGATGCATTGAAGAATATGCCTGCCATTTAATGCAGCATGATTAATAAAACTGAGTAAACCTGTAACCCTGTAAACCTTACTGTGGACAGGGGTCCTTATAAAGGGGAACGTCAAATTCCAAAATCATAGTCTGACAAATCTGACGAAGGGCATTTTAATCATTTGTTGTTATGCAGTAGGGCATAACAACAAATGATAAAAATGCCCTTCGTCAGATTTGTCGGAGTACAAAATCAGTGCGGAATTACCGAAACGGCAGGGGAATTACCGAATCAGCACTCACAAAAGCAAAATATTAAATTTTGGATCATAATCTAGTTACATACTTACCACAGTAATGCAATTGTGCTCTCGGTGTTTGACTTTGAAGTAGTACCAAAGAAAACTGCCTGCTGAATTACGGAATCGGCAGATGATTTACTGAATAAGCACTTATAAAAGGAAAAATATTAAGTTTGGGATCATAATATAGTTGCATACTAATACTTTGATATAGATATGATATTTACTAGTCATATACAGTCCGAAGATACTCCAGAGGATACCTGTATGCTTCAGTTTTGCAAAATTTTCTCAGATGAAGATTTGATCGAATTTGCTTTTTTTTTAATTGATTGATTGATTTTTGTTTTACGTCACACCACGAATATTTCACGTATATGGTGACGGCATCTGCCTGATGCGGGGCATACAAATTTTGACCTTTGCAACGGACCCACCCGAAGCAGTGAGGGATCTTTAACGTGCCATGCATACCACGACACAGGGCCTTGGTTTTTACTGTCTCATCCGAAAGACATGACACCGGCATGACCAGAGCGGGACTCGAACCCTGGTCTCCTGATCAGGAGTCCGACGCGATACCACTAGGCCACGCTGGCTTGATAGAATTTGCAGACGGTATGCAAAGGAGATATGATTAATCTTGATGTCCTGGTAGACCTACATGTGAATGTAACAGTTGGAGTGGGTTCTCCTTTGACAACGTCATTATACCCTCCGCAAACCAAGTTTGGGGGTACATGTATATTGGAAACATCCTGTTCGTTTGTCTGTCCATCTGGTGAAGAGGTTCAGAAAGTTGGTTTCTCTTACAGTATAAAGTCTAATTGTTAGTCAAACTTTCAATGAAATGCACATATGTTCATTGAACACTCTAGATTTATTTACTGTCTGCATCTCCTCTTGGGATTTCTTCACGAAACATTACCGGTAGACCCTTTCAGATTAAGTACAGTGTCATGGAGGTAGATTCAGTCACATCCTCAAAGCATGTTTTTTTCAAAGAAGAGAGTTTCCATTGGAAAGTAATGAATTTTTAATTTGAAACGCTTAATTGAAATTATTGGATCTACCCTTCTAATGGAACCTATAATGACTTAATACATCCCCGTCTTCTATTGGTGACACAAACTGCAGAAAAGCAGATTGAATTCTAGAAATGTTAAAGTTTTGAGATATTAAAATTACGTTGTCAACGTTAATTGCATTCAGTGTATGCAAATTGCAATAGCTGATGAAGTTCTTATCAGTGCCGATTCAGTATTTGAAGCAGATTGAATTTGAGCTAGAAAACTTATTAAAGCTATGAAATTTAAATTACTTTATTAGCGTAAATTGCATACAGACTGTTCTATTAAGCCAGACAATGAATGTAAAATAACATCTATTGCTTTTATAAGTGCCAATTTGGTAATTCCACTGCCGATTCGGTAATTCAGTGCCAATCCGGTAGCTCGTTGTTCTAATAAACAAGATATATGTGTATACATATAAGTCCTTCCTGTACTTTAGGATGTTAAGTACATGTACGTGTACAACTACACAAAATATGACTGAGCTATGACCAAGTTACATAAATAATTTTAATAAAGGCAGAGTATAAAGACAAGACAATAATTGGTTGGGAATAACCTCTCATTTGATAATGGTCAAATGTGTAATAACCTCTGTTTTTAGCGAGGACGTAAAGTAGGGAGGATTGGTATGAAATGTATTCTCAAAGTTAGCATGATGGCAAGGTCTATAATGGTTTGTGTGTACACCTGAGCAGGGATGCGACTAGATTTTGTTTGTGGGATCCTGAGAATCTGTTTGTGATCGCCCACTTGGCGACCGTAAAATTGTGACCGTAATTTTTTCCCGGTTTAGTACCGTCCTATTTGATTAGTGTCAATGAGACGCTTTAACTGCTTTTAAAATTTCAGTCAACTAAAAGTGCTGGTGTGTTGCCAAGACTTCCAAATATCGGAATCAAATTAGTTCAGTCTCAGAGTAACTTAAAAGTCGAAAGTGGGCATGGTGAAAGAGTAGATCATGTAGAATCAGTAGAGCATGAAATGGAAAGAGAGGAAAATCATACTGACTTGGTGGAGGAATCAGTAGAGAATGAAATACTCAAAGAAATGTCAATTGTCAGTGAATCAAGTATGATGATTTAGATGTGAGGGTGACAGTGATGAGAGTCTGAGTGAGGATGAAGAACATGTGTTGTATGAAAGGTTGAGACAGATTGAGCAGGAAATTAAAAGAGAGCAATTGTAACTACTCTGGTATGTTAATTCACTAAATTGGTGTAATAGATGAAATGAAAAATGTCATTTTGGATGTGGGCTAATTGTTTTCAATGTGGGTGCCTGAAATTTTTTACTTGGGGGCCCACTTGACCCTAAAAATTTCAGCGAATTTTCATCGCTGCTGAAGAATCTGGTTACCGGTAAGACGCTATGGGTAAAATTCAGGGTTTAACATAAGTGAAAAATACAAATTTACGTTCTTCTGTATCTGTTCTATAGCCTTTATTAAAGGATTTTCTTAGAAAATACAATCGGAAATGTGTAAAACATGTATTGAAAATCTACTTGTTTGAATTATGAAATATTTTAAGTATTCCTTTTTACCTAATTTTCTCCAGAAATACACATTGGTCATTGCTCTCTTTTATAATGTCCGATGCTTTACCCCAACAATTCCGAATCCCATCATCAAATACCCATATGTCCTAGTCGGTGTTCCAATTCATGCAGAATTGCACATGAATCACATATAATTAGATATAGTTCACGCACAAAATTTAGTACATGTATACATAAATGTTTTCATGTGATGGATGTCAGGCCTAAAATAGAATTAAGTTTGTTTCCCCAAACCCGACCGACCCGCGAAAATCGGCCCGACTCGAATAATTTTTTTGCGATTTTTTACAAAGAATTATTTTTCCGGATTTTCGGTACAACCGTTACCAGTTTGTAGTTTTATGATTGAAAGTCATATGAGCGCTTTTTTGAACGCAATTTATATGAAGCGTCAAATTGATACGGAGCAGATACAAACCAAAATGGCGTCGTCAGACGCTGGTGCTTAATGTGCAAGGTTCGCTGTTTTTTGCGCATCTGTGGAGATTTATGAGGGTGACAAGTTTGTCAAGAATGTTATTAAAAGTAAACTTAAACAATTCAAACGTTCATATACATGGGAGGACGTGTTAAACGCATTAATAACGGATACTTTCCTTACGGACGAAGAAAATGCAGCACTTGACTGTGCAGTCTGCAGAGGTCATGTTGTCGAGTTCGTCAACATTTCAGGGATCGTCTTCTCTATCCCCAGAGCCTTGGGACGTCATACAAACGGCATTAGAGTTTGACAAATCCTTAAAATACGTAAGGTTTAAAGGTGTGATTCCAGAAAGAGCTGCTACAGAGTTTGCGTATTATGCAAGCTCCCATGGAAGACAGGATGTGTGTGCCCACTGCGCAACAGATAGTGCGGAAAGAGACAGAGACCTTCAAACCAAATACAAAATTGTTTTGCTGTTTGTAACGACTGTAAACAAATTCATGAGATACCTAAACGTACACCAATAAAATAAAGGTCCGGAATGTTTCAATGTGAGATGTCAGAAAGTGTTAGAAATAAACAAGTTCAAGAAAAGAATTGATTTTTGTATATCTATTCTTGCTACAGGCCCTTATTTCAGCTGGCAAACTAAGCTTGAATCAGTTTTGTCTGTAGCCGTTCTGGTAGTCAGAAAAAAAAAATTATTTACCTACCTACCTACCCAACCCTTGGAGGGCCGGGTCGCGTTCGGGGAAACAAACATATTTTTAAGGTTGGCCTCATGCAAAATATTATAATGTATGTATCAGAAGATAACAGAAAATAAAGTCATTACAACACTTCAGTCGGTGTTGTTTATCAATGAGTTGGTGTAAAAAGTGTAGGCTAGGATCAGTGTGTGAAACTGGGATTATTGATGGGATAGCCCAGGGGACTATCCCAGATGAAATTCGAATAGCCCCATGAAAATTGGGATAGCCCAAATGTCATTTGTTAGGTATGATAGATGAAGTTTCATGCTTTTTAATAGAAACCAAACTAAAATTCGAACATCCAGTAAGCCAAACTTGGTTACCAGGATGTAAATCGCCGGATTGTTTACCCCAAAACATATAGTACAAGGCATTTTTGTATTTTCAAATTTTAGCCAGTCACGTCCAATTTTCCAATGCGATTTGAATTCACGCACTCTAACCTCTTTTTCACACTTTTATTTTACTTTTCTATTTTTTCTTCTTTCGTTGTTGCTTTACGTTTCGGTTTCATAGAGGGCCTTGCTCCCTCAAAATATTTCAAATTAACATGACCGCTACTTGATACGATGTAAATTGTGCGATGTTATTCATACGCTTACGTTTATAATTGACACAGCATGCTTTAAAAAAACGTTTGAGTGATACAAAAGCTGTCTTATTCAAACGTTTTCGCGAAATATGCTGCGTCAAGTACAAAGACAAGCCTATGAATGAAATGGCATTGAAAAACGGGATAGCCCAGTCGGACGCGGTCAATTCGATCTGGTATAGCCCGACGAGTTTTGGGATAGCCACGGGCGGCGGGCTACCGCTGATTTCGCACACTGGCTAGGATGCCGATTCTGGGATGAAAGACACTGTGCATAATTTGTAGTGCTAAAACATACATGTAGACCTGTATTATCTACAGTATACACTTTTTATGCCAACCTGTTTCTAAACATGGCAAACTAGATCACTCTTCACAGAGATTCTGAAATCTGCCGGTCCAGATGGCTTGATCTGTACAAATTAGCCATGACTGGCAAAGTTTTCATCCAGGCTGGTCCAAATGTGAGCCGTCAATTCTGACTGCAAATTTTCGTTTTGGTAAATGCGCTCTTTAAAACTGGATCGGTTACACGTTTACTTTAAACTAGAGTTGCAAGGATATACCACGATACGATATATCGCGATACATGGATCACGATACGATAGGGAACTCAAACGATACGCAACTATACGCCAATGTTACTCATTATAAAATTATGTTGCAATTTCCATGATAAATAGAGATGTTTCATATTTTAAAAAAAATTGTAAGAAAAAGACCAAATGGATATGTTTTCAGTATATTCTTTATATTGTTATATTGTATCAATTTGTACCTGATTTCTAGTATGAATTGTAAAGTGTATTTTTGTGGTTTTTTTTGGTCTTAAAGCTCTTTTATACATGTAGGATCTTCGTGAAATCGAACAGGTACATTTTAACCCTGATGTCATGATAAGAAAATGTATCACGATACATATAATATCGCTGTTCAAGTATCCTGATACGTATCGTATCGTGAGGAGCTGTATCGTTGCAACTCTACTTTAAACCTCTGTTTATTATCTCGCTATACAAGCGTTGTATTGAGGTTGAAGGTAAACATGGAAGCTTGGCCCATCAAATTTGTATCGGGGGCTAAACCAGGCCGGAAAAGAAAGCTTCCCACGGAAGGGGCAGACAACAAGGCAGCGAAATACGAGAAAAACAAGATTCCTAGGGAATTTAAACAGTTTTGGAAAAAGGGGAGGGATTGGTTATTGTTTGAGGAGGGCAAGGGAATGACATGTAAGATCAGAATTGACATCGGTGTTTGTCCTCCAAGACAGAAAACACTCAAAACTTCTTAACGAAATCAACAAGCTACAGTTTTTCTGTGTTTCCCACACACGAGTCAGAGAGTGAAAGTGAGGACGGGTCTGAGTGCGAGCAAGATCAAAAGGAGAATGAGAGTTAAACTTTGCTGAATGAAATTATCTATGAAATTAAAATGGAATATAACTAAAAAAAAAGTCTAAAATCAACTATGTACACCCTAATGATCGAATTAAGATAGTTCAAAGTAAACAAATTATTTATTTAATTTAACAGACATTGTGAAATTGTAAATTTCCGAACCTCTCACATTCTTCGGACTGGTGAACTTTCATTTAGACCTGCAAAAATGATGACAATGCCATTCGGATGACCTGCATCTTTTTTCAAGATTTCAGTATCTCTGACTTCATGAATTTTCTCTAGTACTGACTTTACCGAGTCTTCCAAACAAGTATGTCCGAGATAACTGATGGTGGAATTACCATTTTAGTTGAAGAAGAGAATTCTGCATTATATGATTTAACATATATAATCCCCTATTTTTAAATTGATACATCCACTAGTTCTTACTTTTACCCTCAGAACTGGTGGCCATACCCCCATTTTTAATATATGGAGGTATAAAAACTCCCAATTCAATATTTCATTGGGAACACTGCTATTTCGAGAGTAGAAAAACTAGCCAAATATTGTGTATGGCAATATTTTTCAAGATTTGATATACTCATAATACTGCCATCTTTAATGTATGAAACTTGATTTACTGTTCGGATAGCCAAGCGGACTACGTCAGATGAAACTTGGATAGACCCCTTGAATTTTGAATAGCCCAAATATAATTTTCAATCATAAACATTAAAAGAAGGTATATGTAGCAGATGAATATTTAATCTATACAAAATACTGTACATGTTGTGATGTACATTTAGTATTCATATTCAATTTCAAGTCTTAGTGCTACAGATAATTTTGTAGAGGTAGTTAACCATACCAGATTATGAGATAGGGTTGCAACGATACACTAAGCTCACGATATTATTGGTATTGCGATTTTTGGTCACGATACGATTGATATCATGATACTTTATTTATAATGTAGAAATAAAAGCATTTCTGTAATGTGTCTAATACTTTTATAAAACAAAAACAAAAGAAAGTTTAATCGTCATTCATAACTTGGATGTTTTAACATTAACTAAAATTACCATTGGAATGACTAGAATTCTAGAAAAAGCAAAACAAAGCAAAACTGGCATGGCAATACAGCAGTTCAGCATCATGAATGTGTGGTCTTTAATCATAATAGGAGCGGTTTATGCAATAAGATCACCATGATTGTGATAAAACTGGCTCGCAGTGAACTGTTGCTTAATTTCGAATGCATGACATCAGCTAGTTTAAGCTGTCCACTAATAGCAGAGGAACTCATGAGCTTGCTGGATTTCTTGTTCTTAACGCAGTTGTCCTGAACGGCAGGTACTGGTATGCTGTGTTTTCTGTGGAGGTGGGTGGCCATGTTCGTCGTATTGCCACATTTGTAGCTCACATCCAAGTGGCATAGCTTACAAATAGTTTTGTCATTGTCACCCCTTCCTTGAATCCAAAATACCCCCACACATAACTTTTAAATGCAACAGGAGTGTTCTTTATCTTAAATAGGAAATGAACCATAACACAATGATACAGACCCTTTTCGTATCGTGTATTGAATTGTCGTCTTGAACTGCAGGTAATCGAGAACTGCGGTGAATTGTTGTAGTACTAATGCCAGAGAACAGAATTGTAAGGAGCTGGACTTGTTTGTCCAACACTCACAGAACATGTAATGTTCATAGATTCATTTTCATAAGTTAACCATTCATGTCGGATGGTCCAGTGATATTTGATTTCTCGCATTCAAATTTCTTATAATATCTAATTCTTTGTTTGTTTTTTTTTTTTTCTCCACAGTACTCCCCTGCTTTCATTATTTTCATTGTAGCCTCTATAAAGCCCTTAAAATAAATCCAAATCTAAGTTTCTGTCCCATGAATTTTATGAAAATTTTGGATCTTGCCATCTTTACATGTAACTGTCGATAATTTGACCTGGAATGACAATTTAACTTGGTTGCAGCACACATCTGGTTTGGCTAAGAGGGTAAAGGTTTGAATTGCTATCAGGTAACTAAGAAAAGTTAACGGTGGTAGGCAGTAGCTTTCCTCGGTGGACTGACATTAAAAGGACTAGCTGCTACATGTACATGGGAGAGGTAGAAAATTGCAGAGACTAGAGATTCTCCCCTCCAAATTTTACTTTGTTATGTGATCTTTCCTTTCTCACTGTAAAGTAAAAAAGAAAAATGATTGCCATTAATAAAAGGTAACCTGAATAACCAGAATGGCCAAGAGTAACCAGAATGGCTCTTAAGAAACAGAAAAGGCACTTAATCTTAGAAATGATTATTATGGAATGAATATAGAGAAATATTATAACTGAGACCATTTTATAGATATTTATTTTAAAATACATGTACATACTTTTGACAGCACAGATTAGAAAATTCTATGTTCGAAGAATACTTTATTCTCAAAGTCCGCTTGATGTCACTGTCTTTATTGCTGTTAATAAATACTTGAGAATTCTGGTAATGAGGTTTGGGTTAAAGTTCAGGGTTTCTCGTAAGCTACAGCACAACTTTAAGTTCATTTGAGGTTGGTATCAATTCTACAGGGATTTTGTCCTAAAATATGATTGAAATGTGTAAAACTGGAATTAAAATCTTACTTTTATTTTGAGATGAGGGATACTAATCCACATCTTTTTTTTATGCAGCATATAGATATACCAGTACGCAGGAATTTTTTCTTACTTTTGGTATCTTTTTAGCTTTTATGCCCCAGAAAGATAGATCAGGGGCATATTGTTTTGTACCTGTCTGTTTGTTTGTCAGTCTGTTGTCAACTTTAATCTTCACTATTCATGTAACTTTTGAACTGTGAGAGGTAAAGTCTTAACATTTGGCATGCATACTCTGTTAATAAAGTCCATTCAAAATACAAGCACATCATTGACCTCATGACGTTGATGATGACCTTTGACCTACATTTCAAAATTTGCCTTATTGTTTCACAATCACATCTTGTTATTTTCCTTATACATGTAAGCGTTAATATTTTGCTTGCAGGTTATCTATATACACAAAAGTATGTGAAAACTTACAAGATGTTTATACAGGAGTGTCGATTCTTGGAGGAATATCTTACTTTGAAGCGCAAAGGATACAGTCCTCCACTGACGGTATATGGTCTTAATTTGGAACAGCTGTTAGAAGATTATGCCACTATTAAATCAGCAGGTAGAAATGGTGTTATCATGATTTTTTGATGGAATGTCTCCATCAGTGTTTGTACATGTGTTCACATCATGTGAGTTTTTTTTACTGCGTGGTTCAGATTTTTGATCTATGACTGTATTTATTTCGTACTGATTTGGATCCATTATTCAGACACATTCCCAATGCAGAACAGTGCATTTTATCTCAATGTTGAAGTAAAAAATTCCCTATTCAAGTATGGCAAATTTTCTAAAAAAAATTCTATTATGTTTTCATAATGAATGACTGCAAATTTGGAGATAAATGGCTGATTTAGAATATCCAATTCAAGCTTCTATTTGTGATGCTAAGGTATTGGTTCTTATTAATAGGTTTTACTGATTACTTAAGTTAGAGCTTATTTTACTGGCACATCATCCAGAAAATTGAGTTGGTCTTCATATAAGTCAACAGTCGTCAGACTCGGACGTGAATGTAGTATATTGTAATACATGTTAATTTTATGCCTATTTAACTGCAGGCAACAGAACAGTTAAAAGAAATTGCTTTTTTTACACCAAAAATGAAATACACATGTTTGAAATGATGCATAATAATAACTCTGTACTAAATGATTTTATGATTTGTTCAATCAAAATGAGCAAATGCCTTTTTAAAAAGTTATTACTATCAACAGTTTATATAACACAATATAATCAAATAATCAGTGTAACGTACCGGTAGTAAATATTATGTCAAAAAAAAAAAAAGAAAAGAAAAGACTCCGACACGTAAAAAAATTGATATTTATTTCAACGAGCTGGCCTTGTTCAGATGTGTATCTGTAAGTCTGAAAACCTTGAGCTTCAAAAGGCTTTTTTCAGTGAACCTTACAATACTAATGACCTTGATTGATGATTGTAAGCCTACCTTGAAAAATTAAATGATTATGGTCTTATTCCAATACTGTATCTGATTTTGATTCAAATTTTTTGAAGGGATGAGAGACAGAAATAAGTCGCTAAGCAACCGAGATAAATTGCTTAATTATGAAAAAGTAATGTAATAACATAGTTCTGAACTGTTCCTAAATGTTGAAATTTTCTAGAATTTCCCAAATCTGCCAATATTAAACATTAAACACATTTAAAGCATCCTTTTGATAACAAGGAATATTGCAAGCAGATTCCGTCTTCACGAGTCAAGGGGATGCGCTACTTAAACTTCTCTCTGGAGAGAGACAAGTTTACGTAGCGCATCCCCTTGACACGTGAAGATGCGCTACTTAAACTTCTCATCCCCTTGACTCTTGAAGATGCGCTATTTAAACTTCTATCTGGAGAGAGAGAAGTTTACATAGCGCATCCCCTTGACTCGTGAAGATGGCAAGATTCAGGCTCAGGATCTCCACCGTTTCTTCACTTTACCTGGGATATAACAGATTTGAACCAGCAACCTTCCCAGGGATATCAGTGGATGCCGGCAACTGACAAAAATCTCCGATAATTCTAGCTGTCACCACAGGTTATTTTTTCTCTTATAAAAACATAAATTGGACAAAATTATTTCACAGTTGAAAATTACCGTATGTCTGAGTCAGTGACTAATATTTTAAGCCACATAATAAACAAAGTCATATACTTTCTGGAAATCCCCTGAAGTTATTTTAGTAACATTCGTGGAAAAGCGCATGGCAAATGTTTTGCATGAACATTTTTAGACAATTGTGGTTTTAAAATTCGTTTATGAACAATAGTTTTTTTCTGACGGCTGGATACAAAACCTGAAAGTATAGAACATTCCTCTGCGATTGTAAAAGATCACTTTTCTTTCAGGTTTGAAGCTTACCAGCCGAAAGGGCTATTGTGCATACATACGTGTACACAGTTATCACGAAAAAGTCAGTCATGACTTACATAATGCCATCGTCTTTTTGATGGATATTTATGTGCATTTTTTATGACTTGCTATGTATTGAATGATCAGCATATTTATATTTGCAGATGGCTAAATTTATTCTGGGCTTCTTTTTTTTTTTTGATTTTTTACATGTACCAATATTGTTCACTGCTCTATTTTTCAAGTTACATTTATTACATTTGCAGTGAAGCCGGTGTGGCCTAGTGGATAAGGTGCTCAGCTCGTGATCGGGAGGTAGCGGGTTCGACTCCCGCCGGGGGCACACCGGTGTTCTGTCTTTCGGATGAGACAGTAAAAACCGAGGTCCCGTGTCACGGTAGGCGTGGCACGTAAAAGATCCCTCACTGCTTCGGGTGGGTCCATTGCAAAGATCTAAATTTGTATGCAATGCATCAGGCAGATGCCGTCACCTTATACATGAAATAATCGTGGAGTGACGTAAAAACAATAATAATAATACATTTGCAGTGAAGAAATTAAATCTTAAAACGTATGTGTAGTCAACAGTTTAATGTGCCTAAATCAGTCACAGTTTAATCAACACTAGTAAAAGGAGTCTTGAACATTATTTAAAAATAGGAGTGAGATAGTACGAAACATAAAGTTTTGAAATTGAATGCCAGGAAGGAGTTAGAATGCAGGGTTTTACACCATTCACAAAACTTTCAGTATTGAAAAAAGAAATGCTGAAAGAGGTTTACGTGGTAAACGAATGTTTACTAGTAATTGGTTTAGTTTGGATTTAATTTTGCTATTAAAATTTTTTCAGTAATACACATTTAACACAATAAAGCTGTTAAAAGTGGATTACCTCTAATCATAGTGACACAATGTGACAATCTAGGAGATGAACATGGATCTCTACCAATGTATGCTAATTGCTACACTACTACATCTGCCTCATCTTTATGCAAGAACAATTCTAATTGTCAAGGAAAAATGAAGGGAATTCAAGGTACTACTTTGAATATTTATTCTGAATTCTTTTAAATTACAGAACGTCAACGATACAATGTTGGAACAAATTCACTTTGGAAACAACTTGACTTTGTTATTGATTCATTAAAAGGCAAAACCACTTCCAAGCAACATCAAATGAATGGTGATAACCAGAGCACTAGAACAAAGCGTCAACTTTGTGACAATAGAAAACGATTAGCCCTTCGAAATCATTTTAGAAGTTCAAAACTTGTTAAAGAAAAACCGCCATCTCCTGACTCAAACAGTAAGAGTCCTCTTCACTCTAGCCCATTGACGTTAAATCATAGCATCAGCGATGATGCTGATATGACTCATTCTGATGTAGAGAGAGTAGGGCCTGAAAGTGAAAACTGTGAGAAAACAGTAGTTAATGCTGATGACATGGAGATTGATGTTATAGAAACTGATGACAACCAACTGGATTCAGTACTAGTAGTAGATTCTACAAATTTCACTGAAGTAAGTGATGTTGGTAATAATGTTATTTGCGTGTCGGCAAAGAAGAATGTCTTTGAAGTAGAAAGCTCTAAAAATAATAGTGTAACTGACAAAGAAAGAACTAATGTCCCTTGTGAAAGTGGGCAAACATCTGTAAAAAGATGTAGTCCAGAAGAGGATAAACCGGTAGAAACAAGAAATAGATCAGGTAGTAGAAAGGGTACTGGAAGCCGTACCAGACGAAGGAAAGGTAAAAAATCAGGTGTGGAAAATAATTGTGATGGTGAACACACAAGTAGAAGAGTTACTAGAAGTGCAAAGAAAAATCTGAAATTTGCTGATGACAGTTCTTCAAAAGAAAATTCAACTAAGGTACAAAGTGTCAATGAAAAATGTCCTAATGATTCGTCATCGTCAACAAAACAGAAGTGCTTTTCAAATGATCCTAAAGAAAATTGTATACAGAATGATGAAATGTTCGGTGCAACAGAAAGTAATATGAAGGATTGTGCTGAAGAACATAGTGCATATCCCTCAGTGGAATTAGATACATGTATTAATAACAAGAAGAATTTGGAGAACAAAATTCTGCATACCTCTGGAGTGGTATGTGCAAGTATTGAGGGACAGGAAAAGCAAAGCTTAAACCAAGAAACTAAGAGTAGAGACCCGAGTGTTTCTGAGAGTCCATTAAATTACAATGTAGATGGAATTCAAAGGATTTTGAATGAAAATAAAAATGAGGAAAAAGAAACTGGAAGCTTAGGATTAGAAAAGAAGGATCCTCAAACTCCAAAGAAAGTATTACCACAGTCATATAAAGATGAGAATGGTAAAAGAACACCTCGCAGAAAACGGTACATAAATTTCCTTCTTCTTTCTTGGCTCAAATGAAGTACATGTATTGTGATTGGGCATTGTCCATCATCCATCTGTCTGAACTTTTTATATTGTTATTTCTCTTAAACACCTAACCATTTTTACAAAGACATACATCATTACAATTCACATGGATTACAATCTTTAAAAATTGTTTTCTGAAAAACCACTAGCCATGAGAGGGTTCACACCACCTCATTGTGTCATAAATTTGCACAACTAAGTTACAGTGTTCAGTACCTTATAGTTTTACTCGGACATTCATCTTTTACATGCCAATATATACTGTGACAAAGGGCTTCAGTTAACACTTGCATGCCAATATATACTGTGACAAGGGGCTTCAGTTTACACTGTTACATGCCAATATATACTGTGACAAGGGGTTTGGGTTTACACTGTTACATGCCAATATATACTGTGACAAGGGGCTTCAGTTTACACTGTTACATGCCAATATATACTGTGACAAAGAGCTTTAGTTAACACTTACATGCCAATATATACTGTGACAAAGGGCTTCAGTTAACACTGTTACATGCCAATATATACTGTTACAAAGAGCTTCAGTTTACACTGTTAAATGCCAATATATATTGTGAGAAGGGCCTTCAGTTTACACTGTTACATGCCAATATATACTGTGACAAAGGGCTTCAGTTAACACTTACATGCCAATATATACTGTTACAAAGAGCTTCAGTTAACACTTGTATGCCAGTATATACTGTGACAAAGGGCTTCAGTTAACACTGTTACATGCCAATATATACTGTGACAAAGGGCTTCAGTTAACACTGTGACATGCCAATATATACTGTGACAAAGGGCTTCAGTTAACACTGTGACATGCCAATATATACTGTTACAAAGGGGCTTCAGTTTACACTGTTAAATGCCAATATATACTGTGACAAAGGGCTTCAGTTAACACTTACATGCCAATATATACTGTTACAACGGGCTTCAGTTAACACTTGCATGCCAATATATACTGTTACAAAGGGCTTCAGTTTACACTGTTAAATGCAGATATATATTGTGACAAGGGGCTTCAATTTACACTGTTACATGCCAATATATACTGTGACAAAGGGCTTCAGTTAACACTTACATGCCAATTTATACTGTTACAAAGGGCTTCAGTTTACACTGTTAAATGCAGGGGCTTCAGTTTACACTGAGAAAACTGGCAAGTGAGTTTTTATAAGAATTCTAGACCCCTGTATTTAGCGTTACCAAATTACTTTGTAACGTTATTGGGACATTGAGATAAACTAAGGTGCACTGTAGTGTAGAGGTAATGCCATGTTAATAAAAATTCATAATATTTATACATGTGATTTATTTTTCTTTGAGACCAATTAGCTGAGGTGAGTGTTGTAGCCCTTGTATGCTTTTTGTTTATGTAAGTACTTTGAGAGGTTGCATTCTTTGTATTTGATGTATATTGGACTACATTGGTCAGACCACCTAAGAAGAAGGGAGGGGCTGGTAAACATGGTGATAGGAGGAGCAGTTTGAATCAGACGAATGAGAACAGTAATGATACTGAGGAAGGATCCAGGATGTCTTCCCTGTACGATGGTACCATTCCAGTAAGTCAGAAGTGTCTATGTAGTTATAGATATTACCACCACAAGCTGGCTTATTCTGCAGCTTTTTTATAGGAGCAGAGATGACTAAAAGTCAACTTCTCTTCTACATACACTTGAGAAGAGTTCTAACATAATATTGATCATATTTACATCACATTAACATTGCCTTTCTCCTATGCTCAGAACTGCTGAGCACACAAATTTTAGTTGAGGCAGATTTCCATGTGAACTTGATTTCAAAACATAGGCTTAGACTTGGCACAGTTGATAGTCACATTTGCTTGCATGCGTTAAAATTCCTTTATATATACATGTGCATGTAGAAGCACTTCAATACACAGGGGAAGGTTGATAATGCTCATAGATGTAACCAGAATGATAATAAAATATTCAGAATTAAATAAAATCCTTAAACATTGAGATATGAATTTAAAGAATATTTTCTAATAATGCAGTCAAACAATAATTTCTAGAATACTGTTAACTTCAGTTCCATACTTTGTTATCTGTAACTATCCTTATCAAATTATAATAGGAAAAATTAATATGAATTTGAATTTAGTACAAATTTTTAAAAAGTATAATTAAACTTTTAAACCTTAGTTGTTTTATTAAGAATAATATGTACTATGTATACAATATTTATTTGTTTCGACTCGTATACCGGTAATAAAAATATCACATGTGTTACTGATGTATGGATATCTCGAGTACTTTCTAAGGTCTCTTCCACTTTAATATTAAAGTTTCACTGTAATGATGTATGTAGATATAATATGAAAAATACAAAACGATACATGTAATGACTGATGAAAATAAATGCTAGTTGCTTGGTAGTATAAACTGAAAAAGAGTTATCAATAATTTACTATGTGTCTGCGTGGCAATTTCATTATTTTCATTCATCTGGTTGAGCAATCCTGATGACCACTTTTAACATTAATGTGAACGTTAAGCTAGGATTGCTTTTATATGTATTCTCACACCTCACATGTATGATGATTTATACTGATCCAATAATGTCTAGTTTGAACTAAATTTGTACTGCATTTTAAGTTTTCATTTATAAATCCAATCCCAAATAATAATATTAATGATGCAGGTACCTTTGACTCTTTATGTAAGTTGAATTTTCTTTCATTTTTATAGCTGCTTTTACTTTAATTCATTAATTACAATATGCACTGAAGGAAAATACTACTAACTCAAAAGTTTATTTGTCTTTGAACATTCAGTAAGGACAAATATTTGAATACAATTTCATTGTGAATGTTTATAGGTAAACTTCAATTTCAGGCATTCTATGAACAAATTCTGAAAAATCCTCGCCTTCAAGAGAAACTTGCAGAAAACATAAACAAACAGTTACTGAGTAATAATCAGAATCGCTGTAAAGAAGAGGCTAGCTGTAGTACACCTAGGGATAATGGAGATGAGGTATCGTATACTCCTAGACGTGGTAGAGCTCATGCAGATGCTGATGATGTGCTCCAGAGTGGGAAGGAGGTTGTGGTTTCTCAAACTGTGCCTACAGCATTCGATAAACAGATGTCTAACAGTTTAAATACAGATTTAAATGATATTTTGGATTTACATGTAAGTAATTTATCATGGAATATTAATTGAATTAAAACAAAACTTTCCGTTTTACTCATGTTATTAGTTCCCTACTGGAGAAACTGAGGGAGCTAGATTTTGTGTTGGTTTATCACTTGGTTTCCATAAGTATTTTATGTTAAACAAGGTATCTGATTGAAAGTTGGTACACTGTTCTATACAGCAAAAAAAACCAATTAGACATAGTTTGTACCTGTCTTGTTGCATTAGCATTATACTTAATTGAAATGCTCATTTGGGAAGGCAGTGTGTCATGATCTTGAACAAAGGTCATATCTGCACGGTCAAGGTCGCAGTGCATATGATGGTTAAATCCTTGTCCAGGCCATAATTTGTGTGTGTGTGTGTGTGTGCAGGAATTCGAATAACATTTCATAGAATTGTTGTCTAAGTCCCAAAGGTGGTAATGCCCCTGAACCAAGGTCATATCTGCAAGGTTAAGGTCACAATGTATATGATGGGTATAGCTGTGCCGTGTCATAATTATTAACCCTTTGCATGGATTTGAATATTTCAGAGAATATTTGTCCGATTCATAACTATCAACCCCTTGCATGGATTTGAACATTTCTCAGAATTGTTGTCTAGGACCCAAGGATGTGTCATGACCTTTAATCAAAGTCGTATCTGCAAGGTCTTAATGCATATAATGGGTAAATCTTTGTCTGGGTCATAATTTTTTACCCCTTACATGAATTTGAATAATACTTCACAGAATTTCATTAATTATTTACTTTTTTTCATTGGATGAATATGAATGAAAATTCTGTTTTTCATAATTATTTAAGGTTATACTTTGAGGTATTTGGTTGAAAGTTGGTACACTACAGTGTTCTATATAACAGATATACAGATCAAGTTTGTGTTTCTTGAAATTCTGTATATTTCTGACTGACTTATTGCCCTTTATTGACTGAAAATCAGTAAAAATGTTGTTTTCCAGTATTATTTTATGTTAACTTTAAGGTATTTGATTGAAAGTTAGTACAGTGATCAAAAAGGGCTTGAAACTACTAACTTTTTTTGTCACCAGTCAGATTGACTGGTAGAACAGAAATTAATAGTCCCCAAAAAGCAATTGTCAGTCGACAGCTGAATATGTCAGATTGTCACTTACATCATTCTTCCATATAGCCTGTTCATTTCAAACAGCTAATTGATTACAATCACTGAGTTATGCGATGTATTTTTCTGCAGTCTGCATGTGTGTTAAAACCTAGAGAATGTACAATTGGTAGTTTTCCAAGAATTTCACACTTAAAATAGTACATTGGTTTTCCCTTAAATTACTCAATAAGTACAGATATGGTAGGCATTGGCGCAATGTATTGTGACAGTAGGAAGATTGATATTACAAAATTTGTGCCAGGCCTAATACTCATGACCATTTGTAACGGGAAAGAATATTTGTTTATTTTAACATACGGATATGCAAATATATACTAGTCCATCAGACTTGTTGATAGTAAGTTATATCAGTCTGTGATAAAATCAGTATGTCACGGATTTGCATTAGTTTGGAGCCCTGTATAAAAAGAGATATTGATCATGGTTCTGTTCATGTATGACTGACTTATGACCCATTATTGACTGAAAATCAAAGGAAATTCTGTTAATTATTCTTTTTTGTCCAATTTTTAAGGATATATTGTGAGGTGTTCGATTGAAATGTATTACACTCTTCTCTTAGTTACAGCCCTGTGTTGACTTATAGTCAGTGAGAATTCTGTTTTCCAGAATTTTGATTGAAATTTAGTACACAGTTGTAAATGTATATTGTGCAGTTAAGATTTTGAATGTTCTTTTTTGTTTCCGAATATTTTTACAATTTAAATCATAGAAACTGCAAGTATATAATTTTGCTACATCTTGCCTTCTTTTCATATGCTGTATATTTGTTACACTTTGATTGTTTCCCAGCTGCATGTTGTATGCTACCAGTACTCACACAAAGTGGAAAAAATGTGATTCATAAATTATGGTATGACTCGCCTAAGTTATACATTGTTTATTTCAAGAAATGTGTTTACAGTAACAGCCTCTTATAAATGTATGGATTGTAGGATTGTTTTTGGATGGTAGGGGACATGTATTGCCTCAGCAAAACTCTCAGAAGGCTTGTTTTGATTTGAGTTAGCAAATGTGCCAGTCTATCTCTTAGATTGGGTTATGTTTCAAATGAAGATTTGTGGAAGAGTTTTATGTAGATATGAAATGGATTTGTCATGCATAAGATATTCTTACAAATTTTGCATTGGGTTTCAGGAAACCAGAATGTCGGAGAGTACAATTGCTGGCATAGTGAACATGACAGAAACAGATCCTGTGTTTGAGTCATTGTTCAATTTATTTGCTCCTTACAGTACAGGTAACTTTAAAAATTTTGATAAATGATTTTTGATGTTTTTATGCCCCTGCCATAAAATGTTTAAGATAAAAATGTTTGTTCTGACAGTTCCTCCACAGGGTTGTGGTTATGATATAGGATTTTAGGGGCCATGTAGACCCCTAACTTATACAAGCTTACAGGCTCACAATGTGATCTAGGGGTTCACATTATGGAAACATCTTGTACATGACGAATGACCTGTTTTGAAATTTGAATTTGATGGACTTTCAGTGTTATGATTTTTTATAGTATGTGCAGATCATATTGTAGAGCTCTGGTTTTACACAGCCAGTAACACTTAAAGTAATGGTTTTGGTCTTTGGTACATTTTGGGGTTGACTCACCCCATCAGTAAATTGCCACATGTTTACAGTGAGAGCAAAAGTACTGGAAAAAACATATAAGACTCATACATGGGTTTTTATTCAAAATATTTTATTTCTCTGCAATATAGCTTTACAAATTACCAAAGACTATGTTCTGAGAAAGAAGGAAATCTCATAAATGTTGCTTCAAATAGACTTGTCGATGAAACTCTGTGGTTAATTATCTAGAGCCTTAATGACAAGGAATGATAGAAGGTTAGTTAGCTGTGCTGCCAATATGCAACAAAACTTGTGAACAGGATACAAACCAAACCACTTAAACTTTTACCATCAAACTTGCTACACATACTCCTTTTGACAAAAAGATGATGCCTTTCATTTACGGATGTGTCATGACATTGAATCAAGGTCATATTTGCAAGTTCAAAGTCACAGTGCTTATGTTTCTCACTGCAATTAAGCAACAGGCATATTATGCAACGTTAAGTGTTGCTCTTGTTCCAGTTTCATCCAAGGAACCATTCCCACCATTCCTTGATAAATACTAGGGAGTAGTAGATGTGTATTTGTAGAACAATACTTGTTGCTATGTATGTATATGAATTGTATACTGGTACTTTCATTATTGCTTATGAATGGTTCTAAAACCTAGCTCTAATAGCCTTCATTTTAAGTAGTTGTATTAATGTGTAAGCCTTTTCTTGTCAGAGATTAATAGTACTGAACCTCAGCATATAGACTTCAGTGGAATTACTCTCGAAATGGGAAAAGATGCCTCCTCAAACAAGGGCAAGAAGAAAACTGAGAATGCTAGAGTTCGGCACAGTACTGGAAGAGATAACACAAACATCAGCATGCCATCATTTACAGGTATTCCATTTAGTAATTTAAGTTGCTATTAGATATGATGTAGATGGTATTATTTAGTAAGTAGTTGATGGTATCATTTAGGAAGTGATAGTGTTTAGAAAGTAGCAAATGGGTGTTATGTGGTTAGAAACTGGTGGTTTTATTTAGTAAGTATATCAAATAAAATGATTTTTACATCTTTGGCAAGGAGGGTAGAATTTAACATTAATTATATACTTAGTCAAATAATCAATGAAGGGAAAGAAGACCATAGATAACAAGAATTATTTTCTTCATACCCATGGTAGGTTTAAAATGAAAAAGAAATTGTACTACAAGTGACATGTTCTTTTAAATGCATCTTCTTAAACACACTATACACTACATATAATGTATAATTTTTTGGAAATATTAAGACTTGTTTTATTAGCAGTTTGGTTTCACTTACTTCCAGTTTTTTACAATCTTGTGAAATAACTTTGGCATAGGAGGTTCAGAGAATTCACAACTGGGGATGAAGATTTTAAATTGACTTTAATAAAATTCTTTGTGGACAAGGTCTCATGAACTTTAATTTT
The DNA here is from genome assembly GCA_035048485.1 of Pteria penguin. Taxonomy (NCBI): domain Eukaryota; kingdom Metazoa; phylum Mollusca; class Bivalvia; order Pterioida; family Pteriidae; genus Pteria; species Pteria penguin. The sequence continues at coordinate 24,386,277 of CM068581.1, forward strand.
GTGTAAATTTTTTCTGGTCACTAATGGTTACATATCTGTTATTTTCTATGTTTCATGCTACAGAATCTTTAGACTGTCCTGAACCAAGTCATACATCAAGTGAAGAAAATCTGATCATGGAAATCCTTCAATCTCCTCAAGTGGATTCTTCTGTTTCCAATTGTGTGACATCACCATTGAAACTACATCGTCCAAGCACAGAGAATTCATGCTCTTTACAAGCCATTAATCCCTCAATTACCATGGTAACCTCACAATCCACAAACAGCATTGCTATGCCAAATTTCACTTCTACCTCTCTCTCAATTTCCTCACCTATTTCAACATCATTATCAGCAGCTTGGCCTACAACAGTAACCTCATCACAGACTTTCTTGCGATCAACAACACAATCTAGTGAAGAAACTAAAATGGCCATTGTAAGCCCCTATGCCTGTAAACATTCTTTTGGACACAGTCCTATGTCTGTGGAAAGTCAAGCAGTTTCCTCACCTCATCAAATGATTGGAAGCCCTTCATCTCAGAGTCACAGGATAGGTCAGATAGGCTGCATGTCACAATCTAGTAGAAGTCCTTTACCTGTTGACAAACTCAGAAATATATCTGAAAATCAAGGTATTCTTATGCAACCTGTCTTTAATTATGAAGTTAACAAAGACTCAACTACAAGTGTTGTGCAATGTGAAAACCAACATTTACCCTCAGAACATGCTGAATGTACCGACAGTATGCCGAAGTGCCCTACAAGTGAAAGTAATCAACAGATGTCTCCAAGTGTATCTAAAGTAACACATGCCAAAGACACAGAGAATACAGATGATATTCAGAAATATGAAACTACAGTTACCCATTCACAGGGCTTGAACATTCTGTCTGTTAGAGAGTTAGATATATCTAAAACTGATCCAAAAAATGGTTCTAACATAGATCTACCATCATCTCTCAATAACTCACAAGAGGGGGATGGACAGAAATCCATCACATATCATTCTTTTTTGGATGGTGTTCAGGAATCTGACCATAGCAGTACTCCAGTGAATTCAAGGACAGTATCTGATACAGAGACAAGTGAGACTGTGAGTCCTCAAGAGAAGATCACAGGTGAAGTGATGAATTTCCTTTCCAAATTAGAGAGTGGTCTTCATCTAAAGAAAAAAGGGATTGTAAGTACATTTGTACAGGCAAGATCATAAAAAACTATGTATTATATAGTAGATGCATGAGTATGCTGTTACGTGAAAATATCATTTGAAAATATCATTTTCCATAGTTTTCATTTTTTTAAAGATGGTGAAGCAAATAGCTACAAAACCTCTAGTCTTTTGATAAAATTTAATTATCCATAGTTGTGAGAGTTCTTGTGATCAGCCAATTAAAATTTTGTACAAGATGCTAAGTTAGATGGAACGGATTTCATATCTGTGAAAGATTTATTACCCGGTAGTCACATGCTGGTGAAACCAGAGACAACTATAGTGTTTGACATTGTCTGTTTGTCTGCCTGTCTTTCCAGATTATGAATAATTGAATTGAGTAAGGATAGATCAATATGAGTTAGGATAGATCAATATGAGTTAGGATAGATCAATATTTATGAAACTTCATGCATTGATACTGGTGCTTGCATGGAATTATGTTTGGGGTGAAAATGTCAAATACGTAGGTCATTTGCTAAAAATAGAATTTTTATTTACAGAATAGAGGTTGAGTTATGATAAACCATTACTGATTAAACTTCTTACAGTAATAGTTCACAAACAGTGTTTGCTTTGGATTGTGGTTGAGATCAAAATGGTCAAATGTTTGGGTCACTGTTGCTAAAAATAGATTTTTGGGTTTCCAGTGATAACTTGAATTAGGAATGACCAATTTAATCGATACTTCATATAGTGAACACTTCTAGTGTGAGATTGTGTTTGGGGTCAAAAGGTCAGTTATTTAGGCCACTTGATAAAAATAGATTTTCCAGATGATAACTCCATTACTGTTAAGGAACAGGGATGACACAATGACTTCACATGGTGATACTCTATGAAAAATGCTTCCATAGAAATGCTCAATTTAGTTGAAAACTCATATTGTATTAGTTTATGAACAGGTATATATGGTTTTGTGTTTGGGGTCAAAAGGTCAATTATTATGGCCACTTGCTAAAAAACATTTTTGGTTTTTCAGATAACTCCAGTTAGGAATTTGTTTGATATCATCATTTAGTCCCCTACCAGTGAAGCTGGAGGGAAATATAGTGTTTGTCGTCCATCCATCTGTCTAGACTGTCCATCTATATGTCTGTCCATCTGTCTGTCCAGATGGTTTCCAGACAATAACTTTAATGCGGAATGACTAATTTGCTTCAAACTTCATATAATGTTAGCTTATATAAAAATCCAAATGAATATGGATTGATTTTGGGGTCAAAAGGTCAACTCAAAGGGTCATTCTTTCTAAAAATAGACATTTATCATTGTATTTCAGTTTCCAGATGATAACTTGAGTTAGGAATGATAGATTTCTTTCATACTTCATATAAGGTTAGCTCATGTAAAGGTCTAGGGTGTGGTTGATCTTTGGGTCGAAAGGTCAATTCTAAAAATCACTGTTACTAAAAATAGACATTTATCACTGCATTTCATTTGCCAGATATTAACTTGAGTTAAGAATGATTAATTTCTGTTAAACTTCATATAAGACTAGCTTATGTAAAGGTGTAGGGTGAGATTGATTTTGGGGTCAAAAGGTAAATTCTAAGGATCACTGTCACTAAAACAAGAGATTTATCACAGCATTTCGATTGCCAGATAATAACTTGAATTAAGAATAATTAATTTCTTTTAAACTAAATACAATGCTAACTTATGTGTATGTGTAGGTCTAGGGTGGGATAGATTTTGGGGTTTAAAGGTCAATTTTAAGGGTCACTGTTATTAAAATTAAACATCAGCATAGTTCAGTTGTAGACTTATTACTGAAAATACAGATTCATCACTGTTTAAGTATCCAGATGATGTCTATAATCTAGATACTGATGCCAGATCTGAATAAAATGATGCTATATTTTTGCAGTCAGTTTTACTAGAACTTGATATAAACTTCACAGAATTCAATGTTATTTCTTATTAGATCATGCAAAAGGTTACCAAGTTCACCTAACTGCTTCTTGTTGCTAATAAGGTATTAGTCTTTTCAAAGGCACAGGTTGTGGCAGGGAACAAGTGTTGCATGCAACACCTACTGTAAGCTTGTTTTATGAGGTGTTCTAGTGTGGGAATGGCTTTGGGTTCAGGAGGTCAGATATGTAAATTAGTAATATTAAAAATAGATTTTTGGGTTTCCAGATGATAATTGAAGTTAGTGATGAACTATAAACCTACTGATGACAACTGTAAGCGTGTCTCAATAAGAGTTGAACTATACAAAGTGAGCTGAGCTAAAATGAAAAGCAAAAGACTCAGTACTTGGACATCTGTGGACAAATAAAACATTTAATACAGCAAACATAAACACATCACTTAATATTCATATCATCACTTATAGTAAGAAAATATTCAAGTACTACATTCTGCTTTCCACATTAAATAATATTTCATATGATTTTTTAAGCCGATGTGGCCTAGTCGATAAGAATTAAGATGCTTGGCTTGTGACCAAGAGGTCCCGGGTTCAACTCCCACTCTGGGCACACTGATGTTCTGTCTTTTGGATGAGACAGTAAAAACCGAGGTCCCGTGTCACGGTAGGCATGGCACGTAAAAAATCCGTCACTGCTTTGGGTTGGTCCGTTGCAAAGGTCTAAATTTGTGTGCAATACATCAGGCAGATGCCGTCACCATGTACGTGAAATAATCATGGAGTGACGTAAAACAATAATCAATCAATCATAAGATTATCGTAAGATCTACAAAACTGAAGTTAGAGAGAACAATGATAAGCTTTATTAACATAATTGTTGTAGATCTGTTTGTATGCTACAGCAGTGGTATAAGCTGTGGGCTGGCAGTGAAGAAATCTACATCTGATCACAAAACTATGTCATTATAATAATGATGTTGATAACTTTCATATCATGATATGACAATGATATGACATGAAATTATTGGAAGTGTCATAAACCCCCAAAAAACCATATCAAATTTATTATAAGAAGAGTTATAGGTGGCTTGTTGTAAGATCTCATAATGTCAAATACAATTTTCCAAAAAATATTTCACAGTAAAGCAGAATACATCATTTAGGATTGGTTTGGTTTAATTGAGTATTAATTATAAACATTTTATTCTGAAGCTCAGATTGACAATGTCAAAGGAAAATTAAGTATTAATGTATTCTACATGATTTATAGGTCTCTAAGATTCAAGATCGTCCCAAACGAGGGAGAAAGAGAAATCAAGATAAATTGCCAAAACCAAAAGTATTAAAGAACGAGTGGTCACCAGGTAAAGATGCTGACCTTCAATCATCCTTTGTATACTTTCACTGTTTGTGAAAACATTCATTCAGAAGTAAATTTTGTGTTTAATTTCTTAATTTTCTTTTGAAAATAACTTTATTTATGATATGAATCATACACTACAAACTGTTGTCTTTGATCAAATTGTGGCCAGTTGAAAGATTGCATCATTAAGATATGCCCAGGTGTGGATTTAAAACCTTACAAAAAATGTTACATAGAAAATTTATTTTCTGGTTTTTCTGTCTATTTTAGATCTAGCAGCCCTCGTTAAAATAACAAGTCCAGAAAAGGGATCATCCACAGTAAGCAATACATCTCGTGTGAAAATGTCAAAGAAGTTTATAAAATGCAAATCTGAAACAAGTCCTTCACTGAAACCTCAACCAAACACCAAGGACAAAGAAAAACATGAAAGTTGTAAGGAAAACCTTTCGAAAGAAAACCCCAGTTTAATTCCTGAGGATATATTATCCAAAGCCGTCCAGAGTATGGAAATATCCCCAATAGACAATCGAAACTCTCTGGAGGAAACATTTATTCCAGACAGTCAAGAACTTGTATTTATCTCCCATAATTATGAAACTATTAGCCCAGCAAAATCAATAAGCAGAACTCAGAATTCAAAGGAGAACTTTCAGGATTATAAACATTTGACCCCATCTCACTCCCAAGACATTGATAACACTTTGAATTGTGTGTCACTGTCACCTAGTAACCAGGTATCATCTCTTGTTTGTTCAGCCACTGATGAGCAGGTTGACACAGAAACTGTTAAGGAAAGCCCTCAGAGTGAAACTGATAGTCCCTTGCCTAAAATAGAGTTATTCAGAGATAAAAAGAAAAAGAATTCTGTAAAGTTATCTTCCCCAGAGTCCTTATCTGAAGTGTCTTCACCAGGAAAAGAGAGTGACAATGTGTGTAACGACAATGGTTCATCTGATTTTTCTTTTAAAGAAAATAAACAGATTCATGCCCCAAATGTCATAAGTTCTATAAGGTCATCACTGATTCACAGGATAAATAGCTCAGTGCTTGATAGACAAAACCAGTCCAATAAGGAAGAAAACATGGAGAAGACAACTGTCACACCTAAACATGTGCATTTCAATGTTGAGGACAGTCTTCACAGTAATGATTCACACTCCCTAGAGACCCCAACCACAACATCAAACCAAATACTGTCTATGCCAACCTTAGAAGCTTTATCACCAAATTCTTCATGTGCAACAAGCAATCATGTGACTTCACAGGAAAAGCTTAATGTATCAGGAACTCCTGTTTCAGTGTCAGTATTAGACTCACAACAAACTTATCAGGAGCCACGACAAGCATCAAGTGTGACATTAGCAAAGGAATCATTGCAAACTGTAAATGAAGGTAGAGTAGAGTCAAGTAGTCATGGATCAGATAGAGACTACAGTAAAATGATTTACTCTGAGAACCAGGACTTCTTGGAGCTGGATTCTCCAGGGAGTACAATGGACTGTGACAGTCCCTTACCTAATATGCACCCTCCTCCAGAAACATTCTTCACACCTCCCTTACAGCTGCTAGCCAAGTCAGCAGCTGTCCAGTCCCCACTTCCTGTGGTAAACCAGCCAACACATTTTGTGTCATATGCTTCTGATAATACTTCAGTCACAAATTTAATTGATGTTCATTTAAGTAGTCCACCATATGCACCTCTAAATGTTTGCAATACACAAAATACCTCAAACACAGACATGAATATGAGTTCTTCAGGAAGTGTTCCACTTAATGCCTTTCTTACCAACGTGGGTACAGTAGGAGGTAGCATTCAGTCTTTGAATGGATTGCAAACACAGCAAATAATTGTTCTTCCTCCTCAACTCAATATGGGAAATGTTACTTTGAATGCTAATTCCTCACAGGTACATCAGCAATTTCAGTCTTATACAAGTACAATGGAAATGCCCAAACAGAATGATGTTCAATTGGCAGAAGGAAATCCAGCACAGAGTTTCAATCTAACAGGGAAAGTGAGACAAATTTTGGCACAGCATAACACTCGGGCTAAAAAGACTGGGAACAAACTAATAGCCGTTCCAGTAGGTGTACATGTGTCAAAGGCTTTAAGTGTCCGCTCACTTAATTTTGGTCCAGAAGCAATTACATCAACTGCTGGTATACGACAGGTAGGCTGTGGTAGAGGGAGAAAGAAATCTATAGAAACGAAAAAGCCCAAAAACAAAGGGAGACAAACAACGAAGCAGAAAAAAGAAAATTTCAAGCATGTGAATAGAATCGGGGATAGTTTACTTAACAAGTCCAGCAAGGCAACTATTGAGCTATGTGAACAAAATAAATCTGAACAAACAAAGTTTGAGGATTGTGAGCAGTGTATACCTGATCAAAATGGAAGTGTATATTTGGAACAGGGAAAAGTTCAAACTTCTAACTTGCCGTCATTTATACCATTTTCTACTGATAGTGTAGTTTTGAGACCACCTCTGGAGGAAAGCAGCAAAAAATATAAAAATGTTAAGAATCACGTAAAAAGTAATGCTGTAGTGGATATCGGTGCCAGCAAGAATGGATCACATACAAGTTTAAATTCTGTATTTGATGAGCAGATATGTAAAAAGGCTGAAAAGAATATTGTTGCAAGAGTGAAACATTATCCCATAGACAATGACCCAAAAAAAACAACATCTAGCAGTGTGGATAGTAATGTGGACGTAAATAGGGATACAAATTCTAAGAAATTGAATCCTATGATAAATGTGCAATATCCTGAGTTAGACAATGTGACAGAGAATGAAGACAGTGATGTAGATGTTGATGGGGAGTGGGAATGTAGTTTGAAGACACCCGTTCCTTCCCATTCTGTAGAAAAAGAAACAGCAGCTAACATGAAGCAGGAAACTGGAATAGATTATAATGATTACAGGGATAAAAGGCTGACTTTGGAAAAAACACAAAACGTATCAGTAAAAGGTAATTTTAAAGCATGTTCTACATCATTTGTTGGTGATAATTCTCATACATTTAAGCAAGAGGATAGTAGAGCAGCTTCAACAAGTAAAGCAGTGCATAATGGTTCACACAACAATAGTTTGCTGAATATTCTAAGTAACTATGGTGATTGTTCTGAAGATAGCGATAGTGTTGATGAGCAAATTCCCATAATATTAGCTCAGCAAAAGAACAAAAACAAAATTTATTCAAGCAGAAGTGTTTATGATGACCAGTCAGGTCCCAACTCGGTGAAAAGTGATTCTAGTCAAGGTTGTGACACAGTTTTAGTAGACAACATCAATAATGAAGTGAATAAACAAATCCAGTTTAAAGGCCATGGAAGTGAAAGTTACTGTGTCAGGCATGTGGAAAAAAGTGGTCTGTCCTCTGTAAATTGCAAGCAAAATCATACAGCAAGGCCAGGATCTGTTAAAAGTTGTGGTCAAAGTCCAGTTGGAAGCCCTCAGTCCAGTCAAGATTCCAATAAAACATTGGGTAGGTTTAATATCATGATGACACCTCCAAAGAAACGTATCACAGCAACATTGAAAAATGGGGATGGTTCTTATTACTACTTCTCTACTTCAAACCATAAACAGGCATCACCTGCAGGTTTCTCACCAGTTAAACAGGAATGTGATAATAATGGGACATCTGCCTCACTAAAATCTCAAGGTGGAAAGACCCCTAAAAAGCACAATCAAATAAGGCGAAGTTCAAGACTGTCAGGAAGTCCAGTCAAAGGAACTAGAGGTCAGCAAGCCACACTCACCAAAAGTAGCCCATTGAAAGGTTACAAAACAGGAAATGTATCAGGGAAAAAAAGACAGAGAGACGATACTACAGAGGTAAAATTTCGATTGAATTTTGAAGGTTTAAGTGTAAGTAATACCCCATATATGATAATTGTTTAAAAAAAGTGTAGGAGTAAAGTCAATCAAATTTATTGAATTTTAAATTATAGTTACATCTTATGGGGTATGATCAAAAAGTTTTTGGCCCATAGACTTGGGAATACCCAGGATTGAAAGAATTGTCATTATTTTTCAGTATAATCACCCTTCATCTTGATGTACTTTCTTCATCTCTGTTCCAATTTTTTTATCCTTTAAAGATAGAATGCTTTATTCTTGTCTCCTTATACAGCATTTATGACACCCTCATTACTTCCAAAATTCGTCCATCGAATGCAGTATTCAAAACTTCCATCTGTCAACTCCCTGAATCTATCCTAAATTGTGTCAGACTATATTGCATCAAACTGACTTTGGCTGAGTGTGCTATTCTATGTTATAAATTCTTAGTCATCTAATACATATGTCTGTACACCCAAAACAAAAAATGAAAGCGTATGATCGACTTTACAAAAATACCAGTCTAGTAAGCCTTGATGTTGCCCTTAAAATATTATGAGGTTGCAAAACCCTTTAAAAAGCCACTGCAATCATCAGAACGAAAGGGGAGTACTGATAAAGAAAAAAAAAAGGCAATATGAGTGCAATAATTTAAATATCATTTTGCCATCAGATGTGAGTGGTTAACTCATGAAAATGAATCTGTGACATTTTCTGTATGTAAGGAGTATTTGACAATTTAGTCCACCTCCTTGCATCCTGGTTCTCAGGTATAGCTAACTAGCACTACAAAATTGTCTGTAGAACTAGAACTTGGACTTCGATATGAATACTAAATGTATAGTAAAGATTAAAGGTTCAACTGCTACATTCTTTTAATGTTTATGATAGAAAATTTTATTCGGGCTATGCAGATTTCAAGGGGTCTATCAAAATTTCCACTTGCATAGTCCGCTGGGATATTCCAATGAGAAAACAAGTTTCATACACTGCAAGATTTTAGTTTTAGGAATAGATAAAAGTCAGATTGGACTAAGTTTAAAGAATATGGAGGATGAGGAAGAACCTCAAAGCCGCATTCTGTCACAGCTGCCATTGTTGATAAGGGAATTGTGAGTGGGTGCATTATTCTGCAAGAGCAGAATGCCTCCAGTTAGCTTTCCTCTCCTCTTTCTCACATTCTTCTGATGCAGCCTCTTTAATTTATTTGCATAATATGCACAATTTATTGTGTGGCCTTACCTAAAAAAATCCATCATGATCATTATTCCCTGATTGTCCCAACAGATAGAGGTCATGACTTACATGACTGTAAAAACTCTCTTGAATTTTTAAGAGGGGATGAGCCAGTATGAATCCATAGCATGCTGTATTTCTCAGACTCAGAGTCAAAATGGTGAACCCAAGTTTCATTCTTGGTGATGATTTGTCCTTAAAATCCTCCAGATCATCCTCATAGCAAGACAAAAAATGCAAAGACACATCATACCTGTTTTTCTTTTGATCTCTAATCAACATTCATGATTCTAGGGATCATCTATTTCAAACCTGAGACTGAGACATGCCTAAGATGTCGGTTGAAATTGGTTGAACAACACCTAACTGGTGTTAACTTCTCTGGCCATCTGTCACACATGACGAGTATGCACTTTATTAACATTTTCATCTGTGGTAGTCTCATTGGAACATCCAGACTGTTCATTTTCAATGCTCTCCCTCCCACTTCTAAATTCAGCAGTCCATTTTTATGTCCCCCTTCGAGGAAGGAGAGGCATATTGTTTTAATGCGTCGGTCCGTCTGTCTGTTGGTCGGTCCATTTACGGTTTCTGCTCATCTCTGGAACCAATAAAGATATTTAACTGATATTTGGTATACAGATACATCTTGAGTATATCTAGGTCAAGTTCAAATTTGGATATGGTTCAATAATTTTTGGTAGAGTTATTCCCCTTGGACTTAGGAAATTTCTTGAAATTAGCAGTTTCCACACATTATCTCTGGAACCAAGAAAGATATTGAATTTATATTTAATATACTGATACATCTTAATAATATTTAGGTCAAGTTCAATTTGGTTATAGTTCAGTAATTTTTGTGAGAGTTATCTTCCTTGGAAATTTGCAGTTTCTGCTCATTATCTCAGGAACGGTTATAGATATTGAATTGATATTTTGCATACAGATACATCTAAAGGATATCTAGGTCAAGTTCAAATTAGGTTATCTTTCAATAATTTTTGTCAGAGTTATACCCCTTGGACTTAGAAAATTTTTAAAATTAGCAGTTTCTTCACATTATCTCTGGAACCAATAAAGATATTGAATTTATATTTGATATACTGATACATCTAAAGGATATTTAGATCAAGATCAGATTTTGTAATGGTTCAATAAGTTTTGTGAGAGTTATCCCCCTTGGACTTAGAAAATTTCTTAAAATTTTAGGTTTCCGCTATTGTCTCAGGAACAGTTAGATATATTGAATTGATATTTGGTATACAGATACCAGGTACATCTTAAGGATATCTAGGTCAAGTTAATAAGTTTTAATTAGGATACCTGTCTTTGGCATATTTATTTTGATTTTGTAAATACATGTACTGATGTCTAAATTAAATGAAGACAAGTGACATATCTGTTAATCATTAAACACAAGCTTTTGAATGGAAAATATTAGGTGATTATGAGGAGTAGATGACCTCTAATGTGATCATTTGAGTTATGCCCATGTTACAAAAATAACCAGGGGGGCATATGCTACGTTGGCATTGCTCATGTTTAAAAGTAAAGGTTACTTCTTTTCAAAGGTTTTCATGACGTCCTCATGAATTTCCTTTGGAATCATCATCTTCTAATATACATACTTAATCACTTCTTTATCCTCAGTTTTCTTCATTTTTGGCATTTTGGCACTTTTAACAATGAATTCCATGTATCATCAAAAGTTTGGAAATACTTCTCTCTTCACCAAAAACGTTCAGTATAATTGAATAATGGTTTGGTCAGTTTTTTATATTTGCTCATTTTATCAACGTATATCGGGTCGAGAAAGTTTTGATCATACCTCATATATCTGCACAAGTTTACATTAAATAAGCTATCACAATTTAGACAAGCTTAATTTGCAAAACTAAATAAACAAACAAATAGACTAAATACCTGTTGTATTAGGTATAACATTGTGAATTCTTCATGTAACCACTAAACTTCCTTTTTATACGCCCATCATTAGACGGGATGTATTATGTTATGGTGCTGTCTGTCCATGTGTCTGTCCGTCCGTGCGTTCGTCCGTCTGGGGTTATGTTTTTTGCCGTCTTTCAAGATATTGAGTTGGAATTTGGTATATAGCTTTATTTCAAGCGGCGTTAATACCGGTTCTAATTTTGTTACGATTGATTCATTTTTGAAGGATTTATGGCCCTTGGACTTAAAAATTTCAAGTTTTTTCAGAAATTCATGAAAAATACTCTTTTTTTGTCAAAACATTATGAAATTTATCATGAAACAAGTAAAATGTACCAACTATCACACATATTACAGGTTTTAAATCTTTTTCTTCATTTTTGAGAAATTTATAATTGGGGGTGGGGGGGGTTTGACCATCTGTGCAAGGTCATGTTTTCCAGACTTTTTTTGCCGTCTTTCAAGATATTGAATTGAAATTTGGTATATTGCTTTATATCAAGCGGCATCAGTACCAGTTCGAGTTTTGTTAGGATTGATCACTTTTGACGGTTTTATTGCTATTGTACTTGTACATTTCAAGATTATTTTTTTTTTTGGAAAATTCATTAATTTTTGTAAAAACATTATGAAATTTAGCATGAAACAAGTAAAATGTACCAACTATCACATATTTTACAGGTATTGATATCTTTTTGTTCCTTTTTGAGAAATTTATGATTTTATTGGGGGGGGGGGCTTGGACTAAAAAATTTCAAGATTTTTTTTTTAAATATTGCATATCTGTTCACTATCCGTTTGCTGTCCATTTTGTCCGGTCCTTTAAGGTTTGTTGTCTGGTATATCTGTTACTTGTCCGGTAGATGATAAATGATCTTTACTTAAAGTTTTTTTAGTAAATGAGTCTTTCCCAAAAAGAATATCATGCATTACTATGGTATTTTGTAGGAGTTATTGCCCTAGGACTTAGAAAATTTCATTAAAATGATGGTTTCCACTTATTATCTCAGTGAAGGTAAGATGGATTCAAATGATATTTGGTATACAGATGTATCAAGGTAAGATGCAGATCAAGTTCGAAGATGGGTTTGATAGGATAATTTTTACAGGAGTTATTGCCCTTGGACTTATTCCTATGATAAAATACTATGAAACACAATTAATTTTAGTAAATGTCAGATGTTTTTCATGAAACTCATGCCAAATGCGAATTTATCCCGTCCGAATTAAGCGACGGGCATATTATGCCACGCTAGGCGTTGCTCTTGTTTGTTTCTAGTTTTTGGGGTTTATTTATCTGATTGGTTGTCTTTGATATTATACTGATTATGGTAGGGTTTGACAGCGCAGGTAGAATAACCAGATTTCTTTATGTTGAATACAATGGACAGTGTCATACTGTAATATCCATGGTGCAGTGGCACTGCACTGGTGCTCTCTGTAACTTCTTACCTCAGGTCCAAGTTTGATTTCCAATCAGCCTAGTGGCAAATACAAGTATACACTAAATAAAGACTTGGTGTCTCCTGAAAAGCAATATGACAAATCACATTGCCCAACATAGATAGCAGGTGATGCATGTGTTTCTTCAGACAATCTTGTATATTAATAAACCCTCCTTTTTTAAATTAGATACATTGCCAATAAGAATTTGCTGCAATGCTGTAGCAGTACCTTAACATAACAATAGGATAATCGATCATTCAGTGCTTTTCACTTTTCAACAAAATTTCAGAATTTCAGCTAGTTTTATACCTTTTAGAATGAGAGAAAAATATCATGATAATGTATATGTATCATTTCATTACTTATTTTCAGCCTTCAGAGAGAAAGTATAAAAAGGTAACTATACATTTTCAGAGTATTTTACATGTATACATTTGTTGAAAATAGAAAAGGTTGTATGTACTGATTATGTAGAATTTGTTACCGATCATCTCCAAGAACTGTGGAATTTGTAATACTGATATATTACTACCAGAGTAATCATTGTAGCTCTCTGTAGTTCTTCTAAATATATTTATTCAAGAGAATGTCAAACAATTGAAGTTTTACTCATAATTAAACTGTAGTAAGCCATATCCACTAAACTTGATCACAGAGGGAGGTAATTACCGGTATGGATTTGGAACTTGGAATCTCATTACTATTTCCAGAATAAAGAAATCTTGATACCAGTCACAGAAGTCTTTTTTGACTTAAATTGATTTTCATATCTTGACCCAAGCTTCATGTTCTAGTAAGTCACCTGAGTTTCATCATACGCCTGGACTTAAACTACGTCTGTCTTAATGTTGTAGATAGTTTATGTATCTGATAAATTTTTTATACGCCCGTGTAAAGACAGGGAAATATTATGGTATGGTGATGTCTGTCTGTCTGCCCATTCATCCAAAGGTGCTATGGAATGCAATAACTTAAGTAAACGTCAATTGTTTTTCAAGAAACCCATACAGAATGCTTAAATAATGAAGGGGAAGCCGCCTTGCAATTTTGAGCAAATTCTGTTTTGTCATTCTGGAGTTATGGGACTTGAATTTTATTTTGCTATGATATGATGCATGGAAGGCAAACACTTTAAATAGTAAACGTAAGCTGTTTTTCATGAAACTCATACAGAATGCTTAAATAGGGTAGTGGAAGTTGCTTTTCGATTTTGAGCAAATTCTGTCCTGGGTCATGTTTTCCGTACTTTTTCTTGCCATCTTTCAAGATATTGAGTTGAAATTTGGTTTATAGCTTTATTTCAAGCGGCGTCAGTACCAGTTCAAGTTTTGTTAGGATTGACCTACTTTTGACAGATTTATGTCCCTTGGACTTATAAATTTTAAGATTTTTTTCAGAAATTCATTAAAAATCTATTTTTCGTCAAAACGTCATGAAATTTATCATGAAATAAGCAAAATGTTCCAATTATCACATATATTACAGGTTATAATATCTTTTTCTTCATTTTTAAGAAATTTATAATTTTAGAGGGGGGGGGGGTGCTTGTACTAAAAAAGATTTTTTTTTGAAGGTCAAGTTCGAAGATGGGTTTGATAGGACCATTTTTGCAGGAGTTATTGCCCTTGGACTTATTCCTATGATAAAATGCTATGAAACACAATTAATTTTAGTAAATGTCAGATGTTTTTCATGAAACTCATGCCAAATGCGAATTGATCCTGTCCAAATAAGGTGACGGGCGTATTATGCCATGCTAGGCGTTGCTTTTGTTTGTATTATGACAAGGTGTTATGGAGATGCTATGGAACGTGATAACTTAAGTAAACGTCAGCTGCTTTTCATGAAAATTATTCAGAATGCATAAACAGGGTAGTGGAAGCCGCCTTTTGATTTTGAGCAAATTCTGTTTTGTCGTTACAGAGTTATGGGACTTGGATTTTATTTTTACTATGATAAGATGCTATGGAATGTGATAACTTTAATAAATGTCAGCTGTTTTCATGAAACTCATGCAGAATGCTTAAATAAGATAATGGAAGCTATAGATTATAATAATGTAATAATAATAATAATAATAATAATATATACCTTGTAATATAATATAACAATGTGGGGTTATACTTCATTGCTTTAATAGATAATAATAATTAATAATTACCGTCTTTTTGGATTTCAATATTTCATAAAAATATTATCAAAGAGACCCAAGTTTGGGAATAATAAAATGATACGTTCGAATTGATCCTGTCCAAAGTAAGCGATGGTTGTATTAAGCCATGCTAGGCATTGCTCTTGTTTGTATATAAACCTCCATTATTCACCAATATATGTAATTTGTACCGTATTCTAGTTTATTTTCATTGAGTTGCGGTATATAATGAAACAAAATTTTGTCAAAATATAAATACTAATCTGAACACCAGGACTTATTTAGCATAATCTAGGTGTATGCCCTTTTCAGATACTTAGTCCCAAAAGTAAAGACCACCCTTTGCTTTGTGACCAGGAACTAATGCATACATTTGGATTTTTCTCCTAAATCATGTTACAACCTAAGCTGTTTGTCTGTCTGCATTATTTTGTCCATGCTTCTCCCCCTAAATCTTGAGACCTTGAAAGAAACTTTTTCTAATATATGATGGTACATGGCCTGAAGAGTGCAACCAAAGTTTCAAAGTGGACATCTGGCACTTGGGTTTGGGCTCATGAGTGTGTTACGTTGTCTGATCTTCCACTTTTAATTCTTGAGACCTAGAAAGAACCTGATAGTAGTATATGATAGAAGTGGTGCCCCTGGGTTTCAGAATAAGAGTCTGGCCTTTATGGATTGACTTCATTGATTGGGGTCCAAATATTTTGTCTGTGCTTCTCCTAAGTTATGAGACCTAGACAGAAAATGATGGTAGATATAGAATTTCATTACTTGGAGTTGTTAATAACTCCTGTCAGTGCTACGTTTAAGACCTTAATAAATGTATATGAAGAAGATTAATCTATAGTTTTGCACTTTGGTCTGATCCCTTGGGGCCATATTGTAGGCATATACATGTAATAACCCATTTTCAGGGCAATATTTTCATGCTTCCAGCAGAGGCATGGCCTGGGGCATGAAGTGTTTGCTTTGTCTGTCCTTCATTCTATCATTCTTTCCTTCTGCCAAACACTTAAATTAAATTAAATTAAACTAAATCATAATTAAAGTTTCTTGCATCCCATTCAAACCAAATTGAATGTATGGAAAATTATCAAAAGGGGAAGATTCATATTGATTTTGAGGTAGTAGGCAATATTAGATAGCAGTCATTGGTTCTTGGTAATAAATCAAGTACCATGCATCCTATGTAAACTAAATTTGAATGTATTGCTTCGTATCAAAATGCCTGTGTATTTTGGAGTCATTATGTCAAAAGTAAAGGTCACCACTGGTAGAAATAGACTGTAATGACTGGTTTCCAAATGATCAATTATGTACTCTGCATCCTATACAAATTATATTTGAATGCATTAAATTTTATCTTGGGGTCAGTGGTTTAAACGTCAAAGTCACTACCGGTAATATTTTGTAGGAGTGACCTGCCCATAAAACTTATAATTAGAGTAAGTATAAAGTAAGCTAGGAAAACTTTGTAGATGCTATTGAATTAGCCTGTAGGAGGGGCTTATGTTTTACAAACATGTTCGTGTTACTATTGAAATGGTTCTTCTATTGAATTACCGGGTATTGAAAAACAATTTTTATATTTTGTAGACAAAGCCTGACAAAAAGACTGTGGATTTGAAGAAGATTGATTTTGACAAATTTCTCAACAAGTTGCACAAGAAATGATACTTAAGAAAAATATTCTAGTGCATGTATTACCTCTTGTGATCAGAACAGAATCCAACTATAAATATAAAAATATGGATTCTCTGTTATGGATTCAAAATTCCTTGTTTAAAACTTGTAATCTTACACTTGTACCTGTAAATTTTGACGTAGGTGAAGAGTCTTGATTATCTTTGACTTAGTTATGTTTCATTTTGATATCCGTATTCTACATAACATGGTGTTGTAAGTCATGACCCTTTATTGAAATTTTAGGATTTGATCAATTTATGTGCAATGACATGTTTGATTGACTGGGAATAGTTCTTATGTATTTGATATTAAAGCAACATACTGAAGTATGTTTTAAATTTTGGATAACATTCATACATTTTGTCAGATACTGTTTAATACTTTATGTATATCAAATGATTTTATAGATTGATGATGTCTATCTATATGTCCATCTGTCCGCCGGTTTGTCTTTGTGTATGTCTATCTGTATGTCCATCTGTCTGCCGGTTTGCCTTTCTGTGTTCTTGTTAAGTTCAGTAGACTTAATGAATATATAACAATTTTAAAGATTGACTAGGTCTGCCTGTCTGTCTTACATTTTTAGTTGAAGCAAAAACTTCAGGACTGAAGACCACAGACTTTGATTTCAGATGAAACTAGATCAGTATGACTTACATTTTAATATGAATGATATTTCTAGACATGTCAGTTTTGCATTGTGGCCATATTGTCTTTAGCAGTGTCTTTGACTTTTTATGCCCCCAGGAATAAAACATTAGGGGGCATCTAGTTTTTGGCTTGTCTGTGGCAAAGTAACCCCTTTTTAGCTCACCTGAGCCAAAGGCTCAAGTGAGCTATTGTGATCAATCACCGTCCGTTGTTGGCTTTTCTACATTTTCAACTTCTTTTCCAGAACCGCTGCACAGAATTTCACCAAACCTCATAGGAAGTTAGTACTCGAGGTCCTCTACCAATTTTGTGTTTTTGTTGATGATTCGTAATCCAAGATGGCGGCCATTGGCTCTGATTGGTTGACACATTTTGGACTTCTTTTCCAGAAGCCCTGCACAGAATTTCACCAAACCTCATAGGAAGTAACTACTTGAGGTCCTCTACAAATATTGTGTTTTTTGTGCCGATCCGTTTCCAAGATGGCCACCATTGGCTTTGATTGGTTGACACATTTTGGACTTCTTCTATAGAACCGCTACACAGAATTTCACCAAACCTCATAGGAAGTTACTACTCGAGGTCCTCTACAAAGTTTGTGTTTTTCGTGCCGATCCGTAATCCAAGATGGCGGCCATTGGCTCTGATTGGTTGACACATTTTGGACTTCTTCAAAGCGACTGCACAAAATATCACCAAACCTTATAGAAAGTCTTGTAGAAAAAAGCAAAATTTTTACTGAAATGAGCTGTCATTTTATTGTAAATAAACAATTTGTGCTCAGGTGAGCGATATAGGCCCATTTGGGCCTCTTGTTTTGGCCTCATATTTCATTGTGACAAGACCTTTCCATGTGTACAATAATGACTTTGTAACCTTGACTGCGACATTTGACTTGCATGTAAAAAAAAATTTAACATTGGTTATAACTTTGATACACAAAAGGTAGGGATTGATATTTCACATGCATATTCCTTGTGACAAAACCTTTCCTTCGGTACAATAATTTTTTACTTCATGACATGGACAGTGTCCTTTGACCTACATTTCTAGAACTTTAACATTAGTTATATCTGTTGAATCTTGAGAGGAAGGGTTTTCATATTTCACATGCGTACTCTTTGTGACAAGACCTGTCAGTCATTACAATAATTTTTGACTTCTTGACTGTGACCTTTGACCTACATTTCAAAAACTTTTAACATTAATGATAACTTTTGAATTGCAAGAGGCAGTGATATCATATTTTACATGCGTATTCCCAAGAGATGGGATGTATTCAAGATATGAAAATATGTCTTATTTGGACGTAGTTGCTGCCAGGGACATTCACGTTTCACACACATCTTGTTTTCTGTACAGATTAGTTACCCAAGGATGTGGTGTAAACTATAATGTCCGAATTTCTGCAAATTAACTATTTATTAGGGCCCAGCTTCATAAGTGAGTGCCCTATGGTAATCACTCTGTCTGTCTATCCGTCAGCAAAAAAACATTTGCCATATCTAATACACTGTCATAGGTAGAGCCTTCGTAATTAGCATGTGTGTTCCTTATAGCAAGACCTCTCCATTGGTACCCATAGTTTTAATCATGTGACCTTGAGATTGACCTTTGACTTGCATTTGAAAAACTAACATTGACCATAACTATTGAACCATATGAAGCAGGGCTTTCATAATTTGCATGTGTCTTCTTTATGGCAAGACCTTTCTGCAGGTACCAAATTAAGGTCATGGTCATGGTGACAGGCATCTTGCGAGGCCCTTCTGGCTTTGTCAGTTTTCTAGAGTTGGGTAAAATGCACAAAACAAACAAAAATTACATTGATCACATTTTGATAAAATCTTTAAATCAAAACACTACTTAATTTGACAAGAAATAGAAGAATGATTACAAACAATACACAGTGCATAATTCTGCCAAATATATCTATATATATATGTATATAGAGAAAGTATTCATTTCTGTTAATTTATTTTTTCAAATGATCTATCAGATACATGTATGATTTTACAAAGCATGGTGTGCTGAGTATTATTGTATATATATTATTTCTATGACCTCAAAAAGTCAATGATGAATCACTGTAACATCAATTATTAACAATAATTCTCTCATAACAGAGTTAGTACACAGGTTTATTTAGATCCACCTTTAAATAAAGTCATTGTATTAATGAATGATAGTTTTTAAATCATGGTTTTATAACAGTTTAAAATGAGATAAAAGGAAGAAATTTAGGAGCTTTTTTTATGTAATTTTTGACTCGTAAAACTTATTCTTTTTATGTTGTATGATATTATGTGTTCAGTTCAGATGTTTTGATATTTATTTATTGATTCTTAAACTCAATGTGAATTTACACTTATTGTAAACGTATATAAATGACATGAAAATCGACGCTGTGTCCTTGTTATTTTAGAACTTATCCTCTAGTGTAGTTGTTGCCAAAGGTGTATAGACACACCGTTTCATTGATTATTTCACGTATATGGTGAAGGCATCTGTCTGATGCGGGGCATACGAATTTTGACCTTTGCAACGGACCCACCCGAAGCAGTGAGGGATCTTTAACGTGCCATGCATACCATGACACGGGGCCTCGGATTTTACTGTCTCATCCAAAAAGACAGGACACCGACATGACCAGAGCGAGACTAGAACCCCGACCTCCCGATCAGGAGTCCGGCGCGATACCACTAGGCCACGTCAGCTTCACACCGTTTCATTTCAATGGGTTAAAAAACATCTTGCCCATGACCATGGAATCATCGTAAAGGCCATAAGTCTTGTGTTGGGCTCCTCTACAACCTAATGCAGACTTTTCTTTGAGCATTGCTCACTGACTAGCACAGTGAGGGTGGGGGCTCTATGACGGGCCTGATGTAAACCTTTTCAGAGATAGGATCCTGAACCTCGTCTTCTCTGGCTTTTACTCAGGACTCTTACAAATCAGGGACCTGCCACAATGGCAGTGCACAGTTTCGTTAATGTTGCTCTGTAATATTTTTTCATAATAATAGTTGTGTTCATATTTTTATGACTCCAACATGAGTAATCTATTACTCCTTGTACTCTCTATGGAGGATTATTTATAAAGTTTTAGATGTCTGTTATTTGACTATTGCTTTTGAGGTAAGTGGAAAGATGTGTCCGTAAACCAGTTACCAACACTGATTGAGTGACAGTTGTCATTTCAAGTGACTGTCCAGAGTAGATGTAGCTCAGTGAAGAGGTGATTCTTGACCAAAACGTCCCAGGTTCGACTCCCGCCATGGACACACCAGTGTCCTGTCTTTCAGATCAGACAAGATTTTCTTCAGTTTTATAACTGATTTCATTCTTTTTTCATCTTGAATGTATATTATGAAACTGAAAAACTTTAGTTATAAATCCCCTTGGTCAGTTTTTATATGTCCATCATCGACAGATATACATATATTATGATATGGCGTTGTGGGTCGGTCCGCACTTTGTTAACACAGTACAGACCATACCGTATAGGATAAGACTTTTTAACTTGGCACACATTTCTTATGGCATGAGGAGAAATTGTCAAGGTCAAAGGTCAGGGACATTTTGGGGGCAAAAATAGCAAATTTTTGAGATTGCAACTTGTAAATAAATTACAAACCAAACTTTATGTTAGAACTTTTCAACTTTGCACACTTATTTCTTATGACTGGAGATTTTCAGGTCATATCTGCAAGGTCAAGGTCACAGTGCTTATGTCAGCAAGATTCTTGTCCAGGCCTTCAAGTTTTACACCTTGCGTAAATTTGAATGACATTTTACAGAATTGTTGCCCAGAACCCAAGGGTGTGCCATGACCTGACTCAAAAGTCATATTTGCAAGGTCAAGTTCACAATGCATATGATGGGTAAGTCTTTGTTCGAGCCCTAACTCTATCACTAACATGGATTTGAATAATATTTCACAGAATTGTTGCCCAGGACCCAGGAGTGTGTCTGTCTTGATCTTGAACCAGGGTTATATCTGCAAGGTCAAAGTTACACTGCATATAATGGGTAACTCTTTGTTTGGGCCACAGCGATTTACCCCTTGCGTAATATTCTTTCAGTAATATTTCACAAAATTGTCGCCCAGGATCCAATGGTGTGTCATGACCTTGAACCAAGGTCATACCTAGAAGGACAAGGTCACAGTGCATATTACGTTTAAATTTTTGTCCGATCTATAACTTTTTACCCATTGCACGGAATTTAATATTTCACAGAATTGCTGACAGAGGGAAAGTTTCCATACTTGCAAATTTATCCCTTCAAACTTGTTAATCGACAGACTGATTATTGTTGTATGTCACTTCACGAATATTACATGTATATGGTGACAGCATCTGCATTATGGATTGCATGGAAATTTATACTTTAACAACGGACCCTCAGTTCTTTTCTTAGTTTTTTTTTTTCAGTTATATCATAGATCCCTCACTGGGTCCGTTGTAAAGATATAAATTCTATGCAATTCATGGCGCAGATTCCGTCACCATATTCGTGAAGTGACATACAACAATAATCAGTTTTTCAATTAACAAGTCGGTACCACAGCGGCATTACAATCGAAAATTTATTTTAGATGTTTGTGAGCTTATTCATTTATCATGCGCATGTCCGTGGTGACTGTTCTATGTACATCTACCTAAGATGTCTTCTTCCTTTTCTTTTGGTGCATAACGAATTATTGGAGGGTACTTTAGTAATTAACAACAATTCTTTCATTTCTATAAAACCGGTGTGGTGCTCGGCTTGTGTCACCATATACGTGAAATAATTGTTGAGTGTTGTAAAACAATAATCAATCTTATCAATTCATTTTAAAAGCCCGCATAAAATGTGGACGTGTTATACTATACCGCTGACGTCCGTCTGTCCCACCTCTCTTGTCTTCGCAATTCTCGTATTTTGATGAAACTTGTTAAAATGAAAAAAAAACAATGTATGAAGATTGTATATTGCAAGGGGAATGCTATCCAAAAAAGAAAAATACAGGTGTTATGGCCCTTGGACTTAGATTTTCTTAAAATACCTTGTCTTCAGAACTCCCCAAATCTCTGGTGGATTTTGATGAAACTTGATACAAAGAAAGAACACCCTCTGAAGATGTGCATATTGTTAGGGGATTGCTGTTCAAGACAAAAAAAGGACAAGAGTTATGGCCTATGGACTTGAAGTTTCTTAGAATTTTTTATGCAAAACATCTTGTCGTCGCAACTGCTCCTAAACCATTAGAATGATTTTGATGAAGCCTGGTACAAAGAAAGAACACCATATAAAGATGTGCATGTTGGAAGAGGAATGCTGTCCAAATCATTTACAGGAGTTATGATTCTTGGACTTATTTTTTCTGAGCAAAATACCTTGTCTTCGCATCTTCTCCTTATCCTTTTCATGAATTATGATGAAACTTGGTATAAAGAAATAACACTATACTAAGATGTGCGTAATGAAAAGGGAATGTTGTCCCATAAAAATACATAAGTTAGGACCTTTGGACTTATATTTTTCTATGCAAAATACCTTGTCTTTGCAATTCCTCCTAAACCCTTTGGCGGATTTTGATGAAATTTAGTACACTGGGGTAGGGGGTTAACATTGGAAATGATGGATGATGGATGCCCAAAGATCAATTAACCTACAAACAATTGAAGAAGAAAACTAATCTATTATACTAGTAGCAAGGATAATCTACATTTACCACAGTTAGATAAGATGTTTAGTTCTAGTTTGTATGATACCTAAGGTTATAAAGTGCGGGCGTATTATGTGCCGTTTAACGGTGCACTATTTTTCCTTGAAGATCTATGGACAGGATTTGAAAGATTTTCTGCCAAATTATGAGAGGTAGCCCCTCGTCAGAATCCCCATACTTGGTAGCATGCATAGTTGCTTCTCCTTTGAAGATAATTTATCTACATAGTAGCCCCCCCCCCCCCCCCCCCCCCCCCCCCCCCCCCCCCCCTTTCCATGTTCTGGTTAGAACTGTACATCAGTTTGTTATCTGCTTTTTGTAGCATTGTGTTGAGATCACTTCGCCTCCTATTTGTAGGTCTGTCACATTTTTGCTTGCATATCAAAACTTTTGAACCAACTACAGTAGGTCTGTGATCTTATGCATGTGAACTCTAGACATCCACGTTGCTTCAAGTCTTCTTAGTATTGCCTTGTTCCATACTTGCAGTTTAGTAACAGTGCTTTGTGCAGTGAGACTTTTTACGTGTCTTAAATCTTTGACACAGACTGCAGTTTAACCTTCCGATAACCGGCTATTTATGGACATGCCCCTGGGTCTATAAATAATATAACTTCACTCAACTGTTAAGATAGTTGAACTAAAAGACGAATAGGAAAAAATCTCATGTTTGTGCCCAACGTCATTGGACAACTTGTCTTTTGTATGAGACAGTAAAATACTGCTCGCTAGAATACTTGTCTGCTTCAGACAAATTATCAGTGATTTAATGCAGTTCGGGGAACTTTAGTATAACACTTCCGTCAGACTTACTAACATTTTTGTAATCTGACTGTAGACATTTTCATTATACATGTATTAGTTCACACGTAGTCGTCAGCAATTTTTTTTTCGCTTTCTAAATTTCAATTTCAAAAAGAAAAATATGTGGTAGAAATGTGATAACAAACCAAAAGTTTAATTACCCTAATGAACCCACACTTGAATGTATTATGTATATGATTTATCCATTATTTAAAGTTTTACATATCGTCAAAACTACATGAAATTTATTAATTTAAAATCTCTCTCTGATACAATTAATGACAATATTAAAATCATTTTACCTATCCAAAAATTCCATTTTTTTTTTTTTGAGAATGAAAAATACAGTAATACTTATTTGATGTTTTATAACATTTTCTCTTGGACAGCTTTGAAATAATTCAAAGTCTTTGACACAGATTAAATAAGAAACATCGAAAGTATACGTCCATCTTCAGACGGGCCGTATTATATTATGACGTTGTCCGTCCAGCGTCCGTCTCTCGTCCGTACGGTATAGTTTGTCCGTACCATAACTTTTTATCCCTTGCATGGATATGAATAATATTTGTCAGAATTGTTGCCCAAGACACAAGGGTGTATCATAACCTTGAACCAAGATCATATCTGCATGGTCGCAATGCATATGATGGGTAAATCTTTGTCCAGACCATAATTTTTTTACCCTTTGCGAGGATTTGAATAATATTCCACAGAAGAGTTGCTACGGATCCAAGATTGTGTCATGACCTTGAACCAAGGTCATATCTGCAAGGTAAAGGTCACAGTGTATGGGCTTATGTTTCCCACTTCAATTTAAGCGACGGGCGTATTATGCAGCGATAAGCGTTGCTTTTGTTAAATGTTTGATTGAGATTCACTACAATATTTTATGTTTATCAATGTGAAAAAGATATAGTGTCTTTTGATGTTCGAAACTGGAGATATACAATTAACAAAATGCATAAATTAGTAATCGTTCATGAAACTGAAAGTATATATTGTAAACAAAATGACATACAAAGAAAAACTGAGATGATACTAATCATAGGTCAGAGGAGAATTGTCCTTTTCCTTTTACTTACAGTGATGGATGTCTTTCCGACTTTCCCTGGGGCTATATCTACGTCATAATTGTCAGCAAGGTGCTCGCCAGGATCTTAATCAGTGTTGTATTCATTAAGGTAACAATTACATGGAAATACAGTCAAAATGGAGGGGGACCGACATATGGTTTCTGTGATTTTTCTATTTTTCATAGGATTTTGTGAGTATGGAATTACTGCTCATGGAAATCAGTAAGTAAAACTGGTTTTTGTTTATACATCTTCTGTTCACAATGATGGATGTTTTTACCTTTTCTCATTGTTTGCATTTTCCCTTCTCGTGCGTTTTACTGCCAGTTTAACTATCTATACAGACATTTATAACGCAATAGAATGAGAGAAGAAGTTATTCAGAAACAACAATTGTGATATTGAACTATTGTGCTGAAACATATCATTAAACCATTAAGCTTCATAATTCTAGAAAAATGTGTACGAGTTAATGACTTAAGAGTAAAATATCATATTAGTAAGTTTTTTGTTTTGTTTCGTTTGTTGTTTCTTTTTTGGGGAGGGGGATGCTTTTTTTTCCTTTTTGTTATTGTTTTTGGGGTTTTTTGGGGGGGGATGTTTTTGGTTTCTTTGCTGTTTGTTTGTGTGTATTTTTTGTGAAGTGCTTTTTTGGGGGTTGTTTTGTTTTGGGTGTTTTTCTTTTTAGTTTGTGTGTGTGTAGGTGTGTGTGTGTGTGTAAGTGTGTGTGTGTAGGTATGTGTGTGTGGTTTGTGTGTGTGCGGGTTTTTTGTTTGTTTGTTGGGGGGGGGGGGGCAAAACGGGATGATACTTGTTTCGCTGGGGTGTTTTGTTTGTTTGTTTGTTTCGGTTTTTATTTTATTGTTATTTTTTTATGTTTTTCTCTTCTATCTTGCAATTCAAAAAATGAAGATTTATCAAGTCGCGAATAAAATCGATTCATTTTCATCCGTTCTGATTATTGTCTTATTAGAGGTTTATATTTTATTAGATTGTATGTCTTTTGGAATCCTTCAGAACAATGTAATTAGCAGTAGTAGGACGCGCGTGGTTTCATGAATGGTAGCACCTATACGTATAGATCAATCAGAAATGAGGATAGCATAGAATATCTTTCATACTGTTTTAAATGAATATTATGGAATCACATGACTGATATATGAGTCATGTTTGGCGGGATTACACCCGTGAGTACACGAACCAAGTAGGTGTATTACCAATATGATGCATGCCATGCTACTTAATTATACCAGGAAACGTAGCCCCACACCGCTGTCCTGAGTGGCTACTCTCCTGAGATATAGTAGTATGTGTATTATGACATTAATGACGTACTTCACGTTTCAGTTCGGGAATTTCTCGATGCATTATGTGCAGTGTCGCGCTACCCGGAAATGCCTCGGACTGCCCCTGACCATTCTGTATGTTCGCTGTGGTAACAACCATGACGGCTTTAACGCTGTCGTATATACATGCCATTTATGAGTAAATAATATCATAAAAATATATCTATTATGTTGTTTTTGTGGGCGATGGAAACGCTGGTTGATAGATTCCTTGACATATTAATAAAAAATAAAAAAAATCTATATCGATAGGTTGAGGAAATGGATTACTTTCGACAAATTTATCATAAATCATAATTTTAATTGCTCAATTAATGTGTGTTATGTGATTTAGTCGTCACAAAAAAATGTAGAATTCAAATAAAGTAACAAACATTCAATTAAAAAAAAAATCCAAAACATCCCCCAAAAACCTACCCTTAAAATCGCCATAAAATATATAAAATCACTTTGTATATACAACAGTAGAATCTCCAAGATGCGCAGTATTTATTACCACGTGTCAATTACATACTTATGATAATGAGATAAAGACGTGATTGGAATAAAATTCTAGATTAATACATCTTTGTATTAACAGGTTATTATTAAGGATAAATATATATGTTTTATTTATATTATTAAGTCAATTTACACAACATACATTGCCCTGGGATATACAAAATGAACCCAAACTTACAAAACGATATAAAATCCTGTCTCATAAATCTCCCTTTCAACCGATTAATTAATGTTCTGTACAGCAATTTGCATTTTATTTGATATCTTCAACTCGCCTGTGTCAGATCGAGGTCCTTGGACGTCAGCTACATTTATGAACCTTAATAATAATATTTTCAAACACAATGGGCAGCTCACTGAACATTCGTATAAACCAACTGCTGAATTAATATTCAAGTCTTTGCTTGATCTCGAGTATTTATTTGTATAATGCCAGATACAATCAAACTTATCAGTTATACGTTTCATTTTAATACAGAGTTTTACTTTTATTGTTACTACGGTTACTCGTTTGACCAGCGAGCCACAATAAGCCAAATTCATATAGCAAGGAGAGGGGGTGTTGGTTATAACGATTCTGCGTAGTAACTATTCAATGACCACACTTCCGACGAGCCTGGGTCATTGTCACACATATTCCATATAATATTGTGTTGAATCAAAGTGACCTCAATTATACATTTTCTGTTTAGCTTTAATCACCATCACTACTTTTCCTTGTCCTGGTTTTAGATAATTGTCATCATAGATTTAAATAATTGCCATAGTTTGATTTGGAAATGTCCACTTATGTAGTCGTCAAAATTCGCACATATGTACTCATCATTTCTGTACAAGAAGTGTGGAATAAACACATCCTCCACTAAAATAAAATATAGGAACATCTTAAAGTCGGTGATCTACATTGGCACTCACGTCTAAATCTATGTGTGTACATGCATCCCTACAGCATTGGCTACACACCTAGTGGCAGAGGACACAGCCATATACCTTCCTCTGCTGATACATTGATATCATGTGATACAAGTCCTCAGTTTAATTCCTGTTCATTTGAATCATGCAGTCATCAATGTCATGCCATTCACTTGATATATATTCTGTTTCTTGTCATATGATGTGACACGTTGTGTCATTCATTCATTAGAATCGGCTTTTGGTCAAGATATTATATAACATATCATTTTATTACGCACCAAAAACAACCAACTTAATTATCTACTGGTATTTCCACATTACTTAGTTATACAGAGTCCCTTTTGTTTAAAGGTATATCATGAAGTGTGCCATCTTCGCAAGCCAAGGCTTCGTTTCGTTCTACTGCACTACGTAGCGCAGTAGAACGAAACGAAGCCTTGGCTTGCGAAGATGGAAGTGTGCAGGATCATTTGTATGGAGGAATCACTATATAGCTGTATGAGATCCTTGTTTGGTATGGAGAGATCATTAGATGTCTGGGATCCTTGTTTTGTATGGATGAATGATTAGATGTCTGGGATCCTTGTTTTTGTATGGAGGAATCATTAGATGTCTGGGATCCTTGTTTTGTATGGATGAATCATTACTGTGGGAATCATAGAGTGCAGAATCCTTATTTTGTATGGAGAAACTAGTATAGTGTCTGGGATCCTTGTTTTATATGGATGAATCATTAGATGTCTGGGATCCTTGTTTTGTATGGAAGATTGATTAGATGTCTGGGATCCTTGTTTTGTATGGAAGAATCATTAGATGTCTGGGATCCTTGTTTTGTATGGATGAATCATTAGATGTCTGGGATCCTTGTTTTGTACGGAGGAATCATTAGATGTCTGGGATCCTTGTTTTGTACGGAGGAATCATTAGATGTCTGGGATCCTTGTTTTGTATGGAAGAATCATTAGATGTCTGGGATCCTTGTTTTGTACGGAGGAATCATTAGATGTCTGGGATCCTTGTTTTGTATGGAAGAATCATTAGATGTCTGGGATCCTTGTTTTGTATGGATGAATCATTAGATGTCTGGGATCCTGTTTTGTATGGATGAATCATTACATGTCTGGGATCCTTGTTTTTGTATGGATGAATCATTAGATGTCTGGGATCCTTGTTTTGTATGGAAGAATCATTAGATGTCTGGGATCCTGTTTTGTATGGATGAATCATTAGATGTCTGGGATCCTTGTTTTGTATGGAAGAATCATTAGATGTCTGGGATCCTTGTTTTGTATGGAAGATTGATTAGATGTCTGGGATCCTTGTTTTGTATGGAAGATTGATTAGATGTCTGGGATCCTTGTTTTGTATGGATGAATCATTAGATGTCTGGGATCCTTGTTTTGTACGGAGGAATCATTAGATGTCTGGGATCCTTGTTTTGTATGGAAGAATCATTAGATGTCTGGGATCCTTGTTTTGTATGGAAGAATCATTAGATGTCTGGGATCCTTGTTTTGTATGGATGAATCATTAGATGTCTGGGATCCTTGTTTTGTATGGAAGAATGATTAGATGTCTGGGATCCTTGTTTTGTATGGATGAATCATTAGATGTCTGGGATCCTTGTTTTGTATGGATGAATCATTAGATGTCTGGGATCCTTGTTTTGTACGGAGGAATCATTACTGTGGGGAATAATAGAGTGCAGAATCCTTATTTTGTATGGAGAAACTAGTATAGTGTGTGGGGTCCTTGTTTTTTGTTTTTGTTTTTTTTAATGAAGGGATCATTATAGTATATAGGGTTCTTGTTTTGTATAGAGGAATCATTGATTATGCGGGGACCTTGTTTATTATGGAGGAATCATTGATTATGCGGGGGCCTTGTTTATTATGGAGGAATCATTGATTATGCGGGGGCCTTGTTTATTATGGAGGAATCATATGTACCTTGTTTTTTTTAAAATGAGAACTCAATAGCGATTTGGGTCATTGTATTTATGGAAGAATCAATAGCTGTACGGGATCCTTGTTTTGTATGGAGGAATCATTGGCTGTTTGGAGTCCTTATTTTTTATGAAGGAATCATTAGCTGTTTGGGGTCTTTGTTTGTATGGAGAAATCAATTGCTGTTTGGGTTCCTTGTTTTTATGGAGGAACTATTAGCTATTTGGGTCCTTGTTTTGTATGGAGAAATCATTAGATATGCAGTGTTCTTATTTAACTAGAATAATGTACCGGACTCCGACTCATTTCTGCTTGGCCGATCTCAGTTGTCGATTGAGGACTACAGAACCACCTTTTTAACTCTCAGCGCAGAACGAATACGATTCATATTCGGAACTTTTTTTTCTAGTATTGCATCATTGTTTCGCCAAAACATATTAAAGCATGTTAAATCTGATTTTTTCATGATTTACCCTCTATAAATCCGGTGAAATCTTCAAGTTAATTGCTTTTATTTGGATATCCCCGCAAACAAAGTGGGGTATATTGAAATTACTCTGTCTGTCTGCCTCTCTGTCCGTTTGTTCATCAACTTTGTCCGGGCCATAACTTCCTTTTTTTTCGTTGCAGGGAGATTATATTTCCCGCAAGTGTTGTCTATAAATCAAGGGTGTGTCATGATTTTGAACAAGGTTATATCTTCAAGGTCAAGGTCACAGTGTACACATAGCAAACATTTTTGTCCGAGGCATAATTTCTTCACATTACATCGTGGAGCGGTGATATTTCACACAATTGTTGTCCACGACCCATGGGTGTGTCTTGATCTGAAACAAGGTTACATCTGTAAGGTCAAGGTCACAGTGTACAAATAGCCAAAATTCTTGTCCGGGCCATAGCTTCTTCATGCTACATTGTGGACTGATAATGTTGCACACAGTTGTTGTCCAAGACCCAAGAGTGTATCTTGACCTTGAACTAAGGTCATATATACAAGGTCAAGGTCGCAGTATATACATTGCCAAAATTACTATGAAATTATTTCATCTTGCTATTTCGCAGATTGATACTATTGCACACAATTGTTGTCCACAACCTAGGGATGTGTCATGACCTTGAATCAAGGTCATATCTACAAGCTCAAAGTTACAGTGTAAACATAGCCAAAATTGTCTGGGCTAATACTTCTTCATGCTACATCGTAGACATTAAATGAGGATTTTCATGAAGGGACATAATGCTATTCTTAATATTTTTACTTAGTTATAGCCCTTTCAACTTGTTATTCAACTTTGTTCTCTCAGGGGTATTTGTCCCGTTAGGACAACTCTAGTTCAAATTTATCTCTGAAATCTAGTGTGTCAGCATGAAACGTTTGTAGATTCTACTTTACACAGTTATGGGATAAAAACCTTATACGATGGTACCTAATCAATAAGATACACGTACATACTATAATGACATTAAGCTTAACATATATATATATATATACATGTATAAATGCTGCCTCACTGAATAGGATCCAGAGAATAGTACTTAGCCTACAAGGTCACTCATCATGCTAGATGACATTGCCGTATTGCATCATGTTTGTAGCATGCATCACTGGAGTGACAATGCAGCCAATAGATTCGACATTTGAAATGTAGAACTGAATATCACTTTTTATTCCATAAATATAGCCTGATTAACTTCGTCCATTAGGGACCAGTTGTTCAAAACAATTAACCACTGTTTAACCTAACTGGTAGTTAAACTTCATCTTGCTGTTTCATTCCTCAAAATTATATAACAATTAGTTATGTTCATTATACTGATATGTAGCATATGTAATAAATGATTTAATGCTTTAATACGATGACTCAACAGTTTGACTGGATGTCTATCGAACTTTAACCAAAGGTTAACTTATCTTACAACTTAATACTCTGTTACAAAGGAAATGTTATACAGAATCTTCATTGAATTGGGTTAACTGAAACATATTGATAAGAAATATCAACCACGAGAATGAATGACATTGTATGCCGACTGTAGAAATAACACTATTGATCCTCCATTTGACCTTTGTCTCACATGTCTGACATTTTGTTTTGTTTAGTTAGAAAGAATCTATTAGATAAAATAGAAAAACTCCATTCACAAAATAATATCGACGACTTTCACAATGACGCTAGTATGTCAATGAAATCCACATTGACACAATCATATCGATGACTTCCACATTGACAAAATCGTATGGATGACTTCCACACTGATGCCATCATTTCGATAACTTCCACACCGATATTATCACATCGATGACTTCCACATTGATGCAATCATATCAGAGACCTTCACGCAGAGACCTTCACGTTGATGCAATCATATCGATGACTTCCACATTGACGCCATCATGTCGATAACTTCCACGTTGACGAAATCATATCATATCGATGACTTCAATATTGACGTCATCATATCGATGACTTCCAAATTGACACGGTTATATCGATAAATTCCACACTAACGCAAACAATATCGATGATTTTCACAATTACGCCATTATATAAATGACTTCCACATTTACACGATCATATCGATGACTTCCACACAGACGCCATCATATCGATGACTTCAACACTGACGCCATCATATCGATGACTTCCACACTGACGCCATCATATCGATGACTTCAACACTGACGCCATCATATCGATGACTTCAACACTGACGCCATCATATCGATGACTATCACATTAACGCAATCATATCGATGACTTCCACACTGACGCGATTATATGTATAGATGATTTCAACATCGATGCCATCATATCAGTGCCTTCCACGCTGATGCCATCATATCGATGACTTTCATATTGATGCCAATTTTCTTGTGTCTCTGCGCTCTTCTCAAACAAGACCATTTTTCATTATTAACAGTGACAGAAAATTGTTTTTAAAAACCAAACAAACAAGAATTATGATAATTAAAAGAAACGTTTATCATGAAGAGATGTCAGACAGATGTTTACCTGTGTGGGAAATACAGATTCTCACGTCCGAAGATAAAAAAAAAATCAATATCAGCAACATGTCATCTTGCTGCAAAAATATTACGAAAGCAGCTTAACCATGACAAGCTCGTCCACGTGGGCGGCAATTGGTTTTCGAAAAGGAAGAAAATATATTTTGTATTCTGCGTGACTTCATTAAGATCTTAGGTAACCCTATAATACATGTACATTACTTCTAAAGTGATCTAGCCTAAAACTGAGTACCGTTATTCTAATTAATACCTAAGCCGGTTCTAAAGTGAGTTGTATTGTTTACAATGAATGAAGTGTGATATGTCGCCGTAAGATGCATAAAGATGTACACATGTTTTGGCGCCCTGGGCTATGCATTACCAGGTGATTGACAAATGCATATATCCTGGGGCGTTTCTCTACACAATATGTCTGAATTCTCCCTAAAATGTTTATTATTATCAATGCAAATTAGCTTCTACATAACGCTATGGTCGTTTTGTTTTAAGACCAGCAGAGGCAGCCTTGTTAATCAGTTTACAATAGTTTATACACTGACCACTCACTTCGAAAAATTTGAAACCAAAAAAATCAAACCTACCATTAATTTATCTGGCGAGATGGAACTATCCGTATATATTACAAGTTTTTCTGCAGACAATGGGTTTGTCTCTTTTAACTTTGATGATAGAAACATACACACTGCTCCCAAAAGCTGAAGACGAGTTCTTGGTAAATCTAACACAGATAGAAATCTATCTAAATAGTTCATAGCCAAAGGAAAAACCTCTTCTTCACATTGCTGCTCCTCACATACCTGCAAATCCAAGGAAAATATGGCATTACATTTTCTTTTTATAAATTGAATAAGTAAGAATATAAATAGAAAGAGAAATCTAAGAACAAATGTAAATTTACCATACACGAAATTGAAATAAGAGTTTTCTAAGTTTTTCTCTACTGTAGATGTTGTTGTCTCAAATCAAATTTAATGGTTGAAAGAGACACAAATAAACCATGAAGTAGATGAATTTTTTTTTTTGAAATTTAATAAACTGTAAGAATTGTTTTAACGTTATATTTGTGATTTGTTCTCTTTTGGGTAAAACTCTAACATAAAACGCATTGTCCCTTTTCGATGTCTAAATGGGGGGTGGGAGCCCACCGTGGTTGAATACAGTTAACTTATGTTCTCGGTTTATTCTATAATTATTCTAAGATCTAGTGTGTATACATTTGCTTCTGTGATAGTATTGTTCAATGCTTATACTATAAACAATCTCTCAAATAAATGATTATAACAGTGATAAAAAAAAAAGATTGGCTGATTTGTGTGTTCTACATAGTACTGTGATGGTCCACTGGTGTATTCTACGCAGTACCATGATGGTCGACTGATGTATTCTACACAGTACATTTATGGTCAACTGGTTTATTCTACATAGTACTGTGATGGTCAACTGCTGTATTCTACATAGTACTATGATAGTCGACTGGTGTATTTTACATAGTACTGTGATAGTCGACTGGTGTATTCTACATAGTACTATAATATTCGACTGGTATATTCTACATAGTATTGTGATGGTCGACTGGTGCATTCTACATAGTTCTGTGATAGTCGACTGGTGTATTCTACATAATACTGTGAGAGCCGACTGATGTATTCTACATAGTACTGTGACAGTCGACTGGTGTATTCTACATAGTACTGTGATATTCGACTGGTGCATTCTACATAGTTCTGTGATAGTCGACTGATGTATTCTACATAATACTGTGAGAGCCGACTGATGTATTCTACATAGTACTGTGATAGTCGACTGGTGTATTCTACATAGTACTATGATGGTCGACTGGTGCATTCTACATTGTTCTGTGATAGTCGACTGGTGTATTCTACATAATACTGTGAGAGCCGACTGGTGTATTCTACATAGTACTGTGACAGTCGACTGGTGTATTCTACATAGTACTATGATGGTCGACTGGTGCATTCTACATAGTTCTGTGATAGTCGACTGGTGTATTCTACATAATACTGTGAGAGCCGACTGGTGTATTCTACATAGTACTGTGACAGTCGACTGGTGTATTTTACATAGTACTGTGACGGTCGACTGGTGTATTCTACATAGTTCTGTGATAGTCGACTGGTGTATTCTACATAGTACTGTGATAGTCGACTGGTGTATTCTACATAGTATTGTGATGGTCGACTGGTGCATTCTACATAGTTCTGTGATAGTCGACTGGTGTATTCTACATAGTACTATGATGGTCGACTGGTGCATTCTACATAGTTCTGTGATAGTCGACTGGTGTATTCTACATAGTACTATGATGGTCGACTGGTGCATTCTACATAGTACTATGATGGTCGACTGGTGCATTCTACATAGTTCTGTGATAGTCGATTGGTGTATTCTACATAATACTGTGAGAGCCGACTGATGTATTCTACATAGTTCTGTGACAGTCGACTGGTGTATTCTACATAGTACTATGATGGTCGACTGGTGCATTCTACATAGTTCTGTGATAGTCGACTGGTGTATACTACATAATACTGTGAGAGTCGACTGGTGTATTCTACATAGTACTGTGAGAGTCGACTGGTGTATTCTACATAGTACTGTGACAGTCGACTGGTATATTTTACATAGTACTGTGAGAGTCGACTGGTATATTTTACATAGTACTGTGAGAGTCGACTGGTGTATTCTACATAGTACTTACTGGTTTATTCGGCATAGTACTCTGATGGTCGACTGATGTATTTTACATAGTACTGTGACGGTCGACTGGTGTATTCTACATAGTACTTACTGGTTTATTCGGCATAGTACTCTGATGGTCGACTGATGTATTTTACATAGTACTGTGACGGTCGACTGGTGTATTCTACATAGTACTGTGACAGTCGACTGGTATATTTTACATAGTACTGTGAGAGTCGACTGGTATATTTTACATAGTACTGTGAGAGTCGACTGGTGTATTCTACATAGTACTTACTGGTTTATTCGGCATAGTACTCTGATGGTCGACTGATGTATTTTACATAGTACTGTGACGGTCGACTGGTGTATTCTACATAGTACTTACTGGTTTATTCGGCATAGTACTCTGATGGTCGACTGATGTATTTTACATAGTACTGTGACGG
The DNA here is from genome assembly GCA_035048485.1 of Pteria penguin. Taxonomy (NCBI): domain Eukaryota; kingdom Metazoa; phylum Mollusca; class Bivalvia; order Pterioida; family Pteriidae; genus Pteria; species Pteria penguin. The sequence goes on from CM068581.1 coordinate 24,422,162, forward strand.
TCGACTGGTGTATTCTACATAGTACTGTGACGGTCGACTGATGTATTCTACATAGTACTGTGACGGTCGACTGGTGTATTCTACATAGTACTGTGACGGTCGACTGGTGTATTTACATGGTACTCTGACGGTCGACTGGCTGTAATGAAAGGTCATCCTGAGATGACTTCTAGAGAGTATCGTATAGGAAGGAAGAAAAAGTCGCGTTTTAATAAGAATAAACAATGTGATAGTCGACTGCTGTATTCTTTATAGCTTCATGACGATTAACTACTGCATTCTGTATAGCACTAGGATGGTCCTCTGCTGTATCTGTATAACACTAGGATGTTTCTCTGCTGTGTTCTGTATAACACTAGGATGGTCCTCTGTTGTATTCTATATAGCACTATGATGGGCGACTACTGCATTCTGTATAACACTAGGATGGTCCTCTGCTGTATTCTATATAGCTTTATGATGATCGATAACTGCATTATGTATAGCACTAGGATGGTCCTCTGCTGTATTCTATATAGCTTTATGATGATCGATAACTGCATTATGTATAACACTAGGATGGTCCTCTGTTGTATTCTATATAGCACTATGATGGGCGACTACTGCATTCTGTATAACACTAGGATGGTCCTCTGCTGTATTCTATATAGCTTTATGATGATCGATAACTGCATTATGTATAGTACTAGGATGGTCCTCTGCTGTATTCTATATAGCACTAGGATGGTCCTCTGCTGTATTCTGTATAGCACTAGGATGGTTCTCTGCTGTATTCTATATAGTACTATTATGGTCCTCTGTTGTATTCTATATAGCACTATGATGGACGACCACTGCATTCTGTATAGCACTAGGATGGTCCTCTGCTGTATTCTATATAGTACTATTATGGTCCTCTGTTGTATTCTATATAGCACTATGATGGACGACCACTGCATTCTGTATAGCACTAGGATTGTCCTCTGCTATATTCTATATAGCTTTATGATGATTGGCTACTGCATTCTGAATAGCACTAAGATGGTCCTCTGCTGTATTCTGTATAGCACTAGGATGGTTCTCTGCTGTATTCTATTTAGTACTAGGATGGTCCACGGCTGTATTCTATATAGCACTATGATGGACGACTGCTGTATTCTATATAGCACTAGGATGATCCACTGCTTTAGTCTGTATACTAGGATGGTTCAGTGCTGTATTCTATTTAGCACTAAGATGGTCCACTGCTGTATTCTATTTAGTACTAGGACGGCCCACCGCTGTATTCTATATAGCACTATGATGGACGACTGCTGTATTCTATATAGCACTAGGATGATCCGCTGCTGTTTTCTATTTAGCACTATGATGGACGACTGCTTTAGTCTGTATAGCACTAAGATGGTCCAGTGCTGTATACTATATAGCACTAGGATCGTTCACTGCTGTATTCTATATAGCACTATCATGGTCTACTGCCAAATTCTATATAGCACTAGGATCGTTTACTGTTGTATTCTATGTAGCACTTTGATGGTCCTCTGCTGTATTCTATGTAGCACTTTGATGGTCCACCGCTGTATACTATTTAGCACTATGATAGTTCACTGCTCTATTCTATATAGCACTAGGATGATCCATTGCTTAAGTCTGTATAGCACTAGGATGGCCCAGTGCTATATTCTATTTAGCACTAAAATGGTCCGCTGCTGTATTCTATTTAGCACTATGATGGACGACTGCTTTAGTCTGTATAGCACTAAGATGGTCCAGTGCTGAATACTATATAGCACTAGGATCGTTCACTGCTGTATTCTATATAGCACTAGGATGATCCATTGCTTAAGTCTGTATAGCACTAAGATGGTCCAGTGCTGAATACTATATAGCACTAGGATCGTTCACTGCTGTATTCTATATAGCACTATGATGGTCCAATGCTGTATTCTATATAGCGCTATCATGGTCCACTACCAAATTCTATACTATACTAGGATGACCCACGGCTGTATTCTATATAGCATTAGGATCGTTTACTGCTGTATTCTATATAGCACTAGGATGGTCCTCTGCTGTATTCTTTATAGCACTATGATGGTCCACTGCTGTATTCTATATAGCACTATGATGATCCACTGCTGTATTCTATATAGCATTATGATGGTCCACTGCTGTATTCTATATAGCACTATGAGGATCCACTGCTGTATTCTATATAGCACTATCATGGTCCACTGCTGTATTCTATATAGCACTATGATGATCCACTGCTGTATTCTATACAGCACTATGATGGTCCTCTGCTGTTTTCTATGTAGCACTAGGGTCGTTCACTGCTGTATTCTATAGAGCACTAGGATCGTTCATTGCTGTATTCTATACAGCACTAGGATCGTTTACTGCTGTATTTTATATAGCAGTCTAATGGTCCACTGCTGTATTCTATTAAGTATTAGGATGGTCCTCTGTTGTTTTCTATGTAGCACTATGAGGGTTCTCTGATGTATTCTATGTAGCACTATGATGGTCCACTGACGTATTGTATATAGTACTATGATGGTCAACTACTGTATTCTATATAGCAGTATGATGGTCCACTGCTGTAGTCGATATAGCACTAGCATGGTCCACTGCTGTATTCTATGTAGCACTATGATGGTCCTCTGCTGTATTCTATGTAGCATTAGGGACGTTCACTGTTGTATTCTATACGTACTTAGATGGTCCTCTGCTATATTCGTTATAGTACTAAGATGGTCTTCTGCTGTATTCGTTATAGCAATATGATGGTCCATTGCTGCAGTCAATATAGCACTAGGAGGGTCCAGTGCTCTATTCTGTATAGCACTATGATTGTCCACTGCTGTATTCTATATAGCACTATGATGGTCCACTGCTGTAATCTATGTAGCATATTCTTTAACATGTAGAACTAGGATGATCCACTGCTGCATTCTGTATAGCAGTATGATGGTCCTCTGCTGTATTCTATGCAACACTAGGGTCGTTCACTGCTGTATTCTATATCGTACTTGGATGGTCCTGTGCTGTATTCTGTATAGCACTATGATGGTCCTCTGCTGTATTCTATATAGCACTATGATGGCCCTCTGCTGCATTCTGTATAGCACTATGATGGTCCTCTGCTGTATTCTATATAGCACTAATGTCGTCACTGTTGTATTCTATGTCGTACTTGGATGGTCTTCTGCTGTATTCTGTGTAGCACAATGATAGTCCACTGCTGTATTCTGTGTAGCACTAGGGTGATCCTCCGTTGTATTCTATGTAGCACTAGGGTGATCCTCCGTTGTATTCTATGTAGCACTATACAAATACAGTATTGAGTTGTTTATATGGTGTAACATAATATCCAAATACACAATAGGTAATAAAGTGATAGTACAGGAAATGAAACAGAGTAGGTCATCTGTTTAGTATAGCGTTTAACAGTAGGAAATAAACGTGATCATTAGATAGATTGAAATCAGTTGAAAAGGATATAACCACAACATATACATCGCTGTGGAACTGTAGATGGGTAAACTGTGCTGAATATATTTCAGTTCTTTTGAATTTTGGTGTTTAAAAATACATAAGGAAGTTGTTCGCTAAAAGTATACGGGGTTATAATGGGCAATGTTTTAAGGTCAGTGCCAAAGTAGACAGGAAAAATTCCTATTTTGTCTCTCGTGAGTAACTGGTCTTGAGCACTAAGGAATTACAAAGCTTTTACTACCAGAGATTGAGAGACATCAGGTTTAAGGCTACAGTCATCAGGACAACAGAAGAATGGACTTGTCATGTCTCCAAAATGTCATATGCATTGATGTATGAGAAGATTGTTTGAAATCAAACAAAGATAAATGTTACAAAGTTTCAAGCTCACAAGGGCAAAGGTCAATATTAGAATACAATAGAGGATCGAAAAAGCAAATTTTTACTGTTTAAATACATCAAGAATTTGTTTCATATCACCGTCGAAGAAGCTATAATGAACTGCTACCTTTTCACTCAGGAGACCTTTAAGGCATAGAATCTGTACTTGTGGTTAAAGTCGCTTAAAAAGAGTTTAGTCGTATCGCTACATACGAAAGTGAGCAGAAAGCTTTTAACGGCAGCGCAATGACACGATCAGAAATTGTACAGATGACATCTGACAAAGCTGTATGACACAAATCACCAAGGACCTGCACACAAAAAATGACAATAGCATAATATACACGGAACGACATTACAAAGATATTCGATTGTGCTGCGGTTACGATACCGACTTAGGACGGTCAATAAAGCACTTTTACAACAAGTCTACTCTCTCTCTCGATCGAGATCTAGTACTGTTATAATACTGCTGTACTTACATGCGTCTTCAATGAGAAATGTAAAGTTGGCATGTTTTTTCATTCTGCTGGAGTTTCTCCTTCTTTTCATCTTTCAATTTGTTGTTGATATATTTACTTTGAATTTTTAAAACAAAACTATATAGTTGTAATGAGGGACATATTATCAGTATATCATTTCTGTTTCATAATTTTTCTTACACGATGTTCCAATGATTATCGTTTCTATATTGATTTTCAGCGCACACATCCGTGTAATCCAAACCACTATTCCAAAGCAGGATGTATCGGTGCCAACACCAACATCAGTCCCGGAACCAGTGAAAGAAGATAATAAGTGCATTGCCATCGTGAGGAGGACGTTCCTGGAAAGAGAGTCTGTGGTCTATCCATGCTTTCGTCCTATGAGAGGAGTTACCCCGGTGGCAGCACATCAAAGGTACATAATATAGATTTGTTGAATCCTCTTCCAAAAGGTACCCTGAGCTGAGATGGCAAATCCATTACTGTCCTTTTACTTCTAATGAAATTGAACCATGCCATTTTTACAGAAGAAAAAATACAAAGTAAACTATGATTATGTGCAAAAAGATTTTATTGTACAAGTGCTTTATTTGCTAAAATATACTGACAAATGAAATATTTGACATTTATTGTCCTGAACAGGGGAAATCACTTATCTGAAAGCATTATCAGAACAGAAAGCTACTTCTCTCTCTCTCTCTCTCTCTTTCAAAGTACAGAGGAAAGGATTACACCTATTAATTTCTTCTTTACAGGGAGATTGTAAAATGAACAAATAATTTCCGTTAAGCTTAGAGAAATGTTTTCAGATTCATCAGAGCTGGATATACTAGTAGTCATATACAGGTGTTGGTTGTTTTATTTTCTGTACCTTCACGTAAACTGGAAAGGTAAAACATGGCATACATGTACACTAATGGTCGCTTAAATGTGTCTTCGTGTTGTTTTCTATTGAAGGTGAATATTGTGTACCTTTCCATTATGTTAATGTGGTTTTCTTAATTGCATTTTAATGTAATAAAACAATTGTTGTTTATCTAAATGCACTTGATTGTGGGCGGCGGAAACAATAAACAAACATTTAAACACAACGAACAATTGATTTCTGGAAGGAGAAAAAGCGTTCGCTTTGCATTGATGACTGTTCATTTTGCAGCGATGACTGTACTTGTTACAATTGAGTATGTTTGATATTCTCACCGAATAATTGCGTCTCTGTCTGTCTGTCTGTCCTTCTATCCCAATTCATATCTCCTAAACCAGAATTTGAATATACTTCACACAACTGTCACTCGGAATACGGACTCTCGGACAAAAGTCTTTCAATGCTATTTTTGAAAGAAAATAGAACTTCAGATACCAAGAAAGGAATTATAGTATAGTGAATTTCAACAGGCAATGATCATAGTATTGTGAATTGTCACTGTGGATACGAGCTTTCAGATAAAGGTCACTTAGTGTCATGTATGACAAGTCAAGGTCACTCAGAGTCATTTAAGAAAAGTCAAGGTCAGTAGGCAACTAGAATTTAAAATACCAAAAAAGCTTTATATATATATATTTCATCAATGTGTGTTAATAATTAATATTAAGGATACATGCAGCCCCAAGTGTTTGTGCTCATTGATAAAGTTCTTAGCATTAAGGGTTTTTTGTCTGATAAAATCATTTATTATATTTTGTTGTGCATAAACGTATTTTTACCCTTTGGGCGCCTTTATATGATTATGTGATGGAGCTCTTTCCTTTTTATTTTCTTTTCGACTAGCTGTTTAAAACTGAACTTGACTAATTGATTGTTTATGCTTCAGTTTAAACCGTAGTTTTTTGTTATTTATACACATATACAATAAAAAATAGATATATAAGATATGATAACAAGCTTACAGTTTACTGGACGACCATTTGACTCAAACAGATGGGTTTGACACCTTTTGGAAATAAATATTCTGTCCTCCAAAATTTTGAAAATAAAAAGTCTGACATTTTTGGCAGGAAAATCAATATATTGGCCACCATGTATGGTTGATCTCAATCTGATTAAAACCATATCTTTATTCCGCTTCTCTATTTGTCCCAGCTTTATCCGCAAAGGAGCAAATAAAGAAGCGGAATAAAGATATGGTTTTAATCGGATTGGGTTAGTCTAAATAAAAAGTACATACTTCAGAAAAAGAAAATCTCTACTCGGTTCGCTTACAGTCTAATATAAATATTTTACGGCTCGCTTTGTTCGCAAATCCTTACTTTTCATGTATTATATGTATCGAGTACCGGCATTGGTTACTAATAACTAAGTATTATTAACATCCTCCCAATAGCCAGGAAAACAACTAGATTAATAGTATACACAAATTATTATTAACAATTTTCACACTTTATAAGAAAGATCAAGATGTAAAATTGTAGGATCAAAGAGATAAAAAAAATTGGCTCACTTTGCTCGCCAGATTTTCACATCAGCAATTGGTTTCCGATTTAGTTCTTTTGTTACCTACAATACTTATATTGGTATATTCTATATTTCTTTAAAAACACATCTTAAGCATTGTATTATATATCCTTACTATTCATTCATACTATAATTGTCACTTCAGAGTGGAACACCTCTGGCACAGGCAGTTACATGCTTTTCAATGCAAGAGGATTTAGAATTGTCTGATTCTGTACCAGTTTTGGCGATTTTCTTATAAAGGGAACGCTCAAACCCAACCCCCCAACCTAACCTTCATATGGTTTAGATACATATGCTCACAAAACAGATCCTCAATGGGTATATTGTGTATATGGCCTGACACATCCATTTATAAGGAAGACAGAATAGTAACAAGAGTTGTCTTATGACAACATAGTTCGCCGAATTTTAAGTTTTTGCCCACGGACAACGACAACGCCGACGCCGGGGATATGCCAATGGCTCTCCACACATTTTCCCCGGCAAGCTAAAAAGTAACTGTAAAAATTAGATTGAAAATAAATATTCTGGCCTTGCCTTATGCTAATAAGATATTCCGGTCGGGCTCAATTGTGTTTGATATAGTGGTGCTGGTGAGTGGGTGGGATGTTCTGTTGTTACGTTTATATGCAATAAAGTGTACTAAAACCAACGCCTACATGATTACTTATACACTGCACCGCCTTTTTATTGTAAATTTCATAGGGTATCTCGGAAGTATATTACCTTCAGATAAACAATGTTAACATACAATGTTACTGTTGACTGTGACAGTGTCACATGACACGGTCTGATGTGTTGTGTTGTGCTAATTATACGTTGCTACATCATTAGTGATACATTGGTGTTCTTAAACAAATCACGGGAAATTAATTAATGTAAGGAGATGGTCATTTGATCTTGAAGGGAAAGGAGAAGGGGGACTGGCAAATCTCACGCTGCCGGAATATTTATTTTCAAGCACACACACACACACACACACACACACACACACACACACACACACACACACACACACACACACACACACACACACACACACACACACACACCTACACACACCTACACACACACACACACACACACACACACACACACTTTTTGATGATGATATTTAATTGAGAAATAATTAAATATTTTCCTAAATTTGGAAATGATTTTTAACAGTTATAGAATATTATTTATAACAAGCAAATTCAGAGAGTTGTGGTTCCCCGCTTTCGTGGTTCTATTAGTAAGGGTACAGTGATCTATGACATATTGTCATGGTTGTGCATGTCTACAGGCACATATGCCAATTATGAATGCCCTAGGTCTTACGGAAAAAAAGTTATATTGAAGCAGGTCAAAGGTCACGGTCAAGGTCACATGATAAAAAATTCTGGAACCAATGGAGAGGTATTGCAATTAGGGACACACATGCCAAATACGAAGGTCCTACATCTTATGGTTAAAAAGTTATGACTAAGGTTAAGGGGTTTTTTTGTGACAGACGGACAGGCAGACGGATGGATGGATTAATGGACGGACCGACGAATGAGATTTAATATCGTCTTGCTTTCGCGAAAATCGGGGGACAAAAATAGTATTTAACACGTCGTAAAATTCATTCTGATAGTTAATATTATAGTTGTATAAGTAATAGGCAACATTAAGACCTAACTTTAGAGGGTTGTCCTATTTTTTCTCTAATTCTGTCCAAATTCTGTTGGATTTCTTTTGACACAGACATTTATTTTTATTTTTTATTAGTACTGTTTAATTTCCGAAACTCAGTAAGTCAACTAAAATGTAATCACACTTGTGGCTAGTTTTCACTACCTTATCATTCATAATCATGTCAAGTGATCATTCAATAATAAATGATGTTGAAGACTCCAAGAAAAAGCCGGTTTGTAATATTTTGTGTTTGGTGGTTGTGAAACCTCCTTCGATAATGGGGCATTTTCATTACAATACGAGTGTGAAGTTTTCTTTTATTTTTCCATGATTAACTTGGAAGCTGAGCTTATGTGTATATAAATGAAACTGTCATTTGAGAAATGAGGATCTATAAATGCGTTTCTGATCATGGCGGTCAGTAGATTTTATATCATGATTTCTTTGTTGTTGAGAAAAGACTTAGGTCTGTATGGTTTATGTCACACACGTATATGACGTATATGACGTATGCGGTAAACTTTGGCAGAACACTGAGATAGACACAAATGTCACGCTATTTGTGTGTTGTACATTGCGGTCACTAACGGAGAAAGGTAACATACCTTAGCCACCAAAGCCCCTCTCCCTGACTATATACCAAACGTTTATACTGACAGGGAAAGACAACTACATGGTGTTATAACACTTGTTAACACGATGACGATATCGATACAAAACATTATTCATAAAGACATAGTATATGTATCATGTATTACATGAAAATCATATTCTGCTACGCTTTAATTGTTGTACTGTATAAAAATCAATCATTTTTATCACATGAATATCGTAGCCGTTTTTATTCCAACCTGTGGTTTTTGTAACCTTGTAAGTGCCCGTTACAACAATAACATTCGCCGTATGATTTGTGAAAGCCATTTCTGTTTATTCAGAATTCATATTATCCGTTATGACTCGAATGATAAGATGAAAGTATTCAGTTCAAAGATCTTAAAACATGTATTAGTACATGACAGTCATGACAGCAGTATTAAGAGTTTTAAAACTAATATACGGTTATATACTTCGAAAATCACGAAATGAGTGTTCCAACATAATAGTTATTTTTTAACTATAAAACCAATCAAACGCCATCTGTTAGATTCAGGTTTCCAACCAAATATAATACTATGAAGTAAGGGTAATGAAACCGAGAAAAAGCAATGTGTCAGGTCAACGTTTTTCTCCGTTTTATTGTAAGATATAAGTCATAGTCATAGTTCATATTCATGTAGGACAGCTGTTCTGGGTATTTAGGGTTGAGCGGCACAGTGACGCAGCATAGATATCGTAGTTGCATTAGAATATTTTCATTACCAATACATGTATGTTTCTTTCGATGAACTGTACAGAGGACGGTGGCGTTCATAAGCCATTACACGATAATGGACGGAGTTTGTGTACCAGTTACTATGTCTTATTACGTCACATCATCACAACATTGAAACTAAGTCTTGAAGAACACAAATCAAAGTGGTTACAATATCAACGAGAAAATTCAACTGAGACGTCACAAAGTAAATGTTGCGCAAATATACAGTAATGGAAACATAATGAAGTCAGCAGGTCAAGAGGAAATTCTCTAAAATCTCTAAGAATCGCTTCGCGGTTCATTGAATTTGCAAGTGACCTGCCAGGAAAGACACTGATTCATAAATAGATTACGCAATTGAAACAGGAATGTTATATATAAAAAATATATGATATCCATGTTTGTTATTTCTAAGAGTCTTAAATATTGAATAATGGTGTAAGGGTGTAAGTATTAATATTCTCTCTCTCTCTCTCTCTCTCTCTCTCTCTCTTTCTCTCTCTCTCACACACACACACACACACACACACACACACAACATCTCAACGTTAATTTGTTTGGTCAAATGTAGTTGAGGAATTCTTGTAAGTCCAACATCAAGTAGCTGTTCTCTTATGAAAAAAAAACTTTGAAATTTACATACGCTTTCTGATTTTTTCCAGCCCAATGGGTCTTATATGCAGAGGAGTGACGACTGTACCACAAACGAAATACGCCCGGGTGCCTATCTGCTGCCCAGGATTTGAAGATATCGATGGAGCATGTGTTCAACGTACGTTGAAGCAATACACTTTTTCTTTTACCTCCATTGCCAAATTATTCAACAGTAATTTATATTGACTTTTTTCTTTTATAATGATAATGATGTAATTGTTTTACTCGATCAGTTTTGAGTGAAGACAGTCAAACGTTTTTAGGATGTTAATTGTGATTACCTTTTCACGTGTTCTGTAATGGCCTAAAGGGCATTATTTTGCTTGTGTTCTTTTTAATTACATACGGGACATTGCATGTTTTGGTGTAAGCGTCTACAGGTGAGTTTTTCAGCATTATACATCAAGATGTCGATATCGAAGGTTGTTTTGTGTGCATTACGTAACATCGTCAGTATATAATGTATTGTCTATATATGATAGAGAATGATCCATGATCTCGTTAGTGCATGACTCACTAGGATTATAATTATTTTGGGCCATGGAAAGGGGCGCCATATACAGGGGCAAGCTTACAGGATAAATAACCCCAAAGTCACAAAATTTCTGAAAAGAAATAGTGAATTGATTGTAATAATTATTAAAACTATTTAAGTTTTGAAACTTATATAGTTTAATAATTGTCACAATCAACTCACTATTTCTTTTCAGAACATCACGTGAGATTATTGACGACTTATAACAAAGCAAAGTCCAATGTATGGATGTCTAAAGATAAAGCAAAAGTTTTGTTATATTATGTGTATTTTGTATTTGTCTGATTAATTAAATATGATACTGCATTGATACTGAACGGTTTATCATCAAGAGCTAGGATAATGCAACAAAGAAATATAAAATAATTGTTATTAGACTTGTATACATGTATGTTTTAGCTATTGTTTAACGTTTCTGTGAATTTCCTTTTAAATTAGACAGTCATAGAATACTACAGTACAGGTATCATTTTAGGGTCATTTGATTCCACATTGGCTAGTCTACCAGCAATGGATGGCCAACCTACAACAGCAGAAGATCAACTGAGAAGACTTGAAGAATTAGAGAAATATCCTTCCACATATGAAAAACGACCTTATCCACGATGGAGTCCAGGAGAGATACTGATGAAGAGGTTGAGGGCAGTTATGGACAGACGTATGCAGCTGATCAAGGAACTGGAGCAGAAGATGGGTGACCAGGAACTGACCCCTACTCCCCAGTCTCCCATCTCCAGGATGTTCCCTCAAGTCAGAAAGATGATAATGATTACCAGGACACTGCGACCTATCCAGCCTCCTCTGTCTATAGATACCAATAACTCAGAGGCACCACAGATACCAACCAGGCAGGAACAACCCAAAGAAGACTCAATCCCACAAATGCCCGAGAGGAAGAATGTCATTATCACCCACACACAGCAGAACATTATGCATAGGTTCCCAACCATCAACAGACAGAGCCTGATTGTCAGCCAACGACGTGATAACGTGGTCCACATGCCACAACACAGACTTAATCCAGACTTCCCACAGATTCCACGTGCTACACCATCACCAGTCCAAAAAGAAAACCCATTCTTCCTTCACCCAGATTTCGCACACCAACAGCTATCCAATAGGCAACAACTCCAACGACAGATGATTCCTGACATGCACTTCAGACAAATTCAACAACCCGTCTTCCAACGACATTTCCCAGGTGTTCATCTACCCAAATTTCCTATTGAAATGCCTCCAGTCATTGTTCAGCCCGGGCCCAATTTAATGGGTTTGTTTTGGAATTATATTTAGGCACACTGTAGTTTACCCACTGTAACACCCACATTTACTAGCAAAGACAGCAACATTAACCAGATAAAACTATAGTCAGTGCCTAATAAGTCATATTTTGAACGTATACTACAATAAAGTTACTACTAAAGGTACTCTATACTCCTTCCCATGACAACACATGAATTGAAATGCATGCATCCTAACCTTATATCGGATCCCCTTCATCCCGCTGATACTTATAAAGGGAAATAACTGTGATATTACTCACTCTGGATAATGAATCATAATCATACTATTCATGGTTATCAGGAATATTCATTAAATCGCTTATGTATATATTATATACTCGGCAAATAATTTGATTGACCGCTTGATGAGTTATCAAAATTCAACCAACAATCTTTTAAAACAAATTTCACAGCTGATGAACGTTGTACACATAGAAAATAAGATTTAAAAAAGTATAACAGATGTTATAAAGTTAAATGAAACTTGTGATCAGAACTCTTGTATAATGATACTATTATCCTCTCTGTACATAGCTCCCCCACCTTGCTTTGCTGCCTATCTGAACATTGTGAAGATGTGTTTTGGTGGTGCCAATATTCAGATGCCACAAGATCAAGGAATGTTCAATGGCGAATATAACTATGACGGAGTATGCAAGTAAGATACAACTTAAATTCTCCTTTTCAATTGAAATCCTCGGTAGCAGAAATCTTACTGTATTTTACTTACAAAACTTTGTGACAACTTTATAAACTGATTCAATGATTCTTTGAGTTCTTGAATTACATGTATACCTGCACATGCTTTGCTTATGTTTGACAGGAAGAAAGATGAGATCACAAACTGCATTGTGAGACATATTAGACCATGTAACAACATGCAGGAGCAGATGATGGTGAAAACTACTCTCACAAATACTTTCGCAGAAATTGACAGGATTTGCCATTTCGATCAAAGTATGATGTTATCGGTGCATTTGTCGAATAGAGTACATAAAAGTATCTTTACTAACGATAACGCACAACTGTTTAAACCTTTTAATCAAACATTCACGAGAACTATTCACAGAATTTCATTATAAGAGATAACTTGCCTTACATATTGTACTGGATATTTATGTATATATTTAGGCCAATTCAAATTAATTAGTAGATTGACATCCAGAGTAACCAAAAAAATATGGGGCTGGTGGGGGGTGGGTGTTATTTTCTAATTTTTATCTCCTCAAAAATATTGATGACAAAAGTGTTTTTGTTAACTGCAGATGGGTTTCATTTAATACCTTTTTTTCAACAGATTGATGTCAAGCTATACTGAATACAGGTCAAAATTTCGTTTCTAAACGGGGAATGAAATCAAAACTATACGGACTCAGACACGAAAACTTTCAGGAAATCGTAAATAAATTATAAATTTTGCCCCCCCCCCCCAAAAAAAAACAAAACAAAACAAAAAAAAGGGGGGGGCGGACTGATTTTTGAGGGGCGGGCGGGGTGATAATCTATCAATTAAATTGAACTGGCGTTATGGATGGTAACATCTATAATTACATTGAACATCTCTGTTATTAGTTCCACACATTGAGGAGAGACTGAACTCCAATACTCCTGATAACATGCAGCCCATGCCACACATGTTCTCGCACAAAGACGACGATCACCACCATGATCACACCCACAGCCACGGTGATCATACGCACTCACATCCCCACTCACATGGTCATACACATGACCATGCACACAATAAGGTTGTACTTCCAATAGAAGCTAAGCCTGTTGAGGCTAAATCAGTGGAAGCCAAGGTCCAGAAATCGTCAGGTATACATAAAACTTATTATTGTTTTTGTTCATACTTTTTAATTTTGGATATTCATATCACCTCAGGTATATTGGTTATGCTTCAACTGAGTTCTATGTATCGACAATTAATAGTCTTAATTATTGATGTTTTTTGTTGTTTTTTTTTTTTTTTTTTTTTTTTTTTTTTTTTTTTTATTGGGTTTTTTTTTTTGTATTTTTTTTTTGTAAGATTTAACTCAAGTACATAGAGCACATCGAGGTTGGTTTACATATAATAGATGGAAACAGGAATTGAGGATTCTACTGCACACAGTTTGTTAGTAATTTCTGCGTTTTGATATTTTTGTTGAATTGGTTTGTCCAAACATGGCATATATATTTGCTACTTTCAGATGACGATGACGTCAAAGCACCCAAGGTAGCAGGCGTCAAGGAAGAGATAAAAGTCAAGAGCGAACCGACGAGAGTAGATACCGCGCCAAATCACGCCCATCCTCAGATCCAACAAGTTGATGGTCAAATCATTGTACATGAGTATTACCTCCCATTGCTTATTGGTACAGCCATCGGTGTCGTTGCCATTATCATTCTACTTTTGGCGCTTGTTTGTGTATGCTGCAGACGACGATTGAGCAGGAAGATATATTTGGAAAAGGAACCAGAAAAGCCCAAGCTTCTAGACGGCATATACACTATTGGTTTACCTCCTCCCATCTATGAGGTAAATGGAATCCCTCCTCTCTCGTACGAAGAAGCCAAAGGAGAAAAAATCACAGGATCTCCCTCCTCTATTCGACGTCACAACGTGGACAACGTAGCCGCAGAGGAAACCACGAGCAGGAAGGGGGTCGTGTCCGATATCTGATTGATGAGATAATGAGATAATTCGGGAAATTTATTTGCTTATCATATTGTAATTGTGTACTGACGTTTATATGATGTATTCTAAGAATATAGCAATTAGCTTGATTCCTGATTTCTCCGAAATAAACAAACTTCAATCTTTTGTCAATACTGTAATGTATACGATACCAATGTTGCTTTCTTCGTGCCACTGTTTGCGTTTGAAGTAAAAAAAAAAACACCAAACGATAAAAATGTTACTGAGTTTATTTATGTAGCGCAATAAAGTTTATTGTTCAGGTTTTCGATCATCGTCTATAGCTGTCGCTTGTCGACTTACATTTGCCCTCGTATAATTTCTATTAACGTCTATTGTAAACCGTTCACAGTAGCTTGATGGAATTGTGTAAAATTATGAATATAACAGGCATGCCACTTTATTTTCTGTTTGTTTGGTTTTCTTTTATTTCTTGTAAAAGGAGAATACCTGGCAATTTAGTACTGACAAAAAGTAACTTAATGCAAAATTACTCACGGGAGTCTTTGCTGTGTTCATTGGACTTTGAAACGTCAGATTAATCATTATCATTCGTTTTTGATATATTATTACACTGCTTAACTTTGTACCACTATGTTTTAAATGCAGGTATTTTTCTGTTAAGATATAGCAAACTATAGTACAGAGCATTTTTTGTACATTTCTTGATGTTAACTTGGAGTGGGTAGTGGAGACAGTGTAAGCAGGCACGTCCGCCGGTATACCTGTATAAGTGGGCATGTCCGCCAGTATACCTGTATAAGGTAAAAGCATAATAATTTCTTTTCCCATAGGGTCCCATGCTAAATTACCAAACTTCCAGCAAGATTTACATAACTTTCCACATCTTAGCTGTATATAATCCATATATCAAAAGGTGTATCGGACCCTCCTCTATCAGAATTTTAACAGTTTTACTATAGGTCATCCACCTTAGTTTCGAGAAAATGATTGCTGAAAAGGGGTCACCCCACACAACTTGACAAATTCCAAATGTAAACAACAACACATTTTTAGGTCATGAAATCTTTACATTAGTGAATTGAGATTAAAACGATTTTACTGCAGAATCAATCTTCATAGATATATCAAATAAATTCATCCAATGAGAGCCCCTCAGCAGGAAGGTCCACCAGTATCTGTACATGTGTACACGGGCACGTCCGTCGGTAAATCTGTGTCTGCCGGTATACCTGTGTAAGCGGAAACGTCTGCCGGTACACCGCGCGCCGCCTCAGTATAGAGTAGATAGAATAATACTGCTTTATTCCACCACTCGCCGCCTCAGTATAGAGTAGATAGAATAATACTGCTTTAGTCCACCACTCGCCGCCTCAGTATAGAGTAGATAGAATAATACTGAGCTTTAGTCCACCACTCGCCGCCCCAGTATAGAGTAGATAGAATAATACTGCTTTAGTCCACCACTCGCCGCCTCAGTATAGAGTAGATAGAATAATACTGCTTTAGTCCACCACTCGCCGCCTCAGTATAGAGTAGATAGAATAATACTGAGCTTTAGTCCACCACTCGCCGCCCTAGTACAGAGTAGATAGAATAATACTGCTTTAGTACACCACTCGCCGCCTCAGTATAGAGTAGATAGAATAATACTGAGCTTTAGTCCACCACTCGCCGCCTCAGTATAGAGTAGATAGAATAATACTGCTTTAGTCCACCACTCGCCGCCTCAGTATAGAGTAGATAGTATAATACTGAGCTTTAGTCCACCGCGCGCCGCCTCAGTATAGAGTAGATAGAATAATACTGCTTTATTCCACCACTCGCCGCCTCAGTATAGAGTAGATAGAATAATACTGCTTTATTCCACCGCGCGCCGCCTCAGTAGAGAGTAGATAGAATAATACTGAGCTTTAGTCCACCACTCGCCGCCCCAGTACAGAGTAGATAGAATAATACTGCTTTAGTCCATCACTCGCCCCTCAGTATAGAGTAGATAGAATAATACTGAGCTTTAGTCCACCACTCGCCGCCCTAGTACAAAGTAGATAGAATAATACTGCTTTAGTCCACCACTCGCCGCCTCAGTATAGAGTAGATAGAACAATACTGCTTTATTCCACCACTCGCCGCCTCAGTATAGAGTAGATAGTATAATACTGAGCTTTAGTCCACCGCGCGCCGCCTCAGTATAGAGTAGATAGAAGAATACTGCTTTATTCCACCACTCGCTGCCTCAGTATAGAGTAGATAGAATAATACTGCTTTAGTCCACCACTCGCCGCCTCAGTATAGAGTAGATAGAATAATGCTGAGCTTTAGTCCATCGCTCGCCGCCTCAGTATAGAGTAGATAGAATAATACTGCTTTATTCCACCACTCGCCGCCTCAGTATAGAGTAGATAGTATAATACTGAGCTTTAGTCCACCGCGCGCCGCCTCAGTATAGAGTAGATAGAATAATACTGCTTTATTCCACCACTCGCTGCCTCAGTATAGAGTAGATAGAATAATACTGCTTTATTCCACCACTCGCCGCCTCAGTATAGAGTAGATAGAATAATACTGCTTTAGTCCACCACTCGCCGCCTCAGTATAGAGTAGATAGAATAATACTGAGCTTTAGTCCACCGCGCGCCGCCTCAGTATAGAGTAGATAGAATAATACTGCTTTATTCCACCACTCGCCGCCTCAGTATAGAGTAGATAGAATAATACTGAGCTTTATTCCACCACTCGCCGCCTCAGTATAGAGTAGATAGAATAATACTGAGCTTTATTCCACCACGCGCCGCCCCAGTATAAAGTAGATAGAATAATACTGAGCTTTATTCCACCACTCGCCGCCTCAGTATAGAGTAGATAGAATAATACTGAGCTTTATTCCACCACTTGCCGCCTCAGTATAGAGTAGATAGAATAATACTGCTTTAGTCCACCACTCGCCGCCTCAGTATAGAGTAGATAGAATAATACTGCTTTAGTCCACCACTCGCCGCCTCAGTATAGAGTAGATAGAATAATGCTGAGCTTTAGTCCACCGCTCGCCGCCTCAGTATATAGTAGATAGAATTATACTGCTTTATTCCACCACTCGCCGCTTCAGTATAGAGTAGATAGATTAATACTGAGCTTTAGTCCACCACTCGCCGCCCCAGTATAGAGTAGATATAATAATACTGAGCTTTATTCCACCACTCGCCGCCTCAGTATAGAGTAGATAGAATAATACTGAGCTTTATTCCACCACTTGCCGCCTCAGTATAGAGTAGATAGAAGAATACTGAACTTTATTTCACCACTCGCCGCCTCAGTATAGAGTAGATAGAATAATAGAACAATACTGGAGTGGCAGCGACGATGAACTGTTCTACAGAGTAGTATAGTAGTAAGGTTGGAATTTACATGTACGTGAAACTCGGTAAAACAATGAAAGAGGAGCTCCCGTCTGGGACTCGAACCCACGACCTACATGTATGGTACCGAATCACCTAGCTGTCATGCATCCGACCCTCTAACCGGCTGAGCTACCCGAGCTGATATATATATATATATATATATACATGTATCACATGACTGTTGAATAAATCTTTTTTGCTAGTAGATAATCCTTATCTATTGATAAAGGGGGAGGAGAGACTACCTCATAAGACCAGACCAATCGAAGGTCAATGAAAATTACTTAAGAAAAACTAAGAGTAAAATATAAAGGCACAGGAAAGTAACAAAGACATAAAACGTAAAACAAATCAATTTTCGAGGCGATCTACCTCTTTTTCAGGTAAGAACAATTACACACACAGTGGAGGAACATATACAATGATAATAATAATGATGATGATGATGATGATGATGATGATGATGATAATAATAATAATAATAATAATAATAATAATAATAATAATAATAATAATAATAATAATGTTAAAATAAATAAATAATAACAATACTAAAATAAACTGAATGCACAAAATGCTGGGGCATTCCACTTTGAGATTCTATTCTAGGCCAAAGCAAAGATGGAACAGGAAGGATTTAGCAACAAAATATAACCTTATATAAATCCATCTCCTTTTAAAACTAAATTAATTTTACATTACATTTTGGCCGAAAAAGTGCATGCATATTCAAACCAGGTTCAAAATATGAGAATAGTAGTAATAGAAACATTAAAGTAGAGGATTATATGAATGATAAGCAAATTGCATTGTTGTATAATACCAGTGTGTAACAGACCAAATTAATAGAATGAGCCGAAGTTGCGCAACCAGTTAGTGTTTAACTACTAAGCTGAGAGGTCTCGGGTTCGAAACCCTCCCATGGCTCGTCAGTATCTTGTCTTTCTGATGAGACAGTAAAATCCGAGGCCCTGTGTCACATGAGACAGTGAGAACCAAGGCCCTGTGTCACAAGAAACAATGAAAACTAAGGCCCTGTATCAACAGACTGAAATAATGAAAACAGAGGCCTTGTTTACGGTAGACTGAGAGTTAAAACCGAGGCCCTGTGTCACGTTAGACCGAGAGAATAAAAACTGAGGCCCCTTGTTAACTCATAAAGATCCCTCATTGCCTCGGGTGAGTGTTGCAAATTCACAACGATGTAGTTCTGCCTTGAAAAGTGGGGAGGGGCCCAACCTCAATGAAAAGAAAACAAAAAACACACAGATATAAGATCTTAGATTGAAGATACAAGTCTTAAGCAGTCATAGGCTCTTGTGTCACCATACGAGTGTAATGACCTTAGAGTAACGTTAAACTAGAATAAAACAAAATCATATGTACTAATATAATCTCTACAGTAGTATAATAAACTTCCCTCGAGTTGTGATAATAAAAATTATACAACCAAATAAAGAAAGGGTTCAGTGGTGAACAAAGAAATACATGCATCGCCATTTAGCTTTATACCCCCTAGTATACGTGGATAGATCCTGGCAATAACTCATTACCCATAGATCTTGTAATAGTGGATGGATTCTAACATTTACTTGATAGCCTTTAATACTGGTCATACTGTATGGATTCTAAAAATAACTTCGTATCCTTTAATACCTGTCATACTCTGGATTCTAGAAATAACCTAATAGCTCTAAATAATAATCATTGAGGATGGACTCGGGTATTTACTTATTCTATCTTAGTGGATGGATAGCATTTACTCGATACAATTATATCCTTCTCATAATAGATTGATTCTAGATTCACTTAATACCCCTAGATCCTAGTATTGTGGATGGATTCTAGCAATAACTTAATTCCTCTAGAACTCAGTCCTAGTGTATGGAGTATCAATTACTTAACACCCCTAGATCCTAGTAAAAGTGGATGAATCCCAGCAATGACTTAATTCTCCTAGATCCTGATCACAGTAGATGGATTCTACTATTTACTTAATACCCCTAGATCCTGGTAATGAGGGACGGATTCTAGCATTTACTTAACACCCCTAGATCCTGGCCTATTACTTTATATCAATCAAACATTAACAACAGCTTAATATTTCATCATTTATTGCAATTTCAACTGAAGTGATATGATTTTTTCAATATTTTAACAACTTTATAAATCTAACATAAGTAAAGGAATAAAACTGATGTATTGCTAACACAATGAATAACGATATGATAAAATGAATAATGTCTGGCATGTTATGCGTACACAATTTTCAACATATTATCTTCAAGCAAAATAAGTCATAGCATCAGGAGTAAACATTAGTACAAAGTCCACATTCAAGTATTGATTATCAGGAAGGGGTCAAAAGTAGGAAATTATACCATATCTGGTACCAAAATGATGGGAAAATACAGAAATTTCATACACAAGTCAAAATGGGAAATTTCTTTTACCTACAGAGAACTCAAATTTCTCTAACTAGAGTTGAATTTCTTTTTAATAAAGCAATTGCCAAAACAAAAATGACATAAAACTGTATTTAAAATTAACTAAAAAACAAACTTCTCATTGCACATGTGGAGCATGGTGATTTAATGTCTTGACTTAATGCAAACCATACTCAATCAGAGAAAGATGCTGAGATTGTAATAACTATGACCTTGATATTTTTGTGAATGACTATCAAACACAAACACTGTTGATGTGTAGGGACATTTTGAAATCAACTATCTGTAAAGGTTGGTGTTAATGTATGAGAACAAAAGCAGAAAATGACAAAAATTTTCGTTATAACTTGGAATGCTTAGACCATTAGAGATCATAATCAATCATATTTATAAATATATACAAATCAATAGCCAGTCCTCTGTATCCAAGGATATACATGTAACAAAGAATCACATAACAAAGAATGATCTTCAGTTTAAATCCCTTACTATCATACACAACAGGATTATACCTCTTTTTTTAAATACATCATAGACCTGAAATTATGCATTTCCAAAGAACTAACTGATGCTATGAAGAAAATAATATCTATATATATAGTGATACCATTTTGTTTTCATGAGCAAAGAAACATAACTCTTTACTTGTGACTAAGTAGCCCTACAATATACAAAAGTTATCTATCTTGGTTCAGGAATCGAAATTGATTTTTATCTAGTTTCAAATATATATATATATATATATATATATATATATATATATATATATATATATATATATATATATATATATTTGTATGAGATATTGATTAATGAACAAAGTTATTTATAATAACATAGATCAGTCTTTCAATCTACAATGATGACTATGGTACTCTAGTCATCCTACAACAAAATACAGGACATCTTACATTAACACATAGGAACAGTACATGACTACTTTTTACCTATTACTTAAAGTAATAGAGAAAAAAACTACTTCCAGTTATGAATAAGTCTGAGACAACATGAAATGAGCTATGTAGGCCTTCATAAGCATTTAATGCTCCACCATCAATGATCTCTATAGCTTTAGAACACCCTGAATGTGTTCATCAAACAAACATTGACAATCTCTAAATACAGTTTGATAAAAAGGAAATACAAAATAAAATCAGACATTCAAGGATTTACATTTGTAAAGAGACCAGTTTGTCTTACATAGAGGTACATATTTCAAACAAAACAATAAAATAAAATTTGAGGAAACAATGCGTTTTGTTCTTGCCTAGATCAAATATAACACGTTTAATATGTTCCATCTATACATCATACAACCAAGCAACATATGATTCATTTCACATGAAACAATCAGCGATTAGTACAATGTAATCAAGTCCTTTAAATATCATAATCACCAATAGTTGTCCACAATATCAGACTAAAATTTGGATTTGGGGTCTGAATTTTTACTGCTGAGAGACAGGATGGGGGATCCAGGATGACAATCCAAACTTCTCTGTATTGATAACCTCCAGTTTAATCTGAGATTTATAGCATGTGATTTTTTATTGTCTAAATTTCAAATATACTGAAATCACATACATAGTTTTGAAAATAAAACAAGCCATGTCACTGGTAGACAGTCACAGACTATCTATGAAGCTAAGTACATTCAAAATTTAGAAAATCAATAAAATCCTGGAAGATTGGGTATAAAATAATCGACAAGTTGAAATAGAATAATATTCTATGATTCCTGATGATTTTGCCAGTAGCAGGAATTCAGACCCAAGTGCTTCAATCAAGTTAGATATTTAAGACAACACTTCATGTTTGTAGATCAAACTGAGTAGGTAGACATCCATAATACAGAACCTTAAACATATTACACACACACACACACACACACACACACACACACACACACACACACACACCTACACACACACACACACACACTCTTTTATGCAGTTCACAGAGTATATTATAGCATTGCATACATTGGTTTTAGAATATATCACTTACATTATTGAGATCTGAATCATTACTGAAGTTCATCTATGCCTATCTTTTACCATTCCCTTTATGGTTGGTTTCCTTACTTTTAATTAAGTTGCGTAGTTTGATCAAATTTTGTTGAGTAGTTTCATCATCAGGCTTTAGTTTCAGAGCATTAAGATAGCTTTGTTCGGCCTCTTTTAGTTTACCATTGAAATGAAGCATGGCTCCTAGATTCATATGGGCTGTTGCAATCTGTAATATTGTATGTAAGGCAAAATAACATTAAATTTTTCTTTCCTTCAATTTAAATTACATCAATTTACCGTTGATATATGCTACAAATCTGAATGTAAAGAACAATAGCTGAAGTCTTTTTTTTCCATGAAATAGATGAAGTTTAACCACTGGTTAGCTTAACTGCTGGTTGAAGTTTTGAACAACTAATCCCTGTTCCTAAACATGAGTTGATAACTTTGTATGATATTGTTTAGTTGCACCAGGGTTGCCTCACCTATATGGCAATAGTCAATGTATAATTACCAGCAGTGCATATCTATCAAGGTTGCAACCAAACAAGAGACCTACATGGGCCTATAATGCTCATATGAGTGCCATGAGCATGAGCAGAAGTGCAGACAATACTTATAATGTTAAAACTAATGCTTAAGATGTCACAATACACAACTCATTCACATTTCAAAAGGTAGAACTGTCAAATAGACAGGACAAAAATAATATGCCCCCTACCTATTGATCTGGGGCATAAATATTACCAAGTCTAAGATGATGTCAAAAGCATGCTAAAAATTTGTGCAATCTATACTGACAGATCACTATGATGCATTTACTTTTTACTTGTGCTTTATACTTTTCTACATTTTGAACAGAAATTTCTTTGCTTTATACATTTTGAACAGAAATTTCTTTGCTTTATACATTTTGAACAGAAATTTCTTTGTTTTATACATTTTGAACAGAAATTTCTTTGCTTTATACATTTTGAATAGAAATTTCTTTGCTTTATACATTCTGAATAGAAATTTCTTTGCTTAATACATTTTGAATAGAAATTTTTTTACTACACTATTCATATGCGAAATATAATCTGACAGTTTCCAGTCAATGAATTATCAAAAAAATATCAACCCACACTGACACACTTTGACATTAGTCTTGACCACAGATAAAGGAAAATAGAGATTTTCATCAATGATATCATACAAATCTTACATGTGGTTTGACTTTCACTGCTCTGCGGTATAAATTTTCTGAGGCTACATTGTCACCAATTTGTCTGAAAGGGTATAATTCAAGGTCTTACAATAAAAATATGTAAAGTCAATGAAAATTTGTTTCCTTTGCAAACTTAACCTGGAGTTAAAATGGTAGCAAGAGAAACAAAAATAAAAAATCAATTTCAAAATGTAGTTACATTATTTATAAATATAAGATTCAAATTTAATACATACAGTTTATGCATAAAATCATTATAAATTTCTCCTTCAAATCAACACATATTCTTCCCTAATTAATTTCATACCTGAGAATATTTGCAGCATTGAAGGACAGCTCAAAGTCCTCAGGTGCTCTCTCTACAGCATTACGATATATTGCCGCAGATTCCTGCATACGATTGGTCTCAGCCAGAAACTGGGCTGTAATGGGTGAGGAATACTGTCAAAATCTTCTATTAAGTAACATTTATTTCAGAACTGATTTTTTTCATTGTTAAGTGCATCATCTCTAAGACTGGTAATTTTTACAACATATACCACTCCTACTCTAAACTATTTCTTATTATTATCAGCTATTTCTTCTTGTTGTTATAACATGTGTGTTATTGTAAGTAGTCCATCTCTCAGGATATTGAAATATAAAGGTTTTATGATAATGCAAATTTTCCAAAAAGTAATTACTATACCAGGTACAGAGTGACAGGAATGTTATCTTGTCTTAAGGAGGTCATATACCAAGTTTCCAATCAATATCTCAAAGAATTTTAGTAAAAAGTCCAGAAAAAAAGGCCAGAGACAGACCATGATTCATCCCATCCCAGGTGTATAAGTCATAGAGATGCAAATAATTACAATATACTTTTCCACTCAAAGTATGATAAGGAGATAATTCTGAATAAATTGGAAAATGGAATATGGTAATCTAATTATAACTGAGTTATCTTCTTAGTAGAATTATTACATTACGTAAGTACATTGAATTATAATATGAAATAAAAATTTTACGAGTGAACTATAACAATATTAGTCACAATAAAATAATAAGAATATAAGACATCAGTATATAATATGAAACTTCTAAAAACATTGATCTTAAGGTCTGTGTTATCCTACATACCATAATGATGATCAACGGAGATGTCACCCGAATCTAAGTTCTTTGCCTTCTTAAACCAGTCTTCAGCTGCCTGAATATTATTCTGTTAATTAAAGGCATATCTTACAATTATGAAATACAATTTATAATTGCTAAATGTAATTTATTATCAATAAGTATTACTTAGTAACTGAAGAAAATCTCATTCTACTGAAACATTTTATCCTTAATATACAAGGACAAATATTTGTTAGTCTTTTTGTTTCATGTGTTATGTCACATAAAGATTATTTCACTTATATGGTGACTGATCTGCCTGATATAGAAGTTTAGACCAACATGATGGACCCATCAAAAACATTGAGGATGTTTTTACGAAGCTAGCAATGGATCTTGGTTTTCATTATCTCACACAAAGACAAAGCATTGTGGATTCTCTGGGGGAATTCAACAAGCATCTTATCTATGGAGTTTCACCTGCTCTACAGGGACACTCTGTATAAATGTATTACACACAGTAACGATATCTTCCTTTCCAGAGTTATTGTTCTTTGTATGTAGAGTCAGACTGTACACCTATGACGTACCTTCTTATGCTGGAGTTTAGCCATGGTCAAGTGGGCAGGGAGATGATCAGCTTTGACCTTGAGAGCTTCTCTGTACCATTTCTCTGCTTCATCCATCTGCCCAATCTTCATATATACTTCACCTGAGACAAAAAGCAGTGAATCACAAAAGCTGTTATAACTCTCAACACCATAAAATCTTACTCAAATGTTATCACTGTGCTTTCTGAAAGTTCATTTCTAAAAGATAATCTACTTTCATGACTAAATGACAATTTGTTCAGTTTTAAGCATTCAAAATTTTAACATTCAGTAAATATTCATCGTGATATCCTTATGTATTGGGTAGGAGGTTTATAGTAAACATGTCTCAAGTATTTAAAACAAAGGGGATGAAATTAGGACATGGAAAACATTTAGCACAGGGAAATTTACTTGGTACATACCTAATAAGCATAATTTTTCATCAAACTTTTATCACCAATGAGTTTTGTGTTCATGAAAATAATATTTCAATATAAATTATGTGCATTTGAAAACACTGCATTCGAAAATACTTTAAAACATTCAATAATTCAATTAATGTGACAAACTTAAAAGTGTGGAGTTGATAAGAAACACTACTATGCAAAAGTAATTTGTTCATCAGCGGAGGCAAGTATTGTACTATAGAATGCTTTTGGCCCTTACCTAACATATTGTAAATACTTTGTGGGCCATAATAACTAGGCCTGCGTTTTAATGCCTCTTTGTATACCGCTATTGCTTCAGCATTCTTTTCTTGCTCTGAGTAAATTCTTCCTAGATTGTACAATGCTGAAATCTTTGTGTTCTCATGTAGCCTTGGGTCCTTCAATCCTGTTGTATCCAAGTCAGCACAATGTTTGTAGACCTAGATTAGGAAGGGAGGAATATAAGTCATAGAACGACAAGTCAGCACAATGCTTGTAGACCTAGATAAGGAAGGGAGGAATATAAGTCATAGAAAGGCAAGTCAGAACAATGCTTGAATACCTAGATAAGGAAGGGAGGAATATAAGTCATAGAATGACAAGTCAGCAAAATATTTGTATACCTAGATAAGGAAGGGAGGAATATAAGTCATAGAATGACAAGTCAGAACAATGCTTGAATACCTAGATAAGGAAGGGAGGAATATAAGTCATAGAATGACAAGTCAGCAAAATATTTGTATACCTAGATAAGGAAGGGAGGAATATGTCATAGAATGACAAGTCAGCACAATGTTTGTAGACCTAGATAAAGAAGGGAGGAATATAAGTCATAGAATGACAAGTCAGCACAATGTTTGTATACCTAGATAAGGAAGGGAGGAATATAAGTCATAGACTGACAAGTCAGCACAATGCTTGTAGACCTAGATAAGGAAGGGAGGAATATAAGTCATAGAATGGCAAGTCAGCACAATGTTTGTAGACCTAGATAAGGAAGGTAGGAATATAAGTCATAGAATGACAAGTCAGCACAATGTTTGTAGACCTAGATAAGGAAGGGAGGAATATAAGTCATAGAATGACAAGTCAGCACAATGTTTGTAGACCTAGATAAGGAAGGAAGGAATATGTCATAGAATGACAAGTCAGCACAATATTTGTAGACCTAGATAAGGAAGGAAGGAATATAAGTCATAGAATGACAAGTCAGCACAATGTTTGTAGATCTAGATAAGGAAGGGAGGAATATGTAATAGAATGACAAGTCAGCACAATGTTTGTAGACCTAGATAAGGAAGGAAGGAATATGTCATAGAATGACAAGTCAGCACAATATTTGTAGACCTAGATAAGGAAGGGAGGAATATAAGTCATAGAATGACAAGTCAGCACAATGTTTGTAGACCTAGATAAGGAAGGGAGGAATATGTAATAGAATGACAAGTCAGCACAATGTTTGTAGACCTAGATAAGGAAGGGAGGAATATAAATCAAAGAAATGTATAAATATATTTTCTTCTAAACAGAATTATTCATGCAAGAATAATGATACTAATTCTATGTAGTTGTGGTGATAAATGTGGTATAGCTGTAACAATATTTCAATATAAATTAACTGATTGCAGTTATCTGGCAATTCAGGAGAAATCTGTTCACATTTACAGACACTGCTATATATTTACATGCTACATACAAAGCAGGGCTTTCCAAGATGAGTATAATCTGCCATATTCTAATTCATCTATTGTTCACACATATGTTGCATTAGAAAGACAACAGCAAAAGCACAGAGTGTGTTCAATACAGCTAACTGCATCCTGTCTCAGACCTAAACCCCTAATTCAATTTCCTCATTCACATATCTAACAAACTACTATTACCAGATGACCTTATCAGGTCACCCAGTTGGTCTTTTGTTCTTTCTTGACGTAATCCAATATATGACACAGTTAATCAATACATGTAGAGGTGATGTCACTTTCTGTGTGCTATGGTACTTGCATTAACAGATTACTGCACATTTCATAAATCTAAATATCAGAGTCTGATTTAGAGTTAAAGAGAACATTTAGACTTACAGTCTCTGCGTCTGAATACATCCCTTGATTTGCATAAATGATGGCCAAGTTCAAATGTGCCACTGAAAAGAGAAGCTCACGTGATTGTAACTTGAGGACAATGAGCACAATAAACAAAACATATGCCATTCAAAATCATTTGTATTTATCCAGCAACCATGAGAGATTGTTTTACATAAAAAAAATTTGATATATATATTTGACAAATGTTGTTCAAAAGAAATTCCACTGCATTATCCTATACACATGCACAATGTGAAAATATCAGTACTATCTTGTATTGGGTTTTAGTCAATGAAAAGTGAATATTCCATTAAATTATTAATTAAATACTTCTATTTTAACTGACATATATAAATGAAATTGCTTTTGATAATATGTGATGGAAAATTCATAAATGGACCCGACCTTCTAATAATTAGAAAAAAATTCTGGATTTGGCTCAAACTGGGTATACAGGAATCCCACCTCAATGGATTCTTTTGTTAGATTAATTAATTGGAATTTTGTTTGGGGGTTAAATTAATCAAATTTCATAAAAGATTACTACTATGAAATAGTCTCTAAAAAGTGTTTTTGAAGGACGGACTTCAAGGACATTCCGATAGATACATATGATCAATTTGGAATCTTTCTGGAATCCCTTTACTATAAAGCAAATAAAATATATAAACAGACTATACCAACTTTTTATAAAAGTTGGCAAATAAATGCCTCATGGCTTCTCCATTATGTTGAATAAATCAAGAAAATGACCAAACAAATATGTGAAAAAGACTAAATCAGGAAGTATTTTTTTTATTCAAATATGACTTATTTAGTGCTGCAAAAGCCTCTTCTAGTATGACTTACTGAGAAGTGTACAACATTTTAAAAACTTGCATGAAGTAAAATGAAATGAAAATCATTTTGCCTTTACAGGAATTTGAACCGCTGACCTTCAGCATGCCAGAAATGGTCTATGTCAAAAACAGAATAATAATCATAATAAATCCAGAAAATAAAATCACTAAAATTAATGATCCAGTCTGAAGAAAATGTTCATCAAAGGAAGAGTACACTCTGAGGCCTGTCATTCAACCCAGGATCCATACCTTGAGGAAAACAGCAATGCAGCATTTGTAGGGGAACTTAAGTACTTCATCCCTATTTATTTTGAACAAAATCATTTCCTCTGAAACAGACCTCCATCAAAAGTCATCACTGAATGCTAATAGTATATCCCCCTTTGTTATCTTTAAAAAATGCAAAAAGTCTCAAGTTATTTCTACATTCCATTTCTTTCCAATTACATTTATAACAATAAAATCAGTTAAACAACCAAATTGCAGAAAATCCAGGAAATTACCCCACAAAAAACGACACAGTCCGAAGTAAAATAAAATAGAATAATGAAAAAAATAATAATAATAAATAAATAAATAAATAAATAAATAAATAAATAACCGTAAGAATTCTTTTTTGGATTTGAACGCCAAAAAATACTTTAATCTTTCATCCTTCTAGAACACTTTGATACTATTTATTATTATTTATTTATTTATTAGTGTAACACCCTCGCCGGTGAACTAGCTTTTCTGGCGATGTGGTTTACTTCGCCCACCTATGCTGCAGAGCTAAGCAACGTCTCGCGCGGACAGCGACTAGCTGGGTGACCCACCGACACGTTTGGTGGCAGCGTAGTGATTCTGGCACATGAGTTACCGGTCTCCTTATCATCTCCTGTGGAAGTACAGGTGGCTGACCTGTGGACAGTGTGTTCCTGCAGTAGTAGACTGGATGTCTCCTGTAGGAGAGGTCACTTTGTTGTCCAGGGGAACCCACAGCCCTAAGCTTCGGGTTGAAGCTTCCCTGAATAGGGAGTAATGTGACAGAGACATAAAAGCGAGTTTAACACCCTGGCCAGTGAGCTACCTTTTCTGGCGATGTGGTTTACCTCGTCCATCTATGTTGCAAAATTATGCAACGTTGAGCACGGGTAGCGACTGGATGGGTGACCGCCGACACGTTACACAGATATACGAAGTTTGATCAAATCTGCTATGCAGTTAAGAAGTTAAAATGTGAAAAGATTTCGACATGGAATGATGGACGGACGATGGACAATAGCTCTTTTAAGCCTGTGGCTCAGGTGAGCTAAAGCAATAATGAATTGTGTGTTCATCTTTACTGCGAGAAAGAATAAACTTTTACATTGTTTGATTTTAAGAAAGAGTATCATTTATATGTCAGGAAATTGCAAAAGATGTAATATATGAAATCTTACAACAGAGAGAACTCAGGAAGGGCATGTCTCTGTTTAAGTATCAAAACCCCTCAACAGCTCGACTTCCCTTTCGTCTAAAACTATTACAAATCATTGCATGAAATACAATAATAAATTTTGGCTAAGGTTAAGTTCGTGTCATATTCTTCATAACTTCCCACTACGCACTATGTTCATTGCCTTCTTGAAATTGACAAGTGTATTTATTCGTCAAGATTCATTTCACTTGATAATCCCCGCGCGACTATACAGTATGATTCATGTCATTAATTCGGGCTAATGCATTGCAGGGATATGCACATTCGTATAGCCTGTCACAAGGTGGTAGATCGTCTCAATCAAAGAAAACTCATAATAAAGTCAAAATGATTAATGTCCTTACTTTCAAGTTTTCTAAAATATTCTAGCATACCTAGAATTATGCAATACTGAAATTTCCTCGTTTAGGAACAGGTTTAAAGGAACGATGTAAATTACAGAGAAAAAAGTTATAATGCTTACAAGGACGTAACTATGCAACAAACACTGGTACACAAGGTTTTCTTTTTCTTTGCAATGCAGTCATACTATAATGATTTCTAATGGGACAAGAAGGCCCAGTAGTATCTCACCCAGATCCGGACCCGTGCTGCAGCTGACATCTTCTACATCCCAATCTGTTCTTCGCATGAAGCAGTAAACAATACAGCCCCGTGTCATGACATTCGATAGCACGTAAGACTCTTTACTTCTTAAGATGGGTCCGCAGTACTTGACGAGATTTTTAAGCAATGCACCAGGCAGAGGCCGCCACCATATAAGTGCAATAATATTAGAGTGGAATAAAACAATAAAAAGATCAAAAAATGATTTTGTATATCTGTTGGATAACTGACTTTTATACAGCCACTGATATTTCAATCTGAATCACACAACTTATCAGTGAAAACACTTATGTCATATCAAGTTTACTCTAAGAAATTTTAAACTGGGTTATAAGAAAACGACGACTACGAATTGTTGTCACTTTTCATTCAGAAAATTCGGCAATGCCTCACTGTCGAAGGTGTATAGAGGAAAAATGTCGTTAACTTGTTATGGTCACTGTCACTGGTATCAGTCAAAAAAAGCAAGTGATCAGTATAAAGTAATAAATGTGGTCATTCTCTATGATCCTTTCGGTGGGCTGTTGCAAATTTATGTGTCTGTGATTGATGATGATGAGGATGAAGGCGAATGAATGCCCGTTGTTACTTACTGGATAACTTGGGTCGACACGAGATGGCGCGTTTGTAGCTCTCTATTGCCTCTTTATACCGTTTTTGATCCTGGAGAAGAATTCCTCTGTAAATAGAATATTATAAACTTAATCCTTTATTCTGTAAACTCAATCCATGTTTCTCGTATATCTAAGGGTATGATTAAAAAAAAATACTAAAAGGTACTTTAGAAGTATGTGTGTGTCAAAGAATTTGATAATTTGTCTTATGTTTATGTCACTATAACTTTCTTGTGCCATGCGTATGCATCTTAAAATTTAAAAAAAAAATCGCGTTGAGATAGCTACAAGAAAAAAAAAGTAGCTCTGCGTATTTATTTGTTTCATTTATTGTTTGTATATGGCTTTTTATGTTTGCTGGATATGGGAAATTCTTTTTTTTTTTATATCTTATTATTATTATTATTATTATTATTATTATTATTATCATCATGATTATTATTATTGTGTATGTCCCTCCACTGTGTGTGTAATCGTTCTTACCTGAAAAAGAGGTAGATCGCCTCGAAAATTGATTTGTTTCACGTTTTATGTCTTTGTTACTTTCCTGTGCCTTTATATTTTACTCTTAGTTTTTCTTAAGTAATTGTCATTGACCTTCGATTGGTCTGGTCTTATGAGGTAGTCTCTCCTCCCCCTTTATCAATAGATAAGGATTATCTACTAGCAAAAAAGATTTATTCAATAGTCATGTTATATATATATATATATATATATATATATATATATATATATATATATATATATATATATATATATATATATATATATATATATATATATATATGAGCTCGGGTAGCTCAGTCGGTTAGAGGATCGGATGCATGACAGCTAGGTGATTCGGTACCATAGGTCGTAGGTTCGAGTCCCAGACGGGGAACGAATATAAATGAAATATAGGGTGCCTTGTTAGCTGTAGTGTCTTTGTGCTTTATATGTTTGTCTAATTTGTCTTTATTTTCCACAGGTATTTCTTCGGAGATCCAAGGTCCATAGTACTCCCAGGTGTATATATATATATTTGTATATACATACATACATTATCATATATATATGATATAAATATATGCCACAAGTCAGTGATAATATCTAAAGTTACATCAAATAATCTAAACATACTGAAAGTATTTTATTCAACAAACAAAGCACCATCAAAACAGCTCACTTGAGCCTTCGGATCCGGTGAACTAAAAACCTAAAATCAATAGTAAAATGTGTGAATGTCAATTATTCCTGTAATACCGAGTTGCACAAGGAGCAAAATTATTCTTTAGGGTTTTTTTTAAACGAGCTCATTTTATGACAAATGTCCATTTCGCACAGCAAATTATCAGAAATCATATTTTATGTAATAAAATTACACAAATTGATGAATAATGTTGTGAAACAGAAAATACTAACACATGCGAAAGAGCTGAAACCTAACGGCAAACTTTCATGTTCTTGCATTTGTCCTCTTGTCAAAATTGATTATAATTATTTATATTATAGCAGCTTCTATTGAATTGATTCATATCCGATATAAGAGTAATTTTTCGTCTGAAAAGTTTCAATATGGTAGGAGATAATATCAATATCTAATACAATATTTGGTATTAAATGGCCAAGTTTGTACAAAATGTACAAAAAGCCAACAGGAAATAAAGGTGTTGGTCAAAGTCAATTGATATTTATTGTGCAGTCCATGTGTACTGTATCATTCTTCATTACAGTAATCTATACAGACTGTCAATACAGAAGTCTGCTCAATTATGCATATAATCGATTGACTGGTGAATAAATCACACTTACTTCATTATAGGGCATACCTAGGTTTAATACCTACAATGTAAATATTACATATATACCTTGAAGGTCAGAAGTGTTTGCCTTCGATAGCCGTATTTGTCAAATGATTGGAATCTTCCAATCTATACGTTATGGTAACGAAATTAAAAAAGGCATGACGTTATGACCGGCACAATGAACTTCAGCTGACGACTACTTGTCAAGATCTATCAGACCTACTTTTTCCACAGATTCCTATTAGTCTTAAAGTTAAATAATAATTCAGTTGTCACACAACTTGTATTTCAGATCTTCTGAGTAGCAAATATGAAATTTGTTGATTGTTTTTTTGTTTATTTTTCTTCTACTGTGCGCTAAAATTATTGCACTAATACTGTGAAAGCATCTGTCTGATGCCATGTACAGACATTCTGTAACCTCTGCAACGGACCTACCCGAAGCACACTGACAATTGTATTTTGAAATCATGTTACAATTACTTCTGTGAACAATTTTATGAAAAGCAAAACTGTAAAAACTGGATCGCAAATGTTCATGATATTTTATCTGAAACTGATCTAAATTATGTTTGTGTGAACTACGAAACACTTGAAGATAATAATATTTTAGCTACAGTGAAAGAGAGATTAATTGACATACATAAATAATCACTAATCTTAGAAATAAGCGCTTCTTCTGAATGTTTTATGTATAAGCACCTAGTTGATTACGTCACTCTACACACATATTTAACAAAATTTATATATAATCAGCATAAGACAAATACAAACTGTATCAGTATAAAGATACGTCTCTCCTCTCATTGTTTAGCTATAGAGACCGGTAGATACATGAACACTCCTTTACAGAGACGTGTATGTCCATCATGCACTACAGATACCGAAGATGAGTTTCATTTTATATTGAACTGTCCTTTGTATAATGATCCGAGATTGAAATACTTGAAACCTTATTTTTATAGAAGACCCTCTGTCTTTAAATTGATTTTGCTGCTAAGTACAAATAATACTGAAGATCTTTGTAATCTTGGGAAATTTCTTAAACAAGCCATCTCTGTAAATTGATGACAATATTGTTATTATCATTATCATTATTATTATTATCATCATTATTGTTATTACCATTGTCAATATCATTAATATTTCTTCTATGTATACTCTATTCTATGAATATGATCATGTGATTGACCTTGTAATAATATTATCATATTTCATTGTACATAACTGATCTAAAAGCTGTAATGCTTTAAATTAATAAACTATACTATAATTCTCTACAGTGAGGGATCACGTCATGTCTACCATGGCACGGATCATGGGGACCTCGGTTTTTACTCGGTCCCATCCGAAATACAGGACACCGACGAGCCTCCGTCGTCACTCGAGCCTCTAATATCTCGGTCACTAGCTAAGCACCTAGCCGGCTAAATGGTTTGAGTCATCAGGGCAAGGACATATAAAAGCAGACGGATTATTTTCTGTAACATTACAATGACATAACAACATTGGTGTTTATTTAGTTTTGTTTGCCGTATTTTATCCAATTTTTGTGAGAAAATCACTGGATTAATTAGTCAATGTACTAAGCGACTTGCTCACATGACGTGTTTTCTCGCAACACACTGTGCAGCGTCTGTTTTTCTCGTCACACATCGGGTATCAAAGTAAAAGGGGGACTACTGATCCTATCAAGGCTTTCAAAAGTATTAATAATGGAGTTTGTCGTCAAAGCGTGAAGATTACAGAAGCGTATCTTTAATTATAAAGGTGTATATTCTATCATCTAAAACGTAGAATTGCACAATTTCTTAGATACGATCTGGAATTAGACAATATTAGTAACGTCGTATGATTTCTTCTAAAGAAGATTTTATTATTAATGGGCTTTGATCTAATACATCAATGTGTCTGATGAAATAAAACAAGGTAAAGATAAAGTCTATAGTAACGAGAAGCTTAGCAGATGCATCCTCATCATTTCACTGCATTTAAAACGGAATTAAGATTCTAAATTTGTATTAAGGTTATACTGTTTGCCCCTAGACATTTAAATCCTTTCTTGTTTTGTATTGAATTAATTCCTAACTAACCCTTCATACTACCGACTCGATTAAAGTGCATACACTGTTACACGAATAAACTACAACTATAAAATTTGAAAAAGAAAAAGCACAAAAGAAATTGCGATATTTGACTAGAGTAAACTTGTCGACTGACTACGTGATAGAGAAGAGATTGATTCTTGCCACGCTGTGTTTATCGACACCTTGTGATCAATGGCGAATAAATCCGTACAGATATCGCCAATCAAACAGTCTGACAAGAAAATCCCGGGATACACCAATCTGCAATATCATGCGTGTATTTGTTGAATATTGATTTAAAGCTATATTTTCTTAAGTTGATCTGCCATACAAAAAGTACATGAGAAATCACAAAATGTTTTCAAATGGGACATCGCAATGCCATTAAAATATTTTGTTATCGAAAAGAAAATCTTCAAGAAATGTGTATGTAAAACAACGACAATGTCAGTTGATCAAGAAGTCATGCTGTACTGAGAGTATAAATGGTAATATTCAGGTAGACTATATATAGGAAATAGTACACTAATATATATATATAAGGGAAACAATAAAAATTAATTCAATATATATATATATATATATATATATATATATATATATATATATATATATATATATATATATATATAACAATACGCAAAACTACATAAGGGAAACAATAAAATTCTGTACGTCTTTTAAGTAGTCCAGCACTCCAATTCAAACATTTGTATTGATACTTTGGTATTATAAAATCACGACGAGTTTTTGATACGCACAATACTTTTTTCAAGTTTGTAATATAGGAAGTAAACACACAACAAACAAACACTGAAAACAAACTGCATCCTGCCTCTGTCATTAAATACCAAACACTTCAGTCTGGTAAAAGAATACTTTCCTTTCACGAACGATTAAACCATATGTCTTTCTACAATACATCTGTGATTATACGTTTTATTTCTTCAGTCATACACATAATCAGTTTCCAATGATGATATGACCTTAAAAACGCGGGTCACATCTATGCGACTTCCATACGATCATACGCTGTTTTGCGTCCTGCTGAGGTAAACGTTTGGCTAGGTTCAAAGTCTATTCAGAGGTCTT
The DNA here is from genome assembly GCA_035048485.1 of Pteria penguin. Taxonomy (NCBI): domain Eukaryota; kingdom Metazoa; phylum Mollusca; class Bivalvia; order Pterioida; family Pteriidae; genus Pteria; species Pteria penguin. Next base: position 24,458,831 of record CM068581.1, read on the forward strand.
CAATTCAATTTACTTGGCACAAAAGTGTCATCAACTTATCGGGTTGAGGATTGATGCACGCTGCTACGTTCGTATTTATTCAAAGCCGCTTAAATGATCATCATAAAACAGTCCAATCCTATTACAATCAACGCCTGCATCAATTAAAATTGTATTCAGAAATATTCATCCCTGACTTGCAGTTTTCAAAAATTCCAGACATCTTTGCTAACAGTCAGACATGAAATTCCTTTCTAGCAAACTATCAAGTGAAGTAACCAAAATTTACAGATTATCATATACAATCTGCTGAAATGACATATCAAGACAAGTCCATCTAAAGAGTACACATAAAGCCATGTTGTGACAGCAAGTTACCTGGAACCAGCAGTGTACAGTATAAAGCCGACTTCAGGAGAATATTCAATAATTAATTAATTTTTATGAGTATTAACCCAAAGGCACATGCATAGCAAACACTTCCTAGATCCTTCCACTACAACTGTCAAATCATGCTGCAAGATTCAATCCTATCCTAAAACATGAGAGTCGCAACCATCAATCGCGTTAATCGAAATAACATTTGTATGATCCTCGAACCCTATCGACCTTTAATTTATAACTACATAACTTAAAGCGAAATCAAGATTTTTAACAATATAAGATTTGCAAACACCTAATAATCAGTCCCCCCCCCACCAATCCTAGATGTACACTAGCTCGCAGCATCAACATATCAATCGATGTTAAATCCACGCCAAATAGCCCTGTCCGCTAGATATATATCCGTATCTGTCCATATAGAAAACAAATCCTGTATTTTAACTGTTCACCCTACACGTCAAAGATTTATTCATGTCTGTGTAAGATATTCTCATAAAACACTCTGTAAAAAGAGAAATTCCAATTTAGACTCATAAAACATACTCTAAAAAGGGAAATACACAGTTTAGACTTTCCCAACCATTTTGAAAAGAAAAACAAGTCTCCTAAATGTCAATTTCCATTTTCAATTAGACTCAGCCAAGTACAGGGTGTGATGTTTTACATTAAACGAGATGGGAAATGTTTTTCCATATCCATGACAACTGTTGATGTATAAAACATTAATTTTGATCCCCTCTCCTTAGCAAATCGTTCATGATACCTTGATGTATATGATTTTCACCCTGCTTTATTGAGGTTCATATTAGAGTCAATAAACATGCAGTTGCCCCGCATTGAGATCTTTATCTGTTACCTAGATCAAATACCATAATCACAGTATGCATAGTTTTTACACTACAACATTCTAATGTATAAAACACTTCACACACGATCTGTAAATGCAATATTCCTTACATTGTAAATGCAACCAATTTCATGCACATGCTCATGATCTATTACATTTGTTAACATCAAAGTTCGAGACAGAACTAGTGTAAGAGTCGAAAAAAGTAAACATCAATTGCAATGCTAAAACGTAAGTTTACATGGACTGTTCTCAATATCCATACAAATCAATCGATCTTAAATCAACAATACAACTGATACAAACACAGATTACGAAGTGCGCCTCATTGGTTTTCTTGACCATGACAAAGTTATTTCTTTACATGTTTCATTAAAGTAGGCACAGAGAAATTAGAACCCGATAAGGTTTAGTTGACTGACGGACAGACAATGTAGACCAGAAAATATAGGTCACGCACAACATCAAGAACAGAAACGTGTTTACATTGTGGACGTGGACACCGAGATGGCGATAGCATACGCTAATTGTACAGTGAATATTCTGTGTTTCTGCAATCACGGCGGGTGCAGCTAACAAAGCAGGAAACGCTTATCCCCCATGGACACCTGACCTGACCTCTGATTTATAGATGACGCGGACTTACAATGAATTATATATAATCTGTAATCATTATTCATTATTCTTTATGGACTTTTGGAAAATTTTGGGTATTTGGGGGGGGGGGGGGTGTTTAATCATTTTTTGTGTTTATTTTTGTTCTTGGGCTGTTTTTCGATGTTTTGTTTTTGTCTTTATTTTGTGGGGTTTGTTTTGTTTTTTGTTTTTGTTTTTTTTTTTCTGGTTTTGGTTCATGGTTTTTTTTCAGGACCCCGGCGGTTGAAAAAGAAATCTTGGTCAAAGTTTTCTTTGTCCAAGTTATCCAAGAAAACTATGACAATGTCAGCAGGTCTCTCACCCGGAATTCTTTTGTGTCCCCAAAATTCTTGGTCAATATTTGATCCAGATTTAAATTTTGTACATTTACAGACACGTTAAAAGATATGTGAGCTTCCGTCAATACTTGCAATGAATGAAGGCATATTTTTTTTTAAATTTCGGCATTTTACAAAACTACACTATGCTGACAGGGTAGTCAAAGACTCTACCACGAAATATCAGTAATACATGAATGACATGATATGAAAATCTGTTTTCAGTTTAGAAACTACGTTAGCAATAATAACAAGAGGCCCAAGTAGGCCTTTATCGCTCATCTGAAAACACTGCACATGATATAAAAAAACAATGCTTGTTGGTGGCCATAAGTCTCAAGTTTCTTGAAAACTCTTAAAACTTCTAAAATTCTACAGGGTCATCTTTACTTAATACCTACCTAGTTTCCTCATAATAAGTGTAGAAATAGTAACCCGTTCGGGGCACACAGGTGTTCTGTCTTTCGGATGAGACAGTAAAAACCGAGGTCCCGTGTCACGGTAGGTGTGGCACGTAAAAGATCCCTCACTGCTTTGGGTGGGTCCGTTGCAAAGGTCTAAATTTGTATGCAATGCATCAAGCAGATGCCGTCACCATATACGTGAAATAATCGTGGAGTGACATAAAACAATAATCAATCAATCTAGAAATACTAAAGAAATAGCTGAAATTTGAATAATCACCCACCCTTCTTGCATTCTTAAATGATACTTTCACAATGGCATTCATTTAAAAATTCTTGATAAAATACAGAAATTAAATGCATAACAAATCTACCATAGGGAAATATTTATGTAACGATTTTGAATAAAAATGAGAGTCCAAAAGTAAGTCAAGTTCGAATTAAATATTATACAGACTGGAATTCAAAATAGCAACACATCATTCTATATCAGTCTGATGCATTCACGTTGTCTCTATATGGAATGTATCGTCTAAGGCTTACTTCTGCCTATGGAGGCGCCACCTGTTGACAGATCCGAAAGAAAAACAACTACATATGCAAGAGACCTATAGTACTTTATTCCTATCAAACTGCATCAAAATCTTTTTTGATTATAGCAGGGATTGTCTGTAAAATGGGAGAGGTGCATTGTAGTCGAAATTTTCTGTAATTTTGGAGAGGCGAGTTATAAGTTATAGTCGAGACTGTCTGTTATGTGGGAAAGGTGAGTTGTAGTCCAGATTGTCTGTTATGTGGGAGAGGTGAGTTACAGTTGCGACTGCTGTAATATGGGAGATGTGAGTTATAGTCGAGATTGCTGTAATGTGGGAGAGGTGAGTTATAGCCGTGGTTGTCTGTAATATGGGAGAGGTGAGTTGTAGTCGAGATTGTAATATGGGAGAAGTGAGTTGTAACTAAGACTGCTGTAATGTGGGAGAGGTGAGTTGTAGTCGAGATTGTGAGTTGTAGTCGAGATTGTCTGTAATGTGGGAGAGATGAGATGTAGTCAGGATTGTCTGCAAAGTGGGAGAGGCGACTTGTAGTCGAAAGTGCTGCAATGTGGGAGAGGTGAGTTGTAGTCGAGATTGTGAGTTGTAGTCGAGATTGTATTATGGGAGAGATGAGTTGTAGTCGATACTGATGTAATGTGGAAGAGATGAGTTGTAGTCGAGATTGTCTGAAATGTGGGAGAGGCGAGTTATAGTCGAGACTACTGTTCTGTGGGAGAGGTGAGTTGTACTCGAGATTGTGAGTCATAGTCGAGATTGTAATATGGGAGAGGCGAGTTACAGTCGAGACTACTGTAATGTGGGAGAGGTGAGTTGTAGTCGAGATTGTGAGTTGTAGTCGAGATTGTCTGTAATGTGGGAGAGAAGAGTTGTAGTCGGGATTGTCTGTAATGTGGGAGAGGCGAGTTATAGTCGATACTGCTCTAATGTGGGACAGGTGAGTTGTAGTCGAGATTGTGAGTTAAAGTCGTGATTGTAATGTGGGAGAGGTGATTACAGTCGAGGCTGCTGTAATGTTGGAGAGGTGATTTGTAGTCGACATTGTGATTTGTAGTCGAGATTGTCTGTAACGTGGGAGAGATGAGTTGTAGTCGGGATTGTCTGTAATGTGGGAGAGGCGAGTTATAGTCGATACTGCTGTAATGTGGAAGAGGTGATTTGTAGTCTTGATTGTGAGTTGTAGTCTGTAGTCGAGATTGTCTGTAATGTGGGAGAGACGAGTTACAGTCGAGACTGCTATAATGTGGAAGAGGTGAGTTGTAGTCGAGATTGTGAGTTATAGTCGAGACTGCTGTAATGCGGGAGAGGTGATTTGCAGTCGATACTGCTGTGATGTGGGAGAGGTGAGTTATAGTCGAGACTGCTGTAATGTGGGAGAGGTGAGCTGTAGTCGAGATTGCCTGTAATGTGGGAGAGGCGAGTTATAGCCGAGACTGCTGTAATGTGGGAGAGGTGAGTTATAGTCGAAATTGTGAGTTATAGTCGAGATGTCTGTAATGTGGGATAGGCGAGTTATAGTCTAGACTGCTTTAATGTGGGAGAGGTGAGCTGTAGTCGAGATTGCCTGTAATGTGGGAGAGGCGAGTTATAGTCGAGACTGCTGTAATGTGGGAGAGGTGAGTTATAGTCGAGATTGTCTGTAATGTGGGAGAGGTGATTTGTAGTCGATACTGATGTAATGTGGGAGAGGCGAGTTATAGTCGAGATTGTGAGTTGTTGTCGAGATTGTCTGTAATGTGGGAGAGGTGAGTAATAATTGAGACTGCTGTAATGTGGGAAAGTGAGTTATAGTCGAGACTGCTGTAATTTGGGAGTGGTGAGTTGTAGTCGAGAGTGTCTGTAATGTGGAAGAGGTGAGTTGCAGTCGAGACTGCTGTAATGTAGGAGAGGTGAGTTGTAGTCGAGATTGTCTGTAATGTGGGAGAGGTGAGTTTTAGCCGAAATCGTCTAATATATCATCGAAACACCAATAAAGACACCTCTACTGTTTCACAGAGAGAGAGGTATATGGTCGAAACTCGAATAGAAAATTCACAAAAGTGGGTTAAAACGTGCATGAACCGATGAGCCAAGGTTTTTTTATTCACATTCGTGCAAAGGGCAATCATTGGACACCGGATTTTCTAGCTATTTCTATTACCATCAACGCTCTAAATGGATGACAAGACATCTCCTCGAGATATTTTTGAACTTTTGATATATCAAACCGAAAACCAACTAAAACCCTCCGTACACCCTTCAGCAATGAATGGCCAGTTTTGAAGTTACCACACTGTCATTCAATAGCCATTGGAGCTATGACGTACTCTATTCTTCTAAGCATTTCGATACTTTATACTGTCAGAAACAACCATTGTATTAGTAATAAGGACACGGTTAAGATATTGTCATGATAAAATTGTCATAAAATAATTTGTTAAATTTCTCACCTAGATGACAGTAATACATCAATCGAATGACGTCATTCAAAAGTTTTAATGAGGTTTTCTCCATATAACAGAAAAACATATATATAAAGAAACTCTGTCAAACGTATGTATTTGATTTGGAACATGATATTCTTTTTCATCTAAAATTATTGATTTACACATATGTATATATATGCAAAGTTTTTAAAGCCAAAGCCTGAAGTTTCGGTTTCAAATTTATTAACTTTGAAGTGGCACTCATTTCTGCGAAAATTATGTAAATAATAATACACATATAAAAATACAATAATTCCATATCGTATGTTCAAATAACGAATTAATTTACATTTTGGAGTTGTGAATTCGATCGATCTTTAGAAATAATAGTTAAATTTTGGTTCCTGGAGTTTATTGTTTCAATCAACACATGTCGCTAAGGCAATAATAATTTAAATAATGGTATTACAGATGGACGATCTACACAGCAATCCAAATATCGTTATACAGGCGACACAAAAAAGTATAAAATCCTGCAATATAAGCCATTTCCTTGTGATTGTGTATCAAGTAAGCCGTTGTTCTCGTCTTAGGAATGCAATGTCTCTGGTTCGTAATTTTACAAATACATGTCATAATCGCAACTTGATTGAAATGCAACTATTTAAAACATCATATTACGTATTATATGTGTAAGCATATGTTTTTTTAAGTTGTGTCTATTCATATTCTTATGACATAAATATAATTCAACAATTTGTTTTGATGAAAATAGAAATTAATGTCACGCATCAAGTCAATGAAATAAAGAAGACAGTGAAATATGTTACCTTGGCAATAACAATAAAGTCTGAGCATCCGGAAAATACATGTGATAAATGATATCATTAATAACATGGTCACCTAGCGGGGTTGTACGGGATGATACAAGCACAGTGAATACAAGTAAAGCATGTGAAATTTCAATAACGGTATAATCAAATTATCAATTAATGAAACTGAAGCTAAGAATAACAGCACTGTAATATTTCTATAACATTTTAAAAACATTCCGGGCAAAATGTGACAATCGAACACAGATAAAAACATATATTATTATCCCTCAGAATACATTAATGCTTTATTCTCTAATTTAGTTTCGAAATCGTTTATATCTATTGTAAAAAATGTGATAAATAACTTACAGATTGTAGTGAGTGTCAGCCATGTTGCCTCTATGTTCTAATGCGTTTCTGTATGCATTCTCGGCTTCCTGTACTTTGCCTTGCTGATTCAACACATTAGCAAGATTACCCCATGCTATAAAATCATTTAATAAAATAAATTACTCTTAAAACAATTTCTTTAAAAAATACAGCTTAAAATAACGACCAAAGAGAATTTTCCATTTTAAAATATTTCATAATTACAGTTTTGTAAACTTATATAAACTACTTTTAATATTGATCTCTTGATTGACCTTTTACACTGAAAATGGTATAGATGCCAGGACCCACCTTTTGCAGGATTGGTATTTAGTCCAGATCTGTACAGATTTTCCTCTGTCAGCCAAACTCTATTCCGAATCACAGTTTTACACGACATCATGCCAATTAAAAGAGAAAGAGCAATGACGTAAAGTCTCCTTCGGAATTCGTCATCACCAAGTTTTTTGAATAATACAAAAGCACCATGCGAAACAAGCAAGCAGAAGCCCATGCTGGGAATATACAATACGCGCTCGGCTATTACAAAGCCTACATAGAATAATAAATTTGTTGCTAAAATGAAAGGAAACACCATGAGTGCAATGGACATGATTAAGATGTCTGTAGATTTATATTGAGATATATCGTGTTTATGATCGTCCTCACTGTCTGTTGAGCTGTTAGACCCGCGTCTACTTCTTCTCGTTAATTTGCCCTGCTTGCCAGATGCAGAAATCTTTTGTGAATGGTTACTATGGAAATGATGAGACACTCCATTTCCATTAATATGACATTTGACTGGCGTTACTAAATGATGACTGGATACGTACTGTAAACAATGTAGAGCTAGGTATCCTAAAAACGTGTAAAATAATATCGAAAATGCATTTCGCGGATCGAAACTGGATTCTACTAACGGAATTGCATTCATTGACCAATCAAAACTAAGCACTCTTGGACACAATAGCAACCATAAATTGTAAACCGGAAGTAACAAATACGTTAACAGCCGAGTAGTAAAGACATCCGAATCTGATGCAGGGTTGTCTGAAGGTGCAAACTCTGGCGTCTTGCTTCCCATGAATAAAATTCGGAAGGAGACAAGCATGGCTCCGGTTAGAAACAAGAATAAAACACCTTTCAGGGATTTCCAGTGTTGTTTCTGAAAAAATTGTAACAGACAAATAAAAAGTAAAAGATCATTCTTTTTATTTCTTTAATCTAAATCGTATTTTAGAATATATATATATATATATATATATATATATATATATATATATATATATATATATATATATATATATATATATGAGAGAAGAGAGAAAAGAAAGATTACATCAATACACATTTGTACATGTATATCTACGTAAACTAGAATAAATGAGTCTTCAAACTAATTGCCGTTTAGCCAATAAATTGTTTGATTGGTTTCTCATCTCTAGGGATCAGGTCCATATAAAAGGGACCAGACTGATTTCCTACATCCTTGAAACTGTTTATAGAGGAGAAGTAAAATCCTGTATTATTCACATCAATCGCTATAAAGAACGTGCCGTCTCGTTGCATAATGTTTTCCGTTGTTGTAAGCTAAATATTGACTCTGCACTTACAGGGGGATTTCTTAAAACAAAACAAACTTCACTTCAAGTCCCGTCCATGATATGTTTATCTTTCCAATTATGAGCGATACGGGATAACAGTATTGCGCACCCCGATTACCAAGCCTCAATATACGATCCAAAATGTCAGAAATGACAAGATAAGCGCCTTATGGGATACTTTTGCGATGAGAATACATATCCTTTAAATTTATTGGGGAATGTATAAATGTCATCAAGAAAATCAGACCTGCATATACCGGACATTGATGAATCTTGATTAAGGCGGCTCAGAGAATTGCTGTCGTTATATGGACAATCTTTTTAAATATGAAGTAAAACTACAGTTATACATTAATTCAGAACGATTTTCAAAACATCATATACGTATATTTCAAATGTCTAAATTTATAAATATGTCATGGGACATCTGCATATTTGAAATATTTGTAGCAAAGAAGTCATTTAAATGATCAATTGTGGTCAAATGCACTTTTACTTGAGAATGACCCCTAGAAGACGTGTTAATATTGGGGACTTTATAATTCAATTTTAAATACAAACTTTTACACAATAAAATAATCTTATACTGTTCTGGATATCAAATACACGATTTTCAAATGTTCGGCGAAACATTTCAAAGGTATTAAATGTCACCAATTGGTAACATTATTTATTTATCACAATTTCGTGTAAATGACGCAAATTTCACTTCAAAATATTTTTATTTATTAGTTTAAATAAAATACAAAATCAACTGTATGCGATGAGTCATGAATAACATAACTGATACATCACAATCGTGAATATACTATTTAGTTAAGTGAGTAGACATCTAGCCTGAAGCAAGGTAACATCTGTGGTCTGAACGCAATACAAGTTAAAACAACCATTCCAGAAAATCAATGATCATAAATTCAATACAATTTCTATTAGATATTTTCAAAAATTTTAAACTTTGTTATACAAATAATCAGCAAATTATTTCGCATTTTTCTTTTATTACACGTAATATTTTGATAACCCGACGTCATGTTGAGGGGGAGGGGCTACCTTCCAATAAATTGAAAACTTTTGACGGTAATCTGAGAAATCCAAAGGTATAGCTGAAACTTAAGTAAATACCATTTTATCAAACAGGTTGTATAATTTACTGTAAAGCAAATTTGATCTAGATCTACGAATCACTTTCACCTATAATATAATTTCTAGTGTCAAATTTATAACAGCATTTGTTGCTTGACAAATTGCTTGAGAATGAAAGTATGTAAGTGTAAACAGGCTTTGTGATCAATAAACCAGACGTTATCAAGAGAACCTCACGCCGAACTGACAATCTGTGTTTACTGAGTATTACATAGAGCGAAGGGTTATATGTGCGAATCTACTAATAATAGAAATTGCATGTAATGCTCATGATTAGAAAATTTAAACTTCAATTATATATGCAGATAACACATTCTTATCTTTGTACTTGATAAGCATTGAATGAGCGGGCTTCATGCTCTATCAATGTATTTTATGAATGTTTACGAATATTCACCTCAGTAATGCACACACACACACACACACACACACACACACACACACACACACACACACACACCAAAAAATAAATAAATAAATAAATAAATAAATGAAAACAAAAACAAAACAACACAAAAGAAACAAAAACAAACATTGCGCTTCAGAACAGCATTTTCTACAAGGCCTTAGAAACGTAGCTCTCTCTCTCTCTCTCTCTTTATACACAGACAAAAATTTGCAATTCTGTATTTTGTGTAATTTACACATATGTTGTTCTAATGTTAAATGCTTGTGACAGTCTGGTATTTCAGAGCATGACAAAGAGAAAGAAACAGCAGCAATACTGTTGTTATTATGGAGAGAAAATAAATTAAATCTGTCTTTAAAACTAAAATCAAGAAGGCAATTTATGTACGTTATTGTTAATTCGTCTTTTGAAAATATCCCTAAAAGATAAATCTACAATCTGTGATCTACCCCAATTCTCAGTAACTTGATCACTGGTTTATTTCACATACATGTACGATATAATTAAAACCTGACTGAGAGCAACATCTGACATGTACATTAGGCGGAGTGGCTTAGTCAATACTTTCTTCTTGACCGAAAAGTCTCGGGTTCGAGTAACCATGGCAGCATGTTTGTGACCTTCAATCCGATGTCATTTGCATTTGATCCCGATAAACGGAGGGTATTGGCACGCAAAGTACCCTCACTGCTTCTGCTACATCTGTTTACACCGTAGCGTAGGTCTAGATTTCAGCGAAATGCATCAGGCAGATGCCGTCTCCACACAAGTCAAGTAAACTTGGCGTGATATAGAACAATACACAAAGAATAATTATACATTGTCACCAGCTCCGAAATTTATCCGTTCTCATTTCTACACGAGAAGTGGAAACGGAAAGAAATCGGAACGAGCTTATCCATGAGAAATGGTAACGGATATAAATCTGAATTGAATTCTCCAGGAAAAGTGGTGACGGATATAAACCCAGAACGAGCTTCTTTCCTGGAGAAATGGTAACGGTTACAAATCCGGGTCTTGCAACAATGGCAATGCTACAGAGTTAGAGCACTATAACCTACCATTCATCCCAAGATGGATTCATCAAAGCAAAAGAGTTACCTACCAATTTGAAGGAAAGAATGTCTTGTATTTGGACTTTGTTGAAGACAAAGAGATCGTAGGTGGCACAGACGGCTAACACTGTTACTCCTTGTTCCTTTGTGAGCATACTGGCCGCTGTGAATAGCAATGTACCTAACATGTACAGCAGAGTTTTATAGAGACCCCTATTTGTCTTTCCATCAAGGGATTCGTAGTTCTCGTTATTGCATTGAACATATTTGATGTAGCACTGCAGAGACAACAAAAAGAATAGGCATGCTCCCACATCAGCGCGGCCCACCACCCCTGCCACAGCCTCGGTATGGACAGGGTGGGCTGCGAACAGCAGACCCGCTGTCAAAGTCGGCAGCCAATGCACTAGAAATGTCCTGGCAAAGTGTGTGAAACATGCCGTGACAATGACGTGAAGAACTACATTGCCTAAATGATATCCCCATGGATTCAGCTCCCCAAGGTAATAGTTCAAACGGAAAGAAAGAACACATAGTGGTCTGTAGGATTTATGAGAGCCACTGTGAGTGAGCGGTGTTCCCCAGAAATCGTCTAAGAACACATTGACAAGTGGTGTCTCGGGAAGCAGATCCTGATTTTTCTGTATTGCCCGACTGAAATTAAAAGATATAATAATCAATATAAAAAAGATTTGACAGTGAAATAAAATGTATACTCATAGATATCAGAGAGAAGCGTGAAACTAACTTAATATAAACTTAAACTATACAACTTAGAAGGTGGTCATTTCTAAAAAAATGTTTGTACGAATCACCAAAATCAGAAGGCTCCCTTTACATTTCACATGATATCTACATTTTATTTATACACATGTAGTTATTTAGCAACTGGTTTTACAAACTTCAGTCTTTCATTTAAATTTGAATTAAAATCTATGAAAATATGTGTGTACATATAATTCTGAATGTGACGAGGGCCATTCCATACAGTTACAAAATATTCGAAGTCGTTAAATCCATTTCATTATAACTTCGGACAAATCATGGAGACAGCTGTACCGCTATACAGCCCCGATGTCCGCTACAGCTGTCTCTTCCAGATTTAGAGTTTTGGGTTATATTTCTGGAAGTCTATTGGCGTTGCTCCCATTTACACATTGAAGTGTTTGATTCTATTTATTCAGAAAGGTTTACACTCCTCATAAATATGACGTCCGTGATTTATGTTGCATTTTATTCTCTTATTCAAGTGTTCCTTTTAAGTACAAATTTACACCCCTGACAAATTGATATTGGTAAAATATGTGTCTCCATTGTTATGTGGAATATGAGAGACTGGCGCACCTCTTAATGCGTTTACGGCGTAGTGAACTCCTGTTAGCGACCACCAGACTACAGTCACAAACCTGCCACCATCCGGGTGATAATGGCTCAAGTCTGGTGGCCAATTGTGTGGGATACTTATTCAATTGCTACGTACAGAGCAGCAGTAGACAAAATAATCTCAATTATATGATGGCGTTCGATATTCAAAAGTAAAAGTGTTATCTATATAAAATACGAAGTTTGTTTAAAGTATAGAAATTTTTGCAAAATAATACTTGGTCAGCTGTTCCAAACGGTTCACACAAGAATGTCAGAATGACAAATATAAGCCCAAATCAGTGGTGGATCCAGCATTTTCGAAAACGGAAAAGGGGGGGGGCACAAAAGTAGCAGCCAAACTACTCGGTCATTTTGGTGCCAAATCTGGATTTTTACATGAAAATATGTGGCGAAAAGGGGCCGGGTCGGGGCCCCGCCCCCTCTAAATCCGCCACTGCAAATGAAAAACAAACTTATAAAACATACTGTTTTGACATTCAGTTTCTCAGAATATTAAATAGAAAAAAATGAATATTCTAACAAATACAATATAGGTAAATAAGTAATTTAGGAAAAATTATATATAAAGTATCATTTCGTTGATGCATACAAAATTACGAATTACGGCGTCATTTCTGAAATAGTAAATAGATACAGTGACTAGTAGACATTTTATATTACTTTAGCACCGAGATTAATATCAGTGCATAATGCTAATCAGTCCATGGAACTCTTCTGCTTAAGAGGATAAAACACCGGATCAGGTATCGAAGAACATGATACCATAAAGCAGTTTATAAAATACGACGAGCGACATTGCAATGATCAAGGCGTAAAGCCAGAAGGGTCAAGCACAAAATCTAAGGACATATTTACTTCGTAAATGCAACAGTCTTTTAAATTCAAATTTGCACTCAGTTATATTACATAATATACCAATTTATTGAAAATGTATGCTTATAGATCAAAAGTACATTTCATAATGATGAAAACGCCACACACAATATGTATCGCTGAAGAGCACTTTGCGTATATAATGTTTTATAAGCACATCGTAAATACAATGTTTGATAACTGGTCAAATATTTGTGCTTTTCAATTGCAATACCATACTTCATTGTCCATGTCTGAATTTCCCGACACAGCCATCGTTCCTGATGTGCACTCTACATATACACGTACAATTCAACCTTATATACATCGCGAACTCACAAGACTATCGTCTGCGTTTTTATTTCAGTTGATTTCATCTGTCACAAAATATCTTTTATTGATCTAATGGGGACCATTTTTATCACTGGTATGTTTAAACGCATTTCATTCATTTTATATCTCCCACAATCCACATTAAACTCTTTCCTCCTTTCAAGGAGCATTGTCCTGAATCAGATCAAACTTCGCCATTTCTCCACATTCAAACCAGTTTTCTTTACATGGGTAATTGCTTCCCAAGTCGACATAAGCATTATCTCCATTGTACAGACGTCTGGTAATTATTTCGATAAAGCGGTACTATTGTATATGTGTATACTAGTGCGCCAAATGAGCATGATTGAGACACGGGCTCCATTACATGGTCTTTGCAATTCAACGACAAAAATCAAACCATTGATTTTAAAGACATGGTCATTAGAACTGGTGTTGAAATGACAATATTGACAGTATCAATATTTGAGTTCTGTTTCGACTATATAATAAGTTTTTATACAAATATCTCGACCTCGATCACTGGTAGACATTTTAGTCTGTCCATCAGCTTTTAGAACACACGTGAGGAGAAAGGTCAGATATCCTACCGGAATATCAGCCGCCGGCTTACACAACTATCAAATATGGAGAACAACACGTGAGGAGAAAGGTCAGACATCCTCCCGAAATATCAGCCGCCCGCTTACACATTTATCAAATACGGGGGACACACGTGAGGAGAAAGGTCAGACATCCTCCCGAAATATCAGCCGCCCGTTTACACATTTATCAAATACGGAGGACACACGTGAGGAGAAAGGTCAGACATCCTCACAGAATCTCAGCCGCCGGCTTACACAATTATCAAATACGGAGAAATTACGTGAGGAGAATATCCTCCCAGAATCTCAGCCACCGGCTTGCACATTTATCAAATACGAAGAAGGCATGTACTTCGCTAAAAGGAAAGTTTTGTCGGTCGGAATAAAATCATATACTATAGACTTTTAACATTAGCTTATTTTTTAAAATATTTTTTTTCATATTATTAGCGATCAAACTTTGGAATTTTCTATACATTAAAAAGATAACTAAGGCCTTTAAGGGTAACATGAGTGAAAGGTAATTAATTTCTCCAATAAAGAAGTAATATTTTCGGTAATGATATGAGTTTTGAATAGTGTTTTTCTCCAAATGTTTTGAACAACAACAACAACAACAACAACAACAACAACAATAACAATAATAATAATAATAATAATGATGATGATGATAATAATAATAAGTGAGAGGGTAGACAGTCAGAAAGAGTGGACGTGTTATCAGGAGCTCCGGCACCGTGAATTTTGAACTCAATCTAAAGGATTTGTGTAGGATTTTTTTGTCGGAAATTTCATTAAAATGCATTATTGCTGAAAAATGGGATTTTTGAGGGTGCTCGATTTCATTTATACTACCATTTGATTTATTACAGTTATATCACGTATTTGTTTTTGTTATTATTATTATCTAAGTAAAATAAAAAAAATACATGTGAATAAATAGCAAATCAGTTTCTTGTTGGCACGAAAAATAAACTAATCAGTCAGAATCCAAAGCGGTCACCTCGACATATCAATGTTGTCTGTTACAGCCCTTGTGCTCTTCACCTCACCCTCCCCACTTTTCTCATTACTATTGGACGGATTTCATTTCCTTTATTTTATTTCAAATACACATAAATATATACAATCAATTGTATAAACAATGTCTATATATTAATTTCTGCTTTATATTCCTGCTATGCATAGCACCAGTCCTCATTTGTTACACTATTATAATAATATCTCATTACATAAATTTGAAAAACTAATTGAGAGGTGTAGTGGAGATATTAATAACACTAGATTTGGAGTTATTAAACTTAACTATCTTAGTCAAAAACTTCCCTTTTGTTGCAGTCCATCAGGGGAGTTAACTGCACTCTTCATTCATAATAAATTCTTCAAGAAATGTTTCAGCTAGAGACTATGAAGATCACTTTGACTTCCAGATCGGCAAAATCGATTGATTGATTGATTCATTTTTGTTTAACGTCACACCACGAATATTTCACGTATATGGTGACGGCATCTGTCTGATGTGGGGCAAACAAGTTTTGACCTTTGCAACGGACACACCCGAAGCAGCGAGGGATCTTTAATGTGCCATGCATACCACAACACGGGGCCTCGGTTTTACTGTGTCATCCGAAAGACAGGACGCCGGCATGACCAGAGCGGAACTCGAACCCCGGCCTCCCGATTAGGATGTGAGCGCAATTCCACTAGGCCACGCCGACTTCGGCAAAATCAATCAATCAATCAAACTACAAGGTTGGTTGGTTGATTGGTGTTTTACGTCGCTTTCAACAATATTTTAGTTCTATCGCGACATGGAAGCAGGAGGTTACCAACCTCTTACACATAGTGGCGCAACCTGGGAATCGAACCCGGATCGTCGGCGCTGCAAGTCAAGAGCTTAACCACTACACCAAGCCTGCCCTTCAAACTACAAGGTCAGAATCATATATAGTAAACATTAACACATTAAAAATATTTGAAAAATAATATCTATATTAATAGATAATATATATACATATATATTAATTCAATTATTATCAAATCAACTAGTTATAGCTAGAGCTGTCCTAACGGGAGAAATATCCTCCGCGGCAACAAAGTAGAAACATGCAATAATTCACCCCAAGATACATCACTGGCATACGTGTAATGGATATTCTCCTTGTGCATTTTGAGGTATAATCAATGAAAAAATATAACTCTAGACAAGTTCATGTCTATTGATAGCACCAAGTCCCAAAATTAAATAAATGCATTATTTCCCCAAAGTGGCACACACACACACACACACACACACACACACACACACACACACACACACACGTTGAAAAAATGGCTACAAAGAGATGAAAATGGGAAGTGCACACCTTTTTGTACTGATTTATAATTTCAATGGAGTCTATAGGAACGAGAAAAACTCCGAACAAGGTGGTATCTAGAGAACTGGGTTGTATTTAGAGAACAAAGCCCCAAAACTGTCAAAAAAAAAAAAACACACACACACACACAAATTAAAATGATTTCAAAGAGATGAAAAAAGGAGGTGTACACCTTTAAGTGTTTAAAAAGCTAAATCTGAAATTTCAAAAGAATCTATGGCAAGGTAAATGAAAAAAAAAATTGCGGACAAGAATGCTGGACGGACGGACAGACAAGGTGATTCCAATATACCCACCCTACTTCTTTTAAGGGGGTATAATAAACAGTGTATAATATGTGAATGAAATCGGTGTCAAGGAACTACAGCTACAGAAAGGTAACGGTACACTGCAACGGTAAACACGGACTTTTTAATATTGGTATGACAACTTACATGTAGAATATATGTTTTATATTAACACAGATATTTGTGAAATTATATTCTTTAACATCCTGTTAAGCATGCTATTACTTTGTATCAAAAATGTCCCCGATATGTCATGTGACCTCGAGTGTAAAGAAAGTTCTGTTCTATTCTGTTCTGTTCTGACTGTATAACGAGATTGATATCACCGATATGTCTGCGGTCAGTTAAAACCAGAGAGCACATGCAAGTAAACTATGTCCATTGCTGGTGGACACTACCAGAAAACGGTGATATGGAAGATAGCCCACTTGGACATAACGTGGAAAAATTCATTCAAAATTCATTAGGTTAAAAACAGATTAAATCACCCCAGAAGTTTAACTCAAGGTTTGAAAATTCATAAGGCATGTCGTATCAATGTGTGTGCTCCAAGTACCATTAGTACTCTTGTCAAAAGAAATTTGAACCCCAAAATTTACCACCATCAATCAAATACGATTCATAACATATAGGTCGTGATGCAAATTCAGAGGTGAAAGGACAAATCTACACAAAAACATGGCAATTATTTGCCTCCTTTGGAGTGTGTTGAACCCACTCCTGTATCTGTGTATTAAGGCTACCGAAGAAATACAAGATATATTTTTTCAGTTTGGGGTTTGCCTGTTGGGCAACTCTTTGCGTATGATAGATATGCCTGTCTATGCGACAGAACTATGCTGTATACGGCCGAAACAACGCTGTCCCCAATGTCGACAGGTCCTCTGCTGATTTAACATGGCGTTCTCATATATGTTTACTGTTTATGTAATTATACGAAATTACTGATACTTTAAAGCTTTTAAGTCTAAATTGCTCGATACAATTTAGGAAACACGCAGTTCAAAAACCGTAGATTGCTACACCTTGACGTCGAATCTTTTGAAAGTAGCGACTTGTAGCCGATGCAGCCTTGGTCAGATAGTTATCACTTAACACTATTCGCACTGTTTTTTAAGAATTGCCCAATTTTATTTTCAAAAAGTGTTATAATTTCTAAAAGTGGATATCCAAGTTCAATTTATGCAATATCTCCACAATGCACTAAGCAATTTCTGTACTTAATATGTACATGTACATTAGAATTAGAACACAGTGACCTAGATCAGTGGCCATGGGAGCTCCTACATGTGCTTTTAATTCTATTTTGAAATATAGAGACCGACTTTTTGATCAGATAATTGGAGTAAGTCAGTTACATAAGACAAAATTCTATGAAATTTAACGGACAAGCGTTTTTATAACTTCTGATATTTATCAAAAGTCATCACTTGAGTAGTCAAGTGACTCGATCACTTTTGATAAAAGACAAAACGAATAAAAAGAAAAACTGGAGAAGAAGAGAAAACAAATAATTACTTATAAAGGTTAAAATGCTGTTTGATTTCCGCACTCTGTAAATTCTCCCAGTTCCAGATACTTACTACAGTTATAAAACGTATTTCAAACAAATTCGTCCACGTTGCGAATAGCATTAAGGGATCATTCTCGATCATTTATTATCTATCAAACAGTAAACTAAATATTCCGTAACTATGATAACTAATAATGCCAGAAATACGCAAACTACATCACGTGTCTGCTTTCTTTTGAACGAAAAAAAGTCGCAGATATGTATAGTTTTCAATAGAGATTCTGAGACTGCATAAACAGAGGAAAACTGTTCAACTTCAAACATGAGGCTGTTAAATATAATTAACCTTATAATAATTTGTAGGTGAACGAAAACAAATAAGAATTCAATTTATTAATCAAGAAAAGAAATTTCTTTATATCTAAAAATATAAGAATTATGATAAGTAAGTACTATACAATTTAAAACATTACTGCAAATAAACATATAAAAATTAAAAAAAAAAACCCCAAAACTTCGGTTTCTACATATTATTATTATTATCATATTATCATTCGTCTCATAGAGTTGAAATTCAGGACTGTATCATGCACGGAAGTTGTGTAAAAAGAAGTCAACTGTATTGAATGTTCTGGATATAAAAAATAATTTGGACCACAGAAAAAATTAAATAAAATAGCAAGCAACAAACAAACAAAATAATATATATATATATATATATATATATATATATATATATATATATATATATATATATATATATATATATATATATATATATATATATATTCTAATCTTCTGATCAGATCAGTAAAATGATATGAACCCGTACTTAAGTAAGTTTAAAAAAGAATTTGATTAAAAGTGAGTATCTCCGAAGTAGATTAAATGTATAATGACGTCCTCGTAGTCATTTCACATACTCAATGTAGACGATGAACTTAATATCTCCTTTATTCAGTACTCAGATTTGAGTGTAGAATCATGGCTTAGTAGACGTGGCTAACCGACAAGAGATGCGCCTTAATTTCATCATCGTTTGATGATTCGTATCCCATATGCCTCTTACCGATTACCAAAAATCATGTCGTCCCAATAGTACTGGTCTTTTGTCCTTCTAGGTATGTCCCTGTCATTAAATGGAATTTAAGTGAAATTTATCAGCCCTAGGGTAGAAATTTGCGGTTGTGGTACTTTTGACTAGTTTTTTTTACTCTGAAAGAAGTGATTTCCACACCAGACCTACTCGAATTCCACAGTGTTATCAATGGTTACTTCTTAACTAGATGAAGAATTACAGTACACGCGTCTTTTTATAAAATTGAAATTGATCGAAATTGAAAATTACGGAAAGACACATATATTATAAGACACATTTACAAAAAGTACATATATTACAAGACACATATATTACAAAAAGACATATATACGGATGTCTTGGCAGGTGTGTTAAATTAAATTCTTCAATCTCCACTGGACGGACTACATTTGTAAAAACTGCAAGACAAGGAATATGAAACAACAGAACAAACGTGGACTGACAATAATCGCGTTACATAAATCAGAGGACCTAGTGCAAAACTTCTCACAATACACCCTGTGTATAATCTCTCAAAATCAACATCCTTTTTTATATCGTAATAATTATGTTGGCATTTTCTATTTCTCATTTCAAAACTGGAATAATCATACTTTATACCCCATTTGCAACATCATTGAAATCACTTACAAAAAATGACCTCATTAGTTTCATGTAGACTCTGAGAAGCAGACAACTCAGACAAAAGCATCGCATAAAATACCCACTTTAACAATAAGTATCAGAGATTACATGCAATATTTGTTTAATATTTTTGATTAAAGTACTTCGATTCGGAAATAAATTGTAAACGCCTACTTTTAAACTTCAAACACATTTTTGATTGATTTGTCTGATGATGAACTCCAATATAATGCACCATGGGACATTTTCGAGTTCGTCGTCGATTCCACTCTCTTTACAGACATACAGAGTGTTCGCACTTCTCCGGCTCCTCGACAAATACCTCAGGGTCAGACGTGCTGCATTCATGATTAATACAAGGTTTTCGATTGATTAACAAAAGTCCAAATCCTCGACCAAGCAAGTCATAGCTTTGAGTAAAAGCCATCAATTAGTATATTGCATCATTTCATTACTTGAGTTTTTCATACAATTATATTTTTCTCACATGCAGTGAATCGATCAGTTTATTTACGTCAAACTTGAATTTCATTAGCATGAATTTTACACCTAATAATAGTGTAAGCTCAACCGACAGTCTTGCATTTCAGCATGACACATAATCTGAAAGAACTGAAAAATAAATTTCAATACCTCGCCGCCATCCGTCCAAATGACCATTAGAAGGCGAGTATTTGGTAAAACCTTTCGCGCTATATAACACAAGATTTTAAAGTTATAAATTTCTGTATTTAAAGGCTGATAAAAGTACATATACTATATAGTATAGGATTACCCAATGGGATCATAATAGATGCTACTTTTGAATTAGTTCACGACAAACTTATTAAAATGTTTTTGAAATTTACAGCCTCACCTTTATCAGATACTTGAACATAATCATTATTTATATTTCATAAATAAAAGCATGGGAAAATTTGAGAGGAACGAACTGGGTATTTTCCGCAAATAACACACTGTGACGTCCCGTGTTGAAAGAAGACTTAAATCAACAGCCCTAAGTGAACATATTCGAAGGAAATACTGTCTTTACGTGTCATATCATTAGCTAGATAAATGGCTGACGAGTTTAAGTCAAAGCTTTGACTAGATTGCGTTCCGTCTTTTTCAAGTTGTGATCCGTCATTATGTAAAATAATGAATATCAGCGTGGCGTTCTAAATACCTTTCACCCAGACATTTCCGATTTAAAATTCGTGTGTTGACCACAACATTGTCGAGAGTCGGGTCTATAGGTTTTACCTGACTTTATCTATTTAAAAATCGGCGATTGGATACAACACCAAAGTTATCCTTTAAAAATGAGCAGATTAATTGAAGCAATTAGCTTTCCCTAACAATGAGACTTCGTCTAACATTTGACCTTATCATATGCATGAAAGGAGAGATATAATTTGAACAGAGGATAATACAAAGATCACAACACTTTAAAGGTTTTCTCTTTTATTTATTGTTTTCGTATGTAAATTTGAATAAGTATGCGGAAACATTTAGACTTATATTACATAATTCAATCAAGTTATGCATATGCATAATGTAACAGTGCTTCGTCTCTGTCATAACGTCATTAATTAAATGTATACAAAAATAAATTAAATGGATTTCGCATGTAACTTAAGATTTAGACTGAAGAAAAAAATATTCACAAAACATTTGATCAAATTAATTTTTCGTGAAATTTCTAATATTCCTGCTTAAATACATTTCATTATTTTTACAGAATAAATGAAAATTTAGATAATGCAATGAATTTAGATATAAATGTTGACATATTTTCCTTCCGTTTGCATATTTTGCCGAAAATGTCTCCTAATGTATTTTAAGTCTCATAATTATTCCTGGTTGAAACCATCTGCGAATCGAAATAAAGGTTTTCGTTATGTAAACTATCGTCTTCAAAAAACGTTAAACTTTCGTCTAGTTTTAGAGTGTGACATAAATATGAAGTGAACTTGAGATGGGCTTGTTGAGAAGGGTGCTAAATATTTGTCTACTAGTGATGACCGCACAGACACTATGTACATAGGCTTAGTTCACCATTGATTGGACATAGAAGTGAACAAGCCCTACATCTGCAATGTTTGTCGTACAAATACGCGAATTGGACGCGGGAAAGTGAATGCAAATATTTGTTTGTTAAAAATGAAACAGGAGACAGAAATTTAAACAACGCCTGTTAACTCGATCCTTCTCCAGGTAGTCCAATTAGTGTTTTTGTGAAAAGATATCCGTTAATTTTAAGTCACCGTCTTTACGCACAAGGATTGAACATTGGTATTCGGAATGTACCGCATTTCTATCTTTTTCCTTTAAGTGATGATTTTTAAAAATCCTTTCAAGTCACATTCTGACAAAAAGTACTAGATTCACCCGTAAGATAAATTTGTCTTGTGCCAGACTGTACACCATAATCTTGAGTATCAATTATTTCATCAGGAATTCAACAATCAAAATTAATTAATGTGTACCCGTTTCATCTTTAAAACGGATTCATATCTATATAAGAAAATAAGCACTGACAAAAACAGTAAAAATGTGAGCCGTCGCTCATACGTTTTTGAACGACGCCGTTAATGTAATTACATGTATAAACTAATCTTTTGTTGAATCAGGGGGTGGCTTGGATGTACCCAGCTCCAATGGTGGCCATCTCATCACAAACCGCAGATTTTACAATTTTCGTTTCTCGGCAATTTTTCTCATTAATGGCAAAATGTACCTTTCAGTCTCGGCAGAGAAAGGGGAGGGGACGCGAGTTCCGTCCAAAGAAAAAATTTAACCGTACCTGCCACTTAAAAAAAAAATCTTCAGAAACTATAGCATACAGCCGAGCTCGCATTCACAACAAAAACTAGAGGGATATTTACTCTGAGTCTTTCTTTAACTAAATGACAATGTACTAGAGTGTCCTCAAATAAATAAAAGCCTTTTGCCGACGAATCCTTTAAACAAACAAGTATGGGGTAATACAGATGTTCCACAGGGGGTATTCTATTTAACAGATTTTTCTTTCAGTACGGCTTCACACGTGTACTGGATTTATTTAATAAAAGTTTTGTATTCCCGTTTAGCATTCTGGGCGTTACGGTGTTCGGCTCTAGCATTCATATATAACAAACGATCTTTCCCCTCTAATCTAGCGATATCTACATATTTTTATTATCATATTTGTACATAGATTACATCTACGATTTCAAATTTATCACATATATTTTGCGTTGCTTTCCACTTCGGCAATGTTTATGTATAAAGCCGAGTATTCAGTGTGGAGATTAGGAAATGTTTATATGAGATGCAAATGTTGGCTCTGAACATATATCTATTGATTTCTATAGAGCATCATGTTATGTATTAGGGCAATACCATGCGCGGATCCAGAAGGGTGGACCGTGGGTCTGGACCCACCTAGAGATTCAGAAATTATGTAGAAATGAGTTTCCTTACTGTTTTTCGATGTAAAATAAGTAATTTTACACACATACATGGATGGACCCTCTTGGAAGATTCAGTGGAGGTGGACCCCCTCTCGACAAAATTTCTGGATCGGCGCCTGAATGCATAGCTGGAGCAAGATTAAATTCAACACTCAGTCAATACATTGCTGGAGTAAGAAAACTCAATGTCGGAACAGAATTTGTCTGCTATCAATATATTAAGAATATATATCATATCGTGATTATTATTATCCACTCCTGTCTCCACTAAGTGATGAACTTGTACATTTCCGTTTTGTTCTTGCATCAAGAAATCAAGTACTTTTAAGAATTGTCTAACGTAACAGCTTTACTTGTTCTTGTTACAAATATTCTTTTTTATTGACAGATACATAACGAAAATCACTGTGGCATTCATGCTAAACGCATAATATGCACGAAGAATATGTTCCTGTACATACCGAGTGTATATCAAGGCGTAATTTACCGCCTATATCATTTCATATCAATATTTGATCACCAAAACTGGTTATTCGACGAGGTCATGTATACAACACCTATTTTAACAGTTAAACTATACTACCTGAGCAGGTAAACGGATCAGTTGCCAACTTGTGATATACGATAGCAGTATACATAACATTCTTACCTATCATCGTAAGCGAAGTCAGCATCGAGCGTATTCAGATACAAGACCAGTGCCAGGGCACTTGTCAAAAATATCATGTAGTCCATGTTCACACCCGATTTCCATCGCTTTCACTTCTCGAGTGATTTGCTTTTCATCCGGTAATGTGTAAATAGTACACACGGCGCATGTCACTCGCTTTGTATGCCATGTGAAAGCTCTATTTTTAGATCTTAAGATGAAAGAGGGTACGGCGATATTTACAGCTGATTTATATATGTGTACCTTATAGAAGTCCTCATAGTAATTATAAACGAGGCCCAAAGGTGTAAAAGGAGGGAGGGTGTGTTGCTAACTTACCTCTTCAATTAACAATTGTCAATTACTGATTTAAAATGCACATGGGTAAAATATTTCGCCGGGGGCGTGGTCAAAATGATATCTCTAAAGGAGGAGGTAACACTCTTTAATTGTGTAAAGAAGAGACCCAAACTGGTCTATATCTCTCACCTGAGTACCAATGTACTGAAGTTCAACGAATTATTTGTAAGTAAAACATCAAATTACCCCAGAACCTTTCATTTTTGATATATGAACAAGAGAATTAACCCTCCTAGTTAATATCTGATCTTTTCTGTAAATTGTAATATATGACCGTATTATGTTGTTTTGAACTATATAATTAAAATACAACACGTCACACATCATATTATATCTAATCACACATGACACTATATTATATTTCATTGTTATTTTATATTACCTGCATTATATTATATTGCAATAGTATATTATATTAATTATATCGTATTACATTATATTTGCGCATGCGATGATACTTTGTACAATTTATCATATGCTCTCGATTCTAAACAACTACGGGATGAAATAAAACTTAAAAGGACAAATTAAGAAAGGATAAAGATTTTCTCGAATAATTTTGAGTACCTCATGTCAGAATCAACACTGAGTTCTTCTAGATTGCTCTTGTTTACTAGGCTTTTTCCCCTACACATCTGAAACACCTTTGTAAAAAGGATGCATCTACTTACATGTTTTACTTATTACTCTTTAAATTGAATGAATGAATGAAATACTTGTAAATAAATACAAAATCTGGTTGGGAACTTTTAAAATTTTACAGAAAATAAGTTCATGCTATTTTGTCATCTCTGTTTTTAACCTTACGTTTTGGGACAATTCCTTTCTCTTTTTTTTTTTTTTTTTTTTTTGAAATTGAAAACCCCTTTAGTCGAAATGAAATTCGCTCTGCCTTTATTTTATCATAAAATTTGGGTCAAAATCACAATGCATAGTATGAAAATTTTATCTCTGATTTAGCATATAATTAAATATCACGGTGAAGGTCACCTATATATGCCAATTAATGGTTTGATTTGTAGAGATTTTACGTCATAATATGGAGGCAGGTTGGAGTGGTATCGCACTGGACTTAAATACGAAGACCTGAGTTCGATTCAGGGATTTTTCTGAGATATATTATCTTCTACCTACATATCTGTTATTTGTATAAGAGTGAAGCACGTAAAAGATTATGAAGCAATGCATCACAAAGATGTCGCCACCATATAAAGCCAATAATCATGGAGTGGCGTAAGACAATTACAAAAACAATAAAAATTATGTCATATGGTTTTCATCTCCACCAAATATTTAGAATTGAACGTTTACCTTGCAATCAACTAAAGGGCCTCAGTTAATTTCTATTGTTTACTAATTATGCTATTAAGTTTCAATATCTATGAAGTAAGTCTTCCTTAAAGTCGTCTGTTTTGTATGATAATTCCTCCTTTTCACCAAAATGAGGATACTTATTTGGATTTATTTGGCTCGTATAAAAGCAAGAGGCCCAAAACGGCTTTTATTCCTTTTATATGCGCTATTTGCTAACTCTATGAGCAACCGATTTCTAGAAAAATTACAGATACATACATTTTCTTATTTTCTGTGTTTTTGACAACTGATGCGTCTGTAAATTATATACCAATTGGAATAAATACAAGACAATGACACTACATGTGTAAAAAACATGAAGTCAGAATTCATTTTTCAATTTTCCCCTTTTTAAATGACCTCTTCGTTAACATATTGAGTGCTGCAAAACATTCAAATACTTGTTTGGTAAACTAAAATAAATCTCAGAAGTGAAAATTTGTAAAACATATGTTACCGGGATGGAAATTTTGTCAATAACCTTACACCTGTTGACCTTCAAATAGGCGCCCTACCCTTTTGATATCAAATATGATTTGTACAAGATACACTGTACATGTACATGGTTTGGATAGGATGCAAGGAACGTTAGTAATCATCCGAGAAGCAATTGTGTGGCGGATTGACAGAAGGACGGACCAAGTGAACACTAAATGCCTCGGCCATGCCTCCTGCTAGGGCATACATAGATTGAACCGCTATCTTTCTGCACACAAAAACTAGCCAAAGATAACCAAATCATGACATGACACTTTTAAATAACCATAGACATAAGTATTACTTTTCTATATATATTGAATACGTAAAGAAAAAGACACAAAATGTCAATTTTTCTCCTAAAATGACTTATTGAGTATTATAAAACACATAAAACTTGTTTTCGTGCAAAATGAACAAACTCCCCCCCCCCCCCCAAAAAAACTTTGTCTATAACTGCTGAACCGCTATCTTTCAGCACGCCAAAACAGACCTTATCAAAAAGAGAGGAAAATCGTAAAAATTATCGAAAACTGAATTTTGAAATGGTACTTTCAAATAATCCTTAAAAAAGACATTTTCAAATAAAATTTAGCAAATAATAGTCCAGGAAAACTAAGGTTTGACTTCAAACAAATTGCAACAAAAATCATTTTGCAACCATGCATTTCTTTGAAGTCCCCAAAACACGAAAAAAAAAAAAAGGCAGCGATCTCCCTGGGGGAAATGTTCCTAATTTGCATATTTCAAAATGGCCACCAAATTAGCATAGGTTCAAATCGACGGGTCACGAATTAGATCATATATTTAGTTCTATGTGTAATTTTCGGGTAATTTAAAAGACTAAAGTATGTATCACACAGATGAAGGAAGATGTTTATGTCCAAAATATATAATTTGGGATTGCCCCTTCATTTGCATAAATCCAAAATGGCCGCCAAACACACTACTTTCACATGCAAAATACCTAATTGAATCATATATTCACTTTCTAATAAATTTATTGAACAATTTAAAAGTCTTACTATGTATCTCGGTTGGACTAATCTGTTTGTATCTAAAACAAATAATTTGAGTGGTTCCTTCATTTGCATAAATCGAAAATTGCCGCCAAAAGACTATTTTTACATGAAAAATACACTAACTGAATCATAAATTTACTCTCAAATACAATTTTTAAGCAATTTAAAAGTCTTAAATATGTATCTCGGCTGGACAAGTCTGTCTGTATCTAAAACAAATAATTTGAGTGGCTCCTTCATTTGCATAAATCGAAAATGGCCGCCAAAAACAATTTTTATATGCCAAATGCACTGATTGAATCATGTATTCATTTTCAAATACAATTTTTGAGCAGTTTAAAAGAATGAAATATGTATCTTAATAAAAAAAAGTCATATGCTTAGAAGGATAGGGGTCGCCACTTGGAAATTTATATGAATAATTAGCAGGATAGGTGTCGCCAATTGGAAATTTATATGACAAATTTAGTGGGATAGGCATCACCAATTGGTATATATACAAAGTTGAATACTCTAAAAGAATCTGTACATGTTGCGTTTTGTAATAAAAAAGTCCTGATACAAATAAATGTTCTACATGGAGATTTATTGTATCTGCAATGAGTCTACAGACAACGGACGACCAACACTTGTACTAAAAGAAAAGGGAAGCAGTGGTGTAAACAGTGCTAGTGCACAGCGAGGCAGCAGCATAAGATCGTGTCATGGACAGCGAGTTCATCAGCACTCACTGCCGACTTTCATTTTGTCCAGGACACGACCTTATGCTGCTGCATTGCTGTTCATTATACCCCTCAACAACGTTGTGGGGTCTATACTGGAATCAACATGTCCGTCCGTCCGTATGTCTGTAAATAATAGATTGTCGTCGCAACTCTTCCTACACTGTTCAATGGATTTTCACCGAATTTGACAGAAATGAAGAGTAGCACCTGAAGATTTGAAAAAAAAGGGAGAAAATTCTGCTCTGCAAATTTTTGCAGGAGTTATTGCTTTTTGAACATGAAAAAATTGTTTAGATTAATTTAACTTCTTGTCAATATATTGCTCTCGCCACTCCTCCTGCACCGTTAAATGGAATTACTCCAAACCTGGCCACGAGGTTATAAAACTTTCGGAACACGACTCGATGCTTCAAACTGAGTGCGTGCGCGCTGCAACCTCGAGCATATACTCGAAAATCTCAAGATTAGTTAGAACCTTACTCAGAACTGTACTCGCAATGTAAATATGGCGGCTGATAATAGAATTAGACGCATACAACGTCGAAGAAATTACCAAACTCGCCGCCCCTATGTCTTACGTGACCAGTCAAATTCACTTGAGGGTCTTTAGGAAGATGAAGTTTTTAGTCGTGCTCGAGAGCGTTTATAACCTCACCCGTACTCATACTCGAGAGCCGTGCTCGAGAGAGTACGGGTTTGGAGTCTGAGCACGGGTAAAAGGTTTATAGCCCTGGGGTCTGGTAGAAATGAAGAATATCACCTGATATAATGTGCATGAAGGGAAAGAATTCTGCTCCGTAAATTTTTGCAGCAGTTATGGCCCTTTGAACTTAAAAAGAATCATGAATTATATTGCGACTTCTTGTCATCGCAACTTCTCCTGTTCACACAATTGTTGCCCTTGACCCACGGTTGTTTTATGACCTTGAACCAAGGTCATGTTATGACCTTGAACTAAATTCATATCTACAAAGTCAAGTCAAAGTGTAAAGAAATCCGAAATTCTTACAACATTTATCTGAATCAGGGCTTGTTTTATTACAAAATGCAACAAATACAAATTCTTTTAGTATATTCAATTTGTTATACCAACTGGCGACATCTATCCTGCAAGATCTGTCTTACAGATTTCCAAGTGGCGACACCTATCCTGCTATAATTATCCAAGTGGTGACTACTATCCTCTTAAGCACATGAATTTTGACTAAGAAACTTATTTAACGGTTTTATATTGCTCAAACATTCTATTTGAAAGTGAATATATGATTCATTTAGTGTAATTAGTCTTTCGGCAGTGACTTTGGATTTAGACAGATGAAAGGCAACCCAAATTATTTGTTTTAGATACAGAGAGACTTGTCCAGCCGAGATACATATCTAAGACTTTTAAAATGCTCAAAAATTGTATTTGAAAGTGAATATATTACTCAATTAGAGTATTTTGCATATAAAAATAGTCTTTTCAGCGGCCATTTTGGATTTATGCAAATGAAGGGGGCAACCCAAATTATATATTTTGGACATAGACATCTTCCTTCATCTGTGATACACATTTTAGGCTTTTAAATTTCTCCAAAATTGCAAATAGAAGTGATTAAATGATTTAATTCACGACCACACCTTTGAAACATAATCATTTTGGCGGCCATGCGCAAATTAGGAACATTTCCCCCAAGGGGATCGCTGCCTTTTTTTTTCTGGTGTTCTGGGGACTTGAAAGAAATGCATAGTGGCAAAATAATTTTTGTTGTAATTTGTTTGAGGTTCACCTAAAATTTTTCTTAGTTTTCCTGGACTATAAATGCTTAAAATTTTATTGGATAAATCAAGAAAATAACACAAATTGTCAAATAGTGTGAAAATGAATAATTTAAAAAATGTCAAAAAGACAACGTCAAACATTTGATTTTAGAATGGAATAAAAACAACACACCTTAAACACGCTTCTAGATCACTCTAGTGCGTTTAGTTTGATTTACGCAACCGATTTGAAGAATTTTGTCGATGGAAGGTACCATCTTAAGCATATGCTGCCTTGGATCCACCTCCTGGCGGACCTTACTGAAAAACAAACACAGCTGTAGGGAACATGGAGTACTTCATGCGTACCAAGCTTCATACAATTTGTAAAGTAGATCTGAAAAAAGTTTATCACACCTTATTACATCCTCACATTAACCCCCCCCCCCCCTCTTTTATCTTAATATCTCAAAAATCATTGAAATGTTTTCGTATTCAATTTCTTTTCAATACAAGGAGAAATCTAACAAATTAATTGAATAGACAAAAATGACTGTCCAAAACGACGTCAAAAATCCGATTTCGGAATGGAACTAAAACAAGAAGTCTTCATGAGGCACCCTTTAGATAAATGATGCATTCTGTTTGTCGACATATGCTGTTAGTCTGAAGATAAGGTTTGCCAGTTCAGGTTACCCACTGCGACTTTTGTTGCCCGCCCTTAGTCCACTCTGCCACTGATCAGACCGTAAAACAAATCAACTTGTGGGGACCACGAGTACTTCAACCGTATTATGTTTGATCAAAATTCCTTTCATGGTTCTGGAAAAGAAGTCAAATATGTAAAAGGTACACGCCGGATGAAAGACAGACAACACACTACGACATTAAAGACTGTTTAGAATTGTTCTTGGGGTTAACCCTAGTCAATTAAGATCAATCTGTATTTCACTAATGAAACTGATACTCTAATAGGTTCATTCAGGTAAAAATCAATATGCCAGATAATGGTCTATCTAAAAAGTTTGATTAAATAATATTTTACTAATTAATGGCCATTTTGAAAAATGGATGATTTGTGGTCCATTCCAATGTTAAGGTTTCATAGTATTAAGCCTTCCTGTTCAACGCGACTAACATTGATGAGAAGTTGAAGATGACTGTCAATACAGCCAATGCGACAATCGAAAGGTTCCGCATTGTATTTAATGACATGTAAGAAGAACACGAGTGATACGTACACCTAGTCTTCTCAGCCCTGAATGTCGACGATACATGTAAAACAAATGCCTGATCTCAAGTGCTTTCTTGGTGGTCGTTTAAATTGATAACATCAGAACGAGCTTAAAAACATGGCAAGTATCAATTTCAGTTCTATACGAAATATCACGAAATACAAACCAAGATAAAGTCCCGAGACTTCTATGTACCCAAAACGAGGTGTTTATTAATGGTACTCAAGACCTATAAAATTCTAAAGTCTACAACATTTGAAAATTCATGTTTTAAAAGCATTAAGCGATTTTGTTAAGGATCTTTTGAAAATTGAAGAATGCAGACGACCATGTTAAGGTTATCTTCTGACAACATAATTATTCCATCGTGGCCATTATTTATTGATATTACGGATTTCAAGAGTTTTCAGCATTTAATGTCCGTTCGAAATTCAAATATTATGTAACTTGGGGGACAAGATGGATTCCAAATGTCTCCTATGTTTGGGTTGTAAAAGTGGCGTGATGTCTTTTCAGTGGTTTTCAATGAATTTTAAGTGTTTGAAAGTGAATTATGTCAGAAATAAATAGGACCAGCTTAAGCCTTCGATTGTTCCACACTGGTGGCTGAGAGGTGAAGCGGTGTTTTGAGAGCGTCATCAGGATTACAGAGAAACACAATGGCTTGGATATGTTGGATGTTTGCATCACCACCCCATGTGAGGGAGAATAAGATGAATGCAAGATTACCCAAACTAATGATCTATATTGCTGTCTGTCTTTCATTTTTTAAATTTGTATATTTTGTGTAATATTTTTACGTAAATAGTATTTCTACTGTAAGGCGGTGATTAGGATGGATTGGTACTGGTTGACCACGCTGAATGACCAAATATCACAGTCAAAGGGAGGACCATCTGGTATGATAAAAGTTACCTACACTAAAGAGTATGAACATAGTATCAAAGCCCACTCACTGCCAAGTTAGCTTTACTTCAGTTGTTCAGTTGCTAAAATTAGGAATATCATATACTATATGACATACATATGTTTTACTTTGAAAAAAATTAAATAAAGTGAATATTGCCTGGCATAATGCAGAATGTCCTCAATGTACGCCATTATCTAGCGAACACAACAATCTGTCGTGTCCCATTTCAAACCGGATTATTCTATATTCTACCGGAGTAAAGTCTGGAGAAACAGATGCTTCAAATACGAAGGAAGTCCAAGGGCATATTATACAGTGCTAATTACTGGGGGGAGGGGGGTGGGTGGTTTCTGCCATGGTGTCAAGCGAAGACCTTGGTCTTGTGTTGACCAGCAATATGCTTCTTATCGTCATGGGAAGCCATGACATACTCTGAGTCATGGGAAGCCATGACATACAAGAAATTGTTCAATCAGATTTGTAATTTTAGACAAAATTAAATTTGATGTAAATATGTGAAATACAAATGCCCCAGGCGGCAACAAAGTCCAAATAAGGCAAATTTTGAAATGTAGGTCAAATGCCACAGTCAAAGTCACGATGTCAATGACCTTGGTGTAATTTGAAAGGGGTTTATTGGTGGAGTACACATGCCAAATATGAAGCCTCTATCTCTCACGGTTCAAAAGTTATGGCGAAGGTTTTTTTGCCAAAAACAGACAGGATTTAGGATTTCATTCCATAACCTTAACGAAGAAACGGGGCGTTACAACAATGAGCCTAGAACTAATCGAATCTGTAATATGTGTAATACTTACGAAGTTGAGGACGAATTTCCTTTTATACTT
Source organism: Pteria penguin (assembly GCA_035048485.1). NCBI lineage: Eukaryota > Metazoa > Mollusca > Bivalvia > Pterioida > Pteriidae > Pteria > Pteria penguin. The sequence continues at coordinate 24,491,579 of CM068581.1, forward strand.
GTATGTCCTCACTACTCCGCATTAAGACGTTTAAATATCAAGAATTATTATAGCCATCACCCAAGTGTTTTTAAATTGATACAACTATTAAGTACTAATAACAACAAAGAACTCATATACCTTGGTAAATATCTGTACGCTGCGAACAAGATTCGAACCCAATAACTATATTCATGCACTCTCCATGTCTATTCAGTGAAAGTCGTAATATATATTGTAAAGTGAATGTTTATATATGTATTGTAAATATGAGGGGCAGGCTTGGTGTAGTGGTTGAGCGCTCGGCTTGCGGCAGGCCAAAAAATTTCATTCTGGAGGCATAAAAAGTTTTCTAGCAATGTAAATCTTTCATACTTATTGTTCTGTTTTATTGATCAACCAAATGTAAACAAAATGTCATAACTTGGGAGAAAACGATGGCAACGATAAAAGAGCATGCATGTTCTACAACCATGTGAAATGAGTCAGTAATATGCATCAATTCTCTCTATCCGATATGTATCACTGGTAGTATCCGACTTCTGGAAACAGAATCTGTGACTGGACATAGCTTCGGTTTTCGAATTCTCATATAAAGAGATAGCAGTAGTAATTCTAAAAGGCTTCTGAATGAAACCAGGAATCACGTGACTAAAACAATCATAAAACTTCTATGTATATCATAATACTTCATAAAAGATATAAAATATGCTGACATATAATACAAACACATTAATCAAAGAAATCCTCTATATCTACATTAGGGTCTAATAAATCGTCTTTAAAGGGAGATAAATCATTTTGATTAAGTATAAGATTTTCGAATGTCTCTTCTAGATCTGTGTCCCCTATCAATACAGCGCCCTGTAACCGTCCATCCTGTAGGATCACTTTGACGTACTCTACGCCTGAAAACAAAAACATCGTTATAACACATTACAGACACATGACGAAATGAACAACACTTTCTTTCAAAACCCTGCTGTTTCCTTTATTCACCATTCAAACGATGGATCCTGTTTATGGATTCTAAATATAAAGTCCTTATTTTGTAGGAGTTTGTTCAAAGTATTGATTCGAGTTTAAAACAAGTAAAACCTGTATTTCCATTCTGCACGTAATGAGTGGTGAACACAAAGTTTCAGAGGTCCAATGGTCAGGGTTCGACTCCCGCCGTGGGCACACCGGTGTCCTGACTTTCTAAAAACAGAGACACTAAAAACCAAGGTTCTGTTTCACGGTAGGCGTGGCACGTACAAGATCCCTCACTGCTTCGTGTGGGTCTGTTGCGATGATATGAATTCCTATGCAATGCACCAGGCAGATCTCAACACCATATACGTGAAATAATTGTGAAGTGACATCAATCAATCAATCGATCAATCGATCGATCAAACCGTATCAAATAAAATTATACATTAATTTACACATTTATTGAGACCTAACGATCAATATCTAGTTTACCCGAACCAAAGTTTCAAGTAAACTAGAAAATCCGTCCGTTCATGTCGTCTGTCCATCAGTTATCTTTCACATTTTAAACTTCTTCAGAACCACTGAAAGGATTTTGATGAATATTAGTCAGAGTGAAGTACTTCAGGTCCCTATAAATCTTCCGTCAAAGCTACATCTAGGGTGGGTGACATAGGCCAAAATGGATATTATCTATTGAACAAGCATTGTGAAAGTATTGCTTAGGCAATACTAAGTCCCCTACCGGCAAATGGAAAACTAAGATCCCCAAAACACACACACACACACATACACACCTACGCATACACATACACAACATACTATTTTTCAGGCTGCCAGCAAGTTAAGTATTTGATCCCAACCTTTAAAGAAATTTTCTAATTCCAAGGGCCGTAATTCCGTAAAAAATGAGTGGACCGTAACGAAACTCGAACATGATCTGTAACTCATGGTGGTAGACTCACACACCAATAATTGGATGAATATATACAAGCGTTTAGAAAAAAAAAGTCCGGAAAACTGCCATTTTAAAGAAATGTTCTAATTCCAAGGGCCGTAATTCCGTCAAAAATCAGTGGACCGTAACAAAACTCGAACTTGATCTGTAACTCATAGTGATATACTTACTCACTCACCAAATATTGGATGAATATCTACAAGCGTTTAGAAAAAAAGTCCGGAAAACTGCCATTTTAAAGAAATTTTCTAATTCCAAGGGCCGTAATTCCGTAAAAAATCAGTGGACCGTAACAAAACTCGAACTTGATCTGTAACTCATGGTGGTAGACTCACACACCAATAATTGGATGAATATCTACAAGCGTTTAGAAAAAAAGTCCGGAAAACTGCCATTTTAAAGAAATTTTCTAATTCCAAGGGCCGTAATTCCGTCAAAAATTAGTGGACCGTAACGAAACTCGAACATGATCTGTAACTCATGGTGGTAGACTCACACACCAATAATTGGATGAATATCTACAAGAGTTTAGAAAAAAGTCCGGAAAACTGCCATTTTAAAGAAATTTTCTAATTCCAAGGGCCGTAATTCCGTCAAAAATCAGTGGACCGTAACGAAACTCGAACTTGATCTGTAACTCATGGTGGTATACTCACTCACCAAAAATTGGATGAATATCTACAAACGTTTAGAAAAAAGTCCGGAAAACTGCCATTTTAAAGCAATTTTCTAATTCCAAGGGCCGTAATTGCGTCAAAAATCTGTGGACCGTAACGAAACTCAAACTTGGTCTGTAACTCATGGTGGTATACTCACACACCAAAAATTGGATGAATATCTACAAGCGTTTAGAAAAAAAGTCCGGAAAACGTGTGTGTGACTGACGGACTGACGGATAGACGGCGATGCCGGTAGGGGACTAAAAACTTCTTCAAACCAATTGCATAAATAGAAACTGAATGCATCAGTGATAATCGAGAAGGGTATTGATGTATTTGATTCCGATCCGAAAGCAAATTTTGGCGCCTTTTTATATTTTTTTAACATAGCTTCGGACATCGTCATTTTTATTTTGCGAATCAGACTTTACTGTAAAGATTAGAATGCAAAATAAATAATCTAGGATATGTTTTAAAGATCTAAATAGTAACGGGTTTCACTATCTGAATTTTATATTAAGCTCCGACGGACTTCTATTCCAGTATTTATGGAAGGATTCTGGTGAAATAACTACTTTAGGTGCCCTACAAACGTGTTTTTTTTTTTGGAATAATCCGCCATGGGGTGGATTCTGGGCAGGACAATATAAGGCCCCCCTCCCCTCTAGGATACCCTACTTTGACAATTTCTTCTGAATGGCTGCTTGATGGACCAACTGGATGCGTCATAGTAACTTAGAAAGATCTCATAAGAATGTTTTTGTTTTTATTTTTTTCTAATAGGAAATTTTTGTCATCTTTTAGGTTTTTCTCAGGTTTAGGTAATTTTTTCGAATTCTCTATTGCATATTGCTGATAATGTATTGATTTTGTGTATTTTATCAAAACTCTGGGAAAATGATATTAACAAATATAATGCAAAATAACTGTTATCTCTTAAAGATTACTTCGAGATTAAAAAGGAAGAGGGGGTGGGGATTCAAAGTGCTCTTTGAAACTCTTGTTTATATTTCACAAAGTAAATTTTTCATACAACTGTACCTATCACATACATATTTCTTTAACTCACATCATAATCACAATCATAACATATCAAACGACGTGGAAGAAGTTGAGATGACAAAAAGTATTAAAATAGATTTCTAGTTTCTTTGTTCCAAGAACCATAACTCTTCTATTCATACTACAATACTTCATACTAAGTTTGAGTAAAATTCATTGAACCCTATTTTCAGTGTGAAATGTACCGCTTTCCTGTTATTCATTTGATCCATATTTTACGTCATGCTAAGATTATTTCATCTACATGATGGCGGTACCTACCCCAGATATATGCATTACACATATATTTAAAAGACCGATGCAACAGACCTTGACTCAGAACCTTTTTCGATTTATAGTGTCTCATCTAAAAGGCAAGGTACGGATGAGCCGTCGGTGAGAATCGCACCTAGTACCTCTCGGTCGTGAGTCAAACAAGTTACCGACTGATGCACGCCGGCTTTCTTTACTATATCAAAACGAGAATCATCAAAATATGAATGGAGGAAAGAATAATCAAACTGACAGACTGTAGACGCCTCACACATAGGGAACACGATAATATAATAACTATTCCAATAATCAAATAAATGTTGCATTACGCATAATTTACGTAAACGCTGATTTATCACCTCAGGACGTAAGATTATTTCTGTGGGAAATTGTACAGTCATTAATTATTTCATCAAAAATAGAATATTTTCCACTCAGAAAATTATACAAATTATATAATTTCATACATTTTAATGATATGTTTCGTACCTTCAATGGACCACATGCGGTGTAGCATAAAAGTAGCTTTGCTAAACTTCCAACCACCGATGTGAATATAGCATTCCCCATTGCGACGTACGGAGCAGCATTTCAATAATACATATTTCAGTACGCGATTTCAATGGAGAAGCAGGCAGATAAACTACATGTTTCACTGCACCACATCATGACAGCTTCAGAAAAGAAGCAGTCAGACAAAAATATGCACTGCATCATCGAGCTATGTAAAAGGTATTCTGTACCATGCCTTACAATGACTGGATTTCAAACTAGGCAGCACATGAAGACCATTAGTTACTGTTGTTATATCAGGGTCCTGCTTGTTTCTTAATTGAATTTACGAATATTATTCATTTTGTGACAGGCATTTTGTAATACAGTTCAATATCCGGCAAAAGTCTATAATGGATGCATGTTTGACTTAAAATGGGAAATATAAAAGCTGAAATGTTATCTGAAAAATCATTTCAATTAAAAGTGAAATGGATTTTGATGACCTTTTTCTCTATTCGCAAAACAACACATTTACAATTTAAGCCGTTTTAAATCATCAAGTCTGCTAAGAACACTTACTGTGGTTACCTTACTGTATGGACTATTCCTTTCTCTTACCTTTAGTGACTCGTAGAAGAATTTCATAATCATTGCCAAGACCCTGAGCATTAAATTTACCCAGCAGAATTACCTGAAACATCATTACAAATGGTATCAATCAGTTTCCGAAAAATACAAGAGTATCAGTATGCTCCCCGAACGGCAGTTATAATGCAGGAAATTGATGACTCAATTCATATACAAAAAATCAGTAAAACTGATGGATGCTCCAAGAAGCACAGCGATAATGAAGGAAATGAATGACTCAATATGAAGAAAATCATTGTATTAATTGATGACGATTTCAAATCTCAATGTATCATATGGATATCTAATTGAGTCAACTGTAAAACAAATGATCAGAGTATCTTAAACTCAAAAGAGTAAGCCTGACCTTGATTAGTTCTGAAATAAAACTTTTAATCAGGAACATGACCTTTCAGAAATGACTTTGAGTGACCTTTGTCCAAAAGCTCTTAACCTAAATAACATTTTTAGTGAAGTATGATCAAATTATGAAGAAAGGTGTAACAGATATAAATACTTCATGGTATTTTTAGTCATAGTTAATAAGTGACCTTGACCTTATAGAAATGACCTTGAATGAACTTTATCGAAAAGCCCTTAACCTAAATAACATTTTGGCGAAGTATAATTAAATTCTGATGAAAGGTGTAGGAGATATACATACTTTATGGTATTTTAGTTAATAAGTGACCTTGACCTTTCAGAAATGAACATGAGTGACCTTTGTCCAAAAGTCCTTAACCTAAAGAACATATTGGTGGAGTATGATCAAATTCTGATGAAAGGTGTAGGAGATATACGAACTTCATGGTTTTTTAAGTTATAGTTAATACGTGACCTTGACCTTTCAGACATGACCTTTGTCCCAAAGCCCTTAACCTAATAACATTTTGGTGAAGTATGATCAAGTTCTGATGAAAGGTATCGGAGATATGAGGACGGACGGACGGACAGACAGACATACAGACGGACGGATGGACGGGCAGACGCGACAGCGACTATATGCTCCCCCGAAAGTTTTCGGGGAGCATAATAAAAATACTTTATTATCAAACAAGAAACCGTCAAGGAAGGTATGACCGGATTGCAAAGATGCCTTTGTAAGATGTGGATATCCTCCTATCAGCAACAAAGTCCAAGAAGACTTGACTGCGTATTGCCAATGGTACGGTATTCCATTACGTGAACACAGAAGTAGTGAAATTAAGGCCAGGGTAAAAAAAATTCGCGTCGTTGAGCAAGACCTCATAAAAGTTAACAAGGCATCTGAGATTCTGTTCACTGAAAAACAGTGTTCACTCACTGAAGCCTGAAGTCAAGTCAAGGTCAAGGTCACCAAGTATGTGTCAGACGGCAAGAGCTCAAGAATGTTTACTATGCGACCAAGTTTGAAGTAGGTTACATTAACAGTAAGCAAGAGTTCACCCTAAAAGCAAAAACAGTCTGTGTTCACTGAAGTGTGAAATCAAGGTCATAGTCACCACCAAAGTATGTCAGACGAGAAGAACTCATGTATGTCTAAAATCCCACTAAGTCTGAAGTAGGTAACATTAACAGTACATGTATGCAAGTGGTCATCCTAAAGGCAAAAAAACCCCCAGTGCGTGTTCACTGAAGCGTAAAGTCAAGGGCAAGGTCACTAAATTTTTGTATTGGTTGGATAGAACATTCAAGTATCTACAAACCTACCAACTTTGACAGAAGTACCCTTTAGGGTATGAAAGAAACCAAGCTAAACGCAAATGCTAAACGCAAAATGTTGACGCCGGACGGACGGATGGGCGGACGGACAGACAGACAGACGGACGGACATAGATTTCGCCAATTCATAGACCAGACTTGCTTTGCAATCCGGTCAATAAAAGGAGATGTTGGGGTTTTATTATTGGTACTTGTGAAACCCAGACGCAGATAGGACATAAACAAGATGTTTACTTGTAATGTATGTTTCCAAAACTAAAAGTGATAAATAAATAAATAAATATACGTAGATAAATCATCAGCAGCTACGTGGTATGTATTAAGCGTAATGAATCGTTATTAAAAAACGTTAATACTGAAGTTGCGTTAACAGCGTGTCTGCAAAAAATATCACGAACAAAATCATAGTATTACACGTATACAGTTTTATGCAGGCTCTATTAATGATAATACATATAACATATATATTAAATTAAGAAAATACTTACTTTAAAATTGAAAAACTTTGTAACATGAGCAAACATTTCAAAGCAAAAATCTAGAGAGATTGGTTGTTTCTGCATGTCTGCCACCATGCATTGCGCGGCATATGCTCCCATCTGACGAGCTTGGGACCACAGCCTCATCTAAAATACAACACATATACACTGTACATACATTGTGTACTAGTAGTATGTATGATATCAATGTAAGTATTTACTATTTACTGCCGTGAACCCACTACAGAAACTCGTACATGAAGTAATATGTAGGAGTTGGTCAGTTCACAGGGGTGACCTTACATTGAGAAATTCCCGAGACGTAATCCTTAATAGACTAATAATACGTCAATAGGTAAAAGGGATGACTCGTATCACAGGGGTGACCAACATCAAACCTCGATATCTCCGCTAATTTTGCAGGCTTTGACAAAAACCTGGTACCGATCGATCGCGGAGAGTCTTTTCTATTTGTATGTATGCACTTTCTTACTGTTTACCCATTTAACCCATCTTTTTTTGCACTATTATTTCACTTTGCCTCCAAACGGACGGTTAATGGATATACCGTGCTATAAATAACGCCGCACTGTCCTTTAGCCCGAGTCCGCAGCAAATCTCCTAGCAATGTATCATTCGTATTCTCTCGGGACATACCATTAAAAAAGTAATCGAGTCAGAAGATACACAATAAAATCTGCCGGAAAAATGACAGTGATCTTGAGAAGAGCAGACGAGGGCCATAATTTATTGATCACTGTCATTTTTTCCCACAGATTTTATTGTATAACTTCTGACTCGATTACTTTTTTAAGTGCATTAATTATAGAAAAACACATGATTTATCGCGACATGGAAGTATAATAAATGTAATTATCATAGAAAGCACAGGATTTATTGCGAATGGAAGTATTATAAGCGTATTTATCATAATAAGTACACGATTTATCGCGATATAGAAGTATAATAAGTGTATTTATCATAAAAAGCACGTGATTCATTGCAAAATGTACATATTATAGAAAGCACATTATTAATCGTGACATGGATGTAAAATAAGTGTATTTATCATAGAAAACACATTATTTTTTTATGACATGGGAGTGTAATAAGGGTATTTATCATAGAAAGCACATGATTTATCAAAGAGTACAAATAAAGTTTACTTGAATATTACTATGGTTATTAAAAATTTCTATACTTACACGTGCATATCAAATTCATTTTGTCAAAAGTAGTGTTATTCGCTTTTATAGAACTAATATCAAAAAAAAAAGGACTGTAGAAAAAGTAAAATTTGAAGGGAAAATAAGAGCCAAGAACGACAATTCGACGTCGTCGGTCCGTTGGACATGACCGATAAAAATAAATTCGGTCCGGTAAAAATTTGTCACTATCGGACCTATGTCCTTTAACATTTCCCCAGTTAGGAGCAAAAAAATGGTATTTAAACTCCTGAAGTTTTAACAATATAATCAATCAAATTGTGTCCATATCCGTATGTTCTTTTTTTTTTATTTGCGGTTTCAGTTTTGATTCCTGGTAAACTGACACGGAACAATCGGCTAGTTGTAAATGGCGCGACGCGCAACGTGCAACTTTTCCCAACTTTCCCCCCAAATTTATCGATAATAATAAGTTATTATGTCCATGCCTATTCCCCGTCCTTTTTCAATTTAAAACCTTGTAAAAACAGCTTGAGCTGATAACAAAGGGGAAAAGTGGATAGTAGCATAGCGCCCTCTGAATGGGAGACTGATATACCAGTATATGATGAATTAATAATGGTATAAGTGACTTACGTGGTGTACCAAATGTAAAAGCCTTGTTAACTGATGTTTAAAATCTATTATATGGTTAAATGGGATTTACTGGTTGGCAGTTTGACTGGCCAAACCAGAAAACATTTACTTCTACTAGGCACCATTTCTCATTTCTGGTTTTCAGGGATCCCTGAAAGCCCATGTTGTTAGTGCCACAGTGACACTGCTTCAATTACTTTCGTATTTTATATTAATAGCGGTATTGTCTTAATGTGACATACATAAAATAAGGACAATCTTTAAATCTTTATCATTTTAAAGTATATTGCAATTGATTGTTTATCAAAACAATAGCCAAAATTAGATGGTCCAGTACCATTATATGCAAGGTACATATTACACTTGTACTTTTATTAGCGAAACCATATTTAAGCACAAACAACAACAGAGGTATGCACTATATTAGCAGTCATGAATTACCGTGGTCTCTTACTACGCTTCTTTATATCACTGAATACAATTTTTTAAGTCATGAATTAACTCAGTCTGTTACTGACTTATGTTATATTCTTTAATACATCTGTGTAAGTCATGGATACGTGTACAAACGGCCCATGCTAACCCTGCTAAGGCATGAATCCCAATTAAATACAAACACATAGTAATACACATACAGTATACAGATTATACTAATTATTGTGGACAAAGTTTTGTACCTGTAGCCAATGAGGAGCCAGTTCCCATGATGCTGTGCATACGTCACCAGCAGCATATATGTCAATCAATGATGTCTGCATCTTATCATTCACTTTTATTCCTCCATCATTAGCTAACTCAAAATTCTGTAAAATCATAAAATTCTGTTAAATCCTAAAATTCTGTAAAATCATAATTCTCGGCAAATGATATTAAACTGGACTATTGTAACAAATTCATGCAAATTACTCAATGAATGGATGAATTCATGCATCTTAAAGTATTCAAAGTATGAAGATATCAAGAACACTAGAATTCTATCAGAATATGCATACATGTATATGTTGTGGCAAGACGTGACCCTATTTTGATGATAGGGCCACAATTCCTTACTTTGCATAAACTTTGTAAAAATCTCCTCGGTAAAATCAAAAGTGTGGATGATTAGACTATATAAAAACAAACCGGCAAATCTGACACAGGTTGGGGGAAAATGTATGTAGAGTCTTCAAATGACAGATTGGGGTAAGATTTTTATTGCCGATTGTTTGCTTAATGTTTACATATGTTTGTTTTATATATGTTTGATATTTGCTCCATATGATGCCAAAATGCATAGAATTATGCCAGCCATTCCATTTATCAAAATTGCAAGTTTACACAAGGTTAGAAATTGTGGTCATATCATCGACATACGGCCACATCTTGCTGCTAGCATATTTGATAAAATGTGACTAACTGCTCAAACAATTTTAATGAAAGTATGGAGACACAAATAAAATACAACAGTTATAAATATGTCTTACCTGATCACTGATCATGCACATATCACAGATGCATCTACTTTATATCTAACAAACACTATAGACTAATACATAAGAAATAATAAAATCAAACCTGTATCAAGCAGCCACCACAGCCAAAATAGTAAATGGTCACTAACAGCTGGTGATCTCTAAATACAGTTTGATCTTGTATATAATATTACAATGAGTAACAGAGAAAGGTGTCATTAAACACAGGTGACTGCTTAATACAGGTTGCCTTTCAAGCAGGTGTGACTTAACAAATATGTTTACATTTAAGACAACTAGTGTTAGACAACTTTCAAAGTGATTAAATAAGAAAACTTACATTTTCAGAATCAATAAAAGGGTCAGTGAAGGGAACCACACCAGTTGCACTGACTACAATATCACAGCCAATTATCTTCTTATTGGTTAACTCTACATAAACTGGCCACTGATCTGGAAAAAAAATAATGCAAACTCACTATTTAATTCCATCAATTTATGAAATATCTGGGACAATGATAAAGCCTATTATATATGATTCTAATCCACCAATTGTGTTCAGTCAATTTTCAATGACTAAGACAGAAATGTCCAGATATGCTGATGTATACCGTCCTTAACTCACCTGAACACCTTGTATTACCATGATGTATATTATATTCAATTTGCATGATCCCCTTGTATTACAATGATATATACCATTCTCAATTTGCTGTGAACACTTTGTATTACCATGATGTATACTATCCTCAACTCGCCTTGATCACCTTGTATTGCCATGATGTATACCGTCCTCAACTTACCTGATCACCTTGTATTGCCATGATGTATACCGTCCTCAACTTACCTGCTTACCTTGTTTTACAATGATGTATACCATTTTCAACTCGCCTTGATCACCTTGTATTGCCATGATGTATACCGTCCTCAACTCACCTGATCACCTTGTATTGCTATGATGTATACCATCCTCAACTTACTTGATTACCTAGTATTAACATGATGTATACCATCCTCAATTTACCTGGGTCCGGCGCCATAAACTGAGAAAATACTTAAGTGAAAAATTCATATTCTTCTGTTCGTCAAGGAATTAATAACTGGGATTTGGATTTTATTTAGTTTAATTCTACTGATAAATATAATTAAACCATTCTGAATTAAAATTCATTTGAACGTTTGATAATGGAATAAATTAAAATGAAATTTTTGACTTAAGTGTATTCTCCGTTTATGGCACTGGACCCTGATTACCTTGTATTACAATGATGTATACCATATTCAACTCACCTTGATCACCCTGTATTACCATGATTACCATCCTCAACTTACCTGATCACCTTGTATTACCATACTGTATACTGTCCTTAACTTACCTGATCACCTTGTACTACCATGATGTATACCATCCTCAACTTACCTGATCACCTTGTATTACCATGATGTATCCCAGTCACCTGATCACCTTGTATTGCCATGATGTATACCATCCTCAACTTACCTGATCATCTTGTATCACCATGATGTATACCGTTCTCAACTGACCTATTACCTGATCCCCTTGTATTACCTTTAAATGCATAAAAGTGTAATAAAACACTTAAAAATTTCTTTCATTTCATGAAATGATCTGTCTCTTCTTTCAGAACTGCTTTGTTTGAATTAGAAACATTCAAATATGGCACATTGTTAGTCTTCATAGCAATGAGGTAATCAGAGACAATTTCAACAGTGAAATGATAATTATATGAAAAGTGAATTTGAATGAGAATAAATGACCAGTGCCGATTGGTTCTGCCAGATATACCATGGATATATCATTGGAAACCACAGTTAAAGGAGCATGGTCTGATTGAAGTCGGGAAAAATATAAAAAAATGTAAACGGATTTCTTAAACGGCAATCGATTGCTAGTATTTTATCTAAGATGCGTAAAAAGTATCGTTACCAAAGTCGATGTCGTTAACGAGATATGCCTGTTTTAAATTTGCAACATAACTAGGCCAAAGCCTTGAATATTGATGAGGTCGGTCAGAGGAAATCACGTGAAACTCAAGCTTTACTCGATTCTAACATTTGTTCCACTTTTCTTTTTTTTGGCCTCTGAGTCTGTGTATAGTTATTTTCTACCACACTTTTGCTTTTCTCGTGCTCGTATTCCTCCATGTGAACCATTTTTGTTGTTTTCTACGGTGAATATCCGCGCACGCGCGTGATTATGGGCAGAGCATCGCCTTATTTGGGGAATTGATACCAACCGAATTTAATTCGACTCAATTACCGTTATTCTACAAAAACATTGAGGGATTTTAGTTTTAAATTTTGCAATTAACACAAAGTTTATAATTTATGTAATACAGGAAAAATAAGATATAGTCGTAATTTATCCTTTTCATGCTAAAATTTTCCAGTCTCGGACTATGTCCCTTTAATACATCCCCAGAAAAACAGTTTCCAACAGTAAAACCATGGAATACCTGTCAAAGCCAATTGAATGCTGTAAATTTATCCTCTTAATATATACATTTATATATACATTTGTATAAATATAATTGCACCATTTCATTTACAATCCTTTTAGATAATACAAATGTTTAAAATATATGTATTCCATTTTATACACAGCACACAATGCGATGTTCATTTCAAAACTAGAGAATATCCTTCATTTTTACCTGTTATTTGATTTGTAGGACTGTATAGCTGTTGGATTAGAGTACTTGATACAAACTCTTCATGATTCAGTATCCGGTTAACCTCTACACAATGCTCTACATGTATACAGTGAGAAATCTGAAATATGAAATAGAGAGTAGATCACAAACTTTAGTTATGACCGTGTTCAGAATGAATCTCTATTGGTCATACAACAAGTGAAATGCGGACAAATTCATCCAACATAATCAAAATTCACCCAGGGATATGTGATAAAGAATTACAAATGTGATCTATATTAGACACTTAGGGATCAAATCTCATCAAAATTTAGTAAACCTCTACAAGACCTTTAGAGATCAACAGATTAATCACTGATAAATGTTTTGGCTTATAGAAAGGAAGGCCTTTCTATTGTTAACACTCAGTCTGATTAAAGTGATAAAAGAAAAAATAAAACCCAAAAGACATGGCACAAAATTGTTTCAAACTGAATATGGAGGTAACATTCAAGTTGATTTATAGAGCTGTTTTCATTCCAACAGACTCTATGTTGACTTTTGTGTTAAAAAACATATTGATTTGTTAAGAACATATAATATCAATTAGCGATTATATTGAATGAAGGTCAAATTTATTATGATTCATCCCATTAAACTGTTAAAAAACATTTTACCTCCTCTTTACCCTTCATTATAAGATCTGCAGCCCAGTCAGGTCCAAGTGCACCACCCCTAGGTTCTTCTTTGAATTTGTCTCTTAAGCTATTTGCTTCACTAATTTTTCCTATGCATCGAACAAAATCAATCATTACAGTATTTCAGCTGATAAAGGACAAAACTCTTGAATAATCAGCTGGAGATTGTGGTCACATGACCTACATTTAGGAGGAGTTATCCATTATAAAGAATCATTCAAGTAAATTCAACATATTTACCGTAGTCCGTTACTATATCAAACATTATTTACCTTCTGCACAGGTATATTTTAGTCTTTTGGATGGAACTTCCTTTGTACTTGTTTTTGGCTGATTTAGATGAGGCAGAAAAAATTCTGCAGCTCCTGCATCCACAAATGTACTGGCAATGGACTTGTCTTTTATTGCCCATATCACTTCACAGCCTTCAATCTCATATCTGGAACATGATACATTGAAAACATATATAACAGATGCAAACACTTTTTATGGCACACTGAGTATATAAATCAACTTTCCTATTACATGTGCGTTATGATTTTATGGAGGACACATTTAGTCCCAACTTCAGGTAGTTCCAACTTGAGTACTCTATTGACCCCTCCAAGGTTCGTAAAAGAATGTGACAGTCAGAAGATTTTAATGGTTCTTTTTATGACATAATAAACATCATTTGTCAGAGATCTGTCAGACCTCAGATGACATCATCATAATGTAAAATGACATTTAGTGGGAGGGTGAAATGCTGGCTAATAATGATAAATATATCTCTTTTTGAGATCTTTCTATGAAAAAAAATAAAATAGAATTACATGACCATATGTGAGAATCTGTGGTCATTAAAGAACTGAATTAGATTATATTCATCAAAAGAAGGGGATTTCCATGGCTAATAATAGATCTTTAGTACTGATTAAAAATGTTTGATTTGGGTGGAATGGCTAAAAATTCAATCTATTAAAAAGCATTAAAATGATGTATGGGACATTCTCCTATGAAATATATAGAACATGTGGTAAGATGCCAAAGTACCTCGTCTTAGATTCAAATCTAATAGGAAAGCTGACAAATATATAAGATTGGAATGCCACTAACAACTGAAATAGTGTACTCAGTCCTTGTTATTTTATGTCTGAATTTGGGAGGAGGTTTATTTCTCTATTAAACTGTACATGGGGTATTATCATACTGTTCTCTATTTTCACAGAAAAGTCATTACAAGTCAAAGACTTACTTTATTTTACTGTCGAAGAAAGAATATAAATATAAAATAAAAATTACACTAATTCTGTAGCAATTCCTCCATTACCAACCACTAAAATTCTTCTGGCTCTCGATAAATGCTTTTGGAAATCCTATAAAAAATTCAGTATGAAAATGTTGTCCTTAACAAATTTAAATGTATCTCATTAACTTATTCATTTGTCAGTTTCTTTTGAATACATACAGTAAATAAATGAATAAATTAATACTCTATACTTGATCTTTACATTACTATGAAACAAAAAAAGAAGTGTTTCAGCATTTAATGAAGAAGTTTCCATTTGAATTTTTAGATTTAAATGTAGTGCATAGATATATAACACATTTTTATCCTTTGGATTTACCTAACAACATGAGAGTCAAAGATATAAACATCTATGGTGATGTACAAATCTGTGACATTATGCTTTTCAAAAAATTTTTGAAATGAGATTTTGATACACTGTAATAATTAATAGATACTAAAGGGTCATTTACTCAGTTCAGTGTAAATATTAGCATTATTATTCTAGAATACTATATATCTATATTAAGATGTTCAAACTGTAGATGCACATGTAAAAGGAAATCTGCTCACCAAAAAAATATGAGGTATACCTGAACGCTTTCTGTGTCTCTGATCCCCAACACATAAGGATTATGTTTTGCAATCACCTGTAATTAAGGGAAAGATACAAAAATTGTCAGACATTCTTTAAATTTATTATGTGTATTTGTTTTCATGATAAATTAAGCACTACCTTTACCTTGTTATATTAGCTTTGTGTTAATATCTAAGAATTTTTTTTTCAATTTTTAATCCTTTTTTTCTATTTTGAGTACATAGCTAAATTCTGATGTTTTATATTCAGAATTACAAGTACATACAGAGATTTTCATTCATATAGTACATTAGAAAGTTTAAGTTTGAATTTAAGAAATGAATGTATTAATACCTTAGGTTTACCTCCACTACAAATGCAGAGTTTTTCATACTGAACTTCATTGCCAGACTTTAATTTTAATATCTAGAACAAAAGAAAGTGGTTGTTAAGGAAGACTGAGGTAGATACTGTTATTTTAAAAACCTCAAGGATCAAGGAAATGATATCAGGAAAAAAAGTATTAGATGTTTAAAAGTATTAAAATCAGTTTTGAGGGCTGTAAAGTGTATGTTTCTTCTCTGTATCATTCTATAATTATTTCAAACCTTTCCAATGAAAGTTTATTTCCAGCGCAAAAATGAAACAAGGCAAATATCTGCTATTTCTTCTGACATTGCCTTGTGTACATTGCATAGCAAAAGATGCTGGTAACAAAGTTGATATATACTTTGTATATGACTCACAGACTTACATGATTCTCATATTGTAATGATATGACAGTGTCCTGTATGACCTTCACACTGGCACATTCTGTTTTTAGTGACAATGGATGTTTTTCCACTACATCAAAGTCTTCTAATGTTTTTGTTATCTACAAAAACATATACCGGTAAACTATACTTTACATAAAAAGGTGTATTATGTTTGATTTTATTTCTTGTTACTGTAAACTTTCTCAAAGAGCTATTTTTATTGTTTCATGGGTGATCATGACTGACTTCAAAACATTTACAAATGTGACGTTAACATAGAAATAGCCAAATAAACTAAAGTCTACTAGATTTCTGTTGTCCTGTATTTTCTTTATTACTAATTAAAAGCAGTGACCATACAGAGGACATAATACTGATGAGGTGTTAAACAAAGACAGTGACCATACAGAGGACATAATACTGATGAGGTGTTAAACAAAGACAGTGACCATACAGAGTACATAATACTGATGAGGTGTTAAACAAAGACAGTGACCATACAGAGGACACTATACTGTTTAGGTGTTAAACAAAGGCAGTGACCACACTGAAGACATAATACTGATATGTGAAGTGACCATACAGAGGACATAATACTGATGTGGTGTTACACAAAGACAGTGACCATACTGAGGACATAATATTGATGTGGGGTCAAACAAAGGCTGTGTCCATACAGAAGACATAATACTGATGTGAAGTTAAACAAAGGCAGTGTCTTTACAGGAGATATAATACTGATGTGCTGCTAAACAAAGACAGTGTCTTTACAGGAGATATAATACTGATGTGCTGCTAAACAAAGGCAGTGTCTATACAGGAGATATAATACTGATGTGCTGCTAAACAAAGGCAGTGTCTTTACAGGAGATATAATACTGATGTGCTGCTAAACAAAGGCAGTGTCTATACAGGAGATATAATACTGATGTGCTGCTAAACAAAGGCAGTGTCTATACAGGAGATATAATACTGATGTGCTGCTAAACAAAGGCAGTGTCTATACAGGAGATATAATACTGATGTGCTGCTAAACAAAGGCAGTGTCTATACAGGAGATATAATACTGATGTGCTGCTAAACAAAGACAGTGTCTATACAGGAGATATAATACTGATGTGCTGCTAAACAAAGGCAGTGTCTATACAGGAGATATAATATTGATGCGCTGCTAAACAAAAACAGTGTCTATACAGGAGATATAATACTGATGTGCTGCTAAACAAAGACAGTGTCTTTACAGAAGACATAATACTGATGTGAAGTTAAACAAAGGCAGTGTCTTTACAGGAGATATAATACTGATGTGCTGCTAAACAAAGACAGTGTCTTTACAGGAGATATAATACTGATGTGCTGCTAAACAAAGGCAGTGTCTATACAGGAGATATAATACTGATGTGCTGCTAAACAAAGGCAGTGTCTTTACAGGAGATATAATACTGATGTGCTGCTAAACAAAGGCAGTGTCTATACAGGAGATATAATACTGATGTGCTGCTAAACAAAGGCAGTGTCTATACAGGAGATATAATACTGATGTGCTGCTAAACAAAGGCAGTGTCTATACAGGAGATATAATACTGATGTGCTGCTAAACAAAGACAGTGTCTATACAGGAGATATAATACTGATGTGCTGCTAAACAAAGGCAGTGTCTATACAGGAGATATAATATTGATGTGCTGCTAAACAAAGACAGTGTCTATACAGGAGATATAATACTGATGTGCTGCTAAACAAAGACAGTGTCTTTACAGGAGATATAATACTGATGTGCTGCTAAACAAAGACAGTGTCTTTACAGGAGATATAATACTGATGTGCTGCTAAACAAAGGCAGTGTCTATACAGGAGATATAATACTGATGTGCTGCTAAACAAAGGCAGTGTCTTTACAGGAGATATAATACTGATGTGCTGCTAAACAAAGGCAGTGTCTATACAGGAGATATAATACTGATGTGCTGCTAAACAAAGGCAGTGTCTATACAGGAGATATAATACTGATGTGCTGCTAAACAAAGGCAGTGTCTATACAGGAGATATAATACTGATGTGCTGCTAAACAAAGACAGTGTCTATACAGGAGATATAATACTGATGTGCTGCTAAACAAAGGCAGTGTCTTTACAGGAGATATAATACTGATGTGCTGCTAAACAAAGGCAGTGTCTATACAGGAGATATAATACTGATGTGCTGCTAAACAAAGGCAGTGTCTATACAGGAGATATAATACTGATGTGCTGCTAAACAAAGGCAGTGTCTATACAGGAGATATAATACTGATGTGCTGCTAAACAAAGACAGTGTCTATACAGGAGATATAATACTGATGTGCTGCTAAACAAAGGCAGTGTCTATACAGGAGATATAATATTGATGTGCTGCTAAACAAAGACAGTGTCTATACAGGAGATATAATACTGATGTGCTGCTAAACAAAGACAGTGTCTTTACAGGAGATATAATACTGATGTGCTGCTAAACAAAGACAGTGTCTTTACAGGAGATATAATACTGATGTGCTGCTAAACAAAGGCAGTGTCTATACAGGAGATATAATACTGATGTGCTGCTAAACAAAGGCAGTGTCTATACAGGAGATATAATACTGATGTGCTGCTAAACAAAGGCAGTGTCTTTACAGGAGATATAATACTGATGTGCTGCTAAACAAAGGCAGTGTCTATACAGGAGATATAATACTGATGTGCTGCTAAACAAAGACAGTGTCTTTACAGGAGATATAATACTGATGTGCTGCTAAACAAAGGCAGTGTCTATACAGGAGATATAATACTGATGTGCTGCTAAACAAAGACAGTGTCTTTACAGGAGATATAATACTGATGTGCTGCTAAACAAAGGCAGTGTCTATACAGGAGATATAATACTGATGTGCTGCTAAACAAAGGCAGTGTCTATACAGGAGATATAATATTGATGTGCTGCTAAACAAAGACAGTGTCTTTACAGGAGATATAATACTGATGTGCTGCTAAACAAAGACAGTGTCTTTACAGGAGATATAATACTGATGTGCTGCTAAACAAAGGCAGTGTCTATACAGGAGATATAATACTGATGTGCTGCTAAACAAAGACAGTGTCTTTACAGGAGATATAATACTGATGTGCTGCTAAACAAAGGCAGTGTCTATACAGGAGATATAATACTGATGTGCTGCTAAACAAAGGCAGTGTCTATACAGGAGATATAATACTGATGTGCTGCTAAACAAAGACAGTGTCTTTACAGGAGATATAATACTGATGTGCTGCTAAACAAAGACAGTGTCTTTACAGGAGATATAATACTGATGTGCTGCTAAACAAAGGCAGTGTCTATACAGGAGATATAATACTGATGTGCTGCTAAACAAAGGCAGTGTCTATACAGGAGATATAATACTGATGTGCTGCTAAACAAAGGCAGTGTCTTTACAGGAGATATAATACTGATGTGCTGCTAAACAAAGGCAGTGTCTATACAGGAGATATAATACTGATGTGCTGCTAAACAAAGACAGTGTCTATACAGGAGATATAATACTGATGTGCTGCTAAACAAAGGCAGTGTCTATACAGGAGATATAATACTGATGTGCTGCTAAACAAAGGCAGTATCTATACAGGAGATATAATACTGATGTGCTGCTAAACAAAGACAGTGTCTTTACAGGAGATATAATACTGATGTGCTGCTAAACAAAGGCAGTGTCTATACAGGAGATATAATACTGATGTGCTGCTAAACAAAGACAGTGACCATACAGAGGACATAAAACTGATGTGGTGTTAACAAAGGCAGTATTCATACAGAGAACATAATATTGAAATCATGTTAAATAAAAACAGTGACCATACAGAGGACATAATTATGATGTAGTGTTAAACAAAGACAGTGACAACACAGAGGACATAATATTGATATCATGTTAAACAAGTACAATGACCATACAGAGGACATAATACTGATGAGGTGTTAAACAAAGACAGTGACCATACTGAGGACATAACACTGTGTGGTGTTAAAAACAGGCAGTGACCATACAGAGGACATAATACTGATGTGGTAAACAAAGGCAATGCCCATACAGAGAACATAATATTGATGTGGTGTTTATCAAAGACAGGGACCATACAAATGACATAATACTGATGTAGTGTTAAACAAAGACAGTGACCATACAGAGTACATAATACTGATGTAGTGTTAAACAAAGACAGTGACCATACAGAGGACATAATACTGATGAGGTGTTAAACAAAGGCAGTGACCTTACAGAGGACATAATATTGATATAATGTTAAACAAAGGCAGTGACCATACAGAGGACATAATACTGATGCAGTGTTAAACAAAGGCAGTGACCATACAGAGGACATAATACTGATGCGGTGTTAACAAAGACAGTGACCATACAGAGGACATAATACTGATGCAGTGTTAAACAAAGGCAGTGATCATAAAGAGGACATAATACTGATGTGGTGGTAAACAAAGACAATGACCTTACAATGAACATACTTCTGATGTGGTGTAACTAATATTAAACAAAGGCACTGACTACACAGAGGAAATAATAATGTAGGGGTATAAAAGATAACAGACTATTTTAAATTTGTATATAAATATAAACATCATTTTAATAATTCAATTGACAAATTTGATCAATTCATAAAAATAAAGTTTTTAATTCTAGTAACATTAAATCAAAATTTTCATTGTTTCTTAACCATTAAAACTAAACCATAATATATTTATCTAGATAAATTATACAAATAATACTACTCACCTTTCTGTAGTTAATTATAGATTTAATAAGAGGAGATGATGTTATCAGCAGGATTTCAATATCTGGACAAAGAGAGGAAAGCTGAAAGAAAAGCACATTGTACACTACTTCAGTACTTGATTACATGTACATGCTCAGTTACAAATTGTAATGCTTGTTCTTAAGCCATCAAATTTAAGTCCTCTGATTTTAGCCCTATATTCTCTCGCTCTCAGATTTTTGGTTTGTTTGAGTAATGTATGTTGGCCACTTTATTGTTTGCTTTATACAGTACAGTCCAGGTGGAACTTTGAATGCCCACTGTCCACAGTGGGCAGTCCACCTGAAATTTCAGTGAGCATTAGGAGTGGACATTTACCTGAGCTATTAAGCTGTCCACTTACCTGTATATTAATTCTGACTGGCTCTTACAAGAATGTCCACTGTGTCCACTCTAAAAATGCCCACTGTGATCAGTGGGCAAATTAAGTTCCACCCGGACTGTACTGTAACACCTCTGAGCATGTGGTAACATGGAAGGATTTAACATGAAGAACATGTAAATCTATCTCCTTTGACTGAAGCTCAGTCTGGCCAAAATGAACTGTATTCATAGAAAACAGTCTAAAATAATTGTTTTTCTAGAAATAGATGGTAAATATACACATACATTGTATATAAATGATGAAATAAACATAATTTAGTAATCTCTCTCTAAGTATACCGGTAACTCTAAGTTCTTGGCATGCTTTTACTTTCTATTTGTTGTATTTAATATAATTACATGTATTGACATTTATAAAGTAATGTTTACACAGACAGCGTTATGTGTGTATTTTACAATATTTGTCGGTTAAATTTAATTTGTAAAGTTTGATGCCGATCCGTGATAATTAGGTAAGCCACACATCGCGGCAAACGCTTGATTATAAAATTTACATAGATTTGTGTCTAATTACACTCCTTTGAAGATTCGGTGCCACGGCGCAAGTAATGTAAAGTTCAAATTGTCATGGAAAGATATTAATAACGCATGGCTGAAAACCTGGTAAAATTTATCGCACACCAACACTAAAACTTCCCTTAATGTACATTTATGAAACTGAAAAGTCGACGGGAATTTAATTTTTAATAAATGTATTCTATGCAGTATGGCATTAAATATTTGTACTGTAAACAGTTAAACAAGTATGTGTTTTTAAAAAGATATTATTTTGAAATGAGATGAAATATAAGGCCAAGGGCCATAACTCCATTATAAATTTTGGACAGGATTCCCCTTACAATATGCTCATCTACATATTGTGATCTGTATTTAACTAAGTCTTCATAACTGATGTATTGGTTAAGGAGGAATTTGGAAGCTAAGGTGAATCTACTAAGTATGCACTGTAACACTTTTTGGACAGAGATTCCCTTACAATATCCACATCTACATATTGTGATCTTTACCAAGTTTCATTGAAATCCTCCGAAGAATAAAGAGGGGGGGGGGGGGGTACAAAGACAATGTGAATTTAATATATATGCATAAAAACCTAAGTCCATTGGCCATCATCGTGTGAAACCCATGCGGTAGATTTTACTTCACAAACCCTGTGGGACAATACAACCAAAAACCTTCAGAAGATGTGTCTGAAATCCTGCGATCTCATGGGTCCACCACAACACTGTGATGGTCCAATGAAACAACACTTAATATCAGCAATACAGGATTATGTAACCTGTGTTGTAATACATGTATGGCCGCCTTCGAAGATGTAAATGACACCAAGTTTAACATGCTGCAAAATTTCAAATTAAAGAAATTACAAGATTTTCAGAAAATGCTTTGCAAGCTTTGGTTATGGATAGACGTGATGTCTTCATACATGTATCTGTCAAAACAACAGTTTAAACACATTCTTCTTGTAAGTAGGATTGATATGATTGGTTCTGGGGGCAGTGTCTGATGACATAAATATTATGATGAGTTCCGATGGTTTTTGTTTCTAATTGTCTCGCGTGGTTTGTAAGGTACGATCTACCCCGTGGGTTACACAAGATGTAGGACTGTAACTAATGTAAAACTTTTTGGACAGCATTCAACTTAGTTACTTACAATATGCACCTCTGCATGTTGTAATCTTTGCCTGTACCAAGTTTTATTGAAATCCTCCCAAGGGTTTAGAAGGAGTTGCGAAGAGAAAATGCATGATGGAATGACAAAATTAGTACGGTGAGGTGCAATACTATATGCCCCGGCCATGGTGTCAGTATTCGCACGATGGGTTACTGCCTGTATAGCTCAATGGTGAGAGCATCTGTCCTAAAAGCGAAGGTTCTGGGTTCAATTTCCGGGTCCAGCCACAATTTTTCACCCTGCCTATTACAGATTTGGTGCTATGTGTGTGACTATTATGTGAAAGTGAATCAGGGTTAATTTCTCTCTTAGGTTTCTATAGTTCTGCAATGCAAGACTCCGTTCCTCTTATTTACTTGCTGTTCGGAACGGAGTTTTGCCGGTAGTGCCTGTCATTGCATGTAGTTCTTTCCTCAGCGATTTAGTTAGGAAGAAATGTGGGGGTGTAAGCACATAAAAAGTGGTTGCCAGCTGAAATGCAACATGAATTACACAGATCAAACATAAAACTAACTGCCACTTACTGTGAAATATTGAAAAATAATCCAAAATGTACAAAAATTTGATGTTTTTTATGTTCACTTAAGTTTGAGAAAAATCAAATATGGAAAAATCCCGAGAACACATTAGGAACTAACATTGAGCATATAATTTACAGACTGAATTTCACAAAATGAATAGATTGTAGATTTATTTCTATTATTTACTCATTGATTAATCTATTAATTATATTAAACAGTAAGCAAGTCATTTTATATATTTTATTATGTACATGGGTTATACTTCATTTCAACCTATCTTATTTCTTTTCTGTCAATTGCAACTTGAGCATACAGTACAGTCCGGGTGAAACTTAATTTGCCCACTGGTCACAGTGGGCATTTTTAGAGAGGGCATTACAAATGTCCACTGGACACAGTGGACATTCTTGTAAGAGTCAGTTAGAATTTAGATACAGGTGAGTGGACAGCTTGATAGCACAGGTAAATGTCCACTCCTAATGCCCACTGAAATGGACAAGTTCCACCCGAACTGTACTGTAGATGAATGTACATATATTCGTTTTGCTATTTGCTATAAAGAGTAAAGACCCCACCGATATGACCTCGCGCTTGTCAGCGAGGTCATGTTTATAGCGGCGCTACTAAATGAAGTCCGGAGAAGTCCGGAGAAGTCCGGAAAAAAAGTACGAGGGTTGGGGGGTTGTAAAGGGCATCCGGAGATAGATTGTGATAATATCTAATAAATTTCCAAGTTTCATCCAAATATATTGAGTAGTTTTGATTTTATAGGCTCACAAAGTTTCCCGGTGATTTCCAATTACTGAGCGCCGCCATATTGGATCGGGATCTATATACTGTCATACGGAAGTTATGTATATATCTCTCGATTAACGTTATAGTTCTTTTTTGCGAAAACTAAAGTAGACTTTCCAATAATTGTAAATGGAATCACTTAAAAAAAAAAAAAAAAAAAAAAAATAACTGATGTTGTTCGCCCAAGGCCATGTATCGTTGGCCTTAAAGCTTGTTTATGAGAAAAAAAGAAAGGATCGAAGAAAACAAACTAACTTTCAAGATTTTATTGATATGAACCTTACATGTTGGCATTATCAATATACAACAGAATATTCAACTAAAAATACATAAATATAGCATGAATAAACAAGATATAATAGAATATTACATAAACAGATCTGTAATATTTCAGGCATGAAACAGACTGGATATTTTGAGCAATAAAATAACAGTAGAGTGTCAATGATTCAAAACATATGCATCTCGTATTTTAGAATAGCAATGGACTAGATACTTTGAGCTTATCAATAATAAAGCAGATATAGATATCAAAATAAAAGACTAGGCACTTTAAGCGTTGACAAGGAAGAAGTAGTAATAGATATCAAAATAATGATTCACAATAGATGTATTGAATGATGAAGTAACACAAAACTTTTAAATGTAGTGATCTATAGTACAGGAATTAAGTTCATCTATATGACATGGATAATTCAATTTCTATCAAGACAGGTGAGCATTCCGCCAAAACAAAATTGTATTAAAAGTTCGCAAAACCATAACAAGGAGTATAATGTTTATCATAATGACATCATATATCATGACATATTTTGTTAAAAATAAATGTGAAATATTTTGTCAACTACATGCAAAGCATTAAATAGGAGACCAAGGAAATTTCAAAAATAAATAAGAGGAGTAAGTCATGTTGAGACTTAATAAAAGGGTACAATCAAAGACAGGATAATTATAGATTTATATAGGATTATTAAGTTATTTGATTTTTTTTTTCAAAGCATAGAATTAAAGTATTATATAAAGTGAAATATAAAAATGTTTGTGGAAATATCTTTTCTTTCTCTCATACCGGTTTTGCCTTTCATTTCACAGATATTCAATACACTTGAAAAAAGATGGTCTAATATACCCACTCCTGTTGCCAAGGGCTACAACTGTGCCGTTGTTGGTCCAGTGGAGGTTCCCGGGGTTGCGTCTAAGGAAAAGGTCGACGTCAAGATGAATGACCACTTCGGAATGGCGCCTGACTGCTTCCGGATGCTGGGCGAAGTGGACGTATTGTCTATCCATTCTGTAGAGGCCAAACTCCTGGATATCTGGAAGCGCTGCCCTGGTAGTTCCGTGGCCGCAGTAGGGAACGTCACATGCATGTTCCACTGGTGTCAGAATAGTGTCCAAGGCTATGTTGATGGAATGGCCGCTGCTGGCTCGCACGTACTGGCCGTCTGATGAAACTTCCAGGCGCTCCTTCTGCATGGTGCCGGCTATCCATCTCACGTAGTTTGAGTCGAAGTGTTGGAAGTCTTCTAACTGTCTGATGTCTCCCAACCACACCCATCCACGCGTTGTCATAATAATACTTTCATTAAGCTCTTTCCTAGGGTAACTGATATATACTTGCTATATTGTCCCTAATTTCATGTTCGGCCTGAAATGCAGGCTTGCCGTTCCTTATATTTCATGTTCGGCCTGAAATGCAGGCTTGCCGTTCCTTATATTTCATGTTCGGCCTGAAATGCAGGCTTGCCGTTCCGTACGATATGCATCATGTTCGGCCTGAAATGCAGGCTTGCCGTTCCGTATATTTCATCATGTTCGGCCTGAAATGCAGGCTTGCCGTTCCGTATAATATGCATCATGTTCGGCCTGAAATGCAGGCTTGCCGTCCCCTACATTACCCTTAAGTTGCACTGAGATATGCTATAGGCTTAATTCTCCTTTTGCTTTTGTTTGATAGTAATCTCTGCTAATGCATGGACGAGGTTTGCACCTGACCGGTAGTTTGCATGTTATTGGGTTTGATTGCTTTATCATTTTGTCACTGTACATTGTCTGTTACTTCATAACTTAAATGTTTTGTTAGGCTTTTTTTTTTTTACTTTTTTTATGTATTTTGTTACTTTTAGTATTATTTTTTTCGATAACTTTCAAATTTATTTCTGGCTTTTCATATAATGACATGCATAAGTTTACTTTTATCTAAAGACTTATTTTCTTATCAATATTCATGACATTCATTTTTTCTTTATAATTTTAGTCCTTTTTTATAATGTTTTGAAGAAGATATGACAATGTTGTCGAATTTTTATTCCTTTCTCATTCAATTCAGTCTCTCATTCATTTAATCATTCATTAAGAATGTATTCATTTGTCTACTTATTTTCTTTATATCTTTGATTTATTTATTATCCCCCATCTCAATTTGTAATTTTTACATGTTAATTTATCGTTTGGATTAATGTGAATGACATTTAAATCATAACCTTCTTTCCAGTATTTTATTTTTAATTCCTTTATTTAATATCTTCAAAATCAATTGTAAATTTCATATATTTTAATTTCTCTTCATTCCATTTCTTTGTTTTCATGTTTCTATTCCTTCTTTCTATTTTTATTTTATTTTATTATTATTATTTTTTTATTTTTTATTTTATTTATTTTTTTTCCTTTTTTTTTTTGGCTCTTATAGAGGTGGCCTCCACGTGGCAAGAGCTGGTAACGTTGTTGAGAACAAAATAAAAACTTTTTTCTCAACAACGGCTGACAACCTCTGCATAGGTGGGTCTAGAAGTTTTTGAAAGGGGGGGGGTGTAGTCTCCTAAATCTAATGCTTTCCACTATTAGGACCACACAGGGGTGATGTCGCATCACTCAACAGCAGTCATGCTAAAATAGCCTGGGGCAGCTAGGGGAAAGAATATTACGCCCGGGGTTTGTGTGTGGGTTTAATGGCTATATATGACTTTAATTATTGATTTGATATTTTTTGTATCCTATTGGGTATGAATTTTAACAACATTTATACTATTTAATCAGGAATGACCAAAAAATAAATGAATAAATAAATAACTAAACGTACTGATGAATGAAATCATGATGTTACAGTGCTGGTTTTTATGGGAATAGGATAGGTTTTAATAAATCTGAGAATGAACATTTTTAAAAACAAATAATGCAATATAAATTATATCAATATGTTTCTTTGACTTCATAATCGACTGCATACAATTGCAGTTGTACAGAAGGGGCGTCCCTCCATGTACATGTATATTTACGTGTTGTTCTACACATCATGTCACATGTGCATCTACTAGAAAATTTTCTACATTTCAAAGAACAACAATTTAATTGCTTTGCTTGTTAAGGTCATTACAAGTGTACATAAAAATGTATATTCAAAAGAGCAACATTATTCCCAATAACTAATAACAGTTTCACGAATACATTTACGATAGGTTTAGTAATTCGTGATAAAACATGCAAATATTGATACTGATAGGATACAAATACTATTGAATTAATTAATAAAGTATATATATAACAAT
The DNA here is from genome assembly GCA_035048485.1 of Pteria penguin. Classification (NCBI taxonomy): domain Eukaryota; kingdom Metazoa; phylum Mollusca; class Bivalvia; order Pterioida; family Pteriidae; genus Pteria; species Pteria penguin. The sequence continues at coordinate 24,519,733 of CM068581.1, forward strand.
AAAAACCAACAAACAATCTCTCGGGCATACCTTTTTTCCGGGCTGCGTCGGGCTGTTTTTAGTATGACCCCTAAATAGTAAACATGGCCGAAAATTACATTTTTTCTGTCCCAAGGGGGTTGCAACCCTCACCCTAGATCCGCCAATGCTCTGATTCATAGAATATTAATGTCAAATTGTCAACGACTTTACATTTCACCATGTATACATGTATTAGTATAATCACACTACGGATCCCGATCCAATATGGCGGCGCTCAGTAATTGGAAATCACCGGGAAACTTTGTGAGCCTATAAAATCAAAACTACTCAATATATTTGGATGAAACTTGGAAATTTATTAGATATTATCACAATCTATCTCCGGATGCCCTTTACAACCCCCCAACCCTCGTACATTTTTTCCGGACTTCTCCGGACTTCTCCGGACTTCATTTAGTAGCACCCGTTTATAGGACTAAGGTTTCTAGTGTTAGGAAACCTCTGGCAGGGGAAATTGTGACAGATGCCAACATCGACCTGGATAGCTTATTGTTGAAAACATCTATCCTCAAGGCAAACTATTCTGGGTTCGAATCCGGGATCCAGACACAATTTTTCACCCTACCTGTTACAATATTTGTGTTAATTTCGAATTTCCTCTACACCGTAGGCTATTCACACGTACTGGACAAGTTTTGATTAAGCTCCCTGTGTAAATATTACTCATGACAATTTATTTTACCGTTTCTGCACAGGTGACACCAGCGATACCCCCTCCAACTATCACAAAACGGCATTTGTAATTATTCATATCTATGGTATATGGGCGCATCCATTACAAATGCCAGGATGTACATGGGTCGACGCACGACGGTCGTGTATGTAATCCGGAATTTGCTATGTACACACAGAGACATATATACACATATATGTCTCTGGTACACATCTCTACACGACCAGAATGTCAAATGACAACCCCCCCCCAAAAAAAACCCCCCAAAAACCCAAAAAAAAAACCCCCCCCCCCCCCCCCCCCCCCAATGTTTATTTATACAATGGTGGTGTACTTATTCGTGTATACGAAGCGTATATACAAAAAAGTACATAAATAAGTAAATAAAATGAAAAAATAACCAAAAGATCATGTACAAACTTGTTTTACATACGATGGTCGGGTACAAAAAAGTGTTAATTCTAATATGAACATTGTATTGTAAATTCATAGTGCTGATTACGAATGATAGTACAAGTATATGATTGTTTTTAATTAATAATCATTTTTGGTCGAAATTCCTTAATCGTCGCTCGGCAATCTCAAGTACATTGAAATCTCTCATGTAAAAATAGTGCATGATCAATACAAATTAAAAAAAAGAACATTCTCGGTTCCCCATGGTATTTGCACTACTGCTGAATATTCAGCAAATACCATGGGGAAACGAAGATGATATAAAAAAAAAAAAAAAAAAAAAAAACCATCCAGATCTGCTCAACAAACTTACAACTCGTGGTGTTTGGGTTAATCATGCACGAACTTATTAACAAGATAAGTCCTTGAATTAATATAGCGGGATAACTCTGATTAGATCAAAAATAGATGTATCGTTATTACAACGATAAACATGCGTAGTATTCATGCGCTGGTTTGTTGTTGATATTACAAGCTTAGCCTTTACAGGGACATATATACTCAGTCTCAGGCCTTTAAAAGGCTTAGATTGCAATAGGAATAGCATTAAATGTTCAAGATGTTGGTTACAAAGTCAAATGGCTGTATGTAAATTTATAGGAATTTCCTGTTCTTGAAACCACCTTTTTGCGCATTTGTGGATTTTCCCCGCGCTAAAATCTCTAAAGCTACACCTCATTTTTTTCCTTATTGGGAAAGTAACCGAACCTCTTTTCCTTTTTAGGAAAGTCTCTCGGGTATTATCGTTAATATTCGGAAATAAATTGTCTTTGTAGTGAGCAAAAGTTGTGAACAATTTAAAAAGATTTATTTCTAGAAATTCAATATTTAAAATCGAATTATGTGCTAATATTGATTCTTAGAACTAAATTATTACCCAACATGCCACGCTAATGGAGTTTGCACATGCGTTTTCAAAGCGAATTTGCTGTCTTGATATGCAATCGGGGCTGATTGCAATTACTAAGAATAGGCAGTTTTATAGACGTCGTTTTTCCGATTGTAGGACGGAAAGGCCCGGAAATGTGCGATTGTCTTGTCATACCGTAATGAAAAGTAGTCCATAGTATGCGTCGTAACGTAATCAATAAAAGGTGATGACATCGTATTTTCCAGCAATATTGCTGATAAACATGGATTTATTTTGATGATGAAATACGTAGTTTGGCATTAATTTCTTTACGTAATATTACTAAGAAAAGCCAGTTAGACGAAGAGGCATGAGAATATGAAAAGGCGTAGAAATCATGCCGTAAGATGGAATAGAGAAAATGTAACTAGAAACCTTTAAATCTAGTTTTACCACTGAGCGTAGTAATCCTAACTTAAGTATGAGAACTCTGGAATTTTGTGCACAAATCCGACCTTGAAGACTGTTAGTACTTTTTTATCATGTAATAAAATAATCAAACGTCTTATAAATAGACAATATGATATTGAGATCATCAAAAAGACTATAGGTCTTGTATTTGGCCCCTCTACAGCCTTATGCAGACTTTTACTTGAACGTTGCACGCTGACTAACAGGGCGGTGGGGACTATATGACGGGCCTTGTCCAAACCTCTTTCAGAGGAGACATGGTCCTGAACCTCGTCCCCTCTGACTGTTAGTCGGGACTCCTACAGATCTAAGGTCTTAGCTCGCTTTCAGACTGGCAGAGCACGGTTTATCATGTTGATGTCGCATATATTTTTATACCATTATGTATTTTACAATACCTTACGTGTTATATTTTTATGACCTCTCAATATGCGATACCTGTTGATCTTTGTTCTTTACATGGAGGATTATTTATAAATTTTTAAATGTACGTCCTTTGATTGTTCTGCTGTTACGGTGAGTGGGAAGGTGGGCCCGTAAACCGGTTAACCACACCATTTGTTTGGCTTTTGTCAAATTAAATGACCGTCCTAAGTCGGTATCGTAATTGCACTACAATCAAATATTTTTGTAATGTGATATATGTTCTAGTATATTATTTATATTCATTTATTGTATAGCTCTATGGTGACTTCTGCCACATAACTGAGCCAGTAACTCCTCTTTTTTCTTTCATTTGATTTTGTTCAAGCCTATGTATGACCAAGGACTTCCTTGATATGAAACACAAAGACATCCCCATAAAAAGGGCGAGCGTCTTGTTCGGTCAGGGGTATACCTTGAAAAAGTGTCTTGAAAATATCCTAAATGGAAAAGGGTGGGGGTTGTTAATATAAATGAGTTTCATTTGAATTAGCAGTGACTAAAATCCATACATTATAATGAGTGGTTATTCAGTCTAAAAAGAAATGTAACAATTAAATTTCATATTCTCATGCCTCTTCGTCTAACTGGCTTTTCTTAGTAATATTACGTAAAGAAATGTTAACGAAAAGATTCATGATAAGTATGGTATTTAACAAAATAAAAATTTTTGAAGTAGTGTTTCTACCTTGAATTGCGTTGAGATTCATCATTATTCAATATTCTGTTAAATAATGTGATAATTTCTGTCTCAACTCCCCCCTCCCCCCAAATATGTTACGAGTAATTAGCCTCCCCCGAAATATCAGTTCTAAATAGACTCTTTGATTCCAGAATAGGGTCAGGAAATTTTAAGTGTACCCTGATCTTAATCCTATTGAATTGACATTGGCTCACATAACACAAAATGTATCTCCAAGAAACGTCACAAACAGATATCGAATGTTTTGAAACTCACAGAACCAGCATTCGAAGTAATCACCGTAAAGAACTGGGATAATACATGTCGTCACATGAGATTTGATGAGATAGAATACTACAAAAAAGATACCGTATTGTACAGAAGCAGCAGCAATTAAGATGATGATTTGATATTTCTGTTGCATGAAGATACATGTATGTCAGTTGTTTGAATTTTCTAAAATTGTTAGAATGTATGATAAATTATGATATCGAAAACGAATGCTATTTTTAATGAAAAATCAAAATGAGTCATTTAATGAAATAATCCAATGTAACAAAACATAACTTATGGTGATTAGTAAAGAAACAAAAAAAAGGAAGAAAAAGAAACCCCTCCCCCCAAACTTTATTTCACCGCTTGGCTGGGCAAGTTCGTCTGGTCAGGTTACTTTTCTACGACAATGTTTGAATATTATGTTATCTTACCGCTTTTGTGGTTGGAATTTCAGCATCACAAATTTTACCCTTATGTACAACAATATCCCATTATCGCCTGTCTATGGGGTATTCATATCTCAGTTAATAAGTAATGCTTGTACCAGTTCAAATTATGATGACTTTGTTCTGAGAACAAAACGACTCTTAGACAAACAGCTCAGCCGGGGACATGTAAGTGGTAGACTAACAACGTCGTCGAGGAAGGTCTATCGTCGATACGAGGAGGCTTTTATCATGCAATTTTAAATCTCGTTATTCAGAATGGTGGTTGATTTTCAGGACTGCAACCAATTCAATCCATTTCAAACACCGATTTTGACGCATTTACTTGGTATTTAACTGATTCGACAATTTCTACTAGACTTGAGTGATGAGTGTTTCTAGCAAGCAGAAGATGCGTACATCGGCATCTGATCCTAAAGTTTTGAGGATTCATCTACGCTCTTTAGTAAATGTTCTTTAGTTTGTTTTTCATTTGATTTTTAACTTTTGATGATTGCGTATGCCTTTCGGTTTAATGAGATTTGGGTTACAGAGTGGGTTATTAATGTCCATATATATCAAAGACATTCAGTAGCCAAAGATAATTCATAAATACATATATCTAGATCATCTAGGACATTCACGTCATTATACTTTCAGGTCATTATACCTTCTCAAATATGAAAGAAATCTGTCGGTGTGTGGAGGAGATATAATCGGCAAAAATTAATCTAATAGTAATACGGTTTTTTTTTTCTTTTTCGGTTTTGATTAAATTCATTCCTAATCAAATTTCATTTTCGTGACACCGAATAAATAAAGCGTTAATTTTATCAAATTCTTTGTCATTACTTTCATGAAAATGAATCTGATTAAACTATAAAGGTTTTAAAAATCCGATGGAAATGGACATAATTGATTTTAATCTATAAAAACCTTTTCCATGAGAGCGCCACTTATTGCCGATAATATTATAAACATTTCAGACAATCCTATATCCTATATTAGTGAGAATTCAACTTTTTATTGAATGACAATCTCCAGGGATGAGCTCATATGTCTTAAATTATGCTCCACGGAGCTACAAGAGAGCAAATTATGCTGGCTTATATGATCATCAAATGAATTCACATTATTTTGTTCAATATCCAGATCATCGGAACATGTATCATTTGGTATTATTAGAATATGAGCCAATAGGTTTCACTAGAACATGGATAACTTGGTATCACTATAATATGGGCACTAATTATCATTAGAATCTTGATCACTAAGTATCACTAGAATATTGGGTACTTGGGTTCATTAGAACATGGATCACTAGGTTTCACTGGAATACGGAGTACTAGATATCACCAGAACCTGGATTGCTAGGTATCACTAGAATATGTGCATCAAGTATCATTAAAGTATGGGCCACTAAGTATAACTAGAATATGAATCTTTAAGTATCACTGGAATATGTGGTACATGTACTAGATATCACTATAATGTAGGGTAATATATATCATAAGAACATAGATCACAGTATATCATTAGAATGATGTGTTACAGATATCACTAGTTCATGGTGGACCAATACTTTGTACTAGACTATGGATTACGACGTATTATTGAAATATGGATCACTACTTATCATTAGAACATGGATCACTAGAACAGCGATCACTAAATATCACTAAAGTAAGAGGCACTGGATAATCTGAGCACAATTAGAATCAGTTGATTGGAGGATCCAAACATATAAATTTTCTTCACCTTAATAATGAAATCATCATATCAATATAAACAAAATCCTATCCCTTGTGCTTGTTTTATGATAACGCGAAAGAATTATACAATACAATGTATATCATGAAGGTAGAAATAACAACAAGTGTCAAATCAATTGCATCAATCATCAAAAAGATAAATTAGAGGGGAATACATATCTATTAACTACACAGTTCTCAGATGTAAAGATGATGGATAAATCCAAACCACAAGTCCAAAAATTATGAAACCATAGGACATACAAAATCAGTGAAAATGAAAAACAAATGGAAAATACAAAATATGTCTACTTGAAGAGCATATGTGAACCCCTGTGATGGAGTGAGATCAGGTGCCCGGGGAGAGTGAGCATCTCCTGCTTGCTAGCAACACCCGTCACATATACCCCGTAGAAAGAGTCAAATCGTGTGAATTCCATATGTATCTATATATGGAGAAGTCGAAGTAGGTAACCTTCTAGTATAGAAGGTGTCAAATCTGTGTAAAGTGATCGGAATCGGTCTCAGTCCAGAATATCATTTAAAAGTCTGGATAACGAGATATCATATGGAGTAATAAGAGTCTCGTAACGACCGTAGAACTTCCTCAGTGACGATGCTAGTCTAGCACATATATAACCCTGGTTGAGCAGCTTAACTGAAAGTCGCCTAGCCCTCAGAACAAAGTCATTGTAATTTGAACATGCTCTGGAATAACGTATTAACTGAGATATGAATACGCCGTATGCGGGCGATGATGGAATGTTGCTACTTATGAAAGGAAAGTTTGTGATAGCGAAATTGAAATCGTCACGTTTGTCATAGAGTGAGGTGTTCAATTGACCATTAATGTCGAAAGACAACATAATATCTAAATACGAAGTAGAATTACTAGTTTCTGTGGTTTCTTTGACCTCCAGTTCACTTGGATAGATGATGCTAAGGTAATCCGCGAATGAAGGATCTTAAACTCAAAGAAAAGAGAGGACAGAAGACATCTGAACAAGCTGTTTGACATAGGTCACACAGGACTTGCACTTAACAGTAAAACAAACACAGAAAACGACATTACAAAATATTCGATAATATTGCAGTAACTCAACGTCACTCATTTGGTGTGGTTAACCGGTTTACGGGCGCCCATCTGCCCACTCACTGTAAAAGCAGCACAATCAAAGGACACAGGTTAAAAATTTAGAGATAATCCTCCATATAGAAAACAATGATCAACAGGTTTCCCAAGACGACAGGTCATAAAAATTTGCACAGAAAAAGTTTAATGGAATAATATGCTAGTATCAAAACATGTTTGACGACAGAACTTATTTAAAAATAAATACAAAACCATGTTATTTTAAAAGACTTTCAGAAAATCATTCCCCCACAAAATTTCATGGGAGTGGCAGGCGTTAATGGCTAACTGTAGTCTGTATATTTTTTTCCATTAGTTTACAAAATAGTCCAGGTATTTTGTAATCTTTACACAAACACAAATGGCCGTTTAAGTCTTTTGTATGACATGACATAACATACTGTGATTTTACCTGTTGAACTGCCCAATAATATGTAAAGCGGCGGCTGTTGATTGAAGCTGCAGATGTATAGCATAAATAGAGCATAAACATTGTCACACATATAGATATTAATGCATATTCCATCAAATAATTCTCATTGTTCGGTTATTGTTTGACGCAGGATGATTCAGAATTTGTTATATGATGCCTATTTTACTTTCAAGCGTCAGCGTATATCCAAAGATGTTAGTACCATCGTAATCCATCAGGTGTATCTAACCCAGTGTGGAGCCCAAAACTATGTCCAAGCTGACGTTATTCTTCTATCAAGTGAATGTTTCCTATAGTAATATAATTATACGAGTAATTGTGTAGAGTAATTATTAATCCCCTTAACATTTGTTATGGATGCGTATAAACCAATAAAAGTCCAAAATATTGCTTAAACTTTAGACCCATTTTAAATCAAATATAGACATCCCTTTATTGCCTGTCGTATCTCCACTTAAATGTATGCCGTCACTTTATCAGCACAATGCTTTGGTATGACATAAAAACACTGAAATCAACTTAATAGGTATATATGTTCTATATTTGTTAGTGTCACTGCTGGTGGACTGATAGTCCCTGAGGGCATCATAAGTCTAGTTTTCAGTTCTTTTGTACTGACATGAAATATATACTTCAAATTTTCGGTCATCAAATTAAGTAAATAACTCTAAAACTAAGGAGTATCTCCCTCATGCATAGCTCTGTCCTTAGATAGATTCTTTGGTTCACTTTTCGGTCATTTTGGTTTCAACACTGCTCTTCAAATATTTATATATTTTGATAATTCCAATCATTTGGCCACGAACATCACTGAAGAGACATAAGTTGTCGAAATGCGCATATGGTGCACTAAATTAATACGTATATAATTTATATATTTATTATAACCACTAGGCCGGTGTCACTGCTGTTGGGCTGATAGTCCCCGAAGGTTCATAAGTCTAGTTTTCAGTGCTTTTGTACTGACATGAAATATATACTTCAAATTTTCGGTCATCAAATTTAGTAAATCACTCTAAAACTAAGGAGTATCTCCCTCATGCATAGCTCTGTCCTTAGATAGATTCTTTGGTTCACTTTTCGGTCATTTTTGGTTTCAACACTGCTCTTCAAATATTTTTATATTTTGGGAATTTCAATCATTTGGTCACGAGCATCACTGAAGAAACATAAGTTGTCGAAATGCGCATATGGTGCACTAAATTAAAAAGTATATATGTTCTATATTTATTATAACCACTAGGCCGGTGTCACTGCTGGAGCACTGATAGTACCCGAGGGCATCGTAAGTCTAGTTTTCAGTTCTTTTGTACTGACATGAAATATATACTTCAAATTTTCAGTCATCAAATTAAGTAAATAACTCTAAAACTAAGGAGTATCTCCCTCATGCATAGCTCTGTCCTTAGATAGATTCTTTGGTTCACTTTTCGGTAATTTTTGGTTTCAACACTGCTCTTCAAATATTGATATATTTTGGGAATTCCAATCATTTGGCCACGAGCATCACTGAAGAGACATACGTTGTCGAAATGCGCATATGGTGCACTAAATTAAAAAGTATATTTGTTCTATATTTATTATGGTATTACATGTTTGTCTTTGGGCTTCTAGCCGTAAGAAATGTGATTTGTTCTTTTCCACTTGTTGGATCCAGTTTGCCTTTGAGCGTATCTTTATCTATAATTGATTCAAGTTCACTTTCTAGCGAACGTTTGAAATTCATGTCGGTATGTTCTGATTTCATCTTTCTCGGACATTTTACCTTCTAATGTTATATACGATGCTTAGTATTTCTATTCAATTGTGACGAAAATTCTATACTAAAATGTTTAATTGATGGTTTTATTTTTTCCCATTTTTCGTGTGGATATAATTCTACATCTCGTAAAAGATATGTATCTAATAGTGTATTCATAGAGTAAATAAAATCTTCGTTTTCTAATAGTGATGTATTGAATTTCCAATATCCTGGTCCCCCAAAGTTACCGCATGTATCGACAGTAAATGTTTAACATTTATGGTCAGACATTCTAGTATTGTTGGAATGTTTGCCAGTAACCGATCTAGTTTTTATATTACATGGACCATAATCAAAATCCATGGATATGAAAATATAGTAAATTCTTGACCTCGGTGTCTCTTCACCGTCACGCTATGTAAAGCCCGATTCAGTATTTAAATTTCGTCATGTATATTTAAGGTTTAAAGTTTTCATTAAAGCTGGCCTCTCACCATAAAAAGCCGAGGTGTTTCGAAATTTTTTTACGGGAGCGAAGTTGACCTAGGTCAACCTCACTCCCGTATGTTTTATGAATATTAAATGAACGTCTGACCAAAATGCTCGAATGGAGCTTTTTCCCACGGTATAAAAGAAACAGGCGTAGTCATGCAACCGTGACATTTCATCGAAGACACGACAAAGGCAACATGGCGTCACAAACAGAAGTACATGTAATTATCTCTATATATTTCCTTTTTTGTTTCTTCATAATTTGAAGTAACATACATAAATAATACAAAGTTAGTTATAACAAAAGATCACAATATACTGTAATGTTGTATGCATTTGCCACGAAAAGGCTACACGCCCAACCGTGCGTAACGTAAATAAACAAATTTTAAAGTTGAACGAACAAATTATATTACATGTTCTAGTTATTTAGATTTTATAATATGACCAGGTATGATATATATCATAATGTACAAATAGTATCGTTTGTTCAGTTGTACTTGTAACGAACCCACCCTCTCGGTGCAAATGTAAAAAGGCCAAGAGAATATAGGTCATTTGAAAACTTTCAGGTAATACTATCTTTTCTCCAAATTACAAGAGCCAAATTCCAATACTCCACAACAGACCACACATTTGGAAAGCATAATACTATTTATACATGTATACTTTACTGTAAAACAATACACATCAGTTTACACATCCGTTTGTTGACACATCTTTTGGAGTGTTCGAATAAGAAACATACAAACAGGAAATGGTATAGATTGAAGAAAAATCTTCAAAATTATACACAAGATTCTGTTCACGATCCTACATAGTGGGCGCATACTGAATAATGTTATTTGTAAATCATAGGACTTTTCTGACGTCTGGATTCACAAAGGTATTATTCTAATTTATTTTGTTTTGATTTATTTATTTTATTTCAAGTACAAACATTTTTCATCAATAATAGTACGGAAACAGAAAACTATATGATACTTTTGTGACAATTTATATTGTTATTTACGGGCTAGTACGGTGTTCATACAAATTCAAGAACTAGTAACAGTTTAGCTAACCAACATGCGTTTTTGAAACACGAATGCCCCAGCTGCAAATAAACATAGCTGTCAATGTTTTACCCCCGGGTCACATGATGACGCTTAGGGGATATACTTACTATTGAATTTTGGTAACTGTAACAACATTCTATTGAAAGTGATTAGGCACTGTAGAATTACGGAGGTACATACAGACGGATGGAACGACTGAACGCTTTTGTTTTTGCCCAAGATCTCTTAGACAGGTACAAAAGTGGAAGGGACAGGCGCAGGTGTTAAGAGAACGAAAAATATTTAAAAATTATATATTAATTAGAATTAATTATAATACTGTTTGTTTGTAACTGTTCGACTTGACATGGATCCCTAATCATAAAATTATACAAAACATTGCGGAGCTTCTTACCCATCCACCACTGTTATTCCCCCCTCCCTCAAGGAAAGACAAGGTAAAAAAGAACATATGCTGTTTGAAGAACAAACAGCTTTTTTCTTCTCTCCAACATTTCTGTCTCTGTAAATGTAAAAATACTTATAATCGAACACTCTGAATTCAAGAAAGTGTCCTTTGGAATGCTGTATACAAGTTTCGAATTTCATTTTATTTTTGTGGTGAGATTGGAAGGGGTGGGATGCAGGGAAGAAGTGTAAATTTGAGGGCAGTGAACTTGGGCGAATGCCACCCGAGTAGAATATGGAAAATGGGTTTAAAGGATAAGGCAAGAAGCGGTTTAGTCAGACAAGACCCTTGCGTCTCCTATCTGCAGTGGATCATATTATGAAATGCAATAACATATGCATGTTTACACTGTACTTGCATCCGTATTATATAAGATCAGTCAAAAATGAATTATAGACACATAACTAAATTGTTGTAAAGGAATTAAATAAATGTAAAAATGTAAATAAATGAATCCGTTTAGTGCTGTAAGTGTAAAATATCTATGTAAAGTGCATACCGAGGAAAAAAGTTTTCATACGTTTTGTACAGCCATGCTGACCGTCCGTGCAGGTCGCCGCCAGTTAAATGTCACGGTTTGTCGATTTGACATTTCTTTTATATGGTAAGCGAGAGCATTTGGGTCAAACGTTCATTTAGTATTCATAAAACATTCGAATTCGGGAGCGAGGTTGACCTATGTCGACCTCGCTCCCGTAACAAAATTTCGAAACATTTTGGCTTTTTATGGTGAGAGGCCAGCTTTAAGCTTCTCAGAGCATGAACGCTTCTATCACTTGTGCTATCATTATCTATGGCACAATTAAAATTACCTGCTAATATAATATTTTCTCTATTACAAGTTAGTTGGTTTGTCCAGTTACAAATTCTTTTAAAAAGTTTATTTTTTAGAATGGATTATTTGGAGCGTATATATTTACAAAACAAAAATCACTGTCATCTAAGCCAGATACAACAAGAGGCGTCTACCATCTATCGAATAATGTGTGCTTCAAATTTCAACATCCAAATTTTTACGAAACAATACGGAAACACCTCTACCATATCCAGATTCTGAAAAACTGTGAACAGATTTACAATACCAACGTGAATCATAAATACACTTATTTTTTCAATAAAATGAGTTTCTGGTAAGAATATAATATCTGCATTTGTCATTTAGCCATAAATAAAGCTTTACTCTTTTGTCACATGTATTTAAACTCTAGTAATTGAGGGAGAAAATCTGTAGTTTTTCTAATGACATTTTTATGATGTAAATACACCATTATTTATATAGACTTAAGCGACAATGAATCTATGAGAATACAGCCTTACGAGAAGCCCGGCTGGAGTTTTGTGTGGCCGCTTTGGTGCTTTTAGATTTCGCCATGTCCGTGAGTAACTTTCCGAACGCGTTTTGTCCTGGTCATTTTTTCTTGCAGTTTTTGCGGTTCCTTGTTTGTCCAGCCCCGATCCCCAGCAGTTGTCATAAGCTGCCTCGACTATCGCAACACTTTTGTCAACTTTAAATAGTTGCTCTCGGAATTCTTTCACTTGATTAAACTTCGCCTCGATGATTTCCTTCTTAATTTTTTGTGCCTTTTTGCGGTTCCTTGTTTGTCCAGTCCCGATCCCTAGCAGTTGTCATGTGCTGCTTCGACTAATGTAACACTTTTGTCAACTTTCAATAGTTGCTCGCGGAATTCTTTCACGTGATTAAACTTCACCGCAATGATTTCCTTCATAACTTTTTCGTGAATGTCGATCCATTGATCCGTAACCATCACCTGTGATCCAATACATTTGGCATTGAGCGCACTTTGAGCTTCACATATCTGTGTTGCTCTTACAGTGTCCCCTGAGTGCATGGCCTTGCTGTATTGATAGGCATGCTCCGCAGACTCCTGAGTCATGCCATATCTTTATATCACAAGATGCGAAATTTGAAAAAAACAAACATCTTCTTTGCCACTAAATGTAATGATATCTGTTTTGCTTATCATCGAAATATTTACACTAGTTCGAACCAGATTTATGGCCGGTTCTTTGCATATTTTACAACAAGCTTCATAGTCACACTGGTGACGCAGGTGGTCCTCACTTCAGCAATTTGAACACAGGATTTTTCTTTCTCGTTTTGGTTGACCATCATGGAAGATGAAGCTTCTTGGGATAAATTTACCATCTTCCATAGGTTGCATATACACAAATCTATCTCCATTAAATATATCGGTCATTTCTCTTGTGGGGGGATTGCGGATCTTTTCATATTTCATATCTGAATCATATCAGCAAATCATTGGCATTCCCATGGGAACTAACTGCGCCCCTCTTCTTGCTGACATTTTCTTATATTCGTATGAGGCAGAATTTATGCTGTGACGGGTGATGCATGCAAACAGGAGACGCTTACTCTCCCCGGGCACCTGGTCTCACCTCGGAATTTTTCAGTATTTCGGGGTTCACAACAGTTTCTTTTTGAAACTTACACGATTTTGTATCTGTCCTTGGAATTTGAGAATGATTAACGGTTTGGTACGTCTTCGATATTGATTAAGAGTTGCCCCTAATTTTTCCAACATTTTCACTATGCTGTTGTCGTCCACAGAGAGAGGTACACCTTTTACGGATACCTCGACGACCTCTTCATCTGGCTTTTCCGTGCCTGCTGAGTATGGATTGGTGTCAAACACCGATATTGTTTGTTTTCCATCTCAAAGCTCTCCGAAATTAAAATCCGTCTACTCTCTAGAGTTTACATAGATCCGCCACAGGTCTCAATCAAGCTGTACACGTATGATGTCCTTAATTTTTTCACCAACAGCTCTTGCTGAATCAAAATCAGTAATTCTTGGTTTTCTGTTGCTTTGTGTATTTCTATTTCTTAAGTACATCGGCTTTAACATGCTAGGTTGTCCTGCCATTGTTTGTGTTGCAGTATTCGACAACTTAGGTGATAGGTACTCACGATATTGAGTATATCCGGGTATACAAAGAAAAATGCATATAACTGCAAAAATAGCACACAAATATCGTTGAATATATAATCCACTATACACACTCTGAATCACATATACACACTTTTTGTCAAAATTAAGTTAATAAATCCCTTGATATTCGTCAAATCGGCCGAGCTAAAGTTGAAACTTCTTTTTCGTTGTGAAAATATGTATTTTGATAAAAATCACTGACATGAAGATTTTAAAGTTAATTCTAAATTTTATTGATCATATTTCAGTTCATAATCTACAATAGTATGACTTGCTCGTAGTTTTAATGTGTATGCCGAGATTAGACACGTTTCAGTTTAGACAGATTACGTCTTTTTCACTCAACCAAGATTGCTTCTTGTGTAAATTTGTCTTCTTTCTAGTTATAGTGAACTTGCGTTAAGGCAATAAATACACATGTTAATGTCATTAAATGAATGACGCTGTGAGCCTTATACTTTTCGTTTTGTTTTGTTTTGCTTTTGTTTTGCACAGAACAACTAATGTGACAGGGGTTCCGTTTTTAGGCAAAATGAGTGATATCATTTACTGCTTGCTAGCAGCACTTGTCACTTGCGCTTAGCATAAATTGATTCAGGCAAATAACCAGTATGAAAGGTGTAAAATTGTGTCAAAATGGTCAGAATATAATTCGTATCAATAGATATAGAAAATATATACATTTTAATTTTGTGCACCAGATGCGCATTTCGACAACTTATGTCTCTTCAGTGATGCTCGTGGCCGAATGGTTGGAATTCTCATATTATACAAATATTTGAAGAGCAGTATTGAAACCAAAATGACCGAAAAAGTGAACCAAAGAATCAATCTAAGGACAGATCTATGCATGAGGGAGATACTCCTTAGTTTTAGAGTGATTTACATAATTTCAAGACGGCAAATTTGAAGTATATATTTCAAGTCAGTACAAAAGCACTGAAAACTAGACTTATGATGCCCTCGGGGACTATCAGTCCACTAGCAGTGACACCGGCCTAGTGGTTATAATAGATATAGAAAATATATACATTTTAATTTTGTGCACCAGATGCGCATTTCGACAACTTATTTGTCTTCTTTCTAGTTATAGTGAACTTGTGTTAAGGCAATAAATACACATGTTACTGTCATTAAATGAATGACGCTGTGAGCCTTATACTTTTCGTTTTGTTTTGTTTTGCTTTTGTTTTGCACAGAACAACTAATGTGACAGGGGTTCCGTTTTTAGGCAAAATGAGTGATATCATTTACTGCTTGCTAGCAACACTTGTCACTTGCGCTTAGCATAAATTGATTATAATAATATTGATTGAGCAAAATATTTTGTATAACAAGATGCCACGTTCTGTAATACGAGCCTCGTATTGGCCATTATTCTATCATTAACAGAACAAGGTCATTTTAATGTTGATTATTTAAAGTTTTCTGGCAAAATGTATTAACTGCGATACGATTCCGTCTTATGCTGAACTTGATTTGATTCCTAATCATGAGGGAAAAAATTGTGAACTGAAAAAAATCGTCACATTTGTCATATGTTTTGGTGACCATCAATTTCATAAATTGTATCTAAATACGGAATACGGAGTGAGTTTTTCGTTTCTGTGGTTTCCCTCATTTGTATTTGGAAAGATGATGCTAAGGTAATAGGCAAAAAGGATAATCAATTGAAAGAAAATAATTCATCTATATGAAGTTGAACCGAAGGGCTAATTGGTTCTTCTCTTTGGATAGGCTTTTATTATCTTTCGTAGACGACAGTAGCACAGCGGTTGGTAAACCTAAATTGCTTATTTCTCAGGTGCATTCACTCACATACAGATAATTAAACGCGCGTTATAAATAGAATCACTTCTTTCTAATCATATATCGATATGAAAAACTAGCTGCATCATATATAGATTAATAAGTATGTGGTAAATTAAGCTAAAAGGTCAAGGGCAAATTCATTCACATAAGGAGAAAAAACGATACGTTAATACATGTATAACAACGGGAAACAACACCACCTGAACTATTATTACCAGATAATATAACTAGCATTTGGGAAACTCAATATCCCATATTTGCTTTAGATCATGATGACGGCGAATCTTGATATTCGGCGTTCTGATAGGATGGCTGTATCAGAAAATCTTCTGTATCAGGGATAGGAAATACTGTCTAATCATGCAGTAATGTTAAAGTATTACGTTGGTCCTGAAAAAAATATCAAATGCCCATCTCTAATGGTTGAAAACATGCAGCCAAAGTTAAAGCTTTTGAAAAGTAGGTCAGAGCTCAAGGTCAAGGTGACTAGGACGAAAATGGCGGCAGCAAATGAAAATTTTGGTCATAAAATACACATGTGAAATATCAAATCCTATCTCTAACAGTTCAAAATATATAGCCAAGATAGAAATACTTGATAGGTAAGTCAAAGTTTTGAGATCAAGTTCAGGAGGTAAAATAATATGGCATCAAATGAAAGTTCTGCTCATAAGGAATCTACATGTGAAATATCAATTTCTACCTCTAATGGTTCAAAAGATGCAGCCTAGGTGAAAAGGTCAAGGTCACAAAGCCCAAAGTCATTGCAGGTAATGAAAGAGCTGATCATGATCTAGGAATCTACAAGTCAAAAGTTACAGTCTTGGTTAAAGGTTTTGAAAAGTAGGTCCAAGGTCAAGGTCATGATGTCAAATGTGACTGCACTAAATAAAAGCTCATTAGGAATCTACTTATGAAACTCCTATCTCTTATGGTTCAATAGTGTGTTATATACGTCCCTGGCTCGGGTTAAATTTTTTATTTTGAACAGCGAATTGCGGACGTCGAGGATAAGATATTAGCTCCCCGTACATTTGTCCCGGCGACAAATAAATCAAGACAATGGCACAAAAATATGCGAAACATATTGATTCAGATTTTTTCCGATATTTAGCCTGGCTTAATGCCGAATTCATAAGCCAAGCCTATAGCCACCGAGCACGATTCTCAAAACGAAGCAGTCTAATTATAAATTATGAAGCCCTCTTTCTCACTCATTGTGTTCTTGCGCTTCAAAACACAATCTCTGAATTAATTTCTAGCATTATAATATTCAGAACGTATGAATGTGATGTTTAACGTCGACAGGAACATATAAATCTAAGTTTATATATATATATTATATATATATATATATATATATATATATATATATATATATATATATATATATATATATATATATATATATATATATATATATATATATATATATATATATATATATATATATATATATATATATATATATATATATATATATATATATATATATATATATATATATATATATATATATATATATATATATATATATATATATATATATATATATATATATATATATATATATATATATATATATATATATATATATATATATATATATATATATACATCCTGGACGCCGTTATATATATATGTGTGTGTGTGTGTGTGTGTGTGTGTGTCCCTGGTGTCGAAGGGCGTCTATGATGTAATTATTTGTTGATTCTAGGCTAAATGAATAAAACAAAACGAAATCCAGTGATATAAAAATAACGGATAACGCGTCACTAGAAACTCAGTTAGTCTCGTTATGGTCACTTTCAAGATATTTTAAGATCTAGACCGGCATGACATTGCCAACTGGTCTAATACTTATGTACATGTGTATTTGAGGGGTTTCCTTATGTCTTTTGCCGATTGAAGCATATTTCTAATTCAAGCGTCATACATAAACATTGGTATAGCGTTGTGTATTGCCCATTGCCTTATCGTTTGGCAGAAAGAAAACGGGTACGTTCCCTGTGCTGATTAGCATGCCTGACATTATTCTCAGATCGACGTCATAGCCAACAAAGTAGTAATCAAGATGTAGTTTAATCTAATGTCGCCGGTTCATGAATGGAGGCAAATAAACCAAGTATCATTTCAGGTTTTCTCTCGGATTGGTTCCGTAACATCTAAATTTTTGCAATTTTGACAAAAAAAAAAAAGGCGATAACTGATTTTTCCCGTGCATTACTCTTCCAACCGTCCACTACTATCAAGGTATGCTGAATTTCTATGGTAGATCTGTTGGACTTTTCAAGGACAAATAGAATATCCTGCTAAACAGAGTATATTTAATATTCTTCGAGGATAAATAGATTATCCTGATAAACAGAGTAGGTTTAATGGCCATGATTGTCAATGCAAGTGAAATTGTACCAAAACAATTAATCCAGAGAGTTATAGTCAAAACGGCGTAAGAAAAAACAGTCCACACTAGAACGACCCACGCCAAAACGGCCCATCTGTTTTACCACACTGGCCGAACTGTGTAATATTTTGACATTTGATATCGACTTTGATTTCAAAATAGTATTTTTCACCTAGTGTAAAAACTATACTTGATACAGGTAGTAAGAGGGCAAATAATTTGACATTTTAATAAATTGTCTTCAGCATGAAATTATTCCTTTTCTTGCAAGGGCCGTTTTATATTCGGACCGTTTTGACTGTACACCAATCAAAAAGAAAGGTCATATATAATTATGCTCTCTGTAGCGATAGGAGATGACAGATATATCTTTTATGTTCAAGAGAATAAAGCGTGACAAGGGCAGTGTAACTTTTAAAACAGTAATGAATCTATGGTTTTCATCGTGATCAAGGGTAGATACCATGCCTCACGAGATATTTTATCAAAGTTATCCAATGATAAACTTCATTTCACTATTACTTAAGAATTGATCCTCCATAATGAAATGTGTAAATTTTTCTTTCCTTGAATTTGTTTACTGTATTTTAACGCCAATCTAATCTTTTACTACTTGACCAGTTTTTAAAAGCCCGGCTACCAGTACTGTAAGTACTTTGATTTTTTTTTTGCGTAAATGAATTACTTAATTGAATGATGCAAAAAAAAAAAAAATAATAATAAAAACTGGTTTAGGAGTAAAATTAACTGAACTCCCAAACTGCCCACCACAGTTTTCTTTACAAGGCTTTACACCGCCTGAATTCAGCATGTCAGAACTAGTCAATGATAAAATAATTAAAAAGAGTCATAAAAATTACGAAAATAATAAATTTGGACATGAAACTTTCAAATAATCCTTCTAACAGATATATTGCAATGAATAAATTTAAATAAATGTTTTATTGCTTCCCATTAATGAATACGTGTCACTGGATGTCAAATATTGAAGGTTCGGTGAAAACACTGCAAATTCAGTGGTACTGGTTTCAGCAAGAACAATTGCGAATCCCAGATGAGAAACCAGGTGTCTGGAAGGAGTGAGCATCTCCTACTAGCATGTCACACTCGTTACAAATGTTCTGTTAAACCCTCGTGTTCGGAGGTTAAGTCATATTGGTACATGTAATTTGTCACATTTGGAATAGGACATCATCCAGAATATCATATAACATTATTGAAAGAGGTACTACACAATATCATTGTATCGACAACAGAACTTTCTCACTCGGCGACGATTTCATTACCTGTTAGTCACCTGGTCCTCAGAACAAAACACTCATAAGAGGAACATGCTCTAACTAAACGTATGAATAATACTGTTTCTTACCTGAATAAAGCAATGATTGAATGAATCCTGCCTTGTACGGGTACAAATGTCAGCCAGAAGAGATGCACGATCCATAGCCCTTGAAATGGCAAATGTATGCTGAAAAACTTTTCAGCATAAGTCACGAAAAAATTGTCTACTAGAAACCCAGCATCTGAATGAAATCTTTTCAGTGTACTTGTAGTTCGAATTAGAGCGTTCCTTTACAAATAAAGACTTTCGCGGCCTAAACCGAGGTATCTATAATTATAGTATTCATAGATATATAAAAAAAGCATTGCGTATGACAGAAACTAGTCTGCTTTAAGTGTTGAAGAATATATGTATAGAAGGTCGAAAAATCAAAAACCCTTTTGCTTGTAATATGATTTTAAGTTAGATATTTGAGATGTTATCGTGGTTACTTTGAATTTCTAAGGATCCACATTTGACTAAACTCGCCTCCGGAAAGGCTGTTGTGTATTATATACCGGTATTACGTTTGAAGACCTTGCTTTACATGTGTTAGTATCTTCGTGAGTAATAGGGATAAATGCTGGACGAACCGGCGTCATACAGTACACCATCTTCATAGAAGATCGTCCTCCTGCATGGGACGTTTCACTATATAGCAGATCCCTCCTTTAGGCCATATTTAATGCCCCCTTGTGCCGTTATCGGTCTAGAATTTAAACAAGCGTACGCAATATAAACAGGAAACTGAATTATGTATGAAGACGGAAGTGGTTGTTTTTCTATATAGTAGAATATGCCCCTAATTAGTGAAAAAATGGCTTCAGTTTGTAGTTTTGTTTAAGCATTTCCAACTATTTCCTGTTTGATTAATGTTCTAAGAGGGGAACGGTCTGGTTTAAATAATGGACACTCTTTCAATTATCACCTCATGTCAAACGCGTAGATATCCATCGGGAAGAAAGAACGGAATAAGAAGTCGTACTTTTGTTAAGGGCAGATGAGTTAGACCATTTCAAAGAAATCCTGTACAATAAGGTTGAAGTTACATGTGCATATAAATGCATAGCTGGACTGAATATTATTTAGCAGCAAGCAGTATACAAATAATTTTTTACACCTCTGTTAAGATTTTGGGATTCTGATTGGTTGATTATAAATAATTAAAAATGACGTAGGACTCAAAAATACATCATATGATATCTATTGACAGAAAAATGATATAATGGCTGCGTCATTACTATTAATGTAACCGACGCAGAAATCCAATATGGCGATGATCGCACGCCTCGACGATTTTTAAAATAAATATAGATGATTAACCAATTTTTATTTACCTACTCCTAATCATAAGAGGAATTATAAGGAAACACGACTCACTGTTGCTTTCTGCCTGTGTAATCAGTTCAGCATTTACAACTCGCCATCATACAGCAGAACTGCAGGTGACATATATGTTTACTGAACATTCTTAAGATGTAAAAGTTTGGCTTAATAAAACATTTATTGACTCCCTTTGAGGTCAAAGTGGCAGGTCTTGGGTCATCAGTTTGCAATATTAACCTCATAGTTGTGACTAATTGTATAATAAACGACAAAATACAGATCAGGAATGTATCAGAGATTTGTGTGTTTAAACTTCAATATTAATATTCGTCCAAGTTGTACACATTAGCAAACTGCCCAGTATTATCTGGGGCTTAACTGGTGTGGTAACGATGTGG
Organism: Pteria penguin; assembly: GCA_035048485.1. NCBI lineage: Eukaryota > Metazoa > Mollusca > Bivalvia > Pterioida > Pteriidae > Pteria > Pteria penguin. Next base: position 24,541,319 of record CM068581.1, read on the forward strand.
TAACAAATTTAGTAAAATCGCAAAATATTATAACTGCTTGCAAGAGGATTCATTATTTTATCGGGTTTTACACTCAATTTTTATACACAAATCGTATTCGAGAAGTTCCACAAACATTCGTAATCAAACAATATATAAAACCTAAAATTTTCAGTCATGAAATTTTGTAAATCAAATCAAATCAAACCTCATACATGTCTCTGTCCTTCGATTGATTCTTTAGATAACTTTTTGGCTACTTTGGTTTTAACTCTGCTTTTCAAATTATTACACACCATTAGAATTCCAATCATTCGGCCACGAGCATATCTGATGAAACATAATTTGTCGAAATGCGCATAAGGTGCACAAAAATATAAAGTATACATGTTAAGATGTTTAATATAGTACACTAGAAAGTGAAATTCATATACATTGAAGACAATAAAGAGATGCTTATTTCGTCTAGCCTTAATATTCCATAAATATTCTCCATCTCCACTTACAAATTTCCTTGGATTTTTATTTACACGTTATTCATTGCCAGGTGTTTAGAACTTATGATTTCTTATCCAGAAGAATAAATATAAGTCATGATTTACTTTGTGTGTAGTTTTAATTATTTAGACTACGATATGTCATAACTATTTGAAAATTGTGTCGAAGAGATCTTTCATTGCTTATGTATGTTAATAAATGACACTCATTATAAATAGAAAGTTATTTATAATTATAATTAATTGACCTTTAAAACTGAATTTTTCTTATCTGAATCATTTCTGATCGAAGACTGTTTCTATAGATCCTGTGGTTTCAGTGCTTTTGTATGTTATATAAAGCACTCGTTAGCAATAAATAAAGCCGGCGTGGCCTAGTGGTATCGCGCTCGCCTCCTGATCGGGGTACGAGTCCCGCTCTGGTCATACCGGTGTCCTGTCTTTCGGATAAGACGGTACAAACCGAGGCTCCGTGTCGTGGTATACATGACACGTTAAAGATCCCTCACTGCTTCGGGTGAGTCCGTTGCAAAGGTCAAAATTTGTATGCCCCGCATCAGACAGATGCCGTCACCATATAGTGAAATATTCGTGGTGTGACGTTAAACAAAAATCAATCTTTTCTTCTTTTTATTCCGTTGAAGTAGAGTCCACCATCTGGTATATCATCATACTATCGTAATGCGTGGGGCGAGTAAACTCAATATTTATAGGTGAGGTTAAATGAATGAATTTACAGTTAAAACATCTTGGCCCTTTAGTACGATGTCCTCTGCAGCTCCTCCCTGAAAGTGTCTAGGGAGCTGCAGGCCACGTTGGACTGTGGCAGGCTGTTTCATGCTCTGTTGGCTCCAGGGAAGAACGAGAGTTGGTAAACCTGGGTTCTTGCGTATCAATCAATATAAAAAAATAGCTTTGTACATATACAAATGGTAATGGCGTAATAATCGCGTGTTTATGCACTTCAAAACATTGTAAACTTAAAATTATTTTTAATCTGACATAATTCAATCTGGTTCAATTAAGTTACAGTGAGTTATATTTATAATGAACATAATCGTATGTTGTTTTTATTAACACTAGTGCACTGCTTCCACGTGAAAGAAGTTATGCTCAAAATCCCACTTTTCCAGAAGAATTTCTAAAAATTCTCTTGTTTACGGTACCTATAAGTCTGGGTCAAATTTCAAAGTCAATATCAATAAGTCAAAAGTAATGGACCCAAAGAAAAGGCCTGATCATAAGAAATCAATATATGAAATATAAACTCTTTATCCTTCATTGTTAAAAAACAAAAGCCCAGGTTAAAGTTTTGTAAAGTGGATAAAAGTTAAGGTAAATTTCACTAGGTCAAACGTCTTAGCATCAAATGAAAGCTCTGGTCATGATGAATCCGTATGTGGGATATTGCGGAATATAAAAGCCATCTCTTTTGTGGTTTAAAAGACACAGCCCATGTTTATGCTTTAGAATAATAGGTCAAAGTTCAAGTTCACTAGGTCAAAGATTGACCAATTAAATGACTGATATGTAAATGTTCAAAAGTGGGAAGGTTATGCAATTTACAGTATACAGTTTTACTATTATTGTTGTTTTAATTTATAAGACAATAAGTTAATTTAAATTTTTTTTTTATCATTTATCTTTTTTATTTTATCTTTGTTTTCTTATTGTTTTTTATTTGTTTTTGTTTTGGGGGCTTTTGTTTTGGGTTTTATTTTGCTAAAATCTATCGAGCATGGATCATTTCTTAAACAATGATTCATGAAAACCACAAGTGCACAAATACAAAACTTGTAATTCTTATCCGATTAAACACTGTAAGGGAGAAAACTGAAGACATCTGACAGCTGTATGACACAGATTACCAAAGGCATGCACACAAAACCTGATAATAGTAAAACATACACGGAAAAACGACATTACGAAAATATTCGATTCTGCTGCGGTTACGATACCGACTTAGGACGGTCAATTGAAATAGGAACGTCACTCATTTGGTGTGGTTAAACGGTTTACGGGCGCTCACATTCCCACTCACCGCAAAAGCAGCACAATCAGAGAGAAAAAAAAGAGGAGTTACTGGGTCAGTTATGTGGCAGAAGTCACCATGGAGCTATACAAAACATGAATATAAATAATATACTAGCACATATAACACATTACAAAAATATTTGATTGTAGTGCAATTACGATACTGACTTAGGACGGTCATTTAATTTGACAAAAGCCAAACAAATGGTGTGGTTAACCGGTTTACGGGCCCACCTTCCCACTCACCGTAACAGCAGGACAATCAAAGGACGTACATTTAAAAATTTATAAATAATCCTCCATGTAAAGAACAAGGGTCAACGGATATCGCATATTGAGAGGTCTTAAAAATATAAAGGTATTGTAAAACACATAATGATATAAGAATATATGTGACATCAACATGATGAACCGTGCTCTGCCAGTCTGAAAGCGAGCTAAGACCCTATATCTGTAGGAGTCCCGACTAACGGTCAGAGGTGACGAGGTTCAGAACCATGTCTCCTCTGAAAGAGGTTTGGACAAGGCCCGTCATATAGTCCCCACCGCCCTGTTAGTCAGCGTGCAGCGTTCAAGTAAAAATCTGCATAAGGCTGTAGAGGGGCCAAATACAAGACCTGTAGTCTTTTTGATGATCTCAATGTCATATTGTCTATTTAGAAGACGTTTGACTATTTTATTACATGATAAAAAAAAGTAACACATTTAATAATTTATTAATATTCCTCCATAAAAAGAACAAGGATCAACAGGTTTCTCAAGAGGAGAGGTTGAATAATACGTTGCTATCAAAAATATTTAAGGCGACATCAACATAATTAAACCGTGTACTACCCGTCTGTAAGCGAGATCACATCCGTGATCAATAGGAGTCCTGACTAACAGTCACAGGGGACGAGGATCAGGGCCTTGTATCCTCTGAAACGGTTTGGACAAGGCCCGTAATAGAGTTCCCACCGTTCTGTTGGTCAGCTTGAAACGCTGAAGCAAAAGTCTGTATTGGATTGCAGAGGGACCCAATAAAAGACCTATGATCTTAGAGATAATCTCGGGGTCATACTGTCGATGTCGAAGACGTTTAATAATTTTAGAACCTGCCGATATGAAATTATCGGAACCTTCGATCCTCCTTAGTTTGTACTCTAGATCACCGTAGAAATTGGAATGGGAAATTCCGCTGAATACATATTGTTGAAAAGTCATATTTCCGAATTTAGATAACAAGTCTGAATAAGATCTATAACCCTTACCAAAAGTTTTTCGAGGTTTATGATATCTGTAACCCTGAGTGAAAAACATAAAAGTAATCTGAGAATTGTTTTGCGTGAAAATCCTAAACGTTAATGTAAGCTCTAGCGAACCGAACCAATTGACTAATATGAATACCATATGATGGGAGTCTGGGAACATCAGCATCTAGATAAGGGAAATTACAATAGGAAATCCAAAGTCGTCACGTTTATCATACATATTTGTATACATCTTTTTGTGATAATTTTAGTATTTAAGTCCTAGAAAGGTGTTTGCTGGTCGGAAGTATTGGTTTTGTTTAACTGAAGTTCAGGTGGATAAATGTTAGTAATATAATTTTCATTTTTTCCAAAATACAGTATATTTTTCAGATAAATGCAAAAGTAGTTTTTACCGCTATGTTCTATTTCTAGATATGGCGGCCATGTATATCTTCTTATGGGCACCAACGATGGATCTTTTGTAAAATGTCTACCACTTATCTATAAAAAGTATCAAAACAGAATTAATGAAAGCGCCTAGCAGTCATATGGGTCATTAAACAGTAATACATATAGGATTGTTTGTATAGGAGATTGGTTGAAATTAGACTGGTGGTAGCAAGAAGTTGACAATATGAAATGTTGACGGACAATGGACATCAATTGATGACAATAGCTCACAAGGCTCTTCGGGCCAGATGAGCTAATGACAGACTCCGTGTTTTGCCCTAATTTTCTGTTACTGGCCTCACGAAATAATGCGATGAAATATATGTAAATAAAAGGAATATCAAATTTTCTAAAAGGTAGCGCTAATTTGCAATAAACATGTGTTTTCTCATTGTTAAAATAGTATGTGATCAGTGTGTTGCAGTGTACAGCAATGTACCTTAGTTTCCCGATTATCTTCATGTTACTTTATTTACAGCGTCAGTAATAAAATACTTACTCTTGGTGAATTGTGCTGATACATCGAAATGAAAATGTTGGTATGAAATAACACGATTAACGCAGTCTACGTAAAACTTACTATCAGCAATAGAAATTTACAATCTTCATAATTCTGCTGCAGTGGTGATGAGAATCCCTCAGATCCACTCATATCCGACATTCAAAATTATTGTTTTGTAATACATAATTTATCATTTATATATCTTAGCATAATAAAACTTAATATTTGGTACAATTGTAGCTTATTTGTTGGTCTCTGTGATAATACATCCATCCCTGGCAAATCAAAGATTTTGATATGCAATAAAAATATAACATACCTTTTAATTTTGTGCGCCATGTGCGCATTTCGACAAGTTATGTCTCTTCAGTGATACTCTTGGCCGAATGATTGGAATTTTCATAATATATAAATATTTGAAGAGCAATGTTGAAGTCAAAATGACCGAAAAATTAACAAATAAAGAAAATATAAACGGGAAACAGCTTCCGTTGTGTTATAATACTTTCTCAGAGCCTGCATACCACAATTGGTTATATGCTCAGCTCGTGACCTAGAAGTATTGAAGTGAAGTCCCGCCACTAGCTTGCTGGTGCCCAACCCTTTGTATGAAATGTTAAAAACAGGTGGCGTCTCACGATAGCCTTGGCAGAGAAAAGATCCCTAACTGTTTCGCGTGAGTGGTTTGCATCGGTCTAAATTTCTATGCACTGCATTGCTGTTATATGAACATCATTTTCAGTAATAACGTACGAACTCATGAACAAATCCCCACGGTGCCTTTTCTGTGTGTCTTGAGCCTCCAAAATACAGATAAGATTTTACAACTTCGTCATTTAATTTCATTTCATTTATCTGTTACCATTTTGTGCCCTCTTAAAAAAAATCAGAAAATGCAGATTCTAATTCTGAACATTTTCGTGTTGATTTCCCTCTCTTCTCATAAAAGATTTACTTAGTAAATCAGGAAATCCGCCGTTTCCGTATGTAATTTATTTCTTAATGGCACATCTTCTGTTGACGTTTTCATTTTTTTTCTGTGACACTGACCTACTTTCTTAATGAGTCGTTAAATATAAAACATGGTAAACATAATAATAATAATAATAATAATAATAATAATAATAATGATGATGATGATGATGATGATGATGAATGATGATGATGATAATAATAATAATAATAATAATAATAATAATAATAATAATGATAATAATAATAATAATAATAATACTAATAAATAATCATAATGTGTCTTTTGTATCTACAGTATATTAAACAGATAAATGTCTTGCCCTTCTAAAATAGAAAAATGCGAGTAATAGTTAAAGGCGAGTAAGGTGGACCCGTACACTGCTTACCTAAACCAATTGAATCACTAACTTCACCGTCCTAATTGTCGGTGCATCAACTGCATTACAATTGTATTTTTATGCCCCTGGATTTATAGGTCGGGGGCATATTGGTTTTGCCTGCTTCTTTGTGTAACTGGTGTCAACTTGAACCATGACCTTAACTTTTGAGCCGTGAGGGATACAGACTTGATATTTGACATGCGTACTCAACTAATAAAGCCCTTTCAAATGACAACAATGACATTTAGACCTTGACAATGGCCTTCACACTAAAAATAATTTTTTGGACTTTGTTGCCGCCGGGGGCATTAGTGTTTCACCAACACAGCTTGTTTGTAATGCCTTTATATTTTGCTTTTTTGTCTGTAATGTCTTTTGTCATACGGCTGAGTCAGACGTCTTATGATTTCTTTTACAATTCTGAAATATGTTATCATTAAATCATAAGTCAATTGTAGTTTGTATAAAAAAGTTCTAAGGCAAGAAATATGTAAAAACATCACAGTTAGGTGTTGTTTTGATATGAATATTTGATATACACTTTTTAGTCGCATAAGAGTATAAAAGTTTTCATTTCGAAATCATTCTGTATTTATATATCGTATAAGCAATTTAGAAACTTATTGAAAAAAACTTTAGGTTTTATCAAATGATTAAAAGGTTAAACACTAGTACGATATGTTTCTAAATTAATTCGGAATGAAAAAAGGTTATATATATATATATATATATATATATATATATATATATATAATATATATATATATATATATATATATATATATATAATATATATATATATATATATATATATATATATATATATATATATATATATATATATATATATATATATATATATATATATATATATATATATATATATATATATATATATATATATATATATATATATATATATATATATATATATATAAGCACAAGTAGGAAATATAACAACAACGGTCACTATTCAAAAATGAAAATGTCGGATCAACCGTGGGTCAATGCAAGTCGCCAAAGCACAAGAAAGCAACAAACGACACTAAAATAAAAAAAATTATGGTAAAATTTTCGAGGCGATCTGCCCCTTCCTCAGGACAAAACAATATAAAAAACTACATGAATAGAAATATGAGAAAAGAAAGCTATATACAAAGCACTAGTCTAATTATGCGGTGATATCGGGCGTCAGCTACATTTTGTTCGTAGTTCGCTGTCCAAATGTAAAATAAATCACTTTTACATATATGGCAATGACATGAATTATATTCCTTGATGTTATTTTCAACTGCTGAAAAAATAAATGCTGTTTATTATTTAAACTTTATATATTAACTTCATTAGATTCCTCCCATGCTATTGTTATAGAAATATAAATTCCAAAAATTGACACAAGATGTTCGATATTCAAAGTACAATGAAACTGCTAGTTTCAGCAAGAACAATTGAAATTATCCAGGGAACAAGATATGGTGCTCGGAATGTATGAGCAATGTTCCGCAGACACCTCTCTTTTCCGTCGGTTGAATCATATAAGAAGTCTATCAGATCGTTAAATGCACACCACTGCATATGATCGTGTTCAAGCTTAAGTATATCATGCAAAATTCTGGAATGAAAATTGCTTACTGTCCAGCAATATGTTTATATCGACAATAGAATCTTCGCAGTGACGATTTCATGCGTTCAATTACTCAGCCCTGTGTGAGTCATTAATTTGTTACTCGCTTGGCCCTCAGAACAAAACATTCATAAGCAGAGCAAAAAGAGTGTAAAATTTGATAAAATTAAAAAACCCAGACGAGAATTAAGTTGCCATTCAGGAAGGGAAAATAAAATTGAAATTAACGGCCTAAGAAGAGATATGTATGTTTACGGTTTCAATTTTTGTAAACAAAACAATTGCGTATGATGAAAACTAACCTGTTTTTAATATTTTATGATACTCAAGGCATAAACTGTAGAAATCGAAAATATCGAAAATATAGATAAATGAGGAGCAAACTCATTACCAAATTGACTTAAAGAGCCAAATAACCTAAGGACAGATCTATGAATAAGCGAGATACTCCTTAGCTTAAAGGTTATTTAAAAACGTTTTATCATTCAGTAATTTATAGTATATATTTCGAGAAAGTATAGAGGTACGGAAACTGGTACATAAAACACACTTCATGTGTTCATACGTTCATGTGTTTAGGACCTGCCTATTTCCATATCATTTTCAAGGTATTCCGAATTTTCTCGAGTTTTTCTAGAATCTCACATTTTTTTCTCATCGTTTCCAGAAAGTTTTATTCCAAACGATGGTGTTCATTTTCTTAGTTTTGCTGGAGTCACCATTTCAATGAATGATATGAAATAAAAGTTACACCATGGTAATTATTAGGCGCTGTTTGCATTGGGTCGAAGTATACGATTTTAATTTGACAAAATGTTATTTGAAGATCACAAACTGTTTCAGGGTTAATTCGTCTGTGGTATATTATTAATTTATTTATATACTGTTATCCCCCCCCCATCCCCATCCCCTCATCCGACCATTGTCGATTTTAAATTTGCAAAACTATAAATATTTAGTGTACATATTGTAGATGGAATAGTACGAGTAATCAGGAGCCAGTGCAATATTATCATACAGAACAAGATTCAGAATCTTGAGAATACGCGCATTATTTATGCATTACAAACAAACCAAACCATCAGACTCAGGTGGGGGACGGAATCGCATGCCATGCAACACACATGCATTCCCCTTCTAATATGTATATCTACATACTGTGTTTCTTCATTGTACCAAGTTTCATGTAAATCTCCAAAGGTTTAGGAGGAGTTGCAAAGACAAGATATGTGATAATTATAGACTATAGATCGAAAACAAGGGCCGTAACCCTGGCAAAATGCGAAGGGAAAAAAAGAAAAAAAAAAAAAAAGAAAAAGGTGGATAGAGGGGGAAAGTTGGAAAAAATATAACAGATGGCAAGAAAAGGGCGTATACTCTGTACATAAGAAGAAAACCAATTATTACAATAGTAAGTGTCTTAAGTATTCTTTCTCTAAAATGCTTCAAGTTATTAATGTAAATGGATTTTAAGTAAAATATCCAGGGAATGATCTGATTAACATCACTTCATTAAATACAAATTTCAACATAATGTACTATCCTGCAAATTCGCCATTTTGAACCAAACATTCGGCAAAATACCCAATACAAATATAATGGGCCATGTTCCTCCAAAAACTAGAAAAAAGCCCTGCTCTCTCTATATATAATAAATGTTAGCCCTGCTCTCTCTCCATGTAATAAACGTTAGCCCTGCTCTCTCTATATATAATAAACGTTAGCCCTGCTCTCTCCATATATAATAAACGTTAGCCCTGCTCTCTCTATATATAATAAACGTTACACAGAGTATTAAATAACAAGTATTCTGGTCCGCAGCTCTCGTTGCAATTTCAATAGACGCAACAACTTTGGTGTGAAATGAAAGCATTTCTTCTTTCATTCCGCCATCATTCTTTCTCATCCTGTGGATCTCGAACAGCAAGTCCGTCTCCTCTGTGTCTCCCATGTCCCTAATGCTTGAAATCAGCTGATGTATAATGCTCTCAATCTCAGCTTTAATCTTTTTTCACTTCATGAAACTTTCACCTATCTTCTGATGTTACGAAAACAGGAACAAATTTTCCCTCACCTAAAGAAAAAGTTGAAAAATACTCCTCCAGATGCCACGGTAGCAAAATAAATTTCACGGTTTCCTTTTGCATGGCTGCTACGTTTAGTAAATTGATGTCAAATGGTTTCCCGGAATGTACAGAATGATTTATCTTTTTAACATGAATATGAATATATTGATTGCTTGCTTACTTTTTCAGTCCTCATTTTCGTGTTCATTTTCATTCTGCCGTTCTCTCTCTGGCTTGACGTTATGGGGGATCTGAAAATATGAATAAAATGTATTAAATGTAAATCATGTACATATTTATAATTCAAGATCACAATTTGAAGTTTCTGACTGGGTAAGATTCTCATATTGTGATGGAGACCAACAGTGGACAAGGAAGGATTGACAGTACCAGTCTTTGGGTATACATCTTTTATCTATGTCACGAAAACAGTATATATTTTACATTCATTGTTTAACCTGGTGATATTTTATTAATAAAATGAATGAAAATGTTACCTTCTGGTAATGTCTTTTTATGGTTTTATAGATTGCTTTTGTGTGTGTGTATGTGTGTGTGTGTTTGTGATGACTTTTGTCATACGGTTGAGTGGTATGTCTTTATGCTCTCTTTTAGAAAAGGCATTGGAGGATAACAATTCTTCGTTTTTTATATGTAACATGGGAAGGAAATAAATCATTAACTATAACTATAACTATAACTTCCACAGCAGCAACAACCACTCCAACAACAGCAACATAAACAGCTTCGCATACATCAGCAATTATGTGTACTATTTAAAAAAGGACATGTAGCACGCCATTTTCACTGAAATTATGCGCAGTCGCACATATTTAAGCATCAATAATTCTGTCATTTTATTATTCATTTTAACAATTATTAAATCATGAAGGATCTAGTATTTCTTTTCATATTTATGATACCTACTTTTTATGCATTGCTGCTTATAAATCTTTTCCCTGTTTTCAAGGCGAGAGAGAGAGAGAGAGAGAGAGAGAGAGAGAGAGAGAGAGAGAGAGAGAGAGAGAGAGAAAAGAATGTCACAAAAATAACAAAAAACAATGGAGGAAAATGATTCGGAGAATAATTGCCCAGAGTGTGGCAGCCTATACAGGGAAAATTTACTGTAACGCGCATAGAAAACATGTTATAAAAGAAAAAAGAGGAGTTACTGGCTCAATTACGTGGCGGAAGTCACCATGGAGCTATACAATACATGAATATAAATAATATACTAACACATATAACACATTACAAAATATTTGATTGTAGTGCAATTACGATACCGACTTAGAACGGTCATTTAATGTGACAAAAGCCAAACAAATGGTGTGGTTAACCGGTTTACGGGCCCACCTTCCCACTCACAATAACAGCAGAACAATCAAAGGTATCGCATATTGAGAGGTCATTAAAATATAAACACGTAAGGTATTGTAAAACACATAATGATATACCTCTACCAAATTTGTGTTTTTCGACCCGAACCGTAATGCAAGAAGCTGCTATTGTCCATAAATTTCATCAATCCTTACAAGAAGTAAGTTATCAAGGTTCTCTAAGTTTCTTGATCCGATCTGTACTCCAAGATGGGCACCGATTAGTTGACACATTTTTGAGTTCTCCTCTGCAATCGATGAACAGAATGTCACCAAACCTGACAGTACTAAAGGTACGAAGGGCTCTGGTTAGCTGACACATTTTCGAATTCTCATTAATCGATCCTCAGAATGTTACCAAGTCTTGTAGGAAGTGCGTACTCAAGGTTCTCTACCAAACAGTGTATCTTTCGTTTTGATCTATCATTAAAGATGGGCGCTAAGGGCCCTGATTGGCTGACACATTTTCTCCGTTTTCATTGACAGTGTCACAGAATTTCACCACATCTTACAGGATATAAATACTCAAGATCTTTAACCAAAATTTTACTTTACGACCAGATCAGTTATCGAAGATGGCTGACAGGAGTTATGATTGGTTGATATATTTCGACTTCTTTTCATTGACACTTTTTCGACTTTTCAGCAACTGTTGCAGGGTGTCAGCAAACATGATAAGAAGTTAGTTATCAAGGTCCTATACAAAAATTCTTTTGACCCAATTTATCATTCAAGATGGTCGACAGGAGTAACGATTGGCAGACACATTTTGACTTCTTTTTAGCAATTGTTGCACAGTGTCATCAAACCTTATACGAAGTAAATAAGCAAGGCCGCATACCAAAATTTTATATTTTGACCCAACCTTTAATTCAGGACAGGAGCTATGATTGGCTAACATATTTTTCGACTTCTTTTCATTAACCGCTTACAGAATTTTGCAAAATTTTACAGAAAGAAAGTATTCAAAGTCTTCTACAAAACTGAGCTGCCATTTGTCTGTGTATAAGTAAATTGTGCTATAGCCCCAGTTGGACCCCTTGTCTTTTTATACATATGATTTTATCTATGCCACTGTCTCTAATTCAGAATATATATGTTCGTCTACATCTTTGTCCATTTCGGAGATAAATATGTATACATATTTCGTCAGTCATAACATTACTTATGGAGCAACCATTTGAGTTTTATGGGCAACCATTTGGTTTATATGGGCTACCAATTGAGTTTTATTGGGGAGGGGGACTGAAAAAGATATATCACAGAAAAAGAAAAAATTATGTTGACTTTATCACATTTCACAGATTGGTATCACACCATAGATCTTATCATAATCCAAAGACTTTATCACAGTTCAAATATATTATCATAGCCCATAGATGTTATCACAGTCCATAGCGTTTAGTTCGTAGATGTTACATATGTCTCAATTTGTAATTATTACGAATTAAACTATTTCCTATTCCTAAGATAAACCATACAAGTAGAATACATTACTTATTTCCAAGTAGGTCCTATATATTATAGGTAAGAGGTATACATGTTTAACTGAATAATAATAATAATAACAAATAAAACTAAAGCTTTCCTACTGCTGATCCAACAGGGCGGGTCCTCCTCTTTCGAACGAAATATAAAGAAAGAAAAACCATTGGCAGAATGATTTTGTTATAACAAAGCCCTTCCCTTAAAATCAATGAATGAATTTTAAAAATTAAATTGAAATAAATATTAATTTTGAACAATTTTTCTATAAAAACAATTTTTGAATTCATTTTTTTTAAACGCATTATTTGTCCTTTACCACTTACCAGCGTTTTTAGAGTCTACCTTGTTAACTTCGCAAAGCCCAGTTTTCATACAGGATTTAATATATCTGTGGATTAATAGCGCGTTGCTGCACAATACACTTGGATTATCTTATACTTACAATTGACTGACAATACTGACAATTATAAAGTACAAGAAACACGGAATTATCTAAAACTTTTGGCAATGTTATTGTACGAATCTATGCTAAAAAGTTGAAGTGTGTAGATAGGGCCGTTTCTCAATAAATGGCACTGACAGTATTTGAGCTTAAATTGCCGCGTTCGAATACATCTCTCAATAAGAATAATTGCGGGTGGTGGGTAAATATTTCGAATGATTTCGGTATAATCAGAATCCTGATTAAGTCTTCCTTTGGATGTTTGTCTCGCAGTATGTAACTTTTTTTTTATTTTTAGTCTTAGCATTTCCAAAATATTACAAAACGATTTAAAATATCCTTTGAACCGTAAAGAATAAAGCTTTCACATAATTATTTCATTATATAGATTCAATATGGAAACCTCTTTCATTTTCCACTCTTTTATTTGTGCTGCTTTTTTGGTGAGTGGAAAGGAGGGTGCCCGTAAACCGGTTAACCACACCGACTGAGTGACGTTTGTTACTTCAACTGACCGTCCTAAGTCGGTATCCTAACCGCAGCAAAATTGGATATTTTTATAATGTCGTTCCGTGTATATTCTACTATTGTCATTTTTTGGTGTGATTTTTGGTGATTTGTGTCATACAGCTGTGCCAGATGTATTCTGTTTTCTTCTTAATTTTTGTGATATTGGCCTTGACTTTTGACCTACGTTTTATTCGAAATAAAAATGTTTTCTTATAAAGACTTAATATTGCATGTGGAATTTCTGAATGAGACGTAGTTTTATTTGGTCAAATTGTGTAATCATATCTGATAGCTGGTACACATAAAGCAACTCTTGTTATTCGTAAGGTAGTATTTTTCAATGCATGGCGAGGTCTTTCAAGATCTTAACCTCACCTTTGATATGAAGCTTCTCTCGATGTCTCTGATTTAAAATATTTCTATACTGTCAAAATAAGTCTCAGGCGTTCTGGATTAAGAAATCAGAAACTAAAAAGAAAAAATAAGGTAGATTTTTCAGGTAAAAAGAAAATAGATATTACGAAAACAGGTTAGTATATCTGATATAGATATAAATCAATTTTAGCTTTGATAATAATGCTAAAACAAAACAATTATAGAGATTATGCGTTCAGAAAAAAGCATAAAGGTATCTAACTGAGGCGTATGACAAAGTCATCACAGACAAAAATGAAAAAAAAAAAAAGAAGATGAACGCACACAGACATAAAACCATGTGATATGCAGTTGAGGGCACCGAATTAGGACAATCAATTGAAATATCACTAGTTACTCAGCGTGGTTAACCGGTCAGCGGGCCCATTCCCATTCACTACAACGACAGAAGAAATAAACGACATAATATAAAAAGATATATATATATATAAATTCTATTCCATACGTATAGATCAAATATGAATTCCCAATTTTACAGGTCTTAAACATACACACAAGAAATGTATAATGGGTAAGAAAAAATTAGTATCTAAAAGTGATGTCAAGCACGAAAAATTGATATTCAATTGTGTTGTGTTGTCACATTCAGTTGACCACGTGTTTTATTTAATGTATGACCAGTGTCACATAGTGTGGTATGACGTTCGAATGGACGATTTTTTTTCTAATCTGTTATCAAGCATGTTATAAACCCCATCAAAATGAATATAGCAGATGAAGTAAAGCAGAAAAACACGCTATGATAAAATTCTAAAATTCCATTATGTAGTAATCTATAAACGCATACGGCGTGTAAGTGTCAGGATGAGATATAATAAAATAAATAAAAAAAAAATACTTGTCCACAAACAAATCAAACGCACTATATAATGTGTTACTGATGTGTCTGGAATCAATAGTTAGGTGAATGAGTCCGTCAGACCATACAAACTACTTAGCTATTCTCACTGTAGCTCGGGGAAATGTATCGACCTCTAGATTTGAGTACTTTTTCTAGACGTCCATATTGTCGAAATCTATATTTATATCCATGTTTTCTGGGAGTCTCCTCACAAATTATATAGTCCTTTTATAGTCTGGATTCAATAGATATGCGAAATCACGCCGAAGTTGGTAAAAAATGTGGGAGTTGTCAGTAACACGCCTTTTACTAGATACGTCAAATGAATCGCCTTCCACTTGTTGTCATGTTCAGCAGTAAGGATATGCTGATATACCTAACGAGTACATGTGTGGTGTTATGCAATAGAATATTGCTGCTATTTTCATACATTATGGATAAAATTTTATATGATCGATCAGTTGAGTATCCATGCTATATGACCTATCTCATTTTCATAACAAGTTTGATGAATTTTTACAAAAATACTAGTTAATGAGCTATTTGCAAAAGACAAATTAGTATTATATTATCCAATAAGGCGGCCACCTTGAAATCTAAAATTTTTCTCCTTCACTTATGATATCTGCTTAAAAACAAACTGTCACGAAATCCAAAATGGTTTCTAAGGTGAAAATCTGTTTTCAGACATACTAAAAGGATTAGATGTATATTTCATAATTCTTCCTTCACTAACGCTTAAAAAGAAATTCTACCGTTTCTTTTAGTTCTTAAGCAAAGGTCCTTTTTGCTAAATAATTCTGGTTTCCTTTGGAAGATTGATTTAATCTAGCAAATTTTAAAATTATAAGAAATAACTGTAAAAGATTTCTGTCTATCGATGTATAGACAAAAACTGAAACACAAAACAAATATTTTCTGCATCTATAGATAGAAAAATGTTCACAGTGTTTTCTTAAAAGTGTTTCCTTTGATTATACTGCTGTTGTGGTGAGTGTGAAGGTAGGCTAGTAAACTGGTTAACCACATTAGTTGATTGACTACTGTCATATCATTCAATTGTCTGAAGTCGGCATCGCAACTGCAGTGTAATCGAAAGTTTTTGTGATGTTCTCATGTGGGTTTTTTTTTCCAGATTATTACATTATTATCAGTGCATTGTCATGGTGACTTCTGTCATATGGCTGATTCAGATACTTTTATCTTTTCTTTAATTACTTAATCAGTTTTCATGACGGAGCAGATGACTGAAATACAGTCGCTGTGTCATCAAATAGTTCAGGTTGCTCAACTGTCCAGCTGCGGAAAAGGGAACATTGGTGTCTTTGCTTTTTTATACTTGGCGACAACTTTGCAGATAGCTGTGAATAAAACTGCGTGACTCTTTTTCGAAAATTAATGTAAATTATATTGTAAATATTTCAAAATTATATTATAAATAAATATAGACAATATATACTTTATAATTTAGTGCACCATATGCGCATTTCGACAACTTATGTCTCTTCAGTGATGCTCGTGGCCAAATGATTGGAATTCTCAAAATATATAAATATTTGAAGAGCAGTATTGAAACCAAAATGACCGAAATGTGATCCAAAGAATCTATCTAAGGACAGAGCTATGCATGAGGGAGATACTCCTTAGTTTTTGAGTGATTTACTTAATTTGAAGACTGAAAATGTGAAGTATATATTTCATGTCAGTACAAAAGCACTGAAAACTAGACTTATGATGCCCTCGGGGACTATCAGTCAACCAGCAGTGACACCGGCCTAGTGGTTATAATAAATATAGCCAATATATACTTTATAATTTAGTGCACCACATGCGCATTTCGACCACTTATGTCTCTTCAGTGATGCTCGTGGCCAAATGATTGGAATTCTCAAAATATATAAATATTTGAAGAGCAGTATTGAAACCAAAATGACCGTAATGTGATCCAAAGAATCTATTTAAGGACAGAGCTATGCATGAGGGAGATACTCCTTAGTTTTTGAGTGATTTACTTAATTTGAAGACTGAAAATTTGAAGTATATATTTCATGTCAGTACAAAAGCACTGAAAACTAGACTTATGATGCCCTCGGGGATTATCAGTCCACCAGCAGTGACACCGGCCTAGTGGTTATAATAAATATAGACAATATATACTTTATAATTTAGTGCACCATATGCGCATTTCGACATACTGTAAAACTCATAGAAGCAAAATTAAATTTAAGGAACAAGCATAGTGAAAATGAAGTAGCGAGTATATTTCGTAAGTGTAAAATACTACGGAAAAAGTTCACATTAGCTTAGCAATGACGGCGATAAAAAGGTGCTAACGAATCATTTTCCTATTCCGTGACAACGTGTTACAAATAGCTATCACTATCCCATCTAGTAACGTCATCAATAGAGCGCTGCGAATCTCTATGGTCATCACCATACCATGTCTATACAAAAAAAGGTAATAATGATAACAAACAAAGAAATAATCACCCCCCCCCCAAACAAAACAACCCCCCCACTACCACCTAACCCCCCTCCCCCTCCCCCCCCCCAAAAAAAACCCCAGCGATTATAAAACGCTACAAATCGGTTTTCCTATCCAGCGATGGTGGTAATAGTGTTAATAGTGCAAGGAATCATTTTCACTATCCCATCATCTGATGGCGATAAAACAATTTTGATATAACTATTCCATAATTTGAAATATATAATAGAGAACTACGATAATGGAAAGCTATGATTCGCTTTCCATATCCCATACTGTGACGGCGATAATTGAGCGCTACTTTATCCCATCCTGTGACGGCGATAATAGAGCGCTACTTTATCCCATCCTGTGACGGCAATAATAGAACGCTACTTTATCCAATCCTGTGACGGCGATAATAGAACGCTACTTTATCCCATCCTGTGACGGCGATAATAGAGCGCTACTTTATCCCATCCTGTGACGGCAATAATAGAACGCTACTTTATCCCATCCTGTGACGGCAATAATAGAGCGCTACTTTATCCCATCCTGTGACGGCGATAATAGAGCGCTACTTTATCCCATCCTGTGACGGCAATAATAGAGCGCTACTTTATCCCATCCTGTGACGGCGATAAGAGAGCGCTACTTTATCCCATCCTGTGACGGCGATAATAGAGCGCTACTTTATCCCATCCTGTGACGGCGATAATAGAGCGCTACTTTATCCCATCCTGTGAAGTTGATGACAAAGTGCTACAAATCACTATCTTATCCTGTTAGGTTGATGAAAGATCCATTCGAATCACTACCACTATTCGATTCTGTGACAAGGATAAGAGTTTTATAGCTATCACTATTTGCGCCCTGTGATAGTAATAGAATAACGTAACATCTGTATAATTTGCATACAAAATGCTTATGTGGACCTTTATTCCAGTGATAAGGGCGATTGAAATAGATATTGCACAACGAGATGTAGTTTTGTCAGTGATTATTGTTGATAAAATAATATATCGAATTTGATAAAATGATACATTTCTGAATCACAATTCATATATATTTATTAATTAATTAATTTTTTTTTTACATTTTTCATTTTTGTTTTTTGTTTTATTATTTTCTCTGTAAATGCAGATTTTGATCCTTAAGATCTGATAGATCGTTGACTATCATTATGTATTTATATGGAAACCGAGGTTTTAAAAATAAGAATATGATAAGCAGAATTTGAGTTTCAGGATATCACGATTCATTTTCGTAGGTGTAGGTATTCACTAGAGAGCTATAAAATGCGTTGCACTAGATTGAGTAATCAGAGGTTCGCCATGCCTTTGTGTATCATCAAGTTTACAGGATACTTTCTTTCACGACGTAAGGTATATACTTATACATTTATATATAATTTTTTTTTTATCTAAAATGTAATTATTTATAAAATTTTCGACATAGTGTCGTCCTTAAACTTATGTTTTTGAAATGAATATCTGGCGCAAGTCAATGGCATTTGGTGCATAAAATTAGCATTTTGCGACAACTATTCTGTAAACGATAGTCTCTTTAACCAAAACCTTTTTCTGACAATAAACAATGAAGCTTCTACTATTAATAACAAGCGCAAATGTATAACCAATTTTAGAAATTGGTTTGCTCTTCCGATATGTACACTTTAGATTTCCGCAGTTTCGGTCTTGAGCATCACTGAAAAGACATATTGTCTAAGTGCGCATATGGTGTACTAAAATAATATATGCATATATCTCATGCTATTTATTGTTATAGAGAAATCTAACGACTTAGTACATGCTATAAAAATAGCGAGTTCGTTATATTGGGAACGAAGCCAAAAAAACGGAATATATACATGTATTAATATTCATAAAGCATTGATCTAATGTATCGATATTCATTACTGTATAAATTGATATTGTTTTAGTGTCGGTGACATATGGCCAAATTATTAAAGTACATGTAGTTGTTGTTGTTTTTGTCGTAATACGAACGTTTGAACGTTTGAAATGGCTCTAAGATATGATACCAATAAAACAGAAGAGATTGGAAGAAAACGAGTTCGGCGTTTGTTACACACTTTAAGATGGATTTGTGTTCAATGAACAAAAGAATTGCTTAATCCACAAACATGTTTGATTTGAAATAAAAGGAAAAGGTGATATCATAGAATAGTTTAATGAATCAATTCAGAGACGTAGATATTTGCTGTATCATACGTACTAAATAGACAAATCAAAAGATATTATTTGTTCATTTGTTCTATCTCTCTGGCACTATAACAACATATCAGAAGATAGCTATATATGATATGTCACTATTGGTACTTTAAAGAGAATCAGAAGATATCCTTTCTAATGTAACAGTGGTACTATAACAAAGCATCAGGAGGTGTCATTTCCTATGTTACAGTGGCACTAAACGACGTACCAAGAGATATCATTTCCTATGGTACAGTGGCACTATAAAAACGTATCAGGAGACATCATTTGCTATGTCCCACTGATACTATAACGACATTCCCACAATAGTTCTATAACGACGTACCGATAGATATCATTTCCTATGTCACAGTTGTACTGTAACGATGTACCAGAAGATATGTTCCCTGTAACAGGGGCACTATAACAACGTATCAGGTTGGTTGGTTGATTGGTGTTTTACGTCGCTTTCAACAATTTTTCAGTTATAACGCGACATGGAAGCATTTGGTAACAAACCTCGTAAACACACTTGCGCAATTCGGGAAACAAACCCTGATCGTCGGCGCCCCAGGTCAAACGCTTAATCACTAAACTAAGCCTGCCCCTCAACTTAATAGGAGATATGTCTTATGTCATAATGGTACTATAACGACGTACCAGGAGATATCATGTCCTATGTCACAGTGGTGCTATAACGACGTACCAGGAGATATCATGTCCTATGTCACAGACGTCCTATATGTCACCTGATACGTTGTTATAGTGCCCCTGTTACAGGGAACATATCTTCTGGTACATCGTTACAGTACAACTGTGACATAGGAAATGATATCTATCGGTACGTCGTTATAGAACTACTGTGGGAATGTCGTTATAGTATCAGTGGGACATAGCAAATGATGTCTCCTGATACGTTTTATAGTGCCACTGTACCATAGGAAATTATATCTCTTGGTACGTCGTTTAGTGCCACTGTAACATAGGAAATGACACCTCCTGATGATTTGTTATAGTACCACTGTTACATTAGAAAGGATATCTTCTGATTCTCTTTATAGTACCAATAGTGACATATTATATATAACTATCTTCTGATATGTTGTTATAGTGCCACAGAGATAGAACAAATGAACAAATAATATCTTGATTTGTCTATATAGTACGTATGATACAGCAAATGTCTACGTCTCATAGGAGGACGTACCAGGAGGTATCATGTTCTATGTCACAGTGGTGCTATAATGACGTACCAGGAGATATCATGTCCTATGTCACAGTGGTGCTATAACGACGTACCAGGAGATATCATGTCCTATGTCATAGTGGTACTATAACGACGTACTCGGAGATATCATGTCCGATGTCACACCGTACCAGGAGATATCATGTCTTATGTCACAGTGGTACTATAACGAAAAACCAGGAGATATCATGTCCTATGTCACAGTGGTGCTATAACGAGGTACCAGGAGATATCATGTCGTATGTCACAGTGGTGCTATAACGACGTACCAGGACATATCACATCCTATGTCGCAGTGGTACTATAACGACATACTAGGAGATATCATGTCCTATGTCGCATTAGTACAATAATGACGTACCAGGAGATATCATGTCCTATGTGACAGTGGTACTATAACGACATACTAGGAGATATCATGTCCTATGTCACAGTGGTGCTATAACGACGTACCAGGAGATATCATGTCCTATGTCACAGTGGTACTATATCGACGTACCAGGAGATATCATGTCCTATGTGACAGTGGTACTATAACGACATACTAAGAGATATCATGTCCTATGTCACAATGGTAATATAACGACGTACTAGAAGATATCATGTCCTATGTCACAGTGGTACTATAACGACGTACCAGGAGATATCATGTCCTATGTCATAGTGGTACTATAACGACGTACCCGGAGATATCATGTCCGATGTCATACCGTACCAGGAGATATCATGTCCTATGTCACAGTGGTACTATAACGACGTACCAGGAGATATCATGTCCTATGTCACAGTGGTACTATAACGACAAACCTGGAGATATCATGTCGTATGTCACAGTGGTGCTATAACGACGTACCAGGAGATATCATGTCGTATGTCACAGTGGTGCTATAACAACGTACCAGGAGATATCATGCCCTATGTCACAGTGGTGCTATAACGACGTACCAGGAGATATCATATCCTATGTGACAGTGGTAGTATAACGACGCACCAGGAGATATCATGTCCTATGTCGCAGTGGTACAATAACGACGTACCAGGAGATATCATGTCCTATGTGACAGTGGTACTATAACGACATAGTAGGAGATATCATGTCCTATGTCACAGTGGTGCTGTAACGACGTACCAGGAGATATCATGTGCTATGTGATAGTGGTACTATATCGACGTACCAGGAGATATCATGTCCTATGTGACAGTGGTACTATAACGACATACTAGGAGATATCATGCCCTATGTCACAATGGTACTATAACGACGTACCAGGAGATATCATGTCCTATGTCACAATGGTACTATAACGACGTACCAGAAGATATCATGTCCTATGTCACAGTGGTACTATATCGACGTACCAGGAGATATCATGTCCGATGTCACACCGTACCAGGAGATATCATGTCCTATGTCACAGTGGTACTATAACGACAAACTAGGAGATATCATGTACTATGTCACAGCGGTGTTATAACGACGTACCAGGAGATATCATGTCGTATGTCACAGTGGTGCTATAACAACGTACCAGGAGATATCATGTCCCATGTCACAATGGTGCTATATCGACGTACCAGGAGATATCATATTCTATGTCACAGTGGTACTATAACGACATACTAGGAGATATCATGTCCTATGTCACAGTGGTGCTATAACGACGTACCAGGAGATATCATGTCCTATGTCGCAGTGGTACAATAACGACGTACCAGGAGATATCATGTGCTATGTGACAGTGGTACTATAACGATATACTAGGAGATATCATGTCCTATGTCACAGTGGTGCTATAACGACGTACCAGGAAATATCATGTCCTATGTCACAATGGTACTATAACGACGTACCAGGAGATATCATGTCCTATGTCACAGTGGTGCTATAACGACGTACCAGGAGATATCATGTCCGATGTCACAGTGGTGCTACAACGACGTACCAGGGGATATCATGTCCTATGTCACAGTGGTGCTATAACGACGTTCCAGGAGATATCATGTTCTTTTTCAGCGGTGCAATAACGACGTACCAGGAGATACCATGTTCTATGTCACAGTGGTAATATAACGACGTACCAAGAGATATCATGTGCTATGTCACAGTGGTGCTATAACGACGTACCAGGAGATATGTCCCATATCACAGTGGTACTATAACGACGTACCAGGACTTACCATGTTCTATGTCACAGTGGTGCTATAACGACGTACCAGGAGATATCATGTCATATATCACAGTGGTGCTATAACGACGTACCAGTAGATATTATGTCCTATGTCACAATGGTGCTATAATGACGTACCAGGAGATATCATGTCCTATGTCACAGTGGTACTATAACGACGTACCAGGAGATATCATGTCCTATATCACAGTGTTACTATAACGACGTACCAGGAGATATCATGTCCTATGTCACAGTGTGCTATAACGACGTACCAGGACTTACCATGTTCTATGTCACAGTGGTGCTATAACGACGTACCAGGAGATATCATGTCCTATGTCACAGTTGTGCTATAACGACGTACCAGGAGATATCATGTCCTATGTCACAATGGTGCTATAACGACGTACCAGGAGATATCATGTCCTATGTCACAGTGGTACTATAACGACGTACCAGGAGATATCATGTCCTATGTCACAGTGGTGCAATAACGACGTACCAGGAGATATTATGTGCTATGTCACAGTGGTGCTATAACGACGTACCAGGAGATATCATGTCCTATGTCTCAATGGTACTATAACGACGTACCAGGAGATATCATGTCCTATGTCACAGTTTTACCATAACGACTAACCAGGAGATATCATGTCCCATGTCACAGTGGTGCTATAACGACGTACCAGGAGATATCATGTCACTTTATCGACCTACTAGAAGATAGCAATTGCCTTGTCACTCTGACACCAAAACAAATTACCATGATGGATATGTATGGAGTTTAAACATGACCCTCATAATATGTGTATTCAAAATTATCAACAACCTAATATATACTAATATTTATGATAAACGTGAGGATTTTGGATTTCCTATTGTAAATTTCCCTTACTTGGATGGCGATGTCCCTCGACTCCCATCGTATGGTATCTATATATCTCAATTAGTTCGATTTGTCAGAGGCTGCACCGATGTTTTGGACTTTCATAAACGAAATTTACAAATTACTACTAAACTTTTAACTCAGGGTTACAGATATCACAAGCTAAGAAAAACATTCGGCAAATTCTTCAGATCTTATTCAGAACTTCTATCTAAATTTGGAAATATTTCTTTTCAACAGTATGTATCCAATGGAATTTCCCATCCTAATTTTTACGGTGATCTCGTATATAAACTAAGGAAAGTAAAAGGCTCCGATAACATTATTTTATCATGTAATAAAATAGTCAAACGTCTCCTAAATAGACAATATGATATTGAGATCATCAAAAAGACTATAGGTCTTGTATTTGGCCCCTCTACAGCCTTATGCACCCTTTTACTTGAACGTTGCACGCTGACTAACAGGGCGGTGGGGACTATATGAAGGGCCTTGTCCAAACCTCTTTCAGAGGAGACATGGTCCTGAACCTCGTCCCCTCTGACTGTTAGTCGGGACTCCTACAGATCTAGGGTCTTAGCTCGCTTTCAGACTGGCAGAGCACGGTTTATCATGTTGATGTCGCATATATTTTTATACCATTATGTGTTTTACAATACCTTGTTTATATTTTTATGACCTCTCAATATGCGATACCTGTTGACCCTTGTTCTTTACATGGAGGATTATTTATAAATTTTTTTAAATGTACGTCTTTTGATTGTTCTGCTGTTACGGTGAGTGGGAAGGTGGGCCCGTAAACCGGTTAACCACACCATTTGTTTGGCTTTTGTCAAATTAAATTAAGTCGGTATCGTAATTGCACTACAATCAAATATTTTTGTAATGTGTTAAATGTTCTATTATATTATTTATATTCATGTATTGTATAGCTCCATGGTGACTTCTGCCACATAACTGAGCCGGTAACTCCTCTTTTTTCTTTCATCTCTACACTTATTCTCAGATGCAGTGTGGAGCCTGTAAAAAGGTTCCCCGTGTCTGGGTGGTTCAAGTGTTATTATTCAGCTAATAGCTACTGACTTGGTTGTGTGGGAGTTTTCCCCAGGGTTTTTATATCCTTATTCCCCCCCCCCCTTTTCTTTAAAATGGCTTCAAATATAATAAAAATTAAATACAAATCTCCTAAAGTTATAATCACACCACTTAGATTGCCCTCTGTGTCCACTCTTCATATACCTGGTATTTCTTGTAGAAAATTATTCGGCACCACTAAAGTTCTTATTTCTCCACTTAAAAGTAGTTTCCCTATTAAACGTTCGATCTCATTTTCAAAAAGATTCATACCTATAAATTCTTACAGAGCTGTCAATTCTATACGCAGAGGGTATTCTAAGATTAATAAGTGCAACGCCAAGAAATGTCTTACTTGCCATCATTTAAACTGCAAGTCCAATATTGAATCTTCGGTTAATGGAAATATATTTAACACCAAATTAGACAAAGACATAGATTGAAATACTGCCAATGTTATATATGTCATCACTTGAGAAGCTAGAGGATGTGGGGCTCAATATGTAACTTCTCAAACTTTGAAACAACGTTTTCGGAATCATTCCTATAAAATTCGTAATAATTCACGACGTAAATACCAGAATTTTCTTTATAACCACTTTAATAAATACCAACATAATATTAACAATGTGAAAATAACTCCAGTAGAAAATATCTCTAAATTACCAGGTGATACGAAATCAGATGTTAAAAAACGACTTTTGGAAACCGAGCTCTACTGGATTAAACAACTACAAACCCCATACCCTCTTGGTCTCAACGACCAAATATATCGACAAGGTAATATTTCTTCTCGTCAGAATAAGATCAATATTTTTACATTAAGACATAAAACTATTAGAAAACGTAGGTCACATGGTCGTCGTCGTAATCGTAACATCAGAAAACGTAATCGTTTAAATAGGTCATTAAACGATCTTCTATTTATCGCAAAAAATAATGGCCGTCATGAACTTTTGCATGCACTATCCTCTATTCCGGTAAATAAATTGAAACCTATCCTGGACGAAGCTGATCTTCGAAGTTTACGCAATTCTGATTGATATAAACTCAATTTGATTATTTTATTTTCATATAATAAACTCTTTCCTCGTATTCCGTCTCTTCCACCCAAGCAGCAATTTCTCAAAATTAAATTTATTAATAAAGGCTTCGATCTACTTAACATTTCTAATATTTTCCGTGATCATAAAGTCACATCTAAATTCCCCTAATATTTTGAGAATTTAGAACCTCCACTTATTTGTTACCAGTACAAAAAGCCTATAAGAAATCTTATTTTAAATTATAATAAAGTTACATCTAACCCTGATGTTTCAGACTCTATTCCTTCGTCGTGTTCTTGTGAAAATTCTAAATATGTTTATAAACCGGCAGGTCATGTTATTACTGGTGACCTAAACTGTATTTCGGACAAGAAATTGCGCACCCTTTTTGGAAAAGGACCTAAATATAGGTTACCGTCCAGGATAGATTTCAATAAATGCCGTGACGTTATAGAAGATGCTTTAACTACATATTGTAAACGTTGGTGTAAAAAAGAACAGGTAAAGGTTCATGCTCTTAATGATTGGAAATACGAGATTTTAAGAATTGTCGATATCCGTATTAAGAACCTTACGGAAAATCCGCATTTATTTCAACTGCCTAATACATTGACGACAAATTCTATTAAAAAGAAGATAGCTGACTTACATGCTAAATATGTCTTTGTTCCCGCTGATAAAGCAGGTAATAACATAATAGTTGTTTGAAAACTATATTATATTGAAGTATTTAAAAACGAATTAAACTCCACTCATACATATGTGGAAAGCCCTACCTCAAAAGAGAGCACCTTGCACGATTACCTCATGACCATGTCCGACTTCAAAATTAAAACTGATAAATCTGATCTACCAACCATGTATTGGCTCCCAAAACTACATAAAAGTCCATATAAATCACGTTTCATATCTAATTCTAGCCACTGCTCAACTACGGTACTATCGAAACATATTACGTCTGCTCTAACTGCTATAAAAGATCATATTATCAAATATTGTGATGTCGCATTTCATAATAGTAACATCAATTACTTTTGGTCGATTAAAAATTCTCATGAAGTTATAGACAAACTTCTTTCGCTAAATTTCAAAGCGACTCAAATTTCTACATTTGATTTTTCTACACTTTATACATCTCTGCCTCATGATTTGATTAAAAGCGAGTTGCTGTCTCTTATACAATGGTGTTTTCACAGAGAATCTAAAACGTACATATGTACTTCCAATAACTCTGGATTGTTTTCCAACAAACAATATACTTCATATAAATACTGGACTTGCAAGGAATTATGTAAAGCACTAGATTTTCTCATGAATAATATTTTTGTGCAATTTGATGGCAAGATATATCAACAAATAGTTGGGATTCCTATGGGTACTAACTGCGCGCCTCTGATAGCAGATTTATTTCTTTATTGTTATGAGAGGGATTTTATGGTTTCTATTCAAAAATCAAAACGTTTTGACCTCATTGACAAATTTAATAATACTTGCAGATATCTGGATGACATTTTGGTTATCAACAACCCTGAATTCGAACAATTTATATCAGAAATATATCCACCAGAGCTCACATTGAATAAAGCTAATACTTGAGATAAATCTATACCTTTCTTAGATTTAAACATCAAAATTATCAACAACCTAATATATACTAATATTTATGATAAACGTGAGGAATTTGGATTTCCTATTGTAAATTTCCCTTACTTGGATGGCAATGTCCCTCGACTCCCATCGTATGGTATCTATATATCTCAATTAGTTCGATTTGTCAGAGGCTGCACCGATGTTTTGGACTTTCATAAACGAAATTTACAAATTACTACTAAACTTTTAACTCAGGGTTACAGATATCACAAGCTAAGAAAAACATTCGGCAAATTCTTCAGATCTTATTCAGAACTTCTATCTAAATTTGGAAATATTTCTTTTCAACAGTATGTATCCAATGGAATTTCCCATCCTAATTTTTACGGTGATCTCGTATATAAACTAAGGAAAGTAAAAGGCTCCGATAACATTATTGTATCATGTAGTAAAATAGTCAAACGTCTCCTAAATAGACAATATGATATTGAGATCAGCCTTATGCACCCTTTTACTTGAACGTTGCACGCTGACTAACAGGGCGGTGGGGACTATATGACGGTCCTTGTCCAAACCTCTTTCAGAGGAGACATGGTCCTGAACCTCGTCCCCTCTGACTGTTAGTCGGGACTCCTACAGATCTAGGGTCTTAGCTCGCTTTCAGACTGGCAGAGCACGGTTTATCATGTTGATGTCGCATATATTTTTATACCATTATGTGTTTTACAATACCTTGTTTATATTTTTATGACCTCTCAATATGCGATACCTGTTGACCCTTGTTCTTTACATGGAGGATTATTTATAAATTTTTAAATGTACGTCTTTTGATTGTTCTGCTGTTACGGTGAGTGGGAAGGTGGGCCCGTAAACCGGTTAACCACACCATTTGTTTGGCTTTTGTCAAATTAAATGACCGTCCTAAGTCGGTATCGTAATTGCACTACAATCAAATATTTTTGTAATGTGTTAAATGTTCTATTATATTATTTATATTCATGTATTGTATAGCTCCATGGTGACTTCTGCCACATAACTGAGCCGGTAACTCCTCCTTTTTCTTTCTACACAAGTGAAATTTTAAATGACACTGTTTGTCCTGTAAATCCTCCGTCGTATAATATAAACTACCATTACAAATCATTTTAGCGAACTCGTGCAGACCCTGCTTCGTGTACCGATTTCACAGAGCAAAGTATCTACAAATAATTGGCGTACACACCCTAGCTGTACCACTGATGCGTCATATCAACCGACATTTTAAGATTAAACTAACAAACTTATAATAAACAATTCAACAAATATAATTTATCATCATATTATCCAATTATTTATTATGCTTTGGGGATAAATTTTAAATATATTTTAAAAAATTTTAGTCGTTCGCTGACCAACGTCTGTGTGTCGAAGGAATCAAATTCATGCCATTCAAAGACAGATATCTTTTGACAAAAAGCTGTCCCTTTGGTATATACATTCAGATAACAGGAATAATTAATTTCTTATGTTTAAACAATTGACATTATAGTTTTCTGAACTTGTAATGCATGAGAAACAATTTCAAATTTTTGCCACCACTAGATAAGATGTTTTCACAATTCATAAAGCTTCGACCTAATGAGATTTCCAGACTTGTCACATAAAAAGGTTATACATTAAGGTAGCTATCTCAGTCATATAAATAATTTTTACTAAACAAACACCGTGAAACGAAACAACCTATGAAAGAAGGAATATACCTATTTACCTATATACCTATTCTAAATAAATTTTGTATAAAAACTGTCACAAAATTGCGACCACTTGGCCCTTACTAAGTAAAATCAACGATGTTTATGCCTATTGCTTGGTGATCGCGCATGTATTGATTTATAAGATATCTCATTATGGCGTTCTCAATTACATATCTTATGTAGCGTTTACGTTGAGGATGTAAGGTTAAATGCTTTGCAAAGAAGACATTTGGGACACAAAAGAAAAACTATAATTTACTTTATTAAAGATCGCCCACCGTAAAGATAAAACTTTTATATACCTGCTTTTATGTACAAAATATGACTAAACAATATACTGGTATGTGGAAGATTTGGACCGGACTTAAGGAGAGAATACAAGAACATAAACGCAATATAAGGAGTCATAAGACATACCGATCATGGGACAGTTTATAAATTATTATACAAGCAGTCTCTGAATGGCAATAGTTTCGAAAACAGCAAGACATTCTAAACCTTTCGGACTTATATCGGAAAAGAACACCAGAGAAAAAAAGTTCCGAATGGCTGTAACATTATGATTAATTCCAAACTTTAGACAGATCTATATCATACATTTTACGGGCAATTCTGATTTTGTATACATTAATTTATATTAAAACATTTTATATTGTATTTCATCTTATTAATGTAATGCTCTATATGAATGGCTGTCTCTTACTAGTATCGCGCTAATTATGTATGCTTTTGCTTTATTATGACATAAAGAATTTGTTTTGTTATCTACTCGAATGATTTCTTAAGTTAAGATAGAACCTTCCATTAAAACATTAAGTTGGGAGTTAACTTATATGAAAAGTAGCCATATGTTATCGCACTTCAATATAAAAAACCCAGTTAATTGCGCATGTTTTAGTTCTTCATGCATTGCTTTATTGAGTGTTCTCTTCAATTAAATAGACTTAATAGAAACTTTTTCTTATTCAGAATTCACTTTGGCATTCTCTTTTATCCAAAGTATAATGCTTCCATATCTAACAGTTCGATGAAATGTCGGTAATAATCGGTTTTAAACATCACTTTAACGATATTTTTATGTTTAATTTTTAATTTGAATGATATAGGAGGACATTCGGAGAGAATCTGTTCAAGCCATTTGCTACAGGACTTATATCAAACGTTCTGATAGGAGGCATGATAGATCCGACGTGAACATGTGAATAACAAAAATTCTACTACTCCTGCCAAAGTTTTGAGTCTGATATTCCGGACTACAAGTAATAGTGCAACGTTTGAAAAAGAAATTCCGAGTTTTAGACGGCTCAATAAGTGACTGATGAATATTTTGTTGATTTAATGGTCATATTTGAGTTTAAGAACCCTTTATTCAATTACCTGACGGAATGAATTTTCTGATCATTTTTTCGTCTTCAATTGTATAATTGCAAAAACTGTACCGCAATATGGGTCCCTGGGTGTTACTGTACTGCAATATGGATCCCTGGGTTTTACTGTATCATCGGTATCGGACCATACATATGTATACGATTATTATAATGCAACATTATTGATCAGTAGCATAATTCCTAAACAATTTCTCAGTACAGCAGTCAAAATAAACGCTCTAGTATATGTAGTAGTGCTGTAATGGCTTGTGTTACAGTCTAGATCACGCCATTGGTTAACACTGTTGTATTTCAGTACCTTTTCTTACTACTTTTACATTAATGTTCACTGTATCTGTTATCAAAATTGTCATTCAGTGACTACGGTGTTAAACTTGGCTGTTCTGATCAAGTCTTCGTCATGCCTCCCTCAGTTGCTGTTGAAGTTGTTTTGACACCAAGTAGCACGACTTCAA
The DNA here is from genome assembly GCA_035048485.1 of Pteria penguin. NCBI lineage: Eukaryota > Metazoa > Mollusca > Bivalvia > Pterioida > Pteriidae > Pteria > Pteria penguin. The sequence goes on from CM068581.1 coordinate 24,572,422, forward strand.
TATATAAATAACCGTTGACGACTAGAATGAAATACATTCATGATATAATCGCCCGTTTCGTCATTTTTTCCTGTGTAATTAATTGATATTGCATTCCTTGATTCAGTTTTCCACTTAGAGAAACATTCTGTGTCAGTTAATTTTAATTACATCCAATGTAATTAAAATTTATATAAAAAACTCTAAAGGAATATCGTATCATGAACATTGCTGAAATGTTTCCAATATTAATCTCAAACTGATACGGACAGCGCTTCAAATATTGCATTTTCTAATCCCCTTTGGATGCGTTACGAGTGCAATAATTTTAATGGCCATGTGTTAATCCTAATTTACGACAAAATGGCTACCAGAATAAAATTCAAGAGAAACGAGAAAATTATCATTAATATTTAATTAATTTTTGTAAAATATGATATTTTTAAAATAATGAAAGCATTTTACAAATGTCCTCACACACGATAAACAATATATATATATATATATATATATATATATATATATATATATATATATATATATATATATATATATATATATATATATATATATATATATATTATTAACAATATCCATAGAAACATATATGATAAACGTGACGACTTTGGATTTCCTATCGTTAATTTCCCCAATTTAGATGATGGTGTCCCTAGACTCCCATCATATAGTATTTATATTAGTGAATTGGTTCGGTTTGATGGAGCCTGTAGTAACGTTTTGGATTTTCACGCCAAAAAAATGTTCAAATCACTTTCAAACTTCTAACTCTAGGTTATAGATATCATAAACTTTTGGTAAATATTATACATCTTATTCAGAAATATTATCTAAATTGGGAACTATGACTTATCGACAATACATATTCAGCGAATTTTGTCATCCCAATTTCTACGGTGATCTACTGCACAAACGAAGAAAGGTCAGAGGTTCCGATAATTTTATATCGACGGGTTCTAAAATAATTAAACGCCTTCACTATCGACACAACGACCCCGAAATTATCGCAAATGTATTGTATTGGGCCATTCTACAGCGTTATCCAGATTTACTTGGGCGTTGCACGCTGACTAACGGCGGTGGGGACTCAATGACGGGACTTGTCCAAACCTTTTCAGAGAAGACTAAGTCCTGAGACTCGTCACCTCTGACTGTTAGTGGGAACTCCTACAGATTAATGATTTGAGCTCGCTTACAGATGGGCAAAATACGGTTTACTCATTTTGATGTCTCCTAATATATTTTTGATACTAGGGCAGAATACCTTTCACTGGAATGATATTATTACTGGTGTGTGCCAATATTTCAAGCACCAACGCCTTATATCAGTTCTGTGGGAGAGAACTGACAGATGCTCTACAAATTTTATGCAATTCTAGATATGCCCATCCTACAAAACGCAGTTTTACAGGTAAGATATACCATCAAACCTATTAAATAAATTGTGAAATCTCAACAATAGCGCGACAAGCTGCACGGTTGGATTGGATTGGATAACATTTATCTTTTTTTTTCTTTTCTGCCTACAAGTTCTTTTATAAGGTATTATAAGCAGTTCAAAATGTAATCGTGCTGTAAAGGGCAGGGCGTCATTAGTTTAAACATAAAGCAATTTCTACAAGATAATTGAATAAAGATTTATCATTGGTATTTATTGAGGTTATTTGAAAGGATTTTTATTTTTCAATCAACTATTTTAAATCTTGTATAATCGATTCTATGATATTCTTTCCATTCAAAATTACATCTTATTAAAGTCACTTTGTGTATATATATATAGAGGTTAACTATATGTATGTCCTAATTAATTGATTTGATATTTCAGTCCAAACTGTGGATATCTTACAAAAAAGGGTAGATCCTAACTACATTACTAACAGTGGTGGTGGAATAGTCGATGAATGTTGTGAACGAATGTGTTCATTACAAACAATGATGTTGTATTGCTTGGAAGATATCGTAAATGTAAGTACAGTATTTCGGTTACTATAACAAGCAATAGGAAGTTAGAAAGTCGACTCTCGATGATTCCAAGGGTCTAGTTTCAGCTTAGCGGAGTTCGAGATATCTATATGTACATAAAGTAATGTACAGACATAAAATCAGTTATAGGTAACTAGAGAAACTAAAAATTCGAATAATCCGAGATCGGTAAACAAAAGTCGAATGTACACATGCACATTTAGGTTATAAAAACTATACGGAATGTTCGTTGGAAGTTGCGTCAAATATACAATATGCCGAGTGAAAAAACAGATAGAAGAAGGCAAACAATTTTCACACCTCACATCATTTTCTATACATATTCTTTGATCCGGATTTTAGATACTAATAAGAATAGTAAATATTTAAATATATATATACGTTATGAATTTTGTGAACCAGATGAGCATTTCGACAACATGTCTCTTTAGTGATGTTCATGCCCAAATGATTGGAATTCTAATGATATATTAATATTTGAAGAGCACAATTAAAACCAGAGTGGCGGAAAAAGTGTAGCCAAAGAATCACTCTAAGGACAGGGCTATGCAAGAGGGAGATGCTCCTCAATTTCAGAGTGATTTACAAAGTTTAATGACTGAAAATTATACGTATATATTTCACGTCAGTACAGAAGCACTGGCAACTAGATTTAAATATAAGGACATATATACGTTATAATTTTGTGCACCAGATGCGCGTTTCGACAAATTATGTCTCTTCGGTGATGCTCATGGCCGAATTATTGGAATTCTAATAAATAAAAAGTAATAAGAACACATTTAAAACCAAAGACCTCTAAGGTAGAGTGTCTGTATATGGATCCCGTTTATAAAGGAAAAACAATTACAATCATAACATCTTCTTCACCAATTACTTATCAACGACTTTTGACCTTTGGATCCATAAGTCATGAAGGTAAGTGATCTCTGCAATATCAGTTATATGTTTGAAAAAAAAAGAACAGTATAAGAATGCAAACTACCTCAATTACTCTTGATATTTACGTTTTGATCTAAATGTATTAGGACTTATCTTCAACTATTAAGAAATCTTTATGTTATATGTCAACACTAAAGACTGAATGTAGTATGAATTCAGAAACAATTATGTTCATTTGGGATATTGACCTTGAAGTCAAAACACACAATCTCACCTACATTTAATATGACATTTCGGTGCCTAAGGAAATCATGTTAAAAGTAGTAATAAATTAATAAATAAAACAACAAATAAACTAGTGTTAGTTTATTGCACCGTATGTTCATTTCAGTAATTTATTTTTGAATTTTGACCATAAAGTAAATGAAAATATATCCTCATATAATTATTATTTTTCTTGATTACGTATTTAAAGTTATTGTGGTAATAGTTCAGAAAACATAATCCTCTTTGTCTGTGACCATGACTTCAAGGTATTCTGAATTTTAACAGCACAGCAAAAACTTCACTCAAAGGACTATAAAGAATTTTGTCATTTGATATATAATGTTAAATGTCAAACTTAAAAAATTGAAAATTGTAGTATATCTTTGTGTGGCTAACTGCGTGACTTACATCAAAGCAGGCAAGATAAGCGTTTAATGGTCTTAGGTTGGAGGAAAATCTTAAAGAATTTCCCTAATCATAACCAATATACATAGTGTTATAATGCATATAAGATGGTATAGCTCTGATATTAAATGAAATACAAAAGTGTTCTTCAATTAGCCATACCATCATGTAATGGCGATAATTAAAGAATATTTGTCGAACGTTATAAACTATTTCTTGCCATTCATTATTGCATGTAAAACTATAAGCTAGACTCTTGCAAAGTTTATGTTATGTTGTTAACCGTCACATTGTGTTTATTCTAATTTGATGTTGATAATGAATGCATTATTTAGTGATGCACAATTAAAAAATTCGGATGTCTAATATATATAGTAGGTTAAGGTAAACAAATCCCAGGAGTGTATACAGATATATTGTTTTTCTGTGTTTTTATTTATTTATTTTTTTTTGTTTGTTTGTATTGTTTGCTTTTTTTTTACATACAACCCATTGATTATTTTATCGTTGTATAAAAATATGTAAAAACACAATGTTTTCTTTGTTTTAGCCAAGTTCATATTTTCGAGGTTCTGATATGCAAGAAGATGTGTCAATAATAACGAGCACCACTTCGTCAACAGTAACCAATCCAACACCACCAAATGTTGCTTATTTATCCGCTGTATTATCACGTGGTCATCTTTCAAGACTTACAAATGGTCGTGTGTTTTTATTTCAAGATCATCCAACGAGAAGACCTTATTTCCACCGTGACAGATCAATGAAGTAAAGATCTCACCAAAAGTAGCAACCAAAGAACGATTATTCACAATTGAAATATTACCTTCGAAATCTTAAAAGTTGAAATAATTGCAATATTACTATTTTTTATAAAAAAAAATCACAGATATCTTTGCTTATAACATAAGCAATAGAATAAGTGAATCGTACATATAAATTGTAACTGAGAGACTGAGATACACAAACAACGCTTTATGCCTTATACACGTAATGTGACTGTCTATCTATCTATCTATCTATCTATCTATCTATCTATCTATCTATCTATCTATCTATCTATCTATCTATCTATCTATCTAATTATATATATATATATATATATATATATATATATATATATATATATATATATATATATATATATATATATATATATATATATATATATATATATGTATTACAAATTAAATCGTCTTGCTATAAAGTCATCGGGTTTCTGGAAACTCATTCTCATTTGCATTAATTGTAAACTAGTTGCTAATAGGGAAGGTAAATCAAAATTTAAAACATCCTCTCATTATGAGAATAAATGTTTTTTAAATTAAATTTCTTCTATGATATATCTTGTAACCCATAACAGAATGACTCTAGATATATCTTTTTCTTTCCCTGTAAAATATTGATATATGATCAAACTGCCTGTAGATTTTCTTAATTTCACTAATATTTCATATTAAGAGAGATGAGTCGATATATGCGCCAAAAACAATTAACTTATATAGCTACCAATATGCTTCATCCGAACAAAAGCTTCTGATAATGTAAATTTCAAATGAGGTACCTTAATTTATTAAATGAACAATTTACTATATCTTGTGTTGAATAACTACTTGAACATCCAGAATTACTGGATGCATGCGTCATAAGTTATTGATATGTTTAACTGGTTCTGTTTAACATATTTTGCCAACGATAATTTATTTAAGTATGTGAGGCAGTTATATTTTTGAGCATACAGAATGTGCTTCTGGGACGATATATTAATGAAACTTTTCAATAATTGCACCAGACACTACTTCATAATTTTTTTTCCTTTGCTAAAACACAACTCAAAGCAGTGAAGGATCATTAACATGCCGACATACAAGGTGACACAGTGCTTCGGTTTATACTGCCACGTGTACTGTAATACAGGGGCTCGGTTTATACTGTCACGGACACCGTGAGGCAGAATCTCGGATTATACTTTCATGTGTACCGTGACACAGGGCTCGGTTTAAACTGTAATATATACCGTGACACAGTGTCTCGGTTTTTACTGTCATGTGTACCTTGAGACAGGGCCTCGGTTTAAAATGTCACGTATACCATGACACCCGACTTCGGTTTACACTGTCACTTGTACTGTGACAAAGAGACTCGGCTTATACTGTCATCCGAAGAAGAGATAGGGAGGCAGAAGACGATAAATCACTTTAGAAAAATTCCCGACTGACGACTGGAATCGAACTCCGGTCCAGTGCATTGCTATCGAATTAACATTCCACGATAAATTAAACGAAAACTATGTTTATAGATGATTGAAGGCCCTCCAGATAATTAATTGAAGCTATGATTATTTTATATATATGACAACTGCATGTGCCCTCTGTGTTATACAGTTTCATCCGAAAAACAGGACACCGACGACCCACTGGTGTAATTTAAACATCGGATATCTTTACCACAGGTCAACAACCGACTTGATGAAATTTTCATTTCATTCAGGCTGCGAATCGATATTAATGATATGATTAGTTACAGAAATCTATCTATCTATATCTATCTATCTATCTATCTATCTATCTATCTATCTATCTATCTATCTTTCTATCTATCTATCTATCTATCTATCTATCTATCTATCTATCTATCTATTTATCTATCTATCTATCTATCTACCTATCTATCTATCTATCTATCTACCTATCTGTCTGTCTGTATGTCTGTCTATCTGTCTGTCTCTCTCTCTCTCTCTATCTATCCATCTATCTATCTATCTCTTTACACTGCAAAACTCCCTTCTCGGGTATTATGTGCAGTGTGCGCATCTGTGCTGTGTCTAAAAAAGGTAAACTTGAAGTGTGCTGTTTAAAAGTTAGAAATTTACATGTTAAAAAAGGATAAAAACTTAATGATTTAGGACCTGGGGTGGGGGATGCTAGCAATAGCAGCCTTAAAGGTATCATGCTTTGCTAGCTCTACAATGTGCTGTGGTAAGTGGTTCCATTGGACAATTCCAAGAAGGAAAAAAGAGTATTGTAATAGTCTTTGGAGGTATGTATTTGTCTGAATGATAGAGGGTGTGCAAGTCTGGTAAGTCCTGTGGGTCTTACTATATATGTTGGGAGTGTGATTGCCACATGGCCATATACAATGCCATGGAATGGTGACAATCGCGCACAGGATCTCCGATGTTCAAGTGTTTGTACCAAGAACACCCTCTTCTTTTATAATGTCATAATATAGCAATGATTTAAGATTTGCTGCGATTACAGTTTGGACCTCCTCTCATTTATAACAAAAAAAAACTAAATATTTTGTGAATTCTATTTATTTTATTCTTATCAAACATATATATATATATATATATATATATATATATATATATATATATATATATATATATATATTTATGTATATGTATATGAAAAAAACAATTGTGTGTATTTATTTGTTATTGTTGATGCAAATGAATTATCAATCTAACTCTATGAACTTTAAATATATAATTTCAATGATTGCTTAGCCATTTGATAATTTTACTAGTAACGGATGTGCATGCATCGTCTAATTCGCACCGCTTCTTATCAAAACTAAGATTTGCCAATAGGTTGGGACAACCTGCACAATATGAACCATGTTCTTAATCATAACAGGGTCTAGTCTTGAATTCCAGGATAATTTTAACATAAATCAACATAATGTGTTGACTCCAGCAGTATCTATACCATTGCGTCCAAACGCCTCAATTTTTAAAAGGTTTTGCAATGCCTAATTATCTAGCTTATCTAAAACCTACCGTATGTTCATTTTTTCATCTATAATCTCTTAAAGACCTACTGGTCATGTCACTGCGATTTCCAAATCATTTATAATAACATTTCTCGCCAACCAATTACCAGATGCCTTAAATTCAGAGAGCCCAATTATTTATACTATAGAAAAACTTGATATTATAATACATTCCATAGAAGGGGAAAACAGGGTGACATGGAATCATATTGTCGGAATAGGTTAAACGTGTAAGTTGTAGACTTACTATTTCGCTTGCCTTTTAGAGGTTTTGTAAATAAAAACAAATCCTACATATAATCGCTCTAGACTTCCTACGGATAAATTTCTTAAAAATCTTAAATTGATATTCAGTGCCTAAAATATATGTACTAAAGATAATGAGTTCGAGTTACTTTTTGTTTTATAATTTTACTACATTAAAATCTTTTCGAAGGAGGAATTGCAGTAAATGCAGTAGCAGTAAATGCTCCATCAAACCTATATCAGCATTTCTAGCCAAAATACTATTTGCAGTAAACTCAGTACTTGGATATGATCGACACAAGAAATGGTAGTAATTAGCTTAAAACATTGATTGACTGATTTTTGTTTAACGTCACACCAAGAATATTTCACGTATATGGTGACGTTATCTGTCTGATGCGGGGCATACAAATTTTGACCTTTGCAACGGACCCACCCGAAGCATTGAGGGATCTTTAACGTGCCATGCATACCACGACACGGGGCCTCGGGTTTTACTGTCTCATCCGAAAGACAGGACACCGGCATGACCGGCCTCTCAATCAGGAGGCGAGCTCGATAGAAATAGGCCACGCCGGCTTACAAAACATATTAAAGAACGATAAACAAAATATAACAGTTTAAAAGGGGTATTAAATAAAAATCCCTATTTATGAAATTGGAAAAGTACTTACGTTGACGATGGATTGGGGTCATTGTCGACTTTGACAAATACGACGAAGATGGTGACGCCAGTATCACGGTCGTTCTAGCCAATGTTGTCGATTCAGTGACAGTGAAGTCACGGATTGACGTAGCAGATATGAATGTTTCATTTTGGGCTGGTTCTGGAATGTAAGAATATATTATATAATATGTAGAGGTAAATGGTATCAGTTAGGTCAAATAAAGGTCTGCCATATATACATATATTGGTTGGGTAATCGGAACTATATTTTGTTAAAATGATAGTAATTGTAAAGTTCTAACTTTTCTGAAAATTGAAAAGTGAAGATGAAATCAAGAACACGCTGAGCTTTACTAAATAATTTATTCCTATTACATCGTACATATCTGACTTTATGGGGTTTTTTTTATTCATTTATGAACTTCTGTTTCAACGTTGGAAAACATAAATTTTCCATAAATCTCTGTCTCTCTGGACGCATTTAACATCATCTATCCTATTACCTATAGCAATCGCTAAATCAAAGTCCGTGATCAAGTTCTTTTCATCACTTTGTATGTCTCAGTTGCGCAAATATACGGTTTTCACCATTGGCATGTTATCCATAGTGTACATAGTTCCAGTCTGCTGAACGTACTGTGTACAGGAGAACAAAAACAACAAAACGCATATATCCACATTCAAAATTTACAATTTGACTTTCTTCTGGGTATATGTGACAGGTGTTGCTAGCAAGCAGGTGATGCTCACTCTTCCCGGGCACATGATCTCACTCCATTCATAGAGGTCACATATGTTCTTCAAGTAGACATATTTTGTTATTTTCCACTTTGCTTTAATTTTCACTGATTTTGTATATCCTCTGGTTTCATGATTTTCGGACTTATGATTTGGATTTATCCATCATCTTTACAATACAAACTTAAATAAATAAGAATTTCACAGAATTGCACGGGATACGATTACATAGTTACTATACAATTATTCTATACAAGAAATAATCCAGAAAGGCAGCTTTTAAAGCTGTAATCGGTCAAAACATTGGAGCACTGTGAAACAAAGTCCTTTCACTAACAACTTCACATGACCTTTTGTATTTTGTAAATGATATGAAAGATTTTATAACTAATCTTAATAATGAAGAAAATCCTCAACTTACATGGGAATCGCTTAAATTAAAGATTACAAATTTTTGTATTAGCTACTCACGTAAAATCAACGGAAGTGCAAGATCACGTATAAAACAATTAGAAAGTGAAATAACCAACGCCGAAAATAAAGATCACAACGATTTTGACATGAATAGAAAAAAGCTTTAGAAAGTGAACTAAATGATTTGATTGATAACAAAATAAAAGGTGCTCAGATAAGATAAAGGGCACAATGGATAGAGCAAGGAAAGGAAAGAAGAATTCCGCATATTTACTTGGATTAGAAAAGCATTATCAAGACAATAACGTCATTAGAAGTTTAGAGAATGTAGAAAATAATGTAACAAATTACATTACAAAATGACGATGACATTATTGGTAAGATGTGTAAATTCTACGAGGAATTATACAGGTCTTGTAATGTATCAGATCAAAATATTGAAAATTATTTATCGAGCACTGAGTTTGATTCAATTTTAAACGACGAGCAGAAAAATATAGTAGATATTCCTTTATCAATAGAAGAATGTACACAGGCTGTATTTGACCTGAAAAAAATTAATCTCCTGGACTAGACGGCCTGCCGTCGGAATTTTATGTTATTTTCTGGGAAGAATTAAAAAACCATTTCTTCTCTTCTGTAATGAGCGCCATAAAATCATGCATTGTCTTTTTCACAGAGATTAGCAGTTATCACTTTGTTATACAAGGATAATAAAGCTAACTTAGGGAATTACAGACCAATAAGCTTAACAAACACTGACTATAAAACCATTGCATGTGCTTTAGCAAAACGACTACAAAAAAAGAATTAATGAAATAATTTCACATGATCAGTCCGCATATATAAAAGGAAGATTTATAGGTTTAAACGCAAGAGTTATAATAGAAAAATTTATAATACATAATGTATTGTAGACTAAATGAAAAGGAAAAAAAGCACAAATGCTCTACTTTCTCATATGGTTCAATCTTTATCTTTCTACACCTAAGTCATGTTAAAATTGTAAAGTTGTAATGTATATACGTACAATGTATATTGATGTATAACGAGTAAATACATATAACCGGCACCAATATGTATATGTGTTTTATTGGTGTTTTTTTTACATGTCTAAGTCTTAATGCGTATGTATGTATTTTGGAAGTGACTTGTAGTATTAATAATAATAAATGGGTGAGAGTGTGCCAGACATACATAAATACATAGATGTATTTATGCATTATATGCGAAAATGTATATAAATATTTTTTTTTGATACAATGCATGTAAGGGTATACATGCATATATGTAATATGTATGAATGTGTATCAGTGTGAAGAGTATGAATATAACTAGATTTTCTAAAAGTTTAGAATATTTTGTTTGTATTGAGGAGTCCCATTGGTCCGATGTGTTCTCCAGTTGTTGTAAATGGGCGAAATAATATCTATTAAAAAAATTTAAAAAAGTTGGAAAAAACTGATATTGAAATTTATTTATCATTTAGATGTATTAATAACGTACTATTTGTTAATAATAATGTTAATAATAATGTAAAGATGATGGATAAATCCAAACCACAAGTCCAAAAATCATAAAACCCTAGGACATACAAAATCAGTGAAAATGAAAAACAAATGGAAAATAACAAATATGTCTACTTGAAGAGCATATGTGAACCCCTGTGATCGAGTGAGATCAGATGTCCGGGGAGAGTGAACATCTCCTGCTTGCTAGCAACACCCGTCACATATACCCAGTAGAAAGAGTCAAATCGTGTAAATTCCATATGTATTTATATATGGAGAAGTCGAAGTAGGTAACCTTCTAGTATAGAAGGTGTCAAATCTGTGTAAAATGATCGGAATCGGTCTCAGTCCAGAATATCATTTAAAAGTCTGGATAACGAGATATCATATGGAATAATAAGAGTCTCGTAACGACCATAGAATTTCCTCAGTGACGTTGCTAGTCTAGCACATATATAACCCTGGTTGAGCAGCTTAACTGAAAGTCGCCTAGCCCTCGGAACAAAGTCAATGTAATTTGAACATGCTCTGGAATAACGTATTAACTGAGATATGAATACGCCGTATGCGGGCGATGATGGAATGTTGCTACTTATGAAAGGAAAGTTTGTGATAGCGAAATTGAAATCGTCACGTTTGCGATAGAGTGAGGTGTTCAATTGACCATTAATGTCGAAAGACAACATAATATCTAAATACGAAGTTGAATTACTACTTTCTGTGGTTTCTTTGACCTCAAGTTCACTTGGATAGATGATGCTAAGGTAATCCGCGAATGAAGGATTATTAATTGAAAGCAAATCATCTATATATCTGTAAGTAAAATTGAAGCCAAGAGCCAATTGTTTTTTTTTTTCCTTGCGAAAGCAAAGACTGAATGAATTCAACTTCGTATGAGTAAAGGAATATGTCAGCCAGAAGCGGAGCACAGTTAGTGCCCATTGGAATGCCGACAATTTGTTGAAAACCTTACCTCCAAACACCACAAAAATGTTATCGATAAGAAAGTTCAACATCTGGATGGCAGCTGTTTCAGTGTATTTATTTTTGGAATCAGAATTTTCCCTAACAAAGTAAGTTCTATCGTGGCCTATTACTATATATTTGAATTTGCGGCTTCCGTTTTTACTAGTAAATGCATTTTGAATAATTTCAGCTAATCTGTCTTTTAATTTCTGATGAGGGATCGTTGTGTAAAGAGTCGAAAAGTCAAAAGACTTGATAGAGTGAATTTTAGTAAAACTTTTTGATTTTAGATTTTCTAACAACTCTTTTGAATTTTTAAGGATCCACATTTGATTAATTCCACTTCTGGAATATACTGTTTTGCAATATCTATGAAGGCCAGATTTAATTTCTGATAATATTTTTGTGAGTAGCATCGATACAGATTTTGTGGAACACTTCGAAGAACCAGCGATAAAGCGTTGTTTGTAAGGATTTTTGTAATGCAGTACAAATATGGAAGTTCTAAATTTAATTTATCTGAGTCAATACCAAACGTATTGAGGACAGATTTATAATTCTCGAGTACTTCCGAAACCGAAAAGTTCGTAAGAGTATAAGTAGGATTTCCTGGAGCTGAATTTAATCCTAATTCTTTCACTAGGCTGTCAAAGTAATATTTCTTACAAGTAAATGTATAATTATTGGATGCTTTATCTGCTGGTGTAATGATATAGTGTTCTTAGAGGAAGGTAAGTTCTCTGACATCAGGATCTTTAAAAATAGATTCGAATCTGGTGTTTACAGAACATTGTAATTTTTTAATTTTTGATCTCAGCAGTACTGCAATAGATTTTATCCATTCCGAAAGAGTGTCGACCTGTACTTCTTCTCTTTTTGCCCATCGTGTGGCATATTCCTCGCAGCAGTTCATAATATTCTCAAAATTTTGGCTCCATGTGAATGATCTGGGTTCTCTGTATTTTGGACCTTTAAGTAAAAGTTCTCTTAATTTAGTGTTTTTAACAATATCGAGATCACCAGTAACGACATGGCCACAAGGAAAATATACAAAATTAGATGAGGAACATGCACACGGTTTAGGATGGCATGCAGAGTTGCTAAGATGAAGACACTGTAGAAACCCTTTGTAATTATAAATTTTGGATGCAACTGATGGCGTGTAGCTATAGGAAATACATGGCGGATCTTTGTTTTTGAAATATGGAGGTATTTTCTCTAAAACAGACTTATGATTTAAAATTTGGCCAAAATTTAAACAATCAATGCCTTTATTTGCAAATTTAATTTTGATGAAAGGGCGATTAGATTTTTCCATACAAATATCTGACTTGACGGGACGATATGTCCATAATAATGCCATCTAGTCTATACTCTGCAGAGCTTATATCAGTGAAAATACGGTGTCTGGACGATACGTACATCTCGTGTAATTTTCTGAGTGAAATAGAATAAAGTGTTGTACGAATGTAATGAAGGCCCAAAGGTTTATTTATAAATGGCAAAAGAGCATCAAAGGAAATATTATGTATTTCAGGTTTGTTGTATTTGCGTGTACCATGACTTCGATGCCTCCTCTGGCTTTTGTTGAATTATTTTCAAGGATATGTGTATAGCAGAATCTTACGTCCCAATCTCTAAGGTGATATAATATACGAAATAAGGTCAGTCAAGACGTATTGTTTCATCTAATGGGGTTAAAAACAGTAAAAGACCTTTGACATCAACAGTATGACTATAACATCCTCCAAAAGATTATAAATGTTGCATTGGGCCATTCTACAGATTTTCCTTGAGCGTTGCTCTCCGGCAAATAGGACAGTGGAGACAATATGAAGGCCTTGCCTAAGCACATGCAGTGGAGATAAGGTCGTTAATCTCGTCCCCTTTACTTTATAGTTTTACGATTAGAATTTTATTCCGCAATACCATTCGTATTCATATTTTCTCGCCCTCCCAGGCTGAGTAATCTTTTGATCCATCTTTTCTATATGGAGGAATCATGTGTTTTCTTGGATTAGATTTTTTGCGAATGAGTTGGTGAGCATGCAAAAGGGTAACTACATCCATCTAGAGACAATTGTCACTTTAATTGACATTTCTTATTCGATGCCGGGACTTAAAACGATCAAATAATTTTGTAAAGTTTTATGTACAAAAGTTCAAAAAAGTTTGGTAGGTTTTATAGATCTTATTCATACATTTTATCTAAATTCGGAAACGTTACTTTTCAGCAATATGCATCCAGAGGAATTTCCCATCCCGATTTCTACGGTGATCTAGTGTACAAACTAAGGAGGGTCAAAGGTTCAAATCATTTCATATCGTCTGGTTCTAAAATTATTAAACGCCTTCGACATCGACATTAGGACCCCGAGATCATCGCTAAAACCATCGATCTTGTATTGGGTCACTCTACAACCCAAATGCAGACTTTTACTTGGGCGTTACAGGCTGGCCTACAGGGCTGTGGGGACTCTATATCGGGCCTTGTCCAAACCTTTTCAGAGGAGACAAGGTCCCCTCGTCCCCTCTGACTGTTAGTCGGGAATCCTATTGATCAAGGATATGAGCTCGCTTACAGAAAGGTAGAGCGCGGTTAACATATGCTGATGTCTCCTTACATATTTTTGATAGCAACATATTGTTCTATAATTGTTTCGTGTGTAATAAATGTTTATGACCTCTCTCCCTGAGAAACCTGTTGATCCGTCTTCTCTATATGGAGGATTATTTATAAATTTTTAAATGTGTGTCGATTGATTGTGCTGCCTTTACGGTGAGTGGGAAGGTGGGCGCCCGTAAACCGGTTAACCACACCAAATGAGTAACGTTTGTTACTTCAAATGACTGTCCTAAGTCGGTATCGCAGCACAATCGAATATTTTTGTAATGTCGTTCCGTATATTTTATACTATTGTCATTTTTTTGTGTGTGCAGGTCCTTGGTGATTTGTGTCATACAGCTTTGTCAGATGCCTTCTGTTTTCTCTTCTGTATGTCAGTGGTGGCATTTTTCATACAGCTGAATGAGATTACTTTTTCTTTCTGTTCAAACGTAGATATCCGTCATAAGTGATAATATACTTAAAAGAACATAGAGATGAGATAAACCTCGAAGTACTTCTTCATATTTGCTTCAAATTATTCAATAGTGTTGTCCGTCTTATAATGTCGAAGTGTTTATTACTACACAATATTAAGAAAAAATCATGAATGAATTATTCGAATAATCAAAAGTGATGACATGAGATACACTTCAACGGCGAAAGCAGGAAACATATGCTCCATTGAAAGAAAATCAATATCTTTTATACCTTAAAAACTTTGGAGACACGTTAAACTTTATATCTGAATGTGAGAGGGCGTCCAATAACCATTAAAATACAACAGAAAAGAAAGACAGATTAGTTATTTTATTTTTAAATATATATTTTCACACATTTTTTTTTCACTTGTGCGAGTTATCTATCTTAATAAAGCAGCTTTTGATTTTTGTTTTTGTTTTTACAATGTTAAGGATTTAAACTCCTATTGTCCAAAATATAAAAGCTTTTATTTTCTATTTTTTCCAATTTTCTCGTGTTTGTCATGTATAGCTTTTTATAGTATATACCTCAGTATAAGTAAATGACTTATGCCAAACTGTATGGATTTAAACAAATGTTATATCGAATTGGCCTGTATTACGTTAGAAAAAAAATCACTTTTTCGTTTAATTTTGTATAATAAGAAATGAAATGCAGTTTACATTAAATACTACAAATAACACCGTTCTCTACAAGTCTATGCTGTGCTGAAGTAACATAAAACAAAGTATTAAATAAGTAGAATGTCAAATAAATTGTTACTTGTAGATATATTACATTGTTCGGCATAATCAGTAACGTTCATTCCATATCTAACACGTCATGATCTAATATGACATCATTCCGATCGATATGGAGGGAACTCTTTTTTTTTCCTTCTATGTTACAACACCGTTAAAGCAGAAGTGTATTACATAGCAGTAAATAAGTTAACAACGAAGAAGTACCAGAGGGTTAACCACACCTCTTAGTCCATGGAGTAAAAGGACAATCTCGTGTACAGTGTCATATTCAGACAAATACGAACCCCAATTAAAGTGAGATGAGACCAGGTGCCCGGGAGGAGTAAGCGTCTCTTTCTTGCATGAAACACAGGTTGCAAAAGTCCTGCAACAGCTCTTCTACTCCAGGAAGAAAATATATATATATTTACACACATTATTACATGACGGAGACAAGGATTTTAAATCAAATTATCAAATTCATGGTTTAGGGGAAAGGAAGGGGGTGTTTCATCTCTATATCGATATATTCCATAGAACTTCCTTTGCGACAATTTCAAGCGTTCTATCATATATCCGTGTGAGAGTAGTTTCTTTACAAGAAACCTCGCTCTCAGGACGAAATTTTCGTATTTAGCGTAAAAGTTGTGAAATGAAGACGCCATATGCGGGAGAGGTTGGCATGTTGCTACTCAGAAAAAGGAAAGTTGGTAATACTGAAAACGTCACGCTTGTCATAAGGAAGCTCTTTAAGAAATTCTAACATTTGGTTGATCTCTTTTCTGTATACTTGCTGCAGACTGTTCCTTTACAAAATATTTATCATTTTGACTTAATACGAGATACTTACACCTTCGAGTTCCATTTATGTTAAAGATTGTGTTTGAATAATTGATGTTATTCTGTTCTTCAGTTTTTGATGAGCAATGATAGTATAAAGAGTTGAAAAGTCAAAAGACGCGGTGTTATTGACATTAATATAAATATGAGATTACTTGTGCTCTAGACCTTACTTGGAATTCTTTAAGATCCACATCTAATTGATTCCTGTTCTCGAGTGAGCAGAAGAGCAGTGTTTCTGAGTATCATGTTTCCTTTTTGTTAGAATTCTCGTCAGTAATATGGAAAAAGGTTTGGTGGAACATATTATAAATAAATTTAATATGGAAAAGAAATTTGTATACTCCTTAAATGTTGTCGAAGAAATCTGGATTTGTAATGAAGGTATCCATGATGGCGAAATGTCTGAGGTTGAGAAATCACGTAACATATACAAAAAAGCTGAAATAATATGTTTTGTATACATTGATATTTTTATTTAATGCTGTCTCATCAGTACTGTCCATTTCGTGTTCTGTCATATTTTGGTATTTTCCAGTTCTTGATTATCAACACGATAGATAAGATTCGAATACCACATATATATTTGCGTTATTGCACTGAAACGACATTCGACTTGTCTTGTTTAATGGGGCATTCTATTTTGTTTAAATATTCCTTTTAAAAAACAATTCGTGGCATGACTTGAACATCAGTGGAAGGACATTAATTGTCAAAATGCTCATATGGTGCACGTAATTAGTACAGTTTATATCTTATATTCATTATAACATCTAGATAGATACCGCTGCTACTAGACTGATAGTTCCCGAGGAGTAACCATAGGCCAGGTTTCCAGTAGTTCTCCACTGACCTGAAATATTTCCAAATTTATTTGGGCAAAATTTGGTAATTGATTTTAAAATTAAGAGTATCTCCCTCAAGCATAGCTGTGTCATTCGATTGATTCTTGAGTTATTACTGTATAAATTAGTTTGCACTTTAATTATCTATACTCTGAATTTCCGGAGTTTCGGCTTGAACATCACCAAAGAGGCATTAGTTGTCGAAATGTACATATGGTGTCCGTAATTATTTCATGTTTTTTCCTTCTTATATTTATCATCACATGAATTTGGAAAGATAACCCAAGCAAATGCATGAAAGCAACCGGTGTTGTGTGATTGTGACACTCACTTTAATGTTTCATAGAAAGGAATTTATGACCCCTGAAATCAAAAGGGAAACTGGGTGTTTGGAAGGAGGAATCATCTACTATTCTTATTAGACAAACGTACTTTTGCGACTATTTTATTTCGATAATTTAGATATCTGCCAATATGCCCGTTTACAAATTTTTGATTTGTATAATTATACCAATACATATTTTACGTCCTCACGTACTCCGCTCGCATTTTCCTATACTTTAGAAAGAAAAATCCTTTAATTTTCCTGGATTTTGCCTGTGCAAAAATTAAGAGTTGATGAACTATTTTTACGCATGCCTTCGTCATCTGTTTTTACGATGTGGAAATTGACGATTTTCAACTTCATGACATTGTTTCCATGATTGATGATTAAAAAAAGGAAAATTATCACAGAGCCACTACGAAAATGGACTTCTTCCTTGCACGGTATGAAAATAGTATTATTGCACAAATGGCATTTTCATACGAGTTCTCTTTCTTTGATTGGGATTTTAAAGTGATCAGCAACCCTCGTCATGGATATTCGATTGCACTCGGATTGAGAATTCTTTGTTTCACTCGTAACATGATATTAGATACTATTATCTTGTTATAAATAGTAATAAAGGTTATAATTTGATTTCAGATTGCACGGCAAGTGAGAAGGTATAGTTTATGAACCGGTTAAATACGACAATTTATGTTTTGTAAATTGTCCACCCGTGATTGCAGTGACAGAGAATATTTTTGTGACGTCGTCTATTTACTTTTTGCGGGAGTTGTCATTTTCATATAGAGATACAACCTTCTATTAGAAATGAATGATATGAGTGAAGCCTTAATATCAACTAATGGGAAAGCATGGCAAACCATTTAGGGTGTTGCACTTATAATCAAAATGACTGTTTCTGAAGCTTCGTTTGAGGGACTTTGATTCTCATCCGCCTTGTATAGTAGAAACTTATTATAACCCAATGTTTTAGCCTGTGTTGTTTTGAACAGGACAAACGAATCCATTCTCACAATTTATTTCATTTCCTACGATAATTTCAATTATATTTACTAAATTCGAGACTTGTTTACTCTAGGTAGGTCGTAGGTGTAATTTCATTTGTTTAATTGTTCTTTTGTTAAGATATTGAAGTTTTATCGAGTTCAGCAAATACTTTTACGACAGCCCATTGACACCATTAAATCATCATTATTATCAAAAAAAAAGAAACACAGAGAGAGAGAGAGAGAGAGAGAGAGAGAGAGAGAGAGAGAGAGAGAGAGAGAGAGGTTCTGAGGCACCAAAAGTTTGGAGAACCGTAAAAGTGATTATACTGAAATAATATGTTGCTTTTATTGATATATAACTTCTTTTTGGTATGACTGGAACATCACTGAATCCGGAACATAAAAATTTCTGTGTATTTCTGTGACATTAACTTAAACTGTAATTTTAAATGATGTGATAGGGATTTCATACACACTTGAAGAGTATACAACTTTGGTCGTCTTTGACTTTGATACAATACTAGATCATTCAACACTGCAATTATAAATGCTTTCCGCATGTTTTTCAGTTTAATACGCAGTTTTGAAATCTTTAATCTTAAATAATTCATTGTTTTTCATGCATTTGCTGCTTGGCTTAAATTTCACCATCTTGTAAAGGTTTGCTGTATATACTGTCTCTATACGTAGGATAAAGGTGTTATCGAATGAATTTAACGGGATTTGTGCCTAAATAGCACATTATGAACAATGATTCAGGTAATTTAAGTTTTCGGCTGTCGTGCCAAAGATAAGATTGTGCTTGATTAAAATAGCTTTAGTCGTGCCAGAAATTTGGGTTTGTGTAGTTTGCACATAGCGATTGTGAAATGTCTCACATTTCACGACAGATAGACTTGCCCGTATCTTAAAGAGAGCACCTGTTGATTTAAGCACTTCCGGATTTGTATATGATTAAGTTTCGTAAGTAGAATAACAACTGTAGTATAGACAATCCAATAAACAAAATTAATTTCAAGTGACTCTAAAATGATTTTATTGCCAATTTCCTATATTTTCCACCACAACATCTTCGTAATCCTTGTCACATGTGCCATATTTTGCTTTTGAAGACTCCATGCCAGAAACGGGATTGGGTTCTTTATCTTTAGTTGCACCTTTCTTCTACTGAATCTGAATATCTATACAAATTTTACATGCTAAACTTTTTTTACCGGCATACTCTATTTTCCACTGCATGGCAAATTCTTGACTACACGCTTTGCTGCACAGACATTCGCATTGCGAATAGAGCTTATTAACAAAGACTGCGATGATCATTCAGGAAAGTGACTTTGGATAGGGTATACCCCCCAGGGATTGTGGTTTTCTTTTTTAACCTTTTGTGATAAGCAGATGTCTGATTTCATAATTATGAAATTATTATATTTCTTATTCCAAGGGGCAAAATTTTGCCAAATGACTCTCCTTAAAAAGTTACAACTATCTATGAAGTAATAGTTGTACATTTGATCGCCGCATAAAACCCGACTTTAAATAGTTATATGTATCCCGAGAATGAATTTTCGGCAAGTCTTAAAAATTTATTTTTCTCTAACTAACAATGTGGTAATTATAAATATTTGATGTGTACTGAGTTTTGTAATACGATCACTAATTAGGATTCCTATGGGCACTAACTGCGCTCCTCTTAGAGCAGATTTTTTAATACTGTTATGAGACAGACTTTATGCATTCTGTTCAAACCTCTAAACGTTTCGTCCTTATTGATACGTTCAATGACACCTATAGATATCTTGATGACATTTTCGTTATCGATAACTCTGAATTTGAAAACTATATAATTGACAGTTACTTCAATAAAACAAAGCCAATACTTCCGATCAGGAAAAACCTTTTTTTGAAATTATTAACACCAATATTCATACAAACATATTTGATAAACGTGATGACTTTGTATTTCCTATTGTAAATTTCCCCCTTTCAGATGGTGATGTCCCCAGAATCCCATCATATGGTATTTATAATAGTCAATTGGTTCGGTTTGCTGGAGTCTGCAATAACGTTTTGGATTTTCACGCAAAAAATTCTCAAATTACTTTTATACTTCTTACTCAGGGTTAAAGATATCATGAAATTCGAAAAACTTTTGGGAAATTTACAGATCTTATTCAGACATTTTATCTAAATTCGGAAATGTGACATCTATCTATCTATCTATCTATCTATCGAAATTTTCCATCCCAATTTCTACGGTGATCTAGTGTACAAACAAAGGAGGCCTTTGACATCGACAGTTTGTCCTCGAGATCATCTTTAAGACTATAAGTCTTGTTTAAGGTCCCTCTTCAACCAAATACAGACTTTTACTTGAGCGTTGCATGCTGACTAAGAGGGCTGTGGGAACTCTATGACGGGTCTTGTCCAAACCTTTTCAGAGGAGACAAGGTCCTAATCCTCGTCCCCTCTGACTGTTAGTCGGGACTCCTATTGATCAAGGAGTAGAGCTGGCTTACAGACGGGCAGAGGACGGTTTAGATATGTGGATGTCGCCTTACATATTTTTGATGGCAACATATTATTCTATAAACGTTTCGTGTATAACAAAAATGTGTTATGACCTCTCTTCTTGAGAAACCTGTTGATCCTTCTTCTCTATATGGAGGATTATTTGTAAAGTTTTAAATGTAAGTCCTTTGATTGTGCTGCTTTTTATAGTGAGTGGGGAGGTGGGCGCCCGTAAACCGGTTAACTACAAAATTGAGTGACGTTTGTTACTTCAATTGACCGTCCGAAGTCGGTATCGTAACCGCGGTACAATCGAATATTTTTGTAATGTACCTTTTTCCGTGTATATTTTACTATTATCAGGTTTTGTAAGCATGTCCTTAGTGATTTGTGTCATACAGCTTTGTCTGATATCCCCTGTTTTCTCTTTAACATGTCATTGCTCTTGTAGTTTGAATTTACATCTTTAGGTATGATAGATGGTATGTAAGTTTCTTTTTAAATTTGCGCCATATTTTACATTAAATTAAAGAACGATCATATAAATCTGTCTTGTCGTTTATAACAGGTGCGTCAATCGGAATAGACGAAAACATGATAACTGAAAGAAATTGTCTTTTCCTTAAGTCTTACAAATGCTTGCATATTTAGTACATAATGATGTAATTAGCATTTTGACATCGGATTGAATTTAAAATAAGTCAATGTGCAAATTCTTGTATTCAAAGCTTAATCACTTAACATTTTTTTGCCCTGTTTCCTTTCCATAGTTCTAATTTTTCCATTACTATATATCTAATTAGATCAAAGTGACTCACATAAACGACGAAAATAGAATTAAATTCGAATGAATGACGCATTTCTATATAGTTTAAATTTATTCATAATATCAATGATTATCGAGTGTCTTTGTTAATTGAATGCAATATCTGACAAACGTAACTTTATAGTTTGTGAAATCAATATTTCATTGACAAATTCTTTTCAAGTCGCACATTGTTAAATAAAATGTGCATAACATTGTATACAGAAAGATTATAATTAACGTCATCGAAATCTTGTGAAATTCACATGCAACAGACTGACAATTCATTTATAGCAAGATTAGAATTATGTGTAAAGCAAACGATTTGAATATCCTGTATGTACTCCAGAGTGTTCGATATTCTGTAGGCGTGAGAGTGGTATCGTATAACACTATTCACGGCCATGAGTTAACTAGGACACATAATTCTTTACGGGAATGTCGTAGACAAGGTTACACAAAACGATGAAGAGATCGTACTCAGCAGTATCACAAATCCTTCCACGGATAGCACAGCAAACATAATCATTGGTACACAAAAAGGTCATCAAAACTTAATTTTACAGCATCTAATTTGCACGTTGAATGGAAGTGACAATAGTCGCTCAACTGCTGTTGATAACCAGTATATGAGCCCGCTCACAACAAAAATCGTACATCCAAAGGGACAAAAGCTAAAAGATTTAAATGACTCTCCATTTCGTTAATAAAACCCAATAGGAAACTAATGTTGAAAGGTCTTAATAATTGACACTGTCATAGAAAAAAAGTTTCAAAACATTAAGCAACAATGAAGAAATAAATGTCCGAATCTGTTCAAGGCGCTTAGTTTGTAGGATTAGGTGCTTGGCAGGGATGTTCCTGGATCGAGGCCCGCCAGTGTTTTGTTTTTCAATCAAATAAGACAGTAAAAGCTGAGGTCCCGTGTCATTATAGACGTGGCACGTAATAGATCCCCATTGCTTTTGTTGAATGCGATGCATAGGTCAAAATGTCTGTACATTACATTTCCTTTACCATTTAAGTGTAAAACTGTGTGACGTAAAACACGAATCAAACAAACTAAAAAGCTGGTGTCAAGCTGGTGGCATTTGCTCTATTGAGCTACCCGAGTTTACGTCGGGTAAATTCCTTCACTCTCCGCGGCCGTGTTGTCATGCAAACGATTCGCTAATGGTTGGCTATTAAAGCTCTAGTTTGGAGCTAACGTAGTTCAGTCGGTTAAATGGTCGGACGCATGACAACTAGGTGATTCGGTACCATAGGTCGTGGGTTCGAGTTCCCGTAGGGGAACGACTATAAGTGAAGTATAGGGTGCCTTGTTAGCTGTAGTGTCTTTGTGCTTTATATATTTGTTTAATTTCAAGGCTGGAAAAGTTAATCAGTGAAGAGGTTGTATGTATGATTCAGTTTTGGTGTTGTCTTTCAGCTTCACCATTTATACCATTTTAACTTATATAAGCGCACGCACCGAGGAAAAGATATTTTCATCTGTGGACTGGTTTTGAACTTTAATCAGAACCCAAGTGTCAAATTTGCCTCAAATAAGAGTAATATCGTCATCGGTAGAATCTCCAATATCAATATGAGTGACGACTACAGCTAGTGCTAATCAATTATGTTCGTATTAGGGATATGATAACAGAAAAGGAATAAAATATCAGCATTCGAGTAGGGGAAAAAAGATATCACTTTTATGAAACATCTGCATATAATAATAAAACATGACTCGTACTTGTCTACCCATCCAGTAATGTATTCATGACTCGTCTTCTTCTGTCTTAATATAAATCAGTGTCGTTTCACGTATCAATATATTTGAAATATTTATTTTAAAGATTTCTTAATTATACATGTAATTATGGATCATTTTATAAACCGAAGCAATGAGTTTTAATGAAACGCAATGATATACTAAGATATTATATCTATATTATAGATCATATCATCTGACTTCGAATATATACTTCAGCAGATGAATGTGCGATAAGGAACTTTGTAAATGATTATCTGATATATTCAATCAATTGGTGTGGATATTTTTTTTTATTTTCCCACATATCCTGATATTTAATTAACACAACAATCAACAAATGACCTCCAAACGTTGAAAACTTTCAAGTAGACACAGAACGGTCTAAAATCCTAGAAAAGCATATGAAATATGTACATGTACAAAGCATCCAATGTCACCGCTATGTCGGTTGTTAAGGTGACCATCAAACCAGCAAGTTCACCACTCGATGTCTCCCTTAAAAGTTTTCTCCTTCACTTAAATATTTCCCCCATACCAAGGGATCAATCCTAATTTGAATCAGACTAAATGTTACGCGTGTTCCTAAGCTACCTGTTGACCCACGCGGCTATTAATATCCAACTGGATTCTTCGTTTAACCAGATTTTGCCATTGTACTTATATGAATGGCCGCCACATACCAGTATTACCTTTTAAAGTTAGCGTACATGCAATATGACAGACTAAAGAATTAATGCAACAATCTTTTGAACTTATCAATTACATTCTAACATTCTACATTCTATATTCTTTATAAACATATGTTCTGTATTGTATTCAATATTCTGTTTTATATATACATTCAAAACAGCTATAACACCTTATCAACAGGAGATGATATATATCTCCTGAAGATTTTTTTCTACTTCAACACTTCAAAGCGACAAGAAGACAAAAGTATATAGATAGGTTTCAGAAGGATTCTTAGTCTTTTCTCTTTTCTCAAGGCAATTTTAAAGGATTTTATATGTAAATGCCGGACCACTGAAGTAGATAATGAAACAATGAAACACACTAAGACATTTAATGAAGCATTTTAGGATAGTGCATGAATGTTTTAATTACTCAAATAACAAATCTGTCATACGGCAATTAAGAATAGCAGATGGTTAAAGACGTAATGAGGCAACTGAAGTCACGTTTAGAACAGACAATTTACAACTACTACTGCGATCCTTATTTGAATGAAATGTTTTTGTTGCATGGATAAAAACTTTGTACCTAGATGAATAAACGACTTTAGCCATACGAGAAATTTAAATCTTATCAAATGAGAATGTTTTTCGTCTCCACGTTGAACCATTTCATAAGTAAATTAAAATGTGTTATTCCCCCTACAATGCAATATTGTATATGATGACTTACTAAAAACTTTTACTCCTTTGGAATAAATGTTTAATAGTTTCTGTGGTCTCGAACTCACGACCTCTAGATACCAATTCCATTCACTAATAAATATAGAACATATATACCTTTTAATGTTGTGCACCAGATGCGCATTTCGACCACTTATGTATCTTCAGTGATGCTCGTGATCGAATGGTTGGAAATCTCATATCTATATATATTTGAAGAGCAGTATTAAAACCAAAATGACCGAAAAAGTAGCTACACTGGTTCTCAGTGAGGAGATATGTCAGTATGACAGTGTAAGTCTACAAACCATTGCCCTCATTATGAGAGCCCTTCCTTTATGGCATCGGTTTCTTAGGGGATAAATCGGATGCTAATCAATCCATATTTCTTCATCACTTTATTCAATCCATATTTCTTCACCACTCCATTTGGACATCTTTAGAGAGTTTTACATTTAAAGACAAAATGTTTACAGTACTAAGTAGGAAGCAACGTATTTTCTTTTTTAACCTAAATTCTCGAATGACGATCAAAATAATGAATTAATTTAGGTATCTAGTTTAAGCCGCTGCCTGTCAACATGCAAACAATTTACTAATCCAGATAAAGGGATTGTGATAATATAGATTGCCATCTGTCGGCCGATATCATACTGGTCAATAAACGCAAGGGATCATGAGCAGCTCATGTGATGAGGAGAACGATAGTCTAAATCCGTCTTCTTCCTATAAATACTATACACTGGTCTTTAATTGAGGTTAAGAAACTACGACACTGGGTGCAGAGTCAACTGTTAACCTTTATATAATACCTCATGTGGTATACAGAAGTAATAAATATTACATATCAACTTCATTACCTCTATGAACAATGTAATTCAAGGTAGATTATGAAAGATAACTCTTGGAAAAGAAAGTTGATCATTTAATATCCTTTATGTTTTGAGCATATACTCTATGTGTGTCATACATACGCACACAATTCTGATGTTACGTATGTTTGTGTTTCATGCATCGTTACAAAAAAAAATTATAATTGTGCGTTTGACTAGACAAGGTTTATTGTTATTATAATGACTATTTATGATTTATGTAGAGTTACAAATAAATGAAGATAACTTAAATGAGTAAAAATCGAAAGAGTACTGAAGGGTAAACCATATCTCATAGTCCATGACATAAAAGGACAATATCATGGATAGTGTCATATTCAGACAAATGCGAACCCCAATAAAATCGAGGTGAGGCCAGGTGTCCGGGAGGACTAAGCGTCCCCTGGTTGCATGCAACACCCGTTGCAAAAGTCCTGCAACAAACTTTCAAGTCGAGGAGGTATAAATATACACGCACGAACACACAAAGGAAACAAAAAGACGAAGTCAAATTTTGCCATGAACGATTCAACTTTCCCCTCGAGTATCTATATACTTGGGGGGGGGGGGGGGTATGTGTGTGGAGAGATTTACCAGTTATTAAATTAAACAAACGGTGCACACCATGTTGAAATTATTTCAACAGCAAATCTAATCTAAGTTTTGCCATATAGGGGCACCAGACTGTCCAATACACAGTTTTTTATGCCGGAAAATCATTTCCTAACACCTTAACACCCCTATTACTGAGCATTGTGATTATTTGTTTTCAATATCACACATCTCGGATGTGCAATTTTATCACTGTCGGACTACATTCACCGAATTCTCAAACCAGTCTAGGGAATCATAACTCTTCACGAAGTTCAACAAAATAAGTTTCTTTTAAAACCAGATCAGTACATCATACTCCCCACCCTGTTTAGTGGGATAGGTTTCATTTCTAACCAGATCCAATCTTCATAATTCTTGACTCGGTTCATAGGGACTGGTTTTATTCATTCCTTTTTTTAAAATTATTTATTATTATAATTTTTCTTTTATTTAATGTTTTTACTGTATTTTTTTTTTAGAAATTGCTTTCTTTTTAATTCTATTATCTTGATAATATTTTAGTAATCTATAACCCTGAGT
The DNA here is from genome assembly GCA_035048485.1 of Pteria penguin. Lineage (NCBI taxonomy): Eukaryota > Metazoa > Mollusca > Bivalvia > Pterioida > Pteriidae > Pteria > Pteria penguin. The sequence goes on from CM068581.1 coordinate 24,599,559, forward strand.
TTGAAAACTATATATCTGACATTTATCCATCTGAAATTCAATCAAACAAAGCCAATACTTCCGACCAGGAAACACCTTTTTTTTTTACTTAATTATTAAAATTATTAACAACAATATTCATACTAAAATATATGATAAACGTGATGACTTTGGATTTCCTATTGTAAATTTCCCTTATCTAGATGGCAATGCCCCCAGACATCATCATCATCATCATATGGTATTTATATTAGTCAATTGGTTCGGTTTGCTAAAGCTAACGTTTTGGATTTTCCCGAAACAATTCTCAGATTACGTTTAAACTTCTTACTCAGGCTTACTGATATTATAAACTTCGAAAAACTTCTGGTAAATTTTATAGATCTTATTCAGACATTTTATCTAAATTCGGAAATGTTGCTTTTCAACAATATGTATCCAGAGGAATTTCGCATCCCAATTTCTACGGTGATCTAGTGTACAAACAAAAGAGGGTCAAAGGTTCCGATGATTTCATATCGGCTGGTTCTAAAATTATTTAATGCCTTCGACATCGACAGTATGTCCCCGAGATCAACGCTAAGACCATAGATCTTGTATTGGGTCCCTCTACAACCCAATGCAGACTTTCACTTGAGCGTTGCACGCTGACTAACAGGGCTGGGGGGACTCTATATCGGGCCTTGTCCAAACCTTTTCAGAGGAGACAAGGTCCTGATCCTCGTCCCTTCTGACTGTTAGTCGGGACTCCTCTTGATCAAGGATCAGAGCTCGCTTACAGACGGACAGATCGCAATTTACTTATGTTGATGTCTCTTTACATATTTTTGATAGCAACGCATTATTCTATAATCTTGTGTGTAATAAATTTTTATGACCTCTCTCCGGACCTGTTGATCCTTGTTCTCTATATGGGGGATTATTTATAAATTTTAAATGTATATCCTTTGAATGTGCTGCTTTTGCGGTGAGTGGAAAGGTGGGCGCCCGTAAACCGGTTAACCACACCAATTGACCGTCCTAAGTCGGCATCGTAACCGCAGCACAATCGAATATTTTTGTAATGTCGTTCCGTGTATATTATGCTATTGTCATTTTTTGAGTGCAGGTCCTTGGTGATTTGTGTCATACAGCTTTGTCAGATGTCTTCTGTTTTCTCTTTTATCTATTTATTATTTGTGTTTGAGATATTTGTTCGTTCGTTTTGGAGGACGGAAAGGGGGCATGTTTCTTGATAACCTTGATAATTGCATTTATTTCAATGTATTCCAGATGTTTTAAAATCAATTCAAAAGTTTAAAATTAACGATTTCTAGTGTTTTAACGGGCATCAAATCCTTACGCCATAGCTCTTCATTTGGTATACCAAATCAGTATCCTTTCAAACCAGATTCCGACGTCATAACTCTGATTGTTTTCTTCTCAATCAATATCGAAGAAGTACCAAACCGTTAATCATTCTCAAAGTCCAAGGACAGATACAAAATCGTGTAAGTTTCAAAAAGAAACTGTTGTGAACCTCGAAATACTGAAAAATTCTGAGATGAGACCAGATCCTGGCATCATAACTATTTTAACCTGTCCACTGGGACCTTTCGCTATTCAGACATTATCCGATGTATCTGTATCACCGAATTAGTATAAACAGTATTCTCAAATGTTTACATTAGTAGAAAATATCATTTTGAATAAAAAAAAGTGAATACCTGCTTTATGTTTTCATTGCAAGTTATTGAATTGGGAGGTGATATTAGATGTATGTGTGGGGGTGTGGAGGTGGGGGTAGTGGGTAGGAGAGATATCTTTATTTCTATTAGTTTTTATTTGGGAAGAAGGGTTGTATGTCTAGTTGGTTGGTAGGTTTTTTTGCAGATTTGTTATCACTAGAACGAGCCTGTGTTTTGGGATATGTACTCGTTCGATTGACATTTTTTCACATTCAAAACTGGTTGAATATTTCAGACAGATATTTGTCGCTTGCAAAATATGAGAAATGAAAAAAAAGATGCAAAATAAATTATAAAATTTTCAATTTTCGAATTCCATGGTTCTGACAAATTCCAAGAAATGGCATCATCAGGAAACGCATACAAGCATTCATTTTGCCCACCGATCATGTGGTAGTGAAGCAAATTGTCTGTAGATATAACATCAATGCTTTAAGAGCAAATGACTGAGAAATGACTGGTCACAAGATATAATCAACAAGATCCTACAGGCGGAATCTCTTTTGTAGTTTTGATGCTTTTCATGTTTTATTGTCTGTCTCCTGAAACAGGAGTTTCATATCTTGTCATTTTGGGGGAATCAGAATATTAAGGCATAGAACTTTTAAGTTGCCTAATTGGTTTACCTTGGGGATTGTTTAAACTGATCCTTCTATCATTTTTGTCATTCTATGTATCTGGGACCAGTTGTTTGAAACTTTAACAACCGGTTACGCTAACCAATTGTTAAATTTCATCTGACTATATCCTTGAGATGAAAAGACTTCATGTTGTTTCCTGTGTTCTTATTTGTAGCATATAAAACTAGCTTGGATTGTATTAAGAGTTTTATACAAAAATCATGTAAATTAAATGAATTGTGTATCAAATATTAATCTCCTGTTAGTATAGCAATTGGTTAGAGTCTCGATCAACTGGCCCCTATCGTCATTTGTTTGATCATAAAGTAGAGCGCAATATTGAGTTGCGTTGAGCAGGTTATCAAGAGAACAAACACATAAGTAGGAGGAAAGAGACCATATATATATATATATATATATATATATATATATATATATATATATATATATATATATATATATATATATATATATATATATATATATATATATATATATATATATCAGATAAGGTAGTTGAGAGAACAAAAACATAAGATGTGGGAGGAGAGAGAGAACAAGCACATAAGATGAGGGCGGGGAAAGAAGAAACGCATTTAAGATGAAGGAATTGAGAGAACAAAAACATATGAGGTAGAGCAGAGAAAGAACACATAATTTGAGCGAGGGGATAGAATAAACACATACACAATAAGATGAGGAAGGGAAGAGAGAAAACACATAAGATGAGGTAGGGAAAAAAATAAACACATGAGATGAGGGAGGGCAGATAACAAACACATAAGATGAGGGAGGGAAGAGAGAAAACACATAAGATGAGGTAGGGAAAAAAATAAACACATGAGATGAGGGAGGGCAGATAACAAACACATAAGATGAAGGAGAATAAAGAACAAATACCTAAGATGAGGGATGGAAGAGAACAAACACATACGATGTGGGTTAGAAAAGATAAAAAAGGATGAAGTACTGAGGATTTAACTATATTTCAAAGTCCATGGAATAAAAGGACAACATCGTATATAGTGTAATATTTAGACAAATGCGAACCCCAATGAAATCGAGGTGAGACCAGGTGCCCAGGAGGAGTAAGCGTCCCCTGGTTGCATACACAACCGTAGCAACCATCCTGCAACATTTTTTTCAAGTCGGGTAGTAAATACATAATTATACATATATGATCATACGAAGGAAACAAGAACACGAAGTTAATTTTCCCATTCAGGGTGTAAAATGTTAATTGAAATTCCGGCGTCGGATTGCACGTGAACAAATGTCTGTATATATACGTAATATGAATTAAGGCAAGGCTTTAAATGTCTAGCGAAATGTCTTTATTTCTAAATTTTGCTTTTGAAAAGTTAATATGGATCGGTTATATACAATAGAACGTCGATATCTTAAAAAAAAGGGTGTACACCAGAACAAAAAAGAAGATTCTTTTACCTTTTTGAAAGATTTTAATCACTGTTGCCCAACTATTATTATAGCACGGAAATACCCTTGTCACGAATCATTATTTTGAAATTTTGCCAGAAAAAGCCAATGATTAAAATTTTTTTAAAAATTCCTAATCATTCTATTATTTTATGTTAAAACTTAGTCAGACAAATCTGACGAAATGCATAATCATTTGTCGTTATGCACTACAACGACAACGAAAAAATGCCCTTCGTCAGATTTGTCGGACTAGTGAAATATACGCCTTTTCATGTCTTTATAGACATCTCTTATTGAATAAGAATTGAAAGATTTATATCGAATTTTGCCAATTGAGCAGGTTAGCAACTAGCATATCACCAACCTATATAAAAGGAAATATACTTCAGAAAAAAGTCTTATTCCTTTTATTATAAAATTACAACAGAGTCACTTGCAGATTCAAAGACGATCATATTGATCGTTAAATATGTATTTTCGTAAAAAGCACTGGTCTTCAATTTTATAGACATATATATATATATAAATATATAAAAACCTATGTCAATATAATTATGTCACGTGAAGTCTTAAAATCTGAACGTGGAACATCCCAAAATGACATTTATTTATACAGTGGCGGATATAAAAGAGGGTTATATAACATTTATTTATACAGTGGCGGATATAAAAGAGGGTTATATAATTTCAAGTAAAACTCCGGATTTGGCTCCCAGTTTGGCTGAGTCTAATACTTGACTTTCACATGTGCACACCCCTTTTCGAAAATCCTGGATTATAGTTTGATGTATATCAGTTTCTAATTCAATTTATCTAATTTTTGAGCACAGAGACGAAGGTTTGATGTAAATTTATTTTCTAAAATATAAAATGTAGTAAATATCTAAGCAATTCGGGATAAGGCAGCAAATCTCAAACGCGCAATGCAATGACGTCGATATAAATTTTAAATGGCGTAAATCTATATCTAAAAGCATTCACATATCACACTGACAATGCAAAATTGCAATAAAACGAATAAACCTTTTCACTTTAACTTAGGGACTGAAAATCATCATTGTTCCCGTAAAATGACGCAAAAGACAATCAATATCTTATTATGACGTCAAAACATTTACGGGTAACTATTTGCCACTCTTGACGTCAGCCCATGCATCTTTTGCCAGGGCACTGTTTCTCCTACACCGGTACGATCAAAATACGTAAAAGGCTTATTTGTACCTGTCAAATATAACTCCGGTGAATTAATATTGAATTTGTCTTGTGAAGATGACCGTAATATCCGAAATTTTACGAAATTGTGACATTGTAACCCAAAATATTGATGATTCCAACTGATATATACCGCTTGCCAAGGGTGGATCCTTGTTTTCCAGATACAAATTATCTCTGTTAGTAAACATCATGGAATGTTGAATATATTTTTCGGCGAATTTCATCTACATATGTGTAAGAATATAAATATTTTTTCAACTCTACTTAGAAAAATCACAGGGCGCGGACGGGTTAATATAGTAGAACTGATATTTCAAATAAAGAACATACTCCATAGACAACGGGCGTGCTATGTATTTTAAACTGCAGTAAGGAGATCATCAGGCGATTTTGATTTTTTTTTTTGTCTTGAACTACAGCAAGGAGATCATCAGGGAATTTTTATTATTTATTAATTTTAATTCAATTACAGTTTTTAGTATTTACACAAACGCATGATACATGTAACCCCGTCGGAGCCCCATACTTAACGTGTCATGAAGACAGGATCATTTAAAATGCTTTTCATTTTAAAGCAGTTTTGTGAATCAGAAGATGTAGATAATATATTCAAATGTACAGATTTATAATAATATATCCGCATACATCAACAAAAATAGCTCTTTCAATCTATTAATAATATACTGGATCGTTTTGTGTACTGACCTCTCGAGCTTTCCGGTGATTTAATAATTTTAATTGATACATATACTTACTCTCTTGCTCATTATCCTTTCCACAGAATATTTTTCTATATATACATATATCTACCAATTCACGTTTTGGGCGCATGAGAATGGGACAAGCTGAGGCGAGTTTGTGGAAATATATATCTCTACCCCATGTTTACATTTCCCCGGTAGTGGAAATCTTCAGTGTCGTCAAAGTCACGTGGTTTTAACTCATGAATATTGATAAAAATGGGTGCATTTCTCCATTTGATACGGATGACGATGTAAAAAAATACAATGTAGTACGTAGCGGTGTATAACAGATAATTTAAGTTTATTGATTTAGATTAGATCACAATCTTAGCGATCAATGATAAATCCGAATAATGTACAGTTTAATCACGGAGAAAATCAGGCACGTGCTGGTTCCGCACTGAATACAGCGATTTTTTATGGTCTAGTGTATAAAAAGTCAGAGTATTTTCTGGCCTGTGAGAGTAGATTCGTTGCAAGCCTCGCTCTCAGGATGGAATTTTCGTATTTAGAACATGCCATCGCATAGCATAGAAGTTGTGAAATAAAGACGCCATATGCGGGAGAGGAAGGTATGTTGCTACTCAGAAAAGAGAAGTTGGTAGTAATGAAATTCAAATCGTCAAGTTTGTCATACAGAGAGGTTACTAGTGAACCATCGTCACTAATTGATAGGAGTATATCGAGATACAAAGCAGGAGATGTGCCCTCACTTGTATCTTTTGTCTCGAGTTCCTTTGGATATATGATGTTGATGTCGATCTTTAAATACGGGATTGTTAATCCATGTCATCGATGTATCTGTATGTAATGTTGAACGGAGATGCTGATTGTTTATTGCCTTTGGAGAGCAGAGAATGTATGCATTCTGCTTCATAAGTGAATAGAAAATATCGACCAGAAGTGGCGATCAATTTGTATCCATCGGATTGCCAACAATCTGTTAGAATACTTTCTCACCAAATATCACAAAAGTATTATCTGTACGAAATTCTAACATTTGGATGATCTCTATTTCTGTATACTGCTGGAATAAGACTGTTCCTTTACAAAAACATGTGTCGTTGTTGCCTTAAACGAGAAAAAAAAAGAGGTAAACGAGGTATAAAGAGTTGAAAAATGAAAAGGCTTGATGCTAGTAACACGTCATTTAAAAAAGGAGATTTAAAGTGCACTAGATGTTCCTTGGAATTCTTCAGGATCCACATCTAATTGATTCCGCTTCTCGAGTATGCAGTAGAGCAGTATTTCTGAAGAACGTTTTTGAATTCTGTTAGAAATTTGGTCAGTAATATGGAAAGAGGCCTGGTGAAACACTTTGAAAATCCAGCTATGAATCGATGCTTATGGAGTTTTATACACCTTCCGAATCCAAAAAAAGGTATGGTAGCTCGAGATCAGATTCATTTATAGTAATGCCAAATGAAGTGAGAACTGACGGTTATCAAATACCTCTGAAGAAAACAAATTTGATTTATGCATCTTTGGAATTCAAAAAAGGTATGGTACCTAGATCGAGATCAGATTCATTTAAAGTAATTCCAAATGAAGTGAGAACTGTCTTGGTTATGCATTACCTCTGAATGAGACATATTTGAAAATGTGTAAGTTGGATTCCCAGACGTGGAATGAAGACCAAGCTCTTCTATAAGACATTGAATATAATATGACATACATAAGAATGTGTAATTGTTAGCTGCCTTGTCAGCAGGAACAATATAGAAATTTTCGTGAAGTCGAGAAAGTTTTCTAACGGGCCCGGTGGTGTCATGAAATATAGAATTGTGTTTGTTTTAGAAGAAATGACAGTCTTCAAATTCTCTTCTTTATCAACTTCTGATCGATTTCAGCCATTCAGAAAGAGTGTCTAATTCAACATTCTCTCTCTTAGCCCAACTTCTGGCATACCCTTCACATGAGTTCATAATAATATTAAAATTTTGACGTCATGTAAATGATTGTCGCTCTCTATATTTTGGGCCTTTACTTAAAAGATCTTCGAGTTTTCTGATTGATACCACTATGATGATCTCCTGCCACAACATGACCACATGGATTATATCTAAACTCAGGCAAGGAACATTAACATTTACGGAGCCTCTTAAGGGACATAAAAAGATATGGTGAAAAAAAAACATTAAACTGAGATCTCAGATTACTAAACTGTGATCACAGATTACTAAACTGTGATCTCAGATTACTAATCTGTTATCTCAGATTACTAAACTGAGATCTCAGATTACTAATCTGTTATCTCAGATTACTAAACTGAGATCTCAGATTATGGAATACATATTTTCTAAGTTATAAGTCCCATAACTCTTGTAAAACAAGAGGCCCAAATGGGCCTATATCGCTCACCTGAGCACAAATTGCTTATTTACAAGCAAATGTTAGCTCATTTCAGTAGGAAATTGTACATATTTTCTAAGATACTTTCTATAAGGTTTGGTGATATACGTGCAGTCGTGCTGGAGAAGTCGAAAATGTGTCAACTAATCAGGGCCAAGTCGGCCATCTTGGATGAGGAATTGGCTCGAAAAACACAAACTTGGTAGAGGACATTGAGTACTGCCGTTCTGGAGAAGAAGTCGAAAATATAATGGTTAACGGACGGATGAACCACTATAGCAAGAACTCACTTAAGTTACGCTCAGGTGAGCTAAAACTCGAGCAGAGCGCCCCCTCCCTCTTTTTTTCCCTTCATGCACATCCTGAGATGTTGATCTTCGTGTCTCTTAAGTTTCATGGAATTCGGGATACAAGTTCAAGAGGAGTTGTGATGACAAGATTTTGGAATGACAGGGGGCAACACGTACTATATGCCCCAGGCCATAGATGGCATGACCTCGGACGGACTCACCCACGGCAGTAGACAAAACCTTAACATAACACATTCGTCGAGCGTATAAAAATATTGAGTAACGAGAAAAATTACCTGAATTTATTTATTCATAGATCAGTATGTTGTTTAACATTAAGCACTGAGCGATGATTCCAGGGTACCCGGTCTTATACGTAGCGCTCAGACCCCAAATTGCGTACAAAATGTTTTTCTGCAGTTCTTCCACACTTGTAAGCAGTTCATACGTTTTTTATTAACGTAAGATTGTACGGAGTTCATACGCACTCTCCGCAATTCATACACATTTGTCTGTCTAAGCACGACTCATTGGACATCTAGCTAGCTAGGGGGTCTGTCTATTAATCAAAATAATGCCATCTCAAAAGATCGTAGTTATTATAAAAGGCGCTTTAAAGCCACATGTTTTGTTAAACATTTCATATATGAGGGGGCGGACGGACGAACAAACAAGATGATACATGGGGTTACAGGCGGACAGACAAGGCGATTCCTACATACGTTTTCTGTGGAGGGGTATAAAAATTTCTAATCTGAATGTCTAGCAATTGTGCTTTAAAGGGAACTTTTTTGTCAGAATGCTCTAACCACTTATGCTTAGCAGGCCATGTATGAGTCCATTTTATTTAGAGTTTTCTTCCATTGCTTAAGCAGCTGATTCTTGTGAAAAACTTAAGTAATTTGTATCGTTATAGTTTCAACATGTTCAATATTTGACATAAGTTTCACGAAAAAAGATATAAGCAGAGGTACATTACCTCTAAAACAAATATTTTACAATGGAATGGACTTCACCGGGTTTTTCAATACTCTATACACATAACAAATACAAGTTAACAACCTTTTTGATTTTCTCTTTAATTAAACTTTTAACAAAATCTTTCAACATCAATCAAAAGTCATGCAAAAATGTGTGAATAAGTGGATCTTTCAGTGTTGCTACCGATAAATGAATAATTCATAAGATACCTATTTATGCATATATATACTCTTGAAAATAAAACAAGAAACCGCTATAGACAGTATGGCCGGATTGCAAAGCAATTTCAAGCAATGTCAAGGTCACAAGTAATTGTATCAATTGAAAGCATTCGCTATTAAGAAACTATGTGTGAAATATGAAAGTCCTATTCCTATTGATTCAAAAGATATAGCCAAAATGAAAGTTTTTTAAAAGTAGGTCAAAGTCACTAGGTCAAAAGTTATGGTATCTGAGATCTCAGTTTAGTAATCTGAGATCTCAGTTTAGTAATCTGAGATCTCAGATTAATAATTTTTTTAACCTGTCATTTTATGTCCCTTTAGGGGCTCCGTAAACATTGGAAAGGGTTATGAAAGTCGTGCAGATCTACACAATTTTAAATTTTGTTTATAGTTAAAGATTTTGGAATCAACTCTCGGTGTATATTAATAGGGAAAACAGGACAACTCCCTCATTTTGAAGTATGGAGGAATATTATGTTTAACAGACGTATGATTTAAAATCTTACTTAAATTAAGTGCGTCAATTTACATATGGAGGGAGCATGTGGAAAATATAAATGTTCTCGTGCGCACGACATAAAAAGTCGTGCGCACGAGATAAATATGTCGTGCGCACGAGATAAATATGTCGTGCGCTCGACTTATACAGCTACTAGCAGTATCTCTCACATTATTGCTATGGGTTTTCATGCTTATCAGAAATCTTATTGAATAAATCTCTGAATTAGAAAGAGTTCTCATTGAAATAAGGAACCATGGTGCTTCAGCTACATTTCATAGTTATGTTGAAATCAGGGGCTGATCCAGGATTTGGAGTTAGCGGGGGTGGGGGTGGTCATAAGTTATTCTTTATACTTCACCATTCTTCAGAGGGTCAATGGTTAGGACTGGAAAAATCAAGAAAACTGCAGGTATAAAGCGCGCTTCATTTATAGAGGGTGAAGACATGGCGTGTAGAGGGGACGTAAGATCGGCAAAAATAACTTTGTAAGCTTTGTTGATTCGGCAGGTGCGATAATAACTGAGGACGCTCTGTTAAAGTGAAATTTAAGGCCTCAAGGTTGCCAAATTTTAATAGTTTGTTTTTAGGGGGGGGGGGGAGGAGACGAAACTTCTGACCTGCTGGGGACCTAGGCAGTCCCCAGACCTCTCGCCTTCCATACTCGATATTCTGGACCAACCCCTGGTTTCAACAAATTTAGGAAATGTAGTTGAAGCACCATGGTTCCTAATTTCAATGGGAACTCTTTCGAAAGCAGAGATTTATTCAGAAAGATCTCCCAGAAAACCCATAGCAATTATGTGAGAAATGTTATTGGCTGATTAAGTCGTGTGCACGACATAATTACGTGTATTTCGTGTGCACGATTTTATGTCATACTCACGACATAACTATCTCGTGCTTACGACATAACTATCTCGTGAGCACGACATAACTATCTCGTGAGCACGACATAATTACATGTATCTCGTGCGCACGATTTTCATTTCATACCCATGACATATCTATCTCGTGTTTTACGACATAACCATCTCGTGCGGACGACTTAGTAAGACATGTCCCTTCCATACTTCCGTATCAATTACCTTATAAGCAAAAAAAAAACAAAACAAAAACAAAAACAAACCAAAAAAAAAAAAAAAAAAAAAAAAAAAAAATAACATAAGAAAATGGCGCCTCTCATTACCATTTACAGGCTTGTATCAAATTTTAAGGCTTAAATCATGTAATGCATTTATAAAACTATTCTTCTATCATTCTAGATCAATTGATCTGCATAATTTCCAATTTTATGTTTTATAATTTCTTTTCGTAACATTCAATCATATATATATATATACATATAAATTTTCTCTATACAATATATAATTCATTTTGTTTACTGCGTGTACTGTCCGACCAACTCAGTTAAGCTGAAAAGCTCATTTCATTTAACCAGACGAAATATAAATTAATTCAATTAAATGATTGATTACCTTATCCATCTATGCATTTATATATCTAGTTTTGCCGACCTTTAAATGCATTCTAAGAGACAATATAAAACACTTGTTATTTGGTGAGCGATATTGAGGTTTGTACAGAATTTATCTATAGATCTTATAAAGGCCAGTTGATTGGGTTATCAGTTATAGAATGTCTGATGTTTTAAGGCCAGTTGATTGGGTTATCAGTTATAGAATGTCTGATGTTTTAAGGCCAGTTGATTGGGTGATCAGTTATAGAATGTCTGATGTATAAAGGCCAGTTGATTGGGTGATCAGTTATAGAATGTCTGATGTAGGAAGGCCAGTTGATTGGGTGATCAGTGGTAGAATGTCTGATGTAGGAAGGCCAGTTGATTGGGTGATCAGTTATAGAACGTCTGATGTAGGAAGGCCAGTTGATTGGGTGATCAGTTATAGAATGTCTGATGTAGGAAGGCCAGTTGATTAAATGATCAGTTATAGAATGTCTGATGTATTAAGGCCAGTTGATTGGGTGATCAGTTATAGAATGTCTGATGTAGGAAGGCCAGTTGATTGGGTGATCATTTATAGAACGTCTGATGTAGGAAGGCCAGTTGATTGGGTGATCAGTTATAGAATGTCTGATTTAGGAAGGCCAATTGATTGGGTGATCAGTTATAGAACGTCTGATGTAAGAAGGCCAGTTGATTAAATAATCAGTTATAGAATGTCTGATGTATTAAGGCCAGTTGATTGGGTGATCAGTTATAGAATGTCTGATGTATAAAGGCCAGTTGATTGGGTGATCAGTTATAGAATGTCTGATGTAGGAAGGCCAGTTGATTGGGTGATCAGTTATAGAATGTCTGATGTAGGAAGGCCAGTTGATTAAATGATCAGTTATAGAATGTCTGATGTATTAAGGCCAGTTGATTGGGTGATCAGTTATAGAATGTCTGATGTAGGAAGGCCAGTTGATTGGGTGATCAGTTATAGAATGTCTGATGTAGGAAAGCTAGTTGATTTAATGATGACTTATAGAATGTCTGATGTTTTAAGGCCAGTTGATTGGGTGATCAGTGGTAGAATGTCTGATGTAGGAAGGCGAGTTGATTCGGTGATCAGTTATAGAATGTCTGATGTATAAAGGCCAGTTGATTGGGTGATCAGTTATAGAATGTCTGATGTAGGAAGGCCAGTTGATTAAATGATCAGTTATAGAATGTCTGATGTAGGAAAGCTAGTTGATTTAATGATGACTTATAGAATGTCTGATGTAGGAAGGCCAGTTGATTGGGTGATCAGTTATAGAATGTCTGATGTAGGAAGGCCAGTTGATTCGGTGATCAGTTATAGAACGTCTGATGTAGGAAGGCCAGTTGATTGGGTGATCAGTTATAGAATGTCTGATTTAGGAAGGCCAGTTGATTGGGTGATCAGTTATAGAATGTCTGATGTAAGAAGGCCAGTTGATTAAATAATCAGTTATAGAATGTCTGATGTATTAAGGCCAGTTGATTCGGTGATCAGTTATAGAACGTCTGATGTATAAAGGCCAGTTGATTGGGTGATCAGTTATAGAACGTCTGATGTAGGAAGGCCAGTTGATTGGGTAATCAGTTATAGAATGTCTGATGTAGGAAGGCCAGTTGATTGGGTGATCAGTGGTAGAATGTCTGATGTATAAAGGCCAGTTGATTGGGTGATCAGTTATAGAATGTCTGATGTAGGAAGGCGAGTTGATTGGGTGATCAGTAATAGAATGTCTGATGTAAGAAGGCCAGTTGATTGGGTGATCAGTTATAGAATGTCTGATGTAGGAAGGCCAGTTGATTGGGTGATCATTTATAGAACGTCTGATGTAGGAAGGCCAGTTGATTGGGTGATCAGTTATAGAATGTCTGATGTATTAAGGCCAGTTGATTGGGTGATCAGTTATAGAATGTCTGATGTAGGAAGGCCAGTTGATTGGGTGATCAGTTATAGAATGTCTGATGTAGGAAGGCCAGTTGATTGGGTGATCAGTGGTAGAATGTCTGATGTAGGAAGGCCAGTTGATTCGGTGATCAGTTATAGAATCTCTGATGTATAAAGGCCAGTTGATTGGGTGATCAGTTATAGAATGTCTGATGTAGGAAGGCCAGTTGATTAAATGATCAGTTATAGAATGTCTGATGGAGGAAAGCTAGTTGATTTAATGATGACTTATAGAATGTCTGATGTAGGAAGGCCAGTTGATTGAATGATCAGTTATAGAATGTCTGATGTAGGAAGGCCAGTTGATTGGGTGATCATTTATAGAACGTCTGATGTAGGAAGGCCAGTTGATTGGGTGATCAGTTATAGAATGTCTGATTTAGGAAGGCCAGTTGATTGGGTGGTCAGTTATAGAACGTCTGATGTAAGAAGGCCAGTTGATTAAATAATCAGTTATAGAATGTCTGATGTATTAAGGCCAGTTGATTCGGTGATCAGTTATAGAATGTCTGATGTAGGAAGGCCAGTTGATTGGGTGATCAGTTATAGAATGTCTGATGTAGGAAGGCCAGTTGATTGGGTGATCAGTTATAGAATGTCTGATGTATAAAGGCCAGTTGATTGGGTGATCAGTTATAGAATGTCTGATGTAGGAAGGCCAGTTGATTGGGTGATCAGTTATAGAATGTCTGATGTAGGAAGGCCAGTTGATTAAATGATCAGTTATAGAATGTCTGATGTATTAAGGCCAGTTGATTGGGTGATCAGTTATAGAATGTCTGATGTAGGAAGGCCAGTTGATTGGGTGATCAGTTATAGAATGTCTGATGTAGGAAAGGTAGTTGATTTAATGATGACTTATAGAATGTCTGATGTTTTAAGGCCAGTTGTTTGGGTGATCAGTGGTAGAATGTCTGATGTAGGAAGGCGAGTTGATTCGGTGATCAGTTATAGAATGTCTGATGTATAAAGGCCAGTTGATTGGGTGATCAGTTATAGAATGTCTGATTTAGGAAGGCCAGTTGATTGGGTGATCAGTTATAGAATGTCTGATGTAAGAAGGCCAGTTGATTAAATAATCAGTTATAGAATGTCTGATGTATTAAGGCCAGTTGATTCGGTGATCAGTTATAGAATGTCTGATGTATAAAGGCCAGTTGATTGGGTGATCAGTTATAGAACGTCTGATGTAGGAAGGCCAGTTGATTGGGTAATCAGTTATAGAATGTCTGATGTAGGAAGGCCAGTTGATTTGGTGATCAGTGGTAGAATGTCTGATGTATAAAGGCCAGTTGATTGGGTGATCAGTTATAGAATGTCTGATGTAGGAGGGCGAGTTGATTGGGTGATCAGTAATAGAATGTCTGATGTAAGAAGGCCAGTTGATTGGGTGATCAGTTATAGAATGTCTGATGTAGGAAGGCCAGTTGATTGGGTGATCATTTATAGAACGTCTGATGTAGGAAGGCCAGTTGATTGGGTGATCAGTTATAGAATGTCTGATGTATTAAGGCCAGTTGATTGGGTGATCAGTTATAGAATGTCTGATGTAGGAAGGCCAGTTGATTAAATGATCAGTTATAGAATGTCTGATGTAGGAAGGCCAGTTGATTCGGTGATCAGTTATAGAATGTCTGATGTAGGAAGGCCAGTTGATTGGGTGATCATTTATAGAACGTCTGATTTAGGAAGGCCAGTTGATTGGGTGATCAGTTATAGAATGTCTGATTTAGGAAGGCCAGTTGATTGGGTGATCAGTTATAGAACGTCTGATGTAAGAAGGCCAGTTGATTAAATAATCAGTTATAGAATGTCTGATGTATTAAGGCCAGTTGATTGGGTGATCAGTTATAGAATGTCTGATGTATAAAGGCCAGTTGATTGGGTGATCAGTTATAGAATGTCCGATGTAGGAAGGCCAGTTGATTGGGTGATCAGTTATAGAATGTCTGATGTAGGAAGGCCAGTTGATTAAATGATCAGTTATAGAATGTCTGATGTATTAAGGCCAGTTGATTGGGTGATCAGTTATAGAATGTCTGATGTAGGAAGGCCAGTTGATTGGGTGATCAGTTATAGAATGTCTGATGTAGGAAAGCTAGTTGATTTAATGATGACTTATAGAATGTCTGATGTTTTAAGGCCAGTTGATTGGGTGATCAGTGGTAGAATGTCTGATGTAGGAAGGCGAGTTGATTCGGTGATCAGTTATAGAATGTCTGATGTATAAAGGCCAGTTGATTGGGTGATCAGTTATAGAATGTCTGATGTAGGAAGGCCAGTTGATTTATTGATGACTTATAGAATGTCTGATGTAGGAAGGCCAGTTGATTGGGTGATCAGTTATAGAATGTCTGATGTAGGAAGGCCAGTTGATTCGGTGATCAGTTATAGAACGTCTGATGTAGGAAGGCCAGTTGATTGGGTGATCAGTTATAGAATGTCTGATTTAGGAAGGCCAGTTGATTGGGTGATCAGTTATAGAATGTCTGATGTAAGAAGGCCAGTTGATTAAATAATCAGTTATAGAATGTCTGATGTATTAAGGCCAGTTGATTCGGTGATCAGTTATAGAATGTCTGATGTAGGAAGGCCAGTTGATTGGGTGATCAGTTATAGAACGTCTGATGTAGGAAGGCCAGTTGATTGGGTAATCAGTTATAGAATGTCTGATGTAGGAAGGCCAGTTGATTGGGTGATCAGTGGTAGAATGTCTGATGTATAAAGGCCAGTTGATTGGGTGATCAGTTATAGAATGTCTGATGTAGGAAGGCGAGTTGATTGGGTGATCAGTAATAGAATGTCTGATGTAAGAAGGCCAGTTGATTGGGTTATCAGTTATAGAATGTCTGATGTAGGAAGGCCAGTTGATTGGGTGATCATTTATAGAACGTCTGATGTAGGAAGGCCAGTTGATTGGGTGATCAGATATAGAATGTCTGATGTATTAAGGCCAGTTGATTGGGTGATCAATTATAGAAAGTCTGATGTAGGAAGGCCAGTTGATTCGGTGATCAGTTATAGAATGTCTGATGTAGGAAGGCCAGTTGATTGGGTGATCAGTGGTAGAATGTCTGATGTAGGAAGGCCAGTTGATTCGGTGATCAGTTATAGAATCTCTGATGTATAAAGGCCAGTTGATTGGGTGATCAGTTATAGAATGTCTGATGTAGGAAGGCCAGTTGATTGGGTGATCAGTAGTAGAATGTCTGATGTAGGAAAGCTAGTTGATTTAATGATGACTTATAGAATGTCTGATGTAGGAAGGCCAGTTGATTGAATGATCAGTTATAGAATGTCTGATGTAGGAAGGCGAGTTGATTGGGTGATCATTTATAGAACGTCTGATGTAGGAAGGCCAGTTGATTGGGTGATCAGTTATAGAATGTCTGATTTAGGAAGGCCAGTTGATTGGGTGATCAGTTATAGAACGTCTGATGTAAGAAGGCCAGTTGATTAAATAATCAGTTATAGAATGTCTGATGTATTAAGGCCAGTTGATTCGGTGATCAGTTATAGAATGTCTGATGTAGGAAGGCCAGTTGATTGGGTGATCAGTTATAGAATGTCTGATATAGGAAGGCCAGTTGATTGGATGATCACTTATAGAATGTCTGATGTATAAAGGCCAGTTGATTGGGTGATCAGTTATAGAATGTCTGATGTAGGAAGGCCAGTTGATTAAATGATCAGTTATAGAATGTCTAATGTATTAAGGCCAGTTGATTGGGTGATCAGTTAGAGAATGTCTGATGTAGGAAGGCCAGTTGATTGGGTGATCAGTTATAGAATGTCTGATGTAGGAAAGGTAGTTGATTTAATGATGACTTATAGAATGTCTGATGTTTTAAGGCCAGTTGATTGGGTGATCAGTGGTAGAATGTCTGATGTAGGAAGGCGAGTTGATTCAGTGATCAGTTATAGAATGTCTGATGTATAAAGGCCAGTTGATTGGGTGATCAGTTATAGAATGTCTGATGTAGGAAGGCCAGTTGATTAAATGATCAGTTATAGAATGTCTGATGTAGGAAAGCTAGTTGATTTAATGATGACTTATAGAATGTCTGATGTAGGAAGGCCAGTTGATTGGGTGATCAGTTATAGAATGTCTGATGTAGGAAGGCCAGTTGATTCGGTGATCAGTTATAGAACGTCTGATGTAGGAAGGCCAGTTGATTGGGTGATCAGTTATAGAATGTCTGATTTAGGAAGGCCAGTTGATTGGGTGATCAGTTATAGAATGTCTGATGTAAGAAGGCCAGTTGATTAAATAATCAGTTATAGAATGTCTGATGTATTAAGGCCAGTTGATTCGGTGATCAGTTATAGAATGTCTGATGTATAAAGGCCAGTTGATTGGGTGATCAGTTATAGAACGTCTGATGTAGGAAGGCCAGTTGATTGGGTAATCAGTTATAGAATGTCTGATGTAGGAAGGCCAGTTGATTGGGTGATCAGTGGTAGAATGTCTGATGTATAAAGGCCAGTTGATTGGGTGATCAGTTATAGAATGTCTGATGTAGGAAGGCGAGTTGATTGGGTGATCAGTAATAGAATGTCTGATGTAAGAAGGCCAGTTGATTGGGTGATCAGTTATAGAATGTCTGATGTAGGAAGGCCAGTTGATTGGGTGATCATTTATAGAACGTCTGATGTAGGAAGGCCAGTTGATTGGGTGATCAGTTATAGAATGTCTGATGTATTAAGGCCAGTTGATTGGGTGATCAGTTATAGAATGTCTGATGTAGGAAGGCCAGTTGATTAAATGATCAGTTATAGAATGTCTGATGTAGGAAGGCCAGTTGATTCGGTGATCAGTTATAGAATGTCTGATGTATAAAGGCCAGTTGATTGGGTGATCAGTTATAGAACGTCTGATGTAGGAAGGCGAGTTGATTGGGTGATCAGTTATAGAATGTCTGATGTAGGAAGGCCAGTTGATTGGGTGATCAGTGGTAGAATGTCTGATGTAGGAAGGCCAGTTGATTGGGTGATCAGTTATAGAATGTCTGATGTAGGAAAGCTAGTTGATTTAATGATGACTTATAGAATGTCTGATGTAGGAAGGCCAGTTGATTGGGTGATCAGTTATAGAATGTCTGATGTAGGAAGGCCAGTTGATTGGGTGATCAGTGGTAGAATGTCTGATGTAGGAAAGCTAGTTGATTTAATGATGACTTATAGAATGTCTGATGTAGGAAGTCCAGTTGATTGGGTGATCAGTTATAGAATGTCTGATGTAGGAAGGCCAGTTGATTGGGTGATCAGTTATAGAATGTCTGATGTAGGAAGGCCAGTTGATTGGGTGATCAGTAGTAGAATGTCTGATGTATTAAGGCCAGTTGATTGGGTGATCAGTTATAGAATGTCTGATGTAGGAAGGCCAGTTGATTGGGTGATCAGTTATAGAATGTCTGATGTAGGAAGGCCAGTTGATTGGGTGATCAGTTATAGAATTCTGATGTAGGAAGGCCAGTTGATTGGGTGATCAGTTATAGAATGTCTGATGTGGGAAGGCCAGTTGATTGGGTGATCAGTTATAGAACGTCTGATGTATAAAGGCCAGTTGATTCGGTGATCAGTTATAGAATGTCTGATGAATAAAGGCCAGTTGATTGGGTGATGAGTTATATAATGTGTAATGTATTAAGGCCATTTGATTTGATGAAACAGGTCGACGACGGTACAAACCAGGAGTAAATTTAGGTTGTAGTGTCTAAGAACTGTGTCGAAAGACGTAAAGGGGAGGAGGAGATGGGGGGGTCAGTTGATTGGGTGATCAGTAGTAGAATGTCTGATGTAGGAAGGCCAGTTGATTGGGTGATCAGTTATAGAATGTCTGATGTATAAAGGCCAGTTGATTGGGTGATCAGTTATAGAACGTCTGATGTAGGAAGGCGAGTTGATTGGGTGATCAGTTATAGAATGTCTGATGTAGGAAGGCCAGTTGATTGGGTGATCAGTGGTAGAATGTCTGATGTAGGAAGGCCAGTTGATTGGGTGATCAGTTATAGAATGTCTGATGTAGGAAAGCTAGTTGATTTAATGATGACTTATAGAATGTCTGATGTAGGAAGGCCAGTTGATTGGGTGATCAGTTATAGAATGTCTGATGTAGGAAGGCCAGTTGATTGGGTGATCAGTTATAGAATGTCTGATGTAGGAAGGCCAGTTGATTAAATGATCAGTTATAGAATGTCTGATGTATTAAGGCCAGTTGATTGGGTGATCAGTTATAGAATGTCTGATGTAGGAAGGCCAGTTGATTGGGTGATCAGTTATAGAATGTCTGATGTAGGAAAGCTAGTTGATTTAATGATGACTTATAGAATGTCTGATGTTTTAAGGCCAGTTGATTGGGTGATCAGTGGTAGAATGTCTGATGTAGGAAGGCGAGTTGATTCGGTGATCAGTTATAGAATGTCTGATGTATAAAGGCCAGTTGATTGGGTGATCAGTTATAGAATGTCTGATGTAGGAAGGCCAGTTGATTAAATGATCAGTTATAGAATGTCTGATGTAGGAAAGCTAGTTGATTTAATGATGACTTATAGAATGTCTGATGTAGGAAGGCCAGTTGATTGGGTGATCAGTTATAGAATGTCTGATGTAGGAAGGCCAGTTGATTCGGTGATCAGTTATAGAACGTCTGATGTAGGAAGGCCAGTTGATTGGGTGATCAGTTATAGAATGTCTGATTTAGGAAGGCCAGTTGATTGGGTGATCAGTTATAGAATGTCTGATGTAAGAAGGCCAGTTGATTAAATAATCAGTTATAGAATGTCTGATGTATTAAGGCCAGTTGATTCGGTGATCAGTTATAGAACGTCTGATGTATAAAGGCCAGTTGATTGGGTGATCAGTTATAGAACGTCTGATGTAGGAAGGCCAGTTGATTGGGTAATCAGTTATAGAATGTCTGATGTAGGAAGGCCAGTTGATTGGGTGATCAGTGGTAGAATGTCTGATGTATAAAGGCCAGTTGATTGGGTGATCAGTTATAGAATGTCTGATGTAGGAAGGCGAGTTGATTGGGTGATCAGTAATAGAATGTCTGATGTAAGAAGGCCAGTTGATTGGGTTATCAGTTATAGAATGTCTGATGTAGGAAGGCCAGTTGATTGGGTGATCATTTATAGAACGTCTGATGTAGGAAGGCCAGTTGATTGGGTGATCAGTTATAGAATGTCTGATGTATTAAGGCCAGTTGATTGGGTGATCAGTTATAGAATGTCTGATGTAGGAAGGCCAGTTGATTGGGTGATCAGTTATAGAATGTCTGATGTAGGAAGGCCAGTTGATTGGGTGATCAGTGGTAGAATGTCTGATGTAGGAAGGCCAGTTGATTCGGTGATCAGTTATAGAATCTCTGATGTATAAAGGCCAGTTGATTGGGTGATCAGTTATAGAATGTCTGATGTAGGAAGGCCAGTTGATTAAATGATCAGTTATAGAATGTCTGATGGAGGAAAGCTAGTTGATTTAATGATGACTTATAGAATGTCTGATGTAGGAAGGCCAGTTGATTGAATGATCAGTTATAGAATGTCTGATGTAGGAAGGCCAGTTGATTGGGTGATCATTTATAGAACGTCTGATGTAGGAAGGCCAGTTGATTGGGTGATCAGTTATAGAATGTCTGATTTAGGAAGGCCAGTTGATTGGGTGGTCAGTTATAGAACGTCTGATGTAAGAAGGCCAGTTGATTAAATAATCAGTTATAGAATGTCTGATGTATTAAGGCCAGTTGATTCGGTGATCAGTTATAGAATGTCTGATGTAGGAACGCCAGTTGATTGGGTGATCAGTTATAGAATGTCTGATGTAGGAAGGCCAGTTGATTGGGTGATCAGTTATAGAATGTCTGATGTATAAAGGCCAGTTGATTGGGTGATCAGTTATAGAATGTCTGATGTAGGAAGGCCAGTTGATTGGGTGATCAGTTATAGAATGTCTGATGTAGGAAGGCCAGTTGATTAAATGATCAGTTATAGAATGTCTGATGTATTAAGGCCAGTTGATTGGGTGATCAGTTATAGAATGTCTGATGTAGGAAGGCCAGTTGATTGGGTGATCAGTTATAGAATGTCTGATGTAGGAAAGGTAGTTGATTTAATGATGACTTATAGAATGTCTGATGTTTTAAGGCCAGTTGTTTGGGTGATCAGTGGTAGAATGTCTGATGTAGGAAGGCGAGTTGATTCGGTGATCAGTTATAGAATGTCTGATGTATAAAGGCCAGTTGATTGGGTGATCAGTTATAGAATGTCTGATGTAGGAAGGCCAGTTGATTAAATGATCAGTTATAGAATGTCTGATGTAGGAAAGCTAGTTGATTTAATGATGACTTATAGAATGTCTGATGTAGGAAGGCCAGTTGATTGGGTGATCAGTTATAGAATGTCTGATGTAGGAAGGCCAGTTGATTCGGTGATCAGTTATAGAACGTCTGATGTAGGAAGGCCAGTTGATTGGGTGATCAGTTATAGAATGTCTGATTTAGGAAGGCCAGTTGATTGGGTGATCAGTTATAGAATGTCTGATGTAAGAAGGCCAGTTGATTAAATAATCAGTTATAGAATGTCTAATGTATTAAGGCCAGTTGATTCGGTGATCAGTTATAGAATGTCTGATGTATAAAGGCCAGTTGATTGGGTGATCAGTTATAGAACGTCTGATGTAGGAAGGCCAGTTGATTGGGTAATCAGTTATAGAATGTCTGATGTAGGAAGGCCAGTTGATTTGGTGATCAGTGGTAGAATGTCTGATGTATAAAGGCCAGTTGATTGGGTGATCAGTTATAGAATGTCTGATGTAGGAAGGCGAGTTGATTGGGTGATCAGTAATAGAATGTCTGATGTAAGAAGGCCAGTTGATTGGGTGATCAGTTATAGAATGTCTGATGTAGGAAGGCCAGTTGATTGGGTGATCATTTATAGAACGTCTGATGTAGGAAGGCCAGTTGATTGGGTGATCAGTTATAGAATGTCTGATGTATTAAGGCCAGTTGATTGGGTGATCAGTTATAGAATGTCTGATGTAGGAAGGCCAGTTGATTAAATGATCAGTTATAGAATGTCTGATGTAGGAAGGCCAGTTGATTCGGTGATCAGTTATAGAATGTCTGATGTAGGAAGGCCAGTTGATTGGGTGATCATTTATAGAACGTCTGATTTAGGAAGGCCAGTTGATTGGGTGATCAGTTATAGAATGTCTGATTTAGGAAGGCCAGTTGATTGGGTGATCAGTTATAGAACGTCTGATGTAAGAAGGCCAGTTGATTAAATAATCAGTTATAGAATGTCTGATGTATTAAGGCCAGTTGATTGGGTGATCAGTTATAGAATGTCTGATGTATAAAGGCCAGTTGATTGGGTGATCAGTTATAGAATGTCCGATGTAGGAAGGCCAGTTGATTGGGTGATCAGTTATAGAATGTCTGATGTAGGAAGGCCAGTTGAGTAAATGATCAGTTATAGAATGTCTGATGTATTAAGGCCAGTTGATTGGGTGATCAGTTATAGAATGTCTGATGTAGGAAGGCCAGTTGATTGGGTGATCAGTTATAGAATGTCTGATGTAGGAAAGCTAGTTGATTTAATGATGACTTATAGAATGTCTGATGTTTTAAGGCCAGTTGATTGGGTGATCAGTGGTAGAATGTCTGATGTAGGAAGGCGAGTTGATTCGGTGATCAGTTATAGAATGTCTGATGTATAAAGGACAGTTGATTGGGTGATCAGTTATAGAATGTCTGATGTAGGAAGGCCAGTTGATTTAATGATGACTTATAGAATGTCTGATGTAGGAAGGCCAGTTGATTGGGTGATCAGTTATAGAATGTCTGATGTAGGAAGGCCAGTTGATTGGGTGATCAGTTATAGAATGTCTGATGTAGGAAGGCCAGTTGATTGGGTGATCAGTTATAGAATGTCTGATTTAGGAAGGCCAGTTGATTCGGTGATCAGTTATAGAATGTCTGATGTAGGAAGGCCAGTTGATTAAATAATCAGTTATAGAATGTCTGATGTAGGAAGGCCAGTTGATTAAATGATCAGTTATAGAATGTCTGATGTAGGAAGGCCAGTTGATTCGGTGATCAGTTATAGAATGTCTGATGTAGGAAGGCCAGTTGATTGGGTGATCAGTGGTAGAATGTCTGATGTATAAAGGCCAGTTGATTGGGTGATCAGTTATAGAATGTCTGATGCAGGAAGGCGAGTTGATTGGGTGATCAGTAATAGAATGTCTGATGTAAGAAGGCCAGTTTATTGGGTTATCAGTTATAGAATGTCTGATGTAGGAAGGCCAGTTGATTGGGTGATCATTTATAGAACGTCTGATGTAGGAAGGCCAGTTGATTGGGTGATCAGATATAGAATGTCTGATGTATTAAGGCCAGTTGATTGGGTGATCAATTATAGAATGTCTGATGTAGGAAGGCCAGTTGATTCGGTGATCAGTTATAGAATGTCTGATGTAGGAAGGCCAGTTGATTGGGTGATCAGTGGTAGAATGTCTGATGTAGGAAGGCCAGTTGATTCGGTGATCAGTTATAGAATCTCTGATGTATAAAGGCCAGTTGATTGGGTGATCAGTTATAGAATGTCTGATGTAGGAAGGCCAGTTGATTGGGTGATCAGTAGTAGAATGTCTGATGTAGGAAAGCTAGTTGATTTAATGATGACTTATAGAATGTCTGATGTAGGAAGTCCAGTTGATTGAATGATCAGTTATAGAATGTCTGATGTAGGAAGGCGAGTTGATTGGGTGATCATTTATAGAACGTCTGATGTAGGAAGGCCAGTTGATTGGGTGATCAGTTATAGAATGTCTGATTTAGGAAGGCCAGTTGATTGGGTGATCAGTTATAGAACGTCTGATGTAAGAAGGCCAGTTGATTAAATAATCAGTTATAGAATGTCTGATGTATTAAGGCCAGTTGATTCGGTGATCAGTTATAGAATGTCTGATGTAGGAAGGCCAGTTGATTGGGTGATCAGTTATAGAATGTCTGATATAGGAAGGCCAGTTGATTGGATGATCACTTATAGAATGTCTGATGTATAAAGGCCAGTTGATTGGGTGATCAGTTATAGAATGTCTGATGTAGGAAGGCCAGTTGATTGGGTGATCAGTTATAGAATGTCTGATGTAGGAAGGCCAGTTGATTGGGTGATCAGTTATAGAATGTCTGATGTAGGAAAGGTAGTTGATTTAATGATGACTTATAGAATGTCTGATGTTTTAAGGCCAGTTGATTGGGTGATCAGTGGTAGAATGTCTGATGTAGGAAGGCGAGTTGATTCGGTGATCAGTTATAGAATGTCTGATGTATAAAGGCCAGTTGATTGGGTGATCAGTTATAGAATGTCTGATGTAGGAAGGCCAGTTGATTAAATGATCAGTTATAGAATGTCTGATGTAGGAAAGCTAGTTGATTTAATGATGACTTATAGAATGTCTGATGTAGGAAGGCCAGTTGATTGGGTGATCAGTTATAGAATGTCTGATGTAGGAAGGCCAGTTGATTCGGTGATCAGTTATAGAACGTCTGATGTAGGAAGGCCAGTTGATTGGGTGATCAGTTATAGAATGTCTGATTTAGGAAGGCCAGTTGATTGGGTGATCAGTTATAGAATGTCTGATGTAAGAAGGCCAGTTGATTAAATAATCAGTTATAGAATGTCTGATGTATTAAGGCCAGTTGATTCGGTGATCAGTTATAGAATGTCTGATGTATAAAGGCCAGTTGATTGGGTGATCAGTTATAGAACGTCTGATGTAGGAAGGCCAGTTGATTGGGTAATCAGTTATAGAATGTCTGATGTAGGAAGGCCAGTTGATTGGGTGATCAGTGGTAGAATGTCCTATGTATAAAGGCCAGTTGATTGGGTGATCAGTTATAGAATGTCTGATGTAGGAAGGCGAGTTGATTGGGTGATCAGTAATAGAATGTCTGATGTAAGAAGGCCAGTTGATTGGGTGATCAGTTATAGAATGTCTGATGTAGGAAGGCCAGTTGATTGGGTGATCATTTATAGAACGTCTGATGTAGGAAGGCCAGTTGATTGGGTGATCAGTTATAGAATGTCTGATGTATTAAGGCCAGTTGATTGGGTGATCAGTTATAGAATGTCTGATGTAGGAAGGCCAGTTGATTAAATGATCAGTTATAGAATGTCTGATGTAGGAAGGCCAGTTGATTCGGTGATCAGTTATAGAATGTCTGATGTATAAAGGCCAGTTGATTGGGTGATCAGTTATAGAACGTCTGATGTAGGAAGGCGAGTTGATTGGGTGATCAGTTATAGAATGTCTGATGTAGGAAGGCCAGTTGATTGGGTGATCAGTGGTAGAATGTCTGATGTAGGAAGGCCAGTTGATTGGGTGATCAGTTATAGAATGTCTGATGTAGGAAAGCTAGTTGATTTAATGATGACTTATAGAATGTCTGATGTAGGAAGGCCAGTTGATTGGGTGATCAGTTATAGAATGTCTGATGTAGGAAGGCCAGTTGATTGGGTGATCAGTGGTAGAATGTCTGATGTAGGAAAGCTAGTTGATTTAATGATGACTTATAGAATGTCTGATGTAGGAAGGCCAGTTGATTGGGTGATCAGTTATAGAATGTCTG
Organism: Pteria penguin; assembly: GCA_035048485.1. NCBI lineage: Eukaryota > Metazoa > Mollusca > Bivalvia > Pterioida > Pteriidae > Pteria > Pteria penguin. The sequence goes on from CM068581.1 coordinate 24,625,694, forward strand.
ATGTAGGAAGGCCAGTTGATTGGGTGATCAGTTATAGAATGTCTGATGTAGGAAGGCCAGTTGATTGGGTGATCAGTAGTAGAATGTCTGATGTATTAAGGCCAGTTGATTGGGTGATCAGTTATAGAATGTCTGATGTAGGAAGGCCAGTTGATTGGGTGATCAGTTATAGAATGTCTGATGTAGGAAGGCCAGTTGATTGGGTGATCAGTTATAGAATTCTGATGTAGGAAGGCCAGTTGATTGGGTGATCAGTTATAGAATGTCTGATGTGGGAAGGCCAGTTGATTGGGTGATCAGTTATAGAACGTCTGATGTATAAAGGCCAGTTGATTCGGTGATCAGTTATAGAATGTCTGATGAATAAAGGCCAGTTGATTGGGTGATGAGTTATATAATGTGTAATGTATTAAGGCCATTTGATTTGATGAAACAGGTCGACGACGGTACAAACCAGGAGTAAATTTAGGTTGTAGTGTCTAAGAACTGTGTCGAAAGACGTAAAGGGGAGGAGGAGATGGGGGGGTCAGTTGATTGGGTGATCAGTAGTAGAATGTCTGATGTAGGAAGGCCAGTTGATTGGGTGATCAGTTATAGAATGTCTGATGTATAAAGGCCAGTTGATTGGGTGATCAGTTATAGAACGTCTGATGTAGGAAGGCGAGTTGATTGGGTGATCAGTTATAGAATGTCTGATGTAGGAAGGCCAGTTGATTGGGTGATCAGTGGTAGAATGTCTGATGTAGGAAGGCCAGTTGATTGGGTGATCAGTTATAGAATGTCTGATGTAGGAAAGCTAGTTGATTTAATGATGACTTATAGAATGTCTGATGTAGGAAGGCCAGTTGATTGGGTGATCAGTGGTAGAATGTCTGATGTAGGAAGGCCAGTTGATTGGGTGATCAGTTATAGAATGTCTGATGTAGGAAAGCTAGTTGATTTAATGATGACTTATAGAATGTCTGATGTAGGAAGGCCAGTTGATTGGGTGATCAGTTATAGAATGTCTGATGTAGGAAGGCCAGTTGATTGGGTGATCAGTGGTAGAATGTCTGATGTAGGAAAGCTAGTTGATTTAATGATGACTTATAGAATGTCTGATGTAGGAAGGCCAGTTGATTGGGTGATCAGTTATAGAATGTCTGATGTAGGAAGGCCAGTTGATTGGGTGATCAGTTATAGAATGTCTGATGTAGGAAGGCCAGTTGATTGGGTGATCAGTAGTAGAATGTCTGATGTATTAAGGCCAGTTGATTGGGTGATCAGTTATAGAATGTCTGATGTAGGAAGGCCAGTTGATTGGGTGATCAGTTATAGAATGTCTGATGTAGGAAGGCCAGTTGATTGGGTGATCAGTTATAGAATTCTGATGTAGGAAGGCCAGTTGATTGGGTGATCAGTTATAGAATGTCTGATGTGGGAAGGCCAGTTGATTGGGTGATCAGTTATAGAACGTCTGATGTATAAAGGCCAGTTGATTCGGTGATCAGTTATAGAATGTCTGATGAATAAAGGCCAGTTGATTGGGTGATGAGTTATATAATGTGTAATGTATTAAGGCCATTTGATTTGATGAAACAGGTCGACGACGGTACAAACCAGGAGTAAATTTAGGTTGTAGTGTCTAAGAACTGTGTCGAAAGACGTAAAGGGGAGGAGGAGATGGGGGGGTCAGTTGATTGGGTGATCAGTAGTAGAATGTCTGATGTAGGAAGGCCAGTTGATTGGGTGATCAGTTATAGAATGTCTGATGTATAAAGGCCAGTTGATTGGGTGATCAGTTATAGAACGTCTGATGTAGGAAGGCGAGTTGATTGGGTGATCAGTTATAGAATGTCTGATGTAGGAAGGCCAGTTGATTGGGTGATCAGTGGTAGAATGTCTGATGTAGGAAGGCCAGTTGATTGGGTGATCAGTTATAGAATGTCTGATGTAGGAAAGCTAGTTGATTTAATGATGACTTATAGAATGTCTGATGTAGGAAGGCCAGTTGATTGGGTGATCAGTTATAGAATGTCTGATGTAGGAAGGCCAGTTGATTGGGTGATCAGTTATAGAATGTCTGATGTAGGAAGGCCAGTTGATTGGGTGATCAGTAGTAGAATGTCTGATGTAGGAAGGCCAGTTGATTGGGTGATCAGTTATAGAATGTCTGATGTAGGAAGGCCAGTTGATTGGGTGATCAGTTATAGAATGTCTGATGTAGGAAGGCCAGTTGATTGGGTGATCAGTTATAGAATTCTGATGTAGGAAGGCCAGTTGATTGGGTGATCAGTTATAGAATGTCTGATATGGGAAGGCCAGTTGATTGGGTGATCAGTTATAGAACGTCTGATGTATAAAGGCCAGTTGATTCGGTGATCAGTTATAGAATGTCTGATGAATAAAGGCCAGTTGATTGGGTGATGAGTTATATAATGTGTAATGTATTAAGGCCATTTGATTTGATGAAACAGGTCGACGACGGTACAAACCAGGAGTAAATTTAGGTTGTAGTGTCTAAGAACTGTGTCGAAAGACGTAAAGGGGAGGAGGAGATGGGGGGGGGGGGGGTGAGAGAAAGCATTACTTTTATTACATGAAACATGATACAAACAGGCATGTATTGATATATGTTAAATGCTTGACATTTTCTCTGTCAATCCGACTTCAGATTCTTCAGATCCTATGACAATCTCCTTAAATATAGTGTTTGCCAACTTAGCTATTCTAAACATTAAGCACGGACTGTCTTGAAAAAGTAATAGCACGCTACATGGAGGGTGGGGGTGGGGGTTAACGTACTATATTAAGGTATACTTAATATGCGGGCGTGCGACTGGAATGAGCTGTACTTTAAAGACAATCCCATATATGAATGGTCATTATTCTTATAATGCTTATGCTTAGAATATATATCAATGGGTATTTATTTGAAAAAAGATAATATTTATAGGTAAAACGAAGTTAAGTACAGACAGACAGGTAGACCATCCTACCGACCCAACGAACGGCCGACCGCCAGCCCGTGGCCACAAATTAGTAATGTATGGAAACGAGATACGTAATCCGTGGGGACAGACTTTTGTAACCCCAAACCCCAAGAATGGTAGCGTTTAAGGCTATTACAAACTTTGTGGTTTTTGAGGAAATTTTACTGAGTAATATTAATAAGACTATCAACATTTCAAAATTATGTCATGGTCGTTGTATCTCGTGTATATGATAGCTCTTTTGATAAATGAATGATAAAGTAAGATCTGGCGAAATAAGTGAAGATATGACAAGATAAGACAAGGCAAGAAAAGATAAGATCAGATAAGATAAGACGACAAGAGTAGAAAAGGTAAGTTAAGATCAAATCAGATAAGGTAAGATAAGAAGACCAAAAAAAGATTCCAACTGATCTGATCTGTTTCATGATTACTCCTCTTTATGTCGCCATGGCATTATATCAGAGAAATATCAAGTGTGGTAATTCAAATACTGCAAAATCAACAAGCTGTTGTCTAAAATTTTCCATCATGCAAACCTAAATGGTTACTTACTAACAATCATGAATGATTTAAATTTCTGTCTGAGTGTATTCAACACATTGATTTATCGAAAAAAAAATATTTGTATTCATTGTTAAACGAGTATTTTCAATTTAAGAATTTCCAATTTATCAATCATTATTAAACAAAATGAAAGTATTGTCTTTCTTGATTGACTGAAGTAATTTTTTCTGTTAATGGAGCCTTTATTGACATTTATCACTACGAGCTCCATCTATCAAAAGGTAAAACAAAGGGTATATCCACATGAATTATAACAAAGAAAAACTATTTTTGTTGCATAGATAAATTTAAAAATTCATCGGAAAAAAGTGAAATACATTGTTTGTGCATTTGTTTTGTATCCCTTCATTCAAATAAGGAGCAACATGGAGAAAACCTTCTTTCGAAAGAAAACAAAAATGCCAAATTTTCAATGACGACATTCTCGGGCTAATTATATATACCAACGTACATGTAACTTAAAGGTCTTGTATGAACGATTTGCGTGTGGTGCTCAATATATTTACATTTAACATATTGTTTTATATTGGAAAAAGACATATTTTCTTAAATTTCTGATAATTTTAATATTCTGACATTTTTGTGTTTTTATTAAAAGAAAAATATTTACGCATTACCGACTTGTTAATGCTTTATGCTCAAATCTCCGTCCCAATAACAATCAAAGTGTGTGTGTGTGTGAGGGTGTGTGTGTGTGTGTGTGGTGTGTGTGTGTTGGGTGATGTTGATCTACGTGTGTTTTTTGGGGTTTTTTTATTTTTATCATTTTTTCAGTCTGCACTGCACAAGTAAGTCGACAGGTGTTTATGCATATACGACATTATGTGATTGATCGAAATTTCCTTCTTCAATTTCCTGATTGCCACTCACATTAGACATTTAAAAATCTCATTCAAATAAAACAGAGAAAGAATACGTGCATAATACGATAACAAAGAAAACAATAAAAATATAGATTGAATAAAGAAAAGTTTCAAATATATCGATATACGCTTGTTATGAATTGAAATTTGCAATGCACAATTCACATTTCCCACCTACTCAGGTTTTTTTTCTGTAATATTTATCCTGAACTTTTTTCTTCCGTATATCGCACGAATTCAACTTCCCAAAACTATAATCCAGGCATCTCTGTTTTTAATATTGATTGGTTATAAAGAAATCCGCCTTTACATTGATTTTCATTGCCATGGTAACAAGTGGGCGAGTCTGCTCAATAATTATGGAGACCAACAGGTTTTTTTTTCTTTCAGCCATGGTATATGAGTGCGTGATTTGTTCAAATTGTGATAAAAGTCTAACTTTTTACCTTCAATAGACAGCAATTAAAAAAGGTATGTATTCGTAAAAGCGTAAAATTATACAGAAAGAAGGCTTCAGAGAAACCGAGATTTCACAGGTAGTATAAGACTCTTATCATTTCTACAATGCAGCATATATCAATTTTGTACTGATTTTTGAATGATGATAATGATGGTAAATGTATTGTAATTACATTTAAATCTTTAAAAAAAGAACAATGTAAGATATTATTTTCCTTAATTGTAACTTCACTGTGAGGAATGAGATATTGTTTTCCTTAATTGTAACTTCATTGTGAAGAATGAGATATTGCTTTCTTTATTTGTATCTTCACTGTGAGGAATGATATATTATTTTCCTTTTTGTATCTTCACTGTGAGGAATGAGATATTGCTTTCTTTATTTGTATCTTCACTGTGAGGAATGAGATATTGCTTTCTTTATTTGTATCTTCACTGTGAGGAATGAGATATTGCTTTCTTTATTTGTATCTTCACTGTGAGGAATGAGATGTTGTTTTCTTTATTTGTATCTTCAATGTGAGGAATGAGATGTTGCTTTCCTAATGTATATCTTCGCGTGGCGTTATTTCTCGACCGTGTCAATAAGGTTAATTTGAATTTTGATTTTCGAAATGTCTCAAATGTAGTGAAGAGGGATTATTTATTAATGCTATTGTTTAAGAGAATTGCGGTTTTACAGAGTTGTTTGCTTTTCACACATTTTTTACAAAGCTCATAAATCATTTTAACTAGCAACTCATCTTTTGATTTTTGTATCAGATCTTAGTAATATCAAATATTTCAAGATGATAAATTCAAGAAATGCCAAAACTTTGTTTATAAATTAACTCATGCCAAAGCATTGTAATACAGGCATTTCTCGGCTTAATAAGAATTATAGTTCTGAATTACAGCATGTAAGTGAACATGACTGGTAATTTAAATGTCTACAATATCGGTACAATCAACTATTTGCTGCTGTCATTTAGTTGTACGTTAGAGTAAGTGTTTCTATAACACATAACTTTTATGTCACTTACAGAAACATTTTATATATATATATATATATATATATATATATATATATATATATATATATATATATATATATATATATATATATATCACTTATATGTATTTGAAATATTTCTTATATCATCCTGTTTTTGGATATCTTACGCTCGCCTATGGTTTCCTCAAAGATAAAACTGTAGCGGTCAGATGCTTAGATGTAAAAAGTTTAGACAATGTTAGATATGTATAGTAAGAGACCATTCGGCTTGTATCGACAGGTATAGTGACAGACCATCCAGATTGTGTTAACAGGTATACTGACAGATCATTCAGCTTGCGTCAACAGGTATACTGACAGACCATCCAGTTTGTATCGACAGATATACTAACAGTCCATCCCGCTTGTGTCAACAGGTATACCGACAGACCATCTAGCTTGTATCTACAGGTATACCGACAGATCATAAAGATTTATCGTCAGTTAAACTGACATTCTCACTGACTGTTGTACCAAAAGATATATTGACGGATCACCTATTTTGTATCGAGAGGTATACTGACAAATCTTCAGGCTTGTATCGAAAAGGATACTGACAAGCCATCCAGCTTGAACCGATCGTTTACCGACAAAGCATCCACATTGAATCAACAAGTTTATATATATAGTGAATCGAACCCAAAATCGCCAGATTATATTGTAGCTCTTAGTTATTAGCTTAATTAATTTCACATGGTCTTGCAATTTCAGTATAGTACATCAGGAGTATATATCTGATCTGTCAGCATTATCTGTATGTACAAGGCTTGCGTTACCTGCTAGTATAGCCGTATTATCGCCTTTTCATGACCATGCTATTCATAATGCTTTTATTAGAAAGGAATTATCGTTCATCGATGTCAATAATCTAATTACATTGATTAAAGATTTTGTCAACAGCTGTTGCTGGTCACTCAGTGGTCAGTTACTGATACTGTTATGTCAATATTTTACACCATTTAAATACTTCATACGTGTGTATGTACTTTGTACGTCAATGTATGCTGTTTTTCACTGAGCAATGATTGTGGACTAGGCATATTTAGTCTTATTTACTTTCAGTAAATGTGGACAATGTATTTCATCGTCTACTCTTCAATGATATGCTTCTATATAACCTATGCTGAAGGAAATATCCAGGCATGTGGCTCAGAATTGACTGACCTACTCTCCCTGCTCTGTGGCAACCAATTCCATGGGCCAGGCAAACGATCCATTGGTAAGTACATTCTAATAAGTTGCTTAAGTTGTAGCTCATGTCTTTAACCCTGGTACTAGGGGAGAGATATCCACGAGGTATTATTATGTTCAATAATTTTGCAGGGGTATAGGACAGAATGCGAGGGATGGCAGTCGAGTACTAAAACCCCTTGTCAAACTTCTGTATTTAGGCAGAGTATAATTGGATTTTGGTTTTTTTCTCATTAAATCATAAAAACGAATACCACAAAAGTTTCTTTATACGCCTTTCATTAATCACTTGAGAACTATAAGTCTTATGTCTTTTTTGTTTTGGGAGAATGGTGATGTTATATTCTTATCGACTTTAATTGATAATTAATATTTGTGCTCTTCTACTTGAGACACGGCTACATCGCTGTGTTTGGACTTACTCTGGGTCTTACAGTAAACATGGAAAATTATCACATACCTTGTTTAGTAATTTTAAGAGACATTCAAAAGCAAAGTCAAAAGTATTGAGCACGAATCATAGTGTAGAGTTCAGATGGGAGGTCAATGGGTTGATACATGTATCTCTGTATTCTTTGTTGTAAAAGGCCGGGTACTAAATAAAGATAACATTTGCTAACGCATAGAAAGTTGCACCTGCTTATACTAACCTATAGATACCCACTGATAACTACATAAACTCAATGCAGAATAATCGGCATCATTACCTACATACATAACTCTACTCCGGACGCATGGAAGCGAGCTTAACTAGAAACTTGTCCAATACACTGCCCACATGTTACCCTCAAGTAGTTTCTGACCAATTATATAAATTGTGATACAGTAGAATTCGTTTTGATTACATAAAATATGCTACAAACAATAAACATATTCAAGTTTATGATATATATATATATATATATATATATACAAATAAGGATAAAGATAATGTCCAACGTAAAGAAATTCAATATTCAAAAATTAAGAACATTGTCTTCAAAGCTTAACATGTTTTATTCCATTACTACACGTGTTTCGGCATTATGAGCCTCTTCAGGTAATGATGCATGATAATACAACAAGCAAGTATATATACACATATTCTTAGATAATAATGATAACAGTAGAATATCAGATAAAGTATAAAGTAAGTATTTTAACAAAAGTATCTGAAATAATCTCACATTCCACTACGTGGGATGATGCTATGTTTTGTTAAGGGAAGGTTTATATTTGTCGATGAAATCTTGCTCTTTGATCGTAATGATTGAATAGTTGTCTGTTTGGTATATAGGCATAACCTTAAATTTGCCATTACTGCAATGGTGAAGGTGTTTGCTCACAAATAACACTCGGTTTTGTGAGTGTTTTATATTGCTTTTGTGTAAAGCTACTCTGTGATTTAAACATTGTGTTGACCCAATATATTCTTCTTTACATTTGTCACATGATATGACATATATTACATTTTTAGAATTGCAAGTTAGTTTTCGTTTTACTAGGAATTGAACGTTACCGTTTTTGAAATTATACACATTTCCTTCCATAATTATATCACAAACCTTACATTTTTTATTTTTGCATTTTGTTACACCTATATTTTCCGATTCCTCAGTATCAAAATTTGATTTGGCAGATGTAATTAATTGTTTAAGATTTTTTGGTTGTCTCTTGCTTTTGATTATTTGTATCTTATTTAGAATTTTGTTCATCTTTATACATATATATATATATATGATGTGTATTTACGTAAGTCATATACTATCGAGAAGATCTTATACATTGGTCGCCACTCCTACACTTCGCACAGAACATACATCGGGAAACCCAAACTCCTAAAACAACACAACAAACATCTAAATCACACATGTAAAGTTTGTACATGCTGTTGGGTTTTACTCATCTAACAGATGATGTGCGATATAGTTCTCGTATACAATTTCATGAATAGCTCGTCAAATATATTAATTGATATAAGTTTTCATGTTCACTCTTTGCTTTCATATATTCGAAGTATAAATTTTACTTCAGGAGAAGAAAAATCCAGCATAAATACGATAATAAAAAGAACTGGGGTTGTAGACGAGTGTTGTCACAGTCAATGTGACCTTGAGACCCTTCAGCTGTATTGCAGATTTTCTCCGGGAGATATAGAGGAATTCGTAAGTATACATAGTATTACCCTCATACTTACATAGAAATTGTTCCCATTGGTACGGTGAATGACTCCTACCATTGGGTTTGTTGGCTTTACCTTCTCATTGGCTTTAGGATGATAAGTAAGAGTTAGCTGACACATGCATATACAGCGCTATTTATAAATTTATCTCAATTGTAATTTGAAGTCTCTTCACATCCTATCCCATCTAGTATAAGAAAACCTTATATGTTATTAAAACATTTTAAAAACATAGCTAATTTATCTATTTCCATTTTTATTTCAGAATAATGGTAAAGAAAATGATAAAGAAAAGAACGATGAAAATGGTGCTGTAATTCCCTCTCTTGCCCCCACAACACCTCGACCTAGTGAGGGTGGTCAACTTTCCATGCGAGATATCAATCGAATACGATATCGTTTTGTGCAAAGACTGGGCAGAATCCGTAGAATGAAAAAACATGTATTGTGAAGTTGCAACAGATTTTTGTCATAACGCCATTTGGAACAATATTGTCTCATGATTTGCTTACAACAAACATTTGATGTTCTGAGTCAACGCATTTTCTTTTTGTTTGTTGTCTCTCTCATTTTCTGTGTTTAATACTTGTATCTGCTCAAAGTGATATTTAATGCATGAAGTTTGTATTTGTTGGTCTTTAGTTCACCAGAACCGAAGGCTCAAGTGAGTTATTGTGAGCACTCTTTGTACCACGTCCGTCCGTCTAGCGTAAGCTTTTCATACTTTCTAACACTTCTTTAGAACTGCCAGGCGGATTTTGATTATACTTGGCATGGATGAAGTACCCAATGTCCCATACAAGTGATATTACTTTTTATCCATATCAGTAATATCCACAACAGAGACTGACTGCATAGATGATCAAACCGAATGTGTCAGAGTAATATAGAGGTGTTGTCGTTTTTAGTTCCCTTCCGAAATCAAATTGTTGATGTAATAGATTTTAGTCTCTTTTTTTAAATATTTTTATGCAAATTTTAAATGTAAAATATGGGGGAGTGGATATTTTAAGCATGAAATAATAAGGTGTGCCGGACTTCCTTTTCAGAACTAATAGAAGGATATTGATGGAACATGGTAAGCATGAAATACTCAAGAAATTCCTACAAATGTTGCTGTTTCGTATCCATCAAGGGTTGGATCCAGGGAAGGCAACATATGCCCCATTGTGTACCGTTTTCGGCGAACTTTTTTGAGACCGGATACATAGATCATCAAACTAAATGCCTCAGAGTGATCCACAATGCAATCTTAAAAAGAATTGTGGTTTTTTATTCCATTCCAAATTAAAATTTTGACACTTTTTGACATTTTTCAGACTTCATTGTTTTGCGCGTTTTATTCCATGTGTTTTCTTTGATATTCGTGATGTTTGAGTGTTTTAAAATGATGTGATGTTGTTTTTTTTGGTATAATATTGAAATAAAATTTTTGAAAAAGGAAACATTAGTTAGAAAATATTCTGATGCTTTTCAAATTTCTGATGTACTTAAGGTACAATGTACTCAGGTGAGTGAAACAGGCTCTTCTGGGCCTCTTGTTTTTGTGTTTTATTAGTAGCAGCTTTGATGTATATTTATGGAATGAGAGTATACTTTGGTAGTTGGTGGCCAGTGCAATCAAAATGAAAATGTTTTATTTCATTGTTGTCTCGTTTTATCTCCATGTGCATTTCTCCATATCTGATAATAAAATTAAGATTATATGTACCAAATGTTTATTCTCATATCCATTTCTAGTATAGTCAACATTTTTCAGGTTTAGGTACGATATTATAGTTATCCATTAATCTGTACCCTAAGTCGTCATATTACAACAGATAGTAAAAGATACCAAACACTTGGGACAGACAGAAGGAAAAAGACAAACTAGTAAAGAAAGTGACTGCATATGAAGAAAAAAAAAAAAAAGAAAGTGGAAGTAAGGAGATCGATTTGAACTTTCTATCTACTCTATACATATTGTATTGATAGCAGTAATTCTTATATTTACTTATATATTTATTATCTTAAAATTTGCATATGTGATAAATGATCTCAATATCTTAAAAATGTTCTTTATGTTTCTTTATTTCTTTGTTTATTGTTCTTTGTTCAAAGCATGAAAAGGATTTCTACAAAAACATGTTCTGTGCACACTTTATATTCAAAAACATTAACATAAAAGAACACACAAAACACGCACACATACCTGTATAAATTTATTTTACCGTATGTGCATTTCGAGTTTACCCTCTAAAAAGGTAAAAAGGACCAATTGGCAAATTAAATTAATGCGATAAATTCCTAGCTTCAAAACATAATTCAACAAGAACAAGAACCTATTGTGTTTTGTCTTCCTGAAAGCTGAAGCTCCAGGTCTGTAGACGTCAGATTTAGCATTCATTCAGAGGTTAGGTGGTTCAAGTTCAAATACAAAGTTGCATTACATTGCAATATATATGTATATTTATCTTGATTTTGGTGTGTATCCATCACCAGTAATGCTTATGCACGAATAAATAAAAACTCCAAGATAACCCACTGCGTATTACGAAATAATGACACATCAGCACCAGTGTACCTTTGGTAAATACAATAAGTAAAATTATAGTGATAAATATGCAAGTTTATACGAACAACGCCAATCGTCATTTTCGCGATCAAATTACACCAAATGAGAGCCATGGTACATTAAGATAGAAACTATTTATTACTGTAAGATATCAAACCCAAATATCATCTGCGAGAAACACAAAATATACATATTCTTAAAGACACCAAACCTAAAATCACTTGGTTAGGCTTGAAGTACCCAAACCCAAAATATCCCCTATTACAACAGGCTCGTGGTATCTAAACTAAAACCTGCTTGGTAATTTATAAAATATACAAACCAAAAAGCCGAAGTTAGGCCTCAGGTACTTAAGCCAAACTAGGTAAGGCATGACATACTCAGACCAAAATCCACTAAATAAAGTCACATCATCTAAGAACTATTTGATAATGTTTAAAATATCAACCATGAACTATAGGAAAGCTTAAGTATCCAAATGAACAACCATTGGGAAAGGCATGGCCATGAAGCTGTTGACATACCGAACCCAAAATCACTAGATAGTCATTCAAAGTATTAGGTAATTTTGAAGTATCCACACCAAAGAGAGGTCAGAAGACATCTGAACACGCTGTATGAGACAAATAACCAAGGACAGGCATATAAAACATGATTATGGTCAAATAATATAAGAATACATTTAAGAAATATTCGATTGTTTTGCATTTATGTTACCGATTTCGGACGTTCTAATGAAGTGACAATCATCAATAAATTGGTGTGGTTAACCGGCTTACGGTACATCTTTCCACAGAAACAGCACAATCGAAGGGCACGCATTTAAAATCCACAAACTAAGAACCACTGTGTTCTTTGGGTAATATTTCCCTTACGGGATACACCACTGCATGTTTTATATTTTAGACTTGCTGTGCACATTCAGGTAAACTAACAACATTGAACAATTATCTGATACTCAAAATCAGTCTGGAGCTGTTTAATATCACATAATACTCATAGTATCATTTTATTTATCAGGTTTGTATTTCCCTTTGATCGAGTTTCTGATACTCAAGTCATGACCGAAAACAAAAAACCCAAAACAAATAAAGAACTCAAATCCAAATACAAGTAAATAAAATAAATAACGTAATATGTAAAACGTACTGCATAATAAAATTTCATCCCCAATACATTTGCTTCGTCTAGTTTCATTGCTGCGTGTCTGCAAACAAAACGAGGTGGCATAGCAAACATTGCGTTAATGTGGCACTTTCTTTCTGTAATAGTCGAGGTTTTACTAAGAACTTAAATTTGAGTTAGAACATTAACCATGAGAGGATATGCACAAGTTGTGATTCCGTGTAAAGAGTGTGCTTTACACATATACATGTAATGTATCTTCATTGATACTCAAGATCGAAAAGGACTAGACGTAATAAATATGAACTCGAGTACTACGAACGTACTGCGCATATAAACCACCTTTAGTGAAAGGTGAAAAAGTCAAATTATACCCGTATGTAGACTTTTAATTGTAATTATATACGACAGGTGCCCTTCTACCAGAAATTTGATAACCTGTTATAAAAGTGGCGAGAACATATGGTGCCTTTGAGCTAGATGTTTCCCACTAAATATCCTCATTATCGGATTCATATCGTGTTCTTCCTCATAAACATTATATGATATTAGATCTTGGTATACATTTTTCGACATATAAAACATATACACTGAAAATATTATCACATCTCCAGCTTATGTTTTGAAACCTATTATTATTAATATCGGGAAAAGCCAGTTTTTCACTTCTTATGTCAGTTCACAATGCATTTTGTGCCTTTATTTTTCTACTCGAAACACATAGTCCCTAAACTAACTGGTTGATCCTGGAAATGTTTAACTAACTGATGTTTGAAGAGTTTATGGCTAATTTCCAATGAAAAGGAATAAATCGTTTTTGTTTATGGTGGATATAGAAGAAAAAAAGAGGAGTTACTGGATCAGTTATGTGGCAGAAGTCACCATGGAGCTATACAATACATGAATATAAATAATATACTAGCACATATAACACATTACAAAAATATCTGATTGTAGTTCAATTACGATACCGACTTAGGACGGTCATTTAATTTGACAAAAGCCAAACAAATGGTGTGGTTAACTCACAAAACATGATGGAAAGCTGCATCACTGCGGAAAGCATGTTGCGCAATAATACAGTGTTTTGTCAGTTTTTGGGTACACATTATCTACAAACTCAGAAACATTCACAGAATTTTAAAAAGCCGCAGGGTATGTGAAACTCTTTACAATAAAATTCAGTCCCACGTTTTGGCAATTATGCAAGCCATGCAGACCATAAAATTATTTTCAACCAATTAATTCTCCCTCCCACAAAACGCAGTTTTTCATTGTAATGACATTATTTTAAGTCCGACAAAACTCCAACAAATAATGACAGTTGTTTATGATGTTCCGAAGAGAACAATTGCAAATCGTCTGAATGTTACGAATGAGATTAATAGAATACTATCTAAAATTATAGACATTCGTATGAAAAAAAAGTTTACTTTAGATTTGCATTTATTAAAAACAGTCAGCAAAATCATTTAAACTAAAAGAGCAACACTTCACGATACTTTTGTGTTTGTTCCTGCTGGCAAAGCAGCTAATAATATTATCACTGTTTGAAAACGAAAATATATTGAAGTTCTTTCAAAGGAATTATATTCCACGAGTGCATGCAAGGAAACGCAGCTGTCATAAGACAATATACTTTTTGAACACCGGAAGGCAATAGATGATTCCAGAATCTACATCGAGAAATTTGATCTTCCTACTATAAATAGGCTCCCTAAACTACATAAAATCCCAAACAAATCAATTTTTATATCAATTTCTAGTCATTGTTTAACTTTCATCCTGTCTAAACACATCAATTCCGCAATGACATTTATTACGGAAGAAAGTTACTGACTCAGCCGTATGACAGAAGGTACCACGGAAATATACAGTATATAATGCAATGATATGAGAAACACATAAGGACATCACAAAAATATTCGATTATATTGCAGTTAGGATACCCACGGATACCAACGGTCATTTGATATGACAGTAGTCAATCAATTGGCGAAGTTGACCGGATTACGTGTCCACCTTCCCAATCACCGCAACAGCAGAATAATCAAAGGACACACATTTAAATATATAAAGGTCCCTCCATATAGAGATTAAAAGTCAAAAATTGTCTCAAGTTGAGGGGTCATAAAAATATATAAACACGTAGAGTAATACAGAGAATCATGGTATCAAAAATATACAAAGTGGTATAAAATGATGAAACAGTGCTCAGAAAACTAGCTCAGACCCTTGATCTGTAGGAGTCCGGACTAACAATCAGAGGAGACAAGGTTCAAGACCATGTGTCTTCTGAAAGAGGTTTCAGCAAAGCCCGTCATTTAGTATCCTGCTCCGTAAATCAGCATGCAACGTTCGAGTAAAAGTCTGTATAAGCCTGTATGGGGGCCCAATACAAGACTTATAGTTTTTATATGATCTCCGGTTCATATTGTCTATGACGAAGGCGCTTTATTATTTTGGAAATCGACGAAAGAAAGTTATCGGAACCTTTGTCCATCCTAAGCCTGTATACAAGATCACCGCAAAAATTGGGAGAGGAAATTCCATTGGACATTGTTGAAAAGTTATATTTCCGAATTTAGATAAAAGTTCTGAATACGATCCAAAGGATTTACCAAAAGTTGTCTAGGATTTTGATATCTGTAACCCTGACTAAAAAGTTTCAAAGTACTTTGTAAATTTTTGGTATGAAAAATACGAAATTAACTGATGTCACATGACTATGGCACTAACAACAATACACCACAGTGGACATTCACGAACTCGTGAAATTCAAAGGTGAGACCAAGTGCCCGGGAGGAGTTAGGGTTTACTGTTTGGCTAGCCATACCCGCCTTGAATGCCCTTATATATAAACGAAGCAAATATAATTCAGCACTGTATATTTACATGAATGTGAACAAACACTGTGTGGAAATGGTACAATAACACTTAAGTCAAACCCTCTGCCGGGAACTTTTTAACGAGCTCCACACTGCAAAGGGAACAAGTGTGATGTTGATGTAAAATACGAAAATACGAAAGTAACTGACGTCATATGACTATGGTTCTAACAACAATGCACCACAGCGGACATTCACAAACCCCTGAAATTCAGAGGTGAGACCAAGTATACAGAAGTGATGGTCTCCTTTTTGTCTAGCCACACCCGCCGTAAATGCCCTTACATACAGACGAAACAAAAGAGAAAACTTAAGACATCTGACAAAGCTGTATGACAAAAATCACCAAGGACATGCACACAAAATATAATTCAGTATATATACATGAATGTGAACAAACACTGTATAAAGTGCCACTGTCTCATAACATCAGAAACAAGAGCAACGCCTAGCGTGGCATAATACGCCCGTCGCTTAATTCGGACGGGGTCAATTCGCATTTGGCATGATTTTCATGAAAAACATCTGACGTTTACTAAAGTTAATTGCGTTTCATAGCATTTTATCATAGGAATAAATCCAAGGGCAATAACTCCTGCAACAATGGTCCTATCAAACCCATCTTGGAACTTGACCTGCAAAAAAAAATCTTGAATTTTTTAATACAAGCCCCCCCCCCCTTTTTCCCCAAACCCCCGGCCCTCCTGAAAATATTTTCTCAGAAATGAAGAAAAAGATGTTAAAACCCCTAATATATGTGATAGTTGGTACATTTTACTTGTTTCATGATAAATTTCATAATGTTTTGACAAAAAATAGATTTTTAATGAATTTCTGAAAAAATCTTGAAATTTAGAAGTCCAAGGGCCATATATCCGTCAAAAGTAGGTCAATCGTAACAAAACTCGATCTGGTACTGACGCCGCTTGAAATAAAGCTATATACCAAATTTCAACTCAATATTTTGAAAGACGGCAAAAAGAAAAAAGTCCGGAAAACATGACCCCGAACGGACGGACGGACGTACGGACAGCGCCATAACATAATACGTCCCGTCTAATGACGAGCGTGTAAGAAAGGTATTATAATACCCTCAGCGGGAAACTGTTTTACGAACTCCACTCTGCAAAGGGAATAAGTATGACGTTAATGTAAAAAAATGAAAGTCCAAAACCTCTGTGCAACCTTGGCAAATCGAAACAACTGAGATATATAGATGCCATATGATGGGAGTCTAAGGACATCGCCATCCAAATAAAGAAAATTTACAACAGGAAATCCAAAATCGTCACGTTTATCGAAAATCTTTATAGTATAAATTTCATCGTTAACTATTTTAATGTTTAAGTCTAAGAAAGATGTTTCTCTATCACAAATATTAGCTTTATTTAATTGAGGTTCAGATGGGTATATTTCAGGTATATATCTTTCAAAGAAAGAAAGGGTTATCTATAACTAAGATGTCATCAAGATATCTAGATGTATCATTGAATTTTTTAATCAGATCAAAATGTTAAGATTTTTTTTAAATAAAGTGCATAAAGTCCCTCTCATCATAATATATAATAAATCTGCTATAAGAGGTGCCCATTTTATACCTATAGGAATCTCAACTATTTGCTGATAAATTTTGCCATCAAATTGTTGGTATTATTATTATCCTATTATCCATCAAAACCTTTATGGCTTTACATAATTCAGCGCAAGTCCAGTATTTGTATGAAGTATATTGTTTTTTTCGAAAAGAATGTGGAAGAGATGTATATAAGGTAGACAAATCAAATGACATTTCGGTAGCCTGAAAATTACGTGAAAGATGCTTTTCTATAACTTCGCTAGAGCTTTTTATAGACCAGAAGTAATTGATGTTAGAGTTATGAAAAGCAACATCACTGTATTTAATTATATGATATTTGATTGCCGTTAGAGTAGACGTAATATGTTAAGAAAGTACAGCGGTGGAGCAGTGACTAGCATTAGATATAAAACGTGATTTATATGGATTGTTATGCAATTTAGGGAGCCAATACATTGTTGGAAGATCATATTTATCATTGTTAATTTTGAAATCGGACATAGTCGTGAAGTGGTTATGCAAGGAGTTATATATGGCGGTTTCAACGTATACTCTGGTAGAATTAATTCAGGTTGGAGTTCATTAATATCAAATATTACCATTTTTTTAAATGTTGTAATACGGTTTATGAAAATAGCAACACCAATTATTTTCGGTCTATAAAATTTTTTAGCAAAAGTATTGATAAACTTCACTCTAGAAATTATCGGAAAAGTGAAATTTCAACGTCTGATTTTTCTACCTTACATGTATATATTTCTTTTCATCACGATACATCATACGGCTTTGTCAGATATCTTCAGTTTTCTCTTTTATATCACGGGTCAATAAAAAACAAACTGTTGTCTCCATACGCTGGTGTTTCTGCAGTAAATCTAAAACACACATTTGCACTTCTGTTAACTTCTACTAATTTCTTTATAATAAATAATGCAATTCTGAAAAGTATTGGACTTGCAATGAGTTTAATGATGCAATCACTTTTCTTTTCTGATGGACAATGTTATTGTGCATTCTAAAGGCAAGATATATAATGGGAATTCCTATGGTATTTACGTTTACCAATTAGTTCGACTTGCAAGAGCCTGTACTGACGTTTTTGATTTTCTAACAAATATATACAAATTACCTCGAAACTTTTGACTCAGGGTTACAGATACGATCAACATTCAGAAAATTCTATAGATCTTATTCAGAGCTTTTATCTAAATTGGGAAAAATTACATTTCCATTTCAAAACTATGTGTCCAAAGAAATCTTCTATCCACATATCTACGGTTAGAAGGGTAAAAAATTCTGATGACCACATTGCATCAAGTTTCAAAATGGTCCAAATCCTTGACTATCGCCAATTTTACCTTAAGATAATCACTAAGACAATAAGTCTTATAATGGGCCCCTCTAAAGCCCTTTACGGACGTTTTCTGGGAACGTTGTACTCTGACGAACGGTTACTTCGAAACTTTTGACTCAGGGTTACAGATACCATAAAACAAACGGACAATTCTGTAGATCTTGTGTCTAAATTTGGAAATATGACTTTTCATTATTATGTGTCCAACAGAATCTCCTATCCACATTTCTACGGTGATCTTGTATATGAACTTAGAAAGATCATCGCATCAGGTTTCAAAATACTCCAACGCTTTAGCCAATATGACCCTATGATTATCACCAAGACAATGCAAGCATTATAATGGATCCCTCTACAGACTTTTTTCTCGAGCGTTGCACTATAAGGGGACGACAATTCTGAGAGGGGGGCTGGCAAATTTGGTCGATTCAGATCATTAATTTTTAAATCTTTGAAGGATAGAATATATATATTTTTTCGATATCCTGGGACAGATTATTATTTTCTTGATTTTTGGCGCCGATAAATAATTATTAGAATTGCATTGTAATATATGCCATTAACACACATCCTTTCTATTATTATATTTTGTTTAAAAACACTTTCTAATATAAGGTAAAATCAACAAATAATATGCAATCACTATTATAATTGCATAGGTTTTTCTACTACTAGTTTCTATAGTGAAGTGTATGGTCTCTCTCAGTCTCTGGAATCCATGGGAGATTTCCATTTATCACTATAGAAGAATGTGTGAGGAAGTGTTGCTGTTTTGGCTTCCTGTCCGAATGATAATATTTTATTCGTTTTTAACTTACTTAACACTATGGTATTTTAATGCAAAAACATTTCATAAATATTTAACTTTTTAACTTGTGTCTTCACTGCTTCTAGATTATATTTGAGAGGACTAGGCAGATATTAAACACAAATTTTCCTCATGTACAAATTTACATGTTTTAAACGCTTTAAAGAAAGTAAAGAAGTATGGTCATCTACAATCATTGTGCAATGTTTTCTATGATTAAGGTGAACAATATAGGCTCATTTCGAACTCTCTTTACTTTTATTATCATGTATGTTAAGTGAAGATACATATTTCTGTTGGTTTTACATTTGTTCTCAATTTAAAGTTTAAGAAAAAACCGAAGAAATACCGGAGGGTACACCATATCTCATAGTCCATGGAATAAAAGGACAATACCGTGTATAGTTTCATATTCAGACAAATGCGAACCCCCCAAAACTCGAGGTGAGACCAGGTGTCCGGGAGGAGTAAGCGTCCCTTGGTTGCATGCGTCACCCATCGCAAAAGTCCTGCAACAGTCTTGGAAGTAAATACACAAATATACATTATGAACACATAAAGGAGAAAAGAACACGAAGTCAAATTTTCCTATTCAAGGCATGAAATATTGTTTAACTGAAATTCCGGCATCGGAAATGCACATGAAATGAAAAAAGCCATATGCGGGAGAGGAAGGTATGTTGCTACTCAAAAAAGTTTAGTTGGTAATAATGAAATTGAAATCGTTACGTTTGTCATAGAGAGGTTACTAATGAACCATCGTCACTAATTGATAGGAGAATATCCAGGTATGAAGTAGAAGATGCGCTCTCAGTTGCATGTTTTATCTCCCGTTCCTTTGCATATATGATGTTGAAGTGATCTTCAAATACAGGGTGTTAATCGACTAAACGTCATAGATGTATCTGTATGTAAAGTTGAACCGAGATGCTAATTGTTTTTTGCCTTTGGAGAGCAGAGACTATATGTATTCTGCTTCGTAAGAATACAAAAATATGTCGGCCAGATGAAGCGCGCAATTAGTAGGCAGGGGAATAAAAAATATTATCTATACGAAATTCTCACATTTGAAATCAGACTGTTCCTTTACAAAATATGTGTCATTGTAGCCTAAAACGAGATACTGATACCTTCGAATTCTTCTTTTTTTATTGTTAAAGAAGGCATTTTGAATAATTGATGATACATGTATTCTATAAAGAGTCAAAAGATTTGATGCTAGTGACATAATTGAAAATAGGAGATTTTAAGAGATCTACAAGTTCCTTGGAATTATTTAGGATCCACATCTGATTGATTCCGCTTCTCGAGTAAGCAGTATTTCTGAAGACCATGTTTGATTTCTGTTAGAATTTTGGTGAATAATATGGAAAAAGGCTTAATGGAACCTTTGGAAAATCCAGTTATGAATCGATGCTTATATGGAGTTTTATTCTTTGGAATCCAAAAAAGGTATGTTAGCTCGAGATCAGATTTATTTGTAGTAATATCGAATGAACTGAGAACTAGTTATGTTTTTGTTTACATTTGAATAAATGTGTTAAAATCATTTGACGAATGCCCTGTTGTACTAATATGAATGAAACTTAAAAGGAATGTCAGCAAATATGGTCACCATAAATTTTGAAATGCACATGATTTAATTTAAACATCAACTTTGCATGTGTGCTGAGGTGAGACACAAGGGAAGTTAGGAAAAGAAATTGGAAATTGACGGCAAGGGGACGCGAACGACACTACTTCAAACGAGAATCTGAAAAGTAAATCTCTCAGAAAGCAGATGGTGGAGCCCTTGTTCTCTGTCTGCCCCTCAAAAAGAACATGCAAATACATTTTTTAAAAAGCAGTAGTTCTATTTAGTTTTGTTGAACATATTGAATATCACGATTAATCCAATGTTATAATGCTGAAATATGAGTTATACAGTTAAACTACAACACATTATAGTATAAGGAGCAATCCGGCAATGGAAGCGAGCCGGATAAAATCAACGTGTTTTATATATATTTATATATATATTCTCCCTGTGGCCATGTCGTTACAGGTGATCTCAATATTGTTAAAAACACTAAATTAAGAGAACTTTTACTTAAAGGTCCAAAATACAGAGAACCCAGATCATTCACATGGAGCCAAAATTTTGAGAATATTATGAACTGCTGCGAGGAATATGCCACACGATGGGCAAAAAGAGAGGAAGTACAGATCGACACTCTTTCGGAATGGATAAAATCTATTGCAGTACTGCTAAGATCAAAAATTAAAAAATTACAATGTTCTATAAACACCAGATTCGAATCTATTTTTAAAGATCCTAATGTTGTCAGAGAACTTACCTTCCTCCAAGAACATTATATCATTACACCAGCAGATAAAGCATCCAATAATTATACATTTACTTGTAAGAAATATTACTTTGACAGCCTAGTGACTGAGGAAATTCTATGGTCGTTACGAGACTCTTATTACTCCATATGATATCTCGTTATCCAGACTTTTAAATGATATTCTGGACTGATACCGATTCCGATCATTTTACACAGATTTGACACCTTCTATACTAGAAGGTTACCTACATTGACTTCTCCATATATAAATACATATGGAATTTACACGATCTGACTCTTTCTACTGGGTATATGTGACGGGTGTTGCTAGCAAGCAGGAGATGCTCACTTTCCCGGGCACCTGATCTCACTCCATCACAGGGGTTCACATATGCTCTTCAAGTCGACATATTTTGTTATTTTCCATTTGTTTTTCATTTTCACTGATTTTGTATGTCCTCTGGTTTTATGATTTTAGGACTTGTGCTTATTTATCCATCATCTTTACATTCAGCTTTGTATTTGCATGATCTGGTATATGTACAGACTAGTAGCCAGAATATTTATTTTCGTTTCATTCAAAGCCAGATTTTTTATTTCCAGCATTTTAAGGGTCAAAATATTTATTTTCAAAAAGTTCCAGCCCCACCCCTTCCCTCTTAGAATCAAATGGTCGTCCTCTAATAAGGCGGTAGATACTCTATGACAGGCTTTGTCTAAACCTCCTCAGAGTACATAAGGTCCTGAGCCTTGTCATCTGTGATTGATGGTCGAGACTCCGATGGAAAAGGACCTTAGCACTCTTTCAGACGAGCAGAGCACGCTAGACTCAAATTTACGTCACTTTTAAATTTAATACAGTAATTTTTTATTCATTATACATTTCTTGTTTTTATTTCTAAGACATCTCGAATAAGATATCCTGTTGGAATTTGATCTATATATATAATTAGACTTGGATATATTTGATATAGATTTAAAACAATTATTAGGTTATGATTTAATCTATATGGCAATATTTCCGATTGATGGAAAACCTGATTATCAAAACCTCTACTACGAACTAAGTTCTTACTGTAATAATTATTACAATAATGATTTAATTAGTTATAAAAGGTATGGTTGCAGTGTAAGAGCAGTAAGTTCCATATCGGTCGAAATTATGTTGCAGCAGTAGCAAAAACGCTTCTGAATAAAACGTTCACTTCAGAATTTACATAAAAGCAACGCCGGTGTTATATAGTAGTTTTCCCCCTAGCCACCCCCTCCACTGGAAAAATGGCTATGTAGTAGTTTTCCCCAGGACAAATGGCTATATAGTAGTTTTTCCCCCGGGGGAAATTTGGCTATATGGCCATTTTCCCCACTCGTATAGCCATTGTCCCCCGGGGAAACACTACTATATAGTGAATTTCCCCCAATGTGAAATTCCGGATTTTCTTTTCACACATACATGTAAGTAAATCCAGCTAGTTACCTTGTTAACAATAAATAGATTTCTATTTAAAATAGAGATATCTCAACTTTTTATACGGAGATATATCCAATTAATTTAAAGATATTTTCTTAGGTAGAAATGTCTTCAATTTTAATCTCTTTTCTAAATACAAATGCATATATTTAGAACAGCGATTTATCTACTAGAATTTCATTCGAGATATCTTTATTTAATCCGAAAAATCTCTATATGTATTTCGTTTTTATGCCCCCGGAATGAAATTCGGGGGCATTTAGTTTTTGACCTGTCTGTGACTCTTAGCCTGTGGCAAAAACCTTGACTATATCGTTTGTACCAAGAGGTACAAGGCTTTGAAACTCCACATATAGTTTTCTTGTGATGAGACCTTTTATTTGGGACCATGATTTTTTAACTAGTGACTTTGACCTTGGTGCTCTACGTTTTCAAAAAGATAAACTTTGGCTGTATCTTTTGTACCAAGAGGAGAAGGGGTTTTGAACTTCATATATAGATTACTTGTGATAAGATCTTTTATTTGGGACCATGACGTTTGACCTAATGACCTTGACCTTGGAGTGTGACCTACTGTTCAAAAACTTTAACCTTGACTATATCTTCTACACAAAAGGGTGTAGCGCTTTGAAACTTAGAATATAGATATTTTAAGATTAAACCTTTCACCATTTACGTAAGGGACAAAGAAATCACATTCTTGTGATCATGATTTACAACATCTGCGACAAGACAAGCTTTGTCGTAGACTGCAAATCGTGGACACCTGGGTGGAATTCCTTTCTGTTTTTTTTTTTTCATGCTCATCATGTACTCTGTACATGATGAGCGATATTGTGATATATAAAATGCATCAGTCTTAATTTGTTTAGGAATTGAATGTCCAAGAAATTCTTGCACGTTCAATTCTTATATTTGTCATTGGAAAATTTGATTGATAAATTATTATTTTACTTATGATGTATTACGGAAAGTTTGCTGGGATCGAATCTTGAGTCACAGCCTGACGTCATGATTGACATCTACACGCAAGTAAACGACAATTTTTACAATGAAATAATAGAAGAAAATAGTATAACACAGGCTATTACTATAGTACATTTGCATTTCAAATGTTATCTAACTGATACAGAACGAACGTGTATAATTTCCAAACCGTTTCAAACCGGAAAAAACTATTATGGTGGAAAGACTACTATATAGTAGTTTTTTCGCCATGGGGTAAAAACTACTATATAGCCATTTTACGGTGGGGGGGGGGGAAACTACTATGGGGGAGAACTACTATATAACACCGGTGTTTTTGTACAAATTAGATATAACATTTGAAATACAAATGTAGTACCATTTACCGATCAAACAGATGGTGTTATGATTAAGGGGTTTATATATAAAGTTAAGTGTTTAGTTGTAAATGTGTACAAGTCTTACTTTTTATATATTTTCCATATTATTGTATTTTCTCTTATTATTTCATTGTCGTTTATTTGCATGTACATGTCATTCATTCTACCAGATTGTAATTTTCTATCCGATCCCTCAACGAATATGACCACCAAGGACTTGGTTGTTGCATTTTCTACTTCTCTTTTGAATCCGCTGTATGGAATCATTAACGACAAGTCTGGACTGTATGGTGGCCAATCAAGAAGTGGAGCGTTGTTGTGAGTCAGAATGTCACCACAAGTACTAGCAATATGGTGCCTCGCGTTGTCCTGCTGCAACATTACGTTACATTTATAGATAAGGGGAAGGACGTGTGGCTGCAAGACTTGATCCCGATATCTTATTGCTGTAAGATTGCCATGGATAACCACGAGATGCTTTCACGCCTTGAGATCTCCTCGCCCAAACCATAACAGGCCCGCTCCCCCGAATATGTCGCTGTCAACTAAGCAAGCGTCAGAATATCACTCACCACGACGTCGATAGACAAGTTGTCAAAGTCCTACACCTTTTAGTATAAAAGATGTAGCAAAGGTGATAGGTCTCATTACGAGGAATCTGTATTTAAAATTTCAAAGCCCTAAACCTTTTATTACAAAAGATAAAGCAAAAGTTTTTGAAAGAGTAGTCAAGCTCGAAGGTCAAGGTCACTAAGTCAAATATCATGGTCCAAAATAAAAGGTTTCATCACAAGAAAATCTACATGTGAAGTTTCAAAGCCTTACACCTTTTAGTGCAAACGATATAGTCAATGTTTTCCAAATGAGTCAGTCACAGACAGGTGAATAAACTAGATGCCCCCGAATTTGATTCCGGGGATATAAAACGAACTGCTGGTGATTTCCGTAATTATATATGCTGATTTCTCGGATTAAATAAAGATATTTCGAAATTCTAGAAGATATATATCTATTCTAAATATATACATCTGTATTTGGAAACAGATTAAAACTGAAGGCATTTATATTTAAGAGATATCTCTAAATTCAATTGATATATGTTCTTATCAAAAGTTGAGATATCTCTATTTTAAGTAATGAGCTGGATATACTTACATGTATGTGTAAAAAGAAAATCCGAAATTTCAAATTGGGGGGAAATCTCACCATATAGTAGTTTTTCCCGGGGGGAAAATGGCTATAAAAGGGGGGAAATGGCTATATAGCTAAATTACCCCCGAGGGAAAGACTAATATATAGCCATTTTTCCGGGGGGGGGGGAGACTGCTATATAGGCAGTTTTCCAGGGGGATGGCTAGGGGAAGAAACTATTATATAACACCGGATCCCGAATCCCTCTAAACTCGGTGACATGTATTGTTAATAATAAATCTATGAAGCTTATTTGCCATTTCTATTCACAAAGATGAGAAATACCCTAGATCTACTTTTCGACACTTTATATCCAACCATCAGTAGATCTTGCAAATATAAAATAACAATTGTAATGGACCTTGAGAACTTCACTTCTGCCATGAAGTCTATTAAAATAGCTATAACACGCAATATTTAATAGTGCACAGTGCTTTCTTTAAGATTTTAATCTAATAAAAGATAAAAAAAAAAAAATAAGTAAGTAAATAAATAAATAAGTAAAGTAAAAAATAATAATACCGTGCTGTATTCCAGAGAGCAGCTGATTGGAACTTTAACCACTGCTTAAGCTAACCAGTGGTTAATGTTTGAAAAACAATTAATTTAAGTCATAAGATTTCCGTGTAAATATCTACATTACATTACAATGCTGGTTGCATATGCTACAAAACAGCACACATACCATGACTTAAAGTCTTCTCAATTCAAAGATATAGTTAGATGAAATTTAATCATTTGTTAGCTTAACAAGTGGTTAAAGTGTCGAACAACTGACACGTGGTGTCACTTTATGCAGCCAGTCAGATGAAGTTCTTCAAAGCAGAATACTTTCTGGGATATTACCCGTCCAAGATCAATCCTTTGACGGATCAGTGGCCCAAATAAAGCAACATCTGTAGGTGACAATAAGTACTTCGTCCCTACACACATATAGTTTCACCAAAATCTTTTCCGCAGTTCTAACGACGAAGTAAAAAAACAAACAAATAAACAAAACCAATACATGTATAGACATACAGCCGGACAGAAGTATGGAAAGAACATGTGAAATCAAACTTATCGTGCATAAAAAGTCGTGAGCACGACTTACTAAATCGTGCGCACGACAAAGCTTTGAACCTGCTGGGTACCTAAGACCTAATGCTAAATCAGAGATTTATTCAGCAAGATATCTGATAATGCAAGAAATCTCTTAACAATTATGTGAGAGATGTTTGCTATTGGCTTATTAAGTCGTGCGCATGACTTATTATTTCGTGAGCACGACTAGGTAAGTCGTGCACAAGAGATTGTTTTTTTTCCCATATGTCCCTTCCATACTTCTGTAGGAAGCCATACAAGAGTGATCTCTATTGCTTTCTTGAGCTTTCGGCTTCACTCAATTTCTTCTCGCAGAACACATGAATTTCTTGGTCATGCAATTTATATGATAGACGTACTGTTACTTCACCAACCTTGCACTTATTATTGACCATTGAAGACATTCTTATCATTATCTATTTCTATCAAACATTATCGACAAATTATTGACATTTCGAATTAATAACATATTATTGTATACATAATAACATAAATGCTTTTGTATTATTATCGGAAAGGTTTCAAGCATCAACAGTCTCACAGCCTACATATGGGACAACAAAATGTCTTCACCCAGAACATATGAACGCGTTGGTCATGCAATTTATATAATAGATATACTGTTACTTCTCTACGCTTGCCCTTATTATTGACAATTGAAGACATTCATATTGTTATCTATTTCTATCAAGAGTTATCAACAAATTATTGGCATTTCGGATTGTCTCTAACTGCCATAATAACATAAATGTTTTTCTGTATTATTTTCGGAAAGGTTTCCAGCATCAACAGTCTCACAGCCTACATATGGGACAACAAAATGTCTTCACCCAGAACATATGAACGCGTTGGTCATGCAATTTATATGATAGATATACTGTTACTTCTCTACGCTTGCCCTTATTATTGACAATTGAAGACATTCATATTGTTATCTATTTCTATCAAGAGTTATCAACAAATTATTGGCATTTCGGATTGTCTCTAACTGCCATAATAACATAAATGTTTTTCTGTATTATTTTCGGAAAGGTTTCCAGCATCAACAGTCTCACAGCCTACGTATGAAACAAAAAAACAAAAACAAAAACAAAACAAAAATCCAGGTCTTTTGACACGACAGACATTGGTACTTGAGAGATTTTTTGTTGTTTCGGTTGGGTGGACCCATTGCCTTGTATCAGTCAAAACTTATGGACAACGGATCTAGCAGATGCCAAACCCACGTAAGAGAAATAATCCTGACGTGAATCAAGTAGTCAAATGTATATTTCAGTCTTTATGTTTATGACACGTCACGATATTTAGATAACCACTACAAAGTTAATCACCTAATATAAACTTAGAAAAATCAAGATTTTGATATTTTATTCTCATTGACTTCAAAATTAGTTAAATATATTTGATATCGACATCAATATTGTGAAAATATGGCATATGACTTGTATGGAGTCCCTTCTACAGATTTATGTAGACTATTCTCCGAGTAGGCCGGTGTGACGTAGTGGATAAGGTGCTCTGCTCGTGATCAAGAGGTCCCGGGTTCGACTCTCGCCCTGGGCACACCGGTGTCCTGTCTGATGAGACAGTAAACACCGAGGCCCTGTGTCACGGTAGGCATGGCACGTAAAAGATCTCTCACTGCTTTGGGTGGGTCCTTTGCAAAGCTCTAAATATGTATGCAATGCATAAGGCAGATGCCGTCACCATATACGTGAAATAATCGTGGAGTGACTTTAAACAATAATCAATCAATATTCTCCGAATGTCTCACTGTTGTCTATATTTTTCAAGAGTAGTTATGGCCCTGAACCTCGTCCAATCTTACAGACTCGATTCCATTTAAATAATATTTAGTAATGTCGTGTAAATTTGATACTTATATTTATCCGTCCAAAGTCTGTACCCCAATAGTATAACAATGACACTTTTGTGTGATATTCCTTTGTATATTCCATTGTCTTCTATACATGTCTGAGGCCTGTTTTACCAGATACCTATTCCCTCTTTTTCATAAAACACTTAATTTTTGCAACATATAACCCTTGATATCCCAGTGTAAAATAAATGCATTAGTACCTACATTAGAAATAACATACTTTTAGTTCATGCATGATATTGTTGATAGAATCACATTATCACGAAATTAAACTAGATTGCCATTGTATTTTTATAACTCAAATAGACTGATCAATACATTACATCATAAATATTCGGGTTAAATTTTGATATAGTTTAGATTATAATGAACATATCTGGTGTACACCGCTTGTTAGTAGGTATAGCATTTGTGGTTGAAAAAAGAGTCTTAAAAGCAAACACTACTCACACATTTTCGTGAACGTTTATATTTCAAGTGATATACGAAGATACCTCTCTCGCGAACATAAAATGCCGCCTACAAATTCACACCAATAGACCGTTATATAAAATCTACAGCTCTTGTATATCGAATTCCTGAATTTTAATCTGTATGAATAAAGACCGTATACAGTTCTTGAAAATGCTTAAACGTTCAAAACGAAAAGCATACTTACTTAACGACAAATAAAGCGTAAACATCTTAAAGTCGATAGCTGCATATATACCTCAAGATAGAGAATGGGCGGGAGGGGGTTGTTAAATTATGGAAGTCGGAATTAGTAACCACTTTTGCTCATTCTATTGATAAATAATGGTAACATGGAGAAATTTTATAGGTACTTTAAATGTATTTTGGTTTCGTTTGTATAAGCAGGGCGTCCTTTCTCTCACTTCTAAATTTTGGAATATTCAACACGGTTGCAATGTTTTGAATGCCGCGGTCACACTAATTTCTTCCGTATTTTATCGACTACATTTTTGTGGTGATTGGAGAAAAGGTTTTTCAACAAATTGTAGGCATTCCAATGTATTAACTGTGCCCCGCTTCTGGCTGACATATTCCTTTACTCATACGAAGCTGAATTCATTCAGACTTTGCTTTCGCAAGGAAAGAAGCAATTGGCTTTTGACTTCAATTTCACGTACAGACATATAGATGCCTTGCTTTCAATTAATAATCCCTCATTCGCAGATTACCTTAGCATCATCTATCCAAATGATCTGGAGGTCAAAGAAACTACAAAAAGTAGTAATTCTACTTCGTATTTAGATATTATGTTGCCTTTAGACATTGAGGGTCAATTTAACACCTCACTATAACAAACGTGACGATTTCAATTTCGCTATCACTAACTTTCCTTTCATAAAAGCAGCATTCCATCATCGCCCGCCTAAGGCGTACTCATATCTCAGTAAATACGTTATTCCAGTGCATATTCAAATTACAATCACTTTGTTCTGAGGGCTAGGAGACTTTCAGATAAGCTACTCAACCAGGGTTATATACGTGTATGTGCTAGACTAACAAAGTCACAGAGGAAGTTCTATTGTCGTTACGAGACTCTTATTGCACAATATGATATCTCGTTATCAAGACTTTTGAATAATATTCTAGACTGAGATTGATTCCTATCATTTTACATAGATTTGACACCTTCTATATTAGAAGATTAACCACTTTGAATTCTCCATATATTAATATATATGGAATTTATACGATTTAACTCTGTCTACTGGGTATTAAGACGGGTGTTGCTAGCAAGCAGGAGATGCTCACTCTCCCCGGGCACCTGATCTCACTCAATCAAAGGGGTTTTGTATTTGGTTTTTATTTTCACTGATTTTGTATGTCCTTTGGTTTCATGATAATCGGACTTATGGTTTAGATTTATCCATCATCTTTATATCACAAAAGTTCTATAGTCGAAGCAGTCCCTTTGGAATTCTTGTTACTAACACTGTGAGCCTATTACCTATGAAAACGCCTAAGCACTGCTTTTACTTATTCACTCCAATAACCGTTAATGGTTAATGGTTATTCGTGTGCGGGTCGGCATGGTGGGATTTTTTATATATTCAAAGCAAATATTTAATATGTCATTAGTTTACATGTTGACGTATATTTATTTAATTTTTCGATTTCAAAAAATAAATGAAATAATATAGAATTTTATCATATTCTTATTCGTTTTGCTCAAAAGAATATAAATCATATAGAATAATAATAAATACAAATATACAGGAGCGAAGCGCTTAATGAAGTGCATTTATTCTATTATTTATTACAACAACAAATATGTCAATTCTCATCAATCAATCACCTCACTAATAATCGTTCATCATCATACATCAATATAACGTCACTGATTATCAACATCTAAATCAATCAACTGTCCTGCAAAGAGAAAATAAAGAACTTCAGAAAACTGAATCAAAGTAGATTTATCATATAATCATTTACCAAAATTATCATTCGATTTTGATATCAATATCAAGATATAATTGGAGGGGAGATAGGGGTGCCTTATAGCATCGCGTTATCATTTAATGTACACTATTTACCATAACCGGTAACATAGCTATAATTTTACCCTTGATTGATTGATTCTTTACGTCATTCCACGATTATTTCACGTATATGGTGACGGCACCTGCCTGATGCATTGCATACAAATTTAGAACTTTGCATCGGACCTACCCGAAGCAGTGAGGGATCTTTTACGTGTCACGCCTACCGTGACACGGGACCTCGGTTTTTACTGTCTGATGCGAAGGCAGAACACCGGTTGCCCTGGGCAAGAGTCGAATTCGGCACCTCTAATCACGAGCCGAGCACCTTATCTACTAGGCCACACCGGCTTAATTTTACCTTTGAAATTTGCAACTATATGTGGTAAAAGAGAGGTAATTCTAATTAAAGTAGACTAAGCGTGAGAACATCGTCGTTCGGGTATGGATAAGGTAAATTCAACAGAGTTCCAACATAAACCCAACCATTCTAAACCTTGTACAGGAGTAAAATCAAGCATTTAAAACAGAATATCGAATAGAATCAGTTTCTTTTTTAAAAGAATGGGAGATAAAAAAAAACCTTTATCAAAAAATGTGTAATGCAATTTCCCAGTCTTCGTATTTCACCTTCCCTTTTTAAGATTACGTTTAGACGTGGGATCTAATATCAAAATAATTTTCTCTCGATTTCGACACTTTATGGACTTACACTGTGTTGTTTACAATGGACTTCGACGGCCCGTCCCATTTCGATCATGTCTTTAATTTCATCGGAACAAAATCAGAACTTTTTAAAGCAGAGAAATTATTTTTAGATTTATTTATTGTGGATATATTACATATGAAACATGGGAGCCTTGTAGAATAGCACTTTTAACAGAATCATTCACTTTTATATTTTCTTATAAATTAGAAACTCTTAGTTGTTAAATCATTTTAGTATTGTTCGTTCCCTCATAACAAATCAAACTAATATATACTTATAGGAATTCATCCGATTTCCAAAATGGCCACAATGGCAGGAATATTTTTTAAAATCTTACAATAGCTATTTCACGGTAGCTAAAAATTTAATATATGATTTATGTAAAGAAGTTCGATAATTAATAGATCTTGTAAAAGGACAGTGAGAAAATGTGTCATAATAATTCACTGAGTACGTAAACTACAACATAGCTGAGTATAAAGAAGAAACCTAGCGTTCAAACACTTCACGTATGACTGATAGTCCCCGAGGGCATCATATGTCTAGTTTTCAGTGCTTTGTACTGACATGAAATATATACTTCAAATTTTCAGTCATCAAATTAAGTAAATCACTCTAAAACTAAGGAGTATCTCCCTCATGCATAGCTCTGTCCTTAGATAGATTCTTTGGTTCACTTTTCGGTCATTTTGGTTTCAACACTGCCCGTCATGAGGATCACTGAAGAAACATAAGTTGTCGAAATGCGCATATGGTGCACTAAATTATAAGGTATATTTGTTCTATATTTATTACAACCACTAGGCCGGTGTCACTGCTGGTGACTGATAGTTTTCGAGGGCATCATAAGTCTAGTTTTCAGTGCTTTTGTACTGGCATGAAATATATACTTCAAATTTTCAGTCATCAAATTAAGTAAATCACTCTAAAACTAAGGAGTATCTCCCTCATGAATAGCTCTGTCCTTAATAGATTCTTCGGTTCACTTTTCGGTTATTTTGGTTTCAATACTGCTCTTCAAATATTCATATATTTTGAAAAATCCAATCATTTGGTCACGAGCATCACTGAAGAGACATAAGGTGTCGAAGTGCGCATCTGGTGCACAAAATCAAAAGGTATATATGTTCTATATTTATTAATAAAGTTTGGGAACTGATCAGCTAAACGACTGGTTAATGTAAAAAAAACCCAATTACATTGACGAATTAAGTTAATCCCAGTTTTCAGTGCTCGAAAAGTATACGTCAAATTTACTGTGACAAAAAAACCCAGTAAATTCTTTTTAAAATAAAGAGTATCTCCGTTATGTAACACTCTGTCTTTAGATTGGTTCTTTTGCTCTTACTTTTAGGTCTTTTATTTTATGTCAATTTTGTGATAAGTTTGCTTTTCAAATATTTTGAATTTCCCAAGTTTCGGCCTTGAGTATCCCTGAAGAGACGTTAGTTGTCGAAATGCCCTCACGGTGTGCCAGTTTGAGATATGTATATCTCTCCTTTTATTTTTTGTGGTGTATAGGTATTGCATTACGCATTCAATTTACATTGATTTAAAGAACAGCCAATTTTTTTTTTACATCATCTGAGAAAAAGACACAAGACATATGTAAACAGAAGATTTGAGAACCAACTACACTCATTAAATGAATCTCGATTTTCCTTTCTCTTCTTTTCTTTTCTTATTTTTTTTTTTTTTTTTTTTTTTTTTTTTTTTGTTTTGTTTTTGTTTTTTTTTTTTTATTTTTTTAGAGGAGAGGGACATCACAGCTTTGACAGATCAGTACACTGATTTTATAGATATATATTAGACTCTATGCAGTGTTTATTATACTACAATTGAGTGATCTTTGGTCAGATCATGACCTATAGTTAGTCTATTGATATAGGACTTTAATTGGATGATAGACCATGACTTATAGTTATTCTATTGATATAGGACTTTGATTGGATGACATGGCATGACCTGTAGTTGGTCTACTGATATAGGACTTTAATTGATGGCAGAACATGACATGTAATTGGACTATTGATATTGGACTTTGAGTGGATGACAGGGCATGACCTATAGTTAGTCTATTAATATAGGACTTTATCATCATTCATGACCTATAGTTAGTATATTGATATAGGAATTCGACTGGATGACATGACATGACCTGTAGTAAGTCTATTGATATAGGACTTTAAATTAATGGCATAGCATGACCTGTATTTGGTCTATTGATATAGGGCCTTGATTAGATGGCAGGACATGACATGTACTTGTTCCTAAATAGACATCGAACCTGTCCTGTCTGTTGATGTGGAACATTGCCGAATATGTCAGCATTGTCTGTCATATTCGCTAGCTGTTATTGTGGTAAGGGCAATAACTCGTATAATAGTATCAAAAAAACCCTTTAAGGTACCTCAACATCCGGGCCCCTGCCTCTTTGTTCCAGTAGCTAAACGTGGTGACACAGAAAATTTAACACCCTCCCACCCTACCCCCTTTAAAAAAAAACAAAAAACCCCCATCATTTTACATTTTATTTCCTTCGTTCCCTTTGACTGTTAGCATTCCCTGGCTAGTGGAGACTCCTACAGATCATGGGTCTGAGCTCATTTCCGGATCGGCAGAGTACAGTTTACTCATGTTGATGTCAGTATATAAATTTTTGATATCTTGGCCTTACTCTGGATAAATGTACGTGTTTATATTTTCATGACCTCTCAACTTCAGAATTTATTGATCCTTGCTCTTTATATGGAGGATTATTTACAGATTTTTAAATGTGTGTCCTTTAATTATACTGTTTTTGTGGTAAGTGGGAAGGAGGACCCATAAGCTGGTAAACCACACCATTTACTGACTACTGTTATTCTAATTGACCGTCCTATGTCGGTATCGCAGCTGCACTTCAACGTTTTTGTGATTTTTTCTTCCTTTTTTTCAATTACATTATTAATAATGCATTTCCGTTATGACTTATGTCATACGGCTGAGTCAGATGCCTTTATCTTTTCATTTGAGTACTGTAATGTACTATGGCTGGATATATATGCCAAAAACAGTTCATGACAGGTAGACAGAAGATAGCCCTCTCCCACTCGCACTCCTACAACCTCCTACCCCGTCCCTCCTCCACCTCCTGCTCCTTGTCTCATCCTCATTTCATCTCGATGAAAATGCAAACTATATATCACCAGTGTGATGGATTAAAAGCTTCTAACACAGCTGGGACGGATTTGACTGTGCAAAAATATGGACTACTACACGCACCAGGATACCGATAGAATATCGCTATATGCATGTTAGATGTATAAAGTGGTGAATAAAGGAGACTTTAAAAAAAAACTGAATTGTTAAAAAAAGTAATGTGGCCGTGATGAAAACCTAGCATTCCAGATAATTAAATGAACGGTGCCTCAACGAAATGTTCATCCTATACATAGTCGAAAAACACAGTAGCTTTACCTACATAACTAGACGACAAAATGTAGGGGATGCACGTTCAAATCTTGAAATGCCCTCTTGTGCATCATTCAGAAAGCGAGCAGAAGAAATGAAAATTCAATTTAGTGTACGGATGCTTATGTGTGGGCCTTTATTTGTAATGTTTCGACAACTCCATCAATAACTATCGTAACGCACTTAACACGGGTTGGTACATTTAGCGTCGCCTTAAACGGTCATATCGCGGTATAGAAACAGGAGATATTCAGTCTCCCTGGTGCAGGTCAGAAATGAAACCCTGTGCCGTAAGCCAAGACCTTAACCGTTATATCAAGTCTGTCTCTGCCGCACCTCTGAAGTTTTCATTGAAATAACACGAAGTACTAAGCATTTGATTTTTATTGGGGGGGGGATGACTTTCACACTGGCCTGAATAATTTTTGCCCAATTTCAGAGCCCGATTATTATTATTTTTTTATTTATCTATTATTTATTTATTGGTTTTTTTTTTTCTTTTTTTTTTTTTTTTTTTTTGGCCCTCAAAATTGAGCCGGACTATTTTTGCAAAGTATTCCTGCCCCTAACCCCTTAAAATCAAATGGTTGCTCCCTAATGTTGTTTCAAAGAAATAAGCATTATGTCTCGTCTGGTTCCTGAGAGCTTTTCGCAAAGAGATCAGGTATATGTGGTCGCCCGATCGTTCTTCATGTGCGATTCTGACGTGGATATGAACAATCACAATGAGAAGTTGAACAGGTATTTTTTTAATTGAAATAAGTTTAGATATGATCGATGTCAGTGTTTAAAATGGACGGAAATATATTCAGGAATATTACATTAGATGCAACCTGTTGATTATTTGTTTATTTTTAAAATACTTGTTTATCGAAAATAATCGTCACAGGGATCCCCCTCCGTAGGTATTGAGGGGTGAGAGAAGTCGTTATTTGAAGGACATAAGGTTAGCTGTGGTATCATTTGAAGGCTTAGGTATTGATATTGTGACCACATCGATTTCCATACACAACCTGAAATATCGAAATTCCTGTGCTTTGCACAAAACTACATGTTTCAAGCCCCTTGAATTGTGATGAACCGTAATAGTTTCTCCCTCCCCCAATACAACAAGACAATTCATTGATATGTACAAAACAATTCATATATTAAATTTTCAGACATTTTCATTCATTTTATAACAGATTGTGGATCCTCACTGTTGCATTGGTGAAGGAAAAGTTGGCCTCGGCTGAGTTCAACAAGAATACAAAAGGAAACCACAAATCTCTTAAACCAAAACAACAAAAGCTTGAGAAATTGTGTTGACAAAGAAAAGGAAATCTCTTATATCTAGAAAAGAAAAAAGAGGAGTTACTGACTCAGTTATGTGGCAGAAGTCACCATGAAGCTATACAATACATGAATATAAATAATATACTAGAACATATAACACATTACAAAAATATTTGATTGTAGTGCAATTACGATACCGACTTAGGACGGTCATTTAATTTGACAAAGGCAAACAAATGGTGTGGTTAAACGGCTTACGGGCCCACTTTCCCACTCACCGTAACAGCAGAACAATCAAAGGACGTACATTTCAAAATTTATAAATAATCCTCCATGTAAAGAACAAGGGTCAACAGGTATCGTATATTGAGAGGTCAAAAATTTAAACACGTAAGGTATTGTAAAACACATAATGGTATAAAAATATATGCGACATCAACATGATAAACCGTGCTCTGCCAGTCTGAAAGCGAGCTAAGACCCTAGATCTCTAGGAGTCCCGACTAACAGTCAGCGGGGACGAGGTTCAGGACCATGTCTCCTCTGAAAGAGGTTTGGACAAGGCCCGTCATATAGTCCCCACCGCCCTGTTAGTCAGTGTGCAACGTTCAAGGAAGAGTCTGCATAAGGCTGTAGAGGGGCCAAATACAAGACCTATAATCTTTTTGATGATCTCAATATCATATTGTCTATTTAGAAGACGTTTGACTATTTTATTACATGATAAAATAACGTTATCGGAGCCTTTTACTTTCCTTAGTTTATATACGAGATCACCGTAAAAATTAGGATGGGAAATACCATTGGATACATACTGTTGAAAAGAAATATTTCCAAATTTAGATAGAAGTTCTGAATAAGATCTGAAGATTTTGCCGAATGTTTTTCTTAGCTTGTGATATCTGTAACCCTGAGTTAAAAGTTTAGTAGTAATTTGTAAATTTCGTTTATGAAAGTCCAAAACATCGGTGCAGCCTCTGACAAATCGAACTAATTGAGATATATAGATACCATATGATGGGAATCGAGGGACATCGCCATCCAAGTAAGGGAAATTTACAATAGGAAATCCAAAATCCTCACGTTTATCATAAATATTAGTATATATTAGGTGGTTGATAATTTTGATGTGTAAATCTAAGAAAGGTGTAGATTTATCTCAAGTATTAGCTTTATTCAATGTGAGCTCTGGTGGATATATTTCTGATATAAATTGTTCGAATTCAGGGTTGTCGATAACCAAAATGTCATCCAGATATCTGCAAGTATTATTAAATTTGTCAATGAGGTCAAAACGTTTTGATTTTTGAAACCATAAAATCCCTCTCATAACAATAAAGAAATAAATCTGCTATCAGAGGCGCGCAGTTAGTACCCTTAGGAATCCCAAATATTTGTTGATATATCTTGCCATCAAATTGCACAAAAATATTATTCATGAGAAAATCTAGTGCTTTACATAATTCCTTGCAAGTCCAGTATTTGTATGAAATATATTGTTTGTTGGAAAAGAATCCGAAAATATTGGAAGTACATATGTAAGTTTTAGATTCTCCGTGAAAACACCATTGTATAAGAGACAGCAACTTGCTTTTAATCAAATCATGAGGCAGAGATGTATAAAGTGTAGAAAAATCAAATGTAAAATTTGAGTCGCTTTGAAATTTAGTGAAAGTAGTTCGTCTATAACTTCATGAGAATTTTTAATTGACCAAAAGTAATTGATGTTACTATTATGAAATGCGACATCACAATACTTGATAATATGATCTTTTATAGCAGTTAGAGCAGACGTAATATGCTTCGATAGTACCGTAGCAGAGCATTGGCTAGAATTAGATATGAAACGTGATTTATATGGACTTTTATGTAGTTTTGGGAGCCAATACATGGTTGGTAGATCAGATTTATCAGTTTTAATTTTGAAGTCGGACATGGTCATGAGGTGACCATGTCCGACTTCATGAAATCTTTAATTAAAAGGATAACTGCTTTGATTTCTAATGCAATTTGCAGATGCCTTGGTACATGATTCCGCCTCTTTCCTGAAACGTCCACGAACTCTGTTTTCACGAAAGTCCATCTTTTTAACCTGTTTGATATAATGGCATAGTAAGAATATTACATATACATTACACATTTTATTACAGAAACAGAATTATTGGATCTTAATGATACAGAAACGTTAATGAGTCAGTTTTGTTGCATGTCATCAAGACAAAAGTGACTCATGTATCATTACTGTAACTGACTTAATTATTATATGATAATGAATAAATAGCAAGAGGTAAGTACCAAGACATCTTTTCTCTTTGATAATTGGTGAAGGTTTTAACATTTGGTGTAGATTCTTCTCCGTCCCTTTTGTTCTTTCTTCATTTTTTGTTGCTGTAGATAAACCGAGGCAGTCTGCTTTAATTTTGTTGAAAAAGTACATCAAAATACATCGTTTATCAACCCTAACTCAATCCCTCTCCCCTTGACAAAACAAAAAAAACCCCAAAACAAAACACATCCCCCTGTTATATAGTAGTTTTCCCCCTAGCCATTTTCCCCCCGGAAAAATGGCTATATAGTAGTTTTTCCCCCGGAAAAATGGCTATATAGTAGTTTTTCCCCCGGGGGAAATTTGGCTATATAGCCACCCCCCCCCCTCTTATAGCCATTTTTCCCCCGGGGAAAAACTACTATATAGTGGATTTTCCCCCAATGTGAAATTCCGGATTTTCTTTTCACATATACATGTAAGTAAATCTAGATTGTTACCTTGTTAAAAATAAATAGATTTCTATTTAAAATAGAGATATCTCAATATTTTATACGAAGATATATCCAATAAATTTAGAAATATCTCATTTTCTTGTCTTCAATTGTAATCTCTTTTCCAAATACGAATGCATATATTTAGAACAGAGATTTATATACTAGAATTTCTTTCGCGATATCTTTATTTAATCCGATAAATCTCTATATATACAAATGGAAAAAAAACAAGTTCGTTTTTATGCCCCCCGGAATGAAATTCGGGGGCATCTAGTTTTTGGCCTGTGGCAAAAACCTTGACTGTATCGTTTGTACCAAGAGGTACAAGGCTTTGAAACTCCACATATAGTTTTCTTGTGATGAACTTTTATTTGGGACCATGATTTTTTAAACTAGTGACTTTGACCTTGGTGCTCTACGTTTTCAAAAACTTAAACTTTGGCTGTATCTTTTGTACCAAAAGGAGAAGGGGTTTTGAACTTCATATATAGATTACTTGTGATAAGATCTTTAATTTGGGACCATGACTTTTGACCTAATGACCTTGACCTTGACGTGTGACCTTTTCAAAAACTTTAACCTTGACTATATCTTCTACGCAAAAGGGTGTAGAGCTTTGGAACTTAGCACATAGATACTTTTAGATGAAACCTTTCATATTTTGCGTAAGGGACAAGGAAATTGCATTCTTGTGATCATGATTTACAACATCTGCGACTAGACAAGCCTTGTCGTAGATTGCAAATCATGGACACCTGGGTGGAATTCCCTTCTGTTATTTTCATGTTCATCATGTAATCTGTACTCTGTACATGAGGAGCGATATTGTGATATATAAAATGCATCAGTCTTAATTTATTTAGGAATTGAATGTTCAAGGAATTCTTATAAGTTCAATTCTTATATTTGTCATTGGAACATTTTGATTGATAAATTCATATTTTACTTATGTGGTATTACGAAAGGTTGCCTGGGATCGAATCTTGAGTCACAGCCTGACGTCATGATTGACATCTATACGCAAGTAAACGACAATTTTCACAATGAAATGATAGAAGAAAATAGCATACTATGGTAAATATATAAAAAAGAAAGACTTGTAAATCAATACATAAAACAAAAAAATAAATACACACATACACACGCAAAAACAAAACACCTAACAGTATTTAGAAACACATTAACCATAACACCATCGGTTTTATCCACAGGCTATTACTACAGTACATTTGTTTATCAAATGTTATCTGACTAATACAGAGCGAACGTGTATAATTTCCAAACCGTTACGTAAGGGGGAAAAACTACTATGGGGGAAAGATTACTATATAGTAGTTTTTCCGCCATGGCCGAAAAACTACTATATAGCCATTTTTCCGGGGGGAAAACTACTATGGGGAAAAAACTACTATATAACACCCCAAACACAAATAAATAAATAAAACAAAGCAAAAAAAAAAAACAAAAAACAAACAAACAAACAAACAAAAATCCCCTTTGATTAAATTACAGATTTTATATAGAAATATGAATTACAGACTTGGAATTTAAACATAAACGACTAGACCTCACACAGAATTATTTATCATCTAGAACTAGACTACATTAATACCAACATAGTAATGTAAAGATGATGGATAAATCCAAACCACAAGTCCAAAAATCATAAAACCAGAGGACATACAAAATCAGTGAAAATGAAAAACAAATGGAAAATAACAAAATATGTCTACTTCAAGAGCATATGTGAACCCCTGTGATGGAGTGAGATCAGGTGCCCGGGGAGAGTGAGCATCTCCTGCTTGCTAACAACACCCGTCACATATACCCAGTAGAAAGAGTCAAATCGTGTAAATTCCATATGTATTTATATATGTAGAAGTCGAATTAGGTAACCTTCTAGTATAGAAGGTGTTAAATCTGTGTAAAATGATCGGAATCGGTCTCAGTCCAGAATATCATTTAAAAGTCTGGATAACGAGATATCATATGAAGTAATAAGAGTCTTGTAACGACTATAGAATTTCCTCAGTGACGTTGCTAGTGTAGCACATATATAACCCTGGTTGAGCAGCTTAACTGAAAGTCGCCAAGCCCTCAGAACAAAGTCATTGTAATTTGAACATGCTCTGGAATAACGTATTAACTAAGATATGAATACGCCGTATGCGGGCGATGATGGAAAGTTGCTACTTATGAAAGGAAAGTTTATGATAGCGAAATTGAAATCATCACGTTTGTCATAGAGTGAGGTGTTCAATTGGCCATTAATGTCGAAAGACAACATATCTAAAAACGAAGTAGAATTACTACTTTCTGTGGTTTCTTTGACCTCAAGTTCACTTGGATAGATGATGCTAAGGTAATCCGCGAATGAAGGATTATTAATTGAAAGCAAGTCATCTATATATCTGTAAGTAAAATTGAAGCCAAGAGCCAATTGTTTTTTTCCTTGCGAAAGCAAAGACTGAATGAATTCAGCTGCGTATGAGTAAAGGAATATGTCAGCCAGAAGCGGAGCACAGTTAGTGCCCATTGGAATGCCGACAATTTGTTGAAAAACCTTACCTCCAAACACCACAAAAATGTTATCGATAAGAAAGTTCAACATCTGGATGACAGCTGTTTCAGTGTATTTATTTTTGGAATCAGAATTTCCCCTAACAAAGTAAATTTTATCGTGGCCTATTACTATATATTTGAATTCGCGGCTTCCGTTTTAACTAGTAAATGCATTTTGAATAATTTCCGCTAATCTGTCTTTTAATTTCTGATGAGGGATCGTTGTGTAAAGAGTCGAAAAGTCAAAAGACTTGATAGAGTGAATTTTGGTAAAACTTTTTGATTTTAGATTTTTAACAACTCTTTTGAATTTTTAAGGATCCACATTTGATTAATTCCACTTCTGGAATATACTGTTTCGCAATATCTATGAAGGCCAGGTTTAATTTCCGATAATATTTTTGTGAGTAGCATCGATACAAATTTTGTGGAACACTTCGAGGAACTAGGGATAAAGCGTTGTTTGTAAGGATTTATGTGCATTTTTGGAATGCAGTACAAATATGGAAGTTCTAAATTTAATTTATTTGAGTCAATACCAAACGTATTGAGGACAGATTTATGATTCTCGAGTACTTCCGAAACCGAAAAGTTCGTGAGAGTATAAGTAGGATTTCCTGGAGCTGAATTTAATCCTAATTCTTTCACTAGGCCGTCAAAGTAATATTTCTTATAAGTAAATGTATAATTATTGGATGCTTTATCTGCTGGTGTAATGATATAATGTTCTTGGAGGAAGGTAAGTTCTCTGATAACATCAGGATCTTTAAAAATAGATTCGAACAAAACATTGTAATTTTTTAATTTTTGATCTCAG
This sequence comes from Pteria penguin, assembly GCA_035048485.1. NCBI lineage: Eukaryota > Metazoa > Mollusca > Bivalvia > Pterioida > Pteriidae > Pteria > Pteria penguin. Next base: position 24,668,613 of record CM068581.1, read on the forward strand.
CAGTACTGCAATAGATTTTATCCATTCCGAAAGAGTGTCGACCTGTACTTCCTCTCTTTTTGCCCATCGTGTGGCATATTCCTCGCAGCAGTTCATAATATTCTCAAAATTTTGGCTCCATGTGAATGATCTGGGTTCTCTGTATTTTGGACCTTTAAGTAAAAGTTCTCTTAATTTAGTGTTTTAACAATATCGAGATCACCAATAACGACATGGCCACAAGGAGAATATACAAAATTAGATGAGGAACATGCATACGGTTGAGGATGGCATGCAGAGTTGCTAAGATCAAGGCACTGTAGAAACCCTTTGTGATTATAAATTTTGGATGCAACTGATTGCATTTAGCTATAGGAAATACATGGCGGATCTTTGTTTTTGAAATACGGAGGCCAAAATTTAAATAATCAATGCCTTTATTTGAAAATTTCATTTTGATGAAAGGGCGATTAGATTTTTCCATAGAAAAAGTCTAGCGGTCGATATGTTCATAATAATGCCATCTAGTCTTATATCAGTAAATATGCGGTGTCTGGACGATACGTACAACTCGTGTAATTTTCTGAGTGAGATAGAATAAAGTTTTGTACGAATGTGATGAAGGCCCAAAGGTTTATTTATAAATGGCAAAGGAGCATCAAAGGAAATATTATGTATTTCAGGTTTGTTGTATTTGCGTGTACCATGACGTTGATGCCTCCTCTGGCTTTTGTTGAATAAACCGAGTACGTTAACTGATTGACATGCAGGACTAGAGAGGTTACCAATACTACTAATATGGTCATTGCATCCATAGGGCGAAGCAGTGCCGAGACGTCTTATCCAGTATTCTTCTCTTTTCCGACGAAAAGGAGTGCTCAAATTGGCATTGTTTGTGGCGTGATATATTTTTCTATAATTCTAATTTTCGTTGAGAGAATAGAGTGGTCAGGCTGGTTGAAGTGGCAATAGAGTAATTGGTTTCCGCCACAATTTATTTTGGACCTGTGACCTGATACTCTTGTACGGAGTTGTCCCTTTGTCTCTCCAACATATATTAACTCACAGAGTGAACACTCAATACCGTATACAATATTTGAACTCTTACAATTCAAATGGTCAAAACTATGCGTATGAAAGGTATGTTTGGTTAAATTACTCGTAAAAGAATTCTCTGTTATTAAGATGTTGCAAGTTTTGCAATTTTTGGTCCCGCATTTAGATATTTCACAATCATAAGGGGAGAATTGGTAATCTTTAATTACGTCAACTAGTTTAACCTTACAGGGCTTGATGTTTATGAAGCTATCCGCATGTTGATACCAGAGTTCATTATAAGTGCTTACCACAAATGTTTTCTAACGTCATTTAAGATAATATTGGAGACACCTAAGTTAAGTGCTATGCACGTGTCCTTGCACATTGCAGTTTGAGGCCTTTTTATAGTGGGCGACGCTTCAGCCACTATGGTTTTCTTATTAACATTATCTATATATATATATATATATATATATATATATATATATATATATATATATATATATATATATATATATATATATATATATATATATATATATATATATATATATATATATATATATATATATATATATATATATATATATATATATATATATATATATATATATATATATATATATATATATAAAGGACTGCCCGACAAGTGTCCTCGGGGACAAATTGTCCCCCAGCAGTGACACATGGACAGTTCATTTTGTTCATCATTTACACAAAATTGCACAGGGGAACAAGTGTAGAATATTTATAACACGTATGGTAGGTATTCTAAGGTCAAAACCAATGAATGGGTTAGAATTTTCATTCAAAACATCAATTCCACCAAAATCCAATTAAATGTCTTAAAGTTCAGAATTGTAAATAGAAAATAAAACATGGCCCTCGTGGGAGCCTTTTCGAATAAAAGTTTTTATTTAAGACCAACAAGAGATCATATCGTATGATTCAGTTCCAATGGTGCGTATCAATAGCACTTTTGAAAGGAATACTGTACGTGTACATATATTAGCGCAATCAAATTTTAGCGCAAAATGCTCGAAAGAGGGGTCGGTAATATTTTAGCGTAGTCATGAATCAGCGCATTTGTCATGTTCAATTAGCGCAATTTATGCATTAAATCAGCGCATTCAAAACAGTTTTTGGGAAAAAATAGTGGGTTTAAGTACCTTACTTACGTGGAATTGAAATATATGCCAGACATGCGACTATCGAATCGGCTGGTATGACAAGTTTGCCATTGGACATAATTAACGAGTACATGTACCTGGAGATGTTAAACCGTTGATTGGCTTGGTTGACAAGCGTCGGGTCAATTACCTTACTCACAGTATATGCAGTGAATCAAATACAACCTCATTTCATTCATGTTTATCCAATAACCTTCCATATCATTGAAAGCACAACATCTAGTTATAATGATAAGTAATAATTTTTATTTTAAGAAAGACATATAGAAAACAAAATGCCATTCTTATGTTTTACGGACGAAGCCATTGTTTTCATAAGTTGATATGAGATAAATTACTTGTTTAATATGTTTAAACATTATTATAACACTTGTATCGCTGACCGCTCTTTGCCTATAATTACGTAATAGACGATGTTGTAGAAGCGATATGCATAGCGGGGGATTAATTCCTAAACTTTAAACCACGTTTTTATAATTCTTGCGTTGGTTTTGTGATAATCATATCGACAGTGTCCTGTAATGCAAACATCTTTAATCGATCGTTACTTGTATCCTCTTTATGCGTTATCAAAATAAATGATTAATTTGTTCCTGATACTTATTTGATAGACATATCTATAGAGTTGAAACTGAAGTGCCCATTTAATTCTATCATCTCATGTACTTTATATTAGCGTAGTCATGAATTAGCGCACTGTGGACAGCGCTAATTGCGCTAAAATATGAATCCCGCTAAAATAAGTACACGTACAGTATCAAGTTCACGGATAGCAGATGAAGAAACACACCTTACGTCACAACTTTTTCCGGGTTTTGAATAATATAACTTTATTGATAACATCCTGTAGTCAACATTTGATAGTTGTTTGTTATAAGTCTGATACCCGAAAAATGTTGATGTTGATTATACTCAAAAACGTTTGATTCAGTAGGGGGCATGTATCACTCAGAAATGTTATACAATTTTTACTGATATGACTTATATAGGTAAATAATGAATATAAATTTTGACACATGTATAGAATCATGTAAAAATTCTGCTTCTACTTGACGTTGTACTGATTCGTATTGGAGATTGTTATTGCCCAGAGGGAATGGAGGCGACAGAGAGCAAAATTAATATTTGAAGGGCACTAAGAATTAGAAATGAATAAATATTAACACTGTGTAAGAAAGGATGATTTTGCTTTCCTTTTAAGCAAAACATCTTCATCAAAATTATCAAGAAGAAAAAACATCCCCCTTTATGAATCTCATCTCATTGTATAGTGTATCATTTTGTTTTGTTTTTGTTTTTGAATTTTTAAGTAGCCAGGTCAAAACAAATAACTCATATGAGTATCATGCTCTGGCATAGCGTATGAGTTGTAGAATTAAAACGCCGTAGGTAGGCAAGTACAGGATGCTATTACTGAAAAGTGCTCGAGTTGTTATCTTGAAAAACCAGTAATTATTTTTTGTCACTTATGACCTTGGTCTTTGATCTTTTATCCCAAAATAAATAGGGTTCTTCCTCTCTAAATTAAGTAAGCATATATCCAAATTTATTTTGAATATTATGAAAGGTGCTATCATCCGGAAACCAATATTTACAGTGTATTTTCGTCAGATGTGACCTTGGTTTCTGCCTCTCTTTATAAGTGAGCATATATTCAAATTTAGTTTGGATAATATGAAATCTACTCGAGTTATCGTCTGGAAACCAATAATTACAGTATATTTTCTACAGCTGCGCCCTTGACCTTTGAGCTTTTAACCCTAAAATCACAAAGGTTCTACCTCTCTTAATAAGTAATCATATGTTTGAAGTCTACATAACAAGCTTGTAGAAAGTATGTATCATTCAAATGATGAATCTTCCTCAACAAGGCAAAAAGAACAAGATCACTAACTTGACCTTCTTGAGTAGCAACATCCCCTCCTCGCCTGCGAATGGCGTTTATATTCCACAACTTGTACGCTATATCAGAGCATGCTTTCCTTATGAGCGCTTTGATCTGAGGGCCAATAAAACACAGGGCTACGAGATCCAACGCATGTAATTATCACCGGCGAAAGTCTATGGCAGAAACAAAGATAATGTTTGACAGGATGAAGTTCCCGTTTCCAGATTGGGACAAGACCATACACCGTAACGTCCTTTTACTGAAAATAAAATCAGAATAGATATACATGTAGTAATTTGGTGCACCATATGCTCATGTGTAAAGATGATGGATAAATCCAAACCATAAATCTGAAAATCATGAAACCATAGGACATACAAAATCAGTGAAAATGAAAACAAAGTGGAAAATAACAAAATATGTCTACTTGAAGAGCATATGTGAACTCCTATGATTGAGTGAATATATAAAAAAAAATCCCACCACGACGACCCGCAAACAATTAACTTTACGGTTATTGGAGTGAATAAGTAAAAGCAGGAGTGTGTTGGGCGTTTTACAGGTAATAGGCTCTCAGTGTTAGTAACAAGAATTGCAAAGGGGCTGCTTCGACTGTAGAACTTTTGTGATATAAAAATGATGGATAAATCCAAACCATAAGTCCGATTATCATGAAACCAAAGGACATACAAAATCAGTGAAAATAAAAGCCAAATACAAAACAAGGAGCACATGTTAACCCCTTTGATTGAGTGAGATCAGGTGCCCGGGGAGAGTGAGCATCTCCTGCTTGCTAGCAACACTCGTCACATATACCCAGTAGACAGAGTTAAATCGTATTAATTCCATATATATTTATATTAAGTGTTATTATACCCTTTTTTCTGATGTTCTGTGGCTGTGACACTTTCTATACAGTGTTTGTTCACATCCATGTATATATACAGTGCAGAATTATATTGTTTCGTCTGTATGTCAGGGCATTCACGGCGGGTGTGGCTAGCCAAACAGGAGACGCTCACTCCTCCCGGGCAGCACCTGGTCTCACCTCTGAATTTCAGGGGTCCGTAAATGTCCACTGTGGTACATTGTTGTTAGTGACATGGTCATGTGACACCAGTTATTTTCGTATTTTACATGGAGAAGTCAAAGTAGGTAACCTTCTAGTAAAGAAGGTGTCAAATCTGTGTAAAATGATCAGAATCGATCTCAGTCCAGAATATCATTTAAAAGTCTGGATAACGAGAGATAATATGATAATATGGAGTAATAAGAGTCTCGTAACGACCATAGAACTTCCTCAGTGACGTTGCTAGTCTAGCACATATATAACCCTGGTTGAATAGCTTATCTGAAAGTCACCTAGCCCTCAGAATAAAGTCACTGTAATTTGGACATGCTCTGGAATAACGTATTAACTGAGATATGAATACGCCGTATGCGGGCGATGATGAAATGTTGCTACCTATGAAAGGAAACTTTGTGATAGCGAAATTGAAATCGTCATTTTGACAACTATGTTTCAAGATGATGTCCAAGGCCTTAACCAAACTGGGAAAAAAGAGAATAATGCGAGACAATGTATGGATCGTTATGCGTTCATCATCAAGTATAGGTTATAAATTAAGAACAGATCCGTTCATCGTGAGATCATGCGAGACGTTGCTGATTTGATTGTAGATTGATACGGGGAAGGCAAAGCCATTAAGATGACAATGAAGAAACGACATACCTTGGAAGAGATGTGGGACGTGGATACAGATGATGATGATAAAGATCTGGAAACAGATCACACGTAGATAACGAAGTTACTTAGACACGGGTGAAGATAGGAAACTGACGAGGACATATAAAGGGGTCATATTTATTAAGATCCTTATAACGCTACAGTTTCAAACAAGTATCGCAATGTAAAAAAAAAGTATGAAAATACGGCATCAATAAATGTATGAAAGAAATGATAAGATAGTTATTCAAAACTACAATATTTATAAACAAAATCATTTCTTGTCACTGGACAATAAAATTCTTTACATAAACACAAGATTCGTAAACAGTTGTACTGACAAGAAGCTTACAATCTTCAGAGGCAACTTAAAAGCGTTAAAAAAATAGAGCCGTCGTATCAGGAATTTACGATCAATGGAATGCTAATCTAATAGATAGGATTCTCTAAAGAAAATGATACTATTCAATAAATTCTAATTTTAATCCATTATTTCTTTTAATTCCTATGGTTGCGGGTAATCTTATCAGGTGTCCTAATAATTTCACTTTGAAACCAGGAGTGACGTGAATTTGATAGTATCTAACGAAGAAAAAAATGATTGATGATATGTACAAGTGAAAATTTCAGGATAAGGCTACCTATTGACATAAAACTGAAATGGACATGCAAGATTTATTGGTAAGAATCCAATCAGAATTTAAAAAAAACAGATTTTTTTACACTTTTCCCGCCATCAGGTATGTTGCTTTCATTTGAATTTCCTAGATTCTGATAGTCTCCTTATATAAATATGAGTCTGAAAAAGTTGGATTTCAGTGCCAACGTGGCGTAATACTGAATAGTATGAAAAAGACATGGAAAGTCTTAACTCCAAGTCTAAATTCGTTTTCATATCATACAATCTTTGTTATCACAAAGGAATTTGATGTATAATTAAAACACTCGCATGGTAACCCCTAAAATATAACAATTATGGAGATGAGTTTGAGTTTGAATATGAGAATAATGTCATACCTCTTAAAGGAAAATGGTTCGCTACAGAACTAACAAGATATGTCAGAAACCACAAAGCTAGTTGGAAACACATAAGTATATCAATGTCTAGGGTATTGTCAAACGTCAATACCCAATAACCCGTAATGAAGCTTTTTACACGGACGTTGATGGATGATTGAGTTCTCCGGACTTAAAATACCAGATAGAAAATAACTTTCAATCAGACATAGTTATATTTAGGAGTTACCATGCGAGTGTTTTACAAAAACAAATATTGAGTTTCACTGCGAGGCGTTAGCCGAGCTGTGAACCCGAAAATTTCCGACAGGACAGGGTATTCGCCGATACCTGTCAGTTTTTGTAAAACAAAAGCATGGTAACCCCATTCTAATTCATATGACGATAATAATTACAACTAAAGGCAATACGCACAGGGTATCGTGACATCACAAATCAAAAACTGCTGGGTTTCATGACGTCATATCAAAAACTGCAGGGTATCGTGATTACCCTCGCAGTTTTTAGATTTGACAGACGATGAGATCTAGTGTTACACACAAAATGCATTAGAATTGATAATTAATAATATAGACCCTTTCACTTTAACCTAGTTTTGGTGGGCAAAATTATTTGTAGAGACCCATTAATAATACCATTTTATCAACATTGCGTAGTTAAAGAGTCCAGTGAGCTGACACTCCGTATATACTTCAGCCCACCAAAACTTTTGGTCCGCAGATTAACGTAAAAGGGTCTACTGTGTATCCAAATTAATTAGAAAATGATCTAACAAGAACACAACGCTCGGTTCAAAGGTTCAATTAATTCCATATTCCGTAATCGGGGTCAAAGTTGGGTCTTTCTGTGTCGGATTAATGGGAGGTACCATCCGTTAGGCGGCGCTTGTATACTGTCAGTTCGTAACGTCGATTGGAGTTAGCAACCTTATGAAGTCACAATAACGTACCATTGTCTTTACTTCATTTTTGCGGGAATATGTTTTATTTCCTCCATAAATATTTGGGACCGCAGTTAATTGCGGTATCTTCCACTTTCTGTGACGTCATACTGACAAATTGCAATCGCGGATTCAGGGTTTCAAACAAGAGGCCCAAATGGGCCTATAACGCTCACCTGAGCACAAATTGCTTATTTACAATAAAATGACAGCTCATTTCAATAGGAAATTTTGCTTTTTTTTTCTACAAGACTTTCTATAAGGTTTGGTGATATTTTGTGCAGTCGTTTCGAAGTGTCCAAAATGTATCAACCAATCAGTCAATGGCGACCATCTTGGATTACGGATCGGCACGAAAAACACAAACTTGGTAGAGGACCTCGAGTACTTACTTCCTATGAGGTTTGGTGAAATTCTAAGTAGCAGTTCTGGAGAAGAAGTTAAAAATGTGTCAACTAATCAGAGCCTATGGCAGCCATCTTGGATTACGGATCGGCAAGAAAAACACAAACTTTGTAGAGGACCTCAAGTAGTTACTTCCTATGAGGTTTGGTGAAATTCTGTGCAGTGGTTCTGGAGAAGGAGTCGAAAATGTAGAAAAGCTTACCACGGACGGACGGTGATTGATCACAATAGCTCACTTCAGCTAAAAAAGGAGGGGTTCACTGTGGTGGAAAATTGGAAAGCAAAACAAAAGTCCCAAGAGGTATAATTTAACCCAGGTTTTTAATTCAATAAATCACTATTACAAAACTTCAAACCAAGAAAGGTAACTCTTAATATATTTGCTCTATACTTTCTACCCTCCCCCTCTCATCCTCCACCCACCACCACCGCTACCGACAATTTTGATGATTTTCCGCTATTGGGAACCATGTCAATGGTTTGTTTCATCATTGCAATGCAAAAAACATTTTCTGATACTTTTGATATAAAAATTGTAGTCGTATTCATTGAGGCGTAGGGCTGTTGGACTGTCAAACTATCCAGTCATTCAACTTTCAGGTTGTCAGACAACCGTTTCGTTGGAGTATAGCATCATCGGACTACTGGTCATCAGACTGTTGGACTATTGGGTCGCTGAACAATCGGGTTGTCCGATTGTTGGGTAGTTGAACTATTGGGCTGTCGAACTATTAAGGTATTACTGTTCTGCAACAGCTCAGATGTGTACATACTGTGACATTTAACCTGAAGTATTCAATTTACTGTGGTACACAGCAGAAAAGTTACGGTAAGTAAATCACTTTTACAAAACTTCAAAGGAAACACAGTAACAGTAAACATAGTTGCTCTATACCTATCTACTTGTACATATCTAGAGTTCTCACATCTTAAAAAAAATCAATATGCAGAAAATACTATTACGATAAAATCAAAGAAATTAATATTTTATTTAAAAATTCGTCATTCAAAGTTCATATTTATAAAAGTAGAATTAATATCATTAAAAACTGTGTACAATAAGCAATTGATTACTATGAATAAATGATTATAAATAGAACAACGCAAGGGCATGTGTCTTGTATTGCACATTGTTTACATACAAGAAGCAGAATCTATTTTACATGTACATGGAGGTAGAAACAAATGCATAATAATCTCCATATGTAGACAAGGCCTTCGTAGAGAAGAGTAATGCCACAATGTACTATGACTTCTCAATTAGGGTGATTCTAAAGCCTCAGAAGCATGTTTCACTACATATCCACAATTCAATGTATGTAGAAAAGACTTAGCAAACAACATTGGAAAACATGTAGCCTTTTTTTCTAGATATACATGTATAGATTTAAACTCCGTAAATCCTGCCAATGCACCCAAAACAAATTCAATATGCACACACACCCACTTCAAGAATCAACTAGGTACAAACTGTGCTGATCATCGCACACACCTGCATACACACAAAAGCAAGACATTTCATTTCTCGGTGAATAACAATAAATACCCAACATGTGCAATTTTTGCCTCTAAAATAGACAAAAGAAATCCCCTTTATTGTTTTTATGTTAATTAAATTCTTAATTAAATCAACATCAAGATATACGAGGGTCTGCACCATAAACTAAAAATATACTTTAGTCAAAAATTTCATTTTAATTTATTCCATTATCAAACGTTCAAGTAAATTTTAATGCAGAATGGTTTAATTCTATTTATCAGTAGAATAAAACTAAATAAAATCCAAATCCCATTTATTAATTCATTGACAAACAGAACAATATGAATTTTTGACTCATGTATATTCTCAGTTTATGGTGCCGGACCTAGGACATCATCCAATGAATTATTTTCATTTTTGATGTAAAGATTCTCCTAGATCTGAATTATTATCTACATTTAGTGCTTTACATTCTTAAACTTTTAAAAGACTTAATCCTGATACGAAAATAACAGTTTTCAATCCAAAAATCAATTTTATTTTAGAAATTAAAATAGAATTTTCAATAAATTAGTTAAGGAAACCTTCATTAATTATTGTACAAATTGCCGTTGCAATTGAATTTCTCCAAGTTTTTACAAAACTGACATCATCCTTTTCCCAAACTAAGGTGTAGTTTTCAAAAACATACACCATTTCTGTGAAAAATTAATAGATGGAGAGCTAGAAAAAGTATGTAGTAAATGTAGATAAATATCTGGACCTGGGAAATGTTAACATTCTCACCAAATCCTGGTATCTTCCCCAATAAGCTAAAATTATACTGATTTCATTGTGTTGCTTTTGCAGAAGCTTTATCCCTATGTGCAGGTTATTTCTATGTTACAACAACCTTTATACATCAATAGATTGATAAATTTATTTCAAAGCAACAAATCAATATTGTAGATATAATCAAATATACAAAGGAATGTTCAATGATGTTAATGATGTGACTATTACTACCAGAGCAATGAAGAAGATATATGATGAAATGTGACAAAGACAAAACACACAATTGCCTAGAGAAAAGTTTTGTGTTCCCCTTTTGACTTCAAAATCCCAAGTAAAGTGATACATTCTGATTAAATAAATAACAGGGTTCAGGACCATAAACTGAGAAAATACACAGAACACAGAAATAAGATCACTAGTGAAACAGTTTGAAGAATACAACCATACGCTTTGGAAAACTTTCTCAAAAACCCTTTATAAATTACTGGTATGTCAGATCTGTTGACACTGATCTGCAACAAATGTGATCATATGAAAAGTTATTGTAAATCATTTAGTCATAAAACATGGAGTATGAAAATATTATTGATGTCATAAAATTTATAAAAGACAACTTGTTTTATCTTTCCTACTCCAAGCGCTACTCAGAACATTTATTCTAATCATGAGGCCAATGACTATCTAATCAAATAAGACTTATAAATATATATCTTTAATATCTTCATGAAAGGCAAAATCTATACTAGACATTAACTCTTTAGAACTTAAAGCCCTACTGGTCACATCTTTCACTAAGTTTATCGCTATTTCTTTGGTCCCTATGTCCAAACTTGTATAAGAATGGGGATTCAAACTTTATTACTCATTATATTTCATACTAAGTTAAAGTACTATCAGTACAAAGTTACTTAATTGGTGTTTTATATCCCTTTAAATAATTTTTTACTTATGTCATGGAGGTAGGAGGTACCAACCTCTTAAACATAGTGGCACTACACAGATCCCCTGCAGAAAAAGCCAATTGCTTAACCACTACACCAAGCCTTAATAATATTATCATTATTGTTTTCATTATAATCATAAGGTTATCCTTATATAATTCCTGGTTTACCATATAAATTACGTCAAAATCTACTTGATCTGCTCCTGGATGGATTTAAGTGAAAACAACAACCTTTCTCAGAGACTAGAAAAGCCAAAAACCATGAGTCAACAAATTTGATTTCACCTTAGACTAAAAAGAACCTTAATGTATATTGAAATCAAGGACTAGAAAGACATAAAATAGATTAATCAGAAGTCAAGTTAGAAATGTATTTACATGGAAAAAAATAAATAATCAGCATATTTAGATATCTATTAAGTATATCAAAAGAAATGAATGACATTAATATTCCTACAAATAAAAAGTTAAATGAAGGTAAAATAAGGGGAAATTTAAAGGTCACAAAATTTCAGAGTAAGTATTAAATACACTACTTTATAAAAAGTATGCCTCCAATGTGAGCTAATGTCAAAGCAGCAACAAAGCTTGCCTAGCTAACAAGTTTTAACTATATTGCATCAGTTTTACAGGCTACAAGCCCTTAAAAAATTACAAGTAGTAGCTTTGACCTTTGACCTATTGACCTTCAAATCAATAGGTATCCTTCCCGTAAAATTTAACACATCCAAATATTGTTTGTATAGGATACATACCATGGCACTTGATTGATCACCTTGAAACCAACAATTTTTGTCTATTTTTACCAGTGATGACTTGCACTTATGACCTACTGACCCTAAAATTGATAGGCATCTTCCTCTTTCGAGAAGATTTAATACATCCATATTTGGGGTGTATGGGATGCACTGAACTACAGTTATCACATAGAAACAAATAACTGCAATCCATTTTTACCAGTAGTGACTGATTGACTGATTACGGCTTTTTGTTACTGCGTGACTATTTTACATATGGCGTCTGCATGATGTCTTGTTAAGAGATTTATACTTTTGCCACATACCCACCCAAAGCAGCAAGGGATCTTTACTGTACCACAACTACCATGATATGCGCGTAATGTCTTCTCTGAAAGACAGGACACCAGTGTACCCATGGTGAGAGTTCAACCCAGGACCCCTTAGTAATAATTCAAGCACCTCAACCACTGAGCTACACTGGCTCTACCTGTAGGTCAACTTGACCTCTGACCTATTGATCCTAATGTCAATAGGTATCTTGGGACTCTTGTGATCTTGTGATTAGTATCCATATATGCAAATTCAGTTTGTATAGGATGCATGATACTTTATTCATCACTTGGAAGAAACCAGTAATAACAATCATATATACAAGTAGTGACCTTAACCTTTTACCTACTGACCCTGAAATTGATAGGCGTCTACTCCTTTTCATAAGTATTGATCTATCCAAATTGGATATTATGCAATGAACTTTAATTATCCAGAAACCAATTGTGAGATGGAAGGATGAAATTACAGAAGGACAAACAAATCAAACACTGAATTCCCCTGGCTATACCTGGTGGGAGTATAATAAAATAGTATTATAAGTGGGGTATCATGGAAATAATTCTTTAAAATTGTTAAAGAAACTTGTTCCGTTACATTTTCACATAGAATTTGTTTATGTAAATTAGGTGAAATCAAGTTAACTCAGTAAATCAATCGCTTCAATATCATTATGAGCACTTTCATGATATTCAGCAGTAAGAGTCATCTTGTATGCATTCACATTATCAAAATCTTACTGAGTACAAACTTTCTCTAAAATTATTGGAAAATAAAAACACTTTCCACAATTCTCCAAAATCTATCACTATACTTTATCACTATACAATGACCTACATGTTTAGTTTTCTTTGGATTGTAATTAAGCTAAAGTGTGTAAACTGGAACTTAATTTCTATCAATTAATTGAATATGAATCACTTGCAAACACATTCAGCCTTACTGCTAAATATAAATTAAAAAACAAGACAAAATTGAAAAATTTAAAGAAAAAGATGATTTATCAAATACGAAATTGTAATATCCCTACTTAGATTCCTATGGTGGCAATATTTTCATAATATAAAAATTCATTCTAAAAATTATTCTGTACTATGAGACAAAATCATTTCTACATATTTGGTGGTCACTGATTTCTTTCTTTAAAGATATGTAATTTATCTATCCAAAATTATGATAAACTCAAAACATTGTATAACAAACATGCAGTTCAATACATTAGAGGCTATAAGCACAGGGTAAGCTACTGCTGATAAATCATGATCTGACTAGGTATATACTTGTCATGTATACATGTATACACAGTCAAATCATGGTTTATCAACAGTGAGTGTAAGCATGATATACAATCGTTACACTGATAATGCTGAGAAATAGCTATCCTCTTAAAATGCAATTCATTTTATGTATATAAAACAATTACAGTATACATGTATCAACATATTCAATATACAGGTTTATCCTACTAATGAGAGCAATATTGAAAGTGGACAATATTTTGTCAAAGTTAATATTGGTATCAGTAAGGAGGGGGGATTACCTCAGTAAACAAAGAATTTTCAAAAATCTCTACAATACTACATAAATTAACATTTTTCAGCAACTCTTGAGCAAATCTGCACATAGATCACTATCTCAGCACAATAATAATTTCTATGTGTATAATCATGATAATATATAATACACAACTGTATCTAAAACATGTAGCCATCGTTCACCATATATACAACAGTACAAAAGGATAATGACAACTGAACACGATTTCACATATAGTAACGATCAGTGAACAAAATACAATTTTTATCATGAATGTTATAGATCTGTAATTCACTTTAGCATACAAACAAAAAACTTCTTATGGAACTTTTATAGAGCAATTTGATTGAAGACGTGAAACTGAAAGGCCTCTAAGGATGTGAACAGACCAGTACACAATATGGATTTCCTTGCCCTTTTTTCAATCACCAGTAATCCACAATCCACAAATTACTAAGATCACAGATGAATCATCAAGACAGCATTCTTCCTATAATGGCATGATCACTTTGCTGCCTTTTCCACTATTTTATTGGCACCTTTGATTGGCAATGGATGGGCTTCAGTGTTAAAAATCCATTTGTCTAAAGGTAATAAAGAATCATCACTGAATGTTAAATACAGGTATTTAAGAGTTTCTGCCAAGAAGAAACTCTGTTGAACATCATCTTGTGATGGGTTAGACTGATACACATCTCTGAGCCCTGTAAAACCTCCTTCAACTCGACAGTGTTTGTTTAATGCCTGTAATGAATGAAACGAGCAAATCACATTTACACATAACTTGAAAATAGATATAATACAAAATTATGTGTCATGAAAATTGAGGTAAAGTAATTGTAAACATAACAACATATAAAACTTCAATACTTTGACAAGAATGTATATATAACTTGTAAGGATGCATATACATTAACATGTACATTCTCTCTCTGTTTCAACACTACAAAAATGAAAGGAAAGAAGTAGTTTGCTGACATACCTGTGTAGCTTCCCAAGCCCAATCTCTATACTTCTGTTCTTTAGTTAATCTCCACAAATAGAAATGTGTTTCTAAAACTTCAGGGCGTAATATGTAATACTTTTCATTTTGTCGAATTGATTTTGCTTCAGTGTTACCATCAAATCTGAAAGCTTCTGGTCCCAATTTGGTCTCTAAAAAATGGATCATTTTGGGAAATTTAGTAATATGGAACAATTACAACTATATCTGGTTTGAAGATGATGAGTGAATGATTGAAGATATAAATTGGATCAAAGAGTTGAAAACTAGTACATAGTAATCCCATAACAAATGCAGTTAGTAAAATAACCAGTCTGTACCCATTTCAAATTTATACCACAACTCTAAACAAAACTTTAATATGTCTGAATGAAATTAAAGATGAATTCCTTTTGGTTAAGCCTGTAAAATTAATGCTTTCTGCATGGTGAAAGGGTCCATGTCTCATTATAATAAGGAACTGTACAAATACAAAGAAAAAGTAAAACAAGAGTTCGCTTGTTTAAAAATTCTAAACTAAACAACATGGCTTTTATGAGATTTATTACTTAAGTATTGTAAAAGTCCAATATATTGTATAGTTTAAAACATTCTGTTAGATATCATACTGTTTCAATCGTAACAATATTCAACACTATTGGCATACATTTTCATACTAAATTACATTTCTGTGGTAAATGTACTATGAAAAGGGTCAAAAATACTTGCGTTACATTTTTGAATAGCGATATATTACTGAAAAAAAAAAATTATGAAATTTACAGTAGCATTTTATTCTGATATCAATCTCATCAGCGTTCAATAGAAATTGTCATACTGATAACATTTTTAACCCTAGTCATGCTGAACACAGAATATTCCCGGAATCGAATATACACGCTGTGAGCTGACCCCCAAATATTCCGGGTAACAACTAGGTCAACTATAGCTTATTTTCAGATCCTATTTATAGCCTTCCAATCGTTGTAAATGTTATAAAAAGACTTTCTATAAATGGAGACAGGTTTTCTATCTTAAAAACATTTCATGACGTCGCCTTAAATTTGATTGGTTCGTATATTAAGATGCAGGAAAAAGTGAGATCAAAATTTGTATTTCAAGATGGCAGATTTATAAACACAACTCGATTCTTACTTCAAATAAGTCTTTGGAACGATGATGGTGATGTGGAAATTGATGCATTTAATGTCACAGATATAAATGAAGACAGTGATCATGAAAAAAAATATACGATCAGGTAGATTTCATGAATAATTGATGCGCACGTGACGGCGGGTGGTCACATGTTGACCTGGGATTTTACAGGTGTTTGTAAACAGGACTGAAGATGCCGATCTTCTTTGGATCTCCTCAATTTGTTTATCAATGACAATGATTACAATGGCACATGAAACTTATCAGTGTGTAGACCAGTGTCTACAGAAAATGCTGGCAGCTTGAAGCATACCTCCGTTTTTCGTAATTGAATTTTCACAATAATGAAGGGGAAAATGAAGGTGTTTACAGACTAATTATAGTGATGCGATGGGCCTTATTGTTACTGGACAACATGTTTAGTAAACGTGATTCCATTTTTTCTATCAGTGATCACTAGATATCAATTCTGGCACTTTGAATTATTTTTCACCTGGTCGATACTGCCTTACCGGTACAACGTGGAACCACGATTTTAATCAGTTATTCCAAATAGTTCAGTTATATAACGACACTGGGCATTATTTTGGAGCAGTATATACCCCAATCAGCATCTGTCATGAGATATACTTCATATACTATTAAATGTCACCTGAGTTTTACCGAAAAGTAGGTACTGGCCTACTGGTGTGTGACTTTTATTAGATTATTATTTCATATTTCAATATTTTCAATCTCTTTTATTGTATTTTTTAAAATAAATTCATATATTTATTGCTAAATTTACCTTTTGTCATTTTACCTGTATTTACCTGCAGTTTACCTTTACTGTGCATAAATTGTGGTCAAACTTTTACAATATTCATAAACTTCAAACATTCCTTAACATTTTGGTATATGATATGTCTATATTATTATGCAAACAACCTTCATAAAACAGCATACAAAAACATGCTTCCATTTTTTAAAATACATAGAAAAATATTAAGCTCACAGCACTATTTCTGTGTATTATATATAGCATGATTAGGGTTAACAGATGATACCTGATCTATCATAGGACTCATGACAAGTTCTGGATATCTCGGCTCCTAAATTCAGATATTTCTGCTTATCATCTGAATCTTCTGCTCCTAGTGCGAACATGCCTCCTAAATTAAAAAAAAATAAGAGTTGTCTGAATTCTTACAAAAGCTTTCCATCTGCAGACTAGAGCAAGCTCTACAGGCACTGCTATCCACTCTACAGTAAAAGAGTTATTTGTTTACACTTTTATGTTCTGCTAGGGAATTAATTCATCTATACTGCGTTATCGCTACCACTGATGTAGCTGAGTGGATAAGGTGCTTGGTTCTGACCAAGAGTTCCAAAGTTCAACTCCTGCTATAGACATACCAGTGTTCTGTCTTCCAAATGAGACCGTGAAAACTGGGTTCCCATGTCACGGTAGGCGTGGCAGATAAAAGATCTCAAAATGCTTCAGATGGGTTGCTGAAGTATAAATTTCTATGCAATGCATCAGGAAGATGCCGTCACCATATACATTAAATACTTGAGTGATGTAAAACAATAATCAGTAATTACCACTACCTGATTCAGATGTACTATCATAACAGGCAGCGAGGTCAACAATAACAGCATTGTATTTTCTAAAATTAAAAATTCTTTAAATAAGGTTACAATATGTCTGAAAGAAAATGAAAAATCATTTATCTTTTGTGTTTAGTTGTTTATATATATCTACAAGAGACATAAATGCAAATGTGTCAAATTCCATTTTGTGCTGGGTGCTGTTTGTTATGTGTTACACAAAGTTAAGAGTTATCTATCTTAACAATAGAAAATACCTCCGATTGTCTACCTTTTGGTTATATCTTTGGTACATTTTATACTCAAGGCAAAAATATAAAGAGTAAAATTTCAATTGATAACAACATAAGCTGTTTTACACTGGATACCGAACTTAATGCCCATTTCTAGAAGAGTATGATTTTTCATATAGAATAGAAACTTTAAAAACAACACAGACACATACTTATGTTCTTTCAATCCAAAGACACAAAAATATACAAGACAGAGTACAAACCTGCAAAGCAGCCCAGATGATCCATTTTATTCTCCAATCTGCCAGACTTGTATTCTGCTAGATAGGTAAGCCCCCCTGGAGATTTCCTCACAAGTTTGTCATACATTGCCTTGCAAAAGATAATGGTTCCAGTGTTATTTATTCATTTTCATTCTTGTAGGTGTGCACCAATGTTATAATGCCCACCATAGAACTGGGAGAAAATGTCCAGAAAAACCTTACAGCCTGTACAGCCAGATAAAAATCAATGGAAGTTTAGTATGTTGTTGCAAAGTTGAGATAAGATTGTTAAATGCTCTGCTATTAATCTGTTATCTATGCAAGTATAATAGCCACATTATGCAACTGGATAAACTTTTAAAGCCACTGTTTCCACCAATAATAAATGTTTATAATCTGAAAAAATTTCTTAATATTTGTTTTCATTGTAGCATGTAGTGCCCAGTAAATATATGAAAGAAAATAGGATAAAACATGAGAAAAGCAGAATCAGACAATATAACATTGCCATCTAACTTGTGTGTACACAATAAAGCATTTGAAATCAGTGCTAAATACTAATGTATCATGCATATTCTCTGTGGCAATAACTTATTTGCTCACAAATTATTGTTAACATACATTTTGTATATTTAACAACCAATAAGGCCTGCTTTAATAATATATAAGTTTCCCCATTCCTATCCTAGCTTGAGTGATCTGTGTAGGCAGGTAATTAACTTTTTTTTTTAGTTCTAGCCTGATTCATAATTCAAGAAGACAAAGTAATTCATATACACTTAATATACTATTTACTGATACATTAACTATGCAATAGCAATCGTAGAATGTTATGTATGCTGTCCTTGGTGGGATCATGATTTTAAAATATATCGAATGACTGATGTCTATGTACATGTTGTAGGTTTCACCATATCAATGAAACATATAAAGACTGAACAGATTTTACATGATTCCCAAGACATAATTTGGATCTAGAATTTTTTCTTTAAACTGACTAACGCACAGGCAAGTGAAGAAAGAAAAATAACTTGCTCAATAAAAAACTTTATTTGTCTGAGAAAATTTTTAAAAAATGCACACTTTTATCTTGATTATCCAAAATAAATACCTGTATATATCTTTAATCATTTGGTCATTTCATTTCTCCCAGGTTCTGACTCAGAGATATTTTTTAGGAGAGATAAAGCAGGCCTGTTATAATGCCTTTTAATTTGCCTCTTCTCCCCAGAACTCAACCATGACTACATCATCTGATGGGTCACAGTCCTGTACGGAAGGCCCATACAACCTTATCAAGAAGTTGAAGTTGTCCCGAGTCATTCCACTGTAAAGAAGCTGTTCTGACTTGCTTCATTTGACTGAAACTACTTTCATATTGTCATTCCACAGTACAAAGACTCAAGACACACATTAACTCCAGCAAGAGGGTTGGTTTATTCTTCTCACTAATGTTATAAGGCAAAGTCCTTTCTTAAATACATTCAACAAAAATGTAATCAATGTATGTTACAGAGAATTAGGTACTGACCTTTGCTACTTCATCATACATTTTTTTAGCTTCAGTATCTTGTTTTCCAGATTGTAACCAAGATTTCAGTAAATATTCATAAAAACTGTCTCCTAAAGCACCTATAGATACATGTTCTACAAAAAAAAATCAAGCATTTAACATTCATATTAAGCCAGTAAATCACTGAGGAACTGGAGTTAATTCTGTTTATTGACATATGAATACACATATAAGTAAAGCTTAATGAGCTTATACAGTTTTCTTTATCTCCTTTATCATAAGTGATCTCATAAGTTGAACATTATACTTCAGCTTTTGTACAATCAAAATTAGATAACAGTAAGCTTATCTCATGACGTTTTAAATAGAATGATTATTTGTGTTTGAAATTTTGTAAAAATGAACTTAGGTCATCGATTACCTGGTAAAGCAAATTTGCCAAGAGAAAACTTTTAAAAAATAAGACTTTGCTACTTCAATACTACTACTACTGATATTATACAGGGTTAAAATCTTGGGTTAAGTTTAAAGTTAGCCATCTTTATTACATCTTGAGCAATTATGCACACTATTGAAGAGTTTGCAGCTTCTTTATACATTATGACTTACGTTGTCCCCATCGACCAGTTCTTGGGTTTAGATAATTTGGATATAACCCATTTGGTTTTTCTATACTTTGTAAAGTTTCTCTTATCTTCATTACCTGCAAAATAACATATTAAGCATATGAAGAACTAGTACATCAAAACATGCTTACATTGAATGTTAGGGGACATTTAATTTTGCTTTGCTGTAAGTGTAGTTTGTCATATTGGTTACGACAAACAACTAAAAGTTTAGGAAAATCATTCACTACAAGCATGATGTAAACAAAATCGATAAGTAGTAAAAATGCAATGTTCTCTAATTTCAAGTAGAAAGAAGTAAACATATTTATGGAAATTGTAATTAAAGGATAAGCAAAGCAACTTGGATAAGAAATAGATGTCATTATCTGTTACATATGTGCTCATTTCTCATCTTCATTGTTCAAATTTGTCTTAATCAAATTTACAGATTCTACAATATCACTGACTGTCATTTCATATGTGGTTATTACATTATAAATCAAAATACTACTTTAGGCAAAAGTATTAATGTATATCATTACTTGGAGTTAACAATGCTTTCATATATCCTTACCTTATCTTTGTAAACATTATTGCCTGATATTTCTGTCAAATACATGAATTCTACGTGGAAAGAACCAAACTCTGCCAAAATGGAACATCCTCCTGATGCCCAACCCCAATTTCTGGAGCTGCCTCTATTGTAATAGAAGGAAGGTGATACAGGTAAAGTGCATATAACTTGTCTGTAGACAGCATTTTCTTCAGTTTACAGTCAAAGCTGTGTATTAAGGTCAGCTAAGGGAAGAGTCAAAAGTGGCCTTTATAGACAGGTGACCTTAATACAGAGGTCAATTATTTAGGAAAACATAGAAATTGGGAATGAAAAATGTGACCTTTATAGACAGGTAACCTCTTAATAGAGGTGGCCGCTAAGACCGGTTTCACTGTACTTGTTATTTGACCATAACTCTTACATAAATGTATTCATCAATGTACTACATATGTACATGTACATGGAATGTGTCACTCCTCCCTTTTGACCTAATTATTCCCCATGATAAACTTTGTTTGAAAATTCTTTCTGAACTTGATAATGGATGGAAAAGCAACACAGAAAATAATTTTCGTAGAACAATATACATGTGGTTCAAGTTTAAACAACCTGAAGTTAGTTAAAAATCACATTAGAAAAACATGTTTGATGACCAACTAAGAATAAGTGAAGTATAAAACATACATATACATAAAGAATGGTAAAAAAGTGTCTTAAATGTGGTGAACTCTATAATTACCCTTCATCCACTTACCCTGGTACCTGAAGTTTCTGGTATTCATGAACATATAAAAAAGTGATTGCATGATTTGGAATAAGTAAAGGAACCCATATCAACATCTTTTAAATTATCAAACAACAAAATAAACAGTAAGAATCCTTTACATTTATTCTGCAATTTGTTTTAATTCTTTTATTTCATGTCTGAGAAATAACCATTTAAATTAACACAGGTGTAAATAATTGATGACTTTAGGACTAGAAAATATAGTGAATGTATGTTTGAAGGTTCCTTTCTTTGTAAATGATTGTTCAATATGCCCCTCTTGTTAAGGTCAAGGATTCAATGTAGTGTGGCTTAATCATCACTAAATGTAGTGTGGCTAAATCATTTGAGTAAATGACAATCATCACTCATTGTAGTGTGATTTAATCTTCACTTAATATAGTGTGGCTAAATCATCACTCAGTGTAGTGTGGCAATGTGGCTAAATCTTCACTCAATGAAGTGTGGCTAAATCATTTAGGGAAATGACAATCATCAATCAATGTAGTGTGACTAAATCATCACTCATCATTCCATGTAGTGTGGATAAATCATCACTCAATTTAGTATGGCAATATGGCTAAATCATCACTCAATGTAGTGTGGCTAAATCATCACTCAATGTAGTGTGGATAAATCATCACTCAATGTAGTGTGGATAAATCATCACTCAATGTAGTGTGGCTAAATCATCACTCAATGCAGTGTGGCTAAATCATCACTCAATGTAGTGTGGTTAAATCATCACTCAATGTAGTGTGGTTAAATCATCACTCAATGTAGTGTGGTTAAATCATCACTCAATGTAGTATGGCAATATGGCTAAATCATCACTCAATGTAGTGTGGCTAAATCATCACTCAATGTAGTGTGGTTAAATCATCACTCAATGTAGTGTGGCTAAATCATCAATCAATGTAGTGTGGTTAAATCATCACTCAATGTAGTATGGCAATATGGCTAAATCATCACTCAATGTAGTGTGGTTAAATCATCTCTCAATGTAGTGTGGTTAAATCATCACTCAATGTAGTGTGGTTAAATCATCACTCAATGTAGTGTGGTTAAATCATCACTCAATGTAGTGTGGCTAAATCATCACTCAATGTAGTATGGCAATATGGCTAAATCATCACTCAATGTAGTGTGGTTAAATCATCACTCAATGTAGTGTGGCTTAATCATCACTCAATGTAGTGTGGTTAAATCATCACTCAATGTAGTGTGGTTAAATCATCACTCAATGTAGTGTGGTTAAATCATCACTCAATGTAGTATGGCAATATGGCTAAATCATCACTCAATGTAGTGTGGCTAAATCATTGCTCAATGTAGTGTGGTTAAATCATCACTCAATGTAGTGTGGTTAAATCATCATTCAATGTAGTGTGGCTAAATCATCACTCAATGTAATGTGGTTAAATAATATGGGAAATGAAATGTCCACTATGAAAAAGGTCTGTTTGACAAGTATGTGAACATTAAGAGTCATTGTTGTCTAAGTTATTTAATTACTGTATAATGACATCATATAATTATGACGTAAGTTGCTCACATAAATGTCCCAACATAGAGAACAATGTACTTGGCAGGTGATTTAATGCAAACCATGACAGATTTTAGTAGTTATGAAATTGTGTATTAATACTAAATAAATCAAATTGTTGAGCATATAGTAAACTATCTCTTAAGATCTAGCTTTCCAAAACTCTAAATTGTTTAAATTACCCCAAAAGGAAATAAATCAAAAGAAGAACAAATGGAAAGACATATGAACCAAATGTTATGAATATATGCCTCAAGATCACTCTGATATTAAAGGGGCATATAAATACATACAAGGGAACACAAGTTAAATTTCAGCTCCCTTAAAATTTGTATAGTTCCATAGTCTACTTAATGTTGATTTTTTTACAAAATGCCAAGGAAAACCATGATAGATTGGCCTTTTTACAATAATGCCATCACATAAAAATGTTGTATAATATCATCTTACGTTTTTATGTTGACCATGGATTGCGGGATTCCAGTGGGTGTATTGAAAGCAGGCAGAAGTTTATCAGCAACGTGAATAGCTTTTTCTTTATACATCTAGAAAGAAAATTATGTGAAATCATATGTAACTGAAATTTGCAAAATTCTTAAATGTATACAGTGTTCTGTATTTTCATCAATTTACTATATCAAGCCATATTTATTACTTTTCTGAAAGTTAAAACCAGTTAAAAAAAAAACCCAACCTTCTAATACTTAGTGAACTTGGAAGTATTCTAATTTTAAATTTTACAGTGACACAAAAACAGAAGGATACTATACAGAAATCTGATCTCAGCACTCTGTGATTACCCCTACTCTCACTAGCTTGCCATTGTAAATCATGCTTTGATTGGTGAATAACCTCTGAGAGCCAATTCTTTTTGTTTTCTTTTTTTACGACAAAGGAGTTGTCAAAAGACAACAGAGCTTGCCAGATGAGTGTTGAAACCAAAATGCATCTTTTATTCTGGGAACTTAATTTTCATGTAAATTCATGAATCTGACTACGGGCAAAAATAAAATATTTACAAATACATGTTAAATGCATTGTTTATCATTACTATTAAATATAAAATATACAACCGACTAACTGACAGACTGATTGATTGAATATTGTTTTATGTCACTCCATGATTATTTCACGTATATGGTGATGGCATCTCCTTCCCTCATGCATATCAACATATGAATTGAGCAGTTTGAGAGTAGTTGTGATGACAAGATAACGTTACCAAGATGTTTAAAATTCTAAGTCTAGGGACTTATGTATAAAAGTATTATGCTCTTTCTTTGTACAAAATTCCATTGAATTCAAAGGAACAGTTGTGGTGGAGTTGCACATGACAAAATAATGTTACCAGAATGCTGAAAAGTCCAAAGGCTTCTATATGTTTACATATTGTGATCTTTTCTTGTACAAAATTTCATTGAAATCTACCAAGTAGTTGAAAAGGAGTTGTGATGACAGGATGATGTTCAAGTGAAACTGAAGAGTTCTATCTCTTAAGGCCCATAACCGCTTCACTAAAACAATTTTAACAGCATCTTCCTTCCTCCATGCATATCTTAATACTGTGATCTTTCTAAAACACTTCAATGAAATCCATTTCACAGTTTTGTAGGAGTAAGGATGACAAGTTTGTGTCTACACACAGACAGACAGACAGAATGATTCCTGTATATCTCCCTACAAATTTGTTGCACAGGGTATAAAGTTATTATGTATGTAATGAAAAAGTTTGCATGGTATGGTAAAATGTGGTGTGGCAATTCCTATTAAAAATAAGTCAAAAGTGGAGTAAATTTGTAACCAGGTCATTATGGGATATGGTACAGGATGACATTTAATCATTCAATGCTAATCAGGGATTTGGCTGTGCTTCACCTGATATGGACTTACTGACCAAATGTCCTCCTGTACTGTATCCCTCAATGACCTGCCTCTTCTGATATGGATTTACTGACAAAACATCATCCTGTACTATATCCATAAATGATATGATAACAAATACTAACATTATACCAACCTATGACATGCTAAAGATGAATGGCCATAGCAACTTCATATTTACTGTGCTAGCTCACACCTACAGTCACCTAACTCACACATAAAAACAGAAAATAACAGTCAGTTTATACTGTAGTACCTTCTGGTACTTACCTTGTCACCTGTAAGAGCATATAGAGACAACAATCCACCCACAAATCGTATGTTTGTCTCAAACACTGACAACTCTGTTGACTACAATGTAAAAATTATATTGCAAAATTATCTCCTAATATATCATGTGTTTAAATTCATGCAATAATGCAGTCTTCATTAATTACACTGTACATGTTTGACAAAAACATTACTAATACATTGAAACCTGTCTTAGCGGCCACCTCTATTAAGAGGTAACCTGTCTTTAAAGGTCACATTTCAAATTCCCAAATTCTGTTTTACTAGATAATAGACCTCTGTATAAAGGCCACCTGTCTATAAAGGTCACTTTTGACTATTCCCTTAGCTGACCTTAATACATAGGTTTGACTGTAATTTGATAAGGTACTATAAAAACAGTTGCAAAATTTGCACACGAAATGGTCAAATCTTGCTTTGTTACAGTGAAAGGATTATTACATGTTTGTGTTCAAGCTAAAAGAGAAACATAAATATCTAAACAACTGATGCATACTAAGGGCTATATACAAACAATGCAAATCAAAAACATTATTGTGATAACTTTAAAAGAGTGTATATTGTCTAGTGGTAATTCTTCTTCATGAAAAGAAAACTCTGTAACATGGTATTTTGTGTAGATGGCACTTCATACAGAGACTTCTGTCACCATATGCATTTTCAAATTGAGTTGAAAATTACATTATTTCCAAGTTTTCTTATCTCCCTTAAGTTTGAAACCTGAATACATATGCAGTAATACAAGTCCTAATTTATTACATAACACATCAGAATCTGATTTGGATCAACTAATCTAGTACTGATTACAAAGAGCTTTAAGAACAAACTCAGAAAAGAATTTTTAATACTACCCATCTATAGGAATTATCTCTCAATTGTCTTATAGTTGTGATAAATAACAGAGCATACCGGTACACTGATCAGTTTTACCGTAGGACCTACCATTGAGAAGCAAGTGAACAATTGTAGTAATATTATACTTACCCCTTCAAATACTAGTTTAGTAGCAATCCAATCTCTAGCTTTCTGATACTCATCCATCAGCTCCATAATATATAGGGTATCAGCTGCATCCACTATTGTAGCACCAAAGTTAAGAGATCCAAAAATACTTGCACTGTGACCTCGCTTACTGATTGGTCGAAGTTCATTAGATCCCCATGCAAATTTTTCATAATTAGACCAAGCATGTTTCATCATCTGAAAAGAACTGTACTATATTAAATGGTCTAATAGATCATGTTGAAATACCTCCGCATCCAATCTCATTTATCCAGGATCAGTACCCAGGGAAATCCATTGGCCTTCTGCATATACAATTAAAACTCAAGACAATCCCTTGCCCTTCTCTATATACACTGGGCCTCTCCTCCCCCCTCACTTATCTAAGGATTAATATCAAGAGAAATTCATTGGTCTTCTGCATATACATGTACATTGGCACCCCCTCATACTTATAAAAGGATTAATATCCCTGGAAATCCTTTGGCCTGCTCCACATACACTGGCACCCCTCTAATGTATAAAAGGATTAACATCCCAAGAAATCTAATGGCTTTCTCCACATACACTGGCATCCCCTCTAACATATAAAACGACTGACACCCAGGAAAATCAATTGACCTTCTCCACATACACTGACACCCTCTCTAACTTTTAAAAGGATTAACATGTATAAAATGATTAATAACCAGAGAAATCCACTGACCTTCTTGAAAATCCATTGCCCTTCTCCACATACACTGGAACCCCCTCTAACTTGCATGTATAAAAGCATTTAAAAACCCAAGGAAATCCACTGGCTTCCACATACACTGCCCCCCCCCCCCCCATCTAACTTATAAAAGGATCATCACCTAGGAAAATCAACTGGCCTTCTCCACATACACTGGCACCCCTTTTAACTTATAAAATGATTAACACCCAGGGAAATTCTATAAGATGATTATTATTGCACAAGTGTTTAGAACTACACATCAAATTTAAGATTTAACTTTATTTCACTATGCAGTCAAGTTGCAAACAAAATCTATCAGCTGATTGAAGTATTTTCAAATGTCAATAGTCAAATAATTGTGTACAACATATTTTCAGGAGGATTTCTCCCAGAACATATTCAAAAATTGAATTTTGGTTTTTAGCTTGCCAGGACGAAAGTCCAGAGAGCTAATCACATAATCCTGGCGTCGTCATTGTTGTCGTCCACATTGGCATCCTGAGACAAAAACTTTAACCTGGCCTATCACTTTTGAACCAGGAGGGGTATAGCTTTAAAACTTCACACACGGATCCATTGTGGAAGGAGTTTTCATTTGGGACCATGACCTTAGACCTTGTGACCTTGACCTTGGAGTTTGACTTACTTTTCAAAATCTTTAACCTTAGCTATAAGTTTGGAACCAAGAGGGGTAAAGCTTTGAAACTTCACACATGGATACCTTTCTGAAGACCTTTTCATTTGAGACCATGACCTTTGACCTTGTGAACTGAACCTTAATGTTTGACCTTCTTGTCAAAAACTTTAACCTTGGCTATAACTTTTGAACTAAGAGTGGTAGGGCTTTGAAACTTGTTTTGGGGGAGGTATATATGAATCACCCTGTCTATCTGTCCAGGGAAACTTAGTTTTAGTCATCACTTTTGAACCAAAGAAATGGGGCTTTCATATTAAACATATGTATTCCTTGTGGCAAGATCTTTCTGTCTGAAGCTGGCGTGGCCTAGTGGTATTGCGTTTGCCTCCCAATTGGGAGGCCGGGGTTCAAGTTCCGCTCTGGTCATGTTGGTGTTCTGTCTTTCGAATGAGACAGTAAAAAACTGAGGCCCCATGTTGTGGTATGCATGGCATGTTAAAAATTCCTCACTGCTTCAGTGGGTCCATTGCAAAAGTCAAAATTTGTATCAGGCAGATGCCGTCACCATATACATGAAATATTCGTGATGTGACGTTGAACAAAAATCAATCAATCTTTCTGTCTGCATCGACATTTTTCATCCCGTGACTTGACCTCCACATTTGATCTACTTTTGGAAAACTTTAACCTTGACCATAACTTTTGAACCAGAAAAGAAACGGCTTTCACATTACACATGTGTCTTCCTCGTGGCAAGACCTTTCTGACAGCATTGACATTTTTCACTCTATGATCTTGACCTCCATGTTTGACTATAAGCTGGGGGGAGGGGGTAAAAGTCCTGCTGTGTAGACAGTTATAGTTCTTTTAATAATTTATTGACTTTTTGAAAAGTCACCTTTTTTATCAAATCAAGCTATATTACGATGAAAAAGACCCTTCTTCTGACAACTCTTATTGTTTTATGTCACATAAGATTATTGCATTTACATGGTGATGGCATCTGCCTGATGCAATACACCGAAATTATGACCTATGTAAGAGGACACACACTCAGCGGTGAGGGATCACTTACATGCTACATCTAGGACAGGATTCAGAGTGGGACTCAAACTCAGAACCTCTCTGTCATGAGCCATGCAAGCAACCAAGCTACAAGGGCTCATTCAAAAATTGTTACATAAGAATACAAAGTGTATTGTTGTTTTTTAGTTCACACAACGAATGAATAATTTATTTTTCTAAGGCTAATGTCAATAGTGCTTCATAAAATGATCAGTTGACCTCCATTTCAATTGGAATTAATCTGATTAGCACATACAAGTTACAACTCAACTTGTCCGATGCTGAAGCATTAGATCAATTGTCTCTAGTCACTTGTATGATTTCTCGTTGTGTGTATATGTGTGTTAATTAGCCCTAAGATCTGGACATACATGTAGTTATGAATATGGAAATATTAGCTGGTTTATTTCACTGATCTTAGACTACCATGCTAAATTTGATGACAAACTCTGAATCATAATGAAGATAAATGATTGTAGATACATTTGAAACATACATACTATAAATTCATAAACATTAATCATGTTTATGCAGACCGACTTTTTACCTTTCTTTTTTTCATTTTATTTCAGTGCAGTGTATGTGGAGAAGGTACATAACTATTACTTAATACATGTAAGTCATCCAGTTTTTCATTGCATTTATTTATTTATTTATTTATTTATAGGGGGCAGGCTTGGTGTAGTGGTTAAGCGCTTGGCTTGCGGCACCGACGATCCGGGTTCGATTCCCGAGTTATGCCACTATGTTTAAGAGGTTGGTTACCTCCTGCTTCCATGTGGCGATATAACTGAAAAATTGTTGAAAGCGACGTAAAACACCAATCAACCAACCAACCATTGCATTTATACTTTGATGGAAATAACATATTTACATCACCAACATTTTAATACCCATGTTAAAAATATTGACTCTAGTTATATTATCTCATCATTAATTACACAGGGCAATTTGTATTTTGTTGCATGAATATACAGCTGACACTCAGCCATAAAAAAGCATTGCATTTCAAAAGTTAAAACCTACATGTACATTGTAATTATTGATATTACAACTGTCAAGTCATGAAGTGCAGTATTACTAGTGATGGTTACATTTATCTCGATCATACAATATTAATGTAAATATTTTTTTTATTCTATCGATTGTAGGATATCTAAGCATCCATTTGCATACTTATTGCTGCACAGCATTTGTGATCATTCATTGGAACGCGACAAAATCATTTAAAATTTCAACAGTACAACGATTAATAATACATGTACATGATTCAGATAATGTGTTTGTGAGAAAAAGAGGAGGATGGCTATATATAGTATGCATTTTTAAATTTCTGTTGTTAAAAGTACATGACTACGTGTAAACTCTGCTGCATACATTGATGTGATAAATATGGTAAATGTAAATATATTTCTAGCAGAATCCTGATTCTGGGTATTCACATGTATTGTTCTGTCACACTAATAGTAATACATGTATGTAAATGTACATCCAAGTGTCTTGCTACATGTACATTAAGTAAAAATCATGTTTATTGTCCTGTCTCTTAAATTCCTACATAATGCACCTAGATTATACATGTATGCTTTGTGACAATTTACAAGAAATGTACATATAAGTAGTATCATTTTAATAGCCTTCATGTACCTACATGTATCTTCCTTCTGATCAATTAAAAATCAAGGCATTGAACAACTCTGTTTTTCAAAAAACAACAATGTACCTTACTAAAGGTACCAGGACATGTATGTTTTGCTAGTAAATATTTTCAGTAACTATATAGACTTTTTATCTTTTTTATCTTTTTTTATCTATTTCGATGACAGGAATCAAGGTACATGTATATGTATATCATTGAATGATTCAACTAAAGTCACTAAAAGTGGGGAGTCTTACATTGATATCTAGATAATCTATAAAATTACATGTACAATGACCCTGTTACTATAAACAAAGTTTTCCCCACACAAAACATGAATTAGGAGGTCAAATATGAGCCAGACTGTTTCAACAGAAATTATACTTAGATAAGCATCTCCATTTAGCTTGGCCCTCCATTCAATCCATTGACATTGTCATATTTTGAGAGAAAATCAAACCAACTTTCAAGAACATCTATCTATACATATTTTACACCATCGCAGTGTGTGTTTAATTGATGGCAGCACACAGCAAGTGCCAGTAAAGATAGTACATGTATATAATGTAAAATGGTGCAAGATAAAAATTCTGCCAATAGACCTCTCTCCAGTTTCATGCCTCCTAGCAGATTACCTGAGATCCCAAAAACAAAATATTTGTATAGGACATATGGTAATATAAAAGTATGTGAATCTCATCATACATTATGCGAGTGGGTTTCTTTATCAATTATTGACTATTTAGCATCTATAGATGTATTAAAACTTAATTATTCATATTGGTATGGTTGTGTCTTTGATGCTTCTGTTGAGTTGTAGCTTGTACTGTTACTGCTTATAGACATTGGTCAGATTTTGTGACAAGTGTAAAGTAGTCTTGTTACCTGCATCCACAGGTTTCCTTAATAAAAGTGAAATGTGACATTTCTTAAACTGCCATTTGTATTGTACACATATTACGTAATTAGCTTACTGGATATAGTGGACAGTTTGATTTGATTATCCATGTTTGCTACATGTACATGTAGTATCACATGTTACTTCTGTGTTGTTTGGGGCGACTTAATTATTCTAGTAATATGGTACGTACATATACGGGAGGGCAGTTTATAAGGCATTGTTATATGAACAATTTTGGACAAGTTTAATTAAAAGTCAATTTGGTAGGGATGTATGAACTATTAATGCTGTTAAAGAATAGAATATATTTATCCATTCTTTTTAAGACCTACTACCATTTTCACTCTTTTGGATTTTTTTAAGTATTTTTCTTTCTTTCTTTTACGTATTTTCTGAATTTTACGCTGATATTTTCCCAAAGTTTTTCTGGACATTATATCTTAAAAAATTAATTAGTACCGTATTATCGGCAATCATAGATTTCATAACAAATTTAAATATTTATGTAGCTATAAATTTATGATGATAAATATACCAAAGTCTAAGAGATGTAACAAAATAGTGGCATATGCAGGTTGATGGAGTAGGCCCATAGATTATAAACAATCATTGTTTAGAGTATGCTAAGTTTAAAAACAAAATCAATAATTAATTGAATGGAAAATCTCAGAACCATTTTCAATCTCATTAAAACTCAATCGATCATGCTCCTTAGTTTTATCATGTTTGCTGTAGTAGATCTTGATACACTCCGTAGCAGTTCATCTCAGGTCTACCTTTGACACGTAACCAATCAGAGTCCAATAAGCGAAACTGGCCAGCGAAAGGAATTCACTGTGAATGTATGTAAACAAATATAAATATGGCTGCGTCCATATCTCACAGTAGCACGCTTCGATAAACTTACAAGATTGGCAATATGTCCATAACTTGTGGGTTTAAATTCAACATCTTAAAGATAGCAATGGAAAAAAGAACTGGCCAGCTTCGCACAGCAGACGCTGATTGGTCCATGTCAAAAGTTGATCTGAGATGAACTGCTATGGAGTGTATTAAGATCTACCACAGCTTACATGATTAAATGAGGAGCGTGACAGATCAAGTTTTAATGAGACTGGACCATATTTGTACATTTAGTTGTTACCCTGAGCATTATGACTTTTCACAGAAAAATAATCCCTTGGGATATACATGTACATGTGCATGTATAGACCATTCTACTGGGCATTTACTCAATAGTTATCTGCCCTTTACCAATAGGTGTCGCGATCGTATCTGCCATTATGGTACTGAAAAAAGTTATTGAGATAGTATAAATGACCTATGAGCGTAGTGGTTGAAACAATATTTGTGTTTATTAACGTTCAATTGAATGAATATGATTGAAAATTAATAAACATATTTGTTTTTATAGTCTATTATGAATTTCAGTTTAAAATTTAGATATGAAAAACAGAAAAAGAAAAGGAACCTTTCTCCGGCCTTACAAAAATGTTGGTCACCAAGCTAAGTTATTTATTCCGTAATGAATGATGTATTTATGTTATTACAGATTAGTTAGATAATTATTAAATAATATTAAAACTTATCAAATACATATCAGAGACATAGACTTCTTTCAAAACATAGTCTATGTTTTGGCAAATATCAACACCTACATGTAGACCATTTCACAAAGGAAGATTTTTCGTAACTTTTACCAAGGACTTATAAACAAGTATATAAGTCCTTGCTTTTACTCAGATAGATTATCATTAGATGAATTGTATTTGGGGGATGAGAAATACCATCATCTACTTAACTAGTTCCAAATTCAAGCCATTTGTATTTGCAAAACCTGGGGTTGAAAGTTTCGGAAAATCCTTAAAAAAATCTTGTATGATCTTTTGGAACATGACCTGCAGTTCTATGAAAATTGAATACAACTCTACAGAGACGATACTTCGCAAGTACTGAAATCAACTTGTCAAAAATAACTAAGATAAACAGTGGCGGATTTATGGGGAGGGGGTCACTCCCCCCATCCCCGGCAGTGACCCAAAATTTTACCAAAACCCTGTATTATGGTCCATTTACTGTTAAAATTGACAAACTTTGCCCGTCAAACCCCACCCCCCCCCCCCCCCCCCCCACAAAGGAGGCACTAGATCCGTCATTGGATAAAATACGAACATCAATTCACTGCATAACTTCCCTCATGTATGCAATGTTAATTAATTTGCTTCAATCAACAACATGTGTATCAATAATAGTCTTACGAATGATGCAGTCAAAAAGCCGACAAAAATCCAGTAAGTTTATTGCGTAATACGGACAACAGTTTCTGGAATGTAGCTTTAACTTTTGCCAAGGATACCTATGCTGAGATATTACTGACCCCAGGTGTTAACCTGGTTTTACACCTGTTACATAATCCATTTTCTGTTAGTACAAGCTACCACTCGACATAGGGACATGGATCGCAGTAACAATCATGGGAATAATCAGAGATTTATGTTTCTGAAATAATTTAATTTTAATAGATCAGTACTAAACAGTCAATTATTCATAAAAACTTGCATTACAAGTGATAAGATTGAATCTATCTCCGTTTGCTTTAGGTTTTGTAAAGTAATGTTATGCTGGCAAATAGTCTGTATTTCAGATATAATCACTGTCAAAACCGCAAAAACAACTTAATAAAAAAACAAATGAAAAAAAAAAAAGAAAAAACATTAGGTAGTGTCAACTGATGCAAGGACTTGTAAACTTGTTTAAAAGTCCTTTACTGATGATACAAGACTAGTTTGATGATAGCCATATTCAGTAACTTAATGGCGGATAGTCACGTGATCTAAAGATGGCTTTCCCCGTGTATAACGCGATAGAATGGTCTATAAGAAACACCTCATGGTTGATATCAATGCTTGTATTGCCAATTCTATGTATATACAGATTTGCACAAGTAACAGTCCAGCTTTACACCTATCACATGGTCTGACCAATCTCTACAATTTTTTATATGAGCAGTCAACCCCAAAGACTTTGTTCTGACAGTCCTGACCGCTTAAAATTGATATACATGTATACCTGACAATTTTGCTCTCTATTCCAGCCCTTGAAACAAAAACCCCCGTTAAAACATGATTTCCATTCA
Source organism: Pteria penguin (assembly GCA_035048485.1). Lineage (NCBI taxonomy): Eukaryota > Metazoa > Mollusca > Bivalvia > Pterioida > Pteriidae > Pteria > Pteria penguin. The sequence goes on from CM068581.1 coordinate 24,703,078, forward strand.
AATTTTATATAATCATAAATTTTCAACTAAAAATGACAGCACTGTAATAACGACAATCAACAATTCTTTTTTAAGGCTTTCACTTTCTACCTTGAGCATTCATTTATAAAATATGACTAAAACAGTGATGAGTATTGTAATGATTATATAAAGGAGGAGGGTAATTGGAACTTTATTTCAGAACTTGCCTCAAATGAATTAAAATGCATCTTGCAGTGTTTGTGCTTTATGGTCCACAATAACACCTGTTGACATTCTTATTCTCTTAGAATATTTCAGTCACTCTTTACCATCATTTTACATATTATGTTTTGCAATACATAATATCAACTAGTTGAACTACAACAATGTCAATTCATACATGCACACTTTGTGACTGTTATGATGTTGCCAACATAAAAGTGCCCACATTGAGAACAATGGATTTGGTAGGTGACTAAAAGCAAACTGTGGCAGATTTTAATAGTTGTGATGCTCCGTATTTGTATAAAATTTCACTATTTTTTTTCCAAACCAGAGCTTTTTGATTCAGACCTGTAAGAGGTGTACATTTAATATCCCAGGTCTGAATTACCTATATTTGTACAGTATATGTTTAAAAAAAACTTTGGGATAGATTGTACAAGTGACAAAATTACAGAAAGGAAAGAATAATGTAGATTGGCATACATGCATCTGTAATTTAATCCACTTGTTATAACCTTATGCCCTCCAATACTACATGTACCATTTTTTGTTTTTCGTGTTTTTTTTTAACTTGGAAAATCTGCTAGGGGGTGCATAATCTCTTTTGAGATTCTTGCACGTGGTTGTTTTATTATGCTGTTGTTTACAATTGCAACTTGCAGGACTTAGTGGCCAGTGGCAATAGTAAACAACAGCATAATAAAACAGTGAAGTGCATGAATCTCAAATGAGATTAGTGGGTGCAGAGCTGGAGAGTGGTCGATTTAGGGTTGTTTGAGAGGCATGACACTTTTACACATACTTTTTTTTCGCCTAAAGTTGACCAAAGACCAAATACATGTATTACTAAAACTATGATTACCTCACGAATTGTGTTTCTTTTAGATTTTACATCTTCATCACTTGGTTCACCACCCTGTGCTCCTTCCCCACCTTCATGAACTTTCTCTACAATTTTGGCAGCTTCCTCCTGTTTTTCCTTTTCCTTTTGCTTTTCTTCTTCTCTAACTTTTTTCAATTCTTCTTTTTCTTTTTCCTTCTCTTCTTGATGTTCTATAACTTCCTCATGAGGCATGTTCAGCTGTTTACCAATTTTTTCAGCTGCTTTCTGTTTTTCCCAATGCATTTCGATCTTACCATGTAACCTTGCTTTGTCATCAGATCTATGCGGGTCTACATCTTCATTGTCATGCCGTTTAACTTTACCATTTCCTAAATCATCCTCATGTTTAGGTATAATCATGTTGTCAACGTTTAAATGATTTCTGATATTGTCAACACGAACACGTTCCCGAAGATCTGGAAGGAAGAAGAATGCACCAAAACAAACTGTTGCAAATGTAGCAAAAACAAGAAAAATAATGTATTTCTCTTTCATCCGGAGCGTCTTTCTTCCTTGTGGAACAGGTACACCATTCATATACCGTTGAGAAGTCGGGAGTAATCCGGAGGCAGCCATGTTTGCTACGTTTACTTCGATTTGAGTCAGTTCGGTAAAAATCGTATTCGGGCCTCAGTTGTTTCGCTCATCTTTTTCTCGCCGTAAAATTCTATATCCGTAGCACTTGTATTCCTTTGGGATACCTTCTGAAATGTTTACAAACATGACAGAGCGAGAATTTGGTGTCAGTGCAATGGTTGATACGGTACATAATATCATTTCATCACTGTAGTCAGTCAATAACATCATGCGCGGATCCAGAAATTTTTGTCAGAGGGGGTCCAACGAAAAAAGGTAAATTTTTCTCTTAGACGAGGGGGGGGGGGTCCAACCCCAAAAATTCCCCAAAATTACCTTTTTTTTGGTAAAATTTTCGGATTCCAGGGGGGTCCAGACCCCCCCTAACCCCCCCCCCTCTGTATCCGCGCATGAACATTCGTTGTAGAACTTTGTCGGTGGTAAATCGTGCTGCCTTTATCTTATCAATGTCCCTCTTTGCCAATTGGGTCCTAAACTTTGGATGTACATGTAGCCTATATTCTACCTCGAAGTGATGAAGGTCTTATATTTAGAAGTGATATCTTTTATAAGGTTCAATTGAAAGATTAGAATGTTGTAGTGTTATTGCCTATCACCTGTTTTGAGCATCAGACCAGTATGAACCCGATAATCGTACATGTATTCGACTTCTCCTGGTCATTTGGCCAAGTTTAAGTACTGTCCTTTTGATATACGGGGAAGGGGGCTAGTATTTGGGGGTTTTTTGTAAAAAAAATGCTGATTTTGACTAAAAAGTAAATAATCTAGCACAGTGGCACAGTGAAAATCAATCTGTCTCCACTAGACTAGTGTAATCTAAAATCATTTCATGGAAAAAAATAATAATTAAAACTCAACCTGTCCTGGCAAGTATGCTCGTCAGAATTATGTATAATGCAATTATTTGTTATTATGATCATTTGTTCTTCATCAATTTAATCATGGACAAACCTGCATGTACAATACATGTATTTGTTACTTGAATGTAATGGCAAGATAAATCAGCAGATAGTTGGGATTCCTTCGGGCACTAACTGCGCACCTATTACAACAGATTTGTTTTCTATATTGTTGTGGAGAGAGTTCATGCATTCTATTCAAAATCTAAACGTTTCGCCCTTGTTGAGATGTTCAATGATATCTCTAGCTAGCTACACGTACATATATTTTGACCACTTCTTAGTTATCAATAACCCAGAGTTTTAAAGATATAGCTGACATATATCCACCTGAACTTCAATTAAAAGAAGACAATGTTTGTAACACAGAAACACCGTTACAAATATTTACAATAAAGGTGACGATTTTAGATTTCCTATTGTGAATTCCCTTATTTAGATAGTCACAAATGTTCCTAGACTCCCATCATATGGTATTTATATAGTTTAGTTGGTTCGGTTTGCCAGAGCCTGCACTAACATTTTGGACTTTCATACCAGAACAATTAATTCAGGGCTACATGTTTTTAAGATATTATTAAAAACTTTTATCAAAATTCGGAAATATTACTTTTGCAACAATATGTATCCAATGAATTTCCCATCCCAGGTTCTATTGTGATCTTGTGTACAAAATTAGGAAGGTCTAAGATTCCGATAAGTTTATCTCGTCTGGTTCTTAAATAATGAAATACCTTCGTCATCGACAATATGACTCGGAGGTAATCAAAAAGACAATAATTCTTGTATTGGGCCCTTATACAGTCTATAAAAATATTGTTAATGCTATACCACGTTCCGATAACTCTTTTTACCTAGGCATATACCCAAGCCCCAGCGAGCATGCGCTCTTGATAAGATCGGATTCTTGTACAGGTGCGGCACAATCCAAATTATTTTTTTCAGTTTACGGTACATGGAAAAACAGGAACATGTAGATTTCTTACAGGCAGTATGCATCATTTGACGAGACATTCGTATTTATGCAAATTTATGAAACTTTCTGTGCTGATTTTCGATGAAAGGGTAAAGAATTTGACGTCATAATATTTTGGTTTCATATCTTCAGTAATGTTGGCATATAGCATAAAAGCCTTGGCGTGTCCACCGTAAAAGCATAAAACTGTTGGAATGGTATTACCATATTAATTTGTTCTATGAAATTTCTAAGTTCTTGAGTTCTTTTCACTTCCTTGTAAAAATCCAAATCGCACATCTTCGGACGAGGAAGATCCTTCGATCAATAGAATTTTAAAATCAACCCTGGTTTAGGAAGGGGGCGGGTTTCCTCCATGATTCCCTTGATTCTAATTCGGGGTTTTCCGTATTCTTAAAATAATTTGGAGTTTCCCCACAACTAAAACAAGATCATGACTACACCGGAATTCACGTGACCTCAAATTAAAATGCCTGCCTCTGATTTTATGAAAGTTTGAGGACGCCATCGTGGTGTGTGAAATTCAAATCATGTTTTAGTTAACCTCCATTACTACCACAAAACTTACTCTCAAAGACCCCTGAAAGCTTTTGCAGTTTAATGGTTTTAGAGTCTAAGTCAGTACCACAAATGAGTGTAAGCGAAACATTTTGGTATGTTATTCATGTTTTTTCCATAGCTTGTTATTTTGGTTGTATCTGTTGTTGATTCTGTCATACTGTTGAGTCAGATCTGATTTTCCTATGAATTTGACTTAGAGTCTGCATCCCAAAATTCGTTTTCATCTCTTGTCTTTTCTTACTTCTAATGGACAGTACACACGCAACGATAAACAGAGAGTTTAGGGGTAAAAACGATTGCCACCTGTCAGGTATGTTTTCAATCAAGAAAGGGGAGGGGCTGCAGTTGAAGGTCTAAACCTAGTCAATATGATCCGGAGAAGTCGAATAGATGCACGATTATCGGATTCATACTAGTCTACCGTGTAGAAAATCACAGATCATACTCTCTCTCTCTCTCTCTCTCTCTTTGTTTTTCTGGGGGGTTGGGACTATTGGTTTTTCAATCAATCCAACACTCTACTGAATGAGCCTTTTCCGATTGAAATCAGTAACAATCAACAAATACCTTTTGATAAATATCCTCAAAAGACCTGTAAAGAATTCGCTTATCTTGAATATGTACCCGACGTACAAATGAGAAATATATAAACATAATCGCATAGTCACACGAAGCAGTGACAATAACACGGCTTACGCGTACAGTAAGAGTGTTTTAAGAAATGAGACGGAAATGGAGGAAATACAATCTAGAGATAGCACACTCCGATGTACGACCCATTTTTATATTGTTACTGTCACTTCCGACCCCTGTGGTGTAGCAAATTGGACTGAGCTGCATATCTTTGTATTTCCAATGATTATTCATTCTACTCTTGAAACAATTAACAGTGTCAGAATTCACCACTTCTTGTTGTAGGTTGTTCCAAGGGGAGACAATCCTTTTGGTGAAGTTAAATTTTCTAATACTGAGTTTGCAGTTCCCCTTTTTAATTTTCAATTTATGCTCTCTAGTTCTACCACCATTACCTTCCAATTCAAACAGCTGATCTTTGACTTTGTTGACTTTTATCGATGTTATTCAAGATTTCAAAGGTTTCAATCATATCGGAATGTAGACAACGGTATTCTAGTAATGGGAGGCCTAGCGCTTTTTCGTCTTTCAATGTATGTCTAATCCGAGATTTCGATGACGAGTTTCGTTGCTCTCTTTTGAACGTTTTCTAAGGCTACTGCTTCTTTATTGCTAAAACAATACTATACGTTGAAGGCATATTCTAAGTAAGGTCGAACCAGAGAGAAATAAATTATTCTGTATTCAGTGAGGTACCAGTTTGTATTCTGTATGACTTGTCTAGTTTTGGTTAAGTTTTAAGTGCTTGCATTTAGCCTCATTAAATGTTAATTGCTAAGGTTTGACCATACTGTCATTCTGTCAGTATCATCTTGTAAACTATTCGTTACATTAGCATGTTCCACTGCTGCATATAATTTTCATGTCATCTGCAAATAATTTGATAGAGTTGCCGACTACATAAGGAAGGTCAATGATATAGATTAAAACAGAAGCAATGACATTTATAACAACTCTCTGCTTTCTCATACATAGCAAATTGCCAATCCAGTCTAGCAAGTTGAAACACAAACCATTACTATGCAGCTTAATTTTGGAAATCCAAATAAATTACATCTAACCCTTTCTTCTCATCCAATATTTTGTCCAGTCGTCTGTAATCTCTAATAGTTGTGTTACACATGAGTAACTTGTTCTGAAGTTGTGCTGATGCTTTGAAAAAAAAAGTTGTTTGAATTCATGTGGTCTACAATAGCTTCTTTGATTAATTTTTTCAAAACTTTTAACTATAACAGAAGACTGGCTGGTCTATAATCTCCAGATATAATTTATCTCCTTCTTAAGATATGGCAGTTATATTTGCATTCTTCCACATGCGGTAACTTCCGTCTTCTATTGATTTTCTAAAAATTATCATTAGCAGTTCGTCTATAATTAAGCAGCTAAGGGTGCATATTGTCTGGTCCTGAGGATTTGATAGTGTTTAGTTTATACAGGTATTTCTCGATTTGGTCTTTTCTTGTGTTGATTGTTTTTAAACAATGAGTTACTAATTTTCCGTTACTGTTGGATTGATTTTCAGTATTTTCTTTCGTAAAAACCCGGGTGATGAAAGTGTTCAGGATTTCCACTTTCACCGAGGCTTGATATACTGAGGAGGTTTCCTATTTCGTAGCGAATGGACTCTTTTTTTTTTTTTTTTTTTTTTTTTTTTTTTTGTCTTTTGTTTTAACTTTAGATTGGACGTGTCTACAAAAGGATTTTGGATCTGTTTTTACGTTACTGGCTATTTGACCCTCATATGTTGTTTGGCCTCCTTTGTTTCACGGTCACGATGCTTCCACTAGATGGACTTCTATATCAATCTGATTAAAACCGTATCTTTATTCCGCTTCTCTATTTGTCCTAATGCAGATAAAGATCAGGTGAAACTCCGTTAGGGGTCATGTTCTGGTGAACTCTGATTTTCAGCCAATCAGCGAATCGGCTACAATTTCCTAAGAATGAAATTAACATCCACAGCGTGCGTGACCCATAAGGTAGTTTTTGACAGTGTTTGTTACATATTGCGTCACTATCACGTGCCTAGCTGAATCATTGATAACAGTTTCTGTGACTGAAACGTCATCAGAGTTCACCAGAACATGACCCCTTACGGAGCTTCGCAAGATCTTTATCCGCAATGGGACAAATAGAGAAGCGGAATAAAGATTTGGTTTTAATCAGATTGACTTCTATATATACAATGCATGAGAAGCCATTCTCCATGATTTCTTGTATTAACACTTGGGTACTGTCTACTTCTCCAGATGATGTGTTGCCAACTAAAATGCAATTGATAGAATCTTAAAGTGACCGTCCACTTTTTCCTTTTTTATTATGTAAGTCGTTGGCTTTTTTATTTTCATTTTTATTTTATTATACCCCACTCGCAAAAATAGTTTGGGGGTATATAGGAATCGTCCTGTCAGTCTGTCTGTCTGTCTATCTGTCTCTTCACATTTGTCCGGGCCATAACTTCTTAACCCCTTGTCGGATCTGGATAATATTTCGCACAATTGTTGTACATGACCCAAAGGTGTGTCATGACCTTAACCCATGGTCATATCTTCAAGGTCAATGTCACAGTGCACACAAACCAGACTGTTTTCATTGCCGCGGGGGTATTTGTCCCGTTAGGACAGCTCTAGTTTTTTTTTAACTACATTGCGCATGTCTTGCGAAAGGCGAGGTGGTACATGTAGGTTTAATATTTTAGTAAATTCGTTCGGACTTTTATGATATGTTCGTAAACGACATCATCCTGACCATCAAATTCGGCGATATTTGCATATACCTTTTTCGCGTTGTGATGGTTAAGCGATAGGTATGGCACCGAGCGCTAAGAAAATTCAGTATTGACTATTGTACGTACGTGGTCCTCCATTTTTTTTCCTTTTCGGCTTTAAGCTTAGCTCTGGTGTATTTATCCTTTACTTTAGGCTATGGAGTACTTCGTCCAAGTTTTCTTTTAATTCTGTGTAAAATTTACCCGCCATTTTGGTATTATGATAAATACTTTTTTTAAATTCCGTTTTAAAGAAATTGCTTTGCAGTTCACTTCTTTCCCAGGAATATCTGGGATATTCTTATGTTGGTATCTGATGGTCCCAGTGTACCGAATTTACCATTTACATGTACCGAAAATACCAGCATTCTGCCATTCGGACATCCTCGACCTTTTCCTGCTAAAATCTTTTTACTAAGGCGAGATTGTTCCGAATGGCATTCTGCCACAGTTCGTACCAATCGGAACGCCCCGCCAACTGCCATCCACACACGGAAAATGGGAATGTGTTCCGATTACGTGAACCATGGATGATGAAAGTGAAAGTAGAGAAACACATACTTTGAAAATCGAAGCAGAAGAAGTAGTTAAAGAAGTGAAATTTGCGGTAAAGTTTGTTGAAATATCAACACATCTTCCACAGTCAAATGAGCAGACTTTTATGAATATTCAGACGAAAGAGGGCAACAAATACTGTGTAGAATTATCAGTACAGGGATTCAAGGTACATGTAATTTAATTAAACAAGTCCAAGAATGAAGTCACCACTGATAGACGAATAGTAGGGTAAACATGTTACCGGGTATTTGGTTCATATACACGTAGGCCTATTAGATCTAGATCTATTCATATCATACAGTTTCCGATGTTAGAGATAGAAATAACGTTATCTGCAAAGCTATAAGCTATCATGGACATGGATTTTATGAATGCTAGAAGTTTCGGTACTAGGACATTTCGGTACATAAGAAAGACGTTTTGGTACAAATAAAGATGTTTCGGTACAATGAAAAGGATGTTTCTGTACACTAAAGAGACGTTTCGGTACATATGTTTAGGTGATTTATTCACTATATTTTAGTCTGTGAATTGAGACAAGTGTGACTAACCAAACAGGTGACGCTCACTCCTATAGACACTTGGGTTAATTTTACTAAAGAACGTACATGTAGGACCAAACATATATACCTAAACTTCATCAAGTAATATTTCGTATCCTCGCTAAAGCAACATTAACGACTGAGTTTTTACTTTAGGCACTTCAAGAAGAATGCAGTTTACGTCCATACAAAAGTTCAAAAGTTAATCTCTATAGGGTTTACTGTTCGGCTTACGGTCTTATGCAGTATTTTTTAAGTATGCATTATCACAAGTATGCGAGATAAAAAAGGCATATGAGTAAAAAAAATATAAAAAAATCCATTTTAATTTGTTTCTGTGCTGGTATTTAGATACCTGTACCGAAACGACCAAAATCATGTACCGAAACGTCTTTGTACCAAGTACCGAAACGTCCTATTTTGTGTACCGAAACGTCCTTGTACCGAAACGTCCTGCACCTGATTTTATACCCCAGTTAATGCAGCAACAGTGTGAGGTAACAATGAGAGTTAGACTAGATGACAGATAAATTTATAGCTCTTCATGGAGTCATACTGACAACACAAGTTATCATTATCTACCAGTAGTACCAAAATGAATGCTCTACTCTATATAATGTTACTTTCTTTCCTTTCTAGTCTCTATACTTACTTCCTGTTTCTCCATTTTCTCAGAATGATGGCTCATAGTCTGAGTTAATCTCTTTTAATTGAGATTCTTGCACATGGCCATTTTATTATGTTGTCGTTTACTATTGCCACTCACCACTAAGTCTGAGTTCGCTCCAGAAATATATGATTCCCAGTTGTGTATGTGATGTCTATGTAGTGTTTTTAGCTCTTGGTAACAAGAGCCTATGGTTTAAGGGAGCTATTGTGATTACTTTATGTCCAGCACCCATGCTGTGTAAACTTTTTATACACTTGATTCCTTCTTGAGGGATTTCAATGAATCGAGGTAGGGATGAAGTATCAAGTTACCTTCTCCTTGTTGGTTACATGTACTTATATTGATTTTCTGTATTTTAACTGATTTTATTGACATAAATTAATAAGAAATGGATTACCAAAATAATGTTTTGAACTTCTTGCTTTTTTTTTAAAGTAAGAATGGAGGGAACCTTTTACCCTTAATTGAATTTTTCTCGATAACTCCTGTCTTACAGCTCGTGCATTTGCAAAAGCCCATCCAGATGGTAAGCATAAAGCTTCATACCTGAAAGAAAAGTGATCTCTTATAATTGCTGAGCAATGCTCAATACATTCAGGTTTTGTAGCTAGCTGTTCAGAAAAACTATTGCACATATATACGAAGTGTAAGATTGCAGGTATTAGGAATAGTTCTATGCAATTACAAAATAATGTTTACCCTGGTGAGTTGTTTTGTAATCAAAAATGTATAAACAAATCAAAGATCTATTAGATAAAAATTATCAATATGAATTTTATACCTATGAATTTCATTGTGTCATTGGACAAATTGCAAAGCAATTCCAGTCCATAATAGATTGGCAATATCCATCCATCTGTAAGTCTGTCCATGCACATGTCTATTCGTCAACATTTTGGTTAAGGTCCTGGTTGAAGTAAAATAGTTAAGTTTCTGATTGAGGCAAAATCTCAGTAACTAAGAGTATAAACATAATACTTCACACATAGGTTCCTTAGGACTTGACCTTTCAAATTATGCCATGACTTGACCTAGTGAGCTACTTTTAAAAAACTTTAATGTTGGCTATATCCTTTGAATCAATAGGGGTAGGGTTGTGATACTTCACACATAGATTCTTTATGACCAAAATATAATTGATACTATGACTTTTGACCTTGACCTTGTTTTGAATTTGCTTTGCAGTCCAGCAATACCATCTTTAGCAGTTCTTGTCAATAGTTTAGCATTCACGATAGCCACTAGGGAATGTCAGAGACCAGATAACTCCACCGAAATTTGTGATATATGACAACAGAATAAAAGTCTTGCAGAAGACACATATAATAACACATGTAACACCCTAAACATGTTCATGTGTAAATATCAGCTCAAATAAGAAAGTCTGGGATGTAAGGTGGCATCTGCAAGAATCAATGATGATGATAGTTGTATGTATGAATATCAATTTGACAAGACAATTATTAAAAGATGTTAAAAAGATTTGATAATTGGCTGTGCATGTGTTGGGGAGGGTTGTCGAAAAAAGTATATATTTTCTATTTCTGTGGAAAAGAAGAGGCGCTGCCCCAGTTGGAAGCTGTTGGGAGGTTTGAATGGGAACCTACCACGATAGCTTGTGGAAAAGCTTATATTTAGTTTATTTGAAGTTTGCACAGGAATGCAGATAATGATTAAAAAGCAGAAACAAGAACATTCAGTCAGAATGCGTGCAAAATTATTTTACAAAAACAATTGCTTTTAATTGCTTTAACTATAACAATAGGTAATACATCTCCTTCAAATATGATATAAAGGGCTATACATTCTAAATATTCATGCAATGATATAATTTTTCGATACATTGCTTGTAATAGAAGTATGCAGAGTAATCATTTCTTACCGGTAAGTATAACTGTAATAACTATACATTCTTTGTACTTGCGGGAGTCCTTTGTTTTCAAAATGCATCACATTTTGCCTACTGTGTTAAACACCTTTTATCACAAGTTTTTTAATTGTACTTATTTAATCTATTATTTTATAAAAGATATCAAAGTCTAATGATGGCTGTCTTTGAAAACAAGTTTCGGATACAACTCGGAGTAGTAAAAACACAGTTAGAACAAAATAATTGCTTTTTCAAATTTTACTTGTGAATGCTAAATAATTGTCGCCCTTTGATGAAAATCAGAATTCAGAAAAGTTTCAATCATGCTTTGAAATACTGCAGTGAAAGTTTGTGTTATGTATGAGATAGAAAGTTACCTGCAATGCTGAAATCTCATGGAATGTAGGATGCAGAGGTTGATGATAATGCAACAGTTGGTATCTTGGTAAAATTAATTTTGTCGGAATGATTTTTGAATGACACTCATGTTTTTAATAATCAGAAAAGGAAAGACAACTATACTCAGAAATGTATATATTGAAAGCCTTTGTTTTAAATTTCAACACATTTGTTAATATTTAATTTTTTGATAAAGGCATGGGCTCATGAGAGAAGTGTCACAGTGTATTGTATTTGTCAGATTGTGAAAACATGAGTCAGTTTGGTCTTCTGATTAGGTGTTGCTGATCTTATTTACTGAGGACATACAGAGCCTAATGACTTGGTATTTCTGTTTAAGATGATATTCTCATGCAGAGGTGGTTGTATTTATAAGGGTGTTATCACTTTTTGACTTTGCACACATTCTGCTATAACTTTTCCCAGTTTTCTATTAAACCTTCCACAATACGAATTAAAAGAACATGACATTCAGATAGTATTCAGTTGTTCTATTCATAATGTGGTAAACAAATAGGTAATTTGCCTTAATTTTTTGTTGGACCTCAGATTACATCAACAAAATGAAAAAGTACCCTTTGTGGAAGAGTGAATTTCATTGATCATACGATTGTTTTATCCTTGTAGTATGTGCTTTATTCTTGAGTATACTATTTCTCTTGCAGATCATTGTATGAGTGTTAAATCATTGATTGATATAAGAAACGCAGTAAATAAGTAAATGATATTTATGGTAAATGATAACAGAAACATATGTTGTAAATATATTTCAGTGTAAGATATATGATTTTGTGTATATAGATAGTGGGAAAGCAGTTTGACTGTCAGAATGCCAGTGAATTCTCCAGGTATTATGAGACCATTTATGCATTACTGGATACAGTAAGTCCAGAATACAGAAACAGTTTTGGTGAAACCTTACTACAAAAGCTTCAGACCTTACAACAGACAAACGATGAGGAGCATTCTTGACTATGACTCATGCGACGTAAGTATGTTACATGTATATTAAGTATATTTATTATTTACATACATATTAATATATACATCAATACATAAAAACTTGATGCATAGTTAAACATTAGAATTTATACTATCGAATAAAGCTTTGTATAACATTATGACAAGAAAATTTATCAAATTTATTTTACATGTGTAAGCATAAACAGCCAGTACACGATTTGATTGTGTATAGCTGGTCTTGGTTTATAAAGAGAGCAGTAAAGCCGATGTGGCTCAGTGGATGAGGTGTTTGACTCTTGACCGAAAAGTCCAGGGTTTGACACCTGCAGTGGGCACACCAGTGTTCTGTCTTTTTGATGAGACAGTAAAAACAGAGGTGCCATGTTACAGTAGGCCTGGCAGGTGAAAGATCCCACACTGCTTGGGATGAATCCTTTGTAAAGATATAAAATAATATTTGGCTCATACCTCACACATAGCTTTAGTATAAGGAAGGAAAAACCCTGTTGATTTTGGGGTCAAAAAGTCAAAGGTGAAGATCACTAGAGGTCATCATAGAAAAACATTGTAGACTAGACACTCTAGAAGCCACAATTTTAGCCCTATTGAGTCATACATGTAGCTTTAGTATAATGAGAGGAAGATTCCTATCGATTTTGGGGTCCAAAAGTCAAGGTCATTTTAATACCATGGATTTCTACAATGGGTAAAAGCAAACATTTCCTGAAAACAACAGATTAATTTCTGCTCTTATAAACTGGACATAAAACACATTCTGGTTTTGAATTACAAGACCTTCATGTCAGTATCTTGTTCAGTATTGTACTTTGAGTATTGTTAGTACCTTGTATGTCTTTAGTTATAAGCATTTTCATTTCTTTATTTTTAGCGAGCCGAGACAAATGTCAAGGGAGCTAATGTCATAGCTCTAGTGTTGGCATCGTTGTCACTTGCATAGACAGAAACTTTAACCTTGGCTATAACTTTTGAACCAAGAGGGGTAGAGCCTTGAAACTTCACACATAAATACATTGTGGAAGGAGCTTTCATTTGGGACCATGACTTTTGACCTTGTGACCTTGACGTTAGAGTTTGACCTACTTTTCTTAAACTTTAACCTTGAATATAACTTTGAACCAAAAGGGGTGGGGCTTTGAAAATTTACATGTGGATTCCTTGTGACAAGAAATTTCATTTGGTACTGTAATCTTTGATCTTGGAATTTGACCTAATTTCCAAAAATTTATCTTGGACTAAATGAAATTTCTTGTCACAAGGAATCTATGTGTAAAGCATCAAAGTCAAGCTTGGTATAGTTACTCCTCATGCCAAAACAAAGAGGCTTATTATTTTTCAAGGTCAGAGGTTAAAGGTCATGGTCATAGCACTACTTTGTAGGAAACCCTTGTAGACAGGATACAGCCCATATCGTTGGGGCCAGGACTGTCATACTTGGTACACTTACTCCTCATGCCAAGACAAACATGCTTATTGTTTTTCAAGGTCAAAGATCAAGGTCTTGATTAGAATTCCTTGTAAGCATGATACAGAATGAACTTTTGGGGATGGAACAATTTAGGGGGGGGTGTTTCCATACTTTCAAAATCACCCACCTTCAAACTAAGTGACTGGCGTATTTTGCCACACTAGGCGTTGCTCGTGTTAAACACTTTAACCTAGGTTATCTCTTTTGAACCAATAGGAAAAGGGCTTTGATGCTTCACATATAGGTTCCTCATGACAGGAGCTTTCATATTATACCATGACCTTTGACCTTGTTACCTTGAGTTTGGACTTTGATCTACTACTTTCAAAAATTTCAACCAGAATTATATCTTTTGAACCTATAGGGGTAGGGCTTTGGTGCTTCACACATACGTCCCTCATGTCTGGAGTTTTATTTGATACCATGACTTTTAATCTTGTGACCTTAACCTTGGAATTTGACGTACTTTTTTAGCTCACCTGAGCCAAAAGCTCAAGTGAGCTATCGTGATCAATCGTTGTCCATGCGTCTGTCGTCCATCGTCCGTCGTGCATCGTTAACTTTTCACATTTTTGACTTCTTCTTCAGAACTGCAGAACAGAATTTGATGAAACTTGGTATGCATTAAGTACTTATGGTCCCCTACAAGTGTTGTTGTTTTTTGTCCAGATCTGTCAGTAGGTGGCGCCACCACAGGCAAAAGGAGGTCACAGAGGGTACCCTCCTTTAACAAACTTCTTCCTCAGACCGGGGGTATACAGAGACAAAACGAATACATAGGAATGATCTAGAGGGATGTGTGAAGAAGTGTTGTTATTTTTGATTCCGTTCCGAAGTCAAATTTTTGATGTTTTTTCGACATTTTATTGGACTTAGTAATTTCAATGCAGAAAAGTGTCATGTTTTTCAGTTAATTGATAATGATGACTTCTTATGGCTTAATTTGATCATAATTATGGTAAGAAATATCATTGTGAAAGAATTTTGTCAATATCTCAATTTTTTGATTTTTTATGAATTTTTTAAGACTTTCAAAAAAAGGGGAGGGGGTTGGCCATTTTTCACATTTTCAACTTTTTCTGAAAAACTATTCAAAGGATTTTAATAAATCTTGGAAGAAATAAATCACTTATGATCCCTTTCAAATTCTGTCGTTTTCGTAAAAACCTCTTTACAGGTGGCACCACCACAGTCAAAAGTAGGTCACAAAAGAGTACCCTTCTTTGACAATCTCCTTCATACTGGCTGTATACAGAGACAATCAGAATGCATAGAAATGATCTAGAGGATGAGTGAAGAAATCTTGTTCCCTTCCAAAATCAAATTTTAGAAATGTTTTCGACATTTCTTTTGACTTGGTGATTTCAATCAGAAAAGTGTCATATTTCCTAGTTAATTGATAATTATGATTTCTTATGAACTATTTTGATCATAATTATGGTAAGGAATTTTATTTTGAAAGAATTTTGTCAATATCTTAATTTTTGGATTTTCTATGAATTTTTTAAGACTTTCAAATGAGGGTGTATAGGGACAATTCTTCATTATTTTTAACTTCTGCTGTTATGCCACATGAAAGATTTTAATGAAACATGGTATACATGAAGTACTATACCAGTAGGTCCTCTATCAATTTTTACATTTCATCCAAATTGGTCAACAGATGGTGCCACCATGTTTAAAAAATGGGTCTCACAATGGTACATATAACACTTGGTAATTAAAATATGGAGAGTAGTGGTTCAAATCCCACTGTGGTCAAGAAGTTTTTTCATTTCTTTACACATCTAAATAAGTTTTTAGATGTTTCTCAACACTCAACATATGAAATTATGCAATTTTAAATTAGATCTGGACAATATTTGAAATAATTGTTGTTCATGACCCAGACTTGAAATCAGTCAACAAAGGCCCCTCCTAAAGAAAATGACAAATGTGTTGCCCTGAATCACATTTTGCAGAGGCAGAGTAAATGTTGAATATCAAAATCACTTGAATGGATGTGCAAAAAAACTGTTGTTTTTAAGGCGTCGAGCATTTGCTCGACAGTCTTCTAGCGATCGTAAAAATTTTACCTCAGCACCGCCTTTTTAATTCACGTAACAAAGTAGTACCTTCTTTAAAGTACTTACAGTAGTAAAAGTTCTTCTAAAACCGGCTTTGTTATCCTTGTTATTGACATTTCATTGCCCAGAAATAGGTTTAAGCATAGGTCTGCTTAACTTAAACTATCAAATATATTGCCTTAAGACACTTATTATTCTGTCGCTTATTGTGTGTTAAAATATTCTTTCGCCATAATGACGCACGCCGATTATGAATTACAATCGCACTTCGTGGGAATTTTTCCAAATATGGGGAAGACCACGTGACATATTGCCTTATTTGGAGAAATCGTAGTGGAACGCTTGTAACACACGCGATCAAGGCCTAATTTGACATAAAAGCGCCAATATGGAAACCGATCGCGCGATCTTCGAAATATACATAATAATATAAATAATGTAAAAATATATATTTAGATATAAATTTCAGTATAAAAAGAACAAATAGAATATGTCATAGAATCCTAAATATTGACTGGCAATGCGTGTCACAAAGATCTTAAAATATCTAGACAGGTGACCACTAATTCATAACGAGGCTGACCTAGGTTCAAGTGACGCGTTATCAGTTATTTTTATCTCACTGGATTTCGTTTTGTTTCATGCATTTAGCCTAGAATCAACAAATATCGACAAAATTAATTACATCCTCAAGGCTAAACATCACTAGCCTCTCGTAAATTACATCAGGTACTGTATACCTATGCTGGGTATGCTACTGTAGACGAATTTTAAAAATATCTACACGCAGTGTGTACAGCTTCTTATCTGCCCTTACCGCCTGTGCTATAAATAACACTTGCTTGACAGGGATTACCCTCTACAAATTGACGGTGGTCACTTGTCTCTTCTCGCAGCGATAGCAAGCAAGAGCAGGTAACTCCAATCTATCTTACACAAGCATAACTTTTTAAAAGGCTTAGGTTGCAATCGGAATAGCATTAAATGTTCAAGATGTTGCCTTGTTGGTCACAAAGCCAAATAGCTTTATATAAATAGGAATTACTCGTTTTTGAAACCATCTTTATTTGCGCAGTTGTGAATTTTCCCGCTAAAATTTCTAATGCCACGCCTCATTTTTGCCTTATGGTCTTCCCCATAGTTGGAAAAGTTCCCTCGACGGTATACAAAAAGGCAGCCGGGAAAGTTTCGCCTACAAAATCTAATGCGGATGTAAAAGATGATGGCATGGATTAAGACAGATGAATTTTAGATTAAATGCATGAAAAATAAATTAATTAGAACTCGCATGTGAAGATTTTATTCCAAATTAAACGATAAAGTGCGATTGTGATTCACAATCGGCTTGCGTCATTAAGGTGCTGTCACACTATAACGTATGACACCAACGTATGCCGACGTTTAGAAATTTGGTAAATACGCTGGCGTACGTTGAATACGTTAGGGATGCGTTTCAAACACGTTACTCGTACGCTGGCGTGCGTAGCCATGCGTTGCCATACGTCGAGCACTTCTCAAAATTTTGTGCATGCACAAAATCGCCAACGTATGCCGACGTATTGCTAATACGTTAGGCGTACGTTCCGCATGCGTTACGGGTACGTTATGCATGCGTTACCGAACGTTACATGTACGTTACTCGTGCGTTGCATACGTTAAAGATAATCGGCACCTAGTTGGGCAACATTGCAACATACGCGTAACGCATGTCTAACGTATTGGTAACGACCTTCTAACGTACCTCGGACGCATGCATAACGTATATCGACGTATTCAACGTATGCGGAACGAATGTAGAACGCACACAACGTATCTATAACGTATTCAGAGCGTACTGAACGTGTTTCTAACGTCCAGGCAAGGTATCAGTCAAAACTGGATGGTTCAACCCAATATATTTGGTACAAATGATGCATTCATAGCTATTGTCTACAAATCACGAAGAGGTTTAAACATGGATCGAGAATACCAAATCGCTGTTTTGCAGCATCAAAACCATATGATGAACTTGATGCTGCACAAGTTGCAAGCCAGGAGGAGAAGGGGTTGCCGAAGGCGTAGGAAAGGTTGGATAAGACCGTGGATTGCGAGGCGACGGGATTTCGGTTTATACGATCAACTTATGTTCGAACTTCGTAATGAGGACACTGCATCATTCACCAACTTCCTTCGCATGCCTCCTGACATGTTTGATGAACTGCTGCACAGAGTGGGCCCAGGAGTAAGCAAAAAGCATACCTTCTACAGAAAACCCCTCGAACCTGGCTTGAAGATTGCACTTACTTTGCGCCATTTAGCATCTGGAATTAAGTATGCCTCAATGAAGTTCGGATGGAGAGTTCCACACAACTCTATTTCATTGGCGGTGAGAGAAGTATGTAGCGCCATCATCGATGAGTACACGGACGAAGTACTCGTTTGTCCCACCACCCCTGAGAGTTGGCGTACGATAGCTGAAAGATTCTACAGACGTTGGAACTTCCCCCATACATGTGGGGCACTTGATGGAAAGCATGTTGCCTGCCGCTGTCCTCCAAATAGTGGATCGCTTTATTATAACTACAAAGGCTTCTACTCAATTGTTCTGATGGCGTTTGTAGATGCGGATTACAGATTTATCTGGGCTGATGTCGGTGGTGCTGGTTCAGCGTCGGACGCACAGATATACAACAATTCTGAGCTTAAGGAATACGCTGAAAATAATACCCTAGGATTACCCGACCCAGAACCTCTTCCCAATGATACACAGGATGTACCATACTACTTTGTAGGCGACGATGCATTCGGCTTGCGACCCTACATGATATTGCCGTACAGTAAGAGAGGTATGCAAAATGAAGAACGCATTTTTAATTATAGACTATCGAGAGCTCGGAGGGTAGTGGAAAATGCATTCGGCATTCTGGCCAATCGCTTCCAGGTTCTGCTAACGACCATGCAGCATGAACCATCCACTGTGAAACTTATCATCAAGACATGCCTTATTCTGCACAATCTCATGAGGATCAGGTACCCAGGACTACAAAACAACCAGCTTGACACTGTTGAAAATGCAAATTGCGACTTTGTTCCTGGAGCCTGGAGAGAGGGTCATAACCTGGAAGACACGGAAACCGTTACGGGCTCTAACACAGCCTCAAAGGAAGGTAAGAAACAAAGGAATCTCATAAAACACTGGGTGAATTCCCCAGCAGGGTCAGTTCCATGGCAGGACAGAATGATTTAAAATAATGATGCTGCAACATGTCAGGGACAATTCAATACTCGATGGTACACAAGTGAACAGTGATGATTGACTGCAATTAATGAGAACAAAATACAAAATAACGAATATTTTATGTTATAAATTTGTGATATCAAGTTTGTTGATTGTAACTTTTCTTGAAGTTGAGATTTTCTTTACTTTGTTCAATACAAAGATATGACATTATCACATGATTAGAGTTATGCTGTTATTATTGTTATTAATACACTCTCCGTGCACTGTGAAAAATAAAAGCTGTCACATGTTATCCTCAGATTGTCATGATCACAACTTAATCACTGCTGACAATTAAATGGTATTATAATGACGAAATAAATCAGTCTCTAGATTATTTCCGCGTCAGAGAATTGCTGGTGATCTAGAGTTCAGAGAGGTTAGGACCTTGGTTCAGGACTTGTGATGTCGGTACAAGAACTGCCGACAAACCACTGCTGCTTTGCTGATGTGTTCCCTGCTGGAGATCTGTTACCTGTGGCATTATGGTTTGCTCCTGTTGTAGGGGAGGCACCTGTTGTTGAGGCTGAAGGGGCTGCTGAATATATTGATCAACATATTCCTGTGTGGCAGAGGCCCAAACTGAAGCTTGTGGTGGTTTGTGTCTCCACATGTGAGGAGGCGGTTGGTACATTTGAGATGGCGCTTGGCTGATGTAGGTCGACATTGTGAATGGACGCTCTGGGGGAGGCATGCTGGGTCGCACATTGGAATGTGTTGTCTGTTCGTCCTCATTCTCACTGTCGTCGTCCATAGCCTGGGTTAGTACTCTGTTAATAGCGGACCTCACCTTCTTAAACTTACGTTTGTTCATCGTCAGAAGGCTATCACGCACATAATTACCAAAGGCTGCGCGCTCACTGACAGGCTGTGGCTCGCTAAGGGATTTCAAAAGCTCCCCGGATTGATTAACACTTTTCTGTAGTGACTGGATAATGTCATCCTCTTGGGTCTTCTTTTTCTTGCGGACTGAAATGATGGATAGGGAAGGAGATGGAGTCCTATCGTCGACGTCGGTATCAACCAACTCCTCACAGGCAGCCTCTGCGGCATTAAGGTTTCCGGGGTGAGCATCGATAATGGCCTTTACCTAAACGTAGATAGATGAATATAAGAAATGGAGTTGCAACCCAACATGTTGTAAAAACTACATGAGTACCTCGTTTGAATTTGGGCCCATGACTTTTTTGACCCTGACCTTGGAATTTGACCTCGCTCCCAAAAACTTTAAGCTGGCTATAACTTTTGAACTATTAGAGATAGAGCTAAACTATTTCACGCATAAATACCTTGCGACAATATCTTTATTTTGACTTGACCTAACGACCTTGACCTTTGAGATTTTAGCAATTTTATTATCAAAACACCTGTATAAACGATTTATGTTGTCTGCTGACAACGCTTGTTCCTTGAATGATTAAATTAACTGCCACTGCTGCATGTACAACATACTTTTATACCCACAGTGCTGAATTATTGTTGTTTCGTCTGGGTGTAAGAACATTCACGGCGGGTGTGGCTAGCCAAGCAGGAGACGCTAACTCCTCCCGGGCACCTGGTCTCACCTCAGAAATTCTAGGGTCCGTGGGTGTCCACAGTCATATGACACCAGTTACCTTCGTATTTTTTACGGTGGACATTGTTGGATCCAATTGGTTAAAACAGATGTGAGACTAGGTGATCGGGAAGCGCCTCCTGCTTGGAATGTTTTTATCGGAACTAAACCACATTATTGTGAAATTGAATTGTGGTATATATTTACTTACACTGTTCACGGGTTCGGGTCGGTGTCTGGTTGCAGTCTTCAGAAAGCTGAAGTTATCCTTTAACCACTGTTCTCTTTCAGTTAGGTCTGGAACCCCATCTCCGCTTTTCCTTTTGTCGAGCCGGGTGTAGTTGTCTCTCAGCGACTTAAACCAGCCCCTCAGATAATCTGCCGTCTTTCCCATTTTCGCCGCCTGGTCCTCCCACAGCTTTGACTTCTTGTCTGTCATTCTGAAGTCTGTCAGCTTGATGTCCCAGAGCATAGGGTTTTCTTGTAGGAATTCAAGCATGGCGTTTTCCTCGTCAGCCTCCAAAGAATATGGGGTCTTCTTCCTAGCCCGCTTTGACAGTTTATCGTTTTGCAATGCCTTCTGATTGTCTATCGGAACTTGGGAAGGGGCCGATGTCACAGACGCTTCTGTTGTAGATGCCACCACGGATACTATTGAGGAGGCATCAGACTCTGCTTGAGAACGACGGCTGTCATCGTCAGAATGGTGGTCGGAGGATGACGGGGACGAGGGAGGTCGTGTACAAGTTTGTTGTTTGCGCCGACCCCTTCCTCCAATTTTGCGCGAGTTTTTTGGAGGCATGTTGACTCATCGAGGTTCTCTTTGATAATGACTTATGGTACAAGAGCGCGGGAGATTTTCTGAGGAGCGGTGATCGCCGACGTACTCTCTAATGCGTTTTTCATACGTTAGCCTATCGCTGCCCATACGTTCCGCATGCGTCCAATACGCTAGAGGTACGCTCGGTATACGTTGCCATACGCTTGTATACGTTACGTGTACGTTAGGACTTCGTTATCAATACGTTACTCATACGTTATGCATACGTTACGCGTACGCTCAGTGCGTTAGTAGTACGCTACGCATACGTCGAGAAAGAGTTGCAACATGAATGTTTATTTCATTCTACAACGTACGGCAACGTACTGGATAATTTTTCATACGTTGGGCATGCGTTGTCCAATACGTTATAGTGTGATAGGGCCTTTACGTCGAACGGCATGGCGTTGTAGCCCTTGCACGTGCACATACGATAAACGACCGAATAATAACTAGTGTGTTAGGACGATAAATAGAAGCTGTTGGCCCTAGTGTCAGTGTTAGATGTGTAGACAAAAACTGTAACCTAGACCATATCGTAAAACAAATAAAGCATAAGGCTTCCATATTTTCCAGGCAATGGTAACAACTCGTCCATTTCTATCTTTGTACAAAACGATGGGAAGCGAGTGGAAAGCAGGGACTGGCTTTAGTCAGACTGTGTTTACCATACATCTTACTTTATGACAAAGCCCCACCGGAGAGCTATGTTGCCCACTGACAACTTTCACATTTTGATATTATATGATATATGGCTGTTGGTCCTTAAGCTTTTATTTTTACTCTATTCCAAAAATTATCGGAATTCAACAAAATAGATGAACACAACTGGTCCATTTCTGCTACTTTTGACAGCTGTAAATATAATTTAGCTTGACGCCTTTGTGGCTTTTCAAGCCTTTGAGTTTTTATTCTGGTTTGAAATAAAATTTGACATATTTTCAACATTTTTGTTGACTTAGTCACAGTAATGCAAAAATGAATAATTCTTCCTTCCTGCATGACTGATAATCTAGGTACTCAGGTGAGCAATATAGGCCCACTTGGGTCTCTTGTTTAAACTTTTACCTGGGAATTTTTTTTTAAATATTAGAAATAGGGATTTCAAATGGAGAATCATTGTGACCAAAACATTCATCTGGTTAACATTTAACCTTTACTTTGGAGTTGACCTTCAATTAAGAAAACATTGATACTACATGCTTTCCCTCTGACAATACTGGCAAGCTATATTGTCTTCTGACAACTCTTGTTTTTGATACATGATGTGATAATTTAATTTCCAGATAATAAAGCTTTCACTGTTACAAAAAAGTTATAACTTAAATGCTGAAAAAAATATATAAAAAATCCGAAATTAACATTTTTAAAAATACTTGACAGTCTTATACGCTTTAAATTGTCTTCCTGTATAGTATATCATTAGTGTTAAATATTTTACAGATAATAGTGTTGAGGAGGCAGAGCAGGTGTTTCATCACAATGAACCAAATGTTAGAGTGCCTTTTGGATGTCATCTCTTTATTGTGATGTTCCTATCTATATATCTATATATATATATATATATATATATATATATATATATATATATATATAAACACACACATAACAGTATTAGTTTGCAAATGTACTGAGTTGGTGTATCACAACTCAACAATGTTTACATGTTGAAGACTTTGTATTTTATAAGATTCATGTACATCATATTAAATGTTAAATTTCATTTTATCAGAAAGCGACAAGTTGTCTTTGATTTAATACAAATGTATGTGTAATATGAGTGCAACAATATTATTCAGAACATTGAAACAAGTTTTACTGTCTCTGTAATTGTTATTAGGATATACATTTTGAAATATTACTTTGTATTACTTGTCATTAAATGTTCTTGACCATTATGACAGCAGGTATTACCTTGTGTTATTTGTCATTAAATGTTCTTGACCATTATGACAGCAGGTATTACATTGTATTATTTGTCATTAAATGTTCTTGACCATTATGACAGCAGGTATTACCTTGTATTATTTGTCATTAAATGTTCTTGACCATTATGACAGCAGGTATTACATTATATTACTTGTCATTAAATGTTCTTGACCATTATGACTGCAGGTATTACCTTGTATTATTTGTCATTAAATGTTCTTGGCTATTATGACAGCAGGTATTACATTGTATTATTTGTCATTAAATGTTCTTGACCATTATGACTGCAGGTATTACCTTGTATTATTTGTCATTAAATGTTCTTGGCTATTATGACAGCAGGTATTACCTTGTATTATTTGTCATTAAATGTTATTGACCATTATGACAGCAGGCATTACCTTGTATTACTTGTCATTAAATGTCCTTGACCATTATGACTGCAGGTATTATATTGTATTACTTGTCATTAAATGTCCTTGACCATTATGACAGCAGGTATTACCTTGTATTATTTGTCATTAAATGTCCTTGACCATTATGACAGCAGGTATTACCTTGTATTATTTGTCATTAAATGTCCTTGACCATTATAACAGCAGGCATTACTTTGTATTACTTGTCATTAAATGTTCTTGGCTATTATGACTGCAGGTATTACATTGTATTATTTGTCATTAAATGTTCTTGACCATTATGACTGCAGGTATTACCTTGTATTACTTGTCATTAAATGTTCTTGACCATTATGACTGCATTTATTACCTTGTATTATTTGTCATTTAATGTCCTTGACCATTATGACAGCAGGTATTACCTTGTGTTATTTGTCATTAAATGTTTTTGACCATTATGACTGCAGGTATTACATTGCATTACTTGTCATTAAATGTCCTTGACCATTATGACTGCAGGTATTACCTTGTATTATTTGTCATTTAATTTCCTTGACCATTATGACAGCAGGTATTACCTTGTATTACTTGTCATTAAATGTTCTTGGCCATTATGACTGTAGGTACATGTATTACATTGTAGTACTTGTCATTGTTCTTGACCATTATGACTGCAGGTATTTATTTCTAGTGATCTCACAAAGAACCAAATATTTTCAAGTCTTTCTGCTTTGTAAATTTTGTTTTAATCATTTGCTAAATTGTTGAAGCGATTGTATGTGTTTGTTTACATTTTTCTTTTTGCTAAGCTTTGCAGCTAAATACTTTTAAGGACCTTTCTTTGATCAACAACATTAAAGTTTTTCTTTAATGTAATATCAGTTCTATATTGTACATGATAAGAAAATAAAGCATGTGTTCCTGTGAAATAATGTCACTGTAAAAATGAGTTCTAGAATGTATTCTACAGTTGTTGATTAAATGCCTGTAATATTAGTAAAAGGTAACTTCAATATTCAATGTTAACCAGCATGTAGCGGGCAGCAGTAGTTGTTCAGGCAGATCTTATTATCAAAATCTTCAGAAAATTTTCAGATACTTTTAATAACAGTTTGTGCATTCAGTTTCTTTTGAGTAATATACCATGATGAATCATTATATTCAAACGTTAAAATGTAGTGTTTTACAGCGTCCCAAAGTGATTTCTTTATCTTAATAAACATCACCTATGTTTCTTTAGTTGTCCTTAATTTTTGTTGTGTTTTAATATTGGGATCTGTTAACTTATATAGAGTATAGAATTGTATGCACTGTATATCACATGTGTTAGTAGTTTTGTATCTTTTATGCCTCCAGATGAACAGTCGGCATATCTATTATTAACTTTTAACCATTGTTACAACTTTAATATGAGCACTTAGTAATGGAAGCATTTTGATTTCGTATAACTTCTTTTCAGCTGCTGTTTAGTATACATTGTATCAACAATGATTTATCACATCATTTTTTCCCAATTTTTGACCAGAAATTCCCAAGTATGAACATGATATGTTATCAAATACATGTATATGATAATCCTCAGATCATATTGGAGAGAAATTATTCAAAAGTTTTCATATGACACATAACTTACTTTGGCAAAGTAAGCTGGAAAACACAATTAAAAATCTCTATAATTATTGCATTTTGTACAATTTTTATCATTCCTTGGACCATTTTCCCCAAAAAGTGAAATTAAGTCCCGAAAATTTGGCATGAATACATCATCAGGGAGGATTTTTAAAATAAGGTTAAAGTTGTTCATCTTGTGCTGAACCTCTTCACCCACAGATAAAAATGGCTACCAGTCGGGACAAAGTGTTTCAGAAGCTTGTATTGTATATACCTCTGTAATGTCCACATCTGCTAGTCTGTAGTTTTACATAAGGACAAAGTGTGCATCTCACTATTTTTTCCTCAAAACTACATAATTGTATTTGATATATATTAGTATATGATATATAATACATGTAGTATATGCTATGAAATAGTATATGCTACATTACAGTAAATGCCACATCATTGTATATGCTATTAAATAGTGTATGCTACATTATGGTATATGCTGCATAATAGTATATGCTACATTCATCTACAATACTTGGCAAAATTTGGAATCATTTAATCACACTTCTTGGTTAACTACCTTCTCAGGTGATACCTGTGTTCCTGTAAAAATAACACTTTTGTTTCTATGGACAGTATCTGGATGACTATGTTAAAATACTCAATATTATTTTATCCATTAACAAGTTTAATTAGAACTTAAACTTTTTAAGATAAATAAAGATTATATTTAATATATGCTTTATTTGTGTACATGTGTTGTTTCTTGTTAGCTTTTATAATTATATATTTTGCAATATATAAATCTATGTTGCTAATTGGTAAATACAATTCTTAAATCTGATCTCTGTATTTTGTTTACACTGAATTGTGTTATAAAAATATAAAGTTATAACAAAATACTTATGATAAGTCATGAACTTGAAATAAAATGTGAAATCGAAGTGTAAAATACCAGTAGGTATATAAAAAGAAATTTGTGTATCATCATTTGTTTTTGGACATCTTTAATGGAACTTTTTTTAAGTCTTAGAAATGATATTATGCAAAATGGTGTAAAATTATGTTTTTTCATTTGTTACGCTTAATAATGCAGTATATATGCATGGCTTATAGTTATTTATATACATTTTTATTTCTTATTAAAATACAAATAACAGTTTAAACTATTTCTGATCATTTTCTTTAGCTCACTTGAAAAAAAGACTCAAATGAGCTATTGTTATAGGGCTTTGTCTGTAGTCCAACTGTCCGTCATTGTAACCCGTTCACATTTTCAGCCTCACCTAAACCACCACATAGATTTTGATCAAACTTGGTATACTTGTAGTAATTGTGGACTTCTACAAAATATGTTTTTTATTCAGATTTTTCAACAGGTGGCACTTCCATAGACAAGGTATGCCCAAGAGGGCATCTGCCTTTGATAATCTTCATCAGTAGAATGGAAACATAGATATCATTTTACCCAAATTGAGAGTAATTCTCTTTTTTTCCTTGTAGGTTGCTTATAAGGCATTGATTTCGTGTATTTTAATTGATTTTCTTGTTTTAAAGATAATTGGAAAGAAATGGAATACCAATTTCTTAAATTTTCTGCAATAAAAATGGAAGGGAGATAAACAATTAGTTTGTAATAACAAGCTTTGATGGACTCCTTCAAAACCAATCGAAAGATTTTGATGAAACTTGGTAGGGGTGAAGAACTTAAGGTGCTCCACAGGTATTGCTGTTTTCAGTCAAAACTGTTGAGGAGTAGATGAAGGGTAGGGCAACATACGCGCAAGAGTATACTAAGAGTTACCTGTGGTAAACTTCTTTTTCAGACCAGCTGCATTGATCATCAAAGTGAATGCATCAGAGTGATCTAGAAGGGTATCTGAAAAAGTGGTAATTTTGGTGCTATTTTGAAATCAAACTTTTGATGATTTTTTAAGGCTTTTTTTTTCTTCTTTTACCTCTTTTTATTCGTCATTTTTGCTTATTTTCAGATTTTCAGTTTATTCCTTAAATTTATCCTTGTAGATTGCTTATAAGGCATTGATTTTTGTGTATTTTAGCAGATTTTATCGTTATGAATGTAATTGGATAGAAAAAAATGTGAAAATTATTTCTAGAAGACAGGGGGAGTAGGGAATGTAGTATTAGCAAATTAGAGAGAATAAAGAACACAAGGTCCCCTACAAATGTTGCTGTTTTTAACAATATCTGTAATTGGAGGATCCAGGGCTAGATGACGTAGGTCCAAGATCATACCCTCCTTTGATAACGTCTTCTTTAGACTGGCTGCATAGATTATTCTCCAGAATGCATCGAAGTAATCTAGAAAGGTGTTGTTGATTTTAGTTTCTTTCTGAAATCAAATTGACCTATTGGTAGGAATTGCATAGCAATTCCAGACCCTAGTCGTTACAATATGCTGTGGGGAACACGTGGAACGCAGAAAATACCTCCTCGTGTATAAATAGTGCGTCGATATTTAGAAAAAGCGTGATTAGATTTACTTTTAGTACTTATAATTCATATTGTACGAGTCAATACAAGATAAGTTTGATCAAATGAGAAAATAGATGTGCCGTTATTCCATCGATTTAGACGAGTTATATTCATGCGCTGGTTTTCTGTTTTGAAGTCAGTATGAACATTGTCATTTCCACATATTTTTGTGGAATCATATTAATGTATTTAATACACAAGCAATAAAGCGTGTCATAAAACATCTATTTTAAGGGTTATTTGAAAGCATCATGTGAAAATTCTGTGTTCTGGATTTGTAATGATTTTATTTTCCTCTTTTTGATATAGGCCAGTTCTGACATGCTGATTGTTCGCAGTTCAAACCCCACTGGAAACAAATTTGTTTCGTTTCATTTTACACCAAAACAAATTTCAAGTGTTTTGCAGTACTCAATAAGTGATATTAGACCAAAACAAATTACTGACTTGGTCTTTTTTCACACATATTTCTCTCATTTTCTTGATTTAATCAATATATATAGAAAAGCCTTAAAGCATTTATTTACCAGCTTTTTGTACCCATGGCAGAGGGCATACATTGTTTGCGTTTTCCGTCAATCTATCACACATTTGGTTTCCAGATGATAATTCAAGTACCTTTGATTATATTCAAACCAAATTTGGATATATGCTTACAAATCATGAGAGGAAGAACCCTATTCTGTAATTATTGGTTTCTGGAATATAGCTATGACTCGAGTACCTATCATCATATTCAAACCAAAGTTTTTAAAATAGAAAATATCTGTTTGAAGGGTTCTTTGAAAATTCAAATCATGATTTTCTAATTGTGATGTAGGCCGGTTTTGACATGCTTAAGGAAGCAGTTCAGCCCCTACTAAAGGTAATTTTTTGGCCGTATTGCCAAGCAAAATCCAGTCTATGAAATGGCGACATCTGTTTGTTTGTCTGTCCATCTGCCTGTCTGTCTGTCCGTCTGCATCAACAATTTGGTTTAGCTCTTGCGTTTAAGTTCATTGAAGAAAGACCATTAACAATAATTCTCTCAAACTTCACATGTAGATACACCATGATGAGCTCTATCCATCGAAACTTTTGTTTGTGACCTTGACCCTAAAGGTTTCCAGTTTCAAGGTCAAATGTGTGATTGAATTTAGTTCAATTACAGAAAGACTGTGAAAGTTATTTCTTTCAAACTTCTCATGTAGATAGATCTTGATAAGATTTATCCATTTTAGTCTTTGTTTGTGATCTTGACTTTGGACTCCCCAGTTTCAAGGTCAAATACGTAATTGATTTTAGTTTAAAGACCATAGACAAAAACTCTTTCAAACTTCACAAGTAGATGGACTTTGATAAGCTCTATCCACTGAAACCTTTGTTTGTGACTTTGACCTTGAGGGTTCCCAGGTCAAATGTGTAATCAGCTTTGGTTCAATTACAGAAAGACTATGAGAATTATATCTTTCAAACTTCACATGTAGATAGACCTTGATAAGCTCTATCCATTGAAAACTGTGACCTTAAACTTGAAGGTTCCCAGTTTCAAGGTCTAATGTTTTGTTTTTTGACCCTGACTGTAAAAGTTTTCCAGATCCAATGTCAAATGTGTAATCAGCTTTAGTTCAGTTACAGAAAGTTCGTGATTTTTATGTCTTTCAAACTTCACATGTCAATAGACCTTGATGACCTTAATCCATTGAAATCTTTGTTTGTGACCTTGACCTTGAAGGTTGCCAGTTTCAAGGTCAAATGTTTAATTTGATTTAGTTTAATTGCAGAAAGGTCGTGAGAGTTACTCATTTTGAACTTCACATGTAGATAGAGGGGCAGGCGTGGTGTAGTGGTTAAGTGCTTGGTGTGATCCGGGTTCAATTCACAGGTTGTGCCATTATGTTTAAGAGGTTGGTAACCTCCTGCTTTCATGTCGCGATATAACTTAAATATTGTTGTTGCGATGTAAAAAACACCAATCAACCAACCATCACATGTAGATAGAGCTAGATGTAATCTATCCATTGAAATCTTTCCGACCTTGAACTTGAAGGTTCCCAGTTTCAAGGTCAAATGCATAATTGAATTTAGTTGAAAGACTATAGACAAAAGCTCTTTCAAACTTCACATGTAGATAGACCTTGATGAGCTTTATCCACTTTGGGCATCTTCTTTCTATATTCAGATATTACAGTAATATCATGTTCCCCATGTAGTTAAAACTTAACATTCCCAAAGGTTGATTCGGTAATTAACAAAGATAGGAGAGAGATAGATAGCTACCACCCAATACAAATGTCGAACATATAGAATAAATATTTGAAAAAAAGAAGGGAATCCAGAAAATACAATGCTGTTAACATTTCCCACAAAATGAGGAATTGAGAATTCATTCTGTTTGCCAGTTATGCCTTGCAAATTGACACTGGTTACTGAGATTAGTATCATAAATCAATTTTGATTTCCACAGTTTAGGTCTTGAGCATCGCTGAAGTGACACAAGTTGTCGAAATGCACATATACGGTGCACCAGAATTTATGCACGTATATATGTTATGATATTTATTGTTTTCTATCACATAAGTGAAGAAAGTATGAACAGCCTCTTGCATAGAGCATTCTATTACCTCACTGCATAAACTTACAGTGTATGATGCCAACTGTTACCTCACTGCATAGCCTTACAGTGTACGATGCCAGCTGTTACCTCATTGCATAGCCTTGCAGTGTATGATGCTCACTGTTACCTTATTGCATAGCCTTACAGTTTATGATGCTAACTGTTACCTCATTTCATAGCCTTACAGTGTATGATGCTAACTGTTACCTTATTGCATAGCCTTACAGTGTATGATGCTAACTGTTACCTCATTGCATAACCTTACAGTGTATGATGCTAACTGTTACCTTATTGCATAGCCTTACAGTGTTTGATGCCAACTGTTACCTCATTGCATAGCCTTACAGTGTACGATGCCAGCTGTTACCTCACTGCATAGCCTTACAGTGTATGATGCCAACTGTTACCTCATTGCATAGCCTTACAGTGTATTATGCTAACTGTTACCTCATTGCATAGCCTTACAGTGTATGATGCCAACTGTTACCTCACTGCATAGCCTTACAGTGTATGATGCCAACTGTTACCTCATTGCATAGCCTTACAGTGTATGATGCCAATTGTTACCTCATTGCATAGCCTTACAGTGTATGATGCCAACTGTTACCTCATTGCATAGCCTTACAGTGTATGATGCCAACTGTTACCTCACTGCATAGCCTTACAGTGTATGGTACCAACTGTTACCTTATTGCATAGCCTAACACAGTATGTTGCCAACTGTTACCTTATTGCATAGCCTTACAGTGTATGATGCTAACTGTTACCTCATTACATAGCCTTACAGTGTATAATGCTAACTGTTACCTTACTGCATAGCCTTACAGTGTATGATGCCAACTGTTACCTCACTGCATAGCTTTACAGTGTATGATGCCAACTGTTACCTCATTGCATAGCCTTACAGTGTATGGTGCCAACTGTTACCTTATTGCATAGCCTTACAGTTTATGATGCTAAATGTTACCTCACTGCATAGCCTTACAGTGTATGATGCCAACTGTTACCTCGCTGCATAGCCTTACAGTGTATGATGCTAACTGTTACCTCACTGCATAGCCTTACAGTGTATGATGCTAACTGTTACCTCACTGCATAGCCCTACAGTGTATGATGCTAACTGTTACCTCACTGCATAGCCTTACAGTGTATGATGCTAACTGTTACCTCACTGCATAGCCTTACAGTGTATGATGCCAATTGTTACCTCACTGCATAGCCTTACAGTGTATGATGCCAATTGTTACCTCATTGCATAGCCCTACAGTGCATGATGCCAACTGTTGTATCATTGTTGGATTAAGTTCGGGAATAATGTACAATGATGACTATAAAACCACAGCTGGTATATAAATGCATATAAACTTGCAAATGATGAATACAATACATTGATTTTCATTTCCGTCAACTGTTTTAAAAGTAACAGTGTCTGTAAAATCATGCAAAATGTGGCATACTGATTATCTTGGATATTGACTGAATTTTCCCCCAACACTCATGCATATTCATGCATACGTATAGATGTTTTCAGACCACGGTTGCTAAGGAAAATCAGAATATTAAATAAAACAGGATTTTCTTGCAATGAATAGTTTTGCGGACTTTTTTCATCATGGATAAGATACCTTCCTTCTTTCTGAGTGTTTTGTTTATTATGGATACAGATAATGCACTGAAGCTAGTTTAGTCACAACCTTCCTCTCAGAAATATGTAGGTCCACTTCACATGTCAGCTGGAAATGCAAGTTGCACCATGACATACCTTAGAGCTGAAAATAGGTCAAAGTTTCCCGGACTTTTTCTTATTATAGATACAGGTATTGCACTAATTTTTTGTCCCAGTCTTCCTCTCGGGGAAAATCCACATTCACTTTAAGAGTCATTTGAATTGGTTGCACCGTGACCTACTTTGGAAACTAAAGTGGAAAAAGAATTTTCTGGACTACTTTCGTTATTGTTAAGATATTGCCCTGAAATTGAGTCAGCCTCTCTCACAGAAATATAACTTCAGTTTGTGCATCACCTGGAGTAGTATACCACGACCTACTGTATGTATAATGGTAGGTCAAATAGTTTTCTTTCTCTCATTACGGATACGACACTACTGTCCGCGCCACTCACTTTGTAAACCGAAAAATCTGGATTTTCACTTATTTATCTTCAAAATAACTTTACAAAATTAATATCAATCTTGTTTAGTCGTAACTTTTGGTGTATGTTATATGTTTCTACGAAGAAGCATTCGTATTTTAAAGGGAAAAATCATTTTAGATAGGGCGTTTTCTATGTTAATTTTTACGCGACGTCGATGATGTTTAATATTGAGTCTATAGGAAACTTGGCGACGTCACGTCAAAATTTAACATGGAAATCGCTTTATCTAAAATTGATTTTTTTTAATAAAATATGAACGCTTCTTCATACAAACATATAGCATACACCAAAAGTTACGACTAAACAAGATCTATCGAATGGTTTTGCCTTTTTGAACTTATTCTGAAGATGAATAACTGAAAATCCAGATTTTCCAGTTTCCAGAGTAAGTGGCGCGGGCAATAGGAATTGTGAGTGGACAAGTTATTAGCATACATGGCATCTGCGGCATTAAGTATGAAGAGTAGACATACATACGACACTAAATATTATGAGTGGACAAATTATCAGCATACATGGCAGCTACGATACAGCATAATGAGTAGAGAATTTATCAGCATACTTGGCATCTGTGGCATTGGTTCTGTGTGTAGACATCTTATTAGCATACATGACAGCTATGACGCCATGTATCATGAGTAGACATGTATACGACACTAGGTATCATAAGTAGACATGTATACGACACTAGGTATCATAAGTAGACATGTATACGACACTAGGTATAATGCGTAGACATGTATACGACACCAGGTGTCATGCATAGACATGTATACGACACTAGGTATCATGAGTAGACATGTATACGACACTAGGTGTCATACATACACATGTATACGACACTAGGTATCATGAGTAGACATGTATACGACACTAGGTATCATGAGTAGACATGTATACGACACTAGGTATCATGAGTAGACATGTATACGACACTAGGTATCATGAGTAGACATGTATACGACACTAGGTATTATGAGTAGACATGTATACGACACTAGGTATCATGAGTAGACATGTATACGACACTAGGTATCATGAGTAGACATGTATACGACACTAGGTGTCATGCGTAGACAGGTATTCGACACTAGGTATCATGAGTAGACATCTATACGACATTAGGTATCATGAGTAGACATGTATACGACACTAGGTGTCATGCGTAGACATGTATTCGACACTAGGTATCATGAGTAGACATGTATACGACACTAATTATCATGAGTAGACATGTATACGACACTAGGTCTCATGCTTAGACATGTATTCGACACTAGGTATCATGCGTAGACATGTATACGACACTAGGTATCATGAGTAGACATGTATACGACATTAGTTATTATGAGTAGACATGTATACGACACTAGGTATTATGAGTAGACATGTATACGACACTAGGTATTATGAGTAGACATGTATACGACACTAGGTATCATGAGTAGACATGTATACGACACTAGGTGTCATACATAGACATGTTTACGACACTAAGTATCATGCATAGACATGTATACGACACTAGGTATCATGAGTATAAATGTATACGACACTAGCTATTATGAGTAGACATGTTTACGACATTAGGTATCATGAGTAGACAATTTATCAGCAGACATGGCAGCTATGACGCTAGTTATCATGAGTAGACATGTATACGAAATTATATATCATGAGTAGACATGTATACAACACTAGGTATTATAAGTAGACACATGTATTACATTACGTATTATGAGTAGAGAATTTATCAGTATGCATGGCAGCTATGGCGAAAGTTATCATGAGTAGACATCTATACGACACTAGGTATCATGAGTAGACAATTTATCAGTATACATGGCAGCTATGACGCTAGGTAACATTAGCAGACATGTATACGACACTAGGTATCATGCGTAGACATGTATACGACACTAGGTATCATGGTTGGTTGGTTGTTGACTGGTGTTTTACGTCGCTTTCAACAACATTTCAGTTATATCGCGACATGGAAGCAGGAGGTTACCAACCTCTTAAACATAGTGGCGCAACCCGGGAATCGAACCCGGATCGTCGGCGCCGCAAGCCAAGCGCTTAAACACTACACCACGCCTGCCCCTCTAGGTATCATGCGTAGACATGTATACGACACTAAGTATCATGAGTAGACAAGTATACGACACTAGGTGTCATGAGTAGACATGTACACAACACTAGGTATCATGCGTAGACATGTATACGACACTAGGTATCATGAGAAGACATGTATACATGTATACGACATTAGTTATTATGAGTAGACATGTATACGACACAAGGTATCATGCGTAGACATGTAAACGACACTAAGTATCATGAGTAGACATGTATACGACACTTAGTATCATGAGTATAAATCTATACGACATTAGGTATCATGCGTAGACATGTATACGACACTAGGTATCATGAGTAGACATGTATACGACACTAGGTATAATGCGTAGACATGTATACGACACTAGGTATCATGAGTAGACATGTATACGACACTAGGTATCATGCGTAGACCTGTATACGACACTAGGTGTCATGCATAGACATGTAAACAACACTAGGTATCATGCATAGACATGTATACGACACTAGGTATCATGAGTAGACATCTATACGACACTAGGTATCATGAGTAGACATGTATACGACACTAGGTATAATGCGTAGACATGTATACGACACTAGGTATCATGAGTAGACATGTATACGACACTAGGTATCATGCGTAGACCTGTATACGACACTAGGTATCATGCATAGACATGTAAACAACACTAGGTATCATGCATAGACATGTATACGACACTAGGTATCATTAGTAGATATGTATACAACACTAGGTATCATGAGTAGACATGTATACGACACTAGGTACTATGAGTAGACATGTATACGACACTAGGTAGTATGAGTAAACATGTATACGACACTAGGTATCATACGTAGACATGTATACGACACTAGGTATAATGCGTAGACATGTATACGACACTAGGTATCATGAGTAGACATGTATACGACACTAGGTATCATGAGTAGACAAGTATACGACACTAGGTATAATGCGTAGACATGTATACGACACCAGGTGTCATGCATAGACATGTATACGACACTAGGTGTCATTCATAGACATGTATACGACACTAGGTATCATGAGTAGACTTGTATACCACACTAGGCATCATGAGTAGACATGTATACGACACTAGATATCATGAGTAGACATGTAAACGACACTAGGTCTCATGCGTAGACATGTATTCGACACTAGGTCTCATGCGTAGACATGTATACGACACTAGGTATCATGAGTAGACATGTATACGACACTAAGTATCATGAGTAGACATGTATACGACACCAGTTGTCATGAGTTGACATGTAAACAACACTAGGTATCATGCGTAGACATGTATACATGTATACGACATTCGGTATTATGAGCAGACATGTATACGACACTAGGTATCATGAGTAGACATGTATACGACACAAGGTATCATGCGTAGACATGTATACGACACTAGGTATCATGAGTAGACACGTATACGACACTAAGTATCATGAGAATAAATCTATAGGACATTAGGTATCATGCGTAGACATGTATACGACACTAGGTGTCATGCGTAGACATGTATAGGACACTAGGTATCATGAGTAGACATATATACGACCCTAGGTATAATGCGTAGACATATATACGACACTAGGTATCATGAGTAGACATGTATACGACACTAAGTATCATGCGTAGACATGTATACGACACTAGGTGTCATGCATAGACATGTAAACGACACTAGGTATCATGCATAGACATGTATACGACACTAGGTATCATGAGTAGACATGTATACGACACTAGGTATCATGAGTAGACATGTATACCACACTAGGTATTATGAGTAGACGTACACGACACTAAGTATTATGAGTAGACATGTATACGGCACTAGGTATCATGAGTAGACATGTATACGACACCAGTTGTCATGAGTTGACATGTAAACAACACTAGGTATCATGCGTAGACATGTATACATGTATACGACATTAGGTATTATGAGTAGACATGTATACGACACTAGGCATCATGAGTAGACATCTATACGACACAAGGTATCATGCGTAGACATGTATACGACACTAAGTATCATGAGTAGACAAGTATACGACACTAGGTGTCATGAGTAGACATGTACACAACACTAGGTATCATGCGTAGACATGTATACGACACTAGGTATCATGAGAAGACATGTATACATGTATACGACATTAGTTATTATGAGTAGACATGTATGCGACACAAGGTATCATGCGTAGACATGTGAACGACACTAAGTATCATGAGTAGACATGTATACGACACTTAGTATCATGAGTATATATCTATACGACATTAGGTATCATGCGTAGACATATATACGACACTAGGTATCATGAGTAGACATGTATACGACACTAGGTATAATGCGTAGACATATATACGACACTAGGTATCATGAGTAGACATGTATACGACACTAGGTATCATGCGTAGACCTGTATACGACACTACGTGTCATGCATAGACATGTAAACAACACTAGGTATCATGCATAGACATGTATACGACACTAGGTATCATGAGTAGACATGTATACGACACTAGGTATCATGAGTAGACATGTATACGACACTAGGTATTATGAGTGGACATGTACACGACACTAAGTATTATGAGTAGACATGTATACGGCACTAGGTATCATGAGTAGACATGTATACGACACTAGGTATCATGAGTGGACATATATACGACACTAAGTGTCATGCATAGACATGTATACAACACTAGGTATCATGAGTAGATATGTATACAACACTAGGTATCATGAGTAGACATGTATACGACACTAGGTACTATGAGTAGACATGTATACGACACTAGGTAGTATGAGTAAACATGTATACGACACTAGGTATCATACGTAGACATGTATACGACACTAGGTATCATGAGAAGACATGTATACGACACTAGGTATAATGCGTAGACATGTATACGACACTAGGTATCATGAGTAGACATGTATACGACACTAGGTATAATGCGTAGACATGTATACGACACCAGGTGTCATGCATAGACATGTAAATGACACTAGGTGTCATTCATAGACATGTATACGACACTAGGTATCATGAGTAGACATGTATACCACACTAGGCATCATGAGTAGACATGTATACGACACTAGATATCATGAGTAGACATGTATACGACACTAGGTCTCATGCGTAGACATGTATTCGACACTAGGTCTCATGCGTAGACATGTATACGACACTAGGTATCATGAGTAGACATGTATACGACACTAGGTATCATGAGTAGACATGTATACGACACCAGTTGTCATGAGTTGACATGTAAACAACACTAGGTATCATCCGTAGACATGTATACGACACTAGGTATCATGAGAAGACATGTATACATGTATACGACATTAGGTATTATGAGTAGACATGTATATGACACTAGGTATCATGAGTAGACATGTATATGACACAAGGTATCATGCGTAGACATGTATACGACACTAGGTATCATGAGTAGACATGTATACGACACTAAGTATCATGAGTATAAATCTATAGGACATTAGGTATCATGCGTAGACATGTATACGACACTAGGTATCATGAGTAGACATGTATACGACACTAGGTGTCATGCATAGACATGTAAACAACACTAGGTATCATGCATAGACATGTATACGACACTAGGTATCATGAGTAGATATGTATACAACACTAGGTATCATGAGTAGACATGTATACGACACTAGGTACTATGAGTAGACATGTATACGACACTAGGTAGTATGAGTAAACATGTATACGACACTAGGTATCATACGTAGAAATGTATACGACACTAGGTATCATGAGGAGACATGTATACGACACTAGGTATAATGCGTAGACATGTATACGACACTAGGTATCATGAGTAGACATGTATACGACACTAGGTATCATGAGTAGACAAGTATACGACACTAGGTATAATGCGTAGACATGTATACGACACCAGGTGTCATGCATAGACATGTATACGAAACTAGGTGTCATTCATAGACATGTATACGACACTAGGTATCATGAGTAGACTTGTATACCACACTAGGCATAATGAGTAGACATGTATACGACACTAGATATCATGAGGAGAAATGTAAACGACACTAGGTCTCATGCGTAGACATGTATTCGACACTAGGTCTCATGCGTAGACATGTATACGACACTAGGTATCATGAGTAGACATGTATACGACACTAAGTATCATGAGTAGACATGTATACGACACCAGTTGTCATGAGTTGACATGTAAACAACACTAGGTATCATGCGTAGACATGTATACATGTATACGACATTAGGTATTATGAGCAGACATGTATACGACACTAGGTATCATGAGTAGACATGTATACGACACAAGGTATCATGCGTAGACATGTATACGACACTAGGTATCATCAGTAGACACGTATACGACACTAAGTATCATGAGTATAAATCTATAGGACATTAGGTATCACGCGTAGACATGTATACGACACTAGGTGTCATGCGTAGACATGTATACGACACTAGGTATCATGAGTAGACATGTATACGACACTAGATATAATGCGTAGACATGTATACGACACTAGATATCATGAGTAGACATGTATACGACACTAGGTATCATACGTTGACATGTATACGACATTAGGTGTCATGAGTAGACATGTATACGACACTAGGTATCATGCATAGACATGTATACGACACTAGGTATCATGAGTAGACATGTATACGACACTAGGTATCATGAGTAGACATGTATACCACACTAGGTATTATGAGTAGACATGTATACGACCCTAGGTATAATGCGTAGACATGTATACGACACTAGGTATCATGAGTAGACATGTATACGACACTAGGTATCATGCGTAGACATGTATACGACACTAGGTGTCATGCATAGACATGTAAACGACACTAGGTATCATGCATAGACATGTATACGACACTAGGTATCATGAGTAGACATGTATACGACACTAGGTATCATGAGTAGACATGTATACCACACTAGGTATTATGAGTAGACAT
Source organism: Pteria penguin (assembly GCA_035048485.1). Lineage (NCBI taxonomy): Eukaryota > Metazoa > Mollusca > Bivalvia > Pterioida > Pteriidae > Pteria > Pteria penguin. Next base: position 24,743,137 of record CM068581.1, read on the forward strand.
GTACACGACACTAAGTATTATGAGTAGACATGTATACGGCACTAGGTATCATGAGTAGACATGTATACGACACCAGTTGTCATGAGTTGACATGTAAACAACAGTAGGTATCATGCGTAGACATGTATACATGTATACGACATTAGGTATTATGAGTAGACATGTATACGACACTAGGTATCATGAGTAGACATGTATAAGACACAAGGTATCATGCGTAGACATGTATACGACACTAAGTATCATGAGTAGACAAGTATACGACACTAGGTGTCATGAGTAGACATGTACACAACACTAGGTATCATGCGTAGACATGTATACGACACTAGGTATCATGAGAAGACATGTATACATGTATACGACATTAGTTATTATGAGTAGACATGTATACGACACAAGGTATCATGCGTAGACATGTGAACGACACTAAGTATCATGAGTAGACATGTATACGACACTTAGTATCATGAGTATAAATCTATACGACATTAGGTATCATGCGTAGACATGTATACGACACTAGCTATCATGAGTAGACATGTATACGACACTAGGTATAATGCGTAGACATATATACGACACTAGGTATCATGAATAGAGATGTATACGACACTAGGTATCATGCGTAGACCTGTATACGACACTAGGTGTCATGCATAGACATGTAAACAACACTACGTATCATGCATAGACATGTATACGACACTAGGTATCATGAGTAGACATGTATACGACACTAGGTATCATGAGTAGACATGTATACGACACTAGGTATTATGAGTGGACATGTACACGACACTAAGTATTATGAGTAGACATGTATACGGCACTAGGTATCATGAGTAGACATGTATACGACACTAGGTATCATGAGTGGACATATATACGACACTAAGTGTCATGCATAGACATGTATACAACACTAGGTATCATGAGTAGATATGTATACAACACTAGGTATCATGAGTAGAGATGTATACGACACTAGGTATAATGCGTAGACATATATACGACACTAGGTATCATGAATAGACATGTATACGACACTAGGTATCATGCGTAGACCTGTATACGACACTAGGTGTCATGCATAGACATGTAAACAACACTACGTATCATGCATAGACATGTATACGACACTAGGTATCATGAGTAGACATGTATACGACACTAGGTATCATGAGTAGACGTGTATACGACACTAGGTATTATGAGTGGACATGTACACGACACTAAGTATTATGAGTAGACATGTATACGGCACTAGGTATCATGAGTAGACATGTATACGACACTAGGTATCATGAGTGGACATATATACGACACTAAGTGTCATGCATAGACATGTATACAACACTAGGTATCATGAGTAGATATGTATACAACACTAGGTATCATGAGTAGACATGTATACGACACTAGGTACTATGAGTAGACATGTATACGACACTAGGTAGTATGAGTAAACATATATACGACACTAGGTATCATACGTAGACATGTATACGACACTAGGTATCATGAGAAGACATGTATACGACACTAGGTATAATGCGTAGACATGTATACGACACTAGGTATCATGAGTAGACATGTATACGACACTAGGTATCATGAGTAGACAAGTATACGACACTAGGTATAATGCGTAGACATGTATACGACACCAGGTGTGATGCATAGACATGTATACGACACTAGGTGTCATCCATAGACATGTATACAACACTAGGTATCATGAGTAGAATTGTATACCAAATTAGGCATCATGAGTAGACATGTATACGACACTAGATATCATGAGGAGACATGTAAACGACACTAGGTCTCATGCGTAGACATGTATTCGACACTAGGTCTCATGCGTAGACATGTATACGACACTAGGTATCATGAGTAGACATGTATACGACACTAAGTATCATGAGTAGACATGTATACGACACCAGTTGTCATGAGTTGACATGTAAACAACACTAGGTATCATGCGTAGACATCTATACATGTATACGACATTAGGTATTATGAGTAGACATGTATACGACACTAGGTATCATGAGTAGACATGTATACGACACTAGGTATTATGAGTAGACATGTACACGACACTAAGTATTATGAGTAGACATGTATACGGCACTAGGTATCATGAGTAGACATGTATACGACACCAGTTGTCATGAGTTGACAGAAAAACAACACTAGGTATCATGCGTAGACATGTATACATGTATACGACATTAGGTATTATGAGTAGACATGTATACGACACTAGGTATCATGAGTAGACATGTATACGACACAAGGTATCATGCGTAGACATGTATACGACACTAAGTATCATGAGTAGACAAGTATACGACACTAGGTGTCATGAGTAGACATGTACACAACACTAGGTATCATGCGTAGACATGTATACGACACTAGGTATCATGAGAAGACATGTATACATGTATACGACATTAGTTATTATGAGTAGACATGTATACGACACAAGGTATTATGCGAAGACATGTAAACGACACTAAGTATCATGAGTAGACATGTATACGACACTTAGTATCATGAGTATAAATCTATACGACATTAGGTATCATGCGTAGACATGTATACGACACTAGGTATCATGAGTAGACATGTATACGACACTAGGTATAATGCGTAGACATGTATACGACACTAGGTATCATGAGTAGACATGTATACGACACTAGGTATCATGCGTAGACCTGTATACGACACTAGGTGTCATGCATAGACATGTAAACAACACTAGGTATCATGCATAGACATGTATACGACACTAGGTATCATGAGTAGACATCTATACGACACTAGGTATCATGAGTAGACATGTATACGACACTAGGTATTATGAGTGGAGATGTACACGATACTAAGTATTATGAGTAGACATGTATACGGCACTAGGTATCATGAGTAGACATGTATACGACACTAGGTATCATGAGTGGACATATATACGACACTAAGTCTCATGCATAGACATGTATACAACACTAGGTATCATGAGTAGATATGTATACAACACTAGGTATCATTAGTAGACATGTATACGACACTAGGTACTATGAGTAGACATGTATACGACACTAGGTAGTATGAGTAAACATGTATACGACACTACGTATCATACGTAGACATGTATACGACACTAGGTATCATGAGAAGACATGTATACGACACTAGGTATAATGCGTAGACATGTATACGACACTAGGTATCATGAGTAGACATGTATACGACACTAGGTATAATGCATAGACATGTATAGGACACCAGGTGTCATGCATAGACATGTATACGACACTAGGTGTCATCCATAGACATGTATACGACACTAGGTATCATGAGTAGAATTGTATACCAAATTAGGCATCATGAGTAGACATGTAAACGACACTAGGTCTCATGCGTAGACATGTATTCGACACTAGGTCTCATGCGTAGACATGTATACGACACTAGGTATCATGAGTAGACATGTATACGACACTAAGTATCATGAGTAGACATGTATACGACACCAGTTGTCATGAGTTGACATGTAAACAACACTAGGTATCATGCGTAGACATGTATACAGGTATACGACATTAGGTATTATGAGTAGACATGTATACGACACTAGGTATCATGAGTAGACATGTATACGAAACAAGGTATCATGCGTAGACATGTATACGACACTAGGTATCATGAGTAGACATGTATACGACACTAAGTATCATGAGTATAAATCTATAGGACATTAGGTATCATGCGTAGACATGTATACGACACTAGGTATCATGCGTAGACATGTATACGACACTAGGTATCATGAGTAGACATGTATACGACACTAGGTATAATGCGTAGACATGTATACGACACTAAGTATCATGAGTAGACATGTATACGACACTAGGTATCATGCGTAGACATGTATACGACACTAGGTGTCATGCATACACATGTAAACGACAGTAAGTATCGTGCATAGACATGTATACGACACTAGGTATCATGAGTAGACAGGTATACGACACTAGGTATCATGAGTAGACATGTATACGACATTAGGTATTATGAGTAGACATGTATACGACACTAAGTATTATGAGTAGACATGTATACGGCACTAGGTATCATGAGTAGACATGTACACGACACTAGGTATCAGGAGTAGACATGTATACGACACTAAGTGTCATGCATAGACATGTATACGACACTAGGTATCATGAGTAGATATGTATACAACACTAGCTATCATGAGTAGATATGTATACAACACTAGGTATCATGAGTAGACATGTATACGACACTAGGTATTATGAGTAGACATGTATACGACACTAGGTAGTATGAGTAAACATGTATACGACACTAGGTATGATGCGTAGACATGTATACGACACTAGGTATCATGAGAAGACATGTGTACGACACTAGGTATCATGAGTAGACATGTACACGACACTAGGTATCAGGAGTAGACATGTATACGACACTAAGTGTCATGCATAGACATGTATACGACACTAGATATCATGAGTAGATATGTATACAACACTAGCTATCATGAATAGACATGTATACGACACTAGGTATTATGAGTAAACATGTATACGACACTAGGTAGTATGAGTAAACATGTATACGACACTAGGTATCATGCGTAGACATGTATACGACACTAGATTTCATGAGAAGACATGTATACGACACTAGGTATAATGCGTAGACATGTATACGACACTAGGTATCATGAGTAGACATGTATACGACACTAGGTATAATGCGTAGACATGTATACGACACTAGGTAACATGAGTAGACATGTATACAACACTAGGTATCATGAGTAGAATTGTATACCAAATTAGGCATCATGAGTAGACATGTAAACGACACTAGGTCTCATGCGTAGACATGTATTCGACACTAGGTCTCATGCGTAGACATGTATACGACACTAGGTATCATGAGTAGACATGTATACGACACTAAGTATCATGAGTAGACATGTATACGACACCAGTTGTCATGAGTTGACATGTAAACAACACTAGGTATCATGCGTAGACATGTATACAGGTATACGACATTAGGTATTATGAGTAGACATGTATACGACACTAGGTATCATGAGTAGACATGTATACGAAACAAGGTATCATGCGTAGACATGTATACGACACTAGGTATCATGAGTAGACATGTATACGACACTAAGTATCATGAGTATAAATCTATAGGACATTAGGTATCATGCGTAGACATGTATACGACACTAGGTATCATGCGTAGACATGTATACGACACTAGGTATCATGAGTAGACATGTATACGACACTAGGTATAATGCGTAGACATGTATACGACACTAAGTATCATGAGTAGACATGTATACGACACTAGGTATCATGCGTAGACATGTATACGACACTAGGTGTCATGCATACACATGTAAACGACAGTAAGTATCGTGCATAGACATGTATACGACACTAGGTATCATGAGTAGACAGGTATACGACAATAGGTATCATGAGTAGACATGTATACGACACTAGGTATTATGAGTAGACATGTATACGACACTAGGTATCATGCGTAGATGTGTATACGACACTAGGTGTCATACATAGACATGTATACGACATTAGGTATCATGAGTAGACATGTATACGACACTAGCTATCATGAATAGACATGTATACGACACTAGGTATTATGAGTAAACATGTATACGACACTAGGTAGTATGAGTAAACATGTATACGACACTAGGTATCATGCGTAGACATGTATACGACACTAGATTTCATGAGAAGACATGTATACGACACTAGGTATAATGCGTAGACATGTATACGACAGTAGGTATCATGAGTAGACATGTATACGACACTAGGTATAATGCGTAGACATGTATACGACACTAGGTAACATGAGTAGACATGTATACAACACTAGGTATCATGCGTAGACATGTATACGACACTAGGTGTCATGCATAGACATGTAAACGACACTAGGTATCATGCATAGACATGTATACGACACTAGGTATCATGAGTAGACATGTATACGGCACTAGGTATCATGAGTAGACATGTATACGACATTAGGTATCAGGAGTAGACATGTATACGACACTCAGTGTCATGCATAGACATGTATACGACACTAGGTATCATGAGTAGATATGTATACAACACTAGGTATCATGAGTAGACATGTATACGAAACTAGGTATCATGAGTAGACATGTATACGACACTAGGTATAATGCGTAGACATGTATACGACACTAGGTATCATGAGTAGACATGTATACAACACTAGGTATCATGCGTAGACCTGTATACGACACTAGGTGTCATGCATAGACATGTAAACAACACTAGGTATCATGCATAGACATGTACACGACACTAGGTATCATGAGTAGACATCTATTCGACACTAGCTATCATGAGTAGACATGTATAAGACACTAGGTATTATGAGTGGACATGTACACGACACTAAGTATTATGAGTAGACATGTATACGGCACTAGGTATCATGAGTAGACATGTATACGACACTAGGTATCATGAGTGGACATATATACGACACTAAATGTCATGCATAGACATGTATACAACACTAGGTATCATGAGTAGATATGTATACAACACTAGGTATCATGAGTAGACATGTATACGACACTAGGTATTATGAGTAGACATGTATACGACACTAGGTAGTATGAGTAAACATGTATACGACACTAGGTATCATGAGTAGACATGTATACGACACTAGGTATCATGAGAAGACATGTATACGACACTAGGTATAATGCGTAGACATATATACGACACTAGGTATCATGAGTAGACATGTATACGACACTAGGTATCATAAGTAGACAAGTATACGACACTAGGTATCATGAGTAGACATGTATACGACACTAGGTATCATGAGTAGACATGTATATGACACTAGGTATAATGCGTAGACATGTATACGACACCAGGTGTCATGCATAGACATGTATACGACACTAGGTGTCATTCATAGACATGTATACGACACTAGGTATCATGAGTAGACATGTATACCACACTAGGCATCATGAGTAGACATGTATACGACAGTAGATATCATGAGTAGACATGTATACGACACTAGGTCTCATGCGTAGACATGTATTCGACACTAGGTCTCATGCGTAGACATGTATACGACACTAGGTATCATGAGTAGACATGTATACGACACTAAGTATCATGAGTAGACATGTATACGACACCAGTTGTCAGGAGTTGACATGTAAACAACACTAAGTATCATGCGTAGACATGTATACGACACTAGGTATCATGAGAAGACATGTATACATGTATACGACATTAGGTATTATGAGTAGACATGTATAAGACACTAGGTATCATGAGTAGACATGTATATGACACTAAGTATCATGAGTATAAATCTATAGGACATTAGGTATCATGCGTAGACATGTATACGACACTAGGTATCATGAGTAGACATGTATACGACACTAGGTATAATGCGTAGACATGTATACGACACTAGGTATCATGAGTAGACATATATACGACACTAGGTATCATGCGTAGACATATATACGACACTAGGTGTCATGCATAGACATGTAAACGACACTAATTATCATGCATAGACATGTATACGACACTAGGTATCATAAGTAGACATGTATACGACACTAGTTATCATGAGTAGACATGTATACGACACTAGGTATTATGAGTAGACATGTACACGACACTAAGTATTATTAGAAGACATGTATACGGCACTAGTTATCATGAGTAGACATGTACACGACACTAGGTATCAGGAGTAGACATGTATACGACACTAAGTGTCATGCATAGACATGTATACGACACTAGGTATCATGAGTAGATATGTATACAACACTAGGTATCATGAGTAGACATGTATACGACACTAGGTATTATGAGTAGACATGTATACGACACTAGGTAGTATGTTTTGTTTTGTTTGTTTGATTATTGTTTTACGTCACTCCACGATTATTTCACGTATATGGTGACGGTATCTGCCTGATGCATTGCATACAAATTTAGACCTTTGCAACGGACCCACCCGAAGCAGTGAGGGATCTTTTACGTGCCACGCCTACCGTGACACGGGACCTCGGTTTTTACTGTCTCATCCGAAAGACAGAACACCGGTGTGCCCCGGGCGGGAGTCGAACCCGCGACCTCTCGATCACGAGCCGAGCACCTTATCCACTAGGCCACACCGGCTTCACTAGGTAGTATGAGTAAACATGTATACGACATTAGGTATCATGCGTAGACATGTATACGACACTAGGTATCATGAGAAGACATGTGTACGACACTAGGTATAATGCGTAGACATGTATACGACACTAGGTATCATGAGTAGACATGTATTCGACACTAGGTATAATGCGTAGACATGTATACGACACTAGGTATCATGAGTAGACATGTATACGACACTAGGTATCATGCGTAGACATGTATACGGCTCTAGGTGTCATGCATAGACTTGTAAACGACACTAGGTATCATGCATAGACATGTATACGACACTAGGTATCATGAGTAGACATGTATACGGCACTAGGTATCATGAGTAGACATGTATACGACACTAGGTATCAGGAGTAGACATGTATACGACACTAGGTGTCATGCATAGACATGTATACGACACTAGGTATCATGAGTAGATATGTATACAACACTAGGTATCATGAGTAGACATGTATACGACACTAGGTATAATGAGTAGACATGTATACGACACTAGGTATAATGCGTCAACATGTATACGACACTGGGTATCATGAGAAGACATGTATACGACACTAGGTATAATGCGTAGACATGTATACGACACTAGGTATCATGAGTAGACATGTATACGAGACTAGGTATCATAAGTAGACAAGTATACGACACCAGGTATCATGAGTAGACATGTATACGACACTAGGTATCATGAGTAGACATGTATACGACACTAGGTATAATGCGTAGACATGTATACGACACCAGGTGTCAGGCATAGACATGTATACGACACTAGGTGTCATTCATAGACATGTATACGACACTAGGTATCATGAGTAGACATGTATACCACACTAGGCATCATGAGTAGACATGTATACGACACTAGATATCATGAGTAGACATGTATACGACACTAGGTCTCATGCGTAGACATGTATTCGACACTAGGTCTCATGCGTAGACATGTATACGATACTAGGTATCATGAGTAGACATGTATACGACACTAAGTATCATGAGTAGACATGTATACGACACCAGTTGTCATGAATTGACATGTAAACAACACTAGGTATCAGGCGTAGACATGTATACGACACTAGGTATCATGAGAAGACATGTATACATGTATACGACATTAGGTATTATGAGTAGACATGTATAGGACACTAGGTATCATGAGTAGACATGTATATGACACAAGGTATTATTCGTAGACATGTATACTACACTAGGTATCATGAGTAGACATGTATACGACACTAAGTATCATGAGTATAAATCTATAGGACATTAGGTATCATGCGTAGACATGTATACGACACTAGGTATCATGAGTAGACATGTATACGACACTAGGTATAATGCGTAGACATGTATACGACACTAGGTATCATGAGTAGACATGTATACGACACTAGGTATGATGCGTAGACATGTATACGACACTAGGTGTCATGCATAGACATGTAAACGACACTAGGTATCATGCATAGACATGTATACGACACTAGGTATCATAAGTAGACATGTATACGACACTAGGTATCATGAGTAGACATGTATACGACACTAGGTATTATGAGTAGACATGTACACGACACTAAGTATTATTAGTAGACATGTATACGGCACTAGGTATCATGAGTAGACATGTACACGACACTAGGTATCAGGAGTAGACATGTATACGACACTAAGTGTCATGCATAGACATGTATACGACACTAGGTATCATGAGTAGATATGTATACAACACTAGGTATCATGGGTAGACATGTATACGACACTAGGTATTATGAGTAGACATGTATACGACACTAGGTAGTATGAGTAAACATGTATACGACACTAGGTATCATGCGTAGACATGTATTCGACACTAGGTATCATGAGAAGACATGTGTACGACACTAGGTATAATGCGTAGACATGTATACGACACTAGGTATCATGAGTAGACATGTATACGACACTAGGTATTATGAGTAAACATGTATACGACACTAGGTAGTATGAGTAAATATGTATACGACACTAGGTATCATGCGTAGACATGTATACGACACTAGGTTTCATGAGAAGACATGTATACGACACTAGGTATAATGCGTAGACATGTATACGACACTAGGTATCATGAGTAGACATGTATACGACACTAGGTATAATGCGTAGACATGTATACGACACTAGGTAACATGAGTAGACATGTATACAACACTAGGTATCATGCGTAGACATGTATACGACACTAGGTGTCATGCATAGACATGTAAACGACACTAGGTATCATGCATAGACATGTATACGACACTAGGTATCATGAGTAGACATGTATACGGCACTAGGTATCATGAGTAGACATGTATACGACATTAGGTATCAGGAGTAGACATGTATACGACACTCAGTGTCATGCATAGACATGTATACGACACTAGGTATCATGAGTAGATATGTATACAACACTAGGTATCATGAGTAGACATGTATACGGCACTAGGTATCATGAGTAGACATGTATACGACACTAGGTATAATGCGTAGACATGTATACGACACTAGGTATCATGAGTAGACATGTATACAACACTAGGTATCATGCGTAGACCTGTATATGACACTAGGTGTCATGCATAGACATGTAAACAACACTAGGTATCATGCATAGACATGTACACGACACTAGGTATCATGAGTAGACATCTATTCGACACTAGGTATCATGAGTAGACATGTATACGACACTAGGTATTATGAGTGGATATGTACACGACACTAAGTATTATGAGTAGACATGTATACGGCACTAGGTATCATGAGTAGACATGTATACGACACTAGGTATCATGAGTGGACATATATACGACAATAAATGTCATGCATAGACATGTATACAACACTAGGTATCATGAGTAGATATGTATACAACACTAAGTATCATGAGTAGACATGTATACGACACTAGGTATTATGAGTAGACATGTATACGACACTAGGTAGTATGAGTAAACATGTATACGACACTAGGTATCATACGTAGACATGTATAGGAGACTAGGTATCATGAGAAGACATGTATACGACACTAGGTATCATGAGTAGACATGTATAAGACACTAGCTATAATGCGTAGACATGTATACGACACTAGGTATCATGAGTAGACATGTATACGACACTAGGTATCATGCGTAGACATGTATACGGCTCTAGGTGTCATGCATAGACATGCAAACGACACTAGGTACCATGCATAGACATGTATACGACACTAGGTATCATGAGTAGACATGTATACGGCACTAGGTATCATGAGTAGACATGTATACGACACTAGGTATCAGGAGTAGACATGTATACGACACTAGGTGTCATGCATAGACATGTATACGACACTAGGTATCATGAGTTGATATGTATACAACACTAGGTATCATGAGTAGACATGTATACGACACTAGGTATCATGAGTAGACATGTATACGACACTAGGTATAATGCGTAGACATGTATACGACACTGGGTATCATGAGTAGACATGTATACGACACTAGATATGATGCGTAGACCTGTATAGGACGCTAGGTGTCATGCATAGACATGTAAACAACACTAGGTATCATGGATAGACATGTAGACGACACTAGGTATCATGAGTAGACATCTATACGACACTAGGTATCATGAGTATACATGTATACAACACTAGGTATTATGAATGGACATGTACACGACACTAAGTATTATGAGTAGACATGTATACAGCACTAGGTATCATGAGTAGACATGTATACGACACTAGGTATCAAGAGTGGACATGTATACGACACCAAGTGTCATGCATAGACTTGTATACAACACTAGGTATCATGAGTAGATATGTATACAACACTAGGTATCATGAGTAGACATGTATACGACACTAGGTATTATGAGTAGATATGTATACGACACTAGGTAGTATGAGTAAACATGTATACGACACTAGGTATCATAAGTAGACATGTATAGGACACTAGGTATCATGAGAAGACATGTATACGACACTAGGTATAATGCGTAGACATGTATACGATACTAGGTATCATGAGTAGACATGTATACGACACTAGGTATCATGAGTAGACAAGTATACGACACTAGGTATAATGCGTAGACATGTATACGACACCAGGTGTCATGCATAGACATGTATACGACACTAGGTGTCATTCATAGACATGTATACGACACTAGGTATCATGAGTAGACATGTATACCACACTAGGCATCATGAGTAGACATGTATACGACACTAGATATCATGAGTAGACATCTATACGACACCAGTTGTCATGAGTTGACATGTAAACAACACTACGTATCATGCGTAGACATGTATACGACACTAGGTATCATGAGAAGACATGTATACATGTATACGACATTAGGTATTATGAGTAGACATGTATACGACACTAGGTATCATGAGTAGACATGTATACGACACAAGGTATCATGCGTAGACATGTATACGACACTAGGTATCATGAGTAGACATGTAGACGACACTAAGCATCATGAGTATAAATCTATAGGACATTAGGTATCATGCGTAGACATGTATACGACACTAGGTATCATGAGTAGACATGTATACGACACTAGGTATAATGCGTAGACATGTATACGACCCTAGGTATCATGAGTAGACATGTATACGACACTAGGTATCATACGTAGACAGGTATACGACACTAGGTATCATGAGAAGACATGTATACGACACTAGGTATAATGCGTAGATATGTATACGACACTAGGTATCATGAGTAGACATGTATACGACACTAGATATCATGAGTAGACATGTATACGACACTAGGTCTCATGCGTAGACATGTATTCGACACTAGGTCTCATGCGTAGACATGTATACGACACTAGGTATCATGAATAGACATGTATACGACACTAAGTATCATGAGTGGACATTTATACGACACCAGTTGTTTTGAGTTGACATGTAAACAACACTATGTATCATGCGTAGACATGTATACGACACTAGGTATCATGAGAAGACATGTATACATGTATACGACATTAGATACTATGAGTAGACATGTATACGACACTAGGTATCATGAGTAGACATGTATATGACACTAAGTATCATGAGTATAAATCTATAGGACATTAGGTATCATGCGTAGACATGTATACGACACTAGGTATCATGAGTAGACATTTATACGACACTAGGTATCAAGCATAGACATGTATATGACACTAGGTATCCTGAGTAGTCATGTATACCACACTAGGTATCATGAGTAGACATGTATACGACACTAGGTGTCATGCATACACATGTATACGGCACTAGGTATCAAGCATAGACATGTATATGACACTAGGTATCCTGAGTAGTCATGTATACCACACTAGGTATCATGAGTAGACATGTATACGACACTAGGTATTATGACTAGACATGTACACGACACTAAGTATTATTAGTAGACATGTATACGGCACTAGGTATCATGAGTAGACATGTACACGACACTAGGTATCAGGAGTAGACATGTATACGACACTAAGTGTCATGCATAGTCATGTATACGACACTAGGTATCATGAGTAGATATGTATACAACACTAGGTATCATGAGTAGACATGTATACGACACTAGGTATTATGAGTAGACATGTATACGACACTAGGTAGTATGAGTAAACATGTATACGACACTAGGTATCATGCGTAGACATGTATACGACACTAGGTATCATGAGAAGACATGTGTACGACACTAGGTATAATGCGTAGACAAGTATACGACACTAGGTTTCATGAGTAGACATGTATACGACACTAGGTATAATGCGTAGACATGTATACGACACTAGGTATCATGAGTAGACATGTATACGACACTAGGTATCATGCGTACACATGTATACGGCTCTAGGTGTCATGCATAGACATGTAAACGACACTAGGTATCATGCATAGACATGTATACGACACTAGGTATCATGAGTAGACATGTATACGGCACTAGGTATCATGAGTAGACATGTATACGACACTAGGAATCAGGAGTAGACATGTATACGACACTAGGTGTCATGCATAGACATGTATACGACACTAGGTATCATGAGTAGATATGTATACAACACTAGGTATCATGAGTAGACATGTATACGACACTAGGTATCATGAGTAGACATGTATACGACACTAGGTATAATGCGTCGACATGTATACGACACTGGGTATCATGAGAAGACATGTATACGACACTAGGTATAATGCGTAGACATGTATACGACACTAGGTATCATGAGTAGACATGTATACGAGACTAGGTATCATAAGTAGACAAGTATACGACACTAGGTATCATGAGTAGACATGTATACGACACTAGGTATCATGAGTAGACATGTATACGACACTAGGTATAATGCGTAGACATGTATACGACACCATGGTGTCATGCATAGACATGTATACGACACTAGGTGTCATTCATAGACATGTATACGACACTAGGTATCATGAGTAGACATGTATACCACACTAGGCATCATGAGTAGACATGTATACGACACTACATATCATGAGTAGACATGTATACGACACTAGGTCTCATGCGTAGACATGTATTCGACACTAGGTCTCATGCGTAGACATGTATACGACACTAGGTATCATGAGTAGACATGTATACGACACTAAGTATCATGAGTAGACATGTATACGACACCAGTTGTCATGAGTTGACATGTAAACAACACTAGGTATCATGCGTAGACATGTATACGACACTAGGTATCATGAGAAGACATGTATACATGTATACGACATTAGGTATTATGAGTAGATATGTATACGACACTAGGTATCATGAGTAGACATGTATATGACACAAGGTATCATGCGTAGACATGTATACTACACTAGGTCTCATGAGTAGACATGTATACGACACTAAGTATCATGAGTATAAATTTATAGGACATTAGGTATCATGCGTAGACATGTATACGACACTAGGTATCAGGAGTAGACATGTATACGACACTAAGTGTCATGCATAGACATGTATACGACACTAGGTATCATGAGTAAATATGTATACAACACTAGGTATCATGAGTAGACATGTATACGACACTAGGTATTATGAGTAGACATGTATACGACACTAGGTAGTATGAGTAAACATGTATACGACACTAGGTATCATGCGTAGACATGTATACGACACTAGGTATCATGAGAAGACATGTGTACGACACTAGGTATAATGCGTAGACATGTATACGACACTAGGTATCATGAGTAGACATGTATACGACACTAGGTATAATGCGTAGACATGTATACGACACTAGGTATCATGAATAGACATGTATACGACACTAGGTATCATGCGTAGACATGTATACGGCTCTAGGTGTCATGCATAGACATGTAAACGACACTAGGTATCATGCATAGACATGTATACGACACTAGGTATCATGAGTAGACATGTATACGGCACTAGGTATCATGAGTAGACATGTATACGACACTAGGTATCATGCGTAGACATGTATACGACACTAGGTGTCATGCATAGACATGTAAACGACACTAGGTATCATGCATAGACATGTATACGACACTAGGTATCATAAGTAGACATGTATACGACACTAGGTATCATGAGTAGACATGTATACGACACTAGGTATTATGAGTAGACATGTACACGACACTAAGTATTATTAGTAGACATGTATACGGCACTAGGTATCATGAGTAGACATGTACACGACACTAGGTATCAGGAGTAGACATGTATACGACACTAAGTGTCATGCATAGACATGTATACGACACTAGGTATCATGAGTAAATATGTATACAACACTAGGTATCATGAGTAGACATGTATACGACACTAGGTATTATGAGTAGACATGTATACGACACTAGGTATAATTCGTAGACATGTATACGACACTGGGTATCATGAGTAGACATGTATACGACACTAGGTATTATGCGTAGACCTGTATACGACACTAGGTGTCATGCATAGACATGTAAACAACACTAGGTATCATGCATAGACATGTAGACGACACTAGGTATCATGAGTAGACATCTATACGACACTAGGTATCATGAGTATACATGTATACAACACTAGGTATTATGAGTGGACATGTACACGACACTAAGTATTATGAGTAGACATGTATACGGCACTAGGTATCATGAGTAGACATGTATACGACACTAGGTATCATGAGTGGACATGTATACGACACCAAGTGTCATGCATAGACTTATATACAACACTAGGTATCATGAGTAGATATGTATACAACACTAGGTATGATGAGTAGACATGTATACGACACTAGGTATTATGAGTAGACATGTATACGACACTAGGTAGTATGAGTAAACATGTATACGACACTAGGTATCATACGTAGACATGTATAGGACACTAGGTATCATGAGAAGACATGTATACGACACTAGGTATAATGCGTAGACATGTATACGACACTAGATATCATGAGTAGACATGTATACGACACTAGGTATCATGAGTAGATAAGTATACGACACTAGGTATAATGCGTAGACATGTATACGACACCAGGTGTCATGCATAGACATGTATACGACACTAGGTGTCATTCATAGACATGTATACGACACTAGGTATCATGAGTAGACATGTATACCACACTAGGCATCATGAGTAGACATGTATACGACACTAGATATCATGAGTAGACATGTATACGACACTAGATCTCATGCGTAGACATGTATTCGACACTAGGTCTTATGCGTAGATATGTATACGACACTAGGTATCATGAGTAGACATGTATACGACACTAAGTATGATGAGTAGACATGTATACGACACCAGTTGTCATGAGTTGACATGTAAACAACACTAGGTATCATGCGTAGACATGTATACGACACTAGGTATCATGACAAGACATGTATACATGTATACGACATTAGGTATTATGAGTAGACATGTATACGACACTAGGTATCATGAGTAGACATGTATACGACACAAGGTATCATGCGTAGACATGTATACGACACTAGGTATCATGAGTAGACATGTAGACGACACTAGGTATTATGAGTAGACATGTATACGACACTAGGTAGTATGAGTAAACATGTATACGACACTAGGTATCATGCGTAGACATGTATACGACACTAGGTATCATGAGAAGACATGTGTACGACACTAGGTATAATGCGTAGACAAGTATACGACACTAGGTATCATGAGTAGACATGTATACGACACTAGGTATAATGCGTAGACATGTATACGACACTAGGTATCATGAGTAGACATGTATACGACACTAGGTATCATGCGTACACATGTATACGGCTCTAGGTGTCATGCATAGACATGTAAACGACACTAGGTATCATGCATAGACATGTATACGACACTAGGTATCATGAGTAGACATGTATACGGCACTAGGTATCATGAGTAGACATGTATACGACACTAGGAATCAGGAGTAGACATGTATACGACACTAGGTGTCATGAATAGACATGTATACGACACTAGGTATCATGAGTAGATATGTATACAACACTAGGTATCATGAGTAGACATGTATACGACACTAGGTATCATGAGTAGACATGTATACGACACTAGGTATAATGCGTCGACATGTATACGACACTGGGTATCATGAGAAGACATGTATACGACACTAGGTATAATGCGTAGACATGTATACGACACTAGGTATCATGAGTAGACATGTATACGAGACTAGGTATCATAAGTAGACAAGTATACGACACTAGGTATCATGAGTAGACATGTATACGACACTAGGTATCATGAGTAGACATGTATACGACACTAGGTATAATGCGTAGACATGTATACGACACCAGGTGTCATGCATAGACATGTATACGACACTAGGTGTCATTCATAGACATGTATACGACACTAGGTATCATGAGTAGACATGTATACCACACTAGGCATCATGAGTAGACATGTATACGACACTACATATCATGAGTAGACATGTATACGACACTAGGTATCAGGAGTAGACATGTATACGACACTAAGTGTCATGCATAGACATGTATACGACACTAGGTATCATGAGTAAATATGTATACAACACTAGGTATCATGAGTAGACATGTATACGACACTAGGTATTATGAGTAGACATGTATACGACACTAGGTATAATTCGTAGACATGTATACGACACTGGGTATCATGAGTAGACATGTATACGACACTAGGTATTATGCGTAGACCTGTATACGACACTAGGTGTCATGCATAGACATGTAAACAACACTAGGTATCATGCATAGACATGTAGACGACACTAGGTATCATGAGTAGACATCTATACGACACTAGGTATCATGAGTATACATGTATACAACACTAGGTATTATGAGTGGACATGTACACGACACTAAGTATTATGAGTAGACATGTATACGGCACTAGGTATCATGAGTAGACATGTATACGACACTAGGTATCATGAGTGGACATGTATACGACACCAAGTGTCATGCATAGACTTATATACAACACTAGGTATCATGAGTAGATATGTATACAACACTAGGTATGATGAGTAGACATGTATACGACACTAGGTATTATGAGTAGACATGTATACGACACTAGGTAGTATGAGTAAACATGTATACGACACTAGGTATCATACGTAGACATGTATAGGACACTAGGTATCATGAGAAGACATGTATACGACACTAGGTATAATGCGTAGACATGTATACGACACTAGATATCATGAGTAGACATGTATACGACACTAGGTATCATGAGTAGATAAGTATACGACACTAGGTATAATGCGTAGACATGTATACGACACCAGGTGTCATGCATAGACATGTATACGACACTAGGTGTCATTCATAGACATGTATACGACACTAGGTATCATGAGTAGACATGTATACCACACTAGGCATCATGAGTAGACATGTATACGACACTAGATATCATGAGTAGACATGTATACGACACTAGATCTCATGCGTAGACATGTATTCGACACTAGGTCTTATGCGTAGATATGTATACGACACTAGGTATCATGAGTAGACATGTATACGACACTAAGTATGATGAGTAGACATGTATACGACACCAGTTGTCATGAGTTGACATGTAAACAACACTAGGTATCATGCGTAGACATGTATACGACACTAGGTATCATGACAAGACATGTATACATGTATACGACATTAGGTATTATGAGTAGACATGTATACGACACTAGGTATCATGAGTAGACATGTATACGACACAAGGTATCATGCGTAGACATGTATACGACACTAGGTATCATGAGTAGACATGTAGACGACACTAGGTATTATGAGTAGACATGTATACGACACTAGGTAGTATGAGTAAACATGTATACGACACTAGGTATCATGCGTAGACATGTATACGACACTAGGTATCATGAGAAGACATGTGTACGACACTAGGTATAATGCGTAGACAAGTATACGACACTAGGTATCATGAGTAGACATGTATACGACACTAGGTATAATGCGTAGACATGTATACGACACTAGGTATCATGAGTAGACATGTATACGACACTAGGTATCATGCGTACACATGTATACGGCTCTAGGTGTCATGCATAGACATGTAAACGACACTAGGTATCATGCATAGACATGTATACGACACTAGGTATCATGAGTAGACATGTATACGGCACTAGGTATCATGAGTAGACATGTATACGACACTAGGAATCAGGAGTAGACATGTATACGACACTAGGTGTCATGAATAGACATGTATACGACACTAGGTATCATGAGTAGATATGTATACAACACTAGGTATCATGAGTAGACATGTATACGACACTAGGTATCATGAGTAGACATGTATACGACACTAGGTATAATGCGTCGACATGTATACGACACTGGGTATCATGAGAAGACATGTATACGACACTAGGTATAATGCGTAGACATGTATACGACACTAGGTATCATGAGTAGACATGTATACGAGACTAGGTATCATAAGTAGACAAGTGTACGACACTAGGTATCATGAGTAGACATGTATACGACACTAGGTATCATGAGTAGACATGTATACGACACTAGGTATAATGCGTAGACATGTATACGACACCAGGTGTCATGCATAGACATGTATACGACACTAGGTGTCATTCATAGACATGTATACGACACTAGGTATCATGAGTAGACATGTATACCACACTAGGCATCATGAGTAGACATGTATACGACACTACATATCATGAGTAGACATGTATACGACACTAGGTCTCATGCGTAGACATGTATTCGACACTAGGTCTCATACGTAGACATGTATACGACACTAGGTATGATGAGTAGACATGTATACGACACTAAGTATCATGAGTAGACATGTATACGACACCAGTTGTCATGAGTTGACATGTAAACAACACTAGGTATCATGCGTAGACATGTATACGACACTAGGTATCATGAGAAGACATGTATACATGTATACGACATTAGGTATTATGAGTAGATATGTATACGACACTAGGTAACATGAGTAGACATGTATATGACACAAGGTATCATGCGTAGACATGTATACTACACTAGGTCTCATGAGTAGACATGTATACGACACTAAGTATCATGAGTATAAATTTATAGGACATTAGGTATCATGCGTAGACATGTATACGACACTAGGTATCAGGAGTAGACATGTATACGACACTAAGTGTCATGCATAGACATGTATACGACACTAGGTATCATGAGTAAATATGTATACAACACTAGGTATCATGAGTAGACATGTATACGACACTAGGTATTATGAGTAGACATGTATACGACACTAGGTAGTATGAGTAAACATGTATACGACACTAGGTATCATGCGTAGACATGTATACGACACTAGGTATCATGAGAAGACATGTGTACGACACTAGGTATAATGCGTAGACATGTATACGACACTAGGTATCATGAGTAGACATGTATACGACACTAGGTATAATGCGTAGACATGTATACGACACTAGGTATCATGAATAGACATGTATACGACACAAGGTATCATGCGTAGACATGTATACGGCTCTAGGTGTCATGCATAGACATGTAAACGACACTAGGTATCATGCATAGACATGTATACGACACTAGGTATCATGAGTAGACATGTATACGGCACTAGGTATCTTGAGTAGACATGTATACGACACTAGGTATCATGCGTAGACATGTATACGACACTAGGTGTCATGCATAGACATGTAAACGACACTAGGTATCATGCATAGACATGTATACGACACTAGGTATCATAAGTAGACATGTATACGACACTAGGTATCATGAGTAGACATGTATACGACACTAGGTATTATGAGTAGACATGTACACGACACTAAGTATTATTAGTAGACATGTATACGGCACTAGGTATCATGAGTAGACATGTACACGACACTAGGTATCAGGAGTAGACATGTATACGACACTAAGTGTCATGCATAGACATGTATACGACACTAGGTATCATGAGTAAATATGTATACAACACTAGGTATCATGAGTAGACATGTATACGACACTAGGTATTATGAGTAGACATGTATACGACACTAGGTATAATTCGTAGACATGTATACGACACTGGGTATCATGAGTAGACATGTATACGACACTAGGTATTATGCGTAGACCTGTATACGACACTAGGTGTCATGCATAGACATGTAAACAACACTAGGTATCATGCATAGACATGTAGACGACACTAGGTATCATGAGTAGACATCTATACGACACTAGGTATCATGAGTATACATGTATACAACACTAGGTATTATGAGTGGACATGTACACGACACTAAGTATTATGAGTAGACATGTATACGGCACTAGGTATTATGAGTAGACATGTATACGACACTAGGTATCATGAGTGGACATGTATACGACACCAAGTGTCATGCATAGACTTGTATACAACACTAGGTATCATGAGTAGATATGTATACAACACTAGGTATGATGAGTAGACATGTATACGACACTAGGTATTATGAGTAGACATGTATACGACACTAGGTAGTATGAGTAAACATGTATACGACACTAGGTATCATACGTAGACATGTATAGGACACTAGGTATCATGAGAAGACATGTATACGACACTAGGTATAATGCGTAGACATGTATACGACACTAGATATCATGAGTAGACATGTATACGACACTAGGTATCATGAGTAGATAAGTATACGACACTAGGTATAATGCGTAGACATGTATACGACACCAGGTGTCATGCATAGACATGTATACGACACTAGGTGTCATTCATAGACATGTATACGACACTAGGTATCATGAGTAGACATGTATACCACACTAGGCATCATGAGTAGACATGTATACGACACTAGATATCATGAGTAGACATGTATACGACACTAGATCTCATGCGTAGACATGTACTCGACACTAGGTCTTATGCGTAGATATGTATACGACACTAGGTATCATGAGTAGACATGTATACGACACTAAGTATGATGAGTAGACATGTATACGACACCAGTTGTCATGAGTTGACATGTAAACAACACTAGGTATCATGCGTAGACATGTATACGACACTAGGTATCATGACAAGACATGTATACATGTATACGACATTAGGTATTATGAGTAGACATGTATACGACACTAGGTATCATGAGTAGACATGTATACGACACAAGGTATCATGCGTAGACATGTATACGACACTAGGTATCATGAGTAGACATGTAGACGACACTAAGTATCATGAGTATAAATCTATAGGACATTAGGTATCATGTGTAGACATGTATACGACACTAGGTATCATGAGTAGACATGTATACGACACTAGGTATAATGCGTAGACATGTATACGACACTAGGTATCATGAGTAGACATGTATACGACACTAGGTATCATACGTAGACAGGTATACGACACTAGGTATCATGAGAAGACATGTATATGACACTAGGTATAATGCGTAGACATGTATACGACACTAGGTATCATGAGTAGACATGTATACGACACTAGGTATCATGAGTAGACAAGTATACGACACTAGGTATAATGCGTAGACATGTATACGACACCAGGTGTCATGCATAGACATGTATACGACACTAAGTGTCATGCATAGACATGTATACGACACTAGGTATCATGAGTAGACATGTATACGACACTAGGTATCATGAGTACACATGTATACGACACTAGGTATCATGAGTAGAGATGTATACGACACTAGGTCTCATGCGTAGACATGTATTCGACACTAGATATCATGCGTAGGCATGTATACGACACTAGGTATCATGAGTAGACATGTATACGACACTAGGTATCATGAGTTGACATCTATACGACACTACGTATTATGAGTAGACATGTATACGACACTAGGTATTATGAGTATAAATGTATACGACACTAGGTGTCGTGTATAGACATGTATACGACACTAGGTATCATGCATAGACATGTATACGACACTAGGTATCATGAGTATTCATGTATACGACACTAGGTATTATGAGTAGACATGAATACGAGACTAGGTATCATAAGTAGACATGTATACGACACTAGATATCATTAGTAAACATGTATGCGATACTAGGTATTATGAGTAGACATGTAAACAACACTAGGTAGTATGAGTAAACATGTATACGACACTAGGTATCATGCGTAGACATGTATACGACACTAGGTATCATGGTTGGTTGGTTGATTGGTGTTTTACGTCGCTTTCAACAATATTTCGCGACATGGAAGCAGGAGGTTTCCAACCTCTTAAACATAGTAGCGCAACCCGGGAATCTAACCCGGATCGTCGGCGCCGCAAGCCAAGCGCTTAACCACTACACCACGCCTGCCCCTCTAGGTATCATGAGAAGACATGTATACGACACTAGGTATAATGCGTAGACATGTATACGACACTAGGTATCATGAGTAGACATGTATACGACACTAGGTATCATGAGTAGACAAGTATACGACACTAGGTATAATGCGTAGACATGTATACGACACCAGGTGTCATGCATAGACATGTATACGACACTAGGTGTCATGCATAGACATGTATACGACACTAGGTATCATGAGTAGACATGTATACGACACTAGGTATCATGAGTAGACATGTATACGACACTAGGTATCATGAGTAGACATGTATACGACACTAGGTATTATGAGTAGACATGTATACGACACTAGATATCATGAGTTAGCATGTATACAACACTAGGTATCATGAGTAGACATGTATACGACACTAGGTATTATGAGTAGACATGCATACGACTCTAGGTAGTATGAGTAAACATGTATACGACACTAGGGTAGACATGTATACGACACGAGGTATCATGAGAAGACATGTATACGACACTAGGTATCATGAGTAGACAAGTATACGACACTAGGTATAATGCGTAGACATGTATACGACACTAGGTATCATGAGTAGACATGTATACGACACTAGGTATCATGAGTAGACAAGTATACGACACTAGGTATAATGCGTAGACATGTATACGACACCAGGTGTCATGCATAGACATGTATACGACACTAGGTATCATGAGTAGACATGTATACGACACTAGGTATCATGAGTAGACATGTATACGACACTAGGTATCATGCGTAGACATGTATACGACACTAGGTCTCGTGCTTAGACATGTATTAGACACTAGGTATCATGCGTAGACATGTATACAACACTAGGTATCATGAGTAGACATGTATACGACACTAGGTATCATGAGTAGACATCTATACCACACTAGGTATTATGAGTAGACATGTATACGACACTAGGTATCATGAGTATAAATGTATACGACACTAGGTGTCATGCATAGACATGTATACGACACTAGGTATCATGCATAGACATGTATACGACACTAGGTATCATGAGTATTCAGGTATACGACACTAGGTATTATGAGTAGACATGTATACGAGACTAGGTATCATGAGTAGACATGTATACGACACTAGGTATCATTAGTAAACATGTATACGATACTAGGTATAATGCGTAGACATGTATACGACACCAGGTGTCATGCATAGACATGTATACGACACTAGGTGTCATGCATAGACATGTATACGACACTAGGTATCATGAGTAGACATGTATACGACACTAGGTATCATGAGTAGACATGTATACGACACTAGGTATTATGAGTAGACATGTATACGACACTAGGTATTATGAGTATAAATGTATACGACACTAGGTGTCGTGTATAGACATGTATACGACACTAGGTATCATGCATAGACATGTATACGACACTAGGTATCATGAGTATTCATGTATACGACACTAGGTATTATGAGTAGACATGAATACGAGACTAGGTATCATAAGTAGACATGTATACGACACTAGATATCATTAGTAAACATGTATGCGATACTAGGTATTATGAGTAGACATGTAAACAACACTAGGTAGTATGAGTAAACATGTATACGACACTAGGTATCATGCGTAGACATGTATACGACACTAGGTATCATGGTTGGTTGGTTGATTGGTGTTTTACGTCGCTTTCAACAATATTTCGCGACATGGAAGCAGGAGGTTACCAACCTCTTAAACATAGTGGCGCAACCCGGGAATCTAACCCGGATCGTCGGCGCCGCAAGCCAAGCGCTTAACCACTACACCACGCCTGCCCCTCTAGGTATCATGAGAAGACATGTATACGACACTAGGTATAATGCGTAGACATGTATACGACACTAGGTATCATGAGTAGACATGTATACGACACTAGGTATCATGAGTAGACAAGTATACGACACTAGGTATAATGCGTAGACATGTATACGACACCAGGTGTCATGCATAGACATGTATACGACACTAGGTGTCATGCATAGACATGTATACGACACTAGGTATCATGAGTAGACATGTATACGACACTAGGTATCATGAGTAGACATGTATACGACACTAGGTATCATGAGTAGACATGTATACGACACTAGGTATTATGAGTAGACATGTATACGACACTAGATATCATGAGTTAGCATGTATACAACACTAGGTATCATGAGTAGACATGTATACGACACTAGGTATTATGAGTAGACATGTATACGACACTAGGTAGTATGAGTAAACATGTATACGACACTAGGGTAGACATGTATACGACACGAGGTATCATGAGAAGACATGTATACGACACTAGGTATCATGAGTAGACAAGTATACGACACTAGGTATAATGCGTAGACATGTATACGACACTAGGTATCATGAGTAGACATGTATACGACACTAGGTATCATGAGTAGACAAGTATACGACACTAGGTATAATGCGTAGACATGTATACGACACCAGGTGTCATGCATAGACATGTATACGACACTAGGTATCATGAGTAGACATGTATACGACACTAGGTATCATGAGTAGACATGTATACGACACTAGGTATCATGCGTAGACATGTATACGACACTAGGTCTCGTGCTTAGACATGTATTAGACACTAGGTATCATGCGTAGACATGTATACGACACTAGGTATCATGAGTAGACATGTATACGACACTAGGTATCATGAGTAGACATCTATACCACACTAGGTATTATGAGTAGACATGTATACGACACTAGGTATCATGAGTATAAATGTATACGACACTAGGTGTCATGCATAGACATGTATACGACACTAGGTATCATGCATAGACATGTATACGACACTAGGTATCATGAGTATTCAGGTATACGACACTAGGTATTATGAGTAGACATGTATACGGCACTAGGTATCATGAGTAGACATGTATACCACACTAGGTATCATTAGTAAACATGTATACGACACTAGGTATTCTGAGTAGACATGTTTACGACATCAGGTATCATGAGCAGACATTGTATCAGCATACATGGCAGCTATGACGCTAGTTATCATGAGTGGACATGTGTACGATAGAGGATATCATGAGTAGACATGTATACGACACTAGGAGTCATACATAGACATGTATACGACACTAGGTATGATGAGTAGACATGTATACGACACTAGGTATCATGAGTTAACATGTATACGACACTAGGTATCATGAGTAGACAAGTATACGACACTAGGTATCATGCGTAGAAATGTATACGAAACTAGGTATCATGAGTAGACATGTATACGACACTAGGTATCATGAGTAGACATGTATACGACACTAGGTATCATGAGTAGACATGTATACGACACTAGGTATCATGCGTAGACATGTATACGACACTAGGTCTCGTGCTTAGACATGTATTAGACACTAGGTATCATGCGTAGACATGTATACGACACTAGGTATCATGAGTAGACATG
Organism: Pteria penguin; assembly: GCA_035048485.1. Taxonomy (NCBI): domain Eukaryota; kingdom Metazoa; phylum Mollusca; class Bivalvia; order Pterioida; family Pteriidae; genus Pteria; species Pteria penguin. The sequence continues at coordinate 24,771,100 of CM068581.1, forward strand.
TATACGACACTAGGTATCATGAGTATACATCTATACCACACTAGGTATTATGAGTAGACATGTATACGACACTAGGTGTCATGAGTATAAATGTATACGACACTAGGTGTCATGCATAGACATGTATACGACACTAGGTATCATGCATAGACATGTATACGACACTAGGTATCATGAGTATTCAGGTATACGACACTAGGTATTATGAGTAGACATGTATACGAGACTAGGTATCATGAGTAGACATGTATACGACACTAGGTATCATTAGTAAACATGTATACGATACTAGGTATTATGAGTAGACATTTTTACGACATTAGGTGTCATGAGTAGACAATTTATCATCATACATGGCAGCTATGACGCTAGTTATCATGAGTAGACATATATACGACACTAGGTATCATGGGTAGACATGTATACGGCACTAGGTATCATGAGTAAACATGTATACGACACTAGGTATGATGAGTAGACATGTATACGACACTAGGTATCATGAGTTAACATGTATACGACACTAGGTATCATGAGTAGACAAGTATACGACACTAGGTATCATGCGTAGAAATGTATACGAAACTAGGTATCATGAGTAGACATGTATACGACACTAGGTATCATGAGTAGACATGTATACGACACTAGGTATCATGAGTTAACATGTATACGACACTAGGTGTCATGAGTAGACATGTATACGACACTAGGTATCATGCGTAGAAATGTATACGACACTAGGTATCATGCGTAGACATGTATACGACACTAGGTATCATGAGTAGACATGTATACGACACTAGGTATCATGCGTAGAAATGTATTCGACACTAGGTATCATGCTTAGACATGTATACGACACTAGGTATTTTGAGTAGACATGTATACGACACTAGGTATTATGAGTAGACATGTATACGACACTAGTTATCATGAGTAGACATGTTTACGATATTAGGTATCATGAGTAGAGAATTTATCAGCATACATGGCAGCTATGACGCTAGTTATCATGAGTAGACATGTATACAACACTAGGTATCATGAGTAGACATCGTAGGTGTGAAGAATGCATGGGTGCACACTATTAAAGTTGTGAAACTTTTTTGCACCCTCATTACTTTCAGTAGCTGTTCGTATTAACTATAATGGACATAATCCCTTGATTAACTGATTGAATTGAAAAAAACAATGCATTATATTAAAATTAATAATGGCATACATAATGCAAAATAATATTTTGCATATGAATCTATAAACGAAATTACTAAACTACACAGTTTCTTTTTCCCCGCTAGTATAGATATTAGATTAGATATTATAGATATAATAGATATTACATCTATATTACTTATTCACATTCTTGAAGCTTGAGAGATATTGATCTATCATTCCTTTATTTGTTTCCTTTATATGATTCATGTATATCAATTTACTTATATACACATGTAAATTATTAATAATTGATTGATTATATTTTCTACATAAAATATATATACATTTTGTAAATCATTATATTTATTACCATGTGACATTCATAATATAATTTTGCAAGTATGTAATCTACATTAATATTAAAATAAAAGACGTAATGTTTCCAAAGCATGAAGGTGAAATGTTACATGACAGTGGCTGTCGGAAGATCTCTTACTGACTGCGTCACGTGATTTACTCTACCAAGCTTTCTATTTATCAGATACGACAAATCTGAACAGTTTGTGGTATACGTACGAAGTCCTCGTTAGTGTGAAAAATGTTTATAAAATTACTATATAATTCACGACCTTTATTTCTTGATCCTTTTTGCTGTACCGTGATAATAACCTTAATTAAATTGCTTAGATATGCAGGACACGCGCGTCATATTCCGAGTGTATGACAGTTCACAATTTGTCAGTTTGCATCGTTTCGGCACTTTTGCTGAGTAAAATGAGTCTAATTTCCCTCATATGAAGAGAAGTGGAATAGTGAGGGGGTATTTAGCCTAGTTGTGAAGGAATTTATATCCCCAGGGTGCTGCTACACAGGTTCATATGAGGATGTATAATTTCTATACTCACATGTGGAGAGTTTTGGTAATTTTGCTGATTTTCGTTCGACCTTCTACTGGCCATGGACGGCTTATGGACCCTGCCATGAGGTCATCCTTATGGAGAGTAGGATTCACAAACGCAGTCAAGAATTACAACGACAACGAACTCAACTGTGGTGGTTTTCGGGTAATGAATTTCTTTTGACATTGTCATGTCATGTTCATTTGAATGTTTGATATATAAACCAAAATGTTAGAGACAAGACGTGCATTGTATTTAGTATTATTCTTTAGTCAGACACAGTTCCTTTTTAGCTAAAACAACATAGATATGATACGTTCCATATATGATTTGGTAATATTTTGATTATATATTTGAATATGTGTCTGAGTTTCCGACATGTTAATATTGTAACCATTTGTCTAATTTGGTCACGTTTCCTTCCGTTTCTGCGTGGTATGAACATCTGTTCATCTAGGTTATAGATTAGTATAAGCATTATTCATTTTCACAGCATATGTACCTACAACAGGGAGGAAGGTGTGGAATATGTGGTGACCCCTGGGAAGGTCCAAGAGACAACGAAGCCAGAGGCAAGTACGTGAAATAACGCACTGTTGTATCTAACAATAATACCGTACATGAAATCGACAACAAGAATTTTGGATTCTCATTGCGTTTTGCAGAACGGTATTTTCTCTAAATTCTTTAAAATAGGGCGCGGCTGCCGTCAGGGCGATCGTGTTTCTCAATATATCTTTCTCCTACGTGTAGAGATTATGGGAATACTTATTCGCCAGAATCACTATATTAAAGGTATCAATATTGGACCTCATAATGTATGTCTGCTGCAATATGCTGATGATACAGCACTTTTTCTCGATGGTACTGAAAAATGTCTCAAAAGCGCATTGGACCTATTATTTCAATTCTCGAAATATTCTGGTCTGAAACCAAATATTACTAAAAGAAAAGCTATCTGGATTGGCTCTAAATGTAACTCCATTGAAAATTTATGTACTGATACCAATCTTACTCGGACAAATGAACCTTTCAACATTTTAGGTATAAATTTTACTGCAAATTAAGAGAATGTTGAGAAACTTAACTTTGATGAGGGAGTACAAACTATTATTAAAAATATCAAATTTTGGTTAAGGAGAAATCTCACTACTCTTGATAAAATTACAGTAGTAAAATCCATTCTTTTACCAAAATTAACACATCTTTTCATATCATTACCAAAACCTGCATCTAAAAATATCAATCAACTTGAAAAAAAATTTCTATAACTTTATTTGGAATAACAAAAAAGATAGAATTTCTAGAAATAACATCATTCAGGATTACCAAGAGGAGGGATGCAGAATGATTGATATTGAAAATTTTATTAAATCATTGAAAATTACATGGATTCGCAGACTATTTCGCTCAGATTGCATTTGGACTCGCGTATTTAGCATAACAACAAATAGTGATATTAAAGCCATTTCCCATTTTGGTATAGATTATATAAACTGATTCGGAATACTGCGAATCCTTTCTGGAAAGAAGTATTAACTTCTCTCATGGAATTTCAAACAAAAGTGACCCCCCAGTCTATAAATGAAATTCTGCTTTCCGCACTATGGTATAATCCCCTTATCAGGGTTGATAATAAATCTATGGTCATTCAAAATCTTTACAAAAAAGGATTTATCTTTGTCCAAGATCTACTAAAAATAATGGTGATGTACTCTCTCATCAAGAGTTATGCAACAATTTTTCAGTAAATCTACCCTATACAACATATTTCGGTTTGGTTAAATCTTTAGTAAAAGTGTGGCCAATCTTCAAAGATAGCCCTAATAAAAGTAATTTACCTTGTTTGCCTGCTTTTTTGAAAATTATTTTGGCTTCTGAAAAAGGCTGCAAAGACATATATGAAATTTTCGTCAAATCTGCATATAAAAACCAAAATGCATAAACAATACATTTCAGTATATGATATATATATGTATAATATATGTATATATGTGTGTGTGTGTTTTTTATGTGTATTTTTTGTGTGTATGTACATGCATATATATATATATATATATATATATATATATATATATATATATATATATATATATATATGTAAAATATATGTATATATATGTGTGTGTGTGTGTTTTATGTGTATGTTTATGTGTGTATGTACAAGCATATATATATATATATATATATATATATATGCATTACTAGTACTACTTGACAATTGAATACACTTATATTTCATGTATTGCGTAAACAATATACATTTCAGTATATGATACCTTTTTTCTTCCCTTTTAATAATATATTTTTACAGTTGAAAGAAAATATTTATGATTCAGTACACTATCTTCAGAATACTTATACATTCAAAATATATGGTTCAGTTACACCATGAACTAAAGTATGTAGAATTGAATGAGATGAGAAATGGATGGGAGAGAAAATCTGTGAGTGAAAGATGTGTATTGGATGTGTATTGTCTTGTCGTCTATGTTTTGTTGTTATATGTTTATTATATGTTTGTCCTACATGTATTATTAATTAAAAATAAAAACAAAAGCAAAAAACAAAGAAAAGGAATTTCGGATAGAATTTTCCTCCGTTATGTGGGAGTTTTCTTGTCAAAATCAGTCAAAGTTGTTTTGTAAATACGTCTTAACGGACAGTCTATAAAGTTTAAGGCTTTCCTTAACATCCCTTTATATTGCCATCTATATATATCCTGTTAAAAACTAAATTGAATTAATCTATGTGTTCTTGTATAATGTTACGTCATTTCTAAATATTTGTAGCTATAATGTTAAATAGTGGTTATTGGATCATGTAGAGGGTAATTGATGCTTAAAGTTACGTATAAACCTAAACACAAATACGAGAATGAAGCGAAGACCAGTATTTAAGTTAATACTGTTATTTCTTTGAAAAGAACATGACCAAGAAGGATATGATGATGTTTTCTGGTGGGTATAAAAACTATACCGGTTAATTGGTAAGTAAGCTATGTATATTATTCACATTGTCACAATAAACAAAATCTATGATGTATTTACTCACAGTCTGTCTTCAGGTATGCACAAGGCATTATTGCCAAGACCTACAAAGTTGGACAAGTCATACCAGTCAGCATAGAGATAACAGCCAATCACGGCGGATGGAATGAGTTCCGACTGTGTCCTCAGAATAATCCTGATACACCAATAACACAGAAATGCTTAGATCAGAATGTGCTACACATACAGGGGCATGGCAAACGTCATTACTTCTCGAAGGCTAACTTAAAAGAACAATTCAATTTAGAGCTTCAGATCAAACTTCCAGACAGTTTGTTGTGTGAACAATGTGTCCTTCAGTGGAAGTGGCATGCGGGTATGTCCTCTATTTAGTTGATGAAGTATTTGAATCGAGTTAATGGGAAATGTGTAACTGTTCAATGCATCTTTATAATGAAAATAAAACTTTTAAACAGCAGTATTTTGAAGATATCATAGATACACAAGGTAATGCCAATAAGGAATCATGAATATTCACAGTAAGGCCAATAATGGCCCTGTCACTGGGATTTTTTAAGCCAACGCATGAGGAAAGACCTTCATTTTAATGAAACACGCTGGCAAACGTTGGGATTTGGACGGAAAACTTAATATGTAGTAACGTTCTCAACGCACACAGAACGTCCGTGTAACGCATAAACAACGTTCGCCCGACGATGACAGCGTGTGCCCAACACATAGATATTGTTCAAACTATTTTTCAATTTACCTATTAACGTTCTCATAACGCGTGACCAGCGCGACATCGCAACGTTTGTCTAACGACTTGACAACGACCTACAACATGCGAATAACTTATCAATATTGAAGTTCATCAAACATTGACGGAGGCATGCGAAGAAAGTTAATAAATGAGGCAGGATCCTCTGTTCTAAGATCGACCATAAGTTGATCGTAGATTCCAAACTCTTGTCTCCTGACAACCCACATTCTCATTTGTTTCTCATAATATACATGTACAAACGTAATCCATGAAATTGTTTGATGGTATAAAATAGCTAGTTTTAAGTACCTTAGAGAAAAATAAGATTCCAGCATTTTAAAAACGTGCAGTACTAAAGCAAAACCTTAGTCTGGAGAAAATATTTCGTTCACCTAATAGTAAAAAGTCATTTAATATCCACAATACGTTAAGGTCGTTCTCAAGACGTTACGTACACGCCAAAGTTGTTACGCTGTCGGTAAGTGCACGTTGAAGACGTTGCAGGACGCTACACTATCGCTACATAGTCGTTGTGTTCGCGTTGGGCATGCGTTCCCTTATCGTTACACTGTCGTTGGAATTATCGGCGACCTCTTAACGTGTTTATAAAGTTATGAGGAACGACTGCAGAGCGCACAGTAACGCATGTCTAGCGTGTGCCGAGCGACCTCATAAAGACCACATAACTTACATTTGGACGCTGGGTAGTCGTCCGAAGATTTGTGCATGCCAAAAATTTTCCGGCGATCACAACCCATGCCAACGTCCTCTGACGTTCAAGAAACGACAAGAAAGCGACCACATAGCGATCGCAAAACTTACTCGACGTTCGTCGACGTGTTGGAAAATTAGCCTGGTCGTTTCTCATGCGTTGGCCCAAACATTCCGGAGTGACAGGGCCTTAAGGTATCTCATATATATATATATATATATATATATATAATATATATATATATATATATATATATATATATATATATATATATATATAAAAGCACAAATAGAATCAGTGAAACACCTGGGAGTACTATGGACCTTGGATCTCCGAAGAAATACCTGTAGAAAATAAAGACAAATTAGACAAACATATAAAGCACAAAGACACTACAGTTAACAAGGCACCCTATATTTCACTTATATTCGTTCCCCGTCTGGGAATCGAACCCACGACCTATGTATAAAGCACAAAGACACTACAGTTAACAAGGCACCCTATATTTCACTTATATTCGTTCCCCGTCTGGGACTCGAACCCACGACCTATTCCTTCACTTTCCGCGGCCGTGTTGTCATGCATGCGATTAGCTAATGATTGGCTATTAAAGCTCCATTTTTGTGGAGCTCGGGTAGCTCAGTCGGTTAGAGGGTCGGATGCATGACAGCTAGGTGATTCGGTACCATAGGTCGTGGGTTCGAGTCCCAGACGGGGAACGAATATAAGTGAAATATAGGGTGCCTTGTTAACTGTAGTGTCTTTGTGCTTTTTATATATATATATATATATATATATTATATAACATATATATATATATACAGTAAGGCATCATAAATATACATTATAAGGCCCATAAGGTATCCTAAATATACACAATAAGGTATTATAAATGTACACAATAAGGCCAATAAGGTATCAAGAATATACACAATTAAGCCAATAAGGTATCATAAATATACAAAATAAGGCCAATAAAGTATCATAGCAATAAGGCCAATAAGGTATCATACATACATGTATATACACAATAAGGCCAATAAGGTATCATAAATATATATACAATAAGGTATCATAAAATGCTACGTTGATATCTACATAAAATGCTAGTGATATCTACATAGATGTTAGTGATATCTACATGGAATACTACAATGATATTTACATAAAATGCTAGTGATATCTACATAAAATGTTACAGTGATATTTACATAAAATGCTACTAATATTTACATAAGATGCCAGTAGTATCTACATAAAATGCTACATACCTTCAAGGAAGACTACTTTGATGCTTTTGAAATTTACATACATTCGTTTATATGTATAAATGAAAGGGGTTTATTACTTTAAAAAATTGTACAATGTACATAGTCATATTACATTTCATATATTTAATTGACAGTGCATATAGATATATTATTTTGCATATAGTTATATCATATTCTCTTTACTTAATGATGAATTTAGACTTTGGCGATTTACTTACGCAGATTTGTATCAAAATGTAAATGTGCATGAATGCATACCTATTGTTGTGTATTGTAACATAAATATATACAAGTTATCGACACATTTCAGGTGATACAAGCATTATTAATGTCACATTTTCAATGAATAGTCACTGTAATTCAATTGTCTTTCAGCTCAACATTATGGTATAGACCAGAAGTCAGGACAAGCATGCCAAGGATGTGGACCCCAAGAGGAATTCATCAACTGTGCTGATATATCGATTACTCCGGATGGCATACCGTTTATCAAACCAGAACCGATTGTCAAAAAGAGTAAACCAATCATCAGACGTCCTATCACAACTACTCCACCCTCTTACAATACATTCATACAGTCTCCTTTCGGACTATTTGATGATGATGATTTTGGTGGAGGATTTGGGGGATTGATGGAAACCTCTGTCGGGTTTGGTAATTTGTTTGGTGGAATATTCGATGGTGATTATGATACTTTCAATCCATTTATTGCATCGGAACATCAACCTTTTAACGCCTTTCTACAAATTCCAAATAATGATTTTGACGTGGAGGAGAATTTAAACTTAGTACCTGCCCAGCTTGGAATGGTTAAGACTCAAACACTGGGATCAAGTGAGGAATCAAATTCTGACGCCATCAGTGATGAAATAGATAGGAAAGAATCATCAGATGATACGTCTTCATCTTCTTCAGATAAAAGCACGGAACAAACATCGTCTTTCGATGAAGGAAAACTTAAAAGAGATCTGACATACTTGTTATCGGTGTGTTCAATGGACACAAAAAACGCATTAAACAAGCTAGCTTATAAAATTGATGCAGATGAAAAAAGCTTGAGCAGGTTCCATAAATACGTCAAATTTGTCCTCGCCTTGTCAGGCATTCAGCCACCGTCTGAAAAACGCGAATCATATGAAATGGACAATGATGAGGATACCAACAGAACTGATGTACATGACGATGAAAAAGAAGAGAGTACCAACGAGGATAAATCCGATACAAACGAAATAACCAGCAACAGTAAAGCGAGTATATCGAGTGATAGAGACGAGGAAGTGAGAGAAAATGATAAAGATAATGCCGATAACAGAAAGGCTAGAATTGAAGATGATGATAAAACAATTGCTTCAAATGATGACGACAGCAAGGAAAATAGTAATTTAAGTAAAAATACCAACAAAGACTTTAATAAAAATGACAGTAAGGAGAATAGTGATGACAACGGCAACAGTGGTTCTAATAATAGTGATAGTAAAGACAATAGTGGTGACGATGGCAACAGTGGTTCTAATAATAGTGATAGTAAAGACAATAGTGATGACGATGGCAACAGTGGTTCTAATAACAATGATAGTAAAGACAATACTGATGACGACGGCAACAGTGGTTCTAATAACAATGATAGTAAAGACAATAGTGATGACAATAGTGGTTCTAAAAACCGTGATAGTAAAGACAATAGTGATGACGATGGCAACAGTGGTTCTGATAACAATGATAGTAAAGACAATAGTAATGACAACAGTGGTTCTAAAAACAGTGATAGTAAAGACAATAGGGATGACAACAGTGGTTCTACTAACAGTGATAGTACAGACAATAGTGATGACGATGGCAACAGTGGTTCTAATAACAATGATAGTAAAGACAATAGTGATGACGATGACAACAGTGGTTCTAATAACAATGATAGTAAAGACAATACTGATGACGACGGCAACAATGGTTCTGATAACAATGATAGTAAAGACAATAGTGATGACAATAGTGGTTCTAAAAACCGTGATAGTAAAGACAATAGTGATGACGATGGCAACAGTGGTTCTGATAACAATGATAGTAAAGACAATAGTAATGACAACAGTGGTTCTAAAAACAGTGATAGTAAAGACAATAGTGATGACAACAGTGGTTCTACTAACAGTGATAGTACAGACAATAGTGATGACGATGGCAACAGTGGTTCTAATAACAATGATAGTAAAGACAATAGTGATGACGATGACAACAGTGGTTCTGATAACAATGATAGTAAAGACAATAGTGATGACAACAGTGGTTCTACTAACAGTGATAGTAAAGACAATAGTGATGACGATGGCAACAGTGGTTCTACTAACAGTGATAGTAAAGACAATAGTGATGACGATGACAACAGTGGTTCTGATAACAATGATAGTAAAGACAATAGTGATGACAACAGTGGTTCTAATAACAGTGATAGTAAAGACAATAGTGATGACGATGGCAACAGTGGTTCTCATAACAATTATAGTAAAGACAAAAGTGATAACAATGGCAACAGTGGTTCTAATAACAATGATAGAAAAGAAAAAAGTGATGACCATAGCAACAGTGGCTCTAATAACAATGATAGTAAAGACAATAGCGATGACGATGATAAAAGTGGCTCTAATAACAAAGATAGTAAAAACAATAGTGATGACGACGGCAACAGTGTTTCTCATAACAATGATAGTAAAGACAATACTGATGACGACGGTGAAAGTGGTTCTAATAACAATAATAGCAAAGACAATAGTGATGACGATGTCAACAGTGGTTCTTATAACAGTGATGGTAAAGACGATAGTGATGACGATGTCAACAGTGGTTCTAATAACAATGAGAGTAAGGACAATAGTGATGACGATGACAACAGTGGTTCTAATAACAATGAGAGTAAGGACAATAGTGATGACGATGACAACAGTGGCTCTAATAACAATGAGAGTAAGGACAATAGTGATGACGATGACAACAGTGGCTCTAATAACAATCAGAGTAAGGACAAAAGTGATGACGATGACATCAGTGGCTCTAATAACAATGAGAGTAAGGACAATAGTGATGACGATGACAACAATGGTTCTAATAACAATGATAGTAAAGGCAATAGTGATGACGATGACAACAGTGGTTCTAATAACAGTGACCGTAAAGACAATAGTGATGGCAACGGCAACAGTGGTTCAAATAACAATGATAGTAAAGACAATAGTGATGACGACGGCAACAGTGGTTCTAATAAGAATTATAGTAAAGACAATAGTGGTGACGATGGCAACAGTGGTTCTAATAACAATGATAGTAAAGGCAATAGTGATGAAGGTGGCAACAATGGTTCTAAAAACAATGATAGCAAAGACAATAGTGATGAAGACGGCAACAGTGGTTCTAATACCAATGACAGTAAGGACAATAGTGATGACGATGGCAACAGTGGTTCTAATAACAATGATAGTAAAGACAATAGTGATAACGATGGCAACAGTGGTTCTAAAAACAATGATAGTGAAGACACTAGTGACGACGATAACAACAGTGGTTCCAATAACAATGATAATAAAGACAATAGCGATGAGGATGGTAGCAGTGATTTTAATAACAATGATAGTAAAGACAATAGCGATGACGATGGCAACAGTCGTTCTAATAACAATAATAATAAAGACAATAGTGATGACGGTGGCAACAATGGTTCTAATTACAATGATAGCAAAGACATTAGTGATTACGATGGCAACAGTCGTTCTAATAACAATAATGATAAAGACAATAGCGATGACGATAGTAACAGTGTTTCTAATAACAAAGATAGTAAAGACAATAATGATGACGATGGTAACAGTGGTTCTAATAACAATGATAGTAAAGACAATAGTGATGACGACGGCAATAGTGGTTCTGATAACAATGATAGTAAAGGCAATAGTGATGACGACGACAACAGTGGTTCTAATAACAATGATAGTAAAGACAATAGTGATGACAACAGCAACAGTGGTTCTAATGACAATGATAGTAAAGACAATAGTGATGACGATGGTAACAGTGGTTCTAATGATAATGATACTAAAGACAATAGTGATGACGATGGTAACAGCATATCAAATAACAATGGCAGTAAAGACAATAGCGATGACGACGGCAACAGTGAATCAAATAATGGTGAAATAAAAGACACTAGCGATGAAGACGGGAACAGTGCTTCTAATAACAATGATAATAAAGACAATAGTGATGACGACGGCAACAGTGGATCTAATAACAATGATAGTAAAGACCATAATGATGACGATGGTAGCAGTGGTTCTAATAACAATGATATTGAAGACAATAGTGATGACGACGGCAACAGTGGTTCTAATAACAATGATAGTAAAGGCAATAGTGATGACGATACTAATAGAGTATCTAATAAGAATGGCAGTAAAGACACTAGTGATGACGACGGGAATAGTGATTCAAATACCAATGACAGTAAAGACGCTAATAAAGACAATCACAGCATTTATTCAAATAAAGACAGCAAAGAAAGAAGCAAGCATTTAAGTCGCAATAAAGAAGATGATAGTAAAGACGTAGCAACTGACGAAGTATCAAATGAAAATTACAACATAGTAAAGAGTGTTAAAAATCGGGAACAAAGAGAATCCGATGACGGCAATGGTGATATAGACAGTATTCGTAAACAGCGAATAGCATTCTTAAAACTAAGGCATAAAATGAAACGCAAAATAAACAATGATAAAAGTTACGACAGTGATGATGACAGTGATGATGATGATGATGATGATGAAGGTAAAATAAAAGACAATAAGAAAAGCAACGACGATGATGATGATAATCATGAAAACGATAATAGTAATGAAGATGACAACGGGAATGACAACAACGACGACGAAAATGATGATGATGATGCTGATGATGATGATGATGCTGATGATGATGATGATGATGATGGTGGTGGTGGTGGTAATAAAAGAGATGATGAAAATGATTTTGGAAAATACAATCGATATGTGTCGGTTACTGAAGATAGTGGTGTATTAAAAGACAGGATAGCATTTCTTAACCGCAGAAACAAAATGATAAATAGTGGCGTGACAAGCTCAACATTAGTTACCATTCTGATAGGAAACAGACAGCAAATGAAAGATTCAAAACAAGACGAAGACGAGGAGACTGGAAAAGGTTACCATTTGCAGGAAGTCAAAGATGAAATTAATTCGATAATAGCAACATCAATCAAATTCAAGATTCACAAGAAATATGTTTTGAAAGATCCGGACGAAGACCTATTGAAAGAATTGATCAATGATGATAATGATGAAAAAGCATCTGAAGAGTCTTCTGAAGTTATTCTTAAACTTTTTATGACATCTAGAAAAATATCCCCACTGTGTGTGGGTAAAGCTCAGGCTAAATGTTTTGCAAGGAGATCCTTAAACCATATCAGTAATATCATGAAATGGTGCAAATCATTGTGTCCCTACGGATACTGCCCGGATTACATGTGTGACTGCTCATGTCCGGTTCCTACAACTACCGCTTCCACGACAACTTCCACTACAACAACGACGACAGCAAAACCTGTCGTATGTCATGGTCTGTCAGTTTGGGGAAATCAAAATGAGGTTTTGAACAAATGGTGTTCTGACAACTGCGCGAGGAATTATTGTCCCGATTTACTCTGCGTTTGCGACTAAAAGTAATTGGACTGCATGCGTTTTTTTTTTAATTGTATTCATTTTAATTCTTTGAGGAAATGTTTACACGAATTTAACAGCAACAAAAACCAATCAAAATGAAATTGAATTCTATTGTAATTTATTCATAAAGGAGTGGGAAATTTGTTTTTTCTTTTCTTTTTCTCTTCCCATAATTCCCCCCTCGCAAAACAAAACAAAACAAAACAAAAACAAATAAACCAAACAACAAATCAAAACTTTTCAGAGAATATTGTTTAAGCAATACAAGTCTCCCACCGGTCTTAACAAATCCATAATGGGTTGAAAGTAGGTCAGTGGCAGCCACAGGATACCACCAATGACCAAAAATAATGCGGAAAATTCTGAACAATAACTCTGGAAAATGTCGGTCAGTCGTGATCATGGTCAAACTTGATCTGTAATTCCTTATGGGAAAATATACTACCAAGTTTCAGTTTGACATCTGTAAGCATGGTCAAGAAAAGTCTAGAAAACCAGTGTGACAGAGACCGAAAAATAGGACAGACCGACGGACGGACAGATAGAATGGAAACCTATAGTCCTCTCCGGTTTCATCGGTGGGAGACTAATAAAAAATAAGTACAATATTAAAGAGATGCTGAAAAAGCACTTAATCAAATTACCAAGGACATGTACATGGGACGGTCAATTTAAGTAACAAACGTCACTTAATTTGTGTGGTTAACCTGTTTACAGGCGTCCCCCTTCCTTCCATTCGCAAATGCAGAACAATCATACATTTAAAAGTTTATATATAACCCTGCATATAGAGAACAAGGTTCAATAGGTTTCTCAAGACGAGGAGTTATAAAATTTACACACGAAACGTTTTATGAAATAATATGCTAATATCAAAAATTTGTAAAACGATATTACCATAAGTTAACCATGCTCTTCCCGTCTGTAAGCGAGCTTAGATCCTTGATCTGTAAGGATATAAAATAACAGTCAGAGGGGATGAGGCTCAAGACCTTGTCTCCTCTGAAAAGGCATCGGAATCCCAACTACCCTATTAGTCAGCATGCAGCGTTCAAGTAAAAGTCTGCATAAGGCTTTAGGAGGGCTAAATATTGAACCTATGGTCTTTATGACGATCTCAGGGTCATACTATCGATGGTGTTAAATTATTTTAGAACCCTCCTATATGAAATTATCGGAACCTTGACTCTCCTTGGTTTTTACTCTAGATTACCGTGGAGTAGGGATGAGAAATTTCCCTGGATACGTTTTGTTGAAAAGTCACATTTCCGAAATCAGATTAATGTCTTAATAAGATCTCTAATTTTTACCAAAAGGTTTTCGAGATTTATGATATCTACAACACTGAGTCAGAAGTGATTTGAAACTTTTTGCGTGAAAATCCAAAACATTACTGCAGGCTCTATCAGTTGATTAATATATATAATATATGATGGTAGTATAGGGGCATCACCATCTAAATAAGGGGAAATAACAACAGAAAATACAAAGTCATCACGTCTATCATATATGTTTGTATGGATATTGTTGTTTATGATATTAATTTTTAAGCTCAAGAAAGGTGTTTCTTTATTAGATGTATTAGCTTTCTTTAATTGAAGTTCAGGTAAATAAATGTCAGTAATATATTTTTCAAACTCAGGGTCTTCTATTACCAAGAGGAATTTAGAGTGAAAGTTATATTTGCATTACATGGCATTTTTGGTTCACTTTATTTACAGTAACTACAAACATTATGAACTCATATGTCTGCATTGTCTCGTAACCAGCCGGATACTACGTATTCAAAAATATTGGTATAAACAGGTGGTGCCTGTGGCTGTCCACATCCATATCCCCAGCTAATGATACCTGAAGAAGAATTATGGTAACATATTACTGAATGGGCACATACAAGTTGGAAAAATTAAAAAACTATTGCCACATTGGTACCTGTATACTAATAATTCGCTTATAATCATGGTAGCAAGGCGGGTCTTATACGGCTTTGCAATGTTAGTGATATGCACTACAACATCTTTATAGATTTATGAGTATATGTATATATTTTGAAATGCAACTGAAAAGTAAGTGAATGTTTTGTACACCTTGTATCACCTACCTTCCAAAAACATATAATCGTATCGAATAAATAAACACATACCAGTGAGATACCACTTGCTGTTTCTTTTACATAGCAATGGACCGCCAGAATCCCTCTGAAACAGCAGACATGCATCATCATCGCACCTAAGACTGTATATCGATATAAACATACGACACCGTATATAGTCTGATAAGTTATATACACGAGACTGCGTAAGTATGTCATAATTACACTGAAATGACTTACGAAACAAGGTCCAGCTCCGCCGCTGTCGAATCCGGCACACAACATGGTAAGGGGGTCAAATAATCCTCCAAGATACCGTATACACTGAGAACTGTTCTGGAGAGGTTTATACACTTCGTTTAGCCTATCGGAGACAGTCCCACCTACAACATACATAAAAATGGGGGCGGGGTTATTAACATTATTATTTTGCATACATTCAAATTTCTTACATAAAGAACTATGAGAATTGTATACATGTACATTTACCAGCACAATTTATGTGGTATAATTTCTCAGTTGATAACTTGCATGTACATGTATATCGTTACTCTTCCCATTTTTATATATATGATGATTTTTACAAACCTTGTACAGTAGTTCCCCATCCCAGTGATACACAATTTTCTCCTGGAGTGTAAATCTCACGGCTAACACAAGCTGGTCGCACGCCTTCGTTAATTTGCACATCGCCGTCTAGAACCATGATAGCAACGTCGTTTTGTATGGTATTCGGCATGTAATTCTCATGCTGAATGATCTTTAATACTCCAAACTTTTCAAAGTAAGGTTCAAACTCTGCACTGCTTCTACTATGAAAACCTAGTCGTACTTCCCAACGTGTTGGGTCTGCTAAAGTTCTTTAAATATTGAGAGATACAATATATTACATTATTCAGAAGGGAGCAAAAAGAGAAGAAGCAACAATACAAAAGAAAATGTTCACCAGGCGATCAAAAATATTCTACCAAATAGTGGTTATAAATGTTAGAAGAATGCACACGCAGAAGAATGGATGCTCAGATTAACGGACATGTGATTCTTACATATCTTAACTTTAGTAAAGTTGTGATATAGACATATGTTTTAGTAGATTTCCTTTAATAATCTGGAAAGTTAACCTGCGTATTGTAGTTTGCAAGGATAATTTCAAAGATAAAAACTTATTTTCTTAAAGTTCTTTTAATATTTTGGAAATTTTAATTTCAGTTTTTACTTCTTTCATGGGATATAGCTCTCGAACGGTGAAAACGAATGTAGAAATCATGGTACAAGATACAGATGGTAACATTTACATGTACTATAATCCTCTCGGAAATAGTATGATTTCTGAACAACAGACGGACAAACTGACACATGGATTACTATGTAGCACCGTAATATGTACTCATATAGTGGCGGCACAGATACTACTACACGGCTCAGTGTAATTTTGTTCACGTAACGGAGCCATCCTTTGCTGGAGCCAGTTGTTCGAAACTTTAACCACTTGTTAAGCTAACCAATGGTTAAATTTCATCTTACTATATCTTTGAAATATGAAGACTACATAGTCTGTGTACTGATTTGCGGCATATGAAACAAGCTTTGTAGAGAAATTTAGATTTTTATACAGAAATCTTATAAATTAAATTAATTGTCTCTCTAACTTTAACCACCGGTTAGCTTAACCGGCGGTTAAAGTTTCGAACAGTTGGTCCCATATAGATTCAGAACACAACTATCCAATTACATGGCAATCTTTGCAAGCTTAAAATGTTTCATTCACATGGTAAAGACAAACGGTACTCGTGATAAATCGACGTACGGGTCTTACTTTCCTACTTACCTCTACGGACCTTACTTTCCCACTTACCTTTAAGGACCTTACTTTCCTATTAACCTCTATGGACCTTACTTTCCTACTAATCTCTACGGACCTTGCTTTCCTACTAACCTCTACGGACCTTACTTTCCTACTAACCACTATGGACCTTACTCTCCAACTAACCTCTACGGACCTTACTTTCCTACTAATCTCTACGGACCTTACTTTCCTACTAACCTCTATGGACCTTACTCTCCAACTAACCTCTACAGACCTTACTTTCCTACTAATCTCTACGGACCTTACTTTCCTACTAACCTCTATGGACCTTACTCTCCAACTAACCTCTACGGACCTTATTTTCCTACTATTCTATACGGACCTTACTTTCCTACTAACCTCTACGGACCTTACTTTCCTACTAACCACTATGGACCTTACTCTCCAACTAACCTCTACGGACCTTATTTTCCTACTAATCTCTACGGACCTTACTTTCCTACTAACCTCTACGGACCTTACTTTCCTACTAACCTCTACGGACCTTACTTTCCTACTAACCTCTACAGGCCTTACTTTCCTACTAACCTCTATGAACCTTAATTTCCAACTAACCTTAGGAGCGATGTCTTACACCAGAAGAAATGACTGCGAAAAATTTATATCAGGAAAGTTCTCATTATTTATTAATTAGATACCTACAGTACACTAAAATGTCAAATTAACAGTAATAGCGCATTGTGTTCTTGTTTTCCCCTATCTCTGGGTAAATTTTGAGAGGTATATTCAAGCGAATCAATCGAATAAGAAATGAGTGCAATCATTATCATATGCATCAGCTTTTAAGAAAATAAATTTAACTAATTTTTAAGAAATTTCAGTTTCAACCTCTTTTTCAGTTTACATTCTGCATATGATTTTGTAACAAATATTACTGTATAATTTATAAATAAACACATTCCCATTAGCTAAAAGTCCGGTTAAAGGTAGAAGTACTTCAAAAAAGTAAGCGTATTCCGATTTTCTAACCCATTTATAAGATTATCGCGGACTAAAACTGTAAAGAATTAGTGTCAGCAACAGGGGAAAAAAGAATTTAGACGTATACGATTCTACAATGAAAATGTTACTGAATATTTACCCGTCAACACACTGAGCGGCTGTCAAAACCACGATAGTTCCATTGTTATCTTTTACCAGTGTACCACCACAGGTCAGCACACCATCAAACTTCAAAGCAGCCTACAAAGTATTTATATGTTTGTTTGATCCAAAGGCTTTTGTTGTACAAAATATTTCAACTAAATAGCATTGTTATCTTACCTTTCGTATTTAAATTGCCTGATTATTTTAACATACTTCATTTCAATAATACCAGTCGTATTGTCACTGTCATCTGACAGCAACGAGAGGAACAAATTTCGTGATGACAAAGAACAACGTGCACCTTATTTCATATTGATTACCAATCGTGTTGTCACTGTCATCTGACAACAGGGAGTGGAACAAATTTCGCGAGGAAATAGAACAAGGTTCCTACATGTATATATATTAGAATCCATTATCTTACTGAAACGTAAAGATACGTCAGAGTATATTGTCCTATAACAGTCCAGAGCAACACTCTATACATGAAGACCACACTTTATACATGAAGACCACACTTTATACATGAAGACCACACTTTTCGTTTCGGGATAAAAATTTAAATAATTGAAGTCAGTGACCAAAAATAACATTACAAATATTTAAAGTGAATTGCGCATTAACTTAGACAAATTCTAAATACTCTTCGGCTTATTAACCGAAGTCAGCAGTAATAATTGGTTTCAGATTCCATTGGAAAAGCCCAGTCCATCAGCAGTAACATACTATAATAAACAACAAATGGTACAAATATAATGAGTAGATCATAAATGAATATATTTAAATCTCGAGTGACAACATAAAGTCGGTTAACAGTATTGTCCTAGAAATATCTGTGACGGTAATTATTATTTTCATTGAATAACTTAAGCCGGCGTGGCTCAGTGGAGGAGGTGCTCGGATTATAATATAGATAATGATGGAAATAATGAAATAATCGTTAAGTGATGTAAACAATGATAAATCAATATCAAATATTTGGCTGAAATTACAGTCCATTTTTTCCTCAGACACCATTATATGTACACCATTGTTCTATTTATACTACTAACTCTTATTTGAAAGTCGATTCTCTTCAGTTTTGTTTATTTGAGCGGTGTAAGTGTTTGTATTTCTTTCAGTCTTATGATGTTTTAACAGTTGGATTATTTTTACCCATCATCTTATCAAAATAATTTGTTGTGCAGGTATTAATAGCAAACTTTTATCAAAATTACACTTTAATGTATAATTATCTTTGAAATAAAATGGACATAAGATTAATATAATCAAATATTATATGTTGACTTCTATTAAAATCTACATATGACTCGATACATTTATTCTCCCAAATATTGAATCCAAATGAGAACATACATTGATATAACATTTTCAATGATTTCATATTCTCTGTAAATATTGAAACATATATGGTTCCCTTATGGTATTGTACAGAAGCCGACGTGGCTTAGTGGTATCGCGCTTGTCTGATCGGGAGGCTGGGGTTCGAGTACCGCTCTGGTCATGCCGGTGTCCTGTCTTTCGGATGAGACAATAAAAACCAATGCCCCGTGTCGTGGTATGCATGGTACGTTAAAGATCCCTCACTGCTTCGGGTGGGTCCGTTGCAAAGGTCAAAATGTGTATGCCCCGCATCAGGCAGATGCCGTCACCATATACGTGAAATATTCGTGGTGTGACTTTAAACAAATATCAATCAATCAATCAATGGTATTTTACAGTACATCAACGTCTGTTACAAATAATTCCCATGCTTACCAATCAATCAATTAATGGTATTGTACAGTACATCAACGTCTGTTACAAATAATTCCCATTCTTACCGTTAACAAACTACTAGTAATTAAGATATTGGTTTGAATCCCAGCTTATTGTATGGATCTGCTGTGACAGACACTGTAGATTTAAGATCACTTGATAATATTATTCCTATTGAAAATCCTCATTTATTCAATTTCATGCACAATATTTATATCAGTAAAATTGTATAATATATAAATATAATAAAATATAATAAGATAAATCTGTTTTGTTTTGTTTTTGCATAGAATATTTAAAAAAAAAATAAAGAATACATGTACTAGTAGCCATCCCAAAATGTATTCATGAGTCTTTAATGATATGTTTGAACATTAACATTTTATCCGATAAAACAATACAAAACAAAAAAAAATTCCAAACTATGATGCATAATATAAAGAAAAGATTTTGTGACCTATGATCTAGGAATCATTAGTATTATATAGTACGTACCATCCATGGCCAGCTATTTGCTAGCACTTCTTTGCCACCCACAATCCGCTTTACGGGATGAGGAGGGTAAAAAGATACACCACAATCCGTATCATTTGGAAGAGTGCATTTCACCACCGAAATAAGTCCAACAACTAAAAAGAAAATCCATTCTATTACTGTCAACTCAAACGCATTTTCCAAAAGATATATAAATGAACATATAATTTTAGGATAAAGAAAATTTTTGGAAGCTTTGGATTCGATATATTAAACAAGGTATCTTGAAAAACAGTGCTTTTTGCTCTTTTCTCAAAACAGGTTTATTTCAGCAACAGTGGTCAACCACTGGAAACACACGATACAGTAAAAGTGATCTGAATAAAATGCTTTTATATCCTGTTCTAAGTGTGTAGGGCTCTGACTTCGTTCAAAATGTCTTAGTCTGTATCTGAGTTATGTATCGAGAAATATGGCTTTCATAACACGTTCGACTAGTTGTATTTTCTAGGGTACCTCGTTTCACCAACAATTCCACATTAGTATTACACTCTTCCTATTTGTTGGTAAAAGAATTTCACGGACGTTTTAAATCAAACGCTATTAAAGCCTGTTCTAATATTGTTTTGGGCATTTATGGCAGGTGTGTCTAACCAACCTGGAGACGCTTACTTTCCCGGAAGTTCATCTCCTCTCAAATTTCTACAGGTCTATGAATGTCCACTTCATTGTTAGTGACAGAATGAAACACTTCATTCGTTTAACTTTTTTTAGATATCAAGCACCTCATATTACAATATCTCGAATGGAATGTCTTCCCTTTTCCTTCCCAAATTATGCTCTCAATTCATAGAGATTTTGCGAATGTTTAAAAAGGAAATACGTATTTTAATCCCATACCTGCTATATATACCAGAGATATACAATTAAGTTCCATTTGGGTGAAATCGTGTGTTGTCAATTGTCCATGTGTAATCCTAATAAACCTTATCGTTCAATGATAGCTGGAAATCGTGATAAATCTGTCAAAGTTGTTATATCACCATTACTACTGACCTGTACTTGCCTTTAGTATTACATGTAGTGTAGAATGTTTCTGGTATAGAGTTATCTGCCGATGCTTCAACCTATCTTTACGCTTTAAGAAGTAAAAGTGTACATAATTCATCCAATTAAATACATGTGCAATATATTGTATGCTAAATGAATACAATGCAATCAATTAATGAATAATAAAATCCAATAATAACAATGATGATAAAATAATGAATACCCCGATTCGATATCTCTAAGTAAGGAAGTCGGTTTGTGTCACCTAGAAATAATTACGAGAACCGTAAATAAATCATTTATCGTATTGAAGCGTTTTGGGTTTGGGGTTTTTTTTTTTCTTTTTTTTTTTTTTTTTTTTTTCTTTTTTTCTTTTTTTTTTTTTTTTTTTTTTTTTTTGTTTTTAGGTTTCATATTTTTGATTTCTTTTAAATAAATTACAAATTTTCCTATTGCGATATTGATTTTAACCTACAGCAGGGACATGCAGTGATATTCTAGGTTTTGCATAAGACTTGTTTGGGTTCGACATTTTGGACTATTTTAGCGTATTCCTGACCTTTAATAGGGTCCCATCCCACTGTAACCCTTGAACCTGGGTTCAAATATTTCAAGATAAGTACAATTGTATCTTATCTCATTAACGACATCGGTTGGCTATCAAAACATTTATCATACTTTCACGGTGTTAAACATCCTACGTTGAAGTAAACTGCTTTATATTTGTCTGTCCGGATCAGTTAAATTCAAAATAAATGAACGAGTGGACAAAAAGTTAACCAGTAGATAATTGGGACAACCATCTACATATATAATTTCCCGCTTATATTCAACTAATATGATTTTATTTAAAAGATCCTAGTACTACATTATCCATATGAGCACTATGTTTCCATGGTTTTCCAGTTTCGCTGAATGTGCTGAGTTGGAATGTTTCCGTGTTTTTCTACAGTTTCGCTGAACGTGCTGAGTTGGAATGTTTCCGTAATTTTTTCCAGTTTCGCTGAACGTGCTGAGTTGGAATGTTTCCGTGTTTTCCACAGTTTCGCTGAACGTGCTGAGTTGGAATGTTTCCGTGTTTTTCCCACAGCTTCGCTGAACGTCCTGTGTTGGAATGTTTTTTTCCACAGTGTCGCTGAACGTGCTGAGCTGAGCAATAAAGGAATTACCATTTCTTCCCTTTGCTTCATCTTTGAACTGACCTTTTGAACAAGGCAACGAAATTTGGCAAATTGATTTTTAAGGTCAAAAACCAAAGGTCAAGGTCACAAGCAGCGGGGGACTACGTAATCATTTATTCTTCATAACCAATTGTTCAAAAACGTGTAAAGCTTATGAATTATTTACAATGTTGGTGTTCGAGTCGACTTATAGAAATGCAGAAATAAGCGATTTGATATGACATTTAAGTAAATAAACTAACACTAGAAACTTATGCATGTGTATATAAGGGGGACATACACGGTTACTGATTTCAAGAACAAATTCACACAATTTTCTGACTTTTTAATAATCGTTCTTTTGAAGAATTGGGTAAATTTTAAGATATTTTTCTGTTATAAATGCATAAATATTTTCTTCTTTCTAACTAAAGGAAGAACATTAAATAAATAATGAAATTCATCCCAACCTTGTTAGCGTTTCTATTTAACTTAAAGTCAATTAAAGTCAATTTATACAGCTAGGTAATGACCTTTTTGTCACCATCATACAACTATTTTTCCATTTCTCGTTTTAATGTCTGTAGACAGTGGATAAATTCCCATTCACCATAATTCATACAATTTGGAATTGATTTTTTTATTTCCTAAATTTTTTATAGAATTTCAGGTGAATACGCCCTTAAACTTCTCTGGTGGGCGGCCACCTTGCCGTAGTCAGAAAGCTTGAGTGTCTCGGTGATCCTTAGAGCTACGTCAGTAGGAGTTAAAACATTCGTAAGGATTCCCCATTTCAGACAAATTGAAGGTAGAGGCCAGACGATTATCCCCCGGGTAGGAGTTTGGCGTGGGTCTAGTATTCCCACTTCGTAATCAGAAATTCAGCTACGGAAACGTCAACAAGAAATAAAGAGGAAATTTAGGTCTTTATTGTAAACGATGGTGTAAAATATAGGTATAAAAATACATGTCTTGAATGACTGGAAAAGTGAAATCTTAAAAATTATCGATATTCAAATTAATATTGTTACAGTTAATCCTTATTTATTCGAACAGCCAAATTATACACCAGTCCAGTCTATTAAATAGAAAATGGCTGATTTATATAATACTTATGTCTTCGTACCTGCTGACAAAGATGCTAATAATATTATAATTGTTTGGAAAATGTACTATATTACAGTTCTTAAAACTGAATTGAACTCTACTTCTACGTATGTTGAAAGCCCATTGTTTAAAGACAAAATCCTGTCTGACCATTGTAAAGCTATGTGCGACTTTAATTAAAGCATTGATAAAAACGATCTTCAAACAATGTATTGGCTTCCAAAATTACACAAAAATCCATATAAATCACGTTTTATATTAAATTCTAGTCAATGCTCTACAACTGTGCTTCGTAAAATTATATTACCTCCGCTCTTACTGCAGTCAAAACCACGTTATCAAGTATTGTAATGCTGTTTTACCAATAGTAACGTTAATTACTTTTAGTCTTACATAAATTCTAAGAAGTCATTGAAAAATTGCGGTTTTCGAAATTTTGAGGCAAATAACGTTTCTCCGTTTGATTTTACGACACTATATACCGCTATAGCTCATGACGTATTCAAAACCAAATTGTTATCTCTCATACGCTGGTGTTTCAACAGAGTGTCTAAATCATACCTCTGTACTTCAGTCACATTTGGATTTTTCTCTAACAAACAATATGATAATTATAAAAATCGGACTTTTACTGAGTTGTGTAATGCCATCACGGTTTTTATGGTTAATATTTATGTACAAATTAATGGCAAGACATATTAACAGATTATTGGGATTCCTATGGGCAATACCTGCGCTCCCCTTATAGCAATTTATTTTTATACTGTTATGAGAGAGACTTTATGCATTCTATTCAAACCTCTAAACGTTTTGACCTCATTGAAAAGTTCAATGACACCTCTAGATATCTTGGTGATATTTTAGTTATCGATAACCCTGAGTTTGAAAACTATATTGCTGACATTTATCCATTTGAACTTCATTTAAACAAAGTCAATACTTCCGATCAGGAAACATGGGTTTTTTTGGACTTAAATATTAAAATTATTAACAACAATATTAATACCAATATATATGACAAACGTGACGACTTTGGATTTCCTACTGTAAATTTCCCATATCTAGATGGTCATGTCCCAAGATTCCCATCATATGGTATTTATATTAGTCAATTGGTTCGGTTCGCCAGAGCCTGCACTAACGTTTTGGATTTGCACCCCAAAAATTCGCAGACTATTTTTAAACTTCTTACTCAGGGTTATAGATATCATAAACTTCGAAAAACTTTTGGTAAATTTTATAGATCTTATTCAAACATTTTATCTAAATTCGGAAATGTGACTTTTCAACAATACGTATCCAGCGGTATTTCCCATCCCAAGATCTACGGTGATCTAGTGTACAAACTAAGGAGGGTCAAAGGTTCCGATAATTTCATGGGGGTGGGTTCTAAAATTATTAAACGCCTTTGACATCGACCGTATGACCCCGAGATCATCGCTAAGACCATAGTTTTGTATTGGGTCCCTCTACAGCCCAATGTAGACTTTGCTTGAGCGTTGCACACTGAGTAACAGGGCAGAGCACGGTTTATTTGTGTTGATGTCGCCTTACATATTTTTGATAGCAACATATTATTCTATAAACGTTTCGTGCATAATAATATTTTCATGACCTATCCTCTTGAGAAAATTGTTCATCCTTGTTCTCTATATGGACGATTATTTATAAATTTTTTAATGTTGTCCTTTGATTGTGCTGCTTTTACGTGAGTGGGAAAGTGGGCTCCCGTAAACTGGTTAACCACACTAAATGAGTGACGGTTTTTACTTCACCAATTGAGTGACGTTTGTTACTTCAATTGACTATCCTAAGTCGGTATCGTAACCAGAGCACAATCTAATAATTTGTAATGTAGTTTTTTCCGTGTATATTCTACTACTGTCATGTTTTGTGTGCATGTCCTTGGTGATGTGCGTCATACAGCTTTGTCAGATGTTTTCTGTTTTCTCCCAAATAAGACAGGATGGCGAAAGCCAGAGTCTCCTGGAAGCTGTCATGTTGACAACCATCATTACTACCAGGACCACCATTATCATCGAAACTTGGAACGTCAGGAAAGAGGAAGCAGAACACATCTGACAAAGCTGTATGACACAAATCACCCAGGACCTGCACACAAAAAATAACAATAGCATAATATACACGAAACGACATTACAAAAATATTCGATTGTGCTGCGGTTACGATACCGACTTAGGACGGTCAATTGAAGTAACAAACGTCACTCAATTGGTGTGGTTCACCGGTTTACGGGCGCCCACCTTCCCACTCACCGCAAAAGCAGCACAATCAAAGGACACACATTTAAAAATTTATAAATAATCCTCGATATAGAGAACAAGGATCAACAGGTTTCTCAAGGACAGAGGTCATAAAAATTTATTACACACGAAACAATGCAAGTAACAGTCGAGACGAGAAACAACAATCTCACCATCCTAGGAATCAGCGAGTCAAGATGGACATGTTCGATTTGGAAGAAACTTTCAACAGGAAAATTGCTGTTTTCAGGATATTAGGAAGATGAATCACCACATACTCAGGGAGTGGCATTGATGTTATCCAGAATTGCACAAGGAGCCCTCACATATAGAAAGCACCAGGGTCACGAATGCGAGTCACCTACCCGTACTTCAAAACACAACAGAGAAGGATTAACATGGACATCATACGGTGCTATGCCCCAACAAATCACAGCGAGGATGAGGAAAATGATAACTTCTATAACAGATTGTTAACCATCATCCAGAATCGCCCGGAACATCATCATATTCATCTTATATGTCACAATGGGTTGCAATAACAGAGGATATGAAGAGTTCATACGTTGACAGGGACTTGATGAGATGAGTGAGAATGGAGAGAGATTTGCAGACTTTTGTGCCTCAGACAACATAGTCATGATTAGTGATGAGAAAGCATCTTTCAACACATGAGGATACAAAAGACTACATAGGTATCACCAGACCAGATAGACCATGTATGCAAAGCAAAGAAATTTAGGCGCTCTTTTTAATATGTACATATTAGTCGAGGAGCAGAGGTCGCTTCAGACCATAACCTCCTAGCGGCCCGCTTGAGATTTAAACTGAAGAAGAAACTCACAGGAAAGATAACATTCGTTAACGGTATGACACCAAATGTCTCCATAAGAATACCACACATTTTTTAAATTCTACATCACATTTTCAAACAGGTTTCAAACATTACAAGAGGAGGACAACATAAAACTACATGGAAGGGAGTTAAGGACACAGTCATGTTAATATGTCAAGATGTCCTGGGCCCAGTGAAGCACCATCATAAAGATTGGATCTCTGCAGAACCTGTACTCATATAACAGATAGGAAAGCAAAAGAAATCGATATGCATTTCAACAACAGTCGTATATGAGCAAAGAAAGCCAAAGCAAAAGAGGAATATTCCGCCAAGAGGAGCATAAAGACAAACTGTGTGGAAGACTGTGTAAATGGGATGGCAGATGAAGCGGAAAGGGCAGCAAACATGGGAAACATGCGAGATCTGTATACCACTGTCAGGAAGCTATCTGGAAAATATGGCCAAAAAATATGAAAAACCACTTAAGGATAAAGAAGGAAGAGCTATCCCAGATGAGGAAGGACAGGTGGATGGAACACTTCAAAGAGCTGTTAAACGGGTTATCTCCACAAAATCCTCCAAATATACAGCCAGCTGAAAGTGAGTTACCTATAGGTTGCAGTACACACACCAAAAAAGAGATTTGTAGAGCCATTTAACAGCTCAATAACAAGGAAACTGGACCAGATGGTATTCCTGTAGAGGCGCCCAGGCTGATATAGAATCCGGTGTAAAGATGCATATGGGAAGAGGAAACAATATCAGGAGATTGTAAAGAGGGATACCTCATAAAGCTCCCGAAGAAATGTGACCTCAGCAAGTGTTCCAATCATAGAGGGATTAATACCCTATAGTCCATTCCGGGGAAAGTTCTGAATCGTGTCATCCTGACCAAAATGAAGGAGTATGTGGACCCTCTTTTTCGAGACCAACAACCTGGATTCAGGAAAGGCAGATCAGATTACAGTCTTTCTCATCATTCTAGAACAGTCACTGGAGTGGAACACATCGCTGTGCATAAACTTCATCGATTATGAAAAAAAAACGACATCCACAGAGGGAAAGAAACAGACATCAGCCAGTAGGAAAAGGTATCCTTCAAAACCGCTGGAGATGGTTTTGAACTTACACAGGCGAGCGCTGACATGGAACCCACAAGGAAAACGGCCATAGAAGACCTGGTGGCGACGGGATCTAGATGGCGATTCAATGAGGATAGGACTGGCATGGGGACAGCATGAGCGGCTAGTCCAGGAACATAATGCCTGGAGACGACTTGTTGGTGGCCTACGTCCTGCCCATGATCTTAGGCGAAAGTGAAGTGACGCCCTAAAAATGTGTAATTACGGAATCCCTTAACTTCACAACCATAACGCAGCATTGGTTTTACAATTGAATTTTCTTGAATGAGACACAAATGCAGCTTACACTTAAATCATACTGTTTATCCCTCCTCTAATGCTTCAGACATATTTTTCGTCTCAGTGAAAATTCCGGCACGAAATAGTTTGTCGAGGATTAGGCTTCATATGGCATGAATTGGATTGCCCCCTCTTAAAAAAGTGGCGGTCAACGACTCATAATGACCCCTTAGAATTAAGCTCCGTGGGTCAGTATTCTATGTAGAAAATGCGTTACATGTTTTGAAAAGATGCCCTAAATGTTAATTTTCTACGTGTGCTACCTTTGAAAAAAAAAACTTTCGTTGATAACTGATTCCTCTGAACTGCTTTCAATGTGGTCATTAATAACATTTTGAATCGTCAAGATTATTTAGAGATGAAATCTCAGAACTCCCCATAATACAAAAGCGGAGATTTAGGAAATATTTAACTCAATATTACTAAACACACTGATTTCTACTTGTCTCTTTAATTCATTTGTTTAATTAATTAATTAATATAGAACATATATACCTTTTTATTATTAAATCTTAAAAATATTTATTGATAATTTAATCTTTTATTTATTCATACGTAATTGTTTAACAAAAGAGTCAAGTCAGCGTCATGATTAGAGAGTCGAGTCAGCGTCAAAGCTGGTGGGTCGAGTCAGTGTCATGGCTGGAGAGTCGAGTCAACGTCATTTCTGGAAGGTCGAGGGTTCGATCTTCGTCCTTGATTCGAAGTGGGTGTACGTCAGTTAAGGGGACGTTAAGACGGACCCCACGTAAAGATAAGGTTTACAGCGTATATAATGAATATAAGAACATATACATGTATACGTACATTAATTTAGAGAATCATATATCCACTTCGATAATTAATGCTTTTTCAGTTATGGCCAAGGTCGAAACTATGAAAACTATGAAATATACGAAGAGCAGACTAATTACCACTATGACTTAAAATTGGCAGCAAAAAAACCATCCAAGGCCACGACTATCTAAGTGGTTACTTCCTTGTCTGAGAATAAGATTCAAATTTATATATCTGAAGCAGGTAATTGTAGTTTTCGTCAGTACAAAAACACTGAAAACTGGACCTATAACATCTGTTTGCTTGATTGTTTAATTCTTGTTTTACATAATTCCACGATTATTTCTAGCACTAGTATATGATGACGGTAACCACCGAAGTTAGTCCGAAATGTCGGACCCAAGCATAAAATTTTGGTCTGAATTCTTCCCATAAAGGGAATTTCTTTTATAATCAAACTTTTTTACTTACAATTTGCTTTACCTATTACATATTTATATCCAAATTGTATAATTTCTTTTTATCAGAAAATTCGTTAAGTCCTGTAGCAAGTGATTTTACTTGAACATTATTTCACCTATTTTCCTCTTATTTTCTTTTTTTTTCAAATTGAATTATCATAAGTCTATAATTAGAAATCGTGGAAAATTTCGACTAAAGGATTTGGTTCTGATATAGAAGCATTGTGATTTTGGTGTAAACATGTGAACGACAAACAAATTTTCGATTCTTTCTATAGGAAGAATTCAGACCTTAGTCTTGTGTCAGGGTCTGACATTTCGGACAACTGCCAAATGAATTATATAGAAGTGTATACCTAACCAAACGAGTAATTATATAGAAGTGTATACCTAACTAACAGAGTAATTATATAGAAGTGTATACCTAACCAACAGAGTAATTATATAGAAGTGTATACCTAACTAACAGTGTAATTATATAGAAGTGTATACCAAACCAACAGTGTAATTATATAGAAGTGTATACCTAACCAACAGAGTAATTATATAGAAGTGTATACCTAACCAACAGAGTAATTATATAGAAGTGTATACCTAACCAACAGTAATTACATAGAAGTGTATACCTAACCAACAGAGTAATTACATAGAAGTGTATACCTAACCAACAGAGTAATTACATAGAAGTGTATACCTAACCAACAGAGTAATTATATAGAAGTGTATACCAAACCAACAGTGTAATTATATAGAAGTGTATACCAAACCAACAGTGTAATTATATAGAAGTGTATACCTAACCAACAGAGTAATTATATAGAAGTGTATACCTAACTAACAGTGTAATTATATAGAAGTGTATACCTAACCAACAGAGTAATTATATAGAAGTGTATACCTAACTAACAGTGTAATTATATAGAAGTGTATACCTAACCAACAGTGTAATTATATAGAAGTGTATACCTAACCAACAGAGTAATTATATAGAAGTGTATACCTAACCAACAGAGTAATTATATAGAAGTGTATACCTAACCAACAGAGTAATTATATAGAAGTGTATACCAAACCAACAGTGTAATTATATAGAAGTGTATACCAAACCAACAGTGTAATTATATAGAAGTGTATACCAAACCAACAGTGTAATTATATAGAAGTGTATACCAAACCAACAGAGTAATTATATAGAAGTGTATACCAAACCAACAGAGTAATTATATAGAAGTGTATACCTAACCAACAGAGTAATTATATAGAAGTGTATACCAAACCAACAGAGTAATTATATAGAAGTGTATACCTAACCAACAGTGTAATAATATAGAAGTGTATACCAAACCAACAGAATAATTATGTAGAAGTGTATACCAAACCAAAAGAGTAATTATATAGAATTGTATACCTTACCAACAGAGTCAACCCCACCTGTGAGAGATCTTTACGTGTTACGGACCTCAACTTTTACTGTTTTGTCCGAAGGATAGGACTTGTAAATTGGGTCATTTTTATGTGAGTCAGTTTTCTTTTCCTGAAATGTGCAGATTCACAGGACGCTGACTTTTTCAACCGTAGTAAATTGTCCTCCAGTCATTTTTAATTCAAAAAGTGATTCCGGTATTGTATCATAGATTATGCCGCCGTATAGACACCCCCCCCCCCCCCACCAATAAACCGACTCGGTGAAGAATTCACTACTAGAAAGTGGACATTCTGATTCACTACTAGAAAGTGGACATTCTGATTCACTACTAGAAAGTGGACATTCTGATTCACTACTAGAAAGTGGACATTCTGCGTACGGATTATCTCCTACACAGTATCGGCATAAGTTTTCCTTCTACGCGGATAAAATGACCTGAATTAAACCTTCCTCCTTTATTGTTTCCGGATTCTGTCATTCATCGGAAGACCAATTATTTTTGTTTTGTTCTGTTCTTGTTTTTTGTTTTTGCTTTTGTTTTGTTCTGGTTTTTTTTTTCTCAATGAAATGTCATAGGAAGATTGTTTATCTATTTATTTATTCATTAATTTATTTATTTTATTTCATTTTATTCATTTATTTATATATCTATTTATTTTCATTTATTTATTTATTTATTTATTTATTTATTTATTTATTTATTTATTAGATAAAATCATATAGTTGTTGACATTATTTCTTGTGGAGTGATTACTTTTGCATGTAGATGAAAATGTCCAAGTGATTTTAGACAATTCTTTTTCTGTTATCTAAGAGGAGTAATTGAAAAAGTTGTTAGATTTATCGCCATTTAGGCTCTCTATCTCACTCTCTCTCTCTCTCTCTCTCTCTTATAATGCTTATGCACATTCCTCTAAAACTGAAAAGACCCATTGCTTACCATTCTATATCATCAATGTTATGAAAAGAGGCAACCATATTAAGTCTTAAAATTCATTTTGTGTTTGAAAATTTATATATAAAAAAGAGAATGAGTATTTCGGGTGGCAATAGGTCTACTTTTTTTATTTAAAAAGATGTGAAATTATTTAATCTTCTAATCAAATGTTTAGGTTTTTCAATTTATTCATTTTTTTTTTTCTTTTTGGGAGAGAGGGTGTTATTTTGAGGTGTTTATGTTGTTTTTCTGGGTTTAAAGGGGGGGGGGTCACATTACAAGGTATGAACACATAAAAGTAAATACCTATTTGTTAGAGTATTATTTGGATTACGTTTGCCCTGAGACAGGTGTCTCTATTTAAAGTCAGTTTCTATACAGTGTCAGGTTATTTGTTTCTAATATTCGAACCAAATGCATTTTCCCAGAAGTGGGAAAAGTGAACTGTTGTGGTGCCAAGAGGGGGGGGGGGGGGTGATTTATACATGGTCTTTTTTCTGAACGGGAAAATTAATACCGGATTGCTTTTTTCCACAGAGGATGTTACTTCTCAGTCTAGTTTATTTCGGGGGATTCTATACTAAATCGGCCGGTTTATCCGGATGGAATTTCTGGTCTGGGTTGGTTTATTCTAGGATAAGTTCTATAGGGAATAAAAGTTTATAGTTTAAATGAATTAGGTGAGAAAATCCTACCTGTTCAAATTCCCGGAACCAGATCTATTAAGAGTAAGAATATTTTCTTAAACAAATTATCCTATGTAAATCATTACACTTCTAAATTTAATTATTATTCGCATTTATGATTTAAAAACTTGAAAAAAAAATATTGTTAAACTTATCGCTGTTATCAGAACACCTGATTAACAAGTATAACACGTGTATATGCAGCTTATACTTTAGTATTTTTTATTTAGCATATTTTCTGTACATTGTAAACTATATCCAGTTATGATAGTAAGTTGTATTGCATTATATACTATTGTCCTTTTCTAACTTTAAATTTTTGTAATTTCTTTAAATTACAAAAATTTAAAGTCAAAAAAGGACACTATTGCAAGCTAAAATGTGCGTGATTGAACGTCCTCACACTGAGCGAAAAATGTATTACCCTCTACTTTTGACTTTGACTTACTTTTATGCACTTTTTTTCTGTGTGTTTACAGGCAGACATGTAACAAAAAGAATCCACAACCTACATATGGGTTTTCCCATTTAACTGAGGCTTTTCTTCCGACCGTCCGCGAGTTCGTTACCTTTCAATAGTTTCAATATATCTTAGATATGAATTAACTGTCTTGTAAATATGAGAAAGTTTCTCGTAATTACAATTAAAAAATACATCTTATATCTTTAAAACATGTGTGGTAAACACTAATCTCTTTTGAGATTCTTGCACGTGGCCGTTTTATTATGCTGTCGTTTACTATTGCCACTCGCCAGAGTGAGTGGCAATAGTAAACGACAGCATAATAAAACGGCCATGTGCAAGAATCTCAAAAGAGATTAGGTAAACACTCGTTTCCAAATCCAGCAAAACCTCTTGTCTCTTAACCATAATGTATAATGGTGCATGTGAATTATACAATTACTAATAATATAAGTATGTTAAATTAATCAACACTACGTATTACATAAAGCCCAGAGACAATCATGTAAAAATGACTCAAACAAATGGGATCTCATCCAAAAGCGCCTCTTGTCTTTCAACCATAAATTTATAATGGCGACCAGTGACCTCGAAACGCATTTGCTCTCAACCAATCAAATCATCTGTTGCAAATCAACTTGTGTATTTAGCTTGTTTCACGTGAATTGCATTGCCTGCATCTTAATACAGATTCACTTGCTCTCCATCAGCTTTTCGTGTCTCATCT
Source organism: Pteria penguin (assembly GCA_035048485.1). Taxonomy (NCBI): domain Eukaryota; kingdom Metazoa; phylum Mollusca; class Bivalvia; order Pterioida; family Pteriidae; genus Pteria; species Pteria penguin. Next base: position 24,805,204 of record CM068581.1, read on the forward strand.
GGACTTTATACTTTGGCTGAGTGTCTGGTCATCACAGTTTGTTTACCGAAGCTTCAAGGTATGTGGTTCTGCTTGATCGATAATTGAATGTACGAGACTGTGCTATAAATAATACAAATCCGTACACTGGCTTAGTCCTTTGTATAACTAGTGGTGACATTATGTTATGTAATATTTGAGAAGGTAATTGATATACATGTAATAGTTGAGAAAATAGTTGATAGAACTGAAATATTTCGAGTCGATATTGACAACTGCTCATTGTCATTCTGTGTTTACTTTTATCATATTAAAACTATCGTGAAGAATTACCGGAAAAATTATTATGAAGGATTATCAGGGAGACAACAGCCCCACCTCTCTCTCTCTCTCTCTATCTCTCTCTCTCTCTCTCTCTCTCTCTCTCTCTCTCTGATTTTGTTTTTAAATCCGCTTTTCCTTTACAAATAGTTCATGTCTACTCTATCAAAGAAAAAAGTTTAAACGGTCTCGTCTATCCTTCTTGATCAAAGTTGTATCCTGCAAACCTGCAAAACGAAAAAGGAGTCTGCATGAAGATATCCCATGCCACATAGATTACTCGATTATTTGAAAAGCAACCTTTCTGTCTTTCTATAATTAGATGAGAATTTACAGTACTGAATATGGGAGTTTAACTCGTAGCCTTAAGGCATCCCACAAACTCTAGTGTACATATTACCTATGTGTGCTGTGAATGTCCAAATTTGTAAATATGAATATACACCTTTGTATGATTCACCTGCATTCCTACATTGCAGGTAACTTAAATATGATGATCTGCTCAGTGTGTATGCTTTCAGGGTTTTGTTTGATTTATAGGAGGAAACGTAGGCGTTCACCCACACCTGTTCTTTCCTTTATTATTGATAAGAACTATTTTAATACCACATGTCTTGACATTTTTTTTATAAATTATACCGACACTGTAAATCTTCCCACATGAAAAGCTCATTTTTAAAACAATTTATTGAAGTGATTGAAAGGATACACCTTTATAAGACTTATTTACCCTACCTCTATATTTCTCGCTTTTTAAAATGTTTACTTTTACCTGTACAATACATAAATTCACATTCCTATCTACATGTATGTATTATATGGTTGTATAGAGCTGGGTTAATATATATTTCACTGTATTACATAGGTAAATTGTGTGAATGGAATTCCCGCCTTGTAATTGTTAAATCTGACGTAGAATCCACCCGGGCATGACGTTATCTAGGTCCATAAATCGCCGGTAATTATAGCTTAAACTCAGTGATAATATGAATTAGCCTCAAAAGGAAGAATTAAGTCATTGTCAACTGTAGCCATAAAATGGTAAAATTGACGAATGTTAAAGTGTTTAGACTGCAATATTCATTGTTGTTTAAATGAGAGGCAAAGACATTGATTGCTTTGTGTATCGTTTCAGTTTCTAAATTCAGCAGTTTTGCATCTCTTTGATCAATTCTTTCTAAGGTATTAATTGTTTTTCAAACCAAATTAAAATACTAAATCCAGCACATAGTTTCGCACACCTTAACACACCGACACAACCCCCCCCCCCCCCCCCCCCCACACACACACACACACACACACACAAACTGTGTCATTAAAGTTTGATATTATCATTCTACAACAGTTTTACACACACCAACTAAATTGTGCCGTTAAATTCTACAATAGTTATGAATACGTGATCACAATTGTCTGTATTTGTAAAATCCCTTTCCGATCCTCCGACTTGAACTTACTCATAAAAATGTCCTCGTCTACTGTGAAAGGCGCTTTACGATCCAGATTTATGTTAAGCACCTCTCGTGGTTTATTTAAAAGACGAAGATCAATGCAGGAAAAAAATCTTTCACTTTTAAATAACGTGTTTTATTTTATCTTAAAGTTGTTCAATAATCTGTTAGGTAGGCTGAAAAGTCGCCGCTCCTCGGGTCATCACGGCATTTGAGCTAGACTGATCAAGTCCGCCAGACTTTTACAAAAATGTATTTATAGAGACTGTTCATGTGGAAAACAGATCTGTAGCCGATATGGCCATGTTTTATATGTATACACACCGAAAACAGATCTGTAGCCGATATGGCCATGCTCTATATGTATAGACACAGAAAACAGACTTGTAGCCGATATGGCCATGCTCTATATATATACACACAGAAAACAAACTTGTAGCCGATATGGTCATGTTCTATATGTATACACACAGAAATCTGATATGTAGCCAGTATGACCATGTTTTGTATGTACATACACAGAGAACAGATATGGCCGTGTTCTATATGTAGAAGCCGGTGTGGCCTAGTGGATAAGGTGCTCGGCTCGTGATCGAGAGGTCGCGGGTTCGACTCCCGCCCGGGGCACACCGGTGTTCTGTCTTTCGGATGAGACAGTAAAAACCGAGGTCCCGTGTCACGGTAGGCGTGGCACGTAAAAGATCCCTCACTGCTTCGGGTGGGTCCGTTGCAAAGGTCTAAATTTGTATGCAATGCATCAGGCAGATGCCGTCACCATATACGTGAAATAATCGTGGAGTGACGTAAAACAATAATCAAACAAACAAACAAATCTATATGTAGTAGTATATATCTGTAGCCGATATGGCCGTGTTCTATATGTAGTAGTATATATCTGTAGCCGATATGGCCGTGTTCTATATGTAGTAGTATATATCTGTAGCCGATATGGCCGTGTTCTATATGTAGTAGTATATATCTGTAGCCGATATGGCCGTATTCTATATGTAGTAGTATATATCTGTAGCCGATATGGCCGTGCTCTATATGTAGTAGTATATATCTGTAGCCGATATGGCCGTGCTCAATATGTAGTAGTATATATCTGTAGCCGATATGGCCGTATGCTATATGTAGTAGTATATATCTGTAGCCGATATGGCCGTGCTCTATATGTAGTAGTATATATCTGTAGCCGATATGGCCGTGCTCTATATGTAGTAGTATATATCTGTAGCCGATATGGCCGTGTTCTATATGTAGTAGTATATATCTGTAGCCGATATAGCCGTGTTCTATATGTAGTAGTATATATCTGTAGCCGATATGGCCGTGCTCTCTATGTAGTTGTATATTCTGTAGCCGATATGGCCGTGTTCTATATGTAGTAGTATATATCTGTATCCGATATGGCCGTGCTCTCTATGTAGTAGTATATATCTGTAGCCGATATGGCCGTGCTCTCTGTGTAGTAGTATATATCTGTAGCCGATATGGCCGTGCTCTATATGTAGTAGTATATATCTGTAGCCGATATGGCCGTGTTCTATATGTAGTAGTATATATCTGTAGCCGATATAGCCGTGTTCTATATGTAGTAGTATATATCTGTAGCCGATATGGCCGTGCTCTCTATGTAGTAGTATATATCTGTAGCCGATATGGCCGTGTTCTATATGTAGTAGTATATATCTGTAGCCGATATGGCCGTGCTCTCTATGTAGTAGTATATATCTGTAGCCGATATGGCCGTGCTCTCTGTGTAGTAGTATATATCTGTAGCCGATATGGCCGTGTTCTATATGTAGTAGTATATATCTGTAGCCGATATGGCCGTGTTCTATATGTAGTAGTATATATCTGTAGCCGATATGGCCGTGCTCTATATGTAGTAGTATATATCTGTAGCCGATATGGCCGTGCTCTCTATGTAGTAGTATATTTCTGTAGCCGATATGGCCGTGCTCTCTATGTAGTAGTATATATCTGTAGCCGATATATCTGTAGCCGATATGGCCGTGTTCTATATGTAGTAGTATATATCTGTAGCCGATATGGCCGTGCTCTATATGTAGTAGTATATATCTGTAGCCGATATGGCCGTGTTCTATATGTAGTAGTATATATCTGTAGCCGATATGGCCGTGCTCTCTATGTAGTAGTATATATCTGTAGCCGATATGGCCGTGTTCTATATGTAGTAGTATATATCTGTAGCCGATATGGCCGTGTTCTATATGTAGTAGTATATATCTGTAGCCGATATGGCCGTGTTCTCTATGTAGTAGTATATATCTGTAGCCGATATGGCCGTGTTCTATATGTAGTAGTATATATCTGTAGCCGATATGGCCGTGTTCTATATGTAGTAGTATATATATGTAGCCGATATGGCCATGTTCTGTATATACACACACATAAAACAATTTATATAGACAAATAATATCCATAGTTTCTTTTCAGATTAACTGAACAGGGACGATGACCGAGGAAGGTGATCAACAAGTGGAGGAGAAAGTAAAACAGTTCGAGGATGATGATGGTAAAATAACTGTTGAAAATATGTATCTTTCACTAACTTTACGAACAATGAGTGGACATGTTTGTTGTCATAGACAATTTTAAGATAAGTACTCAGTGTGTAGATGTAATTAAAGATAAAAATTACTAAAGAAATATTCAACAGGAAAGATATATGCTACAAAGTAATATTAAAAGCAATCCTAAATTTCTTTTTGTTTTGTTGACACATTCACTTAAAGTCTATAGAAACATATGGCCATAATATTTTGATAATAAGTGGTATTTATCTTGATTTCTTTATAGAAAAGAAAAATCCATGAAAAGTAAATTTCATTTTCAATCAAATTCATGTTGCAGCAATAACGTAAATGTTTTTCTCCAGCAATTTTAATGTACCTGTCCTTCTATATATTCAATTCATGTGCACCTATTTATATTTTATTCACTTTTGATTTTTCAAAATTTAAAGTTAGGAAATGGCACTTATCAGAAACTTATCTTAACAGTCATAATATATTTAAACAAAAACAGAACATTTTTAAACCACTTCAAACATTGCATACATTTCTTTGTTGAATGTCGTAGACTCAAAAGAACAGGCAGTGGCGGATTTAGATGGGGGCCGGGGGCACCCCTTTTCACCACATATTTACTAGTAAAATCCAGATTTGGCACAAAAAATTGCTGAGTAGTTTGGCTAATACACATGCCCCCTCCCCCTTTTCGGAAATCCTGGATCCGCCACTGACATATATCAATTCCCGGATGAACATGATAAATGTAAGGAACAGAAGTTACTGCGGGGAATACCTAAACAAAATTAAAACATGTAAATTTCCTAATTTTGGAAAGAGGCACATTCCTAACTGATTATATACATGCATATAAAATAAAGTTTTAATGTGACATATGTTATTAAAGTAAATACAGTTTTTACTTATCCAGAAGAATTAGTTTCATGGCTATTAACCCCACCCCCTTTTCACACACACATACACGGCTTTAATTTCTTTTTTTCAATTACATGTGTATATATACAGTCACCATTTATCCCTTTCATTTCTTTTTGCCGCGGTATTCCGAATATCCTCTGTATAAATAGTTAGAGGCAATGTTAATTTCTATCTACAATATTGATTAACTTACTAAGTGTATATTGATTCTTCGCTAAATAAATGATATTTTGTACGTTTATTCACGCCCATACACCAAATAGAAAAATCAAGTGCAGATTCATTCATTTTAAATATAAATTGTATTTTTATTTCGTATTTTCAGTCAGCTATATAGAAATGGAAGGTAGTTTTAATACTGAACCAGTGAAAGAGAAGAAACGAAATCTGATTTTCGACGAAGAAAGATTTGAGGACACATTCCTGAAATGCCTTATATGTCGGGAAAATTTCGACGAGGATGAAAAAATGCCTAAAATGTTGCCATGCCACCATACGTTTTGTTTGGATTGCTTAAAACAAATGTTCAGAGTGGAAGGAGAATTTCGAAGAAACCTAACGTCCGCCTTCCGGAGTATGCCCGTGGCTGTAAAGATTTGCTGCCCGACATGTCGTGAGGGACTGATCTGCTCTGAGGCTGAAATACTACGCCTTCCTAACGACCACACAGTCCGAGAACTCGTGGCCTTTGTACATTCAACAGGGAGATCAGATGTCCAATTCTGCTCCAAACACAAGCTTCAACCTCTGAACTTTTTCTGTGAGCCATGCATCTTGCCAGTGTGCTGTGACTGTACTGTGTTAGACCACAAGGAGAGCAGTGGTCATATTGTTATGAATGTAGACGAGGCTCTGCAAAAATATAGTCCTGTCCTGGATGAGACTCTCACAGAAATGATTAATGAGGAAAAGGGGCTAGAAGAAAAACGTCTGGCGCTGGAAAAGGCCTCGGACAATATAGAACAAATACAGAAGGAGCTTGCCATTCAAATAAGACAAACATTTGACCGGATACGAGATGCAATCGACGAACGTGAACGAGATCTCTTCAATTCATCTGAACACGAAATCGACAAGAAGAGACAAGAAATCAAGGACCAATTAGATCTAGTCACAACAAGAGAAGATAAAATTAAAGAGGGTCGAAACGGTTTGCAAGATTCGAGAAACACCAAAAATATTGCAGCCATGTTTTCTCATCACCAAACAGCAAGAGAAGCTTTAGGAGAAAAGGTCGACATCTCTGGCCCATCTCGTGCTATACGAGATTTCGCTGTTAGTTTTCAGTTCAATAGCAGACAAGAAAATAACATTCGACATTATATATCTAATTTTGGAGACGTGACATTCAAAAATGCGTAAAATACAAAGAAGCCGGCCTGGTGTTTTATGACAGTCTACTCTAGTGAGGAAATTATTTAGTCCCTATAGGATGTTTCAATTGCGAATGTACTTCGATACTTAGGAGATTTTAATCTCCCAAACCAAACTAATATTTACCTATATACATGTAATTTACGGCATGGTCTTATTATTTCATATTAAAACATCATTCGTCCGCTTAATACTCGCAAAAAATAAAACAATGTGTAATCATTCATTGCGTAGTAAAATAATGAACATATACGGCAATATTGCATGTACTGTACATATCTGATCGCAATGTTGATACAATTACATTTGCTATGATAGATTTACACTCCATGTTGGTCTATCAACTGCCAGTTACGTTTTATAATGCTTCTAGTCATGATATTTATTATGTGATAACGCTTACATTATTTAATGTTAGTATTGCATTGCAAACTGTATTGTATACGACTTGTCTTTCATCATAACTCTACACACGACAAATTCAATGTGGTGTTTGCAATATAAAAATCGTCATGAAAATAAAGATAGCAGAGGTCTAGTAAGAAAATAATGTAACAAATATTGTATTGAAAACATAGAAAACGCGTTTCCGAAATAAAAAACTGAGTTTTATGTACCAAGTTGTACTAAAGACATTTAGTAATCTTGTATTTTGATACATAGTGCCTTTTTATTGTAAGAAAATAACTATTTCACCCAGAGATATGTATATATGATAATATGTCTCTGTCTCACTTCAGCCGCACTATATTTATCAATAAAAGTATCATATTTATTTACATACACGTATGTTCATAATGAATTATGTAAAATCAGTCGTCAGTTTATGTATGGTAGAGTCCAACGCAGCATGCAGTTTTATATCACCATATTATATGTCAATAAATGAGTTTCTTTTTCCTTTACTTGTTTTCATATCAGTCAAAATGCCTGGCTACAGAACTCAGTCTGAAACCGAAAGGTTCTGGGTTCGAGTCCCAACCATATAAATTCAAGACCGGGCATTAGCTGTACTTAGTGATGATACCTCATGTAAAATGGAAGAGGTCATGGGTTGGATTAACGACCCATATCAGGGGCACGTCAGTTGGCGGGAACTTTTATTACTCTGTTCCCAATTCAATATGAGGCTTCGCACACTGAACATGACGGCCATTATCAAACCTATGAAATTATAATATATACCCCAAACGAGAAATCTTGATAGCAAGTCAAACATGTTTGGTTTACAGTATAGATGTGGGTCACCCCATACATATGGCTATATTACGTAACAGAGTGTTAAACACTAATATATTTCTGCATGACCGATTTTATCATACTCGTTGCAACTATGGTGGATTTTTAAGTCACTGAAAGCTGACGTTCCTTGTGTGTATAAAACACGGAAGCTATATAGAGGTCTGCACATTTTATGACAGATCGGATAAAAGTCAGGGGAAAAAAATATAAATATATATATATATATATATATATAATATATATATATATATATATATATATATATATATATATATACTAATTAAGGTACTTCTGATGGTAATCACAATGCACAGACATTTTGACATTATGATCGGATTTAGTTATATCCACCAATACTCCATCAAACAGAGTGAGTCAATATTCAAAGGATAGTCTACTATTGATGTAGATATCGCATTATATATGTACAAATATTATCCCTTCTATGCAATGACTACTTTACGCGGAAGTCATATTACTGAAGAAACAGGTTTTGGTAAGCTTCATATACCGGAAAATTTTTACATTTGATTAATCAGATGCAATTTTAGAAACGTATAATTATGTACACCTTGTTTCAAGGTCTCTACTTTTATATTCACCGTTTAGAGCCCCATGATAGGTGTATGCGTCGGCGTAAACACAATAATCTTTTGAAAACCTATGCGAACCAAAAGGCTTGTTATGTATGAATTTAAATTCCAGCCCACGAGCCTCAATCGATTGCCTTTCATGTTAGCGCATGCGCAAAATAACAACACATACATTGTCAACATCGCGCGCACAAGTTGTGTCGGACGACAAGACAAATGGATCGTTGTGTATTTGCGATGGTTCACGCCCTGTATAGATAACGACATTGCCTAGGAGGTAGGTTTTTGTTTTATTCCTCATCATTCCCGTCAACTCTTGGTCAGGTAAATTAATCGTAGTCATCTCTCGTCCAGCGGACATCCGCAACGAACACAGCCGTGGAGTTAGCACAAGATGACCCCAAGCAGTAAATTATGCATGGGGCTAGTTTAGTATACAAGTTGTACATCCCGGTGTTATCTAGAGCATGAACAGCTAGACTACTATTATTGATTGACTGAATGCTTTATGTTACAGTCTTTATCTAAAAATATGTACTCCAGTTGGTAATCTACTTACAAGAACAAAGGAAAGTTATTTGGGACTTTGGCTATACCAATGGGCATTATTTTGTCTAGGTATTGTGCACATGTATATTCTGTATATGAAATGTATGCGCACAGGTAGTATTAAATAAACGTGTTGAATCTTATGATCATTGCCTAAGGGTCTAAAGACCGGATTTGATTGAGAAACATCCTATGAGAGTATGTATTTCAATGTTTAGTGAATAATTGTGAAGGATTACCATACTTCATACATATTTTAGTATAGCATCTTTTCGTTTTGATTATTATTACACGTTCTTGATTAGCGATGCTTGTTTTGTCTTTGCTTTTTGCTTTTCATAGCATATATCGCTTCAGCATGACCACTTCTAGAAACATTGCCGTCTGCAGTATTGATTTAAATATAACCTGTTCTGCACGCACGCGTTGCCGACTGATTTTTTTATGCATGGCTCAATAATATGCCCATCCTGCTTAATGTATGTGTACAGGCTGTACAAGGTATATAGGCCACTTTGCCTAGATCGATGTATATATACATTACCTATAGATTTACAAATAAACCCTTTCACCTGTAGGCTTGATCGCTTCCGAAATCATTTCTTGAACGCTTCATAGCTGTTGGCGGTGTGGTTGTAGACAGCAGGTTGAAGCTTTTCCGTTGCTAAATCGTAACATACTCGGCGAATTTTAATGCATTATATCAACTCTTAAACTATAATTGCCTGATAACATAGAAACATATATACTACATATGTCTAACTCAAACGACATTTTCATTCTTCACATTTTATATCCGCTCGACATATAAGCGATACTTTTAGATTTTACAGTTCCCGATGCATGCTAGGAACGATTTCTGTATTTTTTGTATATATTCAACTTGAACATGATTTTGGAAAATGCAAAATAAAGAATCATTCAATTTCTAACTAGATTGAATTACATTTTGCAGTTCGGACAAAGCAGGCGATACGCAAGTTCTGAAAATAGAGACGTAAATATGGCGTCTACCACAGACGACAACACTGTAAAAGTTATATCTCCAATTCGAAGCAGAACAGCTTCAGAAGGTATTGATAACTGTCAAATCCCCGAACAGAAATTATATTGCCACCCTTTTAGACCAATCTGAAATTTATCCATAAAAACAATAACTCCCATATGATTCTATCCTTCCGTAACAACTTATCCTAAGACAATTTGATGTAACTTAATATAGGTGCACATACAAATAAAATTCATTTTATTTTATTTTTTCCCTTATTATTATTGTCATTATTATTATTACTTTTTTTTTACTTTTATAAATTAATTATAATTTAATGCATTTCATTTATCACCCATGACAACATCTGCTCCTGTGTAATGCACCAATGTTCAACGCCTCCATTGTATGCCTTCCATAGGTAGAATGTACACTGTTCTTTCCTGTCGCAATCCTTGCTTAATTCCATCACGGCAGAATCCTTTCCAATTACCGTTCTCCTGCAAATACTACATGTATTCGTATTTTACTGTTTTACAGCAGCAAAATGAACACATACTATGATTTCATTCATTTATACTACCTTCATTTAATTTCAAATCGCCTGTATCAGTACTATCATCGTTAATGTTGCGTCAGGTATATTTTAAAACATTTCCTATTAAACCTAGGGTGCAGGATCTTAGATCCTGGACGCCACTGATGAGGTTATTATGTCCTATTCACGTATGCAGCGCCAGTTGCTCAATTCTGTGAACGTTCGAAAAATTTTGTAAGACATCTCAACTTATATTATAACGTTAGTTCTAAGTTGATGTAGAAATTTTACTCATCAGTTTTTAAAATATATGTCCCTTTGGTAACACTCTGATAATGGCAAGTGGAAATATGGAGTTTGTAAACCGATTAACGTACTGAACATTAACTTCATGTTAAATGACCGTCTCAGTGGAGAATCTAAATATCTAAATTGCAATGTTATGAATTATTTTGTGACATCCTCTATATTTTTGTTCAATAAGGTGGAAGGGGGGGGGGGGGGGGGTGAGGGTGTTATTTGCCTTGTGAGGACTTTGCCATGTAATTGGGTGAGATATCACTCTTCTCATTTCATATTTATATCAATACATCAGTATACATAGATACCATGCTATGGAAGACTTTTTACTATGGCGTCCACAGTTGTGCAATGTTAATTACGGTGTATGTTTTATGTGTGCTTTGTCATCCTACAAGTGGCATCACGATCTTAATCTCGGTGTATTGGTTTATAACTTTCATCATAATTTTAGTTTATAAGTTCATAATTGGCATCTTGCTTGGTTCCCGGTGTAATGGAAGCATGCTTTCTGTACAAAGTGTCATCGTATTTTCAAGTTGCATGTATTTGATGTTTATGAAATTTATCAGAATGGTATCATTTAACAAAAGTTATATACACGTTTCTTCACTGTTTTTCAGCAGAAACAATTAAACAGCTGAAGGCAGGATTTGACTTGAGCCAGACACTGGGATCATCCAATGAATCGCTGAACCAGAAGAGAAGCTTTTTCGTAGACGAAGAGACATTTTTTGAGACATTTCTGCGTTGCCTTATATGCAGAGAACTATTTGACGACTCCTATAGATTTCCCAAGATTCTACCGTGCCATCATACCCTCTGTATTATTTGCATATTGCAGATTTTCAAAAAGGAAGCAGAATATCGAGTTAGTCTAACTCCAGCGTACCGCGACCTTCCTACTGCAGTTACTATTGTCTGTCCCACGTGCAAAACAAACTTTATATCTACACAAGAAGGATTGAAACAATTAACAACTGATCATAGAATTATACAGCTAATCGATTTCGTCCAGCATACGGAAAGGTATATAATAGACTTTTGTCCGAAACACAAATTACAGCCTTTGAATTTCTTTTGTGAGACATGTTGCATGTATGTATGCCGTGACTGTACAATTATTGATCATAAAGATATAAAAGGGCACACAGTGCTTGATTCTGAAGCAGCACTAAAAAGATACAAACCTACAATAGACAAAGCTAGAGCAGAAATGACGTCAGAAAAGACAACCCTTAAAGAGAGGAAGTTTGCCATAGAGAAAGCCATTGAATCTTTGGAGACCGACGAAAGCAACGTGGTGAAGCAAGTTCAAGACGTATTTTCAACGCTAAGAAATTTTCTAGATGAGCGAGAAAAAGAAGTACTAGAGACAGCTACTAGTCAGGCCGAAAGCGAAAAACGCAATCTGAAAGATAAAATAGACAATATAGATAAAAGGTGCGAAGCGTTGGACGAAAAAGTCCAAACACTTGACAAGATTAAGGATGAAGGGAGAATGGAAGATTTATATAGAACGTCTCAAAATGTTAAAAGCTACCGACCAGAACCCATAGAGAGGGTGCGGGAACTGGACGACGGTATGGTAACAAAACTTTCCTTCTGTGATCGTGATCAACAGTACATTGCTCAAAAGATAAAAAACTTTGGCGATATTATCTCTCAGGTTGAATCGGTGTATAAGAAGTCTACACCAGTGGACAACAGCACCACCAGCAGCAGTACATACTCTGATAACTCCACTCGCTATTCGGGCCGCTACTCAACCAGTAGTGATTCCCGGTATTCCCGGAACAGCGAGTCGCGGTACGGGAGTTCGGGGTCTGATTCCAGATACTCGTCAGGAAGTTCGAGATATTCATCCCCATACAATCGATACAGCAACTATTAATATGCAATGCTGCTAAGTGTAACTTGCCATGTTATTATCTGTATCATTCGCTTACAATCGACCTTTTATGTAACATGCTTAATATATAACGATGTATGATTGTGATATTAAAAATGAAACAGGTTTAGAGTTGATTTAATGTGTAAGCTAAGATGTTACACAAATATACATATGCATATTTCACTCTTAAAACAATATAAGTTATGAATTTGATATTACCATTTAAAGTGGGTAACTTATGATTTATAACATATTTGTTATCTGAGGTCCCTTTCCAGTTCTATTACTTTTCTCAGTGATTGATTAGAAATTTATATCTTCTTAGTAGCGTTGATAACAGAACACGTGTGTGTCGATCATCTGGGACAAAATTCCTGAGCTACAGTAGTAGTGTTCTCCTGCTGTCTATTCGCTTCTCAGAGTTTCGACTTCTTTGCAGTTGGATTTCATTGAAGCTATGCAACACGTAATGCAGGTCATATACTGATTTGTGTTTTCTGTTTAGATGTACTTAAAGTGGAGCAAAGTTGGTCAATTATAATCTTCTGATAGAGTGAAAATCTACATGCATTAGAGTAATAGAAATTTATGAATAAAAATTCGTATTTGATTTTGTTATTTTTCATATGACTTAATTTTTTTATCATTTCATGTTGCTCATAATACATTCATTTTTTTGCGTTACTCTGATCTTGGGTAGATAAATATTGCAAATCATTGTACTCATTGTCCCATACAAGCTAGATCTGTTATATCTCTACTCGATACCATTTAGGGATGAATAAAAAGGGAGAGCAAAGCAAGTCAAAGAAAGAACTTTTTTGTGAATAATTTCTTCCGAATGGATACACAAATGCAGTAGTGCGAAGGATGTGCATTAAGCATGGCATTTTCGTTAAATACTGAATTCCAACTATTCATTACTTTTAAGTCCTCTTGAGTCTTAATCTTGACCAAAGACTTATGAAAGTCAAGTTGCCTCATGAAGAACGATTGACGTATTAGTTTTAGTATTAAATACATAAAAAGTGTTCTGCATTTCTGTTCATACTTTTGGAGTCCAAGTGAGTTCTAAAGACCAATTAGGACCTCTTGTTTTATATTGATATTGTGTATTTAATTTCCCAAATGATTGCATCTGTTCACATTTAAGACAGGTTTCATGAGGCTATGTTATAATGAAGAATATTGCTAAGGTGAATATTACTGATTATCTGACAACCGAATTTTCAGAAAATTTAGGTTGATTTAGGAGATGATAAATTTTCAACAGATAATGCGTTTGAAATATCTTGAAGCTTTCTATATATCAGACATTCACTAATTACAATCAATCATTGATAATAATGTTTTTATAGATATAAATTATTTATGCAGAGAATGGAGTAATAAAATATACGTGTAATAGTTTCAAAGTATTGGTTTTTCAAATTGCTCACAATACGTGAGAAATCAGAGTTATAATGTGATCAGTATTGCACACATACTCAAAAAATGATGTTCTATGAAAGACATTGATAAAGACAAACATCCGACATTGTCTGGGTTCTTTCTGAAAAAACACTCAAGATATCTAGGACTATCTGTAGACAGGTCATCTGTGAATCTGGGATAACGCTTCCTTTATTTGTCTCACATTTTAAAATTTTAATGTTATAAATAAGGTCTTTTGGAGATTTTCTACAGCAATGAGATTGGACGAGATACATGTAGTGTGGCAAGAGGCTTATAGGTAACAATACACTTCAACTTTACCATTCCAAAAGCGGAAGTATACCCCCGAAATTTCACATCAATTGTGCGATAATAAATTATTACACAATACAAAAGTTATGCACTGTTAAGGAGATGAAATCTTGCACTTTTAATTCTTGGATTTTCACTCCAATTTTGTAAATTTTCCTGAAAATGCCAGAAATCGCAAATTCTACAGTTTTATAGGATGTATACCCATGCGCGGATCCAGAAATTTTTGTCAGAGGGGGTCCAACCAAAAAAGGTAAATTTTTCTCTTAGACGAGGGGGGTCCAACCCCAAAAATGCCCAAATATTACCTTTTTTTGGTAAAATTTTCGGATTCCAGGGGGGGTCCAGACCCCCCCTCTGTATCCGCGCATGCTACCCATATCTTCATAGCATACTTTTGATAAATTTGGCCCAAGGTAGAATTAAATACTGAATTCTGTACCCATGTATTATAGCCTCACTGAGAGTAACCCTTATCTCATGTCCCATAGTCACAACCACTAAACTTGTATATCCTCAAAGACGATACAGCAGATTCTTCCAAATATCTTTCAGTTTTCGCAGATGATTTTAATTCAGTTTCAAGCTTATGCATACTTTATGAAGATTAGCAGCACTCTTTTCAAAAATACTGATTATGGCAATAGAATTTAGCAACTTCAGATTCTTGTTTTATACTTGTTGGTTTTTTAAGAACTTCGATTTTTTGTTATAGTTGTTTTTAACACAATACAAGCTATGAGATAAGTATATGCTTTATAGAGATATACGGAAATACCTTTCACCAGCACCTTGACTCGACAGTAAGGAGAAGTTAGATGCTGAATTAAAACTCGACAATCGACACTCCTAGAGTCCCTTAATTAGCTTTGATCCCAAGTTAAATTTTTTACAAGATGCGACATTTCACAGTCTAAATCATGACTCCTCTTCCCTTCTTAAAGAGTTTATAGAAAAACAAAAGAACAAAGAAGTTTTGATATTGGCAAGAGAGACAAATGTGCAAGATACACACGTGGATTACGTCATACATACGGTGAAGGTAACGACAAAATCATCTATAAAAGTACAGCAACAGAAAGAGATAACTATACACAAAGTTCCTCCCAAACACCTGCAGGCCGTTTCACAAAGAATCATACGTACGATATTTTACGTACGTACAAAAAATTCCTTAAGTCCGTTTCACAAAGAATCATATTAACACGACTTACGTAAAATTTTCGTTACGGAAAATCCGTAACTGTATGGACAGCCAAAAGGTGTCGTAACTACTTAAGGAATTTCCTTAAGTGCTATTTTTCCATAAATATGGTTGCTGTGTTTTAATTAATACAGCAGCAGACAAGCAAATAAAAAAGAGAGAGTATTTCGTGACAGGACTCAAGTGCTGGACACCTTGAAGGCTGAATGACAGGGAGTTGATCTAGCGATATCGCCTATCACGAGAGCGCCTCCTTAATTTGGTGGACGTGGTCAAGAGAGATACAAAATAGATCCACCCACAAATAGGTCACATTCTGTTCCGGCCATTATATAAGTATTGATAATGTCTCGTCATGACGAAACGTATATCTTTGAGCTATGATGTTGAAAACTTCCATTCCGAAGGTTCTGTCTAAGACATACAGAGTCCTAAAAACCCTTTCGGTACGAAACCTAAGCATTCTTATAGGTTCAACTCTATATACAATGGGCATTTTGCATTGCAACAATTTGCTTTTTGGACGTGATAATGTGATCTTTTCAAATTTCTCACATTTTATGCGTCTGTTTAAAGGTTGACCATTAACACTCCCCTATCTTAGGCATACACAGATTATTGTTCCCCAACTTTGGCGAAAACGAGGGGACATTAAATCTCAATCGGCCGTCAGTCTGTCACAAAAACTACCATTTTTGTACATATCACGTGTATAAAAATATCTTGCCCGTCTCATTTGTGACACCATATTTCACTCGGATTTAATCTATATTTCATTATATTTCAGCATCCTGGGTATTATCCCTTCGCCAGATTTACAAAGCACGCTATATCCACGAATTCAGAGGTTATTCATCTTCACGAGCCAAGCGTTTGTGATACGTCCCTCCCCAAGTCGTTCTCGCGTAGCAAGTTTAAAACCTTGCTTTTGGGAAAATTGAGGCTATTTGGAAAACAAATACATATATGTCATTGTTAAATCTGCCTTTGTGGTACATATATAACTACTTCAATGAATATGTCAATAGCAATATCTTAACATCAATCAAAGTTTAAAATGCTTTCTTTTTAATGATGTGTAAAGCATGCCTCTACTATGAACCAGTCTTGAGATATAACAGCTCAAAGATACCATACTTTTCCACAGTGCAGGGCGCATACAGCAGGTGCGACACGCCATGACATAACGTCACAATGACGTCATTCACTGCTGCATGACGTAAATCTTGCCTTTTCAAAAACATTGGCACTCTAATGGTTAAACAAGAACCATGCAGTCAATCAATGACGCCGTTTTATAACCACGTCCATCGTTGTTTAAACTGAAAATGGATTGTTTACTTCAAAAGTTAGTGAAAATGCGCTCGGCATCGATACTGATGGAAAAAGAAATTCCGTAACTCTTGCGGATTTTCCATAAAGTTGTGGAAACGTTAGTGAAACGTACGTACGGATTTACTTAAGGAATCCGTAAGTAAAATACGTACGGAAAATACTTATGATTCTTTGTGAAACGGCCCCACTGGTCTCGCCTCTCACAGGGGTCAATGAGAAGCTAGATATATACAGTAGACACAGCTCCCAGATACCTAATCTCCCCTCTTTTTCAGGATGAAATGGGAAATTAGTCATATGCAGAAGTCACTCTTGTCGGACACCTTGTTTTACGTCTCATTTTCAGCGGTCAGTGGTAAGCTAGCCATATACTGAAGACACTCCCCCTATGCACCTGGTTTCACTGCTCATTTTCAATGGTAAGCTACCTGTAGCCATATATAGAGACACTCCTCTCGGGGGTACCTGGACCCCAGTTTTTAAAACTTTAGCAAAAGTTAAACTCACCAGAAGTTACATTTTGAAGGACAATAAATAAAATTTCTGGAGTCAGCACATACATTTTTTAATAACATGAACTTTCTGATTCTATACACATCAAACAGTCGCTAAATATACTTTCATTTGAATGAAATTAGAAGATAAAGTTTGACCATTGGTTGGCCATGCGACCGGATAAAGTTTCGAACAACTGACCCCTGGTTTCATTTCTCACATTCCGGAGTCAATGACTACCACAGTGGCACATTATTGTAAATGATAAGGGCATCTTCTTTTCTTGCGTTGTAACTGCTTAAAGACGCACCTTGTCTCAACTTCTGCATTTGGAACGACGCTGAATAATACAATATTCTAGAATAGCTCAAATACTCTTAGCAAGATAAACATATCTGCATGAATTTTCTTCCAGATACATTTATCTCATAAGTCTGAAGTAGACACAAGACACGACAGACATCATCAACGCTGGTGCTCAAAATTTAGTACATCGCAGCTACTAAGTAGAAAGGAATCTTTTAAAATGAATAGGAGACACACTGTCATTTTGCAATGCATAATTTAATAAGATAACATACATAGCTTGCACATGACAAATGTACATAATGCAACACGTCATCATAACAGGAGGTCACAAAGGTCAAGCAGTAGTGCCCTTGTCAGGTCTCAATGTCTATTTACATTGTTGTCAGGACGATTTCAATTCTGCAATATTTCAACAGATAAAAACCATCCAATGTGATATTAATAAGAGATTGTAAAAAGCCAATGAAATTTTTTATCTTTATGACGGGAAAACGTTATTCTCAAAAGATAAATAATCATGAAATAAAATCAGTCTAGGGTGAAGGGTCTTGGCTAACTACTATGACAGATATAACCTGAGATTTCATCATGATTCTATAAATTATAACAAGTGAATCTATGAATATCGTTTTCCATCAATCATCCAGTGAAAATCATGTCTACCTTTTCATGAAATGATAATACATACATGGAAAGGCTACATTACATTTTAACTGGTACATATACACCAAATAAAATGGTACATAATTTTGAGAGTCATTCACTGAAACACTGTACTGTCCATAAAACTACTGTGCAAACTGTTTTACAATATTGCAGTATAATTTATATGCAGAATGAAAACAAAATTGAAATACTGAATATATCAAATATAGAGATGACTTTGATGTATGATATTTGCTGGTGAACAGATTCCACTATCCTGAACCTACATATCAATTAACTATTTTGAATACTATTTACACTGAAAGTCAATGGCAGTTTTGATTCTACACTAGTATAAGGCACAAATCAAATGGGGATTCACAGCAAAACAGACAAACAAAGGCAATTACTTTAATGAATAATAAAGTCTAATTCTTTATGATAAAATGTTGAGGAATATAACAAATCTCAAACATTACAAAAGTGGAGCTGCTTAAAAACATAGTTTAACCAGATGTGATATATATTTGCAAGATTCTGATAAATATCACATAGCTAAGAAAATGATTTTGAATACCTCCTTAAATAAGATCTAAATATTTCCTTATCAAATGACTAAATCCTAGTATTATGACACTATATTTGTATTGAGAATTAAAAAAAAACCCATAAATAATGAGGTTATTCTATAGAAATTGCAGAAAAGAAAACTTTGACAAACACAGATATGATGGACTTGAAACTACCTGACAAAGGAGCCCTTTACATAGGTGACATTCAAAGCACATGTATGTGTAGAGCATATGTAATATACAATAAATACAGAAAAAACATGTCACATTCCCTACTTGTATCCATATTGCATTTC
The DNA here is from genome assembly GCA_035048485.1 of Pteria penguin. Classification (NCBI taxonomy): domain Eukaryota; kingdom Metazoa; phylum Mollusca; class Bivalvia; order Pterioida; family Pteriidae; genus Pteria; species Pteria penguin. Next base: position 24,824,511 of record CM068581.1, read on the forward strand.
AAAATGTCATCTTACATTCAAACTCTATCCTCAGCCAAGTTCCTATCAAAGGAAATCATAAAATGCATAACAACTGAGAAAAGATCACATTTTGATCCTTTCCCCCCAACATCTCCAAATAAAGACCTCAACATGACCTTGAAAATTGGCAAATTGATTGCCAAACACAAATTTCCATCAAATACCCAAAGTTTGCTTTAAAAACTATATGTGTCCTTTTAGCACAATAAATTTCATCACAGATCGATGAAGGTAAAAGTTTGTGATACATACACTAAGTAATGAAATAGCAGCAGTTTACACTGCTCCTCTTAATCAATAGTATCTGTTAACAAATTTGTATTTCCATAGTTACAAATAATCTCTCTAAAAATAGCCCATTTTTTTTACTTCACTAAGTACATATACAGTACTCATAGTTTATTCATAATTAATATATACCGCAATACTTTGGCCTTAGTGGTTACTGTTAGTAAATGAATACATCAAATTCATCCATGAATGTAAAGCTCTTGACATGATCATGAGGCTTGACTATAGACAATTCTTCACCAGTTGCCATTCATCTCTCCTTTTCCTATTTTCATCACATAATATATATTCATAATTTGATATCAGATAACAATGTATAGCCTATCGCCAACTTGCTATGAGATCATTCAATTAATTCCAATTTCTTTTTCATTCCATTTGTACACATATTACAATAATAACATCATTTCATTCTATCATCTCATTCAGTTACATGATAAAAAGCTACTAAATGAACTTGTCATAAATCTTGTGATCAAATTTTTCTATTTTTATTTTTTCATTTTTTGCAGTGTATTTACACAGTTTGCTTTTTTTTTCTTTTTTTTTAATAATCACAAGAAAAAGGACAAGTGATTTTCCAGATTTAAGTATAATTTTTCATTCATATATTAGAATTTTTATCAGGCTATTTCTTTAACAAAAAATGTTTGATGTTCTGTTCAAGGAAATTATAATTCATTTTGTTCTCTTCTTTGGCATTTTTAGAATTTTTAAAAGTTCTACTGAATCCATAATATTATTTTATTAAGTACAATGTACCTTGATATTTATTGGTTCCATTTTGTTTATTTTGTTAACAGTTGAAGCATATCCAAGCCAACATAATTGTGGCATAAACTACAAATGTAGTGTAAATCTGTTACCTCTTCTCATATATTAAAACAAATGCAATCCCTCTGCAAATAACCCAATTTCTGAGTACCAAGTACAATCTATATAAGTAACTCAACAAACAGTAAATTAGAAATGAATGAATACTACTTCCAAAGAAGTCATTTTATGTTTCATTGAATTAATATAATCAAACAGCACTGTGAGAGAGGATGGTGAAATCTCAATCTGAGCACACTCGATATTTTGTTTATCTATCCTTATGTCAAAGATCTGCAAACTCTAGGTCTTAGCAAGCCTCATTTTTGACTGCCAATCTTTGACACTCTGATGGAATTTCCTTGCACCTGAACAAAATGATGGACTCCCTCCCTAACAGTGCTGTTTTATAGGTTTTCTCCCACTTGTTATGCAACATACAACTGTCCTAATAATAACAATATTTTAAAAAAAACTGAAAAAGCATTGCTGTGCACTGACATCACTAATTCTATGTAATAATGACAGTTTTAATAAACGTATTCAACTATGACACAGAAATTATTATTCTGCAAAGGGCTCATCTCACTCTACAGGGAACCCCGATTACTGATTTTGCTGATAAATTGGTGAAGAGTGGGAGAAATATATTTTCATGGATTTTGAGAAAAAATTTAAATACAAGACAAAAACCACTTGGCTGAATGCTAGTTTAAATGACAGTATTATTTTTTTTACTTGCTAAAATTTAATTTGCATTATTTCTGCCTTCTTCTTTTTTTTTTTTTTTTTTTTTTTTGGGTGTTTAGCCTAACAAATTAAATTAAATTTACCAGTATGTTTAACATTTGTGAAAATTTATTATATAGCTATTTTCATTCATCTGAATTAATCAATTAGTAGCCAATCATCTATTTGAAAAGATGTACACATTGTTATACACATTCACATGTAAACTCATTTGAAACGTGCAGTCTAGAATAATCAACACATGTGCAGTGCTCAATACAGCAAAATATTCAAAAAGCCTACAAATCAAATAGTAAGTAGACAAACAAACAAAAAATCTGCAAGGTACTTCTACTCATTTAGACAGATTTACAAACTGAAATATGAGCCTTATGCTGCAGCATAGTTCTATTTATAACACATAACAATTCCTGTGCAATGATTACATTACACCAATGCTAGATTTGCATCTACCTTTAAAACTTATTGTAACATCAGATCTTTTCCTTTCAACATTCTCTATTATGAACAAAAAAGTGGTAGAAGTTCAATAATATTTGTGGTCAAAGCAAACAAAAACATCATATCTATGTTTAAACATTATACATGTAATTAAATCTTCCCAATTCTCTTCTTTCAGAGTCTTTGCATGTTTCAAAACTTTAATAATAAATTAATACATGTATATCAAAAGAGCTGCAGGCAGCACTAATTTTGCAAAACATTTCTTGGACATCTCCATGAATTTTCAGCTTCTCTGGAGATTTCAGGTAGTATTTACATGTATATCCTTTGAATAAAGATAAGTAAATACAAATTCTGCAAAATTTTGTGTTTTGTGTTACTTACTTATGTTTGAATTAACAAGTGAAATAAATATAATAAATATAGCACTGCAATAATTGAGTCCAGACATGAAATACAATAATCACTCAGAGATGCCCTACTTAAGGGAACATTCACACATAGGCTTGCAAGTCTTATCATCACTAAATAACTCCAATATCAATCATAAATTTATAATCTACGATAGATTCAGACAATGACAATATCATTCATATCAACATCCAATCCTCACAAACATTCAAAGAATGACGTTTATCCATAGCAAAATATCACAAGATCTTATACATATGGCAATATATGTCTCATGGTCTCTAGGCATGTCAGCATGGAAACTAGGACGTGTGACAATTTTTTCATACATTCCAAAAATCCAGATCCTTGGGCAACGCGGTATGTGTGTCTTAGAGACAAGAATAAACAAAGATAAATTCATGTTTGAGCAAGGTACTTTTCATATGTTATATATAATGCTAAGTACAATCAAAATAATTTATTAATTATTTCATTTCTATTCTAAACTTTAAGGAAAAATTAACAATGCTATACTTGTTTAACAAAAAAAAAAAAATAATAATAATAATAAATAGACTTAATATGTTATCTAATACCTTATCAAATAAACCAAAGGAAATTATACATTCAAATAAAATTTAAAATTTTATCTATTTAAAATGATAAGAAAAGTAGACTTTTGTGAATTATCCGAAAATATTTTACATGCTTTCTACATGCCATTGTAAACATAAATGATAAATAAACTTGCTCATCAAATTGAATTGTATCACAAAATGAATGCCAATACAACAATATTGATGTGAGGACTATGAGCACATAATCTGTGTATTATCATACTCCAGAATGAGCTGCTTGATATGTCCAAGTTTCTTATGTAGGTAGTCGAAGCGTTTCTTTTGTTCTACATACTTCAGATCACCTTTCTGATTCTTGTACTCCTTTTTAATCCTATCCTTCAAGTTCTGAAGTAAATCAATTTGATAATTTATTAATAATTTTATAGAGGCAAAATCAATTTTAGTCAAATTATTATTATAGCCAAATTGATGACATACAATCCATATAAATAAAACACATCCAGTTTTCAATAATTTTGTGAGAGTTTAAGAAAGTTTCAATATACAACATGTAAGTATCATGTTATCAGCATTATTATTTCCTCAAAGGTTAACATGTGACAGGTGACTTTAAATAACTTACCTGGTTTTGACCATGAAATAACACACATGTACTTGACAATTTATTTAGACATTTATCATCTTATAAATTCAAAGTGAGTCTGAGTAGATCCATTTGTTAGAAGCTTTGCTCATAACCAAAAGATCCAAAGTTCGAGTTCTGCTGGTAACTCTTTATTATCCGTACTTTTGAACGAGACAGAAAAAATCACAGGACCTGTCATGGCATGTTAAAAATATCTGTTTTGGGTGGGTTCCTTGCATAGCTCTAAAATTCTGTGCAATGCAGCATTTCTTCACCCTTGTCTCAACTAATCCTACCTCATATTCATCTGTTCCTGGTTTTGTTCTTCGTATTAAGACTTCCAATTCAGCAAACTTCTTGGTTATTTTCTCAACATTCTGATGCAATGTTTTATATTCCTCATATTCTGTATTAAAATCCTGCTTATATTTCGCTCTCTGAGCAGCATCAGATATGGAGATATATTTACTGGAAAACATTGTTGGAATAATAAATGTTAATATCACATGTAATTTCACAAGAAAAGTACTTTTTCCATTATCATCAAATACCTTAAGTATGGCATCCTTCATTCTTCTCTTTAACAAAATGTGTGGCCCAGTGGATGAGGTGCTCAGTTTATGACCTAAAGGTCCTGGGTTCGACTCCCACTTTGGGCACACTGGTATTGTCTTTTGGATGAGACAGTGAAAACCGAGGTCCTATGTCACCGTAGGTGTGGCATGTTAAAAACTCCCTCGGATGGGTCCGTTGCAAAGGTAAAAATTTCTATGCGATGCATCACGAAGATGCCGTCACCATATACGTGAAATAATTGTGGAGTGACATTAAACAATAAATAATCAATCAATCTTCTCTTTAACAACAGATCCATAACTTGGTCAACAATTAAAGCTATACATCAGAATGAATTAAGTAATCTTACTATGCTACTTACTTTACATAATCTGGATACTCTGATGTGGAAGACGCTTCAGTCGACTCTGCAATAACAACATCAAAAACTTAACATCTACTATACTTACAATAACAACATCAATATCTTACTATCTAGTATACATACAATAACAACATCAAAACCTTACCATCTATTGATCAATTGCAATGAAAAATTTCAATACTTAATTTTTATTTTTTTTCTTAAGAGTTTCCCCTGATCAAAAAATATCAAGGATTATATGTTGAAGATAGTTAACCATAGAAATAAGCAAATAAAATGATTTTACTGTAAATAAAATCCACTTTCAAAAATGATACAATGAATTCTTTCAACATAACAGAAACAAAAATATTAAAATGTTAAATTTATCACAAACCCTGAAACAAGGGAATGTTTGTAAAGCATAAGTCTCCAAGATGGCCATTTTGTCACTGACCTTTGATTTATTGAGCCCCAATTCACTAAGAATCCTCCCTTACTGTCAAGATTTAATACATTTAAATATGATTGAAATAGTATGCATAGTACTTAATTTATCATCTAGAAACCAACAACTACACTCTATTTCTACCAGTGGTGACCTTTACTTTGACCAACTGACCCAAACACTGATAGGCATCTACTCCTTTTGATAAAAATTGATACCCCCAAATTTGCTTTGTATAGGATGAAAAGTACTTGATTTATCATTTAGAGACCAACAATAGCAATCTAGTTTTACCAGTTCTGACCTTGATCTTTGACTTATTGACCTCAAATTTAATAGACATTATCCCCTTTCGATAAGTATCCATATATCCAAGTTTGGTTTGGATAGGATGGATGGAACTTTAGTTATCATCTGGATACCTATTGTGTGATGGAATGATGGTTGAACAGACAAAGCAAACACTTAATGCCCCAAGCTATGCATATGGTGGGTGCCTAAAAATGGTCAAGAATTTTACATGGGCAATAAAATGGGTGAATCTCATCAAGTAAAAATTTATGTTTACTTTCCTTAACAGGAAGCCGGGTTAACACATAGTACTAGAAATTTTTAACTTTTGATATGAAACTTTTTTCTCACAAGTTTTAATATCTACAAATAGTGATCTTCACAAATATTATGGTTATTTTGAATGTTTACAAATGGCATACAGATCTGCAATTTTTAAAATCACTCCTTTGAGGAAAAAATAGTTTAAAACACAGTGTAAAAAAAGATTTACTATAATTTGTCATCAATAATATTTTCATTTATTCAGCCTTCACAAAAGATAGAAAAATTGAAATATTTTCAAATTTTGAAGATAAAAAATACTGCATTTTTAAAAAAAAATCAAGCAAGTCACTGACAACAATACAATATGGCATAATTAACACAAATTAATCAGTTTTTGATGGAGAGCAAGCTAAACAAGAAAACTGTGAAGAAGCCCATTCAACAATGTTAATGCCAAGTTTTTTTTGCGGACCCTTATCAATCTACCCCACAATACTGTGCACATGCAAGTCAAGTGTAAAATCCAGGTAAATAGCGCGTGTATACAATGGTGGTGTCACAGAGGGGATTTATCAAGTCATGCTTGATATTTCTCTATACATATGTATTAATAAACTCTCTATCGGGCATTGCTCTCCATAAAGCATTGCTTATCCACTCAGTAAAATTTTTAAGCATGAAAATATGCTGTATAAAACACAGGACTTTTTCAAAAACTCAAGTTCATTATTCTACATAAAACTGAATAATGAGTTTTTAGGCAAAGTGTTAGTATTATACACTTCTTTCTATTTATAAAGTGTGAAACCAATTATGAGTTAAGTTATTGTTCTAGAGATATTTGAACTTCAAAGTCAACTTAAAGTGTCAAGTATGAATGTTAAAGACAACTTTAATGTACAGTTTTAAAAGAAAGAACAGTATGAATCACCCTGGTAAATAAACGATATTCAGTATGAACTCTTTAATTAAAGACTTTACCATCTATATTCTCTTTTTTATGTTGACGATCTTTACTACTAGTGTAAGAATCACCACGGTAACTATCCATAGAAGTAGGTCGATTATTCTCTTTACGATTGTGAGCTATCCTTTGCTTCTTAGGAAGAGGTTGCTGCTGGTCTGAGCTACTATCAATTGGTCTTTTCTACAAAATGAATTACTAGACTTATATTACAGAATTCTCTATGCCAGATGACTGCATGACTAGACAATATTACATCAGCAAGTTATGAATGACAACTATTCTATCATCCAAGTACATCCTCTGTATATAAAGTATTAATGATTTAAAATTGATCTGGCAAAATACATTTTCTGAGTAAAGTCTTTTACTTTCAACCTTATACTTTGATCAAACAAGATTTAAAATGTTGAATAGAGAGAATTACATGAATTCCTGGAGGACTTCCAGGGGAGGGCTGGTTAGCTGGAGAGGTGGCTGGTGAAAGGCTTTGTATTTTTCTGAAAATAAGAAATCTCATCATGACCTTTGAAACGTGACATAAAATCAAGTGATACATATTAAGCAACTTAATTTCAGATGTGACACATATTTTCTAACTGCATGTAATCAACTTCACTACATGTACTAAAGAATCACACAGTTTAGAAAATTGTGAAACTCAAAACCCTTCCAACTCTTTCCCATTACTTCCTAAAAAAACAAAATAATACAGCAAAACTTGTCAGATGTATAAATATTCTTGAGATAACATGTAAAATTAAAAAATAAAATGTTCACTCTCAAATTAAACTTTACCACTACCTAGCTCCTGAAAGTCAAACTAAAAGTCTACAGCTATCTCTATACACTAGCCTACCAAGTAGCATATGAGTATCTTGTTCCATCATCAACTAAAGTTCAGACAACAAACATGGGACAGACTGACAGATAACATATTCAAGAAAACCTTATGTTGGATGTAGAAAAGTTTTCTTGGTATATAAATGGAAAGACAGTTAAAACAGAGTTATAGAAGTTCGACTTCCTTTATCCCCACTGAAAAAAAACCCATGTAAATCTTGTATTTGTTATCATTTTTTCTCTAGCAAGTTCAAAATCCTAAAATCCATCTTCTATCAGATTTTCAGATTCATTTAACAGAATTTTTCATATCCATAGTTAACTGCCATAATATGACAGCTAAAACTTACTTGTTGACTATTTCTCTATCACGACTGCTATAAAATGGCCATTCTGGTCGAACATCATTAAAGGCATGTTTGGCTAAAGTATATCTAGCATCTTTGCTTTGGTTAATCACAGTGCCAACTTCCTTGAGTGTAGATTCAAATTTTAACTTGTCTTCATCATCAAGACCATCTGTAAGATATGCCAAGTGCAAGATTATTGATTAAGACTTTCATTCAATCCCTCTGTTTGACATATTTTCTCATTATGGAAACAATGATAAAATGAACAGAGTTTTTATATTGTTGTAGACAAACTGCAAAACAAAAACAAAAAAAAAAAGAATTGATTACTAACAGATTTCTCTTCAACAATTCTGTTGTAAAATAACTGTCCTGTAGCTAACATAATACATTTGATATGCACATAAATATCCATTATTGTCATGATGCAGGAATTTTTATGGTAGTGAACCAGGTCAGTTCTATGATAGCTAAGCCGGCGTGGCCTAGTGGTATCGCGTCGGACTCCTGATTGGGAAGCCTGGGTTCGAATCCCGCTCTGGTCATGCCAGTGTCCTGTCTTTCGGATGAGACAGTAAAAACCAAGGCGCTGTCGTGGAATGCATGGCATATTAAAGATCCCTCACTGCTTCGGGTGGGTCTGTTGCAAAGGTTTAAATTTGTATGCCCCGCATCAGGCAGATGCCGTCACCATATACGTAAAAAATTCGTGGTGTGACATAAAGAAAAAATCAATCAATCAATCTATGATAGCTTTGACACTATCAGTTTTACTGAATAAAACATAGGAATCATGTCAAGAGTTGTCAGAAGACCACAGGGCTCGCCAATGGCAACCACATTGAAATGGCAAAAGCTTTTGTAAGTATGTCAGTCTTCAAGGTCAAGGTCAAAACAAAAATTTCTGATATGTAATGAAAGATCTTGTCAAAAGGAATACACATATGAAATATCTCTTACTGCTCATAAGTTATGACCGAGGTTAAAGCTTTTTAAAGTAGGTAAGACCTCAAGGTCTATGTCACTAGGTCAAAAGTTTTAGTACCCAATGAAAGGTTTTGGCACAAGGAATACACATATGAAGTATTAAAGCCCTGTCTCTTATGGTTCTAAAACTGTGATCCAGGTTAAAGTTTTTATCTAAAGACAATGGCGATGATGACAACAACAATGGGGTATGACAACTGCTCTGAGGACATTCATCCTGGTGAGCTAAAAATAGGGCAATGCTAAACCAGTAAATAATACACCTGGTCTTTTTTATCCTAGGTGTCATACAAACTACCAGTAGAACTAAACATCTAATCTAATTGAGGTAAATTTTGATTACCTTTGATACAATGTACTGATAAAATGTTTAAATTTTCTTCTGATGTTCCTCCGCCTAACACCCCCACTTTCCTTTCATAAATACTTCAACTACTGTTGTATTAAATTAAGAGAAGATGCAAAACTCCCAGTTCAATATGCACATTTTCATAATGTTTTCTTTCTTTGTACTAAGGTTCATCAAAATCTAACAAAAAGGTTTAGAAACAATTGCGAAGACCAGGTATTTTACATAGAAAAATTTAAGTCCAAGGGTCATAACTCCTGTAAATATTTTTGGACAGCATCCCCATTCCAATATGCACATCTTCATATGGTATTCTCTCTTTGTACCACATTTCATCAAAATATACTACAGGGTTTAGAAGGAGTGGGAAGCATAAAAAATAAATTGTTTTTAGATAGCATCCCCATTCCAATATGCACATCTACATATAGTGTTTTTCCTTAGTATAAAGTTTTGTCAAATCTCACCAAGGGTTAAGGAGGAGTTGCAAAGACATTATTGTTTGGACAGACAGACACTGACAGAAGGATGACAGCCATATAGCATAATATGCCCACATTCTTATGCAGGCATATAACAAAATTAATTAGTCCAGACAAAGCCTAAACAAAGTACTTAACACAATGTGGTTAATATCTAAATGAATCCTGTATAGCTCTGAATATGACTCATTGTTCACTTGGTGTCTTGTGTCCTGTCTTTCTAATGAGGCACTAAAATATAAGGTTACGTGTCAAGGTAGATATGGTACATATAAAATCCTTTATAGTTAAGGTGAGTATCTTATGAAGATCTAAACTTCTGTGCAATGCATCATCAGATGACCTCGGTACTAAATGAGAACAAGAGTGATATTCTATAGCACAGCAACATAATCCATGGTACTAAATTGACCCTGACCTTCTGACCCCAAAATCAATAAAGAGCTTCCTCTCATTATACTAAAGCCATTTATCATTTTACTTAAGCCATATACCGTTACTTTATTCTCTCTGTAATGCTGTTGCAAGGGGTTAATCTTGGTATAATATAAACCAATAAATAAACAAACAAAAAATCAAAATATAAATGTGTATGTATTAAAAGCAAGTAAATAATCTAAAAAATAAAAAATGGTTAACTAATCAACAAATATATATCTAATAGTTGAAACCTATAGCATAAAAGATATCAAAATATGAATATTCAATTGAAATTTCAAACCTGTGCATTAAAAAACTTTTGAGTCATTGTTTTACAACCAAAGTTTTGACTAACGGACAAGTACTATTGAACAGACAGACAGACAGATATGATTACTATACAACGCTTGCATGAATGCAGAGAACTAATTAGGAACTGTTAAAGACAGTATGACTAGATTGCAAGCAATCTACCTATACAATGAAAAACACCAGAAAATGCAGAACATATGTTTAACATATAAAATAAATAGGTATTATTGATGATATGCAAGAAATCAAACTAAATGAAAAATCAGTCACTAAAATGTGATGTCACAGTCATGAAATTTTGCATCAGTCTAGAAGAATATGTCAATGTCTACAAATCTGCCAAGTTTGATGTAGGAATCATTAATGGTTTGCAAGAAATCAATCAAAACATAAAATCACTGTGTTCACTGAAATGTGACATCAAGGTAAAGATTACCAAATTTTGCACTAGGCGGGAAGAACTCATCAATGTCTACAAACCTTCTTAATCATTCTTCTGTCAGTAATGGAATGCAAGAAATCAAGCTAAAAGCAAATTGCTGATACTGGACAAGTTGTTGACGCTGGACAGACAGACAGACAGACGTACTTGGCTAATTCATAATCAGACTTTGCAATCCAGTCAAAAACAACTCAGCAAGTTCATATTTTGCATAAAAAACTATAAAAATCTAACATAAAATCAATTTTTAGAAACATACCTTTATTCAGCTTGACATATATTTCTGGCTTTTTGTAGGAATTGAGAGCTAAAAGATGGATAATTCTGTCCCTGTAAAACAACATGAAAAATAGGACAAGACTTTTTTAAGAGAGACGGCCATAGGAGTTCATAAAAAGGAAGGCTTTTCTTGCCAAAAGTAGAAACAACTTTCTTCACAAGCAATGTTGATGACAACATTGCAATAACAAAAGTAGAAACGACTTTCTCTTGAAACAACATTGCAATAATATCTTCAAAGAAGATATAATGACTCTTTAGATAGCATTTTTTTTTATTCAATTGCAAGTTTTAAAATGGCAAAATTCGTCAACATAACAGGATTTAATTTGAACACTGAAGTATAATTATTGCATATAGGGGACAAATTTCTTCATAATTAAATCACTTAATAAGGGATAAATACAAATTTAACTTTACCTCAGAGGCATAGCTTTGAGAGCCGAGTTGGCCTGTGATTTTCCACTTGAGCTTACAGAGGAAGACACTGCTTGAGATCTCACAGCACTAGTAGATGACGACACAACACTACTACCTTGATGTGGGGACAAAGAGCTCACATAACTTGTAGAGGTTACATGGGAGCGACTGGAGTCAGAGTTTGTGAAAGGTGAAACAACAGCAGTTTTGGGTTTTATTGCACTAGGTGTTGCTTTTGCAACAGGCTGACTTGCTATGGCACTTGGGGTTGCCTTGGTGACAGGTTGAGAAAGAGCAGCTGCTGTCCTTAGTTCAGACTCTCGCTTCGCATCTTGAATCCTTTTTGCAAGTTCAGATCCATGACTTGGTCGCCCTGAGGTATGGTTAGTGCATGAGATATTTCTTTGATCTGGTTTAATATGCCTTCTTATGCGCTTCCCTATATTGGGTCCACTAGGTTTTATTTCTTGGGTTCTTCAAGAACAAATTATTTCAGTGATATCATTATTATTTGCATCAAAAGCAAGATACAGTGAACAGATGGATACAATATCTTGAACCCTCAATTTTCCATTTAAAAAGTGATACATATATTTCTCTAAATACTTGTACTCTTGATTATATATATTGTTCATGTATTAATGTACATGATTGTATACATCTTAAAATCAGAATAACTTCTTTTTCAACAACTTACTATAAATTAAACCTTTTGGCTGAAATTATGAAGGAAATGGCATCAATATAAAGAACAACAAGCTGTGTTTGTGATACACTAATGACCCCAGCGGCAACACAGTCCAAAAAGTTATTTTTAGTGGGAAGGTAATTTTCAAAGTCAACAGGTCATTGACCTTGATGTCATTTGAAAGGGCTTCATTAGTTAAGTATACATGTCAAATATGAAGTCTCTATCGCTCACAGTTCAAAAATTATGGCCAAGACTAAAGTTGACAACAGAAAAACAAACAAACAAAATGACAGACAGAAGGGACAGGACAAAAACGATATGCCCCTGATATATATCCATCCATGGGCATAAAAACACTGACATTTTTAAAATATCTCTCAGATTTACAACCATCAGATATAAATAATTTCTCAAAAGTCTGACATTACAACTACAGAAACTATTAGATGCATACAATGCATACAAACACAATACAATTGTGTATTTTTCAATAGATTATATATCCTCTTGTGGTTTTGTGAATCATGATAAATGATTCTAATTATTCCTTGTTTACCTTATTTTTCCCCACTCCTCTTGAGCAGTTTTAACATCTTGACGAGTTTTGTCAAAAACATCAGCTGTAGCATGGACGGTTAGCTTTTGAAACATAGTTCCTACATTTTTCAAATGAAATCCTCTTCTGGAAAAAAAATTTATTTATAGTGGTGTCAATCCTTCTTGTAAACTATTAATAATTAGAAAGCATTCTCAGGGTATTACTAAAGCAATACATTGCCCTTACCAGTGCAAACAAATTAAGTATGCTGGTGAGGGGCATTAACTATGCCTAAAGTACCTGTAGTCTTATTCAACAGCAAAGTAACCTGGGTCTGGCGCCATGGACTGAGAAAATACTAAATTTATAATTTCAAATTCTTCTGTTCAACAATGAATTAATAACTGGGAGTTTGATCTTATGGAGTTTTATTCTATTGATAAATAAAAATCAACCATTCTGACAATTTATTTGAACATTTGATAATGGAATAAATTCAAATGAAATGATTGACTTAATTATCTTCTCAGTTTATGGTGCTGTACCCTGAACTTTCCTCTAATGACATGGCATACATGTATGGTGCTAAGTTTCATCACTTTGAATAAGTCAGAAACTTTATTACAATGTCACAAACTTGACAACTGATTGTCTGCTTAACTTTACCTTTTTGTTCAAACTGGACCAGGGAGTAAAATTCATTGAAATACTTCAGGAGCCATGTGGGCCCCTAACTTACAAAATTCAGGGGCCCACATGAAATTTTAGGGGCCCACAACAACAACCAAAAAAACAACATAGAATCTATTTTATTTCATTATTATTCTTTTCATTTAATTTCACATTCTTTCAATATCTGTTTCCAGCAATCTTCCAAACACTTCCCTAACTGATTCATCCAGTTTTCCTCTTCAATATTATTCTCATTTTGACTATGTCTTACATTCTCAATTTCATTTACTGACTCACTCGCTAACTCACTTTTAGTCTGATTATTTTTCTCTTTCTCTGAATTCCTGGTTCCTTTCCATTACTTTCCTGTATCATTTAAACCCTGATTATGTAGCGCCACATTTATACACGAAGTGCAGGGTTCGAGCAAAACAATTTTGTGAATGTGAACGCGAAAACAAAATTGAAAGTGTGAAATATCGATGTAAAAGAAAATGGAAAGAAAAAGATAGATCAAACACTGAAGAACATTAGTACCAAAAACATTCGCCTATTTCTATGATTTTAACCATTTGATACAGACCATACTAAACCCTAAACGAAATCTGTCCAGATTTTGTAACTCGCCATGTTGGCGACCATGTAGAAGATTTTTGGTTGCCCATAAGTAGCTTTCAGTCGCCAATGCGAGTGGGAGAGTGCGAATTTTACTCCCTGCTGGACTGGTGTCAATGAAGACACCTACAATATCACAGGATAAAAGTTTGGGCATTTGATTATTATGCATCATGAATGGACATAAAGAAACATTCCCAAAATATTTTGATAGAGTTTAAGTAAGATATCCAGAAACTGGCTATTTTTCCAAATTTTCACGCTAAGTTTAGGTACTTGAGGCCCTGACCCTTGAACTTAAAAGTAATTATGCATCTCTGTCTTTTCATTATTAAAGATATATCTGATGTTTGGTGCTAGAGGTTTCATCCATATACCACTTTCTTCCACATTTTCAATTCAAGTTCTGTTTTGACCTTGACCTTTGAACCTAAAACCAGAAGGCATCATCCTCTCTTCATTCTAAGTTCATATCCAAATTTGTTTTAAATCTTGTGTATGGTTCTTGAATTCTAGACACCATTTTGTGATGGAAACACTGGTAACCAATTAACAAGTACAATGGCCATCATTTAAATTGAAGCAGGAAACATAAGCACTGTGACTTTGAAACTGCAGATATGACCTTGGTTCAATGTCATGACACATCGTTGAGTATCCAAATCCATGCAAGGGGTAAAATATTAAGACTTTTTCAATTTTCAATTTTGTCCCACAAAAATGACCTTGACATTGAAAATCAATAAACTTTATCCTCCTATCATAAGAATTCAGTACACAAAATTAAAAGATCTAGCGTAAACAGTTTGGTCTGCATCTTGTTTCAAGGTGCTTTCTTGAAAAATTTTCTACTTTTGCACCAAAATGTCCTTGAATTTTAACCTTGAAAATGAAAATCAGCTGAATCCTCATGTCATAAGAAAAAAGTGTACAAAGTTTGAAAGTCCTAGCCTAAACAGCATGATCTATATCTTGTTTACAAGGTGCAGACAGACCCACAACGCCATACCATATAGTATGGTCTGTATCTTGTTTACAAGGTGCGGACAGACCCACAATGCCATACCATACAGTATGGTCTGTATTTTGTATACATGGTATTCCCACAATGCCATACTATAATACATCCCTCTATGATGACGTGTAAAAATTTAAAAGTATAAGTAAAATTACAACATAATTAAATAAGAAAAGGAATCAGTTACAATTTTTTTTACTCTGAGTTATCCAACATACCTTGTGTCTGGCTGATGAACACAGTCAAGTCCTTTTGGGTCCCCCAGAGGAGAGACTGTAAACTGGAATGTTTTGGCATCTTGTGATTTGGAGGGAATTCTGATGAACTGCAAAATATGTACTGGTGTAATTTCAGGTCCAGAAGTATGGTATATATATGCACAGTTCTGACAAATGTATACAACTAGAAATGCTATAAGTGTCTTCTTACAGGATTTCAGCACAAAACTATCAAAATGCCACAATGTGATTTATACATGTAGCTGCAAGTCAGAGTAAGGCAACAGTCATTTATTGTTAATAAAAAGCATATATAGTTTATCAGTATGCAAGATCAGAGTCAATATACACACCTTAAATTGTGACAAGGTCAAATTAAGCCAAGTCATAATTATGTACAAAGAAGCATTACAGTTTCTCTAAATCAGTGTAATGCTTGTGTCAAGCTCTTGATTATAAATCTTTAGACTGGTAAAAAAAAACTAGTTCCTTTGTATTTTACTCTATCAATAACCTTAGTAACATAATGGTACCAGGAGAACAAAATATGAGCCAGCACCGTCTGAGTATGTTTCTGTTATTCTATCTCAAACTTACCGAGTTTGTGGTATATAGTGATCCACATGTCTGTCAGTCTGTGAATCCATACCTTTGTCTGTCTATTACAATTACCATTTGATTTAAGAGGAATAGTTAAGTAAATATTTCTATCTGTGATAACAAACCATGGAATACAGCTTAAGTTTGATTATTGTTACTTTCACATTTCCAGAACCACAGCTCTCAATAGAAGCAGGAATATTGTATAGGTATCCTTCATGATCCATTCAATTTTTTCTAATTAATGCAGGGAAAATCTCCCCTTACAACCTCATCTATGTACTATCTTAATACATACACTCTATGTACTCTACTACTGAACATTTAATATTCATTTAAAAACCATTCTCTTGAAGTTATTCTCATATGCACCTGTCACAAGTCACCTGTGGCAAGTCAAATTTATAAAAAGAGTACCTTTATATACATGTATTATTAAATGCGAAAGACATAAACACAGAGAGATAAAGCTTTTGTCCTGAATGTTTCAGCGATTCCTGTGTTAGATTGTGAAGTAATTCTACAGACTAGAATACATGGTAATAACTGTATTAAATTTATCAGTAAGTTTAATGAAGTGCATGTCAATAACGAGAGATTACTTATAATTCACAGTGTCTTTCAACAACATGCCAGAATGGGCAATCAGGTCTGACGATCAAATTGCTCTTTTATTGTAACTAATGACATGTATGACATAAATTTATTCACTCTGTTTGGTGGAAAACTGATGTAATGATAACACAATAATATATTTATCATGCATTCAAGAACCTTGTCCTTGCTACAATTTGTGTGTGCCTGAAAAATTGCAATAATACAACTATTTCTATGAGAACTTGTCTAAAAATAATCGAAACATATCAAACTTTACTGAATATAATAATACTTTCTGGCAAGACAGTTATTTGGCCAATATTCAATCGGAATAGGATTTTTCCTATGAAAATCAGGAGGAAAGAATTTGAGAGAAATTACAATTGAAATTAGAGTATAAAGTTTTCCTATTTATTTATTCCTTATTATAATAAAATGTTTATGACCAACTATGAAACTTGTCAATATTTCTATGATATTTAAGAGGCATTGTGAAAATTATTTCTCCAACCGACTCATTGGTTTAAACAAAATTTCTTGGATAAAAATTTATGCTTTACAACAAACAGTGTTAGGATTGAGCAACAAGTTTTAAACTTATAGTAAGCTCTCTACTAGATATAAACTACAAATTATAAATATCTAAAGCAGAGGATATATGCTTATAACATTTAAACCATACATAAATTAAGGGGGTGTTAGATTAAATTTTGATATATTTCTTTAAATATATATATATGACTATATATACATTTTCATGTATGAATATTTGAAATACTGTATAATATATATATATATATCTCAGATAATTTTGTCATAGGACTTTTATTTCATAATTATTTTTAACAAACTTGTATCATTAATTCAGACTAAATTATCTGATATATACATACATACATATATATATATAGGGGCAGGCTTGGTGTAGTGGTTAAGCGCTTGGCTTGCGGCGCCGACGATCCGGGTTCGATTCCCGGGTTGCGCCACTATGTTTAAGAGGTTGGTAACCTCCTGCTTCCATGTCGCGATATAACTGAAATATTGTTGAAAGCGACGTAAAACACCAATCAACCAACCAACCAACATATATATATAAATTACAACAATTAAATACACGCAAAGTAAAAGAGCTATATACAAAGCACTAAATGAAATTAAACACAAACTGATATGGGAACCACATGTTGTTTTTGGGAGCAATAGATAAATTTTCTATGTAAGTATGTATATGTATATACTTACTCACATAAACACATACAATTACATACATACATGTACATGTATATACATAATACTTAATTATACACATTCACAGACGCACATCTACTTTCTGTACTTACACACACATAAACGCATGCATGCATGTAAATACATAAATACAGGCGTGTAACCATATATTTCTACACACAAATTTGCACATATACACCTACATATACAAACATATGCAAAAAGTAGTTGAGTTATTGCTCCTAATCATTTTACATTTGTCATAGTACTTTTATTTTATAATTATTTTTAACAAACTTGGTATCATTACTTAAGACTAAATTATCTGAATAAAATGTACAAGTTTCTTGAAGATAAATTTTGAAATATGAAAGTAATTGCAAATTTTATGGCACACAGATTTTGTGGCGAAGACAATTTTATAGTAAATTCCTGACATGTTCATTAGATGTTGGTATGTAAAATGCTATAGCATTGCTTTATCTTGACTACAGTTCCCGGATCTTCTTACTTAAACTTGTGTTGCGTTCTTCTTTACGGTTTGAAGTAATATTCCGTAACTAATAATGATACCTCTTCACTCTTCATGGAAATTGCTAATACATGCACGTTACATTTATTATTAGTAGATATACCGGTTAAATAAAGGAGCATATCGATCAAGACGTAAACAACACTGAGGTGATCAGCAAATAGGTCACTTTAGTACAACGACCTCCTACAAGGTAAATAACAGCTACCTGGAGTATAAACAACGAGATAAACTGATATCATCACTATACCTCATATAATGTACTACATGGAGTCCCAAATATTAGGATTTAGATAGAGGCAAATGAATGGCCATCCTATTCTACATTTTAAAGTATGCTGCAATACACGATAGGTCGAATTTCTACTTTATATGGATAAAGATTCAAATAGTCACAAAACTATGACGTAAAATTCGTATAATTCCGTTAAAAGTCTAGGAGTTTTCATTGGCGTTAGAACTAACAATACACTGATATATGAAACATCTACCGATTTTGGGTGTATGAGCAGTATACTATATTAATGTCGCAGGTAAGACGTGTAATGCAACTTAAGAAAGTTAAATTAATATTTATCTACTTGAATCACCTGCAATTCAACTATCATTATTCGAATCCGGCAAATGCAAAGCAATGGTTGAATTGATTATTACCGTCGCTTGTTTCTTAATTATTCACCGTTACCATCTGCCTATTTATCAGAAGACAGCGTTGAAATCAATACAATAACTGATCCATTACTGATAATCCATAGTGCAGCTGAATCATTATAACACATCTGTATAAAACATAGTTGCATCAAACTCCATTAAATGAAATCATATAGATCAGCACATTGCTGGGCATTACTCACTCCATTATTTCCATGGAATTGTATCTGTGGTTTCTGACTAACATCCTGCAATGAAAATATGACAAATTAAATGTTTATACCAATAGCATTTCAGATTAACACGTAGTTCTACTATAAACTTTAACTCTAGGAACAAAAAGATCAAAATTTTGAACAAGAGCACTGCAAGGAACATCGACTTGCAACATCATCGGAAAGCATGGACACCCAGCGTGCTCACGGCGTCTTTCGGTCACGAGCAGAACACCTCATCCACCCTATAATGGATGTTTTCAAAGCAGTGCACAAAAATATTTAATAAAAATAATTTCTATTGTAAAAACTTCTAACATCAAGAAATAACTCAATACAGCATGACAAAATAATCCTGAAAAAAGAATTGATGTTTGTTAGTCATGTTCTGAATTAATGTGTACATAATTTTTGTCAAAACACCGAGTTGTAACGTGTGCTTGAGGTTGTAGACGTGTAGATAATGAGGATGTCTACCTTAAACCCACTTTACACAGACATTCTTATTGCACATAATCAGTGGTTAAATAGCCAGGATTTATATTTTAAAATCTTTTAAGGAAGAAAAAATGGGAAGGGCTCTTTTACGTGCTATGCCTACCGTAACACGGGACTTCAGTTTTTGCTGTCTCATCCGAAAGACAGACATCGATATGCCAAAGGCAGGAGTCGAACCCCAAACCTCGCGGTCACAAGCCGAGTACATCCTCTACTGAGCTACACCGGTTCAACCTATTTGAAACTCATGAAGTTATTCGGAACCAGTCAACTGAATTCGTGAGCTTATGGATGAGAAATTAAATTCCCACTTATTGGTAGTTCACTACAATAGATTTTGACAAATTTACTTAGTTTCCTTTCCTTCTTTAAACTGTGGGATTACGCCGTCACCAACGACAATTCATCACCCTACTAGAAAACGTATAAAACAGCCATAACCAATCCTTGAGGTGAAATGTATACCTGGTAATCGGTTATTTTAAGAGCTAGAAATTACTGTAATGGGTATGCAAGTTCTTATTCTTATTCGATAGTTAGGGTCTAACTATGTCAGATCGCCAGTCGTCAGACCTTAAAGTCGGGATGAAGTCTAGCTGACAGAGGAAACTGCAGTGTAAAGAATGACAGAGAACTGTAATAATTACCGATATCCGGGGATGATTATGAAGTAGATTTCAGATGTGTGTTATTTATACGTCAATATTATCCTATCCTAGGGCCAAAGTCTATCATCAGAACACTAATATCTTTCTGACAACAGATAAAAATAAAAACATGGACCCAAAAATGATGTAATACTACATCGGTGCATATTCACTCCAGATCATGCTAGCATAGTCTTTATAAATTATCACAACTCTGCATGCTAAAATCTACACCAATCATTGCCTACATTAATTAAAACAGCAACTTTCATGATCTTCTATTATATGAACTCCTTGTACTAAATTATATGGTGACGATGTTGCATGGCAGTAAAGTTTCTCAAGCTTTGGCATGCAAGGCATACTGACATGACTAAATGTCTACCTTATTTGCACCGATCAACGATCGATCTCTCGATCATCAGCTCAGGTTTTATCGCAAAACGTTCACTTTAGTAGTTAACTTACAACTGCAGGTTAAAGTTTGAACACACAAAAATTACATATTGCTTAGTATCAAAAGCAAGTGCTTTTATAATCCTGTGTAACTGAACATATAACTGGGGCAATACCAGGAGAGTCAGCTTCTACAAAGGGCATAAAGTTACAACCTAAAGTGCAATAACACTTACATGTATACATACAAAATCAACAGCCCAAATGATTTGGACCGTATCATATCTACAAGCATTGTCGACAAGGTTTAGCTTGTGACCTTGACTTTTTACCTTAAAAGATCCGTCCGTGTTCAACTATGTTGAGTTACAAGAGTATGAAATCCGTACAGAGTCGTGTAACGAAGACAGTATCAGTTGTCATCAATTATCAACCTACCTCACACTTTTACTAACCTTCACTACTAACGCGTCCAGAAATAACAGTCATGAAAGGTTTGTGAAAATATATAGCATATCGATAGATTTTATTAATATCAATTAAAGTGTGGCATCTTTATCAATTTCAACGCGGCGAATTTGGCCGCAATTGATAGATAAAAGAGGTAGCCCGATTCCGTCCCTCATCCATGGACAAGACTACCACTTTGAAACACACAAGCACAATTGCAAATGATATACTTTAATGTACCGCGACCAGAACACACAAGCACAATTGCAAATGATATACTTTAATGTACCGCGACCAGAATTCAGTATCTCTAATGGTTTTGGAACACACCGTAAGAGTGGACAAGATCGTCAATTGCAATGGGTTCGACCTAACCTTGAAACTCGTCCAATTCATGTCCCATGATTAAATCATTTGTATCAATCGTCTAAAAGGCAAGGCAAAATTTTAATCTCAACTTGTCCCTCCCAAAAAGAAAAAGAAGGGGAGGGGTGTCAGACCTCCTGTTTGAAATGCACAACTACAACTATGAATTGTGATACTCTTTCACATACAACCATTAGATCATCTGTATTTGTATTGATTGATTGATTGATAATTGTTTTACGTTACTTCACGATTATTTCACGTATATCCGGACGGATGATGCATCGCATAAAAATCTAGACCCATCCGAAGCAGTGAGGGATCTTTTACGTGCCACACCTACCAAGATACGAGTACTCAGTTTTTACTGTTTCATCAAATATACAGCACACCAGTGCACCTATGGCGGGAGTCGAACCTATGCCTCCCAGTCAGGAGCCGAGCACCTCATACACTGGGCTACACCGTCTTCGTCAGGCAGACAGAAACACGTCAATGGAATACTACAATACACCCTGCATTAAAAGCCGGAAAATAAAATGCCTATGGTATTTTCGCTTCAAATAATTTCACAGGCACTGTAACATTCACAGGCAGTGTAACTACGACTGGAAAATTCAAATAGTTGCAATATTAATTTCCAACTTTATTTTCATGGCCGTATAATTCTGAACTTCATCGTAAGTAGAATCCGACACCACTATATCCTAGTGTTACAGGATTTACAGGTACAGGATTTATAATCCTTTTGTAAATTTTTGGCATCAGCATATATTTTCTTCTATAAGCTTTATATTATAGTGGTAGAAGTGATTTAGTAATAATTGATGAATTACCGTGTTGAACATAGAGTCTGCACTTCAAGGATCACGTTGACTACGACAACACTATTTAGAACTTGACCTACCTTCGGCTGTTTATTTGCGTCACACCATCAAGTGCGTGTTTAATTTTATATTTCTTTAAGAATGTATTATGTAATGTGATTTTTACCAATTTTTATCGCGAGATGAACCTTAAATATACCTGTATGTGATGACTTTCAAAACAAATACAAAAGTATGCAGAAATCTAATCAAATTTTAAAATGCAGTGGGCCTTGCGCCATGTGACAATATTTGTACGTTGGTAAAAAAATTGCATCAGTTGGTTGGTTGATTGGTGTTTTACGTCGCTTTCAACAATATTTTAGTTATATCGCGACATGGAAGCAGGAGGTTACCAACCTCTTAAACATAGTGGCACAACCCCGGGAATCGAACCCGGATCGTCGGCGCCGCAAGCCAAGCGCTTAACCACTACACCACGCCTGCCCTATTTTTTTATTATTATATTATTGCATCAGTAAAATACACGTATTAAAGTATTTACAAGTAAAAGTTTCATTTTTATTTATTTATATGTATAAATACTTTTTTATTATTTATCTTATTTTAATTTTAATTATTACTGTTGTTTTTTCTTTATTTTATCATCATTTTCTGCACTGTGACATTTCCGTTTGCACGATCGTTGACGATTTTTAAAAGTGCATGACGCACTTCAAAAGGAGTGGCGACCAGAACTTGACTCTACAATCACAGTATGCTTTAATTACTTTCCAGCGAGACTTGCTAACAACCTTCTGTAATCATCGATTTTGCTCAACAATATATATCTAATAAAGAACTCTAAAAATATATAATAATCAATCGATTTACTCATAATTAAACTAAAATAAATGTATCGCTTCTTCCCAGCAAATTAGCACTTTAAATGCGTATTCAAGTGTCGATATTAACACGGATATTAGTCATGTTATTAGTATTACACTAACTCTCGGTTGTTGTAAGAGAAAATATTAAAATATCATTCTATCAAAATTATGGAGGAAACAAACAAACGACGAAATAAAGTCACTGTTCCCTGTTTGTGCATCTACTTCCTTCATTTTCAACACTACCTTCCTAGCATTCAGACGGCCAACTCGATTTGCACGAATTGTACACTACTGTGACTAAAGACTACAGCTAATTAGTAATTCCCATATATTTACACGCCATGCTCGAAGTAGGAGATAATATGTACAGAGAACAGCCGCGGGCCATTAATTATTTAACATGAATGTATGCATAAATCTTGACAATTTCCTGATTTAATCAATGACGGATTTAAATAAAATATCAACACTTTGTCACCAAATGCAAAATATATGCCCCTCGATTGTTTACTGAATTTCAGAGAGAATCTTTAGTTATTTTTCTGCTTGTATTCTGGTATTTATGCCATATTCATTAAGACTGAGCCAGGTGTTGTCTATAATATCACAAATTTTAGTAAGACAGAAACGATGTTGACAAGAAAATGGAGAAATAATTGCAACTCATACATTTAAACCAACTATTAACACAAATACATGTACGTAAAATCCAGAATAAAAAAGAAAATGAGGAAACTAGCAAGAGTATATCCCTATTTCTCTTTTTGCTCTTATATCAATTTTTACAGTATCTGGTATCATTTATGCTTTGCATTAACTGTTGTAATCTAAAGACACTTGGAACAAATAACATACACGAAACATGATGTTTTCTAGGAGAGAAAGTAACGGAAGAGTTATTAACTAAAAGGACTGTACATAAAGTGTCAAAACCTAGCCTGAGGTCCCAACACTTCAATGTTGCAACATCGATTACATAAAACTTAACAAACCGTTACGAACAGCATCAAGCTTCATAACGTTATTTCAAAAAACGTAACCACTAACGTCTTAGTCTTCTAGGAAGTACAAATATGATCTGACAGACGTTTGTTGTGTCTTTTCATCTGTGAACTTTCTTTTTTGAAATAGCTAAATCTCGATGCGTGTTCGTCCAATTTATTTACTTGGGAATAGTAGATTCCTAACCTTTGTCGATTTCCCAAATTCACAACTTCTCATTCCAATCCACATTACTAATAATTGGGCACCGTTAAGAGGTGCATTATACGTCGCACGAGATCTTTCACCCCAAATATACCAACTGTAAATATATTGGCATAGACACAGTAGCACAAACAACTTTTTAACCCCACCCGATTGTCCCTTTCCAAGGACTGAAATGTGAGTGTTGCTTTTGCAATTACTGCCATCAGATCATGTGTATATACGAGGTATGATAAAAAAGTTCTCGCCCCATGTCCTTAATAATATTCAGAATTGAAAGATTTGTCATTAGTTTTCAAAATAATCTCCCTTCATCTCAATGCACTTTCTCTATATCTGTTCTAATTTCGCAGAGAAAATTTCGGAATCCCTTCAAAACAGAATGCTTCGTTCTGTCATGAAAGTACTAATATACAGCGTCCATGACATCCTCATTGCTTCCAAATTCCTGCCACATAAGTAAGAGTTTAGTTTTGGGAAAAGCAGCAGAACACCTCTGGTTAGCTTTCCTCTCTTCCTACTGTCCCCGCTTTTCGCGAAAAGCGTGGGGACATTAAATATTATTCGTCTGTCCGTCCATCCGTCTTTCACAAAATTTTTAACCTTGGTCATAACTTTTTAATCGTAAGACGTAGGGCCTTCATATTTGGCATATGTGTCCCTAACTGCAATACCTTTCCGCTGGTACCAAAATTTTTTATCATGTGACTTTAACCGTATTCTTGGACTTACTTCAATGTAACTTTTTAACCGTAAGACGTGGGACCTTCATATTTGGCTTGTGTGTTCCTAATGGCAATACCTTTCCGTTAATACCAGAATTTTTTATCATGTGACCATGGCAGTAAACTCAATATTTGGATTTCCAGAAGACCAATTTGGGTCATGCTATTCAGGCCGTGAGTGTACTGGAGAATAATGCCCGGTGGAACACTATGGGAAATATAAGGGGGAAATTCTCAATCATGTTAGAATCTAGTATAATATCATCAAACTTTACAAGGTTCCACTGCAAATACATGTAGACATGCACAACCATGACAATATGTCACAGATCGCTACACCTTTACTGACAGAACCCCGGAAGCGGGGGACCATAATTCTCTGAATTTGCTTGTATTTACTTCTTTTTTATGAAGATTATTGTTTCTGGATGCAACTGTGCATTATTTATGTATTTTCTTGTTCATTAATGTTTCACAAATTGCAGCTGCATGAAGACACTTGAGATAACCATAGTCATTCTCCAACATGCATATTTATACACAGTAGATAGTATGATAAACTTCAGAGAACTTTAAAACAGCATGATCAGGTGCATAATACATGTCCATAATCTTACCCCTATCAATAAAGACTTGCAGAAAAATGTACTGTTTTAATCTATGTGTGTCTGCGCATTTGAAATCCCTAGTATAAAGCATATCTTATGGAGATAACTACCATCTGAAGAGTTATATTCAATGCCACCCCCCCCCCCCCTTATTCAATATAAAATTTCATTTTCAAATCATTTCCATTTCTAACAGTGCAAGAAGGAGGGAACAAATAAATTGTATTCACTCCCATGAGAACATGTCCACATGTTGCCATTTCATAGTAATACATGTATTATAGGTCAGTCACAAAGCAAACTGATAATGCTGTAAATCACTATGCAACTCAAACTTCAAAGTCATAAAATAAATAAGACTGACCGCGTGTATACATTACAAATGCTACATTTTTCCTGTAAGTCCAAGTACAAGTCTAAGTACATTTGTAATATTAAATACTGAAGTCTTTTAAAACAACCACTTCCATTCCCTCCTCCCAAAAAAGCAATTCTATCAAACGACATCCAAATATCTTAAAGTTTTATTCATACTTTGGATATTATGACCACATGGTACAGTTTGTTCTTTGACACATCTTTCAATAATTGCCATGATGATCTACATGTAATCAGTGTTATATCTGACATCAAGTATACAGCTTACTGCTTAGGGGACAGCAGGGATTCGTGCCAAGCCTACCGGTCTCAAACACTGCCAAACACCAAACAAGTACATCTAAACTGTATGTCCAACAAAGATGGACAAAGGCAATCTTCCTATTATAGTCAAACCTAACTAACCACCTGTCACAATGTTACAACTATCTTTGGTTGTAAAGAAATACAGACTTGACTAACAAATCACATTAAATTCTAAATTGTGTTATCTTATTGATTAAATTCTAAATAGTGCTATCTTATTACTACCATATGTATCAACCTCCATGTCTGTTCTAAAACATAGGACCAGACTTGGTGTAGTGGTTAAGTGCTTGGATTGTGGCACAAATGGTCCGCGTTCAATTACCAGACTGCACCACTATGCTAAGAAGTTGGTTACCTCCTGTTTCTATGTGAAAGCACATAAAACTCCAATCAACCAACCTAAAACATAACCTCCTTATCAGATTAGTGAGCCTATAATGACAAGGAGTGGACCATGGATGTTACTGATAACAGCAGTTATGATATTGATTATTTACACAGATAGGGTGACATTAATATCTACTTCTCAGTATACAATACCTGGCATGCACATTACATAATGTGCAGTCATTATATTACAACATATGATATTATTTGAAATATACAACTTGAAACTAGACTCTACAGAGTTGTATGTAAATAAATGACATAGAATTCTTTTGGAGCTTTCTTTTTGTGTCCTTACAACCAAGCTGGTTATGGTCTTATGGAAGACCAAGGTCTTTAAAATTTAACCTGTTTGAAATTTTGTCAGGTCAAGATGTATTTCTGTATGATCTAATGGAACAGATTAAACTGTTTTTATCTATTCTTGTTCTTATCATAATTTATAGGATCAATTATGTGATAGGTAGTTTATACTGTCATGTTCCAGGACAACAAATACATGAAAATATATAAAACTGATATCTGAAAAGACAAAAAAAAAACTGTTGCACAAATTTTCAAAATACCAAAAATAACAAAACTTTTTCTGACGTCATTCTTAAAAGGACTTAATTACTGAATGATTGCATCACTGATGCATTGAATTTGTAAATCTATGCAGCCAGTCTGAAGAAGAAGTTTGACAATTGAGATTACCCTCTTTGGCTTATTTCACCGTAACTTGGATCTACCCTTTGACAGATCTGTAGGGGATCCTGCATTGAGTACCTCATCCTTACCAAGTATCATCAAATTCTGTCTCTTATTCTTAATTCTGAAGAACTTCTTCATATGTTAAATCATTAAACTATGATCTGATGAATTTAAAAGACAGAATCTTTTTTCAAATTTTCTTTCCTTTTAGCGAGGTTTGAACCATAAATCTTTTGAACAACCAAGAAATGGCCCTTATCAAAATTAGAAATACACAATGTAAAAGGTCATAAAAAATCAAGAAAACTCAATTTTGACATGAAATTTTCAATTATTCTTGATAATGATATTTTCTAATAAAAATTTGGTAATTAATGCTTTATTGCTTCTTTACACAAAATAAGATACTGTATAAATCCAGAAAATGATCCAAAATTTTGAAAAAGAATTGAACTGAAAATTCTTTTTCTACTAATTTTACTAATTCTAGTAACTGAGTGCTACAAAACACCTAAAAACTAAATAAAATGTAGGTGTAAAATGAAATGCAACAAGCTGTGTTTGTGAAACACTTATGCCCCCAGCAGCACCAAAGTCAAAAAAGTCATTTTTAGTGTGAAGGTCATTGTCAAGGTTAAAAGGTCATTGTCCTTGGTGTCATTTGAAAGGACTGCATAACATGTAGATGAGTATGAAAGTCAAATATGTAGTCTCTATCCCTCATGGTTCAAAAGTGATAGCCTCAAGTCCAAAACATTATTTCTACCATGAAGGTCATTGTAAAGGTCAAAAGATCATCAACCTTGGTGTCATTAGAAAGGGCTTCATTAGTTGAGTAGGCATGTCAAATATGAAGTCTCTATCTCTCATGGTTCAAAAGTTATAGTCTAAAGTTGGCAACAGACAGACAAACAAACAAACTGACAGGACAAAAACAATATGCCCCCAATCTATCGATCCGGGAGCTAAAAAACAAAATTTGGTCTCCAACATGGTTTGAACAGCACACCAGAACACCTCAAAAAAATTCTTTTAAAAATCAAGAAAACTGAATTTGACACACGACTTTCAGAAAACCTTGAAATAGATAGAATATTTAAAATAAATGCTTTATTGCTTCTCTATATTGAATAAAACAATGAAATTTAAAGACACTAAAAATGTGTGGAAATGACAGAGTGAGAAAAGAGGCCAAAAAATTATCAAAACTTTGATTTCAGAACCGAACCAAAAAAACAACACCACTTCTCAAAGACACCTTGCCAGATCACTCTTGTGCATACAGTTTGTCAATCTACACAGCTGGTCTGAAGTAGTTTGTCAAAGCAGGGTATCCTTATGGAACTATATCGCCCCACTTTGGTTCCCATCTCTTGGTGAATCACAACAACAATTGTAAGGAATCTTAAGTACTTCATCCCTACCAATTTTTTTTTTAAATCCTTATTTCAGTTCAAGAAAGAACTCCATCAAAGCATTTTATAACATACTAATAGTATAAATCATGTATTATAAGCAAACTACATGACAGCACACTTTGACAATAGCTCACTTGAGCCTTTGGTTCACGTGGGCCAAAAAGAAATCATAAAATATGCCATCAACAGGTGTGTACAACACCATGCAAAGTAGCAACATTTGTACTCTCTGCATCTTATACAAGTCTAAATGTGGACAAAATGAGGTAATATAACGTGCAGATGATAGTCACTGCTGCATAAATTATAAACCTACTGGCATAATAATTGTATGCCGCATACCTGGGGAAGAACTGATGAATTATTCATCCTATTGTTAATTCCATATATGACATACATGTATATTAATATCATTATTATCGATATTGACCTCATAAAGCCCTTAATATTGCCTATTCTATATTACACCTATAACTTCCTTATAATGAAGAATAAGATTCTACTTCTTTCAAAATGCACCTTTCAAGTACATGTTAAACCAAGAGGTATTCTAACATTGTCCAGTTTACAACTATTTGGTCATAGAATGCCCAAAATTAGAGAAAGAATATCTGAGGTTTATCTTTAACGCATCAATATTAACATGGGTAAATGCATGTATCTTTATATAACGATATTTAATTTACTAATCTGCCTTACACACTTCCTAATGGACTAAATATCATTTGAAATCTGAACAAAATCAAAATACGAGGAATGGGTCTGTAAAATACAGACTTCCCTGAGAACTGGAAATATCCAACTATAAATAGCCATGTATAGTTGCAAACTCTTTAAAGCTAACCTCATATGGCCCAAGGAAAAACAGGTCCATGTTGGTCTATATCACTCACCATAGCACCCTGAGCATATGATAAAACAAGAAACCACTAAAGGCGGTATGGCTGAATTGCGAAGCACTGACAATCATTAAAAGCAGAATGTCTTTTGAAACACTATGCCCATAGCAGCAACAGACAGTATAAAGATATAATTCACATGTTACTGACATAAGTAACATCTACAATAACTTGATTGGTGGAACATGACATGTCAAGCATGAAGTCAGTAGGCCTCATCGTGAAAATATTACAACTAAGACTGCTAAGACACACATACATGTGAAAAGA
Organism: Pteria penguin; assembly: GCA_035048485.1. Taxonomy (NCBI): domain Eukaryota; kingdom Metazoa; phylum Mollusca; class Bivalvia; order Pterioida; family Pteriidae; genus Pteria; species Pteria penguin. The sequence goes on from CM068581.1 coordinate 24,854,725, forward strand.
CTGGTAAAAAAAAAAGGTTTATATATATGTGAAGTTTGGAAAGACATAATTCTCACGGTATTTCTGTAATTGAACTAAAGTCAGTTTACACATTTGACCTTGAAAGTGGGAACTTTCAAGGTCAAGGTCACAATGGATGGAATTCATCAAGGTCTATCTACACATGTACATGTGAAGATTGAAAGAGGTATTGTAAATGGTCTTTCTTCAATGAATCTAAATGCAAGAGCTAAACCAAAATGGATTTTACTTGCAATCTGGCCAATTAGATGGTATAAAAATTTTCTCAAGGCAAAAATTCATAATATACTCAAGACATCTTTCTAGAAACACTGTGATAAATCTAGTAGTTCATTCTATGTGACTTATCTGAAGTTTCTCTTCATAAATACATGTAAGAGTACTCTTTGGGATCTAAATTGCCCTGCCCAGAATCTACTCATTTACAGAGGATCTACACAACACTTCTCAATACACCCTTCTTAGGCCTTAAGATGACTCTGCTAATCCATGTAAATCTCACATCATAAAGTAAGGTACTACATGCAAATGTACTATTTCACAAAGTCAGGAAAGATCTCATTTTACATACACATGTAAGAGAATAACACTCATAATATTTTTTGTAAAGGATACAATGTAGTAGTGATTATTGCAGAAACTGGAAGAAAAGGATGAAAAAATAAGGCAAAGCAAGAAATAGTGACAGTGAAAATAGGGTTTGTTGACAGCCTGACTAAACTTATTTCTGTACTTACCCTTTAGTATGTCTTTATTAGGATTATTAGCTTTTCAGTATGAAAATTAGACACATTCTGACCTTGATCGGCATCAGGGAACAGTTACTATAGTACACTCATCCTATCCTTTTGTTTTAAAACATATTAATCCATAATCTTCCAGAGAGAAACTACACTAGTCCTACAAAAATGAGCAAATAATCCCCTCCCCCCATAGCAGCAAAATCATACACAGCTATTCACAAAGGAATTTATATTCATGTACATCTATGTAAAAACCATGTTTTCAGCAGATCCACCTTATTGCTAATGTTTTAATTTGAACAACAAATTTAGTCAAGACTCACTGTGACCTTGACTTAGGAGTAAGGATCTTGGGTTGACATTTTGACATACTCGTGTCATGAGTGACAATACTGACAATACTGATCCAGTATACTAAATTACTATACAGCACTTTTATGGACTGGATGATACAGGGACATGTCATTATTTGTCAAAAGATTAATAGTACTGTAATGTTGATAAATCCAATAAAATTGTTAACAGATGTGATAAGACAATGTAACACATGTATGCATGTATACAGTCTGCTGTAATTATAAGGGAATAGGATACACAAGCTACAAGTATCTCAAGTGTAATGTACAGTGAATGTTAAGATCAATTATCAATTTGATATCTAATATGCAAAAAACATCAATGCCATATGTGCATATGCATGCATAAATAAAAACAGGTCATTGGCCTACTTAACAGGTTACAAAAATAAATATACAACTCCAGAAAAGAAATAACAACTTCTGACAGCATGTTTATCAGAGTTTGACAACTTGTTTATCAAACTTTGACAAAAGTCTGTGGTCAAATCATTAGATACATGTATACATCATTACGCTTGCATTGTTACTGAATATTCAAAAAGTCACAGTCACAGCTTGGAAAACTGCAACCTCAGTGTTATTCCAGGTCTATACAATAAAGTCAATCCAAACAGCAGTACATAAAATTGTAATAATTATAATAACAGAACATTTTACATTCTATTACTGCAAATACCCACAACACATAATACAAATAACCATTCACCATGGAGTCAAAATTACCCGTAGCTGGCAGTGTCCGCGAAATTCATCGGACCGTCGGACCGAACGGACAAAAGTGCGATCGGTCCGATTTGCGCGTTTTCTAGCCGGACCGGTTTGTCCGATGTTGCTTCCAACACTATGTATACCGCGGAAAGACGGAGTCTTGTAAGCACTTATACTATTTAATAACGACCTTTATATTTTGAGCGTTCCTGAGTGTACATGAATGTCTTTTCTAGCGAAATTAAAAAATGTGGAGGGGGCAATCCCCGGAAAACCACTAAACAAAAGAAAATTGACATCGACGGACGCCGACAAAAAGGCGATGTTAAATACCCCATTGAAAATTCTTCAATTTTTTTTTTTGGTCAGACAGAAATGATTTCGGTCCTATGAAATATGTCTTCCAATAGGACCGAATGTCCTGTGGAGTTCAACAAAGTTTCGCGGACACTGGCTGGAAATACTTGCAAATTGCAAAATGAAATTGAAATTGAAAACCTAAGTTAAAAATATTGGCAGTGGAAAAAAACCAACTGCTATCATGATCTATTACATGTACCTCAGTTTTGGTTCTGTTATTCTTGGTTGTTTGTTTTTAATGCTTTTTACCATTCCGATCATTATCAAACAAATTCTTTACTGTACCCTCTCTTTAAATCGTAGTTACAAACGTTTTGACAAGTTTCTGTACAGATCACATCCTCAGTCCATGCAGTGTGCTTGGATTGAAAAATGATAAACAATAACCAGCAATGACACACCCATTCAAATAACAACACCACAACAGGTCATCAAACCAGTAACCCGAATGTACCAGTAAACAGTTGGTGGGCAAGTAAAAAGACCCAAAATTGCCCCTTATGAACCCTGCGTGTGCTTGTTATCGATTTGGACAAATCAATATAAACCATAATTTTGAACATACGTTAAAAAGTTCAGAAGTTATCAATTTAATGATTAAAGCATTTCAAAGCATACATGTAGTGTAATCGAAGATTACCATACTCCCACCTCGATGCAGTATTTGTCAAACAAAAACAAAAAAAGAATACATGTAGTACATGTAGGAAGTTCTATAGAACATTGTTATCTTGAATCTTGAAAAATCAAGGTCAGATGCATCATTAGGTAACTGCACTTAAGTCAGCATCCCAAGATGAACCTATGGTGCAAGTTTGGTAACCCCAACCTGCTTGACCAGATGAGGATGCCTGGATGCATGTGCTTAAGTCAGCATCCCAAGTTGAACCTATGGTGCAAGTTTGGTAACTGTAGCACCCATACTTTCTTCAATATTGAATTACCCCAAACTACTTAACCAGACAAGGACAGGAACATGGACTCTTGGGGTATAGCATAACCTCCTCTCAACCTCATCAAGGTGAGCTAAAAATGTCAATACTTCTTATATACTATTTTAGCTAGTAGATTTTCATTTTATTTTGAAAATTTTAAATTCACAAATTTAAAATTAGCCAGTGGTGAAAAAGTTCATTTCCACCCTGATTCTCTAATTCTTCATGCATCCTAAAATTTAACCTGGATCGTATTGTATTTATTTGCTTACCAAAATTGAAGGAATTCTGACAAGCAAATATTGTAACTTCATCAAGTCTGTTTTGTCTGTACATGTACATGTACATGTGTGAAAAATTTTAACATGTTTTAACCATTCCTGTTTTACTGGAATGCTGGAACTCTCTGGAGTTTACTTCTTTTTGAATTTGCAATCATTCAGATCCATGCAATGATGCATAATATTCTATCTGATTTCACATATACATCCCTAACAAAATTTTGAAAATATCTGTAGTTTACTGCTTGTTAGATATACAATGTAGCTGCCAAACACAAATAATACAGATAAATAATTTACCCATTTCAGTTCTGATCTTGATCCTTCAAAGTCAACTAAGTCAAAGAAATCTGTCAACTAAGTCAAAGAAATCTATAAACTACCGGGTAACAATGTAAGTCTATCAACAATTACACCAAAAGTTTTAAACAACAAGGCATGTCTTCTATTCGAATACTTTAATTATTATGTTTTTATCCTGTGAACCCCTAAATCCTGGCCAAAATTCATCATGCTGATACATGCAGACAAAAGTAAAAGAAGAAGTGGAAGCTAAAATTATTCGACAGCTTCAAAATTTTGGGGGTTTAAAGTTTAATTAGGGCATACAATCTGCAGATGTTTCAAAGCAAACCTATCAATCAATGGAATCAGGGTACTACAAATTCACACACAAATAGTAAAAATATGAATACATAAAATTTATGATTCAATGATGAAATCTAAACAGTGGATTGAATACATGGAAACATTTAAGCATTTACTTGTATGATTAATTGGTGAAATGAAATCTCTATGAATCAATTGTAGTCTGTACAAACCGATGCACGAGTGGTAAGAAAGAAATGAAAAAACTAATTTGTTTAATGATATTCTCAAAGTTGGATTGGTCACAAGACCCAATATGTGCCATATTTGCCGGGGGATAAGTCTCGTTTTATTGGAAAAATCTGATATTCTGAAATCTCAATTCTTCAAATTGCTGTCATATCAAATTTTAAAAAGAAAAGAGGGTCAAAATTCAAAAGGTTCCTCAATGAGTTTCAACAGTTATATGACCCATACTGCTCTTGTGCTCAAAATATAATTAAGCAAAGTTGCATTACGGTCTATGATAAAAACAGAGTTTATCCCCCACATGATCCTCGGAATGTTTCATGTATTATCGATATTTAGATGTCAGTGTGGTCACGCCACAACAATATTTGTATCAATCACAAGTTTCAACCCTGGCCCCAACATAGAATGTGAGAGCTCTGATTACAAGTATTATTTTCTATTGTTGAAAACCCCTGAGTATACTTAACAAGCTAAATGATGCATGGATGTGTAGCTAAAACATGTAGCCAACACCAAAATTTATTTATAGCAGGTGAAGATTCAACAACTGACTTTGGGACATATATTTACATTATTTCTTCTGATTGTAAATATGGTCTAAAATCTCAAAATCACCTTTAAAATTGATCTTTTATCTCTTCATTTGTTAATATACTGCTATGGTTCAATAAAACCATGAATTGAATTATTCTGCTTATACTTTAAATGTATAATGAATTGATACATCATTTACTTCACATTATGTTACACAACAAATAGTACAATATTAACATGCACACCAGCTGACATATCTAGAACTTTTCTGCTACAGGCAGTAACATGTATTAAAAAAAGACAGTATCAGTGATATTTTTTCAGATAAACACATATATTCATACAAAAACAATCCTCCATTAATGACTTTAAGTTTAACATGATCTTCAAGAATATATGAGCTGATAGTCATAAAGAAATAAAAACAATTGATGTATATACTTAAAGAGAAAATAAAATTCAACTCTTGTTTCCACCTTGGAGTACATTTTCTCATGATACAAAATGAAAACATCAATATTGTAGACTTGTAATGAAGGACATACTGAAAGCAATGAATACCCTGAAAGTTGTAGCCAATGCTAATGGTAATACTAATAGTAATATGCTACATGTAGCTAAATTGATTATAAGATGCAAGCTGAATTTACTTTTTGAATATTTTATCATATTTCCTTATATGTTTACTTTTTAAACTGAAAACATACCAAAACACTGAGGAAAATGGAGAAAACTATCGAGAAATGTTCTATGTCCCCCACGAAAATGCCATTTTAGGTAGTCGGCATATTGTACCTATTTTTAGCAAGTTGCGAGAGGAAAATCTGGTATCTCTCAGAACAAAATTGATAAAACATACACATATGTAATTGGTCTGAACTTCAAAGTGATAAATTAAGACATAAATAAGCTGTAACTGTAAATTATTTAGAGATCAATTCGAGAAAATATGTCGACTTAGCAAAAAGCCCACTAGACCTTTCTCAAATCAAAGAAATTTAAGAAATGTATCAGAAAGTTTAACTTACCTTGCATTTGATTAAATCGTCAATAGTTTTAAGAGCCGAATCCGTGAGTTTTACGTGAACTACGCTCTTATGTTCGTTTGTAGAGACAGTGGAAGATAGACCATATTGTTGGCCTTCCACCAGCGCAGCCATGTTTCAGCTCTTCAATGGAAAGTTCTCTGAGGGGGCATCTCCAAGTTCAATAATTGAACTTCCGGTCACAAAAATCCTGATATTATCAGTGATACGTCCTTATTATATCATTATCAACTATGAAACATAATTTTACAACGCCTATTTGCCTATAAGATACATCGATACTTAATTAAAATCCTAATTCAAGTTTTTTTAAATACATGTTTTGATACAGTATATCCATGTTAAGTTTCCAGTGTGAAGGCCAATCAGAAATGTTTTTATTGACAAGGCAGTTTCATTGCAATAACAATTCTGATTAGTTAATTCCCGCACCAAAAGTCCTATTTTCTAGATTCAGCTCTGTATAGTATAACGCAGACGTACAGTAATAAATTATTGTATCCATGTAAATGTACGTTCAGACGACACCATTTGATATCGCGTATGGTGTTTAGTCTGAATCTTGTCACCTTGCAATTGTTTCAGATTAATGATCAACTAGTATTAATGTGATATAAATCATAATTAAGTTCCTTGCACACAGAAAAATAAGAACACAAAGGAAGTATATATTAAATGTAAATGCAAATGACACGATACAGTTATGTTGAAATATGATTATTTTCAGCCGGGCTTAATGCCTAAGGCATTAGCCAAGGCTATGGCCGCCAAGCACGATTCTCAAAACGAGGCATTCTAAGTTTTAAAGCCCTCTTTCTCACTCAATGTGTTCTTGCGCTTCAAAATATAATCTCTGATGTAATTTCTAGTATTAGAATATTCAGAACGTATTATGAATCTTTATTGGATCATTAATTAGATGTAACATTGCAACTAGAGATATATATCCGTATATTCGTGTAGACTGATGATACTGCTCTTGCTTGCTATCGCTGTGTGATGAGACAGGTGACCACTGCCATTCTGGAGAGGCTTTTTCTACTCCAGCTGGTGTTATTTATAGCACAGGCGGTAAGGGCAGATAATAACAAGCTGTACACACTGCGTGTAAATGTAATTCGTTTGCAGTAGCATACACAGCATTATGACACAGTATTTGAAAAAAAAATTATGAGAGGCGCGTGATGTTCAGGCTCGAGGATGTAATTAATTCTGTCAATATTTAGCATAACTTTTAAAACAGTAATGAATCTATGGTTTTCATCATGATCAAGGGTAAGATGCCATACCCCACGAGATATTTTATCAAAGTTAACCAATGATAAACTTCATTTTACTATAACTTTTTGTTTCCTTGAATTTGTTATCAACTGTATTTTAACTTCAGTTTAATCTGGGGCATGCTTGGTGTAGTGGTTAAGCGCTTGGCTTGCGGCGCCGACGATCTGGGTTCGATTCCCGTGTTGCGCCACTATGTTTAAGAGGTTGGTAACCTCCTGCTTCCATGTCGCGATATAACTGAAATATTGTTGAAAGCGACGTAAAACACAAATCAACCAACCAACCATCACTTTAATCTTTTGCTACTTGACCAGTTACTGAAAGCCTGGCTATCAGTACTGTAAGTACTTTGATTTTAAACGAAATCATGCATGTAACTTATTTATTGTACACATTACGTTTGTATCTGTAATGGGATCTTGATTGTTTAATGTTATTACAAAGTTACTATATTTTTTAATGCGTTTCGAAGATATATTTAACTGATTACAAAAAATAGCAAATTTAATATATCTAAAACTGGTCACAAGTTGAAATTTAGGAGATAAACAACATTTAATAAGTAAAACAGTGAAATCTCCGACAATAGTCGCATTCGATCAGAGACATAGTCTATGTAGTCATAGTCTATATCTACCGAAATAAAAAAATCTGAACGATGATCAAGGTATATGTATTTGACCAGTTATCTGGATATCCCCTTAAAACAATAGAATAAATAAATATTAAATAATGAATAAATAACTAGAAAGATAAAAAAAAAATTAAACTATAAAACGAACAAAACAACCATTATCATTCATGTAACGAAAGTCGCAAGAGTTGTCTTTCTTACGGAAGATGGATTTTTAAATTCTACGATAGAGGAGTTCATCGAAACTTTTTTATTACCGGGTACTCACATTTCGCGTTCTCATTCATCTTTTTATATTCAAATTATGATGCTTCTATATGAAAAAAGTGCAATGAAAGGCCAGTAGCAAGTAATTTTAAATCTTCCTTCGCAAAAATTTTCCACGATTTCAATTTTGACATAAAATCAAATTTGAATGATTGTTTGTCTATAACACTCCGAATGGTGGTTGCACCTGCCCGGTGCATTGCTTCATTCGACTAAAGGTCCTGCCGAAGCAGTGGGAGATCTTGTACGTCCCACATGACCTCGGTGTGCACTGCGTCGTCTGAAATACGTATAGGGGGTGAGGTGGGGAAAACATCGACGACCGGCTCTGAAATACGTATAAGGGATGGGTGGGGGAGGAGATTTATAACCTCAGAAATACGTATAGGGAATGGGGGTGGGGACAACATTAATCACCTAAAAAATACGTATAGGGGTTGGAGTGGGGGAGAAGATTGATAACTTCAGACACACGTAAAGGGTGTGGGGTGGAGAGAAGATTGAAAACCTGAGACATAGGTAAAGGGGGTGAGGTGGGGAGAAGATTAATAACCTCAGAAATACGTAAAAAGGTGGGATGGGGAAAAGATTGATAACCTCAGGAATACATATAAGGGTGTGGTGAGAAGAAGATCGATAACATCAGAGGTACGTATAGGGGTTGGGGAGAGGAGAAGATCTATAACCTCAGAAATACGTATAGGTTTTGGTTTGGGGAGATTCAAAACCTAAGACATACGTATAGAGGGTGGGGTTGGGTGAAGATCGATAACCTCAGAAATACGTCTAGAAAATGGGATGGGGAGAAGATTGATAACATCAGAAATACGTATAGGGAGTGAGATGGGGAGAAGATTGAAAAACAAAGGCAAAGGTATAGGGGTGCAGTGGGGGGAGAAGATTGATAACCTCAGAAATACGTATAGGGGGTGGGGTGGGGAGAACATTGAAAAGCCAAGACATACGTAAATGGGGTTAGGTAGGGAGACGATTTATAACCTCAGAAATAAGTATAGGGAGTGGGGTGGAGAGTAGAGTGAAAACCGAAGACATACGTATAGGGGATGAGATGGGGAGAAGACTGATAACCTCACTAATACGTATAGAGGTGGGCTGGAGAGAAGTTTGATAACCTCGAGCTCAGAAATACGTATAGGGGTGGGCTGGGGAGAAGTTTGATAACCTCAGAAATACGTATAGGGAGTAGGGTGGGGAAAAGATTGATAGCCTTAGGAATACATAGAGGGGTTTGGTGGGGATAAGATTTATAACCTCAGAAATACGTATAGGGTTGGGCTGGGCGGAAGATTTATAACCTTAGATATAGGTATAGGGGTTGGAGTGGAGAGAAGATTGATCAACTAAGAACTACGTTTAGGGTGTGTGGTGGGGAGAAGATTGATAAACTCGAAAATACTTATACCTATACGGGATGGAGTGGGGAAAAGATTGATAAACTAAGAAATACGTTTAGGGGGTGTGGTAAGGAGAAGATCTTTAACCTCAGAAATACACATAGGGAGTGTTGTGGGGAGAAGATTGATAAACAAAACATTACGTTTAGGGTGTGTGGTGGAGATAACATTGATAACCTCAGAAATACATGTAGGAGTTGGAGTGGGGAGAAGATTGATAACTTCAGACATACGTGTAGGGTGTGAGATGCGGAGAAGATTGAAAACCTAAGACATACGTATAGGGTGTGGGATGGGGAGGAAATCGATAACTTCAGAAATACGTATAGGGAGTGGGGTGGGGAAAAGATTGATAGCCTTAGGAATACATAGATTGGTTTGGTGGGGAGAAGATCGATAACGTCACTAGTACGTATAGAAGTTGGGGTTGAGAGTAGATTGATAACCTCAGAAATACGTATAGGGAGTCGGGTGGTCAGAATATTGATAACCTCAGAGATACGTATAGGGTGTGGGGTGGGGAAAAGATCGATGACTTCAGAAATACGTATAGTCAGTGGAGTGGGGAGAAGACCGATAACCTCAGAAATACGCATAGGGAGTGTGGTGGAGAGAAGATTGAAAAACAAAGGTATAGGGGGTGCAGTGGGGGAAAAGATTGATAACCTCAGAAATACTTATAGGGGATGGGCAGGGGAGAACATCGACAGCCTGAGAAATACGTATAGGGGTTCGAATGGGTAGAAGATTGATAACTTCAGACATACGTATAGGGTGTGGGGTGGGCAGAAGATTGAAAACCTTAGACATACGTATAGGGAATGGGGTTGGGAGGTTGATAACCTCAGAAAAATATATAGGGCTGGGGTGGGGAGAAGATTGATAGCTTCAGACATACGTATACGGTGTGGGGGTGGGGACAAGATTGAAAACCTAAGACATACGTAAAGGGGGTGAGGTGGGGAGAAGATTGATAACCTCAGAAATACGTATAAGGGATGGGGTGGGGAAAAGATTAAAAACCTTAGACACACGTATAGGGAGTCGGATGGTCAGAAGATTGGTAACCTCAGAAATACGTATAGGGGTTGGGGTTGGGAGAGGACCCATAACCTCAGAAGTACGTCTAGGAAATGGAGTGGGGAGATTGATAACCTCAGAAATACATATAGGGGTGAGGTGGGGAGAAGATTTATAACCACATGAATATGTTTAGGGGTGAGGTGGGGAGAAGATTGATTACCTTAGAAATACGTAAAGGTGTAAGGTGGGGACAATTTTTATAATCTCAGAAATACATATAGGGATTGGAGTGGGGAGAAGATCCATAACCTCAGAAATACGTCTAGGAAATGGGGTGTCGAGATTGATAACCTCCGAAATACCTATAGGGGTGAGGTGGGGAAAAGATTTATAACCTCAGGAATACGTATAGGGAGTGGGGTGGGGAAAAGATTGAAAACCTCAGATATACGTATAGGGAGTCGGGTGGTCAGAAGATTGATACGTATAGGGAGTGGGGTTGGGAGAGGACCCATAACCTCAGAAGTACGTCTAGGAAATGGGGTGGGGAGATTGATAACCTCAGAAATGCATATAGGGGTGAGGTGGATAGAAGATTGATTACCTCAGTAATACGTATAGGGGTAAGGTGGGGAGAAGATTTATAACCTCAGAAATACGTAAAGGTGTAAGGTGGAGATAATTTTTATAATCTCAGAAATACATGTAGGGGTTGGAGTGGGGAGAAGATCCATAACCTCAGAAGTACGTCTAGGAAATGGGGTGGGGAGATTGATAACCTCAGAAATACATATAGGGGTGAGGTGGGGAGAAGATTGATAACCTTAGAAATATGTATAGGGTGTGGGGTGGAGAGAAGATCGATGACTTCAGAAATACGTATATGGAGTGGGGTGGGAAGAAGATCGATAACCTCAGAAATACGTATATGGAGTGGGGTGGGGGTAAACATTGAAAACCTAAGACATACGTATAGGGGATGAGGTGGGGGGGGGGGGGGGGAGATTGATAACTATGAAAATATTTTCAAATCTTATACATTTTGTATTTACATTATATTAAAAATCACAAGTTAACTCCTAGTTATTTTATTACATGATTATGCAACTTGTTTTCACCATGTAGTCAGTTAATTTTAAGTTAAAATTTGAAAATACAACAAGTTCATTATACAACGTATTGTATAAACGAGTCCTGAATCAAAGGATTTTATCAAGTTTTCCTACATGCAAAATATGACAACTATATCATTTGTCAATTTTCAATGTTGAATTTTTTTTAATTTACTCTGAAACAAAGTTTTGATGGAAAGATCGATTTACAGCACCAATTTATATAGAGTGTCGCTTAAAATGTAATACACAATGTATAGTAGATATCATTTAATTCAAGAATCTATGATCATTTTCTTACAGAGGTGTATTCTTCGGCGTACTATACATGCCCACTAATTCCCATTTACCACAAAGTGTATTTCAAAGTGAATTTCTCTCAGAACAAGACAATGTAGCATAAGGAACAAGCAGAACAGAAAAACCGTTGGTTTTTGGTTTTTTTTTTTTTTTTTTTATTTATTTTTTTTTTGTTTGTTTGTTTATTTCCTTATTTGTTTGTTTGTTTTTTTTGGTTTGTTTTTTGTTTTTGTTTTCGTTTTGTTTTTCCTTTAGGTGGTTTTTTTGTGTGGGGGGGGGGGGGGGGGGGGTGGATTTAATGGTGTCGTGTGTTTGATGACGTGCTACATATATGGACATGGAGTAAGTAAATTAAAACACTAATAAATGGCGTTATAGATAAGTTCATGCAATAATTTTTAGAATATAGTGAGTTCTATCATAAACTTCATTCCGCTCTACTTGGTGCTTCAGATCTGAGATGTTCATGAATGTTAAAATGTTTTGAACAATGAAGCCAACACGGATATACATAAAAATAAACAATTAAAGCATAATGTTGAAAATTTTAAATTTTACATTTCTTTTATTATCCGTTTTTCATGAATGAAAAGTAACTGCTCTTCAAATATTTATAGTTTATTAGAATTCCAATCATTCGGCCATGAACATCACTTAAGAGACATGCGCATCTGATGCACAAAATTACAGCACGCATATATGTTCTAATATTTATTGTTAACGAATTTGGTCCAGAAATTTTATTAAACAGACAAGTAGTTCCACGTGTTACGGTATCCAGCTGTATATTTCTTGACGACAGTTATTTCAAAATTTAAAACATGACAGTACTATTGAAGAAATACAATACTGTTTCAAATTCCATGGGAAAACATTTCGAAAGATCTTTTCTTTTTTTTTTTTTTTCAAATCAAGTGAACACCAACAAGTGAACACCAACAAATTTATGATTGTCTAATTCAACGATCCCCATTGAACATACTCATAGATTGGAATTAGAATACAATAATCTGAATCCTGAAGACGTTGACTTCTAAAGCACCTGTTTTTCTTTTGATTGATGGCTTCTTCGCTAATCGTCATGTTGTAGAACGGAGAGAGTGTGTACTTACAATACATCTATGGCAGTTGCTCCCTAATCAAATGTGCTCGAACTGGCATCGTCCTGTCTAACAACGTAATATTCATCCAAGTGGATTTGTAATCTGATACGAGACCATGCACATCTGTTGCCGCGTCTAAGTATTCCGTAAGCTGTCTGGAAGTCATTTCTATATATACATGGAGACTGTACCTTTTTTAACAATAGCAAAGTTCAAAGTTTCTTAGGAAAATGCAAAATCTTTTTTGAAAATAAGGAAATAATTCTATTCAAAATGTTACAGTTGTTTAATGACACACAATATTCACGGATTTAGAAAGGGGCAACTCCGGCAACCCTCTTCTCTTGGTCGGAAAATTTTACCAAAAAAGGTCATTTTCTACCAATTTTAGGACTGCAACCCCCTTCCCCCCTTTCCAGACAGAATAGTGCATAACATTAGGCATGGGAGACCGCAACCCCTTTCAAAAATTTCTAGAAGATATACAAGACCATCGCCTAGCGTGGCATAATGCACCCGTCGCTTAGTTTGACGGCAAAAATTTTAAAAGTGTCGTCCCCCGCCCAATTATTCAGAACTCAAGATAACACATGTTTTGGCACAGTGCAACAACCCTGTGTAATAGTATTGAAATCCATAAAGGCAGTTATGGTCAAGAGTGAAGAGAAGAATTTAATCTCCTCCTTTTTTCTAAGTTAAGCATATAAGAATACAGAAGAAATAAAACCTAGTAATATATATTTATATTAAAGTTCATATATAATTCTAGCACAAATCTAATTTCGAGAAAGTGAGAAATGAATCTTTTAATAATTTTCTATTTTTTTTTCAAAAATAACTATAAAAAAATGATAATAATAAATCAAAGATCCATAACTTTGTACTGACAAAGGGGATATTTTCGAAATCGAAAGGCATATTCTTCTATTTCATCAGAATATTCTGTATAAGTTTTATGAAAATCAATTCATGATTACTGAAGTTGTATATATATTATATCCCATAGAAACTGCCATTATATGCTATCAATGAAAAAGAAATTAAGCTCAAGGGCCACAACTCTGGAAAAACATAGTCAATCATACCGAAATGCAAACTGGTACATATCCTCATTGATATAAAGTTATTTGCGAAGTTCCAATCATATACTTGGAAAACTGCAGAAAAAAGTACGGAAAACTAAATTCCTTGAAGTATTCTAAGTTCAAAGACCACAACTCCGACAAAACCAAGTCAATCATACCAAACTGCGAACTGGTACCTACCCTCATTGATATAAAGTTATATGCCAACTTTCAATTCAATGCTTTGAAAGGTTTCAGAAAAACAACGCTGTAACATCATACGTCCCATATAAAGAGTAGCAATATTAAATCTGTCGTCTGTCCGCGTTGTTATCTGACTGAAGTGTGATTTTTACTGATCCAAGGATTCTTATATGGTAACCATCTATTTTAAATACTGCATTTGTTGCAAAAATGCACTCTTTCTAGTAGCCAATTTCCTTTGGTTGTTTGTTTTGAAAGCCGAAGCTTCCGTGAAAGTTCGGGTCAATTTTTTTTATCTGCTTGTCATTTTACACATAGAAAGTAATGAATTACATATACAAGAAGAACACAACGAATAGTAATACATAGCAAGAGTTAAAAACGGATGAGACGTGAACAATATTACATACAAACTACGGATTATCGTTTCTTCTTTTACATAAATATCCATATAAACTTTGACTCATTGCCGGTTCGTTCAAGTGCTCAATCACGCCTTTATCTATATCACAAAGAAAATATTGACACATATAAAGCAAAGTCTACAGACGTACTGCAAAATAGCACACTCCAAGTGCGGACCAGTAAGATGTGCATTCCTAAGAATTCAAAGGAATTAGATGAACATCTCAACTTTTCAACTTTCAGTCATATTACAAGGATCAAGTCTTTTGATTCTGCAACCCTGTATACAAATTTCCCTCACAAGAAATTTAAAAGCAGACTAGTTTCCATCATATTCAGTTCAGTTGCTTATGAAAACGGACGATTTCAACTTCCATATCACAAACTTTCCTTTTCTAGTAGCAACATCACCTCCTCGCTTGCCTACCTTTTGCGTTTAAATTTCACAACGTACATATTTATACTATTATTTAAAACTTTAAAATCATGTGTTTTGTGAACAGTCGAGCAAATATTTTTCGGTGTATTAACCTGCGTGAATCATTACTCTATGAGTTATCTGTATAACTAATAAAGGAGGATGTTTCTCAATTTTATTTGAATGGAACTTTAAAGATTATCATGTGAACCATTTCTCAAAATATGGATGTGTTGAGTTTTAAATTATCACTTTAATTAAGATGCAGTTTGTAAAAATGCAATTAACTGGCATTTTTGTATTAAGCGTCAATTAATGCAAATACTAATTTCTGAAATGAAGTAATGTCCACAGTACCTGCTGCTGTTTCGTTTTGTGTATAATACTGATTTTCAAAAAGAAGATAAGTACTGATGTTGTAATATAAAAATGTCTTTCATAGACTACTGGGGGGGGGGGGGGGTTTGTAGTTGTTGTTGTAATAGTAGAATAGTAGAAGTAGTAAATTACATCAGTATTCCTCAGATAAATAATAGCTTGCGTGTAAATCATGCACAAAATTGAAAGAGAACGAGTTTTTAATATGTCAGAGATTTATTGAAATTTTAACTTTGAAATAAAAAATGATATATTAATAATGAACAAATAAATATGCGTTGATCAAATTCAGGTGAAACAAATTAGGGAAAAAACTCCTTGGTCTCAATACTAAAGGTATGGATAAAAGGCACAAGGTATTTTGAGAGTGTATGGAATATAGAACACGAAGCTCTGGTTGTCTAAAATATGGATATATTTCGTGAATGTAAAAAATCATTCCAACATAGCCTTCTTCTCCTTCCCACAAACATTGGGTTATACTGTCACAATAATGATCTTTTAAATTGCTAGATATTGCTTGATATTGCAATATGGATTTTCCTTACTTCGTCTTTTATGTGTTTTTGTGTCATGTAAGCTAAAGCGGATCCATTTCCGCTTTGCACGGTTTCAACTTCATTTTCGAGTTTTAGGAATATCATAGACGCATGCATGTTCGCTAGCTAAGCACAGTTTCTTTACACATTTCCTTGTCAGTGATCTTGACTAAGATTTTGTAACTTATTTTAGATTCTACCGATAAAAAAGACGTGGTCATCTGTTGTTATTAGTAGCATTGACATTCTGCTATTAATATGATTTTGTGGGCATTCTTAGAATGACCATTTTGCCATCGTAATTTCAGGAAATGGTACATGTATGGAACAAGGAAAATCAAAATATTGAAATTATTTCTGCTTTAAAGATAAAATCATAAATGTCCACTATTTTCCTCCTGGAAAATAGATTTACTTTGACCTTTTTGTAATAAAAATGTCTGAACATATTTATTAATTTGGTGCATAATATGAAACCTGATTTACGTTTATTTTCATTCCTCTGTTCAATACTTTGACACTATAAACCTTACACCAAACCTACATCTTTTGTTATCAGTAGCATTGACATTCTGCTATTAATATGATTTTATGGGCATTATCAGGAATGTGTAATTCATAAATAAATTTTGATCATTTTTAATGAAATAAATGGTACAAGTATAGCGTGCTTATTGAAAACTACTGTAAACGACTTTTTCTTCGCGAGGACTATTTTCGCGTAAATTCGCGAGCTCATCGTGACGCAAAAATAAAGTCCTAGCGAATAAAACGTCAATTTTTCATCCAAAGTGATTTTACGGCCTTTGTTCCTTTTCGTTTAACAAATCCTAAATGTTTAATACCTAGCCCATGGTTTTGATAGTTCAATAGACCCCTATTTTCTTTTAAGTCTGGCCATAATAATCCCTTTAGCAGATGCAAGTACAATACGATTGTTTACAACACCGCCACTTTGATGAAGATTTCCTATATACATGTATTCCCAAACATCGTTGTCAAACGCTCCTAATTTCAGAAGGTCGTCCACGGGGAGATTTGGGAAGTTTAGTAAGATCCTGAGCAACCTTTTTTGTGTTTCAGATAGGACGTCTTCATCCCCCTTACAGTACTCTCATTAAAATCCCTTTCAAGAACTTTGCTGAAATGTTTTCCCGCCTCCGTGTTGCCATTTTCGATTGCATATCTCGCAATCTTAATTCTCTCTTCGGGCGAGTATTCTCCATATTTTCCATGTTTTCTTTTCGTACCTGTCATATTTGGAGAAACTGTTTCACTTTTTTCGTCAGCCATTCGCTCTGCGATTGACTTAAATTTTGGAGTAAAATGTTTAAAATAAGCAGAGTGCCCATGTTGCTATTCACATTCGTTATAACCCAAAGACTGATTCTTTGAAAGAAAGTTTGAGAAGTTCTCACAACCATAGCCCTGTAGAATTCAATAATTGTTTTGTTTACTGATTGAGTTGTACTCATGCACATGTCCAGCGATAGGCATTTTAGTAAAGTTCCTGGGGTCAGGATTACTGTAGCGTGAAAAATACATGTAAAAACTACGTTAAGAATACCCGAAAAATATACAGCATGTGAACACTTGAGCGACTCACGAAAATAAAGTCTCGCGAATTAATATTCACAGTCATTCTCTCGAAAATAAATTTTCACTAAAATAAAGTCGTTTACAGTATACACTGTTTCATGCATTAAATTTTGATAAAAACTATTTCGTATAACTTTAATCTCCATTCCAAGATTGATCAAGTTGATCAAGTTATTTCGATAAAAGACATTTTTAACTCTGAATTCAGGTTTCAGCTTTGAACATAAAGACAAAAACTGACCTCACCTGTCCGAAACATTTGTTTGTTCGTATATGTCCCTGAACTTTCTGCCCAAAACACAACGAATTTATAGATTATAGCAAAGAAAAGACTTCTTATGAACAAGACAGTACAACAAGGGACAAAGTTACATTACAGATCCCCTACTGCTTTGCATAGGTCAGTTACATAGGTCTTAATGTCTATGTATTACATAAGTCATATGCCTTCACAGTTTAAGTTCAAAGAATTTTGATGCTTGGTGTAATGTTAAACAGGAGTCTAAGAAACAAAATTCTAAAATATTTAATGTATATATATTTACAAAAAACTTATGTTGTTCCACCTGTAATAGCTGATAACAAAACTATACTAATTGATAATAAAACGTAATACTAGGAATAACTCATTATTTCACGCTAGCATGATGCATATTATTGAAATAACTTCCATTCTAAAATGACTACAGATATGTATGCTGAAGTCGATGTACAGAAGATACTGGAATTTATGTAGTGTTTGGAGATCAAATACTTGAACAAACTGTCGGTATTCCCATGGACACTAACCTTGCATCTTTATCAACTGATATTTTCCCATCCATTGATACGAAATAGAATTTTTACAAATGCTTCATGGTCAGGATAATAAACCATTATCTTACATTCTAAATATTGACAATATTTTAACAATGTTTTATGCCAATGGTCAATTTGATACCTACGTACAAATGTTATATTCCAACGAAATTAAAACTAAAAACGACAGAATGTAGTACATCCATTTCGTATGGGAATATCGTACTTAACACAGATTTGAATGACAACTTGACATCTAAGCTGCAGGATAAATATGGCTACTTTTAGTTCCCTATCACAAAACATCCTCATTTATGTACCAACATTTTTTTTATCACCTGCGAATTATAATCATGTCTCTGAGATCATCAATTATACAAGAGCTTGTACAGTGTATGACGACTTCATACATAATATTTTTGTTATTGCCAGTTATAATCACGAGTATAATAAAAATAAATTCTTGGATCAACTTTCCCCAAACTCTAATTGAATTGACCTTGTTTACTATAGAACTTTTCATTGATTCAAATATTGACTTATTTGTTTAATAGTAGTAAATGTTAAGTCCTTTATAATGATAAATTAATATAAACTACTGTTCATATTGTGAAAACTACAGATAAACTGCGGATGTGAAAGATCGGCAGGGGATGCTTACTTCTCACCTATTTATTTGGAGGTCAGACCAGCTTTTATCTAGTCTGCCACATATTGTTATGTGTTCTGGATTGCAGTAGTGGTTATACATGTACTTTTGTACTGCCTAATACGGGACTTCGGAAATATGCATCAACGATTCGATTTAAGTGAAATGTAGGGCATTTTATATTTGGTGTAATATAAACAGAAAAAAGAGGAGTTACTGGCTCAGTTATGTGGCAGAAGTCACCATGGCACTATACAATACATGAATATAAATAATATACTAGAACATATAACACATTACAAAAATATTTGATTGTAGTGCAATTACGATACCGACTTAGGACGGTCATTTAATTTGACAAAAGCCAAACAAATGGTATGGTTAACCGGTTTACGGGCCCACCTTCCCACTCACCGTAACAGCAGAACAATCAAAGGACGTATATTTAAAAATTTATAAATAATCCTCCATGTAAAGAACAAGGGTCAACAGGTATCGCATATTAAGAGGTCATAAAAATATAAACACGTAAGGTATTGTAAAACACATAATGGTATAAAAATATATGCGACATCAACATGATAAACCGTGCTCTGCCAGTCTGAAAGCAAGCTAAGACCCTAGATCTGTAGGAGTCCCGACTAATAGGCAAAGGGGTCGAGGCTCAGGACCATGTCTCCTCTGAAAGAGGTTTGGACAAGGCCCGTCATATAGTCCCCACCGCCCTGTTAGTCAGCGTGCAACGTTCAAGTAAAAGTCTGCATAAGGCTGTAGAGGGTCCAAATACAAGACCTATAGTCTTTTTGATGATCTCAATATCATATTGTCTATTTAGAAGACGTTTGACTATTTTATTACATGATAAAATAACGTTATCAGAGCCTTTTACTTTCCTTAGTTTATATATGAGATCACCGTAAAAATTAGGATGGGAAATTCCATTGGATACATACTGTTGAAAAGAAATATTTCTTAATTTAGATAGAAGTTCTGAATAAGATCTGAAGAATTTGCCGAATGTTTTTCTTGGCTTGTGATATCTGTAAACCTGAGTTAAAAGTTTAGTAGTAATTTGTAAATTTCGTTTATGAAAGTCCAAAACATCGGTGCAGCCTCTGACAAATCGAACTAATTGAGATATATAGATACCATGTGATGGGAGTCGAGGGACATCGCCATCCAAGTAAGGGAAATTTACAATAGGAAATCCAAAATCCTCACGTTTATCATAAATATTAGTATATATTAGGTGGTTGATAATTTTGATGTTTAAATCTAAGATAGGTGTAGATTTATCTCAAGTATTAGCTTTATTCAATGTGAGTTCTGGTGGATATATTTCTGATATAAATTGTTCGAATTATATCTGCAAGTATTATTAAATTTGTCAATGAGGTCAAAACGTTTTGATTTTTGAATAGAAACCATAAAACCCCTCTCATAACAATAAAGAAATAAATCTGCTATCAGAGGCGCGCAGTTAGTACCAATAGGAATCCCAAATATTTGTTAATATATCTTGCCATCAAATTGCACAAAAATATTATTCATGAGAAAATGGTACAGGTACAATCGTCACAAACAAGCCTTCCGGAAAATCTTGAAAGTGATGGTTTTTTTTTCATTTTGTATGATTAAAATGTGTTTATAAGTATTATTGTATAAACAAATGAGGGGCAGGCTTGGTGTAGTGGTAAAGCGTTTGGCTTGCAGCGCCGACGATCCGGGTTCGATTCCCGGGTTGCGCCACTATGTTTAAGAGGTTGGTTACCTCCTGCTACCATGTCGCGATATAACTGAAAAATTGTTGAAAGCGACGTAAAACATCAACCAACCAACCAACAAACAAATTTCCTCTTTCACTTTCTTTTACAAAAGTTTGTAGTCAAGGTTATGTCCTATTTACAACATGCTGGAAATTTAATGCTTAACATTTCAAGAAAAAGTATGTAAAATTCGAAGCGGACTCGTATCTCGTAAATCCCGTATTGACTATGTTCACAATTGCTGTCGGCAAGCAGGACTGATTTTTTCAGTGTGGTTCTCGCTTTGTCGTAAATGGATCTATGTAACTGCCAATCTGTTAAAAGGTAAAGTAACACATCCTCCAAACACTATTAAAATGTCTGTACTATTGATTATACTGGAGACAGTACTAATATGAGTGGTGATAAACTCATTTGAAAGACCACAATTATTTGCAAGTAAATTAAAACATCTCAAATTTCCCTTTAACTCTTATGAACAGTTGTGTGACATATCCATAGAAACCCACAGTCCAAGTTTTTATTGTCTCAATTATCAAACTGTGATATTAAAAGAGAAATCAATTTGAATTCTTTATTATTTCTATTACTACACTGTTCACAATAGTACTCAGTTTGGTGCACCATAGCCGCCCTACAAGTAAACAAACATCATTATACTGCCAATCCGTGATACATAATTTGTACAGAGTATGTATGATGATCTTCATGTACCATCATTCATGCTTGGAATGTTGAAATCCCTTTAATACTTTAAACTAAATTAAACGAATGTCAAAATAAGAAGGAATATTAGTCTATTCATTCCTTTGTCAATAGATATATTACTGATCTCTTTCTTAAATAAATGTCAAATTTTCAAAATAAAAAATAAATGCAAAGAAAGAAAAGAAAAAGAAAAAATATATGATGTATGATTGGTTCATAATGGATAATGTAATAAAAGTTTAAATGAATCGTTTTTCTTTTTCATGATGCTTAGTAAATATAACTATGTTAAAAGTAATCGCAATCATTATTTAAATAAAAAGATCCTTAAAACTCCAGATCGACAAGCGGAAATATACAAGAAGTAGAATGTTAACAATATTCTTCATTATATCACCCATTTTCATTAGTGCAGTTAAAATTAATAAATGCCAATATTTTTTCTTCTCGAATGATAATATATTTAAATCATAATATATGTTAATGATAATATGTTTAAATGATAATATATTTAAATGATAATATATTTAAATGATAATATATTTAAATGATAATATACTTAAATGATAATATATTTAAATGATAATACATTTAAATGATAATACATTTAAATGATAATATATGTTAATGATAATATGTTTAAATGATAATATATTTCAATGATAATATATTATAATGATAATATATTTTAATGATGATATATTTTAATGATGATATATTTTGATGTGTTTATTAATCTTAAAGTAGTGAACATTTACCATGGTGTATGGTCGGCAGCCCCTGCATTTTGATAGTCTACAACATCTGATCGAATGAAATCTGTCTCTAAATGGGAAATACAAATATTAGTTATTCCTTCAAATTTTTATACACATTTCATTAGAAGGACCGTCCGAGGCTACAATGTATTTCATTTTTCTATTTTGTATTATTTTCGGTCGTGTCTTGATATATTAAAGTGAAAAGTGTATTCTTAATATGAAGTGTTATTCCTCTTAAGTAGGTGCCAGTTTAAATTAAGCAAATTGCGTATTTTGCAACGTAACCATTGTTCTTCATTCTTTTTATTTTAGATTATACGATTACGCAATCTGCATGATTGGAGAAATTTCAGCTCACACCACTGACACCCCAAAAGTAGTGATGGGACTTTTAACGAGGCTACATCTACCGGGATACGAAACCTCGACTCTTACTGTTTCTGATGTATACTGATGTATATGTTTTCCCTCATTTTCTATCAACCTTAATGAGATGTTCAATGATACCTCTAGCTAGCTACATGTACATGTATCATGACGACATCTTAGTTATCGATAACACTGAGTTTGAAAGATACATTGCTGACACATACCTACCTGAACTTCAATTACACAAAGACAAAATTTGTGATACAGAAACACATTTATTGACCTATACATTAAGATAATTAACAATAAAATTCATACAAATATTTACGATAAACTTGTCGATTTTAGATTTTCTATTGTAAATTTCCCTTATTTAGATGATTGCAAAAGTTCCTAGTCTCCCATCATATAGTATTTATATAATTAAATAGGTTCAATTTGCCGGAACCTGCACTAACGTTTTAGACTTTCATACAAAAGATAACAAGTAATTTTGGAACTTTTAACTCAGAGTTACAGGTATCATAAACTTTCGGAAGTTTCTTTAGGTCTTATTCGGAATATTATTTTGCAACTTTGTGTAACCAATTGAATTTTCCATCCCAGTTTCGATGGTCACCTTGTTTGCAAACTTCGAGGGTCTAAGGTTCTGATAAGTTTATCTCGTCGAGTTCCAGAATAATGAAATGCCTTCGTCATCGACAATATGACCCAGAAATTATTAAAAAGACAATAAGTTTTGTATTGGGCTGTTCTACAGTTTCATACAGATGTTTACATGAACATTGACTAACAGGGTGGTGGAGACTATATAATGGATCTTTTTGAAACCTTTTTCATGGTAGAAATTGTCCTGAATTTCGTTCCCTCTGACTGTTAGTTGGGAGAGTCTGTGCTCGCTTTTAGATCGACAGAGTAAGGTTTACTAATGTTGATGTTATATTTTATTTTATTTTTTTTAATTTTGGTAATACTCTGCATTACAATACATGTTAATATCTTTATGACTTCTGAACTCGAGAAATTTGTTGATTCTTGCTCTCTATATGGAGGATTATTAATAGATTCTCAAATGTGTAGGTCGGTATCACAACTGCACTTTTATCCAAAGTTAATGTAATGTTCTTATGTGGTTTTTTTTTATACTTAGATCATTAGCAGTGCATTTCTGTGGTGACCTCTGTCACATGGCAGAGTCAGATGCTTTTATCTTTTCCTTTGAGTACTGTAAGTACTGATATATGCCAAAAACACTTCATGAGGGGCGGACAGAGGGTATCCGGATCCCTCTTGTACCCCTACAACCTCCTACCTACTTCTTTCCCATCTAGCTCCTTATCTCACCCTCATTTCATCTCCTCGATGAAAATACGAAGTTTACGGCATCAGTATGATGGGCTAAAAGCTAAAAGTGGTGAATAAAGCAGAAAATTGACAATGACAGTGCTTATTATTAAGCTTGTATTATTATACAAAATGTTTTATTTGTGAGAGAAAACAGAAGACATCTGACAAAGCTGTATGGCACAAAATCACCAAGAACATGCACACAAAACACGGTAATAGAAAAATATACAAGAAAAACACGACAATACAAAATATATGATTGTGCTGTGGTTACGACACCGACTTGGGGCGGTCAGTTAAATCACAAAGGTCACTCAATTGATGTGGTTAACCGGTTTACGGGCGTACACCTTCCCACTCACCGCAAAAGCAGTACAATCAAAGTACACACATTTAAAAATTCATAAATAATCTACTGAAATACATTCCCTTGCCAAAAGGTTGAGGAAAAAAAATTAATCTGGCCGGGATGAAAAACCCAGGCCACCCATCCAGATTATCAAATGGACGGTGTCTTATATCTGCCTTATTTCCCAACATCTTTATACTTCTGTCGCAGTAGTGCAAGTATTGACGTCACAATTACGAAAATGCGAGAAATTACGTCGTATGAAAAAATAATGCTGGATGAGATATACCCCAAATTTTTAAACCAATCAAAATGCGTATTACATGTAATAGGTGTAAAATCAGATGATTGTTTTGATAACGAGAAATAATACAGACTTACTCCTTGGATTTCATGTACCGATCTGCTCTCCATGTTGTGCAAACGTATCCAGGCGGTATACATACTGCACCATCCTTTCTGAACAATGGATTCAAACGGAATTCTCTACAATCCGTAAAGCTTCCCTCTATTGAGAGAAAATTTCTATATTTAATCAATTGCTTAAAATGGATTTAAGATATTTAAGAATTAAATGTGATTTTCCTTTTATGATAATAGACTGTAATAAAAAAGAGGACTTACTGGCTCAGTTATATGGCAGAAGTCACCATGGAGCTATACAATACACTTTGCAGAATAATGAAATGTAAAACACTTTGCATTTCATTTTTTTTTCTGTCAAAGATATTTATATGTAGAGGGTTCTATTCTTTTATACCCAAATCTATACAGCCAAATGATAAGTAACATCTGCTCAGCATACACTCTTGTAAATATTTTGATTGCTAATTCTTAATTGTGACTTCGTCCTTGTTAAAATTTCACCTGCACTTTTGGATAAGTTTTAATGTATAAGAAATAATATATGTAAATGGATAATGCAATCGCTATTTATTGTAATATTTAACAGGCTATTAAGTAATTTTCTTACGTTCCGCATCAACTCCACGTCCTAAATCAGTCGCAGCACCTGTACAATAGATATTATAAGTGCGTACAAGAAAGTGGAGAAAACAACAAAAGGAAAAATTAATAAAACTTATTAATTCATGGAAGCAGTTAATAGTGCGTGCTATTTTCGATATAGTCAAGTGAATTGTGAACCCGAATTAAGACTTTATCAAATTAACTTTGATATAACAGATATAGTACTTGTTATTTACATATCCTTGTAATAATTTCTTGCACCAAATGGTTTTATTTCGTTACTTTTTCATTATCAATATTATTATCTTATAAATAGGATTATGTAAAGCACTCGTAAACTGGCTTTGACGCTGTAGTCCACCAAATCAATAACTCCTCATTTATAAATGTTACTTATAACATAAAAAGATGAAAATTTAACTACTTCAAAACAAAATCCTTTATGAATCTACAATATCACAACTTACTTAAACAACACTTAAATCGGTATTTTCGATCATTGTGGCTCTTATTCATAACAGTATCTACTCCAGTTAAAACTCCTCCCATCGGACACTCAAAGTCAAAAGAATTAAACAAAGTGTCAAGGTCGTTAACAGCACCATTTTGGAAAGCTTGAAAATAATATAGACAATGTTAACAAAACCTCAAAAAGAATATTAACTAACTGAGTAATATATTTTGAAAATTATTGTGAGTTTTTAGTATTTACTCGTTTAAAACTGTAATGAGGGCCTTCATTATTCCTAATTTAC
The DNA here is from genome assembly GCA_035048485.1 of Pteria penguin. Lineage (NCBI taxonomy): Eukaryota > Metazoa > Mollusca > Bivalvia > Pterioida > Pteriidae > Pteria > Pteria penguin. The sequence continues at coordinate 24,880,765 of CM068581.1, forward strand.
GCTCTTTATCATTATAGTGTATTTATCTGACATTTAAAAAGAAACGGAATAGTATCGTCTTAGTACTCACGTAACCAAATACACATCATAGGATCAACTCCATCTACTGGACTACAAGTAAATCCAAATTGTCGATCACAACGATTGTGTGAAGAGTTAAAAACACTCAAAACCATCCCAGGCGGACATTCGTATCTAAAATCTTTTTGTGGAGTGGCTTGCTGGTACAAGAAGGGCCCTAACGCATCTAAATCTATTACATTTGCTCTAACATATGCAAAAGCAGAAACCACCAGAACTGCACCCAATATCATTTTCAATCTGAAAGATAGAAATTATGAAAGAAGTTTTATTCTTAAGGTATTATTCAGTTTGTCTAAGTTCAACGTTTATCATACATTCTAATTCACCTGTTTTGTTTTGACAATTTTGATTGGTCCACACATTAGCGTTCAGACATGTATAACCACGATATACCGTTCTCAAATGTATTACTACATTGCACGTACTCTTTGTCCATATTGCCTCTGACTCCCACAGTCAAAAATACTGTCTGTAACAACTTCGTCCAGTGTTCTTACAGCCCTTCTTAAGTCTCGTATCAAGGACGATTTGCAAGTTCTACCATTCACATGCGAAATTATTACAGTGAAGATGAACCAACACAACGTGCATGACGAACCACCTTGCAACATGCTTTCCAGCATCTTTTTTCATTTCGTCTCGCCGCAGAAAACTGCCTGTTCAGCTTTTTATGATGCAATGTCAAGTTACTCATGTATGAATCAATTTGTGAGTGATAATCTAATCATAAAATTTCAGGAATATGAAAATGAAGAAAATATCTTATGTAAGCGCAATAAATATCAATTCGTATATATATATATATAACTTTAATATATGGTAGCCTCTTACCTTTCTGTGTATGGATAAAGACTTTTATATGAATTACCATAAATGTTTTCGACATTATATAGTTTTTTGAAGATCACCTGGCACTAAGATAACAAGATACCTTATCAGAGCGTCATTAACGCACGCACATACTTCTGATCTAGATTAAATAAGTGCTGAACAGAATATAATTTATGTAAATTAATTTTCAAATTCATAGAAAAACAAAATATGTTTTTACACGAAAGCCTATTGTCGTAGTATGACAAGATTTGTCAATATAATGATAAATTGAACCATTTTGACACATTTTTGTTTGCTTAGAAAATTGAATACTTGACAAGAAGCATATTTTTGTTTGCCAACTATCGTAAATTCTTCGCAATTACGGTGATAGATATCTCCAAAAAGTAGTAAACAACGACACATAGACTTAGGCGGTGAAGCATAAGAAACCGTTATCAATAAGCGGGAATTAAAGTTAAATATCTCATTGACTCGAAATCAACTGTCAATATTATCAGTGAGAAATTTTGAGAAATTTGACAAAAATATTTGGAAAAAAGTAATACTGATCTAATACGTTGATACCTTTATCGTAAAATTCAGTTCTTGGGAATTAATAATACAATTCCTAATATTGTATACCTAATGCAAAATTAAATTACATTGTATACATGTATAACACCTTACTATATATATTTATGCAAAAGTGAATATTTATCTGCATTTTCTGTGTCTTTGTACACCATGATATACTAGTATAATCTTTGTACCTTTGTATCCGTGGATACCATGATGATAGTTGTTGTTATCCAATCTATGATATATTGTCATAATCCATCTATACATATAAATTTATAAAGGTATTAAACTGGATAAGTAGGCGAGTGCAGGAATGACAGTTGTCTCGTCTTGTGTCATTTATATGTATGTCTGATGTATATGTATTTATCTATGTATGTCTATTACTGTTTATCTATGTACATTAAATATATATATATATATCAAAACTTATTCTGAGGATCTACAACATGCGTTGAAACAACTGCTACAGATAGTGTGCTGATGGTCAAGAACTTCCATACTTTGGAGACACAGAGACTGCTATAACAGTGCTAGAGCATCCAGACTGGAATCACGATATTTCCCATTGTGGTTGTTCCATACAGCAAATCGAATCATGTACCTTTTCGCATGGAGAAAAACACCATTCAATATTTTATGAATACTTTAAAAGCAATATCAGAAGTTAGTTTTCTTCAGGTATTTTACATTTCGTTCCTTGATATTGTGTGAGAAAGATCTTCAGAAGAAGAACAATAGGATTGGACTATACCATCTATACAACCCAATTTATCCAACGATATCAAGGATTTCTTGAAAAAGCAATTCCTTATCGCAACACGCCATCAGTTCTGCAACTTATATTCAATTCAGCTATTCCAACTAATTTAGACATAGTTCCATTTATTATAGATTTGCAGTATCCATTCAGTGATTTAGCCGAACATTGAGAGATTCACAAGGACAGTCAAAGTACAACCAAAGGCAATTTCTGTGAACTGCAGTCTGTGACTATAGTGGACGAGAATTTTTTTCTGATATGAATGATCATGTCAGCGATCTGTAGACCAATATGAAAATTGGTGATGAAATAAGCATGATGGAATCAAGAACTGACGCTATTTGAGAAGTACAGAAGAATATTTTCAAGCTGTAAGAGTGACATTGGCCATTTTACATTAGTGAGCTACAAAACCTTCAAATGAAACCCATATTAAACAGAAATCAAGACATATTTCTAGCTATGTTTGCTCAATTGAAACAGCTTATCATGGAATTAATAGACGAAGGAATAATTCTCTAAAGTCAAAATTACCATAGTCAAATAACTTTGTCCTAATCGAAAGAGGAATGGAGAACTAAATTGTCATCATCTGAACCCACTTACAAAGAAAGATGCATATGCTTGATTACCAAGGACAATAGAAACCTTTGAAGCATTTCACGAGATAAGTTTCTCATCATGCTAGACATGAAATTTGGGTATCGTTATTAATTCTACTTTTTCTATTATTCTATTTAGATAATATGGTCTTTCGTCAATAATGGTCAATTGAACACCTGACAAACGTGACGATTTCAATTTCAAAGTAGCAACATTCCATCATCGCCCGCATACGGCGTATTCATATCTCAGTTAATACGTTATTCCAGAGCATGTTCAAATTACAATGACTTTGTTCTGAGGGCTAGGCGACTTTCAGTTAAGCTGCTCAACCAGGGTTATATATGTGCTAGGCTAGCAACGTCACTGAGGAAGTTCTACGGTGGTTACGAGACTCTTATTACTCCATATGATATCTCGTTATCCAGACTTTTAAATTAAATGATATTCTGGACTGAGACCGATTCCGATCATTTTACACAGATTTGACACCTTCTATACAAGAAGGTTACCTACTTCGACTTCTCCATATATAATTACATATGGAATTTACACGATTTGACTCTTTCTACTGGGTATATGTGACGGGTGTTGCAAGATGTTCACTCTCCCCTGGCACCTGATCTCACTCCATCACAGGGGCTCACATATGCTCTTCAAGTAGACATATTTTGTTATTTTCCATTTGTTTTTCATTTTCACTGATTTTGTATGTCCTTTGGTTTCATGATTTTTGTACTTGTGGTTTGGATTTATCCATCATCTTTACATTGCTATCACAAAATTTCCTTTCCTAAGTAGCAACATTCCATCATCGCCCGCATACGGCGTATTCTTATCTCAGTTAATAAGCAGGCGTGGCCTAGTGGTATCGCGTCGGACTTCTGATCGGGAGGCCGGGGTTCGAGTCCCGCTCTGGTCATGCCGGTGTTCTGTCTTTCGGATGAGACAGTAAAAACCGAGGCCCCGTGTCGTGGTATGCATGGCACGTTAAAGAATCTCACTGCTTCGGGTGGGTCCGTTGCAAAGGTCAAAATTTGTATGCCCCGCATCAGACAGATGCCGTCACCATATACGTGAAATATTCGTGGTGTGACGTAAAACAAAAATCAATCAATCAATCATATTCCAGAGCATGTTCAAAGTACAATGACTGTTCTAAGGGCCAGGCGACTTTCAGATAAGCTGCTTGCTCAACCATGTGCTAGACTAACAACGTCACTGAGGAAGCTTTATGGTCGTGACGAGACTCTTGATACTCAGTATGATATCTCGTTATCAAGATTTTAAAATGATATTCTGGACTGAGACCTATTCCGATCATTTTACACAGATTTGACACATTCTATATGAAAGATAACCTACTTCTCCATATAAAAATATATATGGAATTTACACGATTTGACACTTTCTACTGGGTATATGTGACGGGTGTTGCTAGCAAGCAGGAGATGCTCACTCTCTCAGGACACTTGATCTCACTCCATCATAGGGGTTTACATACGCTCTTCAAGTAGACATTTTTCGTTATATTCTACTCGGTTGTCATTTTCACTGATTTTGTATGTCCTCTGGTTTCATGATTTTTGGACTTATGGTTTGGATTTATCCATCATCTTTACATCAGATACAGCTATGTGAACGACAAAAAGAAGAATTACCGTTATCGTCGGTCCGTTAGGATTTTATGAGTATTATAGAAGCGTGTTTGGTCTAGTTAATGCGCAATTGACACATCAAAGACTAATGTCTAATAACAATGCTTCGAGGGTCTCCATTTGGATATTTGTTGCATTTATCTAGACGAGTCATATCTTTAGTTCAACATTTGACCAGCATCTAGAGAGATCAGAGAAAGTATTCCAATACTTAAAAGACATCTTAAATTTGTCACCAAAGAAATGGGAATTCTTCAAACGTAAAGTTTAATACGTAGCAAATAGTGTATCTGGCGTCGGAATAGAGCCAGATCTAGACAAAATCAATAAAGTATTGGATTGACCAGTCCTTTCATCCCATGAAGATATAAGACGCTTCCTTTGATTTATTGGGTATAACAATCGACTCACTGAGAAATTTTCCACTTTTGCCCAACTACTTAACATCGTACTACGGAACAGACGAAATCACAAAAAGGATCGAAACCGAAGACAATCAAACAAGAATGAATCAACAGCATACACTATACTAGAATTTTCATAATTTTATTATATCTTACTTTTTGAGCATCGAGAAAAGATCTCGAAATAACGAGTTAATTATCTCGAAATAACGAGAAAAGATCTCGAAATAACGAGTTAATTATCACGAAATAACGAGAAAAGATCTCGAAATAACGAGTTAGTTATCTCGTAATAACGAGAAAAGATCTCGAAATAAAGAGTTAATTATCTCGTAATAACGAGAAAAGATCTCGAAATAAAGAGTTAATTATCTCGAAATAACGAGTTAATTATCTCGAAATAACGAGAAAAGATCTCGAAATAACGAGAAAAGATCTCCAAATAACGAGTTAATTATCTCGTAATAACGAGAAAAGTTCTCGAAATAACGAGTTAATTATCTCGTAATAAAGAGAAAAGATCTCGAAATAAAGAGTTAATTATCTCGAGATAACGAGTTAATTATCTCGTAATAACGAGAAAAGATCTCGAAATAACGAGTTAATTATCTCGTAATAACGAGAAAAGATCTCGAAATAACGAGTTAATTATCTCGTAATAACGAGAAAAGATCTCGAAATAAAGAGTTAATTATCTCGAAATAATGGCTATTAAATCTCTATTTTTGTGGAGCTCGGGTAGCTCAGTCGGTTAGAGGGTCGGATGCATGAGAGCTAGGCGATTCGGTACCATAGGTCGTGGGTTCGAGTCCCAGACGGGGAAGGAATATAAGTGAAATATAGGGTGCCTTGTTAGCTGTAGTGTCTTTGTGCTATATATATACATATTCATATTTCATATTCCTATTTATATAGTTTTTTTTTTTTTGTTTTGTCCTGATAAAGCGGCAGATCGCCTCGAAAATTTGACCATTTTTTTAAATTTTCTAGTGCTTATATATATATATATAAACTCTACATTTACAGTTCATATTTAAAGGTTTATGTGGAAATTAGTGATGTATTTTATTCTGAAGTATCTTCACATTATAATAGCATATACATTTTCAAGATATGTCAAAACAAAACACATCCAAATGTATAGGTATACTAAATTTCATTTCGCCATGTGTTTTAAACATAATCATTCTGTCATTTCATGCCAACATGATAAAACTGAATTCAATTAGAATTATTTCATTAAGATATTTCAGATTGGGAAAACTGCCTGAAGCAACTCTCAAGCAACAAGAAAAACATATGTGTTTTTTTTGTAACGTATAAAAGCGAGAATATTCTTCTCAATCACGAAAAGCATTCACATCTACAAAGTAGGTAAGTGTTTTACAAAAATATAATATCCTTACAAAACAATGTTCCACAGCAATTGATAGCATAACAATTGTCCATCTGTGATTAAATTGTACAAGTATATGTTTATTAGACCGTTTATGACGCCCTTTGTGCATTTGAGCTTATTCACAAACCTAATCCTCTCTCTCTCTCTCTCTGATTGTAGTGATATTTTTGTGAGTGGGAATGTGGGCCCGTCAACAGGTTAACCACACAACTTAAGTGACATCGGTCATTTCGATAGACCGCTATCAGTTGAAATGAATTTGCATTACAACAGAATATTTTGGGATGTCATTCTGAGTGCTTTTTCTTTTATACTCCTGCATGTCCTTGGCAAATATTATAATACGGTATCTGATATTTCATTCCTCTCTTGCATTTCAATATCCAAATCATGGAAAATACACAAAAAAACCTGTCCAACCTTTGACGTATTTTTAAATATCTGTTGCCCAGACTTTTTGAACAAACACACACCTTGTATTTTATCAATTATCTGACTGATTTGAGCAGTTGTAGCTCAGTCGGTATGATGTAGGCTAATACCAGAGATGTTCCGAGTTAGACTACCAATCCGGATCCTAGGGCTGCTGTTTGTTTTTATTGAACATTGTAGACTTTGGCGAGTAATTGTGTCACCATAGAAGTAAAACAAGGAACAATATCAAAAGAAAATATAATATTCTATTTTAATCTTTGGTATTTCATACGTTTTTCATAGGCCAGATCAATAGGGTGAGTTATCTGCTCTTGTTTTATTCTTCACGGAAGTGGAAAAGTAATTGGTGTAAAAGAGATACAATGTCTATTTATTCGAGCTATCCTGCTTTGTATGCTCTATTGACCATAGTGAGATATGGTCAGTCAAGAACCAATCACGCTTCTATACATCACATTCATATGCAAAAAGCGGGAGAGTTATGTTCAAGGACAGACAAATCAACTTATTGAACCTTCCTTAAGTCGATGTTTAACTGCATTTTATGCTAAGACGTATGAATGGTTAACAAGACTAATGAGATGATCAATATTTTTCAGATTTAAAGTAAATATGATGTTCCAGGTCTTTTTTATCCTCGGTATGTTTGTCCAAATATCTAAGGGTCAAGGCACCCGATTCGATTTCCTTGACCAGGTGCGAGCCGATTTCCAATTCGAATGTCCACCCAACCATACCGTATCCGAAATACAAACTAGGCATGAGAATTCTTTATGTGATCGTACGTGGAGCTTTTTATGCAGTCCAGTAGGTGGCGTACTGCCAAACTGTGAATGGCTTGGTAAGTTTCAAACAAAGAAAATTATGAATAAAAGATTTCATACATTACTTTCAATATTTTATAGACAAGCATTATCTTTAAACATGTTTTTCGATTCCATTTATAAATCTAACTAGATACCAGTGATGAAAAATGATGAAATATTTATATTTACATTCAAATCAACGTTTGTATCAGGAGATTGAATGGGTATTCGGTCCTGTATGTCAAGTCATTTTCGTTGAAACTCGCTTAAAACGTGTTGCTTCCAGCAAGCCATAATCGATATCATTGAGTTGAATTTGGAAATTCAATATTAACCGATATATTCGTTATTAGTGTAAACTTTTACTGTCAATTTTACAGTATTCACTCATTTTCAAAACAGCACGGAACAATTCAAACACAAAAACAGCTTTGATGCTGGAGAAAATCTTAACTTAGAATTCGGAGGTAATATACCGATCCTGTTTATGTAATTGTACATCATTTAGGACAAAGTTAGATTGAAATTATGTCAAGTAAGGTAAAGTTGTTCACTTGATCACATGTTCAAAGATCGCAAAGAGACTTAAACGTCACGTTCGGTGTATTATAAATATCTAATTTGGCCGGATTATTTAGACAGTACCAAGGATAAAGTTTATTTAACTTGCAGGTTATGTTAACGGAGGATCTAGTCTGTTTGACACACATGACTATTTCAACTTCGAGTGTCCAGACGGCGGGGTGATAGCCGGAGTTCAAAGTGACCATGTAGGACATCCGAACTTGAATGACAGACGATGGCGGTTCAAGTGTTGTGCTAGTATGATAATCAATACCATGGTCTTTTGATTTTTAACAATCTGGAGTATTTTTTAAATTGCAGCGTGACTGAAATTATTTTGGAATAATTTAATTTTTTATGAAACAAGAAATATGATTGGCCGTTGAAAGCATAGTATACCTTCTTAAATTGGTTTGGTCGGTTGCTATGAGCAACCAGCTTTGCAGATATTTTCCTCCGCTCCTGTTGTTACATTTTAATTTGCAGTGTAAAAAAAGAATCTAATGTTGATAATTCAAATTATTCAAATTATTCTGGTCTTTAATTAAATTATAAGGATGAACTTTAACAATTTTGCAAAATATTGAGATATAATATGGTTTATCCGCTTCACGGATTATAAAAAAGTGTGCACCGCCTCAAACCATATTATATCTCAATAATTGTAAAATTGTTAAAGTTAATCCTTAAATACACCATTTCCCTAATACTGCGGGACTAACATTTTGGTTGGCAAATGATAACGTTTTCTATAAAATTTTGTCGTCTTAATAGAAAAGAATTGATTGTCTCTGACTTCATACTGCGTGAACAGTTATTATTTTGCCAAACAAAATGTTAGTTCCGCAGTAACGTCGAAAGGGTCTGTCTACAAAGAATTTGAAATACTTACTTCATAAATCACTTGCTTGATAAAATTAATTAATTTAATCCTCTTGGGGTTTGGGGGGTTGTTTTTGTTTTTGTTTTTATTTTTTGTTTTTGTTTTTTTATCTCGTCAAAGTATTCTAAACGTACTTTAAAGACTTATATTTACTTTTCAGCTGTTGTCCAATCCGAAGTAGTTACACCAGGTACGTATTTATCATAATCTTATATGACTAAAGTACATGAATGTTATTTATTAATTCATAAATAAGCGAGATTTGTGATGTAATGATTTTTAGCTCACCTGAGCCAAAGGCTCAAGTTAGCTATAGTCATGGTCCGTAGTCGTCCGTCCTTTCTCACATTTTCGACTTCTCTGGAACTGCATTGCAGATTTGGATCAAACTTTGTATATATGATGTATTCAAGGTCCCCCACTAAAATTGTACTTGGGATGGATCCAAAGCGGGGCCAAAACGGTATCCCTCTTCAAAAATCTTCTCCTCGAGAACCAGTGCATAAATGGGGAAACTAATTGCATTTCAACAATCTATAAAGATAGGTTATCAAAAATTGTGTTCGGGGTTAAGATCTGTCAAATAGAAATTTACGCTTTTTTGACGTGTTTCTGGACTTAGTAATTTCAATGCTGAAAAGTGTCATGTTTTTCAGTTGATTGGTACTGATGATTTCATAATGACTATTTTGATCAAAATTATGGTAAGGAATATTATTGTGAAAGAATTTTGTCAATATCTCAATGTTTGAATTTTTATGACTTCCAAAAAAGGGGCGTTGGCCATTTTCACATTTTCAACTTTTTCTGCAAAACTGTTAAAAGGATTTTAATAAATCTTGACAGAAATAAATCACTTATGATCCCCTTCAAATTCTATTGCTTTCGTCCAGACCTCTTTACAGGTGGCACCACTATAGTCAAAAGTAGGTCACAAAAGAGTACCCTCCTTTGACAATATTCTTCTTCATACTGGCTGTATACAGAGACAAACAGAATACATAGAACTAATCTAGAGGGATGAGTGAGGACGTATTGTCATTTTGGTTCCCTTCCAAAATCAAATTGTAGAATTTTTTCGACATTTCTTTGGACTTCGGTGACTTCAATGCAGAAAAGTGTCATATTTCCTACTTTATTGACAATGATGGACTGTTGTGATCATAATTATGGTAAGTAATGTTACTCTGAAAGAATTTTGTCAATATCTCAATTTTTGGATTTTCTATGAATTTTTAAGACTTCCAAATGAGGGTGTATATGGACAATTCTTCACAATTTTAACTTCTACTGTTGTCCCACATGAAAGATTTTAATGAAACATGGTATACATGAAGTCCTCTATCAATTTTGTACATTTCATTCAAATTGGTCAACAGTTATGCCACCATGTCTAAAAACTAGGTCTCACGATGGTGCATATACCACTTGGTATTTAAAATATGGAGAGAAGCGGTTCAAATCCAGCTGTGGTCAAATTTCTTTTTTTTTTTTTCATTTCTTTACACATCTAAATAAGTTTTTATATGTTTCTCAACACTCAACATATGGAATTAGGCCATTTTAAGTTGGATCTGGACAATATTCGAAACAATTGTTCTTCATGACCCAGACTTGAAATCAGTCAACAAAAGGCCCCACCTAAGAAAATGACTAACTTGTTGCCCTGAATCACATCTTGCAGAGACAAAGCAAATGCTTAATATCAATTCACCTGTATGGATGTGCAAAAAGTGTTGTTTTTTATTTTGGTCTGAAATAAAATTTGACATATTTTCAACATTTGTGTTGACCTAATCACAGTAGTGCAAAAATAAATGAATTCTTCCTTCTCGCATGACTGATCATCTAGGTACTCAGGTGAGCGATATAGGCCCACTTGGGCCTCTTGTTTAAATACTGACATGTAACCCCTTAATTTTTTGTTTAAGCTGGACGATTCACCAAATGCAGAGATTTCAAGTTGAATCCCGTTCTTCGTAACAGTAATGTAGCTACTATATCCATTCCCCCAGGATTCGCATGCACATCTTGGAGAGCATTCGCTTACTTACATGATAAAGAGTAAGACAAATATAGTTTAAAATGTAATGACATCATATTTTTTTATATCAAGTTTACATTATTTCATTCAAATCATTTATATTTCTATTACTATGAAACATAAACAAATTAATTGATATTTCAGCATAACTATATATATATATATTTTTTCTACATGCCCCAACTCCAAAACGTATTACGCTATTTACCGCAGAAAGTGGTACCGTGTCGCTGCCACATAACAGCGTGTAAAGGTGCCACTCATGATCCCGGAAATTTGAGTTTAAACAGGTTCCCTTGGAGGAGTATGTGTATCCTTTGTGACTATCATCACCTACCTTAAATGCCCAAAATATACAAATGATATGAAATTATTACAAACTATATATAACACCACATAAACTTTAGGATGCGAGTTTCAAAACGTCAATATTATAATTAATATCATTTGCTATGAGTGGTTAGTTGAGAGGTTGAGCTTCAACATCATTTTCTACATTTTCTTCAGTCAAACAAGCTTTTAAACATAATGAGACACTCCTAGAATCGAACCCGCCTAGCAGACACCACAAGCCTCTTCACCTGGTATACTCCTATAGATCTGTTGCAGAAAGGGTTAAAATCACTGAATCAACTTTTCCAAAGGGAAATATGAAGAAGAAATAACAAAAACACCCAGTCTATCTACAAATGTTTTGGCCCCTTAGCTTTTATCAAATTGTAAAATGAATGAGTACAGTTCATAACTGTCAGCAACACATTCAGCACAAACATGATGTATGGTTTGATAGTGCTGAACCATATTACTGATAGCCATTACACGTAGCAATGTTCTATTTGATACCTAAGACCTAAGGGACCGAGACTTTGAAGATGAATGGAGGGTTAAGATTTACTTCCAAAAAGTTAATTTGGTCATCCCGAAATAAATTATTATTGAACATATGCAGAATTGTAAACATGTGTTACTCTACATCACGATATATCCATTACTTGCTTCAAATAACCTTTTTGTGTTGATTATGTTGATAATGACCGTTCATGGGACAAGGACACTTCATTTTCTATGAATGGGAACCAGACACAATGTTTACACGAACCATTATTTGGAATATTATACACTATATAGTGAGGGGTAAAACTTATCAGATACAAATTTTTAATACATATGCATTTATTTATCAAGAGTAACATGACATTACAGGGACCGTTTCCACTCCATTACGTGCTGTGAAATTTCCCGTTGCACCTCTTGTATGCAATATATGCAGAGACCAAAGGTTATGGAAATGGGGATTTGGCGAAAATAGAATCAACAAAGGGTAAGTGTTTAAGTTTATTAGATTTATATAAACTGATCACCATAGCAAAACAATTAATCCCATTATTACAGAAATTGAAATATACCTGACAGAAAAAGTCTGGAATGTACGTAATTACACAGACAGGTGTTCGATTTAACTTATTCTGCATTCTCAGACAAATATTATTCTTTTTGCCAGGTATTTCAAGGAAATCACACAACAAAAGAAAAGATTGATGTCATAGCAATAAAACTATAGTTTAAGAAAAGTGTCGTTTTAATGATGTACTGTATAGTTACAGCTATATACTATTCTATGTAAATCATTATATATAATTCTGGTTCTGATATTAGTTCTGGTTCTAATATTGTCAAGTTGTATTTAATTCCTCAATAAACCAATCAATCTGCTATGCCTTCAAAACTATATCCTTATCACAGTTCACGATTATAAAATCCAATATGACAAGTGATATATGCACAAATAATGATATCCAGCAAAACACTCTTACAGAATAAACAACAGAAAACTATATTTCCCACTCCCTTTTTAACATATTAGATAGTGAAATACACCAATAGTATAAATTATACCTCTGGAAAAGCAATAAAACAAGAAATCTCAGTCCTATTACTAGTCGAACGGACTGTTACCTTCATCATACGACTTCTATGACTTTATTTTCCAAAAGCCTAGAAAATTTCATAATCCTCTGCCTCTCAAGATCATATTGAGTATTTTCTAAGCGTATTTTATGTTAGTATCTCCTCTTTAAAGCATGTTATGAAGTGCTATTGCTGATGATGCTGTGGAGATGCTTGGACTACTCATGATGACCGAGTATTCATACGCCGACTGGAAAATAAAATAAACGATACTCACGATATGTCAATCACATGATTGTATTCTATACTTGTTCAGTGTTACCTAACAAGTTACTAATCAGTCAAAAACTCAATACAAATAGGGAAAAGGAGCAACCAGGGACCACTGAGAGAACCAGAAATGGCATCAGGTGTTATGTAAGAGTAAACATACTTTGCTCATCACAACCTCATAATGCTATACATCTACTCTATCTACAAGTAGTCATTGACGGTATAACTGCCGTTGCAATCAGTAAATTTTCACGACACTATATATATATATATATATATATATATATATATATATATATATATATATATATATAGTCAATAAAGAACATCTATTTTACAAGACAAAATAGAGAGATTTGCTATCACGGCCCCCGCGAAAACCAGAAGTGGGATCAGGTGACATGACTTTAACGGGGCCCGCGAGAACCAGAGATGAGATCAGGTGACATGGCTATCACGGGGCCCGCTAAAACCCAGAGGTGAGATCAGGTGACATGGCTATCATGGGCCCCATGATAAGTAAATGGTGTGATTTTGCACCAACACTGTACAAACAGTTTAACAAAATGTAAATTACTAAGATATCGAGCAATTATCAATAAAGAACATCTATTTTACAAGACAAAATAGAGAGATTTGCTATCATGACCCCGACAAGAACCAAAGGTGAGATCAGGTCACATGGCTATCACGGGCCCCATGAGGCCCAGAGATGAGATCAGGTTACTTGAGTATCACAGCCCCGCGAGAAATAGAAGTGGGATCAGGTGACATGACTATCACGGGACCCGCGAGAACCAGAGGTGAGATCAGGTGACATGGCTATCATGGCCCCCGCGAGAATTAGAAGTGGGATCATGTGACATGGAGGAGTAAGCAATCCCTGCTGACCGGCAACATCGACAGTGATGCATTAGAATTATTTAGGATAGTATAACTCATACTCATATTGAGTGTTAACATTATAACCATCGTCACGGTTGATAAAAAGTCATGATAAGTAAATGGTGTGATATTGTATTATCACAGTGCAAACTGTTTAAGAAGTACAACAATGAAATAAGGAAGTCGACATGCCTGACAATGATTTCTAATAAGAGTAAGTATGTTTTAAGCGACCGTATCATTTCCGGAATATAGACTAAGTCGCAGTTTTTAGTATCCTTGTGATTTTACCTGTTCACTCAGTAGATTTTTTCTGTAATGAAAGTATCTTAAGATGTTCTTGCATGTCGGATCATTTAAGATATAGAGACACAGCAGGCAGAGCATAATGGAATATTAATATACATGTACGTCTATGGAAAATTAACAATAAAAAAAGAAATCCCCACATATCTAATGTAGTGAAGTAAAAAGTTTCTTTGCCAATATTAAGTAGAAGGTCTATGTATGAAAAGGATGCAGGAACTGGATTCTGTCTTATCCTTATTTTGGAGTTCGTTTTGGTATATTGTGTATACATATATATCAATCAAGCGCTTGGTTTGAGGTGCAGACAATCCGGTTTCGATTCCCGGGTCGCAACAATATGTTTAAGAGATTGGTTACCTCCTGTTTTCATGTCGCAATATGACTGAAACATTGTTAACAACATTGTAACACACCGATAAACAGAACTTATGTATCAAAGTTTGTATTGTTAAGGGCAATACATCAAGATCAGAAAATACATCAGGTTTTATTTAGTAGTTCAGTAAAAATGGAGGGTTTTTTACTTTTTACTCAGAGCAAGCTCTAGCTTATCGAAGTTTGATGTTTCTGTCAATATTCTGTGGAAGATAATAGAACGTATTAGTGCAAAGAACAGGAACTGGATTTTGTTCATCTTTAATTTCGAGTTTCTGGGGATACAATGTGCCAGGGATACACTGTGTATAGGAAAGTTTCATTATCTATCGGCAATATGTAATCACTTGGTTATTTATGTTTCTAGCAAATACAAGAATAAATCGACCAGGAGCAGTGTTTAATGACTATTCAATGGAATTCCAGTGGTTTGTTGTCACCGAATACACACGTGTGCGAACGTGCGCAACAGCATTTTCTTAACAAAGTCCTCAATGTATTTAAATTTGGAATCAATATAATTTTACAGTTATGTGTCTGGATAAACCAAAATAAATAATTAACCATCTAGATGAGATTTGAAAACATAAACACACATAAATGCACATATTTTCAGAATATGAAGTCTTCATTAGCGGGATTCATCAATGATCAACTTATTTTTTTAAGTAGGATGTTAAGTGTATCCATAAAGACCATAATATTAAGGGAATGAACAATGTATTATTTGCGTACCTTGTAGATGAGTGTATACTGGTCTTTTGTCTGTACAGTTCCAGCCCTCTCCTGGCGCATTAGGTACACTGTATTCAGAACGTCTACCATTCTCTTCCGCTCGTATGATCTCATGCATATGTCAATAGCAATCAATGTACCTGTCCGGCCCGTACCAGGACTGTCAAATCAAAAAGCCTGCACTATACACTCATTATCTCAGATGAGCTAGGATGCAGCATATTATTAATCACTTACAAACAAGGAATGCTGGTTTCGGGTGACAAATTAGGTCTTAGAGTTGAAATATGAGTAAGCTATTCGAACGAAAGCAAGATATCGTAAGAATTTTCATGTATCTAAATGTGTCTCTACTTTTCCTACTTTCTTATGTTGTAAATCTTAGTGAAGACACAATTGTAATGTTGTTATAACTTAATTGTTTTACGAAATAAAATATTAATGATATAAACTCAGAAAGCATACACATCTGTTATCGTTTATTGTTTTTGTATTACTGTTTGCATTTGCAAAATTTCCTCTGACAAAATTCAATATCAAAGTAAAAACGAAGAAGGACCGAGGGGTAAACCACATCTCATAGTCCATTGAATAAAGGGGACAATATCGTGTTTAGTGTCATATTCAGACAAATGCGAACCCCAAAAAAATCGAGGTGAGACCAGGTGTCCGGGAGGAGTAAGTAACACCCATCGCAAAAGCCCTGCAACAACTTTTAAAATCGGGGAGGTAAATACATAAATATACACGCATGAACATACGAAGGAGACAGGAACATGAAGTCAAATTTCCATTCAAGGCAAGAAATGCTGCCTGCCTGAAATTCCGGTGTCGGAAACGACCATAAAACTTCCTCAGTGACAATTTCAAACGTTCCTCAATATATCATTGTGAGAGTAATTTCGTGGAGAGAAGCCTCGCTCTCAGGACGAAATTTTCGTATTTAGAGCATGCCCTGGCATAGCGTATAAGTTGTGAAATGAAAACGCCATATGCGGGAGAGGAAGGTATGTTGCTACTCAGAAAAGCGAAGTTTGTAATAATGAAATTGAAATCGTCACGTTTGTCATAAAGAGAGGTTACTAATGAACCATCGTCACTAATTGATAGCAGTATATCGAGGTATGAAGCAGGAGATGCGCTCTCTGTAGTATCTTTTATCTCGAGTTCCTTTGGATATATGATGTTAAGGTAATCCTCAAATACAGGATTATTAATTGACAAAACATCATCGATGTATCTGTATGTAAAGTTTAACCGAGATGCTAATTGCTTATTGCCTTAAGAGAGCAGAGACTTATGAATTCTGCTTCGTAAGAGTACAAAAATATGTCGGCCAGAAGAGGCGCGCAATTAGTAACTATAGGAATGCCAACAATCTATTGGAACACTTTCACGCCAAATATCACAAAAATATTATCTATAAGAAATTCTAACATTTGGATAATCTCTTTTTCTGTATACTTCCTGCTGGAATCACACTGTTCCTTTAGAAAATATGTGTCGTTGTGGCCTAAAACGAGATATTTATATCTGCGAATCCCTTTTTTGTTAAAGAAGTCGTTTTGAGTAATTGATGTTATTATGTATTGCGATCTTACTTAAGATGTCTTGCACTGCCTATATTTAGTATTAACACTTATTTATAGCAATATTTGATATAAGTAACAACAGTTTGTACATACATAAAATTTTTCCTCAGAATAGTCTCTACTACGGTACTATCGAAGCATATTACGTCTGCTCTAACTGCTATAAAAGATCATATTATCAAATATTGTGATGTCGCATTTCATAATAGTAACATCAATTACTTTTGGTCGATTAAAAATTCTCATGAAGATATAGACAAACTTCTTTCGCTAAATTTCAAAGCGACTCAAATTTCTACATTTGATTTTTCTACACTTTATACATCTCTGCCTCATGATTTGATTAAAAGCAAGTTGCTGTCTCTTATACAATGGTGTTTTCACAGAGAATCTAAAACGTACATATGTACTTCCAATAACTCCGGATTCTTTTCCAATAAACAATATACTTCATATAAATACTGGACTTGCAAGGAATTATGTAAAGCACTAGATTTTCTCATGAATAATATTTTTGTGCAATTTGATGGCAAGATATATCAACAAATAGTTGGGATTCCTATGGGTACTAACTGCGCGCCTCTGATAGCAGATTTATTTCTTTATTGTTATGAGAAGGATTTTATGGTTTCTCTTCAAAAATCAAAACGTTTTGACCTCATTGACAAATTCAATAATACTTGTAGATATCTGGATGATATTTTGGTTATCGACAACCCTGAATTCGAACAATTTATATCAGAAATTTATCCACCAGAGCTCACATTGAATAAAGCTAATACTTGAGATAAATCTACACCTTTCTTAGATTTAAACATTAATATTATCAACCACCTAATATATACTAATATTTATGATAAACGTGAGGATTTTGGATTTCCTATTGTAAATTTCCCTTACTTGGATGGCGATGTCCCTCGACTCCCATCATATGGTATCTATATATCTCAATTAGTTCGATTTGTCAGAGGCTGCACCGATGTTTTGGACTTTCATAAACGAAATTTACAAATTACTACTAAACTTTTAACTCAGGGTTACAAATATCACAAGCTAAGAAAAACATTCGGCAAATTCTTCAGATCTTATTCAGAACTTCTATCTAAATTTGGAAATATTTCTTTTCAACAGTATGTATCCAATGGAATTTCCCATCCTTATTTTTACGGTGATCTCGTATATACACTAAGGAAAGTAAAAGGCTCCGATAACGTTATTTTATCATGTAATAAAATAATCAAACGTCTTATAAATAGACAATATGATATTGAGATCATCAAAAAGACTATAGGTCTTGTATTTGGCCCCTCTACAGCTTTATGCAGACTTTTACTTGAACGTTGCACGCTGACTAACAGGGCGGTGGGGACTTTATGACGGGCCTTGTCCAAACCTCTTTCAGAGGAGACATGGTCCTGAACCTCGTCCCCTCTGACTGTTAGTCGGGACTCCTACAGATCTAGGGTCTTAGCTCGCTTTCAGACTGGCAGAGCACGGTTTATCATGTTGATGTCGCATATATTTTTATACCATTATGTATTTTACAATACCTTACGTGTTTATATTTTTATGACCTCTCAATATGCGATACCTGTTGACCCTTGTTCTTTACATGGAGGATTATTTATAAATTTTTAAATGTACGTCCTTTGATTGTTCTGCTGTTACGTTGAGTGGGAAGGTGGGCCCGTAAACTGGTTAACCACACCATTTGTTTGGCTTTTGTCAAATTAAATGACCGTCCTAAGTCGGTATCGTAATTGCACTACAATCAAATATTTTTGTAATGTGATATATGTTCTAGTATATTATTTATATTCATGTATTGTATAGCTCTATCGTGACTTCTGCCACATAACTGAGCCAGTAACTCCTCTTTTTTCTTGCTGAAAGAAATATATGAATAATGTTATAGTTTTAAAATATCTGCACCATTTCAATCAAAGCAAAAAGTAAAAATATTTAATGCAAACAAAAGCCATATGTTTGTATATTCTGATCTATGATAGAGTTATTGATTATAAAAACGCTAATCTATTCATTTACTTATTTATTTTATTTTATTTTTTGTTCTATTTATTAATTTTTTTTTTATTTGTGTGTGTGTTCTAGTAAGCCTACAAATTTTGGGATGAGTGGGCAAAATGGTGTATAATTTTGTCAAATTTAGGACATTCTGTTAAGAACTAACAATGTAGCATTAGCTTATATTTATAAAGTTCACTGTTCCATGTACGTATGGATATTTTTCAATTAATCGTGCAGCTGTCCGTACGTATGTAAGGAGAAGCACCGCCTTGTATATGTAGTCAAATCTCTCTGCTCACCCAGTATCCATTCACTCGGGTATAACTGCAGACATAAAATAAAGGTTTTATCACACAGTTGCTTTTATATTGTTACAAACCTAGTGGATGCCGATATTTAGAAGTAAAGGAAACCGGAGTAGCCATATAACTAGAAAAAGATGATAGGGCAATCTATGATTGGTAAAGAGTGACAGACGGATGTGATATAGAACATCATATGTTCCATTCTGTGTAAGACGGGGGCATCTTATAATGGGTTTTTCTAATTATCTTGAACATTAATATTGGCCATCTACACACCTATCAGAAGAGATAGCTCCCAAATGGTAAAAGTGAAAAATAAAAAGTAAAAGTAAAAGTAAAAAAGTAAAGAAACTGCCATAGATGAAAAAAAAATTTTTCTTCTTCTGAAACAATGAACCCGTATATATCTCCATGTCTCCATGACGATGCGGTTTGTGACTTAACAACAATGACACTGTATTTATCTCAGTGACAAAACGGTTTGTGACTTACCAAGAATGAACCCGCATTTATTTCCATGACGATACGGTTTGTGACTTACCAACAATGAACCCGTATATATCGCCATTCCGATACGGTTTGTGACTTAACAACAATGACACTGTATTTATCTCAATGACAATACGCTTTGTGACTTACCAATAATGAACCCGCATCTATTTCCATGACGATACGGTTTGTGAATTACCAACAATGAACCCGTATATATCTCCATGACGATACAGTTTATGTCTTACCAGCAATGAACCGTATATATCTCCATGACGATACAGTCTGTGACTTACCAACAATGAACCCGTATTTACCTTCATGCCGATACGGTTTGCGACTTGCCTACAACGAACCCGTGTATATCTCCATGCTGATAAAGACTGTGGTTTGCCTACACGACGCCGTCTTCAATTTGCTATGCATTACTTCCCTCGTGTATGCAATGTTAATTAATTTGCTCCAATCAACATACACGTGTATCAATAATAGTTTTAATGATAATGGTTTTAAATAGCCGATATAAATCCAGTAAGTTTATTGTGTAATACGGACGACAGTTCCTGAAATGTAGCTTTCATTTTTGCCAAGTATACCTGGGCTGAGATATTACTGACCAGAGGTGACAACCTGGTTTTACACCTGTTACACAATCCATTTTCTGTTAGCACAAGCTACATCTCGACATAGGGACATGGATCGAAGTAACAATCATGGGAATAATCAGAGACTTATGTTTCTGAAATAATGTAATTTTAATAGACTAGTACTAGTACAGTCAATCATTCATAAAAAAAACCTCGCATTATAAGCGATAAGATTAGACCAATCTCCGCTTGCTTTAGGTTTTCTAAAGTACTGTTACTGAGGCAACCCATGTCAAATAGTGTGTATTTCAGTCATAATCACTGTCAAGACCGCAAAACCGCATAACAACTTAATAAAGATACAAATGATGTAAAACAAAAAGTACCAGTAGATAGTATCAGCTGATGCAAGGGCTTGTAAACTTGTTTAAAAGTCCTTGACTGATGATACGAGATTAAACTGATGACAGCCATATTCAGTACGTTAATGGGGATAATCACGTGATTAGAAGATGGCCACGTCCGTGTATAACGCGTAAGAATGGTCTATACATTCATGAAGATGCGGATTGTGACTTGCCTGCAATGAACAATTGTATATCTCCATGCTCATGCGGACCTACAATGAACCGATGAATGCGGATTGCGACTTGCCTACAATGAACATATGAATGCGGATTGCGACTTGCCTACAATGAACCGATGAATGCGGATTGCGACTTGCCTACAATGAACCGATGAATGCAGATTGTGACTTGCCTACAATGAACCCATGATCCGGATTGTGACTTGCCTACAATGAACCCGTACATGCGGACTGTGACTCGCCTACAATGAACTCATGCATACAGATAGTGATTTGCCTACAATGAGCACGTGTATGATAATCTAGGCTACAAAGAACTCGTGCATGCGAATTGTGACTCATCTACAATGAGCCCGTGTATGTGGATCGTGACTCAGCTACAATGAGCCCGTGCATGGGAATTGTGACTCGCCTACAAAGAACTCGTCTATTCGGATAATGGCTCACCTACAATGAACTCATTAATACGGATTGTGACTTACCTACAATGAACGATGACAGGCGCACCACTGTCCTCGTAATGTACTCTAGTATCCAGAATAAATTTGATGATAGAAATTGGTTCTGGCGACCCGTCACAAGGCCAGCAAGTGAACCAGAAATGGCGAATTTCCCGTAGCAAATTATTCTGAAAGAAATAATATTTTGTTAAACACGTGTTCGCTTAAGTTAGTAGCATAGAAAAGAGAAATAAAATTGTCCATATATCTGTTTCATTCCTTCGCGTAATATTTGTAGTGAATAGTTATATACTTGTTTTCGTGATACAGATGTAATTTTCGGTACCTTATCATGCAGTGACGCAAAAACGCAAATGAATACACAGTAATTTGTAGAGCATGTAGTAGTCTTTACTGTAGTATTGATATTTATTAGAGTATATACAGTTCATGTGATTAATATTTAGAAGTTTGCGTTGCTTTATATGCTTAATATTCGCTTTCACAGACCCACTGCCTTTTTGTTTTTTAATTTGAATACACGAAATTTTGAATTTGTTAGGCCACTGTTATGTATCTAATAATCAGAAAGGTGCATTCAATGAAAATTAAGAGGGACAATTAAAAAGTAATGAATATCTGTGTTCTAACTTTATGCTTCATATTAAGACAAAAGCAATTATCACACCGCTATGTAATATATTCCTAAACAAAGTAAAGATAGTAATACGACTTTACGATATATATATATCATCAGCCATTGGTTCGTCAGACGTTGTATTGCTATATATTATCAGCCATTATTTCGTCAATGCCTCGGACGTTGGTTCGTCAATGCCTCGGACGTTTTTTTTTGCTATATTCTATCAGTCATTGGTTCGTCAATGTCTAGGACGTTATATTGCTATATACCATCAGCCACCGGTTGGTCAATATCTAAGACGTTATATTGCTGTATACTATCAGCCATCGGTTCGTCAATGTCTCGGACGTTATATTGCTATATACTATCAGCCATTGGCTCGTCAATGTCTCGGACGCCATATTTAAGGAAGCTGAATCTGTTGTTTACCATTTCATGGGAATGTCATATTCTTCGGATTTAGACAAACTTGTCAATGTATGTTTCCTGTTTGTGTTCTGTATGTTTTCTGTATGTGTTCTGAATGTTTTTAAATATGAAATAAAGTTTTCTTTGAGAAATATGTCAATTTTAATTATTTTTCAAACACCCCCTCCCCCGTATAATGTTATCAACCAAAACGTTGTATACTTCTATATCTTTTATTTCCAATACTGATGTAATGTACTCTTGATGGATGTCTTGTTTCTTCAGAAGGATTGTAAAATCTCCGAACTGCAGTCTTCCATTCATACCTTCCACTTCTGGCCAATATGGCGGACATCTTGGCTGAAAGGGGACATAAAGTATAATTACATCATTGGTCAGAAGGGATAATTGTACAGGGATATCCCATGTGACATTTTCATAGATGTTTAATTTTTAGAGGTATATGCCCTCTAAATACAGAAATATGTCTAATAAGTTTTAATTTAACGGAGCGGTAAAATATATTAGCCCATCAAGAGGATGTCACTTACAGCTGCAAATGAGGGTAAAGTTGCGAAAATACATTTCTACGCTTTAAATCTATTCCTTCAATGCCACAATTTCTCAAACATCATAAAACATATAAAGTAGTTAGAAAATAGAATGTATCTGTAATGTGCGATAGATGTAACGTTTGTCTTTCCATTAGATTTATGAAACAAAATATGCATCATTATTACTATTAATTATTATTATCATTAAAACGGAACTTCCAAGATACGCATCTGTGATTCGATTTAGGTGAAATATAGGGCATTCTATGTCTGGTATAATATAATATAATATAATATAATATAATATAATATAATATAATATAATATAATATAATATAATATAATATAATATGGCCAACAACCCTTACGGAAATTCTTTAAAGTGATGAAAATAAGAGTTGTACTGCTGTGATTTTCGTTTTGTATGATTATAATATGTTTGTAAACATTATTATACAAACAAATGTTCTCTAAGATTTTCTTTTACCAAAGATTGTTGTTATGGTTCAATCTGATTAAAACCATATCTTTATTCTGCTTCTCTATTTGTTCCATTGCTGATAAAGATATAGTAAAACCCCATAAGGTTCACGTGCTGATGACCTCTGATGACGTCTCAGTCACCGAAACCGTTATTTCACATAGCCAATCAGTAACTCGGCTAGGCACGTGATAGTGACACAATATGTAAGAAATACCGTTCAAAAACTATTTTGTGGGTCACGTACGCTGTGGATGTTAATTTCATCCCTAAAATTTTGTAGCCGATCTACTGAAAATCAGAGATCACCAGAACGTGAACCCTTAAGGGGTTTCCCCAGATCTTTATTCGCAATGGAACAATTAGAGAAGCGGAATAAAGATATGGTTTTAATCAGATTGAACCATATCAACAATCTTGATATAAAGATATGGTTTTAGTCAGATTGGTTATGGTTTACCCTATCTATACAATGCCTGAAATTTAATACCTAACATTTCACGAAAACGTGTGTAAAATTCGAAGCGGACGCGTATCTCGGAGGTCTCGTTATTATAAACATTTATGAATTTCATATAGATATAATTTTTTTGATTAATAGATTTTTATCAGTAAGTTAGAAGTAAATTACTAACTGAATAATCAATATTTTTATTCATTTGTTTTATATATTTCGTTTAAAACACTGTTTATAAATGATAAATCTGCGAGAACATCATGGGGACATGGCGATAAATTCACCCCCAAAATCAGTCACAAATGTATTAAAGGAGATGATGTTGAACTACAGAAAAACAATAGAGTTCAAATCTACGATAAGTGAAAGTAAACTGTGTTACTGACATACAGTTTTTATTATCTTATAACTTTAATACTAGGTCCACTGTCTTTTTATAACTTTTGACATTAATATAAAAAGTTATAAAAAAAAAAAACACTACTATGCGGAAAATATATTTCAAATTCTGCTTTCCATTCTTTATTGATATTTATTATTAAAAAGAATTTATTTTACCTCACTCTTTTTTTTTATATTTTCGTCGTGGGGGTATGTCTTGACAGCAGACAATAATTACTGTCACCATACCAGGCTCCATGGGTTTTTGTTTACCGCAGTTTTGACCATGAACAAACATTTGCACCTCTTTCCATTAATAGCTATCAATGGACTATTGACATAATAACATCGTTGAGGCATTTATATGATTTATCAATTTATCCTTACTCACACCAATTGATTGACTACTGTCATATCAATGTACCGTCCTAAGTCGGTATCTCAACTGTAATTTAATGAATACTGCATTTCCGTGCTTTTATCGTTTCCTTTCATATTAAAGTTTTGTTTCAAATATTACAATGAATATCAAAACATTAAAAGTGGCTAGAGATAAAATGTCGGAGGAAATTTGCTCGAAGTAATACTATTTTACGTAGTATCTTCTTTTTGTTGTTATTTTTATTTATTTACTTATTTACATTTATCTTTTTTTTTTCATTTATTTTTGTTTCCGTAAAAACTCTAATACAGTTATGCAGGTTTTTGTTATTTTGATATTTATTTTTTAACAATGGTTTTATTAGTAAAATAATATTTACAACTCCTTTCAAAGATAAAATGGTCTGTGTTCTTGTATTTATGATTAATCAAAAGCATTGATATTTATGTATTTCAACAATAGAGCATGACTCATTCACATTAATATGATTGTGTGATAACAAATAGAGATAAACACATGTGTATGCAGATATATAATTTTAATTGAAGAAAGTGTAATAACAACTTTTATACATTTCTCTTCAAATGCAAATGTGTATTATAACGTCAGATATTAAAGTAATGTATCAAATACATAGAAAAACGGAGACAGGTATGTTGCAACAAATTCAGAACAGTAACACACCGTCTGCATCCCGTCTAACAGCCTCTGGCTACCTCACATACTTCTGCGACCTTTTTCATCGTAATCTGCCCTTAAACTGCCCGGAAAACGGTTCATCCTGTTACCGAACTACCACTACCCGACTTACAACGTCTGCACCTTGACAAACAGCTTTGAAGTAATTTCGATGACGTCGACTCGCACATTAGTCTTGCTAATTGATTCAGATGGAATGAACATTTCATTTTTAACTGAAAGCACAAACTGTTGCACTGCGCTCTTGTGTTCCTGCATGCTGTCGTGGTTAACATCACTGTTGCCAGCACCACTAATAGGAGTGTGAATTTCATATCTGTAGAAATAAAATAGGAATATTAACTAACATATCACTTGAAAATTAGTTACTGTTATCAAAAATACATATGACTTATTATGTCAATACACACTTTTATGTAATATCTTCTTTACTTTACCTAACATATTATAATGTAATAATATGTAATTTGAAACAAAAGAATTATATTGATCTTAAAGGATCAATAATATATTAAGCGTTCAAAATGGGAAGAGAGAGATCCTATTTAATTAAATGACAAAATCCCCCCTAAGAAAATCGAACAGAAAATCTAAAGAGTAAATGAAAAAGCTTAGACATAATATTCGAATACATTTCAATGTTTCAAACAGTGCATTTAACGGGAAATATAGTGACGTGAACAAACAAATGCCCACGCGGGCCTATATTGTTCCCCTGTCTACCTCAAGCACATGATAAAATTTGACAGAATCCGAAATTTTAATTCAGTTCAATTCAGAATTTAACCAAAGCCCCTCCTTTCTATTAAAACCTCAACAAAACATAAAATTCCCCCCATAAAATCCTCATCATCCATCTAGAACAATGAAACGTTATTGTTGTTATTCATTCTATGCCATTCTCATCCGAGATTCTGCTGTACCAAAGGAGGACATACCTCTGGATCTGTATTAACCTGCTTAGAAGCTACCCTGAACAGATCTAGACAGAATACAATTCTAAAACATTTTCACGAAAATTGTTTCATTAAGATCAGATAACATGCTGTGAATCAGTGTCCTTACAGAAATACATCATGAGAAAGTACCTGAAAATGTGAAAATACGACAAAGAATTCAAAAAAAAAAACGGGTCAAAAATATGATTATGAATTGGGATCAAAACAACAACACTTCTTAAAACACCAATCAAGATCATTCTGATGCATTTGGTTTGACAATCTATGCAGTCGATCTCAGGGTGAAATTTGTCAAATTAGGTAACCTTTAGGGTCTATGTCACTCCGCCCTCAATCCATACCTTGAAAGATCTGTCCGAGAAACTATTTCTGCAGCCGAACTTGAATAATGGAGAGGGTGATTCCAATTCTTCGTTATGGCATTTATCTCGTTAAGATCGAAAAACATACACAAAAGTAATTCATAATAAGCTATGAGAAAATCAAAGAAATTACCTTAATATATGCAAACACAGGAAAGTCCGAAATTTGACCAAAACAACACTTTACAAAACACCCTTCAAGGTCACTCGCATTCGATTTATCGATCTGTGAGACAAGTCGGAATAATTTTGTCAAAGAGAGGCACCTTCTGGGATCAATGTCGATCTGTCTTGGATGAATCCCTTAGGCATCTGACCGAAAGCAACCACTTTTATAGGGGAACTTAAGTACCGTGTCCATACCAAATTTCACCAAAATGAGTAGTATTAAATACAATATAAATGTAATAAACAACTTCATTGCTGTAAAATACGAAACGGAATTACAGAAAGAAAAAGATTTAATTAATTAATTCACTAGTCTACATGTATATAGAAATTCAGTCAGACTTACCTGTGGTCAAGTTGACACCTTTACACTAGTCACCGAAAGCAGCACGATTCAAGTTTTTATAGGTAATCCACGTATACGACGTTGTGACGTTGGATGTGTTACGCCAGTTCAGTTGAATAATACTTATTAGTTTATGTGTTTTGTAATTCACGCTATCCGGTTTGTGGTTTAGGGTCTGCAGTGAAGTGTGTAACGAAACTTAGATGTTTCGAAATATTAGTGCGTCTTTCTTATGGGGTTTCCCTACAAAATTTGTTTTAGTTGGACACTGTGTGTTTACAATCTTAATCTTATTCAAAACATTTCTCAAAAAAAAAATACAAAACTCCAATGATATATGCTTAATTGGCAGGTGTCCTATACATGTAATTTTACACGTGTAAACGTATTACTTGTATATCATTTTGTTTCACCTTGATACATATGCATACTGAACATTCTTGTCATATAACTCATAAAAGTAACCTTTTATCTGTTCAAAACTTTCAAAAAGTTGAAGTAATTCCTTCTCAGATAAACAATTGTCCCAAGTTATTACTGAATATAGTATTGATAAGTATATATCGTTTATACTGTATGATGATATTACATCTTTGCATATTGTTCTTTTTCTTTGCAGTGTATGCCCATCTGGAGCGGGAATAAGGAATAGGATTAAATGCACGGTGAAAGTTTCATCGTCTGCATGAAAGAGCATATACGGCTGCCCTTCTATGTAGCTAACCACACCCCCCTGAATTTCTTTTCAACGGCCTGTATGATACAAATGGATTAAAATTTCCCGTGGAAGATTTTTAACTCCTGGGCACGTGACTATCTCACGCTCATTCCTCATGGGTACGTAACTAGCTTAACAGGAGCCGCTTATTCCGCCTGAGTATGTGGCTAGCCCAACAGGAGACGCTTATGTCTCCTTGGTATGTGACTAATCAATCAGGAGACGATAATTCCTCCTGGGTAAATGACTAGCCCAACAGAGGACGCTTTTACCTCCTGAGTACATAACGAGCCAAACCGGATACGCGTATTTCTCCTGGGTATGTGGCTAGCCAAAGCAAGAGACGCTTATTCCTCATGGGTACTCAACTCGCCAAACAGACGCGACGCTTTTTCATTTTGGGTACATGATAGCCAAACAAGAGACGCTTATTTCTCCTGGGTACGCGAGTAGCCAAAACGCTTATCCCTTCTGGGTTCATGACTATCTAGATAAGAGAAGTATATTCATTCCTGATTACAGGGTTTATAAATAACTATTGTGGTACAATGTTGCGAGTGCCGGTCACACCAGTTAAATCCATACATTATAAGTTATTATTCCTCTATTCTAATGTTAATGCTGGGACGCTTCACGTACATTATTGGTTCGCATTGATCTTGTTGAACAGAATTGTTTTGAGTCGTGTTTGAGTTTTGACCATTCCTGGCACACGGCACTTCTCAAACAGGAGACATTAAGTCCACCCGCCTCACCAGCTGGTCTGGCTCTGACATTCGGGTGTTCCCTGATTCCCATCGTTGTACATCATTGATAGTCCCACAGTAAAACAGCGTATATATGTGCTAGACTAGCAACGTCACTGAGGAAATTCTATGGTCGTTACGAGACTCTTATTACTCCATATGATGTCTCGTTATCCAGACTTTTAAATGATATTCTGGACTGAGACCGATTCCGATCATTTTACACAGATTTGACACCTTCTATATTAGAAGGTTACCTACTTCGACTTCTCCATATATAAATACATATGGAATTTACACGATCTGACTCTTTCTACTGGGTATTATGTGACGGGTGTTGCTAGCAAGCAGGAGATGCTCACTCTCCCGGGCACCTGATCTCACTCCATCACAGGGGTTCACATATGCTCTTCAAGTAGACATATTTTGTTATTTTCCATTTGTTTTTCATTTTCACTGATTTTGTATGTCCTCTGGTTTTATGAATTTTGGATTTGTGCTTTGGATTTATCCATCATCTTTACATTCATTACATTAAATAAATAATTATACAACTGTAAAGATAAGTATAATCGATTCTCTCGTCAAAAAAAAGTATGTGTTCTAAATTTCATGGAACATGTACTAGAACAAGTGGTTCGGTCTGTACCTTGTTTACAAGGTTTAACTTTTTATTAACAATGTTTAGTGTGTGATCTTACATTTGAACCCTGACTTTGAAAAAAGGCGTCTTCTTGACATAAGCAGTACGTGTTCCACTCTTGACTTTCCCAGCCCAAGATGTTCGGTCTGTATCTTACATGCTCTGTTGACAAAGAGATGTACAGACCTACAGACAAAAAGACGAACCGCGCCACGCCGTAAAAGGTCAGTTTATGACGAGCGTATGTAAACCAAGATCATTTTAACCAATCCTATACAGTACGATACCTCTGTGGTTTTTTTAATTCAGAAGTATTTTGATTTGAGGAATTGTGAATTATATATTACGTGTAATTTTAAAATACGAAAATAACTGGTGTCACATGACTATGGCACTAACAACAATGTACCACAGTGGACATTCACGGACCCCTGAAATTCAGAGGTGAGACCAGATGCCCGGGAGGAGTGAGCGTTTCCTTTTTGGCTAGTCACACCCGCCGTGAATGTCCTGACATACAGACGAAACAGTATAATTCAGCACTGTATATATACACCGAAACACTTAAAACTCTGCACGTGATACCCTCGGGAACTGGCATATTACCATTAACGATACCATTAAAGACAATTCGAGTGACAGATATATTGACACATTGCATATCTATATCAATGAAATAGATGGATATGTAAGAATGCATTTCAGCAAAACATTTCTATAACGTATATGAGGTAAACTGAGTGTACCTGTCCCCGTTCATCCATGGGGGTTACCATGAGGATAACACGTGACTGTTGCTCCCACACCATCCGCCAGAAATCTTTCATTGTGTTAGTCATTGGTGCCTGTGTTGCTATGTAGGATTTGTAGTTCCCATCGTAACCCTAAAGCATAAAATACATTATAGTAGAAGTAAGCAAATCACATTTCATTGAAATTGTAAAGGACAATATGTTTTAGCCTTTCATTCTTACTAAGATCCAATTCATGCTCAGTGTTTTCTATTTATAACATTTTCGAATTTTGTTGCGGTATTATGTAGTTATGTCTATAAAGATAAACTGCATTCTATTTTTCAACATTGATTTGGTTTCTGGTTTCTTATCTCATTATTTTACTAAGTATGGTTTTCAGTAAATAATATCTAATCATATCCGTGATTGCCTATAATTTCTATTTAATCTTGTACTATAGATTTTCATATTTGACCACTGCTCAGTAAGCCCCTGCCATACTGTCATGAGTTTGGACTCCGATATATGGCGATTTACAATTCGCCCTATCGCTTCAGTTGTCGTACCGGGCTCCAACTGATGTCTTTATAGGTTCTAGAAATGTCTCTTCATATCGCAATTACGCGACAAGCTGCTGATCGGACATAAAGTCCAATCACACCCTCACTGCTCGCGTATCACTCGGGAAGACAACTCAAGCAGAATTCGATGGAATATCTCCATTATCAGAAATCGTAGACAGATAATGAATTTTTTGGCGAGTATAACTCGCCAGCTGTTTTGTGACAGTGTAATAGTGACTTCGGTATTTCCCTTTGTTTATTGTATACCTTCAGTTATGGGTCTACGATTTAAAAAAAAAAACAAGAAATAAAAACTTCGATAAAGAAGATGAACAATGATATTTGATGTTGTTAACTTTTTTGTCAAACGCTTACACTAAAATTCCTACAAAGGTTTTGATATAATATGCATTTTACGTTCTCTTTCAAATAAAAGTCTCACTTACCGTCACAAAATTAGCATTGATGTAGTCTGAATTTTCATCATCATTTAGCCTTTTTAATTTTACACGTGTGTGTGGATCTGAAAATGAATACCGATTAATTTACTTTTATCGTGAATTGAGAAAACAAAAACTTTGTCAGGATACCAATGAAATCAAGTGATAATACTATGGAGGATATGTATCATTCCCTCAAAGAAAATAGAAACACTTTTATCCAGTAAAAATTCCCAAGTATAAAAGCAATCAAATTCTATGTTCAAAATGGATAGAATAGGTCTCAGGTAATTGCACTACAATCAAATATTTTTGTAATGTGTTATATGTTCTAGTATATTATTTATATTCATGTATTGTATAGCTCCATGGTGACTTCTGCCACATAACTGAGCCAGTAACTCCTCTTTTTTCTTTCAGAATATCATTCAACATTGAAGATAACCAGATTTCGCGTGTAATGATAAAAACCTAGAATCAACTAGAGTATTTCCTCAGTGACGCTGTTTGTCTACCATATACATATCCCTGGCTGAGCGGTTTGTCCGAGAGTCGCTCTGTCCTCAGAACATACTCATTGTAATTTGCTTGCTCAGGAATAACGTATTGAGATATGACTATGGCCCAGACAGGTAATGACTGGATATTTCAACTTATAAAGGGAATGTTAATGATGCTAAAATTGAAATCATCACTTTGTCATAGTTTGAGGTGTTCAAATGATCATAATGTCGTAAGGTAACATAATATTTAGATACTAATATAACAGTTGCTATCTGTGGTTTTCTTATCTTAAACGAAGGGTTGATTTCTTCTTCCTTTGAGTGAAGAATGACTGAATGATTCAGCTTCGTAAGAGACATAACTTATCGAAATGCGCATATGGTGTACTAAATTAAAAGGTATATATGTTCTATATTTCGTATAATTAAGAGATACGTCAGTGAGAAGTTAGACACAGTACATACCCAAGGGAATGCCGGCCACTTTTTGGAAAACCATTAATTCAAACACCACAAAATATCATCGATCTGAAGTTCAACAAATCATACATATAGAACATATATACTTTTTAATTTTGTGCACCAGATGCGCATTTCGACAATTTATGTCTCTTCAGTGATGCTCCTGGCCGAATAGCTGGAATTCTCATATATATAAATATTTGAAGAGCAGTATTGAAAACCAAAATGACCCAAAAAGTGAACCAAAGAATCAATCTAAGGACAGAGCTATGCATTAGGGAGATACTCCTTAGTTTTAGAATGATTTACATAATTTCATGACGGAAAATTTTTGATATTTGTTTCATTTTAGCTCATTTTAAACTTAGATTTTTACTCGACAAGTGAAGATCCGTATTTTTAGCGAACACTCTGATTAAAAAACAAGTACAGCGAAAACAATATTTCCGTGGTCTTAGTGCGAATACTTTACCAGACGAAGGTTGTTGTGGTCTTTCAGTGGGTACCTATTGTGCACCTCATCTTGCTAACATCTTTTTGAACTTAAACGAGGCAGATTTTATGCAATCATAAAAAAAGTTATCATCTCAGTTCAGTTTCACATACAGAAACATTGACGACGTTCTGTCCTTTATCGATCAAAACCTTCTAGATATATGTATCCCGCAGAAATGGATAGTAAGGACACGACAGGGAGCAACACATCTGCTTCATGCTTTGACACTTAATGTCGTCTATCAGAAGAGGTGGTCATTTACACGACTCTTTATAACAAGACGATTTCAACTTCCATATCACAAATATTCCCCTCCTAAGTAGCAACATCCTTTTTACTACATATATAAAATATGCACCTACATGGACGTCCGCTGGTGTCGAGGATGTGATATCCCCACCTCGGAACAGAGCCACGTGCAACCACTTTCAAATTATTGCGTTTTATTTTCAAGACTTATATGCCATGCAAGAGAATACTCCTTGAATGAATGTTTTGTTCTGAGGGTCAGGCGACGAACCAAACACAACTACTTACCCAGGACTATAACATTGAATCCATGAAATCGTCATTGAGGAAGTTTTATGGTCGATACAATGAGAGTGTTGGACAATAGGAAGTTCCTCTTTCCAAAACGTTATATGACATTTTTGGAACACGACCAAACACAGCGACGTACTTTCATCGATCTGACAAATTACCTGTACGACTTTACTATCCAACATTAGAGGTTTCTTTGCAGTGATTTAATTAAACTTTGAAAGCCAAACATCGAATGGTACACTTCTGTATTTCTGCCTATATAACACTACAGAATTTGTTTTATATATGTATATTATCAATATGAATCCATCAATGATGCTATATATGCATGAACTTATATGTTTTGTAACATAACAACTTGGTAAATTCACTTCTATTTAAATGTCAATGACCTTTGTTAATATGAATTTATATAGAGTCATATCAGGTCAGGTGTATGTTTCCTATTTTTGCCTCTATATGTCCATTGATGTATGTTTCCTATTTTTTGCCTCTATATGTCCATTGATGTATGTTTCCTATTTTTTGCCTCTATATGTCCATTGATGTATGTTTCCTATTTTTTGCCTCTTATGTCCATTAATGTACGTTTCCTATTTTTGCCTCTATATGTCCATTGATGTATGTTTCCTATTTTTTGCCTCTATATGTCCATTGATGTATGTTTCCTATATTTCTTTTCAACAGTATGTATCCAATGGAATTTCCCATCCTAATTTTGAATTTCCCATCCTAATTTTTACGGTGATCTCGTATATAAACTAAGGAAAGTAAAATGCTCCGATAACGTTATTTCATCATGTAATAAAATAGTCAAACGTCTTCTACATATGATATTGAGATCATCAAAAAGACTATAGGTCTTGTATATGGCCCCTCTACAGCCTTATGCAGACTTTAACTTAAACGTTGCACGCTGACTAACAGGGCGGTGGGGACTATATGACGGGCCTTGTCCAAACCTCTTTCAGAGGGGACATGGTCCTGAACCTCGTCCCCTCTGACTGTTAGTCGGGACTCCTACAGATCTAGGGTCCAGGGTCTAGCTCGCTTTCAGACTGGCAGAGCACGGTTTATCATGTTGATGTTGCATATATTTTTATACCATTATGTGTTTTACAATACCTTTATATTTTCATGATCTCTCAATATGCGATACCTGTTGACCCTTGTTCTTTACATGGAGGAATATTTATAAATATTTAAATGTACGTCGTTTGATTGTTCTGCTGTTACGGTGAGTGGGAAGGTGGGTCCGTAAACCGGTTAACCACACCATTTGTTTGGCTTTTGTCAAATTAAATGACCCTCCTAAGTCGGTATCGTAATTGCACTACAATCAAATATTTTTGTAATGTGTTATATGTTCTAGTATATTATTTATATTCATGTATTGTATAGCTCCATGGTGACTTCTGCCACAAAACTGAGCCAGTAACTCCTCTTTTTTCTTCATATTTTTGCCTCTATATGTCCATTGATGTATGTTTCCTATTTTTTTGCCTTTATATGTCCATTGATGTATGTTTCCTATTTCTGCCTCTATGTGTCCATTGATGTATGTCATTCAGATTCGTGATTAATAAATATTTTAATTAAATTGAATTGATTTTTTTCCAGGGTCTCAATTTTCAAACACAGTGTAATTAACACATTTATTACTTCAAAAGTTAAATTTAAAGCAATATACATCTCAAGTAATAAAAAAGGACTGCATATAAAAAGTCATTGTTCATATAGTATAACAATCACGCATTTAACAAAATAAATACAAAAATACATAATACGGACAAAACGTGCGCCAGAGCATTATTCTTTCAACTTGTGAAAGCACTTGCAGTTTACAATATGAATCTGTTTCAAGCGGAGTATTATCCTATACTTTACAAAATAAAGTTTACTTACATGGAATGACATTGGCAAATCTATTTTTATCTTCTGCTCCGACAGGCACACATGACAAACTCGGCATCTCATACGGAAGTTTCTGAAGATACATTCATTTATTGATTCCTCACAAAAGTTTGTTATATTTTAACTAGTATTTCCAATGTTAAAATTTACACTGTAAAATTTTTCACTTTCTACGTTTTCCACACAATAACTAAGACAATTTACATCAAATAAAATTATGTATACAAATTCATATTTCATCAAATGGTTGCCCTCGGTATTAGGAAAAGGCCATATCGGGATGCGAATTTCTACGAAATATTATAAAGAGAAATATCTTTTCTCCGAAGAATAATGCTACAATGTTTTTACCAGTTAATCGCCAAGATGCCGGACAGTAGTCGATACGTAACATCTATTATACACGACAATATAGAGATTGACTATCACGAACCACTGCCACTGGAAGAACCAAAGGTAGGAGCAGGTGTCGTGAAGGAGTAAGCTGACCGGATCGTAGTACTCATATTTGGCTCTCTCTGTTTTTCTCTATCTCTCCATTTCCCGCGATTTTACACCAGTGTCCATAGATCTGGTTTACGTCACTGTTATTCTACATCAGAAACTTACTCAAATGGTAGATAACGTTTTATTACGAATATACCAAGTAGGTTTTATTAATATTATAATGATAGGAGAAATCGCGTTTCAAGTCTAAATTCCGCAAATTTTACGGCTCTATAAAGTTCTTCTTTGCGCTTATCAGAAATCATTATCTGAAATGTTGACTTCCTTATTTTATAGTAGTCCTTGTTAATCCGTTTGTACAGTGATAATACAACATCACACAGTTTCGCTTATCATGACTATTGACTATTGTTACTAAGGTTGTACCGTTACCACTTGATGGCATAATCCTGCCGTGTCACGGCGGATCACCGGAACACATAAGTCAGTTCTTTATACTACGTAACAGTAACCAGACTCGGACGTGAATGTATGAATATGTTAAAATTTTACACGTAAATCGCCTACATTTTTGAAACTGCGTGATTCGGCTTAAAAGTAGATCCGATATCAAGCATCTGTTACATTGAGTTTAACAATTGGCTCTTGGCTTCAGTTTCACTTACAGATGTATAGATGATTTGCTTTCAATTAATAATCCTTCATTCGCGGATTACCTTAGCATTATCTGTCCAAGTGAACTGGAGGTCAAAGAAACCACAGAAAGTAGTAATTCTACTTCGTATTTAGATATTATGTTGTCTTTTGACATTAATGATCAATTGAACACCTCACTCTATGACGAAAGTGACGATTTCAATTTCGCTATCATAAACTTTCCTTTCATAAGTAGCAACATTCCATCATCGCCCGATTACGGCGTATTCATATCTTAGTTATTACGTTATTCCAGAGCATGTTCAAATTACAATGACTTTGTCCTGAGGGCCAGGCATTTTTCAGTTAAGCTACTCAGCCAGGGTTATATATGTGCTAGACTAGCAACGTCACTGAGGAAGTTCTACGGTCGTTACGAGACTATTATTACTCCATATGATATCTCGTTATCCAGACTTTTAAATAATATTTTGGACTGAGACCGATTCCGATCATTTTACACAGATTTGACACCTTCTGTACTAGAAGGTCACTTACTTTGACTTCTCCATATATAAATATATATGGAATTTACACGATTTGACTCTTTCTACTGGGTAAATGTGACGGGTGTTGCTAGCAAGCAGGAGATGCTCACTCTCCCCGGGACCTGATCTCACTCCATCATAGGGGTTCACATATGCTCTTCAAGTAGACATATTTTGTTATTTTCCACTTGGTTTTCATTATCACTGATTTTGTATGTCCTCTGGTTTCATGATTTTAAGACTTATGGTTTGGATTTATCCATCATCTTTACATTCATAATATTCATAAAATTTCATATTAATTACTAGGAATACACATTTAGGCAATTTCGTGAAATATATTATGTAAAATAAATATATACCGGCGTGTGTATGACATTCATCGTTTAATAGTCATGTGACGTACCTCCGCGACCAAAGAGCCTTCACGACCGGGTGGTACCTGATTCCGCTTGTAGTTTTTCCAGGGGTCCGTGATACTCAATGTTTCTTTTTTATCCTGTACAACAGACGTTCCTCACATACTACTGTTCGGCATTTTAGCATTTTACTATTTGACTCAATTTATGGGCCCTCGGATATAATAGAGATAGTAACAAAGTATTTTGCTGGGTTATTTTACGATATTGAGATTACCTCAAACTCATGTTCCATTCCTTTTGTATCGAGAGTAAAATTTGACAAACTGGTGTATCCTAAAGGATGTGAAAGTTCTTTGCTTGTTGTCTGCCAAAAATAAGAACTATAATCTTGGAAGCATATGAAAGAAATATGTTGTCTCATGTTTACTGATTCGAAAGTTACATAGAATTTTAATATAATAAGAGATACTGATTTTCTCAAAAGACTGAAACATTAAATAATTCCAAATATTCATAGGTGAAAAAATAGATGTTAAATTAAGGTACCTGTTCTTCGTAATCTAATCCGGCATTCCAGAATCCGCTGTGGGGTCTAGATTTTGGAACGACACCTAAAGCTATAGAATCCATACTGCGCATAGACAAACGAGAAGATCCGGACGATACAGCACTTAAGCGTTTGCCATGCCTTTTATGAATAATAGTCTGAAAAATTGCAATTATCTCA
This sequence comes from Pteria penguin, assembly GCA_035048485.1. NCBI lineage: Eukaryota > Metazoa > Mollusca > Bivalvia > Pterioida > Pteriidae > Pteria > Pteria penguin. The sequence continues at coordinate 24,918,637 of CM068581.1, forward strand.
GATTCTACAAAGCTACTCAGGCAATTAGTTATAAGATTTTAAGCAATGGTACAGTTCAGATTTATTAAGACACTACGAAAATGAATGGCCAATTTGTCTTTAATATTACTGATTAAATATAGAATTATTGTTTTGCGTCAGGGACTATGCAATATTTATCACCTGGGTGGAGCGGTGTTATATAATAGTTTTTCCCCTGGCCAATCCCTCCACCCCCCCCCCCTCGGAAAAATGGCTATATAGCAGTCCTCCCCCCCCCCCGGAAAAATGGCTATATAGTAGTCTTTTCCCCGGGTGAAATTTGCCTATATAGCCATCCCCTCCCATCTTGTAGCTATATTTCCCCCGAGGAAAAACTACTATATAGTGAATTTCCCCCCGATGTGAATTCCGAATTTTCTTTTCACACTTCAGTAAATCCAGCTTGTTACTTAGTTAACAATAGACTGGGAAACTTCTATTTAAAATAGAGATATCTCAACTTTTTACAGGCAGATATATCATTTTCGTAAACAGAAATTTTAATCTCTTTTCCTAACACAGATGTATATTTTAGAATAGAGATATAACTACTAGAATTTCTTTCAAGATATCTTTATTTAATCCGAGAAATATACCAGCGGAAAAAAGAAATACAAGTTAGTCTTTATGCCCCGGAATGAAATTCGTGGGCATCTAGTTTTCGACTCTGTGACGAAATCATTGACTATATCGTTTGTACCAAAATGTGCAAGGCTGTGAAACTTTACATATTGATTCCTTGTGATGAGACCTTTCAATTTAATCTAGAAGCATGACTTTTGAACTAGTGACCTTGACCTTGGAGCTTGACATAGTTTTGAAAATCTTTAACCGTGGCTATTTCTTTTGTACAAAAAGGGATAGGGGTTTGAAACTTTACATACAGATTCCTTGTGATAAGACCATGACTTCTGACTTAGTAACCATGACCTTGGAGTGTGACCTACTTTTCAAAAAGTTTAACCTTGACTATATCTTCTACGCCAAAGAGTGTAGAGCTTTGAAACATCACAAAAAGATTTTATGTGATGAAACCTCTCATACTTTGCGTAAGGGACAAAAAAATCACATTCTCGTGTTCATGATTTACAACATCTGAGACTAGACAAGCCTCGTCGTAGATTGCAAATCGTGGACACCTGGGTGGGATTCCCTTCTATTATTCTCGTGTTCATCATGTATTCTGTAAATGAAAAGTGATATACATATAAATATACATTTTCGTTTTACAATGAAATAATAGGAGAAAATACCATACCTTGGTAAATATATAAAAAGAAAGACTTGTAAACATTTACAGCAAAACACTTAACAGTATATAGAAACCCCTTAACCATAAAACCATCGGTTTGATCCACAGGCTATTACGGTAATACATTTGCATTTCAAATATTATCTGATTGATACAATAAGAACGAATGTGTATAATTTCCAAACCGTTACGTAAAGGGGGGGGGGGGAACTACTATGGGGGAAAGATTACTATTAAGCAGTTTTTCCGCTATGGGGAAAACTACTATATAGCCATTTTTCCGGGGGAGAGTAATACTATGAGAAAAAAACTACTATATAACACCGGTGCAAAATATGATAGGACATACACCTTTTTATGATCATACAACATGGGACAGAGAGATTTTTCACAGATATTCTGCATGAGACAACAATGCACTAATTAGTAAGTACACTTGACAAATTCATAGAGCAACATGACTTAGGAAAATTACATTACAAAGTTGACAAAGTGTAAGCTGTAAAAAGACACATAGCTATTTGTTTATCAGAAAATTTGGAAGCTCCAAATGATCCAAGTACTTCAAGCCTATGATAGCCATGAAACTGAATTTGAAGAATCTGCAAATGAATCTGAAGAAACTGAATCATCTGAATTTCTGCCTAGTGTTTCCCATACATCACGCCGTTCCATGCGTTTACCACTGAGATTGCAAGATTACTCTTTGTAACTTCATGACATATTGTCATAGATTTGTGCTTATAAAGATATTCTGTGCGATTGTATTATATATAAAGTATGATAATAATGGATCACTGTGCCTAGTATTTGTTTGTGTGATAGATAAAGACATAGTAAGTATGGCCAGGGGTCACACTTTGACATAAGACTTAGTAATGCTTCATTTTTGGTTATTAGTATCATTTTATGCTTCAGTAAATGATATGTAATATATTTTTACAATTTATAAATTACACAATGCTTTATGAAAAATTATTAACTTATGGATATTTCCAAATACACATACATGTATAAATATTTTATAGCTGATAAGATGTTTATACATACATAAATATAAAAACCATACCAAACATTGTGATTTGTGATGGGACATATACTTTTTTCACAAAAAAATTGATATGGAACAATTACTTTTTCTGAAAGAAGTATGCATGGGACACATACATTTTCTTTAATCAAATATCCGAATGCACCGGTCCCAACCCGGTGATAAATATTACATCGTCCCTCAGTCTGCAGTTTGTTTGATATCTCAGATTTACAAGTTCACCTGTAGAATTAAAAGACTTATTACCTGTAGAATTAAAAGACTCAGGCAACAAAATCCACCTACAGATGCAATCACTATTGCAATAGTTATCCCAGACCCAAGGGACGGTTTGGATTTGTGTTTGTCTTCTTCCTTCTTGTCCTCATTATTCTTCTGCTGTACTAACTTTACATCGACTAGCTAAAATAAACACAAACATGCACTCTATCTGCATTTTAAAACAAATGTAATTTTGAAAAGTTAAATGATCGTTATACCATATATACCAATGCTAAATGATTTGCACTAAAAGTACAGTTATCTTTTGTAATCAGTGATACTCAAAGCCGAAACTATAAAATTCAAAAGGGCATTAAATCTTATTCATAATGTAAGATACGTAAGTAACCGAAAATAATTGATGTTATGTCACAATGATACTCAATGTACCACAGTGTACACTCCTAGATCCATGACATTCAAATGACGGGCCATGGCTCCTGGATGAATTCATGGCTCCTGGATGAATTCTCATCTTCTGGCATACATGTCTCTTATATTACGGATATTGGAATAGTAAATAATTGATAATGATAAACATATAGATATATAAATTGTTGGTTCTTTCCACATACATACCTTTCCGCTGAAATGAGACTGCATTGTCTTAAACCCTGGCTCAATTATTTTTTCAAAGTGAACGGTAAGTGTTACATCGATTTCTCCTTTCACGTCTATGATATACAAGTCGATTTTTGTTTCTTCATTGTCCATTTTGGATGGTGGCATTATCTCGTCATACGTAGGCAAACATGAGATTTCTTGAGAGTTCAAAAATACAATCTGGTCATCTTCTAACTTTCGCGAGGTTTCTTTTTCTATTATTTCCATGAGAGTAGTGATAAAATTAGATTTTTCTACACAAAACTCCGACATCGGCATTCTAATCTGAATTCGTATAAAAACAGGAGGAATAAACGGTGCTGGAGTAAGCATATGCTCATGCTGTTTTGAAGTCGTTGGACGAATTGGATTAGGCTCAGTTAGTTTTTGCTCGACTTTTTGTGTCGTGGTGCGTTTCTTTGTAACATTAGCTGGTCTTGAATCGGTAGAATGCCAGATATTAGTCCTAATTACTGGTGTTTCCGGAGTATTCGTCGAACGTGAGGCTGTTGTAATGTGTGAAGGACTAGATGACTGCACTGTTTTGTTATCACCACGAAATGTAATCAATGGACTACTGCTTGATTGATGTTGTTCTCTTTCCGTTGACGAACGTTTTGTAGAAGAAGATAATGGTTTATCGTTTATGGTTTTTGAAAAGTTGAATTCAGATAATGTAGCTTGTACGGATGATGTCACAATGGATTCTTTTGATGGTGTTGTATGAGTTAAGTGTGTCGGTAGTATTCTTGTCGATATTGAGGATATATATTTAGTTGACTGTGCTACTGACCTTATATGGTCATCCGTAGAGAACGTATGTCTTGAGTAAGGACGGTTGGTGCTCAAAGAATGGTGTTTCTTCGCTGTTATTTCACGAGATGTTTCTGCCAAAGGCGATACTAACAACGATTTTGTTGTATAGTTGTCATTTATACCATACGTGGATGATGGTAGTTCTACACTTTTTATGGTGGTTGTCTCAGCTGGCTTTTCAGTGCTTCCACTTAATATCTTTTCAACAGATTGTACGCTATTAGTTAAGGTGAATGCATTTTCAGACTCAGTTATTTCGTTGATGTTAATTGGAGTTCCCTCATTTAATATATTTTCATATTGCGAGGTACTTTTGAAAGTCGTGATGTCTTCAACAGATATCGTCGGTAACTTTTTTCGTTGTCGTTCTGTTGATAATGGGGTCTCTTGAGACAGAGAACTTAATCGATCAAAAATAGAAGTATTTTCTTCCGAATCACCATTAACTTCGTGGTTCTGATATGTCGTTGGATAATTTGTAGTTTTTTCATTTGCTGTGTTGATGATATGCTCTGTGTCATTTCCTATTGGTAATGTCTCCGGTGGAATAGCTGTCACTCGCTCTTTTGGTATGGGTATAGTTACAACGGGCACAAGCTCTGTCAAAACCTTTGTACTTGATTCATTTATAGTTGAGGTCTCTAAGTGCTCTACAGACCCTTCTTTGGGTGGTTCATCTGTTGATTCCACGTATGTACCAGATCCGGGGTCTATGTCAGGCAAATGTCGGGGTGGTTCTTCAGTTGTGAACGAGTCAGCGTTAAAATGATGTGGTTCAGTGACAACACCGTCGTAACGCACATTATTTCTGTGAGGCTCGGTGCCTGACCACTTGATATGTTCCTCATGGTTAGGTACTTCTGCAGGATTCACATCAGTTATTGCTATAAATTTGTCAGAAGGCAGCGTTTGTGCTCGAAGTTCTGTTACTAAACTCTCTGTAATTTTATCACCGCCGTCTCCATTGCTATTTGAATGTTCAGGCACAATAACAGCTTCGGTGACAAAGTTGTGTGTTTCAGTATCCGAGGTTGGTAAAGGTACTACCATATGTTCTGGTATCTCGGGCGTTATTGTAGTACTAGGGATATCTGCATTTTCGTTTCTACTATTTTCTGGTTCATGACCCCGACCTTGCTCGTTAGAAGAGTATTCGTGATCAGGGTCAACCTCATGCTGACGACTATTTTCAGGAGCCACAACTGGTAACTGGTTTGGATGAGGTAATAAGCTTTCTTCTCTGTTATTGTCCACTACACCATTTGATGTTTCATTGTGTTCTGTTCATGTGGCAAAAAGATTTGGTGAATTATCTTACAAAAATGAACATATTAATAACTAATACCTGCCAGACATTTTTAACATAACATCACTTACATTATCGTACTTGGCAGTTTCACATACAACATAACTTTTATAAGACTTATGGATATGATGTGAAAGACTTATTCTTTGAATATGAAAATATTTCAATGCCAAAGGAAACTAATTGTCCGATTTCATAGATATGTATTGATACAGAGTTTAAAGAGACACATTTCCTTGGCGGTATTTTATGCGATTGGTCAAAGTTAAAACCTTTACGTTAATACTAAAACTAAAAACTAGACACAAAAATTATCATGTTATTTAGAAAATCATATGTAATTGAAAATGAAGTGACAGCTTTAATTCTCAAAATATTGCAAAGCGTCGTCTTATCAGATATGCACAGTTCCCTTAAAACATACTACCCTGTCGAAAGAGTGCGCGATCTCAAACGCCCAAGAAAAAAGAAATATAACAATTTATATTGACCTGGAGGTCAAAATGAAGAAAGGGTCGAACAGATTAAACCGTTACAGCTCTCCAACTGTGTTGTCGATATGATCAGATGATTGTACACAATGAAAGTTCAAATATTGAGGAAAATGTGAACGATATTTCGCTAATCTCGTAACGCGATGAATGTTTCAAAAATGTTTTAGATACTCATATAAGTGCTTACTAAATCAATATAAGAGCTATTATTTTGCCTCGGACTAGTTTGATTCAATAGCATTGCTAGAATCTGGTTATGTGACTGCCTCCCGAGGCGCAAGTCAGTAACAAATCTAGCAACTAGTAATAAGATAACAAATATCAAATCGGCAATAACACTCGGGGAATGTGTCTCTTAAGCATTTCTCTGTATTATCCATAAATTCCTAATTTGGCGGTTGACACTAAAACTTAGTTCCATGCACTTCAAATAGAATAGAATCATGATGTGATATTAAATCTAAATGGATACACAAGCCTTTAATGACCTTGATTCTTGTCGTTGTCATTGTTCATTAGGACAGGGCTTCCTATGACATCACTATGAGAGGTATTAGATAGCTGGACATTACTGCCACCACTGTTGCCTGATAATTCGTGTACATGCCCATCTACATTTTCGTTTACCGGAAGGGGGGAATCCCCTGATCGCTTGACCATTTCAACATTGTCCTTGTCATTGAGATTATATTCACCAAAATCAATGCTTTCCTTTCCATGTGCTATTTCCGGGGCGATGGCATCTATGCTTAGTGCATTATGACTAGTAGTTGCATTTGGCTGATGTTGGACTGGACCATTTATTTCCCCTTTCTCATGATTTCGATGGCGAGACGTGTCTTTTCGTGTTTTGGTATACGAAAGATGAAATCCGTTTCCCGTCTTATGAAAAGACGTTAAAACTGTAAATGAAATGTACAGTATACATAAGCACCAAGTAAAAATAGTATTACAACAACGTTCTCTATTCAAAAGTGTCGGATCAACCGAAGGTCAATGCCAGTCACTTTACTCTAAGTCAAATGTTAAAGCACAAGGAGTGATTGTAACATCCAATTAATGATTAAATATTCGGAGCAATCTGTACTATATCAGGAGACAACATTGAATATATATGTATATATCCAGGGGAATAATCTACATTACAACACTGGCTCGGATTTGACCATGATGATTCATTATTTCCTGTGTCCCTCTCTGTCCATCGGATGAGACAGTATGAAGAGACACCCTGTGTCAAAGTTTACGTTGTGGCATAAACCATCCCTCACTGCTTCCAAAGGTCAGTGGTATACAAGGTATGAATAAAATGTTCTTGGTCCCTTGTACTTATAAATACCCAGAATTAAAAGAATTATCATTATTTGTCCATAAATCTCCCTTTTGGAATCCCTTCAAAATAGAATACTTCATACTGGTCACGAGAGTAGTCATATTCAGCGTTCATGACACCCTCATTGCTTCCAAAATTCTTTATCACGTAGGTAAGATTTTAGTTTTGGAAACAGATAGAAGTCAGGTGAGCCAAATATGGAGAATATGGGGATAAAGAAGAACCTCGAGGCTGCATTCCGTCGCAGCCGTCATTGCCACTTTGAAAGTGTGAGCGAGTACATCTGCTAGAGCAGAACCCCTCAGGTAAGCTTTCTTCTACCCCTTTCTCACGACGCAGCCTAACGCAGCCTCTTTCATTCATTTGTATAATATGCACTATTGACCTTCTCTAAGAGAATCAATCATGATTATTCACTGATTGACCCAAAAGATAAAGATCATGACTTTCCCAGCAGAAAAACTCTCTTGAATTTTAACATGGGTGAGCCAGGGTGAATCCATTGCATGCATTGTTTCTTAGATTCAGGATCAAAATAGAGAACCCAAGTTTCATTCTGAGTGACAATATTCGAACCATAAAATCTCTGGAACATCCTCATGGCGGGACAAAAGATTCAAAGAAACATCATACCTGTTTCTCTTTTGACTTTAAGTCATTATTCTAAAGACTCATCTAGCCGAGGCCTTAGACATTCCAGGGACCCGTCTAGCCGGGACTTTAGACATTCCCGGGACCCATCTAGCCCAGACCTTTGACATTCTAGGGACCCATCTAAACCAGACCTTAGACATTCTAGGGACCAATCTAGCCCAGACCTTAGACATTCTAGGGACCCATCTAGCCCAGACCTTAGACATTCTAGGGACCCATCTAGCCCAGACCTTAGACATTCTAAGGACCCATCTAGCCCAGACCTTAGACATGCCTTATATCTCGGTTAAATTGAATGAACAGCCTCCTAGACAGCCCTGTGACTTATGTCAACTTCTCTGACTATATCTCCGGTGGTTTGCCTTCAGTTATTGGGACTTCCAGACCGTTCATCATCTACAATGCTTCCCCACACACACTTATAAATTCAGCAGTCCGTTCTTTAAGAGTACTATAAAAAATGACTCCTTCCTAAGGGTTTTCCTAAAGTTCTCATGGATTTCCTTGGGAGTCTTCAGTCTTCTCCATTACTCCGAACCCTTCAACTTCTAACAGCGAATTCCGTGTATGATCAAAAGCTTTGTAACACTATCCTTTATACTCAGAATAATGGAAAGATTGGTTTGATTGAGGTTTTATACTTACATGCATTTATTATATCAAAATATATCGTGCCGAGAACTTTTTGACCATACTTCGTAGAACAACCTTACGAAGTTATGCACCAGGGGTGAGTTTTACTAAAGGTCGTAAGCCCAAAGGTAGACGTCGACGTAGCTTAGCTAAAAAATGTCTGTCTCCTCCCTAAAGAGTTCCAAACGTAACATACACCGTATACAACGTTTACCAATGTAATTTCGTATGAAGATAGACTTCAAGAAAAATTCAATTGACGTACGAGTTAAATTGGACGGAAAGTTTACGTCTACATTTATGTTTGGGCTTACGACCTTTAGTAAAGCTCACTTTAAGCAGCCACTATGTATCTGCTGTAATCTTGGAGAGGGAATTGTAAATTATACGTCTTTGACAATATTATCGTCACAAGTTTCATTGAAAGATTTCATATATTGACTTTATTATAAGACATTTAGGTTCAACATTTTTTGCGGGTTTTTTTTTTTTCGTAAGCCACCTTCACTGGGTATATTCGAAGGAAATGACGAACGAACTCAGTGACCGTTACTTCCGACGATGACCATTATTGAAAAACGCAAAGCTATAAGTATAACGTAAAGCATTAAATATAATGATTATTCAAGGAATACATTACCGATTACCACAACTATCAATGGAAGTAAATTTGTCATCTGTGCCTCGGGAAAGATTATAGGAAATAGATAACGGTCGAACACGTATCTTCTTCGTTCATCGTGATCTGTGACTAGTCCATTCTGTCACATCTTTCTGTAAAACAAATGATCCAAGTGGAACTTATATCTTCTGAACACAACTTGCTCATTCAGGAACAACTGAGTGCAAGAAAACAAATACTAAATACATACACAGGAGCTTCAAAGCTTGTTATTACATTTAAAATGCATAAACAACATCAAACTTTTGGAATGAAACCAAAAGGAATGTCATTTCTTAATGCACTTTTAAAATGATTCTGATGCGTTCAGTTTATTGATCTACGCAACCTGTCTGAAGAAGTTTGTCACAGAAGGGTACCCCTTGCACCTATGTTGCCCCATCCCCTGATTACATCCCTTAACGGATCTGGCAGAAAACAGCAATGTTTGTAGGGCACCTTAAGTACTTCATACCTACCAAGTTTCATCAAAGTCAATCGAAACTTAATATTAGATACTAAAAGTATATCCGTTTTTAATTAGAAAAATGCAGAAAATCATTTTAAAGAAGTTTTTTTTCTTTCAAATTACATTTACTTCAATAAAATTCATAAAATCAATACATTGTAAGAAGTCTACAAGGTAAAACTAGAGAATAACCTGAAAGTATGAGAGAGAGAGAGAGAGAGAGAGAGAGAGAGAGAGAGAGAGAGAAAGCGAATAAACAAAATCCTGAAAGAAATTTTGATTGCGGACTGAAATAAGAAAGGAACTACACGTCTTAAGACTCCTTTTCAGTTCACTCTAATGCATTCGGATTATTGATCTATGCAGTCGCGGTCCGAAGAAGTTTGCCAAATGAGGGTCCATTCTTGGGGCTATGTCCCCCGTCCTGATATTACCCTTCGACGACTTTGGCCAATTAATTAAATTAAATGAAAATGGAGGTTAATTTGATTCATACTTTGGGACATATAAATTAGTTCAGCATCTATTTTTCGGACCAGATGAAGTGGAAGAGGCAAAACTGGCGAAATCTTTCACTTTTCTCTATAAAAGTATGAACTTCATTGTAGATGTGTGTGTGTGCGGGGGGGATATTTATATAATGGATAGTTTCCATACTAGCGGCAAAAAAAGAAACTCTGTAGTTTAGTAATATCATTACAGATTCATATACAAAATATTATGTTGCATTATGTATATCATTGTTTAATATCAGTGGCGTAGGAAGCAAATAAATAGTGGGGGGGGGGGGGGGACAATAATCGTGAAATATTTTTCTTGGTGACACCGGACAGGATAGCAACGCGTAGATGAAGGATGTTTGCCTTCTGTTCCTTACAGTACAAGGGAGAAAGAAAAGTCACTGACTCAGCCGTATGACAGAAGTCACCACGGAAATATACAGTATATGATGTAATGATATAAAAACACATAAGGACATCACAAAAAATATTCGATTATAGTGCGGTTACGATACAGACTTAGGACGGTCATTTGATATGACAATAGTCAATCAATTGGTGTGGTTAACCGGTTTACGGGTCCACCTTCCCACTCACTGCAACAGCAGAATAATCAAAGGACATACATTTAAAAATATATATATTCTTCCATACAGAGATCAAGAGTGAACAAGTGTCTAAAGATGAGAGGTCATGAAAATACATAAACACGTATGGTACTACAGAAAAACATCGCAGTATCAAAAATATATAAGACGACATCGAAATGAGGAAACAGTGCTCTGTCGGTCTGGAAGTGAGCTCAGACCCTTGATCTGTAAGAGTCCCGACTAACAATCAGAGGGAAAGAGGTTCAAGATCATGTCTCCTCTAAAGAAGATAACAACAAGGCCCGTTATTTGGTCCCCGCCGATAAGGACTTATCCGTCGATGCTCATAGATGCTTCTAGCGGTTAACGAAGCCGATTGGAATCGATTACGCAAATGTGACGTCTGTATGTAGGTATCTTGCCGACATGACGTCACATGAGGAATCCTGATCGTGGGCGGTCCAAAACGGTTCCACTTTGCTTATATCGTCTCCATAACACATTTACAGTGTTAATATAAGCTCCAAACTGCCTTGTCACATTGTTTTAAGACATCCCAGCCCCCAGCTTCCCAACAGCACGCAAATGATCATTTTCAATTATGCGAGGTATCTCTCAATTAAAATTCTATTCCAAAAACCAAATTTTTTTCTGTTTCAATACATTGAATACTGTCAATGAATGCAATAAATTTTAGTCGATTACTAACCACGTGTCGCTTAGGCTCGAAACTCCAGAAAAGCATGTTTTGGTCATCAAAGCGAATCGAACGCGATATTTAACAAACTTCTCGAGCATGCGTTCAGTATATTAAACCAAGCCTTTCAGAATACAAAGCGATCAAAGAATACTTTTTATGTTTTTATTTAGCTTTTAAGTATACACAGAGATCGTTCCAATTATCTGAGTTAGGATTACGTTATGACAGGAGAGTAAGAAGTGTTTGGGGGATCTGAATGTCCGCAGGATTCTTTAATAAATCACCATTCAAATAACTGCAGCAGAGTGTGTATCTGCTAAGGAGAATTTTAGTTTTTGTTATCTATGTAGAAGTACATGTACATGACTACATGCTCCTATTTACCAGAACTTTTGGCTCATGATCAGGCAAGCTAAAAAGTATAAAAGGATGATTACAACACTTCTTACAACACGTTTCAAAGTCACTCAAATGCATTAGGTTTGCTGATCTATGCAGTCGTTTCTTAGGAGAATTATGTCAATTAAGACTCATGTGGTTAATGTGACGATTACAAGTCTGTTTATTATACACATATATTATATAGTTAAAGTCAATCTCATTTTATCGTGGTGATTAAGATACTGCACACAAAGCGACAATCTAATTCGGTCATCACCCAAAGCAATCATGCAACAGAGATTACTCGTGTTGGTAAACAAAGTGGTCAGTATATATCAGGTGTACGAGACTCGGGGACTATGGTCTCGGAATCTATAGCGTTTGCTGTACAATATGGGTCAAAGCATAGTAATTCTATTTCACATAGGGTCCCATGTTAAATTACCAAACTTTCAGCAAGATTTACACAACATCCTACATTTTAGCTATATACAATCCATATATTAAAATGTTTGTCAGACCGCCCTTTATCAGAATTTTAACAGTATGCCATAGGTTATCCACCTTAATTTCGAGAAAATCATGCTGGAAGGGGGCCCCCCCCCAAAAAAAATTTGGCCAAACTTCAAATGTAAACAACCAACCCTTTTTAGGTCATAGAATTTTTACATTAGCGAAATGAGATAAAAATTTATGATTTTACAGCAGAATCAATCTTTATTTATAGATTGATCAAATAATTTCATCCAATCACAGCCCCTGATACATTGAAATAGTAGTCCCTCTCTCTCTCTACATCACATCAGCCACTCACGACTCTCGTTAATTACTGCTCTTTGACCTATGGCAATAGAAACACCAGACAATAGGGTATCAGCCATACAGAGTTGTCACTGGTCAACACTATTTATAATACGTCCTCACAATGCGTTGTGTTACAGGGTTTGATATACACGATATGTCTGAGGATATAGAGAGTAACTCTGCTCTAACACAAAATAAACAACGAGGTCAACATGTAAAATAGCTATGATGTCAGTGTTCTTAAAACAGGGCGGTTAACATGGTCCTGAAATTTGGTAGTATTACAGTATTCTAAGAACGAGGTCAAATGTATCAGAAATTGTAATATCACAGTTTTCTAAATAAAAGATTATCAAGAATGTCAAGCTCTCAGAATGTGCAGTTACACTTTCCTGAAAAGAGATGCATTGGATCGCTACTGAACTGAAAAGTCTGTCTGTCTGTATGTATGTATGTATGTATGTATGTATGTATGCATGTTTACATGTAAATTAATGGATATGTTAACTTAATCAAAACCCCATATATATATACCTACACGTATTGCTTCAAACAATACCGCCGAGTAATAAGTTTGCTAATACCATTTTATTATTGTATCATATTAAACGCCATCATCATCATCATCGCCATCGGTTCTATTTATATATTTTTAAGTAGCGTAATTCATCGTGTGACAATGGTAAAATACGGGATGATTTCAAACAAGCCTAGCACACCCTCCTCTAAATCCCTCGGATCACGTCCGTTATATACTTGTTAGTCCCCTACTGGCATCGCCGAAGGTTTGCACTCCGTCCGTCAGTCACACACACGTTTTCCGGACTTTTTTCTAAACGCTTGTAGATATTCATCCAATTTTTGGTGTGTGAGTCTACCACCATGAGTTACAGATCAAGTTCGAGTTCCATGTCGGTCCACCGATTTTTGACGGAATTACGGCCCTTGGAATTAGAAAATTTCTTTAAAATGACAGTTTTCCGGACTTTTTTTCTAAATGCGTGTAGATATTCATCCAATTTTTGGTGCGCGAGTCTACCACCATGAGTTACAGATCAAGTTCGAGTTCGGTCCACTGATTTTTAACGGAATTACAGCCCTTGGAATTAGAAAATTTCTTTAAAATGGCAGTTTTCTGGACTTTTTTTCTAAACGCTTGTAGATATTCATCCAATTTTTAATGTGTGAGTCTACCACCATGAGTTACAGATCAAGTTCGAGTTTCATGTCGGTCCACCGATTTTCGACGGCATTACGGCCCTTGGAATTAGAAAATTTCTTTAAAATGGCAGTTTTCCGGACTTTTTTTCTAAACGCTTGTAGATATTCTTCCAATTTTGGTGTGTGAGTCTACTACCATGAGTTACAGATCAAGCTCGAGTTTTTGATTCGCTGATTTTTTACGAAATTTTGGACTTACAAAATTCTGTTATACATGCTGATTTGGACCCATTTTTGTGGTTCAGTACATGTACTTTTTTATGTAAACTATATGTGTATATTGCATTTGCTTGCTCATTAGCTGTCATAATCTTGAATATGGCACCAAGCAAAATTTGAGGTTGTGTGTGCGTTTTGGGGGTCTTAGTTTTCCATTTGCCGGTAGGGGACTTAGTATTGCCTAAGCAATACTTTCAGAATGCTTGCTGACTCTATTGATGTTCAATGTAAATAACTGAAAGTCCAGAAAACTGCAATGTAAATGAAAGTGGTACAATTTGGTAGATCTATATAATATATAATCTGGTATCACATACTTAAATTTATAAATTCTAGAAATCACACATACTCTTACAGAACAGAAAATGTTATGAAACATAAGAAAGTTTTAAATTTCTACGTTATTCCCCATCGTCTGAATTTGACTGTACTTTTCCTCCGCACTTCTTCTCATCTGGCATCGAGCGGATATACTCCGTGACGAGTAACGTAACCCACGGTATTAAAGGAAGTCAATCTAAAGGAGTACTTGTAATTAATGAGCTAACTTTGTGAGACGCCGAGCAAACGAAGGGGTGTTTATTAACACAAGTATACAAACACTTGCGCCTTGCTCAATGCCACATTCTACGTCCACTTTTAACCTTTCATTTTGTTGTCGTGAAAGTTACATCAAATTGTAAAACTGATCTGTGGACAGCGGGACGCAGGTAGATGAAACTCATCTGTGTATTGCTCACGACAAATAGATTGTTAAGAATTATATCTATAGATCATTTCATAGTTACTCATCCATTTCAATTCAAAAAAAAAAAAACATTGTACCGAATAAATGGTATCATAAATACACAATTCTGCATATAATGTTCATTCGAATTATCTATGCGTATACGTTTAGAATTCTGTACTCCTTTCTCTGCGTTTTAAAACGAATACAATACAAATGGAAGTATACCATTCATTATTCTAAAATTGTAAACGTTTTTCTTTTTCTTATTTTCAACAATGTAGAGAAAAACGCTGCCACACATTGCTTCCGTGCGCTTTTGTCGATTATGTACAAGTATTAAACTGTGATTCTTAAAAACAATTAAAAGAAGCCTAACTTTGATCTCACTTTATCCCTATGTATGTTTAAAATAATACCACCTTTGTTATATATGCGTTGCCTGAATGAATACAATAACAATCATTGGTTTATATTGTAAAGGCTTGATGCAAAGTCTCATTTCCATTACACATTTTCGGTAACTATGTTTAACAGGATATTAACAATTCTTATTTCTTCAGCTTTCTTTGTTAAATCATGCATCATGTTTCCATATGATTCAAGATACATACCTCCTATCAGCAGAGAATGTAATAATCGCGTCCCTCTGAAAAGTGTACCTAAATGCCTATATCTACATAAACACTAAAGGTTTCTGCAATATATTCCATATACGTTATGAACGCCGAAAATCTCGATGAGGCGCTCTTAGTGTTTTGATTTCTATTTTAACAGTGTTATCTGAAGTCGATAAAGCAATACGAAGTGCAGTGTACCAATTACATTAGGATGAGTGTAACAAGACATCTGGAGAGATTTCATTACCGCACACCAATTAACTTCCAGTTTGCCGCCTTTGTACCCAATTATAATTTGACGGAATCAGGTTTGTCATTCTACTTGATTACGGTGAAAGTTTCGTGTAATCAGTAGATCTACCGTCCAAACTATAATTCAACGTATAATGATATATCAGTCAATTCTTTATATATGGCAATCTTCACCCGAATGTTTGTTCACTTGTACCTACATCATGTTAGATTTTATGTTTTATGAATGTGATACTTACCGAGATACATGCTAATCCTTTCTGTTCGTTCAACAGTATGATGCATGATCATTAAATAAGTTATCAGCAATACAGTTAGTTATCAGCTCTGTACCCTGATAACATATAGTGCGTTGCTGGTCGTCCATGCATAATACAATGTGATTGTAACAGAGACAATGGGTCAAGTGGTAATTACAACCATGGTCTTCATTGGTACTTCAAGTAAAGACAGTCTATACAAGTAAAAGTACCCCCACTTCACATTCCATCTACATACACGTATATCTTCTTAACGAGACTGGAGACCTCTGAAGGCTAAAGCGCTGTGCCTCATGTCAAGCCTGGGATCGAATCTCAGTCAGGACAAGTGGGGAGGTCTGCCCGTGTAACTGTCCGAGGTTGAATATTTTAAACATATTTGGTCTATGGAATGGTGCCTCTTTTCAACTTGGTGGACTGGTTGGTGAGTTTGCAGGTATATTTTTTGTGTGTTTGTGTGTATTTGATTTTTGTTGTTTAATTTTCTGTATTTGATTTTTAATCTATTTTTCAGGAGAGGGGTATTATGTGTTTGCTTCTGATTGTTTTGTTTGTTTGGGGTGGGGTTGGATTAACAATAAAATCACAAATGTACAACAAGACCATAGGGATAAGAAGTTTGGACCATAATTAAGTATATCAGTGGTAAACAGTCACCAAGGATATCTTGTGGGGTCTACATGTACTCTTAAAAGAATACCACTTATCTTGTAATGCAGTCAAGGTCCCATATCAATAGGAGATATCATTTTGACCTATCAGACTCACTTCGACTTCATGAATGCAAACTACAGTGTATATCCCATCATTCAGCCAATGTTTCTTTTCATTAACACTTACTAAGGAGGGGAAGCAATAGCAATGTTTTAAAATGACTGTCTTGGCGGCCATTTTGAATAAGGAATTTCATTTAGGACCAATAACATGTTATACTTAACATCCGGTCTGGGCCCTGTATCAGTCGGACTTTAGGAGAAGCAGCAGTAACAAGTAAATATTATTGATGCCGGACATTGCGGTTACAGCGCATGGTCCTCTAGTCTACAACCTGAAGAGCCAATAAAACCAAACAAGTTTATATTGTGCACCTATGACCTAGACATAGATACAAAGTCAAATTGAGGTAAGAAGTCGAACCTGAGCCAAAGACTCGGTAAGTAAGTTGCTATTCAAATATGACATTTATAATTCACCTAATTCAAAAGATATGAGGATTATCTGCGATCTAAATATGGTAATACAACAATATATGATAGTGGACGACTACCAAATGTTAAATGCATACCAAAGGTCTCTTGGTTTCAATCGGAGCGAAACAAATATGAAGCATAACGCTCAACTTCTGAGTACACTTCGTATTGGAAGAAGAAGAAGAATACACAGTACACAAACATAAAGTTCACTGAAATATAATTGTATCTTTTTCGTTTAATTCCATGCTTCATAAATATTGGTGGATAATTCATAACAAAACATGAACAACTCCTAACATTGCTTCACAAGCATTATCCTATATTCATTTCAAAGTCTAGTTTTTTTATATGATTCAGTTCTATGTAACCATAATGTCCATGTTATCAAAATTACAAAAATAGAATTCATAATTTAATTTCTCCACTTCTTATATATCATTAATCGACAGTATTGTAATGTATTACGAAAAACAAATACATGTAGTAACTGTCATATCATACATTAATAATAAAGTCATGGCATGACAATGTATTATTGTTGAAATAATTATGCATCAGTACTGTATAGGAATTATCTCCAATCAAAGATAAAATCTGTTTTATCAAAGATTACAATGTTCATATACATTCGGGCTGAATTCAATTTAGCAGCATGAAAAAAGTACAAATAAAACATAATCTCTTAGAGGAAACAGCATACATATACTGGATTAATTTCGGGATTCATACAAACATTCTGCCTTTAGGGTACAACCTCTAAGCATACAAGATAGAATTAGAAAGAAAGTGACTACTGTGATATCAGTATCTTGAGAACTCAGGAACCACATTCTATTTTATGTAAACTTGAGATGACATTTATTTTCTTGTTGCTATCGGACAATACTTATCAATTTCAAATTATATTAGGCAATATTTTTCTTATTCTTGTGTTGCTGATATCTTCTAAATACTAACTTATCTTCTATTAAATACATCACTTATTATTCTTTATAAGTTAAATTCTGCAGTGGTGGATCCAGCGCCCCCTTTGCGGGGGGGGGGGGGGAGATCGAGGGGCGAATTTTGTCGATTCTGACAGGAAATGGGCCAAAATACAGAGGTTTTTGGTAAATTTTTGGGTCACCAAGGCCAAGGCTCGGGGAAATAGAACAAAAAGCTTGTTTCATAAATACCGTATGAAATGAAAATTCCTTTCAGATCCTATATGTATGAGATATTTAAGGATTGAATGTAATTTCTTGCTTACTTGTGGAATTGTTAGTTCAAGATGATGCTTTACATATGTATAAAATTGTGTATCATTTATATCGATTGTGTAAAGCTCAACTAATAGTTACACATCAGTATTATTAATAACTCACATTCAATTTTTATTCAAGTAATTACACAGACATGTAAACCCTTCTTATCTCCAAATAACATATTAGTAACATTTCAAAGATGCATGTGAATAAGAATTTCATGTTAAACTTGAAAGTAAATTGCAAACATCTAATTTTAGTGAAAGTAGTTTCAACTTGGAGAAGTGCATTTTTATTGGTTTGTAAATCCACATTTTTTGGTCTTCACATCCAAATGAATCTGCACAATTAGTAATTATTTCAGTGAATCTTAATCCAATATGTATTAATGCAGGCCACATTTTCATTTCTTTTGATATATAAGAAAATTAAGTTTCATTTAATGACTGTATATCAAACAAAAAGTTATATCACAAATCTATATAATGAACCTCATACAATTTCAAAATTTGTGCACTGTATTAAGGTTGAGGTAAAAGATTAAATGAAGTAGAAGATAGAATAAGATAAAGTAAAATGTAATAAGGTAACTGAATATGATATGTATTAAAATAAATGGTGAATGCATGCCAATTAAAAAGTTTTTATGTTTTACAATCCAAAGCACCAGTTAAGAAAAATTTCTAAGCATGAAGGTGACAGTCATGGTTGCAAAATAATTGGATACCGAAGAGATAACTCATGTACACATGTAGTTCCAGGCTTAAGACTAAAACCTTAAACAGTGTTTTGTGTTGTTACATGGCTTTTTATTTCAGTGACTTCTCCAAGTACATGGCAGTGCTGAATAGTAGAGACTTACATTGGATTATGACACTTCTCCATGGTTGAGATTACATATATGTAAAAACTATGGGTTTGAATATTCAACTTACCACAGTTTACAAATGTTATTCATTTGATACAACACAGATATAAACCTTCATTTTATATTTTACACATAATCAGAGAGTATCTCCTTTTTTCACAACACATTTTGGCACTTCAAGAGAACAACCTAAAACAGTTTTGGTATTTTGCTATAATCACTTGTAATGTCCATACCCATGGTAATTTTGTCTCATTCGTCCTCCTGATCCCTGTCCTCTTTGAAATATCATGAAGGGTGGCATATTATGGCGAGGAGGAGAAGTCATCTGTCCCATATACATTGGATTATAACCTTGGTTCATGTGAGGATAATATCCTTGGTCATACATCCTTCCATTACCATAGTAACCACTCTGGTTACTATAATAATACTGCTGTTGGCCATAGCCCTGATGATATGGATATGATCCTGGCATGGGTCCTTCATAACCTTGACCTTGAAAACCATGACCCTGATACTTCTGACCACGTCCTTTATAATGACCGGAGCCTCTATTTCTGTCATAGTGACTTTGATCTTCATGTTTAACATATGCAAAATCATAATCGTTTTCTTCATCAAAATCGTCTGCATTATTATTTTCATTTTCAGTAATCATATCTTCATCTAATAATGGATCTTCTCTTTCAGCATCTACATAAAAGAACAATAGCAACGCCTAGCATGGCATAATATGCCCGTTACTTCCCCCCCCCCCCAAATTATTCGGGACTGAAGATAACACATGCTTTGGCCCAGGGCTACATCCCTGTGTAATATTATTGAAATCCATAAGGGCAGAAAGAAGTTATGGCCAAGAGAAGAATTTAACCCTCCCCCTCTCTCACACACACACACACACACACCTTTTTTGTATCTTCTACTCCAAAATTAGAGCACCGCTAACGGGTGCATGATACACCTGCATCATGTTTAAATGTGGTCTACAAGCCACATCCTTTTATACGACACCATCAAAAGTTTTGTTCCCCCTTTAGTTAAGGAGGAGAAGCCCGGACAAGCTTTTCAGACCCCGCCCATTTTCCCACACCCCATCTGACCCCAACTTTGAAACCCATATGCACAACTACAAACTACACCCTTTCATATGACACCATCCAAAGTTTTGTTCCCCCTTTAGTTAAGGAGAAGCCCGGACAAGCTTTTCCGACCCCGCCCATTTTCCCCCACCCCAGAGGACTGACCCCAACTGTGAAACCCACATGCACAACTACAAGCCACATCCTTTCATATGACACAATCAAATCTTTTCTTCCCCCTTTAGTTAAGGAGGAGAAGCCCGGACAAACTTTTCAGACCCCGCCCATTTTCCCCCACCCCAGGAGTCTGACCCCAACTGTGAAACCTACATGCACAACTACAAGCCACATCCTTTCATATGACACCATCAAAACTTTTGTTCCTCCTTTAGTTAAGAAGGAGAAGCCCGGACCCCAACTGTGAAACCCACATGCATAACTACAAGCCACATCCTTTCATATGACACAATCAAAACTTTTGTTCCCCCTTTAGTTAAGGAAGAGAAGCCCGGACAAGCTTTTCAGACCCCGCCCATTTTCCCCCACCCCAGGGGCCTGACCCCAACTTTGAAACCCACATGCACAACTACAAGCCACATTCTTTCATATGACACCATCAAAACTTTTGTTCCCCATTTAGTTAAGGAGTAGAAGCCCAGACAAGGATGGATGGATGGATGGATGGATGGACGGAGGGACGGACAGACAGATGACAGCGGTATAGCATAATACACCCACATTTTTAAATGCGGGCGTATAAAAATGTAAGAATACAGAAAAAATACATACAAATAATATATACATGTAATTCTAGCACAAATTTCAATTTGAATGAGATTGAGTGGGAAATGAATTTTTAATAATTTTCTAGAATTTTTTCTAGAAACATCACAGACACCGTACAAACTCTGTGCTGACAAATGGGATATTTTTAAAATCCAAAGGCATATTCTTTTATTTCATCAGAGTATTATGTATAGAATTTATGAAAATCGATTCATGATTACTAAAGCTATTAAATCCCATAGCACTACCATTATACTCTTATAAGCCATAACTCTGACAAAAGCAAGTCAATCATACCAAAATGCGAATTGGTACTAACCCTCATTGATACAAAATTATATGCCAAGTTTCAATCTAATACCTTGAAAGGCTGCAGAAAAAAGTTTGGAAAACATAAACTCAAAAGGACAGACAACACCATAACAAAATACTTCCCGTCTTATGATGGGCGTATAGAAAGGAAATAAAGATTCAATACTTTACAAAGTAATATCGAAGATAACTTATCACTCAAATGATAACATTATATTAATTATGATATGCTAAAATTAGAAAATTACATACCCTCTACATATTTTCCATCTGGTGATTTAGAGTCTTTCATAGAAGCAGACTGAGGAGATTTCCTCTGACAGGTAGGAAATCGGTCCCATAATTTAATCAACTGCTCTCCACAAGCTGGATCCAATTCCTGTTGTAAAAGAAACTAGAACTGTCCTAACGAGACAAATACTACCGATGGCAACAAAATTCAAAGTAGGGCAAAGACCAAGGTAAAGGTCACAAGGTCAAATTTTGGTACCAACAGACAGGTCTTGCCACAAGGAATACACATGTGTAGTATGAAGGCCCCATCTCTTTTGGTTCAAAAATTATGGCTAAGGTTAAAGTTTTTCAAAAGTAGGTCAAATGTCAAGGTCAAGGTCAATGGGTAAAAAATTTTGGTGTCAATAGACAGGTCTTGCCACAAAGAATACACATGTGTAGTATGACGTCCCAAATTCTCTTGTTTCAAAAGTTATGGCTAAGGTTTTCAAAAGTAGGTCAAACGTCAAGGTCACCAGGTAAAAAATGTTGGTACCAACAGATAGGTCTTGTCACAAGGAATACACAAGTGTAGTATGAAGACAACTCATTTGGTTCAAATGTTATGGCCAAGGTTAAAGTTTTTTAAAAGTAGGTCAAGCATCAAGGTCAAGGTCACGGAGTCAAAATCTTTGGTACCAACAGAAAAATATTGACACACAGAATACACGTGTAGTATAAAGGCCCATTTCTTTTAGTTCAAAAGTTATGGCCAAGGTTAAATTTTTCTGGACAGACAGACAGACAGGCAGACGGACAGAGAGATGAACAAGGTGTTTTCCAATATACCCCTCCAAAATTTGTTTGTAGGGGGTATAAAAGAATTCAGAACTAAGTGGCATAAATATGGTAAAAATTATTTCTAAGCATCATTGACATTTGGTATGTTAATAACTTACATTACTAATATGTTTAAAATTTCATTTTTTCTGCAACATGTGCCTACCTGTCCATCTTTGCTGTTCTGAACTCTCTTATTATCATTCCAGCTGTTCACCAAATGCTGAGCATTCTGATAGGGCAAATTCCCTCTACAATGACAATTACTGATATCAGGTTCACATATGTACAATGTTCATTCAGAAATTAATGAGACAATTAAAATTAAACAAAACATGGACAAAAGTTGTCAGAAGACAACATAGCTTGCTGGCAGAAGAAAACATGTATTTTAAATGTTTTCTTCATTTAAAGTCAATTTCAAAGTAAAGGTCTAAAGTTAACAAGCAAATTCAGAGAATTGTGATCCCCTGCTTTCGGGGTTCTATCAGTAAGGATCTTACGTCTTACGTATAAAATGTCGTTAAAAAGTTACACTGAAGTAGGTCAAAGGTCATGGTAAAGGTCACATGATAAAAACTTCTGGTACCAACAGAAAGGTATTGCAATTAGGGACACACATGCCAAATATGAAAGCCCTACGTCTTACAGTTCATAAGTTATCACCAAGGTTAACGTTTTTGTGACAGACGGATGGACAGACATATGAGATTTAACGTCCCCACACTTTCGCAAAAAGCGGGAAACAAAAAGTTGTGGTATCATCGGATGGTGTTCATGTGAAATATCAAAGCCCTATCTTTAACAGTTTATCATTAATGGCCAAGCTTAAAGTTTTTGTAGGTCAAACACCAAGGTTGTAGGGTCAAAATGATGGTACAAATGGCAATGCCTTGCCACAAGAAATGTACATGTGAAATATGAAAGCCGGTGTGGCCTAGTGGATAAGGTGCTTGGCTCGTGATCGAGAGGTCCCGGGTTCGACTCCTGTCCTGGGCGCGCCGGTGTTCTGTCTTTTGGATAAGACAGTAAAAATCAAGATCCTGGGTCACAGTAGGCCTGGCACGTAAAAAAGATCCATCACTGCTTTGGGTGGGTCCGTTGCAAAGGTCTAAATTTGCATGCAATGCATCAATCAGATGCCGACACCACATACGTGAAAAAATCTTGCAGTGATGTAAAACAATATTCAATCAATCATGTGAAATATGAAAGCCCTATATTTAATAGTTTTAAGGTATATTCAAAGTTGCAGATTTTAAAAAGTGGGTCAAACTTCAAGGTATAATTTGTGAGATAAAAACTTTTGGTACAGACAGAAAGGTATAGCCATAATGAGCATACGTGTGAAATATCATAGCACTGCCCCTAGTAGTTAACAAGTTATGGGTAAAAAACTAAGAAATACTGAAGGGTAAACCATATCTCATAGTCCATGGAATAAAGGGGACAATATCATGTGTGATATTCAGACAAATGCGAACCCCAATAAAATCGAGGTGAGACCAGGTGCATGGGAGGAGTAAGCGTCCCCTGGTTGCATGCAACACCCATCACAAAAGTCCTGCAACAACCTTTCAAGTTGAGGAGGTAAATACATAAATATACACGCATGAACATATGAAGGCAACAGGAACACGAAGTCAAATTTCCCATTCAAGGCAAGAAATGCTGCCTGTCTGAAATTCCGGTGTCGGAAACACAGGTGAACAATTGTCTGTATATACATGTATATACGTATTATGTCAAATCAAGTATAGTCAAAAAGTTAAGATGGTTATGTTGCATGGTCAGGTCCAAAAATATCGGTTAACATTCTTGAAAGAGGAATCTGAAATTGCAATAGATCCCTATAACAACCATAGAACTTCCTCAGTGACAATTTCAAACGTTCCTCTGTATATCCTCGTGAGAGTAGTTTTGCGGCAAGAAGCCTCGTCTCAGCAAAATTTCATATTTAGAGCATGCCCTGGCATAGTGTATAAGTTGTGCAATGAAGACACCATATGCAGGAGAGGAAGGTATGTTGCTACTCAGGAAAGGGAAGTTGGTACTAATGAAACTGAAATTGTCAGGTTTGTCATAGAGAGAGGTTACTAATGAATCATCGTCACTAATTGATAGCAGTATATCGAGGTATGAAGCAGAAGATGCACTCTCTGTAGTATCGTTTATCTCGAGTTCCTTTGGATATATGATGTTGAGGTGATCCTCAAATACAGGGTTGTTAATCGACAAAACATCATCGATGTATCTGTATGTAAAGTTAAAACCAAGATGCTAATGGCTTATTGCCTTTAGAGAGCAGAGACTGTATGAATTCTGCTTCATAAGAATACAAAAATATGTCGGCCAGAAAAGGTGCACAATTAGTACCCATATGGGCAAGGTTAAAGGGTTTTTTTAAAAGTGGGTTGAACTTCAAGGTCAAGGTCGTGGGGTCGAAACTTTTGGTTCTGACACAAAAGTCTAGCCATAATGAACACCAATGAAAAATATGAAAGCTCTAACCCCCTCCCTTCCCTCCCCCACCTCCCCAAGTTGACGAGTTATTTGTAATTTTAAAAGTTTTTGGAAAGTAGGTCAAACATTAAGGTCAAGGTCTTGGGGTAAAAAATGATGGTGCCAATGGCAAGGTGTTGTCACCAGGAATGTACATGTGAAATGTGAAAGCTGTATGTTTCATAGTTTTGAGGTATGGCCAAGGTTAAAGTCTTGTTTACGCCATCGACACTTGGGCTATGACATTAGCTCTCCGGACAACTGTCTCAGAAAGCTAAAAAGGATGCTACTATTATTTCAGGCAAAAGTGCAAATGCAGTTAAATGCTTTTTACATATTCTTTATTTTGGGATTGCAATACCTTTTTATCCATTCAATGGATAATGTACATCCAAGTCCTGAGGGATTTACATCAGGCGATGTTTCTTTTCTTTTATGTGACATCATCCTTGCATAACCTTGAAATTGCCCAGTACCCTGTACTGAAAACACTAGGTACACACTTTTCCCATCCTTAATACAAATAAAATGGAAGATCAATCCATATTTTACAACATTGAGATAACTGTATACAAAAACTTTCCATTAGAAAACTAGATCAACTAAAATACAAGTTATTGAACCAAACTCAATTAGAACTGTCTGCAAAGCAAAGCTGGGTCATCAGAAATATTGAAAATCATTTTTCTATATCCCTTTCTGTTTAAATTCTTTTAATTCTTTTAAACTGCATGTCACATTGCAAGCTTTCCATATGTTTAATTTGTCATATTAAGTAAACCCTAACTGTGGAACTAACTGAAATTCAGAAAGAGAAAATATTATTATACATTCTAAACTAAGTGTTCATAAGAATTATATAAGAGTTGTATTAGCAAAATGAAAGCAAATAAGACATAAACTATAATGATGAGATTCCTTGCCCTGACTGTATGATACTAAAACAAATACACTTTTCAAACCTGATATTCTTTACTGATCTTCTTCTCAAATGCTGCAGATGTAGTCCACAATCCCTTGTTCATTGAAGCATCCAACTGCTTGTAGTTGCTACATTTCATGATAAAGTATCTACTGGGACTGTTTTTTTCAGTTATCTTTGACATGCTAGACTGGGGGCTGGTACATGGAGTGTTAGAGTTACTTCCCTTAAGGCTGTTTGTCCCACTATTATTTGATGGAGAGGAATGTGAGGAATCAGATTTATTTCCAGGAGTTCTTGGTGTTCCTTTACAGTTAAGAGTTGAAAAAAGACAAGTTATTATTTCCAAAAAGAGATAAACCTCGCAAATGAAAGATTCCTAACGGCTTTACTCTTCATACTATCTGATTAATGTGGTGACATGTTGTATAGTAGACAAATAAAGCTGAACTCCTACCCCTGAGATTTTATAGTGTTAATTTTGGTTGAGATCTTCATGCTATTTCTAAACATTTTCAATTTTCTTTTAATATAAGCAGAAAAACATTCATGATGTCAAGGCATCACTTTTGAAAACCTGTTTGTCACTTAAATTCTTAAAAGATAATAGGTCAAATACTACTTAATATTTATCAGTAATGTGGTAATTTTGCAGAGTCTAAAGACCTCCATAGCTCGATCAGTTGGGGTGTTTATCCCCAATACCAAGAGGTCCATGGTTAGAATCCCCATGTTAGCTTGTCAGAGTCATGTCTCTTCTATAAGACAGTAGAAGCTGAGGTCTCCTGTCATGGTAGATCCCTCACTGCTTTGGGTGGGTCTGATCCATAAGCCGGAAATTGGGATAATCAGCGGTGTTTTTCATAAAACTGGGGAAAATATTACATGTAAAACACAGATTTTATGATTCAGTTCCTTTATTGTAACACAACACATACCAGCAGTTTTGTTTCAAGACTAAGACATTCTAAATATTAAGTACCAGGTAATTTATCCTTCAAAGGGAAGTCGTTTCCGATATATAAATAAAGCTACACTCAAGGGCCACAAATTTTCGGGCATATGCCCTTTATCAAGTGGATAATAGAAAATATGAAACAATTAACTAAGTAAAATCCATCTTCATGGTAAAGGGCTTGTGACTTGATAAAGGGCATGTGCCCAAAAATTTGTGTCATTTGAGTGTAGCTTTATTTATTAATAAGAAATTTTAAAATCACGAATTCAGTCTTTAATATTTATGATACAAAGAAGGGGTTATTCAAGGTGTGTCAGTGTCAAGGACTGTTAACCAACAGAGACACATCTCACTGTGCCCTTTATCCCCAGGTTCCCCTGGCAGAAGTCAAATATGACATTCTTTAAACTGCCGTCCATATTGTATTACGTAATAAGCTTACTGTATATAAGGTCACTTGACTTGATGATCCGTATTTGCTATTATCATGTGTTACCTACGTGTTTATTGGGGCAACTTAATTAAAAGTACATACAAATGTATGTAAGGGCAATAGTATTGCATTGTTTTCAGTAATTTTGGACAAGTTTGATTTAAAAATACTTTTGTAGGTTGTATATATTTAATGTTAATGTTGATGAAAAGGATATATTTGTCCATTCCAGAGTAGTACATGTCTATATGTCCCTTTTTCTTTTTGAGACTTGCAGAGCTTTTTTCCCCCCATAGAAATATATATTTTTTTGAATTTACACAGCTATTTCTCAAACATTTCTCTGATAACTTGAAAAACTGTTTATTAATACTGATTATCATAGAATTCCATATATTGTAATTCTATGATGATGATCTGATCAAAGCTCGACAAAATAGTGTCGTATACAGCTCTGTGAAGCAAAGACATACACGTAAGTCATTATTTACATCCTGGCTACTCAGAGGGCCAGCTTACAATAGTATTTTGCAATGAGCAGAGAGGGACTTTCCAGCCTCTAAAATTAGCCTACGTCTCTGATCATTTAATATTAATTTCAAATTCTTTCTTAAACTGAGAATGTTTCTTGATTTCTATCTGAATTTTTCTCTTGACAAAATTGGGAAAAATTTCAAGGAAATTATGAAAAAAGGATACTGTTTTGCATTGGGAATGGAGCTGATAGTCAGCCCCAAAATAGGCAAATTCAGAGCCCTGGATACTGTCACTATGTATATATATATATATATATATATACAATAATCTTGGTGTGACATTCAACAAGAATCAATCAAACTTGTACAGATATTAAGCTTTCTTGATATACTGATTACAGACATTAACTTGAAAGGTTTTTGAAAACTGGTCTATTTTGGTACTGTTGGCCCCCTGACCATCAGTGGTACAAGGATCTTGAAATCAAAAGAGTTTGTTTCCCTTATTCCAAATATGCTTCATAATAAATTTGGTGGACAGTTGGCAATTCAGTTTTTTAAGAAGTTAGAAATATTCAATTGTTAACACCTGACAGATGAAACATGAGGGGAACCAACTAAAATAGGTCACCCAAATCACTAAGTTGACCTAAAACCTATAGAATAAACATTTCATCTCTTCTCTTTATGATCAAGGAGGAGAACCTTAGACAAATATTTTGGCTATGCCATTTGACCAAACTGAAGGAGAATGAATGATCACCTTTCCTTACCAACACAACTTGCAATATTTACCAGCATAACTACATACTGTACCAAAGTAAATAGAACCATCAGTTTTAACATTTTACATTAAAGAAAAAGAAAATTTATCAGTTTAGACAGAAAGATGGAAACAGAATGACTTGGATAAAATTACAAATCTGACATCTAAAACATCAAGTAAAGAATGTAAAATTTATATTTGAAATCCAAAATAAAAAATAAGAAATAAATATTAATCTTCTGTACTAATATATAAGTGCACAGTAAAGAGGTTTCCTACTTTGCATCAACTGGTTGTTTTTCCTGGGAGGGGTCATCTGTACTTTACGACCTCTGTTGTTAACACGACCTTCATGATCTTCATAGTCATTTCCATTCCCCACTGCCATGAAGGTGTCAGCAGCTAAATTAATCCAAAACAATTTACATGATATGTATAGATTACAAATGAGATACTGAATGAAATCTGCAAAAGTGTTTGTGTTTCCTGACCAGTAAAGTGACATGTAGGAATCTCTTTTTTAGGTATCCATCCTTCTATTCAGAAAGAAATAAACCTTTGAGAACTGAACAACAGGCAACACTTAACACTTGATATCCTTGAGGAATATACATATGAAATATAGAACAAAGACGAGGATTAACCATTGTAATAAATCTACTGTTGCACAATTCACTGATATTCTAATTTTACTGAGGTTTTCCATTGTACAGTGGTAGTTAACATGTACATGTAAACTGTATAAAGATAGCACTTAATCAACTTATCAAGATACCGGGTATTTGCATTTTTAATCATACCACTTGACACAAAAGATGTAGTTACATACATCCATTTCTCATTTCAATTTAATCTTCAAGTATGATAAAACAAATATTTCTATGAAAATTTGACATTTAATCATTTCATATTTATCCATTTTTTGTGATAGAAGTACATGTACCTAGTAAAACATTCATGAAGATATAGAGGTTAAAGTAACTCACTCATTGGTCTAGGCCTTTGCCCAATGCCAGCAGGCTGCTGGAATCCCATTGCTTGTTCCTCATTGGTTAGGACATTAACAATGGTCTTGATAATGGCCTCATCAACCTGAGACCATGGTTTAGAAGGAGATCTCATCCTGCGGAGTAATAAACTATTCCATTTCTGTCTCAGCTGTAGTATTAAATTGGCTGTCTGTTAAAACAGAATTGATGTCAGAGTTAACCACCATGATCCTGTTTTACTAAAGAACTTACAACAAATTACAATTATTTGACGACACATTTAACATAAATATTTGCAGAAATGACTGATCTTATGGTTTAAGTTTGTTAATCTTTGTGCAAGAACTGCATTTATTTTGGAGTATTCTAAAATTTCTTTTTTTTTCATTTTTCATTGAGTCCAAAACTTGATTTGTTGCAAGTTCTTTGGTAAAATTGGCCCAAAACTTTAATGGTAAAAAGGCACTATATTCATACTTCATCTTTGTTGCACAGGAAAACAAATCTTAAATTATTGATAACAGAAACAGAGCAAGATGAAAATGCACATTGAGAGTTACTATAAATTCATGATATGGCAAACAGTTGAATGTTTAGAAAAAAATCTGGAAACCTAAAGAGAGTACATGTATGAATGACAATGGTTACACAAGTCAAAAATGTCACACCAAAGCCTTGAACTTGGGACTGAAATCTACCACAGAGAGAACAGGGGGCAATTCAAACAAAATTCGAAAGACAAATTTTACTTTCACTGGTTTACATCCAGACTATAGTGTTTCTATAGTCACAAAAATCTGTTAAAAGGCATGAAGCAGGCGACTTGTAACTTTCTTCCTCAAATTGCTCTTTTATTCAAATTTTAATTTATCATGATTTAAAAGTCAGATTCAGTCCATCACATAGTATTAAATTAGACTTTTTAAGAGAAAATATGGAGAAGAATAAGAAAATCATTTGCTACAGGATTTTTATCTAACTTTAGATATGGAACATTATAGTTTGGAAGTGACCAAGTGTATATCATGAGGAAATGTGAAGAATAAATTTGATTCTAAGACTTTTCAATTCACATTGGTTACCACCATCATAAGATTTTATTTCAAAAGTTCTAATCTTATGTTTTTTGAGTCACACATCGTACATTCTGGACTATGGTAATAAATAAATATATATAATATATATATATCCCACATCATTTTAATAAATAATAAAATTTGTAGGACATCATCTCTGAGAAACAAAAATATCTTTAATTCAGTTTAGAATTTAGAAAAGACCCATTTTAAGAAACATTAAACACAGGAGAGTCATCAATGACTTTGATACCCTTATCATTTTCACACCAAGCAAACGCCATCAACATTTAATCCCTTTCACATACAAAAGCTGTAATTTACTTTGTGATTTTAAGAAAAAGTCTTATGATTTTACCCAGCCCATGGTCAAACTAAAAACAAGAGATTGAACTCTATGTGGTCAAATTTGTTAAAAACACCAAACTATGAAAATATTGCAAAATCGAACAATATTGGTGGAGTTGACTTAGCCAGGGCCAGGAACACAGTAGACAAATTAATGGGTTGAAATTAACGTGGTCTAAATTGACCAAATAATTTAAATCATTTACACAAACGCAAACTGGAATATTACATGCACAAAACCATACCTATGACAAATGGCTAACAACATCAAAGCCTACACTAACTAGAGTATGTCTGTAAAACATTTGCCCCTGTGTGGGCTTAATTAATAGCAGCAACAAACTTTCCTAAATTACAAGTTTCATGGGCCATAACTCATATAAATAATACCAGTAGTGTAATATTGACTGTTGAAATATTGACCCTCAAATCTATAGGCATCCTTCCCTTTTAATAAGATTTTAAATTAACTTCAGCCTTTTCTATCAGCTGTGACCTTGACCTTTGACCTTATGACCCTAAAGTCAATAGGGGGTCCCTGCTCTCTTGATAAGTAAGCATATACTCGATTTTGGTTTGAATATGGTGAAAGGTACTTGAGTAATCATAAAAAAAACAATAATTACAGTCTATTTTCAACAGCTGTGACCTTGGTCTTTCACCTTGTGACCCCAACATCAATAGAATTCTTCTTCTCTTGATAAGTAAGTACATATCCAAATTTGGTTTGAATATGTTGAGAGGTACTTGAGTTATCATCTGAAAACCAATAATTACAGTCTATTTTCATCAGCTGTGACCTTTATCTTTGACCTTTTAATCCCAGCATCAATAGGGTCCTTCCTCTCTTTATAAGTAAGTATACATCCACATTTGGTTTCAATATGTTAAAAGGTACATGTATTTGACTTATCATCCGAAAACCAATAATTACGGTATATTTTCATCAGCTGTTACTTTGACCTATGACCTTGATAAGTAAGCATATATTCAAATCTGGTTTGACTATGTTGAAGGGTACTTGAGTTATCATCAATGTATGACAGAAGGACAGACAAAACATACACGTAATGGCCCTACCATACCTGGCAGGGACATGAAAATATTATCATCACCTGAGGGAAAAAGTTGAACTTCCTACGTAGGATGTCATACAAAACATACAAATCAAGTTTCACTTCAATATCTAAAAGCACATAACTTAAGTATAAATACCTCATTGTCAAACCTGAACATTAACCAATCATCCAGATGTATAGTGGTCCTCGTCTTATCTTCTTTTTCTTCCTCTTCACTATCACTGCTGTCTTCTGTTAACCCATCCTGCATTGAATCTGAATATAGAATAAATTATTCCAATTATAGTTCAAAACTTTATTGACAAAATTTTAGTGCTTTTAAGAACATGAGCATGCTAAGTACTGCTAAAGTAAGGTAAATGATTTTTGCAATCAGTGTTAAAAGTACCTAAAAATAATTATCATAATGTCATTTGACCATAATGTCTAACCCTTTCTGCAAACTCCTACAATAATGCCTTACCTTGTCTCTATTCACCTATCATAATAACCAACTTTTTCTTCATACATGATGTATTATCCTTTCTTCATATTTTTACCATAAAGCCTTACCCTTTCTTCATACTTCTACCATTATAACATAAGCTGACCCTTTATTGTACTTCTACCATAATTCCTTCATCTTCCTACTTTTTATACTCTTACCATAATGTTTTACCCTTTTTTACACTCATCATAAACTTGTCTGACTCTTTCTTTATACTCCTATAATAAAGTTTGGTCTTTTCTTTATGCTCCTACCATAATTTCTTACCCTTTACCCTTTCCTTATGCTCCTATTATAATTTCTTACCCTATACCCTTTCTTTATGCTCCTACCATAATTTCTTGCTCATTACCCCTTCTTCATGTTCCTACCATGACTTCTTAGCCTTTTTCCTTTCTTTATGTTCCTACCAGAATTTCTGACCCTTTACACTTTCTTTATACTCCTAATATAATTTCTTACCCTTTACCCTTTCTTTATGCTCCTGCCATAAATTCTTGCCCTTTACCCTTTCTTTATGCTTCTACCATGATTTCTTAGCCTTTACCTTTTCTTTATGCTTCTACCCCTTTACCCTTTCTTTACACTCTTACCACAATTTCTTATCCTTTACCCTTTCTTTATACTACTACAATAATTTCTTGCCCTTTACCCCTTCTTTATGCTCCTACCATGATTTCTTAGCCTTTACCCTTTCTTTATATGCCTACCATAATTTCTTACCCTTTAGCATTTCTTTATGCTCCTACCATAATTTCTTATCCCTTATGCTCCTACCATAATTTCTTGCCCTTTACCCCTTCTTTATGCTCTTACCATGATTTCTTAGCCTTTACCCTTTCTTTATGTGCCTACCATAATTTCTTACCCTTTAGCATTTCTTTATGCTCCTACCATAATTTCTTATCCCTTGTGCTCCTACCATAATTTCTTGTCCTTTACCCCTTCTTTATGCTCCTACCATGATTTCTTAGCCTTTACCCTCTCTTTATGTTCCTACCATAATTTCTTGCCCTTTACCGTTTCTTTATGCTCTTATCGTAATTTCTTAGCCTTTACCTTTTTTTTCATCATACTCCTACTATAATATCTGACCTCTCTTCATACTACCAAAATGTGGGATGCTTTCTTCAAACAACTATAACACTCCTTGACATTTTCTTCATACTCCTGCCATAATGTGTGACATTTTCCTCATATTCAAATAATAAAGACTTACTCTTCCTTGTGACTCCATTTCTGACATTGTCAGATGACAGCTTACAGGGACCTGCAAATAGTGCTACACTGATAGATGATACTGCAGTACAAGTTGTAACAACAGCTAAGCGATGAACACGAGACATCTCCTCATATAAAATCCATTCCGATGGCAAGTTTTTTACCACATTAGATATCTTAATCACATTGGTATGTTGAAACACTGAAGGTTTGTGAAATCTAATGTTACTCTCTTTCCTGTAATAGATATCACCTATCATTAAGCAAACTTCTTTATAATTAAATTTATAAATGAAAAAATTTCATATCCACATCTAGATAACATAAAGATATAGACAATACAATAGATTAATTATTAGCTATGAGTAATCTTTACATCTAACATAATCACCATTGGCCTCAAATTCCTCAAATTAGAACTTTTAATGTACAATAAATTTAATAAGTTTCGTTAAAACATGTAGAACATCATCTTCATACAATATTTCTAATATACTCTGTACTATTTAAATTAATGAATAAAGTAGATTTATTTTTGGTTTCTGATATATATAACAGTACAATAATGTTGATGATGATGGTGGTTAATTCCGGCAGTGTATAAATTGTAATGTGAAATGGTGCAGCAGCTTTAAGACACTGCATGAAGAACAAAAAAGTTTGATAAGGGGATCAAAGATAATCTGGCTTAATAGTAATTGTAATGGACACACAGACAGATACATAGATGGACAGAAGGCCACACAGATGGGCAGACATGTGGATTATTACATACCCAAGATCTATAGGGTGGGGTATAAACATGATGTCATAGGTTCCCTCAATCATCTGGAAACTTGAACATTTGGTTATTTTACTACTATTAAGCGCCCCTTTAAAACAATGAAAGCAAAAGGAATGAAAATCAAACTTGATCTGTAAAATTTTGGTTTAAAGGGAGGTTGCCACAACATTTTTATTATTCATCCTTTATAAATTATCTGGAAATAGTAACAGTGATGAAATAAAGACATATAGCCTCCCTCCCTCCCCCCATTCTTTAGTAAAACAAATTTTTTACCATTAATGAACGAATTTCACATACCCTGATTAATTTCTTATTGATTTCTTTAATCTAAATTGTGTACAATCACTAAGGAAGCATTTATATATATATATATATATATATATATATATATAGTGTTCATCAGTCACTGGTATCAGAGAGCAGTTTGTTGACTTAACACATGCAGATTGGTTTGTTGGGAGGGGGAACATGTTTGCTTTTCACTGTGTTACTTTGCAGTACATAAATGAACAAATCTTAATCACAGGCAACCAACTTGAGGCTTTACATCAAAATTTTCTTCTTTCTTTATCCAAATAATGAAATTACAAAACTACATACTGTGAGACTACTTTGCCTTTGGCTTTGTCTGCACGTAAAATATATGGATAGGCTCCGGCACACATGGCTGCCTTCACAACAGCCCAATTCTCAGAGTTTGTGTTCAGATCTCTTATGTCCCCTCCCCCTCTAGCCCTAACAAAACCTGAAGCTCTAAGCTGTCCCAATAACTGTGTCCTGAAATATAAATATTAAAATACACGTATGTATATGTCAAGGGATGGAAGCAAACAACTGAAGAACAAATTGAGGATGGTTTGTAGTGGACTTTCTTTACAATAGTCAACACAATAAATGATTAAAACTTGATATTTGTATTTTGATAAGTTTCAAAAGAAAAAGTGAAAAGTTTACAATAGATGATGGATGCCTATTAAACTAGAGCTGTCCTAACAGTACAAATACCCCCCAACAAAGTTGAAACATGCAATAAGTCATCCCAAGATACATCACTGGTATAAACGAAATGTATGTCCCACTTGTACATTTTGAGGTAAAATAAATGAAAACAATCTGGTTTATGTGCATTCTGACCTTGACCTTCGTTCAAGGTCATTACACATCCTTGGATCCTAAGCAACAATTCTGTGAAATATTATTGAAATCTGTACACAGGGTGAGAAGTTATAGCCCATACAAGGTTTTACTTATTGTGTCTATTATGACCTTGACCTCTGACGCCGGGCGGACAAAGCCATAACATAATACGCCCCATCTTAACACAGGCATACAAAAAAGACAACCTTAATGAACGATGAGATTCACTCATATCAATGCATGCCCTCCTATACCACCATTTTGTTTTTGGAATCTAGGGAAATCCGCTAGGGGCGCAGAACTGGAAAAAGGTCAATTGGTTTTATTGAAAAAAAATCAAAAGTCACACATATGACCTTATACTAAAAAAACAAAACTTGCACAAAAAAATTCAAAAAATTCAGATTTTTATCACAAGTCAATAATTCTCTATGGTTTTATTGCAAAGAAAGAGAAATTTGATGTGTAAGACCTCATATAAAACACACAAACCAACTTTCACTTCAATATTGCAAATGCAAACTGAAAAACCTTCAGGAATTCTGAAATTAGTCAAAGGGCAATAACTCTTGTAAAATGTGATCAATTGGGGAAAAAGTCCAACTTCATATATAACACCTCATACTCAACATACACATCAAGTTTCACTTCAATATTTCAGAATACAAAAATAAATGGAGTCAAATGTATGTCTTAAAACTTTCTAGAATACAATGGTTTCGGCAGAACGGACATCATACCGCAAATGGGTGTGTACAAATGGCATTTTATTTACAAATTATCTAACTAGTACTTCACTTTACAGTGTACCACACTCTCTCTTTTTAATCCTTGGACATTCTTTTAAGCATTATCATTATCAGATTACTTCACCTCATTCCTAAGATCATTTCCAGACATGCAGATGAAAGGTAATTCTTTTCACAGAAAGTTCTCTCTGTGCCATCTGTTTTAGCTCTTTGCCATTGCTGAGAATTGATGTAAATAAATAGATAATACATGTACTTTTGAAAATACTTTCACTACAATATTTTATATTGTAAAATCAAAAGGTGTTTATTTCTTCATGAATTACTTAAAATAAAGTCCTATTCAAAAATATATTGATGCAATCTAAAACTGAAAAAGTTTTTATAAACAAATGACAAATATCTTTATTTATAATGCAGTAGATAAAAATTTGCACTTGTATCAGACTACATCCTTAAATCACTTTTATGACCTTTTTATTAACATAGAACTATTGTATATTTATCACTTTCTTCCTGTTTCTTTTCAAAATCAAATTCTTGTAGAAATATGACAAATGTAGATCAACAAATAAGTCAGTAAGAATAAGTGGCCCAAGTGGGCCTATATCGCTCACTTGAGTACCTAGATTATCAGTCATGCAAGAAGGAAGAAGTTATTTATTTTTGCATTACTGCGACTAAGTCAACACAAATGTTGAAAATATGTC
The DNA here is from genome assembly GCA_035048485.1 of Pteria penguin. Taxonomy (NCBI): domain Eukaryota; kingdom Metazoa; phylum Mollusca; class Bivalvia; order Pterioida; family Pteriidae; genus Pteria; species Pteria penguin. The sequence continues at coordinate 24,955,643 of CM068581.1, forward strand.
AAATTTTATTTCAGACCAGAATAAAAAACAACATTTTTTGCATATCCATTAAGGTGATTTTGATATTAAGCATTACCTCTGTCTCTGCAAGACGTGATTCAGGGCAATAAGTTCGTCATTTTCTTTAGATGGGCCCTTTTGTTGACTAATTTCAAGTCTGGGTCATGAACAACAATTGTTTCAAATATTGTCTAGATCCAACTCAAAATGGCCTAATTTTATATGTTAAGTGTTGAGAAACATCTAAAAACTTATTTAGATGTGTAAAGAAATGAAAAAAAAATTTTGACCACAGCTGGATTTGAACCGCTACTCTCCATATTTTAATTACAAAGTGGGGTACCATTGTGAGACCCATTTTTCAGACATGGTGGCACCATTTGTTGACCACTTTGGATGAAAAGTTAAAATTGATAGAGGACCTATAATACTTCATGTATACCATGTTTTATTAAAATCTTTCATGTGATATAACAGCAGAAGTTAAAAATGTGAAGAATTGTCCCTATACACCCTCATTTGCAAGTCTTAAAAAATTCATAGAAAATCCAAAAATTGAGATATTGACAAAATTATTTCAAAATAACATTCCTTACCATAATTATGATCAAAATGTTCCATAGGAAATCATCATTATCAATTAACTAGGAAATATGACACTTTTCTGCATTGAAATCACCAAGTCAAAAAAAATGTCGAAAAAATTTCTAAAATTTGATTTTGGAAGGGAACCAAAATGACAAGACTTCTTCACTCATCCCTCTAGATCATTTCTATGCATTCTGTTTGTCTCTGTATACAGCCAGTATGAAGAAGAATATTGTCAAAGGAGGGTACTCTTTTGTGACCTACTTTTGACTATGGTGGCGCCACCTGTAAAGAGGTCTAGACGAAAACAACAGAATTTGAAGGGGATTATAAGTGATTTATTTCTACCAAGATTTATTAAAATCCTTCACCACACAGTTTTGCAGAAAAAGTTGAAAATGTGAAAAATAGCCAACCCCCCCCCCCCCCCCCCCTTTTTTTTTGGAAGTCTTAAAAAATTCATAAAAAATCAAAAAATTGAGATATTGACGAAATTCTTTCACAATAATATTCTTTACCATAATTATGATCAAAATAGTCCATAAGAACTCATCATTATCAATTACCTGAAAAACATTACACTTTTCTGCACTGAAATTATTAAGTCAAAAAGAAAGTAGAAAAAACGTCAAAAATTTGATTTCAGAATGGAACCAAAAATAACAACACTTCTTCACACATCTGTTTAGATCATCCTTATGCATTCGATTTGTCTCTGTATGCCCCTGGTCTTAAGAAGAAGTTTGTCAAAGGAGGGTACCCTCTGTGACCTACTTTTGCTCATGGTGGCACCACCTGTCAATGGATACGGACAAAAAAAAAACAACACTTGTAGGAAACCTTGAGTACTTCAAGCATACCAAGTTGCGTCAAATTCTGTTCAGCGGTTCTGAAGAACGCCGGACTAACTATGACAATAGCTCACTTGAGCATTCGGCTCAGGTGAGCTGAACACATAAAAAATCACTGCAATGTTTTTGCTTATGCCTATCTATGGCAATTTAAAGCATATTTACCTGGAAAGCTCTTAGTAGTGCCATATGATCACTGAATGTATCTGCACTGAATTTGATACGAGCTGCATTTGCTGCTCTTTTCTGGTAAGGCACATTGGGTAATAAAACTGAAGAACAAATCATTTTGTGTGTTCTATCACTTTAAGTATGTAAAAGGAATAAAATAACAATGGAGAGAGGTTTAAGCAAAAGATTTTTTACTGCATGTATTATTTCAGTTATGAACAAAAGGTATAACATTATAAAATGTATCAAATCTGCCTACTTACATGGGTCCTTGTAAGCCAGTGTACATACAATGGTGAGAACTGGATCTAAACATTTGAGCACTACAGAGTACAACACCATTTTGCCCAGCCTAGGCTCTACAGGTAAATCAGCAAGATGATGGCCTACTTCTGTCAGGGACTCCCAATGGTCAAGAGCATCTATTTGCTGCAAGACATGCATATAATACTCAGGTTTCTATTTAATACTATATAGATTAAAAAGAAAAGAAATTTGTTGAAAACATTTTGGATCTATAACAAATCCATATCCTGCATATTTTACTAACTTTCATGTTGATTTATTATAGACATATGCAAAAGTATTGAGTAATATTACCCTGACTTTCAAGTTTTAAACCAATATGAACCTTCTTTTTTAATGTTGTATCTCACATAAATTCTCTTTTGCAATTTCAAAGGACAAGATTGAAACTTTCAAAGAAATATGCTGTAGTTTACAGACTATAGGACAATATTTTTTCTAAGAAGAAATCCTCTCAACCAATACATTGCTTCAACCTAAATGCAGCTAAAAGGCTTTGAATAAAAATAGGGCACCCCTAACAGGTGCATGATACGCCCGCATCATGTTTAAATGTGGTCTACAAGGCACATCCTGTGATATGACACCATCAAAAGTTTTGTTCCCCCTTTAGTTAAGGAGGAGAAGCTCGGACAAGCTTTTCCGACCCCGCCCATTTTCCCCCACCCCAGGGGCCTGACCCCAACTTTGAAACCTACATGCACAACTACAAGCCACATCCTTTCATATGACACCATCAAAAGTTTTGTTCCCCCTTATAGTTGAGGAGAAGCCCGGACAAGCTTTTCCGACCCCGCCCATTTTCCCCCACCCCAGAGGCCTGACCTCATCTTTGAAACCCACATGCACAACTACAAGCCACATCCTTTCATATGACACCATCAAAACTTTTGTTTCCTCTTTAGTTAAGGAGAAGAAGCCCAGACAAGCTTTTCCAACCCCGCCCATTTTCCCCCACCTCAGGGACCTGACCCCAACTTTGAAACTCAAATGCACAACTACAAGCCACACCCTTTCATATGACACCATCAAAAGTTTTGTTCCCCCTTTAGTTAAGGAGGAGAAGCCCGGACAAGGATGGATGGATGGACGGAAGGACAGTTGGACGACGGACTGACGAACGAAAGCGGTATAGCATAATACGCCCACATTTTTAAATGTGGGCATATAAAAATCATTATCATAACCTGTGTTGTGTTGTTTATGATGTGACAGTTTATCAGAATAATGACGAAAACTTGCTTTTGATGCAATGCTATCACATATTCGATAAATTTACCTGGGAGAGTTAAATCACAGATAAAGTTCTTAAAGGCCAGAAGCTTATTAGTGCTTACTAATTTTAAGCCCCTCATATAGTCAATAAATTACAGTAATAAAATGAAGAAACTACAAGAATTGTTCTATCCCCATGGGGCAGACACAAATATCCCCTGCAGGCAGAACGAGTCTTTGAATATGCCTTTGACCTTGTGGAGATCAGGTCGAGGAAATAACAAAACCTTAGATGAGAAGGAGAAGCTGTGGGTAGCATTAACTTGTGTAGTTGCTTTCCTTGAGAGATGTGTGTTTTGTGATGATACTGACACAATAGGAGAGGCCTTTGTTGAGGGACTTATCACACACACACACCCTTAGGTGTCAGGCCAAGGTTCAATATATATGTGTGAAATTGTTGTACAGAATTAAAGAAGACTGAAATTATGAAACATGTGAGAGCCTAGAAACCATTTATATATATCAATGTCCAGTACATTTGACCTTTGACATTCTGACCCCAAAAAAATGATAGGGATCACCCTCGTCACATGGGGAGTGCATTACCTTTATCCCAAGGTGACTCTAGGAGAAAAAAGTTACATGTAAGAGTCTGGAAATGATGTTGCTTTATCAATGTCCAGTACACTTGACCTTTGACCTTTAGAGTCTGCATGTATGGTATCTTGATTCTAGGTGAAAAGGATAACATTATAGAGCTCAGAAACCATTAACTTGTATTAATGTCCAGTACACCTGACCTTTGACCTTTTGACCCCAAAATCGATAGGAATCATTCTCATCCCATGGGGAGTCTGTATGTATGGTAACTCAACTCTAGGTGAAAAGGATAACACTATAGAGCCCAGGAACCATTGCGTCTATAGATGAATGGACAGATAGATGGCCAAACAAACCAATTCCAGTATACCCCCCCCCCCTCCCAAAACTTTGTTGAGGGAGGGGGGGGGGTATAATAAACAAGCTGCCATAATGACCTTTGGCTTTGTAATTCTTTGACAATTATTTTGCTTCTATTCTATATGTTTACTATGTATATAGACCATGTTTATACCTACAGGAAATGAATTAACCATAAGAGAGATTTACCTTTAGTAGTTGAACAGCATTGCGAGTGATAATGTAGGCAGGAGGCTCAGGTGCCCTGGCCAGAAACTCCGCGATAGGACAATTAGCTGGAGCTAAAAGCTTAGTGTGTAAGCATATCTCCTAAAAAATAGGCAGAAAATGATACATATGTTGTTCTATGATCAATAAACATAAGTTAAAGACAGCTATTATGCCAATATGGACTTCCAAAATATGCATCAGTGGTTAGATGTAAGTGAATTGTAGGGCATTCTATGCCCGGTAAATTTTAGATGGGTACAATCGTGACCTACAATTCATACGGAAATTTTTCAAAGTGATGAAAACAAGAGTTGTACTGCTGTGGTTTTCATTTTGTACTTATTGTACAAACAAATGTCCTCTTCCATTTTCTTCTACAAAAGTGTGTTGTTACTGCTGTATCCTATTTATAACATGCAAGAAACTGAATGCCTAACATTTCAAAAAACAAGAGGCCCAAATGGGCCTATATCGCTCATCTGAACAGCTAGATGATCAAGTTGAAGATATGAAAAATTGTCCCCCCCCCCTTTTCTTGGAAGTCTTAAAAAAATTCATAAAAAATTCAAAAATCGAGATATTGAAAAAATTCCTTCACACCAGCATTCCTTACCATAGAAATGATTAAATGAAACCAAATGAATGCATCAATGTTTACTAAAAGAAAATAATAACTCTTTAATGCATTAAAATAACAAAGTTCAAAATAAAAATGAAAAAACGTCAAAAATTTGATTTCGGAATGGAACTAAAAATATCAACACTTCTTCCCATATGCCTCTAAATCATTCCTATGCAGTCGGTTTGTCGCTGTATGCACCCGATCTGAATAACAAGTTTGTCAAAGGAGGGTACCCTCTGTGACCTACTTTTGTCTGTGGTGGTGCCACCTGTTCATGGATCCTGACAAAGATGACCACATTTGTCGGGGACCTTAAATATTTGATGCATGCCAAGTTTCATTGAATTCCAGCAAGTGGTTCCGAAGAAAAAGTTCAAACTGTGAAATGTTTACACCAATTATCCCACCCCCCTTTTTCTTGAAAGTCTTAAAAAATTCATGAAAAATCCAAAACATAAAATATTGAAAAATTTTCTTTGCAGTAGTATTTCTTACCATCAAAATGATCAAATTAAACCAAATTAATGCATCAATGTTTACTAAAAGAAAAAAATACCTCTTTTCTGCATTAAAACTACCAAGTACAAAAAAACGTCAAAAAAACGTCAAAAATTTGATTTCGGAACGGAACCAAAAATAACAACACTTCTTCACACATCCCTCTAGATCATTCCTATGCATTCGGTTTGTCTCTGTATGCCCCGGTCTGAAGAAGAAGTTTGTCAAAGGAGGGTACCCTCTTTGACCTACTTTTGCCTGTGGTGGCGCCACCTGTTGATGAATCCGGACGAAAAACAAAAACACTTGTAGGGGACCATGAGTACTACATGCTTATCAAGTTTCATCAAATTCTGTTCAGTGGTTCTGGAGAAGAAGTCGAAAATGTGAAAAGTTAACGACGGACAGTGATTGATCACAATAGCTCACTTGAGCCTTCCAAGCAGACACGTATTTCTGAAGTAACATATTTTGCAAATGATGTTGTTTTCAAAATAAAATACTGTGACCAGATTATCTATTGACATGTTAACTTGAGAATGTCATTAACTGTGTAGTAAACCTGGAAGATGTTATTAACTGTGTAGTATACCTGGAGAATGTTATTAACTGTGTAGTATATCTGGAGAATGTTATTAACTGTGCAGTATACCTGGAGAATGATATTAACTGTGTAGTATACCTGGAGAATGTTATTAATTGTGTAGTATACCTGGAGAATGATATTAACTGTGCAGTATACCTGGAGAATGATATTAACTGTGTAGTATACCTGGAGAATGATATTAACTGTGCAGTATACCTGGAGAATGTTATTAACTGTGTAGTATACCTGGAGAATGATATTAACTGTGCAGTATACCTGGAGAATGATATTAACTGTGCAGTATACCTGGAGAATGTTATTAACTGTGTAGTATACCTGGAGAATGATATTAACTGTGCAGTATACCTGGAGAATGATATTAACTGTGTAGTATACCTGGAGAATGATATTAACTCTGTAGTATACCTGGAGAATGTTATTAACTGTGTATTATACCTGGAGAATGATATTAACTCTGTAGTATACCTGGAGAATGTTATTAACTGTGTAGTATACCTGGAGAATGTTATTAACTGTGTAGTATACCTGGAGAATGTTATCAATTGTGTAGTATACCTGGAGAATGATATTAACTGTGTAGTATACCTGGAGAATGTTTTTAATTCTGTAGTATACATGGAGAATGATATTAACTCTGTAGTATACCTGGAGAATGTTATTAACTGTGTAGTATACCTGGAGAATGTTATTAACTGTGTAGTATACCTGGTGAATGATATTAACTGTGTAGTATACCTGGAGAATGATATTAACTGTGTAGTATACCTGGAGAATGATATTAACTGTGTAGTATACCCGGAGAATGTTATTAATTGTGTAGTATACCTGGAGAATATTATTAACTGTGTAGTATACCTGGAGAATGTTATTAACTGTGTAGTATACCTGGAGAATGTTATCAATTGTGTAGTATACCTAGAGGATGTTATTAACTGTGTAGTATACCTGGAGGATGTTATTAACTGTGTAGTATACCTGGAGAATGTTATTAACTGTGTAGTATACCTGGAGAATGTTATTAACTGTGTAGTATACCTGGAGAATGTTAATAACTGTGTAGTATACCTGGAGAATGATATTAACTGTGTAGTATACCTGGAGAATGTTATTAATTGTGTAGTATACCTGGAGAATGTTATTAACTGTGTAGTATACCTGGAGAATGTTATTAACTGTGTAGTATACCTGGAGAATGTTATCAATTGTGTAGTATACCTAGACGATGTTATTAACTGTGTAGTATACCTGGAGAATGATATTAACTGTGTAGTATACCTGGAGAATATTATTAACTGTGTAGTATACCTGGAGAATGATATTAACTCTGTAGTATACCTGGAGAATGTTGTTAACTGTGTAGTATACCTGGAGAATGTTATTAACTGTGTAGTATACCTGGAGAATGTTATCAATTGTGTAGTATACCTGGAGAATGATATTAACTGTGTAGTTTACATGGAGCATGTTATTAACTGTGTAGTATACCTGGAGGATGTTATTATCTGTGTAGTATACCTGGAGAATGTCATTAACTGTGTAGTATACCTGGAGAATGTTATTAACTGTGTAGTTTACATGGAGCATGTTATTAACTGTGTAGTATATCTGGAGAATGTTATTAACTGTGTAGTATACCTGGGGAATGTAATTAACTGTAGTATACCTGGAGCATGTTATTAACTGTGTAGTATATTTGGAGAATGTTATTAACTGTGTAGTATACCTGGAGAACGTAATTAACTGTGTAGTATACCTGGAGAATGTTATTAACTGTGTAGTATACCTGGAGAATGTTATTAACTGTGTAGTATACCTGGAGAATGATATTAACTGTGTAGTATACCTGGAGAATGTTATTAATTGTGTAGTATACCTGGAGAATGTTATTAACTGTGTAGTATACCTGGAGAATGTTATTAACTGTGTAGTATACCTGGAGAATGTTATCAATTGTGTAGTATACCTAGAGGATGTTATTAACTGTGTAGTATACCTGGAGGATGTTATTAACTCTGTAGTATACCTGGAGGATGTTATTAACTCTGTAGTATACCTGGAGAATGTTATTAACTTTGTAGTATACCTGGAGAACGTAATTAACTGTGTAGTATACCTGGAGAATGTTATTAACTGTGTAGTATACCTGGAGAATGTTATTAACTCTGTAGTATACCTGGAGAATGTTATTAACTGTGTAGTATACCTGGAGAACGTAATTAACTGTGTAGTATACCTGGAGAATGTTATTAACTGTGTAGTATACCTGGAGAATGTTATTAACTGTGTAGTATGCCTGGAGGATGTTATTATCTGTGTAGTATACCTGGAGAATGTTATTAACTGTGTAGTATACCTGGAGAATGATATTAACTGTGTAGTATACCTGGAGAATATTATTAACTGTGTAGTATACCTGGAGAATGATATTAACTCTGTAGTATACCTGGAGAATGTTGTTAACTGTGTAGTATACCTGGAGAATGTTATTAACTGTGTAGTATACCTGGAGAATGTTATCAATTGTGTAGTATACCTGGAGAATGATATTAACTCTGTAGTTTACATGGAGCATGTTATTAACTGTGTAGTATACCTGGAGGATGTTATTATCTGTGTAGTATACCTGGAGAATGTCATTAACTGTGTAGTATACCTGGAGAATGTTATTAACTGTGTAGTTTACATGGAGCATGTTATTAACTGTGTAGTATATCTGGAGAATGTTATTAACTGTGTAGTATACCTGGGGAATGTAATTAACTGTGTAGTATACCTGGAGCATGTTATTAACTGTGTAGTATATTTGGAGAATGTTATTAACTGTGTAGTATACCTGGAGAACGTAATTAACTGTGTAGTATACCTGGAGAATGTTATTAACTGTGTAGTATACCTGGAGAATGTTATTAACTGTGTAGTATACCTGGAGAATGATATTAACTGTGTAGTATACCTGGAGAATGTTATTAATTGTGTAGTATACCTGGAGAATGTTATTAACTGTGTAGTATACCTGGAGAATGTTATTAACTGTGTAGTATACCTGGAGAATGTTATCAATTGTGTAGTATACCTAGAGGATGTTATTAACTGTGTAGTATACCTGGAGGATGTTATTAACTCTGTAGTATACCTGGAGGATGTTATTAACTCTGTAGTATACCTGGAGAATTTTATTAACTGTGTAGTATACCTGGAGAACGTAATTAACTGTGTAGTATACCTGGAGAATGTTATTAACTGTGTAGTATACCTGGAGAATGTTATTAACTCTGTAGTATACCTGGAGAATGTTATTAACTGTGTAGTATACCTGGAGAACGTAATTAACTGTGTAGTATACCTGGAGAATGTTATTAACTGTGTAGTATGCCTGGAGGATGTTATTATCTGTGTAGTATACCTGGAGAATGTTATTAACTGTGTAGTATACCTGGAGAATGTTATTAACTGTGTAGTTTACCTGGAGCATGTTATTAACTGTGTAGTATACATGTGCCTGGAGGATGTTATTAACTGTGTAGTATACCTGGAGAATGATACTAACTGTGTAGTATACCTGGAGAATGTTATTAACTGTGTAGTATACCTGGAGAATGATATTAACTGTGTAGTATACCTGGAGAATGTTAATAACTGTGTAGTATACCTGGAGAATGATATTAACTGTGTAGTATACCTGGAGAATGTTATTAATTGTGTAGTATACCTGGAGAATGTTATTCATTGTGTAGTATACCTGGAGAATGTTATTAACTGTGTAGTATACCTGGAGAATGTTATTAACTGTGTAGTATACCTGGAGGATGTTATTAACTGTGTAGTATACCTGGAGAATATTATTAACTGTGTAGTATGCCTGGAGGATGTTATTATCTGTGTAGTATACCTGGAGAATGTTATTAACTGTGTAGTATACCTGGAGAATGTTATTAACTGTGTAGTTTACCTGGAGCATGTTATTAACTGTGTAGTATACATGTACCTGGAGAATGTTATTAACTGTGTAGTATACCTGGAGAATGTAATTAACTGAGTAGTATACCTGGAGAATGTTATCAACTGTGTAGTGTACCTGGATAATGTTATTAACTGTGTATTATACCTGGAGAATGTTATTAACTGTGTAGTATACCTGGATAATGTTATCAACTGTGTAGTATACCTGGATAATGTTATTAACTGTGTAGTATACCTGGAGAATGTTATTAACTGTGTAGTATACATGTACCTGGAGAATGTTATTAACTGTGTAGTATACCTGGAGAATGTAATTAACTGAGTAGTATACCTGGAGAATGTTATCAACTGTGTAGTGTACCTGGATAATGTTATTAACTGTGTATTATACCTGGAGAATGTTATTAACTGTGTAGTATACCTGGATAATGTTATCAACTGTGTAGTATACCTGGAGAATGTAATTAACTGAGTAGTATACCTGGAGAATGTTATTAACTGTGTAGTATACCTGGATAATGTTATCAACTGTGTAGTATACCTGGAGAATGTTATTAACTGTGTAGTATACCTGGATAATGTTATCAACTCTGTAGTATACCTGAAGAGGACTCCTGAGAAGCTCTGGAGTGGCAAACTCTACCATATTACTGTGTCGTATCCTACTGAACATGTGATAACAAACTCCTGGCTGGCAACGTCCTGCCCTGTTATCAAATACAAGCTCAAGTCAAAAGAAACAGAAGAATTAAAAACATTAAAGTAATAGACCAATTCAAAGTTTAAAACAAATCATTTCAGCTACAGGAAAATTAGAAATGTGGAAATTGAAATTTAAATACAAATGGTTTGTTATTTTTGTACTTACAGAATAAATATTGTTTATTCAATGCCAAAGTCACACACACACTTACTTTACTTATACTTTGTTCCAATACATGGAATATTTTTTAACAAAATTTTCAGCCAAAACAATAACTGTGTGAAATGTGGTCTTTAAACCTTTATACATAAACTTTTTGAAAACTCAGGAAAAGAATTGTAATGAGAAAACACCACAAATCGAAGTCATAAACAAGGTCCAAAATGGACAAAACAACTTGTATAATGTATGATCAGACTTAGTGATTCCTATAAACCCTAAACATCTTTTGTTTGAGAAAAGATACAATTTAAATGCACTTTATCATGGAAGAATCTCAAGTTGTCCATTTTTGTTAGTTTCACGCTAAGCTTATATTTTAAGTATTTGTGTTGTATGCAAATTGTATTTACAAATGTACAAAATTAATTTCCATAATTAGATTCATATCATTAACCTAAAGAAATTTACAACTACAAAATCATTACATTGCAATTTACCTCCCTTTTCTTTGTAAAGCACTTGCTTTCGATATCCAGACACTTTTAAGTTGAGACATAGACATTAAACCGTCAAATGTTTTCTAAAATTAAAACATACTTATTAGAATCATTTTATTGCTTATTGCAGAAAAATTTGCTCCATGAGCACTTAAATTTTTCTTAAAGTCAAAATTGATGGTCTCAGTCACAAAGTCATGAATTTCAGTATAAATAGAAAGGTCTCACCACAGGTAAGATACGTGAATTATGAAAGCCTTACTTTGTATTGTTCAAATGCAGTGGCTATGACTAACATTTTTCTAAATATAAGTCCAACATGTAGGTTAAGGTAATACCTAAAGTAATAAATAATAATATAAATGTCAGTAGCAACACACATAAGAACTATCAAAGATCTTTCTTCTGTGGTTTAAAAGTGAAGGCCAATGCTAACAATTTTTTAATATAGGGCGAATGTAGGTCAAACTTGACATTCAAAGTCACAAAATCATTAAATATAGCAACAATAAAAAGGTCTCACCATAAGGATCATACATGTGAAATACCAAAGTCCTAGCTCTTATGATTGAAAAACTATCACCAAGGATTAAACATGAACGTAAAGTCACAAGATTATTTTTTAAAAATACCAATGGAAATATTTTGCCACAAGAAAGATACAAGTGAAATTTTACAGCACTGACAGGTGTGACTGAAAAGTTATGTTCAAAGTTAAAGTTGTCCACAGATAGAAAAGGCAAAAACAATAAGTCCCAGATCAACTGCTCTTGGGGCATAAAAATTAGGAGGCTATGTACCAGATGGGTCCAACTGACATATATGTGAAATAATCTTGGTGTATCATAAATCAAGAAACAAACATACTGTAGCATACTTGATGATTTTATCACCATCACATGGGTGCATGGACACACTTGGGAACAACATATCTTGCTGCTTTCCAATCAAAGGGGTCTGTTGGTTGGTTGATTGGTGTTTTACATCGCTTTCAACAATTTTCCAGTTATATCGTGACATGGAAGCAGGAGGTATCCATCCTCTTAAACATAGTGGTGCAACCCAGGAATCGAACCCCAATTGTCACCTTCGTAAGCCTAGCGCTTAACCACTACACCAAGCATGCCCCTCAAAGGGGTCTGACTAAGTAAGTTATTGTAACACATGACAGCCATAATACTACTGAACTATAATCAAGTAGTTTTCGATATTTTTATTTACAAAGTATTCCATAACAGATGACATGAATTTTCAATATACATGCAAATAACATGTGTAACTGAGTCTCCTATCACTGGCCTTAACAAATAACATGTGTAACTGAGTCTCCTATCACTGGCCTTAACAAATAACATTTGTAAAGCTGACAACAGAGAGACAAACAAACAGACAGACAGGTCAAAAACAATATACCCTCCATCTAATGATCCAGGGCATAAAGAGGTTTTGATGAAACAAAGATTTGTAATGTTGATCTTTGGACCATGAAATAAAAAGAATCCATACTTAGATCATGAATATTATAGGTGCTCAGTATCATGAATGTTGGACAAAAAAACAAAATTACAGTTTGTTAACTGTAGAAAACTGATTTCAAACATAAGTAAGTGCAATATGACAAAATTTAAACTTAGATTGTAGTTGTTGGTAATAATGATATATTTAAAGTTTCAGTCCCATATTGCATAGGATATGTGAAAAAAATGTGAAAAATTAATATTAGGCAGACCCTACCTCCAACAACAGTAAGTCTACCACGACAAAATTCAAATTTGCTCTGAAGTTTTTGGTACCAAATATGTATCAGAGGGAGGTGTAAAAAAATGTCTAGAAATCTCATTTCAGGCAAAGTGACCTTACTCTGGCAAAGTTAAGTCAATCACAACAAAATTCAAACTCAAACATCTTAAAGATGATTTATGAAGTATTGTCATTGTATATCTCACTCTGTGCTGTAAACTTACCTCTTTGACTTTTCCTGAGTCTATTACACAAACAACATCATTAATGGTGATACTGGTTTCTGCAATGTTCGTGGACAGTATCTGAATAATGAAGGCTTTGTATGAAAAAGAAGTCTGTCTTTTGGCTGTATGAGTAGTGCATTTATTAAACATTTATTAATGCAAGACAACTATGACATCATAAATATATCCACTCCAATAGCTGCTGTAGCCAAAAGAAGTTCTGGAACAGATTCTAATTAGATAATGAAATGGGTAAGTTCAAGATTTTGAAATTGAAAAAGCATTATTTAAACAAGAAAACCAATGAAACTTCATTCATTATATCTAAACATGTGTTTTACGTTGTCCTTACTATACAAACCCAGAACCTTGTGGGTATTGTAATGATGTTCTGTTTAACTCTATAACCTGAGCCAACAACCCAGACTGTCACACAAGCATTTTGATAGTTGACTTCATTTCAGTGTCACTTTAAAAATTATTCTGACTTTACACAGGAGTAAACAAGAAGCCCATCTGGGTCTACATCACTCACCTGAGCACCTTGAACACATGAAAATCTAAGAAAGTATCAGAATCTTTTCTAACAAAAGCATCTCTCTTTAGAAATTTAATTTCAAAATTGCACATAGTCCTCAGAATCATTTTCATAATCCATTTCTTCAAATTACATTCATTACTTTAAAATGAGATAAAATACACAAAATTAATCATTTAATGCCTTATTGCCTACCGCCTGACCTCGAGAGGTCAAAATAAATTATTTAATGCCTTATTGCCTACCGCCTGACCTCGAGAGGTCAGACACTACTAGTTTTTCAAATTCCATGAAATCCATGTTTATAATGTGCTTACAAGGAAAAGGAATTGGGGATTACACCTATGCTTACAAAAGCAATGGTGTTTTGAATTTTCATTAGTAAGTCAATGTTATAACTGAGCGTTCACAAGGACAAGGATTTACCATACTTTCAAACGCAGAGGAAAGTTTGAATGTACTATGAAGTAAGTGCTTTTAATAGGATCATCAGAATCCTTGGGGTTGTTTTATTTTAAAGTTAGTGCAAATAATTGATTTTAAATCCTACAGACAATGGATACTAATAATAGAATATTGGTTTCAATAAGTTATTTTCAAATAAATAGGTGGATGTCATATAAGCAAAGGATACTCATATTTTTGAGAATCTATATTCACTGTAACCCTTCCCATAGTAACAGTGGAATAATTCAGCAAATAATTTTCCTGTCAAATTGGGAAATGGTTTAACCCAAGGCAGTGTTTACCTGTCATAGTCATTTAAATTATTCTACACATTAGTAATTTTTATATTTACAAGAAGTAAACATGTTTATTTATAGAATATAATCCACATATTTGTCCCTTGCACTGGTGATTCCTTCAATTTCTACCCATTTCATATTAAAATATGCTTATTTTGGACACCTTCTCTGAATATCTCAGGCAGGTCCAGACCCCCACAAGATCCACACATGTTATTTGTTTTAAACATGATATATATATTGAATGATATCTCATTTCATAGTGTTGAACATTAATAAAGTACATCTTGAGTAGCTTCAAAGTCGCAGGTTGTCCTGCTAATTGAAAAACTATGTGCTTTCATGAATTGTTAAGGTCAGGCAAGCTTTTTTGGAAAGCTTATACTTGTATGCAACCTACTTCAAGGAAATCAAAGTAATTATCTGAAAATGTACAAGAATGACAAATTCTGGAAAAACGTTAAAAAAAGTGTCCAAAAGTGATTTTGCAATGGAACCAAAAACAATAGCACTTCTAAGGACACAACTATAGATCATTTTGGTGTATTTGGTTTGTTGATCTAAGCTGCTCTTCCCCCTTCTGCCACTTATTTACAGGTAAAAATCCAGATTTGGCACCAAAAATGGCCAAGTAGTTTTACTAATACACATGTGGGCCCCCCTTTTCGGAAATCCTGGATCCGTCACTGCATGGACTGTCCATCTTTTCCAGTTCGGTGTTTATAATTCTTATTTATACTGATTTGTATATTTAAAGGCTAGATTGGTTATTCAAATTATGTGATGAGATTGATGAACTAAAAGCAACAGTGTTCCATACAACACATTATCTCTTTAGTGAAGGCTACATGATGGGTTATGATGTTTCCACATACGTCCTTAATTCTCAGTAACGGCAGTGTATTGCAATGAAAATAGTCTGAGATTCTCTGCTCTACTTCCACTTCTGATATCGGCGGTTTGCGGAAATTCCAACGTTTGATGAACAAAGTCTCTCTGACCATCTCTCACAAACCACCGATATCAAAAGTTGGAGAAGAGCAGAGAATCTCGCACTACAATAAGAACTGTAAAGTAGTCCCTAGACAAGTAGATTTGACTGTAGTTCGGGTATAAGGAAGCACGAACAAAAATTATTTCATAAATACATCGTTATACATTTGTAGTCTGAAATGTGTTATCTTCATTATTATATGAAATGTGCGAAAAACATTTCAAAATGTGAAAATTAAGAGAAAAGAGAAGAGACGAGGAGGTCCGCAATTACACATACAAATTTTGGTCAACACCATTCGGACATCCTCAACCTTTACGAAGGTACAAATAAGGGGGGAGGTTCTATATGGGTCAACACGAGTGTTGATCGTGATCATAAATTTATACACCATCGTTTTCACCTTAGCAGGGGAGGGGACTTTTTTAAAAGAATGCACACGATTGTGGTCAAAACTTATCTTTAAGAAAAGACTCTTACAATAAATTGATTAAATCATCACAGCTGTCCTCGCTAGAATAGACAAACATTGACACAGACATTGCACTATTTCTTCAAAGGTTGTAATTGGGTAAACGTAAATCTGACCTTTGAACCTTTAGCACAATGACATTAAGATATTCCTTGATAAAGGAGTATCTTAAAAACTTTCCATCTCTTCAAAGATCTTGCTGAAAAACAACAACATCAGTAGGGCACTTGGAGTACTTCATTCCTACCAAGTTTCATCAGAATCCCATCTGTGGTTCAGAAAAAGAAGTTGCAAATGTGAATAGCTTACTGACAACGACAGATGGATGAATGACAAGCAGTACACTATGACAATGGTTCATTTCAGCAGTTGGCTCAGGTAAGCTAAAAAGTCAAAATCCTTTTTATGATAATTAAATGGAAAATGCATATATCTACTGAGATATTAAGAGCAGTAACAACTGACATCATTATAGTGTTATACGGTACCATAAATGGAGCTGCTGATTTCTCAAAGCTGGAGCGCAAATACCCCCATACCACCCCACATTTTAGTCTCTTTACATAAAATAAGCCATGAGATCTTCTAGAAATCTCAATAAAATCTGAGAAATAGTTTTGAACATGCAAATTTTCCTCTGATTTCCTCATTAACTAAGAATTGAGTTTAACAGACACAAGTTTGGGATAGTCCATGAATACAAATATTCACTACTAATATTTTACTAAATGCCTTAAAATTTAGTGCACTGTGTTAAGAGATAAGGATGACATTTTTGACATCATTGTTTTACTTCACACTGATCTTCACATTAAGATTATTAAAACATTTTATCAGTTATTAGACCTTACATTTACAAATAACAATATCAATTTAAATCACACACGTGATTGCATATCCATACCAGTTTTGTGACTCCATGAGGGGCTGTCCTAAAAACTCTTTTCTGATCATTTGACTGCATAGCAGAATGAAGAGTGTACAAGATGTACCTGAAAAGTGAGAGTTACTCATAAATAAATACATGTAAAGGGGAGTAAGATATTGTACACCCATTACTATTAGCATTGAATGGTACTATTATACCCGCACAATATTTACCAAAACAATCCAGTTTCAATCTTAATGACAATATTAAATCAAGACAGCATCTAAAAAAGTTGATAAATTTTCTTAATTCTGCACTTAAATGTGAACTGATGAGAGCATGTAAAATTTAATTATATGTGAGATGGTGGATGTTGATAATGAATTACAATTTAACAATAAGCCACTATTTATATTTTATGACTTATAAACAACTGAAAAGTAGTTTTCAACATACCGGTAGATGAATGGAATATGTTGTTTACTTATACTCTGAACTTAAAGTGGTTGAACTATTTCTAAATGGTTTTTTAAATTGATTACTCTCTGAAATTGTATCTGAACTTCAAGATCAAAGCACAATTTACACCTTTATATTTACCTGTTCTTTTCAAAGAAAGAATCACCACTGATCAATTCTCGAAGTGCCACAATGTCATCATAGCCAGGAAGGAAGATAAGCACAGCACCTGGCATTTTACAAGTTGTATAGGTGTTATATGAAATCAGAACCGGTCTATTAAAAAGTGATGACAGTTTTACATTAAATCATACTTAACAAATATTTTGAAAGCTTTACATAAAAGACGGGATGCCAAAAAACAAGTAGAAAATTGTTATCAGATCAACATGGTAAAGTTTGATTTAATTCACAAATTCACTGTAGGATATTTTCAAGAAAATTATTTTCTTTGTAATGCATGATTTTGGGACACTGGATTGTGGTTACCAGGGGTATTCTGTGAGAGATCCTCATACAAGGGTATGACAAAATTCCATACTTACTTTATTGAAAACAGTACAATAATCTCTAGATAGATAAATATGTATTACAGTGTAAACCGTCCAAAGTGGACACTGTCAAAACCCGAATCTTGTGAAAAACAGACATATTTTTTGGAACGTAATTTTGTCCTATAATTTTCATTGAATGTAAACTCTCTGAATAACGGACACTGTCTACTTTAGACATCAAACACAATCTCTGGTCCAGACCTTATGAAATCCTATGTTATTTAACTGACAATACCGGACACTTTCGTCATCAAGAGATAACACCTATGACCGCTCGCACTGTTTACGTAAGACGTACTGCAGTTAAAAGTGACACTTGCTTATTATTGTTAATTGGTCTTTTGGGTGTATCTTTGATTGGTACATTAACCCATATGGCTTCACTATGTATGCAGTTTTCATACCGTTTAAATTAATTTGAAAGCCATTTACTGATATAATTGAATTAGGCAAATAAAGCTTTTAAAACCAAGCAGATGTGTCAGCGCTGGCTACTAAGGGGAGATGCCTGGAATTAATTCTTAAAGAAAAGATTCGACCAAGGCTTAATCCGTGCATTTAAGGCTCGCTATAGAAAATTTTTACTCAGATCGCTTGTGTCAAAAACTGATTCGTCCGATTCCATAACCGACTTTGCCGAAATATAATACTCCTTGATGCGATCTATTGGATCTCAGATGCATGGGATGAAATAGAACAATCAATAAGAACCAAGTGTTTCCAAACGTGTGGGTTTCCTGTAAATTCAACATTAGATTCACTTAACTTGGATGAAGACGACATTTCGCTAGCCCGATTAGCACGTGTGTTGAAGTTAGACATTGACACTGAACACTTATTGGATTTTGACAACCATTTGCCTACAAAGGACGTATCCCATGACTGGGAAAATGAACTTGTTAACGAGCACTCGTGCGGATCTGAAGTCACCGACATTGAAAACTGTGATGAATTGTCAGTGCCAAAGTCCGATATACCAGAGTCCGACATGACTCATACCGACACGAATGGATATTGTTAAAAGAAATGAAGAACTTTGCGTTGACTAAAGATAATTGGTATCTCAGCCTAGTAATGGAAATACATGCAGTTAAAGGTCCACTTCGAACCCAAACACCACTAGCATATTAGTTCTTTATATATATTCCATACCAGGTTACAGACAGTACTCTTTCCCACTCCCCCACTCATTCTTTGAAAACCAGACACCTGTCCAAAGCGGACAAAATAGCTGTCCTGATGACCGCATGGTTTCGGAGGTTATCACTGTACATGGATTGATATTCTATAAAACTGACAAACTTGGCATTTTTCAGGAAATTTCATGAAATAGAGATCAAAGTGGAATTAAATCCCATCTCAAATTTTGCTACTTTCACTTTCTATCACTCAAGTGTTTAGCAATATATACAGGTACTAAGTACTTACATATATTTTTCCAGGAATTAAAATTCAAGATACAATCTCTTTAATAGTGTATATTTTTTGTATAGTACATTGATATATTATCGTGCTAATGAAATCATGTTTTGGAGGTGAGCTACTCCTTAAGGCAACTGATCACTGACATGCATTACCCATCATGTTGCTACTCTAACCTAGTAAACGTTTCTGAAAATGAAAATGGAAAAGTCCTAATGGGAAAAATACCCCCCACAGAAACTTTGTTTCTACTTTATGTATGAGATGTCAACAGACAAAAATAAAAGTTTGGAATATAAATGTGTTAACAAGCAAATTAAATGAAATAGAATTTCCTAGTTTTAAGGCTGACAAGCTCAATCATTAAATACAGATAGCAGGTCAATTATAGTCAATGACAACAGAAACAAACTTTCACTGTATATATTTGAAAGAAATTTTGTTCTTATTAAAAATTTTTGTTACGACCACATTAACTGACTGATAGAGGATTATAAAAGATTAAATATCTACTGCTGCCATGAGAAAATGCTAAAATATTTACCATCTATCTTGTTTGTAAGAAGTGTGATCAAAAGTGACAGGATAAGGTCCAAGTCCACTTTATCATCATCAAAGCTGTGTTGGTAAAGACTGAGAAGTTCCTGGTCCTCCGGAGAGATCACAGGGGCGGCATCATCTAAGACATCTATCGTAGAACTCTCTTCTGAGACACTATAAACAATAGGGGCAAGATCATTAAAGTAATCTTACATTCTTCAAAATCATATGTACACTATGTACAACACTGTAATTTATATCCATTCAGATCACTAAAATATTACATGCTATGTTTGAACAGCTTATTAATTCCAAGGCTAAAATGGCAAACTTGATTGCTTACCAGGTACTAATCTTACCATTACAATACAAAATCTACTTAACATATCAATTTATTATAAAAACCAACAGCCCCATGTATTATTCTATGTTTAAATATGAATTCTAGGGTTAAATGAGACTAATTATTTCTATGCTTAAAGCATGCAAATATTTGCTGAACTACACATTCAAACCAATATAGCATTATGCTTATGAATTTCCTTCATGTATGTAAATAACCACCTGTAAAATAGTTTTAAACATCAAAGACTACAGAGGATATCATATGACAAATAACCTTAAAAGATGAAACCTTACATTAGGTTATTAAGAATCAATTTTGTTTAAGGCAGTTGGGTACACATCATCATTTTAAATTTGGGATGTATGCAAAAAAATAAAAAAGAACGAGCTGTATTTGTGAAACGTTCCCGACAGGAACTCTGTCAGTATGAACTATTATCCTAAAACTAAGTCAAACTCCAAGGTCAACATCACAAGGTCAAAATTTTTGTACTGACAAAAAGGTCTTGTCACAAGGAAAACACATGTTCAATATGAAAGCCCTATCATTTACCATTGAAAAGATATACCCAATGTTGAAGTTTTTGAAATGTAAAACAAAGGTCAGGATCAAGGAGGGAGGTCAAAAGTTACTGTATAGAGAGGTCTTGTCACAAAAAGTATAGATGTGAAATATGAAAGCCCTACCTCTTAAAGTTGAAAAGTTGTGTGGAATGTTAAATTTTTTTGCCACAGACAAACAGACAGGCAGGCCAAAAACTAGATGCCCCCCAAAATCTTTGGTTCTGGGCGCATAATAAGATGTGTTTGTGAAATACGAATGCCCCATCGGCAAAAAAATTGAAATTCTGACAATGTTAAATGTCAAAGGTCAAGATCAAAGTCAAGAGGTCAAAAACTATTGTACCAACAGAAAGGTCTTGTCACAAGGAATATGCATGTGAAATATGAAAGCTCTATCCCTTACAGTTGAAAAGTTATACATAAAGTAAAGTTTTTTGCAACAGACAAACGGAAAAACATACAAACAGACAGGCCAAAAACTAGATGCCCCCAAATCTTTGATTTTGAGGGCATAAAAAACAGATTGTGTAGAGCATGTCAAATTTTTCAAATATATAAACTAGAGGTCACCTAATGCTTGCCTGTATGAATAGATTTAAATCAAAACTCAGCATCTGCACCATGCATCCAACTTGTCATCCCAAGATGCATCCATGGTGCAAGTTTGCTTATGTAGCACTTGTGACCTGCTTAAAACTGACCAAAGTCACTTAAGCAGAAGATGCAGGTCAGACTCAGCATCCACACCATGCATCTAACTTGTCATCCCAAGATGCAGCCATGGTGCAAGTTTGGTTCATGTAGCACTTGCACTTTGTTGAAAACACCTTAACATTTGCCTAATCATTTCCTTAATATATGTTCGAAAGTCATGCCTCCTTGGGACACAATCTGGGGAAATTAATAAAGGGCAGTGGTAAAGAGTGTAAAGTATCATGAAGTTTTAATCCTATCATTTAAACACAAAAAGAAGTACTGAAATTACAACCTCTTTACATTTGCCTTATCATTTCATTAAGACATGCCGCCTTGGGACCCAATCTAGGAGAAAATATAATACGAAACAGTTGTAAGGAGTGTAAACTATCATTAAGATTCAATCTTATCACTAAAACAGAAATAAAAACTTGAAAGCAATGAAATTACAAAAACGTGTGTAGACAAGCTAAAAAGGTTGAATTACAATGTCAAATGTGAGTATGAAGTGAAAATATGATTGGTGAATAAACCTGATTCATGCTGTTTTTGCATTAATTTCAGTTGCCCTCAGCATATTTACAGCATCATATTAAACATATTAGATGAGAAAAATACCAACTACATCCTAAATGTTTCAAGAAACATTTATATCCTGTTCTGTGAAAGATGAGTATTTATAAAAAAAAAAAAAACTTATTGATGCATATGAATTTCCCTTTTATAATTATTTGTCTAATATTTTACAATAGAGAATTATAATGTTTTCTGATCCACATTAGCTTCTAAATCACACATATAATTCAAGCAATGTTGATTGATCTTATACAATAAATCTTAACTGTATCGAGAAATCTTTTGTGCAGTTAATCAAGAAGAATTTTAAATGTATTACAACGCTATGTCCAAAGTCTTAAATGTTGTCCTCTATTTTTATTGATAGCGTGATGTGTATATTGTTTCTGTTTAGGCTAAATAACAACTACATGTACAATGTATCTGTATTTTCCACTTTCTTCATTGTTACTTGAAACTGGATGAAAGAAGTTATTCAAATCTGAATGAGATATAGATGAGAATTTTGTCTAATGTTTGGTTAAATAGAATATATTAGACAATGGATTAGATTTTTTGCATATCATAGATTAAAATTGTGAATATTATTTCTTTTTTTCTAAACTAAATTACTATACATAAATTTCTTATTTCTTCAATTCTTTGCAGTTAGTGGTCCTGGATGTATTATAAAAATAAATAACATGCATGTATAATAGATAAAACTCTTTTATCTTGTATCTTTTTTAACCTTTCCATTTATTGTTCTGATTGGAATACCTTGCAGCACTTATTGATGTTGTGTCAATTCAGCATTGATATATATGACATCATAATTATAATGCTTTCCTTAGAGTTACGTCCCATAAGTGTGCCCAGAGAGTTACCAAGGGCCTAGGTTGTCAGTGAATTTGACGTCCGATTTTATTTACATACATGTATGATTCAAGGATAGCCAGGACTTCCAACTGGTTAAACTTTTTTGCCCAGTCTGCTGCAGTCATGTCATTAGAGGCTCGAAGTCTGACGTTGGCTCCAAGATTCAGAAATTGCTCCACCACTTGTATAAATCCCCTTGCAGCAGCTATCATCAGGCATGATAAACTTGTCTCTGAATGCTGGTAGTCAACTAAAATCAATGTGAATAATATAAACCAAATGATTTCATCTGACATAAGTATTTTAAATATAAAATATGAAAAAGTGTACCATACATTTATTCAACGGAATGAGTTATTATTCAAATGCAAAATCAAATATTGTTGTTATAGTAATTAAATAAGTTAATATCCAAGTTAAATGAAAACTGTTGAGTGACATACCTGAAACATTTTCACTAAACATAAGATGAAATATCTGAGAAAATGCATGATCACTGCCACTTAACCAAATATCTCCCATTAACTGGTCCATCTCTTTTATCAACCAAGGCTCTAATTCCTCTTTCTCCTGGCTTATCTATACAATATAAATAAAAACCTTTCTCATCCATCAAGCATACAGAATTACCTTTATCTATACAATATCAATATAAACCTATCTCATCCATGAAGAAAACAGAGTAACCTTTATCTATACAATACTAATGAAAACCTTTCTCATCCATTAAGCATACAGAATTACCTTTACCTATACAATATTAATAATCAAAGGACTCAAAAGTCCTAAGAGTCGGCTTTGCTGATTTTAAGTATGTAATCATTTTATCATTTTAGTGGCGGATTCATTATACCTATGTACAAAATGCTAATAAAATTTGCTCTCTTCATACTATCTTACGGCAAAGAGTTTGCAATTGCTTGTATCCGAAATGAACGTGCAATCGACAACTTCATGGCAACAAGTTTTACTGCATTGTTGTCACGAGTCGAAGCTGAGCAAAGGAACGACATTCCTTCAAGTGGGACATTAAATAACCATCGTATTCACGATTCTCATAATGTTTTAACATCATTTATATTTAGAAACATACAACATTTACCTAAATATTTATATTGCATTTTCATTATCAGAGGAAATGCGGGAAGATCGATCTTTAAATTTGTCATATATGTGAAAAAGAACTAAAGTTCCAGAACATGTTGGGGAAAACTTTAATTGAAATATCTCGATAAAAACAAGCGATACAAGATCAAGACAAATGCTTTCTCCGGAGAATTACACAATCGAGTACATCCGACGGTGTCGGTGGTAAACACATCGTAAAGTAGTCACAACTACATATCATTCCGCGAAATTTGAAAACATTATTGCAACTCCTTTTCGAGTTATTGAAACTAGTTTATGTTTAGCTTCAATTAACTGAGCTAAAGGTACATTGTGCTGATCAAGAATTTTTAAGACAACATCAGTAATTTATCGGCACTTTATTTTTTTAGCGGCGTAGTAAGCTCTATATCGGTAGTGAAAGTTATAACCCCTGAAAAGAAAGTGATTGCAATGAGTGCAGCTTCACTGAAGCCGACTCAAAAACCTTTCTCATCCATCAAGCATACAGAATTACCTTTATCTATACAATATCAATATAAACCTATCTCATCCATGAAGCAAACAGAGTAACCTTTATATATACAATATCAATATAAACCTTTCTCATCCATTAAGCATACAGAATTACCTTTATCTATACCATATCAATATAAACCTTTCCCATCCAACAAGCATACAAAATTACCTTTATCTATACAATATTAATGAAAATCTTTCTCATCCAACAAGCATACAGAGTAACCTTTATCTATACAATATCAATATAAACCTTTCTCATCCATTAAGCATACAGAATTACCTTTATCTATACAATATCAATATAAACCTTTCCCATCCATCAAGGATACAGAATTACCTTTACTTACCGTATACAATACTAATGAAAACCTTTCTCATCCATCAAGCATACAGAATTACTTTTATCTATACAATACTAATGAAAACCTTTCTCATCCATTAAGCATACAGAATTACCTTTATCTATACAATATCAATATAAACCTTTCCCATCCATCAAGCATACAGAATTACCTTTATCTATACAATATTAATGAAAACCTTTCTCATCCATCAAGCATACAGAATTACCTTTATCTATACAATATCAATATAAACCTTTCCCATCCATCAAGCATACAGAATTACCTTTATCTATACAATTTCAATGAAAACCTTTCTCATCTATCAAGGATACAGAATTACCTTTATCTAGCAAATACTGAAAGTAAAACAAACCTTCCTATAACACTTCCTATATATATTATTAATATATTCGTGATTCAATTTTAACAACTTATCAGAAATAAACTACCAGTATTTTCAAATTCTTCACTGAAGGTAACCGCAAGTTTTGAAACTTTCTCATTTGAAAAGAAAGAAAATTATACAGTTAGTCACACCTCTGTGTCTATGGAGTCTCCAGTGAACTCTGTTTCCAAATGTTCCTCAAGAGCAGCTGTGTTATCATCTGATATACTCATCTTACTACACCAGTTACTCAAGAACTCCTTCTGTTTAACCACTGTGAACAAGATATAAATATACATAATACAAGATAGCACGCCCTTCCAAAATGTTACCCATTGATGGATTAATATACCTAAGCTCTAAACTTCAGTCTCTGCTTTGACAATGCATATATTGAACAGTTAAAAAATTAACATGTGAACAGCGACATTTTTTTAAAATGAAATATATACAAAACTCGAACTGTCTTAACGGGACAAATACCCACCGTGGCAACAAAGTTGAAACATGCAATAATTCATCCCAAGATACATCACTGGTATAAGTGTAATGGATGTCACACTTGTACATTTTGAGGTAAAATCAATGAAAGCAATCTGGTTTGTGTGCAATCTGACTTTGACCTTGTAGATATGACCTTGGTCCAAGGTCATTGCACAGCCTTAGGTCATGGACAACAATTGTGTAGAATATAATCTTCCAGCAACGTAACAGGAAGAAGTTATGGCCCAGACCAGAATTCTGGCTATGTGTGCACTGTGATATTGACATTGTAGATATCACCTTGGTTCAAGGTCATGACACAACACCTTTAGGTCATGGATAATAATTGTGTTAAATATTATCTCCCTACAAATTAAAAGGAAGAAGTTACAACTCGTACAAGATTTCTAGCTATGTATGCAATGTGACCTTGACCTGGTAGATATGACCTTGGTCCAAGGTCATGACACATTCTTGTGTCATGAACAACAATTGATCTCCATCCAAAGCAAAAGGAAGAACTATGGCCCGAACTAGTTTCATGGACAGACAGACGGTACGACACACAGACAACACATTCCGTACATTGTGATACACGCCTTTGGATCACAGAAAACAATGGTAGGAAATATTATCCAGATCCTACATAGCAGTCAGGAGCTCTGACCCATACAAGGATTTTGACAATGCGTGCACTGTGATCTTGACCTTGGAGGTATGATCTTGAGTCAAGATCATGACAAACACTTGGGTTATTTTTAACAGTAGAGTGATATATTATCCAAATCTATGTTGGCAGTAAGAAGTTATGGCCCGACAAGGATTTTGACTATTTGTGCACTATGCCCTTGACCTTGAAGATATGACCTTGGGTCAAGTCATGACACACCCTTGGGTCGTGGACAACAACTGTGTGAAATATTATCCAGATCTGATGGGGGGATAAGAAGTTATGGCCTGGACAAATGTTAACAGATGGACAAACGGACAGACAGACAGGGTTGTTGGTTGATTGATTGATGTTTTACGTCGCTTTCAACAATTTTTTTGCTCTGTGACCTTGACCTTGAAGATATGATTTTGAGACACCCTTGGGTCATGGACAACAATTGTGTGAAATTTTGTCTTGGATAATAATCCAACTTGGCAGTAAGAAGTAATGGCACGGACAATGATTTTGGCTGTGCGCACTGACCTTGAAGACAGGACCATGGGTCTAGGTCATGACACACCCTTGGGTCATGGACAACAATTGTGTGAAATAATATCCAGATCTGACTAAGGGGGTAAGAAGTTATGGCCTGGACAATTGTGAACAGATGGACAGACAGACAGGGTTGTTGGTTGGTTGATTGGTGTTTTATGTTGCTTTCAATAATATTTCAGTTACATCGCGACATGGAAGCAGGAGGTTACCAGACAGACAGGGTTATTTCTATATACCCCCCAAACTTGTTTGCGAGAGGTGGAAGGGGGGGGGGGGGTTCACGAAGGTATATATAAAATTGCAAGAATAACTATTAGAAATACATGATTTTACTTTTGTGACTTTAGTAAAGTTGAAATGATCTGTGACAAGGTCAAAAGGAGAACAAAGTTTTAACAAATCCAGTACTGTTGACATACTTTCAAAACATACATCAGTGTAATTAGTTATATAAAGGAGTGGATCAAGGTAGTCAAGGAAATGAATTACAAGTAAAATTAAACACCAAGGGCACAAAATTCTAGTAAAACTGAAATGCTTATACCAAGTACCTCTGAATATGAAGATGTGTGGAGTCCTTCAAGATATTTAAGAAAATGAAAATCTAGGAAATATGTAGTTAAGATCAAATGGAAGTTTCATACTTATGGATAAAGTAATTTTACAATGACGTATCTGAATATTAATTGACACGAAAAATATCTTTTAGGCCAAAAAACTATATATCTCTGTTTCCTGTCACCTGACCAAAAAATATAGGGTAGGTAGGAAGGGAAAAATTTTTATTTTGGAAAAAAAAATTATTTAATACTCAGAGAATACAGAACATGATATCATATGTAGAAAACAGTACATGTACATTAAGGGTCCTCAACACCTTTAAAATCATGTTTAACAAACCAGCACAAACTGGGGTAGTATTCAAAGATATGGCATGACTTGCAACTGACATAAAATTACAGTTTAAATATTCATGAAAGCAAAACCTCCTACAGTATTAGAATTTGGGATATGTGAGTCAATAACCTAGTGTTATATCCACCAAGCTAGGGAGCATATATATATACACTATTTAAATTCTGAAAATTTATACAGTTTCATAATACATTTAAATTGCCATATTGTGACAAACTGTCATAAAAAGTGTCAGTTCCAGGGTGTGGAGGAACCTTAACAGTGCACACATACAGATTGTTAAAATAATAGATTTAAATTCTATTGACAACACACTTGCTGGCTTTAATATTTTGCCACAGCAAATGTTATTTATTATCGGCTATTGATTTTGTTTTCTGTGTTTATCTTTCATAAACCATGATGAAATAAATCCATATGAATATAATCAAGAGTTAGTCTTTACATTGAAATATCTACATTGAAAGTATAATATTATGGAAAAAAATCATTTTTTGTGGTAAATAACAACATTATCTACCATATGAGTGGTAATTTTGGTAACTTTATTGGTATTATCAGTGACTTATTTGGTAATTTCGGCAAATAGTGGTAATTTTGCCATTTATATGGACCCACATCGCCATGCTGCATAGTCAACAATTACCATGCGCTTTATCGACAGAGCCGATTGAATTCTGTTTTCAAACATTTACGAGACTTTTTTGTTAAACGTAAAAAAAGTGCGGTAAACTTTGATATTTCCAGAAAATATGCAAAATCGGATAAACTTTTAGGGTCGGAGGGTAAAATGTAAGGTCGGTCAGGCGCCCGGAAACAGAGATATATTTTTTTTTGGCCTTATAGTTTCCTTATAAAGAGCTGAACACAAAATGGGATAGAAGGACGAACAAAAGGATGAAGGAAGACAGATATGAAAAGCACTTTATGCCTCGGTCATATCCATAGCAGGGTGTAAAAACGCCATGTGATATTGATCCAACAAATCTCTTACCTTTATCTCGTTCTTTCTGCATCATTTTCATCCTTTTGTTTGAAAATTTTGTCCTTAAAACATCAACAATTTACATTCAAAAATGGTTACAACAAACTACATAAATAAAATGCCTTTTACATATAATAGTTAAACACTATTTTAATTCATATTACATACTGACTTTATGAAATATTTCATATAATCTGTAATCTTGGGATTTTTACTTCTTGTATTATAGTTTTGTGTTTAAAATGTCATTCATGACCTTTGAAGGATACACACTTGAGTGATCGTCAAATGCCTGACATCACACATTTTGGCACATTTGTTCATTAAAAGGCCCATCAAACATGAATTTAGCCATGGCATCACAATGGAACTATGTAATGGCCATGCTAAAAGTTGGATCTGGTGATCCCTAAATTAAATCAAGAGAGTGACACACAATAGCATATACTAGAAAAACTTACAATTTTAGTACATCCTCTAGATAATACTCTTTCACATCATACAAATTACCAGGAACTGAAATAAAACAAGAAACCAAACTGAGCTTCTATTGCTAACATGAGCACTTTCAGCACAAGACAAAATCAAAAAGTATCAGATTTTTTTCAAATAAGAGTAACCTTGATCAAAAATCTTATTTCAGTATTAAACCAAGAAAAAACACCTCATTCTTCTTTTTAATATACTCTTTACTATATAAGGCCTATCTAAGTTCTCTCTGTTAAAAAGGGGTACCTTCAAGGACTAACACACCATGCCATCATGCCAAGTTTAATGAAAATCCTTTCATTTACCCTGAAAGAGTCTGTCAGAGCTTGATATGACATTTAGTAAGTAGTGAAACCTTCCCTTTTTTATAAAAAAAATCCCCCAAATTGAAATTTTAGTTAGTTTTGCTTTCAATTCTTACAGAAACATTTATTTTTCATTCATTTCTTTATTTTATCTTGTTTTGTTTTGTTTATATTAAAACAAATTGTTAGCATTAAGACAAACTTTAATGTTTACTTACCATATATACATCTGACTGTTTACATTCTGCACGTAATTGTAGAAAAGGAAAATATTTATTCTTGAAAGTACATATATCTTTTCCCTGTCATGTTTAGTTTGACACAAAACCTTAATTTATAATGTCTCTTCCAAAAGTTAGGACATGAAAAAGCCACCATGGCACTCTAATCCAGGACTTTTCAGTCATGAGCCAAGCACTGTACCAAATCCAGGACAGTCATAAGCCAAGTGCTTTACCAAATCAAGGACCTTTCAGTCATGAGCCAAGTGCTTTACCAAATCAAGGACCTTTCAGTCATAAGCCAAGTGCTTTACCAAATCAAGGACCTTTCAATCATGAGCCAAGTGCTTTACCAAATCAAGGACCTTTCAGTCATAAGCCAAGTGCTTTACCAAATCAAGGAACTTTCAGTCATGAGCCAAGTGCTTTACCAAATCAAGGACCTTTCAGTCATAAGCCAAGCGCTTTACCAAATCAAGGACCTTTCAATCATGAACCAAGCACTGTACCAAATCAAGGACCTTTTATTCATAAGCCAAGCATTATACCAGGTACGTAGGAATACATGTATCTGATGTAATATATTTTCTTAATGAAGGACCTTTCAGTCATGAGCCAAGTGTAGTACCAAATCAAGGACCTTTCAGTCAAGGACTTTTTAGTCATGAGCCAAGTGCTTTACCAAATCAAGGAACTTTCAGTCATGAGCCAAGTGCTTTACCAAATCAAGGACCTTTCAGTCATAAGCCAAGCGCTTTACCAAATCAAGGACCTTTCAATCATGAACCAAGCACTGTACCAAATCAAGGACCTTTTAGTCATAAGCCAAGCATTATACCAGGTACGTAGGAATACATGTATCTGATGTAATATGTTTTCTTAATGAAATTATCTCGTGGAAAAAATCATATTCATATTGACATCATATTAATACATCAAAACCCTTTGCTTCATATTGTTAAACATTATATAATTATCACATGGTTCATTAACATCTATATTTTGCAGACCCTTATTGAAGTATTCAAGCAAACACCTGTGTGAAGCAGATGAACACCATAGAAAATAGGCTTTTCCCGGTTAAAAACTAATAGCAAAGGTAAAGTGATTACATCACCTTTTACCAACAACAAATGACAAATTCACACCAGAAATTAGTAATACAATGAAATATATAAGTGCCATGCCAGTCCTCTGAGTTTCTTTTGAGCTAAAAGTACATATCTTACTATGTATTTTGACAAGTGTACAAACTACTTATTTTGACAAAATATACATTAAAAACAATTTCAAGTCAGAAATTTGAGAAGATACAATTCTGTCATCTTCACAAGCCAAGTGTTATGATCTATGCTCCTCTATAACTCTTGGCAGATCTTACTCGTAAAACACAGTGTTGGATTTTTCTGTATCATCAGCTTTAACAAATGTCCATCATGTCCAATCAGAATCCAAGTAACATATCCATGTTAGCATTTCAAAGCGAGCAAAAGAAGACATCATAGCCACAAGTAGAGTATGCAAATGCAAGTGTCAATGTAGAACAGGCAGGTAATTTTTGGCGAAACGTTTTTTTGTTTTCAATCAATTAATCTATGTGTTAGATCATGTCTCTATACTTTCGATTTTGCCCTTACACTTTAATAACCCACCATTTTATTGGCTGATGATGACATTTAGAAAGGGTTACAACTTTCTTTTGTCCTTATGTGGTGCTATCATAAATGTGCATTTTATGAATGAGATCTGCAAAGATTAACAGAGGATTAAGAGGAGCATAGCGAATCATAGTGCTTGACTTGCAAAGATGCAAGTCTGTAGTCATCATTCAGTACTTATTCTGTCAGGTACATACTACTTACTGTTAATAACGGGACAGTGATTGAAATATTTAATAAATAAATCCACATTCAGGGCAGCACTCATTATGATCACCTTGAAATGACCATATTTGGGCATTTCATCTCTAATAGCAGTAATGAGGAAGTCGCTAAATCGATCCCTCTCATGAACCTCATCCTGTAATGAAAGACAATCAGAATTTCAATATGACTTTATATCTAATTCAATCTATTAATTTTCAGTTCTTTATTTACAGTATAATGCTAGATATAAGAAGAAACTCATGAGAATTTTATAACACTCTCCTCCAACGCTCATGTCATATACTTAATCATTCAAGGAGGGTATGCACAGCTAAAAGACAGATATTTCAGAAAATCATCCCAAGAATTAAAATAGTTAACTTTAAATAAAGACATTTTATACTTGTACTGAGAAAAAATGACAAATATGTATGTTGATAATACAGATAACCGTAAATAAGATTCTTGTTTTGTATGCATGACCTTCTTATATTTAACTCAGCGTGCACATACTGATGTATATTAAAATCCTGCATACACATACAATTTTGTCCCAGATTCAAAATAACAATGGTCAACGTGGTTTAAGTGTATAAACAAATGTTCCCAGAATTCCTTGCGATAAACAAACAAAAGTTCATGCAAAGTTTGTAAACAGTGATTTTCGCAAAGGCTTGCACAGGTTTAAAAATACCAATATAATGTACGGGAAAATTTTTATTTAATAAGATAAATAAACATCATATTTTGTACAATTTACAGCAAAATTAATTTATTTGTATCTGAATCTTGTTTTACTATGTATACCTTCCTTTAAGCAGTACATGTACCAGTAAAAAAGAATTCAAGAAAGACTCCAATTACAATGCAAATGTCATTTAGAATAAAATAAAGTCAAAAAATTTCTGTCCCATGAAGTTTTTACATGGTGACATATCATTTGTAAACCCTCGGAAAACATTGTCAATCAAGGTTTTCCCTCAGTTAAAAATGTTTTACAAGGATTAACAAAATGTCATCCATTAAAGAACTATAATATTCATTTTCTCATAGTAATACCAAAAGTCACCTCGATCATATCTAACCAATATGATATAAAGATGTTTAGAAATCATGTGTACATATAGAAGAGAAATCCCAAGGTTACATACGGATGAATTTCCATTAGTGTGTACTTGTACTTGCTACAAGCTGTATGGTATGTGTGATTTATTTACAGGTAAATTATATGTGGCATTTTGTGTAAAGCTCATGGTCAATAACCTGTAACTCTTATGTGTAAACATACAATGTAAGTTCTGGATGTTTGATATCATAAGTTGAAACATTTCAAGTGTAGATAATTTTAATGTCAAAAGTACACATACATATACATGGGAGGTATCTAAACCTCTCTAATGTTACATTTTCACAAACTAATAGCAAATAGACATTACTGCACAGTACAGTAATCAAGGAAAACTTATAAAACTGCAATATTTACACTTCGATATGAAATTGATGTGCACACAAATTTCATGTATGTGACGTTTTTATTGAATACTACTGATTTCATTGCTAAAATCTATGCGACCAGTTGATAAGCCAATTAAATGGAAAGAATCTATATGAGGTATAATGAATATTAATAACAGAACAGAGAGCAAATAAAGGCCGGGAGTTTGTCCACTGACAATGGGGTATTTATTCAACAATACCCTATCATTTGTAAATGAGTAAACACAGGTTTAAAAAAAACTTAAGTTGTTATTGCACAATTGGGTACTTTACAGAAAGGAAGAATAAACAAGAGGCCCAAGTGGGCCTATATCGCTCACCTGAGTACTTAGATTATCAGTCATACAGGAAATATGAATTATTTATTTTTGCATTACTGTGACTAAGTCAACAAAAATGTTATATGTGTCAAATTTTATTTCAGATCAGAATAACATCATTTTTTGCACATCCATTCAGGTGATTTTGATATTTAAGCATTTGCTTTGTCTCCGCAAGATATGATTCAGGGGAACAAGTTAATCACTTTGTCATTTTCTTTAGGTGGGGCCTTTTGTTGACTGATTTCAAGTCTGGGTCAGGAACAACAATTGTTTCAAAAATTGTCCAGATCCAACTTAAAATTGCCTAATTTCATATGTTTAGTGTTGAGAATCATTTAAAAACTTATTTAGCTGGATTTGAACTGCTACTCTCCATATTTTAATTACCAAGTGGTATATGTACCATTGTGAGACCTATTTTTTAATAATAGTGGCATTATCTGTTGACCAATTTGGATGAAATGTACAAATTGATAGACGACCTATAGTACTTCATGTATACCATGTTTCATTAAAATCTTTCATGTAGTATAACAGCAGTTTAAGTTAAAAATGTGAAGAATTGTCCCTATACACCCTCATTTGGAAGTCTTAAAAAATTCATAGAAAATCCAAAAATTGAGATATTGACAAAATTCTTTCAAAATAACATTCCTTACCATGATTATGATCAAACTAGTCCATAAGAAATCATCATTATCAATTAAATAGGAAATATGACACTTTTTGCATTGAAATCACCAAGTCCAAAGAAATGTCAAAAAAAATTTATATCCTTCGAACAGTTTTGCAGAAAGAGTTGAAAATGTGAAAAATGGCCAACTCTCCCCCCCCCCCCTTTTTTTGGAAGTCTTAATAAAATTCATAAAAAAATTAAAAATTGAGATAATGACAAAATTCTTTCACAATAATATTCCTTACCATAATGATGATCAAAATAGTCCATAAGAAATCATCATTATCAATTAAATGAAAAACATGACACTTTTCTGCATTGAAATTTCTGCACTTTTCTGCATTGAAATCACCAAGTCCAAAAAAATGTTGAAAAAACGTCAAAAATTTGATTTCGAAACAGAATAAAAAATGACAACACTTCTTCACACATCCCTCCAGATCACTCCTATGCATTCTGTTTGTCTATGTATGCCCCTGGTCCGAAGAAGAAGTTTGTTAAAGGAGGGTACACTCTGTGACCTACTTTTGCCTGTGGTGGCGCCACCTGTTGACGGATCTGGACAAAAAACAACAACACTTGTAGGGGAAAATGAGTACTCTATGCATACCAAGTTTCATCAAATTCTGTTCAGCTGTTCTGAAGAAGTTGAAAATGTGAATAGTTAACGACGGATGACGGACAGACGACAGACTACGATTGATCACAATAGCTCAATTGAGCCTTGGGCTCAGGTGAGCTAAAAGAAAAGGCCAAAATATTTTCTACAACAGCATAGCGGTCATGAAGTTAAACTTTTCATCAGATATCACCATGTTTTGATAGATTTGATATTAATTTACATTATCAACATCTGACAAAAATGAGGATGCTTACTAAGGGTTTTCTAATGAAATCAAAAGATCCTTCCATTATCATGCTGTGTATTTTTTACATCTCTCATCATCATTATTATTATAACAATTCTTAGCCTACATTTTACTGCAATTTTCCAAAAACAGTTTCATCAGCAAACTTCAATTTTCTGATAGTGACTCTCAAAGTAAGGCCCAACAGTTTTAGAAAATTAAAAACAAGCAATTTCGAAAATTAAATAAAGAAACTAATTTCTCAATTCGTTTATAAATTCTAAAATTTTTTATACTAGCTTGATGTTCCTCAAGCTCTTGAAAAAGTATGCAACAGCAATTATCTAGCTGTTTCGGTTATGGTGCTATCTGAGTTTAAAGTTTAAACAAGATGTGTTTGTGATGCCCCCGGCAGCAACAAAGTCCAAATAAGGCAAATTCTAAAATGCAGGTCAAAGGTTATGGTCAGTGTCATGAAGTTAATGACCTTATGTGTAATTTGAAAGGGCTTTATTAGTGATTATTATGAGTATATATGCCAAATATGAAGTCTCTATCGCTTACAATTCAAAAGTTATAGCAGGGGTTAAACTTGACAACAGACAGACAAGCAAACAGACAAACAGACAGACAGACAGAGGCATAAACAATATGTCCCTGATCAATCAATCCTGGGGAATAAAAAGTAAGTATTTTTATTTATTTATTTTTTTTTTGAGACATAAGTGCTTGTAATGCAAAATTATTATATATCATTTTAAAATGTCTACCTAAGTATGTAAAACTTGTTACAAATTTTTAACACAGTTTTTAATCAGAAGTTTTCAGAATTCTCTTCCAAAATTTATTCTGATTGATCTAAACTATTTCCACTAGTATTTTCTATAAGAAATACTCTTCATACGCTCAAGCTTTACCAATTCTCAATCTCACCATTCTGAAGCTATAAAGATTTAAAATCCTTTAAAAGTTACATAACAAGACATTTTCTCATTTTTCATCACATGAACACCATATTATACAGGACAGTGCAAGGTGGTATAGTTGGCATATCTTGGTCATTTTTGAGAATTTCCTGGAAAACCTGTAGGAGTTGACAGTAAATCTCATTACATATTCCACAGCAATTACAAAAGACAAAAGTTGTTTACACTGTCCATGTGATCTAGATTACTTCACATCATGCAGTAATACAAAGACTTAGACATAAAGCATTCGTGAAGCATACTACACACACCCTTTGTCCAATGTGCATATGTGATCATATAGCATTACGTCAAGGGTCAGAGAGATCCCAAACAAAAACAAGAAAGCTCTAGTTTTGTATTTCTTCTTTTTTTCATTTTGTAAGGTACATGATTTGCATACTTAATATAAGATCTATTGATGGCAGGTTTTTATTTAATGAATTTTAAACTTACCAAGATTACATGCGTAACAGTAGCTAATGCATTCCTATTGTTCATTAAAGTACGTAACAACACTCCATTAGTACAAAATGTGAGGAGTGTTCTTGGAGAAACTCTGAAAAAAGGTTAAAATTATATTGATATATAAGTACACTGATGTCTTTTAGTTATATACTATTTTCAGGAAACATTTTGTTCATATACATACTATATGAACAAACTGATTTCCAAAATCAAAATTTTAATTACTAAGAAATTAAGTAAATGTATACAGCTGACTTTCAATAACTTGAAACTCAAGAGACCATGTTAATAGTTAGAGTAAATGAAAGCTCAACTTAATGATGATTAATCTAGGATTAATTTAAGATTTACAGTTTTCATAAAGTTACACTGTATTTATATTATTGTTTTCTTGACTCCTAGATATATATGTCTAATTTTCTGTTCTAACTGTACATGAAAGAAACATATGTTAAATACATTATTTATTTGTTCACATGTCCACAGCAGGTATTAGACTTTACAATCAGCATCCAGTTCACTATCAATTAGCTTTTTTATTACACACAGTTTTGTTGCGCGAAAAGTTGTTTAATTTCTTTTTTATCCTATGCATAATGGGCGCCTACAAAATCAATGTCAGAATTTTTTTTAAAAAAGTGTGCACTATCTACGAGTGATTATGGTAATTGCATAATTCAGCACTCCACACTATACCTGTCTTGGGCATTAGCATATTACAATACAAACTTATCGATTAACTGCAATTAAAAAATCAGGTAGGGAACAGCATGGACTGTAAAATAAGACCGAGTTATGGAAAATTTCGACCTATCTGAATTTCCAGAGTACCCGGAGAAAACCCACAAAGCCAGGTTGGTGACAACCCCATCATCTCACGTACCACATCGGGAATCGAACCCGGGTCGCAATGGTGAGAAGCGAGCACGCTACCAACTGCGCTACCTGGCCCCATCACGACTTTTAGATCAGTTTCAGCTAATGAGAAATTTGAATTATCAGTGTTCGATTAAACAGGAGTCAACTGTACTAATGACATCTTAACTCAGTCAAAGCAAAAATAAAGCACTTCAAAATACAAGAAGTACAATTGGGCCTATATCACTCACTGGAGCACTCTGAGCACAACTCCCTCACCCACCCATCCGTCTTTTCTGCTTTTAATACAATATATTAAAAAAGAAAAATGAAATTATCTTTGCATCCATATTCTTTATATAACATTTATTTCCCTAATTTCTGATAAAAAACACAAAATTAAAACATTGCAGGTAATATACAAGAAAAAAGAAAAAAAATAACCTGAAAACGTGCAAAAGAAGATAAGTGTGAAAAGACTTTAATAAGAGCAACACCTAGCATGGCTTAATATGCCCATTGCTTACTTTGGACGGGATCAATGTGAACGTATGCTTTTATTACCCCCAAACTTGGGTCTCTTTGGTAATACTTTTATGAAATATTGAAAGCCAAAAGATGGCTTTCCCTACGCTATTTAAGCATTCTGTATGAGTTTCATGAAAAACAACTGACGTCTACTTAAGTTATCGTGTTACATAGCATCTCCTTAGCATCTTATCATAGTAAAAATCCAAGTTCCATAACTCTGGAACGACAAAACAGAATTTGTCCAATATCAAATTGCCGCTTCCCCTACCCTATTTAAGCATTCTGTATTAGTTTCAAGAAAAACAGTTGACATTTACAAAAGTTATTGTGTTCCATATCATCTTACTATAGCAAAAATAAAATCCAAGTCCCATAACTCCAGAACGACTAAACAGAATTTGCTCAAAATCAAAAAGTAGCTTCCCCTACATTATCAAAGAATTCTGTATGAGTTTCATGAAAAGCAACTGACGTTTACTTAAGCGTTCCACAGCATCTTTTCATAGTAAAAATAAAATCCAAGTCCCATACCTCCGGAATGACAAAACAGAATTTGCTAAAAATCAAAAGGCAGCTTCCTCTACATTATCGAAGCATTCTGTATGAGTTTCATGAAAAACAACTGACGTTTACTTAAGTTATCGCGTTCCATAGCATCTTTTCATACTAAAAATTAAATCCAATTATCGCGTTCCATAGCATCTTTTCATACTAAAAATTAAATCCAAGTCCCATTACTCTGGAACGACAAAATTGAATTTGCTCAAAATCTAAAGGCGGCTTCCTCTACATTATCTAAGCATTCTGTATGAGTTTCATGAAAAACAACTGACGTTTATTTAAGTTATCGCGTTCCATATCACCTTTTCATAGTAAAAATTAAATCCACGTCCCATAACTCCGGAATGACAGAACGGAATTTGCTCAAAATCGAAAGGTGCCTTCCTTTACACTATTTAAGCATTCTATATGAGTTTCATGAAATACAGCTGATGTTTACTAAAGTTATAATATTACGTTCCATAGCAGACGGACAGACGGGCAGGTGGACGGACAGACGGATGGACGGCACGACAGACATCGCCATACCATAATACGTCCCGTCTTTCGACAGGCGTATAAAAATTATCACTCCTTTTTTTATATGGATTCTCCTTTAATTCCATCTTTTAATAGGTTACAAATCATCTTTAAAATTGTTTATTGATATGTTCCTGACTTGTTCTATGGGCTACATAATCCTGACATCGTATTTACATTATTTGTACATAAATTGTACAACTGAAATTGAATCAAGACCTTCAAATTTAGCATGAAAGTGGTCTTATCATATGCACTTTCTGCAAAACTCATTTGAAACTGGTTAAGTCCCAGGTATTTCTTCACTAGTTTATCAAGTAAAGGCATGTAAGAATGAAGCTGAGCTTTATGATCATTATGGGATCAGAAGTCTAGAAATATGAGTTCAATGCTCATTATATCTTGTACCAAGTGAATTATTATATCCAACAAATACATAAGGGGGTGAAAAGTAGGTCAGTGGCAGCCCAGGGTAACAGCCCTTCTGAAAGTTTTAATGTGTCTAATAGCAAAAGTTGCTCACTTTTTATATTTCTTTTTTTTTTTGCTTTGATATTTGTAATTTTGCTAACCCTTCATGGTCAATGTCATACCATTAAGTCAGATAGATATCTCTTTTTTTTTCGATGAATAAACTTATTTTTCCATCATAAAATAATAGAGTCAAAGCATTCTATATCAAACTGCCTTTAAATGCACTGTAATTTAGTGTCACAATGATTTTGAAGAAAGGAAAATAATTCTTTAAAAAGTAGGTCATCCATGACCAAAGTTGAACTTGATCCCAAATTTCAGGTTGATATCTGTAAGCATGGCCCAAAAAAAACAAAGTGTGGAAAAGTGATTTTGAAAACTCTGGTAAAAGTAGGTCAACCAAGACCAAAGTCAAACTTGATCTGTAACTCCTCATGGGATGGGAATGTTTACTACCAAGTATCAGCTTGATATCCGTGAGCTTGGTCAAGAAATGTCTGGAAAACCAGCATGACAAATGAACAGACAGACAGAATGACAGACAGACAGTATGGAAACCTATAGTCCCCTCCAGTTTCACCACTGAGGAATAAATAAAGCCCACAGCAATATGTGAGTAAAAACTGACTTGCTTTCCAGTCTAATCTGATAGCCCACAGATTGCCCTATCTTCTCTCCACGTTCAGTAGCTACTCTTTCTGAAACACTCAAAGCAGCAATTCTTCGGGGTTGAGTGCAAAATATACGGCAGGCTTTGTTATTGGCAAAACAGTCATCAAGTATCATCTGAGGTACCTGTAAAAATGTTTAATATAATAAATATACACCACAGCGTTATCACAAGCATTATATATAATGAATGAGGTAAATCTTAAGATTGTCAACATATAACGATTGGGGAAAGCATTTCAAAACTTTTTTTTCAAATTAAAAGCAAAATTTCACGAATGGAACATCTATATTATATAGAATTTGGAAGAATACTTAACGCTGATCTTTTTAAAGTATACTTATGCATTCATTAAATGATACAAACTTTCACGTGTGCATTCAAACTCAATAAAACACTTTTACATTTCTACACAGGGATATATTTTCAAAAATTATTGATTAACACAAAAGTTGATTGAGATAAAGTCCAGTACAGCAATCATTTAGAGGATTTCAAAAAGATGTGTGAATAATATGAATGTTGTTCCCCTCTGAAATTTTTTTTTTACCTGGGTGGTCTTTCCAGATCCTGTTTCCCCTGATATCAATGTCACTCTGTTGCTGTTTATGGTGTTTATTATTTCATCCTTTTGTTTAGACACTGGTAAAGTTTCACGGAAAGAGTCTAAATCTGTACTACATCTTTTAGGAGGAACTTGAGCCAGGCCATTGTTTAACCTTCCAATAGTTGTTTTGGTCAAATCCTTTCCAGCTATTGAAATAGTAAGATTCAAATAAACAATCTGCAAAGAACCTATTTACTTTTACCTTCTCTGTAAGTTTTCAATGAAGCATTTATCTATTAAAAATATGTGTAAAGAAGTTTAGAGTGATAAGATGGATTTATTACCATCATATGTTTGGGATTTATCTGTTCTTGGTAGAAGCTCTTGACGCTCTTTTGATGTGAGTGGAAATCTCTGTAATAAATTTCCAACCTGTTGTCTGGAAAGGCGCATGAGCTGGAACTCTGAAGATGCACTTGTGTTGACATTGCTTTCCTTTTTTGAAATTGTCAAACATCTATTTATCCCTGTCCTAAGTTAAAAACAAGATATACTTGTACAACACTGATGCTTTCAGATGGTACCAATATCTAAAATATCTTTAAGGTTAAATTCCAAAATCACTTAGTCCAGAATATTGGTACCA
The DNA here is from genome assembly GCA_035048485.1 of Pteria penguin. Lineage (NCBI taxonomy): Eukaryota > Metazoa > Mollusca > Bivalvia > Pterioida > Pteriidae > Pteria > Pteria penguin. Next base: position 24,997,006 of record CM068581.1, read on the forward strand.
ATGGAAAGGTAGTGTCCTAGGGACTACTATACATTTATTTTCTTTTTTTATTCTTGAACAAATTGCAGGACAATTCTGTACAATTTAAGATATCTTAAAGTGTTTGATCATTTATTATCAATGAAAGGCATATTAAAGACTTAATAAAAAAAATATAGTTTTGTTTCCTATCCCCTGACTAATCATATTTCCTTAATCAAACAGATTTTATGGCCTTCTACAAACATGAAAGGATGAAATTTTAAAGATTCTGTATTCTTTTTTAATTGGGCTCACCATGAAAGCTTAATTTTACTTTACTAATTCTAGTTTTAAATTTCATTTTCAATCCTTTTTGCCACTAATCAATGAAAACAATTAGCCAATTATGCATTGTATTATCCATTTTTGAAAATTAATAAGCAATTAATTCTGAAGTATTCTGTAATCTGTTTAAAATAAAATAATAAAATACAAAATAAAAGATTATAATTTGTTTTCATCTCACTTATAAAACTTCTCATCAAGATCACATCCAAGTTATTTCTGAGAAAAAAAATCTACTGATGTATGAACCAGATTCATTAAAGTTTTCAAATTACAAGACATACTCTTTGTCTTCCAAGAACAGATACATACAGAATAAGAGATAAATATTTACATTACTATTTGGCTCCCCATGTTAAATGACTGTTACCCTACCCGAGTTATATTTCAGTAAATCTTGTTAGACAGATTACAACAGAAAGCATGCATTAATATTTTAATGGACGGGGCTTGCCTAGATATGCTCTGACAAGGTATAGTTCTACTAATTATAGAAAACGCTCCAAATTTAAACGAAACCCAAGTCAGTGACCAAATGCATGGGAAAGTCAATCAACCTTTCACACTTTCAATGTTAATGTGTGAGACGACAAACTGTACTTGTACTTTTACTTCTGCAGACAAAATACATACATACATGTTACATATGTTACATCTTGAATTTCTTTGTAATTGACTATTTCATTATGATAGAATAATCTTGGTATTTTGCTACTGCTTCTGTTTCAGTTTTCAGTAAATGTAAGAATTTCACAGCCTTTCAATAGATTAAGATCTGTTCCAAATAGCTGGACTGTTTTCTTTACTTATATTTGGGAAAATTGAAAAGCTAGTTTTCCAAAAATATTTACCATATGTACATGTATATCAAGCAGGAATTTTGATTTATTAAAGTAAATTCTTTTCAAAATATTCAAAAAGGATTTGTTAATGTAAATACATAGAGTGAGTGTCTTATTTTTTGTGTTCGTGAAATATAAATTTTTTCGAAATCCATTTTGCGGTTCATGAAATTTGTGGGTGACAAACCAGAATTATACTTCATGAGCACAAAAAAGAATCTCGCCGCATCCCTTTTAAATATATGGGTTTCACCAAAATATACAGTATACAATACCCTTTGCTTTTATGCTTCAGATTTAATGTATCACAATATCTGTGAATGTAAGCTCTCTCTGTTGCAGTAAGTGATGTGGGGAATTCTAGCTCTGAAATATGGAATATATATCTGTCATGATATTTAACAGCAATAAATTGCTTTAGTACATGTACAACATGTCATTTATCAATCACTATAATTTCATTAAGACACAAAAAATAGTTTACTGATCATACAAATTCCAATAAAGTACATACCTTTACAAGGTTACATTAAATGTAGTATATGTTATAGTTTTACAATATATGTATAACAGTTTTACAATAAATACTAATCACAGACCCTGACCAAATTTGAGGCTCTACTGGTCATATCTATTAATACAGTCAACTCTTGATAACTCAAATCCAAAACACCGAAGTAAAACTGTTCAAATTAAGGAGATTTTAAGTTAAGAATGCACACTTATATAAAGAAATTAAACTCAGGACTCTAAAATTTGTTTGAGTTGACCCAAAATTCAAGTAGTTGGTGATTAAGTAAATGAGATGCAACTGTAAAATCTATAATGTCCTGCCTTGACATATCTAGCTGAAAAACAAAAACACTTATAAGGGACCCTGAGTACTTCATCCCTACTTAGCATCATCAAAATCCTTTCACAGCTCTGAAGATGTCAAACATGTGAAAAGTTTAGGGATGACAGAAAATGGACAATAATGGACAGGCGAATAGACAATAGAGGACACACTACGACAATAGCTCACTTTAGCCTTTACCTCAGATGAGCTAAAAAGGCATACTTCACAATTATAAAACAGATAATTACCTTTTTGAGACTCATTCATGCGAAATCGTTCTATAGATAAATGTATTGCAATCCGTACTTCCTCTCCAATACATACGTCTTGATCATTTCTAGGTCCCCTACTGTCACTGTGAAAACTGCTTGTACTAGATGGTCTTGGTGAGGCACTGTTAGGTCTCTTAGGAAACCTGTAATAACCACAATCTCTTTTTAACTTAACGGTGTAGCATAAATGGAACAAAAATATTCATATAAACTCATGATAAAATTACATTTTTGTTTATTTCGTAAATTCATCAAGTAAAAGAAACCAATAACATTTGTCTTATTTCTCCATAACTGTCCTTGGTTAAATGACAAAACTTCCCTTCCATTATAAGGTATAATATGTAATGCATGCCGACTATTCAGTAATATATTTACTAGTATAGTTCCACAAACGACACCATAATCCATTTCTGGTAACTTTACTTTCCTTTTGAAGTCGTGTAAGTTATACAGTCACCCTCAGAATCTTGCCACAAAAAAATTTAACATTCTTTTGGATATTTTAACAGATGTGAGAATATATTCCACTGAAAACCCTGGTTTACATTACCAAAATTATTTGAACTACAAATGCTAGCAACTGTAACTTTGTCATGAAAAGACACATACCAACAGCAACACTGATTGATTATTTGATTATTGTTTTATGTCACTCCACAGTTATTTCATGTACAATGTATATGGTGACGGCATCTGCCTGATGCATTGCATAGAAATTTCTACCTTTGCAACAGATCCACCTGAAGCAGAGAGGGATGTTTTATGTGCTATGCCTAGTGAGACACAGGTCCACAAGCTTCAGCAATATTGCACTGAAATACCCACTCAACAGTCACATAACAAAGAGCAATATTTTAGGAGAAGAGCACATTATCTTGTAGCTCCTATTTACTTTTAACAGGTTGGGAGCAACCATTTTTTAGAGACAATCACTACCATGCAAAACAAGTTCTGTTTTAATTAACCAATTTCCATATTTAACTGAGCAGAATTAAACAAGAGGCCCAAGTAGCCCTATATCGCTCACCTGAGTACCTAGATCATCAGTCATGCATGAAGGAAGAATTCATTTATTTTTGCATTAATGTGACTAAGTCAACACAGATGTTGAGAATATGTCAAATTTTATTTCTGGCTAGAATAAAAAGCAACACTTTTTTGCACATCCATTCAGGTGATTTTGATATTAACCATTTCCTTTGTCTCTGCAAGAAGTCATTCAGGGCAACAAGTTAGTCATTTTATTTAGGTGGGGCCTTTTGTTGACTGATTTCAAGTCTGGGTCATGAACAACAATTGTTTCAAATATTGTCCAGATCTAACTTAAAATTGCCTAATTTCATATGTTGAGTGTTGAGAAACATCTAAAAACTTATTTAGATGTGTAAAGAAATGAAAAAAAAAATTTTGACCACAGCTGGACTTTAACCGCTACTCTCCATATTTCAATTACCAAGTGGTATATGTACCATTGTGAGAACTGCTTTTTAGACATGTGGCATTATCTGTTAACCAATTTGGATGAAATTTACCAAATTGATAGAGGACCTTTAGTACTTCATGTATTCCATGTTTCATTAAAATCTTTCATGTGGTATAACAGCAGAAGTGAAAAATGTGATTGAATTGTTCTCATTTGGAAGTCTTAAAAAATTCATAGAAAATCCAAAAATTGAGATATTGACAAAATTCTTTCAAAGTAACAATCCTTACCATAATTATGATCACAATAGTCCATAAGAAATCGTCATTATCAATTAACTAGGAAATATGACACTTTTCTGCATTGAATCACCAAGTCCAAAGAAATGTCGAAAAAAAATTCTAACCAAAATGACAATATGTCTTCACTCATCCCTCTAGATCATTTCTATGCATTGTGTTTGTCTCTATATACAGCCCGTATGAAAAAGAATATTGTTAAAGGAGGGAACTCTTTTGTGACCTACTTTTGACTATGGTGGCGCCACCTGCAAAGAGGTCTGGAAGAAAACAACAGAATTTGAAGAGGATTATAAGTGACTTATTTCTACCAAGATTTATTAAAATCCTTCAAACAGTTTTGTAGAAAAAGTTGAAAATGTGAAAAATGGCCAACCCCCCACCCCCCCCCCTTTTTTTTTTGGAAGTCTTAAAAAATTCATAAAAAAATCCAAAAATTGAGATAATGACAAAATTCTTTCACAATAATATTCCTTACCACAATTATGTTCAAAATAGTCATTAAGAAATCATCAATATCAATTAACTGAAAAACATGACACTTTTCTTCATTGAAATGACTAAGTCCAGAAACACGTCAAAAAAGCGTAAATTTCTATTTGACGGATCTTAATCTCGAACACAATTTTTAATAACACATTTTCATAGATTGTTGAAATGCCATTAGTTTCCCCATTTATGTACTGGTTCTGGAGGAGAAGATGTTTGAAGAGGGGCACCCTTTTGGGCACTTTTGGCCCCGCCCTGGATCCATCCCTGAGGGAATCTGGATCCCGAACAAAATTTTAGTAGGGGACCTTGAGTACATCATTTACACAAAGTTTGATCCAATTCTGCAATGTAGTTCCAGAGAAGAAGTCGAAAATGTGAAAAAGTTAACGACGGACGACGACAACGACGAAGACGGACGGCACACTATGACTATAGCTCACTTGAGCCTTTGGCTCAGGTGAGCTAAAAAGTACTGAAAAATAGAATTTTTGATTTTTTAGAACATTTCAAACTAAAAAATAAACATCTTATAAGATACTTGAAGAAATTTTATCATGACTTCCCTTACAATGACAATTCCTTTGATATAATGTAGATAGAGTACAACTGCTACCTTTACCACACTTTAAACAAGAGCAACTCTAAGCATGGAATCCCCTCGCACGGCAGCAAAATCACAGACAGTTGGCCAATGCTGACCTTGACCTTTGACTCTGTGATCCAAAATCAAGAGGGTTCTTCCTCTCATCATCAACAAGTGACATGTGAATTTTGAAAGTGATCGGGCAAAAACTGTAGTGTGTATTGTGCCAATAAGGTGAAGTGTCACGGACTCGAGCACATTCACAAACAGGTACCCACCCACTCACTCATCCAACCACACACAAACAGCCCCATTATCAGCGTTGGAGGAGATGATTAATCATAGTTGTATAAAAACAATTGCTTGCAATAAGATTCCATTTCAAATTCTTTTGAAAGTTGACTCCACCATACTTTACTCAGTCCACTACTTAAAGGGTATTATTTGTACATGTATACTCAACACCCTTCCCCTTGATCGTGACATGGAGCACCTGGCATTTCTTGGGGTAGACCTCAATCACTCAGCCAGTCTTGTTTTCACTTGTTGCAGACCATCAATGTCTAAATACTGATGACATCTCCCTTCCCATTTCATTTTCCATAGATATGTATGATAATAAAGAAAGCAACAATCCAAGAACTCTAGACTGGACAGGGACTAAATTAATAATGTGATGCCCTCCAATCTGAATCACACTTGTTGAGTACAACCCAATAGAAAGTCTTTTATTCATCCAAAATGACTTTGTCTGATACAATAAAAGTGAAGTCTACACAGGAGTTGCCTAACTAAAATCAAGTGAGATGAAGTTTCTTTGACCATGTTCTTAGCTAGATTATGTATGGTACAGATCAGTCGGCTCTTACAGAAATCCCCTTACTGAGACTGTGTTGGGCATCACGCAGAATGTTGTTGCCATTTTGATATCTCATAATGCTGCTGTATATAATGTACTGAAGCATCTTCCACACATGCCAACATTTAAAAAACTTTCCATGGGGAATTTATTTGCGAGCAAACCACAGCACATTATGTCCATCCCATTTCTCCCCCCTAATTTCAAAACAAAAATTCAAGAACAAAGTTTTTAAAAATTAAGTCAAAGTCAAAGTTCAAGGTCATAAATCAAGGTTTTAAATGAAAGCTCTTGTCATAAGGAACCTATGTGTAAAGTAAGAAAGCTATATCTCCACTGGTTCAAAAGATATAATCCAGTTTATATCTTTAAAAAGCTGGTCAAAGTCTAAGGTCAAGGTTAATAGGCCAAAAGTCATGGTATCAAATGAAAGCTCTTGTCATGAAGAATCTTGAAATATTAAATCTCTACCACTAATGGTTCAAAAGGTATAGCCCAGGTAAAGTTTTTAAAAAGTAGGTCAAAGTCCAATCTTCTGATTTCTACTTTTACATCTGCTACTAGTTTGAGCTCCCAGCAGACCCCCTATTACATCAGTTGGATGTATTGATCTAATTAATATCAGAGAACTCGTTGATCAACTTCCATTACACATTCATAACTCCTTAATTTTTTTTGAAAAGCAGAGTTGCAACACCTATTTATTTCCCACAATCCTCTTTTGTATGTAGTATGTTCTGGAGGGTTGAACTAATTATATACTGCTTGGATGGTCTGTGTTTTCAGACTTTTTCTACAGATGCCACCACACCAGAATGTCGCAGCAACAGAGATATTCACCTTGGCTTAAACTCTCCAAGATCATAGAGAGAGCAGAGGTGGCATTTTGGATAAGAAATTGAAATAAAAAAATTGTACAGGGTATTGACAGGAATTGAACCTATGCTAGCAAAGCCCAAAGATTCTACTGAAATGGTCAGGTGAAGTGTAAGCCCGACCGTTTCAATAAACATTAGTATGAATATTTGGTATATTCATGTTTTGAATACTCCTTATAACATAACATATTAGCTGGTAACTAGTCTTAGCTGGCAACTTGTCCTCTACCAGTACAGTATGGTTATGATATTTTGCATGTCTTATACCGGTAGACCCTTTCAAAATAACCATGGGAGTGACATCTTGGGGTAAGAAATGATCACTGCTCCCACAAAATGACGTAAAACACAATCAATATCTGATTATGACGTCAAAATCTTTATAGAAGATCTTTATAGAATCTTTCCTAATAATGTATTGCGGTTACCGTGAAAGGGTCTTACTACTACTTGACATGTACAGTAATGGATTTCAGCAGAATTTACCAAAGGCACATGGGTGCTAGATAAATAAATAAATCTTCTTCTACCAATAACATGCCGGACTCTTACTGGGGCATTTTCACACATGTACATGTAGATTAAAAACATGCCAGGAAAGGCTCTTGGTAAAATCCTGATGAAAATATCTATTTACATTTAACACTATGCCAGCTGATTCGGGCCTTGCACGCTTCAAGCAAATCAGCTGTTACATGCAATGCCTGCTGGTAAGAAGAAGTCCTGGTAACATTTCAGATTGCAAAATGGCTGAAGAAATCTCTGTGTGTGACCTGTAGTGTAGTGTAGGGTAGGCTGTAAATGACTGGGTGGAATATCAATTAGATTGTTCACCACTTTATACATCATGGTGGTATGTGATGTGTTTTGTCTTGACTGCAAGCTGTCAAGTTGGAGCTGATGGAGCATTGATGTTACACTGCTCTCCCCCCTGTAATCCACCATGATGTATCGTGCAGCTCTTCTTTGCACTGCCTCAAGTTTATTGATATGGGTCTTGTTTGAGTGGTCCCACACAGTGGAGGCATGCTCAATTTGTGGTGTCACTAAGGTCTTATAACTATAGTGGTTCTGATATTTCTTGGCAGCCAGAAAGGTTTCAACTCAGGAATGCTTATGTGTTGCATCTGGAAATACCAAAAACACCGAAAAAAAACCAGTTAATTACCGAAAACACCATAAAATGCACCGAAAACACCAATGGATTTTAAATTATCTTAGATTTTCTGAAAGACTGGACAATTTTACATTTGTATACCAAGTTTCAACCATATTGGACGATATTTGATGAAGTTATGATAAAATTTTTTTTTCACAATTAAATTGTCTGTATGGTCAGCGGCCTGTATGACAATGATGTATTGCTAACTGTGCCGGTACCAGTGACACGATGTTCATGTTCATGTATATATATGCAAATTACATACTCTGATTGAATGTATTGTTACGAAATAAAACTATTTGCTATGTAATATTCTTATTTATATTTTTATTTATATTGTCATTTCAACAAAATGAAAAGTGATACACATTTAAATTTTGAAAATGTATTGTCCTTTTATTTGTAGTTTATTCATACTTTTTTCCTGTAAAATTTTGAACTGAAATAGATTAAATAGTAGAGCAAACTAGACACTGTTCGATTAAATAGTAAAATAAAAATGGCGTCCGAATGTGGGATCGCTGGATACCTTTGAGAAATATGGCCGTAACAAACTGTCAAAATGCAACCTACTATAATAAATATTTGGTGAGAGTATGTATAACATCTGTCAGGGACGTATACATCCCTGCATCTGTATCTAACATAGATGTGTTGTTTCCCTCACTTCCATTGGTGTTTATGGTACATTTTATGGTGTTTTGGGTAATTACCCGGTTTCCATGCACCCGTTGTGTTGTTCACTTTCCTGGAAATGTTGTTAATATGAGACCCCCATTGTAGTTTGCTATCTGCGGTGATTCACTGGTATATATTCTGGAAACTATGCAATTTATACTACTGAGGAGAATCGCATACAATACTGAAGAAGAAGCAGATTTAATCAAATTAGTTCTTATTTTGACAAATTTGTCATGCATTTTTTTTTTTTTTTCTGTTTTTAGAAGTGCTTGCAGTGGAAAGGGATTTAAACATTTTCATGTCAATACAGAAATGCAAATTCTTGACATGTTTGATTACAAACCTTTTCATTCTGCAGATTTCTTTTCAATATCGCTCACAAATAGCTTTCATTTCCAGTTTAAGTTATCTAGGAGCAGACATCGCATCGGAAAACACAAAAGACATATCGTTTTTTAGACATTTCAGTCCTAAATAGCAATTGCTGTAGATCAGCATCATACTACCGTATTACTGCTATCAATGGTGCAACTGATTATGCAGCAAAAGAAAAACATATGTAAACAATTTTGAGAAGTATATGTCTGCTGGTTGTTAGCTTAAAAATAAAAACCCTGGTTGAACAGTTCTTCAGTGTCCCCTTGCTTGTCGTAAGAGGCCACAAGCAATGTTTTGACTAGCTTCAGTATTTCGCCTTTCCCCACACTTGTTTACTATTTGGTCATTCTTATATGTGGTTAGATCAACGAAATGACCAAATAGTAAACAAGTGTGGAGAAAGACGAAATACTGAACTATGCTTTAACCAGTGAATAAAGTCCCCCATATCGCAGCCCTCCTTGCTCAAAGGTCCTGAGATCGAGAATATAAGTATAAAACTGCGACTCTTCCCCACACGTTTGCCCGGGACTAAAAATCCCGTCCTAAAATTAAACGAGAAGAATATATCTAACAATAGTTTAGATTTTACACCAAAAATCATCCCATCACCACCACCACCAGCCCAAATCTCTTTGTCTGATAACGACTTACAAATAAAGAAAAGCCCTGTTATGCTTTTGTTTTAGTGAGCCAACACATTATATTTTTATGCAGTGTGTTAGCGTTTTAAAACAAGTTATATCTTTAGAGTAAAAAAACGGGTTAGAATATCTACTCAGTACCTCTTTCTTCTAGAAAGAGGTGACCAAATGGGGCGATTCTTTGGTGGATGGATTAGACCAAAAATAATAATAATAAATCAATATCGAAGAAGTACCAAACCGTTAATCATTCTCAAAGTCCAAGGACAGATACAAAATCGTGTAAGTTTCAAAAAGAAACTGTTGTGAACCCCGAAATACTGAAAAATTCCGAGGTGAGACCAGGTGCCCGGGGAAAGTAAGCGTCTCCTGTTTGCATGCATCACCCGTCACAGCAGTTCTTAAGAAACATGTCAAAATCAAGAGTTTTGGTTTCCTAATTGTACATACGAACGTACAAAACTGGTATACAAAGTCATATTTGGTGTTCACTGAACAGGTCATTTAGTCGCATTCCAGAATATCATCAATCATTCTAGAAAGAGGCACATCATATTTTCGTACAAGATCCCCATAGCGACCGTAGAACTTCCTCAGTGACGATTTCAGACGTTCTTTAATATATCTCTGCAGGAGCAACTTAGTGGCCAATAAAACAAGACCCCCATGTTGAGTCCTCTCTACTCGAAGGCCAAGCGCCAAGCATAAATATAAATCTGGATAATTGAGCATTTGTTTTATATGCAATCCCTGCGCCAAGTTGCCAACTCGGGGACCGATATTATCGCGGTCTCATCCGTTTGCCCGCTTCACTCACAATCGTATGTGCAATCGTAGACGTAAACGTAAACGTAAATTACGTTTCAATAAAAATCTTAAACGTAGATTACGTCGAAATTTTGACGTAAGTTACGGTAGGTGTTGAGGTCACGTAAGTGATCAAGTAAATATGGCGTCGTTTGAGACGACGACGGCGATTTCTGGCGTGAAAGAGTATTCAGAGACAGGAGTCAGCCACTGGACACTTTCAAATGAAAACGACTTCTCAGACCAGTTTAGTGTCCTAGTTTTGATTTTTTGACTTTATACTTGTCATAACAATTTACAGCAGACGATAAAAGTTACTAAATCGAAAGTATAAATATACGCCGTAGCAAAGGAGATTTTCTCCTCCAGTAAGAAGAGTTCGCACGTAACTCTGTTCGTAAATTTACGAATTCTCTTACGTTTAAAGACACGTTTACGATTGTTCCACACCCATCCTGATATGGAGACATCGTGGCCCTATTCATGTAGACATGCGCAGTGATAGACCCAGACCTGTTCACATGGAGGGTCTCATCTGATTCATAATATATTTAGGACCACTCCCATCACAATCGCCTCTTACGTCACTCAAGCGGTGCTAGATTACTAATTTTGTCATATTTCGCAATATCTCGCTATTTACGGAAAATGAAACTAAAGTTATATCACCAATATAGTAAGCTGACCCTTCCATTTATGCGCAAAAATGTGTTAAATCAATGACGTTACAGTACTTTTCACCTTGGCCATACCTCGGACAAACACTGAGAAGGTATTGTGGTGTCACGAAATCCAATAAATATTCAGCGATTGAGGGATCACCAGATCCAACTGGTCATTACGTAGTTCCATTGTGACATCATAGTTAAATTCATTAATTTATGACGCCATAATGAACAAGCGTGCCAAATGTGTGATGTTGGGAATTTGACGATTACTCAATAGGCGATCTTCATATTTTATATGATATAAGCCGCCCAAGACCCCACATGTTACCTTTTGCCGGGGTTTTCATTTTCGCGTAAAGGATTAGATAGTGACGTGACAATTTAAGCAATAACGTCAACATAAAAATCCCGGCAAAGAGATGCATGTCCTGTCTTGGGCCGCTTATATCATGTAAAATATGAAGATCGTCTATTGCGAGATTGCCCGATCCAGTTTTAATCACGCCCACTACGTAGTTTCATTGTGAAATCACAATTAAAATCGTGTTTGAATGGCCACTTATCTATGACGTCATACCGAAAAAGTGTGCCAAAAGGTGCGATGTCGGGCATTTGAAGATCAGTCAATTTTACACACAAACAAATAGTCCTAAGGTGCTTAAAATTCAGGAGAGGCCAGGGACCACGAACTCCCCCCCCCCCCCCGGCCCTGATCAAGACTCACTGAGGACCTCAAGGTAGCCCTAGGTCTTTAATCCCTTACCTTATTACAGCTGACAAGTTTTTGATTTTGAAAATTTGGAAACATTCCCTCTTAAGTTGTTTCATCCCCAATAGTTTATTCTACAAGGAATTCTATCCAAGTAGTACAATGCCATTCATCTTTGACGTTGAAAAACAATAGGCGTCTTTGAACAATGGGCGTCTTTGTCTTGACTTGAAGAGTAAGTGTACCAAGTTTGACAGTCCTAGCCCCAACGGTTTGGGCTGTATCCTGTAAGCCTCTCCTAAAAAGTCCTATGTAGCGCCTCCAAATGGCAACTCACGGTAAGTGGACACCCTACGGTTCTAGGGTGAACTACATGTGGGTCCGATAGATTCTGGTAATAAGTAAGAGCGGGTGGAAAGGTATGGGATCAATGAGACTACAAAGTGAAGAGTGGACAGTGTATGTAGGGGATGATGACTTCCTGCAATGAGTAGCTATAGTGATGAGCCAAATTGCAAATAAAACAATGTTAAAATGGACACATAAAACAAACGATGAGAAAGGCGAGATTCTACTCCAAAAAATGACAGTCATACAAGTTTATGCAACAACAAACAACGCAGCAGAGGATGAGAAAAACGATTTCCACAGCCAACTACAGAAAGTTATCAAAGACTGTAATAGGCATGATTTGATATTGCTATCGGGAAACTTAAGTGCCAGAGTAGGAAATAATAACCAAAACAGGGAAGAGGTTCAAGGATTGGTTGGTTGATTGGTGTTTTACATCGCTTTCAACAATTTTTCAGTTATATCGCGACATGGAAACAGGAGGTGACCAACCAAGAGGTTCAAGGAACACACTGGATAGGAAATATTAGTGACAATGGGGAGCGGTTATGTGACCTCTATAGCACAAATGGACTTATTGTACCCAGAACATTATTTCTGTACAAAGACATACATAATACAAAATGGAGGTCGCCGTGTAAAACAACGCTAAACCAGATAAACCATATCATCGTGAACAACAGCATGAAAACATCAGTACTCGACACCAGGGGGATGACAGGAGCAGATGTGTTCAGTGACCATTATCTAGTGAGGTCTAAGATCAGGCTGCAGTTGGCAATAACAAAGGAAAAAAGAAAGCAATGGAAAGATTTGATTTCAAGAAATTATATAGTGATGAGATCACGAAACATTGCAAAGTAAAGGTCAGAAACAGGTTCTAGGTGTTGCAAGATGCGGATGATCTGGAGATGGAATATGACATAGTGTTGATGGTGTACAGGGAAGCTTCGAAAAAAATCATAGGAAAGACAAAGAAACATAGCAAATAGTGGGTCAGAAAGGGAACATGGAAGGAAATAGAAGAAAAGAAAAAGATTAAGGGAAAACTAGAAACTACAAAATCAGACAGACTGAAAGAAAGACTGAAGATGGAATAAACCGAGAAGAATGGAAAAGCGAAGAGGAGCGCCAGAGAGGATACGAGAAACTGAATGGATGAGAAGGGACACGCCGCGGAGAAGGCTATATACCATCACGACGATGCTGACTGGTGAAAAGAGAAGACAGGCAGTTGGGTGAAGGACAAACAGAGCGACAAGGTTGAAAGATGGAGATAGGATTTTAGCGGAAAATTGAACAGAGAAACCCCAAATAATTCCATCACAGAGGATGAAATAGAACTTGTAGAGGAAATAGAGGACATAGATACAGGTAAATGGCACAATAGGTGAAGTAAGATCAGCTAAATTGCGCATCTGATGCACAAAACTGGAAGGTATAATTCTTTATTTATTATAACCCCTAGGCCGGTGTCACTGCTGGTGGACTGATAGTCCGGAGGGCATCATAAGTAGTTTTCAGTGCTTTTGTACTGAAGGTCTACTTGTAATTGCTTTTGTGTTGATATGAAATATATACTTAAAATTTTCAGTCATGAAATTATGTTAATCATCATAAAACTAACGAATATCTCCTTCATACATAATTCTGTCCTTAGATTGATTCTTTGGTCCACTTTTCGGTCATTTTGGTTTCAACACTGCTCTTCAAATATTTATATCTTATGTGAATTCCAATCATTCGACCACGAGCATCACTGAAGAGACATAAGTTGTCGAAATGTGAATCTGGTGCACAAAATTTGAAGGTATATATGTTCTTTATTTCTTAAAAGAACGAGAAGTTGAAACACTGCAGGTGTAGATCAGGTAGGACTATTGAAGTATTGAAAACATCCACACAAAAGACATCAGCGGATCGAGAACAGAATTAGCGATGATCGTACTTATGGTGGTCTGGACTTATGGTCAGCCTCTAATCTACTGCAACGACACTTGAGTGTAGTAGCGTTCTTTTAACTACAAAATGTGGATAACAAATTGTCGAGGCGTGATATCAAGTATGTATACGTATATTATTATTTTTATTTATTTATTTATGTTTAATGCCGTGACGTTATAGAATATGCTTTAACTATCATCAAAAAGACTATAGGTCTTGTATTTGGCCCCTCTACAGCTTTATGCAGACTTTTACTTCAACGTTGCACGCTGACTAACAGGGCGGTGGGGACTATATGACGGGCCTTGTCCAAACCTCTTTCAGAGGAGACATGGTCCTGAACCTCGTCCCTCTGACTGTTAGTCGGGACTCCTACAGATCTAGGGTCTTAGCTCGATTTCAGACTGGCAGAGCACGGTTTATCATGTTGATGTCGCATATATTTTTATATGGGACATGGGACATGGGATCTTTGTATATGTTGAAATTTCACCCTGCCTCTGACATCCATTTGTAAAGTTTGTTTACTTGCTATCGAAAAATCGAATAGTCTCCCTATATTATAAACCTCGTGGGTGGGGTCATTAAATAATGAACCGAGTCAATTTTCAACCTTAAAAAACCGACCCTTAAATCGTTGAAAACTGACCCGTGAGTCAGTTTTCAACGAGGTCACTTTTTAATGTTACACCGGTCTCATCAGATCGTATTCATTCCATTACATGGTCTCAAACACAACTGAAATTGTTCAGAGATGGATCTTACAGGCCTACCGATACCAAAAGTATGGACTGGGAATCGACAAATCTCCCGGAAGCGTGGAAAAAGGTCTACGACCACGTAATTTTGCTTTTCGAAAGGCCTCTATTGGACAAAGATGAAAAGATCAAAGTCAAGTCTCTACTACTGTAGGTGATCGGGGCAGATAAATATATGCAACAAGGTCAGACCTAGCAGAGAACGATAGAAAGAAACTTCAGCACCACTATGGTTCAAGCCAAACCCAAACTAAATCCGATCTTTGCCAGATTTAAATTTAACGAAGAAATGCAAGACACCAACTCAGTAGAACTGTTTGCAACGAAGCTGAAATCTATTATTAAAGTCTGTGCGTACAATTATCCAGGTGAGATGGTTAGAGACCAAATTGTGTTTGGAATCTGCTGACAAGAAGTGAGAGAGAAGCTCATTAATGCCAATTGTGGTGAAACGCTCACCCTCGACAAGGCAATCCAAATTACCCAAGCTTATGAATACTCGCAAGAACAGTTAAAAGCTATGAGCTCCCAGGCAGTTCACACTGTGCTCAGCCGCATTCCGAGAAAAAACTTCAAGATCGATAGAAGACGAGGCAAATTCCCTCAGAAATCCGCAGATGATGATACGCGTAAAACCTCGGACTCTGGTCAAACTAACCGAAGCTCACGAGGTTAGTGCCATAATGGTCACAGCCGAAAAAACCCCCAGTAAAACAGTTCTAAAAAGTGAATGCGGACGATGCGGTGTGAGGCCAAAGCAGACAAAAGTGTCCAGCGCAATGGAAGCAGTGTTCCAACTCTTATAGGTTTAATCATTTTGCTAAAAATGTTACGTCAATGTTCATGAAATGAATGTGTTAAGCAATGAGGATATGCAGTCTCTTTCACATAATGATGATGGTAATTATGCCAATAATGCTTCACATTTCAGCAATCCAGACTCAAAGTCTGATGAACTTTTCATTGATATCATTGGTAGATGTACTAGCATTTATGATAATAACCAAATATTGTTGATCAATCAATATCGAAGAAGTACCAAACCGTTAATCATTCTCAAAGTCCAAGGACAGATACAAAATCGTGTAAGTTTCAAAATAAACTGTTGTGAACCCCGAAATACTGAAAAATTCCGAGGTGAGACCAGGTGCCCGGGGAAAGTAAGCGTCTCCTGTTTGCATGCACCACCCGTCACAGCAGTTCTTAAGAAACATGTCAGAATCAAGAGTTTTGGTTTCCTAATTGTACATACGAACGTACAAAACTGGTATACAAAGTCATATTTGGTGTTCACTGAACAGGTCATTTAGTCGCATTCCAGAATATTATCAATCATTCTAGAAAGAGGCACATCATATTTTCCTACAAGATCCCCATAGCGACCGTAGAACTTCCTCAGTGACGATTTCAGACGTTCTTTAACATATCCCTGCAGGAGCAACTTAGTGGCCAGTTGTTTGGCCCTTGGAATAAAACAGTCGTATAGATAACAGTCTCTTGCGTACCTTATAAGTTGAGATATAAAAACTCCATAGGCAGGTGAGGACGGGATATTGCTGCAAAGAAACGGAAAGTTAGTTATTTGGAAGTTAAAATCGTCACGTTTGTCATACAGAGAGGTGTCCAAATGACCATTACTGTCGAAAGTTAAAATATATTCAGATACGAAGCGGAATTATTGCTCTCGGTTGTCTCTTTTATCTCAAGTTCATGGGGATAGATTTCATGTATGTAATCCTTAAAGTTAGGATTATTGATTGACAATACGTCGTCTATATATCTATACGTAAAATTAAACTGAGATGCAAGACTTTTTCTGCCTGCGGAGAGCATGTTTTGAATAAATTCTGCCTCATACGAATATAAGAAAATGTCAGCAAGAAGAGGGGCGCTGTTAGTTCCCATGGGAATGCCAATGATTTGCTGGAAAATGTTCCCTCCAAACATCACGAAAATGTTGTCTATTAAAAATTCCACCATTTTGATGATTTGATCTTCGGTATACTTGTGGGGTTTTTTTTACAAAATATGTATCTTCCCGCCCAATAACAAGATATTCATATCTACGATTTCCATTTTTATGGAAAAAAGAATTTCGAATAATTGTAGCAAGTCTGTTTTTGAGCTTTTGATGCGGAATTGTAATGTAGAGCGTGGAGAAGTCAAAAGATTTGATGCTGAAAATATTATTAAATTTCGGAGATTTTAGATTCTCTAAAAGTTCTTTAGAATTCTTGAGGATTCACATCTGATTTATTCCGCTTCTGGAGTATGCGGTATCACAGTAAATTTGAAGACCATGCTTGATGTATGTCAATATCTTCGTTAGCAATATGGATAGAGGTTTGGTGGTACACTTGGAAGAACCAGCAATGAAACGATGTTTGTAAGGGGTTTTGTGCATTTTTGGAATCCAATAATTATAAGGTAATTCAAGGTCAGAGTTTGTTGTGGTAAATCCAAAAGACTCGAGGACAGATTTGTGGTTTTGAAGTATTTCAGAAATAGATAAATTTGTTTGTGTGTATGTTGGATTTCCAGGTGCAGAGTGTAATCCAAGTTCCTCTAACAGACAATTAATGTAAAAATCTTTTGCAAACGAAGGTATAATTGTTTGCTGCTTTGTCAGCTGGGACAATAATAATTTGTTCGTGGAGTTCAGACAGTTCTCTGGCTAAATCAGGGTCATTAAATATAGACTCGTGTTTGTTTCTTACCGAATGCCTGAGACGCCCTATTCTTCTTTTGAGTAGTTCTCCGATGGATTTCATCCACTCGGAGAGAGTGTCAGGCTCCATTTCTTCCCTTTTTGACCATCTCCTGGCATATTCCTCGCATGCATCCATAATAATTTTGAAATTTTCAGGCCATGTGAACGAACGGGACTCTCTATATTTAGGACCTTTCTTCAGGAGGTCTCGTAATTTCCTGTTATGTACTATACTGAGGTCACCAGTTACCACATGGCCGCATGGAGGGTAAAGATACTTTGATGTGGAGCATGTACAGGTGGAAGGTCTTTTGTAATATTGTGTGAATCAAGACACTGTAAAACACGTTTATAATTAAATATTTTAGAGGACACAGAAGATGTAAACATTTTGTAATATGCAGATCGGTTCTAATCCTGTAAAACTTAAATTTGATACTGGTTCACAGGTAAACATTTTACCTAAGAGTTTATACGATGGTATGGGGCTGTCTGTTCCCATTACCCCAAGAAATGCAAGGTTGTCTGCGTATGGAGGTCAAGAATTAACCATATTCTAGTCTTTGGTAAGACCGCTAGCAAGAGCAAACGACTTTGTTCTCAAATTGAACGAAGAGAAGCTTCAAGTTAGTCTCTCTGGTGTCAAGTACTTTGGACATGTTATAACGTCCGAAGGTATACAACCTGACCCAGACAAGGTCTCGGCCATACAGGACATGGCACTCAGGTCTGAAGCCAACAGGTCTGAACTAGTAACATTCTTAGGCATGGTCACACACTTGTCTAAGTTTGCACCCAACCTATCTGAAATAATCATACCTTTACACCTGTTACTTGCTAAAGATGCAATATTCACATGGGACAACCACCAAATTGACTCATTTAACAAGGTCACGGCCTTGCCTCTAGCCCAGGACCTGTGTTATCATATTTAAATTCTAAAAAAAAAGGTCGCTACCTTACAAGTGGATGCCTCAAAATATGGCCTTGGAGCTACTATCATGCAAAATGGTAAGCGAGTAGCTTATGCAATAAACTCCTAAAGAAGTAGAATATGCTCAAATAGAAAAGGAATTATTTGCTATCTTACTTGGCTGTCGAAGGTCTCACCAATATCTGTACGGCAGGAAAGTCTGAATACAGTCAGATCACAAGCCCCTAGCCCCTATATTTAAGAAACCTTTGCACGCAGCTCCCCTTCCCATATAGAGGATGCTCCTACAGTTGCAAAACTATAACTTAAACGTCACTTATATACCTGGTACCCAGATACCTGTTGCAGACACCCTATCTAGAATGTCTTTACCCAAGACTTATCCCAAGTACTCTGAAAGTCTT
The DNA here is from genome assembly GCA_035048485.1 of Pteria penguin. NCBI lineage: Eukaryota > Metazoa > Mollusca > Bivalvia > Pterioida > Pteriidae > Pteria > Pteria penguin. The sequence goes on from CM068581.1 coordinate 25,015,951, forward strand.
GATGCTCATATTCATCATATAGTCACTCAGCTCCCTGTCAGTTACCGTAAATTAGAAGAAATTCGTAAAGCTACAGAATCTGATCCCTCCATCCAGCGAATTGTCAAGGTCATTATCAATAGATTGCCTGATTCCAGAGATCATTGCGCCCCCCCCCCCCTTGGCCATCTGTACTAGAGTATTAGAACCACCGTGAGGAACTAACCATATACCAAGGCCTTATTCTTAAAGGTCACAAGATCCTTACCCCATCCCCCTCTTTACAAAATATTCTTGGGATATTACTTGTTGGTCTCATGGGTGTAGACAAAACCCTCCAAACTCACCGTCGATGTTAAAGATTTAGTCCCTAAATGTTCCCGATTATTTATAAATTTTTAAATGTACGTCCTTTGATGGTTCTGCTGTTACGATCAGTGGGAAGGTGGGCCCGTAACCGGTTAACCACACCATTTGTTTGGCTTTTGTCAAATTAAATGATCGTCCTAAGTCGGTATCGTTATTGCACTACAATCAAACATCTTTGCAATGTGTTATATGTGCAGGTATATTATTTATATTCATGTATTGTATAGCTCCATGGTAACTTCTGCCACATAATTGAGCCAGTAACTCCTCTTTTTTCTTCCGTGTATGACCAATAGGAACTCAAATCAAAAGAAACCTCTTACCCAACATCCCATTCCAGAGTACCCATGGCAAGTCGTAAGCACTGATGTATTTCAATGGAATGACAAAGAATTTCTAGTATTGTGGACTATTACAGAATTTTTTAAAGTTGTTCAGCACTAGTAGCAAAGCTATGATAAACCACATGAAGGCTGTCTTTGTTAGATTTGGCATGCCAGGAAAGGTTATATCTGACAATGGTCAGTATACTCCCGTGAATTTACAGAATATTCATCAGCCTATGATTTTGTCCACTCCACTTCTAGTCCAAAATACCCTCAGTCGAAGGGTCCGTTTAGCCGAGCGCACTGTTTAAACATTAAAGCAGATATATGAGAAAACTATATCTAATAAAAATAACCCATATCTTGGACTTCTGGAATAACGTAACACCCCCTACAAAGTATTGCTTATTCACCTTCTGAATTACTCCAGGGTAGACACCTTAGATCAATTTTACCTACACTTAACAACCAGCTCAAACCTAAGGTCATTAACTCTTATCTTGCAAAACAGTCAATGAAAATTTAACAGGAAAAACAATCAAAATACTACAATGTTTCATCAAAACCACTACCACCCCTTAGTATTGGTGACAAAGTCAGATTTCAAGTCAGATGATAATAAATGGAAACCTGCCATTATCACTGGAAGAGAAGATGGTCACTCCTATATCATGCGATCACAATATGGTGGCACTTTTAGGCGTAACCATCTTCATTTGATAAAATCCAATGAAGATTATGTCACTAACCCCAACTTACAATATATATGAAAGAAAAAAGGAGGAGTTACTGGCTCAGTTATGTGGCAGAAGTCACCATGGAGCTATACAATACATGAATATAAATAATATACTAGAACATATAACACATTACAAAAATATTTGATTGTAGTGCAATTACGATACCGACTTAGGACAACAAACCCCCTCATATCTCCACAATTGAAACTAACCCAACGGTCAGATCTGCAGTCTAAAAAGGTCAATCCCAGGTCAATGTCACCCCACAAGAAGCTCAATCTCAAAATCAACCAGACCCCACAACAGTTCCTGAACCTATCCCTACTACTGGTCATTCAGAGCATTACATAACCCGTAGTGGTAGAGTTCTCAGACCCAAAATCCTGACAGATATGTAAAACTAGATGAATTTATGTTTTCTAGTCAATATGTGATTTATTTCTTGTTTATGTAATTATATTACAATTTCATTCTAAAACCTTTTCATTGAATTTATCGGACACTCCATGAATATGATTGTACAAATTGATTGTAAAACATTTATCAAATATATTACGCGTAAAGTGAATCTTATCATGAGTATATAAAAGTATAAATAGGAAATTATTTTCAGATTATACGAAAAGACATTCATAAAAGACATTGAACAATGTTCATCTGTTACTATTGTCAAATTTATTACATGATCATTTCAAGATTTTATACGAATTAACTGTATTGTCATAATACATGTATTGATTATCTTGTCAAATATGTATATTAGCATCATAATTCTGACAGACATTACTTTAATTTCATATTTAGAAGGGATATGTAACAGTATCACTTTTATGTTAAAGTTATCTTTCATCTTTCTTGCTGTTGGTTGTTGGTTGATTGGTTTTTTTACGTCGCTTTCAACAATTCTTCAGTTATATCGCGACATGGAAGCAGGAGGTAACCAACTTCTTAAATATAGTGGCGCTATCCGAGGATCGAATCTGAATCGTCGGCGTTGCAAGCCAAGCGCTTAGCCACTACACCTAGCCTGTCCCCATCTTTCTTGTATCTGATTGATTTATGTCACGTGATGACAGAGAACATTGGAGAATAAAATAAAATCGCACACGCATGGTTTGTGTCGTGATTGCCGATCTCATCAGATCGTATCCATACTGTTACAGAGTTCACTAGGGATGAAAACAATATTATATTCAACGGCGAGCCAGTAGATGATTTGAATGAGTTCCTATACTACGACAGTGGACAAGAAAGGTGGAGGCGACAAAAACACATAAAACAGATTACAGATGGCCAGGACAGCATTCCAAACACTCAGCATTATTTGAAACAACATAAAATGAGAAATGCAAAGATTTATCTATTTAAGACCTTAAAAAGACCTGTACTATTGTATGGAAGTGAGACCTAGAATATAGCAATGAAAGATGAAAAACTCTTAGACACATTCCAAACAAAGTGCCTCACAAACATTATGCAAATAAGATGGCAGCTGAGATTTTCAAACGACAGTTTATTGGAAACATCTGGATTGAGTAACATTAGCTGTGAGATCAGGGGAAGAAGGTGGAACTGGCTTGGGCACATTCTTAGGAGGGAAGGAACAGATAACTGCAAGTCAACACTTGGGTGGCAGTCTGAAAGAAAAAGGTCAAAGGGAAGGCCTGAGACCACATGGAGGGGAACAATGGAAAAAGAAAGAAACACAGCTGGATGGGCAAACTGGCATACAGCCTAAGCAGCAGGGAGGGACAGAAAGACATAGAAAAATAGTGTGACGGTCTTATGCGCCATCTTCCGTGCAGAGAAATAAGGTTAAGATAAGGTTACTGGTTTAGTGGCTCTGGTGTTCATTTTCATGTCTTTAGTCGTGGCGGTGTTGATGTTGAGACCAATTTCGTTCCCTTTGTAACCAAGTCGTTTTTCTTCGTCTGTAAGTTTTGGGACGATATGAAAATAATGCAAAGTCGACGGCAAAGTTTTCTAGGATGTCTGACAGGGTTTAACTAATATCACTTTTTGTGTTTGTGGTAAATCCTATCATGACCAAATCCATGCAAAACGTGACGAGTAGTGGTGAGTTGAAACAGTTATACGCAATTATGTATGTGGAACTCCTCAGTACGGCGCGTCTTACAGACGAAATTGACCGAAAACTCTATGTACAACATTTTCAGTTTTCAAGACAGATTAGCGGAAATTATTCAAAATGCTTTTACTAGTAAAAGCGGATGCCGCAAATTCAAATATATAGTAATAGGCCACGATAAAACTTACTTTGTTAGGGAAAATTCTGATTCCAAAAATAAATACACTGAAACAGCTGAACTTTCTTATCGATAACATTTTTGTGGTGTTTGGAGGTTAGGTTTTTCAACAAATTGTCGGCATTCCAATGGGCACTAACTGTGCTCCGCTTCTGGCTGACATATTCCTTTACTCATACGAAGCTGAATTCATTCAGTCAGAAAAAAACAATTAGCTCTTGGCTTCAATTGTTTTTACAGATATATAGATGACTTGCTTTCAATTAATAATCCTTCATTCGCGGATTACCTTAGCATCATCTATCCAAGTGAACTGGAGGTCAACGAAACCACAGAAAGTAGTAATTCTACTTCGTATTTAGATATTATGTTGTCTTTCGACATTAATGGTCAATTAAACACCTCACTCTATGACAAACGTGACGATTTCAATTTCGCTATCACAAACTTTCCTTTCATAAGTAGCAACATTCCATCATCGCCCGCATACGGCGTATTTATATCTCAGTTAATACGTTATTCCAGAGCATGTTCAAATTACAATGACTTTGTTCTGAGGACTAGGCGACTTTCAGTTAAGCTGCTCAACCAGGGTTATATATGTGCTAGACTAGCAACGTCACTTAGGAAGTTCTACGGTCGTTACGAGACTCTTATTACTCCATATGATATCTCGTTATCCAGACTTTTAAATGATATTCTGGACTGAGACCGATCATTTTACACAGATTTGACACCTTCTATACTAGAAGGTTACCTACTTCGACTTCTCCATATATAGATACATATGGCATTTACACGATTTGACTCTTTCTACTGGGTATATGTGATGGGTGTTACTAGCAAGCAGGAGATGCTCACTCTCCCCGGGCACCTGATTTCACTCCATCACAGGGGTTCACATATGCTCTTCAAGTAGACATATTTTGTTATTTTCCGTTTGTTTTTCATTTTCACTGATTTTGTATGTCCTCTGGTTTCATGATTTTTGGACTTGTGGTTTGGATTTATCCATCATCTTTACATTTCAAATTCAGTAAATCACTCTAAAACTAAGGATTATCTCCCTAATGCGTAGCTCTGTCCTTAGATAAATTCTTTGGTTCACTTTTCGATCATTTGGGCTTCAACATTGCTCTTCAAATATTTATATATTTTGCGAATTCCAATTTTTCGGCCACGAGCATCACTGAAGCAACATAACTTGTCGAAATGCGCATATGGTGCACAAAATTAAAAGGTATACATATTCTATATTTATTATAACCAGTAGGCCGGTGTCACTGCTGGTGGACTGATAGTTCCCGAGGGCATCATAAGTCTAGTTTTCAGTGCTTTTTTACTGACATGATATATATACTTCAAATTTGACACCTTCTATACTAGAAGGTTACCTACTTCGACTTCTCCATATATAAATACATATGGAATTCACACGATTTGACTCTTTCTACGGGGTATATGTGACGGGTGTTGCTAGCAAGCAGGAGATGCTCACTCTCCCCGGGCACCTGATCTCACTCCATCACAGGGGTTCACATATGCTCTTCAGGTAGACATATTTTGTTATTTTCCATTTGTTTTTCATTTTCACTAATTTTGTATGTCCTATGGTTTCATGATTTTTGGACTTGTGGTTTGGATTTATCCATCATCTTTACACTTCAAATTTTCATTTTTCAAATTCAGTAAATCACTCTAAAACTAAGGAGTATCTCCCTAATGCATAGCTCTGTCCTTAAATAAATTCTTTGGTTCACTTTTCGATCATTTTGGCTTCAACACTGCTCTTCAAATAGTTATACATTTTGAGAATTCCAATCATTCGGCCACGAGCATCACTGAAGAGACATAACTTGTCGAAATGCGCATATGGTGCACAAAATTAAACGGTATATATGTTCTATATTTATCTTAATGATCGAGATAAGTTTGTTTTGTATATTGTAAATGTTCAGAGTGTGGCTAGGCCGTTGGCGTTATCAATGCCTTTGCAAAGTTAATGAAGTTTACGAATACTGGGTCATTTGTTGCTTTGCTATACAATTTTTCAGAGTATGAATACCTGGTCAGCAAAGTGTCGAGCTTGTCTAAAGCCAACTTGTATCTTAAGTGGTTTACTATGGCTGAAATTCTATTAAGTTTCACTTTGGGGTGGGGTGGGGTGGTAGCTGATCATAATGTCCCTCCGGTTGTTACAATCCATCATTTTTCCCTTTTGGCAGTTTAACACTTTGCGAGGAATTAAAAAGGAGCTCTTCTGAATTCATAGTATCTTCATTAGTAACTCATGTATTACGTGTTTACCACCCTTCAGTATCTCATTATTATATTCAGCAATAATTTGATCGTCTCCATGTGCTTAAATCTTAAATTTAAATTATGGCTCTTTTAGCTTCATTCATTTAAAGTGACCCACAAGTGATTAGTAACATGTTTTCAGACAGTGTAATATTTGCCGCATGTTATAACTCCCTTCAATGTGATCTTTCCTACCCTTTTAAAAGTGTCTACGTTTTAATAAAGTTCACTTTCTTGTCTTTGATTTTGGAAGTATGCTGATTGTAATTTTCCCGAGAAATGTTCTTGTGAGTTGGTTAAGGATACTCGTATCTTGTCACGCAGCAGCTCTTCCTGCGTCATCCTCTAGCTGGTCGGTATATTACTCTTTTTGATCTGATTCTGTACTTTTCTTTACCTCCTTGTTCTATCTGTCTTCATTCCTCCTTTTGATTCTCTTTATGTTGCTGGAAATTTGTTTAAATGCAAGATTTTTCATTTCTAATGTTTGCATTGAACTATCTTAACCCAAACTTGCTGTGAAATTCATTCTTCACTTTCTTTTTATTTGACAATCGTTTGCCTGTCTCAAAGAGAACCCCATTAAAATTGTACTTGTATCTCCTCTAAGTCATCTCGCTCCGTGAAAGGTGTGAATCTATTTCTGATTCATAGGTGAAATGTCCTCTAGATCTTGGAATATTTTAGTGTTCGAATGTCCAAAAGGACCAGCTCTTTTATGTATGTACTTCGGGGTCTGTCTCACTGTTGTGGGAATTTAAGAATGGTCACTTCCAACGTCAGCTCCCTGTAATAACATTTATTATACTTCTTCTCCACCTCTTGTTGACAATGATATGGTCAATCTGATTTCTCGTATGTCAGCCAGATGAGGTCAATGCTGCTATATTGATGTTCTTGCATATGAATATGGTGCCACAAACGAGAAGGTTGTATTTTTATCGAAACGTACCAGACTTTTCACCTATCTTCAAGTCGTCCTTCCTTTCCCATTAATTCTGTTTCCCTTCATTTTGAATCCAACATTTAGGTCTGCCATTAGGAATAAAACATGTCTTGGTGTTTCATCGACTCTCCTATGCAGGTTATCATAAAAGGTCCTCTTTTCTTCATCTCCCGCATCCTCAGTTTGGGTATAACATAGTATGATGGTGAGTTTGGCATTTTTCTGAGTTGTACCTAGCTTTGATTGATCAAATCTCTTTAAATAGGTTCCCATTTAAGTGGTCTGTTATGCATTTTTCTTGATGTTATAATCCCAACTCCCCTACTGCGATGGTTATTTGATCTACCTGAATAGAAGATGTTATATCCAGTTATGTCAACTGCACGACTTCCCGTCCATCCAATTTTGCTAACTCCAGGTAGTCCCATTTCCCTTACAACAGATTGAAATGTAAAGATGATGGATAAATCCAAACCATAAGTCTAAAAATCATGAAACCAGAGGACATACAAAATCAGTGAAAATGAAAACAAACCGAAAATAACAAAATATGTCTACTTGAAGAGCATATGTGAACCCCTGTGATGGAGTGAGATCAGGTGCCCGGGGAGAGTGAGCATCTCCTGCTTGTTAGCAACACCCGTCACATATACCCAGAAGAAAGAGTCAAATCGTGTAAATTCCATACGTATTTTTATATATGGAGAAGTCAAAGTAGGTAACCTTCTAGTATAGAAGGTAACCTTCTAGTACAGAAGGTGTCAAATCTGTGTAAAATGATCGGAATTGGTCTCAGTCCAGAATATCATGTAAAAGTCTGGATAACGAGATATCATATGGAGTAATAAGAGTCTCGTAACGGCCGTAGAACTTCCTAAGTGACGTTGCTAGTCTAGCACATATATAACCCTGGTTGAGCAGCTTAACTGAAAGTCGCCTAGCCCTCAGAACAAAGTCATTGTAATTTGAACATGCTCTGGAATAACGTATTAACTGAGATATAAATACGCCGTATGCGGGCGATGATGGAATGTTGCTACTTATGAAAGGAAAGTTTGTGATAGCGAAATTGAAATCGTCACGTTTGTCATAGAGTGAGGTGTTCAATTGACCATTAATGTCGAAAGACAACATAATATCTAAATAGTAGAATTACTACTTTCTGTGGTTTCTTTGACTTCCAGTTCACTTGGATAGATGATGCTAAGATAATCCGCGAACGAAGGATTATTAATTGAAAGCAAGTCATCTATATATCTGTAAGTAAAATTGAAGCCAAGAGCCAATTGTTTTTTCCTTGCGAAAGCAAAGACTGAATGAATTCAGCTTCGTATGAGTAAAGGAATATGTCAGCCAGAAGCGGAGCACAGTTAGTGCCCATTGGAATGCCGACAATTTGTTGAAAAACATTTCCTCCAAACACCACAAAAATGTTATCGATAAGAAAGTTCAACATCTGGATGACAGCTGTTTCAGTGTATTTATTTTTGGAATCAGAATTTTCCCTAACAAAGTAAGTTTTATCATGGCCTATGACTATATATTTGAATTTGCGGCTTCCGTTTTTACTAGTAAATGCATTTTGAACAATTTCCGCTAATCTGTCTTTTAAATTCTGATGAGGGATCGTTGTGTAAAGAGTCGAAAAGTCAAAAGACTTGATGGAGTGAATTTTAGTAAAACTTTTTGATTTTAGATGTTCTAATAACTCTTTTGAATTTTTAAGCATCTACATTTGATTAATTCCACTTCTTGAATATACTGTTTCCCAATATCTATGAAGGCAAAATTTAATTTCTGATAATATTTTTGTGATTGGCATCGATACAGATTTTGTGGAACACTTCGAGGAACCAGCGATAAAGCGTTGTTTGTAAGGATTTTTGTGCATTTTGGGAATGCAGTACAAATATGGAAGTTCTAAATTTAATTTATTTGTGTCAATACCAAACGTATTGAGGACAGATTTATGATTCTCAAGTACTTCCAAAACCGAAAAGTTCGTGAGAGTATAAGTAGGATTTCCTGGAGCTGAATTCAATCCTAATTCTTTCACTAGGCTGTCAGAGTAATATTTCTTACAAGTAAATGTATAATTATTAGACGCTTTATCTGCTGGTGTAATGATATAATGTTCTTGGAGGAAGGTAGGTTCTCTGACAACATTTGAAAGACGGACCGCTCACTCCAACAGCCCACTCTGTGTGTTGTTATTGGATCGAGGATAGTTGCACTCGGGATATTAATTTCCTGATGAATTTTACTGTCAGTCGTCACCTGCATCAGCATTTTCCTGTGCTTAAGTTTCTGTAACCCAATGTCTTTTACAAGTCTAGGTTGCTGGCCCTGTGCACAAACCTCGTCTCTTCTCACCTGATCTTGGAACCGGCAAAAGAGGAGTTTCAGAACCAATGTAGGGATTTAGATCAATTTGTAATCAATTATTACTCAGCATCCTATAGAATTGTTGCTTTCGACCAAATCCACGAAGAAATGGATACAGGGCGAGTGGCATAGTCCCAAAAGGTACTCTCCTTTGATAAACTTATGCAGACAAGCTGCACAGATTCACAAACGAATGCACTAGTGACATAATAGTTTATATTCAGAAGTGTTGTTGATTTGGTTCCATTCCAAAATCAAATTTCTGACGACTTTTTGTTTAGTTAAGATTTTGGGGTTTCTTTTTTATTTATTGGGGGGGGGGGGATTTTGATTTTATTTGTTTGATTGTTTGTTTGTTTTTGTCTTTTTGGGGGTTGTTTCGTTTTAGTTTGATTATTTGTTTTTGGGGGGCTTTTTTTGTTTTTGTTTTTGTTTTTTTTTTTGGGGGGGGGGGTCGTCTTTTCTGTATGTCTGAAAGACTATGTCATTTTTGTACATTTTCAGATAATTTCTTTGATTTCCTTATGATTGGTTGCCTATAATACATGAGATTTATCTGTTTTTATTGATTCCATGATAATAAAGTTAACTGGAAAGAAACGCAATACAATTTATTTTGTTTTGTTGGTTGGTTTGTTTGTTTGGGTTTTTTTAAGTCTAAAAGAGAATAAGATATTCCACATTGTATAAAATAATTGGCTTTGGTGGACTCACTGCTCCTTCAGAGCTAGTAGAACGCCTTTGGTGAAACATGGTAGGATGAAGTACTCAAGGTCCCCTACCAGCGTTGCTGTCTCAAGTCACATTTGTCAAGGGTGGATCCATGATGGGCCAACAATTAAGGGCCCAAAAGGGTACCCTACTTTGACAAACTTCTCCTGCCTTCTGACCACAGGTACTCTAAACATAAGTTTGAGACGTTCCCTCGCTTTAACCTTACATTCAAAAAAGTATTTTATTGAATGTAAGCTTAAAGTGAGGGAACGTCTCAAACTTTACATTTCGAGTACTCGTGCTTCTGACTGGTTGCATAAATTGACAATCTGAATATCACCATATCTATTTCAATGTTTTAATTGTTTTTCTCCAATATTTTTATACAGCTATTACGTGTATGCTGCGGTGAAGGGTTCCTCCTAAATGAAGAACTCTAGAGAACACTAAAGAACTCTAAGGTTAATTTCGATATGGATGGGTAAAATGGAAAAATAAAATGATATTTAGGTGTATTATGATCATACAAACATAAATATATATGGTTTGTTGGGGTTTAGATGAAAGGAAAATGTGTGTGTGTGTGTGTGTGTGTGTGTGTGTGTGTGTGTGTGTGTGTGTGTGTGTGTGTGTGTGTGTGTGTGTGTGTGTGTGTTGATTTGAGACGTGAATCCCTTGCAGTTTTTGAAAACCATGTTCGGCAATAAAAAAAGCTTTTGTGCTGATATTTGTATGCATCTAACATGTAAATATAGTATACATGTCCTAGGGTTGTCCATGCGGTCATAGGTCAAATCCATATCATTTTGAGACAACCTTTAATCAATAATATATTTTAAGATGGCCCCGCATTTTGAACTTCCGCGATTAGGTTTCCTGAGTGTGACGTCACTCTGAATAGATGTCGAAGGTTGTCAAAAAGTTGTGACCAAGTTTTTCTCAGTAAGAATGCTTCATATAGGAGGGGTAAGATCTTAACACTCAGTGATAATTGATGTGTGTTTAATGGAAAAATAACTACTTTATGTTTCTTTGTACTGCAGTAGATCTGAACTTGTTTACAGTATTTTCTAAGTGATAAAACTTTTGAAAGTTGACACAGATCTACCATTGACTGAGACAACATGCATAGTATTATGAGTGTATTTAGTACTTTCTTCCCGAATCTCGTTTTGCTGTCGGAAGTGTATATATAGATCTTGATGGAGTTGCTTTTTTCTGAAAGTTGTAATCTAGGTTTAGTGTAGAAGTAATCAGTTTAATATCTATTAAGTTGTGTTAAATTATTGTAACATGTAACAGGGTCGTATGTATTTAGACACAGTATGATTACATACCACTCTATACTGATAAAGACATACTTCTTCCTGGATTATCTTATTTGTGAGATATGAAAAAGAACAAGGAGGTCTGATTTGAATCAGATTCGAATTTAACTCATTAAGCTGACATGATTTGTCCTAGAAAAAGCGTGATCGATGAGAAGAGGATAACAATTAAAAGTTTAAATGAAATTTGCTGTCGTCATACAGCATGGGCACTCACTGGATTTTGAGGGATAGTCTCCTTAAAGTGGTACAATCTCTCGGTTATTTTGAGAGACATGTTTTCAGAGATTTCCAAGTTTCAGTAAATAAATGTCTTGAATTTTTATCTGAACTTCAGACGCACATTTATTTATGGATTCTGAACAATGTTTGTAAAAGAAATTTACCGATAGTGTCAGAAGTCTGGCAGTGTCTGCCAAATTCATCTGACTTGCTGGACAATTTTTTTTAAAGGTCAGATTGGCGTACTTTTGCGCTGGACTGGATTGTCCAGTGCGATGTTGGTTCCGCTGATACTATGTATACTTTTGAAAAACTTGAACCTTGGCCATAACTTTTAAACCAAAAGACGTTGGGCCTTCATATTATACATGTGTATTCCTTGTAGGAAGATCTCTCTGTCAGTTCCAAAATTTTTGACCCCGTGACCTTGACATTTGACCTACTTTTGAAAAACTTAAACCTTGGCCATAACTTTTGAACCAAAAGAGGCGAGGCCTTCATAATATACATGTACATGTGTATTCCTTGTAGCAAGAACCTGTCTGTTGGTACCAAAATATTTGACCCCATGACCTTGACCTTGATGTTTGACTTACTTTTGAAAAAAGCCGATGTGGCCTAGTGGATAAGGTTCTTGACTCGTGATCGAGAGGTTCCGAGTTGGACTCCTGTCCTGGGCACACCGGTGTTCTGTCTTTCGGATGAAACAGTAAAAACCGAGGTCCCATGTCACAATAGGCATGGAACGTAAAAGATCCCTCACTACTTCGGGTGGGTCCGTTGCAAAGGTCTAAATTTGTATGCAGTGCATCAGGCAGATGCCATCGCCATATACATAAAATAATCGTGGAGTGACGTAAAACAATAATCAATCAATCAATACTTTTGAAAACCTTTAACCTTAGCCATGAATTTTGAACCAAAAGAGATGGGGTATTCATATTACACACATGTATTCCTTTTAGCAAGACCTGTCTGTCGGTTCCAAAATCTTTGACCTTGTGACTATTATCTTGGTCTTTGCCATACTTCAAATTTCGTTGGGGTTTTTGTCCTGTTAGGACAGTTCTAGTTTTTTGTAGAAGTCAACTTTCCACCAGGATCAGCTGTACTGAGGATCGAAAACCACCCCATAAAGATAAAGAAAATTTACTCATGAAACCAATAGTTCTGAGTCCTTTTTTTTAAATCAGTTTTTTAAAACATGCAAATATTGTTATCTTTCATTATTTTCATGTATTTGTCAATTTATTCACGCCTAAACAGAGCTTTACACAGAGATGGATGTAAACATATCCCACCTTTGCCGTAAGGAGCGTATAAAATCAGAAAATGTTGGTCCAAATCAGTATCTGGAAACTTGCATTTTGCTCTGATATACAAACAAGGCCATAAATCAATGCCTGGGGGATGCTTAGACATATAATTTTGTAGAAAGAAATAATGAAACACAAACTTCTGTATCAAAGTTCTGATGGGATTGAAACAAAATCTGAAGTACTGGTACTAATATTTACTTGTATGGTTATTGCCAGATATGCATATCAAGACACTTTAAAAAAAAGTTTAAGTGATGTAAAATGTTTATTAAAATACTAAAGCAATTAACATTAGACCACTTAATGAATTAAAAATTATCATTTAACTAATTTAAATAAAGTTTTACATATTAGCAAGCAACTGCTTACTGTCCAGAACAAGTAAATAGATTGACTAAATAAAGAACCATGATGGAATTCCATATTCTATAGCTGTTGTCATTTCTGAATATTTTGAGGTAGAAACTTATATATTTGAGCAACTCCTAAGTCATTGACAAGTTGTGCTTTTATGTCACACAAGATTCTATTTCTAGAATTTGTAGTACATGTGTTTGAAAATTGTCTCTCAGAATAGCAAGAGAATGTCTTTCTGTACAGACATTATCCCTTAAATGAGAGGCTGTGCCCAACCTGTTATAGATGAAAACAGTTTAGTTTTGTGTAACAGAAAGTGGTATACATATATAGTGTATGGTACATGTAGTTCATCATATGCTGTCATCATATGTGTGAAACAGTCATGATGTAAAACAGTAACCAATCAAATCACAAAAATATTGGTTGTTAAATCCCTCTTCCCTTCTTCAAAGAGTTCTGTATTTTCAACAACCCAGCCTGAAAGTTGACAGAGCAGCAATTTCATGTATACTTGAAATACATGTATTAAAAAGCTAGGATCAATGTTTCCTATTACATGTACATGTACATGTGATACAGTACATTCCAAGTGCATTTTCAAGAATTACTAGTACACAGTACACAATGTTTTTCACCAAGATGAAATAAGCACAGGAAAATTTACACCTGGATTCCTACATTGATTTTGGGTGTTTTTCCAACTGAGGTTTTTGCAGTTTCTCTAAAACACTTGGTTTGTACTTTACCCTGTATCTGTTGGTTGTCCAGCTGTACCATTAAGACTTTTATTTCAAAAGGTCAACTATAGTCTTATTTTATCAAGCATGACTTCTAGTCGGTCTACCGATAGTTATGTATGTAGGATTTTGTGTTAGGTCTAGTCATTGACCCAGGGCCCATGAAAGAACATGTTCACTTTCCTTTTCACATGTAATATTTTCTATGGTCATTGACTCTTTATTTTTATTAGTCCCCTGCCAAAGAAACTGGAGGGGACTATAGCGTTTGTCATTGTCTGTCTGTCCGTCCGTCTCTCTGTCCAGATGGTTTCCAGACAATAACTTGAGTGAGAAATGACCAATTTGCTTCAAACTTCATACAGTGTTAGCGCATATAAAGATCTAATGTGTGATTGATTTTGGGGTCAAAAGTTAAACTGTAAGGGTCACTTATACTAAAAATAAACATTTTTCATTGTATTTTGCTTTCCAGATGATAACTTGAGCTAGGAATGATTGATTTCTTTCAAACTTCATATATGGCTAGCTCGTGTAAAAGTCGGGTGGGATTGATTTTGGGGTCAAAAGGTCAATTCTTAAAATCACTGTTACTAAAAATAATCATTTATCACTGCATTTCATTTGCCAGATAATAACTTGAGTTAAGAATGACTGATTTCTTTTAAACAAGAAGGCTTGGTTAGGGTGAGATAATTTTGGGGTGAAAAGGTCAATTCTACTACTAGAAGTTACCCCTTTGTTGCATATAATTATGCATTTCATGTTTTGCTGTCAATTTCACTAGAACTTGATATAAACTTAACAAAATTCAATATTATTTTTTATTTAATCATGCAAAAGGTTACCAAGTTACATGTACATAACTGTTTCATGTTGCTATTAAGGTATTAGTCACTTGGAAGGTACAGGTTGAGGCAGGGGACTGAGTGTTGCATGCAACACTGACTGTAAGCTTGTTTTGATTTTGATGAGACTACAGCAACCCCTGGGGCCAATTGTTTGAAATTTTAACCACAGATTAAGCTAACCAGTGGTTAAACTGTGAGAGACAGTTCATTTAATTTATAAGATTTCTGTATTAATATCTAAATTACTCTACAAAGCTTGTTTCATATGCTACAAATCATTACACAGCCTATAACTTATAGTCTTCTCATTTCAAAGATATAGTCAGATGAAATTTAACCATTGGTTAGCTTAACCAGTGGTTAAAGTTTTGAACAACTGACCCCAGGTGAACATTTCAAAGTGGCTTTTGCTTTTTCAAATGTCAAAATTAGACATGATCAAGATCTGTATGACTAGTGTGAGAACTTTCCAGAACAGTTTTCTTTTTTTAAATTTCTTCTCCAGAAGCAATGTAATGATCATTTTGTGTCTCATTTTACTTTTTGTGGATTTTTTTCCTCATATAAATATACCAAGTAACCAGCTGTGTCAATGGAACGTTCATAACCCAAAATAGCACTTGAATTGATATAACATACTCTGGTTTCATGAAAGGAAATAATTGTAGTAGTAAAGCATTAAAATGTAAAAATAATCTTTTGAATGTTTTGTCAGATAGATATATACCGCTTTGACAACTTTTTATATGCCTGTCAAAAGACGGGACTTATTATGATATGACGATGTCCGTCTGTCCGTCCGTCAGTCCGTCTGCAATGGAACGCAATAACTTAAGTAAATGAAAGCTATATTTCATGAAACTCATAAAGAATGCTTAAATAGTGTAGAGGAAACCGCCTGTCGATTTTGAGCAAATTCCGTTTTGTCGTTCTGGAGTTATGGGACTTGGATTTTATTTGTACTATGAAAAGATGCTATGGAATGCAATAACTTAAGTAAACATCAGTTGCTTTTCATGAAACTCATACAAAATGCTTCGATAATGTAGGGGAAGCTGCATTTTGATTTTTAGCAAATTCCGTTTTGTCGTTCCAGAGTTATGGGACTTGGATTGTATTTGTACTATGAAAAGATGCTATGGAACACAATAACTTAAGTAAACGTGGATTTTATTTTTGCTATAGTACGATGATATGGAACGCAATAACTTTGATAAATGTCAACTGTTTTTTATGAAATTAATACAGAATGCTTAAATAGGGTAGGTTAAGCGGCATTTTGATTTTGAGCAAATTCTGTTTTGTCGTTACGGAGTAACTTGGAATTTTACTATGATAAGATGCTATGTAACGCGATAATTTAAGTAAACATCAGTCGTTTTTCATGAAACTTATACAGAATGCTTAAATAGTGTAGGGGAAGCCACCTTTTGGCTTTCAATATTTCATAAAAGTATTACCAAAGAGACCCAAGTTTGGGGGTAATGAAACCATACATTCACATAGATCCCGTCCAAAGTAAGGGACGGGCATATTAAGCCACGCTAGGCGTTGCTCTTGTTTCTATAGAAATAGAATTTACATGGAGGTAATCATGAATGAAATACCCATTATACTTTTTAGTCGTAGTAGTACATGTTTTACTTCTTTTTTTTTTAATACCCCCATCAGAATTATTTAGAATGATATGGTGATGTTTTGGGTTCACTTCTAAAAATATATTTTTGAAAACTGAATACTATCATTTGACAATATTCAGCTATTTTGTAAGTTTCTCATGTGCCCAGGGAACTCAGATGAATAACAAAGGATATACAAAAGGGGTCAGAGGGGGCACATGCTCCCCACCCCTTTCAAAAGTGGACAGGGACACAAACATAACCCTCTCCCCTGTTCATCATAAGTTGCATAAGATTATCTTGTCAGTGAAACCCAGTGTTCCCAGTAAAATATTGAAATGGGGGTTTTTATACTACATTGTTTGGACTTAAATATGTGGACTTCTATTTTTTATGAGTTCCGTCATTGTCTCTTAAAGTTCTGCCATCAGTTGTAGGATTAAAGTTCAATTTAAAAGTCTGAATGTACTGTATGGAAATAAAGTTTACATCAGAATTTCATATTTGCCAGACGTATGACATTTTGCATTCATGATGTTATGTAGTACAGATACACATATATTTTTCGGGGGCGGGGGTGTTTGGTAGGACTTCATCTTTAAGACTACATGTACTTACGAGGACCTCAATTTACTTTGGAAAGAAAGCTGCGGTAAGTTTCTTCTATTACTTCTAATAAGTGTATGCACAAATGAGTCCTACCAAAAATAACATAGATTTTGATAAGCTTAACTGGTTAAAGTTCATGTCCTGGGCTTTGTCAAAATTTCAAAATAGTGAAAAATAACATGTATTAAACATAAATGTACATGTACTTGTCCCTTAAGCAGTCAGTAGAACATCACTTCTATTCAGGAAACTCTAGTTTAAAAGAATCTCCATTGATCCAAAATAAACACCTTCTGGGTGACTGTTGGGAAAATCAAAACATTACAGCATGTTACTTGAATGCATGTAAAGAAGTTTAAGCCTTTCCTTTATATGACTGTATTTTATGTCTGTAATCCATTTTTGTTCAATACTTACTCATTTTATGAGTATGGTAGATGGACATATGATAGCTAATGTTGGTGCAGTAGTTCATGTCTAAGTGAGAGGGAATATATTGACATGAAAACAGCTGTGCTGTCTCGCGTTTGAAAGGAAAATGTGCAAACCAAGTACTCTTATTGTAGTCTGTTAGACCAATTTTATAGCACTATATATTCATGGGCTCAAACTGAACCCATTGTGTCACAAATTTTTTGTGGGGTGTTTTTAGCTCACCTGAGCCAAAGGCTCAAGTGAGCTATAGTCATAGTGCACCGTCTGTCGTCTGTCGTCGTCGTCAGTCCGTCGTTAACTTTTTCACATTTTCGACTTCTTCTCTGGAACTACATTGCCGATTTGGATCAAACTTTGTGTAAATGATGTACTCAAGGTCCCCTACTAAAATTGTGTTCAGGGGTGGATCCAGGGTGGGGCCAATAGTGCCTAAAATGGTACCCCTCTTCAAACATCTACGCCAGAACCAGCGCATAAATGGGTAAACTAACTGCATTGCAACAATCTATAAAGATGGGTTATCAAAAATTGTGTTTGGGGTTAAGATCCGTCAAATAGAAATTTACGTTTTTTTTACATGTTTTTGGACTTAGTCATTTCAATGCAGAAAAGTGTCATGTTTTCAGTTAATTGATATTGATGATTTCTTAATGACTGTTTTGATTATAATTGTGGTAAGGAATATAATTGTGAAAGAATTTTGTCAATATCTCAATTTTTGGATTTTTTATGAATTTTTTAAGACTTCCAAAAAAAAAGGGGGGGGTGGCCATTTTTCACATTTTCAACTTTTTCTACAAAACCACATGAAAGATTTTAATGAAACATGGAATACATGAAGTACTAAAAGTCCTCTATCAATTTGGTAAATTTCATCCAAATTGGTTAACAGATAATGCCACCATGTCTAAAAAGTAGGTCTGACAATGGTACATATACCACTTGGAAATTGAAATATGGAGAGTAGCGGTTCAAATCCAGGTGTGGTCAAAAAAATTTTTTTTTTTTTTTTTTTACACATCTAAATAAGTTTTTAGATGTTTCTCAACACTCAACATATGAAATTAGGAATTTTACGTTTAAGACTTCCAAAAAAAAGGGGGGGGGGGGATTGGCCATTTTTCACATTTTCAGCTTTTTCTACAAAACTGTTTGAAGGATTTTAATAAATCTTGGTAGAAATAAGTCACTTATGATCCTCTTCAAATTCTGTTTTTTTTCACCCAGACCTCTTTACAGGTGGTGCCACCATAGTCAAAAGTAGGTCACAAAAGAGTTCCCTCCTTTAACAATATTCTTTTTCATACAGGCTGTATACAGAGACAAACAAAATGCATAGAAATGATCTAGAGGGATGAGTGAAGACGTATTGTCATTTTGGTTCCCTTCCAAAATCAAATTTTAGAATTTTTTCGACATTTCTTTGGACTTGGTGATTCAATGCAGAAAAAAAGTGTCATATTTCCTAGTTAATTGATAATGATGATTTATTATGGATTATTGTGATCATAATTATGGTAAGGATTGTTACTTTGAAAGAATTTTGTCGATATCTCAATTTTTGGATTTTCTATGAATTTTTTTAAGACTTCCAAATGAGGGTGTATAGAAACAATTTTTCACATTTTTAACTTCTGCTGTTATACCACATGAAAGATTTTAATGAAATATGGAATACATGAATTACTATAGGTCCTCTATCAGTTTGGTAAATTTCATCCAAATTGGTTAATAGATAATGCCACCATGTCTAAAAAGTACGGTAGGTCTCACAATGGTACATATACCACTAGGTAGTTGAAATACTAGTATGGAGAGTAGCGGTTCAAATCCAGCTGTGGTCAAAAAATTGTTTTTCATTTCTTTACACATTTAAATAAGTTTTTAGATGTTTCTCAACATATGAAATTAGGCAATTTTAAGTTAGATCTGGACAATATTTGAAACAATTGTTGTTCAAGACCCAGACTTGAAATCAGTCAACAAAAGGCCCCACCTAAAGAAAATTACTAACTTGTTGCCCTGAATCACATATTGCAGAGACAAAGTAAATGCTTAATATCAAAATCACCTGAATGGATGTGCAAAAAACAAAGTGTTGTTTTTTATTCTAGCCTGAAATAAAATTTGACATTTTTTCAACACTTAGTCACATTAATGCAAAAATAAATAAATTCTTCCTTCATGCATGACTGATCATCTAGGTACTCAGGTGAGCGATATAGGCCCACTTGGGCCTCTTGTTTATGGGAATTGTATTTGTATTGTATATTACTTTTATACGAAAATCAATACCGGACTCAAATTCGAAATAAACACTGGAAACATGGCAGTAAAAAAAAATCATGGAAAAGGCTATAATTTTTTTTCAGTCGCGGCAGTTTTGGCGAGTCGGTTGGGAAGTGGAAACAGACAATATTTTAAGTTAGGCCTAATTGTCAACGATCTCGAATCTGCTGCTGGCATCTCCGACCTCCATGAAATTCATTTATAGGGTGGACAGTTGTTTGTAAATTTTAATCCTGAAAAAAACCCAACCCAGTAACCAGTAACACCTCGATTACATACCCCCAATATTGATATCAAAGTTGTATATTGAATAGTGAATAGTGCGTCTGTGGGTCGTCTTTAGTAAATCATGTTCTCATTTTGTGGCAAGAAAACATCCACAAGGTAGTGTCAAAAGCTTGGAAATGAATTTATATCTTAAAATTCAGCTGGATAGAAAGTCCATACAAACACTTTATCTTTTCTTTTATTAGGCCTAATATGGAATATGCGGATTTGTTTTGGACTTTAAAATACTGATATTCAACATTGTATTGAAAAATAAATCAAGAAAGTTTTCATGACATCAGCAGTTTTGCTATGGGATACAGTACTAAAAACCTTTAGCACAAAATTACTACAAATATGTAATTGGAGAATGAACCCATTTCAATTCTGCTTAAATTTGATGAAATTAACTTTCTATTTGTCAGACCTTGAATTCACATTTTTAAATCGTTTTAGTTTGGTAACTTGTAAAAAAAGGTCTGGATTAGAATTTAGTTTTGGCAGATGAGAGTATCCCAAACTTGACCGTATACTCCACTGATCACTAACGGTCATTGTATCTATGAACTTATCGTGATGTCTGTTATGTAGAAAGTGAACGAACTGTTAGAAATGTCTTCATGATACTACAAACACGTTTCGTCAGTAGTATATCAACTGCTAGCATGAAAACATATGGTAAACTTACCACCTTGCAAATTTTGACATCACTTTTTTATGGCCCGGATGGTAAACTTACCACCTTGCAAATTTTGACATCACTTTTTTATGGCCCGGATCGATAGATCGATTATCTTTTTACCTTGAAAATGACCTTCACGCTAAACTCTGTTTGTCTGTTGTCAACTTTAACCTTGGCCATTACTTTTGAACCGTGAGGGATAGAGACTTCATTTTTCACATGAGTATTGAACTATTGAAGCCTTTTCAAATGACACCAAGGTCGATGACATTTTGACCCTGACAATGACCTTCACGCAAAAATATTTTTGGTGGACTTTGTTGCCACCGGGGGCCTTAGTGTTTCACAAACACAGCTTGTTTCTGTAGTTTTAAACTCGTTTGCAGCGAAATTGTTAGGAGATAGATCTCGCACAGACATGTTTCTCTGACCAGATGATTTCAATCAAGACAAATTTTCACAAATCAAGGACTTGAAATCTCGAGTTACGTATATCGTTGAACCTTATCTAACTATAATATCTACAAAAAAGCTTAGAAAATTCTGTATAATATCAAGTATGTAGTACAGTTCTGTGAATAGTTACTATATAATGCAACATTCACCATTCCTTTGCACATGTATACATTAGTGGAAAGGGAAGTAGAGAAGGGATTGGTCCACGTGGATGGGTCATCCTGTAAATATCCTATCGTATAATTTGTGCCAGTTTCAGTGATGGATTATAAGAGTCAAATGCATATGACAACAACTGCAACATTTACACACAGCAGTTTTGTACCAAAAAATGTGAATCCGGTGAAAAGGAATTATTTCGATAAGTTAATCTAAATTAAAGACGATAAATATTTGTTAATATGCCAATATAAAAGAGGGATACGCGCCTGTCTAAGCTGCCTGTTAAGTTGTCACAGGAAATGCTACGATGTGCGTTTACAACACTTCATACTAAATATAACATTCAGTGTTCGTTTAATGGAGACCGTAAGGACTCAGTAAGGACGTACGTGTACGCTATTAAACCTACAAGTGTAAGTACATATTCAGCTACTCAGTATGCACACAATGCGTTGTATTTATCATGTCTGTTTTCCCGAAATATCTACGACTACGTTCTCTGTTATTTGAACCCGGAGTTTGAAAGGTACGGTACTCTGTAAGGGTATGCTGTTTACATGGAGAGAACATCCGTTGCGAGGTTGAATGTTAATTCAGTAAAATATTTCGCTGACTATACCAAGAGTGTTCGGCAACGACGTCTTAATAATTTCTTGTCATTAATTACATCTTAAAAAAGTCAAAGCAATTTTTTTTTTACCAAAATGCCTTTTTTCCAATGGCAGATTCAGTGGAAGTGGCGGAGGGTTTGACTCCCGGACAGTGACTTTAAATTTACCGAGATCCTCGTATATTTTTGACGATTTTCGCATTTAGTCCATTGAATCATAGTACAGGGGTACTGGATCAGCAAAATCAGGTCCCACTGGTCTCAAACCTAAATGGACATTATACATATGTTATATCATTCGTGATATGTAATTCAGGCCATTTGCTTTCTTACCAGTTATGTTTTAAATTATTGTAATTGATATTATATACGGGTGCCCCTATGTATGATCGTATTTAAATATAGCTCAATTTACAGGAATGTTTTACTTGCTCACCGAGCTGTCAAATTTATTGCCAAATGTAAAAAAAAAATGAAAAAATCAAACTGAGTGAGTCATACTTATGAATGATGTGGGAAGCAATGGAGCGACATATTCAATGAACGAAAGTGAGCGAGCGAAAATGATATTGTTAATTAAGTTGGTTTTAGTGGGCTATAGCCTTTTTCGTCCGTTAACTTTCATATTTCAAGTTCTTACGAACTACAGAAGGGATTTTGATGAAACGTGGTAAAGATGAAGTACTCGATGTCCTTTACAAGTGTTGTGTTTTTATTAGCCAGAGTCCTCATGAAGATTCAGGGTTGGACGACTTAGACCCACGGTGTACCCTTCTTTAGCAAACTTCTTCAGACTCGACTGCATGCATGGATCTTTTCTGATCTATATCGTTTCTGTAGATATTCTGGTTATTTGTTTGATTTCTCGTGGTCTTTTGCTAATAATGAATTAATTTAGTGTATTTTATCTGATTTATTGAAATTGTAAAAGAAAAGAAATGTAATACAATTTTTTGTAAGAGAAAAAAGGAGGCGCTATGCTATTTCTATGTAATAAGCTTTGATGGACGTATTCAGAACTAACGGAAAAATATAAGATCTCACTGAACCTTAGCAGGAATGAAGTACTCAAGGTCCCTTCTACTTGTTGCTGATATTTGGCTAGATCAGTTAAGGGATGGCGCAAGGACAGGGCAACAGAATGTACCCTTCTTTGACGAACTTCTTCATATCAGCAGCATGGATTAATAAACTGAATGCACCAGAGTGACCTCTCAAGTCGGAAGTGTTGCTGTTTAGTTCCATTCAGATTTTCAGAATCAAATGTTGGGGGGTTTTTTGGTTTGTTTGTTTTGTTTTGTTTGTTTGTTTTTTGGGGGTTTTGTTGGGGTTTTTTTTTTGCATTTTGGACTTGATTATTTTTTGCGGATTTTTAGATATGTATATGTTGTTTTGGTTCATTTTTTATTTCTAAAGAAAAAAGGATACATTTATATATACACACACGTACTAGCGAAAAATAAAACCCCAGTTACCCTATGGCTGCTTTTAGAACTTCTTATTCATTAAGTGGATTTTAATGTTATTTTCCCTGAAAGGTAGCCAGATCATAGAGTTGTGGCTTCTAAAAACCTGAGAGGGGATAATTCCCATATAAATGTTTCTAATCAACACTTTATTTTAGAGGTATGAGGTTGTTACTGATAGAATTTCCACGGTTTTCATTTTTTGCTCTAATCAGATTTCATGGAGTTTCAGTTCTAGATACCCTATATGGAGCAACGCTAATTAACATTTGACATTGCATTCTGTCCTAAGTATGAGGTAGATTTTGATGAAAATTATTGAAATGATTTCCTAGTCTTGGTGATAGAAAGAATAGATATTTGACTCTCTTTTCCGGAAATATAGTTAAGACCAAGTCGTTTAATATCCTTAAATATTTGCTTTCGCATTTCTTAGTCAATTCTGGTATGTAATTTGATTAATTTTCTCAGAAGTCTGGCTTATTATTTAAGAAGATCTCATACAGGATTTGTAAGTGTTTTGACCCCAAAAACCCAGTTAGAACCAAATTAATAAGTATCTGCAAGTAACACGCACTGCTTTGGTTAGATTAATTAAGTAATGCGCCAGACAGGTGCCACAACTATACAGGTCAACTTCTCCTGGTGTGACGTTAAACAATAGTCCGTAACCTGTAGAGTGTCGAGTATTCTAACTGAGACTAAGAATAGAAAGTAAGTCCACATCAAATTCCAACGCATCGCTTTAGCCTACTCGACCATGGAGGTCCCTAAATAATTGAGTGGACTTTATATACACTATTAAGATGCTTACAAAACGACATCAGGGGTGATATTGCAAACTCTACAGCTAATTATTTGAAATCTAATCAGACCGTACACAGCTTTGAGCGACTATTTAGGGAGGGGGGATAGAGCCACTAAGCCCAGCTCCATGTCAGTATCATTGATCAGATTACCTGTTCAAACTATAATATATAATGTTTCTAAACGGATTTTTCTTCAATAGACATTTCATAAGAGAGAGAGAGAGAACACAGGTCATTTAAACCCCTTTAAGAGTAAGTAAGCATATCCTTGTACAATAAAGATAGAGTGTATATACAGTGTGGCTCATACAGTAGTGGGAGATGGCGAGATAAAGAGTGCATTTTAGTAGTAAGGATATTAACATGTAAGTAAAATGTGATGTACATCAAGGTAAGTCTATATTTCCGGACCGGTAAAATTTCTTTTATATACCGTATTGCTATTAATCTTGGGGTTCAACAAAAAACAACAAATTGGTGACGTGTACGATATGCTATTTCGTTACTATCCTGAGTACGCCGGATTACATTTCATAAGATTTGTATGGAGGATGTAGAAAACAGTGTGTAATCTTGTGCTTCATTCAGTATTTATGATTATGTCATACAAAGCATTTCATAGGACAACAACTAAAGGAAGCGGGGAAGGGGGTGTTTCAATGTCCTCTGGATCGAATGTGTATATATGTATGTATAACACGACATGGGTGAGTCAGAATGGAAAGGAAAAGTGTTTAGAAGTTTAATAGCTTTGATAGCGTGTTCGCCTTTTAGCTAATGCTTATGCTGTACCATGTGTTGTACTCATAATTATGGTGGTTGACGGTATTATCTGTTCTTATCAAACGACACTAACGTATTTCTATTTCATTCAACGACTACAGTGTATTGTGATGACAAGTGTTGTGCACTTAGTTATGCAATGAGAATAAAGAAGATTTAACTTTGCCGAGATTTAAATAGACTTGCAATATCTTATGAGTCATGCCAGCATTGTTATGTAAATGTTCGTTTGCGTGGCGGGTTGAAAGTTACAAAATGGCGATATTTGAATTAACTCAGTCTCGCATCTACATTATTGAAAAAGATTTACTTTTCTGAGTCAGTGCAGACCAGGAATGAAGTGCCCTGTTCATGTCTGAGAGGTCCCGGGGTGGACTCTCGTCGTATGGCAAACCAGATGTCCTGTCTTTCGGATGAGACATTGAAAACCGAAGTCCCGTATCACTGTAGACGTGACATGTAGAAGATCCCTTACAGCTTGTAAACAGAACATTTCTGTATGAGGCATCAGCAGATACTGTCACCATGCACCATATCCGTAAAATAATCGTGGAGTGACGGAAAACAAAGGCAATCAATCAAATTCCCTTTTGATATATGTAGATGTTTATGTCTTATAGTATTGAACATTGTAAATTTGGTGTATACAATATTCATTGGGTTTCGTTGCATTGTTTAATTTTGTTTCCTATATGATACGTTCGTTGTTTTAACATTTTCCATCCTTTTATTACGGTAAAGTGCATAGATTAAAAGTTGACATGTAATGGCAGACTTTCAAGATTTTATTGCTATTAAATGATGTGAAAAGCAGTGTTGAAGTTTGATATTTTCCTACACATCTTTGTAAATTACAGCAATACAGGAAAAGCGACGTTCTGGTCCTATTTAATACAGTGTTAACAAAGAAACGTGATGTTGTCCTGTTTATAAATGCTGTCCCAGACACTGTAGTATGTACTTTACATGAAAATGTGTACTTCAACCTTTCCATGTAGTGTTATAAAGGATGCGGACAGATTTTTCAAGGGGCGGAAGGAAGTTAATATTTTCACATTCGCTTGAATGAATGTGTGATGTCATCATAGAATATTGAAACATCATTTAAGGTGATGACATTCCGATATATTAATTAATTGTGACATGATATCACAAAATACGATAGCTTGAACAAATCTGGTCTTAGCCCCATTCCGTGATATTAAAGAGAGAGAGAGAGAGAGCACTGCGTGTGGTGTCATCATAGCATGCAGTAAATCTAAACGTGATGCGAAACGTCAAACCTTAATTTTGTTATTTCTCTCGAGTACTCAATGCGAAAAAAAGGTTAATGTGAACATTTATTAGTCAGGGAAATGATTTGGTTTCAGATTCCAAGAATTGCATAAATAATGTATTGGAAGTACGGCACTGAGATCGTTATCGTCTTCAACCATGGTATGCGCGTCACGGATACCTTGCGAGCTAAACAGAGTCGTTTTGAACAGGTAAACGGGGGAAGTGCCAGGTGGATGCTGTCTTGTTTTTACGAAATATGATCAATATTCGTATTGCCATAAAAATTGGAAATTAGGTTAAAAATGAGAACGCATTTCATTGTTTGCCATCTTCGTTATTTAGACGGTAATAAGTGTAGTTTATATAGGTTAGCAACAGACACGAGCAGCTTTAATCAGGTCCACATTGTCAGATATTGTCGCCACGGGAGGCGTGTATTCTGGGAAATTTGCAAACCCTGTCATCTGCACCTAGTAAATACTCAAGCTCAGTGCAAATATCTCACCTTGCTCGTCATGTGCAATATCCGTCATAAAATGTTTATGGGCCAAATTAATACAGAATCTGTTATCGCCCTACCTATCTCCATGGCCGTACGATAGCAATCGTTGTCTTCATTATGTGAGGCAGCTTTAAAAGTTCACTTTTTCGATATCGCATCTTCGGAAGATGATGAGGTACTAAAATCAAGGGCGCCATCGCCCTCAGAGTTTAACTGAGCCACAATGAATCTACACTAATTAAATCAAAGAGTATCTTAGACAAACAGAGCTCCAGTTAATGTTATGTGGATTTTGCTCGCACGACAGCAAGTATCCTCATTGATTTAGTAAGTAATTATCAATAATGTTGGTTTTATTAGAGCGACTAGACAGTACTACTTTGCTCTTGTCACTTGCGGATAGTTGTTCGTGAAACAATTCAAGTCTTCATTTTAATTTCCACGTATGACGTTACTTGCTGTATAAATGTGCACAATTCCTAAAACGCCTCACTAGTATATTGTCGGTAACTTGCTTTATGGGCCAGGTAGCTTCATTCCATGAGGAGGGGACACGACTTGTGGAAGAGAAAAAAAAAACGTTCGTAAACTGGTCTATGGCCTGAATCACGCTCGTAAAATGCCCATGTAGTTTTAAACGCACTCGTCTCTCGTCAGCGGGCTTACAATTTTTGTAATGTGTTATATGTTCTATTATATTGTTTGTATTCATGTGTTGTGTGGCTCCGTGGTGACTTCTGCCACATAGCTGAGCCGGTAACTCCTATTTTTTCTTAAAATGCGGGATTACGCGGCGAATGTGTAGCTTGAAACTGACCGTAAGCGTCCTTACAATGCGGAGTTATGCTCTTGAGCCGAATGTGCAGCAAGCGAGCTCACAGTCAGCTTAGCCAGGAGCACGCTCATCAACTGGGTCGAGTTTCGCAAAAGAGCGTATGTCCAGTCGGAAGCTAAGTCGGTCTCAACAATATGATGAATATTTTGAATAAACTTTATTTCATTAGATATCATTAGCCAATAAGATTTAAGTTTAGGATAAAAATTGCTTTATGATTTATAAATTAAATGATAGGTATAAACTGGATTATAATGATATATAAACAATAAATTCACAAAATATAGATGCCTAGAAGGTATTTACAACCCTTACGACCCACTTAACGTGCGTCTAGGCTTACACCCTTTCGTCATGCGAACATACAGTAATCGCACACCGTGATATTATTATCGTATAATGTGCGATGAATATGAATGGTGAAGCTCTCCAAAACAAATGTTTTCTTTCTCCATACATTATTACATCCGACTGATGTTGAATGAAACCTCTTGTCTAAATTGTCGAGTTGAAAATTACAAAAGCGTTTTCTGTACGTGACGATGCCAGATGGTAATCTGGATAAAGTGTGAAATTATGGGTCCAGTAGCAACATTATAATTCTGTGTAAACTTCTCTTGGCAATGAGAGTAATGATTCTAGTCTCGATAGAATAGGAGTCGACCTTTGGATAGAGAGATGACATTGGTCTGTAGGTACACGCATTCTGTGGGGAATATTTTTGTGTATACGCATATTCCTTAGTATTCAAGAGCGTACACAACCCTGACTTTTATAGTTGGTACTGACTTTAGTCTAGGAAAGCAAACCGACAGCGTTAATGTACTAACCGCTTTGGGCTTATGGCTGATCGCCAAATACTGCTCTGACTTGGGCCTTAAATAGACTATATATAGTCCTAATGAATATGGTAATTGATCAAAAATTATCCATATTACATATGATAGTACGTTGTATTTTCTCTTATTTACATTTTTCAATTCTTTTGTTTTTAATATTGTATGACTATGAACCATATTATTGACCTTAATCTAGATTAATTCAAGAACAGTTAACGTATTTTGGTTTGCGAGCGCATATTCAGTACAAATTTGCACTATGCAGTTGCCTTGATGTAATGATACAAACAAGTTTTAGAGCCTGTATCAGTGAATGTTCAGCACTACGGGTAATATCTGATTACCTCATTTAGTAAATGAAGTATTTGATGAAGTTAAATGGATCATTGAGTGCAGGAACTGACTGAAAATTTGTGTAAAATGAGTAAACATAACTCACCATTGCCTATAAGGACATGTGTCATAATTAGTTGCAAAACTTTGGTTGTTCTTTTTGCTGAAGTGCATTTTCACCCATCTTGTAATATCTTGTCAGTCTTTCTTCCGCTCTCTTTCTCATATACTGTAGTCGGAAGAGCTAATGTAAACTGAATATACCATATCGGGATGGTTTATGAAAGATACATGTGTATTGTATTTTGATATGGTGTGTTTTACTTGTAGATATGACCAGGAAGTAATTTCTGTGAATTAATTGAATCAGAATATTGTGAGTCTTGCATCACCAGAACCAGTAAGTAGTATGCTTTCTTATATAGATAGATATTTCTTCTAGTACAACGAATCAGTTTTGAGTAATACCATGTTTAATGTTTATCCATCCGTCTGTAAACGTATTCAGGGTGCTCCCCTCATGGTTTTGTTATCCTAATAAAAGTCACGGAAGTTCAAACACGTGGATCTTGGTTAAGTCCCAGATCAGTAAAAATAAAAATAATCGCAGTTCCAAAGGGAGCATTTATGATGATTGTCCGTCTTTCAGTTCATATATGCGAACGATTTTATGTAGTTGTAATTTGATTACCTCTTGTACTAAAAGTTCACACGAGATATTTTTGTGAACTTCATACGCATATAAGAATGTCAACTCTGTCGTAAGTTAATATTAATCTTTTATTGACTGTTTATTGACTCTTTTAACCTTCGCGATATATGCACACTATATGATAAGACACTCGATTAAACATTCTCTGAATAGGGCAGTTTTATGGAGTGCAAGATATCTTTCAATGTCAAAGTTGTTTGGGTTAATATTCTTTTGTTTATCTGAATCTCGATAAAATCGTCCTTTATATTCTGATAAGAATTTCCCATCCTCATTGTCTGATGAGAATTTCCCATGCTCATTGTTCCCTGAAAATTTGGCGGTTACCAAGGACATCAGAGTTTCAGACACATATTTTTGATTTTGCTTGTGACTTCTTTGTAATATCTATATCATGTAAAGAAATAATATTATAATTTTTTTTCCCTTCATATTATTCGAGTGCATTATTTAAAAGCAAAATGAAAACAACTAATGGAAGTCCCCAGTGAAGATCGATTAAACAAAGGATATAACAAACATACAAATAGTAACCGAGGTGAACGAACAAAGAGGTCCCGAATTTTCACAATGCTTTGCCTCATATAACTGATGACAGTCGTTATGTATTATCATGTGAAATAATTTTCTGCAGTAAGTACGACTACTAAACATCCGTACATTATACAAGAAATTTATTGTTTTCACAAATTAAGTACATTCTTCTATGGGTGTACTATTATTTTCAGTGTTGGTATTAGGGAATAATTAAAACATCTATTAAATAGAGGAAAATAATGTTTGCTGGTGCGTTGAATGTAAATACAGTAGTTTAAGATTATAATATCTTAAATTTTAATGTTGCACATGCCTACAGATTGTCTCAGCGTTTGTTACTGTGTAAATAACAAAAGATGCCGAAAGTCTTTAGACGGGAGTTATTATTTAGAAAGTGTTCATAAATGCACGTAATACAAATTTGACTCCAATATGTACATTACAATAACAGTGACTTCCACGGAAGACCTATCTGGTGAGCCTATAGCATGCTGTTCATGGTTATCTTGTATTTGTATTGTATATATTGTACTCTGATATCTGTATAAGTATACCTGTAGTTGTATATGGTATGAATTATTGTACTAATTTTTACGTGTACAATATAACCTGTAATAACTGGCATGAATTATTATAACAATACATGTAGGATATGCTCTTAATCATTATGGACAAGGTGTAATGGGTTAGTGTGGATCCAAAAGATAAAGGGTGGATTTATCCAGATTATTAATGTTCCTATCTCTTAAAATGTATATTATGAAATTTGTTCAGTCGTTGAGTAAGTTTAGACATGTATTTTTCATAATAAAGGTGTGATTTAACAGGTTGTATTGTATTACTTGCAGTAGTAATATATGGAGTGTATGATTATATATATACCGGTATATATTTATAATATATACATGTAATAATATTCAGATAATAGATATGTATATATTGTATTATAATCAAAGTTGAAGGAAAACCATAGTTTAGAGCAATATTGATGACAGAAGTTAAGTAGTTTTCTATTTTTCAAGTTTTATAAGAAGGAAATGTGCACCAAGATTCCTGTTGAATATGGAACAAGTTTGTTTAGCTCTTTGTTGAAATTCACTGTAGTTTCTCTGTCAGCTGTAGGTTTGATTCCCAGTTGTGGAGGAGGGTGTGTCAGAGAGCCTGCCAGTGTTTGTTGGTTTCAAATGAATACCATACAACCATATAAATAAAATAAACTTGGCTAAATAATAACGAACATTTGTACATATACATTTCTGGTTCTTTCAGAATACATGAGATCTGCAAGTCAGTTACTTTCATACAAAATCATTACTGGGTAATTTATAATTAGCACTGGACAAAAAAGATGTATATATACACTTTAGTTATCAGAAGTATATTTCGCTTTAATCTTGCATCATGAAGAAAAGCGGTAATGAAAAATTGAATTAATTTGATACCCCAGCCAGCGTTGTCACTATCGAGGACCATCATCAAGGAGAGTAGCGAAAACTGACTTTGCCCTTTGCCACAGAATGTGACAGATGAAAACATTTTCTCTTACCGTTCCTCTTTAGTCATCTCAAAATACATGTACTGCTAGTTATTGTTACGGACTGACAAATGGATCACCATAAACCTCCAATTCTGTAAGGCATATTATGAATGCATTATCAAGTCTGAGAGATAATTATTTGTGAGTGTCTGAAACTCTTATTATATCTCAAGCAAAAGAACTAGAATCACTTACATAAACATGAAGGTCATTACAACATTTTAATACATTCTTTTATATTTCGTTTGGTTATATGATACTCATTTACAGAAATTAACATCATTATGCATCACTAAGCTAAAGTTCGGGACACCAAAAGCAGGAAACTTGGTGTGTAAGGTCGCTGGTAATAAACTTTAATGATTGTGTCAAGGCTGTCTCTAGGGAACTTTTGCTTTGGTAATTATCTACCCATTTACTAAAATATGACAAGAACTTGGTCAAAGGTTGTATTATTATTCAAGAAACTTGGTTCAGGGTAAATTTAAGGGAAATCAACATTTTCGTCCATGTATCGTGCCTTAAGGGGTATGAGTTCTGTCAGGATAGTTTCTATTTATAAACAGAACAAAATAAAAATGAGAAAAAAGGTATTAGGGTATGGCATGCTTAAGTATTAGTAAATAATTAGTAATTAACATTCTGTACTAAATGCATTATTGTGTCTTTAGGAGCATCTAGTTGTGAGTGCCTGAGAATTTTAGCATGTATACATTGAGTGTATCCAGTATTGAGAATGAAATTTCTGGAAGAAAAACAAGGTTTATCATGTTCTGGTAGCATAGTGTATGATTATCATGACTGAAAAGAATGAAGAATGTTGTATTATCTATAACTTTCATCTGCCATGAAAATCATCCATTAAAATATAGTTAGAAACGATTTCTGAATTCTGAGATATACTCATGCCAAGTGCATGTTAAACAGGAATGAAAACTTGACCTGTAGATAAATGTTATGTAAAGAATAAAAGGTATGATTACATGATATGTGTTAATGGTTATATAATTTGTTTATCATATGCACATATTATTTTCATGGAAAGATTACTAAGGCTGATTTGAATCTTTATCATACAAAACAAGGAGACAGTGCATTCACAGTGGTTGAATGCAACACACTAATTCAAGGTTATTTGCTTGCAACAGCTTGTCCGCATATGTTAAATGGAAAGTATATACATGTATGTCTTTTATAGGGATCTTGATAAATGACCCAGTTAGAGGCCAAATTCTATGTCTGTTGAGGGCCGATGAGGATAAAGAAAAGCCATGTTGAAATTTCAATATTAGTACATTGTATTTCTGAGGTTTAGCTTAAATATTTTAATGAAAAATATTATGCTTATCATTTCATTTGGATTCAGCCACCACTATTCAAGATATAGAATTATTTATTCATACACAACATGGAGTAAATGGGCTAAGATTATATTGGAATCACCATGTTCTTAATTCTGCAGTATATTTTACTGATAAATTTTTGTAACATTTGACATAATGAATAAATGTTTGTGGAGTAAGAAAAACTTATATATAACTTAAAATCTAATATAAAAATTAAGTAATTTAAAATTACAATATTAAATCCATTGGAACTCTTTTTACAGGGATGTATAGATCACAATTGAATTTGGTACAAAGTCAATTATGATATTATATGTAAATGTACTTGAAATTTCACTGAAATTCTTCCCTTGTGACATCACAAAAATAATGCTTTTTATGCAACTCCTCCTTCTAGGATGCTCCTTTTACAATAAAACCAGGAGCAGACTTGGTATAGGGGTTAAACACTCGGCTTGCAATGTAGATGATCCAGGGTAGATTGCTGAATTGTGCCATAATGTTAAGAGTTTGGTTACCACTTGCTTCTGTAACCTGATATGATTGAAAAGTTGTTGAAGGTGTCATATAGGTATATAGCCCAAATCAACCCACCAAACTGAGTGCAGTGGTAGATAATATAATATGCTTTTAATTTTTGATTCAGATCTATCAACATGTGGTGCCTTAATAGACAAAAAGTATACCCATAGGGTACCCTCCCTTTAAAATCTTTTTCTTAAGAAGGGATGCATTCATTTAAAAACTAATGAGTAATGTCATCTGGGTGTATCAGAAGGAAAGTAGATTTAAATTTGTTCTCTTTCAAGTCTCCACCAGTAAAACTGGAGGGGATTATAAGTTTCCACTACGTCTGTCTGAGACACCTGAGTTTTCTATGTTGGCCTCTGCCATATACTTTTCAATTATGTATTCAGCACATATTGATCTTTTATCAGTAGATTTAGGACAGTATGCTAGTTTACACTAGGTGAAGAAAATTTTCATTAGCCAATACTTCAAATATATGTGGTCATATTACATGATGAAGAGGATAAGGGTGGTGTTATGTAGAGAAGTGAACGGAACATAGCAAACTATGTAAACATACACATAGGATAGAATATTTTAAAATTAAATGCAACAATTTCATGAAGGGTAATGACATGTTTGATTATTGGTTATACAGTTTGTTTATTTATTTCTATTAATTTCAGTCATCCGGTTAGGGTAATGAAAATCTTTTTAGCAGAAATAGTCTACTATAATGGCATTTTATTTCATGTGTTTCTATGAATTAGTATAAGAAAATATAAAATGATTCAGCTTTGTGGTATTAGTAATAAATACTGTTTGATCATATTTGTACAATGATATACCAGACATGTGACATGCAACTTCCATATTTTTCAGTGAGTGAACCAGGGGCAGGATTTGACTCCAAGGGGCTTGGCCTTCGTGTCCAGAAAAAGCTCCTGGGGAAAATGTCCAGTAAGAAGATAGCCAAGCAATTTGTAGATGACACTACTGGCCGTATTCTAGATTCTACTCATAAGATTATGAAAGAATTCTCTGGTGACAAGGCCAAATCAGACAAAATCCTTAAATATCTAATTAAAACTATTATTAAAGTAGGTATTCTATACAGAAACGACCAGTTCAGTGCTGAAGAACTTAAAATTGCTGAATCATTTAAATCAAAGTTTCATTCTCTTGCCATGACCGTTATCAGCTTCCATCAAGTTGACTTTACATATGACAAGGGATTTTTGAAAACCAGCATTGACGAATGTCGTCAGATTCTGCAGTCCTTGATATCAAGGCATTTGACAGACAAGTCTAAAGGACGAATTGATACAGTGTTTGACTTCTTCACAAGTGAGAGTTTGATGGATGCAATTTTTGATCCCAATGGTAAATTTCATAGTCACATGGATTCCATTACAACAGATATGAACAAAATGATGGATGAAGGGAATCTATGAGTAGATGTTGAAGAATAGTGCAAGATATCTGAAAGACAGATAGCAGTCCAGTACAAGATTCTCCTAGAAATTATAGATAAACAATGAAAGATCTAGTATCACTTAGATTTAGGTCTTTAGCTAAATAATTTGATTTATAAATTATGCATATATACTGCTTTAAAGTGAATATTTGCAATTTCCACATTTAATCATTAACAAAAATCATTATTTTGTTATATAAATGATAAAATGACACATGTTAACTTGAGTTGAGATTAGATCTGATAAAATAGGGTTTTTATATTTGAAAAATTATAAAATAGATCATTTTCAAGTTAGTTTAAGTAATAGCATTTTCTGAGGATGTGTGATATAGAAGGATTCTTTGGGTTTGCTTTAAATAAATTGTATGAAATGTTAACATGCGGTAAAGAAATACAGTAATGTCCACTCTGAGAAACTAATAATATACCAAAGTTTTACAGCATGTTGTAATGCTTTGAATTCTGTAATTGAAATGCCAGTGTTTGTCCATAGTCACAGCTTTTGATAAAAATATTTATATTTTTCCAAGTGTGAATAAATTCAGAAGTAGTATATTAAGCAAAGGTATTTATCATATATTTTGTGTTCATTTCCTTATTTTCTCTGTATCAAATTTATCAAAATACCAAAAATATAATAAACCAAGGAATGAGATGTTGTATGTGATATTTTTAACTAAGAAAAAATTTATTAAAAAAACCAAAAATGAAATAAAAGTGGGAAGGAGATGTTGGATTGATTTTGATTGATTTTGTAGGTAATACTTTTCACTAAAGATAATAATATGATAAATATACAAAATATGGTATTCAGTAAGTAAACTGTGATCCTGGATCACAGATAATGAATCTAAATATCAAACAATCATATATACAGATAATAACCAAGTACATGTACCACATATACCAGTATCACAGGGTTTTCAATAATTACTACATACACTTGAATCCATTATTTTGAGAAGTGCCTTGGTTGACAATGTTTTCCCGGGTAAAAAACTTGAATGTGAGTGGTAAAAAGTGTGATATTTATAGATCTATTGGTGTTTCAGTTTTCATCCACATGGTGACAGTGTGATGTTTATATATTGTATAATTATGGAATTAAGTAATCAAATCTGTTATTGATCTTATACACAAATGTTTCATTGAAATGATCTGGAAATAAAAGTTTTAGTCTTATGATAGAATTTTTTCCATTTTGGCATTAAATATGAAAATCATTTATGCGTGATAATTAAACATACGTCAAAAATGTTATGCTGAACATGGATTTAACATGAGCAATTGTTGGAGTGTGATTTTAAATGAAGACACTCTTTGATGTTGCATAACAATGTAAAAATAGTATGCAAAACTGGACATATTTGTACTGGAGATGTTTCTGGGATGTATTCTTATCAGTAGTGTTGTTAACTGAAAGCTTTATGATAACAAACACTTAATGAGAAATAAATATATATATGATGCAGTGTTTCAGAGTCAGGAATTTTTGTGTTTGTATCACAAAATCCATACACAGGTTTTGGGTTATCCTCGGCTTGAGAAAGGTCTTCCAGGATTAAAATCGCACTTCATTATAAAGGGTATACAATGACCAGTGTATCACAACAGGGTGCTATGTATATATCCATGAACACAAACTAATTCTTCATCAAGTCGTACAGGGAATCTTAATGCAGTAAATCATTAATTTAAAGTCTAAGTGTGTAACCTACAATTACAGGCTTTTTTTAAGCATTCAGGTTGATCTTTTTTTGTGGTTATTTTGGTACAGAATACTTGTGTATGAATGTTAATGTAAACATCAAGACATTTTTACAGTTGGTGCCTTATCACCAGAAATTTGAATTATGACAGAACAATTGGGATTGTTTATTGTGATAAGACTGTGTTTTGCCACCATCTTATTTGTATTACAAAGCATTAGAATCAAACATATTTGTTATGTCTGGATCTGTGTCAGAGGCTTCATGTGCTATAGATGTTTTTCTGTGTATTATGAAGGAGTTTGCATGTGCTTTAAGCAGCTATAGAAAACAGGTATATTTATGCTCAGTAAATACTTATCTTATGTACTTACTGAGGACATACTCTTGCATTCATCTCTACAGAGTTGATATTAACTCTTTGTTATGTGCCATCATTCCAATGTGTAAAGCATTCCTCTGAGTTTAACATCTTATTGCAATGTATTATCAATGTAAAAGTTATGTAGGTCTTGTAGCAATAGAAGTTTTTGGAAGTGCATATTTTTCTGAATTTATTGTCTGTAGAAAGTAGATTTTTGTATCATGTTAAAAAATTACAAAAAAACCCAAAATAATGTTCAAGAAACGAACAGGATAAAGAAAGACTATGCAGTAAAAAAAAATCATTCATAGGTCAATGAAATTCATACACATGAGATGTGCGTAATAGATATAAACCTGAAATCTTAGTTGTAGTTGTCATTGTTTCACATGTTCATGTATACTGACAATATTGTAAGGAGAGTTACAACGAGACCAGGAATGCCAGAAAGATGAGTGAAACAAGGAAGAGTTCTCGCCACAGTAATTAAATTGTGATGATGCCTCAGGAGAACAACAAACTTAAATTTTTGTAAGCATATCATATTTGCTTATAGATACATGGTCACAAAGACCTTCCTTTTTATATTTATTAAAGTATTTTTGAATGTTAATTGATTCAAGTATTTCCTGAATATATGCAAAAGTTTGAGACTTTATCAAAATAATTACATGTAACTGATTGAATATCCAAGCTGAAATTTCCTTTGGTGTTGATTTTAAACCCAGTTTTTGAAATATTTATGGGAAAACACTTACTCATTTACTCATTTTTGAAATAGTTACAAAGCAAAGTGCCTTTAAATGTAGTTAACTCTGTGATGCTGTTGTTGTAGCTTGATAAAGTACTTCATTTATGCTAGAGTCTCCTAAACCAAACTTTTTCCTTTGTATGTTTAGAATCAGATTTGAGATTTTGAACTAATTTTACTTTATTTAACCATGTTTTTGTTTGACATAACCTATTTTTACAGTATATGTATTGACATTAATACAATAAGTGACTGTACATAACTTTTGAAAATTTCATTTTTAATTAGCAAATTAGTTAATAACATATTCCTTTAATTAAGTTTGTTATATTTTGCACTTCGTGTTCTGTAACTGTGTACTGTGCTTTACTATATTAACATATACATTGCCATAATACTCTAGTGCACTACAATCCATATGGACCTGCTTTATCAGATCTTGTATCTGGTTTATTTCTGAACCAGTAAAATAATCTTAAATTTTCTCCATTCATTTCTGACCAGTATGACTGAAAAAGTTTTAGTTGCATAAAGGAGTTAATTTAGAAGAGTATGTGTGGGTACTTAGTAATATATGTATGACATTTTGAGGGATACTAAGTACCTGTATTTGGTCATGTGATCGTGACCTACAACATCGGATCCTGGTTTCAAAGATTTTAATATCTGCTTTAACTTAAATATTAACAGAGATAGGAAGCTTTTGTTTTCCTAATAGCCAACAGACTTCAATACGCAAAATGGCAAATACACACTCCGTTCATATTTTGTATTTTAGTAACCTACCAAATCTATTGTTCTAAACTTGGGGAGATTCTCTGCCCCAATGGAGAACAAAGGAAGTGTGTGTATTAAAGCACAAGTCAAAACGGTCACTCAGTAATAACGATCTTGCGTATTAGTTGAGGTAGGAGTTTAAATTACTTTTATCCAAGAAAATATCCCAAGCAGGGGACCACAATTTTGATTCACAGTCAGTGTATTTCCTTTAATGAATACCAGATGACAAACCTCCATGATAAAAACTCCTACGGATTATAGTGTATACGATGATGTATAATGATCTGTTCTTGGGGATATGGCAACCAAATGGTATACCTTGATGTATTTATGAATTTATCTCTGTTGTGTTTTATTCAAAAATCTTATTTTCTACATTAGATGCTCATTTCATTTCCACTAGTCATTGACTAATAATGTTAAATTTTTGACATACATGTATTTGCAAGTGTTAAAGGAAATAATTTTACGATACTTCTATAGGAGATTTTCATGATGTCTAGTGCTACATGCTTATGTACATAACATACTTCTATAACTGACTTTTGCACAAGTTGGTGTGATTCCTCTTTCCTGAATACATTTGTTAAAATGTGTATAATACAATAAAGCAATATTTTATTAGTGTAAATATTTTCTGTTATTCATATCTAAAGTTTATTTTCATAGTATTGCTACATCATAATAGCTGGAGTCCTAATCAGGGAATGTAGGAAAATCAATTAGTATTACCTGCTCAAAGGTTGAAGAGCTTGCTCCAGTATCCTCCAGAAACATCATCTCCTATCATCCAGGTTGAAGAATCCTGATGTGGCTTTAACAAACGATTGATTGATTATTGTATTACATCACTCCATGATTATTTCATATAAATGGTGACTGCATCGGTCTGATGCATTGTATACAAATTTATATCACGACAATAGAGTCTACTGAAGCAGTGAGGAATCTTATGTACCATGCCTACCGTGACACAGGACCTCGGTTTTTATTGTCTCATTTGAAAGACGGAACACCGGTGTACCCATGGTGGGAGTATAACCCCAGTCACGAGCCGAGCTAACAAAGAAAATGATATTCAGTCCTAGAAACAGCTACATTGTAGAGTCAAAGTATATACAGTCTTGTTGGCTTTAAAATTTGATACCATTTATGTTCTAAATTCATCTGCATAGATACTTAGTATAACACTATGCCAAGTGTTATACCTTATAGATTTTCAAGTGTTACAATGCATAAATGTGTGGTGTTGCACTGTACAACTTCTCAGTGATAGCCTACTCATTCTCTGCAAGTGCACTAATACATCACTCTCCATTCAAATGCTGTCTACATTATAATGCAGTATTGTGAAATCATTTACTTTCCTAGGTTAAATTTTCATAGATTTGCATCATAATATCTTTAATTTGTAAAGATATAGATTTGTGAATATGTGTATTTCATATTGCTTGACAGCTTTATACATTTATTGACCAACAGATTCCATGAAAACTGAGCCCTTATAAAATGCAATAATTTCACAGTATCGTATTATTTATCACTTATCACTGCTCAGTAAATACAGATACCAACACATCACAATTTCATGTAATTTATTCCATCATAAAACAATTATCAGTTAATATATACCCTCTCTGAGAAAGAAGGATATCATAAACATGGTAATTACCCATGTTGTGTCATGCAACTCCATTCACCTGTACAATTATCTAAGCATTCAATAAACTCTCAGTCACTGATCCCTAATGCCAAACAACTCTCATCTAAGTACAAAACGTCAATCCATTCATTCATATTGGGTCAGATCTTCGTTTATCATGACTTTCAACAAGATTAAAGATGCGACATTGACCTGGTTTGAACAGTTTCAATGTCAGATATACTAACAACATGAAGAAAAGTACTGATGGCAAAAGTGGTACAAATGTACATATAAATTATAATTATCATATGCATCAGTCAACTCTGGTACACAACTGTAAAACACAATTACTGGCAAACACATTGTATAAAGAGAAGGAATATATCATTCATTTTGTTTGGTCAGCATTTTCATACACTTTCTTGCAAATAAGGCAGTATTGCACACTTAATGCTAAATCACAGATAAGGACATTATTTACATCTGCTTCACGATGTTCTTACACTGTAATACTATGACATGATTTGACTAGACGACTGCTTAGTTTAAATTACATTCAAGCACTAAAAAAGTCTTCACTCATATCATTTCCTGTTTCTGCAAAACTTTCCAGTCTAATGTATGAATACCAACTTCAACAAATATGAACCATGATTTAGAATAAACTCAAAGAAGAACTTGTTCTATAATAACGTAACTTAACTGATAATTTGTTGAAACATAACAAACACAGTTGAAGTCTTTTCATAATGAATATATACAGTCAACATATATTTCAATGAGGTAACAGAATTTCAAAAATATCATTTGCTGGAATGTTCGCATTGGAAAATTTAACAAAATGTCAAAGAAAATTCTTAATCATATCAATTTCAAATTCAAACTTGTATTATAATTTAATAATATAAAAGTTGAGAGAGGAAATTTACTTATAACAATAACAGATCACAGGTTATAAGGTGGAATAATTAGATATGTAGAGAAAGAGGAAATGTTTTCATCAGAAGTTCAATGATACATGGGTAACATTGTTTATGATGTGTTGCCTCGTGGAGTTGTATCCAAGCTACAGAGTAACAATGTAATCATATAGGACTATCCAGCATAACCTTGCTACAAAGACCTGGAGTGTATGGCACTCTAAAAGGACTTCCTCATCAACATAATGGCTATAAGAGGGAGCTTATGGCAACCCAAAGTAAAAACGAAATCAATACATGTTTCAGATGGCTTATATAACCGACATATACATGAATAAAACTTAAAATAAAATGAATATAGGGCAATGTAAAAGGAAGAGAAATATGTACGTATCAAGGTCACCATGTTCTGTTAAATAACTCATATCAATAGTACAGATTACATAATTTGATCAAAACATGAAAACATCTCTAATTCCCCTAAAAAAGCAGAATTAACTACCTATCATCTGCCCATTCATGGTAGCAAATATTTAAATCCACATTCCCGACATAGTATCCAAACACAGCATATAGCACCATTAAATCACTTCTTTCTACAATGATAGAGGAAAATGATGACAAAGAAGTAATGGCCTTGCCTTCTGCAGCACCCTAATAGGAAGAAGAAACATGAAAAGCCATGTCTAGCCTTCCCCATTTACTCGTACCTACTGAAAGAACCCTTCTCCTTAAAATTCCTATGTACAAATCAATACTCTACCCAAAGATGTAACAGCATCAATTTCTTTCTCTTTGTAATGGGTTTAAGGAAGTAATATTTTGAAAGTTTTGGCCACACTCATTTGCTCCCAACCTTTATTAACTGAGGCTTGCTTATCTACAAAAAAAGATATATAGCACCAAAATTCCTTTTGTTCATTTGAAGGTTTTGGGGAATATAAATTTTAGAATTTACTGAAATTAGACAAAATTCAGAACAATATTATTATGATGCAAACGAGGTAAAAATCGAATGCACCGATGTTCAAAGAGCTGACCAGAGCAAAAAAGATATGATACCTTTACAAGAGAACATCCAGAAATTTGTGACTTTAACATCAGAAATTCATATGAAAGAGTGAATAAACATTTTACAATCCTTATATGTATCATTTGCAACATGAATATGAATTCCACCATTTTTTCCATCAAATTCTACTTTTCTATATTGCACTAATTACTACTAGTCATTTCCTCAAGAGAAAGATACAACAATTTATTGCTACATGTACTTTATGAGCAACAAACCAAAGAAATGAGATTTCAAATTAATGTTTAGTGAAAATGGAAAAAAAAAAGATGTCCACAAATTTCATAAGCAAAAAAGAAAAAAAAAATAATAACAATAATAAAAGGATGTTTTAACACGATGAGAATACTGAACAGGACAATGTTTAAAATTATTGCAACTTAGAAATCCTGTTGTATATTCAACTGGACCACTACTAGAATTAAATAAAGCACTGATATCAATAAGGCTAAGTTTTATCACAACTGGATGTCTGTATTACACTATTGCCTCTATGTCTCTCTACCCTGCTCACCAAATTTTAATTTCTATGTCATTAATCTTTAAGATGCTGTTTCTATCGACAACCTTCCCATGATACACTGTAGACTTGTGGGTAGCAGGGTATGCAATAATTACACCATAATTTCATCATCATCCTCACAAATGTTTTGTAAATGTGGCATAGAAACATAAGCAGTATCCTCCCATGAAGGTTCTCTTCCATGAAAAGGACGCAAAGATAGTGGGTGGTCACTCTGTATCATACAGTCACTAATCTGATCACATTCCTCATCACTTTTTGAAGGTTCTGAACTTTCACTGGAGGGAAGTCTGAACAACATCTGATGATATTTTTGTGGTGGTTTTCGAGTAGGCCATAATGAGACTCTATTTTTTGTGAGATGTTGGAGTTGT
This sequence comes from Pteria penguin, assembly GCA_035048485.1. Lineage (NCBI taxonomy): Eukaryota > Metazoa > Mollusca > Bivalvia > Pterioida > Pteriidae > Pteria > Pteria penguin. The sequence continues at coordinate 25,059,029 of CM068581.1, forward strand.
GAAGAACTCACTGAAAAAGAATTCATATTTATTTTTAAATGATAATATATTGATAAAAATCAATTTGCTCATACTTATGGCAGTTAAAATATTCTGAATATATTTTTAATATTATTAAATCATAGTTGTTAAAGTTCATAAAATGAAATACTATTGGGTGGATTGGTTTAATTGATTCAATTTTGCTAATTTATTTTATAATGAAACTGAGAAAACTTAAAGAAAGAATGAAAATATCTTTTCCAACATGCATAAAAACAAATACATATACAGTTATTCTATTTTCAAAACTAAACATAAAATTCATGCATCCATACTATAAAAGTAAAACATTCACAGACTTAAACAAATTCTTTTGATCCTGTGTTTTGTTGAAACCACATCGTTTCGTTTATTGTTTTTTGGGGGTTTTTTTTCTTTTTACTTTTACAAACTATTTAAAAAGAACAAGAGCAATGCATGGCATAATATGCCAGTCACTTAGTTTGAAGTGATGAAATTTGAAAATATGGAAACATTTCTTCTTTGCCTATTATTCAGGTCCTCATAATGAGACATGCTTCGGCCCTGGGCAACAACCCTGTGAAGTATTATGGAAATTCATGAAGGTTGTAAGAAACTGTAGCGAAAATAAGAATTTAATCCCCTCCTCCTTTTAATTTTTTCTTCTTTTTCAAAAATGTAAGAGTATGGAAGAAACAATATCCTATAATATATATTAAAGTCCATACATAACTCTAGCATCAATTTAAATTTGAGTAAGAAATTAATTTCTTATAATATCACAATAAAAAAAATCAAAGATCCATAACTCAGTACCGACAAAGGGGATATTTTCAAAATTGAAAGGTATCTTCTTTATTTCATCAAATCCATTCCGGATTACAAAAATTATCGGGTCCCATAAAAACTGCAAATATTCTATCCATGCAAAAAAAATAAAGAAATCAAATTCCCATGACTCCATAACAAAATGAGATTTTTCTTCAAAATTATAAGGGCTCTTCCTCCATTATTTAAGCATTCTGTATGTTTCATAACAGATGGACAGACAGAAAGACGGATATCGCCATATCATAAAACATCTATGACGGGCGTATAAAAATAGTTAGATAGATGAAATAAATAGATAGATCACAGAAGTCTCATAAGTTCTTTTCCATACAAGAAAAATGTAAGAGAAACTATTTTGTAATTGTTATCACAGTTTCAGCTAGGATTATACTGAGATGTTCTGAGCAGCTTATTTCATGGAATCAGACCACATTCAATATACAAGAAGATTGTAAAGTTATGTAAGGTTCAAGAAAAGAAAAAAATACTGGTTACTATACGTACTGAAGATATCTTATACCCTAGTGCTCTTTGCACCTACGAAAATGATTCTAAACAGTTTTTAAAAATTCAAAAATAAGAAATTGTACATTTTGTTAACTTAAACTGCTACATAAACTTGTAAATTTCGTAATTTAAACTGCTACATAAACTTGTACATTTTGTGACTAAAACTGCTATATAAACTTGGAACTGTCCCAATGTACCTTATCAACTCTGCAGAAGCATTAAAGAAGTATTTAGTTTTGTCACTGAATGTTTACAAAGATCTGTATATTAATATCCTAATAGATGACCTATAGTACTGTTTATGAACGTACACCTTATATAGGGAATAACATTGGAAAAACAAGTTCAAACTATTATCATCTCAATGTAATTATTGCTGTATGATAACAAAATGGCACAAACACAATACTTTACTTTTAATAAAGTGACTTTTTCAATACAGTAAAACAATGGAAATTTTTTTTTTGTTCTCAGGCAATAAAATATACTTTGATTGATTGATCGATTATTGTATTCAATTACTCCATGATATTTCATGTATATGGTTACGGCATCTGCCTGATGCATTCAAATTTACACCTTCGCAATGGACCCACTTGAAAAAGTGAGGGATCTTTTATCCGCCACATCTACCATGATAAAGCACCTCAGCTTCCACTGTCTCTTTTGAAAGACAGGACCCATGGCAGGAATATTCTTCTACAACTTGTCTCAGACAAAGGACATACTTCTGCAATTTGTCCCGAACAATGAATATACTTCTGCAATTTGTCTCAGACAATGAATATACTTTTGCTTGCTGAGAGCAACCTAAATAATAATTGCAATCAAATGATTCTACTCAGCACAAAGACTTCACATAGCAATGCACTGCTGTTTCCTTCAATCCTCACATCCACAAGAAATTAATTCTTCATTAACTAGAGCATGTTTGTAAAACATAGGCCATGCTGCAAGCTAATTTCAGACCAGCAACAAAGTTTTCCTAAATTATAAGTTTCATGGGCCTTAACTCCTTTAACTATTACCAATAGTGACCCTGCTGTTTGACATATTGACCCTCAAATCTATAGGCATACTTCTCTTTACATTAGATTTTAAATTACATCTGTTTAAAAGAGCTTGACATGTAAAATATGTGAAATATGATCAAATTCTGATGACCAGTTAATGATATATGATAATACATAAAAATCACCTGGAAACCAATAATTTCAGACTTTTTTAACAGCTGTGACCTTGACCTTTGACTTTTTGACCCCAAAATCAATAGGGTTCTTGTTCTTTTGATAAGTAAGAATATATCCAATTTTGGTCTGTATATCATCAAAAGCACTTTAGTTATCATCTGGAAACCAAATGTGTGACGGAATAACAGAATGATGGAAGGATGGACAAGGCAAGCACTTACCAATGGTTCCTGCCATACCTGGCAGGGATATAAAAACATCAAGGAACATCAGATAGTCAGTATATGGGTAGGGACTACCTTACACAGAAAACAAATTATTGAATAAATTGTATCTGCATATTTGTTCATCACCAAAGTTATGGTATTTGTGCATAGATCCATTTTTCCTTATCAATTTCAAGAGCACAAAATGTCTCGACTTCAAATCTTGCATAGTGTAAGAAATGAATCATTTCACCGACAAATAATGATATTTTTAATCTTAGTTTAATCACAATGTGAAAAATACCAAGACTCTTATTCAGACTTCCATCATTTCTATAATACAAGACAGTCATCCCTGTTTAGAACAACAAAGAACTAATTATTAACTCCTACTCTAGATAACATGACCTTCACCTTTTACATAAGCTAAGCAACTCTTCTAACTCTCTAAAAACCACACACACAAAGCTCCACTGTCAGACTAGAAACATGTATAACAGTACAATACGAAGCTAAGAACAGAGTTCTATCACAAAGACATATTCTACAACATATTCAACCTTTGTCTGTTTTAATCTTTTTGCCACTTCAAAGCAGATGCATTGTGTTGCTGCATGCATGACCTGTCCTTACAAACCAAAGCAAGACAGTGAAAAAAAAATCAAATTCCCAATGACACAGGTTTATTGAAATGGACACCACAAATATATAAATGATAAACAAATACTGAACTTGTAGGCATTACATATTTTCATTTCTGTCTTAACTTCCTTTCAAACGGAATTTAATTACAATTCCTTACATAACTTTCCTACTGTCACTCTACACCATACTCAATACTGAGAAAATGATGATAATAGTAATAATAATGAAATAACACCTGCTTGACCAAATAGGCAATATATACAGATATCACCTCACCCCTCATCAATAAAAAAAAACAAGTGTGTATCATGTATCTTGGGTCTTTTAATGATGTAAGGCTGAAGCTGATTATAGTGGGGCAATGAAGAAAAGATGTATGCAGTACCTAATAGAAAGTGTGGTTAATATTTGAAACTGATAGAAAAGTATTGATTACCTCTCCCATAAAATCCCCTGTTACTAAAGACAACAATAAACACCTTTTGAAATCTGTCTACAATAGCTTAATGAAAGAGAGTGCAGGCTTAAAACTAAAATTAACTTGCATTTTTCTCAAAAGGATTTCATTTCACAACATTTCAGTGTAATATACAATCATAATAAATCAATAAATCCCTGACAAAAATGCGCTAAGGAGGAAGAAAATTCAAAACATTTATAAATGTGAACTATAGTCCTAGCAGCAAATCTGTGTACATGAAAAAACGCAATAATTTGAGTATTTCTGAAGACATGATCATAGAAACTTACATACATATAAAGTATATAAAGAATTTGTAACTGAAAATAACAGTATCTGACTCATCAGAATTATTATCTTTTAATTCAAAACAAAATTCAAATCCAATTCACTTTTTCCGCAATGAAATTCAGCTGGGTAGAATATGAAAACAGAAAAGAAATCTGTCTGCATTTCTTGAAGATATGGCTTTTTGAAAATTATTAAAATTTTCTCCAACAGATTTATCATTCCTGAACATATCAATTTCCCTATTTAATTTACATTTGTCTCATTACTTTCATTTTGTTATTAATACCAACAAAGTTAGCACCATTACTTGTGACAGAATTAATTTGTCTATAAATTCTAATATTTGAGAATGAATGCCAACTTTAGTCAGGTGCATAGATTTGGTGGCTAGGACAGTACATAATACATTTACAAAGCAACATACCTGGTAGTTCAAAAGTTGAGGAATATTCTTCCATATTGTCCTCCTCGGCTGTATCATAGATGCTGTCCCTACCATCTGTACTAAGGCCATCATCATCAGAGCTATGATGTCTGCACTCTAAGGAAGTTAAGTTGGTTGTCAGGTTCTCTCTGTAATAATGTGTAACCAAAATACATTTCAGAATACACAGAATATTTAATACAGGAAGAATACTACATACAACAAGAGGCCCAAGTGGGCCTATATCGCTCACCTGAGTACCTAGATTATCAGTCATGCATGAAGGAGAATTCATTTATTTTTGCATTAATGTGACTAAGTCAACACAGATGTTGAAAATGTCAAATTTTATTTCAGGCTAGAATAAAAAACAACACTTTTTTGCACATCCATTCAGGTGATTTTGATATTAAGCATTTCCTTTGTCTCTGCAAGAAGTCATTCAGGGCAACAAGTTAGTCATTTTCTTTAGGTGGGGCCTTTTGTTGACTGATTTCAAGTCTGGGTCATGAACAACAATTGTTTCAAATATTGTCCAGATCTAACTTAAAATTGCCTAATTTCATATGTTGAGTGTTGAGAAACATCTAAAAACTTATTTAGATGTGTAAAGAAATGAAAAAAAAATTTTGACCACAGCTGGATTTGAACCGCTACTCTCCATATTTCAATTACCAAGTGGTATATGTACCATTGTGAGAACTGCTTTTTAGACATGGTGGCATTATCTGTTAACCAATTTGGATGAAATTTACCAAATTGATAGAGGACTTTTAGTACTTCATGTATTCCATGTTTCATTAAAATCTTTCATGTGGTATAACAGCAGAAGTGAAAAATGTGATTGAATTGTTCCTATACACCCTCATTTGGAAGTCTTAAAAAATTCATAGAAAATCCAAAAATTGAGATATTGACAAAATTCTTTCAAAGTAACAATCCTTACCATAATTATGATCACAATAGTCCATAAGAAATCATCATTATCAATTAACTAGGAAATATGACACTTTTTTCTGCATTGAATCACCAAGTCCAAAGAAATGTCGAAAAAAATTCTAAAATTTGATTTTGGAAGGGAACCAAAATGACAATACATCTTCACTCATCCCTCTAGATCATTTCTATGCATTCTGTTTGTCTCTGTATACAGCCCGTATGAAAAAGAATATTGTTAAACGAGGGAACTCTTTTGTGACCTACTCTTGACTATGGTGGCGCCACCTGTAAAGAGGTCTGGACGAAAACAACAGAATTTGAAGAGGATCATAAGTGACTTATTTCTACCAAGATTTATTAAAATCCCTCAAACAGTTTTGTAGAAAAAGTTGAAAATGTGAAAAATGGCCAAAACACCCCCCCCCCCCCTTTTTTTTTTTTGGAAGTCTTAAACGTAAAATTCCTAATTTCATATGTTGAGTGTTGAGAAACATCTAAAAACTTATTTAGATGTGTAAAAAAAAAAAAAAAATTTTTTTGACCACAGCTGGATTTGAACCGCTACTCTCCATATTTCAATTACCAAGTGGTATATGTACCATTGTGAGACCTACTTTTAGACATGGTGGCATTATCTGTTAACCAATTTGGATGATCCGCACAAAAAACAAAACCTTTGAAAAGGACTATGAGTACTTGCATCCTACCCAGTTTTATCACAATCCTTCAAGTTGTTCTGTAGATCAAGTTGAAGATATGAAAAATTGTCCCCCCCCCCCCTTTTCTTGGAAGTCTTAAAAAATTCATAAAAAATTCAAAAATCGAGACATTGAAAAAATTCCTTCGCACCAGCATTCCTTACCATAGAAATGATTAAATGAAACCAAATGAATGCATCAATGGTTACTAAAAGAAAATAATAACTCTTTAATGCATTAAAATAACAAAGTCCAAAATAAAAATGAAAAAACGTCAAAAATTTGATTTCGGAATGGAACCAAAAATATCAACACTTCTTCCCATATGCCTCTAAATCATTCCAATGCAGTCGGTTTGTCGCTGTATGCACCCGATCTGAATAAGAAGTTTGTCAAAGGAGGGTACCCTCTGTGACCTACTTTTGTCTGTGGTGGTGCCACCTGTTCATGGATCCTGACAAAAATGACCACATTTGTCGGGGACCTTGAGTATTTGATGCATGCCAAGTTTCACTGAATTCCAGGGAGTGGTTCCGAAGAAAAAGTTCAAACTGTGAAATGTTTACACCAATTATCCCACCCCCCTTTTTCTTGAAAGTCTTAAAAAATTCATAAAAAATCCAAAACATAAAATATTGAAAAATTTTCTTCGCAGTAGTATTTCTTACCATCAAAATGATCAAATTAAACCAAATTAATGCATCAATGTTTACTAAAAGAAAAAAATACCTCTTTTCTGCATTAAAACTACCAAGTACAAAAAAATGTCAAAAAAACGTCAAAAATTTGATTTCGGAACGGAACCAAAAATAACAACACTTCTTCACACATCCCTCTAGATCATTCATATGCATTCGGTTTGTCTCTGTATGCCCCCGGTCTGAAGAAGAAGTTTGTCAAAGGAGGGTACCCTCTTTGACCTACTTTTGCCTGTGGTGGCGCCACCTGTTGATGAATCCGGACGAAAAACAACAACACTTGTAGGGGACCATGAGTACTACATGCTTATCAAGTTTCATCAAATTCTGTTCAGTGGTTCTGGAGAAGAAGTCGAAAATGTGAAAAGTTAACGACGGACGACGGACGGACGACGGACGACGGACGACGGACGGTGATTGATCACAATAGCTCACTTGAGCCTTTGGCTCAGGTGAGCTAAAAAACTTCTTTCTCCTGAAAGATCACATATATATATTTGTATAATCATGTATATTTATATAATTCTTCATACCTTTCTTTCCTAATGGACTTCAGATGTGAGCTAAGTGCCCTCTCTTCCTCTTCTGCTTCCTCAATATCATCATCATCTACAGGGCCTTCCGAGATACTCTCCACCAATGGAGTTGTTGGTAAAGACCTAGCAGGACTCTAAAGTAGCATACGAAGTATCATTTTAATGTGTTATTGAACAATGAAATAAATCTGCTTGAAGTCTTTGGCAGAATAAAAAGCTAGGTTCAGGTCTGTATGGTAGATAACAAACTTGGCTAATGTAGATCCATTTGTATCAGTAAGTTTGACAAAAATCTAATTGTTAACATCTACATGTATGATCATAAACATAACAGATGTATACAAAATATACCTTATACATCATCTTGAGTATCAAACCTGTCTAAAAAGTTATTATGTTTTACATGCATTAGACCCTTTTGTGGGGTTTTACAATTTTTTTATTTGGATTTATGCTATATCATGTGTGTTTCCTAAATAGAAAGATGTAACAATAAGCTATTATGAATTAACACTAAATTCTCATGAGTGTTAAGATACTCATAACATACCCTTGCTCTAATACTGTTACGAACAACACTGAGTCTATCAGCAGCTGTGGCTTCTGCAGTTTCAAGTGCACAAAGATCATTTAAGACATCTTTTAATTTCATCAACTGTTCACCAATGATATGTTCAATCACCCTAAGAAGAAAATGAATGTACATGTATATGTTTTATTACTGAAATCATTACTTTTCGGTTTTCCAAAGATACAACAAAAACTTACAGAAGGATCCAAAAATTGCATTGCTATTGTGACTTACATTGTTTGCTTTGGTACTTGATTCAGTGAATCCTGTGCTTGAAGCTTCCTGTTTGTTCTAAGTAATGCTGGAGCAAATATGATAGCCAAACTATTGGGTGACATTTTGTTCACTTTCTCATGATCAGCGACCCGCGCCAAATGAAATATGAGTCTTTCAAACAAGTCATGGTTTGGTTTTGGCAGTTTATTAATCACATTGTAAAGTGACTGTAATCTGTCTTTCTCATCCTGAATTTCTATAAATTAAATATATTACAAGCCATTAAATACTAATCAAACAAACTGTCATATAACAAGTAAAAAGTGATGAAAGTTTCACCTGACACACTTTTTTGTTAACTATCTTCAGCAAAACATTTACATTTCTGTATAGACTTTATATACAGGTATACAGCATAGAGTGTTCCAAGGAACATGTGTGTCACTCAAGAAATAATTATATAATAAAACGATTAGAGGAAGTTGTAAAGTATATATAAAGTGTACCTGTTGTTCTAATAAAATCATCATATGCCTCAAATGTGAGGAGTGGTTCTGGTAAATCTCTGAAGAAACATTTCAGCAGGTTTGTCAGGACATGTATATTGTAGTCACGCATGTCAGAAGTAGATAGATCTACAATGGGAGAAACTTAAAACATAGAGGTATAAAGATAATTCTCTTGTACAAGGATAAATAAACCAATATTTACAGAGGCAAAAGAAATGTTGTTAAGTTTTGTTGAATATATATGTCAAACTTCTGATATACATGTATTAAATTATCTATCTTCATTCTTTTAACTTAAACTTACTAATAGATTTGCATTTCAAATTTCTTTCTCATTTTGAATACCTCACAAGATTTATGCTGCACACTCTTGTGTGCAGTGACTATGCCAAACATAAATAAAAAAGTTGACAGATTGCACACCTTCTTCAAAATCCCCCACACCCCTTTTAATTTTAAAATGCTGTTAATTACAAAGATTTAAATACATTTTCAACTACATTTTTTAGATAAAAACCAAATACCTACATTACTTCTATAACTACATACCCTCTGTTCCATTGTCTATACTAATCTTGAGCTCTTTGACTTTGGATGCAGCTCCAGATTTTCTATACAGTCCCACAGTATACAATCCCTGCATCTCTATCATCTCTATTAGCCTCTCCACAATGACAGGTACCTTCCGATTATCTGATACCAGACTCTGTAAAGGCTCGCCAAATACTTTAGTACCTGGTGTCTTAAAAACACAAAATCATAATCATAAAATTAAGAGGATTATTTGAATAGGTAATTTTCATTTTTAGTCTGTAGATACAATGCATAACATGTTTGTTTACTTTTCAATAACTTGAGTAACATTGAGTTCATTGGAGTAAATCCAATCTTTCATAACATGTAAAAGAAATGTGTTTAATCAAAGAGAAAGTCTGGTTATTTACTGATGGCAGAATAAAGGCATGAAGAAATTGATCCACTGTATTACATTAATAACACATGTATTACCAATGAAAAATGTTCTATTCGATTGTCTATGTAATAAAACTAATAAAGCTGTATATGAAGATCTGTACAACACATATGTCCTTTATGAACATCTGCAACAGGGGTACGAAGCAAACTAAACAATTATAGTCTAAAAGCATAACACAACAATTCAAAGGTTACAGTAAATGTTGATTTGAACGTTGTTGTTTCATATAAGGATTAATAGTTTTGTAAATGGTGCATGGAAATAACAAACAATATTTTAAACAACAATTTAATAACAAAATTTAAGAAGAGTACATTTGGTGCAGAAGTTCTTTTCTGTTGCAAAAGATTAACAAAAACTATATAACAACAATGGACATATCACTCACAAAAATTTGAAGGAAATTTTCTGTTATTGAACGAGATAAACAGCAAGACAACTCCTGATTGTCGATTGGATGGAAAAAATTACAGATAGTTAGTTGATTGCCAGAATTATTCATTTAACTTTTTTTTTTATCTCTTTATACAAAGAAATGACTGCATCACAGATTTTAAAATCACAAATACTTAATAAATGAATACACTTTACTCATTATGCTATTACAAAAAGGAAGCACTATTAAATTAATTTTCTAGAGTCTGATAAAGTCTACATGGGTAAGTAGATAGCAGAAGGTTTAATAATCAGTAATATTGCTTACATACTAAATTACACTCCTGATATATAAATAAAATTTGTCTGAAACATTGTCCTAAGGAAAAGTGTATTACCTGGTTTTTTTGAGCACCTTTACATGGACTAGTTGACTTAGTTACACACTTCTTATGGCACGTATACCTGCAAACTGTGAAAAAAAAAAACAAAGATGTGATGTGAAAATCTTTGTGTTCCACAGTAACGTTTCAAATATGGAAGTTAAAAAACAAAATCAACATATTCTGAAAAGTCTAAAGGAGGCTTTATTTAAAGTTTTAAAAGACAACAGACTTTACAACATGTACAGTGTGAAAACTTCATTTTTTGTTACTTTGTGTTGTTTGGGAGCTGTCGGTGCCTGATCAAGAGCTTTTCGCATTGTGCTAGTTAGACCCTTCACCAGACACATTCAGTCCCCCCCCCTTTATTTCATGTTAATGTTTTCCGAGTTATATACATATATATATAACTATGTATGTATTGTGTGTTATGCTGTCTGTGAATTGTTGGTACCTGTAGAAATTATCTACAAAAAGAAAGATTAGGAGTTAATGAGTTTTTGTAACTAACCTTGGCACATACTCCCACGTTCCATCAGCCATATAATGTTGGTACAGTATTCACAGAATGTGGGGATATTAAACTGCACCTGACTAAATTTATGTTTCATAAACTCCTACAACAAAATTGCATGCTTATGATAAGTCATATTAATTGGTTTGTAGATTGTGAGAACAGAACAAATTATCAAAATAATCCAATCTTCCTTTTCTTATAGTCTATGTTACATAAGTTAATATGAGTTTTACGATGTTTTCCATGATCCTCTAGTCAAATCATTACACAGAAGCAGGAGGTAGCTGACCTCTTACACATAGTGATAGGTTGACTTTACAACAATAATATCATCATCTTGAGCTATCACCTTAACACTTTCTTCTGCTTAAGCATGTTTAATGTGTTAACCTTTACTTACAAATACATCTTTTTTCTGCTTGCGATCTCTTTTTTGATTTTTGTTATCCACTTTCTTATCTTTCTTTTCCTTCTTTTTATGATGTTTAATGTATTCATCAAGGAATCCTCTGAAGGCATTGACAGCCATTGTTATGGGGAAGCTAGAATCTGTATCTTCTTGCCTGACTGCAGCTTCTAATGTACGAGCAAACTTTGCCAACACATTCTTGTAAGGTATAGAAATGTCACCTTTCTGTGTAAAAAGTTAGAAGCTTTATATTACACAAATTCTCTGTAACATAGAAAAGCTCAGTAGGATTGCAAATCACTTAAATGCAAAATTTAGAGGCAAACCGATGAAAACAAACTGTTTTCTTAGGTCCATAAATAATGAAACAGTGACATTATTATATAATATATACTGAACACTCTTTCAATAGAGGGTATTGATAAAAACATAACATCAATAAGCATTTGTAAGGAATCATAAGGAAAGAAAGAAGTACAATGATGCTCCATTAATCCAGACATATTTGTTCCTAACCATTTTTTTCCTGATAAACAGATTTCCTGATTCCCAGCTCATTATACACATGTATTTCTATAGTGTAGTCAAGGGAGTATGAATATTGATTTGTAAAAGAAGATTGCTCTTGATGTACATGCTCGATTTTTCTTTTGTTTTTTCTATATCATAATCCAAAATGAGTTTCCATCAACAAAAACATTTCCAGACACTTGAAGCTATTTCATCTTTAGAACTAGTAAATCTTGTTTGATCTGTGCAATTCATTGTCACCTTGTCCTATTGTGCTTACAATTGCCAAATAAATATCTTGTGCATAGCTGGGGTAATAAAACGTATTCTTATCCAATACCATTCAGTTCCGTAACAGTGTACCATACTGAAGAGATCCCGGGTTTAATTCCCCTTAGCAGTTCATCAATGTCATCCACATCAGACAGTAAAAACAGAAGTACTATGTTTAGTTAACATCAGCACATATAAGATCCCTCATGCTTTAGATACATGTATACATGTTGCAATGCATGAATGTTTAAACATTGACATAACATAGCAAGAAACTAGTCTGAAATGTCAGGCTCGAGCATTAGACTTGGGTGTGCTTTCTTCCTAAACAGAGAATTAAAACAAGAGTTGTCAGAAGACAACATAGCTCACCAATGCTAGTCACAATCACCTCATGGACATTAAAAGCAAAGTTTGTAATGTGTTTTGAAAAGTAAGTCAAAGTTCAAGATCAAGGTCACGAGGTCAAAAGAGATCACACCAAATGAAAGCTTTGGTTATAGGGAATCTACACATGAAATATCAAAGCCCCAACTCTAACGGTTCAAATGATAAAAACCCAGAATAAATGTTTTGAAAAGTAGGTAAAAATCCAAGGTCAAAAAGAAATATCACCAAACGAAAGTTCTTGTCATAAGGAAACTACATGTGAAATATCAAAGTCCCATCTCCAATGGATGAAAAGATATAGTAAAAGTTTTTAAAAAATAGGTAAAGGTATAAGGTCAGGGTCACAAGCTATAAAGAGATGGCACCAAATGAAAGTTCTGGTCATAAGAAATTTACATGTGAAATATCAAAGCCATTCCATAATAGTAGAAAAGATATAGCCAAAGCTACAGTTTTTGAAAAGTAGGTCAGAGTCCAAGGGCGAGATGACAAGTTAAAAAATGATGGCAACAAATGAGCATTCTGGTCATATTAAAGTCCTATCTCTAACAGTTCAAAAGATATAGCCCATGTTAAAGTTTTTGAAAAGTACAAGGTCAAAGTCACAAAGGATATCGCACCAAATGAAAGTTCTGGTCATGAAGAATCTACTTATGAAATACCCAGGTTCTATCTCCTATGGTTCAAAAGTTATAGCCCAGGTTAAAGTTTTTCAGACGGCACATGCCGTGGTTATGACATTAGCTCCTCTGACATTTCTCCTGACAAGCTAGAAATAACAAGAGGCCCAAATGGGCCTATATCGCTCACCTGAGCACAAATTGCTTATTTACGATAAAATGACAGCTCATTTCAGTAGAAAATTTTGCTTTTATTCTACAAGACTTTCTATAAGGTTTGGTGATATTTTGTGCAGTCGTTTTGAAGAAGTCGAAAATGTGTCAACCAATCAGAGCCAATGAATGCCATCTTGGATAATGGATCGGCACAAAAAACAAAAATTTGGTAGAGGACCTCGAGTACTTACTTCCTATGAGGTTTGGTGAAATTCTGTGCAGCGCTTCTGGAGAAGAAGTCAAAAATGTGTCAACCAATCAGAGTCAATGGCAGCCATCTTGGATTACAGATCGGCACGAAAAACACAAACTTGGTAGAGGACCTCGAGCCTTTGGCTCAGGTGAGCTAAAAATATTCTGTCTCAATTCACTTTTTTCATTCAGTTGTTTACATCTAAATCGTAATACTTCTAAATCAGGAAGTTTGAAAAAAGGCTCATAGCAAGCTATTTTAAACATTTTGCAGTCCAATTTTGTGTTGTTAAAAATCACCTGCTACAGAACTTATATAAATATATCAAACTTTCTGATATGAAGGCATTATAGTTTGGTTGTAAAAAAGTGAATGGCAAAGCAAATTGTGAGTAATGAATAGTTCTGACAAAGATTTACCCATCATATGCAGTGTGACCTTGATCTTGCAGATATAACCTTAGTTCAAGGTCAAGACCCACCCTTGGGTCCTGGGCAACAATTCTGTGGAATATTATTCAAATCCATGTTAAGGATAAAGAGTTATGGCCCAGACAAAGATTTACCCATCATATGCAGTATGACCTTGACATTGCACATATGACCTTAAGTCAAGGTTATGACACACCCTTGGATCTTAAGCAATAATTCTGTGAATTAGTATTCAAATCCATGTTAAGGATAAAGAATTATGGCCTGGACGAAGATTTACCCATCATATGCACTGTGACCTTGACCTTGCAGATATGACTATGAAAATCTATAGAGTTCATTCTCCAGCCATAAGAAATAAAAAGTTCTAGCATAAACAGTTTGGTCTGTACATTGTTAACAAGTTGCATTCTCAAACAAATGCAACTCCTAGCATGGTATAATACCCCCTTTGCTTACTTTGGATGGGATCAATGTGAACGTATGGTTTTATTACCCCCAAACATGGGTCTCTTTGGTAATACTTTTATGAAATACTGAAATCTAAAAAGATGGATCCAAGTCCCATAACTCTGTAATAACAAAACGGAATTTGCTCAAAACTGAAAAGTGGCTTCCCTACACTATTTAAGCATTCTGTATAAGTTTCATGAAAAACAACTGAGGTTTACTTGAGTTATCACGTTACATAGCATCTTTATAGCATCTTATCATAGTAACAAAGTTTTATTCACTTTACAGGATGTGACCTTGACCTTTGACCTATGACCTTGGGTCAAGGTCATGACACACTCTTGGGTCCTAAGTAACAATTCTGTGTAATATTATTGAAATCCATGCACAGGGGAAGAAGTTATGGCCTGAACAAGGTTTTATTCACTTTGCATGTTGTGACCTTGACCTTTGACCGTCAATATCATAACACACGCTTGGGTGCTTAGTAACAATTCTGTGAAATATTATTGAAATCTATGCACAGGTGAAGAAGTTATGGCCCGAACAAGGTTTTACTCACTTTGCATGTTGTGACCTTGACCTATGACCTTTGGTCAAGTGTAACAATTTAGTGAAATATTATTGAAATCCACGCACAGGGGAAGAAGTTATGGCCCAAACAAGGTTTTATTCCCTTTGCATGTTGTGACCTTGACCTTTGACCTATGACCTTGGGTCAAGGTCATGGCACACCTTTAGGTCCTATGTAACAATTCTGTGAAATATTATTGAAATCCATGCACAGGGTAAGAAGTAATGGTCTGGACCAGGTTTTACTCACTTTGCATGTTATGACCTTGACCTTTGACCTAGCATCAAGGTCATAACACATCTTTGGGTCCTAAGTAACAATTCTGTGAAATATTATTGAAATCCATGAACAGGGCAAGAAGTAATGTCCTGGACAAGGTTTTACTCACTTTGCATGTTGTGACCTTGACCTTTGACCTATGACCTTGGGTCAAGGTCATGACACATCCTTGGATCCTAAGCAACAATTCTGTGAAATATTATTGAAATCCATGCACAGGGGAAGAAGTTATGGCCCAGACAAGCTTATCCCAGACGGCGGACGGACAACACCATAACATAATACGCCCTGTCTTCAGACTGGCGTATAAAAATTTGCGTTATTTTTGCCCCAAAAATGACTCTGACCTTGATATTGAAAATCACGTCATACGAAATAAGTGTTCCAAGTTTAAAAGTCCTACTCTAATCAGATTAATGTTAACAAGATGCGGATGGACCCACTGACCCATAAAGGCATACCACAATATGTCTGTCTACGATGGGCGTATAAAAAGTAAATTTGTAATAGTTGTGCTTGGGAGCACAAAATTTGTCAGGATTGATAGGACAATATCAATGTTATTTTAAAAATCTGTTCCCTAAATTTTCGTCTGAAATGGGAATGTGAATTGCTGGATTATTGGTGCAAAATAACATTGGGAAAATTCATTCCCATATGACTGTCCAGATAAATGGATTTTCCAGATAAGAGGTAATCGGTGCCTGGATTAATGGAGCATCAGAGTATTTGTAAATGTACTAACACATCTGATTTAATAGCTACAATAGCAAATTACTTGTATGAACTATACTCATTGTTTTTGATTAGTTACAAAAGTTTCTACACATTTTGGGTTTCAGAAAGAAAATCAGAGTATTAATCGCATAATTTTTAAAGTCCTAGATATGTACCTGACACTCAATTCCAATAGTAGTTTGCATTTCTTTATGGAACTCACTGAGGGACTTTTTGAACACAACATCAAATATGGTATCCCGCTTGCTGTCTTTCTGATACTCCTGATTCTGTGAAAAATAACATCATCTTTAAAAACTTAACATTTTTTCTTCGAAGTGTTACAAATGTATGAAACATTTCCAAATTACAACAGATATGATATCTACTGATAATAGACTAGTTAATGGCAATAAAACTCTTCTGTTGAAATATCTGACCAAAACTTTAATGTGTGGTATGAATATAAATTCTTCTTTAATAACAGCTTTGTGTAATCTTAGACCTAATGTGTGCATCATAATTCATTTCTGACACTTTTCAACTTTCATGACAATAAATCACCACAAGTTTCTGAAAACATCATTCTGTACTGTAAAAATATTTCAAACTACATATAATAATCACTTATATCATAGAAAATAGAATGTTTGAACTGTAATTATCCATATGATGAAGTTTTACAACTGTCTTGTAGCTTCATCAAAGTTGATCAAAAATCCTCTTGCCTGACAAACTTATTAATAAAGTTCTAGAAGTACATTTTGAACAAAATTTTGTAAAAATATTAGTAAAGGGATTACCAATATTCTGTGGAAAAAAGTTATTTAACGTTCAGTAGGTCACTAGAACATTAAGCTATGTATATCAGCAATAACTGATCCCTGGACAATTTCAAAATTTCCAGAAACTTCCAGTTCTATCAATTTAATATGATATAAATTCAATCTGTATTTTACATTTTTCTTCATAACTATTTTATGCTAATTTCAGCTACAGTACAACATTCACAATACTTGATATAACTAATCAATAATAAATAAATATACAAGTATTACTTTCTTATTGATAAAGGCATCAAGATGAACAAGTTCCGCCAGATCTGTAATGATGAGGTTTGCTGGATATTCCCATTGGGTAGTTCCTGCCAGACTAAAGTTTCCTCGCATTGGTGAGATAGACCTTTTTTCTGCAACAAGGTGCTTTTCCTCTTTAACTCTTCGTTTCTTATTCCGTCCTTTCCTATTGTTTTGATCTTCAGTAGTTGAGCGCGAGTCGTAGGGAAAACTTCCTTTGTTGTCACCAGGAGATTTTGGAGACAGTTGACCATCTGGGCTAACAGGCAGGACAGCTATACCCACTGAAGTCAAATTATCAACATAAGACAACACTCAAGTATATACAGAAAAGATGAATTAAGGTCTTTTTCAAGAATTTATGACAGGTACACAAGAGGTAAGCAACTTCTTAATTTTCTGCACTGCAAGGGCAGCAACAAGTCTGTGAGTTGTCAGAAGACAACAGAGCTCGCCACTGGTAACCAAATATAAATAGCAAAAGTTTTAAGCAGGTTAATCTTCAAGTTCAAGGTCAAAATGTCAAAGATTTTGGTATGTAATGAAAGGTTTTGCCACAAGGAATAAACACATGATATATTTAAGCCCCATCTCTTACTGTTTGTAAATTATGATCAAGGTCAAAGTTTTTTAAAAGTAGGTTAAACTTTAAGGTCACAAGGTAAAAAATTTGGTACTCAATTAAAAGTTTTGCCACATGGAATACACATGTGAATTATTAAAGCCCCTTCTCTTATGATCCAGACTAAAGTTTTTGTCTACAGACAATGAAAACAACAACGATGATGCCAGGGGTATGACAATAGCTCTCAGGACATTTATCCCAGTGAGCAACAAGTCTGTGAGTTGTCAGAAGACAACAGAGCTCGCCACTGGCATAACATAAATCTATATTGAAAGAAACATCCATCAACAGAGGCAATAGTTTGTACATGTACTGTGATTCATAAACTGCAAGAGGAAGGTAACTCACAATGATAAGGACGCTTGGGGGCAGGCATTTCCTGTTCATCATCGCTATCATCTCCATCTTTTTTTCCACGGTTTCTACCTACATAATAAAATCATTAACTGAATAGCAGATACTTTGAATTAATACACTGCAATCAAATAAGAAAGGATCAAAATAAAAGAATTATAATCTACATTACACATTTACAATTCATCTTTCAAAAAAACACAAAACGAAATTTCTGTTATGAATGAAACCCAAATGTACTCTTAATAGCTCATGAATATACTCTTAATATCTATGAAGATTAAATGATATGATATCCCTACAAGGAAAATATCAGCCCATTATAAGAAGTATGCATGTTACATGATAAGCTTGCTCAATGTGAAATAATTATGAAAAAAAAATCCATTTTATCATGCAGTAAATTCAATTTCGCTCAATGCTTAATTTATACAACTGCAAAAATAGATTATTTTCAAGCTGTATATTAGTTTTATTGTAATGAACAGCTGATATTTCCTACTACATAGATACACTCTAAGTCATTCCTTTACAATGTCATTCATTTAATACCCTTCATTCATAGATATAGATTCCCCATCTAAGTCCAGAATAATATGAGCAATATTTCTTGTTCTTTTAGAGAGTGTTATGTTAGTACCACTTTTCACACAATAGGATCAACAAAGTATATATAAAAGGGTTTATCCATTCAGGAATACTTTGGGAACACTAAAAAATAAGGACACTGGGACAGCTCATACAGAGTTTCAAACAAATAGGAAATGAAATGCAAAATAAAAAAGAACACTATGCATCTCTGTGAAGTAATGAACAATGTCTTTCACATAAATCTAGAAAAGTTTGTGTATTAAGAACACACTTCATTACTTTTATATCTGGTTGTAATCTTAGTCTTTAAACTTGAACTAATCTACATCTTATGGTATTCATAGGAAAAATAGAAATATACATAAACAAACTTTTTAGTGCTTTAATGAAAATTAAAAATGTATCATCGAAAAACAATTTCTAAACACATTCATTTATAAAGAAGGCACAAATTGTTCAAAACATTTAATGAATCATTTTGAATTCAAAATTCTAACAAGCTATAAAATAAATCTGAAAAGTTGAAGCAATATATGCAAGATAAGGACTAATAAAAGATTTCATTTCAGTTTACATTCTAGATAGAGCAGTACCAATAAAACCAATATGCATAAATAGTCATTCACATCATGCTGGAAACAATCTGTACTCACTACCAACACGTGACAAAAATTTAAAGGAAGATGACCTCTGTCGGGGCATACAGCTTGTGGTATCCTTTAGATCTAATAAAACATGTGGCAACTAACTGACTGTATAGCGTGATCATGAAGTACTCACACGAAATACTGTTTCTTTAGGCAAAACTAGCCAACATAATATTTTTAAGAAATTTTTAACTCCAGGCAAAAAGTTACATTACAGGATATAAGAAAGAATACAATGCATAAATGTGTTAAAAGAGTGAGAGTTGGGTTTTTGAGGGGGGAGTTGTTTACTTTTCTTTTTTTTTGGGGGGGGGGAGATTTTTTTTACTAATTTTAATTTTCTCATGCCAAACATTCATATGGTTATTTGAATATATAGTCATGTAGCCCCACTTACTATGTCATTTAAGACATAACAGAAATCATGCATATATATACGGTAGGAAATATGTGACAATATTTTAATTTGCAATTTTCAGACAATTTTCGGAAATATTTATACATTGATAAAGACATAATAAGACAGTCTTCAATATATACCTCTGAAGGAACCTGCTGTAAGTATCAAATGGTAGCTTGGTATAATATCCATTTTCCCACAATGAGATCTTCCTACACTGATCTCACAATAATTTATGACTCTTAGAGATACTAATACTCATGTGCATCTTGGAACAGAAAGTCCAAGATTGTGGAGTAAGCAACGAAGAAATCAGAATTATGCAGAATTATTAGATACATGACTATAACTATGTAAGAAAAATAAAATAAATTTAAAATGGGTAACTTAAATTACAGAATTATTCGAATATTTACACTGACAAGATACTAGAATTGAAACATAAAAAGCAATACAAATATTAAATGAACAATATAAACATACTGACAATACATTAAAATCTATCTAGGGCATTCCTTCAAAAGTTCGTATTATTTTCAATATATATAAATAACGAGAAACCTACCTCCCATAAAGTTTTTGAAGTGTCTACGAGCTTTACGGAATGGACTTTTGTGAGCTTGAGAGAAATCACCTACAGGTGACTGAGGTTCACTCAGAGAATCCTTATGCTTTTGTAATGCTTCTTCAATGGACTTGAGTTTGTCAGGAGATATTTTCAAAGGTGAGGGTGTGGAGGGTTCCTTTGGAAACAGTAATAAATTTTATTGTTATAAAAGCTTCAAATATTAAAAAGCTTCTAAAATCACACAATACATGCTAAAATAAATACAATATTATATAAGGAACAATTTATTTATATATATAATGAATATATATTTCAACACATTATAATTATTGTGCTATTTTTGTTGACAGAAAATCTTAAATCAGCCAAAATGTTATCACAATATATGTATAAAAATGAAATACCTCACTAACTTTTGTTACTCTATAATATCAACAATATGTAGCATTCTATTTTTCCTTTATCAAGAATGTGTTTTACTCTATTCTTTTAATCCAAATATAAACATATAAAACAAAGATATCTTAAGACTTGTTCCTTACTGTCAACGTCATTAATAATATGAAAAAGTATGAAATTGAACATTCCATGCAAAATAAAGACATTCAAATCTTCGAACATCACAACATACATTTAAACAGGCTCTAAATTTCATTATAATATTTATTCTAATACAACATTTAAAATATAAACAATTTAACTGCAAACTAATTCGCTACTACACATTAAGTTGTTTTAAAACAGTAAAAATTTCAGTGTATTTGACATATGCAAATATTCTGCCAAAATAAAAATCACCGTTGTTTTAGGTACATATATACAATGGACATAAAAATTCCAAGTACATGTACAAGAGCCAGTAAGCCCATAAGCAATATGAATTATCTTTGAATGCATATTAATCATTTCTAACTGTAGATCAGTATCATTCCTTTACCAGGAGTAGTCAAATCCACATACAACAAACTGTCAGTATCAATCATATGCATTTACCCTTATCATGACATCTTACTTGAAAGAAATAGCCAAACAATAGTCATTTAATTACCTGTGCATTAGAAAGAGTTTACTGGACTTCTTTTTTGTGTATTCAGTGTCTTGATTTCCAGTTTTGGATGTTTTTATACATAATGTAATATAAAGGAGGAATCTTATAAGAGAAGATTTTCAATGGAGAATGGTAGCAATAGACAGTTTTAATGGTATGGGTCAGAGTGCAACTGCCCGGTATAGAGAATTTTCAGAAAATGAAAAGGTAGTACCTTCATGCATTTGTGAACACTAACTCTGGGTGCCATGACTGCATAATTCTAACTATTGCAATTATTATTTTGGTGTCTTGATTTTAAATTTAAACAAAATTTTAAAAACACAAAAAAACTTTTCCAGGGTCTTTTTCAAACCAAATCTAATACAATATCATGATACCAAAATAACCCTATACATCAGCTATATAATAAATAGCCTAAGCAAACAGGATATCAAATTTTGAAATACCATGCAGTTTAAACTCTAATCTAGAACTATGATAAAGGATATACATGTACATGTATTCCAATTATACAATAAAGGCACTGCAAACACAGGTATGTACTTTTATCAACATCATAACCATAAAGGTGAGTTTGTGAGATGAGTATCACTAAATATTTGAACTATACCACATAATAATATACAATGTACTTAGATTAAAGCTTCTACTATCCTGCAATTGATTTTGGCTACATACTTCTTCCTCTGTCATGGACAAGAAATGAATCTCATTGGGACTGATTTGACACAACAATCAAAGTTACACAAGCTCCGCTAACAAGCAAATTCATAACTACAGCTTACCAAATCAGAAAAGGACTCTTGCTTGGCCAAAGGGGCTGGGGGTGCTTTAGGCTTTTTCAGCCTGAAACTAACCCCTGTGTCTAATACATTACTCTTTGGACTCTGCATGTTCAGTTCGTCAGCCTTTAATGATATACATATATAATATGACCCACATGCCCAGTCATGCATTACAGTTATTAGTAAAATATCTCATCTCCTTTCATTAGTATTAATACAAAAAAGTATTAGAGAAAATGATGATAAAAGATAGTGTTATACTCAGAAAAAAGAGGATACTGTAGATCAAAAAGACCATTCTATGCTCTGTTTGGACCAAATAAAAAATGTATAACACTCATGCTTAAACTTACCACTTCTGATGAATATATCATATCTACTTTTTGTGAAAAATTCCTACTTACATGTTATTTGTTAAATAATTTGATATCTCACCTTTTTCTGGAATGTTTTTGCCAGATCGGATACTCTGTAAAACAATTTTTTTTAATATTAAGAAATACTTAATTATCATGATACCTGTACATTCAATGATATTGTGTACAATGTGTAACTGTGGAGGTGGTTTTTTCTCATTGTTTACAATAACTATACAGCAAAAACAAAATAACAACCAAATCCATTTTTTTTTTATTTCCAATATGGTTTTGATTGTTAGATCCAAGATTCAATAACAGTACTAGTACTTTGCTGTCCTCGTACCTAGAAAAAAATATGAATGAATCTGGTTGGAAACTGACCGAAAAGTATACGTGTAGCATGTTACAGGAAAGTTTGACCTAAACGCAAAAAATTACACACACATACACAAATATATTTTGTATCTTCTGTTTTGCTGAAAGCCACATCAAGTTTATTTCACCTTTTACATTGGCAGCATTTGACTGATGCCTCCCTTCATAACCAAACAGAAAACATGGTCTTTACACTTGAAGTCCAGTGTGATACATGTAACACTGTACCTAGCACAGATATGATCTTGCAATGTATGTAACAGCCCCACCTGAAGCTTAGAGGAATCATTCATGTACCAGTGTATACAGTGATACAAGGCCACAGTTTATACTGTCTCATCATAATACTGTAGTATGTAACAGCTCCACCTGAAGCTTAGAGGAATCATTCATGTACCAGTGTATACAGTGATACAAGGCCACAGTTTATACTGTCTCATCATAATACTGTAGTATGTAACAGCCCCACCCAAAGTTTAGAGAAATCATTCATGTACCAGTGTATACAGTGACACAAGGCCACAGTTTATACTGTTTCATCATAATACTGTAGTATGTAACAGCCCCACCCAAAGCTTAGAGGAATCATTCATGTACCAGTGTATACAGTGATACAAGGCCACAGTTTATACTGTCTCATCATAATACTGTAGTATGTAACAGCCCCACCTGAAGCTTAGAGGAACCATTCATGTACCAGTGTATACAGTGATACAAGGCCACAGTTTATACTGTCTCATCATAATACTGTAGTATGTAACAGTCCCACCCGAAGCTTAGAGGAACCATTCATGTGCAAGTGTATACAGTGATACAAGGCCACAGTTTATACTGTCTCATCATAATACTGTAGTATGTAACAGTCCCACCCGAAGCTTAGAGGAACCATTCATGTGCAAGTGTATACAGTGATACAAGGCCACAGTTTATACTGTCTAATCTGTGGTGTGGAAGATGATAAAATATCTGAATCTACAACCAAACAGAAAGCAGGGTCTTTACACTTGAAGTCCAGTGTGATACACGTAACACTGTACCTAGCACATATATGATCTTGCAAATATATCAATTCTAAGAGAATTTTAACATCTGGAATTCCAAAATTAGAAAGTTTAATATACGAATCAGAAAAAGCAGCAAGACATATAAAAGTTATTCAAGCATATACAAATATTGGTTTGAAGATGCTTATGCTTTAAAAAGAAAGGAGATCTGGCTATCATTTTGAATGAAAGCCTGGCTACATAAATAATGATTAGTACCTATATTTACTTATTACATGTACAACCAATATTATCTATTGTATGAATAGTACCACCTGCTGTTACCTGTATCAATATTACATAATGCTTAACTTATTTCTGAACATCACAACACAGACATTGGTGTTTAATGTCACATCATCACAACACAGCAAAATGGTAAATGAACTGAATTCTTTGTATCATATTTACTTCATTCTTTGCTCAAATTTACATGGCACATTTTGAAATTCTTCAATTTCTCATATAAGAAATCATTTCAGTTACCACTTGGAACAATCTGGACAAATCAAGTAAACACCCTTTTTTATTATCTTCAGTGACATTAGTTGAGCTGAGTTCATGCAGAGCCAAAAATATATGCATGACTCACTCAAAATAAGAGGCTTCAAACAACAGCATTGTAAATGACTCTCCCAAATGTGTGACAACCTTCTGACTAAACTTGTGACATTGACTTACAAGGGTAAAGTCTACTTGTTCTATTGCAGAACATCTATTGCAGAAGATATTTCTACACTACAACTTGAACACACAAGCATGGTTACCTAGATGCTGATTTAGCTTGATTCAAATATTCATCCTCTGGTAAGGTAATAGTGGGTTGTTCCAAAATAGCTACAGAAGGGGATGTAGGTGTTTGGAGGGGTGTATCTATGGAATCATCCTTGGTTTCTATGGAGATAGTTTCTGGTTCTGAGTCCTCATGAATCCCGCTACTCCTACTCACAGCACAAATATAAATACACATCCCCATAAATAACAGTTAATCCAACATGCAATCAAATGACAAGACATATACCCATAAATACCAAAGGGTCCCTTGCATGCACCACAATCTCTATCATAAAATAGCTTATATCTATACTATATAAGATATGCATATGCTTTACTTGAACATCACCATCACTCATGTGTTTAAATAAAATTAGGGAAAATAATATGAAACCTATTCATTGAGTCACCCCAGCAAATGCTTGAAAATCCATACACAAAGACATATCCATGAGTAACTGGAATTTTTTATAAAATAAGCAGAGTTAAGACAGAGCCCAGTAGCTGAGAATGATTATAGCAGTAAATGAAACAGTAGGCCAACTGTGTTATTGTCTCTCAGAGTAAAGAAATAAATTAGTTTAAAAGATAAATTAGATTAACATAGACCTTTTTATGCAAGTTCATATTATAAATTATACTTTCAAGTTTTATCATGTTTAAGAATACACTCTTGCTTTCATTCCTTCATTCCATTTTCCACATTTAGAGACAAAACTGAACAATGTTCCTTTAATAATGTACATCTAAAAGAGTGGTTATTATTGTAGTACTACCAGCTACCCCATTTCCACTTCCAAGACTTCTTTCATTGGCATGGTTGTTGGGTTTGACAGTAGCAAGATAAGATTTATTTAAAGTCAGTAGTACATATAGTAAGCCGTGATCATAAAATCAGGTGAGTTTTTTCCAGAGATAAACAAATGCTGAAGTTTATCAAAACTTATTTTTCAATCATAAAATCAATATCCTAGAATTCTCAAAGTCTAACTTGACAATCTGTGTTATTATAATTGCATGATCATCATTTATATAGTATGCAAGTAATTTCATTACTTTCATTTACAAAAGAATTGGTAACCATTTCCAAAATCCAGCAACTAATAACTAAAATACTGTGATCTTTATATGATGACAAGAACAATTTACTTTAAGAAATGGGACTTCTACCATTTTATTTTATTTTACGATCAGAGCATTTTGATAGGTCAGTCAGGGTTTTAAATGGGTTTTGTGAGTAAAAGTACACTTCAGGTGAAATGATATGCATATTGTATGGATAATAAAGGATCAGGGGATTATATTACCATAGATCTTCTGCATATTGTATGGATAATAAAGGATCAGGGGATTATATTACCATAGATCTTCTGCATATTGTATGGATAATAAAGGATCAGGGGATTATATTACCATAGACCTTCTGCATATTGTATGGATAATGAAGAATCAGAGGATAATATTACAAATGATCTGCATAATGTATAGATAATAAATGATCAAGGGATTATATTACCTTAGACCTTTTGCATACTGCATGGATAATGAAGGATCAGGGGATTATATTACCTTAGATCTTCTGTATATTGTATGGATAATAAAGGATATTCTGCATATTGTATGTATAATAAAGGATTAGGGGATTTTATTACCATATATCTTCAACTTATACTTCAGACAGACTGTATGCATATCCATTCTATGACAAAAAGGGAAGTTTTTTAAAAATTCTGATATCTTTTTATCTCAAGCAAAAACTCACAAAACTTTGCAAGCACAGCTGTTACACCCTACAATAATACCAATCAAAAATCTGTCTCATTGTCGAACGGGGCTGACTGGTAGGATATCATTTTTGTAACTTAGAATAATACAGTAAACTTTTTTGTAGAAATATGTTAAAGGCTTTAAACTATTACATTCATTCTACTTTTTCTTGTTCATGTATCAAAAGTTCTTTATTGAAAAAAGTTTTTTAATGTATAATCTAAGGAAACTCATTAAGAAACTAAACACTGCATTTTATGGAGAATACATTCTTAAATCATGATAATGATATAAATCTTTATATATACAGAATATATCTGGTTACACAGGACACGTAGACCAAGACTTACTCTGAGTCACTTCTGCGTTCTCCCTCTAACTGATCCAGTTTTTCAGCACTTGAGCCTGTAGTGAGAATGCCCTCATCACTATTGGATGACTGAATTTCCTCCAATTGTTTCTGTTTAAGTTTTTCTGCTTCTTCTTCTCGCCGTAGACGCTCTAGGGCTAACAGTTCCTTAAATCTATAGATTTTATAGTAAGTACATCCTTATTTTCACATTTTCTTAAACACAGAGATTGATATGTTCATATTATTAAAACAACTCGTCCATTTTCTGCTATAAAATGTGTGAAAATACAAAAATAATATGGCACAAACTCTTCCAAATTTCTATGATTACATGAAATAACGTTTTCTTGGAGCACTCACTAACACTTTACAATGCTACTTATCTTGTGAACAAAGTTTAATCATTTTCATTTTTAAATCATTTTGAAATGTCCAAAAATCAACTAGGTAAGATCATAATATAAAATTACTTACTGTTTCCTGCACACATATCCTCTATACCAACTCTGTATCAAAAGAATTGCATTGACTATGCGTAAATAACTACGTCTTTTCCAATATCCACGAACACATTTTTGAATGATCACAGCAGAACGAATTTGCAATATATGTTTTTGAAGTTTCCTCCTTGCTACGAACGTTCTAACACAACTCTGCAGAGTTAATGTACTACTTTTGAGCTGTAAGAAATGTCTTCTTTCCAGGATAGTTTTGAACCATCTTTGCACACGAACCACTCTCTGCATTATGGCAGTATGAAGAGCTTCATCTAGCTGAATTTTTTCACTTTCTCTCAAAAACACCTGACAAAAGAGAAACAATCACACTTGATGTGTCACAAATCAAAAATTGTGTATTCTTTGTACCTTTCTTAATTCCTACTATGTAAATGTATATTCTTATATACTATTACCACGGTATACAATGTTATACAATAAAACTGAAGAATTTCTCACCAATTTACACAGACGCAAGGAAAGCCCACCCTTTTACCATGAATGGTTTCATTTAAAAGACAACCTTTACCTAAAGAGTCATTTAAGCAGATCCTTTTATAAGAGTATGACAAAAATACATGTATGTCGTCTGTTTTCTTATTTGTTGAAAAATTCATTCTATATAGACTCATTGCATGTACAGTCAAACTCCGCTATCTCAACATTGTAGGAACCAAGAAAAATTATGTTGAGATATCGGTAGGTCGAGATATCCAAACTGAGAGTAAAAAAGTAATGTTATTTGTCAAAGTTGTTTTTGATAATCGCTAGATAAAATATAAATGTAGCCGCTTAATAACAAAGTAACAAGATAGATTATTGAAATTTATTTACTGTTAATGATTGTTTGATTCACATGTGATAATAATTTTACGATTTCACAATTAATAAGTTACCTCATCTCTATAGAAATAACTTTGAGTTCACGTTTTACCAGACCATTTGAATTTACTTGACCTTTGGGGCAGGGATTGCTCCAAGACAAGAGAGTAGGAGAACCTGTCTGTGACATGGCATAAACAGATTTGATGACAAACTGAGAATGAACGCCCTTTTAAATGTTTTTATGATAGATAAAAGTACATGTATATGAAGTTTGCTGATATCTTACTCCATCATTAAATAACATTTGATCAATTGTTATCTGCAAATATCATCCAATTTTATCACTTCAGTAAAATAGTTTTAACAGTTTACACACTTATGAAAACAAGCCAAGCCATCAATGCGCAGGTCATTACAATCAAGTAATTAAGTGTCATGTAATGATCAATTAATCAATCAAGGCTAGATCACAGTTATTATCTTCTAATAAGAAGCCATTGTCCAGGTAAATTTTGATCAGTGGACTGGAAAATGAATTAAAGGTAAGCATGGTAGTCAACATAGGGGATTTCGAGATATCCTGGCTAAATTTAATAAGATTATTAAGGAAAAACTTTGGGACTTACGACTGACATAGTGATAAGCAAAGTTGTCAAGATATCCAATGTCAAGATACCGAAGTTTACCTGTATTTTAAATTTATGTATGCTAATAAAATGAAAGTTGAAAAAACTTTGAATATCAAAGATTTGTAGTAGCTCATAAGTCTCATCAGGAAACTAAAATCTTTGATACTCTGGTAAGTCAGGTGATACTTCTAGTCCCTATAGAATGTAATGCTTCTTTTCTCTCACCATTTTGTACACAAGTGATAATTTCCTTAAAAATAGTAAACAGTACCCAGATTTCCAGGAATAATCTATGCATTGTGAACAATGGATTCAATGTAAACAGCTGGCTTATGAGACAGAGTTGTTTCAGAAGGGATAAAGAAATGAATTGTTCTGCCTGAGTGACAGAAAATTCATTCTGAAATCTCTTTTGCCTTTTATACATTTTCCTAATTTTCAACTTTACTAAACTCATGTTTAGACATTTTTATCGATGAATTGAATCAAAGTTTTTAAATATGAAATATTTTTAGCACTGACCTTTGAGCAACCGATTTGATAATTATCCTGGTTCAAGTTCATACTCTTCAGAAAAACTACGACATCCTCCTTTGAGCTTAGTAAGCGTTTAGGTAATAAAATCTTGTATAGTTGAATAAACTCCTGAGGAAATACAAATTACTTTGTATCAAAGATCAATGAATGCATCATTGGGAAAAATATATGTAACCCCTCATTTGAGAGGTTGGTACATACCTTACTTTTTTACCTACCACCTCCAAAAAGAATGATTTTCCTCTTATAGAGTAAGTAAACCTTTCATGAACCTCAAGCTTTAAAGTAACAGCATAAGTAGTAATGAACACACTAATCTGAATAAATCCCTCTGCAACAGTGTTACAAGATCACAAAAAACAAATACTTTACATATCTGCTCTTTATATTCTATATTCACAACAAAGTAAACTCAGTCTATCTACATTCGTACTTTTATTCATATATACCAATGGTAACAATGCATTGAAATAAACAAACCTCAAAAAGAAGTCTGTAGTTGTACCCTGATTGTCTGATTTTGACAGTAGCCAACATTCCAGTGTAACGTAACTGTCGCAGAACCAAAACATCATCAAAGCAACATGCTGCCTGTAATCATCAAAAGAATAAAGCAGTTTATTCTGTGAAAATCTTATATAGTATTTAACAAGCAGTTATATGTAGTAACATGATATAATGTTTTGTCTCAAGTGATTTCATTTTCATGCTTTATATTCAACTTGAAATCTCAATCTGTATATATCATAAATCTGATTTTAGGCAGTACAAACCTTATCTGCATTAGACTTGATACAGCGTATGAAGAAAGGATTGGCTTGCTGTAATGTTGACATTAACGTCGTCAAGGACCACTACAAAATAATTCAGTTAATGAATTTTCATTTAATAAAAGACGAAAATACAAACTTGTTCACCTGCCATGTCATCAAATATGCATTCCACCGTCCACCAATTAAGGCATAGGAGAGAAATTCTCGAAATATTCCCAATATTATGGTATTGCCAGAAGTTTGACCAGCCAACTATGGGTGTATTTAAAAATAACTCCTTATGGATAATCTCTTGATTATGAATGTTGAATATACACAATTCATCACTCAGGTAATCGAATGACTGTCAACTGGTCAACTGACTGATAAAATTTTGAACACAATATTTAACTATAACACTGACAAAGTCAGGAAGGGGCCAACCAAAGCGCTTTTATACCAAACAGCAAACAGCATTATTTCTTATAAAATTCAATTCAGTTTAATTTATACATAAAATTTATGAAAACTGTTCGAAGGAAACTCAAGTTATCGCATGCCAAAGAAGCGCTGATAAACAAACAGATGACAGACGGACTGACAGAGAGGCAGAGAGACAGAGTGATTCCTTATCCGTTGAATTATTAGCATGAACAAAAATTTCTAGGTCTAATAATTCGGATAAACAAAAGGCTTCTCTCTCTCATTCAATGATTCATCTAAATATCAGGTATAAATTTCATGAAAATTGTTTGAAGGAAACCTCAGTGCTAACCGACAGATGGACAGACTATGTCTGAAAAGGCATTAAAAATTTGATTTCAGAAGACAACCGAAAAAATGCCCACTCTTAAGGATCACTCTAATGCATTCTGGGCAATGATCTATGCAGCCATTCTGAGGAAGTACTATCTGGGGCCTGTATCATCCAGCCTAGAATCCACTCTCTGTACTATTTGTATTCCATGTCTTTCCAATCACATTTATTACAATAAAATCAGTTACAATACACAAAATCAATGCAATATAAGCAAACTACAAGGAGAAAATCTAAGGAATTTAAAATTTAAAATGTCAAAATTTTTGATTTCCACATAAAACCAAATACACCAACTTTCTTAATACACCCTTTCAGATTACTTTGATCCATTCAGTTTGATGATTATTGCAGCTGGTCTGAAGAAGAAGCCTTGGACCTACCCCTAAAAAGATCTGGCTGAAAACATCAACATTTGTAGAGGACCTTAATACTTAATACATGTACCTATCAAGTTTCATCAAAATCTTTCCATTATTTCTGGAGAAGAAGAAGATTTAAGGAATAACCTGAAATAAGGCTTAAATGACCAAATCCAAAAAGACAAAAAATCGAAAATTGTTTTTTTATTTCTATGAAACTAACAAACTTGAATATTAAATCCTTTTAGAACACTCATATACCATTAATTTTTTAATCCATGCATCCATTCAGGAAAGATTTTGAAATGGGGCACCCTCTTTTGCATGCTTTTGTCTCTGATGGAACCACCTGTTGACAGATCTGTTGACACTATCAGTAAGGGTGCAGTGATCTGTGACATACAGTCATGCTTGTGTATGCTGACACACATACGAAATATGAAGGTCATATGTCTTACGGTAAAAAATTACATTTAAGTAGGTCAAAGGTCATGGTCAAAGTCACATGATAAAAAATTTTGATACCAATGGAAAGGTATTACAATTAGGGACACACACGCCAAATATGAGGGCCCTACAACTTACAGTTAAAAAGTTACATTGAAGTAGGTCAAAGGTCATGGTCAAGGTCACAATAAAAATTTTGGTACCAACAGAAAGGTATTGCAATAGGGACACACATTCCAAATATGAAGGCCCTTGCAGGGTCTTACAGTTACAAAGTTATGACCAAGGTTAAAGTTTTTGTGACAGACGGACAGACGAATGAGATTTAATACCCCCTCCCTTTTCCTAAAAGTGGGGGACAAAACTAAAACTGTGTAGAGGTCCATTAGCACTTCAAATATTCCTAGACAGATCAAACTCCATCAGGCAGTTTAGGAGAAGTAGAAAATATAAAAAGTTTTGATGACAGACATAGCACTGTGACAATAGTTCACTTGAGTCTTTAGCTCAGGTGAGCTAAAATTTAAGTGGTTGATACATTTTTGTGATTATTTTGTGAATGTTACTGCCATAGAATTTACCCTAACTTTGTACTAAATGTGTTATATTCTTTTTCAAATTATTCAGCATTTTTACAATTGCAAAGGGGCTTAGCTTGTTTCCACTTGTTGAATTTTCTTGGCAAATAATTCTAAACAGGAATGCTTAACCACATTAGTTTCAATAAACTAGTTCAAAATTACAACTGATACTGTATTACTGAAATTTTATGAAAAGTATTCCAGAGAGTTCAT
The DNA here is from genome assembly GCA_035048485.1 of Pteria penguin. Lineage (NCBI taxonomy): Eukaryota > Metazoa > Mollusca > Bivalvia > Pterioida > Pteriidae > Pteria > Pteria penguin. The sequence continues at coordinate 25,091,499 of CM068581.1, forward strand.
GATTTTTTTAATAAGATTGATATTCAACTGAAACTTCATATAAGATAAATCATTTCTTTGATACCAGAGACCTTTATTAGATATCTCTTCTGTAAATGGTATCCGCTGCACATGTTTATTGAGCAATACCAACATGTTTCATATACTTTCAAGTTTATCAATCATTTGACGAGGTGATGTTATGAATGATAGCAGGGACAGGAGTTGAAGGGACAAGGATATTCATGAATAATGATTTGTAGTACTACCTGGAACTGAGCACTGACACTCGCTGGTTGTTTCTTGCTAGATACCCTGCCACTGCCATACATTGTACGACTTGCAATTGCTTTAAGAGCTTTTATGTCACGGAGCATCTGGACAAAAACAAAATTTTATACATAATTGTACATAAACAAAAGAAAAGTTATTAACAGGAATAACACAGAAGAAAATAACTACTTACTGAATTCAATTACAAAATGAAAGACTTAATGTAAAATTGTGAAAATTAGCTTATCATGATTACTTACAGTAGGTGGTTTTGGCTTGGGTCGGAATGACTTGTTCTTCCTGGAACCAACAACAAAGAAATCTAAATCCTCTCGATACATCATTAATAAATCTATATCTACTGATGACTAACAAACACTTTCCTGTATCCTTTAATACGCTATTCATAAAAAGCCAAATACAAGACTGGATAGCCTAGTACATATTGTAAGTGGTATTAATTTAAAAGCTCGCAATTATCAGTCCAATATAAACCAATATAAAATTATGATCAAAATGTACAGAACACATATCCTTTGTATTTGGCTAAATATACATAGTCATATACTGTAAGTGTATAAGCTGAGAATATTTTTGTACCTTGCGAAAGTTAACTATGATTAACTGAAATGTTTAATATGTATTGGAAAAAAAGCAAACTTCTAATGAAAAGTTTTCATAAGGCAATACTTTGAATATAATGCAAAGAATGAAAGTGCAAAAGATAAAAAAGAAGTACATGCAAACAACATACAAAAGAACTTGTTGAGCTCGATGCAACTTTTTCAAATCATCTGGAGACATATGCCCTTCTCCAGCAACCACTTCTATCAACATATGATCTTCATCATATGCAAATTGTGATGAGCTGTCTATATGGCCATGAGGGAGTAAGTGCAAGGGAGATTGTGTTCGTCGTCGTGGGGAACGGGAAGCTGGGAGACTGAGGAAGGAGAGAAAATGGCACAATACATCATATTCATGCTGAGAAATAGCTGGTACAAAATAAACAGGATATATCATGCTTCTTCTTACAATGCAAAAATAACATTCTTTCTTAAAGTCTGAAATATAATCCTCTCACAACATGTATATCGTCCTATATAAAACTCTCTGACTCTGGTTTATATCATGTATACCATATACATATCTTAATAAGCACTGTCAAAGTGCGCAGAACTGTCATTCTGGATAAATACTTTTGTTATTCAATATGATATACATTCCTACCAGTAAAACTAATACTGTAATCAGATTCAAAATATTTAAACAATTGAAGAAAGTATAAATGGACTAGTGAAGTAATACAAGGATTTTGGTACAGATATCTGCCACATTGGTAGGGAATCTAATTGTACTTTTCTTGTAATAGAGAGTCAAAAAGGACTTAATTAACATGCTAGTCAAATATTAACAAACATTAACCAGATACTATACATAATGAAGATCTACTGGTCATGGCTATAACCTCATGAGAAGGATAAGTGTACACAACTTTATATATAAGGTTTAATAGGTGTAAAGAACCATGTTTCTAAGATGTAGAATTTCATTAAGAACAAACTAACAAATAAACGTTATACATATGAGGTATGATCAAAAAGTTACTATTTTTCAAAATAATCTCCCTTCATCTCAATGCACTTTCTCCTATTTGTTCCAATTTCTGAATCCCTTCAAAACAGAATGCTTCATTTTGGTCCCCTAAGTACTCATATACAGCATCCATGACATCCTCACTGCTTTCAAAATTCTAATCATATAGGTAAGATTTTAGTTTTGGGAACATAGAAGTCAAGTGGAGCTAAATTAGAGAATATGGGGATTGAGAAAGAACCTTATTGAAACTATGGACAGTGGGCGGATGCATTATCCTGCAACAGCAGAACCTTTCTGGTTGGCTTCCCTTTCCTCTTTCTCATTATCTCAGCCTCTTTAACTCATTTCTATAATGTGTAAATATTGTGCGGCATTCTTCAATAAAATCAATCATGATTGTTCCCTGACTGCCCAAAAAGATCAAGCCCATGATTTTCCCAGTTGAGAAAACTTTCTTGAAGTCCAGTTTTCTTCTTTTTGGCAGTTTGACCTTCAATTTTTAACAGTAAATTACATGTACAACCAAAAGCTTTGAAATACTGCTCTCTCTACCAAACATGTCCAATATGATTCAATAATGGTCTGATTGATGTTTATACTTATATATTGTATCAAAGTATAGCGGGCAGAGAACTTTTTGATCATACCTCATAAATGTTATAAATAACATATATGCATAATTGATTGTTACTGTAATTTAATACACACGGTTTCATTTACTGCAATACTAGACCTACTTCTCACATGGACTAAAAGTACATTTTCTGTACTTTCTAAAAACCAGAGCACAGAGAAGTACATCATTCTGAATATTACCAAAATTACCCCTTCACAAGGCTTAAAAGAGCATGACCAATATTACAGTTAAGGAAAACAAGGCACTTAATGTAATAAATAGTCTCAGAATATTAAAAACTTTGTAGTTTATAACTGCTGGTCTGAAAAGCAGAACAGACAACACGGTATCACATGGGAATGACCTCATAACCAGCTTGAAACATCAACGTAGACAAACTATCACCAATTTCAAAATAATGGTATGCAAAGAGTTAATAAATAAATTGATGTGATGACTTCCATCTATGAAAAAGGTTTATAATTATGAAACAACACTTCATTCAGTCCATGGCAGCATAAATTTCACAACACTTGGCAAGACCAACTTACTGAATGATCCATATTAGTTTCATAGTTTGGGCCACGGTGTAGAATCTTTAACACAAAAGTGATAAAAATTGTAAAAAGACCTAAAGAAATATCATCATGGATTTAAATATACCATTACAATGTTATAATTTCCTTTTTCTTCAATATGTCATGCTTTATTGGTACTTAGAAAAGAAAAAATTCCAATTAAAATTATAGAAAGCAATACAACATCAATCTCTACATTTCTGGCGTATGGGTAACTTACAATGTACACAAAAATAGTATACTCCGTGTATATCCACTATAATGTCATAACTGCACAGCAAGCATATATATACATACTATATGAAAGCTGATGATGTTGTACAATATAAGATCAGTTTAATTCATTGTATAGAGAAATTGTTCCCTGTAATATCACTTACTTCAGAAGACTGTCATTGTTTGCAAGGGATTCATGAAGTGTAAAGTCTGAATTTTTTCGATTTTTGTTTACCACTTCAGGTTTGAGACCTGCTATGAAAAATAAAGCATTGATAAATCACACATGGTTTCTATTAAAACAACTTAATGTTCATCATGTATATATACAGAAATTCATTAAAAGATAATATCCCTAAACTGAAAAGAAGTTTGTTTCTCTAAACCTCCATTCCACTTTATTGTAATCATTGCTATACTAACCATGAAGAAGTCTTATGATTGTATCTAATGCAAATGTACCATATACATTTTAATATAATAGCTTTAATCAATTGGACAAAAATATTAGACTCTTTCTCACCTTTATATTTTTTAACTCCATACTATAATTATATCATCCAATAATTGGGCATGCAGTTTTTTGTGAAGAAATTCACAAACTTTCAGTAATTTTAACATGATAAATGTGAAAGGCAATAGTCTGTCAATGCATAGTGCTTAAGCTTATGGTACTCAACCCTTCTTTTCATTTCATATGTCATGAGGCCAAAAAGAAAAAAAAAATACTGATGCTTCTGCCAACGGATTGAAAAAATACAGGGAAGGGCAGTAGGTTTTGATGATGCTTATTATAATTATTATCATATTCAGATCATTCAATATCTTAAAATAATCTACAGATTTGTATTTAAGTAGTATTATGACTGCTTTCCAGATTAACAAACAAGGTATAGGCAGAAACACACTTATTCACTTTTTGTTTACGAATTTACTTGAATTCTACGTAAAAGTTTTAATTCAAATTCTACTAAAATATCTTAAGAATTCTGTAAATACCTGAGCTACCACCATTACTTCTGAATTTTCTTCCAGCTGCTATGAAAGCAAAGACACTTTTCACCAATGTTTTCACTATAGACCAGCGTAATACAGCAACAGGGTCAAGACCTGCAAATATAGTACATGTGAGGAAAGTACAGACAAAGCTGCTATAATCCAATAAAACCTACAAAGGTACTATCTACTCACTAACATGGGAACAGACTTAAATCAAAAGTGACTGTAAGGAAAACAACAAATGTTTGTGAAACACAACTGTTATGCTTGGAAATAATAACTGGTTTTCATGAAGAAAAAAAGCCCAACAAAATTTATCTTTCATGTTTTGATTGTTATAGATTTTGTAATAGTAAGGTGAAATGTCTTACCAAGAAGTTCTCTAACAAAAGACAAATTACTGCTTTTAAGAACACTAACAATGTCTGGTCGTATCTGGTCACTATTTTTTTCACGGAAATCCTGCAATGAGAGAAACAATACAAAGTAGGTTTTTAAAAAAAAAAATAGAAATAATAAACACAAGAACTTAATCATTTATAACAAAATTATACAGAAAACTAACCTTGATTTGGTATTTGACTTTGCCAGCATAGTGCATGACAATAAATGCTTCTTCCTTAAGTTGTGGTACTTGATAGTATGTCTGATTTCGATGGTGATAATGGAATTTGGAGAGTAATGTCTCATTTGTTGCACCAGGGAAACTAAACAGCAAAGCAAATTATAGGTATCATTAAGAACCAACTGATTAAGTTTTAATCTTCAGAAACTCAGATTATCTTATAAAGTCTGACACTGAGCTACTTAATAATTACTAATACTATGATGAAATTATTTTAATTTAATTTCAACTCATTTACTTTATACAGCTTATAGAATCCATTTTTTTATGAGTAATTACTGAGGAATGATACAGGGTGTTTCATAATATCTGTCCCCAAAACAAAATGTTGTAGAATGCTCAATTTTGCATGTATAATGATAATCTTCCCACCAAATTGAAGGGCATAAATGATCATTTTGTATTAACGTAAAAATACGGGAAAGCGTTGACGTAATGACATCATTGATGACGTCATTTTCTGTTGGCTTGTTTTGAAGATGCCTCCTACAAAACTGCAATGCAAAGCTGTTGTTAGACTTTATTATGAGACAAAATCACCTAAAACTGTAGCTAAAATCATGAAGCAAAATCATCCTAGAATGGAGAGACTCACGAAGAAACAGATACAAAGAATTGTCAAATGTTTTGAGGAGTCGGGATCAGTGGAAGATAGAAGACATGGAAACTCCGGGCATCCAAGAACTGCAAGGTCATCCGAAAATATCGCGGAAGTGCAAACTGCTATTTGCGAAACACCTCAAAGGTCAGTGCGACGAATACTAGGTGATATATCAAACACTACTAGTGCAACTAGTGTTTACAGAATGTTGAAATTTGATCTGAAATTAACTCCGTATAAAATTTCCATAATGCAGCATTTGAAAACCAGTGATATTGAAGGCCTCATATCGTTTGCACGTTGGATGATGTCTCATCTTGATATTATTGACTCGCTTTGGTTTTCGGATGAAGCTCATTTCTATCTGAACGCACAAGTTAATAAGATGAACTGCAGATTTTGGGGGACTGAGAAACCTGATTTTTGTATAGAGAAACCACTACATAGTGCAAAGGTTACTGCATGGGCAGCGTTGAGTGTCAGCAGTATCGTGGGTCCGTTCTTTTTCGAAGACAACGAAGGTAGTGTTGAAACTATAAATAAGGATCGCTACCTTGGTCTTCTGAAGAGGAAGTTTGTTTCAGCATTGAAGAGGAAGGGAATTAACATTGACAATGTATGGTTTCAACAGGATGGAGCTGCTCCACACACAGCTGGGGATGTGTTAGACTGGCTCAGAAAAACCTTTGGACGAAAATTCATCTCCCTTAAGCAATTCAGGAATGGCCGCCACACTCGCCTGATTTGAGCCCCCTTGACTTTTTCTTGTGGGGATACTTGAAAGACCGGGTGTACAAACCGACGCCAGCAAATACCGATGAACTGAAAACAGAAATCAGGAGAGAAATCCGCTCTATTAGCCAGGAAACATGTCAAAATTTTATTGAAAATTTTAAACACAGACTTGACTTCGTAATTGCTCAACGCGGACGTCATATTGAACATCTCCTATAAGAATGACGCCGGTTAGTTTTGACAGTTTTGAAGGTACTGTGTTCAAATTACATATTATTCAAAATTTTGGTTTGTCTGCTATGCAAATATATATTCACTTTTGTTGTGTGGTTACTTTTGACAAAACTACTACGGTTTAGAATGGGGACAGATATTATGAAACACCCTGATGATTTGTAGTGTGACTATGCTTCAATGTTTTACACCATATCTACGAAAAAATTTTCTCATCATAAATCTTTTAATATCAATTTTGTGGCAAAATTGTTAAAGGACATTGAAAATATTCTATTTACTTACATATGTTTCTATACAATCTTCTACTTACCTGCATTCCTCATCTAAAAGACTAAAAAGTCCATTAGGTCGCTTAGAAAATAGTTCTAAACAACCTGTATTATCAATGAATTCTATGTTCTCCCATTTGATTCCTTCCTTGCTATATTCTTCCTGTAAAATACAGTTATGATTGAGAACCAACTCTTAATACATGGCATCATCTAGCCATCATACTCCCTTTTTGTAAGTTTGTTCCTTCATGGACACATTCATCAACATTTAAAAGTGACACTGTAAATGAAGGTAAAACAATGAGTAACCTTGATCAGCATCCTTTTTGTTATGTATGTTTGTGTGACCAAATCTTAATCCATGCTCATGAGAAAATTTTCAAAGTCACTGAAAGAAAAAATGTTTACTCTTATTACATTTTACATAAGTGACTTAGACCTGCAAAAGAAATTTCCAAGAAAACTGAAATAGTCCTAAAAAGGATAAACACTAGAGGCAGCAAAGTAACTGAATGAAAATATTAATAAATTTGGTTGTAGGCTCACTGTGGCATTGACTTAATAGATATGACTTTGGATCAAGCTTAAGACATAAAGGATGTATTATGGGTAACAATTATGTGAAGAGTGATGCAGATCTTGGTTACAGCTACAGTTTTAAAGATCTGATAATATTTTTGGTCATAAGTACACTGTGACCATACCCTTATGATCAAAATCATAAATCATCCTAATGTCACTGGTAAAAACTACAATTAGTACATGAATTATGATGAAATTTCAACCAGACCAATAATATATATGGTATTTGTATTTTATGGCGCAGTAAGTCACAGTTTGTTTGTAAAAGAAAAATAAATTGACAGTAAAGAAATTCATGATGGACAAACTAAATAAAAAGACCCAGTTCAATATAATACATTACAGCAAAATAGGGAAATATAGAATATTTCGTTTATGTATTAAAATATCATTTAGAAACACTTCGTCCTACCTGTTCAAATTTGAAGATATGGTGATTAAAGTAGAACTGAAGATGCTCATTTGCGTAGTTGATACAGAATTGTTCAAAGCTGTTCTTGTTGTTGAAGTCTTCAAAGCCAAAGATGTCAAGTACTCCAATAGAATTTCCCTGCCAAACATATTACACAGTATCAGAGTAGTTCACATATACATATCATTACAATTACCTTAAACATGGCAATGTTATCTTAGTTCATTAATCAAAGAGAGAATGCATTATGAAGACAAAGAAATTCATAAATATGTGTAGAGAATTCATAAAATGAATGATTAATCAAGAAATCATTAACACAATAAGAAGTTTGTCCTTTTGTAGTAAGCAACTGAAATTGCCATGCAAGCTAGGTTTAATAATATGCAATATGCAACATTATGGTAAACAAACAATTAAATTAAAGGAATCTGTAGAATAAATGCCAATGTCATTAGCAATGGTTTAAATGGATATATAAAAAATCAGCTGGGCAAATATTCAACACAAGATGAAGAGGAGACATAAAATATAAATGTTTTCTCTCAAAAACATGTTTCCACACATATTTTTGAAGAGTAAACAAACTAACTGGCCCATTTCAAAACATCTATTTACTAGTTTTAAGCTTTAACTTAAAAAATATATTTTACCATACAAAGAACATAAAAAGCTAATAACAATACAATAAAGAAAATCTTCCAATTCTCAAATATAATGTCCATGCATTGTACTGGGTGAAGGGTCAGTCTCACACCAAATCAACCTGGTGGTGACTTACCGAGAACATGTTCTAAATAGACATTTATAATAGATCAATATTGTGTCAAAAGGGAGGAAAATAATATAAACATCTGATGCTGTACCACTACTCAAGAAGTATATATATACCGTATTGACTCGTGTATAATACACACCTTTTTTCATAAAATCTGACTTTGATTTTCCAGTTATGTATAACACATGAGATCTAATACAAGAACCTTTTTTCCAGACGTAAGAATTCACATTTCCGCAGCGATATTGCTGGAAATGTCCACTGAAAACGATCATAAAATGACAATTAGACTTTGGGAACCCTTACTTGACCATTGAAATGGATTTTAGACACTTGATAAAGAAATTTTCATTACAGTTTTACCTCCTTGTGTTGAACACTTGACAATATGTTCTGAAAAGGTGTTTTCACAAATGAAACCAGCAAATTTTAAAATAACAAGTACCGATGCAATCTAATTATCTAATCATCGTCGATCAAGGTGAAATCAGCCATTGCCGTACATCCCACTGAGATAATTGGTTGTTCGCATTTCTTTTACCTTTTGCTGCTGTGTTAATCAATTTATTCTGTACAAACATTGATACTTCAAGATAATGAGTGTAAAATATATATCGAAAATGGCAGCTTTGCTTCATTATCAGTATTTTATGAAGAGCACTAATTACAGTGGGCAATTGTTACAATTTTATTAACCATTCTTTACTGTTTTCTTTCTATCAACACAATGTTTGGATCACAAATTAATTTTATTACAACAACTGGGTTTATCCCAGTCATTGAATATCCTAAGGTTCAGGTGCATATCCAACTGTGTTTTCCATAAAGGAAAATCTGTTTGTAACACAGAGATTTTTTCTAGGTAAACTTAAGGTTCTTGACCACTTGCTTATGCAGCAATTTTACCTGCGTATTATACACGAGATGTAGACTTTTTCTCCAATTATTTTCCAAAAGTTGGGGGTGCATATTAGACATGGCTGTGTACTATACAAAAGTGAATACGGTACATGTGAACTTACACACAAAAAAGTATGACATGAGTGATAAACAACATCAAATGAAAGAGCTACAAAACAGAGACAAGAAACACTACAAGATATATATACAAAGAGATCCACTTATACTTGGTTCTACATTCTAGTGTGCTAAACTTATCTTATTTATTCATACTTGCTCATGATTGCTTCGACTTAAGTATTATTTCTTTATCATTAGTTATTACTATAATTACTATATCTCTATTGTATGTAACTAAAACAAGTAAAAAATTTATGTACATAGAGCAGCTTAAATTGTCAATAACACAAACATCTGATTACCTGATGGTCACTGTTGTGGCGTTTGGCTAACAGAGCTTGGTTAACTTTGAGAACTATCCAATCAAATAACGACCCATACAAACACTTTGCCATGGCATCCCTAGTAGCTATAGCCTACAAAAATTAAATTGAGCATTTAAATCAATTTATTGTTGTTTGTATAACCATTTATGGTCACTGAGGATGTCATTGCAGTGGAAATTGAAACTATTCCATGTAAGGCAGCAAATTTACACTCAGAAATTCGACTTTGCACACTTGTCTTCTCAGACTCATTAAGCTAAAAGATAAGAATCATGTAAATATATTTTATCTAAACTTTTATCTTCACCTCAATATGCCAATCTATATAAAAACACTCCATAACTATTGATCATTATTGTTGTTGAACATCGTCCACACCCCAGATCATTATTATGACTATAGTTTGTAGACATCCTATCTGTGATCATAGGGATGAAATAAGTACACCTAGATATTGCTGATCCAGCTATATATTAAAAAAGTTAAGCAGTATTACTGGGGAGAACTGTAAATCATTCAATTTCATATGTATTGCTTCAGTTTAAACTTCAATCTATTTTACCACTGATGAGTAAAAATAAAATATCTGCGAGTCAAATTTTTTCCAAAGGTTTTCAGGTGAAAAGGCAGAAGTTTTTGGCAGCACCTGTTTTATGTCACATTACATTACCTACATGGTAATTACATCTGTTTAACGTATCGCATAAACATTTATAATTTTGCAGCAGAAACGACACCCACCCACCTCCCCATCCTCCTGAAGAAGAGAAAAATCTTTTACTTTTCACACCTACACAGTTTTCACTGTCTCAACCAAAAGACTGGACATCTCGGTGATGAGTCAAGCACCTCATTCAATTAGCTCTCTATAGCAAAATGGTTCTTGTATTTCAATTCAGTTGGCTATTAGATGTTCGAGTTGTAAATTTTAGTGAAATTTGTTGGCTTTTCAATTCATGCTACCTTCAGAATTCTAGCATTTTCTACTTTCAGTAACATTATATAACTCAAATCTTGAAGTCAAGATGACCATCAGGAGCCTGCTAAGATTGTTTACATGTCAATTCTAACTTTTTTATAAACATAACTGAGCTGAAACTGGGGCCCGAATATGTGTCACAAATTTTTACTATCTTTCTCTGAACTCGATGTAAACGATAAAAACTAAGGAGCCAAATTGTAAAATTGTTCTAAAGTAGTGTCACATTTTGGAAAATTCTGTCGCATTTTACATCAAAATATCAAAAAATGTCAGATGGGAAGTGTAAGAACTGCATAGTCTTCATAGAAAAAAATTACTGAATAAAATCTGAACTCATGATCTTCAATTATAAGCTGAATGATCTGTTAAGTTAGCTAAACCAAGTTTTCCTAATGCAGGTCTAAATTATTACAATCAAAAGAACTTGTTGCAGAAAATCAGATAAACCGGACAGACCATTAACATACCCTGAATCTTCAACAAAAGAATAGAAAGTACCACAAGAACTACATGTACTTACATCATGCATTCTGTAATTCATCACTACAGTTTCATCTCCAGCTGTTGCTCTCTTTTGTGTCAGAGCCTCCACTAATGTCTTCTCTTTCACCTGGATGCAGTCATTTGACACAATAAATATACACTATGTGGTGAAATATCACCTCACAGGAGTTAAATTTATATTATAAATATATATAAGCAATATGTGTCAGTAGAGTTCACGTAAATTAATTGATTGATTACTGTTTTATGTTATTCAACGATTATTTAACATATAGAGTGATGATAACTGCCTGATGCATTGCAAAGAAATTCATATCTTCGCAACTGACCCACCAATAGCAGTGGGGATCTTTTACATGCCACACCTATCATAACATTGATCTCAGTATTCACTATTTTATCTGAAAGACAGTACACCAGTATGGCTATGGCATGATTTGAACCCTCTCAGACATGAGCCGAGCATCCACATTACCGCAATGGCTTCGGTCGATTTCACATGGCTAGTTTAAAATTAAAAAATAACAAATGACAATCAAAAATTGAAATAATAAGAATGTTTGAGAAATATGTCTGTCAATGTATATACAAAAGAAAAGCACAGGATTTATTATTTATAACACCTCTTCTATCCCACATGCAAACGTGGTACTAACAGTTTAAAAGCAGTATGGAAATACCAAGTCATTGCATGTTACCATACACTACTCTTGAAAGGAGGCGTATGTACTTTAATAGAAGGTATTAGATATCCACTCAGTCATACCTTAAGTATATTGGAGATAATCTTTATAATTTCTTCATTCCTCACTGCTACACTCTCATCATGATGCTGATCTCCCTTCTACATAAAAAAAGTTTAAAACAAGTATTTTAGAATACAGCAATTTCTCTACATCTTACTCACTTCATAATTGTTATTGCTTAACAACAAAACACATTCTCAAATATACAGCATTCTAAAAGCAAAACTTCCAACAGAAACATTCTTAAAATAAAACAACGAATTTCATGTATTTCATTTCCCCAAAAATGTTTATATACATATAAAAAATATTCAATTACTGTACCTTTTTGAATTCAACATTTCCCAAATGTAACACAGCTGACATGACAGAGAATATTCTGTAATGAAAAAGCAAGAGTTTATTCAAATTCAATACACACTGTAATCTTAATCATGTGGTTTTAAGAAAACAAATTTGTGATTATTGTCTATACCACAATGATGATTTCACCTCTATGGTGAATAGTAGTGTTTAATGGTGAAAAAATCTGGAGAACCTGAAAAACATCACTGACCATGGTCATCATAAGGGACAAATCAAAACAGCCACCCAAGGCCATCGTTGTCAATGAAACAAAACTACTGACCCATGGCCATCATAATGGATGAACGATGAATCAAAACAACCAACCCGTAGACACTGTGGTGAGTGAATCAAGATTACAGACCCATCATGGGGGATGAATGAAGTCAGCATCCAGATTTTTCGAGGCAAGGGAGAAATCAAGAATAATATACTACTGTTTCATGTCACTGAAGAATTATTTCACATATGTGAAGATGGCACCTGCCTGATGTATTTGCATAAAAATCTATACCTTTGCAATAGACCCATCCAAATCTTGTACATGCCACGCCTAGTAAAAGTATGGCACAGGGCCTCAGTCTTCACTGTCTCATCCGAAACACATGACAGCAGAGTGCCCACAACAGGAGTTGAACCTGGGACCTCTTTGTCATGAGCCAGGCACCTCAAACAATGAACCATGAATTTGAGAAATAAACATCTGTGGGACAAGAATGACACTCCTAACAACCACTATCTATTAAGGGGCAAATATTGAAATAATTCTGCCTTGGACAATTATTGGAAACTACAGTGAACAATGTATGTATGACCTCAGAATTATTTGAAGTTATAAAAAGAATGCCTCCGAAAGAATCACAAATACTTGCCAGCATAAAGCAATTGTTCTAATATTGTTGTGAAGCACTACTTCAGGAGCTGAAGATTCCTAACTAAAGTACCCCTCAGATCAAAGCTTTACTGGACAAATGATATATTCGGGCAAACTTATCAAGTCAAAAGTCCATTGAGGTCCCTTATTTTAGTTCTGGGTGTTTCCCAGATATTTGTTGTTATTATGGTATAAATGATACTGATATTCTTCTCAAAGAGGATGGGGCCTACCCTATCTGTTCAAACTGAGATTTTTATTGATTGATTGATTTTTGTTTAATGTCACACAACGAATATTTCACGTATATGGTGACAGCATCTGCCTGATGCGGGGCATACAAATTTTGACCTTTGCAACGGACCCACCTGAAGCAGTAAGGGATCTTTAACGTGCCATGAATACCACGACATGGGACCTCAGTTTTTACTGTCTCATCCGAAAGACAGGACATCGGCATGACCAGAGCAGGATTCAAACCCCGGCCTCCCGATCAGGAGGGGAGCACAGTACCACTAGGCCACACTGGCTTGTTCAAATTGAGAAAATTAAACAACTTAAGTGTACCCTTGAAACACAGACATAATATGTGAATAGCTAAGAAAAAATAAAAGGAAAGAAATTAGCTGTTGAATATATAGTTTTGAATAAGTATGGCATATGAATGAACATAGATATGGCATGGACATGGCAACAACATGTTTTTAAAGATTAACATTTCGCATTGATCAATTTTTTTTGTGTCATTTCAGTCAGTCAGTGTCAAGAAAAGGGGATCTCCTACTAGACATAAAGAACACTGTCAAAATAATTACAAGTTATAAATGAATCTGCAGATAAGAGGTCATTTTTTAATAAAGTTTGTATGGTCAGTTCTAGGTTATGGTCATGTAGATAGTCATTGCAGCAAATCTAGCCCCTCTAAATAAGATGCATGTAATGTCTCAAACATTAAAGATCTGACAGAATATTTTTTGTTAAAATATGGTTTCCTTTAAAGGACTAGGGTCAGTAAGGGCTTAACTGTGCCCCACTTTGAAAACAAAGTTTTTGTTGTTTTTCTGATACAAAATGTTAAATTTAGGTATTTGAGGAAGTTTTCATGCTTTATTCTCACATTTTATAAATTTGAGGGCAAAAGTTTGGATTTGGATGAAAAATCACTGATTTTTGGAATCTAATCAAGGTAGCACTTTGTCTGAGGCATAGTTTCTACAGTTTCATACCCTGTTGGATGAACTTCATAGTTGGTAGAAATGGTCATTATGGGAAGACGATACATTATGACCTGAAGCAAAGGTTATAATTCCAAGGTCAAGGTCACAATGTCTCAATGTTGAGACATGCTCTTGACGAAGGTCATACCTCCAAGGTCAAGGTCACAGTGCATTTGATTGATTAAATCTTTTTAAGATATGTACATTTAGATATTTGTTGCGTTTGAAATAATATATGATCGACATATTATGCTACGTTAGTGTTGCTCTTGTTAATGGAAAACTATGGATTTCTGGAAATAATCAGTAAAAAGTGAAGTTGTGAGGTCATAGGGGTTAAGATATGTATTGATAGATATTCTGAGTTTAACGTGTGCAATTTTTACTGCAGAAGAATAAATAACAGCTCTTATGTAATATAACAACATACGGACTGGCAATGGGATTTTGGCAATGACTACAAAGGAAACAACAGGAATGAGATCAATGCTAAGCGCAGCATCCCGCATATGGCAGCAAATTTCATGGTGCTACACTGACCCTGACCTTTGACTTGTTGACTCCCAAGTAAACAGGGATGTTCCTTAAGCCATTTGTGAAGTATGAACCCAATAGGGCCAAAACTGTGACTTCTAGAGTGTCTACATGGTTTTTATATGATGACCTCTAGTGACCTTAACCTTCGACCTTTTAACCCCAAAATCAATAGGGATCTTTCTCTCATTATATTTAAGTCATATGTGAAGTATCATCCCAATGGGACAAAAAGTGTGGCACCTAGGTGTCTATGAGGTTTTGTTTCAGACATATGCACCAATGCACGCACCCACGACGGTATCATTACAATAATCCAACTTGCGAGGGGATAAAACACTATAGTCTATGGTCTTGTATATGTCGAAAACTATTAACGAGACATGTGATTGGCTGATTTGCAGTAGGGAAAGAGGGACTACTATTTCAGTGTATAAGGGGCTCTGATCAATCTATAAATAAAGACAGAATGTGTGGTAAATTCACAAATTTTAACATCATTTTGCTGATATAAAAATTTTATGACCTAAAATAAGTTCTTTACATTTGAAATTTGGAATTTTGGGGGAGGGGGGGTGACCCCTTTCCAGCAAGATTTTTTCGAAATCAAAGTCGATGATCTATGGTAAACTGTTAAAATTCTGATAGAGAAGGGTCTGACAAACGTTTTGATATATGAATTTTACAGAGCTAAGATGCAGAAAGTTTCATCTGCTGCACTGAAAATATTAAGAAGGAAAATAATGCACAACACAATTCCAGATAATTTGGAAACTTTTAAATGCAGTATTTCTAAAAAGTTTTATTTTAAGGCTGGCAAGTGTTCATTCAAAATATTTTGTAGTATGACTGAATTCTTTATTTCTCAAAAATATGCGAAATTTTGTCGATGAGCCTTCATGGGGCCAATTATAATTTTCCTTGTGAAACTAAAAAATTCATTGATATTTTATATTTTCTGCTATCATGCGCTACTTCATCGTCCTATAGCTGATGAATATAAATGTTTTTGGACTATTCCTTATTAGTAAATGAAAATATAAGTCTTATTTAAGTAAATAAAGAAAATCTTAAAATTTTCATTTTGAAAAATTCCATAATTTTGAGGCCTTCGCACTATTGTTACTGACCCTAGCCCTTTTAATACAGATGAAGTCGAAGAAGGAATTAATTTAATTACACATATGAACAAGAAAAAAAAAACTAGATTGCTTTACCTTTTTTTCTCAAAAGTGTCTGTTGACCTAAGCATTAATTTTATTTGCCCTTAATAACAGAATTTTTAATTATTTTTATAATTAATTTTTTATGAAAAATACATCAATAAATGATACTACACCTTTTTTGAGTAACACTTGAGAAACCAACAATTTCCATTGACTGCTTAAGTCTAGCAAACTCATGCTTCTCATCTTCTCCATCCAGAGTAAAACACCCACTCTACAATACACAAACATAATATTACTATAGACATAAAATATTATTTTTCATCTTATGGACAAATACTATTATATATATACATTAATTTATTTTTAAATTAATGTTAGAAAATAATTTAAAATGGTCTATGTAAACTCCAAGGTGATTCATACATTGAAAATGGAAGTATTCTAGAAAACAAAAACCATCACAAAGATGCACTTATTGAAATTTTTAAAAATCCCCTTCAAAGGAAATTGATATATTGTAATACTTCTTTCTATATCAATTGGATCAGATGAATACAAAGGGTGATATTTTCAACTGTAAATTACAGACCACAAAACAGACTTGAAAAGTATATTGTATTTGACTATCATTTAGATTAACATTTTTTTTGTATCACTCTAGATATTGACAAAAATTTCCGCCACATATTTACAAATAAAAGTCCAGATTTGGCACCAAAAATGGCCAAGTAGTTTGGCCAATACACATTTTAAGAAAGACTCTTACACTACATCAATTAGACCCTCACAGCTGTCCTGGCTAAAACAGAGAAACATTGACACAGACATCGTACTATTTCTTCAAAGGCTGTAGTTGAGTGGACGTAAATTTGACCTTTGACCTTTGATATGATAACAGTAAGATACTCCTTGATAAGGAGTATCTTTAAAAATCCAAAACACAGGAGTGTGAAATCATACAGTTGTTAATTGGGGTTGAAGGCAACAAATGATCTGTTGGATCTGAATATATCTATTGCAATAGTTTGCTTGGGGTCTAACTAATTACCTGTAAACTGAAATCCCAGTCAATAAATGATTATCTGTAAACTGAAATCCCAAACAACAACTGATCATCTGTAATCCGAAATCCCTGTCAACAACTGATTATCTCTAACCTGAGATCCCAGTCAACAACTGATCATCTGTAACCCAAAATCCCAGTCACCAACTTATCATTTGTAACCCAAAATCCCAGTCACCAACTGATCATCTGTAACCCAAAATCCCAGTCACCAACTGATCATCTGTAACCCAAAATCCCAGTCACCAACTAATCATTTGTAACCCAAAATCCCAGTCACCAACTGATCATCTGTAACCCAAAATCCCAGTCACCAACTGATCATCTGTAACCCAAAATCCCAGTCACCAACTAATCATTTGTAATCCGAAATCCCAATTAAAAACTGATATCTGTAATCTGAAATCCCATACAACAACTGATCATCTGTAACCTGAAATCCCATACAACAAATGATCATCTGTAATCTCAAATCCCAGTCAATATCTGATCTGTAACCTCATATCCCAGTAAACAACTGTTTTCTTATACATGTATTGCACTTATTCAAATAAAAATACCATAAACTGAGAAAATACTGAAGTCAT
The DNA here is from genome assembly GCA_035048485.1 of Pteria penguin. Taxonomy (NCBI): domain Eukaryota; kingdom Metazoa; phylum Mollusca; class Bivalvia; order Pterioida; family Pteriidae; genus Pteria; species Pteria penguin. The sequence continues at coordinate 25,109,368 of CM068581.1, forward strand.
AATTTCAAATTCTTCTGTTCAACAATGAATTAAGAACTGGAATTTGGATTTTAATGAGTTTTATTTTACCAATAAATAGAACTAAACCATTCTGCATAACAATTTATTTGAACGTTTGATAAAGGAATAAATTAAAATGAAATAATTAACTTAAGTATTTTCTCAGTTTATGGCACCTGGCACTGGCCATATCTAAATGTTATACAAAGGATTCCACTTAATACCATGCTGCATATTTGACTATTCTATTTCACAGACTATAATACCACTGCACCAAACCATTTATCATCTCTTCAATGCCAAATTGATTGCATAAACAACTAGCATGTACGGTAGCTACCATTCCGCATAATTAGGCACAGTCTTTTTTTTAACCATTTCTAGGATAGAAATAGGCAACAGCACATTTACTGATTTCTTTCAGTAGTGTTTATACAGAAACTATTGTATAGGGGAAAAACAAATTTGTCTATTACATTAAGTGCATTTATGAAACTAGCACTGCTGTCAGTGAAGTCAGTGAACTATAATTATTCCTAATTTTTCATATCTGATATTTGGACTAATATATGAGCAATCTTTGTCAGTTTAAATGACATTTTATCAGCCGGACTGATAATACCAACACTTTTCAAGCACTCAGCATGGGTTAGTCTCCCTTCCCCATTATCATTAGTGGTCAGTGTCAATAATCATTACTCCTGTACTCCTCATTGGGGTACTTTAAGGGGGACTACTGTTACGGTGGTACAGTTTTCATTTTCTAAATGACCTACAACAATCCTGGTCCTGAGATGTGAGCTGTAGTTTTGTGATGGTTCATCTTATTCCATATACATGAATGGAATGAAAATTTGACTTGTACGAATAGACAAATGTGTGAATACATAAAATTTAATGTTCCCTAAATTTTCCAGGTGCAGAAATCATCATAAACAAATTTAATCTAAACATCACAGCTTCATGTATACAACAACTTGCCTTTATGCAATACAGAGAAAATATACTGAATCTGAATAATTTTTATATCCACCTGACGTAAGTAATGAAATTGTTCTGGTTTGTCCAGGTGAAGAGCTTCTCTTTCTTGCTCATCAGCCCCAGCCAACATGTAATAAAAGACGTGGTAATTTCTGCAAATATCAAAATTCTTTGACATAATATCTAATAAATACTATTTTATAGTCATAAACATGAATACTATATCAATAATCGTGTCATATTGGTACTGTGGAAAAAGATCAAAATAAGACAAAAAAAGATCATTTCAATTCACTAAAATCAAGAATGAAGAGATTGGCGCACAATATACTGTAATTATCAGTGCTTTTGAAGAATCTAATGGACATCTAATTCCAATTAATTTTCCATATATTCACCAGTATACACTATTTGATACTGGTTTAAATTGTTTGTCAATTAAACGATAAATATGTTAGGCAATACTAACAAAATAGGATACAATAAAAACTCTTGTATTTTGAAATTTATTGTAAGAAATATTTGTCAATTGCCAGCTGTACTATGTTGCTGTGTTATTTTGACAGCACCAAATACTTTATCATTTTATATTAGGAACGTTCGATGTCATAAGTCTTCTGTACACAAAATGATAAGAAATTGAGAATTACACATTTTGAGAAGAATTTAAAGCCTTTCTCTAAACAAACTGGTGCAACTTATGTTTGTATATCACACATGCAGCCTGTTAAGAATTACAATAATGAATTATGTATAATGGCGTCTTTGGCGGCATGGCCACTAACTCTGTCACGTCATATTATTGTTACATCTTTAACGTTAAGTTTATGCCTTATGTATATAGTTGTTGAATAGAGTTTAGAAATGGCTGACACTCTTTGTTATAATATTCCGGTTTCATAGCCATTATCATAGCATAACGTACATCGTACTCACACAGCTATTGCGGATAAGGGTTATTGAGAAGATACTTTAAATACTTTTCTAAAGAAGCCCCCCCCCCTCCCATGTTAAACTTTTCAATCCCTGAAACAGGACAAAATATACTAAAAATGCCTTTGAACAAACTTGACAGTAATACTGTATAACATTAATGTTTACAAAATATAAAATGACTAAAGAGAAACTTACAAACTTTCTCTATTAAGGCCTATGTAAAACCTTTATCATTCAATTTATCCTAAGGATACTTTCAATCCAGTTTTCTGATTGGTGAACAAAATCTGTTGATTCCTCGATCAATAAAATTAAGAGTACATATGCACCTATACTTACTTTGTTTAGCATCAATAAATGAAAATGTGTCAGGTCACAAGAGCGTTAATTAAAATGGAAGACTGTCAGATTAAACATGTATTTTTCATTCCAGACATTGGAAAAAAATGATAGGAAATGACCCTCATAATTTTTTGTTTGAATCTTTGATGCAAGTGTTAACAGAAAAATTGGACAGACAACTGCATCAATGCACTAAATGCAAAAGTTTATACTCATAATACGCAAGGTTATGATTACTGATTGATCATTTTGATTCATGTTTTCATACATACCATTTTTTTGTTCTCCAGTGGGGCAAAAAATTTGCCCAAGTTTAAAACAATAGATTTGGTAGGTGACTAAAATAAATGGTTTGAGTATTTATGATCTTGCGTATTAAACATCCCCTCAGTAAGCTTTAAATTATTATCAAAGAATAAGATTTTGCCAAAAATCCAACGACAATGTACATTGGATATGTCATACAAGGGTTATACAAAGTAAGGCTTACACATTCATAAAAAATTCATAGTTCAATAATATCAACATGACCTTTATATTAAAAACTTACATAAGTATCTTGATGTTACTTAAACATTACAGGTAAATCTGTAGACAATTGAAAGGATACTAGATAAGAATCTTGCATAATGACTGTACACAAATTATATACCAAAATGGAAAACATTATGCCTCTATTCCCTACAAGAGGATATTACAATGTGCTCAATATAGGGAAAGAATTTTTGTTTTCCATTCATTTATGATGACTTACCTCTCATTCTTTGCTTGTGAAACAATTCGAGATTTCTCAAGTAAATACTTCTCCATAATAGCACTAGAATAAAGTAAAAATACAATGTAAAACGATTTATGAATAATCTTGTTGTAATGAAGGGCACAACAGTTATCAATAGTTGTAACCATTTACCTTGTAAGAAAGAATTTTATATTTTTCAGCCCCTTGGGACTATGATTGATTGATTATTTTTTTATGTCACTACACAATTATTTCAGGTATATGGTAATGGTATCTGCCTAATGCATTGTATTGAAATCTAAACCTTTCAACAGACCTACCCGAAGCAGTGAGGGGTCTTTAACATGTCATGCTTACTTTGAAACTGAACTTCATTTTTTACTGTCTCATCCGAAAGACAGTGAAATATTAAAGCCTGGTCTCTAATGGTTCTAAAGTTATGATCCAGGTTACTACTGATGACAACAACAGCAACAACAACAATGCTGGGGGTATGACAATAGCTCTCTGGACATCCGTCCCAGCAAGCTAGATATGCGGAGTTGCATGCATTCTTTATACAATTCTGTATGAAGTACAAACATATGCAGTTGAAAATTTGCCAATTTACAAGCTTTTTTTTTCAGTATTCAAGATCTAGTTGTAGAAGAACTTAACCGTTCAACAATAACCTAAGATACCGTTTTTCGTAAATCCAAAATCCTGAGTGACATTTAACATTTATATGAAGTATGGTCATTTTCTGTTGAAAATATAAGCCCTTTTCTGTATTTTAAGTTTGATTTCCTGAAAGATCAAGACCTTGAAAAATGATTTGTCAAAAAGCTCATACTTCAAGTAGCAATTATCATTATGTGAAGTATTACCACGGTCTTTGGAAATTCACTAAAATATGAACCCTTTTCTGATATGATTAGTTCTATTTTCTGAGTGACCTTGGCTTTTCTGGAATGAACTTAGTGACCTTAGTCCAAAAAACTATGTTTCGAGTGACAATTGTGTGAAGTATGATAAAACTCTGATGAGCATTTAGGAGATATGAGTTCAGACGTTTAGACAGAACAGACAGAGCAAGAGCAATGTCAGTGCAGCAATACCCAAAAAAACAACACTTTTTTGCACATTCATTCAGATGATTTTGATATTAAGCATTTGATTTGTCTCTCTCTACAAGATGTGATTCAGGGCAACAAGTCAGTCATTTTCTTTAGGTGTGGCCTTTTGTTGATAGATTTCAAGTCTGGGTCATGAACAACAATTGTTTCAAATATTGTCCAGATCCAACTTAAAATGGCCTAATTTCATATGGTGAGTGTTGAGAAACATCAAAAAAACTTATTTAGATGTGTAAAGAAATGAAAAAAAGATTTTGACCACAGGGGGATCTGAACTGCTACTCTAAGTGGTTATGTACCATTGTGAGACCTAGTTTTTAGACATGGTGGCATTATCTGTTGACAAATTTGGATGAAATGTAAAAATTAATAGAGGACCTATAGTACTTCATGTATACCATATTTCATTAAAATCTTTCTTGTGGTAAACAGCAGAGGTTCAAAATGTGAAGAATTGTCCCTATACACCCTCAATTGGAAGTCTTAAAAAATTCATAGAAAATCCAAAAATTGAGATATTGACAAAATCCTTTCAAAGTAACATTCCTTACCATAATTATGATCACAATAGTCCATAAGAAATCATCATTACCAATTAACTAGGAAATATGACACTTTTCTGCATTGAGATCACCAAGTCCAAACAAATGTTGAAAAAAAATTCTAAAATTTGATTTTGGAAGGGAAACAAAATGACACTACATCTTCACTCATCCCTCTAGATCATTTGTATGCATTCTCTTTGTCTCTGTATATAGCCAGTATGAAAAAGAATATTGTCAAACTCAAAGGAGGGTACTCTTTTGTGACCTACTTTTGACAATGGTGGCACCACCTGTGAAAAGGTCTGGACGAAAACAACAGAATTTGAAGGGGATCATAAGTGATTTATTTCTACCAAGATTTATTAAAATCCTTCCAACAGTTTTGCATAAAAAGTTGAAAATGTGAAAAATGGCCATTGTGTACACAATACAAAATATTACAGTCCTACCTCTAACAATCTGGTCAGCCTGACAGACAGACAGACAGATAGACGAACAGCTAGCTCAAAATCTACCTGCCCCAAAATTTTTAATTCAGAGGGCAGAATAATCTTCAAACACGTAACTATAAAAAAAAAGTGTAATGTAAACAATCAAATGGGACACAGAATTTATAAACCTGTACCTTATCATTTATAAATGGAGGAAGCAAACTTATTAGGCTCTGATATTAGAATTTTAGCAAAACTATGCGAACACATTCACTGAAATCTTTTGCTGGTTCATGATTAGGAATTTGTGAATATGGTAAATCACTAAATGTCTGAAATAAAACGGCAAAAAACAGTTTCGATATTCAAATATTTCGACATTAAAAGTCAGTAACTATGGTACAGCTTTACTTCAGATAAGACATACTGACTACATCTTGTTTCACACATGATTTACTTACCCATGTACCATTCCATTTTCCTTATAGTTGACCTGGATAAATTTTCCAAACCTACTAGAATTATTATTATGGACAGTCTTTGCATTTCCAAATGCCTGAAAAACATTTCATAAATTTATTAAATTGTGAGTATCAATTGTGTTAAAATGTTTAATCAACACGAAGCATCTAAGATTCAACAAGAACCCCATTATTTAAATCTAGCACAAAATATTCATAATTCCTTTTCATTTCAGACAATCACTATTCGCAGTGAACATCAAGATTTTCATAACTTTCATTGACACCTCTTTCAACACTTTGAACACTTTAAACATGCAAACAAATTGTTTTTAAGTTATTAATATTATGCACTGGTAACATTTCCAAGAGTAGCAGATACCTTAAGAGTTTAAGCAAATTAATATATGATCCATACAGCCCACTTTATGGAAGGAAGTCCCTAGTCCAGGAATCACAAATTTCCCAATACTGTGAAGGTTTCCATATTCAATAAAATCATATAAACTAGCACACAGTTCTGATGTTCTGATGTGCACCAGGTTTTAGAATTGAATCATATTGGAGTCTTTCAGGAACAAATAAAAGGGAAATCACATTTCTCCTAGAAGCTACACACTTCATTTTGAGAAATATGGCACAGTATTATTATGGATAAAATTAGCATGTTCACAAATTATTAGCATGTATAATGTATAAATTATTGGCAAAATATAAAGAACTAACAAAAAGTGTTATATGTCACCTGATTGACTGAAATGGGTTCACAATGATCAATTATGGTAGATGTAGGTCATTCAAATGGCAAAAGCCAAAGAATTAATTGGCCCTTGTATGGAAAGCAGCAAAGTGTTGTGAAAGAGAAGCCTTAGAGCTTGACCATGATGAACTTGAAAACATCATGAATTTGGACTATGCAAAATATGACAATGATAAATTTTCTTTGGCTTTCTGATGTGAATCCGATAAAATGTAGTGACATTTCAACGTTTCCAAGAAATTAATACATGACAAAAGGTCAAGGTCAAGGTCACTAGGTCAAATTTCTTAATATCAAAATGAAGTACTTGTTATGGTGATTGTGTGTGTGATATATAACAGCCCTATTCCTTATACTGTCAGAGAAATCTGCTTACAGAACTTCTTAACTAAAAGACTAAGTCGGTGAGTTTTTCTTTCTAATATGTAAAACACTTAAAAACATGTTAGGGAGTAAAAGTAAATGAACATATTTTGGACTTCAGTGAGGTTTAAACCGCTAACCGTCAACATGTTATAACTGGCCTATATCAAAAACAGAATAAAAATTATAATAAATCCAAAATAAAAAAAAATTCACCTGACACTTTCAAATGTCCCTTGAAATCGATATTTTCAATTAAATGTAGCAAATAAATTCTTTATCCCTTCTCTGTATTGAATAAATCAATGATTAAGTCCAAAAAGACATAAAAATTTCGACTTCAGAAGAAAACCAAAAATAACAACACTTCTTAAAACAACCTTTTAGATCACTCTGATACATTCGGTTTGATGATCTATGCAGCTAGTTTTGGAGAAGAGATTTGTAAAAGGAGGGTAATCTCTGTCATCTAGGTCATCCAGCCTAGATCCACCACTTGACAAAACTGGTCGAAAATGGCCATATTTGAAAGGGATCTTTAGTAATTCATCCCCATGAAATTTCATCAAAATCATTCTATTAGTTCTGAAACAGGTTTACATCAAAGCTCATTATTACCTGCTAAAACTATATTTCCCCCTTTCTTTTAATCTTATGAAAATTGCAAAAAATCCTAGAACTTAATTTTGTACTCCACCTCTTTCCAATTACATTCATTATAATAAACTCAGTTAATCAAAACATAAAATCAAGGCATTATAAGCAACCTACTATGAGAAATTACCAGATCATAGATGAAAATGACAAATCCAACAAAATGTGACATCCATTGCGGCAGCAAAACCCATGGTACTATACTGACCTTGACTTTTTGATCCCAAAACCAAGAGGGATTTTCCTCTCATTATACTAAAGCCATATCTGAAGTATGAACCCAATAAGGCTAAAATTGTGGTTTCTAGGGTGTCTACAGGGTTTCCCTATGATGGCATCTAATGACCTTAACCTTTGATTTTTTAACCCCAAAATCAATAGGGATCTTCCTCTCATTACACTTTAGCTATATATGAAGTATGAACCCAATAGGGCCAAAACTGTGACTTCTACAGTGTCTACAAGGTTTTCTTACAGACATATGTATGCATGCATGCACACACACAAACAGTATCCTTAAAATATCCCTCTGCAACACTGTCACAAGGGAATAAATCACTCCGGGTGTCACCGTGTGTGTCGATTGTAAAGGAACGACAACTCTGCTTTGGAGATTGAGTTATACACTCTTTTTGTTCAGAAACTATTAGGAGTTATACATTTCCATCATGTACAAACCCAATCTCCAACGGAGTGGAATGCAAGGACCGTAACTCTGCTTTGGAGATTGGTACAAACCGAGAATACCCAACCCTGCCGTTAGAGATATCACAGAGTGCAGTCAACTCATTAGAGATTGAATGTTTATCAATATACTGTTTGCATACAGTTTCCATTAAATAACATTTCCTTCACTTTACATGGAATAGGATATACTTGTTCAAAGTTAACATCCACTTTCATGTACTTGTATATAAACACGTGTCAATTTCTACCGCTAGAAGTATGACCTCAATTACGTCACACTTACACTAAGGACCCTTTCTGCATGCCGCGGCCATGATTTTGGCTATCAATGAGAAATTAAGACCTTCTTTAAACAAGAGGTCCGAGTGGTGGGCCTATATCGCTCATCTGGGCACAATTTGCTTATTCACAGACAAATGGCAGCTTAATCTTGGTAAATCCAATCACAGCTATCGTGGCCATCTTGAATGACAGATTAGGTCAAAAGATACAGTTTTGGTATGGGACCTTGTCGCAAGTCGTGGTCCTGTTTAAATGCCTTGCATTGTGTAAACTTGCAATTGTGATAAACGGAATGTCCCGCACGATTCTACGCATTTCGATACCAAATGGGGCAAATATCAAAATGATTAACATACGAAAGTGTCCGGTGATTTTGCGCACCCAAGTGTTTGCCGGTTAAATTAAATACTTTATCGTATTGCAACGTTCAATTTTATCATTCGGATGGTTAAAATCGTCGTTAAAAATCATTCACAACAAATATCAAGGTTTCATTTCATGTTTTTCCTATGCTACCTGCATATAAACATGTGTACACCCTAGTTTTGGGGATGGCGGATGTGTCTGGTGATTTTGTACAGCGCGTACATCCCTTCCTGAAGAGTGCCTATAGAGCACAAAGAGGATAGTAAATAGTAATATTAGGAAAATATACATTTTAATAAGGTAAAACTATGTGAGCAGCATTTTTCAGTTATTTTGTGTAATCAGTTTATATATTATACAGAAGTTGAATGTAAATAAATATGGTTGTTGGCCTCGCTCAGTGTTTATGTGACACAAAGTGTAACTACTGCATATGATAAATTTAATTTATCATTTATAGATCGTTATCACAAATTTAGCAGGCAAAAAAAGTCCTCATCACACAGTTTTCGACAGATGAACAATATTTCAGATGTATCAGTTGGTCGAAAAACAAAAACTTGGTAGAGGACCTTGATTATTTGTTTCTTGTAAGGCCTGGTAAGATTTTGTAAAGTGGTTTTGGAGGAGAAGTAGAGAATGTGTCAACTAATCAAAACCCATGGTGGCCATCATGGATTACGGGTTGGGTCGAAAAACACAAACTTAGTAAAGGACCTTGATTACTTAAATCTTGTAAGGTCTGGTGAATTTTTGTGAAGCGGTTTAGGAGAAGTAGAAAATGTGTCAACTAATCAAAATCATGGATTAGGAACTGGGTCGAAAAACACAAACTTGGTAGAGGACCTTGGTTAATTACTTCTTGTAAGGTTTGGTGAAATACTGTACAGTCGTTGCAGGGAAGAAGTCGATATATATGTGAAAAGCTTACGACTGACGATGACGGACGACAGATGGCACTAAGACAATAGTTCACTTGAGCCGTCGGCTTATAAAATCCATGTACCAAGTTTCCTCAGTTTTGGCCATTTTTTTTTCTCTTAACCTGGTCAGTCAAGTGGAATATGTAGGTCAGATGCAGCATACGATGCACGGTATTCACTCAAGTATGTCAAAATGAATATGTACACCGACTTTCATTTATGTGCCACTTAAACTTCTCTCAAATCTAACTTTGCCCTGACCTGGAACTTGAAATATTCTAGACCTACATCAATAGAAAATAGTCTCAAGTCAGGATTCACAGTTTCACGAAGACTCATCGGTCATTCCTTCTTTACTACTACTGAAGTATGGAATGTAAAATAGTTTCCCATTACCTTGCAATACTTCGTTTTGCGCGATAGAAATATGATGCACATTAGTAAGACTGTTACGATTAAATACTTTAATATCCGTACATAATATAACAACAGAAGCCACACAAATGCCAGAAAAACGCAAAAACCTTCCACAGATAAGCTCCAGTACAATCCTTTCTTCCTCAACCACATATCTAATAGGTCAATAAAATCTAATACAGAGTAAAGCATTTGTCACAACACGAAAAGTATTAAGTTTAACTTCTTCTGAGGTTACAACACAGTGGTCAGACCGCAAGATTAATGCGAGATTAACTAAAGGTCAAACCATCTTGATATACTATGTTGCTGTTGACAAGCGGGACACACGTCCCGGTATATTTATATTAGCACGGGCACCTGTCGTACTAGTTCCCTTGACTGTATATTACTGAGGTGTTCAACTTGCGTTCAAAATTGCATGCATTATCAAGAAGTGAATCCGTTAAGTACTTTCAGCATCAACATCTGAAAAGACCGATATTATATATAATATATATATATATATATATATATATATATATATATATATATATATATATATATATATATATATATATATATATATATATATATAAAGCACAAATAGAAACAGTGAAATACCCGGGAGTACAATGGACCTTGGATCTTCACTGTTTCTATTTGTGCTTCATATGTTTATTTCTGAAGTAGTGATTGTACTCTTTCAGAGGATCCGCCTGCGTTTACGTCGGGTAAATCCCTTCACTTTCCGCGGCCGTGTTGTCATGCATACGATTAGCTAATGATTGGCTATTAAAGCTCTATTTCTGTGGACCTCGGTTAGCTCAGTCGGTTAGACGGTCGAATGCATGACAGCTAGGTGATTCGGTACCATAGGTCGTGGGCTCGAGTCCCCATCGGGGAACGAATATAAGTGCAATATAGGGTGCCTTGTTAACTGTAGTGTATTTGTGCTCTATATATATATATATATATATATATATATATATATATATATATATATATATATATATATATATATATATATATATGTATATATGCGACGTAAATTGATGTTCAACATCTGAGCCTTTATATCCGATCTATTTTATACATTTCATATTTATATTATTTTCTCTTTTATATTAGATCTAAAACCGTACTGGAATTATTTACCACTGAGATTTAAGGTATGAATCTATTTCGTTGGATGGAAATATACCACGAAAAAAGGACAGAAAACTGCATCATTGTGCGTAAAGGACGGAAAACTGCATCACTGCGCGTAGCGCATGATGTTTAAGTTTTCCGTCCTTTTTCCGTGGCATTCCGCCATCCAACGAAAAACAAATTAGATTCATTTCTTATCATTTAATTTATTACAAACATGTTTATTTTCTCAGAAATTGGTACGTTATGTATGCACTATTTCTAAATATTTCTAAACTTCTGCCGCGGTGGTGTGAATATTGATGTTACAGTTAAGAAAACGCGGGCAATAACATGGTCAGAGAAAATCAAATCATGGATGGGATATACCACAAATATATAAACCAATCAAAATTCGTATTACATGTAAAATCAAATGATTCACATCTGCCATTTAACAATCTTATCGACAGGGCCACGCAAAATCAAAATGTAAGATACTTTGATGTAGTTCATCAATACAGATTTTTCCTTGAAACAGTGGTTCCATTCTAAAACCCCTTCCCCTTCTGATAATTATGCATAAGAATTATTTTCTTCTCCTTTTTGCATAAAATCGATGAATCATAGTTCCACAACTTTAGTACATGTAACATTCGGGGATGAATCGAGAATATATTGAATGAAGAAGTAAATGTTACCCTACAACGACAACGACACATTCGGTAATCAATAGAAGCCTTAAGATCTGCTCCAAGATTTACTGTATGGCATATTTAAACATGGCATCATCAAACGAGATTGCCACACTTTAAACTCCATCTATGACAGAAGACAAACATATCTAGCAAGGTCAACACAGATACCGGTCAATGCCAATAATGTCAACTGTAGTGGCATGACTTTTATACAAACCTAGATGGTGTGTCATAATAGTACAAACTGCACATCAATATATTATCTTAAGATTAGAATACATCTCAACATAAATAACTTTTAGGATGGGCAAACATAATAGAACTGTATATACAACAGATGTCATCAAGGAGTGTTCTTGATATTATGCGTTATTTCGATCTCGGGTCTCTGTTAATGGATTAAGTCCGACAATGACCAAAATCAAACTAGAATCGGGCATACCTTCCTAATACGAGCCCGAACTCGCTACTCGGTATTTATACTTAGAGATTTACAACAGAGTTCCATGATGAAAGGGTTGATTTTCTATTCCAAATCTTCAGGTTGGGAACTTAGTACTGTTGTCATATGAAAAAAAAATACTATTGAACCCAAACGCCCACGATTTTGTCCTCAACGACAAATCCAATCCGATACAATTTATTGACAATAAAGCGTGAATTCTGTGTCAATACGGTCAATATTTACAATTCTCGAGTTGTTACATCTAATTGGACATATACCAGGTCAGCATTAAAGATATTAATGGATACTAATTTTGAAATGCATGTATGCAAGATTCGCCTGACTACTGCGGTTATGAAACATATCTTCTGTTATTTGTTGGAATATCTTATTATAAGCCAAGCATACACAACTCAACAGGTGCTCTCTGCATTACAGATAATGCTATTAATAATGGAATTCTTCTTAATGAGAAACCGTATGAAATAGTAAAGGGGCTCTACACGAGCTATAGTTGTACATGTACACAGATATACATGTACAACATTCAACTGTTCTGTTGACCAATTTCTTTCATTTTCGGTAAATTCTTCTTAATGCATAAAAATGCGGTTATTGTATGACATATTTCTTATAGAGTTCTTAGGGGGGAAATCTCATAACCAACACATATGAGATTACCCATATGGACTAACCAAATAACTAACTAGATTACTAACTAAATAACCTCTATGGAGATATACTTCAGATCAATTAGACCAATTGGAAATCATTTTACTAAAATGAGTCTACATCACACAATAAGATGAGCATCATAAACATGGTCCCTGCATAAGATCCCTTGGGATTTGTCAGGGGTTCGGGACTTAATGATTCTCCCTTGGATATTCCAGACTAGGAGGTGACCTTATTTAGTTAGTTTCATTGAATGCAATCAAAAGCTAACTGAAGCAAGCCCGACTTGCTTTGCATATTAATAAATGTAACTTGTATTTACCTTATACACACTACGTGTACTGTACCTACTAACTACGGACTTCGTGTATTGTCTATGATTACCAATCTGAGCCTCATCACACACTAACTATGGCTTTGCCATATGTTCTTGTATCAAACCAGATACATCTTTAACTTTGTTTTCACTTTCATCAAGTGCATGTTTATCATTCGTCTCTTTCTTCGATAATTTTATGAATAAGATGCATGTATACAGAAATTCTTGCCAAAGGGTATTGGACTACTTCCATTCTCAACTACTCTTCATAATTTCTCTATTCATGCATTAAGACTTGATGTTCTATCGGCTTAAATCCCTTTGCGTGAACTTGACAATTCGATTTATAAATATACTTAATTTACAAATTAAGTATATTTATATATATATATATACTTAATTTACAAATTTTGAAGATGTTCTAGTTTAAAAAGTAACAAGACACATTGGTGGTCTATTCGTAAAATCACGATCTTGATGCCAGTCTCACACTTGTGAAGTTTTGGAACGACTACTTGTCATGAGATACGGGATGGAAGGGTGTTTCAATGTACCTGCGTATAGTCAATGATTTCCTTCATGTTTAGGTTTTCTCCGCTATCAAATACTTCCCGCCAACATATTGATGAGAAAGACAATTGAGTTATCGGTGTTTACTTCACTTTCGAAAAATGTTTCAATTACATCGTGACATGGAAGCAGGAGGTAACCAAGCTCTTAAAGAAGTGGCCAAATCCGGGATCGAACCCGGATCCCTTGCACCGCAAACCTAACTCTTAACAAATGCACCAAACCTGCCCCTCAAGCGAAAGAAAATGCATGAATAGAAGTTGTTTGAAAAACCAATAAGTTTTGAGGTATAGGACGTTTACGTGGACGAAAAATTTGTTTCTAATTAACTGAACGACGTTACTGTTTCCACAATTTTGTAACACATGTACATGTAAATGATGCTTACAAACGTTATATTTGCAATAGCCATTAAATTGCAACATTTGACATTGTTCACTTCAAACCATATGTGATACACGTTTCATTAAATATATAAATGGCATAACGTTCTGAAGTTATCCCAACAATAATATCGCAAAACCATAACCACGCCCACTAGAACCATAATTAATATGCATATAGAAGCATGTTCATAGTTAAGTTAAACTGTGTAAATGAGTGTTGTTTCTTACCACGTCAGATTGTTTTGGTAATTGCGTTGCTCACAGTTCAGTAGTGAAGGACTAAGAGTATCCAGACGGGCAACACAGAACAAATGCATTTCGATCGGCGCATAAATTAAACATACATTGTACAGGTATACAATATCATTAAATAAATAGTTAATGCAGGAACAACAGAACTTGTTGAGCTACCAAAACCTCGTAAGATACAATAAAGTAAGTATCGATGTTCATTTAAAAAAGACAAAGAGGGTGGGGAGTTCAAAATGGACTAAATAAGTGATGTCATCTTTTAATTTTGGAATTTATTTCGGGGTGACAGTTGTCATGTTTTAATTTTTGTATTTACCATCCTCAAGTAAATTCAAAAATTAAAACATGACGAAAGTATATATTGACGTTGTTTAAGTGTTATCAATCACCAAGACGAGTTACAAAAATATACATTACCTCTAGCACTGGTCCTGCGCCAAGAATAGTCTGCTCCACCCCACTACCATGTGTCCCTTTTTGACTTAGTGCTGTCAAATGGTGCAAAAGTAAGTTTGTACTTTCTGTTTTGCCACTTCCACTTTCCCCCGATATCACAATGCATTGGTTCTCCTTCTTTCTTAGCATTGTGAAGAAAGCAGCATCCGCGATTGCAAATATATGGGGAGGTAGCTCACCCAATCTTTTGTTCTGATACATTTTCACATATTTGGGATTGTAAATGGGAAAGAATTTAAATGGATTCACCGCTATAAGAATGGACCCTACATAAGTATATATATTAGAAGCGTTGAATCGAGTTTTGAGATTTTCAAGAAGTGTTAGTTCGTTCAAATCTGGCAAGTTACATAAATCTGGATATTCCTTATTGCTGGTTGGCTGTTGAAGAAATTTCAATAAAAAGTCATCCACTGGGTTAAAATCATTCGCACATTCCCGCCAACCCGAGTAATGCTTATGCAAACTATCTGAACTATCTTTCATCCGCAAGAAGAATTTGTATGCAGTGATTCCCACGCCCCGATTATCCAGATTATTCTTTGGCCATAGAAGCATTATTCGCACCGGGTTCTCCGTAGGTTCTAGTCTTCTTTCTTTACACAGCTGTCCCCCTGAAGACAGCACTTCTGCAAGTTCATATTTTTCCGAATTTCCTAGTCGCAACTTACTGACTGCGACGTCTATGATTTCGTATGCTGTAGTTGCTTTTTCTGCTTCAACTGAAGTATAGTCGCAATCAAACGACAATGGACCGGGATACACTCGTACCATGTATGTTTCCATACTCATACGCCTAATAATCCTGGACCGACTACCCCCTCGTTCCGGAGACAACAACGATTCCATATTTCTTATTATTGTGTTATTTTTGTTTAAATCTTTCTCTGAATAAAGCAGACATCTGAAAAGACGTGGACATTTTTCACTTCTATGTCATTTGATCAACAAGGAGAGATGATATTTATCTTACTTTGACTAAAGTCAGACTTTATCTTCCTCCTCCGTATGTCTCAACATTTCCATTTCCTGAAATAAAAATAATGAGTTTTGATTATGCTTTACTTCTTAACTATTACTATCTCCAGACAGCCCTTATCGTTGTTGATGACTCTAAAATTATTCCCTAAAAACAAACTGTTACAACTGAAACACTGTGACGCCGACTGCATACAATGCCAAACATTATGAACAATAAATATCACCAGTAGGTACGCATCGTGTGAAACCCACGGGGTAGATTGTACTTCCGTTTGTGAGGTACAATCTACCCCGTGGGTTTCACTTATGCTAGGTACGGTGACCATGGCGAATATAAAATTACGTATCTTGTACCCATGATTACTTACAGGGAGTAACATCGGTATACACGTATGCATTTACACGACTACCTACAATGGGTGAAATCGAGTCAACCACTTAATACACGACTACGTACAATGGGTGACATCGAGTCAACCACCTCAATGCACGACTACGCACAAAGGTGACATCAAGTCAACCACCTTAATACACGACAACGTACAATGGGTGACATCGAGTCAACCACCTTAATACACGACTACGTTCAATGGGTGATATCGAGTCGGTCACCTTAGTACACGGCTATGTACAATGGGTGACACTGAGTCATTCACCTAAGTGCACGGCTATGTACAATGGATGACACTGAGTCGTTCACCTTAGTACACGACTACGTACAATTGGTGACATTGAGTCAGTATGGTTAGGACAGGTTACGTTGACACTGAATCTGTAGCCTTTATAAACGATCACATACCATGGGTGACACTGAGTCATTCATCTTAATACACGACTATATACAATGGGTTACATCGAGTCAGTCACCTTAGTACACGACTACGTACGATGGGTGAAATTGAGTCAATCACCTTTGTACACAGCTACGTGCAATGGGTAACACTGAATCAGTCACCTTAGTACAAGACTACATACAATGAGTGACATCGAGTCAGTCACCTTAGTACATGGCTACATACAATGGGTGGCACTGAATCAGTCACCTCAGCAAACGACCACATACAATGGGTGAAATTGAGACAGTCACTTTGGTACAAGGATACGTACAATGGGTGATACTGAATCAGTCAACTTAATACAAGACTACGTACAATGGGTGACATCGGGTCAACCACCTTAATACACGACTACGTACATTGGGTGACATCGAATCAACCACCTTAGTACACGGCTACGAACAATGGGTGACATGAAGTCAGTCACCTTAGTACATGATTACGTGCAATGGGTAACACCGAATCAGTCAGCTTAGTACACGATCACATACAATGGGTGAACTGAGTCAGTCACCTTAGTACACGGATACGTACAATGGGTGACACTGAATCAGTCACCTTAATATACGACCACTTACAATGGGTGATACTGAGTAATTCACTTTTGTACACGGCTACGTAGAATGGGTGCCATCGAATCAGTCACCTTAATACAAGACTACATACATTGGGTGGCAATGAATTAGTCACTTTAGTATGCGACTACATACAATGGACGACATTGAGTCAGTCGCCTTTGTACACGACTATGTACAATGGAGGACAATGGGTCTGTCACATTTGTACATGACTATGTATAATGGGTGACATCGACGCACAGCATACTGTGGGAGACATCGATATATCTTTACCATGTTTAGTACATCAACACGCCTGGATGGCATCGATACGTCTAATGCACGGCCACATATAGTGGGCGATGTAGACATATTTAGTGCAATAATGCGTACAAAAGATGTCACTGATACATCTCGTAGACACTTATGTACAGTGGGTAACATGTACTGTATACATCTAGTACAATACTACTGCGTAAAATACTTAGCGTCGTTACATATAGGAAATGAAAAATGTAACGACACACCCCATATAACTGAAAGCGCAGCTTTGATTCATACCTTCACTCATATAGAATTCCATTTAAAAAACACACACACACAGATTTGCACATGTATCTATTTTTCAAAAAGTATGTAAAAGGTCAAATATAAAATAATTTCCACAGGAAAAGTTCATATACATGAATAAAGCATAACGATAAGAATCTGTCATGCTAATGGCAAAGGTACACTTAGCATTCAAAGTTAAACCTTAGGTTTTTGTTTTGGATGTTTGGGAGTTTTTAATTTGATTTTGCTTGAGGTTTTGCGTGTGTGTGTGTGTGTGGTGGGGGTTGCTGGTTTAGTTTTGGAACAATCAAAACGACTTCTAAATTTAACAGCTTTTTTTTAAACTGCATTATTCATGTCTTCCCCCCAAAAAAGAGAAAGGCCGATGTCGTTTAAAGCTAATACCAACGTCTGATCAACAAGAAACAATTCACTATTAATTGAGTAGCACTGATCCATCTAATCACGTCAGATTAGTAACTGACTAATCTGTTAAAGTCCGTGGCCGGTCCGCATAATGTATTATCTCAGTCAGCATTTGTATAATCTTCAAGGCAATGCCACACCGACAATACCACTGCCGTATGATCATATGAATTTGGGTACAAATGCAGGTGTTTTTGTTTTGTTTTGTTTTGTTGTTCGTTTAGAATTTCCAGAGAACAAATATATCAGGACGACTAGAACTATCAACGCAATACCGTCGATTCAGCTATCAAAAAAAAACCAAGTTGATTTCTTTTAACCTGCATACTGCCTGAAATACGCCTACTCACCACTAATAACAACATCATTTGTATAGATGCCGGATTCGAATTTCATAATACTTGAAACAGATCTCAAAGACCGGCCGCTTCCCCTTTTATCTCTTCCCTCAACGGCATTGTAAATTGGCACCTCTGATGTGATAGCTGAGAACCCCCTGATATCACATTTTGACTGGGAGCTGTCTCGTTTGCATGATAGATGCCATATAGGAAGCATCTGAAAACCCTCAACCTCCTCGGATCTAGCTAGAAAGATCACATGCACAATATCAATGTTATAAATCGCTCATTATTCGTGACACGTTTTCCTGCCTAACTCTTACAACATACTTCAAAGACCACACAAAATCTTTTTCTTTATATATAAGTTGTCAAAGGACAAGAATCTAAACAGATTAATTAGCGTACCAAATATTTCATACAATTAAACTGAGTACATGGCTTATATCATCGTCTAAAGCTAATTGTATTTTGCTCTTTGCTACTAACCCAAAACTGGGAAATGGAGCTGACCGAACTCTATGTGACGATCCACATGCTGATCAGCATTCACAATGTTATGCATTAATGTGCTCTGGTTATATAATACAGTGTGTATTGTAATAACGGAGAACATCATTACTTAACAGATGATCAGACACATGATGCATCGCTTAAAGACATCAACAGAGTGTAAAATTCAAGCTTACCTGTCTTCAGACAAAACATTATCTGCGAGGAAAAAGGAAATTCCAAATGCACAAATACACTGTACTACTTGTTGAAGGCAATGAATACAAAAAATGTTTATATACTCCATTGTGCACTCATAGTTTTCACTCTCTATATAGCCTCATGTTACAAGGCAATACGCCAACAGACGACAACATTTAAGTCCCATTGTGCACTTCTTTTGGGGGTTAAATACATTGATCAAGTATTTTACGCATCAAATGACCACAAATTAGCATCAGTCATCCAAATGTGATCAGAAACGTATTGGCATTACACTCGCACTCAAACATTTAAATCTAAATTCGTGTGACTTAAGGATCAGTTGCGGTCTTTATATAGTATAAAAGCTCGACAAGTATGTATTTTGGTGCCACAAGCTATAACCAAGTCACCATTACGTACGTAAGTCCCTCATTCCCAATATTATCATATGCTTAATCTCCAGTATTAATAAATTATCCCGTATGTACCAGGTAAAACACTGTGCAACATTGTCAGCGAGTACTGCATGACGAGCTCGAATCTCCTTCGACAGGATGTGAGCACTACAATGAGAAATAGGCTGTCTTCCCTTCCTATCTTACACGATGATGACTATGCTACAATTTGTGGTTGAGAAACGAGAGATCGACGTTTGTTGGTGTTTGAACAGTAACGATAGGTCAATAATATACCAAATGTACTCACTGGGTAACATTCCTACTCTATTATATACTCGTCAACTTAACGGTGAAAGTTGTCTTGGCGCAGGTTATGACATTTCTGTTGATAATTTGACATACTAAAGAGCCTTAGATTAAGACTGGTTGAAGGCCTGGCGTATTATCGTATAATCAAATCAGAGACGCCGATTCAGTTTGTGTGTATCATGTATCTGGAATAAATACTACAGATGCATCTAGTCTGATCGGGCATATCGTTAGATTGTCTTACAGAATGAGGTCATAATGAATATAAGCTAAGACACAAAAGATGTTACAAGTATATATGTTACATTCTAATACATTATATATCGTATTCTTGATTAAAGTTTCTCTCAATTTATTCTCAAAATAAATACGATCTTTGACACTAGTCTTTTCAAAATTACGAGTACGAGACCATGGTGACAACAAGAAAGATGCAATATGCCAAGTTGCAACACGTTTTCATATTCTAAATTTTACCCTTTTTTCACTATGATCTTGACCTTTGACCTTTTATCCCAAAAGCAATAGGCCACATCCTCCTCTCAAGGAAAGTATGTGTATGAAGTTTCATCACAATAGGTGGAATGTAAATACAGTTACAGTCTGGAAATAATATTCACTTATCAATTATCATTTCGACTTTGACCTTTTAATCCTAAAATCGATGGGGCACATCCATGACCCATTAGGAGCATGTGTGTAAAGTTTCATAGGAATAGGCGGAATGTAAATACAGAGTCTAGAAACCATTTTCAGTCATCAAGCCCTCTGACCTTGACTTCTGACCTTTTGATATCAAAATCGAATAGGCTCATGACGGGTATCTGTGTGAAGTTTAACTGCTATGTCTAAATAATTGTAGGACTAAGAGTTAAAGTACGAAAAGCAATTGTTCATGACACCCGCACACCACCCAACACCTTAGAACTGCACAAAAAACTCTGAAGTGCCTTGATGGGGTTTTCTGTGTCTCTTGATGGAGTCACATATTATGGGCGAGAAGATATTTCCTTCCATTCCTGGATATATGTAAAATTTCAACAAAGCAATTGTATTTTTAATAACTAATGAATTATTAAATATTCTTAAGTACTGTGAAGTTACAAAATGTAATTAGAACCAGTGTTACTCTATCAGTTATATGCTTGGTTCATGACTGAGAGGTCCCGGGTTCGAGTCCCTAGTGGCTCATCAGTGTCCTGTCATGCTGATAAGACAGTAAGCAGCAAGATCTCAGGTTATGGTAGTTGTGGCATGTAAAAGATTCCTCACTACTTCAGGTGGGTGCACAGAACAGGTCTAAACTTAGATGTGGCGTAAAACAAGAATCAAACAAACAAAATGTGATTGAATACCGTATTCACTCATGTATAATACACACTTTTTTTCATTAAATCTGACTTCAATTTTCCAAATGCGTATTATACACGCCTATACCTATACAAATAATTCATTTAGATCACTAAAGCTCTGAAGTGTTAAAATATATTTTGTAACATGAAATCATAAAGTCTTAGAATATTCAAAGTGTTCTACATGTACTGTGAACAAACATGTATACTAAGTACTACCAGGGATGCATATATAGTCTGTAGTACTACACTTTGAATATCGCAATAAGTAGCTCGAACCACTAGAAACCAGATAGGAGGTATGATCATATTACATCAATAGACAACCAACAAATCAAAAGACAAAACTGTTGCATGGAAAGCTATATCGTATTAGTTAGTCTAAGACTTGTAGGGGACTTGATAGAGGTGTTCAACGAAAGGGAGGTAGTCCCTCATCAGCCAAATCTTGACAGTCAAACTTTAGCATTTTATAAAACCACAGTGTTTTATTAAGATTAACTAACTACAATCCTTTCATTATCAAGTTCTACATTAAGATTTTGTTTAAAAACAATATGCCTCAATGTTTCATATCTAATCATGTACCCTATTGTTACACATATACATATCCAGTGTGAAGACCCACCAGTAAGTAATGAGAATTTCCCTAAAATTTTCTTCTTACAACAACAGAGCCAGCACCAGTACCCTGTTGTTTATCATGCTAGTCTGAGATGGTATATGCATATACCTTGACTAAAGACATGAGAAAAAGATAAGTAATCCCTGTGGCTTCATATCAGATATGATGAAGGTAAACACTGAATGAGGGAAATTCTCTGACATGCCACACGAAATCTTATAAACTCCATGCAGATCTGTAATTGTAAGATGCATATGGCTGTATACACCACAGCAAACAAGATTTCCAAAGCAACAATGCAATTGTTCACTAGGAATAGGATATGGACTTAAATTTGGCCAAGTTTTTTTTCTAATCACGTTAAATTTTCCCAGATTTGTGTCACATTTGGTTGATCTAGTCCTAGGTCCTGACACATGTAGTCATTAACTTCAGTTCTCGCTGTGTCAAAGTTCTGTAGAAACTGTAGCAACAATAAAACAAGAAACCAGCAAAGACAATATGTTTGGATTGTAGAGTATTGAGGTTATGAAATGATTACTGGTAGTGGACCAGTTCCCAGTTGAGACCAGTTACTGGCTACTATGTTATTAGGAGTATTCAAAAGTTGAATTGATAAATTTCTTGTATGTAATGGTAGGTGCCCTATATATTTCAAACTATCACATGAAAAAAAAATTCATAAATTCAGGTTTCAAAAACTGAAATAACAAATTAGCTGTAAACTGGTCTTAATCAGAAACTGGTCCTCTACCAGAAGGTAAAAGATCTGACTTCACTAAATGTCACTGTTCATCTAAAGTAAAGTATACACAAGGTTGAAAGGAGAACAGTCATAAAAGGCCATCTTTGGCTTAAAAGTTTGAAAACTTTTTATTCAACAAGTTTTTCATATCAATATAAAGTTTTTGTGTACTTATACATTTTTAAAATTATTCATGTTTCTTCTGTCTGAATGTCAGACTCAAAGGAAGGTACATGTACCTTCTGGACTCTATCCCATTCAGCCCAAGATCTACATTAAAACAGGTCTGTTTGAAAAACAACATCATTTGTACCTGACCATGAGTACTTCACTCCTACCAAATGTCATCAAAATCTTTCACTTAATTTTAAAAGAGAAGTCCAAAGCTTACTACATGGATTACATGATAATTGTATACCCACCTACCCATCCCACCTTTTTTTCTTTTATCTTACAAAAATTGACAAAACTCCTACAAATTATTTTTGCAAAAACTCACATACATGTACTATTAGTTTTTCAATCCATGCATCCCTTGTTTTTAAGAAGATTATCAAAGGAGGGTACCATTTTAGGTATACATATGCACTTTTGTCTTTAGTGGTGCAACATGTTGACAGGTCAGAATGAAAAACACACACACATACATCTTGTAGATACCTACTAGTAACACAAATATACCAAGTTGAATTCAATTTGTAAGATGGTTAGGGAGAAGAAATCAAAAATATAAAATCTTACGGATGAATGACAGACAATGCACCATCACAATACCTCACATTAATCTTCAGACCAATCAGCATCTGCTATGTGGTGCTTGCCACTTCTTTTTTACCATCGCTGTTTATAATAATTTGAATATGAATCCATAAATTATGCACAAACTGCCAAACGAGTAGGATTTTCGAGATGTGCTGCCATGAGATATGAGCGCAGCTATATTTGTTTACACATGTTAACATGGAATTTCTTTCGCTGGCCAGCTTCGCGCAGTGGATGCTGATTGGTCTGTGTCAAAGGCTGATCTGAGATAAAGTGCTACAGAATGTATTGAGATCTACCACAGCGAACATGATAAAACTTAGGAGCATGATCGATCGAGTTTTAAAGAGATCGACAAAAAGCCTGAAAGAATCTAAGAACATATCATGAAGGGTCTTTTTGTTCACTAGATTCACTCAAGTCTAGGGGTGAAACGATACAGTTACCTCACGATACGATACGTATTGCAATACAGAGCTCACAATATGATACGTATCGCGATACAATTTTTATACTAAAGAATAAAAGAAAAAGATAAACGATTCATGCTCTAATATATGTATAGCTTACATATAAATAAACAAAACAATAAATCTGATTATTTGGCTTTAAATGTCCATACTCATTTTCAGAAAAATGAGAGTATTGTTTGTTCATTGATAATGAAGTCATGTGCTATGAACTGACCAATTGACTTAAAAATTGCTTGAGCCCATGGTGAATTAGCTGCATGTTTGTTTTTAAATGCCTCCAGGAGGCGTACCTGACCTACAGAAGGCGTTGAATCCGTTGATGGTGGTGCCGTATGTTTCCATTCACATCCAGACACATCAATGTCTGGATAGTACCTCTTTAAGTGTATTGCCATGTTTGATGTATTGCCAGATTCATAAGACACATCCGAGAGGACAATGTCTACAGGTTGTTACCACTTTTAAAGGGGGTTGTCCTTATCCTGAGTTACAACCCTGAATCCAAACTGGTCCCATATTTTAGATCTAAATGAACTTTAGGGTTTTCGGAGTTCGATGTTAGATTTACTAGCTGCCATGCTTGCTTACATAGACATCGAACAAAAATGGACCCAATGTAAAAAATCGAAAAACATTTCGGTCAATCTTTTACGAAATCGAACCGTTTGCGTATCCTTTCCGAAATTCGAAAACCGAACGGTGAGGCTCCGTACCGCGGTATACCGGAATTTGGAGTATCGTTACACCCCTACTCAAGTCCATCTATTTTCATTTTTTAAATTCCAATATCCATAAGGCCATATGATTATATAATTATATATATTAATTAATATATATAACTATATCATCTTCACGAGTCAGTGGGATGCGTTATGTAAACTTTTTTCTCCCCTTGACTGATTTCATTAAAAGTCACCAGTTTTGATGGCACTGCCTAGCAAAAAGTATTCAAATTTCAATATACTATTCTGTTGATCACATCCGCTAGATTTATTATTTTTCGTTTTATCACACCGTTTCTTTCAAGGCTTCTGATTTGTTCCTGTACAAAGCAAGTAAACCAATCACGAATTAACTCACGACCTTTGAATGCATTCAGTCAAAAGGAAGTTTACACAGTGCATCCCCTTGACTGGCATATATATGACAATGAAAAATGGATATAGATCGTTGCTGGAATCATTTTGTGCATTTTACCTAAAGCACAACATATTAACATATTAAACACAATCCTCCAGCACAAATGTATACACTATATAAAAATGGGGAGGACAGGCATTTAATAGGAGTTGCACTCTGTTCCTTAAAAAACAAAATATAAATATATACTATTATTATATGGATAAGAGATGATGTAGAGGATAAGGTATTGGGTTTGTTATCTGAGGGCATCACTAGTTATGGGTTGAATACCCATCAATACCCAGATAAATACTTTTTTAATTTTGATTTTTTTATACAAAATACCACCTCTGCTCTCTATCAAGCCCTGGGAGAGTAATGGCCAGGGTTATTATTGCTGATGCTGGTGGCACCTGTAATTTAAACTACGAACCATCCAAGCAGTACACAATAAACACAATCCTCTAGCACACATACATACACTACATACAAAAGAGGTTCAGGTAGGCAACAAATAGAAGTTGCAGAAATGAAGGGGGCTAAGAGACACTCCTAAGGGGAATAGCCTGCAACAATACATTGTAACAGACAGTTGGTCAATGACTTGAATGAGTTCCCTGATACTAATAAGATCAATGCAGCCAACTGGACTAATAGAGGGTCTAGAGTGCCTAAACATGTACTGTAGAAATAAATATATGTATGTGTACAAATATATAAATATATATATATATGTTAACTCGGTTTGAAAAAAAAAAGAACCAGCAAAATAATATTCAACGCTTTTAGACTGATCTTTACTATATACGGTGATACAATTTTTGTTATCCAGTTGTATAAACGATTAAAATAACGATATTGTTTCTGTGCATTGTAAACTAAATGATCTTGCTCGATCTACTTTTTTCTTCTTCATTAGGCCTTCTTACCTGAGTCTATTTTCTTTAATTGTACACAATCAGAGATAAGACAGAGCCAGCCTCAAAAATGTGAACTAGTGTTTACATGGAAGTGATTACAGTGTCACAAAACATGCGTAGTGCAGGATTAGCTGACAAGCAGAATAGGCTGACACAACAGTATAAACAATGATGCACATTTTGGAGGCTGGTTCTGTTTTATCTCCTTTTGTGTACAATTGAAGAAAATAGATTCAGCCTCAGATAAAAAGGCCTAATGAAGAAGAAAAACAGTTGATCAAGCAAAATCACTTAGTTAACAATACACAGAAACAATTCGTTGGTTCAACTGGCCCTGAGCCAACTATAGTCTGTTTCAACTTTTCATAGAAATCCACTTCACATCAATTTTGTCCAAATCTATAGTCTGTTTCATTTTTATATAAACTGTAAACTTGATAGCATCGAATAAGCCGACATTGTTAACATTCAGGTGACGCATGGGTATGTGGACAAATGTTTTTTCTTATTTATACAACTGGATAACAAATAATAATTGTATCACTGTATAGAGTAAAGATCAATCTTAAAGTGTTGAATGTTATTTTACTGGTTCTTTTGGTCCTTTTTTTTCAAATCGACTTAACATAGTCGAGTGTGCTTAGGGGTGCAGAATTGGCCGACAGCATTGTATATGTATATATATATGGAGGATTTGTATTCAATTAGTATGAAGTATAGATTACTATTATTCATGGTCATTAAAGATACTTTCTCTACTAAATCTAATTAAACATATTTGAACAAAAATACTAATTTAATATCTATAGAAAAGTAATAAAGAGACTTGAGCAAGTATATCTGTTCACTAGAGACTTTCAAATTAGCTTCTTCCACGGCAAAATCAGTAACAATCAATTCAAAACAAGAGCACATGTCATTTTCTTCTATTTGCTTCAGAATGTATAAGAATACTTACAAAACATATAGGAAATTATCGTCTGAAGTTCACCACACTGTGATGACACAGTCACCGACTGTGCTTGGATGTACATGTTGACGAGTAATGCATATCAGTTATGGAGCATTCATACTCTGTATTTGGTTTTAGTGTAAAATATAAACTGCATCTCATATCTCACAGTATCCATATATAATCACTAGCTGGTCCATTCTATATAGAATTACAGAACACGGAAATGTTGAAAATTGTCTTCCTGTTGAACACGCTAAGGTTCGGGCCTTCAATCGTACTGCGTTTTGATTGGTCAATATTTTGACTCAACATTTCTTCGCTTCTTTGCCAGCTAGATAGTGAAATTTGTCAAAATACAGGCTAATAGTTTATAGGCTTTTTACGACAATTTCTTTTTTTTTCTATAATATTTATAATTTATAGATGTAGCATAAACATATAATTTAGATCTGTTGACAAGTAGTAAGGGCGTCTTTTCACACTAAAATATAACAACAGAAACCAGAGACATGTCTCTGCAGAAACATATAGGCCTATACCAGAAACATATATACACATTTGTATGTATGTCTCTGCCTATATACATATGTATATCTGTCTCTGTTTATCACATATAACTTTTATTAAAATTACATCACATATAATACTACAGCATAATAAGTAGAAAAATAAAACTACATCACAAATCGAACGTGATACCAGGGACTTATAAACAACTTGTTTATAATATGAGTCCTTGGTGATACTTATTTTATTTAGAAGATTTCTACCGCAAATTACTGATGGACATTATATGTGCGCACGTGAGAATAACCCGGCTTTAAACATGATCTTACTTTCTTTAAAAACAAAATATACTGTCAATACACACACACACACATATGTGTGTGTCAAAGACATAGATACTTTCAGTATATATATATACTGAGAGTCCGGGGGTTACTTTTTCAAAAACTCCTTTGTTCTGCATCTACGGAAGCGCATTTAGGACCTATCAAAAATGTTTTTGAATTTGATATAACGAATTCTTGAATTTGTTAAAACGGCTTAAATT
Source organism: Pteria penguin (assembly GCA_035048485.1). NCBI lineage: Eukaryota > Metazoa > Mollusca > Bivalvia > Pterioida > Pteriidae > Pteria > Pteria penguin. The sequence goes on from CM068581.1 coordinate 25,137,385, forward strand.
CGTTTTAACGAACTCTTGAATTTGTTAAAACGGATTAAATACGGTTTAACAAATTTGATGAATTCGTTATAACGAATTAAATATGTTATAACAAATTTGAGGAAAGCGTTATAACGAATTAAATCTATTATAACAAATTTGTTGAATTCGTTTTAACAGATTTTGAAATTCGTTTAAACAAATTAAATTCGAAATAACGAATTCTTAAATTCATATATTTCTCAAATTTGTTGTCACAGATTTAATACGTTATAACGAATTAAATTCGTTTTAACAAATTCAAGAATTCGTTAAAACGAATTTAATCCGTATTTACACATTCAGGAATTCGTTATATCAAATTCAAAAATATTTTTGTTAGGTCCCTATTCGTTATAACGAATTCCTCAAATTTGTTATAACAGATTTAATACGTTATAACGAATTCCCCTAATTTGTTAAAACGAATTTATTCCGTTTTAACAAATTCAAGACTTCGTTATATCAAATTCAAAAATATTTTTTGATAGGTTCTAAATGGGCTTCCGTATACATCACTGATATCAACAAAATAGCCGAAACAACTATCACACCTGTAATGGACTTTCGGCCAGACTGCCAGCCAGTCAATTCTGAATAATTGTTTGGTTTGTGTTTTATGTCACAAGAACATCATTACCATAGGCGGATCTACAAATTTTTGAACGGGTGTTGGGGAGTGGGGTGGGTTTGCAGTCTCCCATGACTAATGTTTTGCACTATTCGATCTGGAAGGGGGGTGTAGAAAAATGGTCGAAAATGACCTTTTTTTTGTAAAATCTGCCAATGATTGCACTTATTTGGGGATGGCGTTTGCTTGATGTGAAGCACAGAAAAGAAGACCTATGCAACGTACCCACTCGTAACACAGAGGGGTCTTTTACTTACCACATCTACCGTGATACGGTTGCTCGGTTTTCCCGTCTTAACCAAAACAAATAAACACCGACAATTAACCGGTGTGAATGCCTAATTTTGTTAATGCATAGGACCTCTCAGCCACATACCAAGCACTGACGTAAGGCACCGTCCATTTGATAAACTGCGGGGAGGGGCTGGGTTTGTCAATCCGGCCAGATTGGGTTTTTTACCTCAACCCTGGGACAAGAAATTTTTTTCAGTAGAGCCGGAGCAAGAATTCATTTTTCATTTTTCACCAATAAAACATTGTTGTATAGTAATCAATACTTGACAATAAACACCATTATTTTTGACAAAATTCTGTTCAATCCCATCCCAGCTATGTTATACGCTTTTAGTTCATCAAACTGATGTCATATGATGTCATGAGAGAGAGACATGAAGCAGGAGGGAGAGGAAGGAGAGAAGGGGTAGGGGTGTGAAAGAAAGTGGGCTACCGGGGATTAAAAATTGTGACAGAGAAATGACAAAACTGAAAATGTGAGAAGTGTCGGTTCCGTCTTGGTCGCAAAAAAATGTCAACATTTGGCATCTTCAAACTGCCATAACTTTTGATAGGATAAAGATATCAGAAAAGGGACAACGGTTTTGAATTTGTCTCGCTCAACTCTATCCAAATACAGTAAGCACACACAGATTTCAATGAATACACTGCAAAATTCACCCGGAGTTGCTACTACCCCTTGTCCATTCCTCGTGAACTTTTGTTAGGCATATATCCAATACAAACATTACAGTACTCAAAGGAACGGATAAAAGCACCGACTCTGCCGCATGACAGAAATCACTAAGGAAGTGCAATGTTAATAACGTAATAATTTGAAAAAAAAAACAGACACAAGAACATAACAAACAAAAAAATCCATTAAAGTGCACTTGCGATACCGACTTAGGACGGTCTTTTGATATGACGGTGGTAAATCGATCGGAGTTGTTAACCGGTTTACCGGCCATCCTTCCCACTTTCCACAAAAGCACCATAATCAAGGGACGCACATTTAAAAATTATGAATAATCCTCCATTTAGAGAGCAAAGATGAACAACTTTCTCGCGTGGAGAGGTCATAAAAATATAAACATGTATAGTAATGCTGTAATGCTGAGTAAGACCAAGATATCAAAAATATATAAATTGACATCAAAATGAGTAAAACGTGCTCTGCCGATCTGGAAGCGAGTTCAGACTCTTGGTTTGTAAGAGTCCCAGTTAACAGTAAGAGGGAGTGAGGTTCGAGACCATTTCTCCTTTGAAAAGGGTTTCAACAAGGTCCACTATAAAGTCCCTACCCACCTATTAGTCAGCGTGCAGTAAAAATCTCTATGAAAGAGTATAGAAGGGCTTAATACAAGACTTACTGACTTTTTAATGATATCCGTGTCATATTATTGTAGCTCACGAAGGCATTTCACTATTTTGGAACCCGACGAGATAAACTTACTGGAACCATAGGCCCTCAAGATCACGGGTGGGAAATTACACGGATATAAGGTAATATTTCCAAATCTTTATTAAAGTCCTGAATAGGGTCTAAAACAATTTCCGAATGGTTTTCTTAATTGATGATACTTGTAATCCTGAACTTCCAACGTTATTTGTATTGTTGTTTTAAATTTTTGATTTATTTACTTATTTATTTTTCTTTTGTTTCCTTTTTTTTAATGGTATGAAACTCCAAATTGATAGTGCAGGATCATCTGTAACTATCCAAATAAGGGAGATTTACAAACGGAAATCTAAAATCGTCATGTTTATCGTAGATATTAGTATGACCTTTATTCTTAATCATCTTAATGTATAGGTCCAAAAAAGTGGTTCTGTATCACAAATATTGTCTTTGTTTAACTGAAGTTCAGGTGGGTATATGTCAACTATATATCTTTAAAACTCAGGGTTACCGATAACTAAGATGTCAAGATACATGTACATGTAACTAGAGGTACCATCCAACATCTCAATAAGATCGAATAGTTTAGATTTTTCAATAGAATGCCGGTACATGAAATCCCCACATAACAATATACATGTAGAAACAAATCTGCTGTAAGAGGTACGCAGTTAATACCCATAGAATTCCCGACTATCTGCTGATAAATCTTGCCTTTAAATTCAATTAAGAAATATGGTAGGTTTGCTTATGATTGAAGTGATGAAGAACAAAGGTCATAATAACATGAATTGTTCTGATATGTATAATTCGCCGGAAAGATTGATTTCTAACACTTATTTTTTTCCAAAGTATGATTTTATATTACACTAATCTATTGCATGGAGGCAGATTTTTTTTCACTGTACGACTGAGTAAGATTATTTTTATTTTCAATCAAAATCAGGGCAAGATTTTTGTTCATAACAGAAAAGAGAATACCATATTCTGTTTAAGGTCACCCATATCCGGATGTAATATATTCCAAGAGTACGAGGTTTCTAGTTAAGTTTTATAGATAGGTGACCTCAGCAGGTCCAGGACGGTCAACGGTGGGGGAGTAAGGGGGAGTCCCTAAAGCTCATACAATTTGTGATTATAGGGCCTGAAAATTCCGTAATTTCGCTTCAATTGACCTACCGAAGCCAGCGTCGCATCCGCAGAGTATTCGGAGATTTTTCGCGTCTTTTTCATACGGACATGTGGGAATTTTGTTCTTCTTCCAATTCCAATACGAAGTTAACTAATATAAACGAAGTTTTATATTTCACGTGACCGTTAAGATAAAGAGCTCACCGTGCAATATTTAAAGATAATCAAAGTGTTTTGTGAAACAGCAGGGTCAGATCTGGTCTTCTTATAAATCAGAAGCCGATGTATCGGAAAGTCCGCCACCATCTTTTGGCAGTTTCTAACGTACAATACTTTAGTAGATTGTACCAAAGCGCTTGTAGGCGGATCTAGAACATTTTAAACTTTGAAAAAAGGACTGTGGCTTGCCACGAATATCTCTCAATCAGAAAAGTGATGGCGATGGATTTGAAGCTCTACATGTAGCCAAAATGACATGGGGGGATTCCACAACATGAGAAACTGCAAATTCTCTATTTCCCTTTTCGTTTTTTTTATATTGGGGTTTAAGAGGAAGAGACCGTTCTCTCCTATGTATCCGCCACTGTTAATATATTGTAATACATACAAGTCACTGGCAATTCATACGACCCATAAATACACAGAGGCCAAGCGCGTACGAAGGGAGGGGTCTGATAGACCCGACCCCACCCCACCCCACTCCGATTACGCGCCTGGCCCGTGCATAATGTGAATGATGGTTAAAAAGTACTTATTCGGTCAACTCTTGACTGCATGTAGTGACTTTTTCTGAAATTTATTTTCATTTTACTGATTTTATCAAAACCAGGGAATTTCCGGGGCTGAAAATAAATATAAAATACAAAGCATTTCTGGGCATACCGAAAGATAAAATCTGTAACAATCGCTAAAAGTGGCACACGTTTGTGTCTATGACTCATTATGTAACACTGTTTAAGCTCACCCGTTCCGAAGATTCAAGTGAGCCATTTTGATAAAAATGTATCCATTGTCGTCAACGTTATACTCGCCGTCAGCTTTTTCAATCTTCAACTTGTTCTCCAAAACTAGTACTTCGATTTCAACTAGAGTTGGCACAAATCATTCTAAAGTACAAGGGATTAAAATTATTTAAATGAAGGGTTACTCTTTCTTAAAAGGGGAGATAACCGTGGAAAATGCCATATCCATTAAGTGTTTAAAAATCCTTTTCAGAATCACTGGGTCAAACACAACCAAACTTGATAGAAATCATCACTGAATAAAAAAAAATTCTTATTTGTTCCGTGAAAGATATAACATCAAGATGGTACAATTTTCTCTTCCAGAACCACTGGACCAATTTCAGCCTGTGTTGACACAAGTCATCTTTGAGAATAGGGGATGCAAATGTATTCGAAAGAAGGGCTTAAGTAAATTATTCATGTAAAATTCATCAAAATCATCAGTAAAATTCAGGGTAAAATCTACTCCCAAGATTTTCAAGATAGCCGAAATTTCAGGACATACTGAATTGCATAACACCATTTGTTTCACATAACTTCGGTCGAAATATTAAGTAGACCATTCCTGTAAATTTTCATCCCAACTAATATGAAAATGAGAAATAAAATGCAGTTCTTAAATACTTGATAAGAAAGTAAGGGAGAAGTTTTCAAGATGGCTGCCATGGCGGTCATATTGCATTGCGTAACACCACTTTTGGCCAGATCACAAAGTAATTCCGATCTATAGATTGGTGACATCCATCTGTCTGTCCATCAACATTTCGGTTAAAGTTTCTGGTCTATACAAATTCTCAGCAACTAAGAGGAGTGCAAACACACTACTTCACACATGGGTTCCTTATGACCACAGCTTTCAAATTATACCATGAGTTTAACGCAGTGACCTCAACCATGGATTTTGACCTACTTTTCAATAAATTTTAACTTCGGCTATATCTTTTGAATCAATAAGGGTATGGCTTTGATGCTTCACACATAGCTTCTTTATGACAAGTGCTTTCAATTGATACCATTACTTTTGACCTTGTGACCTTGACCTTGTTTCCAATTTGCTTTGCAAATCGGCCATACCGTCTTTTGCGGTTTCTTGTTGTAATAAAAACATTCATCAAGTATAACGGAATAGAAGCTAAACCTAAAGTTTTGTTAAAGTTGCTGTTAAAATGAGTGAGAAAATTCAAATTCTAATTTTATAGACGGCCAACAAGGCAGCCATATTATATAGGATTGTGTAACACTGATTGTTTGTTTTGTTTTTTTTTTCACATGCATATCTTAATCATCTTGAGCAGATCATTGTTAGGAGTTATGATACACTAACAGGCAAAGATCCACAAGTGTGATAAGTCTGATTCCAGTTTATGGCTCAGTTCTGAACATGCAGTGGTAAAAATACTGACTGCATTGTTGTAAATAAATTCTGTTGTTCTGTTTTCTGGAACATAGGCCTTCCACATGCATTGTATTAAAATTGACTTTCATTCAAAGGGTGCATCAAAAATCTTCAAAAATACCTGGTACACATCTAACCAATCCTAGTACCCACCTTTATCCCAAAAGTATGAACCAGGAATGATTAAAGAGATAGGGTTCTGAACACAAAATGTTCAATGTTCTGACAAGCTACTTCTGCTACGTTTTATATAGATATGACAAATCATACTGATATTTTGTCATGTGACAAAATACCCAAAAGTAAACATGAACCTTGAATAAAAAAATGTCTTTGACTTATTTTATTACAAAGTAAAATATAGAATCTATTTTAGACTACTTAAAACATAAATAGTTATAATATAATCAACATGACATTGCTGCACATTTACAAACAACACTGCATTTTTATAAAGTGATATCATATGTAAAGTCTTAAATTGTCTCCATTCTATGTATATTGTAGTTAAATGAATAACCTGGTCTTAAAACATGACCTATGTGATTCAGTATAATAAAACATATATCCTAAATATTATAGACCAACATAGTATTGATACTATCATCAGTGATATAGATTTCCAAGGAAAGCCTTCTGAATATGAAATGTAAAATAAATGTTGTTTGGTTGGCTGATTGGTGTTTTATGTCGTTTTCAACAATTTTTCAGTTATATAGTGGCATGGAAGCAGGAGGTAACCAACCTCTTAAACATAGTGGTGCAACCTGGGAATCAAACCCAGATCGTCGGCTCTGCATAAAATAAATGATGCTATTAAAGACAATAAGAATATTATACATGTACTATAACAGTATACTAAAATTCAAGAATGTTTCTACACTATGAGATATGGTAGAAGGACATGTATGAAAAAAGTGAGTGCTGAATAGTCTGAAAATGAAAATAACAGAAACCACAAATTAAATGATGATCAACTACTATTGTCTGGATGCGGTTTCTTGTGTGAAAGAAGTTTCATAACATTTCATTTGCTGTAACTCCTCAATACAGTTTCTCAAAAAAAAAAAAATGCATTCACTGCATTAATTTAGAACTTTTCACAACAAAATATGACCTTTCCTACAGTAAATTGAACAGGAGATGTCATGTACGATAACCGTCGAGGTTTCAGAATACATAGAAAGACTTTTTAAATCTTTCTAAAGAACACTGAATCAGTAATAAGAATCAAACAATCAAGATTGAAAGTCCTTAAATTAGAGTACATGTTGTAAATACCCTTCTACTCATGGACTTGTCCAATCTGACTACTACCTGCCAAATATGGCTCAAAATGTTTACCACAGTGAATTTCATAACAAAATATATATTCTGTTCCTTTTTTCAAACTGATGTAAATTTTTGGAGAATCAATTACAAGAAATCTACAGTAATAATTAGAAAAAAATAAAAATTTCTTGTAGTTTATCCTAAAATGACCATTATCAAGAAAACCTGTTTATGACACAAAAAGTAAACATTGCTTCCACTAACAAACTATATGATAGCTTTATTTTGAGTATGAAATCTTCAAATACGTAAATTCATAAACAAGAAAATATTCTACAAAATCAAAACTATTGCCATTAAGATTATTTTAATACAATATTCATCTAACTTTTCAAGGGAATACATAAATGAACTTGAATCTTCTTTCAATTAACAAAATAAAAAAGATTATCTACATATTCTATATGCCAGATCTGCAATATAAACAAAGATGTTCTTCCAGTAACAGCAATAGAAATAAGGTAAAAATGAAACAAATTTACAGCAAACTGTCCAAACAGGACAAATGCCCCATCAGCAGAATAATCTTATGTTAACTTTCATAAGAACTAGGCACTCCTGCCCCTTGCCATTTTTGGCCAATCATGATTGTTTCATAGGTTATATAATTAACTAAATTGTCTTCATTAAATTATTCTTAAAATGCAATTGATTTTCAATCTTGGAAGTTGTACTGCAGCAGTATGTATAAATTCGTTTTTTTCTTCCTGAATGTTAATACATGTACTACACGTTATTTTCATCATGCAAAGCAAAGATAAAAAGTGTTCGGGCTCTGGAAAACATTTACTTGTGCAAACATAGGTGCAATTTCCCATTGCTCTTAGTTCCCCTAAGTTGAAATGAAAGGCCCTGAACATGATTATCCGTGTTTGGGAGGTGGAAATGTGTTTATTATTAACTGCCCCCAGCCCCTGAAAAACAGTTACAGCATTATAACCATATGCAACAGGTAACGCTAGTACTTGAATCTCTACAAATAAAATGTTTTGGTTAATTTCACATTTCATTATGTAAATATAGTAAAATCATAAACAAGAAAATAAAAAAATTTTATCCCCAAAAATGGATGAATACTAAAATGATTATTAACTGTAAATGATATGAGCAGATCTGTATACCAATCAAATAATACTATATCACACATTATGATATGATAACAAGATAAGAGGATTAATATATAACAATTTAAGTTTCAACATGCAAAAGCTGAGAAAAATATGACAAAATTGCAAAGCAAATTTACACTTTACAAAAAAGCATACTACATAACAGAAAATGTTATTTAAGGTCACTTTCGTTTCTTAAAGTTTATACAGTAATATTACATATTAAGCTAAAAGGTGTAACAAAAGACACATATAGGAATCATGATACAAAATTTCATTAAACGTAAAAAAGATCAACATATTATGAGATTTTATAAACAGATCTCATTAAGTTGAAAGTAAATCTTTTTCTATATTTAAATCAAATTTACAAAATGTGGAATACACATCTAAAATATGAAGAATGAGACTTCAAGTAAAGGTTTTACAATTACTGAAAGGTATAGCAATAAAATTAGAGAGCATTGCTGCTTTGTTGTCTGGCCAAAAATTTATTCTTACAAGCCAATTAATACAAAGTGTAATCAATGACTACCAAGCTCGGCTTAGTCACTCAAGCAGACGATGTAAGTCAGAAGCAACATCCAAAGCATGCACAAAAAAAGCACCTCATGATGAACCACTGTTGTAAGTTTAGTAACTGTAACACTTGTACTTTGTCCAAAACTGAATTACTCAAAATAACTTAACAGGATACAGACGATGATGCCGCTGGCAATAATGACGATGAGGACAAGGTGGCTATAACATAAGCTCGTCTTAACTTCGTAAAAAAAGGTTCCTGTTTTAGGTGTGTAGTTCAATGACAAAAGTGATTACTGTATTAGGTATCAGCTTACATAAAATAATGTTTTATTTATAGCCATGGAGGCCATATTTACCTCCTGATGGACACCACGGATATCTATCACATGTAGAAAGTCTACCACTTACCAAAACATTTTGCTTTGTAGTTTCAGAGAAGATCTTTGAAAATGATCCACTCTGAATCTTACAAAGCCCATGGTGGCAATATTGTTCATACAACCAGAATCAAAAGAGGGTCATTTATAAAGGACTTTCCATACATCATCCGTGCAAAGTTTGGTGTAAATCAGATGGGAGGTTTCTGAAGAGAAGATGAAAAAATCAAAATGTTTACGAACCATAGACAAGTAGGTCAAAGTCAAAGATTAAAGTTAAAAGCTATGGTACCAAATGAAAGCTTGGATCTCGTGAAATCTATAGATCACTAGGTCAAAAGCCATGGTGCCAAATGAAAGCTATATTCCTTAAGTTGGTTGTTGGTTGATTGGTGTTTTACATCACTTTCAACAATTTTTCAGTTGTATCGCCACATGGAAGAAGGAGGTAACCAACCTCTTAAACATAGTGGTGCAACCCGGGAACTATATTCCTTAAGAATCTACTTTTTTATGTATTAAATATGAAAGCCTTATCTCTCACTTTTAAAAGATACAGCCAAGATTAAAATTCTTTTAAAAGTAGAGAAAAGTATGAGATCAAGAGGTCAAAAGCCATGATACAAAATTAAAGCTCTGCTCCTGAGGAATCTATATATGAAATATGAAAGCCTCAAGTCTCAAGATTCAAAGATGTAGTCTGGTTTAAAATTTTGCTACCCCATGGGACGATGACACCACTGACGACGCCAGCATGGGTATGACATTGGCTCTCGAAAAAATTCATGAAAGTTCAGGACTGAAGTCACAGGGTATATCAGTATTAATTAGAATTTCTTATCATAGGAACATACATACAAAACCTATGGTACATATCAACATAATAAAAAATATTGTTAATTTGTTAAAGCCCAAATTAAGAATTACTGAAAAACAGCTTGATAATACATAAGATGTAACCAATATTGACAATATGTCAAAGTCAAAAATAAGTATGGTCAAATGCATTTGTATTACCTAATCAAAAGCTCTAAACTTAAGAAACATATATGCAAAATTACAGTGTTCAATCTCTCACAGTACAAAAAAGATATAATACTATCATTTTAAGTAGATCAAAGTAAAAGGTTAAAGTTACATCAACAATTACTTGACATCAATCAATAAGTATTGTCACAAGGAACCCACAGGTAAAATATTGTATATCTACTTAAAAGATTTGTAAAGTTATTTATCAGACTTATGGTAATGTGACAGATGAACAAGTAGACAGTCAATCAGACAAAAAAGATTGTTCACATGCTGCCCTAAAAGTTGTGAACAAATAATGCAAATATAAACAAGCTTTAATATCTGATAAGCAATCTTAACATATGTGTATCTCAATCTAGATATTCTAAAATTACTAGACAGAAAAAAGTTGAATGTAAAAGATGTATTTGGTAAATACAAAAAAGTTTTGGTTAAACCTATATAAAAACACTGATTATCAAACAATATAACCTATAAAACAGCAGGAAGTAAAACTTCATGATAATAAAACAAGTACATTTTTACAACCAAAAGACTACATGGAGTCCTATTTGTTAATGCACTTGCAACATACAGATAGAAATCAGAGATTTCATCCAATACCAAGCTTTTGAATAAAGTGGTCCATATCAATTTTATTTGAATTCTAGTACTGTACAGTGAAGTCTAGTTATTCCCCCAAAAATGGCAACTTTCCTTTATTGACCTTTATATAAAATCAACTACTGCATAATGTTCAAAGGAAATATAAGTTAAGAAATTCACTTTATAGTAGACAAAATACATTGCACTGATAAAATAGATGAGAATCATAGGAATCATTACTCATAATGCTAATAACTTGAAGCTTCCCAGCCCGACAAATACTTTCGACCAACAGCAGCAAATAATTTGATCATTGGCCCACAATGACCTTGATGATATGACACATTCGTATGTTACGGGTAGCAACTGTCACAGCCTTTGTGTGTAGTATTATGACTCTTAGTTGAAAAGACATGGAGTTGTCTGAAAATGCCTCTCAAACAAACAAGTCCTGTGACCTTGACCTGAAAGACTTCAGAAATTCTCCTTTTGTTAAGGGTATCCTATGTGTGAATTATCATAATTCTTGGTTGAAAAGCCATCAAGTTACAGTCAAGAAACATAATCCTGTGACCTTGACTTTTGACCTAAAACAATATTCTCCTTTTACCACTGGCATCCTATTGGTGATGTATCATGACTCTGCGATTAAATGGTAATGAGTAAACCAAGAAAAGCTTTTGAAAGAAAAGTCCTTTAACTTTGATGTTTTACCTTTTGACACCAAAAACAATAGCATCCATTGTGCAAAATATGACTCCAAGTTGAAAACCTACTGAATGACAGTCTTGAAACCCTTCGATTACGACAAGACAGACAGACAACAGTATGTTCCCTTCTTCGATCTTGTGGCAGGAAATAAAACATCAACATGAAACTGATAGGCATGGTTTTACTTGAATTCAGTTACTCTTAACCATGAAATAAAAACTAAAAGTATGTGTATAAACTTTTTCAAGGTTGGAAATGTCAAATGTAGTACATATAATGTATTGAATAAAAAAGGCACAATCAGACAGATATGCAAGACCTGTCTTGGCAATGTAACATACATTAAGAAAACAGAAATACACATTAACAATGAAAACACTGGGGGAAAATGTAATGTTGATATGATAAAAAAAATATTGCAATACACTTTTCATTTTAAAATATGCAAACATAAAATTAAATTCAAAGTTGTAGATATGATGGAGATGTTACAGATCTATATAGGACTGAAAAAGAAACTGATGATGTTGATCGTTAAGTTTTCGATAATAATGAAATAACAAGATATGGAAGAGATAATTTTGGCACCATTCAACATGTTCAATAACAAGATGTTTACCATGAACAAGGAAAATATACTGATTCCTAAAAATGTACATATGTCAACAATAAATGATATGAAATCTGAGAAACTTGACAAAGTTGTAGAATTTGACAACACTAGACTAGCGAAGATCACCATGAATGCTCACATATCATGGCTTCATTTTAATTAAGGGTATTTTTTTTATGGTCAAACACTTGTCACACACCCATTCTGCATAGACTTCCTGAGTCAACATCAGAAATGCAGGTTCTGATAATCCAGTACACATACGATGAAACCAAAAGTTACAGCCACTTTCACATAATATTGCTTGGTCATTTTCATGCACTTCTTTATGGCAAATGCCACATGGGTATATGGGTGGTGCATTAGGATTTGACTGATTGAAAACCATAGGTTGATTTGGAGGATAAATTTTGCCAGTTCCATGAGATCCTGGACCCATATGGTGCATAAGACTCCCTGTTTGTCCTCTGGGACCAGACATATTTTGTCCCATAGGTGGACCAGACCCTGGCCTAGACATCTGAGGCCCAGGGCCTGACATTGGCATTGGACCACCAGACATTGGTACTGGTACAGACATTGAACCAGGACTAGGTCCTGAAATAGGTCCAGACATAGGCCCTGGTCCAGACATGGGTCCTGGTCCAGACATAGGTCCTTGTCCTGACATTGGACCATGTCCTGACATCATAGGTCCTACAACAAGAAGTATTCATCATCAGATTCAATGATTTCTATAAGCAAAAAAGAGTGGATTTTTTTATCTTGTATAGATAGTTTTAGAATGCACAAAATTCAATTGGATTTACTTCCCTTTTCCACCATGGAGGTGAAGCTGGAGTTTTTGCTTCATATTCATACCAATTACATTGAATTATTGTGGAGAAGTTGTCTATATTTTCACTCCTCTGAAAAACTTTTGACACTGTTCAATTGTTTATTTCATTGGATAACAATTGCAAAAATTCAAGAAGCATAATTTGAAGAAATTTCATACACAATATGGTTGATTTATAGACAAATATTCATTCATTTACCTCCAATATGGCAGACAAGGGAAGCAACTCCTATTAAATTTAATGCATTTGTAAACTATCTATACTAGCAGCAACAATTAATGATACTGTCAATTCAAATGCTTCATTTGTAGTATATGAAACAAATATAAAATTTTCTATTTTCTTAGTCTAATTTAATGACAAGGTAAGCAAATAAATTACAATTATGAAACTCTTTTCTTTTCTCTTTTTTTTATTGGGGGGTGCTGTTTTTTTTGTTTTTTTTTTTTTTTTGTTTTTGGGTTTTTTTTGTTATTACATATATGACAAACTTATTACATGTTTTATGAAACTCTTGTTTATATAGCTATAATTACTGTATAACCTGGACTGCTAACTATTTTTTATTTTAACAGCCATTAAAAGGGGTCAGCATCAAAATACTATAATTCAACCTTTATCTGACTTTGATAATTTGCAGAAAGAAAAGTACACAATAAATGCTATAAATTGTTAACACTACCTACCATTCATTCCACCCATCTGACCTGGCATTGACATGGATGGACCATTATTTGGCCCTGGCATAGACTGTCCCTGTGACATTGACATAGGTCCTGGGCCTGGACCTCCCATCATCTGCCCAGGACCATGCATCATATGTTCTCCCCCATGACCTGACATAGGTCCATGCATGTGACCTGACATGTTCATCTGAGGGCCGTTTCCTTGCATACCCATATGAGGACCATGCATGGACATTGGTGGTCCTCCTTGCATTTGTTGTCCTCCATGCATCTGAGGACCTGGGCCAGATATCATTGGTCCTGATGCTGGTCCAGACATTCCCATCATTGGTCCATTCATTGTCATAGGAGGTCCTCCTCCCATGTGATTTGGCATCATTGTGAATGAAAAACAGTCATGTTTGATCTAATAAAAGGAAAGAAAAAGAAATCATCAAATTGATATCAACAAACACAAAACTGCACTAGATCCTTACTTCTTTCTTTAAACTACATAAACTGAAATGATAACAAACTCTATGAGAATTCTTTTCCATATCTGAAACTTCCATTAGTGCTCTTACATGTGATCAATGATTTAAAGATCGTAGCCAATCCCCTACAGCACAATGAATATATTCACTTTTACTTTTCTGCTTTACTGATCTAGTCATTGGAAGCAAATGTTTTGTAGATTGCAATTGTATGTATAACTTGCTAGTATTTATATCATGAGTAAATCAATCCTGTCCTTTCATTAACATCACTATAAAATGATACATGTACTACAAAAATGAGAAAGAAAATCCAATTCTTAGATTTTCCAAATGGCCACAACGGAACCAGACTGGGTTAAGTAACACTTTTTTACTTAACCAACAGTCAAACTATGTTGCCTCAAAGTCAAAGGAACCATATAAAATACTTCATGATACTAGTTGTTAAATACATGTACATCCAAAACTGGACTTTACATTTCCATAAATGTGTGTTTCACGTGTGCCACAATTACAGTAAGAGACTTGCTGATTGGAATAAGTGAATACAATGTACATGTAATTTTTACAATCAATTAATAAATCTTAGTCAAAATTCACACAATTGATTGATAAAATTCCAAGAAAATATCTTCCAAAAGTTTGAAAATTATGTTTTTTCAAACTGATGTCAAATTCTTGTACTACATCAAGCAAAAAGACCAAAGTGGATGTACATTGCTCACCTGAGCACAACTCGCTCATTTGAAAACAACTAATTGCTTTAAGAGATTTGTAGATAAATATATTCTCTTTCTCATGTTGACTACTTTGTATAGACAAATGACATAAATTTGTATTTATTATCAACCTTAAGTATGTCAGTGTGAGCCATAAATATTAAGTACATTTCTTAAGACACCTTTTTAGATCATTGTGATGCATTCAGTTTGCAGCTAGTCTTAAGAAGAAGCCTGTAAAGGAGGGTTCCTATAAGGCCCATGTTGCTCCACTATAGATCTATCCCTTGACAGATCTGGTAAAAAATGGCAACATTTGTACGGATTGTTAAGTACTTCATTGCTGCCAAGTTTCATCAATATCTTTCATTTAGTTCTGAAGGAGAAATCCATCAAAGCTCATTATTATATACAATGTACTAATTTAGTATATCTCCACCTCCGTTTTTTATCTTGAAAAAAATTGAAAATAATCCTACAAATTATTCTTGTATTCAAGTTCTTTTTAATTACATTCATTAGCTTTAGGATGTGACAATGTATTCAAAATAATTTTAGTATTTGATGTATTGCTGTTTGACACATCAAAGGTAATTCTAATCATGATCTTAAAGAAAATTGGGGGCTGGCATCCAGTGGAACACCATCGCCATTTTTTATGGTATTTGCTTACAGAAATGGATGAGTTATTGCCACTAGGCTGGCATTTGACTTCAAGATATACTGGGTAATTAAGATAGCAGTGATGGAGATACTGAAGTTTTGATGAATGTTTATTAAATTAATCTGAGTGAATCACTCCAGTACAGTTTTATTAAAATAACTGCAAATCGCAAATATGTTTGTGAAACAAAATTCTTAATGAGGACGTTTCTATCATGAAACATAGCAAATATATGCCCAAATAAAGGCTTTGTTAAGCATATAAAGTATAGTAACTTGACAACGAAGTCACACAATTCATCAAAATTGAAAATTGGTCTTATGTAGATGCTGATATTGAATGCATTATAATATCATATTAATTTCTCATGGCAAACTCAAATTAATGAGAGACATAGACAATGTATGCTTGAACACAGGCAATATAGTATACCATAACTCTACAATGACAAAATGGAATTTCACCAAAACACACATGGGGTGTTCCTTTAGTCCTGACATTGATGGAATACATGTAATAATATCATTCAAATCTTTCTAGGCAAGCTTGAGATATTGTGAGATATGGTATATGAAGTCTTCATTTCTTTTTATTCAAAAGCACTTTTATATGCAATATATTTTTGGCATAAAGGTCACAGTCAAAGTCACAAAGTCAATGATTTTAGTATCAATTCAAAGGGCTTCATTCGTGGATTACACATGCCAAATATGCAGTCTTAAATTTTAATGATTCAAAAGTTATGGGCGGGTGAAAATTAGACAGTTCAGCAAATAAACAAACAGACAAGACAGACAACAATATTCCCCAATCTTTCAATCCTATGGTATACAAATTTGGGTGGAGCACATACAAGATTACATAAATAAATATAGGAAAGGTAATAACATCCCTTTTTATGGACCCTGTAATTATCAAGATATATTTCCAGTAAATACTTATTCAATCTTTTATTTCTACTTTGTTGTGAATGTCAAAAATTCTCTAAAAATCAGCATCAGTTACAAATAACAAGAGGCCCAAGTGGGCCTATATCACTCACCTGAGTACCTATATTTTCAGTCATGCAGGAAGGAAGAAGATATTTATTTTTGCAATACTGTGACTAAGTCAACACAAATGTTGAAAATATGTCAAATCTTATTTCAGACCAAAATGAAAAACAACAATAGTTTTTTGCACATCCATTCAGGTGATTTTGATATTAAGCATTTCCTTTGTCTCTGCAAGATGTGATTCTGGGCAACAAGTTAGTAATTTTCTTTAGGTGGGGCCCTTTGTTGACTGATTTCAAGTCTGGGTCATGAACAACAATTCTTTCAAATATTGTCCAGATCTGACTTAAAATGGCCTAATTTCATATGTTAAGTTTTAAAAACATCTAAAAACTTATTCAGATGTGTAAAGAAATGAAAAAATATTTTGACCACAGCTGGATTTGAGCTGTTACTCTCCATATTTTAATTACCAAGTGGTATATGTATCATTGTGGGACCTTTTTTTTTAGACATGGTGGCACCATCTGTTGACCCATTTGGATGAAATGTACAAAATTGTTAGAGGACTTATGGCACTTCATGTATACCATGTTTCATTAAAATCTTTCATGTGGTATAACAGCAGAAGTGAAAAATGTGAAGAATTGTCCCTATACACCCTCATTTTGAAGTCTTAAAAAATTCTTAGAAAATAAAAAAATTGAGATACTAACAAAATTCTTTCAAAATAACATTCCTTACCATAATTATGATCAAAATAGTCCAAAAGAAATCATCATTATCAATTAACTAGGAAATATGACACTTTTCTGCATTGAAATCACGAAGTCCAAAAAATGTCGAAAAAATTTCTAAAATTTGATTTTGGAAGGGAACCAAAATGACAAGACTTCTTCACTCATCCCTCTAGATCATTTCTATGCATTCTGTTTGTCTCTGTATACAGCCAGTATGAAGAAGAAGATTGTCAAAGGAGGGTACTCTTTTGTGACCTACTTTTGACTGGGGTGGCGCCACCTGTAAAAGAGGTCTGGACGAAAAAGTCAGACTTTGAAGGGGATCATAAGTGATTTATTTCTACTAAGATTTATTAAAATCCTTCGAATAGTTTTGCAGAAAAAGATGAAAATAAGAAAAATGGCCACTCCCTCTTTTTCTTTGGAAGTCTTCAAAAATTCATAAAAAAATCCAAAAATTGAGATATTAACAAAATTCTTTCTAAATAATATTCCTTACCATAATTATGATCAAAATAGTCTATAAGAAATCATCATTATCGATTAACTGAAAAACATGACACTTTTCTGTATTGAAATTACTAAGTCCAATACAGAAATGTCAAAAAAAGTCAAAAATTTGATTTCGGAACAAAACCAACTAGAACTGTCATAACTGGACAAATGCCCCCTGTGGCACCAAAATTCAAAATAGAGCATACACCCAGGACAAAAGTAATGGTTTCAAATGAAAGATCTGTTCATGAGGAATCTCATGTGCAATATAAAAGATCTACTATTTACAATTCAAAGCAGAAACATCAGATACATGATAAAGTTTCAATTCACAAATATATCTGGGGCAGCAATCTCTTTTCTTTCAAAAGTTATAGCCAGTTTTAAGTTTTTAAAAAGTAAGTCAAATGTCAATGCCAAGGTCACAAGGTCAAATATTGGTACCAAAAGAAAGGTCTTGCCACAAGGAATATACATGTGAAGTATGAATACCCAGTCTCTTTTGGTTCAAAAGTTACGGCTAAGGTTAAAGTTTTTAAAAAGTAAGTCAAATGTCAATGCCAAGGTCACAAGGTAAAATAGTTTGGTACAAAAAAAGGGTCTTGCCACAAGGAACATACATGTGAAGTATGAATACCCAGTCTCTTTTGGTTCAAAAGTTATAGCTAAGGTTAAAGTTTAAAAAAAAAAAAAGGTCCAATGTCAAGGACAAGGTCAAGGTAAAAATTTTGGTACCAAAAGAAAGATCTTGCCACAAAGAATATACATGTGTAGTATGAATACCCACAAAGAATATACATGTGTAGTATGAATACCCAGTCTCTTTGGTTCAAAATTTATGGTCAAGGTTAAAGTTTTCTGGACAGACGGACAGACAGACAAGGTGATTCCTATATACTCCCCAAACTTCCTTTGTGTGGGGTATAAATATAACAACACTTCTTCACACATCCCTCTAGATCATTCCTTTGCAGTCGGTTGGTCATTGTATGCCCCTAGTCTGTTTGTTAAAGGAGGGTACCCTCTGTGACCTACTTTTGCCTGTGGTGGCACCACCTGTTGACAGATCTGGACGAAAAACAACAACACTTGTAAAGGACCATGAGTACTTCATGCACACCAAGTTTCATCAAATTCTGCATAGCTGTTCTGAAGAAGAAGTCGAAAATGTGAAAAGTTAACAACGGACGACCAACGGACAGGCAACGGACGGACAACGATTCATCAAAAAAGCTCACATGAGCCTTTGGCTAAGGTGAGCTAAAAGCCCCAATATAAATCCAGATTAGGACTTTTAATGTTAATATCTTGAGCTATATTCACATATTCACATATTTAAAAGAACTTTGATTACATGTATTCAGTTTGTGTTACAACTGCTTGCAAAGTATTGTGGTTATTTATTCAATTTCATTCTCGCATTGTTTATACATTTATTACATTAACATTTTGGGATTTTTGCTGCCATATGTATTGATAACAAGTAGAGCCTTTGACAGACTTCTGCACATCCCTAATCACATTGACCATTCTATATGATGTCACAGCCAATCTGATTAAAATTGTATCTTTATTCCGCTTCTCTATTTGTCCCACTGCGGATAAAGATCTGGCGAAACCCCGTAAGAGTTCATGTTCTGGTGAACTCTGATGATGTTTCATTCACCGATACTGTTATTTTCCATAGCTAATCAATGACTCCGCTAGGCATATGATAATGACGCAATATGTAAGAAACACTGTTGAAAAACTACCTTGTGGATCACGCACTCTGTGGATGTTAATTTCATTCTTAGGAATTTGTAGCCGATCCACTGATTGGCTGAAAATCAGAGTTCACCAGAACATGACCCCTTACGGAGTTTCGCCAGATCTTTATCCGCAATAGGACAAACACAGAAGCGGAATAAAGATATGGTTTTAACCAGATTGATGTCACAGCACACCTAATGTTTACCACATGATCAATTCTCTTGCCTCAAAATCTGATTATTCACTGTGATGATGGGAGCCAATGTCAAATACTACTATAAAGACAAATTATGTATTTGTTTATGACATTGAAAACAGAACAAATGAAAATTGTCTGAACGATCAGTCATTTAAGAACCATGGCAGGTTCAGGTTACTACAAGTCTGATCCAAATATTACATTCCTTGTATATCAACAATTAATACATTTCCTCTTGAGTATTTACATTAAACAGTAATCATGGAATAGATTTAAAAGTAAGTGTTACAGTGCTGTTCAGAAGTTTTTGAGAAAATAGAAAACACAAATGGAAAATCACTCACAACACGGTATTAAATTAGGTGTGATTTTACTACATGTAATTTTACTTGTGTTATTCAAACCTTCAAATAAAATCACACTGACTTGTGTAATTACTTAATGAACACCTGGATTGGGCTTTTTTTGTGTAAAAAACTACAAAACACTTGAACTGCACTGTAACACTTGCCTAAAGAAGTGACAATTTGTTGAATGTAAAATATTGAAAAAAAAAATTTGATAGTGACCAGGCAGTTAGTCTGCTTTGTTAACTTGAATAATTGAAACTTCAATGCTTTAAAATCTGAGGGAATCAATGGAAAAGCAGGGTTTAAACTTAACAACTGTACAGTTGTCACTACTGCCAAAATCTGTGCCCAAGGACATTGAGAGGATTCTGATTGCTGACTTTTTAATTTAACTTCTTATATTTCTTATGATAATAATTTCAACAAGTATGTATTTGCACTTTAAAGCAGTGACAATCTCTTAATTATAAAAAAAAAACAATATACATATCTCTGATTCTGAGGCATTACTTATCTCATTTTCAGTTCAAGCTACTTCAAGTCTGTTCAAATAACTTGATTTTCTTACACAATAACAGATTGCCTGAATGACAACCAGAAATTTGAGGAATTTTTAACCTTAATTTGTATGAAGGACTTTTTCACTTGCTCTCAGATTAATAAAGAGACCTAGACTCCTCATTTGAACTCCTTAGTCTGCTAATTACCTAGAGTTAAGTTAGATCATATTTGAAAACAGTTGATAAAAAATATTGAACAACCTACACAATCTGAATTCTCACATGTATGATGTAAAAATGTACTAGGTACTATACCTTAATCAAGAATTAATAATACTGTTCTCAGTTCTTGGCTATTGATGAGTTCAGATTATTGCTTGTTCTGAAAAATATAACATATGTTATAACATGAGCCTAACCAAGGGGCTAAATCCCACTTTGATTATGGTTTAACGTCACTCCGCGACAACAGTACCGTCAAGGTGTTTTGGAGAAACTGCACAAAAAACAATGGGAAAAACACTCGAAATGTGGGAATTTACCTGTGCTTATCACACCTTTGTGACCGGTAATTATACTGTGTATTGTGTAATTCTTGAAAGAACACCTATATGTGGCCCACTGTGGGGGGTGGAAAAATTACAAAACATCAGGACTGTACTGTAATTAACTTATATGGTGACGGCATCTGCCTGATGCATTGAATAAGATTTATACTTTTGCAAACAGACCCACCTAAAGTGGGGGATCTTTAACATGCCAAGTCTACTGTGACACATCACTTCAGTTTTTATTGTCTCATCAGAAAGACAAATCACCAGTATGACCACAGTAGAAGTCAACCTGGAACCTCTCGGTCATGAGATGAGCACCTGATCCACTAAGCAAAACTGCATTTCCCCACTCTAGAGCCCAGGGGTGAGTTTTACTAAAGATAATGGAACCCAGACGCAAAACTTCTGTGTCATGTACTGTCATATGCAACATTTGTATTCTTTCTAGGCTTCCTGTTTTCAGAGTAGAAGCCCAGGCAAGAACTGCAGACAAATGTCAGCATAATAGCATGATTCACTCTGCATTTTATGTTGGTATATCAAAAGTACAAAAAGAAGTTATGGTACAATTTGCAGGGCTTTATCTCAATTCTAGAGGTACAAAGCATAAATAGAACTAGTTAAAGTCACTTTAATTTACCTGCAAATGTTTCATCCATCCAGTAAATATGGTATACATCAATCTACAGTGCAACATAATCACTGTAGATTATGTTGTACCCTCATGTCATCATAAAGCACAAAACCTAATATTTCAATGTGATACAGATTGCCAATATCTACCTGAATGATTATTACAACTTTGTGATTATAATAATGATGACCAAAGATTATCACAATGTTGTATACACAATGATAATGGTACAACTACATGAATGCATGTAAATTGTAACTGAAATGGAGCCGAGTAGCTCAGAGATGAGGTGCCTGAACCTGTGAATGGAAGATCCTAGGTTTGACACACTCCCCTTCCCCCTGGGGACAGTGGTGTCTGTATTTTTCGGACAAGACAGTGAAAACCAAGATTCCGTGACATCATAAGAGTGACATGTAAACAATCTCTAACTGCTTCGGGTGAGTCCACTGTAAAAGTATAAATTTCTACACAATGCATCAAGCAAATGCCATCATCATATATATGTGAAAAAAATTGTGGAGTGACTTAGATTGATTGATTATTGTTTTACGTCACTCCACGATTATTTCACGTATATGGTGACGGCATCTGCCTAATGCATTACATACAAATTCAGACTTTGCAATGGACCCACCCAAAGCAGTGAGGGATATTTTACGTGCCACGCCTACCATGATCCGGGACCGCGGTTTTTACTGTCTCATCCGAAAGAACACCGATGTGCCCAGGGCGGAAGTCGAACCCAGGACCTCTCGATCATGAGCCAACACCTTATCCACTAGGCCACACCGACTTGAGTGACTTAGAACAATAATCAATTAATCGATGTAATCGAAGTATAAAGCGACAGCCTCACACATCTGGTTAATCGATACTACAGTGGCATATGGTGATGGTATTTGCTTGAGTTGCACTTTTAATTTTCAAACCCAAATTTCAAGTTTACATTTTTCAGTACTTGATGATTCGTGAAATATGTCTCTCTAGACTGAAAACAGAAATATCAGTAATCTCTCATTTCAGGGACTAAGCCTGTAAAATCCATCATCACATGAGTTTTATCTGAAGATACGTAATGGGATGTAGTAGATATTTAATGTATATATCACTCATTTACACTTAGCAAATGATCAAACAATCTGTTTTAAGACAGGAAATCCTTGGTTAAATTATTATTACAAATAAATATATCATAATAATAAATGTGGTACTGGTACCTCACATTTATGTGCTTAACTGATCTGTCTATAGCAATATACATGTACCCACAGGGTGTCCCATAATATCTTTTACTACTTTAAAGCTTTGTCGTTTGTCATTTCTTTTGTTGATTTTTATTATTTTTATACCAAATCAATATGCATAAAATTATGACAAGATTGTACAGGGAAATTTATGACGGCATTCAACAAGAAATGACGTCATTTAACGTTAATCGTTTTTCAAGATGGCGTCGTTCAATAGTTTAAATGCTGAAATTGTAAAGTTGTATCATTCAACAACATCTCCCATTGCGGTTTATACGAGAAATGAGAAAATGGCACACGAAGACAAAGGCTTTATCAGGAATGAAAATAAAAAGAATTACCGGTATTGATAGATTTGAACAAACAGGATTGGTAATAGATGGATGTCACTCGTATCCTGGTTGACCCAAGTCTGTAAGAACTCCTGAAAACATCACCAGTGTTCAAGAGATCATTATAGAAACGCCACAAAGATCAGTCAGAAAGATTTTAGGTGCTGTTACAAACACAGTTACTTATTCAAGTCATAGAATTCTTCGCTATAATCTGAAATTGACACCATACACACTATTAGTAATGCAACACCTCAAAAATCCTGACATTAATAGCCGAATAAATTTGCACACTGGATAAAATAGACTTGCTCAAGTCTCTCTGTTTAGAGTATATTTAGTCATAATGTCCCTAATATGAAATTCTGCTCGTTGTCGTACTGCATGTTTCACATTAACATATTGTAGGGAGCACAGAATAGCGAATAATTATTAATGAAAACATAACATAGAGACTTGAGCAAGTCTATGGATAAAAGACCATTCAAACATTGTCAATTTGTTATCAGTTTTGGTGTAGTGATGAATCACATTTCTTCTTAAATGCAGCTTTAAACAAGAAAAACTGTCACCATTGGGCAAGCGAAAAACCAGATTATCATTTCGAAAAACCTCTGCAGTGATAAAGTCATAGTTTGGGCAGCACTAAGCAAGATCAGCATCATAGAGCCATTCTTCTTTGAAGACAAAGGCGGACAAACAGAGACAATCAATAGTGAACATTATCTGAAGATATTGATACAGAAATTTATTTCAGCCTTATGCTGGAAGGGGTTCGATCCCCATCACATTTGGTTTCAACAAGATGGTGCAGCACCACACATTTCTGGGTTAGTGCTGAAGTGGCTTGAGGAGACATTCAGAGGCCGAGTCGTTTCTCTAAAGACACAGCACGCATGGCCGCCATACTCAACTTACTTGAATCCATTAGACTTTTATTTGTAGGGATACTTGAAAGACAAAGTATACAACCCATAACCTGTATCTTTATGTGAACTTAAAATGAATATAAAAAGAGAAATCAGATGTATCACCACTGAAACTTGCAAAGCTGTTATTCATGCTGTGACACTGTTATCACACAAAAGCGGACACCACGTGGAAAATATACTTTAAAAAGGACGTAATGTTTCTCGATGTATGCAATGCTTTCTGTTATTTTATGTATACTCCATAAAACTTTATTATATTACCTTTTATGTGATGTTTTTTTATTTTTGTATAAATACTGATTTCATAAAAATGCATAATAAACATTGAAAGTAGTAACAATTATTACAGGACACCCTATATACAACCCAATCATCTAGGGCCAGCTGGCATTCCACTAATGAGAATCGTACTGGTAAACTCAAACATGACAACTGAATTGATAGAATATACAAACAGTTTCCTTTGTACATTTGTAAAAGGGATGCATGATTTGTCTCCCGTTTAACTGACATATCAGGTACTAATTAATGTATACTTTAACTGTATTACCTATGAAATTGACAAAAACCTGAAATTACCATGTCATTGTACGAGATATTGACTAATAATAATACTAAACAAATATTGTATTGAAATAATGTATATCTACAATTATCACTTAAGTGTTCTGAAGCATCTTACATATGAATGGAATGATCCTACCCATGACTTATGTCCACATTCAAGGAAATGCAAAATCACTTGTTCAGTATTCTTAATAAACAGATTACTTGAAAGTTATGGATAAAATACTTCAAATTATCCAGTCTCTGATCACTCCCAGTTTGGCTTTATCGCATTACTGTGAGGTTGGATTATTCATGGTTAAAGCAGAAAAGAAATTTTAGATTGCACAAATAATCAATCAATGATATTATATTGATACATGCAAATATTTAGTAATTTATCCTCCAAAGGGAAGTCGTTTCCAATAGATAAATAAGCTACACTCAAATGCCACAAATTTTGGGACAAATGGCCTTTATGAAGTGGATAATCAAAAATATGAAACAATCAAGTAAAATCTATCTTGCTATTTATTTACACTGGACCCTTATACCAGCAGGATGGATTTTACTCAATTGTTTCATATTTTTTATTATCCACTTGATAAAGGGCATATACCAAAAACTTGGTGGCATTTGAGTGTAGCTTTATTTATATATTGATACAAACCAATTTTGGCTTCATTACTATTTTGAACTATAGAACTAAAAAACTAATACGAAACAAGTCCCAGACAGGACTCTTACTCAGGACCTCTCAGTTACAAGCCAAGCATTTAACTACAATACTTAGCTACAATGGCTCATTATAGAAAGAAAATTAATTCTTAGTGAAAAACTCCTACTAAGAAAATTAATATATTATTGACAAGAGTAACGCCTAGTATGGCATAATATGCCCGTCGCTCAGTTTGACGGGAACAAATTTCAAAGTGTGCAGACTCCCCTCCCCACCAATTATTCTGGACTCAAGATAACACATTGTTTGACCCAAGGCAACAGGTTGCACGACGTTTCGGTACAAGGATGTTTCGGTACATGGTCAAAGATGTTTCAGTACATGATTTTGGTCATTTCGGTCCAGGTACCTAAATATCAGTACAGAAACAAATTAAAATGGATATTATGACAATCTATCAAGAAGAAAGTAAAAAGATCAGCACTAGCAAACCGTTACAGAAATGTGCCATACTGTACGCCCCATCGGTACCTCAGGATATATGATATGTGTGACCATATTTAAAAAACAATAATGAAGACTATATACAATGTATATATATATATATGTTTATTTATTTTTTTTTTTTTACTCATATGCCTTATTAATCTCGCATACTTGTGATCATGCATAGATGTACTTAAAAAATACCGTAAGCCGAACAGCAGACATATCTATATAGACCTACACTTTTTAACTTTTGTATGGATATCAACTGCATTTTTCTTGAAGTGTCTAAAGTTAAAACTCAGTTGTTAACGAAGCTGAAGGTATAACTTTCTTAAGGAACTTTCTAGCGAGGATACGAAATATTACTTGACGAAGTTTACGTATATATGTACATATACGTTTGGGCCTACATCCTTTAATAAAATTAACCCACGTGTCTATAGGACTAAACGTCACCTGTTTGGCTAGTCACACTTGCTGTCTTATATCACACAGACTAAAATATTGTGAATAAATGTATATACTGAAACGTGTTTTTAGTGTACAGAAACGTCCTTTTCATTGTACCGAAATGTCTTTACTTGTACCGAAACGTCTTTCTTATGTACCGATACCTCCTTGTTCCGAAACGTCCTTGTACCGAAATGTCTAGCATTCGGGCAACAACCCTGCGTAAGACTACTGCAATCCATAAAGGCAGTAAGAAGTTATGGCCAAGAGAAGAATTTAACTCCCACCCTTTTTTTTCCCTCTACGTCAAAAATGTAATAATACAGAAGAAATTAAAATCAGTAACATATATTTATATTTAATTTCATATATAATTTTAGCACAAATTTAAATTTGAAGGAGACTGAATGAGTGAAAAATAAATTTTCAATAATTTTCTAAAACTTTTTTAAAAATAAGAAACATCAAAGACCCATAACTCAGTACTGACAAAGGGGATACTGGCTTTTTTTACTTTATCAGAGTAATCTGTATAAGCTGTATGAAAATAAATTCATGATTGCTGAAGTTATTATATCCCATAGAAACTGCCATTATACCAAAAAAAAAACCCCGAAGTTCAAGGGCCATAACTCTGGCAAAACCAAGTCAATCATACTGAAATGTGAACTGGTACTTACCTCATTGATATAAAATGATATGCCAAGTTTCAGTCCAATACATGTACCTTGAAAGACTGTAGAAAAAAGTCTAGAAAACTGTAAAATCCTAGAAATTTTCTAAATTCTAGGGCCATAACTCTGGCAAAACCAAGTCAATCATATCGAAATGCAAAGTGGTACCTATACTCATTGATATAAAGTTACATGCAAAGTTTCAATCCGATACCTTGAGAGACTGCAGATAAAAAGTATGGAAAACTGTAAAATTCTTAAAGGGTCATAACTCCGGCAAAACATGACCTCAAACAGACAGATAGACAACGCCATAACATGATACGTCCCGTCAATGACGGGCATATAGAAATGCATTATTATATCAGACTGAGAGTCAAGTTTAAGACGAATGTATACAGTCTATTGCAAATGATTTTGGCAATGATCCTGATGATAAATCTACAAAAAAATTCTGAAGACTGCAATTACCTCTCTGTGAATGTAAGCCTTGACTGTTCACCTAAAAAGCCTAGATGAATACAAAACCCCGGGTGTCCGGTAACAACCAAGTTACAGGTAAACACAATTTGGTCATTCAGAGCCTGACAGGAAGGTCCAACATTAAGCTATGAACTCTAATATTAATTAATTTGTTTTTTTTTAGATTAGTGTTGCCAAACCTTTGCACATGTACTTTGGTAAATTTTTGGATTTTTTGGTACTCTTCAGATTCATCAGAAATAGACAGTCCATTTCTCTCTAGCACCATATTTGGTGATTTTGTACTTAATACCCAAAGGTTAATACATTTTCAAAATTTTAACAAAAATGCTTCTGAAATTCTCAATTCAAACATACCCTGACAATGTACCAAATAGATAGGTTTCATAAGCAGTAATTTAGTAGGTGTTACCATCCACTGTTGGTTCATTGTTGGACGTGTTTGTGGTCAAGCAAGAGTTTTTGCCTTGTACATGAAAGTCATATTTATATCATTCTAATATAAATCAATTTTTATTTTAGAAAATTGTTAACACATTGTATTTGCACTACTTTGGAAGCTTTTCTACATTGTTTAACATCTCAAACCTAAAACAACCACTGCAAAAACACAGGATGTATTCCTAGTTTGAAGAAAATGCATATATAATTTGGTTCATTTACGGTCAAATGTTCATTCATATACCTCAAAGATGATGGACAACTTGTCACAAGGGAAGTAACTCAAATAAAATCTTATGCTAAACAGCTAGTAAAACCTACCTATTGGACTGTGACAGCCCCTATGGTAGACCTTTCACATTAACTGCTGGACTGATGTTTTAAGTAATAAACAGTAATGCTTCCCTAAAAACGTCAGTCCTGCATTTAATATGATGCATGAACGGGTCTATTCGTGCCTATCCTGGCCTGTAAATATATATACATGTATCTATAATGTGGGCAAACAACAGAGTACCCCCACTGTAAAAAAAACCCAAGTTTCCGCAACTCCGGAAACCTTGCGGAAACTGGGACATCAAGTTTCCGGAAGGTTTCCGCAATGGAAACCTGCGGAAACTTGCATGTGATGTTTCCACATGTTTCAGTTTTGCGGAAACTTGGTGCAAACTTTTGGCTTAAAGTTTCCGCAGGTTTCCGCAAGGTGAAAACTTAATGGAAACTTATATTCAAAACTTAACAACCTGATTTCTACAGAAAATTTATATCAAAATTCAACTTTTTTTTCAATCAGTTCAATAATATGTGTATGGTCTTCTTAAAAATGCTAAGAGTACACTTGGACATCAAGTTTCCGGAAGGTTTCTGCAACGGAAACCTGCAGAAACTTGCATAATTGAAACTTCTCACAAACACTTCTACAGGTTTCTGCAAGGCGAAAACTTAATGGAAACTAATATTCAAAACTTAACAACCTGAGTTCTACAGGAACTTTATGTCAATTAAGATTTAACTTTTATTTTTTAATCATTTCAATAATATGTGTATGTTCTTTTTACAAATGCTGAGAGAAGTGAAATGTCATAAAGCTTAATAATAAAGTTAAGCAGACTACAGATGAAGGCCAACAACCTCTCATTTGAGAAATAATCACTCAAATGAGTAACAATTTCTGTTTTCAGTAATCACTTTCAATAACTGAGCAGACATGAAGAAGAACTAAAGAATAAAATCTTTATAATATTGACTTCAAACTTTAAAGGGCACATCATTATAACATAATAAATATGGGTTACAAAAGAAGTTAACGTTTGCAACTTACTGTTTTGAATAAATGCACAAATGTTGCAACTACAACAGGGGTTGAAATTAACTTTTTTGACCACAGGCTAATTTTAGTCTGTGGAATAAAAATTGACAGGCTAAAACAAAAATCGACAGGCTAAAATAGAAATCAACAAAAAATGATGTTTTCAACACTGTAATTCAAATACATCATGCAATGTACATGTAACACTAACAATATAAACTATTGACTAGTCTGTAAATCATTGATTTCTTTTGAAGAAATTAGCTATCATTATGTCTGACGATTTGCCCAATCAAATCGAATCTACAGTCTCAGATGGTATTGTAAGGTGGTGACTATTTAGTATAATTTACACCACAGTCGTGTACCTGAGTGAAACGGCTATTTACATGACGGTTGTGTACCTAAAGTGATATGGCTATTTATACGACTATTGTGTTACTTACATATATTGCCCAAGTAGACGACGGGCATATCACCTGTATCTGTGAGGATGCCCGGAAGACATTTCGTTAATCATTCCTGTGATCAATTATTTTATTTAATTGTTTTATACACAACCAAATCTCTTCAAAAGTTCAATTAGAGATTTCATCAATTTGAATAGAAGTTTTCTTTATAAGAATACTGCTCAGTATAAAAGCTTTAATAAAGGAATAGATATTAAAGTAAGAAGAAAAATATCTGACACAATCCAATCAACACCCAGAAACAGGACAGAAAGCTTGCTTAGCAACCCCCCCCCCCCCATTTCTAATCTCTCTTACTCTCTACCTACTATCTGACCTCTTATCCCCATCATAGTTTTTAAATTAATCTTGTTTGTACTCCCCCTGTTGCTTTCTTTTTAATGAATTTTAGTCCCGCTTATGTAGCGTCACATGATTACAAGAAATGATGTGCATGTGCTATAGCTTTACTGCTTAATAACTTTGAATTGAACGCGAAAGCGAATGTAAGAAAATATTGATATTAGAAGAAAACGGAAATGCAAAGAAAGATCAATACACAGTACCAAAACCATATGGCTGTTTCTTAGATTTTAACCATTTGATTCCGACTGTAAAAAACTCTAAATGAAAACTTCTGTCCAGATTTTCATACTTTTGTTTTGTATACTTACTAGATGGCAAGTGAATGGGAGATATGTTTGTAATAAAAAGGCCAAATATGGAATAAATGTGTTGTTTTAAGGGTATGGAAAGGAGTAAACTGACTTGAAAATGTTCTATGTTATTGCCTTAGCATTCCTTTTTTTTTTTTTTCTTTTGTTGATGTTGAATTAAAGATTTCACTGACAGTGAAATGACTTTAAAGAAGAGTTTTGTCATTATATAGATATCGCAATATATCGCAATATTTGTTTTAGTATCCAAATATATCGTAATACACATTATGACCCACAATACTCATCCCTACTGTGTTTGCAAGCACGCACTGAGCTCAGGCATAAACAGTCATACAGTAATGGAGCAGAGTTGTTGCTGCATATCTTACGTTACTTATCCTTGCCATTTGTGGCAAATAGGGAATAAATAAAAGTTAAATACTGGTTAGAAAGTGATTATATATTTTTGAAGTCAGCGTGGTATCACACTAGGATCTAAATGAAGATAATCCTGGAAACATTCCGAGATCTAATTGTAGTAGATCTACCCCTTTATAATAGTTCAAGACTCTCTGGCATTATATTATGAACAATAGTTCAGTAGTATAAACATAGTGGCATTGTATTTTATTTCATCATTAAAATGATTTACAAAACAATTAGATCAAAACTATTCTAGTTTGTACTTACTGCATGCAACAGTAACTGTCTGTGCCTGTGGACAGTATTTCTAAAATTCAAAACAATATTTATGTATGGAATTTGAAAGCAAACTAGCCAGAAAATGTATATCGAACAAAATAAATGTATACATACTTTAACTTCATAAAAGAAAGCTGTGCATAGCCTAACTTCCGACAAACATATAGGTAAGCGTCAGGTAAACAATGTGGGAAAAGAAACCGGAAGTTAACTCTTGTATAGGAGAAGAGAAACGTAAGGAATACAAATTGTATTCAAACTTAGTCTAACAGACAATTTCGTATTTTCAGGCACCATATGAAGTTTTAAAATCTATGCAGCATTCTTATAGATCTTACTGCATAACAAATGCGATACTTGTCATATATTTAGGAACATGAAATGAATTACAATTTTCCATTCTGTCCTCTATTTAATAGACATATCGATGTCTCAGTTTTCTTATTTACTCAATATTGAACAGTTTAATAACTGGCCGAATTGCAGAGCAATTCCGATCTGTAGATTGTTCATGTCCGTCAGCATTTTAGTAAAGTTTCTGGTTAAAGAGGAAACATCTTGTATAAGTTTCTGGCTGAAGCATAATCTCGGCATCTACGAGGAGCATAAACGTAAAATTTACTTCACACATAGTTTCCTTATGATCGACCAGAGTTTCAAATTATGACGTGACTTTTGACCTGATGGCCTTAACCTTGAACTTTGACCAATTTTTAAGAGCTTTAATTCTGGCTATATCTATTGAATCAATAGTGACGTGGCTTCGATACTTCACCACACTGATACATTCTTTATAAGCAGAACTTTCAAACGATCTTTTCACAATAACTACTGTCTTACAGCTTGTGTATGCGCAATATACCGATCCACTTTTCAGCACAGAAACCGATGTTTTACGGACTTTTGATTGTTATGCTTATGACGTCAAAATCAAAAGCTTTGCGTGACGTCATCATGGTCGTATTTTGCGCTAAGGTGCTTAACATTCGACGAATGAAGATCGGCGTATAGTCCTTCCGGGTGGTGAGCTACAAACTTGAGAGGATGCGGAAAAAAAGGGTCACCGACTCGGCTGCATGAAGAAGTCACCACAGAAATATACAGTATATAATGCATATAATATAAAAACACACACACACACACACACACACACACACACACACACACACACACAAAACCATATAAGGACATCAAAAAAATAATTCGATTATAGTACACTTACGATACCGACTTAGGACGGTCATTTGATATGACAACAAATCAATTAATCGGTGTGGTTAACCGGTTTAGGGGGCTACCTTGAAGTTAAATTTAATTATCATACTGAGATATTTCTCCGTATGGAGCTCAATTGGGTCAACAATTGTCTCAACTTGAGAGGTCATAAAAATATATAAACACGTATGGTAATGCAGAAAAACATCATGGTAACTAAAAATATATAATAATATCGAGGAGAGAAAAGTCAGGTCTCTTACAACTGCTGAGCAATGTTCAGTGCGTTCAGATTTTGTATCTGGTGTGACGAAGACATTATACGCGAGTCTAACACCTTCGCTATAGTGAGTTAGCTTTTCTAGCGATGTGGTTTACTTCGCACAGATTGGCTGAAGGTTGAGGAACGTCGAGTGCAGGCAGTGACTGGATATATGATCCGCTGACACGTGCCGTCTGAGAACGCTACTGCATATACGAAAATTGTAGGACTGCAGTTATCTTGAAGGTCAATTGACTTTTAATTAACTTTGACCTTGTTTTTTAATTTTTAATTTTTAATTTGTTTTGCAATCTGGCCATACAGTCTTTAGCATTTTCTTGCATTGACGTTGAAATTTATATAAACCAAATTTAATTGATACATATATATATATAAGGTCTAAATTTGTATGCAATGCATCAGGCAGATGCCGTCACCATATACGTGAAATAATCGTGGAGTGACGTAAAACAATAATCAAACAAACAAACAAACATTCTTAATTTACTTTATATATCTTAAAGTATATTCAGTTTATACGCAAAAGCCAAGTCACTTTTGTTCGAATTTTTAATTTTTATTTAATATATTACGAGTGACTTTACTGTAATGTAAAAAATGTCACTAAATTTTAGATACATGTACTATATTGGATTCATACTTGATGCGGACAGCCTGGGTCAAGGGGTGGGGGTGTGAGGGTGTGGGGATGTCCCCTGACAGGAAATTTTAAACTATATACACTACAGTTTTTATTGTATGCAAACATTGTTTCAATATTTTAACTACAATCTTAAGAGGAACCAAGAGACAGATCTAAAGAATAATATTTTCTCTCACGAGAACCTAATGCAGATGAGTAAAAATTGAATATATATATATATATATATATATATATATATATATATATATATATATATATATATATATATATATATATATATATATATATATATATGTATTATATTACGAAATTAATAAAATTGATTACGAAATGGATCGAACTGTGTAGTGTAGCTTAGTGTAGACTATAAATGACTAGAAGGCAGCATTTTGTCCTCTCTCATTTTTAATTAAAAACAGATATCAATCTAAGCATTTAAAATCCTGTTCGCACTTGTTGTTCAGGAGTTACGTTCTCTTTACATAAATTAACATCCGTCATTTTCCGTAGGATTGACCGGAAGCTATAGTTTCAAGTAAAAATGAATGTGTAATTGCATTTGTCATGACAGTCAAAACCATCATATATATAATTTAGCATTCAAGCCTTTCAATGTAAACGAGAAAGGGACCATATTATGGTTAAAATATTGAGAAATATATGAAAATCGTTCATGACGTCATCTCCGTAGGTTTTATATATGGCGGCGCGAATTCTAGGGTATAATCACGTGACCCGATGCCATTGTCAGCGTAATCCCAGGTACGGAACCGAAGGCATTTTATTCATTGTTTTTGTATCTAATATTGCTTATTTTTGGCTAATGTATGGATGATTTCAACAAAATGACAATTGAAGAAAACATGTATGTCAATCGAAGAGTATCTATCCGTATGGTTTCTTTGTTTACGTCTCTGATAATGTGAGGAAAATTAAGCATGGCGTCACATGGTTGCACGTTCTTCGTCGTTACTCATTATACATCTTATGAATGGAAAACGTCTGTCATTCATTCTAGACCCTTCTGTAATTATAGTATGATATTCATTAGGGTCTTGTGATTAAAACAGGATATTTTTACTCAAATGCAGTATTAAATTTGTCAAAATGTAAGATTAACTTCCTTGTGAAATTTGTAAATTGCAATTGAGAACTATTGCTAGTGCTATGGTAGTGATGCAAAAAATGAAAGGAATTTTTATTAATGAAAAGTAAATCAATGACATCTCGAAAATAGAAAATAACACAAGTGTATGGTGGTTGAAAACCACTGTCTGTTTATTTATGGATTAACAACAGAGGTGATATTGATTAACAACTTTGGGAACCTTGGGCAGGTTGGGGGCAACATCTCATTTGAGAGATAATCACTCAAATGAGTAACTATCACTGTTTTCAGTAATCAAGTACTAAAAATGAAATTTTGGATTTATGATTTGAAATTCAAAAGGGCATATGTTTACAACATACATTACTGAATATAGTTTACAAAACAAGTTGACACTTTTAACTTTCTGTTTTGGAGTTTATAGCTGCACAAATGTTGCAGCACAAATGTTGCAGCTATAAATTCCAAACGGTAAGTTGAAAAGGTCAACTTCTTCTGTATTTTATATGCAGTATATTATGAAGATGTGCCCTTTTAAGTTTAAGTCAAAATTTTGAAACTTCAATTTTTTAGTACTTGTTTACTTCTGTTCATTCCTTGAAATTGATTACTGAAAACAGTGATAGTTACTCATTTGAGTGATTATCTCTCAAATGAGAGGTTGCTCCCAACCTGTTGGGCTTGGCAATTTTCTTGTCTTGATTATCCACAGGTTTTCAGTAAATCTGTCATGTGACTGCTCATTTCTTACCAAAATCTTGCAAGAGTTGATAACTGCAGGAGAAGAACAGACCTTGAGACTATGGCATCTATGCGTTTATCTTTTTATATTTTAAGATGGAGTAGACCATTTCCGATATGCATATCTTCTCAGATAAAAATCTTCAAGTTCGTTAAGAAATTCTTGAACATCAACCAAAGGTTTACAAGCAAATAGACGATAGGGAAAACATTAATATCTATTATCTACTCAAACACGACTACAGAAATTTACTCTTCGATTTATAATGATTGAAATTTTATGATTGAAGTCTCATGGTTTGTTTGTAGTCATATGCTACACATGGTAATACATATCTATGAAGAATTTCAGAGAGAAACTTGCCTTGAAAATTTTGTAATACAAATTTCATGGAGATACAATATAGCTCTAGGGGTCCAGTTAGATCTGTTATAAAAAATTTCTTCTCAGAATAACATCCAAATGATTTCTCAAAGTGTTTATAACTTGATCATTTATGCCCTATGCTGAGATTCGGATTCAAGTCTCTGGCCCCTTTGTTTAGATGGGTTGGATGTGAATTGAAGTTTGGCTCTGTTCCCTTGCAAATTAAGTATTTAAAATATCTGGAAATTATATTAAGCATGCATGTTACACTGAGCTTAGTAATTGCTCTGACACTGTTTCTTTCTACTGACATCTTTTCAGATTCATAATTGTACATAGAGTGTGTATATACTGTATAGAATGAGTGCAGCGGTTACTAACCGTGCCAACCACAGGCCTAGTAAAGACAAACATGCAAAGCCAGCAATTCAACCAATTCAGTCTAAAGCTGAAGGACCTCCTCCACATGCTAACAAGGTACTGTATCTTCATAGGTAACACTATTCAATATAGGAAAATAAATAACTTTATTCAAGCTCGGATTTAGCTTTGGGTGACAAAGAGTTTGAGCTTAAATTAAATTAAAAATGAACCGTAAAGGACCTTATTGGAGAAAATACCACATTTTATTTAAGTTATTTGTATCACAGAATGTATTAGTCATTGTTCATTTTTTCATGTGTGAGTATTCAGGTGACATTTACTTGTATTTACTGTCAGTGTGGTGTTGCTTCCATTTGTCCATACAAGGTGATATATTATTTTAAATACATGAATTGAATTTGAAATACCTTCTGCTTAGAGTCCAAGCTTCTAGAAGGTCGTTCAAGGTCAAATTTCACAAGTAAATTACTGCTAGTTAATCTTTGTTTATAAAAGCTTACGTAATTTCTAAATTTGACTCTAGATGAAGGTTCTTTTGCAAGGAAGAAGTACAGTCTGCGAAATTAGCTGTGGACTGATAGACATCGCCTTTAGTAAATCTTGTTGGTTTATAGCGATAAAAAGAGTGGTAAACCAACTGGTATTTAGGACCGATTCATAATTTCAGTTAATGAAAGCACTTGTGAAACATCAACTTGATTCTGTCCATGCACCACTCTTAGAAATAGAATGTTCCCAGCATCCAATGACTAAATATCAAATTGGAATCTTCCATTTGAATAAGAAGAAGGATTATGGTCTGAATCGAACTAGTAGTTTTAGTTTCGTATCACCAGCGTCCTATGTAATGTGGCCAAATGTCTTTCTTCAACTGGATAAAATATGTCAAGGGTGTACACTCTAGTATACAGTTGAAAAAAACAACTAGTGTCAACTATGCTTTTGTTAGTAAAATTCGTGAAAACTATGAAAAAAAATCAACAAACCCAGAAAACTGAGTTTTCAAGATCACTAGAGAATTGACGGAAATAGGTTGATTTTCGTCAAGGATGAAAATCAGATGCATTGTTCTTAGTCTTTCTGTGGTGATTGAGATCCTTGAATGCTCAGGGTAAGCTTTGGAAAACTCTGACATAATTTCAAGATTGATTCTTTGAAGATGTATGAAGTATCAAAATTCCACATTGATAGTTTTAGAATTGCCAGGGCAGTCTGATCAATTGAACGAAAAGTGATTATATTTGCATTAAAATGAAGTTTGCATGCAGATTTTAGTGCATTTTTATTTTGGTCTATACAGAAATGTTGCTTTCTATTGGAAACAGAATCACTGTAGACCAAAGGTCTAGGATTTAAAAGTTAGTTTCTCACGCTGGAAGTATGTCATCATTTAAGTTACCAAAACAATGTACGGATATTGTTCATTTCTATTTTGGATGTAAAGTAAGCCATGGAGTACATCCATTAGTGTTACTGAATGTCTTGCTACTTATTCTAAGCTTTAAAAAAAAAGAAAAAAAAGCTGCAATAGCAGAATATGGATTATGTTAAAGATTAAATTCTACCTTAAAAGATTTAAATCTTAAGTCTTTTAGTGACTGAATCCAGGTTATTCTGAAATTTGTACAAATCTGGTCTAAATGGTGAAAATTTTTGTATGTATTGAAATTTTACAAGTCTGGAGACAGAGATGGAGACTTGTTTCAAATGTGACTTAGGTTAAAAAGAAAAATACCTATCTTTCTGACAGCATGCTGAAAAAAAAGAATAGGATGGTAGGTTTTTTGACCGGATTGTAAAGCAATTCTGGTCTATAGATTGGTGATGTCTGTCTGTCCACCAGTATGTCCATCCGTTAAAGTTTCTGGTTGAAGCAAAATCTCAGCAAATAAGAAGAGTATAAACATAATACTTTATACATAGGTTCTTTATGACCAGATCTTTCAAGTTATACCATGACTTTTGACCCAGTGACCTTGACCTTGGACCTACTTTTAGAAATTTGAACTTTGGCTATATCTTTTGAATCAATAGGGATAGGGCTTTGATACTTCACACATGTGTTCTTTATGATGAGAGCTGTTAGTTGATATCATGATTTACGTTGTGACCTTGACATTAGACTTTGACCTGCTTTTAAGAATCTTTAACTTTGACGATATCTTTGAATCAACAGCTATAGGTCTTTGAAACTTCACACATGGGTTCCTTATGACAAGAGCATTCAGTTGATAACATGACTTTTGACCTTGTTACCTTGACCTTCGAATTTTCTTTGCAATCTGGGCATTTAGCAGTTTCTTGTTAGCTCATTTGAGCCATACAAATGCTGTAATCACTTTTTCTTGTAAAGAATAAAGACAAAGATTGGCTTGCAGTAAACCATCCAGATTTAATCTCTTGACTCAAACAGGTCCTACGACTACACATTATCATGGGATTGGCTTTTGGGTCAGTCAAATTTTGAAAATTTGTGACATTTTCTTGCAAAAAGGAAAATCACAACTGAATTATATAAATATCACTTAAAAGTAAACTGAAAAAAGAGGAATGATAATGGTGTCTTTCATTCAGAGTAGCATTGTTTATGGATATGAAAGCAAGAGTTCTAAGTATAAGAGCCTGCTAACTTTTTGCTTCTGTGCCATGTTGAAAAGAAATTAAATGAAAATTATTGCATAGACACAAATAAAGCTGTGTGTGCATTTATTTTTGGTCATTTTTCCAAATAGAAATTTTTTTTTCTAACTTTCAATTTTAGGCAACAGCAGAACAACTGCGAATAGCCATGATTATATCGGATGATAAAGATGATACAGAATTTCAGAGAAGGATGGAACAGGCAAGTGAAAATGGGATAAACAGTCTATATGAACCAGAAATAGTTTACTCTGCCCTCACTTAATTTGTTGCAGAAAAAGATGTAGTAACCTTGTTCTATTCCACTTACCTTATGGACACATTTGAATGCCGGTGTATTCAAAATGCAGATTTTATCTAACAGAAAGCAAGGCAGACCCTCCATTTTGATGGAGAGTCTTGATCTATTACATATTGGAAGGGACTTCCAGTTTCTGATGAAGTGATGGAGCTTTGTATTCAAAGTCCAAAGTTTTTTGTTATTCTCTGAATACTGTCATTTCACTGACCACTGAATACTCACTGCCACTGTACAGTTAGTTCTATCTAGTACTGGTAAACAACTAGTAAACAAATCCTTTGAAGGGTAATAGATTGGAGTGACTGAACAAAAAGTACTGTTCCTGTTATTTTTATTACTTATATCCCTTTGGTAGATAATATTTAAAAAGATTTACTGTTTTGAATAGATTTTATTTGCCCATTGGACATGTTTTGTTATGATGCTGATCATCTATTTGTTTGAGGCATGTTATTCCGTAAAGCTTTATGCTCCCTGAAAAATTTCTGAAGGAGCACATAGTCGTTGTCATGTTTGTCAGTCCAAGCTTGTATCTTTTGAACTGTTGATTAGAATTGTGTCATAATTCACACAAATATTTCTTGGGAAAGGGACTTTTAGACATAGGTCACTGAAGGTAATTTCTGCAAAGTCAAGGTCACTCAGGACAAAATAATGTGAAAGGCCTTTACTTTAGCATATCACATTTACCGTTAATCAGAAATTTATTTTATTTCACACAAACATTCCTTGGGACAGGGATTCCTTAGTTCAAAGACTTGTCAATACTCGGTCAGGGCCACAACATTACATATAAGGAAAGGCTCTTATTTCAAGAATTTACCAACATTTAACAATAATTCTACAGACAGATTGTCATTGGTTTGTTGTGGTTCAAGGAGCATCCGTTAGTTTACTGATACTCTTATTTGGTCATGCTGGGAGATATGAAAGGGAAATTTGGTGCTTATTTATATTTTTTAGTCCAACATATTTGACTTATATTGTAATTGACTTTATTATAATCCTCTCCTTTGGAGTTTGACCTTGATACTGCTTCATTTTTAAAATTGTTGATCTTTTTATACTTCGTTTGCAGGGTATATAGGAATCACCTTGTCCGTCTGTCCCAATTCGTGTTTGGGCCATATCTTTTTATTTGGTGGATGGATTTAAATAATATTTCACAACATTGTTGCCCATGACCCAAGGGTGTGTCATGACCTTGAACCAAGGTCATAAGTCAAAGGTCAAGGTAACTTTGGACTTGGTTGTTAAAACCGTGTCAGGGCCATATCTTTTTATTGAGTGGATGGATTTAGATAAAATTTAACAGGATTGTTGCCCATGACCCAAGGGTGTGTCATGACCTTGACCCAAGGTCATAGGTCAAAGGGCAAGGTCACTGTGAACTTGGTTGTTAAAATCGTGTCCGGTCTATATCTTTTTATTGGGTGGATGGATTTAGATAATATTTCACAATATTGTTGCGCATAACCCAAGGGTGTGTCATGACCTTGAACTAAGGTCTATATCTTTTTATTGGGTGGATGGATTTAGATAATATTTCACAATATTGTTGCGCATAACCCAAGGGTGTGTCATGACCTTGAACCAAGGTCATAGGTCAAGGTGATAATAGACACAATAAGAAAAACTTTGTCCGCACCATGACTTCTCACCTGTGTACAGATTTAAATAATATGTCACAGAATTGTTGCTTTGGATCCTAGGGTGTGTCATGACTTTGAATCTAGGTCATAGGTCAAAGGTCAAGGTCATGATAGACACAATAAGCAAAAACTTGTCTGTTCCAAAACTTCTTCCCCTGAGCATGGATTTCAATAATATGTCACAGAATTGTTGCTTAGGATCCAAAGGTTTGTCATGACTTGAAACCAAGTTCATAGGTCAGAGGTCAAGGTTATAATAGACACAATCAGTAAAACCATGTTCAGGCCATAACTTCTTCCCCTGTGCACAAATTTGAATAATATTTCACAGAATTGTTGCATAGGATCCAGGGGTGAGTTATGACCTTGAATCAAGGTCATAGGTCACAGGTCAAGGCCATAATAGACACAATAAGAAAAACTTTGTCCAGGCCATAACTTCTCACCCTGTGCACAGATTTCAAATATATTTCATGGAATTGTTGCTTTAGATCCAAGGGTATGCGATGACCTTGAACTGCAGTCATAGGTCAAAGGTCAAGGTCACAAGACACAAATGGTATAACCTTGTCCGGGCGATAACTTCTTCCCCTGTGCATAGATTTCAATAATATTTCGCAGAATTGTTGCTTAGGATCTTAGGGTGTGTCATGACCTTGAACAAAGATCATAGGTCAAAGGTCAAGGTCACAATAGACAGAATGGGTAAAACCATGTTTTCATTGATTATACATCAAAATGTGCTTGTAAGTGGGACATCCATAACACTTATACCAGTGATGTATATTGGGATGAATTATTGCATGTTTCTACTTTGTTGCCTTGGGGGGTATTTGTCCCGTTAGGACTGCTCTAGTTTTTAACTGGTAATGGTTAGAGGTTTGATATTTTAGCCATAGATTCCCCATTACCATAGCTTTCATTTGAGTACTGTGATTTTTGGACTTTTGAACTTCTTTAAACTTCGAGCTTTCACAGTTCAAATATAAATACATTATGACTAGGGCTTTTATTTGAGATTTTGTCTTTTGACTTATTCATCTTGACATTTTTTCAATTCTTTGACTGGATTGCAAAGCAAGTCTGGTCTATGAAATGACGAAGTCTGTCTGTCCATCCGGCATCAACAATTTGTCAACAAACTTGGTAGGGTTGTAGACATTGACAAGTTCTTCTTGACTGATGTAAAATTTGGTAGCCTTTACCTTGAAGTCACGCTTCATTGAAGACACTAATTTTATGTTTAGCTTGATTTTTATACCCCCAACATTAATGACCTTGGGCATATAGTATAGTATTGCACTTCGCTGTCATTAGAGACCATGCAATTTGTCTTTGCAACTTAAAACTTTGTGCAATCATTGATCACAATTTGTGATGTGCATATTGTAAGGAGAATGCTGTCCAAAAAATTTTACCGAAATTATTGCCCTTGGACATTTTTTATGCACATATATATAGATATATATATATTAATTTCACCTTGTCATCGCAACTTCTCCTTAACCCTTTGGAAGATTTCAGTGAAACTTGGTACACACAAAGGCCACATATCATATGTAGATGTGCATATTGTTAGGGAACATCTGTCCAAAACATTTTACAGGAGTTATGGATCTTAGAAAAACATTCACTTAAAAAACTTTGCTGCTGGCATGGGCATTACTTCAAATATAGGTACAATATTACAAGGTTTTCATTTGAGAATACAACTATTCACTTAGAGGCCATGACCTACTTCTAAATAATTTTACCCGTTACCCATGATTGTAGCTTCATGATACTTGTTAGTCTATGACCAACATTGTTGTTGTACAACTTTGTTGCTACAGGAAATATTTGTCCCATTAAGATAACTCCAGTTTTATAAGTTTGCCTTTTGATGAAAATTAGTTTTCTGGAAATTTTTCAGCCATGCTTGGATGGTAAATAATGGGTACAATGTTTGCTTTTTGTTGATAGTTGCTATCCTGAAATTAAGTGACAGATGTGTTATGCAACATAGGTGTAAGAAACAATGGGTTATCTTAAAAGATTTACCACGAGAGAATATTTAGAGAGGGGTTATATATAGTCTTGTACTCCTGCAATTCTATCCCTTAATAGTTTTTAATGCTTTTATTCTGATCAATAGGTAATGGAAATTACAAGCAAAACAAAAGAGGTATGTGCTATTGCTCTACAAGATTGTAAAAATGACCCTGACAGAGCTATAGAAATGCTGATAGAGGGAGACAGTCATGACGTGAGTAGTAAAATTATATTCTTATTTTAAAAATTTTGACATATGATAAGGGATACTATCTAGCAAGGATAAAGTACAGCCTCATTAGGATAAATGAGTTCTATCCAAGCCTCTATTCCTTCTTTTCGTCTCACTTTTTGTGGTATTACAAGGGATTAGAGGATGGGATTGAAATTAGAGGTTTATCAAAAAAGCATACTTATCCAATATGACAACATAATTAAAATTATTGCAAAAATAACATTGCTTTATTGCAAGAGATTTGAATTGCTGAATTGATTGGTTATTGTCTTACGTCACTCCATGATTATTTCACATATATGGTGGCGATATCTACCTGATTCATTGCACAGAAATTTTGACCTTAGTAATGGACTCATCCGAAGTAGGGAGAGATCATTTACGTGCCACACCTACTGTGACACGGGACCTCAGTTTTTATTATCTCATCCGAAAGATGGAACACCGGTGTGTCTATGGCGAGAATCAAATCTGGGATAGAGGAAATACTGACTAAAACTGAAAATTGCATTTTTCATTAAGTAAGAGAGTGAGTTCTAAGATCCACATGCTCTCTGTTATCCTCCTGGAAAGGGAAAGATGACAATAAGATGTAAAAGGACGAATTGATAATTCTCTGTAATTTTTTTGAAAATTTACCTGAAAAGATGTAATTTTTTGCCCAATTTTAATATTGTTTTGTCTAATACTATAAAAGTGTATAATAAGCTACTACTATAAAACATAATTGGCCATCAAAGCATTTTAAGTAATGAAGAGGAAATCGGGTAAACTTAAAAATATGTCATTTGCTTAGATACACTTTAATGCCAGATTAAATGTTTAGACAAGATGGCAGTCATTTTTTGATATGATTATTAAGGGTATCTTCTTCTTCTTCCAATACGAAGTGTACTCAAAAGTTGAGCATTATACTTCATGTTGCAGTCAAGATAAAAGCCTCTCAGGGCAGTATGATACAGTTAAAAAGTTAAAATCTTTTGTCCTCATCCTAAGCTGAAGTGGGCAGGTGGTATGTTGCCCATTGCAGTCCTGTAGTCCTCCAAGGAACATGCTGATGTCATTGCTGATGGAAGTCTGTTCCAATCCCTGATGGTTCGCGGGAAGAAGGAGAAACGGTATACATCCTTTTTTGCTGTTGGGATGCGAAAGGTATGTTGTCCCCTTGTCCTGGTGTCTGTCTGGATTAGGTATTGTTCTGCTGGAATGGCCACTAGATTGTGCTGGATCTTGAATAGCAACAGAAGGCGGATCTTTACTCTTCTGATCTGTAGCAGTTCCCATCCCAAGGAGTTGACCATGTTGGTGACGCTGCCTGCTTTCCTATCCCAGTAGTTCCTTGCAGCGAATCGTGCTGCTCTACGTTGGACTTTTTATATCTTGTTGATCTGTCCGCTAGTGTGAGGGTCTTATATGGAGGCAGCGTATTCCAGCGTTGGACGTACAATGGCTTCATAGGCTCTAACCCGTGCTGATGTTCTGCAACCTCGGAGATTTCGCTTCAGGAAGCCTAGAGTCC
This sequence comes from Pteria penguin, assembly GCA_035048485.1. NCBI lineage: Eukaryota > Metazoa > Mollusca > Bivalvia > Pterioida > Pteriidae > Pteria > Pteria penguin. Next base: position 25,181,641 of record CM068581.1, read on the forward strand.
TATTGGCTTTCGCTGTGATGGCATCAATGTGCTTGTTCCACTTCATATTGCTGCTGATAGTATCTCCCAGGTACTTGCTCGAGTCCACTACTTCTAACTTATGGCTGTGTAGTCTGTAGTCTGCAATGATTGTTTTCCACTTTGATGAGACCTGTATGACCACGCACTTCTCCGGATGGAAGGTCATCTGCCACTCTTCTTCCCACTTCTCAAGTGCTGTAAGGTCTTGCTGTAGCCTGTTGCTGTCCTCTGTGTTGTTGATCGGGCGGTACAGTAAACAATCATCTGCAAACAACCTGGTTTCTGACTTGGTGGCTTCTGGGAGGTCATTGATGAATGTGAGGAAGAGCAGCGGGCCAAGTACTGTTCCCTGTGGTACTCCTGATAGGACATCTGCACTAGATGAGGCATGGCCGTCTAGAAGAACTTGTTGTCTGTTGTTCAGGAAGTCCTTAATCCATAGCAGAGTGTTGTCTCGTACACCATAGAACTGCAGCTTATGTAGCAATCTCTTATGTGGTACCTTGTCAAATGCTTTCGAGAAGTCTAGCAGAACAATGTCGACTTGGCCCCCCTGGTCTAAGGTGCGGGCAATACTGTCTATGGTGATGGCTAGCTGAGTTTCACAGGAACGCTTGGATCTGAAGCCGAGTTGACTGTTGCTGAGGATGAGTGCTGGTCGAAGTGGTCCATTACCTGGCTGTGGATGATGTGTTCCAGTAATTTACAGGAGATGGAAGTCAGGGAGACTGGTCTGTAGTTGGAGGCCTGATGCTTATCACCTTTCTTGTATACTGGAACAATAGAAGCTGATCTCCAGTCGTCTGGGATGGTGCCTGAATCCAATGAGATCTGGAAGACTTTGGTCAGTGCTGGAGCTATTTGGTCTGCATACTCATGTAGAAGCCTGGCTTGGATTCCATCTGGTCCTGTTGCTTTGTGGGAGTCGATGTTCCTGAGTAACTTGTGGACTCCTGCTTGGCTGACTTGGATTGAAGGCATCGCTAGATAAAGACTTGCACCTTTGTTTGGCATCCATGTGATATCCTCCCGCGTGTATACAGAATGAAATTGTTGGTTGAGTATTTCCGCTTTGGATTCAGTATCACTGTACAGGAGTCCATCTGTCTTCCTCAGTGGGGCTAATCCTTTTGAGTCCTGACGTTTGCTCTTCAGGTATGACCAGAATCTCTTGCTGTTGTTCTGCATCTCTCCACATACTGTTGGTCTATGAACTCATCATGAGCTGACCTCATTTCCCTCTGTGCTGCTGCCTTTTGTTGTCGATATCGGGCCTAGTCCTTAGGTTTCTTTGTGTGCCGTGCTTTCCTGAAGGATTTCTGGCGTTGACGTAGTAGACGTTTGACCCTAGTTGTCATCCATGGATTTGAATATCAGCTCCTACTGATCTTGGTGTGAATGGCGTCTTCTACTATCGTTGATATGGATCCTCTGATGAACACTGAAGTGATTTTCTGGTGTTAGTGTGTTTATCATTTACATGTACTAAAGGTTAAGTGGAAATTGTCTAACCCACATACAAATCATAATAAAGTGTCAATTCTTCCTCTGTCCCCTTTCTATATTTAGCATTAGTTGTGAATACAATGCATTTAAAGATTATTTTCTGAATAAGCAAATTACACAATGCAGTAAAGGTGTGTAAAATTTTGAGGTTATGTGGTATAATATGATGTAGCAAAGTAACACAAATATACAGTAGTAAGTAGTCTTGGCTCTGATCAGGCATCTACAAATTCTTTCAAATTTTCACTTTTGGCTTTGTTTTCCAAAAAATAATATGACCAGCTGGGCTTGTGTAAGCTGATTTGAATACAACCAGTCTCTTTCAATAAACTAAGCAGTACAGGGCTTTTCTTCTGCTCATTTTATGGCTGATATTCGGCTATGTTCCCAATCGCAAATCGTATCTTTTTTCCAATTTTGAGTACAGAAAAAAATCGTAAATTTTTCGTAAAATAGAGGTATTTGCATGCAAGGAAAGTCTCCGATCGTAACTGCCAATCTTTGGTTGGTTTTGAGAAGTGCACAAAAGACTCTGAACTGGTAATTGACAAAGTGGAAACCATATACGAAATTGTAAATGAAGAATCATGTCGGTGGCATAAACTGGCCCAGATACTTGTCAACTAGCATCAGCAGATCGTCTTCACATACTGGTATTTATCTGGACTGTTGTTAACTGTGTGTTAGGTAACACACAGCTAACAAATGTCCAAATAAATACAAAGGTAAATTTGGAATGATTTTCTGCAGCTAGTGTACCGTTATCTGTTTTCTCGGTTTTTCCTCAGAAGGGAAAGTGAAATTAGAGGTAGGGTCCTACATGTCTCACAACTCCAAATATTATGTTAAAAAACTTAAAGACCCGGACAGCAAAACTCGCACCATAAATTTTATGTTTAAACAGGCAGCATTGTCATCCCTGCCAAGTGTTTCAATCGAAAAAAAATAATGAAACAACAACCCTTACTGTACTGACATTGAACTGACCCATGTTTTAAATGAATTAAAAAAAATGAAAACCAGAGAAATGGCTCTGTAGATGTACAAATAAACGAGAAGTTTGAAATTAATAATATCTCTTTCTGTTATATTCTAACAACAGTACATATATTATCTTATCATATTTGATATAAAAAAATTTCCAATTTGGAGCAAAAACACTGCGAAATTTCCAATTCCAGCGCCATAGGCTATATTCCCATTTAACTGTTGTAAATATTTCTTGGATTTTTTTTTTTGAAACCATCATCTATTCAGATGCACTGAGGACCTTTTATTCAAATATACCAACTTCCATTTTGTCCTGAATTCTAGAATTAAAACTTTTACCATGGACCCCTTGCAAACCAGCATCTTTTGAGATCTTGCATGAAAAGTTTGAAAATTTACTTGTTATCCCATGAGACTAAGTTTATGGGGAGAAGATACACTGGTTTTTGGTCGGAATTGCGTTAAGCTGTGGGGAACGCGTGGAAGGCTGAAATACCTCCTCGTGTATAAATAGTGCTTTGATATTTAGAAAAAGCGTGATTAGATTTACTTTTAGTACTTATAATTCATATTGTACGAGTCAATGCAAGGTAAGTTTGATCAGATGAGAAAATGGATGTGACGTCAGAGATGGCGAAAAGTATGGGGAGAAGATACACTGGTTTTTGGTCGGGATTTAGCAATTCCAGACCCTAGTCGTTAAAATAAGCTGTGGGGAATGCGTGGAAGGCTGAAAATACCTCCTCGTGTATAAATAGTGCTTTGATATACAGAAAAAGTGTGATTAGATTTACTTTTAGTACTTATAATTCATATTGTATGAGTCAATGCAAGGTAAGTTTGATCAGATGAGAAAATAGATGCGACGTCAGAGATGGCGAAAAGTAACGGCCTGTCGGTCATCCCCGGTAAATTTTGAAAATGCCAGGTAAATTTTGAACCTATATTGTCCGGTAGATTTTGAGGAAAGATTACTCTTTTTTTTTTTGGCATTTTATATATAATAAAATATTATACAATATTAAACCATTACAATTAAGGTTGAAATATATGAAGACAGTTAAAAATGAGTTATCTACATATCAAATGTTCAAGATTGTTTCAGGAGTTTGTAATGTCCTACTTTTGGAATTGTAAAAACCAAATATGATTCTTTCCTTTATCATCCAAATCTACATTTCCGCTGCTGTAAAACCTTGAAATATTTACGATGTCATGGCCAATTAAATGGTCTAGTGCAGCCAATTCGACAACAAACAAGAGAAAGCATAATAATGCCCAAGAGGCTGGTCCTACTGAATCTGACAATAACAAAAAAATTGTGCGCAAATTCAATTTTATTGAAAATTATCATATATGAGATGGATATGGAATATGAATGAATAAACTTAACCTGTAATGAATAAAACAACATTGTTATGCTTTGAGAGGGTTGTTAAGCTTATCATTTTTGAAAATCACAACAAATGATTTATTGTCCTGTAGAATTTCCCTGTGTCCGGTAGATTATTCAAATTTTGAAAAATCTACAGAACAAATGTCTGGCAGATTTTTGATCTCATTCGCCATCTCTGTGACGTTATTCCATCGATTTACACGAGTTATATTCATGCCCTGGAGGACATGCAGTTTTTCCGAATACTTGACGGAAAGTCCCGAAAAAGTACGATTGACATTATTGTGTAGCTGTGCCGTATTAAGAAGTACACTACTAGTCCGTACTAGTGTCCGTTGTATTAAAATTAATAAAATTTGAGAATATCGCTTCTTTTTATAGCAGTGGAATTCGAAGTACTCTACAATCTTCTTGTCACAACGATAAACATACGTCTTGGTAGTTGTTGATGTGTAATGCTACTAAAAATAGCCAGTTATTTATACATGTGTAGACGTCGTTTTTCCCAAATGTACATGTAAAGCCCATGGCCTTGCGGATTTGACCTCGTATATCTTGAGAAGTGCTTGGAGTTTTTAAATGAAATTTGGTGTCATTGTCCATTAATTCTTTATGTGTGAATGGGCGAAAGCCCGAAGGCGATGCATCAAGTCCTTCATTGTTTTTGTTTGTTCTGTTCAATGCAGAGCGTGTTTTTGTCAATACTGATCCTAAACATTACACGCTTGGTGTGTGATCTCTCGGTGGATCACGACTTTATTACCTTTGATGTACTTGACCATGCAATTCCGACCTTGAGGACTTTCAAGTCCTTTCATTTATCTGCTTGTGATTGTCCATCTTGGTTTTAAATAAATGTAACGTTAGATAGACAGAGTATGCTTTGTGTTATATAGATGTAAGAGAGTTTTGTTTGGTGATATTTCAAGATAATGTATAATGGTAAATATGTATGTAACAGTGATTTATCTGTTACAGGGAGTAGGAGAATGGAAGGAGACAGGAAAGAAGAAGAAACGACAACAGCCTACACCCACTGTACAAAAAACAGAATCAGTGACTAACACTGATGATAAATCACAGAAAAATGAACAAAATACAGACTCAGAAAAGCCAGATAGAAGAGAGAATAAAGAGAATAGAAAAGGAAGTAGAAGATTTGACAGTCGTCCGCCTCGCCTCTCTAGGGGAAGGGGAAGGGATAAACCAGAATTCTTCAGAACAGAAAAAGTTAATGGTGAAAGTGATAATAGGTACAGAACTGTCTTGTATTTTAATGTTTGAAGTGAAACTATACAGATATTGTAATAGTAGTTTGCTACGAAGAGCAAGAAGCAAGGGCTGAATTGACGCATCTACAATTCCTTTCTGCCAGTGAAAGAAACTATTTGTTTTATATAAACCATAAATGGGGTCAGATTCATTTGCCCAGATTATGTCATTAATATGACATATATATTTGTGAAATATACCTTTATATGATGCAAATTTAAGTCAAATCTCCTAGCTTTGAAGGCAAATGAGGTTGGAGGTCATCACAAGATTGAATGATTTTAAGCCAGTGAGTGTCAATTGATTAACAATATAAGGCATTGTATGTTACTCAGTCCTTACAGTATTGTATATATTTGTACAATTTTTCAGTGACATTAATTTTGGGACATTTAGAGAAGGAGGGTTTGATGACAGAGGACGTGGTAGGGGAAGAGGTGGGCGGGGTCGTGGAAGAGGGGGACGTGGCAGAGGTGCTGGAACTGGGAGTGGAAGGGGAGGAAGGTAAGAAGAGTTGTATTCATCATATAGGCATTTTGTTTTGTTTTGGTTTCATATGCATGTCATAGACTGGATGTATTATGGTATGGCGATGTCTGTCCACAGTAGGATGTGGTGACTTCAATAAACATTAGTGGTTTACATGAAAATTATGTAGAATGCTTAAATAACACAGAGGAAGAGCCCTTTCGATTTTGAAAAAAAAATCTGCCTTGTCATTACAGAGTTAAGGACTTTGATTTGTAACAATGGTAGGATAATTGCAGATTCTATCTGACAAGTAACTTTAGTAAACGTTAATGGTTTTTCATGAATCATCTACAGAATGCTTAAATGATGTAGAGGAAAAACCCTTTCGATTTTGAAAAAATCTGTCACATCGTTACAATGGTCTTATGGGACTTTGATTTTTTGATCCCCTGTCTGTGACACTGGAGGGGACTTGAGTGCTGGTCCTTATCTGTCTGTCTGGTTTCTAGATGCTTACTTGAGTTGGGATTGACCAATACTGTTGAACTTCACACAGTGATAGTTTATGAAGAGTGCTTGCAGTGGGTTGTGTTTGGGGTGAAAAGGTCAAATATGTAGGTCACTGATGCTAAAAGTAGTTTTTTGGGTTTCCAGATGGTAACTTGAGTTAGGAATGACTTCTAGTGTGAGATTGTGTTTTTGAGGTCAGAAGGTCAATTATTTAAGTCACTTGATTAAAATGATTTTGGCTTTCCAGATAAAAACTCCAGTTAGAGATGACACCAATGTCAATGAAACTTCACAGTGACAATGTATAAAGAGTGCTTCCATAGAAATGTCCAATTTTACTTTTTTAGCTCACCTGAGCCGTCTGTCGTCTGGGGTAAACTTTTTCATATATTCCAACTTCTTCTCTGCAATCGCTTTACAGAATTTCACCACACCTTACAGGAAGTAAGAACTCAAGGTCCTCTACCAAGTTTGTGTTTTTCGACCCCATTTGTAATCCGAGATGGCTGCCATTGACTTTGATTGGTTGACATATTTTCGACTTTTTCTCCAAAAACACTGTACAGAATATCACAAAAACATATAGGAAGTAAATGCTTAAGTTCCCCTACCAAATTTGTGTTTTTTAACCTGATTCATAATCCAAGATGGCCACCATGGGCCCTAATTGGCTGACACATTTTCGTTTTTTCTCCAAAACCACTGTGCACTGAATTTCACAGAAACATATAGTATGTAAGTACTCAACGTCCTCCATCAGGATTGTGATTTTTGCCCCGATAGGTAATCCAAGATGGCCACTATCGGCCCTTATTTGCTGACACATTTTCGACTTCTTCAAAACTGCTCCACAGAATTTCACAAAAACACCTAGGAAGTTAGTCCTCAAGGTTCTTTACCAGATTTTTGCTTTTTTACCTGATCTGTAATCTAGATGGCCATCATGGGCCCTGATTGGCTGACACATTTCCGACTTGTTCTCCAAAAGCATTGGCCCAGATTGACCAACACATTTTTGACTTCTTTTCAGCAACTTGCACTGAAATATCACCAAAATCTACAGAAAGTAAGTTATCAAAATCCAATACCAAAATTATATCTTTTGAGCCAGTCTATACTTCAAGATGGCTGCCAAGAGCTATGATTGGCTGACCTAATTTTCCACTTCTTTTCATTAACTACTTCCCAGAATTTCATCAGATCCTTTAAAAAGTACTGAAAGTACTCAAAGTCTTCTTCCAAAAATGAGTTGATTTGTTTGTGAATAAGCAAATTGTGCTCATGTGAGTGATGTAGGCCTACTTGAGCCTCTTGTTGGGTTTCCAGATGAAAAATAGTTAGAAAAGACATCACAAATAAGATGGTAGTTGTTACTGGCTTGCTAGTGTTAATTTCCTGTGTGTTGTTGCAGCCAATTAAGACATACCCTAGAGCTTTTGGAGGCCTAGGTAGCCTAATAGGCATATTTCTCATTTCAGCTTTTTATATCTCTGACCAAAATCATGTCTGATAAAAGTATTTGAAATTTGCCGGTAGCTTATTCTTGTTATTTGAATCATTATGAAATTAACATTTGTAGTCTGCAAACATCATCCAATTTTATGATTTAGGTAAAATAGTTTTAACTGCTTACACACTTCTAAAAATAAGCCAAGTCATTGATGCACAGGTTGTTACAGTCAAGTAATTATGTGTTCAGTTAAGGCTAGATCACTGTAATAATCCTCTAATAAGAAGCCATTGTCGAGATAGACCAGGCAAATTTTAATAACAGAACTGCAAAATGAAGTCGAAATCAGTATGATAGTGGACATATGGGATGTTGAGGTATCTGGGCTAAATTTAATTACCGTATTTACTCGAATACTTTTTTTTGCCAATTTGACCCCTTTTTTTTCTCACTGCGTATTGTACATAGAGTTAGAATTCTGGAACTTTTTTTCCATGCTTTTAAGCTGCAGTAGCGGACTTAGAGGGGTGCGTGTTTCCATTAAAGTATCTAAAGCCGTCAATCATACCCATGAGGCGTGAGATATATCTATTGTCTGTATACTGTCTGCTTCCCATAGTAAATGCCCAAGGCGATAACAGGAGCAATGTCTTCAGTGTGCCATTCATTGAACATGATAGAATACTTGCGCTAAGTTATCAAGCAATGGTTTCTGAATTGCAGATTGCACAGGTGATATAATGATTTATCCTTAATTGGTTAATCGATAGTTACGCAACAGTGAAACTACTTGACCATAACGGCATGGGCATCGACAGTTTGGATAGCACTCGTTCATTCATGCTTTATATATTTTGTCTTCACAAACATTTGCGATCTCCACGTAAGGTTCACATAGTATAGTAGACACGCATGTTCATTCTAACGAGAGAGAAAAAAAATGAAGCAATCATTTGGGTCGAGGGTATTAGTGAAGACATTTGAAATCTATGTGAGTTTGATTGTAAATGAAATGAAAGAGAGAAAAGCGTTGATATCACACGATGAATAAAGGCTGGTGGTTCTGTGCCGCTTTTGATAATAATACACGTTATGCAATTACACTGTAAAAGGTATACGGCAAAGCAAATTCAGCTCGCGGTCTTGCTGCTTCAACACGAAATTGACATCTTGTTTTGGATTTTTCCCCTTTACACAGAGTTAGACGTTTTTTCATGATTTTCGAGGTCATTTTTAGGAGTGTGTATTATACTAGAGTGGGTATCATATTTGAGTAAATACAGTAGATTATTGAGGAAACAGGTTGGGACTGACGATTGATGTCGAGATAAGCTTGGTTGTCGAGATATCTGATGTCAAGATGTCAAAGTTTACCTATATATATATCAGGTTTTTATTTCCTCTGTACTCTTACATTTTTGACATACCGATAGAAGAAAAAAAGAGGAGGTGGTTAAATTCTTTTCTTTGCCACAACTTCTTACTGTCTTCATTCTTACTGCCTTCATGAATTTCCATATTATTTCACGGGGTTGTTGCCAGGGCTAAAACATGGGTCATCTTGAGGTTTTGAATAATAGAAACAGGGAAAATGTTTCCATACTTTCAAATTTCATCCCTTCAAACAAAGTGAAGTGTGTATTATGCAACGCTAGGTGTTGCTCTTGTTTGAGGGGTTTTTATAAGTCCGTCTTTAGGTGGGGTGTATCATGTTATGGCGTTTTCCAGGACATTACTTCTTGCCCTGTGCATGGATTTCAATAATATTTCACATAATTGTTACTTAGGACCCAAGGTCATAGGTCAGAGGTGAAGGTCACAACATGCAAAATGAGTAAAACCTTGTCCGGGCCATAACTTCTTCCCCTGTGCATAGATTTCAATAATATTTCACAGAATTGTTACACTTGACCAAAGGTCAAGGACACAACATGCAAAGTGAGTAAAACCTTGTTCAGGCCATAACTTCTTCCCATGTGCATGGATTTCAATAATATTTCACAGAATTGTTACTTAGGACCCAAAAGTGTGTCATGACTTGACTCAAGGTCATAGGTCAAAGGTCAAGGTCACAACATACAAAGTGTGTAAAACATTGTCCAGGACATTACTTCTTGCCCTGTGCATGGATTTCAGTAATATTTCACATAATTGTTACTTGGGACCCAAAGGTGTGTCATGACCTTTACCCAAGGTCATAGGTCAAAGGTGAAGGTCACAACATGCAAAGTGAGTAAAACTTTGTTCGGGCCATAACTTCTTCCCATGTGCATGGATTTCAATAATATTTCACAGAATTGTTACTTAGGACCGAAGGATGTGTCATGAGCTTGACCCAAGGTCATAGGTCTAAGATCAAGGTCACATCATGCATAGTGAATAAAACTTTCTTACTATTATAAGATGCTATGGAGATGCTATGTAACGTGATAACTCAAGTAAACCTCAGTTGCTTTTTATGAAACTTATACAGAATGCTTAGATAGTGTAGGGGAAGCCACTTTTCAGTTTTGAGCAAATTCCATTTTGTTGTTACAAAGTTATGAGACTTGGATCCCTCTTTTTGGATTTCAGTATTTCATAAAAGTATTACCAAAGAGACCCATGTTTGGAGGGTAATAAAACCATACGTTCACATTGATCCCAGCCAAAGTAAGCAACGGGCGTATTATGCCACGCTAGGCGTTGCTCTTGTTTTTCTGATCTCTCCATTCAAAGAAAAAAAAATTGATGCAATGTTCCTTTAAGATTTGTAGGACATATGTAAAGGTTATTTTGCCATCAGGAATTCTGCTACATTCATCAATACTTGATTTAAAGATCTGAAAAGATATATAATGTATTTCTGAGTTGAATAAATTTCTTTCGGTCAATTTTAAGCCAAGTTTGTTGAATTTAGCTTGTTAGTAAAAAGTTGTAATTGAGAGCTTACTGTAATTTTTGAAGTTTATGTAACTACAAACTTTGAAGAAAGTCACATCCTAAATTATCATTCATATTTTAAGAAGACGCGTGTGCTCACAGATTCTTTGATGTAGGTAATCTATTTTTTTTTTCTTTTGTTAAGCAGAAGTTTTGACAGAGGTCCAAAGTTTGAAATGGGACCTCAGATTGACACTTGGACCAATGAAACAGCAGTGAATGCAGATAAAGAACCATCCATTGGTGAGCTTTTAATATATGTTTCAAGTAAATATACATTGAATAATGTATTAAGATAGAAAAAGGAGCTAAAAAGAGTTAACGAGATTTATTTTATATGGTGAAATACAAAAAGTGCAAATGTTAAGACATTTATTGTATTTCCCTCACAACAGCATTGCTGGAGGATATGCAGTAGTAATGGTATCGTTTGTGTGTAGGTATTAAGGTAGACACACTCTAAACTGCTGATAGACCATGCACCTGTTTCAAAGATGCTGAAATCTTGAAAAAGATGCAGGTCATTCAGACTGGCATCCTCATCATTTTGCAGGTCCGAATGAAAGTTTGCTAGTCAGAAGATTGTGAGAAGTTCAGGAATTTACAGTTTCACAATATCTGTTTAATTAAATTAATAATTTGTTTTCTTTGAACTATTTTAATTCATTAGGATGTACATAGTTGATTTTGGTTATACTCCATTTCAGTTTCATAGATAATTTCATTCAACAAACTCTCACTCACCTTTTCATCTTGCTTTCGCTCAGACTCATCCTCACTTCACTCTCTGACTCATCCTCTCTCTCACACTCACACTCTTTCTCATTCCCTTTGTCTTGTTTGTTCACTGTCTCTGTGGTTTGTGCTGTCTCTTCGTTTTGCACAGTCTTCTCAATCCCTGTCTGCTCCTTGTCCCCTTTGTGGTTAGCTTTTGTTTCTGGCCTGGTTTAGCCCAACACGAATTTGATGGGCCAAGCTTCTGTTTCTACCTTCATTGTCAATACAAAGCTCGTATAGCAAGATAATATACAGAGGTTTAAACTAAACGTGTAACTGATCCAGATTATTAAAGAGCGCATTTACCAAAACAAAAATTTCCAGTCAGAATTGATGGCGGACATTTGGACCGGCTTGGACAAAACCTTTGCCGGTCATGGCCTATTTATACTAGTCATGCGATCTTGACCAGCAGACTTCAGCATCTTAGCTGTTTTATTACATTTCTAATTAACAAAACTGATTGGAGAATTTCTATTCAAAATTTCATAAATTGCATTTAAACTGTGCAGGCAGTAGCATAAATTTTTTTATAGTTATTTGGCTAATGCAAGCAAAATTAATCAGCCAAATGTGTAAGCCATTAGCCATGTATAAAAGACAAGACAACTTGTAGAATTTTAGAAAATTTGACATTGAAAAAATAACTGATCACTCATTTAAGAATAAAATCACAATAAACAAATCATCTACAAATTTATAAATCAAATCATCATTTGAATTTTCAATTGGAAATATCAAAATGTAAAATCATATCACAAAAATCTCTTATGTTCATATGAATAATCATTTGTAAAACAATATATAATATAATTCAGAGAAATCCACATTAAAATGAGATCTACTAGTAAAATAAAGCAAAAGAAATTTGACTAATCACATATATTGAATATTAAATTAAAATAATTCATACACCCTAGTTTAGGAAAAATGCATTGCATGATTGTCCATTTACTGTAATACTGAATGTGTTCATTTATTATTTACATGTATACATATTATTTGCATACTTGTGATCCACACTGGAGCAGTGTTTTGCGAAGTCATTCTTCTTGGGATTTTCATGCCCCGGGATAGATAGATCGGGAGCATGTTGTTTTTGTCCTGTGTTTGTCTCGGTTGTCAACTTTAACCTTGGTTATAACTTTTAAACCGTGAGAGATAGAGACTTCATATGTGAAATGCGTACTCAACTAATAAAGCCCTTTCAAATGACAACAAGGTTGATGACCTTTTGATCTTGACAATGACCTTCATGCTAAAAATAACTTTTTGAACTTGGGGCTATAACTTTTGAACCGTGACACTAGTCACAGTTTTTGCCCTTTTGGGTTTACTTACATAAAGCTTTAGTATAAGGAGAGGCTATTGGTTTTGAGGTTTAAAGGTCATGGTCAATTTAGTACCATGGATTTTTCTGCCGTGCAAGGGGATGCCACGTTTGGCATTGCCCTTTTTCTTAAAACACTGAATGACTGCGGGGATGAACTCCTTAGTATATCTGCTATTGCTCTAGTTTTCTCCTTGTATTCTAGTTTCCTCCACAACTAAACACAAGTAACCATGATATGTGTGAAAGAAATCCTTACCTGTCATTAAACGATATCATCTTGTGTATATATATATACTTTGATTGCAGGATGTTGTTTGTAGAAATTTCTGGGAATGTTGGATGATGTGTTTACAATATCATTCTTGTAATAATTTTGATGAAATTTATTAAAAGTAACATAATGCACTATTCATCCAATCAACCAACAGCCTCTGGTGTACCCATTGTATTATGTTGCATTTTCTGTGCAATGCTTGAAGCACATGCTGTCATCATTAAAGTGAAATAATTTTTGCGATAGAGGATAAAGCAAGAAACACATTAATTTTGTAGGTTCATGGGGCGACGGCATGGAAGATTGGAGTGAAGACCAATGGAATGGAAGTGTGAGTACAAAAAGTACTGTGAATTTCCAAAACAATAATTATTTACAATAATTAACTATTAATTTATGAGACATACGACATTTAGTTCTGTATTATTTCATCTTTTATTATAGCTGAAAGAATCTAAAGTATTTACAGCTTCAGCTGTTCAAAATGATTCAACAGTTGAGACTTCAGCACCTCTGACTGACTCAACAAATTCTCTAGGACAAAGGTATGGTAACATAAGCATAAACTGAAGTACAGATGTCATTCATGTAGACTAGGTGAAAAATGGCAAGAAGCAGTGTTCTTAGAAACTTCACCTCCGATACCCATTTTCACAAGGGGAGAAATTTGCCAATGTGTGCAGTAATAGCAACCCCAATTAAGAAGCTTTCAAAAGTTTATACTTAGTCACCTGTAATATCTTATCATCTTCTCATCTTATATGTTAAATTCATTATATACAAAAGCAGCACCTCGTGAAATTGTATTATTATACAATAAAAGTATAGCAAGCATCATCAGTTTTGTTTAATGTGAATAAGAATTTGTAATGCTGCAGTAAACAAAATTGATGATTTAATGCTTTTCTTTTCTGTATGACCTATACAGACCTATAATGATCTTAAGGCAAGGATATTTTGGAAATTACCCCTGGAAAAATGGAATTTTGAGCACAACTGCAGTCTTCACTGGCATATAAGTAATATAGTGCATGAGTGTTAACAAAAACAACGTACGATTCTGTTTACTTTAAATATAACTCACATTAACTAAATCAATTATGCCCCCTTCGAAGAAGGAGGGGCATATTGTTTTGTTGCTGTCAGTTAGTTGGTCGGTCTGTTGGTCGGTCAGTCCATTTACAGTTTCCGCTCATTATCTCTGGAACCTATAAAGATACTGAATTGATATTTGGTATACAGATACATCTCAAGGATATCTAGGTCAAGTTCAGACTTGGTTATTGTTTGATAATTTTTGTTATAGTTATCCCCCTTGGACTTAGAAAATTTCTTAAAATTAGCAGTTTCCACTCATTATCTCAGGAAGGGATAGAGATATTGAATTGATATTTCGCATACAGATACATCTTAAGTATATCTAGGTCAAGTTCAAACTTGGTTTTGGTTCAATAATTTTTGGCAGAGTTATTCCCCTTGGGAATTTCTTAAAATTAACAGTTTCCACACATTATCTCTGGAACCAATAAAGATATTAAATTGATATTTAATATACTGATACATCTAAAGGATATTTAGGTCAAGTTCAAATTTGGTTATGGTTCAATAATTTTTGGAAGAATTTTCCCCTTGGACTAGAAAATTTCTTAAAATCAGCAATTTCCCCTCATTATCTCAGGAACAGCTAGATATATTGAATTGATATTTGGTATACAGATACATCTTAAGGATAGCTAGGTCAGGTTGTTAAGTTATAATTAGGATACTTGTCTTTGGCATATTTATTTTGATTTTGTTTTTTGTACAAGTGAATGTTGTACAGTAGACATGTTAGTACTACCACTATATATTGGTATTGTTAAAATAAAGAAAGTACTGTGGATTTGTATTCATATGCTGCATTGAAAATGTTGTTAAGTTAGGAAAGAAGTGAAAACTCAGCTTCCTTTATAATGTGCAATTTTATTTCTAAATTCAATAGACTATTGAATATTTTATGCAAGAATTTTAATTTTAGTTCTCCCAAGGAAAATTTTATGGCATGATGCCTCCACCAGCTTTTTGCGTATCAAGATTCCATGGTAGTATAGTACTATGCGACTGAAATGGCAACAAACTGTAGTCAATTAATCTTGTTTCAGTAAAATTCATGTAACATTGTAAAGCTTTAACTTATATTATTCATTTCAATCTAATGTAGATTCCCATTGTATTATTACTTTCAGTATAAAATGATGTGAAACGGTGAAATTCAGAGGATTGAGAAAAATGTATCTTTATTTTATAGGTTAGATCTTGGTGCATTACTGAACAAACAAAGTGATTCTGATGCGTATATTTCGTATAATCAGCAAGCAACAGAATCCATTAAGAATTCCATAGGGGTAAGTCTATAAACAAGGAAATTAAAATTCTTATTATTTTATCTTTCATCTAAGAATAGAAAAGTTTACAGATGTCTACAATGATTGCCATTGGAATACAGTTAGTTGGATTATATTTCCTTTGTATTCCTCATCGTGTAAATATAATGTCAAGATTCTGAAAATAATGAATTGAATCCTGACAATTGTTTTATTCAGATTGGCTCTAACTCGCGGCAGTCCTCTTATCCAAGCTCTGAGTCAACTCGACCAGCTTATTCATCCCAGGAAAATCGTTCTGCATTCAGCAGTCAGGATCAGTCTGGTTTTGGAAACCAAGCATATTCCCATCAGGATGCTCGAACATTTAATAGGTAAATGTATATCTCATTATCATATTTCTGTTTTGAGGGTACTTAGTTTTGTGAGTACACTGTTGGGGTATACATTATGCTTTTATAGACCTTGAGCTGCCATATACCCCTGTTCCCCCCCAAGGGGGAATTTTCGAGGGTATATTTTTCTGAAAGCTTATTAAAAATGCTACAAAATGAGCCATGTTTGCACTATGGCCGTTGGGGCTTTACTGAGTTTTGGGGCAAAAACATAAGATTTTTTTCAAAAATCGCCGAAAATTGGAAATTTTCAATAAAATGTAAACAACTTGATAAATTCATGAAAAAACATGTAATCTGATAGATCTTGATATGGTCTATCAAATAAAAAAGTTTCAGTACCATATCATGTATCAAACATGTTATTTTTTGGATTAAATGTGCTATTTTTGCAAAATTATTAATTTTTTTCTTATTTTATTCCATTTCGTCTATCCAGCTTAGTGTAGGTCCAAATATTTGTTTTAATGGTTATGGAATGATAAAACAATGTTTAATCTATTTAATGATATGCGATTTACCCAATCAAGAATTATCGAAAAGAGATATTTAAAATATTTTCCATTAAAGTGATGCCGATTAGGAGTTTTATGTAGTGTTGTTCCAATTGTTGTGATCATCGCAGACGTCGTTGCTAGACCCTTCAAAAATCGATTACGATTTGAAAAATCGATTAGGATCAGAATGTTATAAAACCCTTGAAAGTAGTTCAGAAGAATGAAATGTTTTTGTACAAAACTGCTTCTGGTGTTTAGAAAACGAAAATGATATGGCAGTGGTTCCAAATGCTGTTAAAATCGGCGCTGGCTCTGAGATTGTGAATCTCCTAGGGCAGAAGAAATCAGCTGTTCAGAAATCTTTTGCATTCTTAAGTAATAAATGCGGACCAGTTTTGAAGAAAATTTAGATATGACAAGGGACATATGTAGAATTTGCCAAAAGTCGTATGCTTTTTATTGAATTATTTATTATGCACCCCTTTTACCAAGAAAGGGGCATATTGCTTTGCACCTCTGGGTCAGTCGAAGGGAATAAAATTTGCATTCACCCACTCGCATTGAAGACTGAAATCTACCTGTGGGCAACCAAAAATCGTCTACATGGTCTCTTAAATGGGAAGTTTCAAAATCTGGCAGAACTTTTCGTTTAGGGTTAATTAGTATAGTCTGAATCAAATGTTTAAAATCCGAAAAACAGGCGACTGTTGCTGGTACTTCCTCTGTGTTTTGATATTTCTTTACATTTTTGTACTATGCCGCTATTTCCTTACTAAATTCACGTTCACATTAAAAAAAAAATAAGAAAAGGAAAGTTACGGAAAGAAAACAGGAATTCAGAGAAAGAGAAACAATCAAACTGAAAGTGAGTCAGTGAACGAAAATGATGTATACTGTAAAGTAAACTGTCAGTGAGCTTATCTGGCAGTGAATGAAAGTGAGAATGTAAGACTGAGTGATTTTAAAGGAGAATTGGATGAATCAGAAAGCGAAGTGTTTGGAAGATTACTGGAAACAGGTATTGAAAGAATTTGAAATGAAATGAAAAAAAAATAATAAAGAAATGAATAAAAAATCATTAATTTTAATTTTTTTTTTTTAAATATTTTTTTTTTTCAAGTGGACCCCTGGATTTTATAAGTTATGGGCCCACATGGCTCCTGTAGTATTTCAACAAATTTTACTCCCTGAAGTAGGTTTGTCTGTCGGCCGGAAGACCACATGTGGTCCGCCCAATATCTTGAGAACCTTTTGCTTGTTGATGATGATATTTCATATGTGGGTTGGTTATAAGTAGTTGATGGCCCCTAGTGATTCTCAGGTGAGAAAGTCAGAGGTCACCAAGTACATGTAGTAATTTTCACAATTGTACAATATAGTAACAGAAGGGTGGCATATGTGTTTTACAAACATCTCTTGTTCATGTATATCTAGTAGTAAAAATGGAGGCACCTGGTCTCCCTCCCCTTCGGAGTTTCACTTCTATTCATAATATTAACAATTAGAAGAGTAGGCTCAGTACCCTAGTAACGAAAATAACTACACTAACTGCTTTGGTATATGGATGTCGAATGCCACTTTACAGTAGAATTCAAAACAATCAATGAATCTGTCAAAATGTATTTCTGATCATTGTTTTGCCACCAATCCCAACACTAGTTTTATGCTTTAAGTATGTAATGACATTTTAAGTTATAACTCTTTTTAATCTTGACTTTAATTGGTCTCTATAGTCAGGATACAAGATCGACCTACAGTGGTCCAGATTCTCGTAGTGTATTTTCAAGTCAGGATACTCATCCAACATATGGTGGTCAAGATTCACGATCATCTTTTACAAGTCAGGAATCTCGTTCCTCATACAACGACTCAAGTAGACAGAGTTTTACTAACACAGCTCTCACCAACCATCTACAGTCGTCAACACTTGCTAGTCAGTTACAAGGTTTGTTATTTTCAAATTTATTTAGTTCAACTTGTGTGAACAAAAGACTCTGTTTACCAGTAAGCATTAAGTGTATTCATTTAAAGGTCCCAGACGCTGAAAGATTTCATGGTTGAAATAACTTTTTCGTTGCAGTGCTGATTATTGTGCAAAATTTTCTGTCTGTAAAAGCCATTTTATATAATACATGATGCCCATTTATTTTCATACCCCAGCAAACAAATTATGGGGGGTATATAGGAATCGCCTTGTCTGTCTCTTCGTCTGTCCATCTCTTCATGTTTCGTCTGGTTAAGTTTTTCTGAAAGCAGATTTCTCTTATGGTATAAGGGCTCTCATATTTCGTACACATTCACCATAGCAAGTACTAAATTTTGATACCAAGACATTTGACCTAGTGACCTTGAATTGTGGCCTTGTAATTATACTTTAATTTCATTAAAATGTTTTTTAATCAGATTTCTCTTAGAGTATAAGGGATATGGCTTTCATATTTCACACACACATTCGCCATAACAAGTACTTTATTTTAACACCAAGATTATAATTTATGAGACCAGAGTTCATATTTGTTCATTAATTATACCTCTTGAACAGTAAGGGTTAGGGTTTTAATATATGTACAAATGTATATCATTACCTTGATCTAGACTCGCTTTTAATCTTTGAACAAATTTGTTGTTACTCAACTTTGCTGTTGTGGAGGATATTTGTCCCAATAGTAGTTCTAGTTCAAATTATTTTTGGTCTCTTAAAATCGGGTATTTTAAGTAGAGCTGTCATTGACGAGGATCTCTGTATCAATATATATCTTAAAGTCAAAAGCATTGATATATCAATGTATTAAAAGTACTTTCTACACTACAAGTACAACAGATGAAAACGGAACAGAAAATTCTGGAAAATTGATGTTGTACGTGAAATTTATTGATTCTTAAATAAAATGCTGACATTGTATCAAAGCATTTTGAATTAATGATATATCGATATCAAACCAATCAATAACAGTCGTTATATTAAGGAACACTTTAATATTACAATTCTTGTTCACTCGAATGAATTATTTTTGTGATTCATGTTGCTAAATGAGCAATTCTCATACAGTATAGCTTTGTGTATCAAACAGCCTTACATCTTAGATTTAGTTACCTGAACAGTGATCTTGTTCCTTGATAGTCTCCTTATTAATATGCAAAAGGGTATGCTTGATTTATTGCATATTATTTTATGTCACTCCATGATTATTTCTCTTATATGGTGACTGCATTTGCCTGATGCATTGCATACAATTTAAGACCTTTGCAACGGACCCAGCCAGAGCAGTGAGGGATCTTTTACATGCCATGCCTACTGTGACATAGGACCTCGGTTTTTACTGTCTCATCCGAAAGACAGAACATTGGTGTGCCCAGACGGGAGTCAAACCCGGGACCTCTCGATCATGAGTCTTATCCATTAGGCTACACCTGCTTCAAAAGAGTATGCATATGCACTGTGCAGTATAGACATTGAATCCATTGTGTTACTATTTTACCCAGAGCTAAGTATTATTACCTTTTGTATGCTCTGGGATTGATAGATCAGGAGCATATTGACTTGTTTGTCTGTCTGTTGTCAACTTTAACTTTTGCCATAACTTTTGAATCATGCGAGATAGAGCCTTCATATTTGGCATACATACTCCACTAATAATGCCCTTTTAAATTACACCAAGGTCATTGACTTTGTGACCTTTTACATACCTTTCAAAATTTACCTTATTTGGACTTCGTTGCTTCTGGGGTGGAAACATTTGAATTGGTAAAGTTTAAGATTTGAACATAACCTCTACATGTAAAACTCTTATTTTGTATTTAGGATTACATTACTAAAACTTACTGAAACTTACTAGCTCACCTGAGCTAAAGCTGAAATGAGCTATTGTGATAGTGTGCTGTTCATCAATTGTAAACTTTATACGTTTTCAACTTCTTGAGATCTGCCGAAAAGAAATACAGTTGAAACTCATTATGTTGAAGTCGACGGGACCAAGCAAATATTTTGACTTATCCGGAATTCGAGATAAACATCAGCTCATTATATTTTTAATTCATTTACCAGGGTAATAATTTACAAGATGAGGAAACAATACTGGCCTATAATCTGCACAAAATGAAGATATTTTTACTAATGAGATTAGCATGTTTTAAAATAACTATCAGCCATTACCGTACACCCCGCTGGGATAATTGGTTGTTTGCATTTCTTCTACCTCTACTGCTGTGTTAATCAATTTATTTTGTAAAAACATTGACACTTCACGATAATAACGAGTGCAAAATATATAGAAAATGAAGTTTTGGGACTTTAAAATGCCTTTGACATAAGTGGAATTTTAACTTAACCAAAGTAAAATCATGTAGAAATTAAACAAAAAAATTAGGGACTTCAACTTGACTTTGAGATAAACAGAATTTTGACTTCAGGGACTTTGAGATAACGAGTGTCAACTGTATATGAAATTTTCAAGGAATGAAGTACTCAAGATTCCCTATATTTGTTGTTGTTTTCTGGCTACATCTGTCAGTAGGTGGATCCAGGGTGTGGGGTGACATGGGCCCCAGAGGGTACCCACTTTTGACAAACTACTTCTTTAGAGTTGCTGCATAGATCAACAAACCAAATGCATCTGAATGATCTAGAAATTTTGTCTTTGTTCCGATTCCAAATTCAGAGTTTTTAATTTTTTTTTTATGGACTATGTCATATTTCTCCATTTGTTTCCCTCTTTTCGAAGCTGGCGTGGACTAGTGGTATTGCACTGGACTCCTTATCGGGAGGCTGGGGTTTGAGTCCCGCTCTGGTCATGCTGGTGTCCTGTCTTTCGGATAAGACAGTAAAAACTGAGGCCCCGTGTCGTGGTATGCATGGCATGTTAAAGATCCCTCACTGCTTTGGGTGGGTCCATTGCCAAGGTCAAAATTTGTATGCCCTGCATCAGGCAGATGCCATCACCATATACGTGAAATATTCATGGTGTGACGTTAAACAAAAATTGATCAATCAATCACGCTTCTCGTGAAAGCGTAGGAACAATCACATTAAATCTCATTTGTCTGTCAGTCCGTCCCTCTGTCACAAAAAAACGTTAACCTTGGTCATAACTTTTTAACCATAAGATAAAGGGCCTATATATTTGGCGAGTCTCACAGGGCTTTCGGCTCGTTGGTCCCCCTCCACCTTTCAGTTACACCAATTTAGTAAGAAGGGTTTTTCCAAAAATACTCCTCCTCCCGTCTGTGTTGAAGAACTTTTTAAATCTTCACAAATCGTCTCAAACGTGGAATCAGATAAAAGCAGACATATTTATCTACACATCCATATATAAATTGTTAAAATTCATGCAAAACTAAGGACATGGTGAGCCACAGAACTCGCAATTTTGCTAAAAAAAAAAAGCATTGACACCCAGAAGTTAATCAGGTCAGACCCATCGCTACGGTGTAAAGCGACCACTGGCTGCTTTCCTTTTTGAAAACAGTCTCTGGGGATGTACAATAAACAAAAGAAAATAACTCACTACAGTCAACATGTCAAATTATCCCTCCATTTGCCTCGTAGAATAATAAAAAGAATGATTATTCAATACAAATTACAATATGATGAAAAAAGAATAATAGAAAGAAATATTGGAAAACTCAATCTCTGAAAGGTCAAGGTCACTTAACTGTGACTTGAAATAATATAAAGTACTTATATCTCCTACACCTTTCATTAGAATATTATTATACTTAAACAAATTGTTATTTAGGTTAAGGACTTTTGGACAAAGGTCAAGGTCACGATAAAAAGTTTTATTTCATAACCAATCAAGGTCAAGCTTACTCAGTTTAAAATTTGTGATCACTTGTCGTTCAACAGTTTACTGAATTGGATATCCATATGATACATTGAGATTTGAAATGGTCATCAATTAATACAATGATTTCATATATATTGAGTCATTCATTTCCATCATTATTGCTGTGCTCCTTGGAGCATCCATTAGTTTTACTGATATTTTGTATATAAATTGAGTCCTCACTTTCCTGCATTATAAGTATAAATACTGTTCAAGCATCTGTAAGTTTTAGCGATACTCTTGTGGATTGACAAAACTGTGCTCAAGTGAGTGATATAGGCCCACATAGGCCTCTTGATTTATGTCAGATGGTACCAGAGTAACCTTTCACATTTTGAGTGAATTTGATTACAATTATAGCTTACATTTTTAGCAACCATTTCCATGTGCTGCAGTTTGACTTTTGAAAAGTTCAAGCATTAATATATTGAACAATAAACTCCTTATTGATTACTGTCTTATTGATAGATTATATGATTTTTGTCATCTTTTGTAGCCCCAAATTCCTCACTAGTAAGTCAGTTATCAGACTCTTCAGCAGCATCAGCTGCAGTTGATGCATTGGTGTCATCATTGACACATGGTCAGAATCTCACAACTACAGCACTGGAGCAGTTAGGTGACAGCTCTGTACTACCAGTATCCCAGAGTTCTACGCCTGACTCTACTCCTCAAGTGCTACAACAACGTCCTAAACCGCAGCGGTCAAAGTTACCACCTCCATCCAAGGTAAGGTCACAGCCCATTATTGGATATTGGTGAAAGGTATGTGAAGAACTTACTTTCTTTTAGGATACTTGGTCATATTTATGATGGACCTGTTTTGGCCATAGCTGGAAGGATTAACAGGAAATCAGTACTTGGAAATTGTTTCATGACTTGTTTACATTTTGTAGCTATATAGCTGTTAAACTTAAAGCCAGAATTGAGTATCATCATAACATTACTTTTAGTATTTGTTTTGAATTTCTTACCTCACTGTTACGTAGAAATCGTTAGCATTATTTTAAATATTTTTCTCTTGCATATATTTGACAGCTTAGCAAAAGCATGGACAAAATCATCATAAAGTACATATATTTTGATGGATTTGCTTTTGGTTTCAGATTCCAGCTTCTGCTGTTGAGATGCCAGGTCATCAAAGAACAAATGTTGATGTACAATTTGGTAACTGGGAAATAGGAACTGACTCTTCATTTAGTTTTGGTGTAGGTGATACATTAGGCTCTGATGGTTTGGCCAGTTCACTACCTAGCAGGTATAAATATGATGTTGAAAGCCATACCTTCTGTTTACAATTTAACAATTACGCACATTCTTGACTAAAATTTACAAGTCTCAGAAAATTGTTTTTTAGTTCCAGCTCTACAATGAACAATCATCTATCTCAAGTCAGTAAACAAAGCGAATCTGTGATGTCATCTACACGTATTTCTACTCCTCCTACTGCTGGATCAAATTTATCCAGCCAGGAATCTCCCAGACAGAGTATGTTTCAGAATTCTCCATATACCACACCTACAAAACAGGATCAAAATTCTATAGGACAGCAGAAAGTGAGTTGAAACATTAGTTTTACAAAATGTTAAAGACTTTCAGTAGAAGTGCCTTACAAAACATGCAAATAAAACCCCAAAACAACACAATTTATGAATTGAATTGAAAGTATTGTAAGAAGGAAAAAGAAGTTAAGCAGTGATTACTTGTATGAGTCTGACCAGTAGATTTACCTAATGTATGTATTCCAGATGAGTCCCCCTGATCCCATTCCATTTCCAAGTGATAGGAAATCCAGTCCACATATATCATCACAAAGACCAAGTTCTAATAGTTCACTCTCTCAAGGTAATGTACAACAACTTGAGGAGTAGTTTATTGGAGATACCTTTTGTTTTTGTATCTCAAACTGTACAAGGTATACATGTATTCTTTTTCATTTCAATTTATTAGGTCATTTCAGTCACTGTAGTGACTTATTGTGATGGATTTGTCTTCGTCCGTAATTATCTTTCATCCATTTTAAACAAATGAACATTTAATGTCCTCTTAAAAACTACAAGGCCGATTCTTGGTAAATTTAAGAAAAACATAAGTTGTGAATTTCATGACCTTCTTTTCCCCAGGGCCTTATAAGCAGAACTTTTGAATTCTTTCTACTTCTGTACAAGTGGGAAAAATAAACTGTATGCTTAGTGTAAAGAGATTAAAGCTCTGTACCAGAAATACGAAATTCACGATCTCTTTGACAGGGGATTAGTCCTGTGGTGGGGCCTATATCACCATACAAAGATAATGTACTTAAACTATGGAAATATTCTTACCCACTATGCATGAAAAAGTGAACAGATATATATGTTTATGAAACAAAAATGTGAAATTCTTGACCCCTGGGGCAGTGATTCAGCCTCTTGGTTTTAGGTCAATATGAACATAATATACTTATTCTTTGAAACGATTCATTTCTATGGCTATACGTTGCTCAGAAAAACATGAAGCATGAAACCCTCTCAAAAATTGTGAAATTCATGACTCTTTAGAAGAGAGTGCTGCTGCTGTGGCCACAATTAACATATTGAAAATGTACTTTGTCTTTGAAAACTAGATACATAATTAAAGTGAGGATGAAGCCCTTTTCCAAAATTGGAACTTCATATTCCTTTCGGGCATTGCTATAGACTGAAGTTACTGATATGGCCCATGAGCCTGTTATTAGTTAAAACCAGTTCGGCTCATTATTTGTTGTGTTGTGTTGGTGTCTTTGAAAATAAATTTCGATATTTATCTGTTGTTTATGTCAAGAGTTTTTTTTTTTTCAGAACTGTAAAAAGTTTTCTGTATTATAAATGATATTGTTTTATCCATGAAAATGTGTTCCCTTATGAAATTGTAGTTCAAACTGTCATTTTGAAATTTAACTTGGCATTTAGAAATGTAATGGTGTAAATATTTCTATTTGAAGGATCAGTCAGTACAAGTAATCAAGATGGCAGTCTGAACTACAGTCAGATTGCTCCTGGCTCATATCAGTCTAATTTCCATCAACCTCAGACTTCTGTTCTATCTAATTCATCAGGACTGAACAGTTCGATGGGACTGAACCGTGAGGCCCCAGGATTAAATAGAGATTCATCTGGACTTCAGAGTACTTCTCTGCCAAGAGACTCGTCTAGCATTGGTGTTTCTGGATTGTCAAATGATTCGGGGGTTACAGGTGCCCCAGGTTTATCTGTTCCTTCGGTGCTGACTAGTTCATCATCATTAACAAATAGTGCTGGATTATCATTGGATTCTAATTCACTGTCAAACAGTACAACTCTTGGAAACTCTGGTGGTTTGTCGAACTCTTCAGGACTTTCAAATACTGGGAGCATGAGCAGTTCTGGTGGTTTGAAAAATGCTCCAGGATTCTCCTCGTCAAGCCAGTCTAGTTCTTACCAGAATCAATATCAAACAGGTTCAAACCAGTATCAACCTAGTCAGAACCAATATAACCAGTCTGGACAGAACCAGTATCAATCTGGATCTAGTCAATATGGTGCACAGAATCAGTATCAAAGTTATGGACAGTCTGGAACTCCTTTCCATAATCAAAGTTCATATTCTGGTAGCAGTAACTATGGTAATTCATCACAATCCAGTCAGAACACGTTATACCAGACCACAAACTCGAACTCTTATCAGAGCTCACAAAACTCATTGTATCATCAAGGCAACTCATCTCAGTCATCGTCGTTCCAACAAGGGTCTCAGTCCAGTTATCATAGCAAACGTGATTCTCAAGCACCTGGTTCATATTCTGCAAATGCTGGCCAGTCATCGTCTACATCATACCAAAGAGACAGTCAAACTGGACTCTCTACACCTTCAACACAGAGTCAAATGTCATACTCATCCCAAAACTATCCAAATAATTTAACTTCGCCTTTGAACACTTCTCAGATTAGTGATACTTTATCCAAAATGACAGTGAAAGAAAATTCCTTGGACACAAGACAATCTCCTCAGGTAAAGTATTACATTCTTTATTTGTTAGAGTAAATAAATAATCTATTGGTATTGTAGAACCATTCATGAAAATATGATTTATATTATTTTAAGAATAATGATACCTGTTTTGATTTTAATTTATCTCTGATTGGTTAGTTGTAGAAATCACTGCTTTTTAACTAGCTGGGATGGTTTGGAGAACTATTGTCATACCTACGGTGTTGTCGTCTGTAGACAAAAACCATAACTTTAGAACCATTAAAGACAGGGCTTTAATGTTTCACATGTAATAGTCCTTGTGCCAAGACCTTTCATTGAGTACTAAATTTTTTAAACTTTGTAACCTTGTCCTTGAAGATTTACTTAAATCTTGGTCATAACATATGAATACAGTGCCCGCCACTTAATTGAATGTCGCATTAATGAATATTTCGTTTTATTGAATAAGATGGTGAAATCCAAAACCATTTTCTATTAAATCTATTGAAAATCCGCCACGTATTGCACTAGAATAAAGAAGCAACTTCGTTTATTTGAATAGCGCGATTATCCTACCAAGCATACCTTTGTTAAAACTTCACCGTATCACGAGCTAAGACTGAAGAGAAATAGGCGCCAGTTTCCCTGAAGATGAGACCCGACCATGCGACACCAGTGATGACGAGGAGGCTGAAGAAACGGCACCAGCAGTGCACGGCGAACGTAAAGATGCAATAGCCATACTTTGACGATTCCTTGAGGAAAAGTAAAGCGATGACGTCAGCCTGTTCTATCAGATTGAAAATTGAAATTTTAGTCGCTTGAATATGCCTTTTAATTTGCCTTTGTTAAAATAAATTGTTGAACCCGTCTTGTGTCTTTGATCACCGTAGCCACACGACTGAGATGCAATTACATGTGTTTCAATAGACAGCGGATTTATCTTTACCGCTGACGAGCAGGTGTAATGTAACTATTTAATAACATTTGGTCACTGTACTTATAAACACAGTTGCAAAATTATCGAAAATGTAGTCTATTGACTTTCATGTAGTTCAAGCAAACAAGAGGAGGATCTAAGAGAGGTAACTCTAGTGTATCTATATACAGATACATGTACAATGATTCCATTACAGATACCGCGAAAGTATACATGTATGCAATTCTTGCACAATCTGTCAATCTTCTTGTCTTTGAAACTGCATTCGTTCGTCACGCCGTGTGTTTGAATATTCGTTTATTTGAATAATAAAGTCCTGACAAATAGCTTGTTCAATTAAGCGGCTTGCACTGTAGTAAGAGATAGGACTAAAATATTTCATTTATGTATTCCTTGCTACAAGACCTTTCATTATGTATCAAATTGTTTACGTTTTGACTTTGAAGATTGACCTATTTACAAAATACTTTCGCTATTTAATCATGATACATTTATATGTAATGTGTAAGAACACTTTCTTTATAATGCCAGTACTTCGCTTTAACAACAAGATTATGCTTATGAAAATTATGATAATGCAGTTGTTCTTCCACCATTTTTTTAAAGTTTAGGCACATTTTATTTTGTTTGTCTAGTGCATCCCTCTTACAAAATTTAACTTATAGTTTCATAAATCATTGAGTTATAACTTGATGTTTTGCAAATTTATTCCGTGTGACTATTATGTTAAAAAGTAATTGACACCATATTACTGTGGTAATCAAAGCAAAGTACCACAGCCACAGTGATATCCATAGAAACCAGAAATAAGACTAGGTGCCCAGGCTGGACAGTTAAGTCACCGGGTCATCACATATGCCTTAGGTTGTACTCAGAGGCCAAAGAAAAGAAATGTGGAACAAACATTAGAATTGGGTAAAGCTAGATTTTCATTGTCACGTGATTTCCTCTGACCGACCTCATCAATATTCAAGGAGTTGGCCTAGTAATGTTGCAAATTTAAAACGGGCATATCTCGTTAACGACATCGACTTTGGTAACAATACTTTTTACACATCTTAGATAATATACTAGCAATCGATTGCCGTTTAAGAAATCCGTTTACATGTCTTTATACTTTTCCTGACTTCAATCGGTCCATGCTCCTTTAAGCATATGCATCCTATGATGCATCTGACCTACATTTTCGGCTTTAGTGACTCGATTTAGTATGTAATTCGATAGGGAAAAAAGTATAGGTGCTGCAGTTACCAAACTTCAACCATAGATTCATCTTGGAATGCTGACTTAAGCACAGGCATTCGATGATGCATCTAACCTACATTTTCCACATGAGTGACTGTTAAGTAGTTTGGGGTAATTCAGTATTGGAGAAATTATAGGTGCTACTGTTACCAAACTTGCACCGTAGGTTCACCTTAAAATGCCGACTTAAACACATGCATCCTGTGATGCATCTGACCTACATTTTCCACTTGTGTGACTGTTCAAGATTACATTGTTTTATATTTTTACCCCCAGTCTTGTAAAGCAAGGGGGCATATAGCGTTTTGGTTGTCCGTATTTCTGTCTGTCATTCTGTTCCTTCCTGTTTTGAATAAAAGAGGCATAACATTATAAATATAGGTGACAGGGCAGTATTGTTTGACAAATACTGTATTGAGATGAGCATAATAATATTTGATTACAATATTTATTTATTTATTTTTTTTTATCAAATTTGATTACTGAAATTTTTACAAAATTCTATCACTATGTATCTCAAAGGAGTTGATATGTCCTGTTCGGATAGTCTCCCCTGAAGTGAATGGTCAAAAGATCAGTTGCATGCACAAATAAAAAGAATTTTGTATTTTGTTACAAGAATTATTAAATGTTTCAATTCGTGGTTTTGACTACGAACTGTATCCTAATTTTTAAAAGATTATACAGAGATACAGTTTTAAGGTTTTAATTTTCTGCATTCTGTTTCCTTGGTAATAAGACCCTTCAGTTGAAATACAGAGCGAGCCATTGCAACTCAGGGGCTGAGGTGCTCGACTCATGACGGAGAAGTCCCATGTTCGACTCATGCTTTGGGCACATGGATACTCTTTGTTTGAGATGAGACAGTGAAAAACAAGATCCCTTGTAGATTTGACATATTAAAATTCCTCACTACTATTGATGGGTCTGTCTCAAAGATTTGAATTTCTACGCACTTCATTAGGCAGATTCTGTCACCATATATGATATGGGAAGCAATCTTGGAGTGATAGATGCAAAGATGAATCAATTGATATTTACAGAGCTTTGAAATTTTCATTGGACTTTCAGTGGTTGAGACCCTTTACTACAGCAAGTTGTAATTTTGTTACAGTTTGTTAATTTTTTACTGAGTTATGACCCTTGGATTTTGAAAATAAATGCGAATTCTAAGTTTTCTGCCCTTTTTTATGCATGCTTGCAGATTATCACTTGATATTTTATACATTGCTTTACCATGACAAGTTACAGATCATGTTTGAATGTATTTCCGGTTTATATAGTGGAAAGAATGTTATCCATCAATTATAGTATGACTACCTTTTGCAGTTATATATTCCAAGAAATGTATTTACAGTATCAGGGGGCTCATATTTGAAAAAAAGAATTTGAAATAATTATTGTTGATGACTGGAAGGAATTTACAATTATTATTGATGACTGGAGGATTATAATGATAGAGATCTTTACTGGGTTCATAGTACTTTTAATGCATGTAAAATTCTCTCAAGGAATTGTTTTTATATGTATGAAATGTATAAAATTACTGTAAATTCACAGAGCTTTTTTATCTGATTTTAGTATGACAGTTCTCCGTCTACAACAACAAGTACATTACCAACAACAAGTTCTTCTGCACTCTCGTCAGGGAAAAGTACACCATCAGCTGTGACCTCATCTGTGATAACAACTAGTATTGGTAACTCTTCACGAGTTAGTAACGCTAACTTTACATCACGTAAGTGTTACTTTTATACAGTACACCAGCACATTGCAATCTAAGGCCAGTTCAGCTTAAATAGTAGATTAACATCCAGGGTCACCAAAAAATATGGGAAGGGTTGGAGGATTTTATTTTCTAATTTTTATCTCCTGAGAAAAAATGTTGATGACAAGTGTCATTTAATGCCTTTATTTCAACAGATGGATGTCAAATTATGCATTTTCTCATAGATAGACTCTATGTTAGGCTTTAATTTTGTTTCTAAACGGGAAATGGAATTGAACATATGAATACCAGACTTGGACACAAAAAACTTTTGAAAGTAGTAAATTTAGGCAAAATAAAAAAAAATTGGGATGGACCAATTTTTGAGGGGCAAGCGAGGATGATAATCTATGAATTAGGTTAATTGGCCCAAGTATTGTTATGTAAACAACATATAAGTTGTTCATAAACAGATTTATGACATTATAACAAAGTGAGAATGACTATTGGCTCAAAAATCAAAGTATGCAGTAGCAACTTTAAAAATTTGTCAGCAACATCAAAAGCATAAGTTCACAGAAAAGCTTAATCCACCAGAGATAATGAAATACTTAGTGTCTGGTATGAGAAGAAGCCTTCTAGACTTTTATTATCAAAAGAAGGTTTTATGATGAAATGAAATTACTGAGATAATACATTCACTAAGTGAATTTTATGAAAAGTGTCAATTTACTACTTTGTAGAGTAATCAGAAACACTTTGTATATAATTTTTGTAATACAAGGTTTGATATCAGTTATTCTCTCTGTGTTTCAGCTACAGGCTCTATAACTAGCAAAGCTCCTCCTAACCTTCCTCCAGGTGTTCAGCTTTTAGGCCATCAATATATAATGGGACAAGCTGGCACTCTGCCATATTTTGTAAGTATTGAACTTCAAAATGTTTTTTGTTGTATACTGTTTACTGTCATAAAGCATTGGAGGTAGTCAGATCAAATTTGTAATGAACTTTTCATACAAATAATATACTCCTTGATTATTGAGTCCCTTTTGTGCTTGCAACATTCTCACTCTGTTTAATGTTTGTTTTCACTCTAATTATAATTATAATTTATATGTGTTTTGAGGATTGCGTTGACAAAATGAGGTCTTGTTGACAAAGTTGCTTTATAAATTTCATTAGAACACTTCATCTATATTTTAAGGCTGGACTGCAACAACCTTTGTATGGTTATGAAGATCTCCAAATGTTACAACAAAGGTTGCCTCCTTTGGTAAGTTAGAGTTTTAGAGCTTTCTGACTAACAGAATTGAGCAAAATATATTGGGACCAGTATGACTTGATACTGTCATTTGATAAGTGAATGAGGAGAGGTAAATGTAGAGGTCAAAAGTAAGATCTGTATTGTGGGGTTTTTAGCTCACCTGAGCCAAAGGCTCAAGTGAGCTATTGTGATCAATCACCGTCCGTCGTCCGTCCGTCATTAACTTTTCACATTTTCGACTTCTTCTCCAGAACCACTGAACAGAATTTGATGAAACTTGATAAGCATGTAGTACTCATGGTCCCCTACAAGTGTTGTTGTTTTTCGTCCAGATTCATCAACAGGTGGCGCCACCACAGGCAAAAGTAGGTCAAAGAGGGTACCCTCCTTTGACAAACTTCTTCAGACTGGGGGCATACAGAGACAAACCAAATGCATAGGAATGATCTAGAGGGATGTGTGAAGAAGTGTTGTTATTTTTGGTTCCATTCCGAAATCAAATTTTTGACGTTTTTTTTGTACTTGGTAATTTTAATGCAGAAAAGAGGTATTTTTTTCTTTTAGTAAACATTGATGCATTAATTTGGTTTAATTTGATCATTTGATGGTAAGAAATACTACTGCGAAGAAAATTTTTCAATATTTTATGTTTTGGATTTTTTATGAATTTTTAAAGACTTTCAAGAAAAAGGGGGGGTGGGATAATTGGTGTAAACATTTCACAGTTTGAACTTTTTCTTCGGAACCACTTGCTGGAATTCAATGAAACTTGGCATGCATCAAATACTCAAGGTCCCCGACAAATGTGGTCATCTTTGTCAGGATCCATGAACAGGTGGCACCACCACAGACAAAAGTAGGTCACAGAGGGTACCCTCCTTTGACAAACTTCTTATTCAGATCGGGTGCATACAGCGACAAACCGACTGCATAGGAATGAGATAGAGGCATATGGGAAGAAGTGTTGATATTTTTGGTTCCATTCCGAAATCAAATTTTTGACGTTTTTTCATTTTTATTTTGGACTTTGTTATTTTAATGCATTAAAGAGTTATTATTTTCTTTTAGTAAACATTGATGCATTCATTTGGTTTCATTTAATCATTTCTATGGTAAGGAATGCTGGTGTGAAGGAATTTTTTCAATATCTCGATTTTTGAATTTTTTATGAATTTTTTAAGACTTCCAAGAAAAGGGGGGGGGGGGGGGGGGACAATTTTTAAAATATTCAAATTGATATACAGAAAAAATTGAAGGATTGTGATAAAACTGGGTAGGATGCAAGTACTCATAGTCCTTTTCAAAGGTTTTGTTTTTTGTACGGATCATCCAAATTGGTTAACAGATAATGCCACCATGTCTAAAAGTAGGTCTCACAATGGTACATATACCACTTGGTAATTGAAATATGGAGAGTAGCGGTTCAAATCCAGCTATGGTCAAAAAAATTTTTTTTTTTTTTTTACACATCAAAATAAGTTTTTAGATGTTTCTCAACACTCAACATATGAAATTAGGAATTTTACGTTTAAGACTTCCAAAAAAAAAAAAGGGGGGGGGGGGGGGTTGGCCATTTTTCACATTTTCAACTTTTTCTACAAAACTGTTTGAAGGATTTTAATAAATCTTGGTAGAAATAAGTCACTTATGATCCTCTTCAAATTCTGTTGTTTTCGTCCAGACCTCTTTACAGGTGGCGCCACCATAGTCAAGAGTAGGTCACAAAGAGTTCCCTCGTTTAACAATATTCTTTTTCATACGGGCTGTATACAGAGACAAACAGAATGCATAGAAATGATCTAGAGGGATGAGTGAAGATGTATTGTCATTTTGGTTCCCTTCCAAAATCAAATTTTAGAATTTTTTTCGACATTTCTTTGGACTTGGTGATTCAATGCAGAAAAAAGTGTCATATTTCCTAGTTAATTGATAATGATGATTTCTTATGGACTATTGTGATCATAATTATGGTAAGGATTGTTACTTTGAAAGAATTTTGTCAATATCTCAATTTTTGGATTTTCTATGAATTTTTTAAGACTTCCAAATGAGGGTGTATAGGAACAATTCAATCACATTTTTCACTTCTGCTGTTATACCACATGAAAGATTTTAATGAAACATGGAATACATGAAGTACTAAAAGTCCTCTATCAATTTGGTAAATTTCATCCAAATTGGTTAACAGATAATGCCACCATGTCTAAAAAGCAGTTCTCACAATATTACATATACCACTTGGTAATTGAATTATGGAGAGTAGTGGTTCAAATCCAGCTGTGGTCAAAATTTTTTTTTCATTTCTTTACACATCTAAATAAGTTTTTAGATGTTTCTCAACACTCAACATATGAAATTAGGCAATTTTAAGTTAGATCTGGACAATATTTGAAACAATTGTTGTTCATGACCCAGACTTGAAATCAGTCAACAAAAGGCCCCACCTAAAGAAAATGACTAACTTGTTGCCCTGAATGACTTCTTGCAGAGACAAAGGAAATGCTTAATATCAAAATCACCTGAATGGATGTGCAAAAAAGTGTTGTTTTTTATTCTAGCCTGAAATAAAATTTGACATATTTTCAACATCTGTGTTGACTTAGTCACATTAATGCAAAAATAAATGAATTCTTCCTTCATGCATGACTGATAATATAGGTACTCAGGTGAGCGATATAGGCCCACTTGGGCCTCTTGTTTTTCTTGAAAATTGAAAATTTGCTGTATTTAGTGTTTGATTTTCTTTTGTTGAGTTGTTATGATCTGCCTCTCTATATTGTTCTGTGATTGTTTAGAATGGTCAGTTTTATAATTTGAGTTGTATTTAAGAGTTTTCTGTCTAGTAGCATGTCAACGATTATTGGTTGTATACTTACGAGATTATCTTATGAGCAAACTTTGTAGCAAAATAAGCTGATAAAATTGGCTATGATAGTAGATTAGAAAAGAATCAGTAATCAGTAAACTACATTAAATTGACTAAATAAAGTATAGAAATCAAATCTTGAAGCAAATAAAATTACTTCTTTTCTGTACATAATTTTAGAGACTTAGATTTGTATCTTGGTAAGCATACCATGCACCTATTTGAATGATAAAATGTTGAAATGAAAACTTCATTGAAAGCTATATATTTAATCTTGATATCTTTCACGAACATATTCCATTTTCAAATCATGTGGAGCCAGTTTAGTTCAGTGGATGAGTTGCTCGGCACCTCATCCGAAAGTCTCAGATTTGATTCCCTTTGTAGGCACACGAGAGTCTCGTACTTTATATGACACCGTGAAAACT
The DNA here is from genome assembly GCA_035048485.1 of Pteria penguin. NCBI lineage: Eukaryota > Metazoa > Mollusca > Bivalvia > Pterioida > Pteriidae > Pteria > Pteria penguin. The sequence goes on from CM068581.1 coordinate 25,216,060, forward strand.
GGGGTCTCGTGTTACATTTTACACTATGTATCAAGCAGATACCATCATTTTTTTCATAATTCATAAAACAATAATCAATCAATCTGATCATGTGAACTTCAGAGTTTTTATTTACAGGCAAACTACAACTATGACCTTTCTGGGTTTGGTGTTCCTACATCAGTACCTGGAAGAGATCAAACATCATTAGGAAGTGTGCCATACACAGGTATGTTCAATTTATATTCCTGATACATGTACCTAGTTGTATATGAAGGAAGAGAATTCTGGGGAGATAAATTTACTTGAGTTAATTCATATAAAACATGAACAGTACTTTATCACTACAATTGTACACGATTGCACAGATTACAGCTGAACTGTATGTACAAGTTTACCAGAACGTCTGGAAATGCATGTACGAGGGAATTCTGTTACTACAAATTTTACAATTTAGACCAAACATGATGTCAAATACTAGAAATTTTTTACTGTATAGTAGTTAATATGCACGTCTTTCAAATATGTGCAAGTGCATGGGCAGTACTCCCATAACAACAGTTTCACTTACAGTTTCATTTAATATTTTTATTACAGATGTTTCAAATAGGTTCAGATGATATTCGTATATTTTTCAATCATCAATGTGTGGATTTCAGTATTAATGTATATAATTTAAAGAATTACTGTAAGTGACATTAAGGATTATTTGCCTTGATGTTTGTGGTAAGATAACAAAATCAAAAAAGAAACTTCAAAAAGAAAATTTAAGCTTTTCAGGAAAAAGATTTTTTTCATATATATATACCAATTCAGTAAGATGATTTATCTGTCCCTAATAAAAACTCTCACTCTGCATATCTTTGTGAGGTATATAAAGGTGACTGCTGTTTATTTGAACATGTCTCACAATGGTCAATCGACAGTACAAATAAGGTAATTGAATTACCAGTCATTGCACATCTTTTGTACCTCTCCTATTCCACTTAAGCAGATTACCTGAATACACAAAAGCAGATTACTCAGCTTTTTAAATTAGTCCCGTATAGTGAAACTTGTACGACAGTGTATATTGGTGTGACTTTTCATTAGTCCAGAGCTTAGCTTAAGAAGGATGGACGGCGCCATTGTGAAAATGGGGTGTTAAAAATTGAAATCTATCTCTCTTGGACACTAACTAACCAATTCATATCATTTTTACAGAATGTTATCTATATATGAAAAGCTTCATTTCCCAAAAATTTTGAGATTGAATTCTATGTAGATTTTGCAGTACACCAGTGTGCACATAATGCACCTGGCTGCACAGCCACAGGCATGTGCATGCAATGCATTCTGGAAAGAGGTATCTCATTTTTCAGTTTGATGATATATCAACAAACAATTGTCCTTCGATTTTGAAAGAAATGTCACATATAGTAGAATTTCTCATTTTTTCAACCCATGTAAAATGCCAATTTACAATTCACATCAGTAGGATTGGGTCATAAGAAATTTCAATAAATAATTAACGAATTATAGAGTTATGGTTGACAATATTATAATATACTATGAATATTGACATAAGAAGTAAAACATACATAGAAAAATTAATATACCATATTCATGTGTCGTGATTATTACTGTTTATACCACGATCCGCCCCTCATGTTAACACATGGACATAGACGTCCATGTTTATACACGAATATTCAATGAACTCAACTTATAAAATTCTAATTTGTGAGTGTTCGATTAAGAATTTGAAAAATCCAACGACAATCGTTCATAGAAGTATAATCAAACTAATGATTTATATATATCAGCAAAATTTCTTGTATGCACAAAGCTGCATGTGTGCAGTTCAGTGCACAATTTACAAAGTGCTCACTTGTCAATTCAGTAGATTCATTATTTTTGAAAATTTGGGGAATTGGATATATTGGGGTATAGAAACTGGTGTGCAAAAATTGTGAAAATTGATTGACAGGCATCAAGCAGGATAGATTTAAACTTGGAGAACCCCATTTTCATCGCAAATTTAAATAGCGCGTGTCCAATCCCCTTAAAAGAAAGGAAAGGAATACAAGTAGATATATTTTGATAAAGGCTTTCTTCACTATTCAAGGGCATTATTCACTTCTCCCATTATGCAAATTTGTGAATGGAAGAGTTGTTCAATAATACTAGCTTGTTATTAAGCTTTTAGATTGCAGTTATTACTGAAATGACTATTGAGAATTGTTTTAAACAGGAACAGACAATAAGATGCAACGAGTGGATGCCCAGTCACCAATTCCATCTACCCCTACACAGCAGTCTACCCCCTCAACAGGCAGTCATCAGCAACAGCAGCAGCAACACTTTAATATCCTCCCATACGGTTATTACTATCCATCAGCTGTGCTACCTAATGCTGCTGCTGCTGCTGGATTTCAGTTTCCTCAAGCCATGTTCCCTGTAAGTGGATCTCATTTTCATTTGTTATATATTTATCATCTAGTTACCGATTACTTTATAGTGCCGTAGGCAAAGCAACATATAAGGAGCACTTAGAACATCACAAAGTTCCTTCACACTGTAGTATTATTGTAGGATTTATTCAACACTAAAAAGTGTGCTCTTTACAGGTTTTGTTTTCAAAATAGTTTCAAGTATCAAATAAAATTCTTAAGGATTGTGTATTATCTTTTGTAAGCCACTAAAGATTGGTATTTGTTATGTATGAAAATCAAAAATTTTGATTGACAGGTGCCCCCTGTGACAAATGCAGCTCATGCTGGGACATCTGCCAATGCCCAGTTCCAAAAGACATATGGATCACACACATATGTTGGGAATAAAGGTAAGTGTTGATGGATAAGGCATTTTAAAGTAATCCAGATTATATATTTATACTGATAATTTTGAGTTAGCATTTTATCTTTTCCTATCACATTCTTGAGATTACGGTACACTTTTATTATATTAACAGAAATGTTGAAATTTTCAAACTTGTCAGTTGTTTTCAGTGATTCTGAAAATTTTGTGAACATAATGAACTACAGTCAAACCTCGAAGTCGGTGGGACTATGGAAAATACTTTGAGATATCTGTAGTTTGAAATATACAAATTTCGATCTTAGGATCACAAATCTTACAGTTGTTAAGGTATGCTGCTTCGTTTAACATTTGTGATTATCTGATTGGGTACATCTACGAGATATACCTGTGTTTATCAATAAATACGCATGAAGGTGCGCATATTGTTCCTAAATAATTACGGTAATCTGAATCTCATCATACCTTTTGTATTTTATGAATATATAAAGAGAATATACTCCAGAACTGAAAACGTTTCCTTTTCAGTAACATCGTAATTTAAATAAATTAATTCTGGATATATTACTGTCATATACAATACCTGAAACCGAGGACAGCTAACATATAAGACAAGATAAAGACACACGTCATAATTTTATTTTACGACTATTACTTTGCATAACAATACATAGATATACACATGGATTCAAACTAAAAATAGATTAATGAACAGCGTACAGAAATGTCTTTTAAGAGATACAGGTACGAAAAAGCACAAATTGCAGTTAATGTTTATTATTTAATTCAAGGTCGAATTTGATAAGCTATCATCATTTACTAATATTCGCTATAGATAGTACGGTACGCACGGACACAATCGATTGTTATTACTGGGGTTTGTACACAGACACACCATGCGAGTGACCTGTCATCTAGGGTAAATGCCGCGGGTGCGTCAATAAGAAGCCAACTTCGAGATAAGATGGGTGAATAAGAACTTCTGGATTTGAAAATGTATTCGAGATAAGCATAGTATTCGACATACCATTGTTTGACACATCTGTGGTGAATTTAATACTAATATGAAGGATTTGTTTGCGGGGGGGGGGGGGGACTGATGTATGACTTCTATATATCCTGGGTGTTCAAGATATCAATGTTCGAGATACTGAAATTTGACTGTATACAGAAACAATTTAGAATTTTGTCATTCAAATTCTTCAGACTGACACTTTTCAACTGCATTATATTAATAACCAAGCAGAGCTGATTATCTCTTTGTCTTCTCAGGATATGATGATTTAACGCCTCAGTCGACAGATTTTGCCAAGACAGGCTATGTGAGTCAGTCCCAGAACAAAGTTTCCACTGTATCAGGTAGTCTTCTTTGCCATGATATATAGTGCTTACGAAAGACACTGACACATTAACACTATGCAGAGCTGGGAAAAGGGTAACTCTGACCAGCAGAACCAATAGAATGGCTACATTCTGATTGAAATGGTTTAAAAATTCTGAATGTCTTGACATGTTTGGTTCAAGTTTTTTGTTCCCTGCTTTTCGCGAAAGCATGGGAACATTAAATCTCATTCGTCTGTCTGTCCGTCTGTCTCAGAAACTTTAACCTTGGTCATAACTTTTTTAACGCAAGGTGTAGGGCCTTCATATTTGGCATGTGTGTTCCTAATCGCAATACCTTTCCATTGGAACCAGAATTTTTAATCATGTGACCTTGACCGTGACCTTTCACCAACTTCAATGTAATTTTTTTCACCGTAAGACGTAGAGCTTTCATATTTGGCATGTATGCTGTAGACATACACAACCATGACAATATGTCACAGATCACTGCACCTTTACTGATAGAACCCCGAAAGCGGGGGACCACAATTCTCTGAAATTGCTTGTTATTATTTTTTCAAATGCACTTTCCTGTTCCTTTATCTTACAATCATGATAGTCAAAAGGAATGGATAGTTTATCAAATGTTTTTTGTTGGTCAGTAACTTTTGTGCCTGGTGCAGAACCTGGGCAACAGGAAGTCTGTTGATACTGACGTAATGCCTATTATCAAAAAGGAAAAAAATATAAGGGAAATTACATCCATGATTTGAAGCTATTTTGTAAAGATTGTCGATCCTGACTCAGATGTGAGCCAGGGAAGGATATGACATGTATGGAGAAAGGTATAATCCAAATTTTATAATAGTTTCTTCCATCTTTTGAGTAACAGCACTTAAAGGTTTACAGGTGGCCTTTTTTCGTTTGGATAGACAGGGTTTTGGTCAGACAGATGGATTTTAAATATCTATCTTTCAGGACATTCCAGAACTTCAAAAATAAGTTTCCCCAGCTGTGCTGTGTATTGCATTGTAATCTGTCACCTTGTATGAATTTGTTTGATTTTTCTACCTCGGTACAGTGTATCTTATGACAATTGATGATCCTCTATAGGCCTCTATAACTATCTTAAATAATTTCTACTAGTTGTAGTATACATATACATATGACTTTCAAGTGTGATATGTACAATGGATATCCTTGCTGCATAGACAAACATTTTCTACAGTAGATAACCAATAGTTTGTTGTAGACTGTCATTTAGCAACTGAATATTACCATCTAATTACAGAATTTTCTCTAACCAAAAGTTAGAAAATAGATTGATCCTGTGATCAAAACTTCAGAGATTACTGGAGAATTTGAATTGCTGAAATATTCTAATAATAGCTGCAAGCATACAAAGTAAACCTTTCTTGTAACTGCTCATAAGAATTATGTGACCAAATTTGTTTGTAATTTGTAAGTGGTCAGAATACTAGTATTAAAGAATATAAGAATATTTGATATATATAACTACTGCTTCCTCTATGCTTTTTTTTATGTATTGGATTTTGACGTGGGATACTTTGTGATTTCAGGAGGAAGTGTAAGTGCTATGACTGGGACTGCCGACCTTACTGGGTCAGCTTATAGCAAAACTCACACACAGGTTGGTGTTGCCTTCAAATTATAAATATTACATTGCATGACTTTAACATGGTTAGATCTACCTCTTTCTAAGCATGCCTTACATGTACAAGGTTCATAAAAGCACACTTCCATAATTTCTGATTTGTTTGTGAAATTGATTGTCTCTGATATTATGGTAATGATTTAATATTGGTATTTCTAATAGCTCTGCTTTACTGTGATATTTCCTTATATTGTGGCAGACTGTAGGATGATATTGTGGCAGACATTGAGTCATATACAGCACAGTATGGCAGTGATGTCAGCATAATATTTCGGATAGTTGCCAAGACATGAAAATGTTTAAAAAATCAAAAGGAATTCTTCTTGTAGCGTAAATTGTTTTGAGATAGAAAATATGTAAAAATGGACATTAAATTATTTTAAGATAGAAAATGTTTAAATGAACATTATGTATATTTGTAATATTAAAAAGAATAACATTATGAAGTCATAAAATAGGTAAAGGAATATATTTTTTTGCACACTATTCTGGTCCAGAATTTCTCCTGTTAACTGGTATTTACCACAACTTTATGGCAGTTTTTTCCTGTTTTCTATAAAGTGAGGGAAGAGGGTTAATGTACTTTCCTTGGGTTTCTGGTCCATTATCATGAAAGTTTTCTTTGGTTACTGTAAATACTGTGAAATACTTTATTTTCGTGGGGTCCAATTTTCATGGTTACAAAAAAAAATGTAGGTTCATGGGTTCTCAATTTCATGGATTACACCTTACCATGAACAAAAATAATAATAAGTAAATGAATAAATAAAATAGAAAAAATAATAATAAAAAAAAAATGGATAAATAAAGCAACTTCATTGTCCTGAATAGATCGGGGAAAATGTAATCACAACTGAGTGATGATCAAAATAACATGTTACTATGACCAGAGCGATACAAAATAATTATTGTCTCGGACTGTATACTAGTACTGAAAAATTCAAAAACATGTTGTTAAAATGATGCAGCGGTGATTAAACAAACAAGAATGGGTCTCACTTTGGCTTGGGTCATTGTTTATTCAATCAGTTGTAATTTATCTGCGCTAACCTGCCCTAGTTAGAACATGCATGAATGACCTTCAGTGGCGAATGCTAGTAAATGAATAAGGTGGGTATGTAAGTAACGGACTAACTTTATACTGAAGTGATGTGACAGTGTCATTAGATACTAGTACTTTAATGATTTTAGATGTCTTGGTTTTAGAAAGCTTTGACCGAACAGGGGCAGGATTGGTGTAGTGGTTAAGCGCTTGGCTTGCAGCATAGACAATCCGGGTTTGAATCCCGGGTTGCGCCACTATGTTTAAGAGGTTGGTAACCTCTTGCTTCCATGAAATATTGTTGAAAGCGATGTAAAACACCAATCAACCAACAAAATTTCACTGAACATTGTATTTTATTGCATATCAGTCTATGTTATTATGAATAAAGTACATATCTATTTCTGTTTACTACAATATTTCGGAGGTATGGGTTCGTAAATTTGTGGGTGCAGCCATCCACGAAAATTAGATACCCAGGAATAAAAAGTATTTCACAGTATCGTAATCTGCTTTGGTATGAATGTGATTATAACACATCAGACAGTGCCCTATTAGTCTTTGCTGTACTTTACAAATTCATTTGGTCTCGGAGGTTGTAACATACCCTATACCAAGGTTTGTGTCTATGTAGCAAATAATAAATGCTGTCCCAGGAAGTAGGGACTCTTTCTAATTCTCACTTCTGTCAACTAACTGATTGGTGCTGTAAAATATGACAAATATGATAAAAGGAGGGAGGAGGTGTTGATCTCCAAAGCCTGAAAGGTGGTATGTTTGTATTGCTTTTGATCAAAACAAACACAAAATGGATTTTATTAAACTTGCCCAGAATTATGCACTTGTTGTTGAGTAAATCTTTTACAAATTATTTGGAGTTTCACTCCCCTATGAACCCAGTTAGACACAATGTCCAAGAAAGTTTTCCTAGCTATTAGAAGTCGGCCCTTTCCTGGACTTCTAATTGGTTGGATAACGAGTAGGTACTATTCGTATATATGAGTGGAAGTATCTGTTAATTTATTCATCATTCTTTTGGTCTTGCAACAGCATTTTGTGTTAGGTTTTGCCAAAAAATATTTTAAAAAGTTTGTTTTTCTCATAGCTCCTAATGGGAAGTTTAACCTTTGTGGATCTATACCTTCAGGAAGTACAAATTGATTTTTTGTTTAGCTTTGTCTTTAATATATTAATGAAGACTGGTCACATATTAATGACAGTTAATTTACATAGAAAGCCGGCGTGGCCTAGTGGTATCGCGTCGGACTCCTGATCGGGAGGCTGGGGTTTGAGTCCCGCTCTGGTCATGCCGTTATCATGTCTTTCGGACGAGACAGTAAAAACCGAGGCCCTGTGTCGTGGTATGCATGGCACGTTAAAGATCCCTCACTGCTTCGGGTGGGTCCGTTGCAAAGGTCAAAATTTGTATGCTCCGCATCAGGCAGATGCCGTCACCATGTACGTGAAATATTCGTGGTGTGACGTAAAAACAATAATAAATCATTATAAATAATTTACATAGATGTTCACTACTTTGTAATTGTAGAATATATGTTTTGTTGAATATTAGATTCAAGAATAACTTGTACAATATGGTTATACAGTGTTTGACAGTATCTTGTTTTCGATAATGCAGTTAGACAGGTGTGACAAGTTTGATTACCTTTCAGATAATAAATGATCGCATGAATAAATCATACAATAGAGGACCGCGGACAAACCATGATGTATGTTGAGTTTGTTTCTGTCCCACTGGAATGTTTGATCACTCCTGTACTCCATCATATCACTTGCCATTTAAATGCTCTTAAATTTCTTTTCCTGATTTGGAAATAAGTCCATATAAAATGTAACTCCAATCCATTCAACTCCTTATTCTAAACATTTTTTCATAAAGTACTGCAGGTTTCTTTCTTCAGTGCATAATTGTGATAGAAAAGAAACTGATCACTCATTAGCTGATTTTTTCAATGTTTACTTTCATTTACTATCAAGTTTTTATAATTATCCTGTAGAAAAAAAACCTGATGTACTTTATCCAATTCCTTTTGTTAGCTTTCACTGCGCCTTATTTTCTATACCTTCAGTATTTTATTTTCCAACCTTTCCAGTTGTTTTCAGTTTTCTGTCTGCTCCTTCAACAGATGCTTTGCACTGTGATCTTTGATATGCTTGAGGTAGAAAAGATGTCTAAGGATCAAACATTTTTGTGAGACTGATATTCATCAAATGTGTGAAGTGCCTTAAAATTTAAATCTTTGTATGCAATGCGCTTATGTATTTATTAATTTTTTTTTTTCATTTTCATTAGCGCTTGAAATTTGTCATTAACTTCAAAAGCAATTCATGTATTGAGTTTTGAGGAATCTTATTTGCTTCAAACCTGTAAACTATTGATGCATATCTTCTATTTTGAAACAAATTTGAAAACTATTGCGGCATATGGAAAAGGACAAATGAATAAGTATTTTTGATATTATATATTATCCTTATATTAAACATACCTCCTTAATTACCATTAAAAATTTATTGAGAAACATAAAGTTAGATTGTCCTTTAACCTTTTGGTATTTGTTGAGTACTTGAAGGGAGGAAAGATAATCACAAAAAAATAAGTTCAAGTCCTGTTTATATTCAGGGCCCCACAGTAATTTGAATTTCCATTGAACTGTTTTTCATAAATTTTGCACATAATATTTGGATTAATGAGAGGAAGAAGCCTTTCAGCTGTGAAGATTATGTGAAATCTTTTTCAAGAGTTATTGTACCAAGTTTTGTTCATGCTAATAGAATTATATCATGTCGGCACTTTCTATGGCACACATAACGTGAGTTTTTTTAAAGAAGATTATCATAAATATTATTCAAAATAAGATAGAAGATGGTAAGAGGAAGGCACCAATAGCTTTTGAGGCCCAGAGTTCAAGATCACAATAAGATGTAAATTATAAACGTTGGTTCTGATGTGATAAATCAACAAGAATATATCCTAGAGTCTTCGAACTTTATGCATAGATAGAGAAAGGCTAGTGGTACACACCTTTACCTTTTGAGGTTAAAGGTCAGTGTCTCAATAAGATGTTACCTTTAAAGATTTTAAGATGAAATGAAGACAAACTTTCAATGGAAATTGAATTGAATATTATGAGAAACAGTGCTGCTGTTTAATTTAAAAACCTTTAGTTGGTAAATGAATTCAGAGGGACAGAAGTGAGTCATTTCATTGCATTGCAGTTGAATTATTATGATACCTGTGTAACTGTACAAATGTATCACGAGATGGTATATATACCGTCGTTAATTCTGTTTAATAATAAGAAGCACCCAAAATCCACAAATCTCTGACCACTTGGCCTGTTTCAAGTGGTTTAATAACAACCTAAATCTATATATGTGATGTCATGTTTTTATATATGTGTATGTCTTTGCTATTCATGCTGAACGTTTCTACTAGCTAACTTGGATTGTACATAGATTCAGTTTGCCATTAAATCACTTGAAAAAGGCTGGACGGCCGAAAATTTGTGGAATTTTACAGCTTCTTCTTAGTTCTTAGGATTTTAATTTACTTTCTGAATTCTGTTTAAAATCATGTGATATCTTTAAATGTATTAATTTTCAAAAGATTTGAATTGTACCTTACCTAGAAAATAAAAAATAATAAGCTCACATAGTGGTCAGTTAAATAAAGATAACCTTACTGTGGCCTTTTCAGAAGCAATCAATGTCATCCTATAGTAGTTAAGTAAGTTTTTGTCCTGATACCGTATTGTTATAACAGTAAAGCAAGTAATTTCTTAATTGGGCAGTGAATATATACTAATGAAAGATAACATTATTCTGAAAATCTCAGTGCCAGGCCATTATCAAGTGAAGAAAGGCAATAGCAATTTAAGTACCAGTATTATGTAAATTCATGTTGCTTATTAATACATTCAGTGTAAATTCATTCTATAACTCCTATGTTTAGGGCAATATTGAAATTGATACCATTATTTTCTATACAAACCAAAATACATGTATTTTAATATCCATCAGTCATCTATTGTTCCTTGGTTTTAACTATCTTCACAAGCTGTATGTGTACTGGGAAACTGTAATATTTTCTACTGTGTACTCTTTGAGTTCATTATATGAGTTTCAATAGAGAAAAATGGACACAATAAGTTCTCCTCAAAACAAAACGAAAAAAAACAACTTCAGATATATGATGAAATTAACAGACATGAACTTGATGATTTTGTCTAGTGGTATTTCTGATAATATCTGATGTTTTTTGTACAAACTGCTGAAGAATCACTTAATATGTTGTCTCTGTCCACCTGTTATGCCTCTGTTACCACTACTGCTCTTGTGTTCTTGGGAACTCTAGTTTTTATGTCAGAGATTATGTGCCTAAATCCAATCGGGCGATATAGAAATGAAAACCAGAGTCTGGTGAATCTGATTTGCCATGATGGATTCAACAAAAGTACACAGAAACCTAGATATATGAGTAATGAGCATAAATGAGAAATGAATGAGAAAGAAAATGTGAATATCCCATTCTTCTAATACATGAGTAGAGTGTTAATAGGATCTAGTCAAGAAATGGAATACATTTACATTTTTTTAGATCGAGTGAAACCTCTGTAAACTTGAATTGGGACTGCTTGAAATCATTTAGACATATCCAGATGTTTTGAGGAGCTATGTTGGAGAAAATGAAAATCCACTGTATTATTAAAACTGACAAAAAGAGTACCCCTGCCATTAAAATGCATGATAATAATGAATATCAACTGATGCCATCATGAATAAATCGAATAAGAGGAACTATTGGATGTAATATGTTTGACTATCTTCTAGCATTACTATTGCAATACTGTACCACAAATACATATATACATTTTGCAACACTTATAATCCACTGCAGATCATATTGATGTCGAATTTAATAGTCAGACCAACAGGAGTTAAGGTGTAGTTAACAAGGAGAGGGACTACACAGGAGAAAAAAAAGAAGATGTATTACCCATACATGAGAGTGTAGTAAAAGAATTTATTATGACCCCATATGTGCCAAAAGTCATAAAGATGTTGATGACATGAGTGTTACTGGTGTCCTTCTCATTAAATGGTTTTTCCATTTGGTACATAATCACAGAATCTGACATTTTTTTAGAGTACCTACAAGTGTTTATAATAATTATAAACTGTTGAAACATTTTCTGTCTTAATATTTTTACTTTTTAGTGAATTTTCGGTACCAAATTTATGGGTACAAATTCATAGAGCATTTATTTTGATATTTCAGGGATTTGACAAACCGGGATTCCATGCAGGGACCCCACCACCATTCAATTTGCCACTGGCTACTGGTACCCAGGCAGGACCTTTAGGAGCCCCAACAGCCCCCTATGGTGCCCCATTTGTACCCATGATGCCTCATCAGGCTCATTCACAAATGATGCATCCCGGACTCCAACAGGTTTGTTTATTGGTCATTCCTTAGCGTATAGTAGTGGAAGTTTATTCTTATGGTGTAGCAAAACTATAGAATTAGAAAAATAGTTCGCTCTCAGTGTGAAAAGAAGGTAGATAAGGAATGATGGAGAGGGGAACATTTCATGATGTTTAGTCAGATGCCTTTTATTATGTCATTTAAATTGCATAGGTAATCTATTGCAATTGCTCTGGAAGCAATTACGGAAATTACAAAATTCATGATACCCTGGGTAGGGACTAAGTGTCAGGTACTTAACAACAATATGAATTGTAAATTATAAAAAAGTTCTACAACTCCAGGTTAATTGAAAACTGGTCGTGAGTCAATGTTGTAGAATACAATTCTATATATGCCTCGTTTTAAGTGGGAGGTATTATGTTATGGAGATGTTCATATGGCCGCCTACTTCTCCGGGATACATGTTTGCATATTCAACTGTTCTTATGATAAAGCATTGTGTCATTACCTTGACACTTGGAACTGGGTTTAAGGTCAAGGTCATTGTAGATATAACTGGAATTTCCTTATCCAAGCCTTTCTTTCTTAATACTTTGCAGCTTCATATTTGGCACAATTGTTCCTTATTACAAGGCAATGTGTCATGACCTTGACCTAGGGTTGTGTCTCAAAAATCTAGGTCACTAAACTTTGATGATAGCTCACTTTGGTAAAGAAGATGGAAGCTTATGTAAGCTATACCCCAAGTGTTGGCTTCTGCTTAAGATATTTTGGTTAGGTCAAGATTGAGAGTGCAAGTGCTACATTATTGAAAGATGTGTACATCTTCATCATCACATACCAAGATGATACCATGCCTCGAATGTTGCATCTGACCTATATTTTCCACTTGACTGACCTGGTGAAGAAGTTGGGGTAAGGTCAGTGTTGAGAAAAGTACAAATGCTGCATGAGTGAAAGTTGTTGCACATGCTCATCTTCATACACTTAGATGATACCATGTATTGGATGCTACATCTGACCCCCATTTTGTGATTGTTTGACAGCTTAAGATGTTTTGGTAAGGTCAGGTATGAGAGAAGTATAGTGCTATATGATTGAAAGCTGGGGTACCTTTTCACCATGCTTTGGATGCTGCATTCTGACCTACATTCTCCAAGCAGAGTCGTATACAAAGTTTGGGGTGGTTCAGTATTGGACAAGGTACTCGTGTCAAAATGACCAAACTTGCTTCAGTAGTTCATCTTAAGATACAAAGACAGATCCATGCATCATATGTTGCTTCTGATTTTCTATATCTGATCAAGTGACTTGGTTAAGAAGTTTGGGGTAGTTCAATATTGGACATATCTGTCTGTGTCCTATTTAGGCATCCTGTTAACAAGTTTGAATTGACTATTTTACTACATTTTTGGAGTAATATTTTATGCTCTAAGTCCAAAATCAACTTTAGCCATTAAAAGTCAAATGCTGTCATTGAAATGTGCTATGTAATGTTTAATTACCCTATATTTGCCCTTTGTAGAAAGTTGTTATCCTGAAATTACAAAACAGGCATATTTTGCAACTTAAGCATTGTTTTTGTTATTCCAGTGCTTGTTGCATGTTACCAGTAAATAAAATTTTTGAACTAAAATTATGTAGACATTCGATATATTTAATGTTTTACTGTTGGAATACATGTATAATCAAACTTCAATATCATGAACACTGATATCTAGAATACCCAGGCTATCTTGAGATAAAAAAAATTCGTAATAATTAATTTAATTTATCTTGAATCTGTCGAATACTATACCTATTTCACAAACATCATGTCCAGAAACTCTGATTTACCTGGTTTATGTTGAGGTTTGCTTCTTAATGTTTGGTGTAAACGTTTTATGTAATTGGTTGACTGAAGGTATAACAGAATTAATTAACCTTGTAGGCACATATAGCAGAACTTCCATAATGATACTTGAAGTCATTGCAGTTTTGCATGTCTGCATTCTCATGCAAAAAAACTTTAACCTGGACTATATCTTTTGAACGATTAGTGGTAGAGATTTGATACTTCTTATTTAGGTTCCTCATGACAAGCACTTTTTGATACCATGACCTTGTGACCTTGACCTTGGACTTTGACCTACTTTTCAAAAACTTGAACCTAGGCTATATTATTGGAATCATTCAGGTAGGACTTTAATACTTCACACATAGGTTCATCATGACAAGAGCTTTCATTTAATAGCATGATTTGTGACCATGGAGTTTGACCTACCAGTACTTTTCAAAAACTTTAACCTTGGCTATATCTTTTATACCAGTAGAGGTAGGGCTTTGATACTTCACACATAGGTCTTTCATTTCAAGAGCTGTCATTTGGTATCATGACTCTTGACCTTGAATTTTGTCCTACTTTTCAAAAATTTTCACATACTTCTTTTGAACCAATAGATGTAGATAGATGTGATACTTCACATATATGTTCCTGGAGTCAAGCGCTTTCATTTCTTACCATAAATTATGACCTTGTGATAATGGAATCTTTCCTACTTTAAATAACTTTCAACTGGGCTTTTTCTTTTGAAATATTGGAGAGAAGGATTTCACATGTAGATTCATTGTGACCAGAGCTTTCATCTGCTTAACTTTTGACCTTAACATTGGACTTGACTTGAGAAAACATTGGAAATACATGCACTCCCTCTGACAATGACCCAGCAAGCTATGTTGTCTTCTCACAACTCTTGTTTGTAATTATGTAATTATTGGTTTCAAGTTACAATAGGCAAATAGATACAGATTTGAATTAAATACATATGTTATTACCAGTATGCATTACTGACAAATGCAAAAGCTGCTATTAAGTCCAATATAGAAATTTAATGATAAACAGTCAGTAATTTCTGGAAAATTTTCAGATTAGAATAACATTGACTGATAGACAAATATCTGACATCAAACTTGTTGGCACATTTATTAGTGAATCAGGAGCATAATGTTTTTGTTTTGTCTGTTTGTTTGTCTGTCTGTTGTCTGTTCACCATAAGTTTTGGACTGTTAGAGATAGATTCTTTATATTTAGCAGGCATACTCCACTAATAGAGGTTTTTCAAATCTCACCAAGATCAGTGACTTTGTGACCTTGACCTTGACCTTTATGTTGAAGTTTGCTTCTTAATGTTTGGTGTAAACGTTTTGTGTAACTGGTAGGGTTGGGCCGATACCACTATGGACCGATCCGATGCGTATCACGATACCAACCTTGCGACACGATACGTATCACGATACTTTAAATAAAGACAAAATGGAGCCAAGTTAACATTTTTATTAAAGGAACTAGGATGATTATGACGATCGATGTGCTTCTGCATATTCGTAGTGTTCCCTGCAATGTTTCAGTTTTGCATCATACATTTTACAAATAACATGATCCTTGTCTTGGCGTCTCGTTCCATTCTCTTCATATATTGACATCCCAAAGTTCTCCCACACGGCAGATTTACTGTTTGTGGGAGAAACCAATTTGACCCAGCGTTCACACGTTTTACAGTTTCACTTTCAATTCTCTGAATAACGAACCCGAACCAAATGCTTTGGAAGCGTGTATCAATACAACTACTCGTGAATCGATCCTAATGTCGTGAGTTAAAATATCGCGATAAATTGGCCCACCCCTAGTAATTGGTTGACTGTAGGTTAGGGCATAGTGTTTCGCAAACACATCTTGTTCTTTATGACATCATAGATAAATGGTCCATCACACATTAATTGAATTGCAATATCACAGTAACCTGTTATAATTGGCTTAGTCAAAGTTGGATCCAGTACTTTCTGAATTTCCAAACTAATGACATGCATAACACAACTGCAAAATTTCCTTTAAATGCTCAGAATTTTCTCTGTCATCAGTTGATATATGTAATGTAATCAACATCCATGCTGAGATTTTAATCTTAATATGAGCTTTAGATTTCATTCTAGAAAAACAAACAATTTCTAAATCATCTCAAATTTTCTAAACAAAGGGCTTTATTCACTGGCCATAAGTTCAAATTTTTAATATTTTGAACTAAGAAATCTCAAAGTATTTTCTATAGTTTGTTCTACTTATAGGCATCAAAGTTTGATGCTTGGATATTAAGTGGTAAAAGCTGAGGCCAGTGAAGTGTCAATATTATTAAGAATCTGGTAATAGGTATATTAAGTATATAACATACAAGTTGTTTATATAGTTTTCCATTTTATCAGGATACCAGTAGCGTAACATCTCGAGGTTCCCACTTGTTGGGCCAGCAGAGTTCTACACAGTCCAAAGCAAGCCAAGGCAAGGCATATGGAGCAGCTTACTGGGGAGCAAATTAACTCTTTAAGCACGAGATATACAAATGGTCCATTATTGTGAATTTGTTCTCTTTGCATGTTGTATCATCTTCTCCATTGTAACTAATTGATTGGTTAGTATTGACATACTTCTCATAAAGGTAACGAATCTGGGTTTACGCAGAACAATGATATCGTTGAGTAACAACAGTATTTTATGAAAGGTAAAGGTCATGTCAGTATGGTATTAAGAATCAGATACAAGGGCTTTATTATTTTGCTTTGTTTATAAACTTTGCATCTCTGCATTGGTTATTTTGGTTGATATTGTGCAAACAAAATGATTGTGTGTACTCCGATACTTTTCTCCATTGTACATATGCATGTTTTATGATACTATTTCCATCCTTTGTCTTTAATCCTATAATAGGATTATTGTAATAGAATTATAATTGAAATCCTTTGTCAGAATTTTCGTAGATGTTCATAGAGGATTGACTTGCATTATATAGGGAAGGTTTACTTGAGGTTGAGGTATGTAAACATGTTGTGTCAAACACAAAATGTGTTGTGTGGTAAAAAGTTAGTGATGAAATCTAGAGCAAGGTGCCTTACACATAGTTGCAGAATACACTATCAACAGGTTTAGCCAGAATAAGATCGATTCATTTTAATGAAATATTCTCATGAAGTAATCGGCCACAAGATTTTTTTTATGGTTAATAGTCCCCCTTATCACTTACAAGACTGAGTTCATGACATTGTTTTTTGTTTCCATTTTTTTTTCCTTTTTGCTTTAATGATTTTGCATGGATCATCATGTAAATATGTCATTACAAATAGGTTCAATTAAGGTATATTCCCATTGAACAAGTTGTAATTTTGAATGATGAAAAGCTAATGTGGCACAACAGTTGAGAATTACATAGTTTATTTTGTACTTGTGTGCTTTGACAAAGTTTTCTTTATTGGGTGTATTTATGTGTAGTGAACAGTAAATAGGTTGACAACACAAACATTAGTGTACATGTATTGTAACATTATTTTGTATGGAAAGAAAAAATGATTAATGGAAATATTTAGATTGAATTAGACAAATTAATGTATAACTGCAGAATTCTGTAAATATATGTATTATAAATATAATAGATCTATGTTATTATATGTTCAAAGTAAGACTTTTTTTGCTTTTTTTTTTTAATGGAGCATCAAATATATATGTAACTTCTTATTGTGCTCATAATAAATGAATGAAATAATGAGACACTTCGGTCTTATTTTAATCTTTTACTTGTATTCCTGCCAACTAAGAGGGAAGGGATTGGATAATCTTTTCTTCATTCGCCTTGACGAAGTTGAAATTAGCTTATGCTATAACCCTGTTTGGGGTAGCTGAATATTGGACAAAGACTTATGCTAGAGTAAATGAACTCGAATCAGTGGTTCATCTTGAGATATCAAGCTGACAACATGCATTAAATGCCACATCTGACTTACTTTTTTGATGAAGAAGCATGGGTTTGCTCACTATTGGACAAAGTACTCATCCCAGAGTTACCAAACTTGCATCAATTGCTTTTTTTTAGATACCAAGATGGTCCCATGCATTACCTTACTACTTTTTCGCTTGAATGATTTTGTGAAGTGTGGAGTAACTCAGTATTGGACAAAGTACATGCACTCATGCCAGAGTGACCACACTTGCAACAGTGGTGCATCGTAGTATCCTAAAATGGACCCATGCATCAGATGCTGCACCTGACATATTTCCACTTGAATCACACGGTTAAGAAGTTGGTGTTGGACAAATCTGTGTCCTATCTGGGTATCTTTTTAACAAATTTGAACCGACTTGTATCACATTTTTGGAGAAAAATTTTATGCTTAAGGTGCAAAATTAACCTCCTGCAGATGAAAGTCAAATGACACCGCTGAGGTGAGCTATGTTATCTTTGATTACTTTTTTAGCTCACCTGAGCCAAAGGCTCAAGTGAGCTATTGTGATCAATCACCGTCCGTCGTCCGTCTGTCGTCCGTCGTTAACTTTTCACATTTTCGACTTCTTCTCCAGAACCACTGAACAGAATTTGATGAAACTTGATAAGCATGTAGTACTCATGGTCCCCTACAAGTGTTGTTGTTTTTCGTCCAGATTCATCAACAGGTGGCGCCACCACAGGCAAAAGTAGGTCAAAGAGGGTACCCTCCTTTGACAAACTTCTTCTTCAGACCGGGGGCATACAGAGACAAACCAAATGCATAGGAATGATCTAGAGGGATGTGTGAAGAAGTGTTGTTATTTTTGGTTCCATTCCGAAATCAAATTTTTGACGTACTTGGTAATTTTAATGCAGAAAAGAGGTATTTTTTTCTTTTAGTAAACATTGATGCATTAATTTGGTTTAATTTGATCATTTTGATGGTAAGAAATACTACTGCGAAGAAAATTTTTCAATATTTTATGTTTTGGATTTTTTATGAATTTTTTAAGACTTTCAAGAAAAAGGGGGGGTGGGATAATTGGTGTAAACATTTCACAGTTTGAACTTTTTCTTCGGAACCACTTGCTGGAATTCAATGAAACTTGGCATGCATCAAATACTCAAGGTCCCCGACAAATGTGGTCATCTTTGTCAGGATCCATGAACAGGTGGCACCACCACAGACAAAAGTAGGTCACAGAGGGTACCCTCCTTTGACAAACTTCTTATTCAGATCGGGTACATACAGCGACAAACCGACTGCATAGGAATGAGATAGAGGCATATGGGAAGAAGTGTTGGTATTTTTGGTTCCATTCCGAAATCAAATTTTTGACGTTTTTTCATTTTTATTTTGGACTTTGTTATTTTAATGCATTAAAGAGTTATTTTCTTTTAGTAAACATTGATGCATTCATTTGGTTTCATTTAATCATTTCTATGGTAAGGAATGCTGGTGTGAAGGAATTTTTTCAATATCTCGATTTTTGAATTTTTTATGAATTTTTTAAGACTTCCAAGAAAAGGGGGGGGGGGGACAATTTTTCATATCTTCAACTTGATCTACAGAACAACTTGAAGGATTTTGATAAAACTGGATAGGATGCAAGTACTCATAGTCTTTTTCAAAGGTTTTGTTTTTTGTGCGGATCATCCAAATTGGTTAACAGATAATGCCACCATGTCTAAAAGTAGGTCTCACAATGGTACATATACCACTTGGTAATTGAAATATGGAGAGTAGCGGTTCAAATCCAGCTGTGGTCAAAAAAATTTTTTTTTTTTTTACACATCTAAATAAGTTTTTAGATGTTTCTCAACACTCAACATATGAAATTAGGAATTTTACGTTTAAGACTTCCAAAAAAAAAGGGGGGGGGGGGGGGGGGTTGGCCATTTTTCACATTTTCAACTTTTTCTACAAAACTGTTTGAAGGATTTTAATAAATCTTGGTAGAAATAAGTCACTTATGATCCTCTTCAAATTCTGTTGTTTTCGTCCAGACCTCTTTACAGGTGGCGCCACCATAGTCAAGAGTAGGTCACAAAAGAGTTCCCTCGTTTAACAATATTCTTTTTCATACGGGCTGTATACAGAGACAAACAGAATGCATAGAAATGATCTAGAGGGATGAGTGAAGATGTATTGTCATTTTGGTTCCCTTCCAAAATCAAATTTTAGAATTTTTTTCGACATTTCTTTGGACTTGGTGATTCAATGCAGAAAAAAGTGTCATATTTCCTAGTTAATTGATAATGATGATTTCTTATGGACTATTGTGATCATAATTATGGTAAGGATTGTTACTTTGAAAGAATTTTGTCAATATCTCAATTTTTGGATTTTCTATGAATTTTTTAAGACTTCCAAATGAGGGTGTATAGGAACAATTCAATCACATTTTTCACTTCTGCTGTTATACCACATGAAAGATTTTAATGAAACATGGAATACATGAAGTACTAAAAGTCCTCTATCAATTTGGTAAATTTCATCCAAATTGGTTAACAGATAATGCCACCATGTCTAAAAAGCAGTTCTCACAATAGTACATATACCACTTGGTAATTGAAATATGGAGAGTAGCGGTTCAAATCCAGCTGTGGTCAAAATTTTTTTTTCATTTCTTTACACATCTAAATAAGTTTTTAGATGTTTCTCAACACTCAACATATGAAATTAGGCAATTTTAAGTTAGATCTGGACAATATTTGAAACAATTGTTGTTCATGACCCAGACTTGAAATCAGTCAACAAAAGGCCCCACCTAAAGAAAATGACTAACTTGTTGCCCTGAATGACTTCTTGCAGAGACAAAGGAAATGCTTAATATCAAAATCACCTGAATGGATGTGCAAAAAAGTGTTGTTTTTTATTCTAGCCTGAAATAAAATTTGACATATTTTCAACATCTGTGTTGACTTAGTCACATTAATGCAAAAATAAATGAATTCTTCCTTCATGCATGACTGATAATATAGGTACTCAGGTGAGCGATATAGGCCCACTTGGGCCTCTTGTTTTTTTTCAAGCCAACATACACTGTGGGGGGTATTATTTTATCCTGTTTATGTCTGTCCATTTTCATGAACTGTTTCTTCTGAATTATTGTATAAACAAATGATTTGGTATTAGTACATAAATAAGCATGAGACAGAAAAAACTGAGGCTCGGTGTCGTGGTATGCATGGCGCATTAAAGATCCCTCACCACTTCGGGTGGGTACATTGCAAAGGTCAAAATTTGTATGCCCCACGTCGGGCAGATGCCGTCATCATACATGGGAGATATTCGTAGCTAGACATTAAACAAAAATCAATCGATCAATCAATGTCATGATACCCTTGGGTCTTGTGCAACAATTCAAATTCATGCATGTATAAAAAAAGTCTTGGCCCAGACAAAAATATACTCATCATATGCGCTGTGACCTTGACCAACACTTCCTTGGCAAAAATTCCGTGAAGTACTATTCATATCCATGCAAGGTAGAATAATGGCCCAGACAAAGATTTACCCATCATATGCACTGTGACCTTCATCTTGTAGATATGCACTTGGTTCAAGGTCAAGACACAACCTCGGGTTCTAGGCAACTATTTTGTAAATAAACGATTCAAATTCATCTATAGGGTAAAAAGTTAGCCCCAACAAAAATTTACCTATCATATGCATCGTGGCCGTGACCTTGCAGACATGATCCTGGTTCCAAGGTCATGACAACCTTAGGTCCTGAGCAATCTTGCTGTGAAATATTCAAAACTATGCACAGGGTCAAAATTATGGTCTGGACAAAGATTTACCCATCATATGCATTGTGACCTTGACCTTGTAGATTTGACCTGGATTTAAGGTCATGACACACCCTTGAGTCCTGGGCAACAATTATGTATCATATAAAACAAATTCACACATGCATCAAAAAGTCATGGCCCAGACAAGAATTAAACTGACATTAGCACTATGACCTTGACCTTGAAGATATTACCTTAGTTCAATATCATGACACATCTTTGGATTCTGAGCGACAATTCTTCGAATATTATCCAGGTCTGTGCAAGGGGTAAGAGGTTATGACAAAAAAAAAAAAGTCAATAGGTTGGGTAAAACTACATTATTTGTAGTAAAGGGGCCTTGAGTACTTCATCCCCATCAATATTCCTTCACGGTTCTGGGGAGGAAATTTAATATAAAAAGTTAACACCACACTGATAGACGGCTAGGCCTAAGTCAGAAAAGGATTTAACACAAAAGCTCAAATTATCCTGATTTTCATCAATTATTTAATGCCACGACAGGATTATTTCAAATACCGGTACATTAAATGACATTCATGGTAGAGAAGGTCATAATATCCCTGGATATTCACCAACTGAAATGCCAACACCTTCCAACTTGCCTTGACCAGCATCAAATCATTTGTATTAATTATATTAAACCAAAATTGTATCTGTAACCTCAAATTAAAGAAGATTTTATCATCATTTTTCTTTTAAGATTTAATATAATATGCATACAATTAAGTGATAGGAAGAAAAGGATGATGAACATAATATT
Source organism: Pteria penguin (assembly GCA_035048485.1). Lineage (NCBI taxonomy): Eukaryota > Metazoa > Mollusca > Bivalvia > Pterioida > Pteriidae > Pteria > Pteria penguin. Next base: position 25,238,671 of record CM068581.1, read on the forward strand.
CTAACATTCCTGTTAATGAAAACACTACAAATCCACGATACATCTAAAACATCCACAAAACAAAGCATCTTTGTCTTCTCCATTAAATATGCATTCACATTTAAATAAAACCAAGAAACTCTTACCAAACATCAGGTAAATCTTAAAATTTTGCCAATACATCACTGAATCCTCTGATAACGTTTGTCTTATGTAAACTATCAACTAAAACTGAATCAAAATTTCCCATACAATTTTTGTTAAAATATCCCTGTATGTTTCTATCATAGCAAAGTCCCTTACGTGAAGAAATGCATGTGTAGCAGGTGATCGCATGGGACACATTGGATACACATGATTAAGATCTTTACCATTTACAATGTAACAATCTAGGAATAAAACAATTAAAAATAAAAATCAATACATAGATCACACTTATGTCTATATTTTCTCTCTTGCTCCCTCTTGCATGCTGCTATATGCATCAACTTCAAATCTATAAAAGTTGCAAAAAATATGAAATCCATAAAATCACAGTAAACAGCACACATTTGACTAAGTTGTCAGAATGATAATATCTCAATTTAAGAAATCTACCTGAGGAGACTGATTTCCAAGAACAATATTCGTTTAAACACACCATTAGGGACATGTCTAACAATAGTCATACCAATCACATGATCTAACAATAAATGGTAGGTAAAACTATGAAAATACACACACCTTTATAATCATTTACAAATTTATGGAATTACGGAAACATAAATACAAAATGTACGTTTCATTGACCTTCATTATATAATTCTTTTTTATATATGGATATATCACAATGACCTGCATTATCTTCCGCAAAAATTTTAGTTCTATAAGATGCAATAAGACTATAAGTATTGTATTTATCATCGATTTTAATAAATTGGGGTTTACTCAACCTTTGAATAAAACAGAGCCTAAACACTATTAAATGAGTTTTTACTGGCGATTTTCATGTTAAACAAGTAAAGACATACATAAAGTATCTTCATTAAACAATCCTAATTTAAATGATGATTAAGATTCATACAAATATCAAAGACTTAAAATGCAGGTGTGAGATCCTCAATTCTCAAAACTGAGAGCTATAATTGGGAATACTATATATTATATATTTTATACGTATAATGAATTTACACTCCGTTACAAACTTACAATAGTCAACAAATATATGCAGTGCACTGTTCTGCAACCACACAACCCACTTGTGGATACTCCATGCTCTCTTAAGCTACAATACCACTACAGAAACTTGCATACAATCCTGTACGATTTGTAAACTCTGGGATAGTACGATAATTGTATCTAAAAGACGCTAAATAATACTAAATCTTGTCCATAGCACTCTATTTGTGTTTTTTCAATTTAATGCAAAATCAACACCTAACATCTTTGACTAATTTCAATGATAATAATTAATAGCATATAAAGTTCTAGTGAACAGGTGTTGTCTGTGAAAAAAGCCAAGACAGGTGTGACAAATGGAGGGACAGACACATGAAAAAGTGATCTGTAAATGTCCCTATACTTCAACGGTGACACAAACATATTTTCTGAGTTTCCTATAATCAAATAAACTACTTTGTGTCAATCTGAAAGATATCTTCTGATGAATCAGCTACCACACAAACTATAAACAACATGCAAATTTATTGCAATATGCCTTCTGCACACAAATATGGAAAATCTACAGTATAAATATTTGATAAATTGATGTACAAAATGGACATGTGTGGTATTAATAAACTAGATTATGCAATCCCACCTCTAGTAAACATCTTTAAATATCATAGAAAAGTTGTAATAAGATAGATATACCAGCTACTTCAAGTTGACATATATTTTTGAATATCAAATGCCTTGGAATGTAAAGTTTTATGACAACTACAACACTCTGAGCATTTTTATTAGATAAAGTCAGAAAAGTTTTTGCTTCTTTTGGGACTGGTATACTTTATGTCTTTATGTTGAATCTTAAACTTTATGTCCGAACATTGCGCTGTCTCACTTCATCCTTGCCTTTAGTTTCTACTGCATTTCCACTGAAAAAAAAAGAATGTACATGTATCAAATATTCTGAATTTGTATTACTGAAGGAATACAAGTTATTCCAATTTAGGAACCTAACCCAATCTTTTAGGCATCTTTTTGATGTCTGGTCAATATTGTCTACTGAAATTACAGGTGTAATAACCCAGTTAGTAAAGACTTTATCCACTTATAGCCGATGACTATTCATTTCACGAACAGTTTGATGTACTTTAAGGTATTTAGTACAATGTATTTTGGGTTATTAGTCAAGATGTAAATAAACATGCAGGAAATGAAGTGTCAAAAAGAAACAAACACACTCTGTCTCAGGAATATGGTATACTGCAACTGGTACTTGTAAGATAACTAACATTTTTGTAGAATGACTGTGACTTTGACTTTGAAGATAAGACCTTGGAATCACAACACACAGATCACACAGGTAACAACAGTTGCAAGAAGACAACAGAGCTCACCGGTGCAACCAAATTTAAATAGCGAAAGTTTTTTTGTAAGTATGTCAATCTTCAAGGTCAAAACGTAAAAAATTTTGATACATAATGAAAGGTCTTGTCACACGGAATACACAACATGAAGTATTGAAGCCCTGTTTCTTACTGTCCATAAGTTTTGACTAAAGCTAAAGCTTTTCAAAAGGAGTTCAAACTTCAAGGTCAGGGTCACAAGGTCAAAACTTTGGATACCCAATGAAAGGTTTTGGTGCAAGGAATATATATCTGAAATATTATAGTCCTGTGTCGATGGTTTTAAAGTTATGATATACCCGGTAGGTTTTAAAAAGTTTTTGTCTACGGACAACAATGATGACAACAGCTCTCCTGACAGGGAAGTTAAAGACAGAGTGAAAAATAATATAATGATTCCAGCTTTCAGCTCAGGTGACCTAACAATAAGTACAGAAAAGAAAAATTGCTTTCCTATCATCAATGTATGTTTTGCAATTTTATGAATATACATAAAGTTGACATTCATTAACTCCAAGAGACCATGGATAAGAGTGTCACTCACATGGATTTGGAGATACATGTATAGGAAATTTCTGATAATTGTTCATGTAAACATGTGGCAAGTGTACCAAGCATATTCACCTTACACGGTGCATCTCATTAGACCAAAAATGAGTTTCTGTATGATTGATTCCAAAGCTACTGGAATTAATTTAGCTACTACAAACTACTTACACAGCCTCATCTGCACCATCTGTATCATCTTCCAACTCCTTGCTTCGTTTTTTCTCATAGATGAAGATAATTATACATAGGACAATGACTTCAGCAACAATTCCAAGGAAAGGCCAAAGTGCAGCCAAACGATCTAAATAATGACAAAATTATCAAATTGACGTAAAAATAAGAGTTTTAAACAACTTAATCTTCAGAATTAAATTACAATGATCAAATCACTACACGACACTATGTAAATCCTGAATAAGACAACGATGAGTAATATCATTTAAACAAAAACATGATTTTTATTCATTGGGTGAACAATTAGAAACTACACTTAAAACTTAAGTCAAAGTGCAGTTTTTCTCATTTTCCCAAACAACCAATTTATATGGAATACTTTGAACAATGTAAAACTTCTTCACTACAAACAGAAAGAAATCTTTATCATCACAACATTTTCTTAGCGTTGCAAATCTAGTAAGCATTTGATACGTGGTTGATTGGATAATTGGTGTTTTACATCACTTTTAACAATTTTCTCAGTTATATCGTGACATGGAAGCAGGAGGTAACCAACCTCTTAAACACAGAGGCACAACCTGGAAATTTTATTTGGATTGTTGGCACTGCAAGCCAAGAGCTTAACCACTTCACAAAGCCCGATGTGACCAGTATACATAAAAATTACTTTTCATATGGACCTACCTTTAACTCTAATCATGATAAACTTCTCATCTGAACCTAAAGAGTTATTTGCCTTGCATGAATAATTTCCTCTATGCTCAAACTCCAGACTGTAGATGGCAATCACCTTGCCATTACTCTCCAATTTGATTGGACCAGTTTCTTCCACCTTTTTATGATCTTTGAACCAAGTAATTTGTGGCTCTGGATAACCTGTTACAGGGCATTCCAATTTCATTGTGTCTCCCTGCATCACATTCCTTGATTTAGTTAATTTCTTCCCATCAACAACTGGGGCAGCTAAAAACAAATGCGAAAGTAAATCTATAATACAAACAATACTGGTATATAATATACATGGTTGCTTACAACACAATAAGTATTGTGAGTCATCAGTGATGCTTGGAGTCAGAAGTTTGTCAAAGGAGGGTACCCTCTGGGGCTTCTGTCACCCCGTCATGGATTCACCTCTTGAAAGACCTGGCCAAGCAAAGAAAAAAAACCCAAAAAACTTGTAGGTAAATTAAGTACTTCATCCCTCTAAAACAAGCACAAGTTCATGATACAATTATAACCAGCATGAGGAATTATAAATTCTTAGTGTACCGTATTTCTCTTCCCCCCTTTTTACAAATTCTATATTTAACGATAATATTATACAGAGAATTTTCCCTAGTAGTCATATGAGCAAACAAAATATAGCAGGCTAGAAGTGAAATACCTACGATAAATTTAAAATCTTTTTTTTCTAGCTTCAATGTTCCATAAATGTTGTCAATTTCATATTAAAAGGATGAACTTATTCATGGTAGCTATTATAAATATATTACCATAAATGGAATATAATTAGCTGTGTACACATTCACATGGTTAATGTGGAATATTTTGATATATTTAAACATTTTCAGTGTTATAGAATTTCCTTTGAAAATTACTTTGAAAAGTGACCAAACAAAATTCACCTTACCAAAGTGATAATTTAAAAAAAATATATATCTCAAACATAATGCTTGAATTAAACAAGAATTGTCCTGTTGCTATGATGCCGGCATAATGATTTTTCAATTTGGCCTTGACCTTATGGAGATCAGGTCAAGGGCATGACAAAACCCCTAGTGAAAAGGGGAAGTTGTGGGTAGTATGAACCTGTACAGCTGCTTTCCTTGAGAGATGTGTGTGTTGTGATAATGTTGACCCAAGAGGTGAGGCCTTTGTTTAATTGTCACACATACATCCTTAAGGTGTCAGACAAAGGTTAAATATATATGGGAAATTGTTGTATGGAAATAAAGATTGAAATTGTGAAATGTTATTCGATGGAAGGATCACATACCAAGGTGAAGTCTAATTTACATTAATTGCTTCCAAGGGATAGTTGCAGAGATGAAGAAATGATCACTATAGTAAGAGTGGGTAATATCTACATTAAGTGTGGTGTATTGCTTCAGGAATATAGCTGAGGTGATCTTTATTTCCGTAAGATGATAAAAGTTGTCCAAGAATTTCAAATGGAACACTCATACTAAAATATCCTTGTATGATTTGTATATATAATACTACACTGTAATACATTGAGGAGATAACAACTTCTTTTTCATCAAGATAAATACCTGTGAAGTTAATATAATGATTGAGGACAAGCTTATTACTACTGCCAACATCAAACATGAATGCACACTGATATCTGCCAATGTCTGACATCTCTACAATACAAGAAAAACAATGTATTAATACACTGCAGCATTTAAATTGCTATTGTATTTTAAAAGTAAATAAATACAAGACTCTTCTAAATATAAAGTGTTATTCTTTTAAACTGAAAGATCGATACTGAAAGAATATTCACATGAAAATCCACCATGCATGTATATCAATCTGTTTTAAGATTAAAGTTTTCTCAAACATCAATCATACCAAGTCAGTAACTGCCAATCATCTAGAAAGACAGAAGTTTTGAAGGATGATTATCAGTTCAAATCACAATGAATTCGTCTCCTTCTAAAAAAGACACTTTGGCAAGTTCTTTGAAAAGTAAATGTGAATGATCTATATTATAAGAACTAACAAGTCACCAAGTATGTATAAATATAGAGATACCCCCCCAAAATCCCCTCAATATCTGTGTGTCGATATGCACATCTACATATTGTGATCTTTGGCTGTACCAAGTTTCACTGAAATCCTCTAAAGGGTTAAGGAGGATTTGTGGAGACAAAGTGAATTTACTCTAAATGCATAAACATCAAAGTCCAAGGGACATAACTCCATCAAAATTTATTCAACGGGCACCAGATCACTACTTGACCTAGATATTATCATGATACATCAGTGTACCAAATTTCAAGTATATATGCGCATTCATTGCCAAGATAAAGCATGGAAATGGTTAACTTTTGGAAATGTTCCAAGGCTGAGGGACATAACTCAATCAAAAATTATTTGATCATCACCAAATTGAAATTTAACCTCAATTTTCTCCTGATGTATCTATATATTAAATTTCAAGTCAAGATGTACATTCATTGCAGAGGTAGAGCAAGGAAAAGGTTATGTCCAACCTTTATGTAACGACATAAAAAAATATTTGACTGGCACCAAATCAAAACTTGACTTAGATATTATCATGATGTATCTATACAGTAAATTTCAACTCAATATATGCATAGAGCACAAAAACTGTTAAGTCTAAAGGGCATAACTGTCAAAAATTATTCAACCAAACCAAATCAAAGCTTGACCTAGATTAAGTTGTGTTGTATCAGTATACATGTACCAAATTTGAAATTCAATACATGCACCTGTTGCTGAGATACAGAGAGGAAACGAAACAAAGACGGAATGACAGAAAGATGGAAAAGGGTAACACTATATGCCCAGACTATTTTCAATGGCAAGGCATAAAAATGTAGCTTTGCTAATCTTTTATTTCACAAAGTCTTGTGCTTTATAAGTAGCTTTAAATACTGTTTTTAGTATGTCCTTTTATGCATGTATAACTGCTGTATTCTAAATAAGGGGCAGATTGCCTCCAAAATTCTATAATTTATTTATGTCTAAGTGTACTTGTACCTGTCTTCTGCTTTTATGTTGTACCTTTAATTTATGTTTTAGTGCACTTGTACCTGTCTTCTTTTTATATTGTACCTTTATTTTTAAGACTTTCACTGACCTGATGATGATATGGCACTTTTGAAGAACAATAGCTGTTTAAGTAACTTTTCTTTTTTGCGCTCATAAATAGAAAATATTAGATACATCATGCACTTTCATAATGTTGATATCGATCCTTTACCTGCTTTCTTAATCGTTAGTACTGTAGAATTGGTCTCAAAGCGAGAATTATCCTCTAGTTTGGTGCCATTCTTTGTCCATTTCACAGTGAAATCCCTTTTTATACCCGATGGTCCATTGATTGATGCCTTGCACTCAAGCTTGTATGTTTCTTTCTGATCTTTTGTCTCAAGTGACTTATTGAATACAACATCCTTGTTTTCAACTTAAAAGAAAAAAAAGACAAACCATACAAATTGAAAATTCTTCAAATTTCTTCATGTATGTTAAACCAGGAATACATGTTGACTACAATGATACTTAAAATAAGAATGTGACAGAAAAAAGGATCCACAATTAACAAAATTATCCTTCAGTGACCTTATAACTTTATGAAAACACAAATGTGTGGTAAAACATTGCTTAGGTTTAATACAGAGATGCACTTTATATCATAAACATCTGTTTTGAAAAAGAAAGAAAATCAAAGATAAATATAATAATACATGTATATGAAAAACTAATAAACGATAACTCTACTGCAAACATCATTCCTAATTTAATAACATTTTCTGTAAACACACAAACACAACTTATAATATTGTGACTAATCTGTCCCATCATTAAAGTTTTGTTATCTTACCTGATAACACCATTACATTGGTTGAAGTTTTACTGCTCTGGTAGGAACATTCATACTCTCCAGCATTATCACTGTCAATGCTCTCCTGCTGTACTGTCAAAACGAGGTTTTTGGTTGCTTGTTCAAATTCCCAGTTAAGGTCACGTTTTGAATTCATTGTAAGTTCAGACCTTGTTCCACCTACTGGAGTGTGATACATCTTCAGATCTCCACTATTAGGATCTAGCGTTGATCCATCATTAAAGATACATCTTAATTTGAATGGCATTCCCTTGCTTAACCATTGCACTTGTGATGGCTCAATTCTAACTACAATGAAAAAATAACAAAAATACAGATACTACATAGTAAATCAAGTACAAGAAAAATACATGTAATGTATTGTGAAAGGTATGAATGATAGTATGGTTTAAAAGATAAATAAACAAGGAAATCAGTAATACAGATGAATGTCCCCATGAACTAAGTGCATCAAACTGATGGAAGTCTTCATCAGATAGAAAACCTTTCAATCTCCCAAAGTCATCAGGGAGCAAAAAAAAAAAAAAAAAAAATAGCATTGCATGCATCCTTAAGGCATTCAAGCCATAATAAGCCTCAAATGACAGAAATAAGACATCAATAAAAATATTTTTAGTTATGGTTGATTGTTTTATATCGTTTAAGATGGTATTGGTGTTTGTGATTGTAAAATTTTGGATTGTACAATATAAATGCCCTTAAAGGACTTATCTCCCTTTGTTATGAATATGAAAATATAAAGTGCAGAAATACTAGATGGTGAATTCAACTTTTGTTTGTGAAAATTGATGAATTAAATCATTACGCAACTTTTAAGCATGAGTTTTTCCAAAATTTTGTCTTCTGTCACAAATATGACAAAATATAATGATTCTCATAAGGTTCAATATAACTTTATATAAGGAGAGGGCTTTATATAAGGAGAGGACTTTATATAAGGAGAGGACTTTATATAAGGAGAGGGCTTTATATAAGGAGAGGACTTTATATAAGGAGAGGGCTTTATATAAGGAGAGGACTTTATATAAGGAGAGGGCTTTATATAAGGAGAGGGCTTTATATAAGAATTTCTTGTTGCCCAATCCTGATCTTTTGTTGTTTGTAAACATTTCCTATGCATTCTAATCAATAAATACTGTTTAAACTAAACTTTAATTATCCCTATCTGGTTGGAATAACATTATTTCAAAAATCCTTTGGTAAAAGGTCTCATTTTTTAAGATGCTTTAAAATCATATATTCATTTCAAAATTCAAAGTTACATCTACTTAGATCTAATTAGTATTAATTAAGTACCTTAATAGTAATACTGAATATGAATAAACACTGGTAAAAATTTGCCAACAAATAATTTTTTTTTTACAAGCACAATAGCACAAATAGCCGAGTGACTTGGGCCTTTCAGAAATGAGTGCAATGACCTATGTGTGAAAGCCTAATCCTGAGTGACAATTAACATCTGTATGAAGTACAATGTATGATCACTGCCTGTTGAATATTGTCCAAAAGTTGAAGGTAGAAAGAATCCTTGCCCCAAAGAAGATTTGCATGAAAATGATACATCCCTGATTAATTTATTCAGAGATACCAGGCCTATCCAAATTCATTATGGAGATATGTGCTGAATGAGTTTGACTTTAAAGAAATGACCTTAAAAGCCTGTTGTCAAAATGTCCCTGTCCAAAGGAACATTTCTATGAAATATGATAGAATTGTAATTATAGGTTTCAGAGTTATGAGATCGACAGCCAGATAGACATGGCAACAACTATATGCTTCCCAAAAACTTTCGGAGAGCATGGCTAAGTCAAACTAAGGACCTTCTACAGGAAAACCGGTCATGACAGTATATGATAAGATACACAACTCGAAGGGGTCATCTTCAAGTAATCACATTATCTTTCTACAAATGCCTATGGAAAGACACTGGTACTTTGCAAGCTTTCATTTATCTTTGCACAAAGACTAGCAGTATGGGGGGGGGGGGGGGCATTCTTTTAAATTGTCGAAACATAAACTTGTAACATAAATCATAAGTTACAGATTTCATGAATTCTAAGTTTAATTTGGGGCATCTTCCTTTTAATTTGTTCGCTTTACACATCAAGTTAATTACATGTAAATGTTCGAATACATCAGTCTTAAAAACGTTCTCAATATGCTTACATGGGTGTACCTACAACAAAGTATCAATACGCTTACATGTATGTACCTACAACAAAGTATCAATACGCTTACATGTATGTACCTACAACAAAGTATCAATACGCTTACATGTAGGTGCCTAAAACAAAGTATAAATACGCTTACATGTAGGTACCTACAACAAAGTATCAATACGCTTACATGTAGGTGCCTAAAACAAAGTATCAATATGACACGGTCCACAAAAGAGTAAATTTTCAAGACATTTATATATTTGCTTGCTTAATATAAATAAATAAATTCTCTTTCTTTTAAAAGCTTTTATTTACGTGATGCCCCAAAACTATCTTGGTATGCAGTAGACCGAAATGTCAGATTCGTGCTCTCATGTTTGGGTCTGACATTTCAGTCTAGGTAAGTACTCGAAAAGAACAAATGTAAGTAGCACATGTACATGATTATTTATACAAAATGCAGAAACTTATTCCTGTTACCACAAATAGTTACAAGGACCTTTCTTATCTTTGTTATTTTCCTTTTTATATCCCTAATCCCTTCCCCTTTTCTTCTTTTCCCTAGTATTATTGAGCTTTTTATCGGTCCACTCCGACCACCATCCAGTATTGGGGTTTTTAAAACACTTCTACACTGAGTTTACAAAGAAGTTTGCTCGTTCATATCACCATTCACTATGTCAGTATTATTATTTTACGTCACTCCGCGATATTTCACATATATGGTGACGCCATATGCCTGATGCAATGTAAAGGAATTTATACCTCTGCAACGGACCCACCTGAAGCAGTGAGGGATCTTTTACGTGCCTCGCCTACCGTGACACAAAACCTTGGTTTTTACTGGTGCGCCCAGGGCGGGAATCGAACCCAGGACCTCAAGTTCACGAGCAGAGCACCTTATCCACACCAGCTTATCTGTCCTTGAAAAATCAAAACATCCAAGAAAAGGAAAGGAAACCCATTTGAAGACTCCCTTTAAATCTGTCAATTATTGCTTTCCAAAAAAAAAAAAACCATTAAAAAAAGAAAGAAAAAAAAAAAAGACACCCCCCTCCCCAAAGAAAAACCCCAACTAGACGTGTTCATACGCCACGAATGCTCCGCCAGCAGCGGAAATTAAATATGACTTTTTAACAGCACACATAGTGCAAGGGCCGTAAATCTAGTCAAAATTTTGAACAGCATTCCCCTTTCAATATGTACATCTACATATATGCGGGGTCATCAAAGTCAAAGGGGCATAACATTAACTCCGTCAAAATTGATTCGACCGGCGCCAAATTGATATTTGACCTAGACACTATCATGGTGTATTTGACAATTTGTATACTAAATTTCAGGTGAAAATGTGCATTCATTGCAGAGAAAAAGCACGGAAACTGCTTAGTGTTCATTATTGGAAATTTACCTAAACAAATCAGAACCTGACGTAGATTATCGTGATATATCAGCATACCAATTTTCAATTCAATATGCGTACCCGTTGCAGAGATTGAGCACAGAAACGAAATAATGACGTAATGACATAAGGACGGAAAGGGGTCACACTATATTCTCCGACCGTTTTCAATGGCGGGGTATAAAAACCCAACAACAACCTAACACAAAACACATCTACTAAAATTTGGGGATTCCATGAATATAATTCTCCGTTTCCAGTTTGTTTGAATTAGACCTGTGATATACGAATTTATTAAGCTGATAGAAGATGGAATGACGACAGATGTGGACGAGAACAGATCGCAGTATGGAACATGAGTCACAACTTTTATTTTAATAAATGTTGGCGATCTTGTTGAAGTGTCAATGATCGAGTTATAGTTACATTGTCACGGCCTACAGATCCTGACCCCTGCGCCACTGGGTCTTAACAGTTCTAGCAATCGCAGTGAATAAATGGTGATTCAAACTTTAATCTGCTTATTGTATACTCATTTCTGGTATCTAATCCGTTCAGATAACAGACATCACCTCAAGCACCTTTTATCTGTGTCATCAGATGACATGTTTATATTGAAAATTTAATACATCGGTAAGTTTTCGCTCTAACCGCATAGAACCACAAGAGTAAGATATAAAGTGGCAAGCAAACGTTTTCATACTCTAAACGTATATGCTCAGATACACAAAAGCAAAGGTTTTACCGTAGAAAAACAACATGTAGGCGTCAATCTTGAGCGTGTCATAGGTCGAAATGCATTTTATTCAAACTCTTACATGTAGTTGGTTTTAATCTATTGCCACATTCACCAGCTTTCCAACAGCACTAGCGTTACTACACACTTCTGGAGTATACACTACAGATGGCCGAATGTTAAACATCTCTATGATACATATATAGAATAGAGAACAATTTATTGAGTTTAATGATAAAAAGTTAGATGAGTACTATTAAATTGTACTGTGCATCACAATCCAAATAAACGCTCACTAAACTTCGTCGTCATATTGTGATCTGCCATAACCTAATCTTAACAATGGAAACAACTAGTTGCTGATGCAACATGCGGTGGTCTTCATCCAAGAAAAGAACTAGAAAATGTTTGTAAAATATATGTCCCGCAACGACAACTTTGTCTCTCTTTAATGTTTGATTATACATGTAAGAATGTTGAAATAAACAGCGAAGATCTATGCGAGTTAAAAGGATGCAAGTCACAGTGAATTAGGTTTTAGTTTTAATAATCTAATTTAATAATGAATTATACAAAATATATGGAATGAATTAAGTAAACGTATTTATTAAGTATAATGGTTATCAACGGTGGTCGAGTTGATGAAGTGATTGGCCAAGCCGATCATATTTCGAATAAAGGGCTTCGTTTTGGTTAATGCATTCCTGTATGTAAGTATATTCTCGTCACCAGCTGCCATAATAAACTGACCAATCATACATAATGAATACTAAAGGAAGTCATTATCTGGTCGATGAATTTATTCTACTTTATTCAAGTTCACTCTATACCATAGCACGAGGTCATAACATGTGTCTCTATGCAAGAAGAATGCAGTTCAAAATATGATAATGCAAAAGGCACAGCTCTCTGCCATATTTCTCAGTTTTCTTGGTTTTCTTCTTCAGTGAACAGTTACCGATATACGTGTATATTTATTACTACAGATACCAGTTATAATTTCTACATATAAGTTATAGGTATTCGATGTACATGAAGCCGGTATGGCTAAGTGGATGAGGTGCTTTGTTCCTGACCGAAAGGTACCGGGTTCGACTTCTGGCACGTACATGTATAAGATACCTCACTGCTTCCGGTGGGTCCGTTGCAATGCCAAAGGTACACATTTGTATGCAGTAAATAAGGCCGATGTCATCACCATAAACGTGAAATAATCGTGGAGTGACATAAAACAAGCATCATTCATTTCATGTACATGTACAATTACATTTTGTATTTTTGACAATATTGAATAGCTAGTTTTGCTTCAGAATTTGACAAAATGATATTCCTATTCTTTTCGCAAAGTAAACCTTTTACGGCTAATGTTGAACTTCCTGTTTAGTTTCAAAGAAGGAATACATTGTATTCTTATATTTGTTCATTGTGTAATAAGCCGGCGTATCCCAGTCGTTAGTGTCTCTGACTCACTGCAGAGTGGTCTTAGTTCGAGTCCGACAGGTAACTTGCCCGTGTCTTGAATTGTGTTATCTCCAATAATCCATTCACTCTCACTGTTACCAAACATCTTACATAGTTTTTTTTATAACTAAAAATTTGTCTGTAGAATAATCACGAAATGTTGGTAAATTCCTGAAATTTAGGCCTATCCTATGATTTAAGATTGTGTGAGTATTGTCTAAAAGTCCCTGGCCTAAAAAACCTCTTTCTCAAGGAACATTTGTGTGAAATATATTCTTATGATTAATAATGGTTGATGATATATGCTAGAATAAAGATCTTTCCAAATATTTAAAGGTAATGTGCTGAGTGACCTTGAACTAACAGAAATGACTGAGTTACCTTTGTCCTAAAGACCTTGTCCAAATGAAGTGTATAATTATTATTAAAGGAGGACTCCATTCTTGAGGAATGAATCTCCATATCCAGAATATTTTACAGTAGTTTTCACTTCCCCTACTACAATGTTACATTTATTTACAGCCTTATCATCTCAATCAATTAATCATTAATGCTGATGTTAGTTGCATTAATGTTGTACTGGAATTGATTAAGAGAGATAGTATTGATTACTTTTGTATAACCAGTGTGTAATTAGCAAGCTCTGATGTTTTTCAGTCTCACAGTGACAGCTCTATGAGTATGAGTAAGGGTCTACAATCCATATCAAAATACAATGTACATGCCCTGTATTATTTATACATAAAATGTGTATATATACGGGTATGTACAGGTATGATAGCTGATATTTTAATATACAAACAAATGCAAATTTCCCAAAACAAAAGTATTCAATTTATATGCAAATTCTGTATCAATTGAGCATTGACTTGTCACTGAGATAGATATTTTTAATGATATGGGAGTATATGGAAAGTAGTGATTGACCACCAAGTTTTGAGCCTGTTACTGGGAAAATTTTAGAATGAATAATTTGATAATACAGCAACTTGACCATAACATTTATAACAATAAAAAAGACTTAAATTCTGACAATATTCTCACATAAGAAGTATCTAATAACCAGTAATAGCAAAATCTAATATGAAGATCTGTCAAATTTATCGATCTCACTTTGTAGTGTGAGTGTGCAATTATTACATTCTTTGCAATTGACAATTTCAAACTGCCCAGGTCCTGGTTTGGTACTTTTTAGGGGGGGGAGGGGCATTTCAAGGATTCATCAGTATGTTTACATTTACGTTTGATAAATCTTGCGGGCCATGCACCTGACTTAGATTCCTCTGAAGTTAAATATTTTGACAAATTGTCCACCAATGACATGTTGTACATGTGTATCACTTTTCAAGCAACAGTCATGTAGGTGTTGGAATAGAAACGAAAATCAGGGAATAAATGACAAGCATATATGTGATCTTGAATTTTACAAAGATCAGAATTGAGTACATTGTATGAGTGGCATGGCTAGTAAAGATTTTATCTATGCACCTCTATGATTACAGACTACAGTTTTTTCTTTCCTGTTGTTTCCTTTGTAAATTAAGAAGTCATTGCAAAAATCCCATAGGTTATTTTTTTCTGAGATTTATGTATGCTGTTATACTTTGTACAAGCTTTCATTTCTTCTTCTGCAGAGAAAACTGCATATACATGTATGCCAAACTCAATATATCTATCAATGCATGCTGGTATTTTGACCCCTATGACCTCACTTTCAGGTCCTGCAGTAGTGTATTTATGTGACAACATTTCAGCTTCATGACACACTCAGGCATGCAAGGAATGCTTAAATATCATTTTCATAAATTTAATTCAAACTCTTATCTAACAGAGGGCATGTTTAAATCATTATAAAAAGTATCACAATACTGGTAATAAATGTTAATTTTCACTACAGAGGACAAGGTAATTGGTCAAGCCTGTTTCTAGTATGGGTCCTTATCTTTTTCATGTCAAAGAATCCACGTCCACACACCAAATTTCTCAAGAATCATGATGGCTTTGAGTCAGTTGGGAATAAAGCATGCAGTATTAAATGCAAACATTGTAATGTTACGTACATGTATCATAACAGAATCGGCAGATAGACTGACCTGCTCTCATTTATTCTAATAGATTAAACATTTATGTGACAGTTGTGTTTGTAAACTTCATAGTTTTCTATATTTGAAAATAGGGGATTTACTTAAAATTATGAAATTTGCTATGTTTCAACAAAACCTCAGTTGCTTTGGGTAAAGGGAGAATTAACTCTAGAACACTGTGAAGTCCTTCAATATCTTTGGAAATTACAAAAAACTGGAAAAATAAAATGAAATTTAGGTGTTAACTGATGAGCCCTAAAGTGTCAATTGACCAGTGTTATGATAAATTACCTAACATTCCATCTGAAACAAAAGAGAAACTCTTATAATATGCATATTTAGATAATGTAATCTTTGGTTATACCAAGTTTCATTGAAATTCTCTCAAGGGTTAAGGGGTATTTGCAAAGACAAGGTGAATTTACTCTAAATAGACAACCAAGTCCAAAGGACATACCTCCACCAACAATTACCGGTACTCAACTGGCACCACATTTATACTTGAACTAGATATTCTCATGATGTATCTAAATACTATATTTCAAGTCAATATGAGTATGCGCTGCAGAGATAGAGGATGGAAACGTCAACAGAAATTAGGAAGTGAATCCCTGTATCTGGTGCAACCCATTCGTATGGCTATTACGTCTGGGTATTGAGGTACATGTAAATAAAACCTATAGCAATATATTACAATATTGAAAAATAAATTGCGATTTATTACAATATCAATTAATTTCAAAATTTTGTTGTTTTTCAATGGAGAATAGGACTTGGGGTGTACCATTAACGCTTAGCACTACAAAAAATGTATGGAATAAGCATACATGTAACAATTCTAAAAATCAATGAATTTCATAAGTAGATTGAACTTTTAATATTCTGTTGTCACACTAGTGTGCTCCTTGCACTACAAAACATTTGTTAAAGAGAGATAGTTCTAGATATGATAAGATCACGAAATATCGAAACCGAACTGATTTTTTAAAAACCATACTACAATTCTCATTGAAAACAAAAGATAAAACCACAACTGTAGTGCACCGATATAGCAATAACCATGCAGCCCTAATGGCTATACAGTAAAGTACTGGTACACACCAGATTATGTACATGTATACAATTACAAATCAATAAATGACAAACTCCTATTTGGTAACAAAATAACATGGATTCAAAAAATGATTTCACACTCATAACATGTAATTTATTATAAGAGAATCTACTGTGACTTTTTGGAGGTAATTTCTCTTTTAAATGTGCAAAGAGCATGAAAACAACAGACACAATTTGGTAGGGATGCATCGGTAATGTCTTCAAAACTTGTCTCTATCATGTCTTTATTTGCCATAATACAGTTAATGTCTGTTCATTTGGTATTGTGATCTCTGGTTATTTGTGTTATAGATTATACTGTCTGTAGACTTTCATCTGATACAGTCCAAAAACAAGTTATCTCACTGGCACCATTGTCATCCAGAGACATCAAGACAAATAGGATTAGTCTATAATTGTTAAGTTAGTAAGTTGCATGAATGAACAGTACAGATGCTCTGGGTATTTCACAAAGATGGTGACCATTGAGTTGTCTTGAAAATAAATATTTTTCACTATATCTGAATCGTCATTTTTGACAACGGGATTCTCCATCATTTGCTGCAGTACTACTTTAAAGGCAGATAATAAAATCATGTTTTCCCATAAAAAAATGACCTGAAGAATAATAAAATATTAGTATGATGTCATAGAATATCACTCTAATAACCCTAAAACTCCTCATAAAGATTTCAACAAAGAAGCCTCCTTGTACAATTGGTCCAATAAAACATCTTTTAATTTGATAGTTGTACATGTAGGTAATTGGGAAAGAATCATTCATTCACTGCAAAATGATGTCCAGTTTATCATGCTACTGCCAAATGAAAACGTGTGAAACCTGCAAATACCTGTCAAACGCTGTGAGGGTGGGTAATGGCTATCTTAATCAATTAACATCCGGCAACGGCTATTAAACAATTCATCGAATTAGCATGGGGAAACAGGCAATAAAACATGAGATGCAAGAATGGAAATGAAAGAATTTCTTGGTGACTGGCATATATAGTCTATATTACATGTAGATGCATTTCAATGAAGGCGCTGAATATCATTATGACACACATTCTCTATCACGACGACTAAACACAATTGCATTTTGTCAAAGCACTTGATTGGTCATCTGCATTCTGACATACATTGTGTGAACCCCCGTCTCATCTCTCCTCTTGTTCTTCGAGAGAAGGAGAAATGAGACAGGGGTTCACACGATGTCTGACATATAACAGCCGACAATCAGTTGCGTAGCATACACACACGTTTTTATAAGACTTAATTTAAGGTCATTTTGTACATATCCGAATCCATTGTCAGACTGCCTTGTTCCGAGTTATAAATAAAATAATAAAACACTGTTTGAATACATTTTCCTATATCTTAAAATGGTCAAGTTAAGCCTACAATTGTAGAATTAAAAGGAACGTAATTACTGCATTGAAATACAACCAACGTTCACATCATCAAAACTCGACTTCTTTCATTCTTATCCAAATGAATAATTGTGTTTATCATTGATAGCACTGGATGTCTTGTGAAGTGATCGGCGCATCAAAAGCAATGAAACACAGTGACCAGTGGCCACTTTTAAGGTTCTAATTGTGTGACCTATGGCGTTGAGAGGACTTTTTAAATGTTCACTCTGAAAAGTGCCCACTGTAATCAGTAGGCAAATTAAATTCCACCAGGTCCATAATATATTGAACATGCACAAAAATAATACATACATACTGGCTTCAATACCAAAATATTAAGGAGCCTATTTGTTTGGATTCTTGTTTAACGTCACACCACGAATATTTCACGTATATGGTAACGGCATCTGTCTAATGCGGGGCATACAAATTTTGACCTTTGCAACAGACCCACCTGAAACAGTGAGGGATCTTTAATGTGCCATGCATACCACGACATGGAGCCTCGGTTTTTACGGTCTCATCCGAAAGACGGGACACTGGCATGATCAGAGTGGGACTCGAACTCCAGCTTTCCGAGCAGGAGTCCAACACGATACCACTAGGCCACGCCGGCTTCGTCAAATGTGTCGGATTAAATTTCATATGGCTTCAGAAAAAAGAGAAAACATCTAGACAAGGACGTATATAACACATACACGTGTTATACGTCCCTGATCTAGATATTCTATCCATGTGCATGTTAACTGTCGCGTCACAACGTATAGATAAGTATTCCTGATTCTTTTTAACACACTGCTTTGAATATTCAGTTCTCTTTGAAAAATACTTTAAACTGCATTTATAAAGTATTTTTAAAATTCTAAAATAATCATAATTCACTGGTATGCATAACAAAAATTACTCTGAGAATAATGAGGTAGCAAGGCAAATTTTATATCTTATGTTGCAATTACATGTATTATTCATCATCATAATTATTCTAAATTTTCACTTATTGATTAGTAGGCCTGGGTTGCCAAAAACTGATTCAAACCTTGTGCCATGTGAATGAATTTACAAAAGATCTATCTTGAATTAATTTACGATTTTATCTGATAAATATCCAACTTTGCTTTATTCTTTCCAATAATTTTTAACTTAACAATATGAACGAAATTTTTAGTGTATCAAATATAGGAATAAATGTCTGGTAAATGACTGTCAACACTTTTCTTGATTCCAAGATGGCGCTGACTGACATGTACTCTACGTTCAACAAATGTCAAAGGAATATTTTAATTAACATTTTATATATTTTATTTTGGGGTATAGAATTGGTTAGATATGCCCTTATTACATAAAGTTACATTAAAATCAATTAAATATATTCAGAAATAGCTTAAATAAAGCTTAGGTTCGACGAGTTACCCGGTTCGACTCGACATGTTCGATCGTTAGGTTCGACAACTTATACAGCTACATTTCAATTATTATGACATATTTTTATTTTGGAGTGTAGAAATGATTAGATATGACCTCATTACATCAATAAACATAAAAATCAATTAAATATATTAAAAAAATTGGTGCATATAAATGCCAAAATTACCACTATTTACCGAAATTACCAAATAAGTTGCCAAAATTACCAAAAATGTTACCGAAATTACCACTCATATGGTAGATAATGATGGTATTTACCACAAAAAAATGATTTTTTCATAATATTTTACTTGTAATTTCATGATTTTCAATTAAAATGTTGGATTATTCTTTCAAACAATAAATATATTGTATGAATGGTGAATGTATTAATCTTTAATAGTAGCTTGTCTAATAGATACTTGGCCTTTACCTTGAACTTTTTCATTTTTATGTATTTTCTATGTTTATCTTTTATCTACCATGTTTATATATTGAACTGTTTAAATACATGTATGTATACCGTACGGTATATACCGTTTCCTTTAATAATTAGCTTGTCTAATACATGTAAATGTTTGATATTTATGTTGAATTTCTTTTTTATTATTGTTATATGTACATACTTTCTGTATTTATCCTTCATAAATCATGATGAAATAATTGTATAATATATGTATGTATAATGTTTCCTTTGTAATAAAATACTGAAATAAATTTTTGTTTGTCAGGGTTCTCATTTCGAGCCGGCGACCGGCGATTTCCAACCTGCTACTTCGGGCAAAATCGCCGCCTACTTTCTATAGCAAAGTAAAAAAAAGTTGTACAATATCATGGAATTACTTTAATGACACACAGATGCCACGGTCGGAGAAATATATTCAGCGAGTTTCAGCCGAAATTTCAACACACGTCACTGGGCCTCCATGTCACGAACCTTATTTACATTTAATCCCGATCCCGCACTGTAACACGTGCGTGTTTTAAAAACGAAAGTAGAAATAATAATAATGAAGAAAATAACGGATACTTTGCTAAGCGACCAAGGCTTGGTAGGTCAGATTACGTGTCTTATTTGTTGAAAGATGCATCTAGTTAAATTAATTACTGTTATACAACTAATACAGGTTGACTTTAATTTAAATTAATTACTGTTATAAAACTAATACCAGTTGAGTTGAATGTACTAACATGGTTTATACATTGGGCTCTCCACTTACTGCATTTACTCAGCAAATATTCTATATATGGCTATTCTGCGAACTTGTTGTGTCAACTTAGAGATGAATCATCCAAATGATTTGGTAAAATGGTTACCACCAAACTCTCATACCCAAGACAAAATTGATATATTATCACTTTAAACAGCACAATTTGCTGACATTTTACTGATCATTCTAATGTCATGTTTTAGTGCCCAAAAGCCAGGAAATGCCTCCTAGTGCCTTCCAAATTTCAAAATTTCTCTATCAGGGCTCGCGCCTTCAGCGCTCACATATGTCGCCTCCTACTTTCTTTAAATTCCGGCGCTACTAAATGAAGTCCGGAGAAGTCCGGAAAAGTCCGGAAGGAAAATACGGGGGTTAGGGGTTTGGAAAGGGCATCCGGAGATAGATTAAGATAATATCTAATACATATCCAAGTTTCATCTAAATATATTGGGTAGTTTTGATTTTATAGGCTCACAAATTTTCCCGGGTGAATTCCAACTACCGAGCGCCGTCATACTGGATCGGTATCTGGGATGATTGAGCATCACGCACTTGCATTAACCGGTGTTGTTGAACATACTTCGACGCCCCAACCTCGGTTAATGCCTCGGTTGGGATTATGTCAAAGTATGTCATCCTCGACTGATATCTTTCGATCCGGAATTCGAGATGATTCTAGATTCTCGTATACTTATATTTTATTGTTTCATATTTTCTATTATCCACTTGATAAAGGTCATGTGCCCGAAAATATGTGGCATGTTCGGCCTGAAATACAGGCTTGCCGTTCCGTATATTAAAACACGTTCGGCCTGAAATACAGGCTTATCGTTTCAGGCTTCCCGTTTCGTATATTACATCATATGACATATTCGGCCTGAAATACAGACTTACCGTTTCAGGCTTGCCGTTTCGTATATAACATCATATTCGGCCTGAAATACAGGCTTAAAAATTACCATTTCGTATATTACAACACGGTCGGCTTGAAATGCAAGGTTGCCGTTCCGTAAATTAAAACACATTCGGCCTGAAATACAGGCTTACAGCGTCGTATATTACATTATATTCGGCCTGAAATTCAGACTTGCCATTCCGCATATTACATCATGTTCGGTCTGAAATACAGGCTTGCCGTTTCGTATGGTAAACAAGTTCGGCCTGAAATACAGGTTTACAGTTTCGTATATTACATCATATTCGGCCTAAAATTCAGGCTTGCCGTTCCGTATATCACATCATATTCGGCCTGAAATGCAGGCTTGTCGCTCCCTGCATCAAATTTCAGTCAGAATTAAAATTTCATGGGCAAATATTTTTAAGTTGCACTGGGATGCTAGGCTTTCTGCTGCTTTTGCTTTTGTTCGATTGTGATCTCTCTTATTGCATGGACGCATGGATGAGTTTTGCCTATGACCAGTAGCTTACATGTACTTGGGCTTGATTGCTTTATTATTTTGTTGTTGTACATTGCATGTTTAATTCCCCTGCCAGTGAAAATATAGTGTTGTACATTGTCCATCCGTCCGTCTGTCTGTCCCGGATGTTTCCCTGTGAGGAATTGCCAATTTTCTTCAAACTTCATACAGTGTTAGCTTATATATGTATAAGGGTCACTGTTACTAGGAATAGACATCAGCATAGTTCAGTTGTAGACTTATTGCTGAAAATAATGAATCATCACTGTTTCAGTTTTCAGATGATGACTATAGATACTGATACCAGATATGAATAAAACAATGCTGTATTTTTGCTGTCAGTTTCACTAGAACTTGATATAAACTTCACAGAATTCGATGTTATTTCTTATTAAATCATGCAAAAGTTACCAATTTCACTTAACTGTTTCTTGTTGCTAATAAGGCATTAGTCACTTCGAAGGTACAGGTTGTGACATGGGACAAGTATTGCATGCAACACTGACCGTAAGCTTGTTTATTATTATTATACTTGTTATTATATTTTTATTGTTATCAATATACATATCTTTTTTTTTCTTATTTCAAAAACTTACAAATTAATTTGAGGATTTCATAACGACATAAGAGAGCTTATTTTTATTTAAAGATTATATTCTGTTATCCGTATTTCCTGATTCGATCTGTATTTCTTCTCTATCTCGCTCTCTTTATATTATTCATTTTTGCATATATCTTGTATATATTATATGTATGTCATTCTTCATTTAGGTTTTATTACTTAAAAAGAAATCTTTAACGATTTGATTGAAGCACATTTATGTTATTTACATTGTATTTGTATTTGATTATATACCCATAGCATTCTACATTTCGTATTTAGTTTCTTTATAATTATCACCGTTTTATGTATGTAATATTTTGATGAACATACGTAAATATTGTCATACGTTTATTCCTATTTTTATGCAGTTCTGTCTTTCATTCATTTGTTAATTATACAATTATAATATTTATATACTATTTTATCGTTATGATGAATATGAATGACATTTAAATTATCTTCTTTCCAATATTTTACTCTTAATTCCTTTATCAAGTATAACGTTCGCTTTAAAATTAATTGTAAAATTTTATATATCTTAATTTTTCTTCATTTCATTTTTGTATTTTCAGTTTTCTTTTTTTTTTACAGTTCTATTTTAGGCTCTTATAGAGGTGGCCTCCACGTGACAAGAGCTGGTATACTTAACATTAAGAAAAAATAAGTTGCAGCTTTAAATGGCCGTAAATGACCTTTTTTGGTAAAATTTTGCGTCCAAACCACATCAACCCTCCGGGTCCCCCTAGATCTGCCAGTGCTCTGATTCATAAAATATTATTGTCAAATTGTCTAAGATTTTACAATTCATCATGTATAGTGTATAAGTATATATAACCACACTACAGTACAGATCCCGATCCAATATCACGGCGCTCGGTAGTTGGAATTCACCGGGGAAACTTTGTGAGCCTATAAAATCAAAACTACTCAATATATTTGGATGAAACTTGGATATGTATTAGATATTATTATAATCTATCTCCGGATGCCCTTTCCAACCCCTTACCCTCTGTACTTTCCTTCCGGACTTCTCCTGACTTCTCCGGACTTCATTTAGTAGCACCCTTAAATTCACCTGCTACTAAACTTATTGAGAACCCTGGTTTGTGATATATTTTACTTCAGCTTTAAACATCGCATATCAATGAATATAATCAAGAGTTAGTCTTTATATTGAAATAACTACATTAAAAGTATAATATCGTGAGGTAAATAACATAATTATCTACAATAAAAGTGTTAATTTTGGTAACATTAATGGTAATTTTGGTAACTTATTTGGTAATTTCGGCAAATAGTGGTAATTTTCGGCATTTATATGGATCCTTCAAAAATAGCTTAAGTAAATGTTCGGCTAGGTTCGACACATTCTTTAAGTCGCCCTTTAGTCCCACCCTTGTATGTTAAAATTGATTCTGTGTGACTAAATTACAGCGTTTGCATGCCATATTTTTATTCTTTTCCATCTGCTTTCTTCTAATATTCGGCATTAGTTATTACAGTGTGCGGAATAAAACGCGTTGAAGAACATTTTTTAGACCGCAGGGCAACTAACAGGATATTACTTATGTTTCCAACACAATCATTTGACTGAAGTCAGTGAAGGTTGTGGATGAATCAGCTTCGAGTGGAATCAGCTGATCACACAAACAAAATACGATAAATTATTCATTAAATTCACCATTATATAGATCGTAAAGATATCTAAGAATTACATACTATTATTGCATTCTGCAACTCCAATAAGTATTGAAATAACTGCTAAACCTTTCAACCACATCACGAATACTTTTGCGGATAACGAAGCCTGCTATTTCGTTCTACCGTTAGCTCTCTAACCTTGGCAAAGATGGCCACAATCGACTTTGCGCCTGCGCAATTATGTGTAATATTCTGTCGAGTCCGAAATTATTTTTTTTATGCACCCGGGTCGATAGTATTGTTTTTGTCCTGTTATCTGTTTGTTTATTTGTCTGTCTGTAACGTGTTGTCAACTTTAACCGTGGCTATAACTTTTGAACCTTGAGGGATAGAGACTTCATATTTGGCACATGAGTATTCATTTGATGCCCTTCCAAATGACACCAAGGTTGATGACATTTTGACCTTGATAATGACCTTCACGCTAAAATAACTTTTTGCATTTTGATACCGCCGGAGGCATTAATGTCTCACAAACACATCTTGGGTTTTTTCTCTTCTTTTGGGGGGGGGGGGGATTTGAGTTGCAAAGAAGGGACATGCAACAACCATAGGAAGCAAATCAAACGCTGGGATATTTCATCTATTTTAGATGGCCAGAGCAGAGATAATGTTTTTAATGTGACATAATTTTCAACAAAAATTTGACCACAAAAGTACCTCCTGGGCTCTGTTTGGGTGTAAGTGAATTCCGGCGGTACTTGGTTATTAGGTTTCGGTAACTGATGGTGAATTTGATTTTAGTAGGTACTCATCTTAGGTGATTTCTGGTATCTTGACTACCTTACCTGTTTTCACTGAATTTTGTCACTTTAACTGCACTTGTTTGATTTTTTCTGAGTTTTCTCATCCTTAGATTCTAATCTTAGTTGTATTCATTGTAATTCTTATAAGGTTTAATATCATTTTCGTCCTTTTTCAGATGCAAATCAAATTCATTACATATCATGCGCGGATCCAGAAGGCTGTACTGTGGGTCTAGACCCACCCTGAGATTCGGTAAAAAGTTTTGTTTGTTTTTTGGGGGGTTGGGGGGGGGGTTGGGTTGGTTTTTTTTGTTTTGTTTGTTTTTTTTTATTGATATGAACATAAATGACATAGGCATATACACATTAGCATATATACACACATAAATAACACAAACACACACACATAAACTTATTTGTTAGACACCTTACATCACTGAACTTTGTGTTTGTTTGATACTGACAGCATATTGTAATAACAATAGTAAAAATAATAATAACAATAAAAGGGACTACTAGTCACTGTAGAAGCAACAACAAATGTAAAATCTTTAAAAAAGAGGTAGGTATAAATATGGTATGCATTTTAAGAAATGTTATACTGCTATAATGTGCTTTTAAATTGTATGCCTGTATATCATATACACATTCAAATTCAAATCATATATTGGTTGATTACGTTAGACTAATTTACATATATTACAGTTACAGTATGAAATTATTGAAATTTACAAAAATATTATATATATATATAATTTTTGTTGTTTATAATAATATAGGAAAGCGTTTATTTAGTAGGAGATCTCTCCACTTACCCCATCGTCTATCAAATTTCTCAATATTACCACTGTTGTGATACATGTATTTCTCGCTTAATAATAATTTGAAAAGATACTTTCTAAACAATGATATATTGACACTTTGTCTTGACTTTGAATATATGAAGCATTTCAACAAGATACTGATTAGAATATAATGTAATGAAATCCTGTTGATGAGTGCCAAAAAGAATATGAGATGGAGATAAAAAAATGTTAATATTTGTATTTAGTCTATTCCAGTTATTAAACCCTGTCCACCCAGCATTTATAGAAGAAAAAAAAACCCTAATAAATGTGCAATGGGATGTGTTTCTGTTTTACGTTGAAAGACATTGATGAATGTCACAGCCAACGACCTCAATGACATATGAACAACAGACGAGCAAGACGCCCTGAAAATAATAAAGAAATAAAACCAAACAAAATACCCCCCAACCCCCCTTTAAAATACATATAAAATAAATAAATAAATAAATAAATAAATAAATAAATAAATAAATAATGTACATTAAATAATTAAAATAAATTATTTAATTTTCCATCTTTAACGATCCATTTTTTAATATTTAGAAAAATAAAAATGGTAGAGGTCGCCACTATAGATTTATATTATGTATAGATACTGTGACTTGTATGTTATCAGTAGAAGGCACCACTGTCTTACTTATTCAGTAGTAATTCAAACAACTCTCACCAATCATTCTCATTACAAGTAGACATACAACACGTCTCTGTTACACGCAGACATACAACACGTCTCTGTTACAAGCCTCTAGCGGCAAACAACGTTCATAGTCTTGATGAAGGAACAGATAATTCCGATATGTTGACCACAATTCATTAGATTTACAAGATCATATTTTCATTCTCGTTAACATTATACCTATTTGCTTTATATACCAGTGTATATACAAAAATAATACATGAATCCTGATATAAATTTGGTCATTATCCTAACGACTGGATAAACTCTTACTAGACATATTTTACCATCTTTCTCATTAATCTGAATTGCATCTTTCCTTCTTTTTTCTTATTCACTGTTGAGAATTTAAACCGTTTCAATTTATTTATTTATTTATTTATTTATTTATTTATTTATTTATTTATTTATTTATTTATTTATTTATTTATTTATTTATTTTCTTTTATTATTATTTGTTGTTGGAATGAAGGAGGTTGAGGACGGAGGGAAAATGAATTCCATCTTCTTTCTCCTTCCACACAGAATTCTTCCAGTGTTTCCGTTTTCCAATTCTATGTCTTCTCAAATTCCATCCGCCCTAAATTTCTTTGCTCCTACCCCCTCCTCACCCTTTCCTACCCATCAAAATTGGTCAAAGATTGTAGATGTTGAAGTGTCCCGCGTAATTGTACTTCTGTTTCCGCACCTGCTTTTAACATTTGCTGCTTTGTATTTTTCATCATGTCAGTAGGTTACTTCAGTGTACATATCTTAGCAGAAAAAAATCCCAAATAAAATAAATGTAAACAGAATTCACACCAAAGAAAAAACCAACCAACCAACCAAGCAAACAAAAACAAAATCAAAACAAACGAACACACAAAAACATTTCAAAAAAACAAAATCAAAACAAACGAACACACAAAAACATTTCAAAAACAACACACACACACACACACACACACACACACACACACCCACACACACACACACACACACACACACAAACTAGGAACGAAATCACAAAAGCAAAACACACATACACATACAACAAACATAACATAACATATAAAACAACGGAAAACAAAACATAACAAGTTAAAAGGGATATTATATAAAAAAACCCTATTTATGAAATTGGAAAAGCACTTACGTTGACGATGGATTGGAGTTGTTGTCGACTTTGACAAATACGATGAAGATGTTGACGCCAGTATCATCGTAGTTCTAACCAAGGTTGTCGATTCCGTGACATTGAAGTCACGGGATGACGTAGAAGATATGAATGTTTCATTTTGGGTTAGTTCTGGAATGTAAGTATATATCATATAATATATAGCAGTAAATGGTATCAGTTAGGTCATGATACAACCCAGAACAATCAAATAACACACAATCCCCCCCCCCCCCAAAAAAAGGCTGACATGTTTACTGAATGAGTATATACAAGGAAAGGGAACCTCACCTTTGATATGGTTTCTTCGTATCTCATTCACAGGAGAATGTGATTTTACTTTCACTCGTCAAATAGGTAAGCAGTAAAACATACTTAAATATTTCTTTTGATAATCTAATTTGTAGATATATTGTAAGTATATTTAATAGCACTTTGATATATTTTTATTGAAATTTATACTAGATATAAACCGCACCATTCATATTTACATCAAGGTGTTACAAATCTTCAAATGGACTTGTAGGCACAATAAAATACTCCTCAGCTTTCGACCAGGAATGATTAAATAGATAAATAAATATCAATAAAACAAATAAATAAATTTAAAGAAAATAAATTAGAAAACCAAATTAGAAGAGGCGTTTTCAAGCCCTACTTTGCCAAACTGGCACCATTTTGATTGTACCTAAAATTGCACTATATACGAGTATATCTTATTATCCCAAATCCTAGGATTGGGTATTTTACTAGTATGATAAATGAAAGCTTGAATATGTTTGTTTTATGAATAATAGTATACATAAGCATTATTTTTAATGTGATGTTAAAGAGCAATCTGGCAAAGAGAGATAACTCTAGCTGCCACGAACGTTAACCTGTTTGATGTTATCCTTACGATTTATTCGTATGTCTATGTCACTAAACACCATTTACTTTGGTTACTATAATCTCTTTCATTTGTACTATCATACCAAAAGAATAGTTCCTCTTATATGTGTCTGAATATACTTAATGAATACGTTTGCATTCTGTGAAACCGCATGCACGTTGTAAAACTTAAATTCGCACTTATTTATGAAAAATGAGTATTATTTCAGGGAAAAAAATATATTCTAATTAATGTGCTGATAAATATATCTTTAATACTTTTCAACTATATAGCACGAATAAGAATGAACGTAGTAAGTAATTCTTTGTTAATTTTTAAAATGTGTGAACTGTTAAAACTGTTTTAGTAGACATATACATTGTAAATGTAATACCTCTATTAAAGCCGTACAACAACGGCGAATGTGTACCATAAGAATGAATATCAGAATGAAAATCAGTTCGTCGATGTTAGGAACTTAGAAATAGATAAATGACTAGTTGTTAATCGTGATCTCAACTTACGAGATGTAGGATATTCAGATGAAGTCTCCGCTAAAACCCAAACAGAAAATAGTCGTATGAAGTTCGTCAAAATATACACAAATCGCATGATTATAGTATGCGCTTTGCCAGTCATCCAGCTTTAAACCAGATAGGAAACTATGGTACGGATACAGGGATGAGTTGTCTTCCTGGTACAGTGTTCTGTATGTATAGTTATTCGATAGCAAGGGCGGATCTAGAGTATGTTGAGAGAGAGAGAGAGAGAAAGGTATAGTAATTTTTACCTTTTCAGATGTCATATTAAAGCTAAAAGACAGTGCTATCTAACTATTCAACACACAGTGAGGAGCAGGCTTGGTGTAGTGGTTAAGCGCTTGGCTTGCGGCGCCGACGACCCGGGTTCGGTTCCCGGGTTGCGCCACTATGTAAGAGATTTGTTACTATCTGTTGAAAGCGACGTAAAACACCAATCAACCAACCAACACACAGTGAACGCGATTCATATTCGACAGTTAATCATGTATATTCTCATGATTACATCATTATTTCGGTTTAAACATATCAAGTCATACTAATCCTGACAATGTCTGTGATCAGCGGCTTGTGTCTGTGTCATTTTTAAATCCCATGAAATCTAGTATATAATCCACCCCCAGATTCATCAGACTATTTGAAATTAAGCCATCGCACTTTCGCCAACTTTTCCATTGCATACTGTGCCAGTGTGACATAGTTGATGGGGTGCTCAGCTCGTGATCGAGGGGTCCCGGGTTCGACTTCCGCCCTAGGTGCACCGGTGTTCTGTCTTTCGGATGAGACAGTAAAAACCGAGGTCCCGTGTCAAGGTAGGCCTGGCACGTAAAAGATCCCTCACTGCTTCGAGTGGGTCCGTTGCAAATGTCTTAATTTGTATGCAATGCATCAGGCAGATGGCGTCACCATATACGTGAAATATTCGTTCGTGGAGTGACGTAAAACAATAATCAATAAAATAAAAAAAAAAAAAAAAAAACCCATCGCATAGTCGAAAAAAAAATCCTCGAATGTTTCACGGTCGATTAAACATGGCGGCGCCCACGATGAATACATCGTTTAGACAGAAATGCAGAAAAAGACATGCATGTGTTGTCTGTAAATAACGCAATATCTGTCTGTCTGTCTCTGTCGGTCGGAGGGATCTATCTATCTATCTATCTATCTACATATATACATGACATGTATATATATATATATATATATATATATATATATATATATATATATATATATATATATATATATATATATATATATATATATATATATATAAGCACAGGTAAGCGATAACGATACTAAAACAATTTAAAAATTGGCAAATTTTCGAAGCAATCTGCTTCTTCTTCAGGACACTGTAACATTTACAACATTTTCACTGTCCCGTATACACGACATGTGAAAATCATATAATTGTGCTCAAAGTCCCTGTAACATTTATAGCACTTCTCGACCTCCATTTCCCCTGTCCCGTATACACGAGATTTCACGATGTACATATGATTTTACATTTGTTGTTCCATATAAGGGGCATTGTTCCAGAGATACATATACACACATATGCATGTCTTTGAATGTTCCAAATACAAAAAACGCAGTAAGCGTTGTAACTGGATGTGCCCACGGTCAAAAGACAAAATGGCTGATCGCTTGAAAAAATTGGAAGTGGATTTCTTATTATTTGTAACGAATTATTAACAGTAACGGCAACAGGTAACATGGCTTGATATGATTCAAGCGAAATACTGATGTGATCATGAGATTTGAAAAATAAATTACGCCAACTGTGGATCGTGTTTGGAATGTTTGGAAGAGTTACTAGTAAGTGAGGCGATCTTGTAGTTCTAGCCTAACAGCTTACAAGAAACCGTCAAAGACCGTGTTCACTGAAGCGTAAAATCGAGGTCAAGGTCACCAAATTTTGTATTGGTCGGGTAGAACTCATCAATGTCTACAAACAAAGTTTGAAGTTGGCATCATTAACGGTGTGCAGGTGATCAAGCTAAACGCAAATTATTGACACCGGACGGACGGGCGGATAGACAGACGGACGGAGGAATAGACAGATCTCATCAATTCATAAAACGGACTTGCTTTGCAATCAAAACGTCTAAACAGCAGCGAATCAGATAAGGGTATATTATTGTAGTTGATAAAATGTGAGTAATCATCCTGAGAAAAGGGAAAACATACCCTAATGCCCATTAATTATTATTGGGACATGGGTTACCATCCTCGGTTCCCCATGGTATTTGCGCTACCGCTGAATTCAGCGGTAGCGCAAATACCATGGGGAACCGAGGATGATGGGTTACATGTTACAAGTAAACAAGGAAGAAGTACCGAAGGGTGCAGGTTAAGTGTGCGTAGTTTATTCATCTATTTTCATAAGTTCCCAGATATCCCTTAAGTCTCAGACACTGGGGCGAAATCCTAAGACACCTTGACAAAGTTCTAAGGACTCAGAGGCGAGGTTCAGTTGAAATTCACAGACTCTGAGAAAAGCAAAGTATTTAGAGCAGTTACTGACACCAGGTGACCCTGTCATAAATAGAAAATGTATCAAACTTTTACTTGGATAAACATCTGTCTATACTTGCTAGTGTTTGGTCCCACGTCTAGCAAATGGCCTGATACAATGGGATTCAAACCCAACACCCGCTCGCTAATACGGAGATTTATTTCGGAATGTAAAGTACTTTCTTCACAAATTTGTTAAGTGTACTAATCATCGATGCCCGCTCGCCGGAATTTTCAAGAATCACCAGTTGACTGTTTGATTTCATCGTATGTTCCGTTATCAAATGCATAGTTTACTGCAAAGTTATGGTACTGTCAATGAGGACGAAGACCTATAGTAGAGTATAATGATTTTGAAGTCGGCTAGAATGAGAGGGTTTGGCCTCTCATGTCCGTTTCGTATGCCCCGTCACATCCTAGGTTTGTGTGTTCGGAACCCTATTTCACCTTCGTTAAGTAAAATTTACATCAATATTAGACGTGGTCGCCAGCATGTGCTGGGATCTTTCTGATCTATAGGCTAGAATAAAAGAAGATATCAAATCAATTTATAAACGTCGAGTTAGTAGGATGCACCATCTGTTCTGCATTCACCACGCTCGTGTCACCTTATAAATACTCAATTGTAAGTACAATGCACTACTGAGACAAGAAGATATATCTAATTTAGTCTATGAGGGTTTTTTTTCCACAGTTTGATAACAAATAATAAAGATATGAAAACCTGAAAGTTGATAGTTTTGCTGTGGTATATACGTGTTATTATACAATGATATTTTTCTTTCAGATAAATATGATCACCACAAAGTCGCACTTGCTATGGACAGTAATGGTTACTACAGCGCTAGGAGTGTTGGCTGCACCCCTGGGAAACGACAACTGGCCCCTAGTTACCGATAAGGTATTTTTATACTCAAATAATATTTCAAAATATAGCATTTACACACAATGGTATTGATCCTTCCACTGATATGAATTATTATATATTTGCACCGTAAACAATAAAAATCATACTGAAGCAAGACATTGCGAAGTTTAAACAGTTCTTGTAATATTCTCTCGTTTAGCACACGTAACCTGAAGGCGCACATAAGCTATTGTGAATGCATTTCGTCCATTGATCTTCATGAAATATTCACAATAGCAAATTCTATAAAACCACCTGAGAAATTTTGATGATATCCAAGGTGCAATACCAAGTTTGTTCTTTTTAGCAAGACCCATCAAAAGGTATAGATCCACGACGGTTGCTATAACTCCAATCAGAGGGACTAAAAATTTATCGATTGCGTCTCAGCGTAGAAAGATATCTAAAAATTATGAAAGCCGATTAGACTCACTTACTAAGAAAAATTTTCATATATTTTCCCGTCATTTCGAGATAATTAACTCGTTATTTCGAGATAATTAACTCGTTATTTCAAGATCTAGAAATAACGAGTTAATTATCTCGAAATAACGAGAAAAGATTTCGAAATAACGGGATAATTATCCCGAAATAACGACTTAATTATCTCGAAATAACGAGTTAATTATTTCGAAATAACGAGTTAATTATCTAGAAATAACGAGAAAAGATCTAGAAATAACGAGTTAATTATCTCGAAATAACGAGAAAAGATCTCGAAATAACGAGTTAATAATCTTGTAATAACGAGTTAATTATCTCGAAATAACGAGTTAATTATCTCGAAATAACGAGTTAGTTATCTCGAAATAACGAGAAAAGATCTCGAAATAACGAGTTAATTATCTCGTAATAACGAGATAATATATAAAAATTTCTCTTAGTAAGTGAGTCTAATCGGCTTTCGTCAAAAAAGAAGTGCTATTTTAGACTTGAAAAATTTTCGGACAATATGGTTAATACGGGAAAGTACCGGTTACGATTATTTGATAGCTAAAAACCTCATCAAATGAGCTACATCGTCATGATGTACACCCTCGTCGTCGTTGTCGTCATATCCATACATGAGTTTTCTTTCTCCAAATCTAATAAAGGTATTTTGATGAATTTTTGGTAGATATGAAATATCAATGAACTCATTAAAGCCTAGCCTTACTTGATCGAATTCTATTACATCTACTTATTATAATAATCTTATTTTATACTTCTCTATTTCAGGTTTTCCTTGATATTCAGATGGGAGAGGAGTATATAGGAAGGGTGGTGATAGGATTGTTTGGTCAAATTGTTCCGAACACTGTGCTCAACTTCAAATCTCTCGCAGATGGCTCAGTGGTATGTGAGAAAACACGTACAGTTATCTTTAAAAAGCTCGTCCTTGTATACATAATTCCCAAAAGAGATGGAATTAATTTCAATGTTTGTAGTTAACATTATATGAAATTCAATGTGATTAAAACCAGATCATTAGTCTGCTCCTATGGGGCCTTATTCACAAAGAAATTTAAGTCTAAGTCTAAGAAGTGAGACCTACATGGTAGCATGTTTCTTAATTATAAGGATTAATAAAAAGTTTCTGTAAACAATATATCTAACAAACTATTCACAGGCAAACCTTCGACAAATTCTTAGAGTAATGACACATGGCATTTTAGGTCTCAATTCTTAGACTTAGACTTAAGTTTCTTTGTGAATAAGACCCCTGATCTTTAGTCACGTGACTTGACCATGCTTTGCCGTACTGTGCCAAGGATGTAGCTCCCATGTATGCTTGTATACGAAGGCATGCACAATATGTAATCGCACAGACACCATTTTGTTGCCTGAAGTCCACATTTAGATACTGACAGGCATATTAATAAAGTACCACAGGCCATTGTTCTCTTTGATACACATACGTTAGTCTACAGGCCATTGTTCTCCTTACACACATGCGTTGGTCTACAGTCTAGTCGAACACTAAAAGAAAGGGCTCATTTTTCTTTTGATAAACAACTGGCCAGCATACCATTGAGAAAATTAAGACATAAAAATACATAGAAAAAATTATCCAAATATGCGTTTGTCCCCTAAGGGTACACCGATGTGATTTTTTGCAAGCTTATGAAGAATACTACAGATTGAGCCATATGAGCGCGGCTTGGGATAAAGTCATTGATTCTTAACAAGAAATTTCCGGAAAGATTACGTACTTCACACACATTCTTTTAGATTTTGGTTTCTAAACCAATATATGAGGAAATACCGTTAACAAAACATAAGGGTATATAAGGGTGTCAAAATAGTGGAATACTGGAAAACCCCATATGCAGACTTACTTATATATATTTATATAATATTTGTGTGTGTGTCTTTAGAAACAAAGATATATGAAAAATGCAAGATAGATGTACAAATGGCCAAAGTGTCATCATATGACTTATTTTGTGGAATTTTGTCAATATGTATTATACGTTTAAAACTTTCATTGATAAAAGCCTAAACAGTCGAACAGAGTGTTAGTTCCTTTGTAAATTCTGACGTGTGAGTGAAAATGTTTGATTCCCTTGTAACCACAATTTTGTTGTACTCTTCGGAAATATGGAGTTATGAAAATATCGAATTGATGGAAAGGTTTTATTTAAATTTCTAAAACAAATACTAAATGTGCACAACATCAGACTACATGACCTATGGAGAAACGGGAAGATATCCATTGATAATATATGTAAAAATTCAATGTCTATGTTATTGGTCAAAACTGTTAAGAGACAAAACTCAAAGTTAGCAAGTATAATGTATCAGATTATGTTTAATTGTCAACAAAATGATAATGCACAATTAAGATGGATGAAGCATATTAAGGGCATACTAGATGATAGTGGATTCATCTATCTATGAACCAGTCAGATTTCTCCAAGTACACATGATATCAAAAATGTGATCAAACAGAGACTTGTTGATCAATTCTAACAACATTTGATATCAAATATGCAACAGTCATCAAGAGGTAGATTCTATTTGTCATTCAAGCTAGATTTTAATTTAGAAAAATATCAAGTTGTTTTAAATAAGCAAGATAGTAATATATTTTGCCGATTCAGATGTTCTAATTTAAAGCTTCCTATTGAGGTTGGCAGATGGAGAAATACACTATATGAAAATAGGCAGTGTCCATTGTGTGATAATCAAAAAATTGGAGACGAATTCCATTATTTCTTCATTTTTACAAATGTTGTAATAAGAAATCTTAGGGAAAATATATTCCTAACTATCATAAAAATTACCCATCTGAACATAAAATGGAAGGGCTGATGTCTCTATGCAATAAAAACGTCATTGCAAAATTATGTATTTTTTAGGAAAATAGATAAGTTGTTTAAAGAGTTATTCGCATAATGCACAGATTGTATAAGTTCAGTGAACTGACACGATATATTAGATATTTTTTTGAATTGTATATATCGGTGTGATTATATAATTTGCTTGTTTTAACTTTATGTAATACTTACAAAGATCTTTGTGTGATTGTCCATGATTGTTTTACTATTGTGTAATACTTGTCATATCGTTTGTAAAAGGATATTTATTGCTCCTGTAGCACCCTCGTGTGCCTGAGTTATTGCTCCTGTAGCACCATCGTGGGCCTGAGTTATTGCTCCTGTAGCACGCTCGTGTGCCCGAGTTATTGCTCTTGTACCATCCTCGTGTGCCTGAGTTATTGCGCCTGTACCACCCTCGTGTGCCTGAGTTATTGCTCCTGTAGCACCCTCGTGTGCCTGAGTTATTGCTCCTGTAGAGTTATGAACATATATACACTATAAGATAATGAATATCAGATCATATATACACTATAAGATAATGACTATCAGATCATATATACACTATAAGATAATGACTATCAGAACATATATACACTATAAGATAATGAATATCAGATCATATATACACTATAAGATGATGGATATCAGAACATATACACACTATATAAGATAATGACTATCAGAACATATATACACTATAAGATAATGACTATCAGAACATATATACACCATAAGATAATGACTATCAGAACATATATACAATATAAGTTAATGACTATCAGAATATATATACATATATTAATTTGGTGCAACTTTTGCGCCGCATTACTACCCGACGCAAACATGGGTTTTAAGATCTTTCCGCGTTAGTTTTATCCCAGAAGATGTAAATTAGATAGATAATGGGTACTAAGGCTATCTATTATGATTGTTCATGATATCAATTATATTAGTTTAAAACATATGTATTGCAGTAAATTCATTACAGTATATACATGTATATTCTAAGACATAGTTTTGTGCAGGGATTTGAAAAAAAAAAACATTCTGCTCATATTAATTCATTTCCCTAAGGAGTGCACATGCACCATGAATGATGAATACATAAATATACAATATATAATCAGCGTCACAAAAAATCAAATTCATGAATTCAAATAGTGATATGAACATAATTTTATGTTAAATAGTAACAATAAGGCGGAAGGGGCGGGGGGAGATTTGCGAACAAGTTTAAGTAAACCGTTTGGTATGTAAGATATAGTTTTGAACTGCAAGGAAAATGCGTTCTTTGTATTGGAACGATTTCTGGTCATCTCCAAATACTAAATTCTGATAATTAAGGGGGATATTTAAAGCATGTCGATGTGTTCTTTGCTAGTCAAAACGGTTACAATGAAGCAAGTAGAAGCAATATCAATTATATTAAATGTATGTTGTATGAAAAATGTAAAAATTATGGATTTTTCCTAATCACGAAAAACTGTTGTGAAAAAATCTTGTTTTGGCGCAAAAACGTGTGATTTAATCAACAATGAATGTTTAAACCGTTATAGATATTTGATATGTCTCATATATCAATAGGTTTAGAGACTGATACCGACAATGTATGAAATGTGATGTTTAGTATTTTTCCCCTTTTTGCGATTTTTGTATTCAATGGTCTTTTACCTAAAAATCTCAAACGCCTTAATGTTGAAAATGCTAACACTAGCTATTTGGTATGACTTTTTATAACATTTAGGGCTATCATGTCTTTTGAAGTTCCTCTTTGGTTAAAATTAGGGGTTTTCTGGTCCAGGTTGTAATATGTTTGGGTTTATAAATCAAATGATATGATAGAGTTGTGGAGTTCATCCATAATCTCCTGTACGATTTTTGTAAAAAAATAAAAATTTTGTCCCAAAACTCCTAAACCGCTGACGTAATCTCATGGTTAATTTTGTAGCATTTCAGGAAAGAGGTGGTATTTTATGTCAAGGAAACATCCAAGATTTCAATATAGCATACTAATTGTAAGCCGGCTTGCCACAATCTTTGGCACTCAAAATTGCAAAATAAAAGGCATTGAAAGTTTTGTATGAATGTACAGAAAAATGTAAAATAACCAGGATGACAGTCTACAAAATAAACATATATGTATATGAGAGCTATTGTAGTAAAAATGTATTACTGCTATAAGTTTTAAATTCATACCATACTTAAATAGGAAAACAAAATAATTTATTTGTAGACTAGAGATGGGAATGTCCTGACCTACAAAGGAAGTAGTTTCCATCGAGTGATCAAGGGTTTTATTGTTCAGGGAGGAGATTATACAAAAGGAGATGGAACTGGAGGTACTTGTTTGGTGTTTTATCACCATTACTCACACGTGTGACTGCTTTCTGGCCATGACTACAAATTGTATTGTTTTCACTTTACTCATTATAAACGCAAGTCAGTGGTGCATCCAGGAATTCAGAAAAGGGGGCACATGTGAAAATAAAGTATTAACCAAAATACTCCGCTATTGGCCATTAATGCGAAATGATGACACGAGATTTGGTATTAAAGGTAGTCAAACCACCGAGAAGACCAGGTCGAAGGTCATCATTTCGCCACAACGATCTCATAAACAAAAGGTCCACTATTTCCTTGTATCTACAATATTTTCATTGGTCATTATTTCCTAGAGAATATTATTCGAATAATGTAATTTGAATTTCTGCAAGTCACAACTTCACAGGCCACTGGCAGGTGGTACATACACATACTTAAGTCAACAGTCGTTTATGATGGTTAGTTATCAACCAATCAGAAGGCATCACATCTTATTGGAGATACAGTGATTAGTGCATGATTCGTTTTACAGGTCGTAGCATTTTTGAGAAATCCCATTTTGCAGATGAAAATTTTCAGCTACTCCACTATGGACCAGGATGGGTGAATATGGCCAATGCTGGGAAGGACACTAATTCATCGCAGTTTTGTATATTTACGACGAAGGCCAGCTGGTTAGATGGAAACTATGTCGTGTTCGGGAAAGTGTTAGAAGGCATGGTAAGTTTCTGGAATTCATAAGTTGATGTTAAAGACTTACATAAGAAGTATTCTATGATTTTATAAAATTGGCAATATCACACCATGTGTTCTAGTGCTGTGGCACTTTCTTTTAATGTCTAGTGCACATTCATCTCAAGTGCGCGATGTTGATGTTTTTCTGTGTCGTCTGCATTGTGCGTTCGTGTCGGCTTACTCTATCTCAACAAAATACTCTCATCCTAGTTTCGTATCAGATTTCCGGAGAAAGCGCATCATGGTATACGTCATCATGAGTGCAACAGCAACACAACACTAGTTAGTGTTTTACATTATCCATTCTCTGATATTCCGTTATAAATCATTCAAAAATGGAAAATACTTGTAGTAGATTTATATGTTTATACTCACATAAACTTTATTTATTGCAACTATTTTCAATCTAATTGAATTATTTCTCACGATTTATACACTACAGGACGTTGTTCGCAAAGTGGAGGCTGTACCAACCTATGAAAACGAAAGACCCAAAGTTCCCGTTACCATACGAGACTGTGGTAGTATCCCTGTTACAAAGCCTTTCCCAGTGGACTTTTCTCCCTCGGACTGATTGATAAATGAAATATGAATAGTTATACATTTTTGTTATAAATTGCTGTCTATTCAACATCATGAAAAGAGAAATTGCAAACGTTAAAACGGCTGATAGGGAGATTGCTTAATTGTGTCGATTGTGTATGATTTATAAAACAAGCCCAAGGAAAAGATATTATGTTATATGTTCAATTAAGTTTACTACTGTTGGTATATGTAAATACTCTATTACATATACACAATGTACATATAATGCATATGACTTACATGTAAAAGAATTTTGATACATGCAATGAGAATTCATAAATATTACAATTTTATCTATAAAAATGTTTTTTCATTTCTATACACTGAGGAGAGGGAGAACATGAATTTTAAGAAAACTTTTTAAAAGACATTTTTATCTCCTTGAAATGCACTGCCTTGTTTGAAATAATCCTGATTCGTTTCAGAGAAAATT
This sequence comes from Pteria penguin, assembly GCA_035048485.1. Classification (NCBI taxonomy): domain Eukaryota; kingdom Metazoa; phylum Mollusca; class Bivalvia; order Pterioida; family Pteriidae; genus Pteria; species Pteria penguin. The sequence continues at coordinate 25,278,849 of CM068581.1, forward strand.
GATATAAAAATGTAAATGTAAGCAATCAAGTGGAATAAAAACTTCAAAGAACATATTTGGTCATAATATAAATATGTCTCTTTCTTTCATATGAAGAGGAATCAAAAACTAATTATGCCTTTGAAGTATGAATATGCCAGTGTACAAATGCTTGTAAAACCTTAAAATGTTGTGTATTTTAAGCTGGTCCCCGTATATATTGAACTAAGGTATACAATTAAAACACACAACATGACGGGCGATTCTTGTTACATGTAGTCTTTATAAGACAGGCGATTCTTGTTCCATGCAGTCTTTATAAGACGGGCGTTTTTCTTGCATGTCGTCTTTATAAGACAGGATATTCTTCTTACATGTGGTTTTTATTAGACAGGTGATTTTTGTTACAGTCTTTATAAGACAGGTGATTCTTGAAGCATGTGGTCTTTATAAAACAGGTGATTCTTAATGCACGTGATCTTTGTAAGACAGGCGATTCTTGTTACATGTGATCTTTTTAAGACAGGCAATTCTTGATGCATGTGGTTTTTGTAAGACAGGCGATTCTTTATACATGTGGTTTGTAAGAAAGAGTATTTTTGTTACATGTGGTGATACATGTGGTCTGTATAACACATGCAATTCTTTTTACATGCAGTCTTTATAAGACAGGCAATTCTTAGTGCATGTGGTTTTATAAGACATGCGATTCTTGTTACATGTGGTCTTTATAAGACAGGCGATTCCTGTTACGTGTCGTCTTTATAAGACAGGGGATTCTTGATGTATGTGGTCTTTATAAGACAGGTGATTCTTAATGCATGTGATCTTTGTAAGACAGGTGATTCTTGTTACATGTGGTCTCTATAAGACAGGAGATTCTTGTTATATATGGTCTTTATAAGACAGGTTTCAAAAATCGTCTTACTAAAAGTCTTCTTAAGTCTACCAAGCCGGTGTAGCCTAATGGACCAAATGCTCGACTTATGACGTAAAGGTCCCGGGTTAGATTCCGCCTTGGTCACACCGTTGCTCTTTCTTTCGTAGGAGATAGTGAAAAACGAGGTCCCGTGTCTCGGTAGGCGAGGCACATAAAAGATCTCTTACTGCTTTGAGTTGCTTCATTGCAAAGGTAAAAATTTCTGTGCGATGCATCAGGGAGATGCCATCACCATATACATTAAATAATCGTAGAGTAACATAAAACAATAATCAATCAATATAAAGACCACATGCATCAAGAATGGCCTGTCTTATAAAGACCACATGTAACAAAGATCGCATGTCATAAAAACCACATGCATCAAGAATCACCTGTCTTATAAAGACCATATGTAACAAGAATCGCCTGTCTTATAACTACCACATGAACCAAGTATCGCCTTTCTCATAAATACCACATGCATCAAGAATCGCATATCTTATAAAGACCACATGTAACAAGAATTGCATGTCTTATAAAAACGACATTCAACAAGAATCGCATGTCTTATAAAACCACATGCACTAAGAATTGCTTGTCTTATAAAGACTGCATGTAAAAAGAATCGCATGTGTTATACAGACCACATGTATCACCACATGTAACAAAAATACTCTTTCTTACAAACCACATGTATAAAGAATCGCCCGTCTTACAAAAACCACATGCATCAAGAATTGCATGTCTTATAAAGATCACATGTAACAAGAATCGCCTGTCTTACAAAGATCACATGCATTAAGAATCACCTGTCTTATAAAGACCACATGCATCAAGAATTGCCTGTCTTACAAAGATCACATGCATTAAGAATCACCTGTCTTATAAAGACCACATGTAACAAAAATCACCTGTCTTATAGAGACCACAGGTAACAAGAATCACCTGTCTTACAAAGATAACATGCATTAAGAATCACCTGTCTCATAAAGACCACATGCTTCAAGAATCACCTGTCTTATAAAGACTGTAACAAAAATCACCTGTCTAATAAAAACCACATGTAAGAAGAATCGCCTGTCTTATAAAGACGACATGCAAGAAAAACGCCCGTCTTATAAAGACTACATGTAACAAGAATCGCCTGTCTTATAAAGACTACATGTAACAAGAATCGCCCGTTTACAAGTTTGGCCCCTGCATTTATAAATTGCTTTCTAGGGGCCAGTATTAAAACCACATGCATCAAGAATCACCTGTCTTATAAAAAACACATGCAACAAGAATCGCCTGTCTTATAAAAATCACATGTAACAAGAATCGCCTGCCTTATAAAGACCACATGCAACAAGAATCGCCTGTTTTATAAAAATCACATGTAACAAGAATCGCCTGTCTTATAAAGGCCACATGTAACAAGAATCGCCTGCCTTATAAAGACCACATGTAACAAGAATCACCTGTCTTATAAAAACCACATGCAACAAGCATCGCCTGTCTTATAAAGACCACATGTAACAAGAATCAATTGTCTTATAAAAACCACATGCAACAAGAATCGCCTGTCTTATAAAGACCACATGTAACAAGAATCTCCTGTCTTATAGAGACCACATGTAACAAGAATCACCTGTCTTACAAAGATCACATGCATTAAGAATCACCTGTCTTATAACGACCACATGCTTCAAGAATCACCTGTCTTATAAAGACTAACAAAAATCACCTGTCTAATAAAAACCACATAAATCAAGAATCGCCTGTCTTATACAGAATAACGTAACAAGAATCGCCTGTCTTATAAAAACCACATGTAAGAAGAATCGCCTGTCTTATAAAGACGACATGTAACAGGAATCGCCTGTCTTATAAAGACGACATGTAACAAGAATCGCTTGTATTATAAAGACCACATGTAACAAGAATCGCCTGTCTTATAAAGACCACACGTAACAAGAATCGTCTGTCTTATAAAGACGACATGTAACGTGAATCGTCTGTCTTATAAAGAATACATGCAAGAAGAATCGCCCGTCTACAAGTTTGGCCCCTGCACTTTTGAATCGCTTGATAGGGGCCAGTATTAAAACCACGTGCATCAAGAATCACCTGTCTTATAAAAACCAAATGCAACAGGAATCGCCTGTCTTATAAAGACGACATGTAACAAGAATCGCTTGTCTTATAAAGACCACTAGTAACAAGAATCGTCCTTCTTATAAAGACGACATGCAGAAAGAATCGCCTGTCTACAAGTTTGGCCCCTGCACTTTTGAATTGCTTCATATGGGCCAGTATTAAAACCACATGCATCATCAATCACCTGTCTTATAGAAGCCACATGCAACAAGAATCGCCTGTCTTATAAATACTACACGTAAAAAGGATCTCCTGATAAAGACCACATGTAACAGGAATCACCTGTCTTATAAAGACCACATGTAACAGGAATCACCTGTCTTACAAAGACAACATGTAACAAGAATCGCCTGTCTTATAAGGACCACAAGTAACAGGAATCGCCTGTCTTATAAAGACAACAAGTAACAAGAATCGCCTGTCTTATAAAAACCACATGTAACAGGAATCACCTGTCTTACAAAGACAACATGTAACAAGAATCGCCTGTCTTATAAGGACCACATGTAACAAGAATCGCCTGTCTTATAAAGACCACAAGTAACAAGAATCGCCCGTCTTATAAAGACCACAAGTAACAAGAATCCTCTGTCTTATAAAGACCACAAGTAACAAGAATCGCCTGTCTTAACAAGAATCGCCTGTCTTATAAAGACCACATGTAACAAGAATCGTCTGTCTTATAAAGACATGTAACAAGAATCGCCTATCTTATAAAGACCACATGCAACAAGCATCGCCTGTCTTATAAAGACCGCATGTAAGAAGAATCGCTCGTCTTATAAAGACCACATGTAAGAATAATCGCCCGTCTTATGAAGACCACATGCTTTAAGGGTTACATGTTTAATATAGTAATCTCTTTTTTCTGTTTTACCCCTCGTTTTCCATAAAATATCACTCTGTTAACAGGCCGTCTGCATCAAGTGACCAGTTTCCACCCTTGCATTGGTATCCACATAAAACAGGGTTGACGGTATACATGTATATGGAAATACATATAAAATTATGCATTCTACATTTTCATATGCATTGTTTCAGTATCTCATGTTTTATAACCTTTATCAAATTTTCTAAAAACAGAGCAGGCCTTTATTTAGACTCAAAAACTTACAGTTACGTCACACGAGAGATATACAATAAATAATTATTAATTATAAACACATGCCTTTACAAATTAATTATCATAAATCACAAACACATGCCTTTAGAATATGCGCAAAATGCACACACACACATTTTATCGTAACAGTAAGAATATGGTGCTCGTCACACTGTATAGAGTCAAGCACTGTACTGGTAACTTGTGAGCTTCACACTACAACGTGCATAAATAATACAGAAACATAATAATCAAGATTACACGTCTCTGGTCATCAGAGGCCTTTAGTAGGCATTTCGTTACCGTGAAGAGAGAAAATGTAAGAACGACAACTCTGTCTTTATTATAAGGGGTAACTTTTCTTCTTGTCTTATTGGAGTTAATTTTCATTTCACTACAGCGGACTATAAACTGACCAGTCATTCGGTAGCAACCAATAAAATAAATTACGTTATGTTGTTAAGCATTATTTGTCAAATAATTTTGGTTACATACATCTGCTTATGCTTTTCTGTGTCCTCCGACAGGTCTTGTCCGAATTCTCAAACCCAAAATAAGTCTCCTGCTTGGACCTGACATTTCGGTCTACGTATTTTGCTACTTACTTCAACCCTTTTCACGATGACCATATTAGAGCAATGGAACTGACAACATATATACCATTTTCTAATTTCTTCGTCATTTGCTGCCGTGTTTTATCACATCGTAAATGGTCGGCTACCGTTTTGTTACGGCCTTGTGCAGGTGTAGGTGGTGATATGTATATATTAGATTTATAGCTGGTTAGGTCCACATTTACTTATGGTGTAGGTGGTGATATGTATATAAAAGATTTATAGCTGGTTAGATCCACTTTTAGTTAAAGTGTAGATGACTTTTTCCAGACCTCATTACATTAGATTATGCAGATCTGCTTTTTCATTACTTGTCATTCTGTACCCTTTGTATGATTTTGACGATTATTTCATAAAGCAAAATTTGACGAAGGTAATAAATTCTCCCTTATCTTGTACCCAAAACAACTGGAGTTAACGTGGTAACACTTTACACTGCAGGTGATGCTAACTCTTCATGAACGCCTGTTATCGTCGCTGTTTTAGTACCCTTGCTTTCATTTGACACTTTTGACTGCCTGAGTGTCAGAGGCCCCTCTCCCCTTTCTTTTAACCACAAATTTACAAGGTATATATAGATGATAAGGATGAAAACACTCAAATAATATGAGTAAAACTCCAGGTATGGCACTCAAAATGGCGGAGTATTTTGGCTAATATTTGACTTCACATGTGCCTCCCTTTTCGGAAATCCTGAATCTGTCAATGCTTTTTAAACATTTAAATCTGATTTAAAACTGTTTTCCTTCAGGATTGTTCCTTTAAATCGACTGAAGCTTATAATGCCCAAAGTTTATGTCAAATACCTTTTTATGATCATAAGCTAAAATGTTCATAGATCATGGTGTATATTAAAACAGCAGACTATCTATTGTACTATCTTTATTTTTTCCTCTTTTTTATGGTAACCATTCACCTCATTACCCATACTTCTGCATGGTGGTCTACAAACTATGGCTCTGTTGCAAGCCCTGTGTTCACCATCAGTAGGAAATGTCATTCCATCCAAATGGTCTTTCAAATATCTAAACATATTAATTTGAGGAGAAATTCTGGACGGTTACTGGATAGTTAAATTGTCCGAACTCACTTTCGAGAACAGCATCGTGTGCAATTCATGAATTGTCAGTGGCGTAGCTCGGCAGTGAAAGGGGGGGGGGGCGCAACACCCTTCCAAAAAGTGAAAAGCAAAAAAAAAAAAAGTGTCCCCGACGGCAACAAAGTCCGAAAAAGCTATTTTTAGCACGAAGGTCACAGTGAAGGTCTCAAGGTCAATGGCCTTGTCCGGTGTCAATTTAAAGGGCTTCATTAGTGGAGTATGCATGCCAAATATGAAGTCTATCTTTTACGGTTCAAAAGTTATGGCGAAGGTTTACAACAGCCATCAGACAGGACAAAAACAATATGCCCCCAGATCTTTCGATCCGGCGTATAAACAACTTCAGATTGAATTTATTCCAATTTCTCTCTCTGAATGATTAAATAAAAGACGAATTATTTACTTTAGTGCTTTAGTGGCTACTATGGCTACTAATCAGCAACAAAACATGTTACAGTGTGGTCATTTTTTATTGTGGGCCGGCACAAGCCGGTCCATCCTTTGATATAAGTTTGGAAAAGTTGCATGCGTTTCTGCGGTACAGTAAGGCCCCGCCCCAAGGATTTTACACCAATGATAAAATTAGGATTATATTCACTGCGGAGAGAGCATGTGTCACCCTGCTGACCTAGTTTGATAGATTTATGTAAGCGTAGTATCTTTGAGACTTTCGCTGATTTAAGTATAAAATTTGTTGGAATATTTTCTGGGGATGAGTGTTACCTTACAATTTTTTAATATTTGACGCGCTTTCTTAATAAGCAAAATTATTATTCGGTTGCCTCAGTGACTTTCGGTTAATCATAGCCAATCGGAACATCATCGCTATTTTTTTACAAAAAAAAAAACACAAAAAAAAATAGATAAAAAATTAGTTACGATTGAATGATAGTGTGATGCAAGTCCTACTAACGTTTCTGAATACAGAATGCTACGCTAAGAAGGACTAACATAACCAATTATATTTTACAATTGTTTATTATGTTAAGACGATTTTGAAACCTTAATTATTGTTTATAAATTAAAAGTTGAGAATAGTAAGATTACCAGCACGGCCACACCATTATCGCAAGTTTAACTAGTAAAGGTTTGTTACCCCAGCAAACAGCCAGTTGCTTATAGATTGGTTAAGTTTTGTTGTTAAAAATAAATAGTAGATTGATTGATTAATTACTGTTTCAAGTCACTCCTCGATTATTTCACGTAACGGACCCTCCCGAAGAAGTGGGGGATCTTTTACGTGCCACGCCTACCTTGACACGGGACCTCGGTTTCACCGATGTGCACACGGTGGGAGTCGAAGCCGGGACCTTTCGGTCACCTCATCCACTGAGCCCATCGGCTTAAAACAAATGGTAGATGATATGGCTAGTAATTTTAAAAGTACATTTCCATACTAAATGCAGGCTAATCCGTACGTCTAATAAACTCGCTATTGCCTTATGTACTTATTGGGCTAAATGAACCAATTTTATAAACTATTATAGCTGAAAAGGAAGTGACACTGGAAATTTTAAAACGTTATTTTGGTTTATTTTACAATTCTTTGCAGTTTTATTGTCATCCTATTCCAGCCCACACTTTAGTGCTTGCACTAAACTGTTTCTTGTTTCACACTTTTATGCACAAGTTAATTGGGTGGTATACACATTAAAGGTTCGTGGCTGCTCATCATGTTACAATGTTCACACTTTGATACTTTCCAAAGAAAGCTTCACAGTGCTCGTTCTTGCTGACGAATTGTCTTGCAATTTGAATGTCAGACACGTTATCAGTCAGAGTCTCATTCGAAAAACAGAGCACCGGTATGCCTCCGACAGGTGTCGAACCCGGACCTCATGGTCACAAGCTGAACAACTCAGCTCATCCACTGGGCTACACCTGCTTATATCTTTCAGATAAGAGCAAACTATAATAATGCGACTCTATTGCATAATCTCGGACTTGTATAATATCATTCAAAACACAATAAATACTTAAAATGGATGACATCACACTAATGCATAAGCTGAAAGAGCATGTTGCGTAATCAGGATACTAGTACATCAACCGCCAATAAAATAGAAAACCTTATACGTAATTTTTGTAGTTACGGATTAAAAATCAAACATTAAAAATATAAAAGAAAAAAGATTTACTACGCTTAAAATGTCTTATTTAAGTTTATTTAAACTTAAGATATTACTCGAAAAGTGTGTGTGTGTGGGGGGGGGGGGGGTGTACGTGCCCCCGCTGCCCCCTCCCTTCTCCTACGCCCCTGATTCTGCAAAGGAACATCGACTAAAAGAAGCAATTTACATTTGCCCTACCCGTATATATGTGCAGGTGCTTCGTAAGAAGTAAGCAGTGTCCTTATAACATTGCCAGCTAATTCTTCTTGGATGAGAGATTCTTGTCTGGTTTTAGGGTCCTAATGATGAATTCACGTTCACCTCTGTGCATATAACGTTTATGAAACCTCTCCTGGTTGCCATTACAAATAGCGCCATTTTCTGATCAAAGCCTTTGGAAGTGATCTTGGAGACCCTCTTGTGGATATCTACGACATCCTAAAATCGATTCGATGTTCATAACACCCCCCCCCCCCCCCGAAAAAAAAAGCAAGAGAGAGAGAGAGAGAGAGAGAGAGAGAGAGATCCACATTCCTTAGCTATACCATTTGAATTCGGCAATCATTTATTATGTAGGTATCCAAAAAAGTGATTATTTTCGTTGTAATAGAATCAGACTCACAAGTGCATTACGTTTTATAACAATATTCACAATAAAGACTACTCTTTCAAGTTTGTATTTCTATTTTAACACTTTATGAAAAATGAGGATATTTCTCCTATTCTTGGAACCATTAAATAAAAAATCGAATTTTAAATTCCCATGTGTACGTGTACTTCGAAAGGTATTTGGGTGAATCGCAGAAGAGTGAAATGCCGGTTAAAGTTGATGAAGTACGGGATATTCTACATAAGAAAATAATTGGAAAATGCAGGGAGATAGAAAATTCAGATCACCAAAGCTTTTGTAAACTTTTGACTTATAATACATTTTAGGCTTTGTTAATTTTGGTATCACTATAGTGTACATTCTACATTACGATGCCAGAATCAGTCTGTGTAACGATATCACATATAGGCGTTCACAATACACTTCACATTATGGACATGGACAAATTTTATTACACATCGGCAAACCGAGCATTATTTTTTGTTATTCAGGCATCAAACTCTGGTCGACATCCCTCGATACGATCGCTGGAAATCAATAACATTATTACAGTGCGTAAATCAATTGTGTCTGGTGACAGAAGACGCCGTATCACCGGCATGTCACTAAAGAAATGTCAACACTTCTTTGTGTTTACTAGACCCCATGAGGATTTCCGGCAAGGAATGTAAAAATGAGTATGTAGTGTGTGGTTAACCAGATGTCCATATCATATGTATTTATATATATTTAAATTGTTTACAGTTGCAATACCACCTATCGTTTAAATTCATTGATTTATGTTAATATATTCTGCATAATAACCGAAAGAATTTTAAATAACAATTTGTAGATATCAACTTTGATATACATGTACGTCTGGTGTCATCATTAACATTTAAATCAACTCATTTATCTACTTGTTATTCTATCACCCAGTTATTTATGACCTTTGAGCTAAAATGAACATTTAAAAGATACCTTTAAAAGACGTCTTGAACTGCATATCTGTAGGACCCCTTTGAACAATCAGTTATCAACTTTACGTTTCATTTTCATTATAAGTTATGTATGATGGGAAGTTGTAGAGCTTACTCTGAATCCAGATAATCTGTGGTCTCTCTATAATGCAATGTGCAGAATGAAAACGCAGGTGCTTGTTTCCAAAATGGGTTTATTCGTCAGTTTATTTCTTATCACACATTTGAAAAATGGTATTGCATTTTAGAAATAAATATCACAAAATGCAACAAGTGCGATCGGCAGTGTGAGCCCTCAAAGTCATCATTTATTAGAAATTTTCGTAAAAAAGGAAACAGAAACAATAAAAGTACATGTATTACAATCATAAAAGGGAGTAACTGTCACAGAATTTGACCCGTCCATTGATAATCGCTGAATACTCATTCAGATAAGTATCAATCAACTCTGATAAGATATCGATTAAGTACATAGATTGTTGACATGTATGTATCACGTACACACTGTGTGTTCCTGTACGTACGGTCAATTTTGCGATACTTTACCCCGTCAGGCCATATGCGATCTATATATGACATGCTAACTAAATTGGGACAGGCTTGGTGTGGTGGTTAAGCGCTTTGCTTGCGGCGCCGACGATCCGGGCTGATTCCCGGGTTGCCCCGCTATATCTAAGAGCTTTTTTTTTTTTTGCTTATGAACAGAAATTTATGTAAATAATTATATCTTATTAAATTTATATCATATAGTATATGTGTTGATTTTAAATGTATTTGATTGATTTCATGGTTCATAAGTACATGTATAATGTAGTATTTCGTTTCAATTCTTATATCATTATTTTCAATTTCAAAATCAAGAATTTACAGTTTATTAACTTGATTTATATTTTCTTAAGAAAATAGATTTGCGTAACGATAGAATTCTACGTGTTTATGGAAACATCTCATAGAAATAAACCTAATTGATTGGTTGATTATAACGCCTCGCAGTGAAACTCAATTTCTGACAGGGTATTCGCCGATACTGTCAGTTTTTGTAAAACACAAGCATGGTTACCCCATTCTAATGCATTTGACAAAAATAATTACAACTAGAGGCACAGAAACCAAGTCGCTAATCACAGTCATATAAAAAAAGTAGGGTATCGTGACGTCACAAGTCAGAAACTGCAGGGTATCGTGACGTCATATCAAAAACTGCAGGGGTATCGTGAATACCCTTGCAGTTTTTAAATCGGACAGCCAATGAGATCGCATGTTACAAACAGAATGCATTAGAATGTATTATGCCACTCAACGATTATTTCACGTATATAATATATCTACCTGATGCATTGCATAGAAAATTATACATGTCCCTTTGCAACGGAACCACCTCCCTCCTCCCCCTGCAAGCACATTCAATCTACATTTCTTAAATGATTGCATATGAACAGGAATCTTTGAAAATCAATGATTGGCATACATTGGCTTCTACAGTTTGTAGATACTGTCATATGATGTATTTGAAATATTTAGGATATTTTCATATAAATATCAACTACATGCTAGTATTCAGAATACCTATCAACTACAAGCTAGTATTCAGAATACATATCAACTATAAGCAAGTATTCAGTATACATATCAACAACAAGCTAGTATTCATTATACCTATCAACTACAAGCTAGTATTCAGAATATATATCAACTACAAGCTAGTATTCATTATATCTATCAACTACAAGCTAGTATCCATTATACATATCAACTACAAGCTAGTATTCATTATACATATCAACTACAAGCTAGTATTCAGTATACCTATCAACTACAAGCTAGTATTCAGAATACATATCAACTACAAGCTAGTATTCAGTATACCTATCAACTACAAGCTAGTATTCAGTATACCTATCAACTACAAGCTAGTATTCAGTATACATATCAACTACAAGCTAGTATTCATCATACCTATCAACTACAAGCTAGTATTCAGTATACCTATCAACTACAAGCTAGTATTCATTATACCTATCAACTACAAGCTAGTATTCAGTATATATATCAACTACAAGCTAGTATTCATTATACCTATCAACTACAAGCTAGTATTCAGTATACATATCAACTACAAGCTAGTATTCAGAATACATATCAACTATAAGCTAGTATTCAGAATACCTATCAACTACAAGCTAGTATTCAAAATACATATCAACTATAAGCTAGTATTCAGAATACCTATCAACTACAAGCTAATATTCATGATACCTATCAACTCCAAGCTACTATTCAGTATACCTATCAACTACAAGCTAGTATTCAGTATACATATCAACTACAAGCTAGTATTCATTATATATATCAACTACAAGCTAGTATTCATTATACCTATCAACTACAAGCTAGTATTCATTATACCTATCAACTACAAGCTAGTATTCAGAATACATATCAACTATAAGCTAGTATTCAGAATACCTATCAACTACAAGCTAGTATTCAAAATACATATCAACTATAAGCTAGTATTCAGTATACATATCAACTACAAGCTAATATTCATGATACCTATCAACTCCAAGCCAGTATTCAGTATACCTATCAACTACAAGCTAGTATTCAGTATAAATATCAACTACAAGCTAGTATTCAGTATGCATATCAACTACAAGCTAGTATTCATTATGCCTATCAACTACAAGCTAGTATTCAGTATACCTATCAACTACAAGATAGTATTCATTATACCTATCAACTACAAGCTAGTATTCAGTATACATATGAACTACAAGCTAGTATTCAGTATACCTATCAACTACAAGCTAGTATTCAGTATACCTATCAACTACAAGCTAGTATTCATTATACCTATCAACTACAAGCTAGTATTCAGTATACCTATCAACTACAAGCTAGTATTCATTATACATATCAATTACAAGCTAGTATTCATTATATTTATCGACTACAAGCTAGTATTCAGTATACCTATCAAATACAAGCTAGTATTCAGTATACATATCAACAACAAGCTAGTATTCAGTATACCTATCAACTACAAGCTAGTATTCAGTATACCTATCAACTACAAGCTAGTATTCATTATACCTATCAACTACAAGATAGTATTCATTATACCTATCAACTACAAGATAGTATTCATTATACCTATCAACTACAAGCTAGTATTCAGTATACCTATCAACTACAAGCTAGTATTCAGTATACATATCAACTACAAGCTAGTATTCATTATACATATTAACTACAAGATAGTATTCAGTATACATATCAACTACAAGATAGTATTCATTATACCTATCTACTACAAGCTAGTATTCAGTATACCTATCAACTACAAGATAGTATTCATTATACCTATCAACTAAAAGCTAGTATTCAGTATACCTATCAACTACAAGCTAGTATTCAGTATACCTATCAACTACAAGCTAGTATTCAGTATATCTATCAACTACAAGCTAGTATTCATTATACATATCAACTACAAGATAGTATTCAGTATACATATCAACTACAAGATAGTATTCATTATACCTATCAACTACAAGCTAGTATTCATTATACCTATCAACTACAAGCTAGTATTCAGTATACCTATCAACTACAAGCTAGTATTCAGTATACATATCAACTACAAGCTAGTATTCATTATACCTATCAACTACAAGCTAGTATTCAGTATATATATCAACTACAAGCTAGTATTCAGTATACCTATCAACTACAAGATAGTATTCAGTATATATATCAACTACAAGATAGTATTCATTATACCTATCAACTACAAGCTAGTATTCAGTATACATATCAACTACAAGCTAGTATTCAGTATACCTATCAACTACAAGATAGTATTCATTATACCTATCAACTACAAGCTAGTATTCAGTATACATATGAACTACAAGCTAGTATTCAGTATACCTATCAACTACAAGCTAGTATTCAGTATACCTATCAACTACAAGCTAGTATTCATTATACCTATCAACTACAAGCTAGTATTCAGTATACCTATCAACTACAAGCTAGTATTCATTATACATATCAATTACAAGCTAGTATTCATTATATTTATCGACTACAAGCTAGTATTCAGTATACCTATCAAATACAAGCTAGTATTCAGTATACATATCAACAACAAGCTAGTATTCAGTATACCTATCAACTACAAGCTAGTATTCAGTATACCTATCAACTACAAGCTAGTATTCATTATACCTATCAACTACAAGATAGTATTCATTATACCTATCAACTACAAGATAGTATTCATTATACCTATCAACTACAAGCTAGTATTCAGTATACCTATCAACTACAAGCTAGTATTCAGTATACATATCAACTACAAGCTAGTATTCATTATACATATTAACTACAAGATAGTATTCAGTATACATATCAACTACAAGATAGTATTCATTATACCTATCTACTACAAGCTAGTATTCAGTATACCTATCAACTACAAGATAGTATTCATTATACCTATCAACTAAAAGCTAGTATTCAGTATACCTATCAACTACAAGCTAGTATTCAGTATACCTATCAACTACAAGCTAGTATTCAGTATATCTATCAACTACAAGCTAGTATTCATTATACATATCAACTACAAGATAGTATTCAGTATACATATCAACTACAAGATAGTATTCATTATACCTATCAACTACAAGCTAGTATTCATTATACCTATCAACTACAAGCTAGTATTCAGTATACCTATCAACTACAAGCTAGTATTCAGTATACATATCAACTACAAGCTAGTATTCATTATACATATTAACTACAAGATAGTATTCATTATACCTATCAACTACAAGCTAGTATTCAGTATACCTATCAACTACAAGCTAGTATTCATTATACCTATCAACTACAAGCTAGTATTCAGTATATATATCAACTACAAGCTAGTATTCAGTATACCTATCAACTACAAGATAGTATTCATTATACCTATCAACTACAAGCTAGTATTCAGTATACATATCAACTACAAGCTAGTATTCAGAATACCTATCAACTACAAGCTATTATTCATTATACCTATCAACTACAAGCTAATATTCAGTATACATATCAACTACAAGCTAGTATTCAGTATACCTATCAACTACAAGCTAGTATTCATTATTCAGTATACCTATCAAATACAAGCTAGTATTCAGTATACATATCAACTACAAGCTAGTATTCAGTATACCTATCAACTACAAGTTAGTATTCAGTATACCTATCAACTACAAGCTAGTATTCAGTATACATATCAACTACAAGCTAGTATTCAGTATACCTATCAACTACAAGCCAGTATTCAGTATACATATCAACTACAAGCTAGTATTCAGTATACCTATCAACTACAAGCTAGTATTCAGTATACATATCAACTACAAGCTAGTATTCAGTATACCTATCAACTACAAGCTAGTTTTCAGTATACATATCAACTACAAGCTAGTATTCATTATACTACGCCCTTTCCATGGGGTACCTTGTTATATCCTTTTCTTATCTATCAGGGAAGCCGGCGTGGCCTAGTGGTATCGCGCTGGACTCCTGATCGGGAGGCCGGGGTTCGATTCCCGCTCTGGTCATGCCGGTGTCCTGTCTTTCGGATGAGACGGTAAAAACCGAGGTCCCGTGTCGTGGTATGCATGGCATGTTAAATATCCCTCACTGCTTCGGGTGGGTCCGTTGCAAAGGTCAAAATTTGTATGCCCCGCATCAGGCAGATGCCGTCACCATATACGTGAAATATTCGTGGTGTGACGTTAAACAAAAATCAATCAATCAATCAATGTCTATCAGGGTAACGACGAAATGAAATTGGGAGCCGTGCTAAAAATAGACATTTTCTGGAAATCCCCTTTTTAAACGGACACTCTAAAATGATCAAATATCAATTTGCAACAGTAAGCAGTCATAATCATACATCTTATTAAATTTTTTTAAAGCAGATTGCACTTTAGTTTTAAAATAATAGTCGTATTTATGTTCATGCATGCATTACCACTAGCTACGGACATCAAGTTCGCGTTTAATACACTGTCTACTGGTTTATCTCCCAGATAAATATTATTGGTAATACTTACACAGCACTGTTAATCTTTTGCTCTCCACGACAACAGTGATTGTGGGTTATACGAGTTGTACTGGTGACATCTTACTGTAGTTACTATTACAATGCATTGGTTCGTTAGTTCATTGGAGCCTACGTCGCTTTCGACAATTTTTCAGTCATATTGCGAAATAGTGGCAGTAGGTACCAACACTGTGACACATAGTTGCGCAATCCAGGAATCGAACCCATGATCACCTTCAGCAGAAACCAAGTACTAAACCAATGCACAACACTTGTTTCTATCATAATACGTGTACAAGTATTACAAGTATGTAGAAAACAAAAATATGAACCTCAGAATGATCCGATATAAACTCAATGGCGGCACTGTGCATGGCTTCATCATCATTTCATTCGCACTGAGTGATGATATGTTGCACAATAAATGTGCATAATGGTGAGTATATCATGATTTCTTCACACTGACTAATTTTGTTCAGCTAATGAACTTATTCTACGTAATGGAGCTTCATTTATGAAGTTTTTAAATTAAAATGACTGAAAATGTCAATTGACTGGCCTTAGTCGTTGTGGTGATTGTTAGGGACAAGGGACTTGCTGTTACATTCATCTCTTTTTTATGATCTTGTCTTGTAAGTTATGGGGTATGTAAAAGGTGATGCATTTTCTTATCATTAATCCAAATTATTTTCTTTAAGATAATGTCAAATGATTTTTCCCGATCCTTGATATTCATTACTTTCGGGAATAACATACAATAAACAAGTTGGCGCAATTCTGAACCGCATCTGGATCGCTGCATCATAAGTCAAGCGTATCATAGGCTTATACTGTACTCTAATTTAACTAAATCCTAAAAATCCATGAATGCTATTGAATGACTTTGACTTTATTGCCAACTTATGTCAAGTGCTGATGCAGATCCACATTGCTGAAATTTGTTACCAAATATTAAACAAAATTAAAACTAAGACCAGGTAAATGCTCGTGACAATTTATTGTGTATAATCTGACTGTATAAGCAAATTAACTGCCTTTGTGATGTTTGACATGTATAGGTACATACTTACTGCATGTATAGGTACATACTTACTGCATGTATAGGTACATACTTAATGCATGTATAGGTACATACTTAATGCATGTATAGGTACATACTTACTGCATGTATAGGTACATACTTAATGCATGTAGGTAGTCAAGGTCAAATCTAATACTTAACATTGATTGAGACAGAATACATAATACTTGTAACTGTTATATAATGCCTGTAAATGTCTTAATGTACATTTAACATCGAATTTGCATTAAAAATATAAACAGAGTATGTAATTATGATTAGAATTTTCAAATGAGATATCCCTTCTACTGATACTTGGCACATTCATATTGTAACAGGTCACGTTACTGTACTGGGAATATACTGTAAAGTGTATACCCTAATGACTAGTTTTAGTTTTTAAACTTCTTTCACATTACATTGATTTACATGAAATATTGGTCATTACAAGATACTTGAACTTTGTCCAATAACGAATTACTATCAATATATTTTCTGCAAATTTTACATTTACACACAAAACTGCTAATGCATATATGCATGTGTATGAAATATGCCTGTGACAGAAGTGATCACTAAATACTTTGTGACTTACAATGATTGTACATGGCATTAATGACTGATATATAGAAACATAAAAAGCTTTATCACATGTTTTGCTGTTTATGCAGTGAAATATCGCTATGTCATAAATTAATTTATGACATAGGTGATGTCACAGCGTGGAAAAGAATTGTGTAAAGCCGGTGTTTGATGAAACAAACACCTTTAAACACGTAATAAAAAGAATCTGAAATGAATTTTCATTTCATACGGTAAATTTATGAAACTCGTTGTGTGTTTTATATCCCAGGGCCAAGGCTCGGGGATATAAAACAAACAACTTGTTTCATAAATTCCGTATGAAATGAAAATTCATTTCAGATTCTATATTTACGACGAGATGAAATCAACTTATACGTAGTGTAACAGTATAGTTTGTCATTCTGCGTCAGGAATGATTTCCGTCATTGCAGAACTCTATCCAGATATTTAAATACCAGATATTCACAAAAATTAAACAATGAAACTAGACAACACTCGGTGATTCTGGATTCGAAAACGAGCACTTTTCGGTGAACTTTATGTACACGTCATTACAGAGCTCGTTGAAACTTCGTTTCCAGATCTATACTAATGCCATAGACCAAAGTGGTTACCCTGTTTCAGCATTAAAATTGCGTCATGAACGGGTACCGTTTGTGTTTTTATTTTGGTTTCCATACCTATATTTCGCGTTCAGAAAGAAACGTTGTCACAAACGACATATTTAAAAATCTAAACAGCATTCTCGTCATACGTCATAGATCAATTCGAACACGAAGCCCCATTTCGGCTTTATTGTAGAAAGCGTCATTACGAGGCTCGTTGGGATTTCGACTTTCCAATGCAGTACTTACGAGAGCTTACTTTACTTTTTTCTAACCCTCATGGTAAAGATTTCTACCCGTATGTATTTCTTTGGTAGATATTCGAACACAAAGATCCATTTCAACGTTTTCATAAAACGCGTCATTACGGATCTGTATTGTCATTTCGACTAGCTATCATCATACCCAACACATTCAACAGAACAATGATAAATAACATGAAATATCATGTGATAACAAAACGAAGAGACAATGATATTTAAGAGTAAAAGATCAATGCAATTTTAAAAAGTAAAAACACAAAATTACTATACTAAAATATAACGACAAAACAATAAAAGTAACTAACATACAGAGATATGCACGCAACCCTAGAAATCGTCTGCGTTACCGCATTCAGTTAGAGATCAGTTACCACAATAAGGGGATTGTGGAGACATCATTAATAACGACAATTTGTGATTAATAAGGTCAGCATCAGTCGACTTTGTTTTTTCAAAGTGACGTCATCACTAACCTACTGTCGTTAACGTCCATTCGGAATACCTCGATCAGCTTACATTGATTTATGTGCCACGTAAACAAAAAAAAAAGAAAAAAAAGAAAAAAAAAAAAAAAAAAAAAAAAAAGAAAGAAAAGAAAAAAAAAAAAAAAGAAGAATAACTGAAGCAATGAAGGTCAACAAAACACTTTCCAGATCACCAACTCTGGGAGCGTTTTTCTTCTCATTTAACTTCTCCATTGTAATCTATGTTAAAAAGTAGATCACTACGGTGGCCAACCACGATATCATAAAACCTCGCTCAAACAAAGCTTTGTTTGAAAGAAGATTTATCGTTCAACTCGAACTAAATCGGATGTAACCCGAAATAGTTATAATGTCGCTGTTTGACATACCTTTAACTAAGGATATTTTAAATAAATACACGATAATACTACCTCGTAGTCGTTAAGCTATTATATAAATTAGTTCACAAAGACATATATCTACAAATTGGCGGGATTTCAAAGTTTAAGCGATCGAACTTGTCGAAACATTAACGAAATCAAAGTTGATCTTATCCTGACCGTCAGTCATCTCAAATAAACTATCAATAAAAGTGATCAAACCTCGGGTTCAGTACAGACCTTGTGGTTTTTGACGCCTGGATATTTCATCTATATTGAAAAATACTTTCGAAACCGGTGATGATAAATGAATGTTATTTCACATATATTATGGAATACAGTTCAGAGAAATAGTTGGCACAAATATCACCTAAAAGATGTAGTTAGTAAAGCAACACTGGGACTATTTCACATCAGACCATTGAATAATACATGTAATAGTTTAAGCCGCAAGCGACTTGGCCAAGTAAAGGAAGATCGAGAATTCTACATACCTAGGTTTCTACTCAATGTTTAGGATATAATCAATATTACAATTAAATCAATATAGAATAAAATGAAACAAATGTCACATGTCATGGTGTGCTCCTATAAAGCTATGTTACCTCTCGTCAAAAGAAACAAAAATTTTTGCACGTAGTTAACTTTGTATTGAGTTACAGGGATTTATATGCCCGTCTGCTACTTCCTAACTTTTTATCGATTAGATGGCTATTTTCACGCACACGCGATAAAAGTATGAAAGAACTGTTTGTGCATATGCGGTCTTATAGTTAAAATGAACTTTATTGTTGATCATAAATTTAAAAATTCTTTGTTTCAAGCCACAATAAATTTTATGAACTTCTTCAAGATGTAATCATTTAGAATGGTTTACAAAAATACGCACCCACACTGTACTTAGAAATACTGTTAAACATCTTTTAAAGACCTTTTATACAGATTGTTTTAATAATGTGGTACAAGAATAAAGAATATCAAACTGAAAATATTAAATCTTTGTCAAAAATGTGAAATATTTTAAAAGAGCCTTATTTTACCCATTTAAATGAATTATCATCAACACGTGTACATTGCAAAAAAAAAAAATAATAATAATAATAATAATAATAATAAAAAAAATCAAAAAATAAAACCAAAAACAACCCCCCCCCCCAAAAAAAAAAACAAAGAAAAAAAAACAACACAGTAAACATGACCTGCCAGTTTAGGAAGTTTTGGCACTTTCATCCGGCAAATGTGGGCAGCATCTTGCCTTCATGAGGGTAGATTTTCTTCTTTAGTTTGTTTCCATTTGAATGTTTCAGTCATTACCGTATTTTCTTGGCTTCTTTAGGTCGTCTGTCGTAGTTTAACAAGGCATCAGTTTTAACGGATTTTCTTGGCTTCTTTATGTCGTCTTTCGTAGTTTATCAAAGCATGTGTTTTTATCCCACCAGCTTTCATAAATGGACAAAACGTGTTAAAAAGCTTGTCCCAATGGTTAAAAAATGGTTGGAAATTTGTCATGGGTTTTAAATGATGCATGTCATGTTTCGGAGCACCACCCACCAATCCAAACGGAAACCAGTTGTGCATGGCCAAAGGAAACTCGTATCCGATGTGCGCTTCTACACTTACGATTATGCTGACCAGCATGTAGCTCCAGGTGGTCAGTGGATGACAATGGAAAAACCAAGTGTTAGTTGTGGTGAGAAAGCCAACGGTGACCAGTTCCCAGGGATGAAGGTATTGTGTCACCCACACAAATGGGCTGTGGTACCGGTGGTGCACTGCGTGGATGTGCTTATACAAGAAACGTACTTTGTGGTGGGACCAGTGCCAAACAAAGTACTGGAAATCAAATAGTATTAATGCCGCCACCTGTTGCCATACGAACTCCCAGAGGGACGGTGCCTGTTCCGGCAGAGGAGTTGGCGGTGTCCATATCCATTGACCAACGGCGGCAGGGAGGACAAACAATATATGATTCCAGAACGTCAGGCTTAAAGTATCATAGATCTGAGACAGCGTAATTTCTTTGTCCACTTGTATTTTATATTTCTGCATCCATGGTAATTTTGGTCCAAGTAAATCCGCAATCATAAAAGGTGTACATAAACTAAAATAGAATCCAACCGAAAGAAAAACCGGAAAGAGAGGGGATGCGATGAAGTCCTCCCTGCCTAGGCGTAAGTTCCATATTGGTTGCAGTACGTTGGGAACCGATTTACTGGTAGAGTTTTGTGACAGTACACCGATTGATTCACTGACGTTTGATAATAATATTCTTCCGAAGTCTACAAGCAGATTGCCTCCACTCATTGCATTCAAATTGCAATTTGATAACAAAAATTCAGCTGTTCATTCAAAACACGCCCTCTCTCCCGGTTTAAAGGAAATAAATGTTTATAAATAGTAGCCTATATTTAAATGCCGGCTTTCCTGACCTACTTTTCACACCGGATAAGGTGTATCGCGTAGTAAACCACATATAGCAGAGAAGTAGTTCTAAGCTAAAAATAAAATAAAATAAAGTCATGACCTATTTATCAGGTCACATGTAATAATAATGGATGTATAAACTGTAACATACAGACTTACATATACAGGCACAAATAGTGCAAGTGAAAACGTGACAGGTACAGAGACTAGTACAGTGACTTGAAGTCATTCTTATAACGAACACAATGAGATAATACTACTAATGAGAATTGTTTAAAAACGCTTGTTGTTTAACTTAAATAAAGATAAAAAAATCCATGAGTACAATTATTGGAGTCTATATAAGTACTATGAGAAGATTTCGCCAATTTTTGACTTGCCGTTAAACAATGACTGTATCTCCATCTCATTACTTAGCTCATTTATATATTACTATACTTAACATCTAGCATACACACAAGCTAAGCGTAAGAAGTATATCTATACTTACCAGTGGCTAAAAATAATGTGTATACATATTTTAAAGTTGGCCGTAGGCACAAGCCTGTTTAAGGAGATTCGGATGGTGAGAATACAAGCAGGAGGGGGAAGACGGAGAGAAAGGGTAGGGGAGAATGGGTAGGGGTTTGAAGGAAAGAGGGCTACTCGGGGTTAAAAAATTGACAGAAATAATGCTAATAATGTAATAAACTGTGAAAAAAGGACACAAGAACATGACAAAAACTTTCGATTAAAGTGCAGTTGCGATACCGACTTAAGGGATCAATTGCCATGACAGTAGTCCATCAGTTGGAGTGGTTAAACGGTTTATGGAGCCTCCTCTCTACTTTCCACAAAAGAAGTATAATTAAAGGACACACATTAAAAAATCTATGAATAATCCTCCATATAGAGAGAAAGGATCAACAACTATCTCAAGTTGAGAGGTCTTAAAAATATAAACATGTACAGTAATGCTGAGTAAGACCAAGATATCAATAATATATAAATTGACATCAACATGAGTAAACTGTGCTTTGCCGATCTGGACTCTTCTTGTTGAAGATCTCCTGGCCATATTATTGTAGATCACGAAGTCCTTTCACTATTTTGTATCCCAACAAGATAAACCTACTGGAACCTTAGACCCTCTTAAGTTTGTACTCAAGACCACTGTAGAAACTGGGATGGGAAATTCCATGAGATACAAAGTAATATTTCTGAATGTTGATACAAGTTCTGAATAGGATCTAAAACAATTTCCGAAGGTTTTTCTAAGTTTATGATTTTTGTAACCCTGAGTTGAAAGTTCCAACATCATTTGTAATTTTTTGTAAGAAAGTCCAAAACGTTAGTGCAAGCACTGAAAAATTGAAGTAACTGAATTTTATAAATACCATATAATGGGAGTCTAGTCTAGGAACATCTGTTACTATCCAACTAAGGGAAATTTACAACAGAAAATCTAAAATCGCCATGTTTATCATAAATATTGGTATAAATTTTATTGTTAATTATCTTAATGTACAGGTCCAAGAAAAGTGTTTCTGTATCACAGATATTGTCTTTGTTTAACTGCAGTTCAGGTGGGTATATGTTAGCTATATATCGTTCAAACTCAAGACATGTACATGTAGCTAGAGGTATCATCCATACATCTTAATAAGGTTGAATTTTTTAATCGAATACATGAAATCCCCCACATAACAATATAGAAACAAATCTGCCATAAGAGGTGCACAGTTAGTATCCATAGAAATCCCAACTATCTGCTGATAAATCTTGCCATTAAATGCGTGTAACAAATACGGTAAGTTTGTCTATGACTGAACTGATGAAGAACAAAAGATCATAATGACAAATTGTTGTGTTATGTATAATTCTGGAGAGCAAAGCTCGCCAAGAGAAAAATGAGCTTTAACACCAATTTTTCTTCCAAAGCATTATTTTAGATTATACTAGCCTATTGGAGACAGATTTTTTTCACGGTGTGACTGAGCAAGACTATGTTTTAGTCGAAATCAGGGCAAGAATTTGTTTTCAAAAAATCCCAGCCCTCCCCCTCCCGGAATATCTAATAGTGTCACTTGCACAACAAACGTCGCTCTTTCGCATTCACAAGGACCCGCGCAGTATCCACCTCTTTGTTCCTATGACTGTGCAATATGGAAAGTGAAGATGCCATTCATCTGTGTCACGGTGTTCTTTTTAGTGAAAATTATGTATATGCTTGAGCATACACCCATACAAGGCAGCTACGCCACTGCTTACTGGTCAGCATATTCCTACACATCACACGTTATAAATATATTTGGACCTACTAGCATAGACGTAGGCTACACGTTCTAAATATTTCTATAAATATTCAATGTTGTTCCTCTTTTATTGAAAGCGTGACGGACCGCACGGAATGACAGACAGACAGACGGATAACTCAAACCCAACCCCATCCGGAACACACGGGTTGGTTTCTTACGTAGTGTAAAGAACCGACTCGTGTGTTCCGGATGTACCCGACCGAAGACCAGGAACATAAGAAAACCTTTATGCGTAAGATGTCAACTGCTGTCGCACGTACGCAGAAATTAAAAATCTTTACAGTACGTACAGCGAATAATCAGTATGTTGAAATGGCCCCTTAACAAAACAAGATGGCTACGTCCACACAGCAGCATGGGCGGCCTAAGGTTGGAGTAGGGGTTTTTGTTACGCACAAAGATCATCCTGGATGTGTATTGGTTGGGATACGAAAGAATTCGACTGGTGAAGGACTGTACGCCTTGCCTGGAGGGCATCTAGAATTCGGGTATGATTGTAAATACACGTTTTGGACATGCATATAAGCCATATACACATAATAACGAAAGGGAAAATATATAGAAGGGAGAATGAAGGAAGTACATGTATGTACAATGAAAAGATAACAATACGTTCCATTGGTTTGATCTTCAAGAGATATCGATATATCCAGAACTGATATGGATTTTATTAAAAAGTACGTATAGTCTACTTATTAACATATCCGTCTGACAGTTTATCCTCCTTTCTCACACGTCCCCATTTTTTATCACTTGCAGGACGTCTATATAATCCTACTTTTAACATTCATTCAACAGACAAATTGATAGACAATAAAATGGGTTCTAGTCGTATGATATACATGTATTTCGCCGACACATTAGATCAAGAAAATTCTTATATATATATATATATATATATATATATATATATATATATATATATATATATATATATATATATATATATATATATATATATATATATATTTACTTTTCACGTTCATTTTAGGGCCTATGTTTTTGAGTAATTTTCGACAACCTTATTTGAACTGCTGGTCGGTCTTGCAAAATAAGAAGAAATAACTTTAATGTAGGTGTTTTGTGTTGCAAGAGCCTGTGTGGCTTAGTGGATGAGGTAATCGGCCCCTAACCGAGAGGTCCTGGGTTCGACTCTCGTTGTCCCTGGGTGCATCCGAGTCGTCCCTTGGATGAAACAATGAAAACTGAAGCCCCGTGTCCTGATAGGCGTGTCATATAAAAGATCCCTTGCTGTCTCGACTGGGTCTGTTGCAAGGATAGAAAATTCTATGAATGCATAAGGCTGATATCATCGCCATATACACATGTGTTACACTAACATTTAAAGCATAAAATATGTTAAAACATTATTTTAACAATCAGATTGTTATAATAATGTTTAAACATATTAAATGTTTTAAATATTAGTGTAACACTTGTAATAATGGTAGTCTGACGTAAAACAATACTCAATTAATCAGCCTGTGATGCTGACGAGATGTTAATTTCTGAGGGTGACAAGATATCATTTTTACACGCCCGTCGGAAGACGGGACGTATTATGGTATGGCGATGTCCGTCTGTCTGTCCGTCCGCTATGGAACGCAATAACTTTAGTAAACGTCAGCTGTATTTCGTGAAACTCCTACCGAATGCTTAAATAGTGTAGAGGAAGCCGTCTTTCGATTTTGAGCAAATTCCGTTTTGTCGTTCCGGAGTTATGCATGGGTTTTGGATTTAATTTTTACTAAGAAAAGATGCTATGGAACGCGATAACTTTTAAAATAAACTTCAGTTGTTTTTCATGAAACTCATACAGAATGCTTAAATAATGTAGAGGAAGTCGCCTTTCGATTTTGAGCAAATTCCGTGTTGTCGTTCCGGAGTTACGGGACTTGGATTTTATTTTTACTATGAAGAGATGCGCTATGGAAAGCAATAACTTAAGTAAACGTTAGTTGTTTTTCATGAAACTCGTACAGAATGCTTAAAAAATGTAAGGGAAGCAGCCTTTCGATTTTTAGCAAATTCCGTTTCGTCGTTCCGGAGTTACGGGACTTGGATTTCATTTTTGCTATAGTAAGATGATATGGAACGCAACAATTTTAGTAAATGTCAGCTGTTTTTCATGAAACTAATACAGAATGCTTTTAAAATAGGGTAGGAGAAGCGGCCTTTTGATTTTGAGCAAATTCTCTTATGTCTTTACGGTGTTATGGAACTTGGATTTTTAATATGATAAGATGCTATGGATATGCTATTTAACGCGATAACATAAGTAAACGTCAGTTGTTTTTTATGAAACTTATACAGAATGCTTAAATAGTGAAGGGGAAGCCACCTTTTGGATTTCAATATTTCATAAAAGTATTACCAAAAAGACCCAAGTTTGGGGGTAATAAAACCATACGTTCACATTGATGACGTCTATTGTAAGCAACGGGCGTATTAAGGCACGCTAGGTGTTGCTCTTGTTCGTAATTTATACACCCGATTAAGAAGAGACGTATTGTGGTATAATGCCTTATTGCGTCTGTCCGTCTTCCTGTCTGTGTCTTTCCGAACATAGGTGGGAAAATACACACTGCATCTTTGGAGTTATTAAACACATACCTTTCCCATGGTAAGATGACGACACTTCTCGTTTTTTATTAAACTACAGAATTTTCAAAACAGAATTAACTTTAGAAAGTTATTTATTAATATTACCGACTAAAAAGGCAAACTTATTGTGTAAATGTAGATGTTGTAATATTAAATTGCCAATTGAAACTGGCAAATGGTACAATATTCCAAGAGATGAATGTAAATGCATGCTTTGTGAATTAAACGAAATTGGCGATGAATGCCATTACATTTTTAAATGTGAAAATACTGAGATTAAATCTTTTAGAAAAGAATTGCCTAACTGAAATGTATTTTACCAATTCGAATATATTTAAATATGAAAAACTGTTGAATTCAAAAGATAAAAAATTACTTTTTAAAGTCATGTAAATTGATTTCTCTCATCAAGGAAAGAGTCTAATCTCCTGGTTGATACACTAATTTAAAAAAATTCGATCTTTATTTTGCTCCCGTACTGCGTGTTGCATATACGCGCAGTACGGGAGCAAAACAAAGACCGAATTTTAATTAGATTGGGTTGATATATTCATTCATAGTTATTTATTTTATTTATCTATTTTTGCGCATGTGCTGATATTTAATTATCTTAAATTTGTATATGTTATATATGTTCTCCATACTGATATATGTGTACATTTTATGAGAATAAAGACATTGTATTGTATTGTGTAACTTTAAGACCAAGTCCCAATTAGAAAATTTTGGAAATCTTGTAGACAAGAAACTGAATAATTGGGGATAGGATAATCAAAGTTGCTACACTCTACACTATTACATATGTACCCATGTTCTCTTTGATGAGAGGACGACATCAACTGTAATTCCAGATTATAGGATCAAAGTCAAGATATAAGATAAAATTTTGTTGGGAAGCTTTGTAGGCAGTGTATAAACTATACCATTGGGGCTAGGATATTAAAAGTTGGCAATTGAATGTCACGATTAGTAAAATACTGGATCCACTTTTTAGTGAGAGTGAACGTGTTTAGTTCTCACCTTAGTACTCGATAGCAATTATTGGATTTAGACCATAAATTCTGAATCTGTATTTTATACGTTATGACTGTGGACATGGTAGGAATAGCAAGACAGCAGGAGATAAGTACTTATTTAGAACATTTTGGGCTCTTGATATCATCGTTTGCTGACCAGTATTCCAGTGTTTGCTCAGCTTGCATGAAATACAAGGAATTGTTGTGAACTTTTCAATTTCCTAAATATATTATCGTAATTCAATGTAGGTAAGTATTTGGAATACTTAGCTACATAGAATTACGATAATATATTTAGGGAATTGAAACGAACGATTCTAAAACTAACATATTGCAAAGCAATACTATATTCCAACATCCCAACTTTGAATTTAGAAATAGAAATAAATATTTGGGTGATCAAACGAAAAATTCCTTTGCAGGACACCTTAAGCATTGTTTGTAGATCTATTAGAGAAGACGCGATATAGTGAAATTTGAGCAGTAAGCTCACTGTAGTTTATCGTCTAGATATGTTTTCGTCCCTTTCCCCAGGTGGAACATTGAAGGGTAATGCTCTCTGAAAGTTTACGAAAAATGTAACAAAACAGCTATATTAGCATTTTGATCGTTGGCGTTTGGGAGATTTTGCAAAATTTGGGCGAAACCACAAATTTTAATGAAACTCTCAAGTAAAAGACTTAAATAGCCATCAAGGACCATCTAAAAGACCATGCTTCCACTTGGAGTACAATCAAATGATCATCAACTTCATCTTATCCTCCAGAGAAAGCTGGGAGGAGTGTGGCAAGCGCGAGACGGAGGAGGAGACAGGATTGATACTGAAAAATGTGACATACTGTACGGTCGTCAATGCTATCGTGGAGGCGGAAGGTTACCACTACATCACCTTGTTCGTGAAAGGTGAGGTGGACTATGACTTCAAAACGGAACCGGAAAACAGAGAACCTCATAAATGCAAAGGTTAATACATGTAATTCTTAAAGAAAAGTGAATTTTACAAAGATCATTATATTAAATTCTCTCTAAAAATGTAAGGTGATCAAATAATAAACATTAATCATCTGTGCAACAAACTGTTTACATGCAATTTATATAAATATCATAAGTATACATACAATTAATTAAGTATTTAAAAGTACAGGAATGTATAATGAACAATGCAATATTTGGTTTGTAATGTTTTACGCCATGTGCCACTTCTGCTTCTAATTATGACGGCAGTTTCTGCAGATTCCAAATTCAAACTTTGGACTTTGACTTATTTCGTATCTAACTACGTAGCTAGCGAATTAAGGGTAGAAACCTTGCAAAACTTCTGCTAAATGTGCTACTACCACTGCTACATCATGACTTATTTTGTATTTAACTACGTAGCTAGCGAATTAAGGGTAGAAATCGTGGAAAACTTCTGCTAAATGTGCTACTACTACTGCTACATCATGACTTATTTTGTATTTAACTACGTAGCTAGCGAATTAAGGGTAGAAATCGTGGAAAACTTCTGCTAAATGTGCTACTACTACTGCTACATTATGACCTATTTTGTATTTAACTACGTAGCTAGCAAATTAAGGATAGAAATCGTGGAAAACCTCTGCTAAATGTGCTACTACTACTGCTACATTATGACTTATTTTGTATTTAACTACGTAGCTAGCGAATTAAGGATAGAAATCGTGGAAAACTTCTGCTAAATGTACTACTACCACTGCTACATCATGACTTATTTTGTATTTAACTACGTAGCTAGCGAATTAAGGGTAGAAACCTTGCAAAACTTCTGCTAAATGTGCTACTACTACTGCTACATCATGACTGATTTTGTATTTAACTACGTAGCTAGCGAATTAAGGGTAGAAATCGTGGAAAACTTCTGCTATATGTGCTACTACTGCTGCTACATCATGACTTATTTTGTATTTAACTACGTAGCTAGCGAATTAAGGGTAGAAACCTTGCAAAACTTCTGCTAAATGTGCTACTACTACTGCTACATCATGTCTTATTTTGTATTTAACTACGTAGCTAGCAAATTAAGGATAGAAATCGTGGAAAACTTCTGCTAAATGTGCTACTACCACTGCTACATCATGTCTTATTTTGTATTTAACTACGTAGCTAGCGAATTAAGGGTAGAAATCGTGGAAAACTTCTGCTAAATGTGCTACTACTACTGCTACATCATGACTTATTTTGTATTTAACTACGTAGCTAGCGAATTAAGGATAGAAATCGTGGAAAACTTCTGCTACCGGTAAATGATGTTTAAAATAGTTTGTTACGAGCCTTTTATCGAACTTTTTGATATATAAGCATTATGTTTTTGATTTTAACAAGTGAATGACAAAGCGGATTGTGAGTATTATTCTACTAATTTTTTCCCGATTTTTGCAATCCCCTTGAATTTCTCTAAGGGAAGAATTCAGGACAAAGACATTATTGGGTCTGGTATTTCGGATCAATTTAAGTTTATTGGAGCACCAGAGGATTTTAAATCTGAGCCAGTGGCTTATCCACTTTATATGCATGTATGCTTAAGCATACACATAATTTTCACAGAAAAGAACACACACAAATGTATGATATTCTCACATTCCAAGGAACAAGGAAGTGGATGTTGCGCAGATCATTGATAAATTTATGAATGCGAAGGAGCGCCGTTTGTTATTTAAGTGACACTTTTGTTTCACATTCATGCACAAGTTTTCGTCTTTCTGAAAATTACAGCAGCAACTACTAAGATATACTTTTATCTCATTCTGACATCATGTCTATTGTTGATTTCACCCAAAAACAGAATTTATAATAATAATATTGCTTCATTAGATAGCAAGTACAATAATTTGTTCAAATACTTATATTATTACAAACACTTTCCCAGTAAACTTTTTTGAAAAAAAAATTTTTTTGAAAGTTTCATGAAGTAGATTTATAGGATCAAAGGGCTAAAAAATGGGGGGGGGGGGTCCTTAGTGGATGGCTTGTGAATTAATTAAATGGACGGCAAATGATTTGGAGCTTACGGGCAACTAGGAAGTTAGTTGTTCCAGGATATTAGGAATCTGTTCACAAACTATTGAGCAACTAATATGATTCTTTTTGCCTTACAAGCTAGCAATTTAAACTAAAAATATCTGGGCATTTAGGATTCTTTAACTTACTAGACAGCTATTATCCATTTGCGATAACTAATTTTAAACAAATTAGGCAACAAGGAAGCATTGTGTAACTGGACAGTACTAAGTTACTGAGCAACTATAGGAAACAGTGTCTTAATGGACAACTTCAGATTTGTTTTACTTGGATAGTTAAGGATTCTGACCTAATCGGTTATTTGGTAACTAGGAAACCGGAATTTACTGGACGTCATTGAATGTTTTCTGTACTGGTCAGATGAAGTTTGGGTCTTTATCTTACCATATTTGAGGCCTTAAGTGTTACATTTTGAATCCATTAACAATATTTTGATTTAATTGATGTAAACAGAAATGATTTACACATTTGAACATTGTTGTTTGATACATTTCAGGCTGGGATTGGATACACTGGGACAACATTCCACCAGTGGAACAGCTGTTTCGTTCTTTAGCAGTGGCGAGGGAACAAGGTTTTAACCTTTTCTCTTGATGTTACAGAAAAAGCAATAATCGGTTATAGATGTGGAACATTAAAGTTCTTATATATACATAACAACATCCAGATCGAGTAAATGATTTTCGGGACTTTCGGAAAGGTTTGACTTTTACTTGCATCGCTGTGAAAGAGAAGCCCAGTGAATGTCAGGGATGATTTAAGACAGTCGAACGCAGAGAAGGAACAAAGCAGATATTAAAAGTATTCTGGAGGTCTGCATACGATAGAAAAACAATATGTATAATCTGTGCTTGATTAAAGTATCCATTGTATTCAGAAAAACTAACTACAATAATGTATCCCTTCCGACTCGTTGCCATTATGACGTTTCACTTTTCGGATTAGGGCTACAAGATCGCCCCATTCAGATCTTTAGCGCAGAGCCAACACGATACACGTTCGGCACGCTTTTTATTTTTTTTTTTAATCTTAATCTTATGACTATATTATATTTTGGTTTAAACATATCAAGTCATGTTAACTTTTACAGGTTTAATTAATCCTTTATATATTCCATGAAATCTTGCATGATCCACGTCCAATTTTATACGCCCGTCGAAAGACGGGACGTATTTTGGCATGGCGATGTCCGTCCGTCCGCTTTGGAACGTAAGAACTTTAGTAAACGTCAGCTTTTTTCATGAAACTCATACAGAATGCTTAGATAATATAGGGGAAGCTGCCTTTCGATTTTTAGCAAATTCCCTTTTGTCGTTCCGGAGTTATAGGACTTGGATTTTATTTTTGCTATGATAAGATGCTATGGAGATGCTATGTAACGCGATAATTTAAGTAAACGTCAGTCGTTTTTCATGAAACTTATTCAGAATGCTTAGATAGTGTAGGGGAAGCCACTTTTCAGTTTTCAGCAAATTCCATTCTGTCGTTTCAGAGTTATGGGACCTGGATCCCTCTTATTGGATTTCAATATTCCATAAAAGTATTACCAAAGAGACCCATGTTTGGGGGTAATAAAACCATACGCTCTTGTTAAATCATTGTTTTCCGTATTTTGTTACCTGACCATGTGAATTTTCGGTTACAATGTAACTACTACATGTGTTACACTAATATTATAAACATTTAATATGTTTAAACATTATTATAACAATCTTAGACATATTAAATGTTTTAATATTAGTGTAACACATGTATATTACCTTGTTCGGGAGGATGCTCCAAATAGGAAAAAGGTGTGAAATTTTATGCTTTTTCTCAAATGCTCTACCGCAGTTATAAACTTTTTGCTCTTATTTTTGATG
The DNA here is from genome assembly GCA_035048485.1 of Pteria penguin. Taxonomy (NCBI): domain Eukaryota; kingdom Metazoa; phylum Mollusca; class Bivalvia; order Pterioida; family Pteriidae; genus Pteria; species Pteria penguin. The sequence continues at coordinate 25,311,095 of CM068581.1, forward strand.
GGGATGTTGTTTGCTATCCCGTACACATGGGATTTAAAGGTGTACATATGATTTAACACTCGTTTTCCATAAAAGGATCCCCATCGTTCCAATTACGGCAATGAGTAAGAGAAGTAACCGGAAATTTTCACAGTCAGGGGCCAGTTGTTCGAAAGTTTCACCACTAGTTAAGCTAACCAGTGGCTAAATTTCAACTGACTATATCTTTGAAATCAGAAGACTTAAAGTCATAGTGTACTGATTTGCAGCATATGTAACCAGTATTGTTTAGTAAGTTAGATTTTTACACAAAAATCTTATAAAATAGATTATTCATCTCTCAAACTTTAACCACTGGTTAGATTAACCAGCGGTTAAAGTTTTGAACAATTGGCCCCAGGTGACAAAATGGCTGAAGACGATAATTTCAAATCACATAATTAAACTGGATTTGGATTAAGCAAAATTTCATGGGATATATAAAGGATTAATCAGATAAAGATTTGATATGTTTTAAACGAAAATATGATGTTATCATGAAAAATTAGAAAAAAATTGTGCCAAACGTGAATCATGTTCGCTTTGCGATAAAGAGTGAAATTGGGTCATCATGCAGTCGGGGATGAGTACATTATTGTTGTTATTGGAAAACAAACACCAAGAATCTGTTGTAAGAGATTTCCCTGCCATGAGGGTGCAGACAGGATAACGTGTTAGGGGACGACCATTTGATTCTGAAAGGGGGAGGGGGCGCTGGCAAATTTGGTTTAGTCAGATTATTTATTTTCAGATCTTTGAAGGATAGAATATTTATTATTTTCTTAACTTTTTTGTCGCCAATAAATACTTATTAGAATTGCATTGTAATATATGCCATTAACACACATCCTTCTATAATTATGTTTTGTTAACAAAACCATGGACTTATAAACAATATCTTGTTTATAAGTCCTTGACAAAACACATTTTAATATAAGGTAAACTCAACAAATAACAAGCAAACACTATTTTAATTGCAAAGGTCTTTCTACTACTAGTTTAGTGTATAGTCTTTTCAGTCTCTGGTATCCAGGGGAAGAATTTCCATTTATCACTATAGATTTGTTTGTTTGTTTGATTATTGTTTTACGTCACTCCACGATTATTTCACGTATATGGTGACGGCATCTGCCTGATGCATTGCATACAAATTTAGACCTTTGCAACGGACCCACCCGAAGCAGTGAGGGATCTTCTACGCGCCACGCCTACCGTGACACGGGACCTCGGTTTTTACTGTCTCATCCGAAAGACAGAACACCGGTGTGCCCCGGGCGGGAGTCGAACCCGCGACCTCTCGATCACGAGCCGAGCACCTTATCCACTAGGCCATACCGGCTTAATCACTATAGAAGGATGTGTGGAGGAAGTGTCGCTGTTTTAGCTTCCTGTCCGAATGATACATGTAATATTTTAATCGTTTTGACTTACTTTGAACTATGGTATTTTAATGCAAAAAAGCATTTCATAAATAATTTTGATAAATTGATTTTCACATTTTTAACTTTGTCTTCACTACTTCTAGATTAAATTTGAGAAAGCTTGGTAGAGATTAAGTAAAGACGTTTTTCATGTACAATTTCATATGTTTTAAAAGTTTTAAAGAAACTAAAGTCTTATGGCCATCTACAATCATTGTTCAGTATATTTGTGCAATGTTTTCTATGTCTAAGGTGAACAATATAGGCCCATTTCGGACTCTTTTACTTTTGTTATCATGTGTGTAAAGTGAAGATAAACATTTTTGTTGGTTTTACTTTTGTTCTCCTTTTAAAGTTATTTATGTGTTTATTTTACATTTGATTAAATGTGTTAAAATCATTTGACAAATGTCCTGTTGCACTGATTTAAATGAAACTTAAAAGAAATGAAACACTGTCAACAAATATGGCCACCATAAATTTTGAAATGCACATGAATTTATTTAAACATCAACTTTGCATACTCAGTATGTTCTCAGGTGAAAAATGAGACAAAATCAATTAAGACCCTTTTTAGCCACTCGTTTAAATGTTAAAATATTGGTGTAAATGGCATATAAATGAGAGGCGGACAATACAAGGGGAAGTTGATGACAGGGATTGGAAATTGGCGCAAGGGGACGCGAATGACACTATTCCGAACAAGAATTTGGAAAGAAAATCACTCAGAAGCAGATAGTAGAGCCCTCGCCCCCTGTCTACCCCTCAAAATGGACATGCAAATATATTTTTAAGCAACAATTTTATTAAGTTTTGTTGAACATATTGAATAGCACGATTTGTCCAATGCTATAAATTCCGCTGAAATATGAGTTACACAGTTAAAATATTACACATTATAGTATAGGGAGCCAGAAAAAAATCAGCATGTTTTCTATAGAACATTCAGCTTTATATTTGCATGATCTAGTATATGTACATGGTAGTAGCCAGAATATTTATTTTCTTTTCAGTCAAAGCCATATTATTTATTTCCAGTATTTTCAGGGTCAGAATATTTATTTCCAAAACGTGCCAGTCCCCCCCCCCTTCAGAATCAAATGGTCGTTCCCTTACTGTATGCAGATAAAGTACATGCATATCTAGGTCAACTATCCGTTTCCGGTGATCTTAAAATTGTTGCTTGAAAATGGAAAGGAGTTGCCTGTAATAAACACAAATGAATAATAAAATGATGTCTTACAACGATATTGTACTTTGACTTTCTCTATTAAAAAAAAGTAAAACAACCATGTATAATTACCTGTGTTATAAATAAGAAGACCAAGGAACAGACGACGGACATTGTGATCCATTATGTTGTTAACACAGATAAGATAAAAATTAACTCTTTAGAATTATGAAAATTAGAAATGTTCCAATGGGACAAATATTTCCTTTGTAGCGAAGCGGTACGATAACAGATTTGGTCACAAGCTCACTATGACCTTGACTATATGATTAAGTGTCATGGTCATGGCACGCCTTTGTATTAATGGGTAACCATCACATGAACTATGAAATACATATTACAGGTTAGGTTTTGTGGACTCGACAACAGCCTAGGTCATGGGCTGACTGGCCTAAAACTAGGAGATAGCCTTTAACCTCGGGTCAAAATCATAACATAATTCTGTATCGTTGGTAACAATCATGTGTAATGCGAAGTAGATTTGAAAGTATAAAGCAAATAACCAGTAGTTTTAACATATTTTAAACGGACACACACGGACAGACATAATATGTATATACCATCCAAATTCCGATGGCGAGGGTTTAATTAGAATATTTACCAATGATAATTCTACAAAGATTCGCATCACTGTATTACATCAATTAATACAAAGGTTTAAAGTTTAATCGGAAGAGAATTTATTATTTTAGAATGTTCAGAGAAAAAAGGGATGGGGGAGTAAATTGGAAACAAGGTTCATATTAATTTCTTTGTGTTCAACAGACAAACTTGTGTTTGGTTCTATATTACAGAAATTTAAAACAATAACAAGTCTACAAGTCTTCGTTGTTTTATTAATTTTACTAGAAGAAAAAAGGATATTGTTGTATGATTTATCTTATAAAATGAATAAAAATGTAATAGAAATGATCATCAAGATTTTTCATAACTGTTTATCTCGGTTGAGTACGAAAGAAATTACAGCATATTCAATTTGATACAATGTCAAACATGTATATTACTAAAGCTATGCAGTTACTATAAGGGGCAGGTTTGGTGTAGTGGTTAAGCGCTTAGCTTGCGGGGCGGACGATCCGGGTTCGATCAACCAACCACCCAGTTACTATAAATCCAGTGATCGTGCACTAGGTTTGTAATTTGACTACCCATGATTTATTCCTGCTGTCGGGTGGGATTTTTATCTTCTGTCTCCCTATTCTTCCCAATAAGACCTGATAATCCGTGGCCCGTGTCATGGTATACGTTTGCACACAAACTACCCCTATCGTCTAAGGCAGGTCAGTTGAAAGGTAAAACTTATGAGGCTTTTACCACACTGGTGCCGCCATCATACTTAGTGTTACGTAAAATAAACTTTCACTGCAGCAATTTTGACCCGCAATATAAAGAATTGCGTGCAAAAATGCAAAGTTTCACCAATTGGAAGTTTTATGTGCAAGATATTTTTTCCATGACTTAATTGAACAGAAATGTACTAAATTCTTCCTGAATGACAATGTTTTGGCACTAAATGATATTGATATAGTGTAACAAGTTGCTACAAAGGTAGTAAAATGGAATATTTGAGACAATTTTGATGGTTTTACAAGTTAATAATGAAGGCCCGAAAATAATGGTTTGTTGGTGTTTTACGTTGCTTCCAACAATTTTTCAGTCACATCGCTACATGTAAGCAGGAGGTTACCAACCTCTTAAATATAGTGGCGCAATCCGGGAATCGAACCCGGATCGTCGGCGCCGTAAGCCAAGCGCTTAACCACTACGCCACGCCTGTCCCTCGAAAATAATGTCTGCCGTTACAGTAGACTGCTGATATAGTTGTCTCTTATTCATAAAATTATGAAAAATATATTGATTATGCTATCATGTTTTCTTTTTTTTTTTTAATGTTATAACATCATTAAGAAAGAGCAACTCTTTGCTAAAAAAATAGACTTCAATAGAGTGGGTGCATCAGTCAACATAAACCTACTTCAAAGTTCACATCGTACAGATGGTACATGACATATCTAAGGAAGTCATTTGACTTGTCAGAGATAATCCCGAGATACCGTTCAAAGGATAAATTTGCGGAACAATGAAGTATGATACTCGTTGTTCCTTTTTGTGAGACACCTCCTAAGGGAATGGATTTGTTAGACACCTAGTTTGTGGTGCAAATGATCCAGAGTCGATTTCAAAATTACGCCAATATGTTTAAGAAATTACTTGCCTCCTGTTTCCATGTTGTTTTGAAAGCGACGTAAAATGCCAACAACCAACACGCCTGCATAAAAATATGGAGTCTGTTCGAACCATATATTTTTGCAACTCCTTATAAACCCTTTGGGTTGGGGGAGGGGGGGGGGTTAGATGAAATTTTGTACAAAGAAAAAAACTATATGTAGATGTGCATATTGGAAGGGGAATGCTGTCCAAACGTATTTACGGGAGTTATGGTCCTTGGACTTGGATTTTCTTAAAATACCTTGCCTTCGCAACTCCTTCTAACTGTTTGGGGATTTTGATGAAACTTTGCAAAAAGATAAATACCCTATGAAGATGAGCATATTTAAAGGGGGTGCTGTCAAAAACAATTTACAGGAGTTATGACCCCTGGAATTAGATTTTCGTAAAATACCTCATCTTCCCAACTCCTTCTAAACCCTTTAGGAATTTTGAAAGAACACGGTATAAAAATATGCATATAGGAAGGGAAATGCTGTCAACAACGCCCCCCCCCCCCCCCAAAAAAAAAAACCCCCAGTAGCTATGACCATTGGACTTGGTTTAATCTATACAAAATACCTTGTCTTCGCTTTGCAACTCCTAAATCCTATGGTGGATTTGATGAAACTTGATACAAAGAAAGATCGCATTATGAGGATTGTGTATATTGAACAGAAATTTTTACATCTCAAAATTTAATAATACTGTAATTAGTGTATTTATGAAAGGCGGGATGTTAACATGGGAAACAAGCGGGCGTATCATGTACCGATTTATCGGTGCCCTAGTTTTGATAGATGCTATAGTCACTACTGTATTTTACAGCCAGTCTATTAAAGAGCAGTAACATGACAGTTTAGATGAATAACATCGTACAAAAAGAACTTAAAAACAACAAATGATGTAGGATCCAAAGGAGCCAATATCACTTACCTGAACAGGTGATAACATAGGAATGTTACAATTTTCTCGAGTGAAATTTCACTCAGAATTTAGTCCAAATCAAAAACGCATATTCTAGAAAACTTTTAAGTGTGTTTATTTCATGCAATTTATCAGAAGTATCTCATCACAATGTACATTAAGGTCACATGATGAAAAAAAAATTTAGTACCAACGGAAAGTTCTTGTCATGAGGAACACGCCTGCCAAATATGAAAGCTCTGCCTGTGAGTGTATTAGATATGGCCAATGTTAAAGTTTTTTGCTGATGGACAGACAGACGGATGGACGGACAGACAGAATGATTACTTTATAGCATCCCCTTATGAGACGGGCCCTAAAAAACCAAACCAAAAAAAGGAGAAAAAAGGGGAAACAAACACATCCTCGCCATTAAAAAATCAAATTGACATGCCTTAAAATTTAATATCTTTCATTAACATAAATCACTACATATTTAAACTATATGAATCCTTCAGGGAAAGTTGGGAGGAGTGTGGAAAAAGGGAGACGAAGGAAGAAACTGGTCTTGTGATACAAAATGTGACCTTTTGCAAGGTTGTGAACGATATCGTGGTATCAGAAAATCATCATTACGTAGAAATTTTCGTGAAAGGAGCTGTGGATTGTACTATCAAAGCAGAACCAACAAATATGGAACCCGGAAAATGTGAAGGTATAGAACATGGTTTCCTTGCATGCCTCATGGATTGACATGATGTCCTACTGGCAGTTGTAGATTATATGTAGACTAATAAACTCTACAATCATGGTGGCATATTTCTGCTACTAAATAGTCAAAGTTATGTTGAATATTAGATATTTATCGACTTGTCAAATATCCATATCGACTTGTCAGACATTTATATTGACTTGTCAGAAATTATGTAGATATGACCTCTGACTAGTGGGTAACAAATATCTGTCACCGTATATAATATGTTACTGCAGTGAAAAGAAAAGAAATGATTATAAATTTATGCACATCTTTGTTGTTGAATCTGGAAGGCATTTGGTCAGGATAATGCTGCAGACCCATGCAACTGCTGAGGCACTGAAGAATGGTGCAACAATGTTGGTCAGAGGGACACCCAGACCTTGATTTTAGAGGACTGACTTTAAATCAGGATTTTAAGTCAACCTTAAATAATGGGTAACAATTTTGATGCATCGCAATGGAATTTCGACCCAAGTAGCAGCCCAACCTGAAGCAGCCCAACCTGAAGCAGTGAGGGATCCTCTTTGGGCAAACGTTGACCTTAACATGGTATTTATTGCCTCACCAATAAGTCTCTGTCACACTTATCCAGGACCTCTCAGCCAAAGTTAAGCTTGCTACCTACTGAGTTACGCCGGCCCTGTGTATGATATGAAATAGATAAAGTTTTACAGATCTGACTCAGTTTTTGTTGATAGGCACATTGCCATCAAGGCTAATATCAACCAGATCATTGCAAGCATATAGATTTTATTGAGCTGACAAATTCTGCTTAGACAGGTAGACAGACAAATGGATGGCTTTGTGGAGAATAACTATCATCACTATAATATTTATTACAGGTTGGGAGTGGATACCATGGAATGATTTTCCAGCACCAAATAAGCTATTCAGTTCACTGAGAATAGTGAGAGAGGAAGGATTCATCCCATTTTGACAAGTTCTAGTTTATGATTGATACTGTGAGCAGTGATGCCATTGTTGAGAACAGCCTTAACAGGGAACATCTGTTCTGTTTATCATTAATATCTATATGATCAGTTTTTATTATCATTTTTTCCTCAAAAAATCTATTACCGGTATGTAGTGTTGAGTAACTTCTCTTTGAGGATTCTGTGTTTAATATCTTAAAGATCTATATATATATTATTAATTATTTCTCCTCGTTAAAAGTGTGCATAATAGACCCTTTCACTGTTACTGTGGTACTGATGTATTGGTAGGCAAAGGATAATGTATCCCGTGAAATTTTTGAATTCATAATAAAAAAATTCTTTGACATCATTTTGCAGAAATAGTTGTGATTTTATCAACCAAAACCTCAGTCCCACAGTATCTGTAGTCAATACTGATGAATTTTTGTGTCAATACAAATGCAGATGTACATAATGTTAAACGCTTTAAACTGACTCATGCAACTGACTACTGTATAGCAATGACTCTGAGAAAAGACAGTCATAGAGTTTGTTCTCTTTCTCTTTACAGATTAAATTTTAATGATAAAGTATTAGTCAAACTTGACTTCCTAACCCCTATGAACTTCTTAGAGAACCAAATAAAACATTATAACAATTGATATACATATAATATTTGTTATACTATATCCAAATTCCTTATGTGATTAAATAACATGTACAGTACAAAATTCTTCACCTATTACATTTAATATTTTGTAATACACAAGTCAGTCATATATAATGTACACTGCAAAATTCAAAGTCAAAATGCTTAAAACCATAAACATGAAAATGATTTAAATAAAAAAAAAAATCTGTACACAGCATGCAAAGTTGCATGTACTGTTTTAAATTTGGCACCCCAATGTGTAACACACTCATTATAGCTCCTTCAATCTGACATAATATACCAATGTAACATGGTGAATCCTTCACATATCAAAACATATTCACTTGTCAGGCGTGCTGTAGGCACACACACTAAAGTCAACTCGGGTATTAACAGCCTCCGATATTTCTTTCGATAAAAGTTTGTGGAGAGTGATTCCATCATGTTTATACACCCAACATCCATCTGTAAAATCATATCTTTTTGGACCACTGCAGAAAAATAAGACACTGTTAAGAAACAGTTTCTTCTTTCATATTCCAAACATGTGATGTTAATGCAAACAAACATAATGATCTTCTAATCTTTAAAACAATGTCCGAATATAAAAGCAGCATTTCATTGTAAGAATTAAAAGATTGCTATTGTGAAGGCGTTTCCAAATATCAACACTATCAATCCCTTCATTATGATGTTAATTTGTATTATATTATTTCTTAGTGATTTCTTTGAATTTATGTAAACACTGATAACTGTGAACATTTTTCTCACTTTTCACAAATCAGACTAGAACAGTCATCCTTTTCTTGATAAAATATTAATGAATGCTTTTGTCAGTTTACCTTAATATGACATTTAACAGATCTGAATCATTGTTGTCACACATTCATTTCTTACAGTAAAGGTTAAAAATTTAATTTGAAAGTTTATCACTTAAGTGAATCATTGAATTTAAAACATGTGAAATGACATGGTGATGCCATGAGTTGATACTTACGTTTTAGGAGATGATAGCCATATTTGTTTGTTTGGAGTTTGTTTATTGATGACATATGTGCCCCAATCATCACTGACTTTAACTGTTAAAACACCATTCTAAATGAAAAAGTTAAAATCACATCAAACAAGATGTGTTTGTGAAACACAAATGCCCCTGGTTGTAACAAAGTCCAAATAAGACAAAGTTTGCAATGTGCTTTTGTTTGATTCCAATCCCACTCATGGGAATACACATGAAATAAGAAAGCCCTACCTCTTACATACCAAAAGTTAAAGTTAAAGTTCTAGAAAACTCAAAGTTCACAGGCAAGGTCATGAGATAAAAAATTATTGTTCCGACAGAAACGTCTTGTCACAAGGAATATGCATGTGAAATAAAGGTCTTGTCGATACAAATACACATGTGAAATATGAAAGACCTATCTCTTACAATTCAAAAGTTATAGCTAATGTTAAGTTTTTGAAATGTAGGTCAAAGGTCACAGCCAGGGTGACAAGGTCAAAAATTATTGTTCCAAATGAAAAGTCTTGTCACAAGGAATATGCATGTGAAATATGAAATCTTTAACTTTAACGATTCAAAAGCTATAACCAGTCATTGTTAAGGTCACAAGATCAAAATTATTGTACCAATGGAAAGGTCTTGTCACAAGGAATACGCATGTGAAATATGAAAAACCTGTGGCAAGGAACACTCATGTGAAATACATAGGCCCGATCTCTTACAGCTGAAAACTTATGTGGAACGTTAAAGTTTTTTGCCACAGACAAAAGGACAAACAGACAGGCCAAAAAACTAGATGTCCAAACCTTTGATTACGGAGGCATAATATGTCTACTACACTATCACATGTATATTTCACAACTTATGAGTCCTAGTAGTAATTTATATGAAAGTTCTTACTTTTCATCCTTAACTATCAGTCTATACATACCAATGCCAAAATAAATTCCAGGACAAAAATGTTACCAATGAGTAATTTGGTGTCTTTTATGGCTTACCCCATAAGATGTGTCATACTCTGGATCACACTGAAGCCTTTCTGGGAGGTCCTCAAACAGTTCTGTTAGAGAATCTAAGGTCTCATCGGCTACATGTTCATATTCCCCACTTGTTATCTCTTCACTAAAATTGACAGTGTATGCTTTCAGTGGCAGATATTCAGTATGTTTAAGAAGATTAGTAATAACAGAAGGCATATTGACCGACTTCTCTTCAGATCTAACATACCGAGAAAGTTAGTTCTATCATATTAAATAAGAGCAATGCCTAGTGCAGCATAATACTCCTGACGCTTAGTTTGAAAGGGAGGACTATAAGTGTCTTTGTCTTGACATGAGGTGAAAGTGGACCAAGTTTGACAGTCCTAGCCCCAATGGTTTGATCTGTATCCTGTCTACAAGGGTTTCCTACCAAGTAGTACTACGACCTTGACCTCTGACTTTAAAAAACAATAAGCACCTTTTTCTTGGCATAAGGAGTAAAGGTACCAAGTCTGACAGTCTTAGCCCCAGTGGTTTGGTATGTATCCTGCCTACAAGTTCGAACAGACGGACAACGCCATACAATAATATTTCCCTTCAAAGACGGGCGTATAAAAATTGCTATATATTGTAAATCTTTGATTTTAGAATACAAAGTACCATACCTATATGAGCGTGACAATGTAAAACATGTGTATTGCTGCAAGGCTCTTCTTCTATAAAGTAAAATCTCTTTCTTGTTATTAAGTCTTGAAGGACAAGTGCATGTGCTGTGATTCTTTCTTTCATTATTCTTTAAAAATTTTACCTGAAGAGAACAAAATACATCAGGATATATTTTTATGTGAGAAGAACAAGAAAGTCTGAAATGTCAGACCAAAGCATTAAACTTGAGTCTGAATTCCTCCTACAGAGAAAACTGACGAGAAATGAATAAAATTGAAACTTTTTGCTACCTACCATTCACTTCATCATTCATGTTCATATTCAAACTATAATGCTTCCATACATATATCAGAAAATCCTGTAGCAAGTCCTATAATGCTTGCTACTAGATTTTTCAAATTCTGTGATATGGAAGCATTACAGTTTGGATATAAAGGAGTGAATGACAAAATGAATAATATTCTACTGAAAAAGGTTTCTATTTGTTCAATTCCTGTTGATTCTTTCTATGAATAAGGAGGAATTCAGACTCAAGTTTTATGCTTGAGTATGATATCTCATTTTAACAATGGTACTGTGTTTTTGACATTGGTTAATCAAAGGAACAGGATATATACAAAACACAAATTTTTAAAAACTTTGACAGATGGCCAGTTGTGTATTTGTTCACATTGCAATTTAATTTAAGCACTGGAATATTATACATGTAAATGATAGAAGGAAAATAGATGGTTCATTGAATGAAATAGATTTTATGGATGGATGGAGATTGTGAAAACCGTGTTATTATTATTGGAGATTTACTATTGGTGATAGAGCTTATAGAGGTGATATAAGCTGTCCAATAAGTCATAATGGTGCACACTGATTGTGAATTACAAGCACAGGTCTTTGAGCTATTCATGGAATATATTCTGATTATAGATAAAAAATCTTCTACACTGAACAACTAGTGATTGCAAATCTCAATTCATGGTACATATATCATGTTGACACTTGTTTACCAGTGTTTAATTCAACAAAAATAATCTGCAAGCAATTATTTTTTTCACAGGTGTCACCGAATGAAACTTTTAAAAACTTACATTTACAATACTTTTCATTAAAACTTTTATTTTGTCTGTTATTGCTTTCTTTTTTCACATAGAATATATCTACAGAACAGTTATTTTATATAACTGGGTGTGATTGGGTACGTAGAATCACCATAAAACGATCAATGCATGCATGATGATCATACAACGTTATTTCTTCTTCTTCTTCTGCCATTAATGTGCCAGGCTCCTTGTGGGGCATTCTCGCACATGAGTTAAAAACATGCCATGGGAGGCTCTCAATTAAAAACAGGATAAAATCAGGAGTGCAAGGTTTAAAAGGAGTGCTGGCTGATCCGGGCCTTGAATGCCTCGAGTGAATCAGCTGTCACTATGGATGCTGGTAGGGAGTTCCATATGACGATTCCGGCAGGGAAGAAGGAGTCCTGGTAACTTTTAATGTAGCAATATTGCTGATGGAATCTAGCAGTGTGACCTCTGGTGTTGTGGAGAGTGGGCTGCAGGTGACTGGATGGAATGTCAATGAGGTCGTTTACCACTCTGTACATCATTGTTGCCCTGGCTGCTAGCCTTCGTGATTGTAAGGTGTTTAGATTCAGGTGTTCAAGCATGGATGTTACGCTGCTGTCTCTTCTATAGTCCCCCATGATGTAGCGGGTGGCTCTACGTTGCACTGCCTCTATCTTGGTGCTGTGTGTCTTATTGGAGTGGTCCCATACAGTGGAGGCGTATTCAACCTGCGGTCTTACCAGGGTCTTATAGCTGGTTGCTTTGATGTTACGTGGACAACTATGCAGGTTACGACTCAGGAAAGCTGTGGTGGCATTTGCTTTCCTGGCAATGTTGTTGATATGATCTCCCCACTGTAGTTTGCTGTCAATCGTCACTCCCAAATACTTTGCCTTATTGGTGTATTGCAAGGTATGGCCATGGATGGTGTAATTGGCATGGATGATGTTCCGCTTGTTGGTAATGCGGATTACCTCGCATTTCTCTGGGTTGAAGTTCATCATCCACTCCCTCTCCCAATTTTGCAGTCTGTCCAGGTCCTCTTGGATGATGGTTGTATCTTCCTGTGAGTTGATGACTCGGTATAAAAGACAGTCATCAGCAAATAGCCGGGTGGTAGACTTGACTGTTGATGGTAAGTCGTTGATATACACCAGGAATAACAACGGGCCGAGCACTGTGCCCTGAGGGACTCCAGATGTTACTGATGCCGCTGTTGACCTCTCACCATCCACGACTACTTGCTGAGTTCTGCTTTCCAGGAAGCTCTTGATCCAGTGAAGGGTTTGTCCGCGCACGCCATAGTGCTCCAACTTAATGGCTAACCGGTGGTGGGGAACTTTGTCGAACGCCTTACTGAAATCAAGGAGGACTGCATCTATCTGCTGTCTGTTGTTCAGGCCGCTGGCTAGGTCCTGTATAGTTGTTATCAGCTGGCTCTCACATGACCTGCGTTTCCGGAACCCATGTTGTTGGTCGGCGAAGATGTTATGACGCTCTAGGTGGCTGATTACCTGGCTGTGGACGATATGCTCCAGCGTCTTACAGCATACTGAGGTTAAAGAAACTGGGCGGTAATTGGAAGCCTTCGCCTTGTCCCCCTTCTTAAACAGTGGTGTTACATATGCTGTTTTCCAGTCATCTGGTACTTTTCCCTGATCTAATGATGCCTGTAATATGATGGTGAGCAAGGGACATTAGAAATCTAGCCGAGATGTTATCCGGTCCACTGGCTTTATTGGGGATGAGCTTGTTAAGGAGTTTCAACACTCCATTTTCTGTCACATTGATGTTGGCTACTGACTCATGATTTGATGGTCCCATGTTTGGTATATTGTCCGGAGTTTCCTTATTAAATACGGATGCGAACTGCATGTTCAGAATCTCGGTTTTTCCTTTGGGTTGGATTGTAAGCTACCATCACTTCGGAGAGGGGATACACCGGAACTGTCGCATTTCTTACTTTTAATGTATGCATACAATTTTTTGTTTGATGTTCCGTCCTCGTCCAGCATGTTGTTTATGTACTTGGTGTATGACTTCTTACACTCCTTCCAGTTGGTGCTCTGTGCTTCTCTGTACCTTTTCCAGTCGTCAGGGTGATTTGCCGTCTCGCTTTGTTGTGTGCACGTCTTTTTCTCCTACTCAGCCTACGTATGTTTCTGTTGCACCATGGTTGACTAAATCTCACAGATGTGTACTTTGATGGAACATGGGTGTTGATGGAATCTGTGCATATTTTCTTAAAGTACTTCCAAATGGTGTCCACTGGTGTGTTGTTTTCACGATGCTGAGAGAAGATATCTTGGCACTTTGATAGGTCGGTTTCGATCGAAGCTGTGTCTGCCTTAGACCACATGTATATAAGGCGTCTCACAGGTCGACGACGTTGTGGTCGGATGTTTGAGTCCACTAGTACAATGTCATGGTCGCTTAAACCTGGCATAGGTGTTGACTTGTTGATTAACGATGGTCTATTTGTAGTGAAGATGTCAAGCAAGTTATCTCCTCTAGTTGGGTAATCGATGATCTGTTGACAGCTTATATCTGCGATGGTGTCCAGATACATGTTGTTAATATATGCTGGGTAGTTATGACCATCTACGGAGTTACTTGACCAGTTGATGTCGGGCAGGTTGGCATCGCCCCCAATCCATATAATGTGACCAGGATATTTGCTGTGGATGTCCTTCAGGGTGTTACACATGTTGGTAGAGTATTCAGTGTCGTTGTTTGGAGGTCTGTAGATACTACATACAATAATAGGCTTACTTGAGTCCTCAGATGGGATGGAAGCTGCTACCATCTCTGTGTCTGTGTGGAGTTTGATCTCGGAGACATCAATATCGGCCTTAGTGATAATTGCTACGCCTCCATGAGAACTGTTATGGCGGTCCTTGCGTGCAGCAAAAGCGTAACTCTCAGGTAGAACCTCTCGTTCATGTATCTCTGGGTTAAGCCAAGTTTCACTTGCCAATATGATGTCCGGATCTGTTTGTTCTAGCATACTCCAGAAAGCCTCTCTCTTAGGTCTTATACTCTGAAAGTTGATGCAAAATATTCTTGCCTTATTTCTATTTAGCGGCTTTTTACTACGTTGATGTTGTGGTGATGAAGTAAGGATGGGTGTTGATGTAAAGGTTGAGTTCTTATTTTCTGATGTCTCAAAATCCATAAATAGACTGGTGTTGAAGTTTGGAATACCACATTGGCAACAATACCAGCTTAGGTCTGGGTTTTCTAATGGTAAATAAACCTCTGTTTTCATACCTAAACAGTCTTTATGGAACCAGGTCTCACATTCGGTACAGGCAACAGATTTTACAGTTTTTGACCACTTGACTGCTTTCCCACAATCTCCACAGGGATATTTGGGTACTCGGGGGCCAGGGTTAGGATGACAATCAGAGGATAGAATCACAAGCAGAACACACACATATGTCAAATAGAATCTTCTGAAACGTTTCGGAGACAAGAAGAACTGGAATTTATGAACACTTGAGTGTGAAATGTTAATTACACGGGAACAGAATCTTATGTCTTCCCATTTTATGAATGAATGGTAATAATCGTTGTCAGGTGGGTCAAACGATGATAGAAATATCAGTAGGATACCTAAGTGATGAGTGAGTTCCATGATGAAATGTTAGTTTCACTTTCACTTTACTGTTTACATGATTTGACAGACCGGAAGTAGGCTTCCTTTGTTACCAGAATCGATCAGAAATTATGTGGAAAAGATGTAAATTGATTCTTAAATGCATTAGTGCATTTTATTCCTGAATCCTTCTTTATCCTGTAGATCGTTTTTGGTGAGCAAAAACCTTCCAATATTTGACAGAGCACAAATTTATCCTTTTCAAAATTGAGAGCCCTCCATTGCATGTCTTGACCGGAAACATTAATTTCATTTATTTGTCACGTTGTTTCAGTAAATCCCCATTATTTTGGTGATTCTACACACTGTGTCTGATTAGCTTTATGTGGCAAATTCATTATAGTGATTCACCATTTGCTTGCACCACTGTGGCCACTGAAGCCTTCCCACATACAGAGGGTATGAAGATCAACAAGTTGGTAATTTTTTTTAGGTACACCGATAGACGATACATCTTTGTGTCTCGCGTCTAACATTCATGACATGCTCCTTATCCTCTAAATAATAAATCCAAATAGTTACCGACGTATATCTAACGGTCATGACGACTCTAAGTAAATTTTCTTTTGCGCGTATTTATGGTTTACCGTTTAGTCTAAAGTGAAAGTAGAAATTAGAAAACACGCCTAGGACAAACATATGCATTCTTTTCAAATGATTAAAGAAAACACTGTATTTGTACTTTAAAATTCACATACTGATGAAGCAAACACTCTGTGATATTGCTGAGTCCCAATCCTGCTGTGAAATAGCTTTAACATTGTAGTTTTGAGAGTGGTGTACATTAATTCTTTCCAACATCAAACGAAAATACGAAATTGAAATCGGTCCTAAATTTCCGAAACAGAATTTAGGGGTGCACTCAAACCATTATAAGACGCATTATTGAGAATCAATACATGCATTTCTACAGGTTTTCAGTGAACGTTCCAATGTTTTACTATTTCATTTATTCTGAGAGGTTGGTATTTTTTGGAGAAAAATATCTTGCACAGATTTTGACAACCCCCCCCCCCAAAAAAAACCAAAAAAAAAAGAAAAAAAAAAACCCCCAAATCAATCTTGAAAATACAAAGTATAGATCTACGTCATCCGTATGATGGACTACATTTGTATAACACAGCTGAGAGGTTTGACTATCAAAAGAATGGACCATTCCCCACAACAGGATACAACTGCTATATACATATTATTAGATGTATAAAGTGGTAACTAAAAATATGACGGTGTTTATTATCAAATGTGCATTTAACAACAAAATTTTATTTCTGACAAATAATTTTCTGGCTCTAGATCTGCTGAAAAAAAAAATCCAAAATAGAACAATCCCTCCCCAAAATATAACAAACAAACAAAAAACAAAACAAAACAGCGTGAAAGTCATTGTCAAGGTCAAAATGTCATCCACCTTGGTGTCATTTGAAAGTACGCATGTGAAATATATGAAGTCTCTACTGTATCCCTCATGGTTCAAAAGTTATAGCCAAGGTTAAAGTTGACAACAGAAAACCAAACAAACAAAACTGATAAACAAACAGGACAAAAACAATATGCGCCCGATCTATCAATCCGGGAGCATATAATAATATTGCTAAATAAAGATACATAATGTCTAATTTTATAAAATCAGAGGTACAATAAGATATATTCCTAACTTATTTTACGTATAAAAAGATAATAAACTGCAGCGACCCCCAAACCTAATAAGCCTTGGTTTTACCATAGGTACTCGGAACGAAAACTTTGATACGACCCCTGCCTTTCTGCCTTTACTCTTTAAAGAGTAAAGGCAGAAAGGTAGGGGTCGTATCAAAGTTTTCGTTCCGAGTACCTATGGGTTTTACAGTTATTGCTGCAGCAAGTTAGAAATACGACCCTCAAATTTAACCTACTTACGTTCGTACGAGACCGGAAAATACGCACGTGACCTTAAAATTATTCATTTGCATACGGAGTAAAACAACAATGGTGAAGATAAGAAAGAAAAAGAAAAGAAATCGGCCTTCTGCACTAAGTGACTCGGAAAAGAAAAGAAATAAAGAATGAGTACGATGTAAAGCATGCGAGAAGTAGAATTTGTATCACGTGCAATGCATACATTATGCAAATGAATATTTCCTAGGTCGACCGAGATGAATAAAACTGATAAGGAAAACGTGGGTTATGTAGCGTATTTGTACGCGATAGCTGCATTTAATACTGATGGGCAGTCAAAAGATACTGTACTGAACAAATTTACGATGTTACTTTAATCACAATAGTAGACGCTACAGGAGACCATATGTCATTACTGGTGATCTCGATATTGTTAAAAACATTAAATTAAGAGAACTTTTACTTAAAGGTCCAAAATACAGAGAACCCAGATCATTCACATGGAGCAAAAATTTTGTGAATGTTATGAACTGCTGCGAGGAATATGCCACACGATGGACAAAAAGAGAGGAAGTACAGGTCGACACTCTTTCGGAATGGATAAAATCTATTGCAGTACTGCTGAGATCAAAAATTAAAGAATTACAAGGTTCTGTAAACACCAGATTCGAATCTATTTTCAAAGAGCCTGATGTTGTCAGAGAACTTACCTTCCTCCAAGAACATTATATCATTACACCAGCAGATAAAGCATCTAATAATTATACATTTACTTGTAAGAAATATTACTTTGACAGCCTAGTGGAAGAATTAGGATTAAATTCAGCTCCAGGAAATCCTACTTATACTCTCACGAACTTTTCGATTTCGGAAGTACTCGAGAATCATAAATCTGTCCTCAATACGTTTGGTATTGACTCAAATAAATTAAATTTAGAACTTCCATATTTGTACTGCATTCCAAAAATGCACAAAAATCCTTACAAACAACGCTTTATCGCTGGTTCCTCGAAGTGTTCCACAAAATCTGTATCGATGCTACTCACAAAAATATTATCAGAAATTTAATCTGGCCTTCATAGATATTGCAAAACAGTATATTCCAGAAGTGGAATTAATCAAATGTGGATCCTTAAAAATTCAAAAGAGTTGTTAGAACATCTAAAATCAAAAAGTTTTACTAAAATTCACTCCATCGAGTCTTTTGACTTTTCGACTCTTTATACAACGATCCCTCATCAGAAATTAAAAGACAGATTAGCGGAAATTATTCAAAATGCATTTACTAGTAAAAACGGAAGCCGCAAATTCAAATATATAGTAATAGGCCACGATAAAACTTACTTTGTTAGGGAAAATTCTGATTCCAAAAATAAATACACTGAAACAGCTGTCATCCAGATGTTGAACTTTCTTATCGATATTTTTGTGGTGTTTGGAGGTAAGGTTTTTCAACAAATTGCCGGCATTCCAATGGGCACTAACTGTGCTCCGCTTCTGGCTGACATATTCCTTTACTCATACGAAGCTGAATTCATTCAGTCTTTGCTTTCGCAAGGAAAAACAATTGGCTCTTGACCAACGTTTTGACCTCATTGACAAATTTAATAATACTTGCAGATATCTGGATGACATTTTGGTTATCGATAACCCTGAATTCGAACAATTTATATCAGAAATATATCCACCAGAGCTCACATTGAATAAAGCTAATACTTGTGATAAATCTACACCTTTCTTAGATTTAAACATCAAAATTATCAACAACCTAATATATACTAATATTTATGATAAACGTGAGGATTTTGGATTTCCTATTGTAAATTTCCCTTACTTGGATGGCGATGTCCCTCGACTCCCATCATATGGTATCTATATATCTCAATTAGTTCGATTTGTCAGAGGCTGCACCGATGTTTTGGACTTTCATAAACGAAATTTACAAATTACTACTAAACTTTTAACTCAGGGTTACAGATATCACAAGCTAAGAAAAACATTCGGCAAATTCTTCAGATCTTATTCAGAACTTCTATCTAAATTTGGAAATATTTCTTTTCAACAGTATGTATCCAATGGAATTTCCCATCCTAATTTTTACGGTGATCTCGTATATAAACTAAGGAAAGTAAAAGGCTCCGATAACGTTATTTTATCATGTAATAAAATAGTCAAACGTCTCCTAAATAGACAATATGATATTGAGATCATTAAAAAGACTATAGGTCTTGTATTTGGCCCCTCTACAGCCTTATGCAGACTTTTACTTGAACGTTGCACGCTGACTAACAGGGCGGTGGGGACTATATGACGGGCCTTGTCCAAACCTCTTTCAGAGGAGACATGGTCCTGAACCTCGTCCCCTCTGACTGTTAGTCGGGACTCCTACAGATCTAGGGTCTTAGCTCGCTTTCAGACTGGCAGAGCACGGTTTATCATGTTGATGTCGCATATATTTTTATACCATTATGTGTTTTACAATACCTTACGTGTTTATATTTTTATGACCTCTCAATATGCGATACCTGTTGACCCTTGTTCTTTACATGGAGGATTATTTATAAATTTTTAAATGTACGTCTTTTGATTGTTCTGCTGTTACGGTGAGTGGGAAGGTGGGCCCGTAAACCGGTTAACCACACCATTTGTTTGGCTTTTGTCAAATTAAATGACCGTCCTAAGTCGGTATCGTAATTGCACTACAATCAAATATTTTTGTAATGTGTTAAATGTTCTATTATATTATTTATATTCATGTATTGTATAGCTCCATGGTGACTTCTGCCACATAACTGAGCCGGTAACTCCTCTTTTTTCTTGCTTCAATTTTACTTACAGATATATAGATGACTTGCTTTCAATTAATAATCCTTCATTCGCAGATTACCTTAGCATCATCTATCCAAGTGAACTGGAGGTCAAAGAAACCACAGAAAGTAGTAATTCTACTTCGTATTTAGATATTATGTTGTCTTTCGACATTAATGGTCAATTGAACACCTCACTCTATGACAAACGTGACGATTTCAATTTCGCTATCACTAACTTTCCTTTCATAAGTAGCAACATTCCATCATCGCCCGCATACGGCATATTCATATCTCAGTTAATACGTTATTCCAGAGCATGTTCAAATTACAATGACTTTGTTCTGAGGGTTAGGCGACTTTCAGTTAAGCTGCTCAACCAGGGTTATATATGTGCTAGACTAGCAACGTCACTGAGGAAGTTCTACGGTCGTTACGAGACTCTTATTACTCCATATGATATCTCGTTATCCAGACTTTTAAATGATATTCTGCACTGAGACCGATTCCGATCATTTTACACAGATTTGACACCTTCTATACTAGAAGGTTAGCTACTTCGACTTCTCCATATATAAATACATATGGAATTTACACGATTTGACTCTTTCTACTGGGTATATGTGACGGGTGTTTCAAGCAAGCAGGAGATGCTCACTCTCCCCGGGCACCTGATCTCACTCCATCACAGGGGTTCACGTATGCTCTTCAAGTAGACATATTTTGTTATTTTCCATTTGTTTTTCATTTTGTACTGATTTTGTATGTCCTCTGGTTTCATGATTTTTGGAATTGTGGTTTAGATTTATCCATCATCTTTACACATGATCATGTCTGTTCACCCAATGGTTATGGATATTAAACATTTCCCGCCAATATACCCATTGCGTTTTTATCCAATAAAATGCGAGTTCGAAAGTTCAGTCTTGTTATTTTCAGTGCAACACGTGGGTAAGGCCTATAACTTAAAACCAGGATCATGTCGAACGCTGGTCAAATTGGTAAGTTTTATCGAATATACAGGAGTCGGTTGACTTATATGTAGTCATATCGGAGTTTCCCTTTTACACTGTAATATATACGACTTGAATAAACAAAAAATTGATTTTTTTTATATTTCTATTCGTTTTGATGGTTGCTGAATCAAATGCCCATCACTAATAAATGCACTGATGATCGGAATTTAGAGAATTGAAATACTATACCGTTTTATCTATTGTCCTGGATTGACAAGACAGTAGATCAATGACTGTCATGATTAAACTAATAGTAATATATCTACGTACATGTAGATCTACACATGTATCAGGATTCAGGGGCGGATGCAGGAATCTGTATGCCGGGGTATTTACCCCGGGAGGGTTGGCACGATTTGACAAATCAAATTGAAGAGGAAAGCTTCACTGAAGCATGTAATGCTGATAGAGGTAGGTGTGGGAGGGGTCATCCCTTCCCGCAGGTAGGGTGGGGTCTCCCCAGAAAAATATTCGACATAAATTGATGCAATTTGAAGGGTCTCATTCTCTTTATTTTTGAGGTTTTTTTTGGGGGGGGGGAGTAAATATGCCACTATACAATCATAAATTCCTCCATTTGATCTAGGCTATATAATTTTTGACATGTCGATCATGATGTTGAATTATACCATGGTAAAATGTGTTTATCTACTGTTTGATGGGCAAGTTTGATAATTTTTTGGTGAAGGGCGAAAAAAGGCTAAAACCAAGGGTGTTGGATATGAAAGTCTCTATAAAAGATAATTGAAAAAATATAAGTGAAATACAAGTTCAAATTCAAATTCAAATTCAAATTCTTTATTGGCGTAACACATTAACGTGTAATGGTTATTGTCCATATGTATAACGTTATGATATGATATATATATATATATATAACATGGCATAGCAATGACTATGTATACATTATAATTTAAATGACAATCATGACAAAGTGACATTGAAGGTATCTAGAGTTACCGATGTAAAGGACAGTTCTACAAAGGATTGTACTTATGGTGTCTATATACAAATGTATTATCTAACATTTAGTAAAACTGACTGAATTGTGTACCACATTTTAACAATTTTAAGCTGAAATACTTGATGAAACACTCCCATATTTTGAACTTCATGACTGTCGCTGGGGGAGGGTGTTGATGGCATGTACCTATTGATTCTATATACTTGTGCATAACATTGCAAAAACTAAGTATGTTATATTTGTTGTAGCTTTATTGAGTGTATCCGATAAGACAGGACTTGTGGATTTTGCAAGGAAGCTGAGTGACCTTAGCTTAAAACTGGTGGCTTCAGGTGGTACTGCAAAAGCAATAAGAGATGCTGGCATACCAGTTAGGTAAGTCTATAGATGCTTATTGAGATCTTGCTTCAGGTTTATTCCTGGATGCTGTAATGCTTTGATAATACTAAAAACTGTATGAGAATTCTCTCTGACATTTGGTAGTTAAAACTTGATTTATAATGATTTTATCTATGTACTGCAGTGATGTGGCTGAGATTACAGGGGCACCAGAGATGCTAAATGGGAGGGTAAAAACTCTTCATCCTGCTGTTCATGGAGGTAACTGTTAATACTGCATCTTCTTTGAAATCAGTGGACCATATAATTCATATATCAATGAGGCCAATTAAACTTAATAGGTAGATTTTCATCCAACCTCGTGAAAATGTTTGGGGCGGGTGGGTGGAATTTATATTTTATAATTCATTTTTCTTGTATAAAAAATGTGTGCCATAAAAGCAAAAGCAGTACTATTCTGTAACAAAATCTTGCATAAATTGTGTGTCATTATCCCTAATATATGCATAACTACCGAAAATGGCGATATGTATATAAACTGAAACATATATCGGATGCGGACCGAATTAAAATACCGGAATTCAGACGCACCGGATATGTTTGAAAAATAGATCATTCTGCGGCGGGTTGATTTTTTAGGGGCGGGCGGGGATGAAAATCTACCAATTAATTTTAATTGGCCTAATTTTAAGATTTTAATCGTTATATCTGAAGAATGGAAAATTATGAAAGAAATGTACTATTTACTACTAGTCTATGATGGAAATATTTGATGTATACATGTATATGATTCTTAAAAATTCAGTGAATTGGCAGATAATTACGATTGTATAATATTACAAACAGATAATTACGTTTGTATAATATTACAAACAGACAATTACCATTGTAAAATATTACAGACATAATTACAATTGTATAATATTACAGACAGATAATTACTATTGTATAATATTACAGATAGATAATTACTATTGTTTAATATTACAGACATAATTACTATTGTATAATATTACAGACACATAAATACTATTGTATAATATTACAGACAGAATAATTACAGTTGTATAATTTTACAGATATAATTACGATTGTATGATAACCGGTATTACAGTCACATAATTACGATTATACATGTATAATATTACAGACAGATAATTATGATTGCATTATATAACTTGTATTAAATGATACTGAGTTTGTTATATTACAGGTATTCTAGCCAGATTAACTGATTCGGATCAAGAGGATTTGAAGAAACAGAAGTATGAAATGATCAGGTAGAGTACAGTAAAAATTTAAACAACACATTTATACCTTTCTCTTTCAACTTTCTCATTAATTTATGTAAAGCTATCAGATTCTGATAAAGTGATAAATATACAAAAATGGTGCATTTTAGTATTATACATCTAAGTTTGATTGTAAAGCAAAGCCTCTCATTCATTCTCCTGTCTTGTGTTGAAAGTTTTGGTTTATGTTTTCATGTATATATACAACAGAGAAATTATCGATCATCATGTAACTTCATATACATGTATAAATAGACCATACGAGATCTGTCACGTGGCATTCAAATTCAACCTGGACCTTGGCCATCTTTGATCTTGTTCTTGACATTTGAT
This sequence comes from Pteria penguin, assembly GCA_035048485.1. Classification (NCBI taxonomy): domain Eukaryota; kingdom Metazoa; phylum Mollusca; class Bivalvia; order Pterioida; family Pteriidae; genus Pteria; species Pteria penguin. Next base: position 25,335,199 of record CM068581.1, read on the forward strand.
TGTATACAATCTTGAAATTGAATTTTAACTAATGCATTTTAGCTTCTCAGTGTATAGCTGTATAATATCAGAGATTTACAATCTAGTCACATTAGCTTTATCAAATTGATTTTTCAGATTGGTTGTGTGTAATCTGTATCCATTTAAGAAAACAATAGCTGATCCATCTGTACTAGTAGAGAAAGCCGTTGAACAGATTGACATAGGTAAAATAGAAATATAAGTCGATATAATATGTCATATTTACATGTATATCATTTAAGATAGAATGATTAAAAATTATTAAAAGAATAATATTGATTCTTGCTGGCATGTTAATTGTTGCTATCAGGTGGAGTAACTTTGATACGAGCTGCTGCTAAGAATCATGGGAGAGTGACAGTGATATGTGATCCCGAGGATTATAACAGGTATTTGGTTTTTTACATGTCCACTATCATGCATCAAATTTAATTCCTGAGGACTAGTGTTGTACATCAGAAGTGATTTAAGAATCGATAATCGGAAGATAATCTGAAAAGGTAAACGGATCGATTATCGATTTAAATCGGAAATCCATATTCTATGAAATTTAGAGTTTGACAAATAATAGATCCCATGGCAAATCTGATTTTGATTTGGCCGATTCAGCGCCGTCGTTGGTTTTAGTCGCCGTCTTCATATATGCGAACATAGAAGAGCTTGTATTTCGAAGTAACAAATGTAAAGCCAGCCAATAATTTTTTATTTGACTATTTACAAGAAGTTACACTTGTGTACCTAAAATGATTTGCCATGTAGGAGAGATTGAAAATGGGGGTGGGTGCTATGCAAGCGTCTCCCTGCCCAGTTTCTGGGTATTAATTCTGTCAAATATTTCCTTCTTACTTTATTATCTATAACTTAATTAATGTTTTTTTGATGAGCAGTATTCTTATAAAGAAAACTTCTATTCATAATGACAAAATTGCTCATTGAAGAGATTTGGGTATGTATAAAACAAATATCTGACCACAGGAATTGTGAACGAAATGTCACTCTTCTTTCTGCATTGGGACATTCTTGGCCTTTTACTCTCTAAATACGTAAGTTTGTGAGAAAGGGGCACTTCACAGGTACGGGTTACATGTATATACTGGTCGTCTACTAAGGCTATGGACGTAAGTAACACAACGATCATGTAAATGGTCATATCACTTTAGGTACACGACCGCCGTGTAATTAGCCATATCCTTTTAGATACACAACTGTTGTGTAAATAGCCATATCACTTTAGGTACACAACTGTTGTTTAAATAGCTATATCACTTTAGGTACACGATTGTTGTGTAAATAGCCGTATCACTTTAGGTACATGACCGTCATGTAAATAGCCGTTTCACATAAGTACACGACTGTCATGTAAATAGCCACTACTCGCAAAGTTTAGTTCATTCTGACTGATCTTTTTTTTTATCTCGGTGATAATTGATTATGAAGAAATGGACTCGATAATCGGAATCGAAAGACTTTTAGCGATTGACAATCGATTATCGGCGGCAATAAGTTCATCACTACTGAGGACATTATACAATGTTGAGCTACTGGGTCATATCTTGTTTTATTTTACCAGAAATGTGCAACAGTCAGGTGTATTTCATAAACACGGTGTATATATGTATGCAAAGTATGAAATTTGAGACTATTTCATATTGGAAAATAAACAAATACAAAGATATAATTTTGATGATCCAGATTTAGATTACACCTACCCGGTAGTCATATCTGCGTTAAGCCTAGGAGTGGGTTGGCTTTAGGATGGTCACTGTAAATAAAGAAATTGGCTAGAACTAATTTATAGATGTAAGATTGAGAAGAGTAATATTACTTATAAAGGTGTTTCTACAACATCTGCTACACATACTGTGTTCATATTTTTTGTGTATTTTAAGAGTGGTTGATGAGATGAAAGCTTCACCTAGTAAAGATACCTCTATGGACATTAGGAAATCCCTTGCTGTCAAGGTATGATTAAGTGAAAACACATATTTACTTGCTTTCTTTTAACAATATTTCAGGACTGTATAGTGAGGGACACATAGAAATAATGTTAATTGACTTTTTTAGTGAAAGCATTTTGGTCTGTCTTTTCATGCCCCCCGAATTAGATGTGTTTGATTCATATGTTTTTCACAAAATAACTTTAACATATGTCATAACTTGTGGACAGTAATTTAGCGGGCTTTTGATATTAAGGATCTAAGTTAAGTTTTATTTTCGCTAAATTTTTACATTTTGTTATTCTACATGGATTACTTTTTGTGGTCCAGAAACTTTGAAAACTTTGGTATCCATTCTGTAAGTTTAGAATGCCTTGATAGAATAAAGTGAAATTTGTATGTAAGTTGAAATATTAAACATCTAGACCAAGTTCAATTTTTATTAATTTTTTACAATTTTGATCAAAGTTATGGTCCTTTGTAGACTATGAAACCGTGAAAAATTTGGTTTTCGCATGTTAACTTCAGAACCTATCAGTGGAATTTTAAATATTTAGCAGAATTACTGTACTATAAAGAATAGTGCTGGTGGTAGTCATTTTTAGTTGATAAATTGGTGGTTTACATTGCTTTCATGAATATTTATGCTTTTCCATTTGAAATGTTCAGCATTTAGTGTTACCCCCTCTTCGTCCTTCTTCTGTCAGTCTGTTCCTTCTTCTGTCATTCTGTACTTCTGCCATTTTGTCACTCGGTCATCATTTTGTTTCCGTGCTTTATCTCTGCAACAGGTGCACATAATGAATTGAAGTTTGGTATCAAAAGATAATGTAGGTCAGACTTTGATTTGGTTATGGTTGAATAATGTTATGTCCCTTGGAAAAATAAAATTTCAATAATTAACGGTTTCTGTGCTCTATCTCTCAAATAAATGCACAAATTGAATTGAAATTTGGTATACTGATACATCACAAGATGATCTAGGTCAGGTTTTGATTTAGTAAGGGTGGAATATTTTTTGACAGAGTTATGCCTCTCGGACTTGGGGAATTTCTTAAATTTTGCTGCTGGCAGGGCATTCATGGCGTAATGATACATCTTATTCTGTCATGACACACAAGCAGGAGAAAACAAATGGTGTTTAAGATTGTGTTACCATGCAGGAATTGAACCTTGATTTTTGCACAACAAGCCAAGGGCTCAATTCACTGTGATTAACTAGGGAGTCTAGTACACAGTTTGTTATGTTGATGGATTTGGGTTTTGCAACACTTTCAACAATTAGTTAAGTTTATTGACTGGGGTTTTACAGCATTTTCAACAATTTTTTACATTTTTGATTGAATTTTTAGTCATATCATAACAAAGAGGTAGCCCATTTCTTAAACATAGTGGTGCAATCTGGTCATCCAATCTGGATTACCTGCAAGTCAAGCATTTAACCAATACACAAATTGTGCCCCTCACTGTGGTGTGGTGAAATATCTTTTACCCTAAAGACATTGTAGCCCAGAGAATGAAGTGTTCCACTCTTGAACAGGAGGCCTGTGGTCGACTCCTGCCATAGGTGCATCAATATTTTGGATGAGACAATAAAAATCGAGGTCCTGTGTTGCAGAATGTATGGCATGTAAAAAGATCCCTAACTTGAGAGGGTCCATTGAAAAAGTAATTTTGTATGCAATGCATCAGTCAGATGCCATCAACATGTATGTGGAATAATTGTGGAGTGACGTAAAACAATCAATCAATCAATCAATCATCTTTTACCCTGTGATAGCTCTAGGACTTATTTAGATTTGCTTTTTGCCCAGTTTCATATTTTTCACATTAAGCATATTTTTGTCACTGTCACATTTTGTTGCCCTCGTGATCTTTGACCTACCGCTCAAAAATTTTTTACTATTATCATAGCTTGTGAACATTAAGAAATAAGGCTTTGATAATTCACAGGGGTATAACTGGTGACTTTTTGGTTGAAACCAATATTTTTGACATTGTATCCATGGTTGTGATCTTTGACCTACTTTTCAAAATATTTAACATATTGCTTACAGCTTGTAAATGATAATAGGGCCTTTAATATTTTATATTTCACATATGTATTCTTTGACGGACCTTCAACCCACCTTTCAAAAACTCTAACATTGTTTATATCTTTATATTTTTATCAGGATTTCATAATTTACTTTTGTTTATCCTTATCGCAGTACTTTTATACTGAAAGAAAAACTTATGGTCCTGACTGTGATGTTTCTCCTATTTTCTAGAAACTTTAACATGTGTCATCAATTATGAAGGGTAAGAAATAGGGTCCTTACACATAAATGTATCTTTTTTTTTTTTACTTGTGGCAATACTTTTTCTTGACAATACAATTTTTGATCTTGTGTTCTTGGCTGTGACCCTTGGCTGCCCTCTAAGGCGTCAATGATTCAAAAACACATTTTTTTCTCTAATCATTGCTCTATAAGTGAAATGTTCTCAGCTTCTTTTAAAACACTGATACATCTATGGATGACTATTTACTGTCAGTTGCTTTATCCTTGACTGAAACTGAAAAACGTGGAAAGATTTATTGTGAGTTTCAGAGTACAAATGTACTTACAGCTTTTCAGTTTCTTGTTCTTTGAATGAGATAGTAAAAACAAGGAGCTGTGTCATAGCATACATACCTATTGATTTGAGATGGTGTATTTGGCAGTTGAAATCAATTATGCATATTCCTTTAATAAAAAGAAGATAATGATTTATAGGTAATTGTGACATTGACAATCAATATTATAATAAGAATAGATAATGCAGAATTCCCATATTGATTTTGGCTGCTGCTAGGGTATAGTGTTGTGCATTTGTTTTATTATGCTGTGCCGTGAAATTATTCTATTAATATCTATTTTAGGCATTTAATCACACTGCGGATTATGATGCAGCTATATCTGATTACTTCAGACATCAGTATAGTGCAGGGATGTCACAAATGACCTTGAGATATGGTATGAACCCTCATCAGAAACCTGCACAGATCTTCACTAATATGGCAGAACTTCCTCTCAAAGGTATCTCTGATTATTCTTGCAGGACAATCAAAGCAGTGAAGGTACTTAAAAAGGGAATAGTTTATCAAATCAGATCAGGTTTGTTGGTTTTAAGGTTAAAATGATTTTTGTGATGTAGTTTCATCTTGATGAGATATGAGATATTTCAAACTTGATAGATTAGTACAATTTTTGCCCCCCACTTTTCGCAAAAGCGGGGGACATTAAATCTCACTTATCTTTTTGTCTATCCATCTGTCTGTCCATCCATCCATCTGTCTGTCCATCCATCCGTCTGTCCGTCCATCCGTCTGTCACAAAAACCTTAACCTTGGTCATTACTTTTTAACCGTAAGACGTAGGGCCTTCACATTTAGCATGTATGTCCCTTATTGCAATACTTTTCCGTTGCTACCAAAATTTTTATCATGTGACCTTGACTGTGAACTTTGATCTACTTCAATGTAACTTTTTTTACTGTAAGATGTAGGGCCTTTATATTTGGCATGTGTGTCTGTAGACATGCACAACCATGACAATATGTCACAGATCATTGCATCCTTACTCATAGAACCCCTCTGAATTTGCTTGTCCCGACACACATAACCTTAAAGAGCATAACACTGTTTTCACTTTTCGGTGAAACAAACTCCTTTACATTTTCATTTTATTAAGTGTGGTATGCAAACATGCTAGATATTGTTATTGAATATATTATTCATTTATATTTTAAAAGCAAGACTTTGTTTTCCAACCATGTTGTCCCTGAGAATACAGTGTTGTAGTTACTACTTTTGTTTTGGGTGTCAGTAAATTGATATTGTGATTATTATACATGTATATCTATTGTAGGCAATATTTCCTATAATCAGTCAATATTTTCTATTGTATGTTAGTACTTAATGGCTCTCCTGGATTCATCAACTTGTTGGATGCCCTAAATGGCTGGCAGTTAGTACGAGAGTTACGACATGCTTGTAATAAACCTGCTGCAACATCATTTAAGCATGTTAGTCCTGCAGGTGAGATCACATTATCATTGTTTTTTGTTACTGCAGTAACATATATATAGGGTTGGACACTGGTACACAGTATTTATACTATATTGAAAACTGTTTTCTGAAACTATTGGTCAGTCCTATAGATTTGTACTGATACCCTTAATGGTGCTTTATATTACTTGATTTCCATTAAAGAATTTCCCTGTGATAAGGTAAACACTTCATGTATGACGGAAAAGGAGGACATTCCACGTTTAGTCAGAGCAGGTACAATTTCACGGAAAATATAGCAAAATAATGAAAACATGCCTGAAAACAAAGTTAAACACTTGTCTCTCTCTTTCTCTCGATCTCTCGAGCCGTCTCTGTGTATTTTGGGACTGGGGCCAGGACCTTTTCAATTGGAAAAAAGCGTTGTTTTGGATCAAATTGGGAAAAATATTCCATTCAAAAATTAGAAAAGCAGTATTATCAACATTGGTATTTGTTTATTTCAAGTACATCGCATTTTATACATTGATATGCCTGCCCTTTGAATTGAATATTTGAATTTAGTTATGGCTGAATCAAGTTGAATCATTGAAATAGCTGGTTTTGATTGTTGGCTGTGAACACTATTCTGATCATGACATCGTTTTTGTGATATGCTACATTCAATTATATTAATTAATGTACTAGTAATTTATTTAGATATTTCAACAGCGCATTACTTTAACATAGCTTTTGTTGATGCAGTAAATTGGAGTCCGTGATTGGAACAATTATTATTTTGTTAGTTTTTAGTGTTTAGGAGCACAGCAATATATTCCCATATGGGTGTATTTTCCATTCACACGAAATTTGTATCTTATCAGTAGCAAAACAACTTTATTCTAAGTGATCACAGCAGGTATCAAATATTTACGACAGTTACATGTCACAGTCAATTAACTTCATTATACAAATTATTTGAAATGCCTTGTAGAAAGGAAAATGCAGATGACAGAATTGACTCTCTATTCAAACAGTTATGATATTTATTGAGATATTAATATTATAGCTGCGGAATTTTGAATTTCTTTTTCCATCGGTAAGAACAACATCGAAAACTACTTTCCCAATCCGAAAATTAAGTGGGTGCGGGTGATGGAAATTTACATTTTGTGTCAGACGCGCTTGTTACAATTGAAAATATCGTGCGATTGAACAAGTGTCTGTCAATAAATTTGATTATGTAAAGTTGGGAATTGGAAGTGGAGAAAAGATACTATTTGGTGTTGGAAACGGGGCTGAATATGGTCCCTCAAAAGTCATTTCTTGATCTTGCCAGTCTCAGTGTCGCTCATTGTGCATACCGAATGGAATCGTTCCAACAATAGTGCGGAAAGTCACACTTCCCTTAAAAGAATAAGATTCAATGGATTAGGAAACTCTTAAAAATGTCATTTGTTGCTTTAGTATTACTGGTCATTTGGACCGGTGGATTCGTTCATTCAACCGGTCATTGCCAATTTCCCCCGGTTTTGACGGTTGGACCGGTTAATTTCAACATCTCTGATCTTGTGAGTGTCTTGTTTTTTAAATGAGACAATAAACCAAATAAAAAGTAGCAGCTCTTGTTGCAGTTGGTAGACATCGGGTTTTGAAAAATCCGTGATTGTTTTGGGTTGGTCAGTTGTATATAGGTCTGAATTTCTGTGTGGCAGATGGCATCATTATATTTGTGAAATGATGGACACATGATGTAATACAACAGATATAAAATTTGATCATTATTGATTTTATACAGGAGCTGCTGTAGGTGGACATGGTATGAGTATAGAGGACAAAAAAGTCTGTATGGTGGAGGATATGACAGATTTATCTCCCTTGGCAGAGGCTTATGCTAGAGCAAGAGGTAAAGTATATACTGCAAAAATATAGTTATCATCTCAGATTTGTAAGTATTGAGAGTATTGATATTTTTTGATAAAGTGTTTATGAGAAGAGTGAGTGCACTTATTATGATGGGAAATCACTATCAAACACATTGAAATCTATTCTTAGGTTAAGAATGTAATTATGTATATTGTTCATATGACTTATGATAAGAAATAGAGAAATATATTGGAAAGAAATACTGAATAAGATAGAACTGTTAATATCTATCTTTTGTATAAGCCAACTATTCCCACTGGAATGGAAGGTTTTGTATAAGCCAACTATTCCCACTGGAATGGAAGGTTTTGATTATCAGTAATATATGTAGTTAATGTATGTTCCAGGAGCTGATAGAATGTCATCCTTTGGTGATTTCATAGCTTTATCTGACCCTTGCGATATCTCAACAGCAAAAGTCATCTCCAGAGAGGTAAAACTTGATCTCTTCTGAAAAATATTAATGAGCAAAACCATCCTCATGCAATCTGAGTCATGATGGTGATTTGATTAAGATTATCGTTACATTAAAGTTGTATACCCTACAATTCGGTATAATTTCAAAAATTAGAGCACGTAAAACAATAACTATATTTTTCTCGTATGGCTGAAGTTATCACTTTAGCGTTAATAACAGTTTTTGTTGCTTCAAACCTTCGGAGATATCAAAATAAAAAGAACATACTTCGTAAATAAAAAGGGTATTCCATAAATACAACTGTAACCTGACTTTGCGCATGCGCAGTGTAATCGAAACAAATACGACGAAGGGAGACTCCAAAAGACAACAATTTCAGTAAATACTAACTTTAGCAGACTTGAATGCAGATTTTTGGTCGGAATTGTGTAGCAATTCCAGACCCTAGTCGTTACAATATGCTGTGGTGAACGCATGGAACGCAGAAAATACCTCCTCGTGTATAAATAGTGCGTCGATATTTAGAAAAAGCGTGATTAGATTTACTTTTAGTACTTATAGTTCATATTGTACGAGTCAATACAAGATAAGTTTGATCAGATGAGAAAATAGATGTGCCGTTATTCCATCGATTTAGACGATTTATATTCATGCGCTGGAGAACATGCAGTCTTTCCGAATACTCAACGGAAAGTCCCGAAAAAGTACAATTGACATTATTGTGTAGCTGTGCCGTAATTTAAGAAGTACACTACTAGTCCGTACTAGTATCCGTTGTATTATAATTAATAAAATTTGAGAATATCGCTTCTTTTTATAGCAGTGGAATTCAAAGTACTCTACAATCTTCTCGTCACAACGATAAACAAACGTCTTGGTAGTTGTTGATGTGTAATGCTACTAAAATAGCCAGTTATTTATAGATCTACATGTGTAGACGTCGTTTTCCCCAAATGTGCATGTACAGCGGGAGACTGTCCAGATTAATAATTTCACACTACTGTCAAGATCAAAAGTGATATGAGATAACTATATAGTACGAGACGGAGACGTACAAGGGTGTATAGGGCGGAGCTGTTGTTTATATGAAAACGAGCACCTGTGCGCAGTGTGCAGACCGTGTTTTTGTCAATACTGATCCTAAAGATTACACGCCTGGTGTGTGATCTCTTGGTGGATCACGACTTTATTACCTTTGATGTACTTGACCATGCAATTCCGACCTTGAGGACTTTCAAGTCCTTTCATTTTAGCTTACTCGTCAAGTTTATTTACCTTGCCCTCCATGATACGGCTTCCAAATTAGATCACGTGATAAGTTGGTTGTAAACATTCTGTTTACAAACATTGCGTTTTACACAGCTCTGTCTCACTTAATACGACGAATTTGATCACAACATTTGCAATGGCATTTTTAAAATATGCTTTAGGCTTATATATATATAATCAAAACAGTTTAGAATAAATTTACCCATAATATGTGAACAAAGGGTATACAGCTTTAATATTTACATTTTTTCTTGTAAAATATTAATGTACATGTATGATGTTTTGAATATGTATTATTTTTTGTTGCTGATTAGGTGTCTGATGGAGTTATTGCCCCTGGTTATTTACCTGAAGTTATGGAAATACTTTCGAGAAAAAAAGGAGGCAATTACTGTGTTTTACAGGTATACACCAATGTTGTATGTCTAGCAAATTTAGGAATTCTTAATCATATAAAGAGAAAACTTTTCAAAGCACAACTTGTCCAAACTGGAATCTTGTGAAAATTGGACACATTTTCTTGGAACATCATTTTCTCTTACTATTTTCGTGTAATCTAAACTCTCTGAATAACAGACACAGTCTACTCTGAACATGATTTCGGGTCTGCTTTTTGTAAAATCCTTCAGTTCAAACTGATACAGTGGATTCCGTTTAATCTGATAGTCTAATTGCATGAATAAAATATCAGATAAAGCGGGCTATCAGATTATATGAAATTGCGAAAGTTGATGCTTTATGTTGTGTGACATGTTATAGATGTCTACTCTTATGGCTGTTTGATAGCGGTTGTTTTAATTCAGAGATATAGACTGCTTACATGGTGTTAAAGTACCACCATACACATTGCCAGCTTATTATATGCGTGACTGATTGCATTGTTTACATAAGCCATGCTGCTAGTGGCAATGACACTTGTCATTTGTTTATTAACTTTTTTGGTGCATCTGTGATAAATACATAAACATTAACCCTGTATAATAGCTTCACTATATATACATGTTGTGTAGCAGTCAATGAATGTGAAACCAATTTACAGTTATAATTGAAATCAGCAGATAAAGCAAACTCATGTTATTGCTTTGTTGTACTGACAAATCAACGCACTACCACACAACATAGCTAATAAAGTATGTCCACTCAAGTCTTAATCATACTTAATGCAAAATTGGATTTTGCCATTTAAATTATTGTCCCCTGCTTTTCGCTTATTTGTCTGTCTGTCTGTCACAAAAACTTTATCCTTGGTCATAACTTTTTAACCGTAAGACATAGGGCCTTCATATTTGGCATGTGTGTCCCTAATTGCAATACCTTTCTGTTGGTACATGTACCAGAATTTTTTATCATGTGACCTTGACTGTGACCTTTGACCTACTTCAATGTAACTTTTTAATCATAAGATGTAGGGCCTTCATATTTGGCATGTGTGTCTGTAGAAATGCACAACCATGACAGTATGTCACAGATCACTGCACCCTTACTGATAGAAATCCCAAAGCGGGGGACCACAATTCTCAGAATTTGTTTGTATATACATGTATGTATGTATGTCTCCATGATATAAACACAGAATTATCAAAAAAATTATCGATCAACAGTCTTTATGACAGCTCTTGCCAACCTCAAAAACAAAATGCTTTTGAGAACGTTATGCCAAAAAATTGATGTTTTAATTGATTTAAGTGGGACAACAGACTGTATAAGTTACATTTATTCTTTTCCATATTGTAAACATTCTACGTAATCTTCACCAGAACTAGGTGTTAACGTGACCTACATTTGCAGTCTCGTTTACCCAATTTGCATATAAAGAGTTACAAGACATGTGCAATAATCTTTCATTTCAAAAATTCGATTTGTTAAATTTTTATAATTTGCTTCAGATATAATCGTTAAAATAACAATTGTGTGGAGTAAAAAAAAATTTAAAAAGTTAATTTTGTAGATAATATGTACTTTATCTTGTATGACATTTGAATTCACTTGTTTCCTCTTGATATTTATTTATCCTCAGGAACACCCTCATCTGATTACAACCCCTCCTAATTACAAACATGGATTCGCCATGTATTCTATGTCTTTTTACACATCAAATCCACAGCAAATGCTCAGAGCAAGGACAGTTTTAGATCGCCTAGACATAATTTAGATGATCTTGTGCTGTAGGCCTGACATCTGCAACCGTTTAACCTGTTTTGAAAACTTAGTTCTAGACAAACTACAAATGCTGCAAGTAGCAAACATCTAGGGATATAGACTTCCTTGCATGCTTTGGATGCTGCATGTGACATAATTTTTCGACTTGAGTGACATAGTTAGTCTTTTGGGGTACCTCAATTCTGGACAAGCTACAAGTACCAAACTTACATTAGCTATTTATTCATCTTGGGATGTAGACTCGAAAACATGTTTCAAGCTGTACCTGACATACTTTTTCCATTTGAGTCATTTTGATAACCTGTTTGGGGCATGAATATCTCAGTTATGGACAGTACAAGTACCAAACTTGCACCAATGATTCATCTATGGGATATACACTAGAGTACCTGGTTCGGTTGCTTCGTGTGACATTTTTTCCACTTGAGTAATTTGGTTAACCTGTTGCGGGTACCTCAGTTTGCAACGAACTAGTATAACTAAAAGACTTTTGACTCTGCCATATGCCGAGTCACCTCGAATAAACAGTGTATGAAAAATCCCAAACATGTGCTAATGGTTCATTTTGGGATGCAGACTTGAATGTATGCTTTGTATAACTATTCCCACTTCAGTTTTGTTTCATTAAAAATAAAATTGATTTAAGTAGCTCAATAATGATTCAAGAGTCATTTTGAATTTGTGCCGTTAATTCTAAAAATGAAACTAGTCCTGAATTAGTACTATTGATAACACTAATTCCTCTTCATCTTCATATGAGTGTCACTTACGACTCTCTGTCCTTTGATTTTGTAATTTTTAAATACCAGACACCTGCCCAAAGCATAGAAAACTTCTGTCCTTGTGAATGTTCAGTTTTGACAGTTTTCACTTTATGAATTTTACAGATGTCCAAAACTCTCCTTCCACTGAGAAAAGTATATGCGATGATCGATAAACAATAAAAGAATTGTTTATAGTGTTTAGCCTCTTAATTTTATAAACTGTCTTATATTTGATATTAATTGATTATCCCTTTGTACAACTTTTCACTAAGGGCATATTGTATAATTGTTGTGTGTCTATGCATCCATTCATTAATTCATTCACATATGTTATACATGTCAACCTACTTAAGAAATAATTATTTTTGTTGTATTTTAATCACAATTGTGCAAAGTATTTGCAAAGATAGGCCCTGTTTATGAATAATGTGATATACAAGTTTAAATATGCTGTCTCCTGTGTAGTATAAGTGCAAGTAATTATTATTTTACACTTACTTACAGATTGACCCTACTTATGAGCCTCCGGAGATTGAGACCAGAACTGTGTTTGGACTGCAGCTTCAACAAAAACGTAACGATGCAGTAATTGAACGATCTATGATGAAAAATGTTGTGACCAACCGTTCTGAACTAAGTGAAGATGCTATGAGGGATCTGATTGTAGCCAGTATAACCCTGAAATATACTCAGTCTAATTCAGTGTGCTATGCTAAAGGAGGACAGGTAAGCAGACATATTCATTAGATTTGATGCATCATACTAAAGGGACAGGTGAGCTGGTATATTCATTGTACTATGCTAAAGAAGAGCAGGTTAGCAGATATGCACAGTCAAATTCAGTGTGTTATACTGAATAGTACAGGGTATCTGATATACTTGGGCTATCTCAGTGCCATGTTTAAAGGGACAGTAAAGCTGATAAACACTGTCAAATTGGATGTGCTAAACTAAGGAGGACTAGTAAGCCCATATACTTGGCCTTACTCATTGTGCTGTATTGAAGGGGGCGGGTAGCCTGTATATTTAGTTAAATTCATTTTGTGCTATGCTGAAGGGTAGGGTTGATGGGGGGAGGATGGTTAGCCTGTATACTTAGTCAAATTCAGTGTGCTATGATAAAGAGGGGAGGTTAGCCTGTATACTCAGTCAAATTCAGTGTGCTAAGCTGAAGAGGGCAGGTTAGCCTATAGACTAAGTCAGATTCATTGTGCTATGCTAATGGAGTCAGATAATGAATGTAAAATAGTTTATAGATAATCAATCTAAGATAATTTATGACTCCACACATTGCTTGAACATTGTTGTGTTTTTGGATATGACTGTCAAGAGGTGGTTGAGTGTCCTTGAAAAGTTGTCTCATCTATTATATTTATGTAACTCGAATTAGTTGGTTAATTGTTGATGGAATGTTATATTTGTCCTTTAAATGCAGGTGATTGGTATAGGGGCTGGACAACAGAGCAGAATCCATTGTACGAGATTAGCTGGCGACAAGGCCAATAACTGGTAAAATTTCATTGTCTGTTTTATTGTTAATTCAGCCTGAGTTTATCTGTCATCAGTAAATTTTAAAGCATGTGTTGCTTTTTAATGTAGTCTTTGTTTGCTTTTGAGTACCCTTGTTATAGGACTACCACTTTAACCCTTTAGTTTATACTTTGGCTAAATAATTCCACCTACAGATCTTTAATCTTGTTTGTATTTATCCAATTTTTATCTTAGACCCTCATCTCTGTACAAATAAGACAGCAGATTTTAGTAACTACAATGATTTTACAGGTGGTTGAGGCATCATCCTAATGTGTTGGGTATGCAATTTAAAGCAGGTGTGAAGAGAGCTGAAAAGAACAATGCAATAGATCAGTATGTACTGGGGACAGTAGGTGTGGTAAGTTCAGTTCATTTATTCATTATTGCTGATATATGTAGTGCTCAGTTCCTTTTAGATTTTTTGCGCTAGCTCTTACTTCCTCTCTGTCCTTGTATTTGGAAAATTTTTGCTATTATATTCCGTGGGCTTCTCTCTGCACATGTATTACATATTTGGTGTACAAGCTCAAATTCAGTGTGTTTCACCCACTCCTTACTCATCTTCAGTTTTTGTCCCCCGCTTTTCGCAAAGCGTGGGGATATCAAATCTCAATTATCTGTCTGTCTGTCCATCCATCCGTCTGTCTGTCCCAAAAATTTTAACCTTGGTCATACCTTTTTAACCGTAAGACATAGGGCCTTCATATTTGTCATGTGTATTCCTAATTGCAATACCTTTCTGTTGGTACCAAATTTCATCGTGACCTTGACCATGAGCTTTGACCTACTTCAATGTAACTTTTTAACTGTAAGACCTAAGGCCTTCATATTTGACTTGTGCGTCCCCAATTGCAATACCTTTCTGTTGGTACCAAAACTTTTAACATGTGACTTTGACCATGACCTTTGACGTACTTCAATGTAACTTTTTAACCGCAAGAAGTAGAGTCTTCACATTTGGCATGTGTATCCCTAATTGCAATATCTTTCCATTGATACCAGAATTTTTTATCATGTGACCTTGACCATGACCTTTGACTTACTTCAATGTAACTTTTTAACCATAAGACATTAGGCCTTCATATTTGGCATTTGTTTCTGTAGACATGCACAACCATGACAACATGTCACAGATCACTGCACCCTCACTGATAAGACTCCCAAAGTGAGGGACCACAATTCTCTGAATTTGCTTTTTCAGACATGACATGATTTTCATGACGATAAGGTTGTCTGTCATTGAGCATGCTCTCAAATCTATCATCCCTCGTTTATTTTCATTCTGCTGCTGTTTTAATATTTCAATTCTTGAGACCAGTACATCATTTTTTTGCATAAGATTTTCCACCTTTGATTGTACGCCCTTCATGTTTTCATTAAGCCTGTCATAGTGCACCTTTATTTCAACTTTAATATTGAATAGTTCAAGTTCGTAGGAGGGTAGTGTATCAAGCCATTGGTTAATCATCGCTATATGTCTCTGCATAGACTGTAGCTGAGAAAAGTATCATTCACCCACACTGGAATTTGACTGGTATTAATCGGAACTATCAGGGGTGGCAGGGATTAGGGTAGGCTATATGCCATTTGTGGCACATCTTGTGGTCCCATATTTGGATCCATTTCTCCATACAGCACTGACCGACTTGTGTACAACAGGTGACTCACAGTCAATGGAGCGTGAAAAACGATTGGATGAGGCTGATAGGAATTGTTATATACTCGCTTTTACTAATGTTATTTTCACGATTGAAGTCCACCATACAAAGCTAAGTCCATTCACTTAACAATATGTAAAAGCACAACAATGTTTGTTATCCATGGACGAAGATATTTGAGTTATTTTGCTAACTGAATGTCTGCCCATCCTTCCCTACTGGGGGTCACGTGACGTAGTAAGTAAATGTAAATGAGGAAAATGTTCTATGGATGTATATCTGGTTTTTGTTCTCAGTTTATAGAAATATAATTATCAAAAAAAATTTATGCATATATTTTACCTTTTCTCTCAAGTTTTATATAAAATTACTTTATTAAACAAAATACTGTTTTAAATACCACTTTTTGACCTAGTACCTGGTCATTTCAGGACATGGATTTGGCAGTTTGGGAGCAAGCTTTTGTCAGCCCTCCAGCACCACTTACTGAGGTATGTCAATTTATTGCCTCAAGAAGTTACCATATTAATCATTACAGAATGATGATTTCAAGTACTACAGACTTCATGTGTTGGAGGTGAAGAGTGATAGTGCTCATTCCTTAACATTCTTGATAGGGTCATACGCTATCTCTCACTATTCTGATTCACTGCTCATTCCTTAACATTCTTTATAGTGTCATAGGCTATCTCTCACCATTCTGATTCACTGCTCATTCCTTAACATTCTTTATAGTGTCATAGGCTATCTCTCACTATTCTGATTCACTGCTCATTCCTTAACATTCTTTATAGGGTCATAGGCTATCTCTCACCATTCTGATTCACTGCTCATTCCTTAACATTCTTTATAGGGTCATAGGCTATCTCTCACCATTCTGATTCACTGCTCATTCCTTAACATTCTTTATAGGGTCATAGGCTATCTCTCACCATTCTGATTCACTGCTCATTCTTTAACATTCTTTATAGGGTCATAGGCTATCTCTCACTATTCTGATTCACTGCTCATTCCTTAACATTCTTTATAGGGTCATAGGGTATCTCTCACCATTCTGATTCACTGCTCATTCCTTAAAATTCTTTATAGTGTCATAGGCTATCTCTCACCATTCTGATTCACTGCTCATTCCTTAACATTCTTTATAGGGTCATAGGCTATCTCTCACCATTCTGATTCACTGCTCATTCCTTAACATTCTTTATAGGGTCATAGGCTATCTCTCACTATTCTGAGTCACTGCTCATTCCTTAACATTCTTTATAGGGTCATAGTCTATCTCTCACCATTCTGATTCACTGCTCATTCTTTAACATTCTTTATAGGGTCATAGTCTATCTCTCACCATTCTGATTCACTGCTCATTCCTTAACATTCTTTATAGGGTCATAGGCTATCTCTCACCATTCTGATTCACTGCTCATTCCTTAACATTCTTTATAGGGTCATAGGCTATCTCTCACCATTCTGATTCACTGCTCATTCTTTAACATTCTTTATAGGGTCATAGGCTATCTCTCACTATTCTGATTCACTGCTCATTCCTTAACATTCTTTATAGGGTCATAGGCTATCTCTCACCATTCTGATTCACTGCTCATTCCTTAACATTCTTTATAGGGTCATAGGCTATCTCTCACCATTCTGATTCACTGCTCATTCCTTAAAATTCTTTATAGGGTCACAGGCTATCTCTCACCATTCTGATTCACTGCTCATTCCTTAACATTCTTTATAGGGTCATAGGCTATCTCTCACTATTCTGATTCACTGCTCATTCCTTTATAGGGTCATAGGCTATCTCTCACTATTCTGATTCACTGCTCATTCTTTAACATTCTTTATAGGGTCATAGGCTATCTCTCACTATTCTGATTCACTGCTCATTCTTTAACATTCTTTATAGGGTCATAGGCTATCTCTCACCATTCTTATTCACTGCTCATTCCTTAACATTCTTTATAGGGTCATAGGCTATCTCTCACCATTCTGATTCAATGCTCATTCTTTAACATTCTTTATAGGGTCATAGGCTATCTCTCACTATTCTGAGTCACTGCTCATTCCTTAACATTCTTTATAGGGTCATAGTCTATCTCTCACCATTCTGATTCACTGCTCATTCCTTAACATTCTTTATAGGGTCATAGGCTATCTCTCACCATTCTGATTCACTGCTCATTCCTTAACATTCTTTATAGGGTCATAGGCTATCTCTCACCATTCTGATTCACTGCTCATTACTTAACATTCTTTATAGGGTCATAGGCTATCTCTCACCATTCTGATTCACTGCTCATTCCTTAACATTCTTTATAGGGTCATAGGCTATCTCTCACCATTCTGATTCACTGCTCATTCTTTAACATTCTTTATAGGGTCATAGGCTATCTCTCACCATTCTGATTCACTGCTCATTCCTTAACATTCTTTATAGGGTCATAGGCTATCTCTCACCATTCTGATTCACTGCTCATTCCTTAACATTCTTTATAGGGTCATAGGCTATCTCTCACCATTCTGATTCACTGCTCATTCTTTAACATTCTTTATAGGGTCATAGGCTATCTCTCACCATTCTGATTCACTGCTCATTCTTTAACATTATTTATAGGGTCATAGGCTATCTCTCACCATTCTGATTCACTGCTCATTCCTTAACATTCTTTATAGGGTCATAGGCTATCTCTCACCATTCTGATTCACTGCTCATTCTTTAACATTCTTTATAGGGTCATAGGCTATCTCTCACCATTCTGATTCACTGCTCATTACTTAAACCACAGTTTGTCTAGAGTTCTTCAGCATTCAGTGCATGTATGTAGAAAGAAAGAAAGAAAAGAGAAAAAGAAGGTATACTTCACACAGTTGTTGCTAATAAGATGACATTGTTTGAATACATAAACTAAACAAGAGTAGTAAAAACAGAAACACCCTAAATCGCAAATTTTCAGCCGCATGGCCTTTATCAAGTGATCAAAACGATATGAATAGAAAGCGGTGTAAAACCCATCACTATGCCATGTATGCTTTTTGACTGGATTGCAAAGCAATTCTGGTCTATAAATTGGCGAAATCCATTTTGCGTTTAGCATTTGCGTTTAGCTTGGTTTCGTTCATAACTTAAAGGGTACTTATGTCAAAGTTGGTAGGTTTGTAGATACTTGAATGTTCTATCCGACCAATACAAAAATTTAGTGACCTTGACCTTGACTTTACGCTTCAGTGAACACACTGTTTTTTTGCCTTTAGGGTGACCACTTGCATACATGTACTGTTAATGTTAATGCAAAGCAATTCCGGTCTATAAATTGGCAAAATCCGTCCGTCTGTCTGTCTGTCCATCCATCTGGCGCCAACATTTTGCGTATATCATTTGCGTTTAGCTTGGTTTCTTTCATACCCTAAAGGGTACTTCTGTCAAAGTTGGTAGGTTTGTAGATACTTGAATGTTCTATCCAATACAAAAATTTAGTGACCTTGACCTTGACTGTACGCTTCAGTGAACACACTTTGTTTTTTGTCTTTAGGGTGACCGCTTGCATACATGTACTATTAATGTTACCTACTTCAAACTTAGTGGGATTTTAGACATACATGAGGTCTTCTCGTCTGACATACTTTGGTGACGACTTTGACCTTGATTTCACACTTCAGTGAACACAGACTGTCTTTGCTTTTAGGGTGAACTCTTGCTTACTGTTAATATAACCTACTTCAAACTTAGTCGCATTGTAAACATTCGTGAGCTCTTGCTGTCAGACACATACTTGGTGACCTTGTCCTTGACTTTACTTCAGGCTTCAGTGATTGAACACTGTTTTTCAGTGAACAGAATCTCAGATACCTTGTTAACTTTTATGAGGTCTTGCTCAACAATGCAAAATTTGATCAATTATCACTTGATCAGTGGGTCAATGTCATCTTGGACTTTGTTGCTGATAGGAGGATATCCACATCTCACAAAGGCATCTTTGCAATCCGGTCATACCGTCCTTGACAGTTTCTTGTTCATAAATTAAGTATACATGGCATAGTGATGGATTTCACATAGCTCTCTATTTATATGGTTTTGGTCACTTGATAAAGGTCAAGAGAGTTGATACAGAGTGTTTCTGTTTTGCTATAACCAGTGTGCTTCCTTTCTAGAAGTCTTAAAATTGCTATCTGTAAACAAGAATTTGCTGAAGCATTTCATTGAATATTGTAACATGTATACATGTATAATGTAGTGCTAGGACAGTTTTTCATCATAGCACATACTGTGATGTTGTATTTAATTTTAGACTGATAGATTAGCCTGGATAAAACAACTGAAAGGGGTTTCCTTGAGCTCTGATGCATTCTTCCCATTCAGGGATAATATTGATAGAGCAGCTAAGGTTTGTATTTTTAATCATTGTTTGAAAATAGTGATTATTTTTAGTCATAATTTGACATTTTCACATAAGTTTTCTTTATTACTGTAAAATTCATCTTGCTTGAATACCGGTATCTATAGAAAGCAAAATGTAAAGTGAAATGAAATGGTTGCCAAGGAGATCTAATCCCAGTATGTGACTTCATTCATGCATCTTTTCTGCTTACCATGTGAACACACTAGAAGATACATCTTGAAAAAAAGAGGTCAAATGTCATGTACCAATACTTACTCTTTCTGATGTGAGGAAGAGCTCTATTGATTAAAGGTCAAGTCAAGGTCTTTCAAAGGGATGGCCTGCTTTGAAGTGCTCATTTTCTACCTTGTTCGTAAATATCATTATATGTGTCAAATAAGTAGTAGCCTCCATTTACAAATCCTGCATTGTGGTCAAATTTTATATTTGTAATTCATTGTATGGTATTATACAGTAGCAGATTTTCGCCACATATTGACAAGTAACAATCCAGATTTGGCTCCAAAAATGGCTATGTAGTTTGGCTAATACACATGTGGAACCCCCCCCCCCCCTATTTGGGAAATCACGGATCTGCTATTGTTATACAATAGTTCTGATGGATGATATTACTATAGTAGATCAACCATGATAATTCATTGTATGGTATTATATAATAGTTCTGATAAATGATACAGGTATTACATGAATTATAATACAATAGTTCTGATAAATGATACATGTTTTATTATAATACATTTGTACAATAGTTCTGATAAATAATATTATTATATAGTAAAGTAACCCTGATAATTCATTGTATAATATTATTCTATATTTATGCTGAATGATATTATTATATAGTAAAGTAACCCTGATAATTCATTGTATTATATTATTCAATATTTCTGCTGAATGATATTACTTTTGTAGAGTGGAGTAGAATATATTGTATCACCATCTGGATCAACCAATGATGAAGGAATCGTCGAAGCATGCAATGAACACAATATGGTCTTAGTCCACACCAACACCAGACTGTTCCATCACTAGAGTCAACCTAACCCTCTATCTTTTTATTAAGTCTGTTCCATCATGTACAGATCAGAGATATTGTCATTATTCAGCATTGTAGTTCAGTCTTCACTAACATTGTTTTTCTTGTTCAATATATGTATTCATTTATAGTCAAGGCATAAGAGAGATATTTAGCATTCTTTTCTGTAATCATGTAAATGACATTCATTCATGAGTTTTCCTTTTTGTGTATGTGTTTTTCATATACATTGATGGATGAGGTAATTATTTCCAAATGTTCACGTTTGTGTTAACACATCATTGTTATCAATTCTTTTTGTGATATTAGCATTTTCATTGAACACAGAACCTCTGCAATGACTTTATGTGCCATGCTGTACTACTTGATCTCACAGGAAAAGCAATCTCATGAAACATGTTTCTATTGTCTGTTCATGATTTATATTCTAATTTGAGAGTTAATAAAGTTTCTTCCATTATATCTTAACACTTTTTCCTGCCTACAAGCTGTAGAAGTTTATACAGTATAATCTGTGAGGATGGCCAGATTTTACAAAATCCAGAAATATTAACAATTAATGGAATGACAAAGATACTCATTTACTTGTGTAAGGATAATCTGAACATGAAAAAGAATTTCCTGGGAAGAGTAGTCTTTGGATTTGAGCTTATACTGTCAGATGTTTCTGTGAGGTTAGGCCGGAGTTGCCATTACTCTGGTTGTTTGCATCCAATATCTTTTGCATAAAGAACATCATTGGAAATCATGGAAGCTAAAAAGACACAGTTTAACTGTACATGATAAAAAACTTTCCCATCTCCCTGATTGCAGTAGTTAATACCAACTGAATTCCTTATGTTTCACGTTTTGGTAAGCTATTGAAATTGTCTGTTAACTTATAATGGTTCAATTACATGAAATGATGGGGTAATAATATTGTCGATTATATATTAAGAGCATTCTGTATACATTGTCAATATATATCTTTAAAATCATATACACTACAATTAGCTTACTCGAATATTACAATAAATTATTTACAAAACCCTGTCATGTGTGAGCCATTGCTGGTATAATTCTTACTGGAGTACACAAGACAATCATCCAATAGTTTGCTTGACAGCAATTCACAATTGACAAAATCCATGGAGGTACACAAATACTTTATGTATAGCAAATGTTGTTATAAAAAGTGGAAACTGGGGACCAAATTCTTATGCTGTATTATGCATGTATCTGTATTGCTGAAGATCCAGAATGGGCAGAGTATACTGTACTGGTTTCACTTTTCATTTTGGAACAAAACATCTCCAGATCAAACTGTTATTCAAATTAATTTCTAAACCATGAAAATGAAACAAAAGTGGATTTTTATACTCTTGTCATGGATATACATATCATTGTCTGGCATGGTGCGTCTGCCTTTGGGTCCGTCCGCCAAGCTTGTCAAACTAG
Organism: Pteria penguin; assembly: GCA_035048485.1. Taxonomy (NCBI): domain Eukaryota; kingdom Metazoa; phylum Mollusca; class Bivalvia; order Pterioida; family Pteriidae; genus Pteria; species Pteria penguin. Next base: position 25,357,764 of record CM068581.1, read on the forward strand.
GACAAGGTCAAACTAGGTATGCATACTGCTGATGCTGAGAGATGGATGCCTATTGTTTTACAAGGTCAGGGGTTTGCAATATCCATAATAAAATTGGTGTGTATGTTAGCTATGAGGTCTTACAGAATTTTAACTTTGCTATTGACCACTTTATAAGTGTCACAATTTCTCAGTGTTATTTAGATCTCTTGTAGAATGTCCTTATCCTGAAATTAAAACAATTATGACATCATCAATTTCCTACAAAAATGTCATATGTGGGCTATCATTTCCCCGAGATTTTGATGGGTTTCCATAAAATTTGATGATGTCATAATTGTTTAATTTCAGAAACCATCCCAAATGGGAGGTAACTCTGTGTAACAAAAAGACTGAATAGATGTTGGGTGGTAGATGAAAGATCAAGGTCGCATAATAAGTCATTGAATTGTTTTCAGCTTTTGTAAAATGTTGTTGTACAATGTATTGGTGTAATTGTTGCTTTTTGTCAGACATCAGAATTGTGTTGCATTTCAATTGCCATACAATCTTACATCTGGGTAAAACTTCTAAATATTTTCTGAAAATATAAGTTATTCACATAATTGTAGTGCTATGATAAAATTGTAAAATTTTTATTCATCTGCAATTTCTGCATCTGTCACTGGAAATTCATTTGTATGTGTCTTTCTCGAGTAACTATAAAAACTGACATCCTATGACGGAGTAGATATCAGAAGCAAAAGATTCCTCAGTGAGTTTGCTGTGTAGGTCAAAATTACTGGACAAAGAATCTATCACAGGCTATCACTGGACAATGAATCTGTCAGATGCTAACACGGGACAAAGAATCTATCGGATGCTATCACTGGACATGAATATGTCAGATGCTACCACTGGACAAGGAATCTGTCAGATGCTATCACTAGAAAATGAGTCTGTCAGATGCTATCACTGGACAATGAATCTATCGGATGCTATCCCTGGACAAGTAGAACAACTATGATGAGAGATAAAAAATGTAAACTAGCGACATGAAATTCTGCAAAATCACGATGATAACTACTTTTGCATGTCTTGTGTATTTGCCCTGGAAGTAGTTACCCATCCTTTTGCTAATGAATGTATATATATGAATGACAGAAATATATTAAAATAATTTATTGCAAACAAATACATTTACATGTATCAAAAAGAAAGTATCCTTAATATTAATGTCAAATTGATTGCACTGAATCCCGTTTCTTCACTCTTTTGCACAAATCCAAGAAGGCAAAATGTTATTCTCTAAAGACTTTGCCTTCCTTTATGTCCTGAACTGCCTTAAGGACCTCATCATTTTCTCCAATACTGCAAAGAAAATATATATTTCATAATAGCTTATATTGATACTGATATGTCATCATAATAACATAAAATCCAACATGTCCATAAAATTGTATGGCAAGTGGGTATTAAATACCTGAGCATATTTGTGTAGCTGTTCTAAGAGTGCGGCCATCACGGCAGAGACACTAACATCAATGATATTCTGCATGTATTGAACAGCTTCCTCATCTGTAAGGTGAAGAACAAACTTGTCTTGTACCTACAATTAGAGAAAATTATTTTGAAAATTGGATAGAAATTTGATATTTACAGCAAAACATTGATTGATTACAACATTTCTTTCTTTCTTCTATTTTTGTGCTTTCTATGAATATTTGATTTTTTATTTTTACTTTTGGAATATTCCACCAGATTCACGCATGGCATAAAACAGATGTCTTGTAAATAAAATCAAAAGTACCATTACCTTCTTCACAGTTTTGTCGGGTTCCAAGGCAATGTCTGGAATGTTGGCATCAATGATGAGAGAGAACAAGTTCAGAATCAAATTAGCTGATCTGTATATAAACAAAAGGAAGAAGAAGTAGTACTTTTTCATATATAACAGTTACTGGTATGGTTGAAAAGTTATGTCCAATGTTAAAGATATCCATAAACAAACAGACCGACAGATAAACAGACAGGACAAAAACAATATGCCCCAAGTCTGTCAATCCAGAAGCAACATGCCCTAAGTCTATCAATCCAGAAACAATATGCCTCAAATCCATTGATCCAGAAGCAATGTGCCCCAAGTGTACTGATCCAGAGGAAATGTGCCCAAGTCTATTGATCCAGAAAAATATCCCTCAAATCTATTGATCCCGAAATAATATCCCCCACCCCTCCCAAGTCTATCAATCCAGAAACAATATGCCCTATCAATCCAGAAGTAATATGCTCCAAGTCTTTCAATCCAGAAACAATATGGCCCAAGTCTATCAATCCTCAAGTCTATCGTTCCAGAAGCAAATAAAAGTGTACTCTTCTGCTTCAATTTAGCAAAAACTCCTTCATGTTTCAAGAAATTGCTTATATTCAACTTTGTGGTATTGCTTTAATAGCAAAATATGCTTTAATTATATACTGATATTCTGCTAAGACTTACAGTTTTTTCTTCTTCTAGGCATTGTTTGTTGTACTCTGCTAAACTATCACAAATATACTTTGTACATGTACATACCGGTATTACCATATTTGATGATTATCATTTGTCAGGTGTATTACTGACCTTCTTAATGCTAGGGATGGTGTATAACAATGTGTCTTGTCAGGTGTATTACTGACCTTCTTAATGCTAGGGATGGTGTATAACAATGTGTCTTGTCAGGTGTATTACTGACCTTCTTAATGCTAGGGATGGTGTATAGCAATGTGTCTTGTCAGGTGTATTACTGACCTTCTTAATGCTAGGGATGGTGTATAACAATGTATCTTGTCAGGTGTATTACTGACCTTCTTAATGCTAGGGATGGTGTATAACAATGTGTCTTGTCAGGTGTATTACTGACCTTCTTAATGCTAGGGATGGTGTATAACAATGTGTCTTGTCAGGTGTATTACTGACCTTCTTAATGCTAGTGATGGTGTATAACAATGTATCTTGTCAGGTGTATTACTGACCTTCTTAATGCTAGGGATGGTGTATAACAATGTATCTTGTCAGGTGAACTGTGTCTTGTCAGGTGTATTACTGACCTTCTTATAGCTAGGAATGCTGTATAACAATGTGTCTTGTCAGGTGTATTACTGACCTTCTTAATGCTAGGGATGGTGTATAACAATGTATCTTGTCAGGTGTATTACTGACCTTCTTAATGCTAGAAATGGTGTATAACAATGTGTCTTGTCAGGTGTATTACTGACCTTCTTAATGCTAGGAATGGTGTATAGCAATGTGTCTTGTCAGGTGTATTACTGACCTTCTTAATGCTCGGAATAGTGTATAACAATGTGTCTTGTCAGGTGTATTACTGACCTTCTTAATGCTAGGGATGGTGTATAACAATGTGTCTTGTCAGGTGTATTACTGACCTTCTTAATGCTAGGGATGGTGTATAACAATGTATCTTGTCAGGTGTATTACTGACCTTCTTAATGCTAGGGATGGTGTATAACAATTTGTCTTGTCAGGTGTATTACTGACCTTCTTAATGCTAGGGATGGTGTATAACAATGTGTCTTGTCAGGTGAACTGTGTCTTGTCAGGTGTATTATTGACCTTCTTAATGCTAGGAATGCTGTATAACAATGTGTCTTGTCAGGTGTATTACTGACCTTCTTAATGCTAGGGATGGTGTATAACAATGTATCTTGTCAGGTGTATTACTGACCTTCTTAATGCTAGGGATGGTGTGTAACAATGTGTCTTGTCAGGTGTATTACTGACCTTCTTAATGCTAGGAATGGTGTATAACAATGTATCTTGTCAGGTGTATTACTGACCTTCTTAATGCTAGGAATGCTGTATAACAATGTGTCTTGAAGTCATGAAAGTATTCTGAGTTGGTACCTCCCATCACATCAACCATTTCTTTACTTAGCCTCATAGGAGGTGGTAAAGGCTTGGGATCACGGCCAAGAATGTATCCAAAGTCAATATGGAATAATTTACCTGTAAATTATATATCTAATTACAAACACTTTACAAATAGATTCAGCTGGAAACGATCTGAGCACTGATTACATGTATGAAACATGGCTGATGTATATTATAAATTCTATCATATCTGTTAAATTAAAGCCGGTGTGACCTAGTGGATAAGGTGCTCGACTCATGATTGAGAGGTCGCGGGTTCTACTCCCGCCCTGGGCGCACCAGTGTTCTGTCTTTTGGATGAGACAGTAAAAACCGAGGTCCCATGTCACGGTAGGCGTGGCACGTAAAAGATCCCTCACTGCTTCGGGTGGGTCCATTCCAAAGGTCTAAATTTGTATGCAATGCATCAGGCAGATGCCGTCACCATATACGTGAAAAAATCGTGGGGTGACGTAAAACAATAATCAATCAATCAATCTGGTAAATTAAGCAAGTATGAAGATTTTCAAGGCAGTTAAGAAATAACAATTCCATTCATTAAGCTGCTGAAGATCAGTCTACAATATCAAAGGGTATGAAGTTAAAAATGTTCAACATTGATTTTCAATTTTTTTCAAATAACAAATTTATGTGAATTGATGCTGAATGTAGTACATGTACCGGTAATACACATTCTTATAATGAGGGTTTATATAAGCAAGAACATCTACAGTGTCTCTTAATTTCAAGCTTAAATCAACTTTAACATGTAATTTTCAATACAATTTTTTCTGTCTCATGCTGACACACTTTATGTCAAAACAATTCATTTCTATATCAATATTGAATAATTTATGGATAAATTCCTACAATATTCATTTCTAATACTGTGAAATTGATTTTGTTTTTGAGGATTCAATTTTCAAGGTTTTTGTGATTGCATACAACCACAAGTTTACATTCCATGAATTAAATAATCGTTATAAATATAATAAATAACAAGAACAACACCTGAGTCCCATCTTATGACGGGTGAATCAAAATTCATCATAGCTGCAAGCTGAACTTATATATATCCATCCACCACTGAACGTCATGTATGTGTGTGGATAACACAGCAATAGCATGTATGTAAAGAATATTAAGTACAGGTAAATTACTGTGAAATATTCAGTACAGGTAAATTATTGTGAAATAAACACTTACCCAAACCATGAAGATGGAATGTCTGTTGTTTGGTAAAATGACTTTATGCGGGCAATAGAATGATTAATAACTGATTCAAATCACTTATTCTGCTTTGGTACATCTTGTAAACAGCCTCTTTATTACTGTCTATCACTTAGTGATTTCGCGTGAACAGTATTTTTATTTTATTATTGGAGGTGCTATCCACAAAATTACAAACTCTAAACTTGTAGTTTTGTTAAAATCACAAAAATTGTAACCTACAAAAATGAAGTATTTCACAGTATGCATTCGTACCGTTTGTTGTAATCATGAGATTATCCAAGTGCCTGTCTCCTACACCAAGAATGTAGGTAATCACAGAATAGCCAGCTGTAAAATAAAATAATCCAAATCACAGTACTGAATAAAACTACCTGTAGTAATGATCCATATCAAGTTGTTCACAGCACAAATGTTATTGTAAATTATATAATTTAATACAATATCAATGAATCAATTTATAGAGTTTCCCATCTCTAAAACAATAATATATTGATGTAAAAAGACAGAATTTGATATGTAAAATTATACAAGGAAAAATCCAAATGGAGACCAAATGGGCAGTTATGGCTCAGCTGAACACTTTGAGCACACTACATTGCCCTGTTAAGAATCTACTTCTGAACAGTTCTACCCAAATTCTACATATTTAATTTGTAAACAATTTTCTAAATATTTAGTTTGCAAACATTTCTTTTTTCACAGTGACAAGATATCAAAGACATGCCAAAAATTTGATTTCAGACTGGGATCAAAACAACAACAATTCTTAAAACATCAACTTAAAGGCAGAAGCTTTTGAAAAGAGAATACTTTGGTGTTGGGACCTATGTTGCTCTATCCTGGATCCACCCCTTTAAGAAATTGGCTTTAAACATAAAACAACAAACAACCTTCAATATTTCATTAATGCAAAGTTTCATTGAAATCCTTCCATTAGTTCTGAAAAAGTCTATCAGAGTTGAATATAACATACATGTAATGAAACCCCTTTTTCCTTTTAAATCTTACAAAACTGAAAAAAATCTACTACAAGTTTTGGTTTTTGCATTCCTGTTCTTTACAATAACATTAATTTTCTTAGAATGAAATAATACAAAATTGATGCATAAAAAGCAATGAACAATGACAGAGACATAAACTACTTTCAGTAAAGTAGTACATGTCTCTGACAATGAGAAATATGTACATGTGCATGTTATTAATAGAAAATATCCAAAACTGACAAAGTCCAAAAAGACATAAAACAAGAGGCCCAAGTGGGCCTATATCGCTCACCTGAGTACCTAGATTATCAGTCATGCATGAAGGAAGAATTCATTTATTTTTGCATTAATGTGACTAAGTCAAAACAGATGTTGAAAATATGTCAAATTTTATTTCAGGCTAGAATAAAAAACAACACTTTTTTGCACATCCATTCAGGTGATTTTGATATTAAGCATTTCCTTTGTCTCTGCAAGAAGTCATTCAGGGCAACAAGTTAGTCATTTTCTTTAGGTGGGGCCTTTTGTTGACTGATTTCAAGTCTGGGTCATGAACAACAATTGTTTCAAATATTGTCCAGATCTAACTTAAAATTGCCTAATTTCATATGTTGAGTGTTGAGAAACATCTAAAAACTTATTTAGATGTGTAAAGAAATGAAAAAAAAATTTTGACCACAGCTGGATTTGAACCGCTACTCTCCATATTTCAATTACCAAGTGGTATATGTACTATTGTGAGAACTGCTTTTTAGACATGGTGGCATTATCTGTTAACCAATTTGGATGAAATTTACCAAATTGATAGAGGACTTTTAGTACTTCATGTATTCCATGTTTCATTAAAATCTTTCATGAGGTATAACAGCAGAAGTGAAAAATGTGATTGAATTGTTCCTATACACCCTCATTTGGAAGTCTTAAAAAATTCATAGAAAATCCAAAAATTGAGATATTGACAAAATTCTTTCAAAGTAACAGTCCTTACCATAATTATGATCACAATAGTCCATAAGAAATCATCATTATCAATTAACTAGGAAATATGACACTTTTTCTGCATTGAATCACCAAGTCCAAAGAAATGTCGAAAAAAATTCTAAAATTTGATTTTGGAAGGGAACCAAAATGACAATACATCTTCACTCATCCCTCTAGATCATTTCTATGCATTCTGTTTGTCTCTGTATACAGCCCGTATGAAAAAGAATATTGTTAAATGAGGGAACTCTTTTGTGACCTACTCTTGACTATGGTGGCGCCACCTGTAAAGAGGTCTGGACAAAAACAACAGAATTTGAAGAGGATCATAAGTGACTTATTTCTACCAAGATTTATTAAAATCCTTCAAACAGTTTTGTAGAAAAAGTTGAAAATGTGAAAAATGGCCCCCCCCCCTTTTTTTTTGGAAGTCTTAAACGTAAAATTCCTAATTTCATATGTTGAGTGTTGAGAAACATCTAAAAACTTATCTAGATGTGTAAAAAAAAAAAAAAATTTTTTTGACCACAGCTGGATTTGAACCGCTACTCTCCATATTTCAATTACCAAGTGGTATATGTACCATTGTGAGACCTACTTTTAGACATGGTGGCATTATCTGTTAACCAATTTGGATGATCCGCACAAAAAACAAAACCTTTGAAAAGGACTATGAGTACTTGCATCCTACCCAGTTTTATCACAATCCTTCAAGTTGTTCTGTAGATCAAGTTGAAGATATGAAAAATTGTCCCCCCCCCCCCCCACCTTTTCTTGGAAGTCTTAAAAAATTCATAAAAAATTCAAAAATCGAGATATTGAAAAAATTGCTTCGCACCAGCATTCCTTACCATAGAAATGATTAAATGAAACCAAATGAATGCATCAATGTTTACTAAAAGAAAATAATAACTCTTTAATGCATTAAAATAACAAAGTCCAAAATAAAAATGAAAAAACGTCAAAAATTTGATTTCGGAATGGAACCAAAAATATCAACACTTCTTCCCATATGCCTCTAAATCATTCCTATGCAGTCGGTTTGTCGCTGTATGCACCCGATCTGAATAAGAAGTTTGTCAAAGGAGGGTACCCTCTGTGACCTACTTTTGTCTGTGGTGGTGCCACCTGTTCATGGATCCTGACAAAGATGACCACATTTGTCGGGGACCTTGAGTATTTGATGCATGCCAATTTTCATTGAATTCCAGCAAGTGGTTCCGAAGAAAAAGTTCAAACTGTGAAATGTTTACACCAATTATCCCACCCCCCTTTTTCTTGAAAGTCTTAAAAAATTCATAAAAAATCCAAAACATAAAATATTGAAAAATTTTCTTCGCAGTAGTATTTCTTACCATCAAAATGATCAAATTAAACCAAATTAATGTATCAATGTTTACTAAAAGAAAAAAATACCTCTTTTCTGCATTAAAACTACCAAGTACAAAAAAACGTCAAAAAAACGTCAAAAATTTGATTTCGGAACGGAACCAAAAATAACAACACTTCTTCACACATCCCTCTAGATCATTCCTATGCATTCGGTTTGTCTCTGTATGCCCCCGGTCTGAAGAAGAAGTTTGTCAAAGGAGGGTACCCTCTTTGACCTACTTTTGCCTGTGGTGGCGCCACCTGTTGATGAATCCGGACGAAAAACAACAACACTTGTAGGGGACCATGAGTACTACATGCTTATCAAGTTTCATCAAATTCTGTTCAGTGGTTCTGGAGAAGAAGTCGAAAATGTGAAAAGTTAACGACGGACGACGGACGGACGACGGACGACGGACGGTGATTGATCACAATAGCTCACTTGAGCCTTTGGCTCAGGTGAGCTAAAAACATCAAACATTTGATTTCAGAATAGAAGCAAACCCAACAACACTGCTTTAGACTTTTCTAGATCATTTTGATGCATTGGTTTGATGGTGTATGCAGTCTGTCTGAAGAAGAAATTTATCAAAGGAGAGTACTCTCTGGACCTATGTCACAAGTCACAGGTGTGTAATACAGAAAGATGGACAAATAACAGGCGGCTCAAATGGGCCTATATCACTTACCTGAGTACCTAGATGATCAGTCATGCAGGAAGGAAGAAGTCATTTATATTTGCATTCCTGTGATCAAGTCAACACAAATGTTGAAAATATGTCAAATTTCATTTCAGACCAGAAAAAAACCCCCAAAGATATACATAATTAACATTATACTGACCAACACTCTTGATGTAATTATCCATGACATCAGCGGTAAACCCATAAGGGGTGGTATCACAAGGGTGATGCTTCTTAAGGAAAGCTTGTATGGAGCCATATGGTCCATCCTTGTCTATCACTTCAGAAACATTGAGGGACTCTATCAAATGTACAAAGCCTGCAAATCAAAATATCAAATGTTTAAGTGTGTGTGAATCACAATAGTGATGAATGGTATATCAAGCCTTCTTCTAACAGCATAAGAAATGAGTTTAATGTATGTACTTGTATGTAACTGCTTTGACAATTTTTCTTTTGTACAATATTTAGGTATCAGTTCTTCACTAACAAATACCAGATATGTTCACATACATGGAGCAATAAATATTAATTTCAAGCTAATCCAATACATATTATAATTACTAAATGTAGATAATGCAACTCTCAATGACGAATGAAACATAACAAGTAAGTGTGAAGTATAAACAAGAGAAAATGATAAGGCAAGTGGATGTAATAGTTGATAATTTACAGATGTTTTCTATTAATAATATCGCTGCAATCGCATGACATCAAATAATATGACAAACTGTTACCATGTAAACAGTAACTTACCATGTTTATTACTGGTAGCCAAAACTTTATATGGACTCAACTTTAAGTCTAAATTTTCCCTTCTTAACAGCTGAAAAAATGACAAACTTACAAATTATGAACCTATACATAAATAAGTTGAATTTTGTATTTTTCAAAAGTAAGTAAAAATCATATTATTTTTCAAATCAACCATAACACATTCACCTTGCACATGTATCTTTTCTTGTATATAACAAAACTTATACAATTTATTTCAGTTTAATTTGCAATGTCAACATAACTTTATCATCTTGAGATAATATGCTTTTTTTATGAACTTACAGCATCTAATGTCATTACTGACAATACAAGTCTGACAAACATTTGAAGATATTTCAAGATGTACCTTGTCCATCAATGTTATCACTTGAATAATCAGCTGATCCTGGCGCAAATCATCTCCATGTTTAAACATAGTTACATACTCTGAACCATCTACAGTTTTGAAAGTCAGGCTACATGGCATCAACTTACTCTGAAATATCAGAATTCAAAACTGATTATCCTGAAATGTCATTAATCTAAATGATGTATGCTCTGTGTTTGTAAAGAGGAATGAAATAATTCTGTGTAGTGACTATAGTCAAAAATGGTGTTCATCTTTATAGTTAGAAATATACGCTATTAATGAGGTATGATGTCTGTATACACATACTTCTTATCATGAATGTGATTGGAAGCAGCATTAGTTGTACAAGAGGACATTTACCTTGAATAGTTTTGCTTTTAATGGCACAATTCCATGAACTTTTATTTCTGGGTCTAAAGGTAAGGGAAGAGGATCAAATTCGGAGAAGTTTATCTTACATGCCTCTGGATCCTGAAGCATGGCTTGTAACCTCTCTGTCTATAAAGAGATAGAATCAAAATACAAGATATGAATTTTCCTAACAATGTGGAGATCACCACTGCCGTTAACCTCTCTGTCTATAAAGAGATAGAATCAAAATACGACATATGAATTTTCCGAACAATGTGGAAATCACCACTGCCTGTAACCTCTCTGTCTATAAAGAGATAGAATCAAAATACAACATATGAATTTTCCTAACAACGTGGAGATCACCACTGCCTGTAACCTCTCTGTCTATAAAGAACAACATATGAATTTTCCTAACAACGTGGAGATCACCACTGACTGTAACCTCTCTGTCTATAAAGAGATAGAATCAAAATACAACATATGAATTTTCCTAACAATGTGGAGATCCCTACTGCCGTTAACCTCTCTGTCTATAAAGAGATAGAATCAAAATACAACATATGAATTTTCCTAACAATGTGGAGATCACCACTGACTGTAACCTCTCTGTCTATAAAGAGATAGAATCAAAATACAACATATGAATTTTCCTAACAACGTGGAGATCACCACTGCCTGTAACCTCTCTATCTATTTAAGAAATGACTGTATAAATTTTTTTACATTCATTTCTTATAATTTAATTATAGGTGTTTCAAAATAAAACTTTTTTTCAAGAACGATAACAAGTTTTATAAGAAACTGATAATTTTGCACATCAACTGTATGTTAACTAATCAGAATTGTGATCTGATGGCAGCCCCATCAAAAATAGAGATGGTATATGTATAAGATAGAAAGAATGCCATGAAATGAAAGAAAGAAACAGTAAGGATTTTATATTTTTTATTTCACTGAATTTAAAATTGACATCTTATTCAGGCAGAAATCACTTGATATAGAGAGCTAAACAATATATAGATCAAACCGGAGTTGTGTTTTTGTGTGGCCCCGATTATGTAAATAGACAAAATTCTGCTCATGCGTTTGTATATGCATATACGGCCAAATTCTGTTCCATGCGTTTGTATATGCATTATATGGTCAATGTTGAAATAATTAAATTATAAAGAGATAGAGTCAAAATACAACATATTAACATTCTAAACAATGTGAAGATCATCATGATTATATTGTTGAATCAAATGCAAGTAACATAAATGAGGAATTTTATTTGCATTTTCTGCATTACTCTTATCTAAAGGTTCTATTCCCAACATCAGTATATTACCTTTTGTTTTCTATTTCCACTTTCTCTTACTACAGCTTTGACCAATTCCAATAATTTATCCACAAAAATCTGTTGCCTAGCAATGATAGACCTTCTTAGCCTGGACTCCTGACCTCCCTGTACATATGATATAGGTAGAAATTTATAATACATTACAATCACCTTCACAATCAAAACTAGGAAAAAGAATTATTAATTAAATACATTTGAAATACATTTATATTCATTAATAATACAACTACTTCTACATACTAGATAGATGTCTCCTCCATTATCCGTGATTCATATCAGAGTATATTATCATAATAAAGGTGTGGATTATTATCTTTGGTATCTCACCTTGAATAAGGACTGACTGAATCTTTTGAGAACATGTTGATACATTTCTACAACCTTCTGGTCTTTTTCTGACCCATGGGCATCCACACATTCAACAGACAGGTACCTAATTGTGATAAGGAAGTTCATAAATATGATAATTAAATTTACTCAGATACATTTACACTTCCCTCCATAAATAAGTACACACTCTTATATTTTTCATATTCTTGGAATTAATTTGACAAAAATGAAAGAAATAGAAATAATTCGGTATTTTGCTATTATATTCAATGAAAGAACATGTTTTATAATCAAAAAGTGAAGTTTAACAAAACATTTTTTAAAAATCATATACAAATGCAAAACTAATCTATAATGCACATTTCAGTCTGATATTTTTTGTACCCTCCTCTTGCCATTATTACAGTTTGAATATGTTTAGGCATGCTTTTAACAAGTGTTCTGCATCTCCTGGCAGACATACTGTCCCAACATTCTAGCAGTTAAAATCTAACAACCTAAAATATTGACTCATTATTTGTTGTCTTTATGTAGAAAATTCCTGGGGTGGGTACTTACTTATGAAGGGTAATGTATATTACAATGTTTATCTAAGAGTTTTTCAAATAATCATATCAGTGGTTATACATTTATAAGCAAATCAGCAGGGTCACTCATCCAAATCTTTATATTAATCTTTGGTAGATTTTGCCAAAAAGTAACACCACTTGTAGGGGATGTGGAATGTTTTGCAACCAGGGTATCTCTTTCACGAGTTCTTTTTGATAAAATATGAAGGTCACAAAAGATAAACTCTACAGATATCCATTGCGTATATTTCAGTTATATGGAAACCCAACCAAAAGGGTCAGAAAAATCTGGAAGGCAAAAACTTTACCGCTAGAAGGTTTTTAGATGATATTCATTCTAATTCAGTGTACTAATGTTTTTTAAAATGTTTCTTCACAAAATTGAAAAGGGTATTCTTGATACCAGTAAAGATATCCCCATTCCTTTCATTACCAGCGAAAATATATGCTTAGGATACAAATAAATCAAAATGACACCACAGTAACTTCAAAATACATTCATATTTATGTTTTAATTACTGTAGAAGTATTTGTCTTTGATGTGACTACAAAACTTAAATTACAAAACTGGGCATGATAGGCATTTCAATGATTGTATACCTTTACATACAGTTTTAGTATTAAGTCAAGTATAACTCTGGCAGTCAAGTGTTTGGATATGTACAAGTGGGGGCTTGTCCGTGTCCTAGCTTCCTGACCAGACAGTGAGGTCCTGTATCACATGTTCAAGATCCCTTTCTACTTTGGGTGGATCCATTAAATAGGTCTAAATATATCATGCTGTCACAATATCAATGAAATAAAACAAAATGATAACATTTTAGAGTCAAGGTTAAGAGGTCAGTGACTCAATTATAATCGAATAGGCTTTATCATGTAATTTGTGTGTAGAAAATATTAGTAAATATGGGTACCTACCAGTAAAAGTAATTTGCTAGATTGGAATTATTGCTAGCCCTGAAGATGAGAAAACTGGCTAGATCCATCTATAAAAAGATCATGGACAGTAAGACATTTTTTATACATCAGTGACAAAAACATAGCAAAGGCAGATGTTGATAAAACCGTCATATGATTATATCTGATCAATAATGGATTGTCATTGTTGAACTTTACAGCTAGTAGGATTATATATTTGCTTTGCAGTAAAAAACATTTCCAAGAAAGTAAATGTTTTCAAGAGTTCAACTACTGCTACTGTACTGAGCACAATAGTGTCTGGATGAGAAAGTGAAAACCATAGTCTCATGTTATGGTAGGTGTGGCACATAAAAATCCCTCACTGCTTTAGGTGGATATATTACAGAGGTATAAATTTCTATGCAATGTATCAGGCATATGCTGTCATCACATACGAGGGGTGTTCCGAAATTATTGTTACTTGCGCAATATCTCGTGGAAATAGTGCTAAATGAGCTTAAAACTACCTCATGGCGATAGCATGATATCTGAAGTGTGGTATAGGTAAATTTTTCGCTCACAATTACACTGACCTTGGTGCTGTGTACATTGTTTTGTAGCGTACTCGTTACACTCTATATAAATATGGTTGGCAAGAGAGCTGAAAACGTAACTGAAATTAGAGCCTATATCAAAGGTAGGTCTCTACTTGGCTTAAAGGCGGTAGATATTCATCGTGAGGTGTGTGATATTTATGGGAAGGGTCAAATGTCATATATGACTATTTGTAGGTGGGTTGCTTGATTTAAGTCGGGACACCAGCAGCTGAAAGATGCTGCTCACACAGGTCGCTCTGCAACAACAACAACAAAGCATAACATTGAACGAATTCGGTAAATCCTTGAAAAAGATGCAAGGTACACTGTCAGGCAGTTAGCTAAAATGACAGGCTTGTCTTTAGCACGTATTCACTGTATTTTAAAGAAACATCTTAAGCTGGGCAAGATCAATGCCAGGTGGATACCCCATTTACTAAGTGACGACCAAAAGAGGTCCCGGGTTGACAAGGCCAAATCCTTATTGAAGAAATACCCAAAATACAGCAAAAAGGCTTTTGATAATTTGGTCACAGGTGATGAAACATGGGTGTATTTTTTCGAGCCCAAAAGAAAATGCTCTAATCGAATCTGGGCAAACAAAAATGCCAGGCGCCCTAGCATTGCTAAAAGAATACGCACCGTGAGGAAGGTTTTGTATGTCATATTCTTTGATAACAAGGGTCCAATCATGCAAATCCCTGTTCTGAAAGGCAAAACTGTCACAGCAAAGTATTATAGAGACGTTGTACTTCGAAAACTGAAGAAAGTCTACAAACGCCGCCGCCCACATACAGGTTTGAAGTACCTCAGGCTCTTGCATGACAATGCGTCATCACACAAGGTGCGTATTGTAACGGAGTTTTTGAAGGCAGAAAAGGTCACTGTCCTCCCCCACCCTGCATTTTCACCAGACTTGGCCCCCTGTGACTTTTTCTTGTTCCCCAAACTAAAATTTCACCTATCTGGAAAAAAATATAAATCAAGAAATGCCCTTGGCTCTGCCATTCACCAGTATCTTATGAGTATACCAATTCAAGAGTACGAAAACTGTTTCCAAAAGTGGATTGATCGGTTGAAATGATGCATAAATGCAGAGGGGGAGTACTTCGAAGGACAGGGCAAAGTAAAATGATCACAATTACTTCTATCAAAAAGAAATCGCCAAAGTAACAATAATTTCGGAACATCCCTCGTATGTGGAATAATTGTGGAACAATGTAAAACAACACTAGTAATCAGTCAATATCATTACCTCTTTCTCAAATTTAGTTTCTGGACTCTCGCTGAGTTTTGGCGAATTTCCTCCCAGTGCATCTAAAAGTGATTCATGTGAAGAAAGTATGCTGACAGACCTGTTAATAATGTAGATTACATATCATGACATTTAATCATGTTTTAAAATCACTTAGATATAATATAAAGGTAAATCCATTCCACTACAAGTCAGCATAGTTCAATTGGTAGGTTGCTTGGTTCACGACTGAGAGGTCCTAGGTTAGAGTCATGCCAGTGGCGCACTGTGTCCTGTCTTAGATAGGACAATAAAAATCAGTCCCCTATTAAGTTAGATACAGCATGTAAAAGATCCCTTACTGCCTCAATCGGATTTACTTCAAAAATCTAGTTTCTGTATATTGCATCAAGCAGATGCCATCATCATGTAAATGCAACATTCTTGGTGTGACACAAAGTACACAAAACAAGATTCCATTTTTCACTGAAAATTAAAATCTTTTCAGGGATAGATACAACTGAATATTTAATTATTTAATTTTCTGATATTAACTTACCGGTAGGTCACCAAATGATAAAAATTTTAAAAATCTCCCATATTGTGTTCACACTGTTGACATATTGTATAAAATTGTTTTACAATTTCTTATTGGTTTATAAGCATTTTAGATATATTTATTGATATTAAGTTTATAAGCATTTTAGATATATTTGTTGATATTAAGTTTATACGCATTTTAGATATACTTGTTGATATTAAGTTTCACCTATGTCTTACCTCTCATTCTCCACAGTATCCAAGCTATCTACAGCACCTATAGAATCTTTTCTCGTTACCACTTGTCTTACCTCTCTTTCTCCACAGTATCCAAGCTATCTACGGCACCTATAGAATCTTTTCTTGTTACCACTTGTCTTACCTCTCTTTCTCCACAGTATCCAAGCTATCTACAGCACCTATAGAATCTTTTCTTGTTACCACTTGTCTTACCTATCTTTCTCCACAGTATCCAAGCTATCTACAGCACCTATAGAATCTTTTCTTGTTACCACTTGTCTTACCTCTCTTTCTCCACAGTATCCAAGCTATCTACGGCACCTATAGAATCTTTTCTTGTTACCACTTGTCTTACCTATCTTTCTCCACAGTATCCAAGCTATCTACAGCACCTATAGAATCTTTTCTGGTTACCACTTGTCTTACCTCTCTTTCTCCACAGTATCCAAGCTATCTACAGCACCTATAGAATCTTTTCTGGTTACCACTTGTCTTACCTCTCTTTCTCCACAGTATCCAAGCTATCTACAGCACCTATAGAATCTTTTCTCGTTACCACTTGTCTTACCTCTCTTTCTTCACAGTATCCAAGCTATCTACAGCACCTATAGAATCTTTTCTTGTTACCACTTGTCTTACCTCTCTTTCTCCACAGTATCCAAGCTATCTACAGCACCTATAGAATCTTTTCTCGTTACCACTTGTCTTACCTCTCTTTCTCCACAGTATCCAAGCTATCTACAGCACCTATAGAATCTTTTCTCGTTACCACTTGTCTTACCTCTCTTTCTCCACAGTATCCAAGCTATCTACAGCACCTATAGAATCTTTTCTCGTTACCACTTGTCTTACCTCTCTTTCTCCACAGTATCCAAGCTATCTACGGCACCTATAGAATCTTTTCTTGTTACCACTTGTCTTACCTCTCTTTCTCCACAGTATCCAAGCTATCTACGGCACCTATAGAATCTTTTCTTGTTACCACTTGTCTTACCTCTCTTTCTCCACAGCATCCAAGCTATCTACGGCACCTATAGAATCTTTTCTCGTTACCACTTGTCTTACCTCTCTTTCTCCACAGCATCCAAACTATCTACAGCACCTATAAAATCTTTTCTCGTTACCACTTGTCTTACCTCTCTTTCTCCACAGCATCCAAGCTATCTACCGCACCTATAGAATCTTTTCTCGTTACCACTTGTCTTACCTCTCTTTCTCCACAGTATCCAAGCTATCTACGGCACCTATAGAATCTTTTCTGGTTACCACTTGTCTTACCTATCTTTCTCCACAGTATCCAAGCTATATACGGCACCTATAGAATCTTTTCTTGTTACCACTTGTCTTACCTCTCTTTCTCCACAGTATCCAAGCTATCTACGGCACCTATAGAATCTTTTCTTGTTACCACTTGATCTACTTTATACAGGATCTCATTAAAATCTTCATATTTCAAGGCTTGCACTAGTTGGAAAAGGTATAACAATAAGTCCTGTAATTAAAAATTGTAATAATGTAATTTCTGCTTTAAATTCATTGTTGCAAATTTGCTTTCCATTCAGAAACAAAAGAGAAGGAAAGTTTCACAATTCTGAGGTCTTACTTGTTTTCATACCTCATCATCAGCTTGCCGTAGTCTGGATACTGCATATTTTCTAACTGTTTTATTCGTAAAGGTAGGAGACAGTAACTCTAAAGCATCTTCTACATCCATGGGTGTCCAACGACTCAATAATTCTATTGCTTGTCTCGATTCCTGCGGCATTTTCCAATTGACACATTTCAGAAACTTTGTTAACGCCTGATATAATACAGAAGAAAACCCGGAAGTGTGAAAATACCATTGTAGCAAGATTAGAAATGTAAATCACTTTTCTTATACTGATACTCTGTATGTCTGATATCTTACAATACACTTAAAAGGTACTTGTAAACAAAACTATTTCAATAAATGCTCAACATGATATATCACACACAAGTACATGTTAATTTTCTATATGTTCATAATCAAAAAAATGTTTAATGAGAATGAAATCTATCTAATTGAAGGAAGTATCAAGTATCATAGTTGTATGATGAAATGAACAATTATTTGTAGACATAAATTTCTATATATCTCCAAGGATATGACTGAAAAAAAAAATGCTGAAAGCAAAATCTGAACAAACCAAACCAACTTACTTTTTTCTGAGTAGTGAGATAAAAACGAAATTTCCATACTAAATCTTCCTCCTCTGATGTCAAGGACTTTGTGGGGGGATACAATACAATTGACTGTAAAAAAAACAATGTACATCATAAACTTCATAATTAATTATCATTATCATCTAATACACATGATAGTTTCAAGGATCTAATTAACCATAAACAGCAAACTGTTTGTATTTGGCAATTATATATGGCTTTAAATTAAAGGTGACTGAAAAGAAAGTAAGAGTTTGGTGTCTGATTTTCTGGCTTTTAAGCTTTATTTTCATGCAAAATATGCAGTTCCTGTTTTAAATTACAAATCTATAACACAGGATGATAATGGACTCTAAGATACTACTTTGATTTCATTGGATTTGGTTGGGTTTTTTAATTTTTATCATACTTTATCATACCATACTTTACCATCAACTTCTCACTACAATTACAAATTACTTGCATGTACTTCTGACAATGTTACAGATTCTATAGTAATTCTATGGTAAATTATGAAGCCAACAGAATAAAGAAAACTTTCAACAAATATATAGCATACATTAAGGAAATCTCTTGTCCTAGCATCTGGTTTCATGTCTCTGTCAGTCGGCCCACTACGCAGACTTCGAGCTAACTTGTGATGCTTACTCTCAACTAAGTTTTCCTGATAATACAAAAATCAGTTAGGTCAGAACTTTCATTATAAATAGAGATTTGTGAAGTGAGACTCTGCTGGTAGATCTATTCTAAAATCCTTTCACCTATTGATCTTTTACATCAAATTTATCTAGTTAGGCTAAGTGGTTCTTGAGAAATCTAATGATGAAAACCTGATGATGAATAAATTTTAACCAAAATAGCTCACTTGACCTTTTAGCTTATGTGATATGATATCTATATTTATATGTTTAATGATCACTCTCTTCAAAGTGCAAGTATATAGATATATAATATAGAATTATCTTCAAATATTTCAAATCTAAAAACTAAAATGGGATTAACTAATGATGATAGATTATCAAAAGACAAATAAAAGGAATTTAAACACTACATGAATACAACAAGGACAAAAGTGAATCTAGAAATGCTCGTTAGCTTGCTTTGAACTAGAGATAAATCAGAGTAAAAGGATACTTACTAAACCTATCTCTGGATCAGGGACGGTAACTAGTTCAGCTTGAGTTTTATAATGAAAAGGTTCATCTCCATCCTATCACATGGAAATAGAAGGAAAATATCATGGGGATAAATGCTTTGTAATGTAAAATGGTATGGTATACAAAATATTTCAGTTAACTTAATATTTTAATTCACTGTTTCTATTTCATTTATTTCTACTTCCATGGTATATTATCTTCAACCTGCCTGAGGAGCTTATATTACAGTAATATTTTTTTTTCTTGACCTTCTTTATGAAATTGATTTTAAATCTTCAATAAAATAAATCCTAACATTAACATCACAAATGTCTATTTATCTTTTTAAAATCTTCTACATGTGTGTTTGTTTGAGAGGATATGACATGTCAGTCTTCATAGCAACTGAGCAATTGAAAACAATATCAGATGGTAATTAATATTTATTTTACAAGACTTGTTGATAACAACATGGCTTGCAGGTGGAGCATTGTCAGAGAGAAAGCATGCATTTTTAATGTTTTCTTAATTCAAGATCAAAGCCAAGGTAATAAGTTAACCAGATGAAAGCTCTGGTCACAATGAATATATCTGTGAAATCCCTTTCTCTAATATTTCAAAAGAAAAAGCTCAGATAAAAGTTTTGAAATGTAAGTCAAATTCCAATGTCAAGGTCACAAGGTAAAAAATTATGGTATTAAATGAAAGTTTTTAACATTAGGGACATATGTGTGAAATATCAAAGCAATACCCCAATTGTTTCAAAAGATATAAGCCATGTAAACATTTTTTCAAAAATAGGATCAAGGTATAAAATGAAAACTCTTGACATGAGGGGCTTATGTGTGAAGCATCAAAGCCCTAAAACTTCTGGTTCAAAAGATATAACCCAAAAAGTCAAGGTTTCAAATAAAAGCTCTTGTCATAAGAAACCCATGTGTAAAGTATCTAAGCCCTACCCTTACAGGATCAAAAGATATAGCCAAGATTAAAGTTTTTAAAAAGTAGGTCAAAGTCAAAGGTTAAGGTCACATGATCAAAAGTCATGATATCAACTGAAAGTTCTTGTCACAAGGAACTGATGTGTGAAGTATCAAAACCCTATTTCTATTGGGTCAAAAGATATAGCCCAGGTTAAAGTCTTTTGATAAGTATGTTAAAGTACAAGGTCAAAGTAACAAGGTCAAAAGTCATGTTATCGAATGAAAGCTCTTGTCATAAGGAACCTACAGGCGAAGTATCAAAGCCCTACCCCTATTGGTTCAAAAGATATAGCCCAGATTTAAGTTTTTTGAAAAGTACTTAGCCCAGGTTAAAGTTTTTTGTGCACGAGGACATGGTCGCATTATTTCCTCCAATGTTTTCACCTTCTCGAAATATATGACAGTATATTCCACATCTTCATAATATATAAAGGGGAACTCTATCATAAGATACATGAAGTTGGAATCTCTTTTCTGTTTCTCATTCACCATCTCTATCTCCCGGAATGTTAGTCTGTCTAACCAATCTACCTTCAACATGTGCCCATCTCGATGCTTCTTGCTCAGCTTAAAGGTAAAATACATAAGGTTATGTATCATATTTGATATTCAATCTGTTTCAATTGAATTTTTTTATACTGAGTCACGTAATATATGTGTAAAGTCAGAAAAGAATAATTTTGCATTGTTATTTTCCAATATCTACCTGTATATACACACTGATTTTCTATAGAGTTCTATACTGAAGTGTTTCGTTTTGAAAATTCTCCACAGGATGACTCATAGATCAAACATACTTCATTAAATGTTTTCAAAAGAGAAAATAGAATAAGACTAAACAAGTGTTGCAGCCAATGAATAAACATGCTTTTTCATGGGTATCTTTTCCTCTAGACTAGTTTAATACAGCCAAATTATTACATGGCCAAAACATTCGTTGGATAAAACATATTTTTCTGAATCATCAAGCACAGTGAATATCCCATCCTGCTGTGTTAAAACCCTAGCACAGGCCATGCAAGACTAGTACATCATAAAGCACAGGATATAGTTGGTCACATATGAATATCATTACGGTATGTGATATTTGTTTGCTCATCAATTTAAGACAAACCTTTGCCAATTTACTCATGAGATCATTTGTATCCTTAGTCTTGCCAGGGGTCTTTGATAAGACACTTGGGTCTGCTTCTACATTTGGCCAGACTTTAAGGTCATGCATTCCTTGTCTGTATGTACTATTTGAAGAGTATATTAAACACATTTATACATATATACATATAAAAAGGAGTGAAATGAAAATCAGGTCAGATTAATTAAACATTAGCATAACCATTGCTTAAGAACTATTAAAAGCATTTCACGTGTAATACAATGAAAAAGAACTGACACAAATATACATAGTATATTTAAATTTAAGATATCTTGGACAACATTGTTATTAGGTTTAAAACAAAATAATGAGAAAACTATTATGATGTACATTATTCTTTCATTGCTTTTAAAATTTTCAAACTTAAAATGGCTTGCAGATTAAGAGTAAAGGAGTAATATATTTCAGTGTCAGATTGCATGTTATGCAAAAAAAAATCACTTTAGAATTATCATACATGTAATTTTCTCATTAAAATTTTGAAATAAAAAATATTACTGTAATAACAAAAGCATTTTTTCAAGTTTTCTCACTTATGAAAAACATGAACTTCATACAAACAACCTCATACTAAACATATACTTTCATTTCAATATCTCAGACCATGACAAAATATTTTCCTGGAGTTCTGATTTTTATCAAAAGGGCAATGATTCTTGTAAATCAGGGTTAATATGGAAAAAATTAAACATCATATGTATAACCTAATATTATGGGTACACATCATACTTCAATATAGGAAGTTTTATTTTCCGAGGAATTGTACATGAAACTGATTTGAATATGACGATTAAAATGACAACATGTATAAAATCACACAAGGAAGTTAATCAACCCTGAAATAGATACACAGTCCTTGTTGTATACATGTATGTCTGATAATTCATATGATCTTTGTATTGATATATTTCAGACAATCTTTGTATTGATGTATTTACAAGAGTCTTACATATTTAATTATGACTGACTGAATGACTTTTGTTTTATGTCACTCCTTGATTATTTCAGGTATATTGTGATCATGTATATCAGGCATTTGTTGGATGCTTTGCATAAAAAATTTACACCTTTGCAAAAGAACCATCTGAAGCAGTGAGGGATCTTTTACATGTTACACCTACATCGAACCATGATTTTTTATGTCTCATCCGAAAGACAGGACACAGGTGCACCCTGACTGTGGGAGTCAAACCAAGGACCTTTCAGTCACAAGTTGAGCATCTCATCCAGAGAGCCACACCAGCATTATTTAATTATTAGTTATATTGAACTTGGCTTTAGATGTTTAGTAAGACAATCATGCAATTAACGAAAACTGGTTCACCTATGCAGTAAGTTACCCCTAGGGCTGGGCATTGATGTCACCTAACAATAACTAATCAACTAACCACTAAGTGTTGTACACACATTTTTCCATTTTATGTGAATCAGTTTTATGGTACTAAATTTACTACCAGTATATGGAAACCATAAATTTACAATATTTTCACTCTTAGTTTGGATGCACTGACCTTGAATTTGATTTCTTGACGTTATAAAGAAACTGTCTTTGTCTCCTCATGACTAAACATCCAGAATGCATGGTTTTACCATGTTTTCACTTAAATGTTGTGTTAGGAAAATTGAGCTCAAATCAGTAATCATTTTCTTCTATTCATATCTAAGTACATGTACATATTCAATTTTAATTTGAATCAAGATTCAGGAAACCAATGTGTGAAAAATGACTCAAAGATAAATGTATGAATGGACAGACAAATATGAAACCTGTAACCCCTCCAGCAAGCCAGTAGGGTATGAAAAAACTAATTGTTACCTACCCTCTTTTACCAAAGAGCTGGAGACTGGTTCCTCCTACAGGTATCATCTTAGTGGTGCCATAGATATCCCATACTGTTAATGCCAGTACAGCATTACGAGGAAGATCACTATACTTTACTGGTAGTGTTAACCACTCATTCCAACTGTACAAAATTTATAATGTACTTACTGAATTTCTTTGCCAGGAATTATACATAATAATTTGTCTTATATTTTCATTCATTAAATATTACCTAATAAATAGAAAGAACTGTTCCAAGTAACATCAGCCATCTACATATACAAAGGTTCAAAAGTGTGACAGACAGATGAAGAGAGAGACACAAAAAAAACCACATGACAAAGTGATTTTTAATTTTGCTCTGCTTTACTGTGTTGACACAAAAACTCTACAAATTAAAAATATTTTTACCAATTAAAGTCAAACTTCTGCAGAAATTATAAGTCAGTTTAAAAAAGTCTGAAAGAATAAAATCTCACTGTGAGGTACACAATGATAACATCTTTAGATATCCTTTAATTAATTAAATACTTACTTCCATCTTGTACTAAATGCTTTATATGATGTACTGACAGCTAAAGAGAGGGGACGTGAATCAGCAAATATCTGGCATTTTACCAGCAAATCTGAACAGCCTTCTCTGTATGCACCAGAGAATTTAAGCATGGGATCCTCAAGTAAATCTTTATAGCTTGGCCTCTCTCTCACTCCTTCTAATGTTCCACTGAAAGACATAAGTCAGGAAAAGTTTTTATGTTGGTGGGCTTAAAAATTGTCATAAATAAGCTGATGAAACATTAACAAGACAGTGAAAGTTTCACATTACATAATTAGGTGTAAATGAATGGGATTATTGATGGTGAGCTCAATCAAAACAGAATCAGACAGCAGAATTTAAAAAATCCGTTTGTGTACTAATTTTTCTAATATGTGTTATGAGGCGAGGTGAGGTGGAGATGGTAAAATGAAGGGTTAATTGGAAGACAAGAAACAGAAACAAAAGGTCAATTTAGTTTTACCTGACGCTATATCCTAACATCACATATTCAATATGACAAGCTCCTGAAATACTGCCTCTTTACAACAAAAAAATAGAAATTTTCAATTTAATCAATTACATTAACTTAAATTCAACTTTGCACTTCACCGTAGCAGAGCAACGGCAACGCCTACATGTCCGTTGTAGAATGTGTTTGTCACATACCTTCAAGGAAGCAATTTCTACATATAGGGATTCTTGTATAATTACATCACAAACATTAAGAAATCAAACCTGATGTCTGACTTCTAAAAACCTAACTATGAAACCTAAATTTCAGTACAGAATCTCTAAGCAACTTGTATTTTTCACCTTACATTTTACCCAAGTTAACAGTGACCTTCACCTAAAAGGGGTTACTTTTTATCAACATTTTCAAGATCAGTCATTACACACAGCCTTCCCACTCATATATCTTCCAAGTGTAAACTTATTCCAATGAAGCATGCATAATTTCTGCATCGGAAAACAATTTTCTAATGAGTGAATGACTTTGACCTTGGGTGTACCAGTATGGTGCTGAGTAAAGATCATGACACATTGCCTCACTAAGGGAACAATTCTACCACATATAAACTTGTTTTAATAAAGCATTTATAAATTATGGGTCATACAAATTTTAAGTATGGCTCTGAGACATAGAGAACATAGAAAATAAGGTAAAATAAAGAACATAATTTAAATGCCAAAACAAAAATGGGACAATTATGGACAGCATTTGCCTAATGCAACCCACAGAAATCTAGACCCCAGCAACAGACCAATCCAAACAGTGAAAGATCTTTTCCTGTGCCACAATTATCATGACACAGGACTTAAATTCACATTGTTTAATTGAAAAGACTAAAAGTCACCAGCAGGACTGGAACTCTGCCCACCTCTCAGACATGAGCTGTGCAGTTAACAGATTGAGCTGCACCAACTCTTTTATAGAAAGTGGACAACAAATATAAAATATACACCGTACAAAGAAACAACACTTTTTTGTAAGATCAAGACATTGAAAATGTATAAAAATAATCATGCTTAATATATTGAATGTTGTAAAAACGTCCTATTTTACTTATATTTTTTTCCGATAATTTTTCACAAAAAATGGTTTTTTCTATAGAACCAATTATTTGGATGCATTGCTTTTTGTTTGAAGTTGGTCTCTGATGGTTTGATAATCAAAGCACAAGAAAGTAGTCTTCTAGTCTTCCATTTCAATTACAATGACTGACCAAAAGATTATTTTCTATGCATTTATTTTCCATAAATGGCACACTGAAACTAAATGAACTGCAAAATAATAATGGTTTGATGTTAAAACCAAATAAATACTCCTTATTATCAAAGACCCTTTACATGTAAATTTAAGTGTGAGACTGAAATTTTGGTTAGCAATTAGTAAGGCTAGTTGAAAATGGCACAAAGAGCAACCTTTTGGCACAAAATCAAACATTTAAGACCTTCTTGTTTATCCTTATAAAATATGGATTCAGGATTTCATGATTCACAGCTGAACGAACACTTCAAACATATGATTTCAGCATACATATATGCCAGGCTCCTTCTATAATTCTAGTTTTTCTCTGTTGCATTCAGCTTTGGTTTATAATTTTTTAAAATTGTGTTAGGTGTGTGGGTCCTCACAAAGCAAATGATTATTATCATATATGTCGACATTTTATACCTTTTAAAAAACTTATACTTGCACTTAATCGATAAATTAGATGTTACGTGTTGCACCAATTACATCTAGCCATTAGCAATATTTGCTGTAAAATTAAAACATAATAAAAAAATCATTGTCTCTGTTGTCATTTGTGGAAGCACTGATTATGAAAAGCAGTGATTATGAAAAGGTATACTGGTTCAGTAACAGTTCCCGAACGATTTTTGAAGTTTTCGGCATACAACTTCTGCTACAGAAGACCAATATACATGAAGTTTAGTTCAGTGCATGGTTTACCCATTATGTATAGAACAAATGTCAAAGTCAAACTCATGACAAACCTCCTGCATTACCCATATATTTTATGCATATTTACGTCTCTCCTTTTCGGCCGTTTTTACCGACTTCACTGTAAAAGTTCCCGAACAATCTACATGTAGTCTACTGATATCGAAAGTGGATAAAAAGACAAGACCTCTGATAAAGGCAAAGGTCAATCTCTTATAAAAATGCTTATGATGAAAATATTGCATTATTCGACCTTAAAAACTGATCTATTGGATTCATTGATCAGGAGTACCTTTCCCCACGTATGGATATTAAAAGTAGGTAACAATGTGATAAATAAAATAAGATAGAAGGCATAAATCAAATTTATTACAAGAAAAATTTTATTCTCCTTTAAATATCATTTATTCTCAAAGTCAGACATCCCGGTATTTGATGACAAGCATTCGGAACATTTTGGGTAAAGCATCAGACTTTATTATAGAGAGCAATTCGTATTCCAGGAGAAATGTTGGTAATAAGGAATTATTATAATAATTTATCATTCAAACAAGTAAATTCTGAATACTTTTTTATATATTTCTGATCATATTTAATAAGAAAAGCCCTTTTAGAATTAATACAGAAGGAATTAAAGTTGTATTAACTGTAACGATAAACCCTGTGTTTTACCCCAAGTGTCATGGCCAGACTCCTCGGGTTCCCTTGTAGACCAATAGAGACAGTGAGGTCACGCCGACTGCGAGAAATTTGTATAAAACTATTGATGATTTCTCGCCAATTATGATCAAACCAGCAAAACGTCTGGGAACTGTTACTGTCCATGAACTGTTACAGCACCAGTATCATGACCATATCTATACGAAAGTCTAGACTTAGTCCGACAAATCTGATGATCATTTGTTGTAGGGCAATAAATATGCTGATAAAAATGCCCTTCGTCAGATTTGTCGGACTAGTCTAGACTATAGTCTATTTTCTAAATACAAAAATACTAAAATACAAAACCAAATGAATTCTTAGTCATTTTACACTTTGATTTCAATGTTAACATCCATATCACAGCTATACACATAATGGAATCGGTCTGAAACTTCACCCATTCTTCCATTTAGATGTTTATTTGTTTTTAAGTTTACTTTCACTTTAATTTGGGGGATGTTTTATTTTTAATATCGTTCGCGATTTTATATAAAGACCTTAAAAAGGGTCAATGGATTAAAGGTGGTAAATTCATCACAAGAAAAAAATAAGACCTTATACATACAATTAAAACACAAAAATAAAAACAATATGATAGATTTAGAATTAAGTATTATTATTTTTTCCCTATAAATCGGGTTAGTTCTAAAAACAAAGCAAATCTACAGTAGATCTCGTCATTAAGACGCTTGTAATCAATAATGCACTGCTTTGCTGTACACTGAAAAGCACTTCAGACACCTCAGAAATTGGACAGTCTTAACAGACAGTCGTTATATCTCGGGAGTAATGCCGATCCACTGTATCGGAGACCGAAGGTCACTGTTTTATTTCTTCTCATTTTAAATTTACTTTGACTGATTGCTCCAAGAGCAAATACACTGTATACTGTAGGCTTTCTAATTCTTTATTATAATCTATGCAGAGGTGTTCTACATGTACATTTGCATTCATTTCATGTGTACAGTGATGAAATGGGTTTTTTTTTCTTTTTTGGTGTGTTTTGGATAACTGTGGCAGGTGTAGCTATCCAAACAGAAGATGCCTTATCTTTCCAGTTATGTAATTTCACCTATTATCTGACATCCGAAGTCCAGTCATCCTTGTTGTCTACAAATAAAATCACCTCAAATATGTTTGCCACAGGACGCCCTATGTCAGTTGTCCCACTGGCTTAGTCCGGTCAACTTTCCTCAAGTCACCCCGAGGTCATGTCAATTATTTGTTCTGTTTAAATGTTTGTTACATAGAATAGGCAATTTTAAAGTAACTTGAAAGGACCGTTAATAAAATAGATTTAACACATCAGATTACGGACAACTGATTGTGATGTTATACTTGGTAGAAACACTGATGTGATGTATCCAAAGATAAGATTATAACATCATAGATAAAATTTCGCCAAAGTATGCAATGTCCATAGTTTGGATATAATTCAGAAATATTCTACTGATTTGATATATATATATATTCAGAACAATGTTTAATTATGCACACTAACAATGCACCAGGGCTTGAAACTAACTTTTTTTGTCACAAGTCAGATGGTCTAGTAGAAAATAAAATCTATCAGTTTGCAAAGAAAAATGACAGTCCACAGCTGAATGACGCAGAGCATCTTTTGAGTGTTTATAATAGTATCAAATGTTGTTATGATTTGGTGAAGCACATATATGACCCAGAGTGGTAGACATGAACACCCTCCATATATTGAAGCCAATGCAAAGAAATGTGCGGGGTCCTTTTCCAATACCGTATATACTCGCTTATAAGGACGACTCAACTATAAGACGACCCCCCTGATTCAGAGAAAAATTCTAGTACTTTAACTTTGACCTGCTTATAAGACGAGGTTAAAATTCTGTCAACTAACACGATGTATAATGTGTCATATGTTTAATGAATACGAAATGTGTTTCGGTTAAACTTGAAACAATAGAGTCGTAAGCGCATATGATCCTAACATAACTATCACAGAACCATGACAGAAAAGAAGGAGGGGGTTATATTTTGTTGTGTATAGGTACTATATCTAAGTTGTTTGTGACTTGGAATTTAAACGAACTGCGGTATTTCGTTTCGATTTATAGCAATCAAATTATTTTGAGTACTTACTAATTAAACATTATAGCCCCGAGACATTTACCTGGACATCGCATCCGTTTGTTTGTTTAACGCTCAGCGGTGGCGCGTGCTATGCAGTGAGAACTGGGTTACTTGGGGAAAGGTGTGCAGTGAAGCATCGAGCAGGTTATTAACTGATGTGATAATTTGATTACACGGCAGCACCGTTATATACATGTACGTTTAAGTTTAAATACGGCGGATGATGTAAACTCGGCGGTATAGTCAAAATATATAATATTGTTCCAGAATCGCCGTACAGATACTGGAAAACCATTCGTCTTATAAGCGAGTATATACGTTAAATACTCTGCAGCCATCATGTCAGACAACCGTGATGATCTTCAGAATATTGACAGACATAAGGATGATTAAAATAATCAAGAAGAGACAGTCAACATATGCAAATTTAGATTATGAATATGAGATGGAATTAGAATATAATTCAGATGTTGCATATGTAATGAAAAAGATTTGTCATTCTGTTGTTGACAAGCAGAAATTTTCTTGGGCTTGTGAACTTTTGTTAAACAGGCTAGTGCTTTAAATAAGTTTAGATGAAGGCTGTAATAAATGTCAGATTGCTGCTCCTATCATTATTGATATACGTGTGGTCCATTCATTTCAAATGCAAAGGATTACAATCACTAAGTTATTTCATACAGTTTCCTCTGTTTTTTTGTGGCTCCTGTGGGAAAGGAATTAACGATTGATACTTTTTCAAGAACTTCATTAAAAATAGTTCATTGGTTTTCCCTTGAATTTCTGGATTAGAACAGATTTGATACATATTAGATAACGCAGGATGACAGTAGGAAGGTTGACATTACCGGTAGTATATTTGTGCTAGGTGGAATACAAATTACCTTTCATAATGGGAAACAATTTTTGTTTTTGTTGATATTAATGTATATATCTGGAAAACTTTACAAGTCTATTGGACTTGTTGATAGTAAGTTGTATCAGTCTTTGATAAAATCAGTATGTCACAGACTTACATTAATCTTAAGCTCTGTGTACTAGTACTTCTATTATGAATGAAAGTTTTATGATCAATCTGTGATTTCAATATTTTCATCGATATTAGCTAAAGTAATTATGCTTACAATAAGAAATGAAGAATTATTGATTATTCAGCTTCATAAGATATTTTGAATAGTTTGACATGAAAAAGTTTTGGACAATATCTCATTTGCAATACAGAGTCAGTTTTGGTAATCAGTTTCAAGGATTTAACAGAAGTATACAAAATAAATTAGGGCATTTTTAAAATAAAATTTACACATTCAAATCAGAAGTGACTTTTATTAAATTGTAGGAGCCCCGTAGAGGGAGAGGAGGATGAGGAGGAGGGTTGTAGCATTTGGCAAGAAGCTCCAGATTCTCTTCTCTTGTATA
Organism: Pteria penguin; assembly: GCA_035048485.1. NCBI lineage: Eukaryota > Metazoa > Mollusca > Bivalvia > Pterioida > Pteriidae > Pteria > Pteria penguin. The sequence continues at coordinate 25,388,597 of CM068581.1, forward strand.
TTTTCTCATATCTTGACGCTGGCCCTTTGCTGAGAGTTGCTGAAACTTGCAGGGTACAGGTTTTTAAATCATACTACCGTATACTATGATAACACTGTATTAATGTAGTAACGTCTTAAATCATACCATGGTGGCACTATATTATATCAGTAAGATCTTAAATCATAGCATGATGGGGCTTTATTAATGCAGTAACATTTAAATCATACTCATTCTGATTAAAACCATATCTTTATTCCACTTTACTATTTGTCCCATTGCAGATAAAGATCTGGCGAAATCTCATAAGGGGTCATGTTATGGTGAACTCTGATGATGTTTCAGTCATTGAAACCGTTATTTCCAGGGGCAGGCGTGGTGTAGTGGTTAGACGCTTGGCTTGCGGTGCCGACGATCCGGGTTCGATTCACGGGTTGCGCACTATGTTTAAGAGGTTGGTAACCTCCTGCTTCCATGTCGTGATATAACTGAAATATTGTTGAAAGCGACGTAAAACACCAATCAACCAACCAACCAACCATTATTTCCCATAGCCAATCAATGACTCGGCTAGTCACGTGATAGAGTATATATGTATGTAACAAACTCTGTTCAAAAACTACCTTGTGGGTCACGCATGCTGGGGATGTTAATTTCATGCCTAGGAATTTGTAGTCTATCCACTGATTGGCTGGAAATCAGAATTCACCAAAACCTGACCCCTTACAGGGTTTCGCCAGATCTTTATCCTCAGTTGGACAAATAGAGAAGTGGAATAACGATATGGTTTTAATCAAATTAAATCATACCATGGTGGCTTTATATTATTGCAGTAACATCTTAAATCATACCATGGTGGCTTTATATTATTGCAGTAACATCTTAAATCATACTATGGTGGCACTTTATTATTGCAGTAATATCTTAAATCATATCATGGTGATGCTATATTATTGCAGTAACATCTTAAATCATGCCATGGTGGCTTTATATTATTGCAGTAACATCTTAAATCATGCCATGGTGATGCTATATTATTGCAGTAACACCTTAAATCATACCATGGTGGTATTATATTAATGCAGTAACATCTTAAATTATACCATGGTGGCAAAATATTCATGCAGCAACATCTTAAATTATACCATGGTGGCACTATATTAATGCAGTAACATCTAAAATCATAGCATTATGGCACTATATTAATGCAATAACATCTTAAATCATACCATGGTGGCACTATATTATTGCAATAACATCTTAAATTTTAACATGGTGGCACTATATCATTGCAGTAGCATCTTAAATCATACCATGGTGGCACTATATTAATGCAGTGATATCTTAAATCATACAATGGTGGCACTATATTAATGCAGCAACATCTTAAATCATACCATAGCGGCCCTTGATTAATGTAGTTACATCTTAGATTTTACAATGATTATACCTGAGGCTGATGCAGTGATGCCTGAAATCAGTCATAATGTAACATCCTAAGGTACATCATGATGTTGTCAGTCCAATTCAGAAGAATGACATCTTGAGTTATTTCATCATGGAGTTATTCCATAATAGTATATGACTTATTCGGTCTATTGCACCAACTAACATCTTATAAGCCTTTTATATTAACATCTTTTATACTACATTGTATAATGACATGATTAATTAATGCAGTAAAATCTCATGTTATCTGATGATAATACCTGACATATTTCAACTAATGCAGTAACATCTTCAGTTATACCATGTTGATACCTGACTGATATAGACTGCTACAGTAACATCTTCAGTTATACCATGTTGATACCTGACTGATATAGACTTCTGCAGTAACATCTTCAGTTATACCATGTTGATACCTGACTTATATAGACTCCTATAGTAACATCTTCAGTTGTACTATGTTGATACCTGACTGATATAGACTCCTGCAGTAACATCTTCAGTTATACCATGTTGATACCTGACTGATATAGACTCCTGCAGTAACATCTTCAGTTGTACCATGTTGATACCTGACTGATATAGACTCCTACAGTAACATCTTCAGATATACCATGTTGATACCTGACTGATATAGACTCCTACAGTAACATCTTCAGTTATACCATGTTGATACCTGACTGATATAGACTCCTGCAGTAACATCTTCAGTTGTACCATGTTGATACCTGACTGATATAGACTCCTACAGTAACATCTTCAGTTGTACCATGTTGATACCTGACTGATATAGACTCCTGCAGTAACATCTTCAGTTATACCATGTTGATACCTGACTGATATAGACTCCTGCAGTAACATCTTCAGTTATACCATGTTGATACCTGACTGATATAGACTCCTGCAGTAACATCTTCAGTTATACCATGTTGATACCTGACTGATATAGACTCCTGCAGTAACACCTTCAGTTGTACCATGTTGATACCTGACTGATATAGACTCCTGCAGTAACATCTTCAGTTGTACCATGTTGATACCTGACTGATATAGACTCCTGCAGTAACATCTTCAGTTATACCATGTTGATACCTGACTGATATAGACACCTGCAGTAACATCTTCAGTTGTATCATGTTGATACCTGACTGATATAGACTCCTACAGTAACATCTTCAGATATACCATGTTGATACCTGACTGATATAGACTCCTACAGTAACATCTTCAGTTGTACCATGTTGATACCTGACTGATATAGACTCCTGCAGTAACATATTTAGTTGTACCATGTTGATACCTGACTGATATAGACTCCTGCAGTAACATCTTTAGTTATACCATGTTGATACCTGACTAATATAGACTCCTGCAGTAACATGTTCAGTTATACCATGTTGATACCTGACTGATATAGACTCCTGCAGTAACATCTTCAGTTATACCATATTGATACCTGACTGATATAGACTCCTGCAGTAACATCTTCAGTTGTACCATGTTGATACCTGACTGATATAGACTCCTGCAGTAACATCTTCAGTTGTACCATGTTGATACCTGGCTGATATAGACTCCTGCAGTAACATCTTCAGTTGTACTATGTTGATACCTGACTGATATAGACTCCTGCAGTAACATCTTCAGTTGTACTATGTTGATACCTGACTGATATAGACTCCTGCAGTAACATCTTCAGTTGTACTATGTTGATACCTGACTGATATAGACTCCTGCAGTAACATCTTCAGTTGTACTATGTTGATACCTGACTGATATAGACTCCTGCAATAACATCTTCAGTTATTCCATGTTGATACCTGTCTGATATAGACTCCTGCAGTAACATCTTCAGTTGTTCCATGTTGATACCTGTCTGATATAGACTCCTGCAGTAACATCTTCAGTTGTACCATGTTGATACCTGACTGATATAGACTCCTGCAGTAACATCTTCAGTTGTACTATGTTGATACCTGACTGATATAGGCTCCTGCAGTAAGATCTTCAGTTGTACCATGTTGATACCTGACTGATATAGACTCCTGCAGTAACATCTTCAGTTATACCATGTTGATACCTGACTGATATAGACTCCTGCAGTAACATCTTCAGTTATACCATGTTGATACCTGACTGATATAGACTCCTGCAATAACATCTTCAGTTATACCATGTTGATACCTGACTGATATAGACTCCTGCAGTAACATCTTCAGTTGTACCATGTTGATACCTGACTGATATAGACTCCTACAGTAACATATTTAGTTGTACCATGTTGATACCTGACTGATATAGACTCCTGCAGTAACATCTTCAGTTATACCATGTTGATACCTGACTAATATAGACTCCTGCAGTAACATCTTCAGTTATACCATGTTGATACCTGACTGATATAGACTCCTGCAGTAACATCTTCAGTTATACCATGTTGATACCTGACTGATATAGACTCCTGCAGTAACATCTTCAGTTGTATAATGTTGATACCTGACTGATATAGACTCCTGCAGTAACATCTTCAATTATACCATGTTGATACCTGACTGATATAGACTCCTGCAGTAACGTCTTCTGTTGTACTATGTTGATACCTGACTTATATAGACTCCTGCAGTAACATCTTCAGTTATACCATGTTGATACCTGACTGATATAGACTCCTGCAGTAACATCTTCAGTTGTACCATGTTGATACCTGACTGATATAGACTCCTGCAGTAACATCTTCAGTTGTACGATGTTGATACCTGACTGATACAGACTCCTGCAGTAACATCTTCAGTTGTACCATGTTGATACCTGACTGATATAGACTCCTACAGTAACGTCTTCAGTTATACCATGTTGATACCTGACTGATATAGACTCCTGCAGTAACATCTTCAGTTATACCATGTTGATACCTGACTGATATAGACTCCTGCAGTAACATCTTCAGTTATACCATGTTGATACCTGACTGATATAGACTCCATCAGTAACATCTTCAGTTATACCAAGTTGATACCTGACTGATATAGACTCCTGCAGTAACATCTTCAGTTATACCATGTTGATACCTGACTGATATAGACTCCTGCAGTAACATCTTCAGTTGTACCATGTTGATACCTGACTGATATAGACTCCTGCAGTAACATCTTCAGTTGTACCATGTTGATACCTGACTGATATAGACTCCTGCAGTAACATCTTCAGTTGTACCATGTTGATACCTGACTGATATAGACTCCTGCAGTAACATCTTCAGTTATACCATGTTGATACCTGACTGATATAGACTCCTGCAGTAACATCTTCAGTTGTACCATGTTGATACATGACTGATATAGACTCCTGCAATAACATGTTCAGTTATACCATGTTGATACCTGACTGATATAGACTCCTGCAGTAACATCTTCAGTTGTACCATGTTGATACCTGACTGATATAGACTCCTGCAGTAACATCTTCAGTTATACCATGTTGATACCTGACTGATATAGACTCCTGCAGTAACATCTTCAGTTATACCATGTTGATACCTGACTGATATAGACTCTTGCAGTAACATCTTCAGTTATACCATGTTGATACCTGACTGATATAGACTCCTGCAGTTACATCTTCAGTTGTACCATGTTGATACCTGACTGATATAGACTCCTGCAGTAACATCTTCAGTTATACCAGGTTGATACCTGACTGATATAGACTCCTGCAGTAACATCTTCAGTTATACCATGTTGATACCTGTCTGATATAGACTCCTGCAGTAACATCTTCAGTTATACCATGTTGATACCTGACTGATATAGGCTCCTGCAGTAATGAAGAGAAAAAAAATAAAGATAACAACAACAACAAAATAAACAAAACCCAAAACATTCAGATTCACATTTTAAATTGATTGTACAAGGATGCCTGAGATATATGAATAAATTAGAGCAAATATATTCCTTGTAGTGATGTGGGTAATGGATTGCACCACTGTGTTTTCGTCATGTCACAATAGTTGTTATTATGACGTCATAAAAAATATCGTTGTTGAAACGTCATGTAGAGTTTGTTTCTACTTGCACAATTTGCAATGCACAAACTTGATAAGTGACCCTCCTTAAGCTATTCTATTATGATACCTGACTAATACTGTAACATATTTCATATCATTTTGAAAATCATTGTAGTCAGTTTGTAGATGATTTCTTGGGATGACAACATGAAGTGTTACCCAAATAATGAATATTTATTATAATTATCATTATTATACATTTTTATATTTGAAATGTGTAATTTAATATTTTATCTTCAGGCATGGAATAGAGTGGCTAACGATGAAAGTTTGTGGCGTAATTTGATGCGTTTGAAATGGGGAATTAAAGAACATTGTTTATTACCCAAACATCGGAGCTGGCAAGCAGAATACAAAAGATTATATTATCATGCACCTACTGAACTCAGTGAAAATCTGACTCTTCATAATGATGAAGTGTTACATGTAAGCTTCTCTCATCGGGGAGATATGTTCTCCACAACATCCAAGGATGCCACCATTAAGGTAAAAGTAGGAAAATGCTTTAATATTAGTAATTTTATAGTACTGGTTCTATAAGATTGTTTCATTATTTCAAAATCAGAGTTTTCAAACAAAGAAGAAAGGAAACTATGTTTTTTGGAATGAATTTTTATGTCTTTTGTAGGTTTGGAATGTTGGCTATCCTACAACTTTAAAATACAGTAAGGATTTTGGGGAGTTGCTGTCTTGGGATTTCACTCAATTTTCCTGTTTCAACAACAGTGATTCTATGTTACTTGTGTCTAGTGTTAAGACTACTGACTATATGGACCGTAGAGGATTTGTGGCCATATTATCTCTTATCCATGGTAAGTCAAGTGTTAGCATCGAGAAATATGATGAACCTAAAGAATTAATCAATTTTATAAGCATACAAGCATAGGATAAAGCTGGAATCAGATCAACTTCTCATTGTATAACTATATCATGGAACCTGGTTCACCCTCATTTGTTGTATCATATTGAATGAGTATAAGATACCCCCAGTATGAGCACTTTAATGAATTCATCTATACATGCATAGTTACAGTATATTATAAATTTTCATAGGATTAGTATTTTAGCAGATTTAGCACTGCCCAGGATTCATTAATCTTTGTAGTATGTTGATACAAATTTATTGAAAAACATGTGTGATGCACAGACAGAATTTATGCTACCTCCACCTTAGCTTTTCCAAACTTAAAAAAAAATGTCTTGTACATGTATCTTACATCAATTTATTTTGCATATTTTAGATTTTGGAATTCTAAGAGTGGTATCCATGGATCCATCTCAGTTGTTTGGTGCCTGGTTAGATGACACTCATTTTCTTGGTGGCTACCTGGAGATAAGCTTGGATAGATTTGCCACCACAGTTCAGATAGAAGCATTTGATGTAATGTTGCATATTACAATATGATGATTATCATTGGATTATAGATTAACGAAGTGCATTGTGAATGATTGATTAATGTGTAATAAATGTGTGACTTTGAGGGATAATGCATTTGTTTATGAAGATTCATTGATACATCAAGGCTAGCTTTTGCTCAAATTAAGATACGTTTTAAGTAATAATACGTATGTTTTTGATTAGTTTAGTAAATATTTGCATCTTACTTTCTGTAGAGACACAGTTGGTGTACTTGATTGACTAACTTGATTGATTTTGACTGATTGATTCATTATTGATTTATATCACTCCAGGAATATTTCATGTATATGGTGACAGGGATTGGTTTATAATAAGGTTAAGTGCCTTAGCATTACTAGTTACATGCTAGTTTCTTTGTCCTTTGAATGAAATAACAAAAATAAAAGTATTTGTCTCCACACAGCTGTTGAGATACAAGATTCTATTGCATAGGTTTTTACAGGTAGCAGGAATTGTCATTATATAAACAAAATACAAAGTAATCTTCACATAAAAACAAATACATGTCACAAAGACTTCAACAAATTTTGAAGGCATGGATATTGTATACTTTAGTATTTCTCTTTTAATAATTCTTTTTCTTATTTAAGATGTCAGAGCATGTAGTTCCTCAGAGTCCTGACACAATTACAGTGGAGGATGGTCTTGGATCCAATTTGTTTACATTTTGTAGTGAGACAGCAAGCTTGATTAAGTTCTTGACTGTAGCCAAGGCATCTATCCCAATACAGACTTGTAATATTGCTTCATCAAGTACAGATTCTTTATTTCCATCAGCAAGCCAACAGCATGCCTTAAAAGATGTAAACAAAACTGCTTTTAGCAAAAACGTGATATTTGAAGATAAAATTAGCCCCTCGACTAAAGATAAAGAAACCCTTCTATACAGAAATGCAGAAGTAGACGATAAGGTGCAGAAAAAAGTGGAAGATTCAAACTGCAAAATTGGTTTGGATTTAAATAAATTATCTTCTCAAAGTTCTAGTACCAGTAAGGCAGGCAGTAGTCATGGCAAACTCTCTCTTGACTGTAAAGATTGCAGACAGACTCCTGAAGAACCAAGCACAAAAGCTCAGAGTAATGGTTCAAACCAAGATATGTGGCATGATCCAACAGAAAACTTAATATTTGTGACAGGTGACTTTGCAGTAGCTCTGCATCAGTTAGGTATTAAGAATGTCTCACCATCGTACCTGGAATCAAAAAAAAGGTTAAGAACAGATGACATCATGGACACTATGATGGAAGGAGAATATGATCACGAGGAACAGCACATGGTGGTTAACTTCAGTAATAATGACATTCAGCTGCGTCATGTTCATAAATCAGATAGGCCTGATCACCTGATAGACCTATATGGTCATGTGACAGGTCTATGTCTATCACAAGATCATAGGTAAGGAGAAAATCATGTCATGCTTGTTTATAAATGTAGATATTTAAATACGATAAATTGATAATATGCCTGATTATTATGACATACAACTTAAAAAGCTACTATTATTGTTGATATTGTGCCTTAACCTCACTTCTTGTCATGAAAAATTGAGAACAACTTATCATTGAATGAGATTTACTTACATCTCATATAAAGGAATCTGGCTTGTTTTGTTGTAACTAAATTTCAAATTGGTTCTTTAAAGCATTTAGGTCTTCACCATCGGATGCCATACCACTTTTATTGTTTCAAATGAGGATTTCCAGCGTTAAAAATCTGTACCAAATTTTGTGCTAAACTAAATCATATAAGATTATTCTTGTTTGTGAGTAGACAGAACATAATGCACCATTCAAAGGTGCCATTCTGTATAATCACAATTTGATTTAAGAAGAAACCATATAAAAGTAATGATTCACCACGTGTGGTACCTGTATGTTCAACATTTAGCCTTTATTTCATATGTTATTTTGCATTCTGCATCAAATGTTCGAACATCAAATAATATCTATTTAAAAGTGAATGTCAGATGGTGTCATATTGCATGCAGGAAAGGTCAAATTATTGTTCTTGTTAGTGAAATTTTAAATTTTTTACTAGACTATAATCTCCAACATAAAATTTGCAATATTTTGTGATCAAGGCAAATAGTGATTACACCAAAGTAAATGTTAAAGTGCTATTAGAATGATCACAATTTTTCTATATTATGTGCCTATCTACATAAAAGAGTTGCTCACAAAATATTATGCTCATGCGAGACACCGATCTCAAGATATATACAATAAGCAGTAAAAAGTTCAATAGCTTTTTTCAGTAGTTAATCGCCATAATATGTGACGTCAGAAGTTGTACAGGTGCTTCTTTTCCCTGATTTTTCATTATTACGTTAAACTTTGAATTGTGACGTCATACTAAATGACGTTAAAAGTTGTACAAAGTTTGTTGAAATAAAATATTAATATTATAGTACTTGTTTTCATACTTGTTTCTACAGTTCATTTCAGAATAGAAATAAGACGTCTAGTTGTTTTACTAATGTCCAGTAACCGCCTCTCATTACATTAACCAATCAAATTATCTCGGCTCGGTGACAGTTTGATTGTTTAATGTGACTCGGGGCTGTTACTGGACATTAGATAACAACTAGGACGTCATAATTTCTTAAATAAATGGTAATTTACTTGATGAAATTTGTCAATGATTTTCCACAATAAGCTCATTAACATCTATAGTTAGACAATTTATTTATACTTCACCGTCTTTGTACTTATCGTGACATCACAAACTGTGGGTTTTGAATCATGTAGTAAAACAAATTCATACCATTGTACTGAAAGTATAGTATAAAAGTATACAAGCATTTCATTGTTGTAAGAAGCAGTTGTATTAGATCGTGTGGTGAATAGCTAACATTTTATGTGTTCAAACATGTCTTAGATTTGTCCAAAGTCCGATTCCAATCATCCAAATACATGTAGTTGACAAAGTTAGAATATTTGATCTTCCCTTTACACTAATGAAAATGTATATCAATAACTTTTTTATGGACTGTTTATGATGCTTTGATTTAGTCAATTATCTCTTCCCTCAAGGTACTTATATTTGAATTGTCGATCGTGGATTGGAAATGTTGATCGAACAGATCCTTGGGCAACACCTGATCTGTCACCAAATATTGAAATTCGTGTGATAGACCTCAGTACAATGAAGGATGCAGGACTTCAATATTCAGGTCACAAGGGCTTTTCCAGATCTACCATGTGCTGCTTTGTATTCCTGGACATTAGTCGAGATTACGTTGGAAGGTATAGATATTCTCATCTTAGATTTGTACAAAATAATTCAGTTCCTCAACAGAAATCTATGACTGATCTATCCCTAAAGAAAACTGATTAAAAAACACCTGAATATTAATTTAAATCAGAATGTGGACTTTTTAGAGTATAAGAATAAGCCCTTATGAATTTATTATGATTTATAGAAATATCTCATATACCAGTACATGTATTTAAATTTCACATTGTGGTTTACCACCAGTGGAAATACTGCAATGTATTAATATTTCTCACCCCTATTCTTGATTTTTTTTCCATTGACTTTGTTTTTAAATTTTCGATATAAGCCAGTTGTGGCATGCCAATATTTAACTATTCAGACCCTGCTAGAGTACAGGAAATTTTTGGGGTAGTTTTATTTTCTTTGTTTTGTACCAGAACAGGTTTTTGAAATGTTTTACAGTACTTGGTATGTTACCGAGCCTTTTTAGAATAAACAAATTTGATAAAATAACTCTGCCTCCACTTTTTTCACATGTTTTTAGTTCATGCTGACAATGTTGTGAGGAGCTAAGCTGCTTATGCCGTACTCCTAACATTCATTTTGTCATTGCTCATGTCTTTTTTTAAAGTTATTTGGAGTAACTCGGTTCATCTTGAGATGCTGAGTTCAGTTCATGCTTTAGATGTTGCATCTGGCTTACTTATTTTGCTTAAGTTGGTTGGTTGGTTGATTAGAGTTTTATGTCGCTTTCAGCAATTTTTCAGTTATATCGTGACATGGAAGCAGGAGGTGACCAACCTCTTAAACATAGTCAAGCCTGCCCCTTTTTGCTTTAGTTACTGTATTTAGTTATTATGAGTAACATAGGTTTGGACAAAGTTCAGATGTAACAGTTACCAAATTTACATCAGTGGTTCATCTTAAGATGATATTTTTAGCCATGTTGCAAGAAAGTTGATATAGGTTTGGCCGTTGGGCGGGCAGTTAGGCGGGCAGTTGGGCGGGCAGATGGGCATCTGTCAGCAATTAGTTTCTGGACTATAAGCCCAATATATTAAGTACTATTGCAATGAAACGGCATACACTTACTCACCATAAGGGGAAGATGTACCCCATTGTTTCTGGAGTCAAAAGGTCGGTCATATGAGTGGGGTATCATAAATTGGTTTCTGGACCATAATTCAAATACCTTTAGAGCTATTGCAATGAAACATCATACATTTACTCACCATAAGTTAAATATATGTCCTATTGTTTCTGGGGTCAGAAGGTCAAAGGTCAAGGTCATAGGAGTGGGATATTAAAAATTGGTTTCCAGATCATAAGTCAGTCCAATACATTTAGTGTTATTGCAATGAAACTTGACACACTTACTCACCATGAGTTGGATATGTGCCTTATTGTTTGTAGGGTCCAAAGGTCAAGGTCATAGGAGTGGAATATCAAAAACTGGTTTCCAGACCATAGGGCCAATACATTTAGTGTTATTGCAATAAACTTCATACACTTTCTCACCATGAGTTGAATATGTGCCCTATTGTTTCTAGGGTCCAAAGGTCAAGGTCATAGGAGAGGAATATCAAAAATTGGTTTCAGGACCGTAAGTCCAATACCTTTAGTGCTATTGCAATGCCTACACTCACTCACCATGAGTGGAAGATGTGCCTTATTGTTTCTGGGGTCAAAAGGTGAAAGGTCAAGGTCATGGCATTATGTACTATAGACTGAAAATTCATGCAAATGTAAATTCATGTAAATGTGTAAATCTGTGATGCAAATCTTTTGTTGGTGCATGCTTTGGATGTTTCATCTTACCTACATGTTGTGCTTGAATGACTATGATGATTATTGACAAAGTACAAAAGCTAGGCTGACCAAAGTTACTTTAGTGCTTTATTTTGGGATATTTGGTAGAATATATGCTTCTTGTTCAGAACCTTTTCATATTTCTTACATATATTCTAGATGACTAGTGTAGTGACGCCTTTAATACATGTAATTACATTATGATCTATGAGGTGAGCGTGGTAATCTTTGTTACACTTAGCGATATTTTCTTTATCTTAAGTAGTAGAGAAGCAGCTGAGCATTCATCTGTATCTTTTATTAGATTTTACATATTTCAAGAATTATTTGCAACTATTATGTCAAAATCTAGATTTCTTGATTTTTAGCTTGCCAGGACATATGTCCAGAGAGCTATTGTCATACCCCTAATGTCGTTGTTGTGGTTGTCATTGTCCATAGACAAAAACTTTAACCTTGTATTGTAACTTTAGAGACAGGGCTTTAATATTTCACATGTGTATTCCTTGTGCCAAGACCTTTCATTGTGTACCAAAATTTTTGACTTTGTGACCTTGACCGTTAAGTTTAACCCACTTTTAAAAATGTTTAACCTTGGTTATAATTGATGAACAGCAAGAGATAGGGCTTAAATATTTCTTTTGTGTATTCCTTGTGACAAAACCTTTCGTTACATATCCAGATTTTTACGTTTTGACCTTGACCTTGAAGAGTGACTTACAGAGACAAAAGCTTTAACCTGGATCGTAACATTCAAACCATTAGATACAGGGCTTTAATATTTCAAGTGTGTATTCCTTGTGCCGAGACTTTTCATTTGATACAAAAATTTTTGACCTTGTGAACTTGACCTTGAAGTTTGACTATTTTTAAAAAACTTTAACTTTGGTCATAGCCTATGAACAGTAAGAGATAGCATGTGTTCCTTGTTACAAAACCTTTCATTAGGTATCAAATTTTCTTATATTTTGACTTTGATCTTGAAGACTGACCTACTTAAAAAAAACTTCTGCTATTTCTTCTTCCCTAATTTGATTTTTGGGGGTTTCTTTTGTTTAATATGACCTGAGTGTATTGACACACTTAAGTTTGGTGATTTAAAGATTACTGCAATTGTTTGTAGTCGAAAAAAAGATAAGCAAGAGAATACCTGTATTGCCAATTTTTTCGGGGAGACAATTGTTTGTGATTGAGTAATTTGTACTCAGATGAGCAAGATAGGCCCATATGAGCATTGTTTTAGATTTATATAACTATTTTTTGTGAAATTGCAAGTGATTGATTTATAAAAAGGAATACTTTCAGTAAACATTTTGACACACATACTTGTATACTACATGTAGAATGTACACTTTTTAAAATTTTGTTTTAGTGGGAGTGAGGATGCCAAAGGCTATCTGTGGGACAGACATTACTGTGCAAAGCTGGCAACCTTTGATCATCCCTGGGGTGTAGTCAATGCTGTAGGATTTAACCCACATAACCAGGAATATCTTGTGACAGTTTGTGATGACAAGGTCATTAAAATATGGAGGTCAAAGTCAGAAATGAAGAAATATGGAATACCCACTCCTCCTCTCTTAGAGAGTGAAAGCAGTGACAGTGATAATATATTCCCTGCATGATCATCAGTGAATATGTATAGATTCTACCCCCATACACTTATCACTCATTTCTGCTGCACAAAACTTGACAGTTCTTCACATGATGTGGAATAAATACCATGGTTCAATTCTGTTCTCAAATTAAATCTTTTTGTATTGTATCTTCACTGTGACATAATACAGATCTGTTATAGACTAAAGGTTTTGAGCTGAAATAAACTGAGTTTTTCAAGGTATAATTGTGGGTAATTGTTGGAAATGTTTATGTTTACCTACAATTAGAGAGAAGTTATAATCAGTGCTATATTCTCATCATCACTAAAACTCAAACATGACTAGATTCAAATTTTATTATTCAGTTTGTATTACCAAATCAAAGATGGGTACCCTATAAATCTTTCATGATCTTATAAACAATGCAGGGGTGGATTGGTCCATGGCAACCTTGGGTTTCAAGTCAGCTCAGATTTATTAATGACCTTCTACTTCTGTAATTGTCTTTTTGTTAAGACAGTGTAAATTGAGGCCCCATGTCTCAGTATATATTGATACCCAAAATCTCCCCAATGTTCTTGACAGGTTCATTGCAGGAGAAAGTAATGACCTGGCAGGTGCTGCCATCTTGTAAGTGAAATGATTTTTCTAAAACAGTCAACAAAACAAAACAAAATATAAACACCTCAAAAATTGTGTTCAGATTTTTATTGCAGGTAAACTTAGCATTAAGTCTTAAAGATTTGTATTGTTGCCTCTATATACTCTTCATGACAGGCATGTAACTGACCCTTTATCTCATCCAAGTATTAAGTTGTACTGTTATCCTGTTATAACAGATCTCACGTTATTGTTTATTTTATTTGTTGTTCATTAAAAAGCAGCTTAGAAAGTATAGTTACTCCGTTTAGTAGTTGATGATTTTTTTCTGTGATATTTATACTATAAAATTGTTAATATGGGTATTAACTTTGATTTTAATTATTATTGTGAAAATTTGTATTGCACATGTGTGATATTTCATACAAAATAAATTATTTAGTCCAGTGTTTGAATGAATGTCATATGTGTTTATGAACTTAAATAAATTATTTCACCATGTTTTTCTAGAGAAAATAAGAGATTCATTTTTGATTTTCTGTAATATTGTAATCAGAGTAACGATTCAATGATAGTGCAAGTTGATTTGTTAGATGATATGACATTATATGGCAGGCCACTTTCAAATACCCAGTACTTCAAATAAAATATGTTTCTCTCATGGTTCCATGTTTCTCTCCTCCTTTCATGTTTCAGTGTCAGCTGATTCAGATATACACATATACAATTTTAAGGTGGAGTATAATTGTTCTTTTTAAAATTTTCTCTTCACCTGTTCTTCAGGAAGTAACATTTGCATGTATGGTAAAAGATTTCATATTTGGAGGGTTACTTCTGTTCTATGAAAATAGTGTAAATCCCTTCCATCTGTTTAATACATTCAGTGCTCTTGTCTTCAGACTGTTTTTAGCTTGTTGGAATATATGTCCAGGGAGCTAATGTCATATCCCCTGCATCTGCCGTACGAAAAACTTTAACCTGGGTTTTAACCTTTGAATCATCAGAGATATGACTGAGATATTTCATAAGTAAATTTCTCATGACCAGAGCTTTCATTTAGTGCCATCACTTTTAACCCTAGAGTTAGGGCTTTGATATTTCACACTTAGATTCCTTATAACCAGGACTTTCAGCTGGTGCTATCATTTTTTAGCTTGTGACCTTGACCTTAGACGTTTACCTATATTTCAAAAACTTTAACTTTGACTATAAGGCTTTGATATTTCAATTGTAAATTCCTTATGACCAGGGCTTTCATTTGGTGCCATCTCTTTTGATCTCATGACCTTGACCTTCTTTTGAAAAAGTTTACTCTGGGTTTTATCATTTGAACTTTTAGAGTTAGGGCTTTGATAGTTCATGTGTAGATTCCTTATGACTAAAGCTTTTATTTGGGCCATCTCTTTTGACCTCTTGATCTTGAGTTACTTTTCATAAAGTTATCACTGGGTTTTATTGTTTGAACTGTTAGAGTTAGGGCTTTGATATTTCATGTGTAGATTCCATATGACAAAAGCTTTTATTTGGTGCCATCTCTTTTGACCTCGTAACCTTGACCTTGGACTTTTACTTATTATTCAAAACATTACAGACTTATAAATCTTGCTTTTAATGTCCATGAGATGATTATGACCTGCACCGATGAGCTATGTTGTCCTCTGACAAGTCTTGTTATATGATTCAGTAAGGCAGAGTTTAACATTTACTCCCCCGAACTACGTTTATATTTTGATTTGCATAGTAAAATGTTATCAATTATGAACAGTTACTTGTCGTATATAATTCTTTTTGTTCATGTTCATGATGAAAGATACACTATTAGGCGCCATGGTTGACGGAGGATTGAACCAGGATATAAAATTACTTTTAATTAAATGGAAATAGATGGTGTTCATGGTTCGTAGGTCCTGTTGATGTTCGGTCATGCTGGATGGATGCCCAAAGATAGTGACATTTGCCTTGAATATGCTTGGTGTGTACAGAGTTTATAGTGAATGCACTACACAGCGTAAAGAAACACATCTCTTCTGAGTTGTTACTGCGTTATCGACTGCCTTTTAACTTAAATAGAATTAAACAACTAATTCATCATTAATAAAGCGCTGTAAAGATTCGTGCTTGTCCCTATCACCCCTGTTACTAAGTTTTGTATCAAAATTGTTCAAATCTGATGGGTTATATCTCGCTGTAAACATCTTAACTCAAATATTGATCATTTTAGAATGAAATATTTTGAAAATTTTAAATAGCGAATAGGCGTTCTCATTAACAAGATGTACAGTTATTGACCTCTTTGCCGTTACTGTGCTGACAACGATACCAGGTCGTACATTCAGAGCTATTCTGTCGACGTTCTTGACGGATACCATCGCGAGTATTTTACAATTAGAAATGTTGGCTATTTGTTAATTAGCTAAATCACGAAATGGTTTTAAGTAGTCTAATAATTATACTCGGTCCTAAACCTGTATCTCGGTTCTACCACATATCCTCGATGTCGACATTACCTGTAAGGCTATTTGTATGAAACCCCCTAATGGAGCAAACTGAATGAAAAAAGGGAAATCTAAAGCGTAAATATTTGAAAAGCAAAGTGATAACCAAATCGACCCGAAAGTAAGAGCCAATGAACCAATCTAAAGACAGAGCTATGCATGATGGAGATACTCCTGAATTTTAGAATAATTTACAAACTTATGTTACTGGAAGTTTATAATTCGAGTTGGTACAGAAGCACTGAAAACTCAGATTGTGGTGTACAAGAGCCGAGCATCCTTAAAGTAATATGCCCATCGCTTGATTTTTGATTATCAACCTTATTAACAGGGCGATGACGCTTAATCTTGTAAAATGAGGCCACACACAATTTAAGTCGCAATTGATCTGTGCGTTTTTCTCTTAAAGGTCTCAAGTAGTGTTACGAGCCTTGATAGGGTATTTTGCATTCATTTGACCCTTGTGACTGTGTCCTTGAAAAAGTACATGCACTACACTAGGTGTGTTTGTCCACTGAAGTCTAAGTCCGCTGAAGTCAAAGTCGACTCGAGATCAGAAACCGTCCTACTATAGTATGTTTTCATACGCTCGTCGTAGACGGACCTATTATGACGTTGTGGGTCCGTGGGTTTGTCCGCACCTTGTTAACATGATACAGACCATACTGTTTAGGCTAGGGCTTTCAAACTTGGTACACTTATTTTTTACGGCATATGGACGAACCCTATTGATTTTCAATATTAAGGTCAAAGGTGAAGATCAGATTGGGGGCAAAAATAATTTTTTTTTAGATTTACAAACTTTGTACACTTATATCTTATGAGTGGAGAATGAGCCCTATTAATTTTCAATGTCAAAGGGGGAATGTTTCCAAACTTTCAAATTTCATCTCTTCAAACAATGCGACAGGCATATTATGCTACGCCAGGCGTCATTCTTGTTACAGATACACTTGAATCAAGGTCGGTGCAGTTCAGTCGAAGTCGACTCGGGGTCAAAATACACCTACCATAGTATATGTACTTTTTCAAGGGCAAGTTCACAGGGGTCAATTGAGTCCGTGCAAAATACTCTATCGAAGTGCTACTGTCGCACAGCAAGTTTCAGTCTAAAACTGCGACGGGAATAGTACGTCAAATGGCAATTACTCCTGATAAAATAGGCCAAGCGGGACGAAAATGAAACGCGAGTGGTCAAACAGTACTCACAAACTAACTAGTTTCAACTCGAACTTTGACGGGGAAAAGTCCCGAAAACTACGGCCTCGGTAGAATGAACAGATGGACAGTGTCGTGACTTTATACGTCTCACTACCAGACGAACGTATAAAGACCATGAAAAAGTACAAAATGTATCAAGTGTCTCGTACAAGGTTCGAAACTTGCCGTAAAGACGGGCCGTGGTGCCACCGTTCTGAAAGAGGAAACCCTTCCAATTTGTTTGCAGAGATTTCATCAATTAGGCAAATTTTGCACAATATTTGACACTTTATTCTTTGAAACAGAACACTTTATATTTCAGATCATATCTTGTAATTGTTTTCATTTGTTCTGTGTATGTGAGCTTCCGTGATTTTAGGAGAAGCATTTGGTGGCCGTGAGAATCAAGACGTTGTATTGGAACTCGCTGTAGAATCTCGTCTGTCCCAAATCTATGTTAGAATACGTAGTAACTGCGAGTATCCGTCAGGTCACCAGTCTAATATTCTGCTCTCATCTATCGTTGAACAAGGACTGCTACTATGAGGTTAATAATCCTGGTGTGGTTAAAACAACGACAAACAGTTAAATGTTGACATCTCACCGTACACTACAATATGTATACAAAATATTGGAAAATACAACAAATTTATAATAACAAATACGACATTTAGTCTATGTTAACAGTCTCTACGGACTAGTCCATTATTTCTACGGTGGTCCATTTTGTCCATCTAACCCTATACTGTAACATTGAGCTAGGTTTTTGTCTAAATCTGTATGCTGCCGTATAGGTCTTTGTCGACGTAGAGTGCGTTTTTGTTGCCGTGTTTTCTCGTTGAATACGGCGTGTACAACAAGCGCTAGGCACGGGAATACCAAGGGTCCAGACAATAGTAATTTAGTGGTTATCCCCCATGCTTGATTGACTGTAACAGACATGCTTGGGCAAAGTTTAATGCCGACTTCGTCGTAGTTTGCGATAATCAAAACAAATTCAGCGAAGATGTGAGGCATGACAAGTAATACATACAGACCGAATACTGCCATATCTATGTTCATCTTCCTCAGTGTTTGCCAGAATCTTTTCTGTTTATGTAGTACCAGTTTGGACTTCGTTCGAGTTTCGATTGCCGACCTTGCTGATTCTACATATGACGCGTACTCTCTTTTAGGAGATTTCTGTTCCACTGATGCGATACTTTCTTGTCGTTCGGATGGAATGGCCTCCTGCTCGTCTGGAGGAGTGTATGTACCGCTGTGTCGTTTGGTTGAAGATTGTCCTCTTAGAGAAAAACCAGATGATAAGAATTTTGTGTTTTGGTATCTCACGTACAATGTCGCCAGCTGAAACACATAATATCCACAAATGGCTAACAATGGTATTATTGTCTCAAAACAGAACGCAACCGAGGCGATTTCTTTTATGTACTCACTTTTTATCTGGCATGGTGAAACTTTCCCGTCTAGAGACCTCGACATGAACATGTTGTAAGATGTTGCGGCAATTAACAAAATGGCAACCACACAATACAGCAAAATTTCGCGAAAAACTCTGACTTCTTCCTTTGAAGAAGTCTTGGAATAATATTTAAATCCAATGAAAAAATAATAATTCAGGGTTACAAAACTTGCGTGTTTGAACCAATCAAAAACTTGGCATGCGGTATTCGTAATATCAAACCAAATGAAATGCGCAGGCAACTGAGCATGGATATTCAACAAATGAGAGATGATGTACATAACTTGGACTACGGAGCAGGCGGCAGAGAACAATCTTCCATGTAAATTGCTGGCGTTTCTACGGAAAATCAGAATAGCACTACCCAAAGTGCATATTGTAGCGACAAATGCTAGTACAGTTAATGATAGGAGAGTGTAATGCACTTCATGAGAAGAACACACGCCAGATACGTAGTCCTTATGTCTTGTTGAAATGTTAGTAAGATTATTATGGGGAAAACTCTCCATGTCGTCGCAATGTCGTTGTTTAAATGGCGAGGTTTAGGCGTTTCCAGATCTTTCGTGAAATATAAGCTATTAGTGATGGAATCGATGTCATGTGAACACAATCTGATGAAGTTGTGGATGGAATATTATAGCTTAGAGTCAGATGTCTAACTTCCAACAACAGGTAGACAGGCTTTATGCTAATGTGTGTGAATTCTGTTATGTATGGCGATTATGAAAAGCTGCTTTGCTTTACCAATTTGCAGAGCATGAAATTGAAGGAAAAGCTGATTTGTCATATGTATTATTTCTTTTTAGAAAGACACACATTTATGACAATGGTGCTGTTAATGTTGGGCATTGTGTATAGGGTAAGAAGAGTTTGATCTTTGGATATCTGCCTACGACACAATAATACATTATCATCACATTACATTTTGGAAAAATGTCTTGCACAACAGTAACGAAATATGTGAGACGTTTTGAATTATACAAAATGAACAGTGGTTGAAGGGTATACCATTTCACTCTGCCATAGTGCATATAAAGTGATTTGATTTAATGGAGGGGGAGGGGGCTAACGTCTACAAGTTATAAAAAATTAATGATCATCGGAAAAAAAATCTCAGATTTGATTGGCGAAATTGGCAAAGTGGATGGTTATCACATGTAATTGAACAGATGTAACGCATATTGGATGAAATTTGACTAATGTACATTGAATGTTGGGGGTTGAGATCGGCTAAACATTGTTTATCTTGAATAATCCAAAAGCTATTAACAATTACCTTATTTCCATTAGGTGAATAATTAACTGGTAATACAGAGAAAAAATGGAGGATTAGAATAAATGCGAATAAATGTAGATGAGAATAATATCATGAATCTAAGACCTTTGACAGTCCTCATATTTTTAGATGTTTAACCGGCTTTTAGAACTTTTATTTATTGTCAACTTTCTTGCCTTCATCTGGAAGAGAATCCCAGTCTTTGACACTGGAATAATAAAAGCAAGTAAGATCTTTGGTCGTATGGACTGAAAAAAGTATACACTAGATCTGGGTCCGGCGCCATAAATTGAGAAAATACTTAATCATAATTTTGTATTCTTCTGTTCAACAGTGAATTAATGATTTGGGATTTGGATTTTACTGAGTTTTATTCTATCGATAAATATAATTAAACCATTTTGCACGACAATTTATTTAAACGTATGATAATGGAATGAAATAAAATTAAATAATTGACTTAAGTATCTTCTCAGTTTATGGCGCCGGACCCTGGTGTTTTAGACTCAAGAATTTTCAGAGAAATTTTATGCCTATTTTGTGGTGCTTTGCCGCTAAATATGTTAAACATATGGTTCAGGCGAAGCTATTTTACTCTATATGGTACATTAAATGTATACAGTATGTGTCTATTGTGGCAATCGCGCATATTCTAACGTAAAATCTTGTTTCGCGTCACTAGTAGGTTCTTCTTTAAGCCCTTATTCCAGCACACACAAAGATAGCAACTAGCACAAAGGTACCAACTAGCACAGGCAAAGATAGCAACTAGCACAAAGGTACCAACTAGCACAGACAAAGATAGCAACTAGCACAAAGGTACCTACTGGCACAGACAAAGATAGCAACTAGGACAAAGGTACCAACTAGCACAGACAAAGAAACCAACTTGCACAAAAGTACCAACTAGCACATTCAAAGATAGCAACTAGCACAGACAAAGATACCAAATAAGATAGACAAAGATACCAGCTAGCATAGACAAAGATACCAACTAACACAGGCAAAGATACCAACTAGCACAAAGATACCAACTAACACAGGCAAAGATACCAACTAGCACAGACAAATATATCAACTAACACAGACAAAGATACCATCTAAACACAGACAAAGATACCAGTTAGCACAAATATACCAAGTAGCACAGACAAAAATACCAACTAGCCCAGACAAAGATGCCAACTGACACAAGCAAAGATACCAACTAGCACAGGCAAAGATACTAACTAACACAGGCAAAGATACCAACTAGCACAGACAAAGATACCAATTAACACAAAGATACCAGCTAGCACAAAGACACAAACTAGCACAGACAAAGATACCAACTACCACAGACCAAGATACTAACCAGCACAGAGATACCAACTAGCACAGGCAAAGATACCAACTAACACAGAAAAAGATACCAACTAACACAGACAAAGATACCAGCTAGCACAAAGATACCAACTAACACAGGCAAAATTATCAACTAGCACAGACAGAGATACCAACTAGCACAGACAAAGATACCAACTAACACAGACAAAGTTACCAACTAGCCCAGGCAAAGATACCAACTAACACAGATTAAGATATTAACTAGCCCAGACAAAAATACCAACTAGCCCAGGCAAAATACCATCTAACACAGGCAAAGATACCAACTAGCCCGGGCAAAGATACCAACTAACACAGGCAAAGATACTAACTAGCCCAGGCAAAAATACCATCTAACACAGCCCGGGCAAAGATACCAACTAGCACAGATTAAGATATCAACTAGCACATACAAAGATACAGCTAGCAAAGCCGAAATATGCTAACTAACACAGGCAAAGATACCAACTAGTATAGGCAAAGATACCAACTAGCACAGGCAAGGATACCAACTAGCACAAGCAAATATACCAACTATGATTCATTTAGGTACCTTTCTTTGGCACATATAGTGAATGTTTTTATTTCGTAATGTATTATCTTGACCACAAGGTCTCCGAGTCTTTAAAAGTTTTTTTCAAAGAACAACTATGTAAGATTTGAGAATAATAATGAATAGAAGCAAGATATGGAATTTCATCAAGCTTCGTGAATGACAACGAGATATTCTCTGACAACACATTGGCGATTGAAAAGTGATTTCTACATTCACCAATATAAGCCAGGATTGTTCGATAACTCAATGATTGTGATGGGAAACCAAGGTCTTGTCTTGCCTTTCATTTACTGATGGTTATGGATAATTAACTATACAAATAATCCACATCAAAGAAAGAAAACTTTCTCAAATTAAGCACAACAGCCCACACTGGACATACATGATGCCCCCGGAGATCGGTAGTGACCAGATCTGATCGAGAGAAGTTGTCCATAAGTCCATTTTCCGGTAAATTCACACGACACAAAAAGTGGTACAGTCACACAGAAAGTGTTATAATCACACAGCACAGAAAGTGGCACATTCACACAACACAAAATGTGGCACAGTCACGTAATACAGAAAGTGTCGCAGTCACACAACACAAAAAGTGGCACAATCAAACAACACAGAAAAGTGGCACGGTCACACAACACAGAAAGTGCCGGTACATTCACACGACACAAAAAGTGGCACAGTCACACAGAAAGTGTCATAATCACACAACTCAGAAAGTGGCACATTCACACAACACAAAATGTGGCACAGTCACGCAATACAGAAAGTGTCGCAGTCACACAACACAAAATGTGGCACAGTCACGCAACACAGAAAGTGTCGCAGTCATACAACACAAAACGTGGCACAATCAAACAACACAGAAAAGTGGCACGTTCATACAACACTAAAAATGTCAGTCACAAGACAAATGTCACAGTCAGACAACACAAAAAGTGTATAGTTACACAAAACAGGACAGTGTCACAGTCACACTATACAGAAAATGTCACAGTCATCCAATACAGAAAGTGTCACAATCACACAACACAAAATGTCGTAATTAGAAAACACAAAAATTGTCATAATCACACAACACAAAAAGCGTCACAGTCACACAACACATACACAAAAATGTCACTGTCACACAACTCAAAAAGCGTCACAGTCACTCAACAAAAAGTGTCACACAACACAAAAGGTGTCCCAGTCACACAACACAAAAAGTGTCACCGTCACACAACATAGAGAAGAGGTATTAGAAGTCAAGCCTTCCTTAATAAACTTTTCTTAACGTATTAAATTAAGATTTTGAGCTAAGATTGTGAATGCATTCGATTTCAGACGACCGAAAGAATACGCACATGAACAAATATGTCCATGATTTGTGAATGTATTACAGCTTCGTGAGCAGTTCAGCACATAAGTGATGAGATTTTTCGCACACGTCGTCTACATATCTTGAACACTCTTGGCGGATGTGGTCAGTAAAAAAGGAGATATTTCAATAAGGGTTAACAGTGGCATATTGCCATGAGTGCCAATGTGGCATATTGTCATGAGTGCCACAATGGCATATTGCCGTGAGTACCAGTGTGGCACAATGCCGTCAGTGCCACTATAGCATATTGCCGTGAGTACCATTGCGGCATTTTGCCGCGAGTCCTACCTTGGAATACCACCATGCAGTCACATTGGTATATTCATTTAATATGCATACAAGCTGCTGGTATCATTTCGGTCTTGCTTCTCCTCATTCACATTAATAATCTTTTTTAAATGAAAAGGGTTCAGAAGAATTTCGATAATTGGTGATTTAGATTTGATAATACTTCAATTCATAATGTGAAAAAGAGATTTCATCCAAGTAGAAATTAGTTATAGTTTTGGTTATTTGATTTGAGCAAGGTAACTATTCGTAGACAATCTGTATAGATATATTTAAATGTCGCTAGCTTGGGGTTATGTAGAGGATGTGGTACATATAAAATCAGATGTGACTTCAGATCTTAAATGTTTAGATATTGTATTGGAATTGGCGTTAGATGCAGGACAGTCTATTAGAATCTGTACCACTAAAACGGGGAACATGATTTGTATTGGTGTTTTGGAACAATGGATACGAACACCTTTTATTTGATTGTTTCTATGAAAAATTGGACTGATTTACTGACAAACATGACTCATTGGGTGATGATACTGGGGGTTTTTTTTCACCTAAGCTGCTATTTTACATTCTCGTTTTCACTGCAAACATCGTACTTGAATCAAAAGAAAGAGACAGAACATGCCACCAGTATCGATTTTTCTACATACTTGTCTATGAGTGATAACGAAAAACTGTATCCACAAATTTCGGCTACCTGGTCTGTATCAATTGTTTTATGAAAAATAAAACGGTTTAGATTAAAAACATATGACATCCAGCTTATGTAATCACAAACCAAGTCAAGCAAATGGCCGAATGTATGTGACTACAGTATGTTTTAGCCTGGCGAAACCAAAGTCTCAAGTGAGCCATTGTCATAGTGTCACGTTTGGCGTTTATCGTCCGCCTAGCCGTCTGTAAACTCCTCATATCTTCGACGTGTTCTTCAGAACCGCTGATGAAATTTTAATGAATCTAGGATGGATTGAAGTATCCAAGATCTCCTAAAATATGAAAGCCCTAATTCCCATGGTTGAAGAGTTATCTACATATCTCAAACGTAAAGTTCAAGGTCACAAAATCAAAATGTGGTATCAATGGACAGATATTGATACAAGGAACTGTGGCGTGTCGGCGATCACCCATCCAAGCACTGGACGTGCTCGGCCATCCAGCACTGGCCGTACTGGGCGTTGCTTAACGTGTAACCAAGTTGGGCGAGGAACACCACATTGCCGGAAAAGGTAGCTCATAAGCGAGGGTGTCAAACTTAATTGCTTATATGTCTCCATCACATTTTGGCAAGGTTTCAACTCCAACTCCACCCTTTCCTGACTGAAAAGTTTTTAAATCCGCCCATAGATAATTCGGTATTGTATATTCGAAGTAATGTACGTGAGAAAAGGCAAGGCATAATGGTGGATTTCGCGATACAGCTGAGACAGATTTATAAGAAGATCAGATCTGACTCAGCTGTATGACAAAATCCACCATATGTACAACAAGAATAACATCACTAAAAGCTTCTATTACACGGCACCTACGATACTGAACTAGGACGGTCAGTTAAATGATGCAATTGTTAGACCCTAAAATCGCCGAATTGGTGACGGAACTTGGGGGGGGGGGGGGTCTTTGTTTCTCCCCTCTAGTCTCCAACAAGGTCTCCGCCTTGAAGTTGCTTGTCCTTGTCCGACTTCGTTTTCCTCCCCTCCCCCTCTTTTAACTCCATAACCTGAATTCGGACCTTATCAATTAAGTCTTTTTCAAATACTTTTAGTATCATCTTCTTGATTTATTTATTATAAAGATACGATAAAGCTTTTATTCGCCAACTGTTACTATATGATATCTATTTCAGGAATTATTTGAAAATTTCATATAAAAAATGGTCTTTTTTTTATTTTTATAATCTTATTTCTCAGATACTGAAAGGTAACGGTTCAAACCCCGCTAGCGACAAACAATCATTTCATTTCGTTATTCACCAAAGCAAGATTTTGAATGTCTTTCAGCACTTATTAAATAAACTAAATCACTAGATTAAAAGACAGTGGGGGAAAAGATTACACAGCTGGGAATTCACTTTTGTCTTTATTAGAATCTATGCGTTTCAGTGGTTGTTTGATAGTTGTATGTAAAAAATTAAATCTCTTGCTTTTAGCAAATTTTTGGTACATGTAGTTTGTTTGTTTGTTTGCTTTTGGGGTTTTTTGTTTTGTATTGTTTTCTTTATTTTGTTTTATTTCCATTTCATTTTACACCAAAACAGGTTGTAGCGCATTCTTTCACTGTAAATCATAATAATCTATGAAAAAACACGGGTAATTTGAAAGTTTTATTTCTAAACTTTTTACCTAAGTTTATAAGTTTTTTTTTCTGTTTTGACATCTTTTAAGTTTATGATTCTTAGTTTACAGTCACCTTTCAGTAGCCAAAAACACAATAAGAATCCCCAGCAATCAGTTATTTGTGAATATATGAATTGTGCTTTGGTGCAATATAAGCCCATTAGGGCCTCTTATTGTTTGTTAGAGTTTAGTTATCTATTTGGTTATTTATCTATTCATATAAATGACAACACAGTCATAAGGGTATTGATGTAAGAAGAAAGAAATTAAAAAACCCCGAAAAATATACAAAATAATTTTTCAATCTGTAAGTAATGAATTATATTACAAATCATAAAAATTAACTTTAAGAAATTGGATTTAACATGATTATGAAATTTACATTTGTGTTGTGAATTACTTGTGTTAAGGGGAAAGGGTGGGAATGGAAGTTGACTTTGTACTCCAGTTCACCCTTTCAGTGAACGTACCATTTACAAAAATACACATATGCAGGTCCAACTTGTTATGTATATCAAAGAAAGTAAGAATACTTGAATGATGTTTATCTTTTTTTTGTTTTTGAATAAATAACAGGAAACACTTTAAAATTATCACTTTTAGTTTTTGGTGTGTGTGTTTTCTAAGGAGGGGGTTTCTTTCTTTCTTTTGTTTTGTTTGGGGGTCTTTTGTAATTTTTTTTTTTTGTTATTATTATTATCTCCCCCTTCTTTCCTTTTCTTTTCGTTGTTTATTTATTTGTTGTTTTTTGTTTGGTTTTTTGTTTTTGTTTTTATAGAGTTTAAGGAAAACCAAAAAACGACAAGAAAATAATAGAATATTACGTTCAAGTGTTCATAATGTATAAATGATTGGAATTTATGAACTCAAAAACATATTAAAAAGAAACCAAAAGATACGCATAAGTAACATAAACAAACAGATTGAAAATGTTACCAAAGCAACTATCAATATATAAACCTTTGTTTGTGTGAATAAATGAAATCGGAAATATATATTTATATATAGTTTTTTTTTTCGAAATCATCGGCTCGGCTTTGTGTTCACTAGTTGAACAATAGAGTTGTATAAAGTTCATAAATAAGCATGATTCGATTTTTCGTACATACTGAAAAAAAATCTAATGGTAAAACCAGAACTAATAAGATTCCGTTTTTTATTGAAATTTACTATTTAAATTCTGCCAAGAATTTGATGTTAAACCCTCCCCACTTTCAAATAGAGGGTTCCTTATCCTTCTATTTTAGGTCAACGCTTTGCGATTCTGTATCTCTGTGTCCATTGCGGATTGTCGGAATCACACAACCTTGACATTATGAGGATGATCTTATTTATGACACTGATATTGTGTAAGGGCACTGTAATAAATCAGTTCATAATGTTAATTTAATGATATTTCTGAAAAAAATCTTATCTTTATATTACTCAGACACAGGTACCAAATAATTAAACAAGAGGCCCAAATGGGCCTATACCGCTCACCTGAGCACAAATTGCTTATTTACAATAAAATGACAGCTCATTTCAGTAGAAAATTTTGCTTTTTTTTCTACAATATTTCCTATAAGGTTTGGTGATATTTTGTGCAGTCGTTTTGAAGTATCCAAAATGTGTCAACCAATCAGAGCCAATGGCGGCCATCTTGGATTACGGATCGGCACGAAAAACACAAACTTGGTAGAGGACCTTGAGTACTTACTTCCTATGAGGTTTGGTGGAATTCTGTGCAGCGGTTCTGGAGAAGAAGTCTTAAATGTGTCAACCAATCAGAGCCAATGGCAGACATCTTGATTTACGGATCGGCACGAAAAACACAGCTTTGTAGAGGTCCTCGAGTAGTTACTTCCTACGAGGTTTGGTGAAATTCTGAGCAGCGGTTCTGGAGAAAAAGTCGAAAATGCGTCAACCAATCAGAGCCAATGGCGGCCATCTTGGATTACGAATCGGCAAGAAAAACACAAACTTCGTAGAAGACCTCAAGTACTTACTTATTATGAGGTTTAGTGAAATTCTGTGCAGCGCTTCTGGAAAAGAAGTCTAAAATGTGTCAACCAATCAGAGCTAATGGCAGCCGTCTTGGATTACGGGTGGGCACGAAAAACACAAACTTGGTAGAGGACCTTGAGTACTTACTTCCTATGAGGTTTGGTGGAATTCTGTGCAGCGGTTCTGGAGAAGAAGTCTTAAATGTGTCAAGCAATCAGAGCCAATGGCAGACATCTTGAATTACGGATCGGCACGAAAAACACAACTTTGTAGAGGTCCTCGAGTAGTTACTTCCTACGAGGTTTGGTGAAATTCTGAGCAGCGGTTCTGGAGAAAAAGTCGAAAATGCGTCAACCAATCAGAGCCAATGGCGGCCATCTTGGATTACGAATCGGCAAGAAAAACACAAACTTTGTAGAAGACCTCAAGTACTTACTTATTATGAGGTTTGGTGAATTTCTGTGCAGCGTTTCTGGAGAAGAAGTCTAAAATGTGTCAACCAATCAGAGCTAATGGCAGCCATCTTGGATTACGGGTGGGCACGAAAAACACAAACTTGGTAGAGGACCTTGAGTACTTACTTCCTATGAGGTTTGGTGAAATCCTGTGCAGCGATTCTGGAGAAGAAGTCGAAAATATGTCAACCAATCAGAGCCAATGACGGCCATCTTGGATTACGGATGGCACAAAAAACACAAACTTGGTAGAGGATCTTGAGTACTTACTTCCTATGAAGTTTGTTGAAATTCTGTACAGCGGTTCTGGAGAAGAAGTCGAAAATGTAGAAAAGCTAACGACGGACAACGGACGACAGACGACAGATAGTGATTGATCACAATAGCTCACTTGAGCCTTCGGCTCAGGTGAGCTAAAAAAACGAAACAAAACAAAAATCCCCCCCAAAAGAAAAAAAAACCCAGAGAGAGAGAGAGAGAGAGAGAGAGAGCAAGAGAGAGAGAGAAGGGGTGAGAAAGAAGGAGAAAAACATCCATGACATTTTCATCAGTTATATATACATGTGCATATATTTCTGTAGTATTCCATGATATGAATAAGAAATGAGTCCAAAATTAATAAATCAATAGTTAACGAACGAATGATTAATAATAGATAATAGATAAATGAATGATAAATAAATAAATAAATACACAAATAAATGTTAATGTTCAATTCTAATTGAGCGATTTAATTTCATTTTGTGATTTATTTTAAGAATTACGCAGTATTTATTGCGAGATGGCTTTTAAATAGGTGCATTGTGTAAGGAACGTAATTATCACCGACGAAGATAAAAGAAAAGACACACACACAAAAAATTGAGGGTGAAGAGTGTAAAAAATATCATTCCAGTTAATGGGTCGGTGGATCAATTCTGGTAATCCAAAATTTACATCCGTACAGTTCGAAACCTACTGTAGGTGCTAACTTAAATAACTGTGTAGAATACAAATACAGAATATATAATAATTTACACAAAAGAAAAAAATATATATTTTAGTAGCCCATGAGCAATGTCCACACGTGAGAAATATAGTGACACTGATTAAAGGATATAAATAAAATTTAGTTACATTTCAATTTGGAGGCCTAGAAAATTGATTAATTAATAAAGAAAATGTCACACAGTAAAAGTAACACAAACAAATGTATTCAAGTCTCAGGTATAGCGCCTTTTTTTAACTTTGTTTTAAGTACTGTCACAAAGCCTTGGCATGTGGAAATGTTTCAACGTGCATACACAGGAAAATTTGCAAGTGTTGTCGTTTAAACCATAAATAACACACTGGTCGATGTATCACTTTAAAGAAACAAATGACAAATTTGACAATTCAGGATAAAAAGATCTATATTTTTTTCTTTTTTGCTAGAAATATTCGGTTCATAGAAAAACACTACAGGTGTTATATAATATAAATCATATTCTTTAAATTCATCTTCGCAAGAAACAGGAGTTTTGAGAGCTATGTGTGATGTGGGGTCGTTAATGACATTATGGGTATTGTAGAGATTGCATTCAAACCATTGTCAGTGAGATGCATTACAATCAAGCCATTATCAACAAGATAGATTACAATCAAATAATGGTCAGCAAGGTAGACCACAATCAAACCATGGTCAGCAAGATAGATTACAATCAAACCATGGTCAGAAATAGATTACAATTAAATCATGGTCAGCAAGATAGATCACAATCAAACCATGGTCAGCAAGATAGATTACAATCAAGCTATGGTCAGCAAGATAAACCATGGTCATCAAGATAGATCACAATCAAACCATGGTCAGCAAGATAGATCGCAATCAAACCATGGTCAGCAAAACAGATTACAATCAAACCATGGTCAGCAAGATAGATTACAAACCATGGTCAGTGAGATCAAAACAAATCAAATCCGAGTCTTTAATGATCCTGAAAATGAATAATTAAAAATTTTTGTATTTAAATACAATGAGAAGTAAGTTTGGGTTGCTCTTTGAGCATTGTAGTCGTCGCTCATTGTTACACCATCTTGTTTAAAACGCTTGTCATTGATGTCAAGGACCATAATATATGATACCTTTGTCACAAATGATTTTTTAACTTTTCATACACAAAAATGGATGTGTAATCGTTAAAACTGCGTGTTCGTTAGTTCCTAACGTTTCACACTATTATACTGAAAATCAATATGGACCTACATATTTTCACACAGTCTCTGGTTACATGTGATTCTAGTATTTTACACTTTGTTCAAGGGAGTGGACAATGTATAATCACGATTAGTTGGAGATTTTGTCGAAGTGCTTTAACGTAATGATAGGCAGAATTGCCTTTAAATCCAAATTAAAATGTCTTGCATAATTGTGGCATTTCAATGAAGTTTTTTAAAAGTAGGCGAAACATCAAGATCAAGGTCGCAAGGTCAAATGTTTTGGTACACAATTGATAGGTCTTGGCACGAGGAATATATATGTGAAATATTAATGCTCTGTTTCTAATGGTACTAATGTTATGATCCAGGTTGAAGTTTTTTATCCTATGTAAGTAAATCTTCAAGGCGAAAGTCAAAAGGTAAAAATTTGATGTAATGAAAGGTTTTGTCACAAGAAATACACACATTAAATATTTAAGCCCTATCTCTTACTGTTCATACGTTATGACTAAGGTTAAAGTTTTTCAAAAGTAGGTCAAACTTCAAGGTCAAGGTCACAAATTTGGTACACAATGAAAGGTCTTGGAACAAGGAATACACATGTGAAATAGCCCCATCTCTAATTGTTCTAAAGTTATGATTAAGGTTACTGTAGTTGTTGTCTACGGATGATGACAATTATGACACTGGCGGTATGACAATAACTCTCTGGACATTCCTCCTGGCAAGCTAAAAAATCCTTCAGCAGTCATGAATAGGCTGAATGCACAAAAAGTTTAAGTTGGATGAAGAGACAAATGCTGGATGAGGATTAATTACAATAGCTCACCTGACTTTTCAGCACAAGAGAGCTAATAAGGCAAAAATGACGTCCAAAAATTATCCTCCTTGGAGAAAAGGGCTCTGGTTTTATGAGTCATTTTGAAGTACAAGACATTGATGGTTTATCAGTATGGGGTTTAATTCTCAGGAGTTGTCCTGACCATAAATTATGGAAAATAAAACCATACTGTCTTATAGGTAGGCAAGTTATAATTAAAACACTGTCCAACTTTTATAATTTATTCACTCAGTAATAACATCAACAATATCCTACCAATCCAGTTTTTACATACATATTTCAAAGCACTATGTAAGTGTCATTTACAAGAGATTACTTTTTTGCAGGAAGATTTTTGTTCTTTTTTCTATTTTTGTATGCCTGAAGAAGTCTCCATCCTACTGAATTACGCTCCTCTGGTGGTATAGCTTTAGTAGGATTATAGAAATTACGACGATAAAATGTCTGCATAGTTCTCATTGACTTGACCTTCTTCTGAAGTTGAAGAATTCCATAAAGCAAAGCTTCGGCTGTAGGTGGACATCCTGTGGTAAAAAACAATGCAATTATTATAGGAAATGTGAAAATGTGCAAGATGCACTAAGCTTTTGTCTTTTTTTGTAGGACGAGTGATTTTCTGTGACAGTGGATTCAACAAGCTGAAACAAATTGAAAATTTTCACATCTGAAAAATTCATCATTAGAACGCTCAACAGAATGTTCCATAAAAACAAGGTCTTTTGACAATCTAATATTTGCTTATAATTGTTTATGGAATATGTCTGCAATCTGCTTACCTATGGTTTGTGTAAGATGTTGGTTGTATTATGTATCACTGTAACAACATTTACATAGGTCCACAAGTCCATCATTGTTCAGTGTTTGGATTTGAAAATTCATTTATGTTTATGAAATTTGAAATGGAAAATCATTGGTCCTACTTTTGAGAAGTTCTAAGATGTGATAAGAAAATTGCATTTAATGAAATCAATGTATAAAAGTTATAAGCAACGGCAATGAAAGTAGAACACTTGCAACAGAAGTTAAAGTCTCGTAAAGTCTGTAGATGATGGTAATAAAGACATGTATCAAGTTTCAGTCAAATATCTCGAAGGATGGATGAAAAAGTCCTGAAAACTTGCATGTCTACAAAAACACTGACAAACAACCTGATTCCGGTATACCTACCTCACAGCTTTTGTTATGAGCAATAAAACAATATTCTTTGCTTTAATTTATCTCTGTTTCGTTTTTGTTTTTGTTTTTTTCGGGGGGGGGAGGGGATATAATTACTCCATTACTCGATGCAACACATTTTCATCCTAAGAAATTGACCTAGAAATTTTAAACAAGAAACAGCTCATTCAAGATACAGAGTTTTACTATTTTTTTTAGACACTTGGTCCTGAAGTACAGAGAAATTTTGCTTTAGTATAACCATATGAAGTTTCCAAGACATAATTATGCACTCACACAGTACATGTATATTGTAAATGTAATGGATGTTGCCCAACAAGTTTCTATAGGATGTGCGATCATTGATATAAAACCATTTTACAAAATTTGAAATAAATGCTACCGATAATTCATAGAGTAAGTGGTCTGACACAAACAAATATCCATTTAAAAAATTCTAAACTTATACATCTTATCAATTTTTTATGTTCTTGACTATGGTTTCTGATAAGACTGAGATATGCCATTGTGGATGAACAATTTACAAACAAACAGCAGAACTTACCAGGTACATAAATATCTACAGGTATAATTCTATCACAGCCGCGAACGACAGAGTAGGAATAATGGTAATAACCACCACCATTGGCACAACTTCCCATTGACACCACCCATCGAGGCTCAGGCATCTGATCATATACCTGAAATTTAACAAATACTTACAGAACACAAAAGAAAATAAAGAATTCTCAATCATGTACAATGAATACATCTGCATACATGTTTTGTTTTTTTACATCGTGATTGAACACCAAAAATTACTACACTTATGTAGTGAGAGCACCTGCTAGATGAAATACAAATAGACCTTTTCAGTAGACTCCCCTGAAGCAGTGAGGGATCTTACCATGTTTACTAGGACATTGGACCTTGGAATTTTTGTTTTATCTGAAAGACAGGAAACTGATGAGCCATCACAGAACTCAAGCCCAGGTCTTCTCAGTCATGACCCAAGTACCTGACAAATTAAGCTAAGCTGGTTCTCTGCCATCATGTAAAATACAATGTGTTGAGAATAGTTATTACTGTTTATAAAACAACCATGTCTATCCTTAGGTGAACACAAGCATTAGAATTTTTTACTTGCCATCTTTTTTTTTTTAACAACACTTTCAAATTCCTCAGATTACTACATGACAGCAGTTTCACAGTTAAGTGAGCATTAAAAACAATTCGGTCAGTCCAAAGAGGACAAATCTTCCCTTCAGGTTCAAAGTCATACACTACTAGGTGTCATGCAAACTAGAAATACATATCTAATCTAATTGCAGTAAATGTAGATTGCCTTCGATACTGGTAAAATAGTTAATTTTTTTTTTTGACTATTTGTAGGTTAATTGATTTTCCTCGCACATCCATCACTTCCCATGTTGACAAGGGTCACAACTCCTGTAATTGTTTTGGACAACATTTTCCTTCTAATATGCACATCTTCATATTGGGCTCTTTCTTTGTACTCGTTTCATCAAAATCCACCTAAGGGATTAGGAGAGTTGAGAAGACAAGGCATTTTGCATAGAAAAATCTTAGGATCTCTCTAAGTCCAAGGGCCATAACACTTGTAATTCTTTTTGGACAGTACAGTACAGTACAGTCCAGCTGTTTATGAGAAACTGCATAAAAACAGTGGTAAAACACTTGAAATCACAGTGGGAGACCAGGTAAAAATTTACCTGTGCTTATTCACACCCTTGTTAATTACACTGTGTATTGTGAAATTCTTGAAATACACCTGGATGTGGCCCACTGTGGCAGGTGGAAAAATTACAAAACACCTGGATTGTACTATATTCCCCTTTCAATATGAACATTTTCATATGGTGTTCTTTCTTTGTGACAAGTTTCATCGAAATCCCCCAAAGGGTCTAGGAGGAATTGTGAAGACAATGTATTTTAAGAAAATCTAAGTCCAAAGGCCATAACCTCTGTAATTGTTTTTGGACAGCATTTCCCTTCCAATATGCACATCTTCATATGGTGTTCTTTCATTGTACAAAGTTTCATCAAAATTCATCTAAGGAGCTCCAAAGACAAGATAGGTGGACAGATGGATGACAGCAGTATAGCATAGTATGCCCAGATTCTCATGTGGGCATATAAAAATAATATTGTCTAATGAAAGCATTCTTTTCAGGGATCACCCTAGATCGTGATATTGCAATATTGCAATATTTGTGCAATCCTTTTTCATAAATATTGCATTTTTCTTACTCTGTCATACTAAAAAATCACATACATCCTTTGCAACAACTGCGTTGAGGTTAATATGATGTGATAAAACAAGAACTTCCATCTTCAACTTCTCAGCCATTTGTTTTCAGCATTCAGTTCTATGTAAATCAGAAGCTTGATTTAAGCCACGCTATGTGATGTTTGCAAGCACTGAGCTGACCATAAAGAAAGGCACTGTAAGGTATAAGTACAAGTACTTAATCAATACCAGGTTCGTGAATCCGGACAATAGTCACTGAGCGTGAGTAATTGACATAGCTTCAGAATAACCTTCAGTATTACAATGTGTGGCATGTGTTTGTGCTTAAATCATTCTGAAAGAATTGATATTGCTACTTAAATTGTCACAGGAATTCTTCTGCACAGCAGAGGTTCTTCAATTGAATTTTACATTAGGTATTTCCTAGTGGTAACCATGCCGCAAACCCCCCAAACCCCCCCCCCCCCCCCCAAATTTCTAGCCAGAGGCAACAGACCAGAATCAACAAGTATCAGATAAACCCTAACCTCCCCATCCCTCTGGATCAAATGGATCTCTCACTGATAAGCCGGAGGACATACTAAAACAAAATGCCATTCTGAAAATAATGTATCACTACCCTACTAGTATGATATAAAATTATACTAGTTCAAGTCCACCATACCTATATGTTAATTCACCTGAATACTGGCTCATCTTTGCATTTTTTTTCCCAATACATTCAAAATCTCATTGAAATCAAAAATATGTCATTGTTTCTGAGCAAATCAAATTTTATCTCATCACTCTGAGAGACAAAGATGATCTCTGCCTTTTTCTGAAATTTTTTTCAAAATTATACCAATAACAACATCACACTATTATATAACACTCATACATTATGAAAATCAAATAAAAGCAATACCTGAAAATGTGAAAAAAAAAACCAAAACAAAAACAAACAAAGGAGGGAAAATCTAAGAAATTACATGAAAATATGCAAAAATAACACAAAGTCCAGAAAAATAAAAAAAAAATTATTTAAGAATGGAACTAAAATCGAAAACACTTCTTAACATGTCTATTAGGATCACTCTGATACATTTAGTTTCTCTGAAGCCTTTGGCACCATCTAAAAACTCACAAGACAAGGAGTATATACATAAAATATGAATGTTTTGCTTATTTCTATTTGAATATATAAATGAGATTACTGGTAGTGTTAAGTGCTCCAAAATCAAAACCTAAGGGCGAAAAGATTGGTATCATTTGAAAGCTAAAGCTACAAGGATATATATAAATCAAATCTGAATGCCATCAATATTAATGTTAAAAGGACATCACTGATGTTTACGATTTTTTGGGGAAAAAATAAATTCTCTTACTTCAAGGCAAAGGTCGCTAGAGTAAAAAATGTTGCTGTTTGAAAGTTCTTGTAATAACATATTATCAAATGAAATATGAATAGATCTACCGTCTCTCAAGTAAACGAGATGATATGCTTGCTTACTGAATCTTTAGTACTGGATAGATGGACAAACAGACAAGGTATTTCCAATTTATCACTTGAACTTTGTTTACAGGGGTAATGGGTATAATACAAATGTAATACCTACTTTTCTGAGAGCCGGAGCCATTTTGTTTGTTAAGGTCCCTGCCACTATGATGACATCAGCATGGCGAGGGGTAGCACGAAATACAACACCATAACGATCCATATCATATCGTGGAGCAGCAAAATGCATCATCTCTACAGCACAGCATGCCAATCCAAAAGTTAAAGGCCAAAGAGAACCCTGAAATCCATGAATAATTAGTAATTACTTTTTGATGCATCTACATGCAGTAATAGGTCAAGACAGAAACAGTTGAACTTCGATAACTCGAAGTGCTCGGGACCTATGAAATAACTTCGAGTTTCGGTACATTCGAGTTATCGAAGTTGCGGAAATCCCCTTGATATTGAAAGGTTTTCTACTACCGTAATCCTAAAAAATGACATCAAGACGATGTAATATCATGTTAAATATCACCTAAGTAGCAGTATTTAATACTAACTTTAACATGGAGATCTTCCCTTATAAAGTCATTCTATCGGCTTTGACACTGATCACCGATGGTTGGGCTTGGCCCAATTTCATTAATATCGATACATGTTATAAATTTGCAGCTTGTATAATTCAAGACAATTTTCACCATTGGCAGTTTTTAATAATATGCTTTATAAATAAGTAAAAATTAAAATAAATAATCTATTATCGATAATAAAAGGGATGTATATATCTATATCTAAATACCCTGATTGTTTAATTACCGGTACTAATGTGGATGAAACGTGTAATATACGATCCCATACACAACGACAAGTTCGTTAATCCACCAAGCTTGGATGCACACAACCGTGTAATTTTAATCGCTGTGCAAACAAACTGATTACTTTCTATCCTCTTCTTTGCTTCGTATTTCCGCCGGTAAAATGCTTCGAGTTTTCAAAAGTGAAATTAAGCACAAAATTGTCATTGGGACTTGAAAATTACTTTGAGTTTTCGGGGGTATTCCAAGTTTGAGTTTGAGAAGGCAAATAACATTAAAATATTTGAAATGTTCTCGGGACTGTAGGATTACTTCGAATTTCCGGGGGTTTTCGAGGTTCAAGCTATTGAAGTTTGACTGTATTTTAAAAACATAATCCACTGGCTTCTTTTTAATATATGATTAAGGGCTATGAAACAATAAGGGTTTTTCTGGCCTAGTAATATATGTAAATGTATCATTATTATTATCTTAATATATATACACAGCTGAAACTCGTTATGTCAAAGTCAACGGGACCATAGTAAATATTTTGACTTATCTTGAATTTGAGATAAACATCAGCTGTTTATAAAACTATTTTCAATAATTCTTTTCCACATATGAATATATATTTATTGTTTATCTGTAATTCTTTCATATTTTAGTCTATGGAATGTATAATTATACCAACTTAATTTTAACAACTATCTGTCACCATACTGGCAAGTCTATAATTGACGAAAAATTTTCAAAAAATCTAATTATCAGCTCTTCATATTTTTAACTCATTTAATAATCTACATGCTGTGAAAATGATACCAATCTATAATCTGCCCTACATGAACATGCATTTACCAATGGGATCAGCATATTTTAGAATAACAACTGCTGATGCAATCCAATTATCTAATTGTCTTGATCAAAGTGAAATGGCTTCACAGTCAAGCAATCAGCCATATAGGCATTACCCTATGCCTATTTACATGTATCTATAAAGAAAAAAGAGTTGTAACTCAAGAAAAATATAATTACCCTCCTTCCCCAGTTTACTAGATCATCTGCTCTTGCCATAACAAAATCCATCTCATTAACATGTGTGTCAAGGCCAAAAGGTGAGTATTTAACACGTTCCTCTGGAGCCAAATCTTCATTTCTTGTAATGCCAGTCTGCTTTGCACGATATGGTACTAAACTTAAGCTGAAAGAAAAATGGAGCACTTGATTAAGCAGGGCTAATAAGCCATTTTAAAACAAAAAATATAAAAGCACAGTTTCAAATATCCAATAGAACTTTGACAAAATATCTGAACTAACTACTAGTAGAGTTGTCGAATTATCTCCCTTCATGAAAATCCTCATAAAATGTCCACAATGTAGCATGAAGAAGTCATAGTTCAGACAATAATATTGGCTATGTGTACAATGTGACCTTGAGTGACCTTGTAAATATGACCTAAGTTTAAGGTCATGGCACACTCTTGGGTTGTAGGCAACATTTGTTTGAAATATTATCAGTCAACAATGCAGTGCAAAAAAAAAGTTATGGTCCAGACAAGAACTTTGGCTAAGTGTGCATTGTTAACTTGATCCCATAGATAGGACCTTGGTTCAGGTCATGGCACACTCTTTGGTTGAAGACAACAACTGTGTAGAAAAGTATCAGTCTGCAAAGTAGCACGAATAGATAACGAACTGGACGAGAATTATGGCTATGTGTATACTGTGACCTTGACACTGTAGATATAACTTTGATTCAAAAGTCAAGACACACCCTCGGTCTTGGACACCAATTGTGTGAAACATTATCAGTCTATGATGTAGCACGAAAAAGTTATGGCACAGACAATAATTTTGGCTTTGTGTACACTGTGACCTTGGCCTTGTACATATGACCTTGGTTTAAGGTCATGACACACCCTTGAGTCATGGAAAACAATTAATTAAAATATTGTCAATCCATGATTTAGCATGAAAAAATTATGGCCAAGACAAGAATTTCTGATAAGTGTGCACTGTGACCTCGACCTTGAAAATAAAACCTTGCTTCAAAGTCATGATATAATCTTGGGTTGTGGACAACAATTGTGTTGAACAGAATCAGTCTGCAAAACAGCACAAAGAAATAGTGGACCCAACAAGAATTTCTGGCTAAGTGTATACTGTGACCTTGACATTGTAGATATAATCTTGATTCAAAGGTCATGACACACCCTTGGGTCTTAGACAGCAACTGTGTGAAATATGACTGGTCTGCAATATTTAAAAGGCGAAGATTCGAGTTCTAAGACGAGGCAAAGGCCAAGATACATGGTATAGAATGAGACTAAGATAAAAATTTATGGGCTATGATGAAGGAAAGACAAAGACCGATGGTCTAAGAATAGGGTTTCCTATGAATCTTGTCCCCTTGGTGGAATTTCTCTATCCCACATGAGTTTACAATTAATGATCTTGTTCATCTTATAAGCATCAGTTTAATAACAAGAAATTCCTATCTACTTTCATTTCAGCCATCCATGAAAACTGATGTTTTTTTTTTTTTTTTTACAAAGTGGTTAAAATAACTGCAACTGGAATTTTCCTCTTTCCTCTTCCTCAAAATGCAATATTTTTTATTTTCATTGTGATAATCAATCTGTTTGGCATCAAAGAAATTTGATTTACTCTTTAATAGCTTTACTTGTTAGGACATTTCATTTAAAATCAGAATGTGGGACTCTGAGTAGATTCTATAAGAACAAAAACATAACAATTACATGTATATTTCAGGACCACAATTTAAACAAAACTCTTGCATACACATACTTACCTTCTTATTCTGCAAGAATAGATAGGGGAAAAAAAACCCCAAGAGGCCCAAGTGGGCCTATATCGCTCACCTGAGAACCTAGATGATCAGTCATGCAGGAAAGAAGAATTCATTTATTGTTGCATTACTGTGACTAAGTCAACACAAATGTTGAAAACATGTCAAATTCTAATTTTAAATAAGAATAAAAAACAACAGTTTTTTGCACATCCATTCAGGTGATTTTGATATTCAGCATTTGCTTTGTCTCTGCAAGATGTGATTCAGGGCAACAAAATAGTCATTTTCTTGAGGTTGGGCCTTTTGTTGACTGATTTCAAGCCTGGGTCATGAACAACAATTGTTTCAAATATTGTCCAGATCTAACTTAAAATGGCCTAATTTCATATGTTGAGTGTTGAGAAACATCTAAAAACTTATTTAGATGTGTAAAGAAATGAAAAAAAAATTGACCACATCTGGATTTGAACAACTACTCTCCATATTTTAATTACCAAGTGGTATATGTAAGCTGGCGTGGCCTAGTGGTATTGCGCTGGACTCCTGATCGGGAGGCCGGGGTTCAAGTCCCGCTCTGGTCATGCCGGTGTTCTGTCTTTCGGATGAGACAGTAAAAACCGAGGCCCTATGTCGTGGTATGCATGACACGTAAAAGATCCCTCACTGCTTCGGGTGGGTCCTTTGCAAAGGTAAAAATTTGTATGCCCTGCATCAGGCAGATGCCGTCACCATATATGTGAAATATTTGTAGCGTGACGTTAAACAAAAATCAATCAATCAATCAAAAAACCATTGTGAGACCTAGTTTTTAGACATGGTGGCATTATCTGTTGACCCATTTGGATGAAATGTACAAAATTGATAGAGGACCTATAGTACTTCATGTATACCATGTTTCATAAAAATCTTTCATGTGGTATAACAGCAGAAGTTAAAAATGTGAAGAATTGTCCCTATACACCCTCATTTGGAAGTCTTAAAAAATTCATAGAAAATCCAAAAATTGAGATATTGACAAAATTCTTTCAAATTAACATTCCTTACCATAATTATGATCATAATAGTCCGTAAGAAATCATCATTATCAATTTACTAGGAATATGGCACTTTTCTGCATTGAAATCACCAAGTCCAAACAAATATCAAAAAAAAAAAAAAAATGAAAGGACTTGAAAGTCCTCAAGGTCGGAATTGCATGGTCAAGTACATCAAACGTAATAAAGTCGTGATCCACCAAGAGATCACACACCAAGCGTGTAGTGTTTAGGATCAGTATTGACAAAAACACAGTCTGCGCACAGGTGCTCGTTTTCATATAAACAACGACTCCGCCCCTGTACGTCTCCGTCTTGTACTATATAGTTATCTCATTCTCTCATCACTTTTGATATTGACAGTAGTGTGAAAATAACAATCTGGACAGTCTCCCGCTGTACATGTACATTTGGGGAAAACCACGTTTACATGTGGAGATCTATAAATGACTGGCTATTTTTAGTAGCATTACATATCAACAACTACCGAGACGTTTGTTTATCGTTGTGACGAGAAGATTGTAGAGTATTTCGAATTCCACTGCTATAAAAAGAAGCGATAGTTTTATTAATTATAATACAACGGATACTAGTACGGACTAGTAGTGTACTTCTTAAATTACGGCACAGCTAAACAATAATGTCAATCGTACTTTTTCGGGACTTTCCGTCGAGTATTTGGAAAGACTGCATGTCCTCCAGCGCATGAATATAACTCGTCTAAATTGATGGAATAACGGCACATCTATTTTCTCATCTGATCACACTTATCTTGTATTGACTCGTACAATATGAATTATAAGTACTGAAAGTAAATCTAATCACGCTTTTTCGAAATATCGACGCACTATTTATACACGAGGAGGTATTTTCTGCGTTCCACGTATTCTCCACAGCTTATTGTAACGACTAGGGTCTGGAATTGCTATGCAATTCCGACCAAAAAATCAAAAATTTGATTTTGGAAGTGAACCAAAATGACAATACGTCTTCACTCATCCCTCTAGATCATTTCTATGCATTCTGTTTGTTTCTGTGGTCAGCCAGTATGAAGATGAATATTGTCAAAGGAGGGTACTCTTTTGTGACCTACTTTTGACTATGCTGGCGCCACCTGTAAAGAGGCCTGGACGAAAACAACAGAAATTGAAGGGGATCATAACTGATTTATTTCTATTGAGTTTTATTAAAATCCTTCCAACAGTTTTGCAGAAAAAGATGAAAATGTGAAAAAATGGCCAATCCCCCCTTTTTGGAAGTCTTAAAAAAGTCATAAAAAAATCCAAAAAATGAGATATTTACAAAATTCTTTCACAATAATATTCCTTACCATAATTATGATGAAAATAGTTATCAAGAAATCATCAATATCGATTAAATGAAAAACATGACACTTTTCTGCATTGAAATTACTAAGTCCAGAAAGACATGAAAAAAGCGTAAATTTCTATTTGACGGATCTTAACCCTGAACACAATTTTTGATAACCCATCTTTATAGATTGTTGAAATGCAATTAGTTTCCCAATTTATGCATTGGTTCTGGATTTTTGAAGAGGGGTACTGTTTTGGGCACTTTTGATCCCGTCCTGGATCCACCCCTGAGGGAATCTGGATCCCGAACACAATTTTAGTAGGGCACCTTGAGTACATCATTTATGCAAAGTTTTGATCCAAATCTGCATTGTACTTCCAGAGAAGAAGTAAAAAATGTGAAAAAGTTAACAACAGACGGACGACGATGACGGATTGCGCACTATGACTATAGCTCACTTGAGCCTTTGGCTCAGGTGAGCTAAAAACCAACAATAAATCTTATAGGATGACCTTACCATGGTTTTACTTCTTCTTTTTTATCTTTTCTTGAGACAAATGTCTGGTGTTGACATGACAGTATTCTGTTTTGTTTCAGCAATGTTGGTGTCAGACATTGGTGGAAAGTCTTTGGCAACCGCAGCACTATAAATACAATTTTGTATGTCAGCATGTAGATGTCCGTAAATAATATGCATACACGTACAGGTACATGTTCAACAACGTCATTATGTCATTATTTAAAACAAGCAATATCAAAAGGAAGGCTTCTGAATTCATAACTCCCTCTCTATGACAGTGAAGTTTCACTATAAATTTGCCATAAGACCTTGGGTATGAAAATACTTCCTGAATACTAAGCATATATATGGTAGTTTATACAGCAGAAAGCCATTTTCTAAATTGTATTGGCATGAATAAAAAAGTTTAATTTCATGTATTCATGTATGATTACAGATTTTCACACAAACTTCATTAGAAAATAAATCTTTTTCTACAATATATGTGATAAACTACATAAAAAATATTAAATTTGTTGGAAGATTGATGCATAAAATATTTTAATTTCTATATCATATTTAACCAGACCAATTTCTTCTAAATC
Source organism: Pteria penguin (assembly GCA_035048485.1). Classification (NCBI taxonomy): domain Eukaryota; kingdom Metazoa; phylum Mollusca; class Bivalvia; order Pterioida; family Pteriidae; genus Pteria; species Pteria penguin. The sequence continues at coordinate 25,432,486 of CM068581.1, forward strand.
TTGCCCTGACTGGTCTAAGTTTCATCTTTAACATTTTCTCTCTCTTAATTTTATAAAACTCAAGTATGGGATATTTACATGTATACATATATAAAACAGAATATAGTCTACATGTTAATTCCATTTCCAACCAACTGACTTAATCCTGTGACAGAGTGACAGGGTACAAAGGTGTACATGTACACAATTCAGATTTAGCTTCCCCTATCACTAAATAAAGAATTTTCAGTATTTATGGAATGGGTTTGAATCCCTTGGATTTTATTCTCATTTGTCTTACATGTAACAAGGTATCTATCTTTGTATATGAATCTAAATTTTTTAGATCATTTTCATAAAGTAGCATTTGATGTTTGCAGACATGGTGCCAGATCAGCACTTGGTCAAAGCATGATATGATAAGCTGATCTGGCGTAGGGAGCTTCTAATCCAAAAAACGCATAAAAGAATATCATAGCGTATCATATTTGATAAAATTATATCGGAATCAATAAATTAACATGACTACTGCTGTAAAATTATGAATTTTAATATCACTACTTGAATGTAAAAATTGCATGATCTAGCTAAATTAGCGATGTAGCGATAAACATGTACTACTACTGTGATATGATATATCGTGATACATTTGCAATGATATGATACATGAAGAAGCTCAAATGGTATGGCAATGATAAATCTCTTTCTTTATAAAAATTTGTAATAATTTCAATGATATGTATTATTATATAAATGTTTCAAATTAAACTAAAGAATAATACAATTTTAAACAAACATCTAAATCCTAAAGGCAAAAAACAGTGTGTTCACTGAGGCGTAAAGCAAAGGTCAAGGTCAATTTTTGTATTGGTTGGATAGAACATTCAAGTATCTACAAACCTACCAACTTTGACATAAGTACCCTTTAGGGTATGAAAGAAACCATGCTAAACGCAAATGCTACACGCAAAATGTTGACACCGGACGGACAGACAGATTTTACCAATTTATAGACCAGAATTGCTTTGCATTAACATTAACAATACATGTATGCAAGTGGTCATCCTAAAGACAAATAACTGTGTGTGTTCAGTGAACCGTAAAGTCAAGGTCAAGGTCACTAAATTTTTGTATTGGTTGGATAGAACATTCAAGTATCTACAAACCTACCAATTTTGATATATATACCCTTTAGGGTATGGAAGAAACCAAGCTAAATGCAAAATGTTGACACCGTGTGGACAGACGGACTTCACAAATTCATAGACTGGATTGCAAACCAAAAACCGAACAAAAAATTTTTTTTAAAAGTTGAAAAATCATGGTGCGAAAAAGGCTTCAAAAGGTAACTTTTAGCTAAAACATTACGAGACTTGGTAAATCTAGATTTCAACGAAAGGGATAACATCTAGTGCTGTAGCATATTTCACTAACAGTAATAATCGTAGACGCAAATGATACCCTAAATCAGGTATTTACCTGATCAACTACGAATTTGTACTCCATAACTTTTGATGAATTTTCATTGTAAGGTTACGCTTAGGATTTTTAGTGACATGCATTGTCATCGTACAACTACAAGTTCAACAACGTTTATGTGCATGCTGGATTCACTTACAATTGTTAGTGAAATGGGCTACTGATACTGACAAAAAAAAAAAAAAAATCACGACTCACTGACCCTATTTTCTCTACGGGTGAAAGTGGAAACACACACATATTTTTTTTGGCCTGAGTTCTTTTGTATGGAAAGTAAGAGTGTCTGTATGTATCTTTTGAGGTCTGTACCTGTCTGAATGTGTATGCATGGCTTTGTCTTTGGATATACATGTAAGCATATCCGAGGGTATTCTGTAAAACATTACTAATCCTGTTTTGAGTCTGCATTCTGCTAGTGTTGGCCTTTGTAATGTATTCATCATGTTTGTTACACTGCTTGTGATGTTACAATTGTTATGTTCGTAGCGTACATGTACTGTATGTGGGTCCCAAACTATGCAGTGGTATTCTAATTTTGGTCTAATGAATGCTTGGCATGTCCTAGATTGCGTTTCAGAAACCTTATTGACGGGTAGTGGAAATTACCGAAAAGACAGGAATTACCGAAAAGACCATGGAAATTACTGAATAGACCTATTAAAATTTAGAGTACCGAAAAGACCATCACAGGGATCGAAATTAATGGGAAATACTCGTGAAATGTGAGCGAAATTTGGAAATTGCGAGTTGAAAATTTAGGAACTTGAAAAAAATTATGAGGGACTAATTTACATTGCGTCATACGATTTCAACTGTTTTCAAATCCACTTTTCATCAGATGTTTGTTTTACAGGGTTTGGACCACATCTGCTTTAGTAAAAAGCTTGAATAATCCTGTATGTTTTAGGCAGTAAGTAAAGTGTTTACTGGACCAGTTGAGTCAGTGATTTACAGACTAGTCACTAGTTTATATTGTTAATGTTACATTGTAATATGGTGCATGATGTATTTGAATTACAGTGTTGAAAACATCACTGTTTCTTGATTTCTATTTTAGCCTGTAGATTTTTGTTTTACCCTGTGGATTTTTATTCCACCGGCTAAAATTAGCCTGTGGTCAAAAAAGTTAATTTCAATCCGTGCATCATAATTTGTATAACAATTTGTATAAATGTTTCCAGGTATTCAATATTACTATCACACTTTTCTTTTAAAAAATGATTTGATTTCATCAGTTATTTATACCACGTCCAAAATTTCATGTGTTTTGTTTAGTAACGAGTATACTCCCCATTTGCTTTAACGCATGCACGCAATCTGGACTGCATGGATTGACATAAAGTTTGAATTTTTCTCGTAGGAATATTATTCCACTCTTCTTGAAGAACACGTGCCAACTCATCCACAGTTCTTAGTTGACGGTGATGTTTACATAAGCGTCTCCCTAACTCATCCCACATGTGCTCTATAGGATTAAGGTCAGGTGAACATGCTGGGAAATCCATTACATTCATTCCCTGGATGTTTAGAAAGTTTAAGGTGACTCTAGCTGTGTGCGGATGTGCGTTGTCTTGTTGAAATGTCAACAGATTGTTGACAGTTTGATGAAGTTGAATTAATGGAAGGAGCTGTAAAATGTCATCGATGTAGTGCCTCGCATTTAGATTGACTGATTGAATGATTTTTGTTTTACGTCACACCACAAATATTTCATGTATATGGTGATGGCATCTGTCTGATGCGGGGCATACAAATTTTGACCTTTGCAACGGACCCACCTGAAGCAGTGAGGGATCTATAACGTGCTATGCATACCACGACACGGGGCCTTGGTTTTTACTGTCTCATCCGAAAGACGTGACATAGGCATGACCAGAGCGGGACTCCCGATCAGGAGTCCAACGCGATACCACTAGGCTTCGCCTCGCATTTAGAGTGTTCCTCAAAATAACCAGTGATGACTTGAAATGTTGATTGATGGCTCCCCAAACCATGATGCCACCACCGCCAAATTTGTCACGCTCAATTATGCAGTTTGTGACAAAATGTTCATTGCGTCTGCTATAAATGTGCTGTCTTCCGTCAGCCCTGGACAAATGGAATCTTGATTCATTGCTGAACACTATGTCATGCCAATTACATCGATTAGCAAGCATGTTCCGGGACCAGGTCAGACAATTTCTTCGGTGGCGAGGACTTAGGATCAAGCCTTTTAATGGGTGACGGCAAAGCAAACCTTGCTCTTTCAATCGTCTGCGTACTGTCCTGGGGTGGATTTGCCTACCGTGACGACCTATCACATCTCTTGATGTGCTTACGGCTGTCGCAAACCTGTCACGTAGATGATGTTGCCTTATGAAAATGTCTTGACGTCTTGTAGTTATGCGTGGCTGACCACTTCGAGTACGATCCTTAACACTTCCTGTGGTCCGATACTTCCGTACAAGTCTCGTGATAGTAGACAAATGGACGTTGAAGCGTCCTGCGATGATATCTTGATTTACGCTGGCGTCTACAAGGCCAAGAACAGCATACCTCTGTTGCTCGATATATGATTTTATACACACTTCGTTTCGGTATTCGGAGCGTATGTATATAGTGTTATATCGAGACATATATCCAGACATTTAAGGCGAATTTGTTCACAAACATATATTTGAGGTGGAAAATAGACGGAAATACTGTACTTTCCGGCACGGACACTGGTTATACCAGTATTCTTAAGAATACTAGATTTAAATTCATTCCAGTATTCTTCCGGTATTCTTCCAGAATTCTTTAATCAAGAATACTGGAAATACCAGTATCCTTGTGTAAAGATTTAATAATCGAAATTCTTAAATCAAGAATACTGGATATACCAGTATCATCGTGTAAAGATTTTATAATCTTCGATGTGTTTTTAAAAGCTTGTTTCTTAATGTTCTGGTGGCATACTTGATTTACAAGTATCTTTGTGTTAAGAATGAAATCGATTTTTTATAAAAAAAAAAAATTGTTTCTTTTTTAGGTAAGATTAAATGTATTGGAATAAAGAGAAGACATGTATTTCTTGTCACTTGCGTATTTTGAGACTTGTAAATTAATGTTGGTGAAAAAAATAAAAGTCATACATTTAAAAATTTAGAAAAAAAATAACAATTATGAGGTTTCAAAGTAATGATAGAATTGTTAAAGCGCCAAAGGCTACTTTTCAAACAATATGGTGGCCGTGAAAACGGCCGTTTGTAGTTTTGAGACATATCACACATTAAACAGGGTAAAATGTGGATATTTGCTCTAGAATGTTTGTGAATGTTGACTCAGCATTGCCTCCATACCAGTCTCTCCACATGAATTCGTCCAAACAGGATGGCAGCATTGCTCTAGAATGTTTGGGAATGCTGACTCAGCATTGCCTCCATACCGGTCTCTCCACATGAATTCGTGCAAATAGGATGGCAGCATTTGCTCTGTTGTTCCTCGCATTGTCTTAAGTGTAGAGTATATATATATATATATATACAACGAAAATAATAGTTGTCACATGTGGTATCATTTAATGTCACAGAAAAAAATAGCGCCCAACGCCATAAAACATCTGAATCCTGATGTCAATATAATGAAATCCATATTTAGTGTATTTATAAGAATACTGGAAAACCCAGTATCATTAATTTAATTTCCGTGACTGTTTCAAGAATACTGGAAAAACCAGTATCCTTGTAAGAATACTGGAAAAACTAGTATCCTTACAGGAATACTGGAACGAATTTAAATCTAGTATTCTTAAAAATACTGGTATAACCAGTATCCGTGCCGGAAAGTACAGTATTTCCAAATAGACATTAAAAAGAAGATTTTAAACGTTATATGTCTGGCTTTTAGAATTTCCTCTGACACAAGCCCCTGTGGAATTACCACTATTCACTGGAGTTACCACATAAATAACAGGAATTACCACTTAAATGACCGGAATTACTGTTGTGTAAGTAGATAATGACCCAATGTACCTAGAAAGTGTAAAGTTATACCACTTAAAATTTGTTTCTGTTGTGTTGAAAATGACAATAAATCATAAATGTCCTTCTGCATTAGTAACACCAACAGAATACTGGTAAAGATTTAAATTCAGCATTCCTAAGAATACTGGTATATCCAATCTCTGAACCATAAATTCAATATTTCCATCTGTCCTTATTACTTAACATCGACCTTGCCTCCCCCCTTTTGATTTTAGTGTTTTTTAAAAATACGATTTACAACAGGTCTGCTCCTAAGTATTTTATTTAAAAGATAAATTTTACTATCTATAGAAGGACAGTTTATCTGTTGTTATCTGTACTTGCAGAATAAGTAGCTTTACATTACGCTATGCAACAGTAATGAATTTCTATTTCTAAATATACTTACATGTCTTGGAAGCCATATTTCCACTCTTTCCGTAGACCTAACTCTGTGACGAAGTACGCATGTGCAGAAAAAGTCGAGGATGGCGGACACCGCGGAGCTCAAGGCAAGTAGAAACAATGAAATAGTAAAAGTTACTGTTATGAGTTATGAATTAAAAGTTATAGTTTGTTGTTTAGTCATTCATAAATATTTCAATGTTTACTATATTTTATAAAATACGATAAGTTCCCAGTTTCTTTTTCATTCGTAGAAGTGTTCGAATGAGTTCCTCAATATTGTTGATCACTGACCTCATTTGAAACTCATTGTAAACTCACGATTAAAATCAGTGTTCGGTACAAAAAGTATAATCATTGTTTAGTTCGACAGGTCATCTGTCTCTTTATATTGAATACTGTATTTCTAAGTTAAAATAACACTGAAATTTATTAATTTTAAAATTTCAAAAACGGAAGATAACTCCTATTCAAAGTTATTTCCCTTTGAATAAATTCAATGTCAAGGCTATTTTGTCCAAGTTGAAGGTTGATCTATAAATAGTGATCATTGTTTATTTCATAATAGGGTTATACAAATCAAACTAGGGGACAAACCTTTGGTTTATGTGAAGTGCTAACTAAACTGATATGTGTAGATTATTTACATCCAGCTGTTTGCTTCACAAGACAGATTAAGCCAAGAGAAAATTGTCAATGAAAAGAATTTAATGGAAAAACCAATAAATCATATTAATATTCTTTGCCTTATTCTTATCTCTCAATACATGCCAGAAACCAATACTGAGGGCACTATGTTACTCCGCTTTTCCCTGCATTTATCGGCTGAAAGCTGTTTTTACAAGATTCTTGTAAAAGTGGGAAAAATTGTTTTTAATGGTAAATAGATTTTAAACGTCAATTAATCTTTTAATAGAAAGCGGTACATAGAATCACCGGAATTACCGCTATTCACCGGAATTACCACTTAAATGACCAGAATTACCGTTTAATGGACCGGAATTACTGTTGTGTAAGTAAATAATAACCCAATGTACCTAGAAAGTATAACTTTATACTGTATAAAGTTTATTTTAGCTAAGAACAACAAATGTTGTCATTTTTCGCAACAGGTTTACATGTATGTACATACAGAATGGGTTCGGTGTTCGAAGTGTAAACTACTACCCGAGATTTATAACTCCATTATATTTAATTCACCTTTATATTGATCTTTTGATAAATTTAGATTCCAGTTTATGATTTTCTGAAAGAACAGATGAAATTTAATGTAAAAGTTTATATACATGTATAAGAATTAGATTTTATCAGTGGTCATTTAGACAAGATTGATATGGCTTTAACCCAAACTCGACCCCAAACTGAAATTGCCCAAATGCAGAGGAAGGACATTTATTGTCATTTTTCATAAGAAACAGATATTTTGTGGTATAAATTTATACTTTATAGGTATATTGGGTCATTATCTACTCACACAACAGTAATTCCGGTTCCATTACCAGTAAGGACGGTCATTTATGTGGTAATTCCGGGTACCCATAGAAAGGTTCTTAAATTTGGTACACCATGTAAGTCACTTGTAACCTTAAATGGGATTTTCCCGTTTACAAGAACCTTGTAAAAACAACTTTAAGCGAATAACAGAGGAGAAAAGCAGTGAGTAGTGTAGTGCTCTCTATAGGAGAGATTGGCCAGAAACATGATAAATTTTGCTTTAGAAATTTGAAGAGATGTCAGAGTTTGTAGTGAATAATAAGTACAAATGTGCTTGAAATGATTTAATGGAATCTCATTAAAAAGAACTTCTTTCCGCCTTTTTTTTTTTTTTTTTTTTTTTTTGAATGAGGACTGTATGCAATAGAGAATAATGTTGAGTAATAAAGATTTAGAAGTAAAAATCTCCAATCTTCCAGCATAATTCAAATCAAGGGAAAACAGGACAAGGGTTCTTGTAGTTCTGCATTTACTTTTTAAATTATAAAGTACAAGGACAGAGAGTATATCTGAACTGATTACTTTTGTAATTATTAGACCCCTGCCAGTGTAACTGGAGGAGACTACAGTATCTGTCTGTTTGTCTGTCCCTCTGTCCGGATGGTTTCCAGACAATAAATTCAGTGAGGAATGACCAATTTGCTTCAAACTTCATACAATGTCAGCTTATATTAAAATCTAATGTGGGATTGATTTTGGGATCAAAAGGAAGGGTCACTGTTACTAAAAATAGACATTTATTGTATTTCAGTTTCCAGATGATACCTTGAGTTAGGAATGATTGAATTCTTTCAAACTTCATATAAGGCTAACTCATGTAAAGGTCTAGGGTGGGATTTGTTTTGGGGTCAAAAGGTCAATTCTAAAAATAACTTATTAAAAATAGACATTTGTCACTGCATTTCATTTGTCAGATAATAAATTGAGTTAAGAAGATTGATTTCTTTTAAACTTCAAATAAGGCATTTTATGTAACTGGAAGGGACTATAGTGATTGTCGTTGCCCATCCATCCGTCTGTCTGTCTGTCCCTCTATCCGGATGGTTTCCAGACAATAACTTCAGTGAAGAATGAGCAATTTGATTCAAACTTCATACAGTGTTAGCTTGTATAAAGATTTAATGTGGGATTGATTTTGGGGTCAAAAGGTCAACTATAAGGGTCACTGTTACTAAAAATAGACATTATCACTGCATTTTGGTTGCCAGATATAGCTTGAGTCAAGAATAACTGATTTCTTTTAAATTTCATACAATGCTAGCTTATGTATAGGTCTAGGATGGGATAGATTTTGGGGTCAAAACTTTAAGGGTCACTGTTACTAAAAATAGACATCAGCATAGTTCAGTTGTAGACTTATTACTGAAAATAGTGATTCATCACTGTTTCAGTTTCCAGATGATAACTATAGATACTGAGTCCAGATATAAACAAAATGAGGCTATATTTTGCTGTCAGTCTCACTTGAACTTGATATAAACTTCACAGAATTCAATGTTACTTCTTATTAAATCATGCAAAAGGTTACCAACAAGGTAGAGGTTGTGGCGGGGGACGAGTGTTGCATGCAACACTGACTGTAAGCTTGGTTTTTTTTTTTTTATTTTCAGCATATGGTGATGAGCTTTCGTGTGTCTGAATTACAAGTACTTCTAGGATATGTAGGATGCAATAAGACTGGTAGAAAAACAGAATTATTACAAAGAGCTCTGAAACTAGTAGCTAGAGGATGTTCAGTTCCAGTACAGATAAAAATCAGAGAATTATATAAGTAAGTTCTTAATTCACGGTGTATCAATTCAGTTAAAATGAAATGTGTTAGAATATGATACAAAATGTGTATGTTGTATTTCATAGTGCAGTATAATCCCAGTGTTTCAAGAAAATGTAAAAAAAAAAAACCACTGGGATGTGTGTTACAGTCTATATACATGTATAAATCATAAGATGGTAAACTAGGAAAGAGAACATCATGCTATTCATTTGCTTGTATCTTGCTAGATGTATCAGCTCAAGATTATTTCATTTATATGGTGATTATATCTCCCTTTTAGACTGCACAGAATTTTTGACCTAATGGTATACAGTGTGACTTACTCAAATCAGTGAAGAGCCTTTAATAATAACATGCCATTGTCTACCATAGCACAGAATCCCGCTTTCAGACGGTTTATCTGAGAAAGCAGACACTGATGAGTTGTCTGTGGGACTGGTACATTGCACCCTCAATCACATGCCAAGCATACCATCAACTGAGCTACATGCCATTTAAAAGTAAAAGCTATGAGTCAAATTGAGTAAACTATTTAAAACGACTGAAACGACTAAATAAAAAATTTTGTCCTACCCCTTGACTGAAAAAATAAGGTAGATCGTTCATAAAACTTTTTACATGATCTTTTTTTTTACATGTGTGATGATTCACTGAACACTGTATATGTTATAAGTCAATAAGAGAATGGTTTCAAGAAGATTTTCATTTGTTACATATACAACATCATGAACTGTGAATAATTGTACAGTATTGAAGGGTCAAAGGTAAAATGGTGATTACAGACGCAGATTCAGATCTTGTCAACTTAAACTTGTAAAAGACTCAAAATGAATATCACATTTTGATTCAGTCAAGATAATGATACTTTTTTCAATTCTGTCTTGCAAGTACATGTAATCAGTACATCGTAGAAAAGAAGAAAATGCTATTATGGATTTGTAAGTCACCAATATTCACCTCCAGTTTTACCGGGTAATAAAATATAAATTAAAATTGTGGCTAATACTCTTTGAGGAAGTACTGTGTTATGTCATTCTTTTAGTGCAGTCTAGGTGTTTGGTATAATTTCAAGAATTACACAGTACACAGTGTAATTAACAAAGGTGTTAATAAGCACAGGTAGATTTCCATCTGGGTTTCCAGTTGTGATTTCCAGTATTTTTCCCACTGTGTTTTGTGCAGTTTCTCCAAAACACCTGGACTGTATTGTATACCAGTACACTTTGATCACTATTTGGAGAGCGACAATAAATCAGTTTATTTTCTGTACACCTTTGCATGATCTTAATATTCTAGTAATTCACTGTATTGATGTTAAATAAAAATTATTGTTTAATTAATTTCAAAAGAGATGTTCCTCTTTACAATTGTATCAAGTTCTGTGATTGTATTACTCTTAATGAAAAGGAATATTTCACTTGATCATTGAACGTTTGCTGTGAAGCATAATTTGAAGATAAGCAGATATCAGTTTGATGAATGCATAACTCATGAGGGAGAAGTTGTATATTAAGTTTTTGGATTATTTGTTGGAAATTTCCCTGACAATCATCTCTAACTGTGAAAGTTTGAAAATGATCCGATTCCTAAGATTTTCCATGTTCTGTAATCAGTAAATTTGCACTAAATTTCAAAGAGATCTTCCATGTACATTACATTGCACATTAGTTCCTAGAAGAATACTTTTCATTGGAGACATCAGCCATTCTGCAACAAAGAGTATGAATAGGTGTATGTTACACTGCCATTGATAAAGATATCAGAGACCTGGAACCAGTGCAACTTTCACCTGTAGATGCAGTGTATTGTTCTGACATCAACTTCGTAATATGAATTATCTCATGAATATCAGTATATCATCTCTGAACTCTATTCCTTTAGTACTCATGTTCATCAAAGGTAATGAAGGCCTCTCTGAAGACTTTTACTGCTGTCATTCATCTCCTCCTAATAAACAGAACTGTGAAGCCTAAGTACAATTCGCTAGTATCTTTATCATTGTTCAGTGTAGTTTGAATCTTTGACCTGACTAACTAGGTGTTTTAGACAATCTTTTATCCCAATATCTGACTTAACAAATCAATAATTTCAGTCAAATTTTTGCTTCCACCAGGCGAAAACCATCTGTAAAACCAGGTGAAGATGGACCCATGGGCTGTAAGTATACTAAATACATATACATTTTTACGAAAGAATACACTTAAGAATGTCTCAGATCTTCTGAGTGAACTTATGCTGCTATGTCATGTGTAAATAATTCAGATTATCATTAACTTTCTGCTATATTTACTTCCATAATCATGCAAAAACTTGGATATTTTGATATTACAGCTTTAACATATTGAAAAGTGATAGGCTCCTAAGTTTTTTCAATGCTTTCTACAAAGCAGAGCAATATTGAGGGACCATTTTCTGATGTTTGGCACTCCTCTGTTTTGAACATTTTGAGGGTAACATTTATTTTTGTGGAACACTTACGTTTTAGTAAATAGTAAAAGTTTTGAGTGAGATTTTTCATTTCTAAAAGTAAAAAAGTCAGTGATATATTTCATGAGGATAAGTTTTATAAGGCCAAACAAAAAAACATGCATGTTTCCAGTAACATGCTGAAAAAAATTAGGGTCGAGTCAATAGGTTGATATTTTTTTATTTGTTTTTTTATATATTTTACTTATTATTGAATAAATGTTTGATGGCAACTAGAATGCATTCGGACCACTTAGAAGTGACTATTACTTATTTTTTTCCCCAAAACTTATCCCTTGGATATAAAAAACTACATTTTAAGGGAAACATTTAACATTGGAAAAATTTTCTACTGAAAGTGCAATAAAAAAAAGTGGAGGGTTAGGGTCAAAAATTAGGGTTGGTCAGGTTACAGGAAACATGCAATTTTTTTCGTTTGGCCTGACTGTTTAAAGAACTGTGTAGAAATAATATTTACATAATAAGTAAGCATTTTAAGACTAAACAAAATAATTTTTGTGATTCTGAACGACTGAATCTTATGATCACTATAATTTTGGATATGACATTGTAAAAATATACATTGTACCACATGTACATGTATGTATTGAGAGTCTTGTTTGTTATGTTTAGTACAGTTTACTCATTATAAATCTGATTTCTGAAAGAGTTATACTATTATTTTTAGAAAATACAAATTTCATTTGGCATGATTAAATGAGGTCACTGAACATGTTTCAGATGTATTGTTAATTTTGTTCTTTATTTTTGAAATTTAGTTAGTAAAGATTGTTGAGATGGAATGTACTGATTGTGGAAAAATCGTGAATAGTGTAGATAAGGTCTTCATATAACTCCTGTCAGGAATCCAATTTGAGTTACTCCCTCATAAACTACTGATGGTGTTTGTCAGCTTTTCTCCATTTCAATGGTTAAGTGCTGCTTTCAGAATAAATCTCTAGAAAGTCCATGTACATAGAGAAATATTTAGTTATGTCTGTCTCTGTCTCTGTTTGTCAATTATTCTGTCAAGAAATGGATTCCAAATGATAAATTAAGTGACATGTACCAGATTCAATTTAGAGAACTTTGAGTATATTATAGGAGGATGCCTATTGCTTTTGAATACCAAAGGTCAAAGGTAGAGGAAAAATATACATAATTAAAACATGGTTTCTGGATGATAACTCAAATGCTCTTTAATAGATTCATAACACATTTAGATGCATACTCAGTTGCCTGGTAAGATTAGAGGAAGATATCTTTTAATTTCAAATCAAAAAGTAAAACGGGCATAGCAACAAAAAGTGAAATACAGGAAAATAATCAGGCAGGTATTAGGTACACAAATTGCAGGATGCATGAAAATACTTTGACAGGGGCATATACATGTATGCTTCACAAATATTTTTATGCCCCAGATCGGAAGATGATGTAATTGATTTTTGTCCAGTCTCTGTGTTTTTTGTACCTATATCTGTCAGTAACATTAACCTTTTCAACCATAAAAGATGAAGATTTCATATTTAGCATGTGTACTCTTCTAATAAAGCCAGTTGACACCTAGATCAATGACCATGATTTTGACCATGACATTAATGTAAAAAATAGATTACTTTAATCTTGCCCATAACTTTTGATCTATAGAAATTAAAGATGTCATATGTCTGTAGTATATGTACTCCTCTAATGAAGCCCTTTCAGTTGACACCAAGATCAATGACATTTTGACATTAACCATAATCTTTATAGAAAAATAAATTTTGTCAGGACTTTCTATTTTTTACCATATCTAAATTGGATTGGAGAAATTTCAGTGTCAGGAACTAAGGAAGAACTCTTTGGTTTTTGATGATCTATGTGGTTTTGTTATCTTGAATTATATATATATATGTATATATACATATATATGTATCTGGAAGGGATGAAGCATTGCTGCCTTGTGTCCTTGTCGTTCCCCGCTTTTAGCGAAAGCATGGGGACATTAAAATTTAAATCTCATTCGTCTCTGTCTGTCCATCCGTCCATCACAAAAACTTTAACGTTGGTCATAACTTTTTAACCGTAAAATGTAAGGCCTTCATATTTGGCATGTGTGTCCCTAATTGCAATACATTTCTGTTGGTACCATATATATTATCATGTGACCTTGACTGTGACCTTTGACCCACTACAATGTTACTTTTTAACCGTAAGACGTGGGGCCTTCATATTGGGCTTGTGTGTCCCTAATGGTATTGCAGATCTATACATGTAGACATGCACAACCATGACAATATGTCACAGATCATCGCACCCTTACTGAGAGAACCCAGAAGCGGGGGACCACAATTCTCTGAATTTGCTTGTTTGTTTGTTTCTGTGTGTGTTCAGAAATTTAAACCTGATAGAGGACAAACAGCTCGACATAGAATCATCAGACCTTACTCAAAAGTTTGCCATGGGAAGAGGATGATCTTATTGATTTCAAAGGTGTAAAGTGAAGGTTACAATGGCAAACACATGATAGGGTCAAGTATGATGTTTCATCTTATTTGTTTTGCACTGAACTTGTGATGATAAGTTTCAGATGAAGTTCAAATATGTCATGGTTGACCTGCATTTGGCCCAGAATTTGAAGAGACCTGGAGGAGAGTTCATCAGGAATACTTGTTTCGTATTGATTTAATATCTATCTGAACATCAGTGAGGTGTGCCAATGTCTGTATTTAGATATATTTTCTAAGAGTTTGTCAGTCAGGAGAAATGTATTTTATCTTACTACCTGTAATTGAAATCTGTATTAAAGTTAGACACATGCATGATGATACATTGGTATTTATCATTACTCCCGAAATATATCACTCATACATGAATTGAATTCATGAATTACTTCAAAGGTACTGAAAGAAGAAAAGACAAAGTTATGAATGAGGTGCAATAGCTTTTTATCTTATTTTCAGTTGGGAATGATAATGAAAAGAGTAGGTGTATTTATAAGAGCTATGGTGACAGCTAGCTTAATATTTCTTCACTGAAGCTTCTATTATGGGTGTGATATTGATTCTAATTGGTATTGTTACTGACACATCAACCTGCACTTCAACTAACCAGAATATATGTTTACCTGATGATGGTTTTGTTTGTTTGGAAGAGGTTTTTTGTGTGCCATGCTTTTGGCATATTTTTTTTTACTGTGTCTTGTTTCTATTTTCATTTCACCAAGTTTTCTATATAGACAAAGTATACATTTTTTTTAATATTATTGAAACCTTTCAATAAAAATCCTTTGGTGTGTCAAGAAATATGAATCTGCCTTCTCCATTGTATCATGTTTTTTACAATACAATACAATAAACTTTATTTAGAGTCGGCATGGTAAGTGACAACAAACATAAGCTCTTTTGAGCTTTTAAGACTGGTATAAACATGTATAAAAATTTGACATAATTAACAGGCAACAGTTCAGCACAAGGATATCACAGCATGCAAGAGAAATCACAAGTAGCACTGTTTAAAACTTATAAGCAGTAAAATCCATCAAGCAGTAAGAGCAATAACTATAGCACACTAGCTAAACTAAAAGTATAAGATTCAAGTTATTTAAAATATATCTGAAAGCTGCAAAAAGGAAAATAAGATCTTACAGAAATGAACAAAATTTGAAATAAGCGACAGGTTTAAAAGAAAATAGCAAACTTAAAACGAAAAATAAATAACATTCAAAATGAGTTGGAAAATAAGACATTGCAATTGAATAAGATTTAAAAATAGCGACAGATTTAAAGGAAATAGCAAACTTAAAATGAAAAATAAGCAAACATTAAAAAACTAAAAAGGTAGTGAACTATTTTCGGGTTTGCAGCAGCAGAACAACGATATGGTTTTGATGATATGCTAGTATTAGCTCTCATAGCTATAATATTGTTCTTTTAATTCATGTGGTCTCTATGTTGATAGATAGCGTGTGAAGGACAATATAAAACTCAAAATACCAAATAATCTGGCTTGTAAATAAACGTAACAGTCTGCTTCTGTGAAAGCAAAATTTCAGTGGTACTGTTGATTCCACATTCAAATTATTAGTAAATGGCCCTGCGGTATACTTTGAAAGCATTGTTTCACTGTACCATGATTATATCATAGTTTGAGTAGAGTATTAATACAGAGGAATGAAATGTCACAGTACTGTCATATGACTTTTGAAGTGTATGAGATTGATACTTTACATTTGGTATGCAAGCTCCACTGTTGAAATGGTTTTTGACCTTGAACTTAACTGTAAAATTCTTGTTCTGTAGTTTTGGTTTTTATGTTGAAAGTTTATTCCAAATCAAATTATCCAAGGATAAAGCATTGATAATTAGTTTTTCACTTTATGGTATGCCTTTGTGTAGGTCTACAAATAACACCTTGAACATTAATATGTAAGTTGAAATCAAACATACCGCTACTTGTATGCACATTCCACTATAACACTTTCAATTGACAACTAAGTAAGGCTTAAATGTTTATTTAAAGAAAATTGGGAAACATTTAAACAGGATACATTAACATTAACAGTGCTGTTTAATCGACCAGGGATAAAATTCCGCTGTAACTCACTTTAGGACAAATTTTGGGTCAGGGGCAGGCTTGATGTAGTGGTTAAGCACTTGGCTTGTGTTGCAGACAAGCTGGGTTCGATTCCTGAATTGTACCACTATATTTAAGAGTTTTGTTACTCCTGCTTCCAGGTCACGATATAATGGATAAATTGTTGAAAGTTTTGGGTCACAATTCTGCAAAGACTCATAAAAATATTGCCAAAATATTGGATAGTGTGGTTTGAAATTCCAACTTGTACCTAACACTATGCTGATTACAACATTACATATGCCTGAGAAAATAAGACTGAATAGTTCTTTTAGCTCACCTGAGCCAAAGGCTCAAGCGAGCTATAGTCATAGTGCGTCATCCGTTGTCTGTCATCCGTCGTCCATCCTTCTGTCCGTCCGTCGTTTACTTTTTAACATTTTCGACTTCTTCTCTGGAACTGCATTGCAAATTTGGATCAAACCTTGTATAAATGTTGTACTCAAGGTCACGTACTAAAATGTGTTCGGGATCTAGATTCCCTCAGGGGTGGATCCAGGGCGGGGCCAAAAGTGCCCAAACCGGTACCCCTCTTCAAAAATCTTCTTCTCCAGAACCAGTGTATAAATGGGGAAACTAATTGCATTTCAACAATCTATAAAGATGGGTTATAAAAAGTTGTGTTCAGGGTTAAGATCCGTCAAATAGAAATTTACTCTTTTTTGACGTGTTTCTGGACTTAGTAATTTCAATGCAGAAAAGAGTCATGTTTTTCAGTTAATTGATAATGATGATTTCTTAATGACTTTTTTGATCATAATTATGGTAAGGAATATTATTGTGAAAGAATTTTGTCAATCTCTCAATTTTTGGATTTTTCATGAATTTTTTAAGACTTCCAAAAAAAGGGGGGGGGGGGGGTTTGGCCATATTTCACAATTTCAACTTTTTCTGCAAAACTGTTTGAAGGATTTTGATAAATTTTGGTAAAAATAAATCACTTATGATCCCCTTCAAATTCTGTTGTTTTCGCCCAGACCTTTTTACAGGTGGCGCCACCATAGTCAAAAGTAGGTCACAAAAGAATACCCTCCTTTGACAATGTTCTTTTTCATACTGGCTGTATACAGAGACAAACAGAATGCATAGAAATGATCTAGAAGGATGAGTGAAGACGTATTGTAATTTTGGTTCCCTTCCAAAATCAAATTTTAGAATTTTTTTTCAACATTTGTTTGGACTTGGTGATTTAAATGCAGAAAAGCGTCATATTTCCTAGTTAATTGATAATGATGATTTCTTATGGACTATTGTGATTATAATTATGGTAAGGAATGTTACTTTGAAAGAATTTTGACAATATCTCAATTTTTGGATTTTCTATGAATTTTAAGACTTTCAAATGAGGGTGTATAGGAACAGTTCTTTACATTGTTAACTTCTGCTGTTATACCACATGAAAGATTTTATTGAAACATGGTATACATGAAGTACTATAGGTCCTCTATCAATTTTATACATTTCATCCAAATTGGTCAACAGAAAATGTCACCATGTCTAAAAACTAGGTCTCACAATGGAACATATACCACTTGGTAATTAAAATATGGAGAGTAGCAGTTCAAATCTAGCTGTGGTCAAAATTTTTTTTTCATTTCTTTACACATCTAAATAAGTTTTTAGATGTTACTCAACATGTGAAATTAGGCCATTTTAAGTTTGATCTGGACAATATTTGAAACAATTGTTGTTCATGACCCAGACTTGAAATCAGTCAACAAAAAGCCCGACCTAAAGAAAATGACTAACTTGTTGCCCTGAATCATATTTTGCAGAGACAAAGTAAATGCTTAATATTAAAATCACCTGAACGAATGTGCCAAAAAGTTTTGTTTTTTTATTCTGGTCTGAAATAAAATTTGACATATTTTCAACATCTGTGTTGACTTAGTCACAGTAATGCAAAAATAAATGAATTCTTCCTTCCTGCATGACTGATCATCTAAGTACTCAGGTGAGCGATATAGGCCCACTTTTGCCTCTTTTTCTTGTTTAAATTTTTTAAAAGAGTTTGCTAATAGGTATAGAAGTAAATGCATTTTGATGTTTGAAATATCTTCAGCTTCTGTAACATAGTCTTAATTTTTGTACCTTTAGCGATAGAAATTGCTTATTTGGTGTGTGTAATACATGATTAAATCATTAATGTCTTATGTTTTATGTCTATGTCCTATATAAATCATAGCTTTTGCTGAACATAATGTTTCATAAGTGTGCTAATAGAACACCATGGTTTGCAAAACTCACCGAACCGACACAAGTATCTAATAAAACTGGTAGTGGTCTAGTAAAACTTCCCTTTTATGATTACCGGTATTATTACTTTGAGATATGAGGTTTTACCGGATAAATGTCTTGTAAAACTGCAGTCAGTTTTGCAAACATTGCAACACAGTGTTTCAGTCACTCAGAATCACAAAGTTTCAGTGTAATGTTTTTTGTGACAGATTTTGATATTTATCTAAATGAATACAACATGTATAGTGAAAGTCAATTAAGACAAGAAGTAATCTCTGAATGTCATCTCTATCTTTCTAACGATTGTAGGAGGTGACTTCTTGATCAATGTCTGTTAATATGGACATAACAGGAGCATCTGGTTAATAAAGAGGTACTTGACAGTACCATTCAGACCTTTACATAGTTATTACTACAACTTTATTGTTGAAAAAAATCTTAACATACCTTTAAAATTTTCACATACAATTCCAACAATCAGGAAAACATTTACCTATAGAGCAATTCTTTAGACTTGACATGCTATTTCTTTTAGTTATATTTGTGCCAAAGCTTTTACATACATGCTTTTATTGTTAGAATTGACTAATATTTTGTTTTGCATTTTACAGTTAAATCGGAAGCTAGCTGGTTAAGAGGTGACTATAATTTTCTATGTGTACAAGGGCTGTGCGGTTTATTCATTGATCAGTTTCCTTCTAAATGTTACAATACAAGCTTATTGAAAGTTTACTTTTAATGCAATATTTCATGTGAATTAAGTTATAATTTATTTGTTTCAATCAATAATTTTACTATATTTGTAACTTTCAATTTTTTAAAAATGTATATATATCATGAAAAAAAACCTATAGTGATTAAACATATACAAAAATAAAAAATTTTATGAACCGTCTCAGCCCAGATGTGTACAGTGTTATTACTTTCTGTTTGTTAACAGTAGAAGTAGTAACAGTTAGCTTTGCCAAATTGATCCAGCTCCCATTAGATTCATTAAGATTAAAAATGATTAAATTAGCATTTTCTGATACATGTAGTTATTACTGAAAGGCACTGATAGATTGTTCTCCATCAATCTTATAAAACTAAGACAAAAAATGTTTCCTGTAAACTGTATCGTGTATGAATATCAAATAACACTTTCTGTATTGGCTGTTGTTCATATATTGATTTTTCACGTTCAGTCTTGTGAATTTTTTTCCTATGTGCAAATCAGTATTTATCCAAGTTTTCCCTTAGTCTCTGATGGGTCAGTAATCTGTGAAACTTAAACAGAGGAAGTGTTACTCTAAAGACTACATAAATATAAAAAATTGAGAGTATGTGACACAAAAGTGGCGAAATACAATTGGTTCTCTAATAAAATCATGAATGCTCTGCATGCATATCTGCATGTATGTTCCACATCACACTAAAAATGATGGATGACATTGATTTATAATAGAACTTATAGCAAATGTAACATTAGGGACAGGATATTTGGAAGGCAGTGTTTAGTAAATAGATGAAGCAAAGCTAGCAAATATCATACAGAAAACTAGATGATTATAGTCATTTCACCTTAACATTATTTTCCTGGATGCATGGGCTTAGCTATGAAATTTTCTTATCCCATTTGATTACTTTGCCATATTTGTCATGTTATTGTTTGCACAATTGTGTTCTCATTGTGTATGTAGTAGGGGTGCAACGATCCGGGTACCTCACGGTACGATACGTATCACGGTACATGGTCCACGGTACGGTACGTATCACGGTACACTTTTTTAACTAAAAATAAAATTAGGTGTATTACAGTTCTGTTTTTAATATTGCAGTGATAAGCATTATATTAAAAAAGGTACTCATATCAGTTTACGCTTTCCTTCAAGAAATGCTGATTGCTTTACAGCATACAGTTAGAGTACCTTCAGAGATGTAAATCATTAGGTATTTAAAATACAGACGTGATGTTAATTAAATTTAATGCACAATATTTCAGTCAAACAAATGCGCGAGTGAACCGTTTTGTACCGATTCCACACCTATCCATACCGTGAACCGAACCAAGGCCTCTGTACCGCGATATACCGTCAAACGGTATATCGTTGCACCCCTAGTATGTAGGATGCTGTGATAAAATGTAATGAATTGTATGATATGTAGCTATTAACTGTAGCTAAAGTTCCCATCCATTTTGACTACTCCTGGTTGGTCACTATTTCACATAGGCCAAATATGTTAACCATAGAACACAATGTTACATATACGATGTAATTCAAAAAGGCCTTCAAGTCATTTGAAAAACAAATTTTTAAAAGTGTTGATCTTTATATTTGCTGTAAAATCTGTTAGTGCAATAACAAGGCATTGTGTTGTAATGACCAGCTTGTTGGCAACATTTGGAACAAATGATTAAGAATAATATGTCACTTTTAGAACTATATGCATTACAAGTACTTATAGTATACCTCTAAATAGAGTACATTTACACAATGTAGATAAAACCTGTTTGAAATCTTTGTGTTTTCCTTTGTGTGTCTGTCCTACATCTTGTCTTTAACTATAATATTTGATCTTAAAAGATAGAGGCTTCCTATAATGTTTAGCATGCTTACCTCTCCATTATTGCTGAAGTCAGTGGTTTGACCTTTATTTTCCTTATCTTACTACAAGGTGTATATTTTGGTATAGTAAAGAATATCTTGTCCTCATCATAGCTATTGCATGGATCAAAGTGCTTTAGAAATACATTTTGTTAACTGTTAAAACTTCATGATTAGTTCAGTTGAATATTGTATGATAATTATTTAATTTCTTCATGGATGGAAGTGCAAGTAAGTTTTTTACTTTCTTTATACATGAAATGCTCTGGAGGTGTGGTCTGAAGTTTGGTTATGAGACTAAAGCATGAATATTTTATTTTATATTCAAGCTCCCTTGGACTATTCAACTCGGTTGGGGTCAGACCCTTTAGGACATGGAGGTACCATTGGGATCCCTGTTCATCCAGATGTCAAAATGAAACACCTGCCCTTCTATGACTGTATAACAGAACTAATGAAAATTAGTAGTCTTGGTAAGTCATTCAATTTTACACTATGATAAAAGTGATACTGTGATACAATACTATTGACTAATATACAATATAAGAATTCTATAGTATGATACAGTGCTAGTGATTAGTAATATAGTATAATAAGGTTATACTATAATACATTCCGATCGACTGTTTTACAGAGTAATAAGTCTTACATTGTAAACCAAGCCCATATTTGATAAATAATTCTTACTGAAATCCCTGCTATATACAATCCTATTGACTGGTATACAGTATAATAAAGTTTTATACTATAATACAATTGTATTTACTGTAAAACGATATAATAAATGTTATACTATACATGTAATACAATCCTATAGACTTGTATACAGCATTATTTGGGATTACTGAAGTTTGAGATAGCCAAATTTTGTAATGCACTGAATGCATTTATCAGTCCTAGTAAACTAGTGTTCATGTTCTCAACATTATTTCATCCATTGAACATGGTGTTGTGGAACAAGTTGCTAGGTAACTCCCTAATCAAGTCTGATCAATGCTGGTACTAGTAATAAAAACGTGGTGTGTTCAAAAATTTCCTGGCAGATGTATTATTTTTATCTTGATTTTTGTATCAATTTTCTATCTGGCTATGAATAATAATTTAGTTTATAATAAGCTACATTTGAGTGTGATATATTCAGTATGGATTAAGTTGTTTGATGATGGAGTAAAGATTTAGCTACAAAAAAACTGTATAAAGGAATCATATTTTACAAAACCATGAAAACAAAATTTCAGAGGTCGACTAGAGGCAGTTTGTTTTTTCAGATATCACTGTATATTTGATGCTATTTTACCATACTTGATTTAATGTATTCTCAAATAGTTGATATTTTGTTATATGTGTCAGTAAGAAAGTTATTCGGTAAAATATTTCTGGTGTTGTAGAGATAGTTGATCATGAAGTTTTCATCAGTACATCATTTTAAGCGTGATGTTTTTGTCATATTGTTGTAGTTCCCAGAGGAACTTCAAAGTTTCAGGAATGTAGCTATAACTTCCACCTCTCCCCACAGCAAGCTCAGGATATTGCCATGTCAAGGTATGTGATACAGGAACATTAAGAAAGTTGTAAAAAAATATTAGATATAGATCTTGTATTGCTGTATATTTTTTTGGCATAAATCTTACATTCATGACAATATTTATGTGATGTCCTATGATTTTGAGCAGGTGTAGTGCTTGGATCATGATCCAGAGGTCCTGGGTTGAGTCCTGCTTGTAGCTCGTTGGTGATAAGTGATTAGAATTTGTGATTTGAATTAGACAGTAAAAACAAAGATCCTGTGTCATAGTAGACAATACACATAAAAGATCGCTCACTGCTTTTGATGGGTCTGTTGCTTTGGTCTAAACTTCTGTGCCTTGCATCAGGCATAAGCTGTCACCATAAAGAGCAGTAATCCTGGTGTGATGCGAAACAATAATCGAACAGTCTGATCACCTTTGTGGGGACCTTGGTGATGAAGTGAATTAAATGCTGCAAACCCATTTTAGTCTTTGATCTGTGTCATGTCTGGTTTACATTAACACTAAGCACTGGTTGTCACCATATTGATATTGTACTGTGCTAGTTCTAGAGTGTCATACCATAATCCCAGAACATAATTTTAAAAGTCTGTGTCATCATGTAAGCACTACAGCTATATCTGTTCTTTTGTAAATGACATAACCATACATACAAAAGTGTTTTGTTTTCTGCAGAGATTTCAGACCAGGTGCCAAATTTGATTACACAACACAGATTCAGCTGAGGTGAGTTTATCAGAAGACATCATTATGTAAATAATACAAAGAGATTTAAGTTGTGAAAATGATGAAAGTGCAGGGGTCCTGAAAATGGTCATACTATGTGGACCATGCTTTCTTTGATGAATTTCACATGTGGTGATGTCACTATCAAAGAAAGGAGATGCACAGAACTGAATTCAACAACAACAACAGTTCTTTATTATGAAAATGATGATTGAAAATTGTATTGTATAGATTTCTTTGCTAGGGTTTATTTACCTTTTCAGAAAGTTTTTATTCATGTCGACATGGAAGTATTAGGTATCCAATTACTTTTAAAAAATGGCCTTACGACATCAATCTAGATAACATGATTCCCAAGCTCTTCTCACATTTTTTATATGTGAAAAAAAAGAAGAAAAATGTTGGAGACAGTTAGAATTAAAAGCATGTAAGTAGAGGGTTTTGATAGTACATGAAATTACTTAAATAGATTAGATATATTTAAATGTTGCTGTTTAAGGTTTTGTTTGCTGGAGACAAGTTGTGAACAAGATGACCATTTCCCACCTGGTATCTGTGTTAGAATCAATGGGAAAATGGCACCACTTCCAGTAAGTATAATGTTATATTGCTTATATTAGAAATCTAAATCAGAAAAAATGGTATTGTTTTAAATTTTGTGAAAATGATGAAAGTGCAGGGATTCTGAAAATAGCCATACTTTGAGGGTAAGGGATGGAAATTGGTGGTCTCACAGTCACCCATGGTGACCACAATTTTATCTGAGCCCCAAAACCCCCAATTCTGCTTGCCTATGTGGGAGAAAAAATAAAAAACTACATGTTATGAAACAAAAAAACTCCTACTGTTTATATTTTGAATTGAAATGGCAGGAATGGATTCTGCTATTTTATACTTCTCATAGAAATTGGTGGTCTCCCAGTCACCCATGGTGACTACAATTTTATCTGAGTCCCAAAACCCCCAATTCTGCTTTCCTATGTGGGAGAAAAAATAAAAAAAACTACATGTTATGAAACAAAAAACACCTACTGTTTATATTTTGAATTGAAATGGCAGGAATGGATTCTGCTATTTTATACTTCTCATAGAAATTGGTGGTCTCCCAGTCACCCATGGCGACCACAATTTTATCTGAGTCCCAAAACCCCCAATTCTGCTTGCCTATGTGGGAGAAAAAATAAAAAACTACATGTTATGAAACAAAAAACTCCTACTGTTTATATTTTGAATTGAAATGGCAGGAATGGATTCTGCTATTTTATACTTCTCATAGAAATTGGTTGTCTCCCAGTCACCCATGGTGACCACAATTTTATCTGAGTCCCAAAACCCCCAATTCTGCTTGCCTGTGTGGGAGAAAAAATAAAAAAAACTACATGTTATAAAACAAAAAACACCTACTGTTTATATTTTGAATTGAAATGGCAGGAATGGATTCTGCTATTTTATACTTCTCATAGAAATTGGTGGTCTCCCAGTCACCCATGGTGACCACAATTTTATCTGAGTCCCAAAACCCCCAATTCTGCTTGCCTATGTGGGAGAAAAAATAAAAAACTACATGTTATGAAACAAAAAACTCCTACTGTTTATATTTTGAATTGAAATGGCAGGAATGGATTCTGCTATTTTATACTTCTCATAGTTTATTGGTCAAAAGTCTTTAAAAGATTGTGTGTATCATTTGTCCAATTTTAACATGTTAATCAGCCAAATCTTAAATGATGTGGAAACTTGGTAGGGGTCTCTAGCCCCTCCCTGCAGGAGCAAAATAGAGATTTAACGAAGTGAGAGGGGAGGGTGATACAGAGATGTGCGAGAAAGCTGTGGGTGAATTGGAAAAGGTATAAAGTGAGGATGGTGAGAGTGATAGTAAAAGTTATTCTGATTTGGAGGAATGTGATACAGTTGAAAAATTGCTGAAATTTGAGGTTGAATGTGAAGATAAGTAAATCGTTCAAGGATTTAACATGTTATTTTCCGGGGCCCTTACTTTTTGTTCTGTGCTTCTAAATCTTAAATGTTAGAGGCGAAGTTGACCCCTGTGTTGTTTTTGTAAAGGTCTGTCCCTGTGAGTCATGAATTTTTTGGTCGGAATTGCGTAGCAGTTCCAGACACTAGTCGTTACAATATGCTGTGGGGAATGCGTGGAATGCAGAAAATACCTCCTCGTGTATAAATAGTGCGTCGATATTTAGAAAAAGCGTGATTAGATTTACTTTTAGTACTTATAATTCATATTGTACGAGTCAATGCAAGATAAGTTTGATCAGATGAGAAAATAGACGTGCCGTTATTCCATCTATTTAGACGAGTTATATTCATGTGCTGGAGGACATGCAGACTTTCCGAATACTCGACGGAAAGTCCCGAAAAAGTACGATTGACATTATGGTGTAGCTGTGCCGTAATAAGAAGTACACTACTAGTCCGTACTAGTATCCGTTGTATTATAATTAATTAAACTTGAGAATATCGCTTCTTTTTACAGCAGTGAAATTCGAAGTACTCTACAATCTTCTCGTCACATCGATAAGGCCATTTCTTGTTAATTTTATGTTTTGCGTCACCTTGAAATTAAAAAACCTACCAGCCAGCCAGGGAAAAAAAAAAAATAAAAAAACCCCAAAAAATCATTTTCAACACTTCATCTTAATAAAATATAAGAAAAACTTGATTTGTTTAAAGAAATTAACAATTTAATATCAAATGGAATGCATAATGACTAGAATTTGAGATCATTGCAATGTCTTTGCTTGAATTAAAAGTAAAATTAAAAAAAAACAATATGTATTTGATTATAAACAGGTTGGGTGCAACCTCTCATTTGAGAGATAATCACTCAAAAGAGTAACTATCACTGCTTTCAGTAATCAGTTTCAAGGAATGAAAAGAAGTAAACAAGTTTTAAACAACATTTTATAGATCTACATATGTAGACGTGGTTTTCCCCAAATGTACATGTACAGCGGGAGACTTTGTCCAGATTGCTAATTTCATACTACTGTCAAGGTCAAAAGTGATAAGAGAGAATGATAGCGGATTTGTTTGACTAAATCGGCAAATGAAAAGGCGAATGACCTTGATTTGCGATTTCAGGCAAAGAATATAAGTCAGATATGCTTTAAACATGACATGTATAGTTCATTCGTCTGTTGCATTTCCAAAATGGACCGGCTTTCCCCATACGATCGGATGCTTAGCTGGGTCCATGGCCATGCGGATTTGACCTCGTATATCTCGGGAAGTGCTTGGAGTTTTTAAATGAAATTTGGTGTCATTGTACATTAATTCTTTATATGTGAATGGGCGAAAGTCCAGAAGGCGATGCATCAAGTCCTTCATTGTTTTTGTTTGTTCTGTTCAACACGGACCGTGTTTTTGTCAGTACTGATCCTAAACATTACATGCTTGGTGTGTGATCTCTTGGTAGATCACGATTTTATTACCTTTGATGTACTTGACCATGCAACTCGACCTTGATTAATTCATTTCACATGTGGTGATTCAAGATCCAGGATACCGGTATACACTAAGCTGAACACAATTTAGATACTTATAGAATTTAATTTACATAATATATTTTCGGTGTATGATATCCTATGTGATTTTTTAGTATGAAAACAATACAGGTGTAGATAACTTACTTGTATACATTGACTTACATGTGTAAGTACATTTTGGTGTATGACATCAGATATGATTTTTTTTTAGTATGAAAACCATACAGGTGTAGTTAATTTACCTGTATACGTGGACTTACCTGTGTAAGTACGTTTTGTACCAATTACATTTCTTAAAAACACAAAGATAAATTAAATGCATTGGTTTTCTTAATTACAGAATCCAATACCCACCAACAAACCAAATGTGGAGCCAAAGAGACCTGGACGACCAGTTGACATCACTCCTTTATGTAGACTCTCTCCTACCATGCCAAACCAAGTGGAAGTTTCATGGGCCACTGACTTTGGCAGGGTTGGTAGCCCTTGTGTAAGTCATGGAATACATGACATTATGTCTTTACAAAAGGGAAAATTAGGGAAAATTGAATTGTTTCAGAGAGTATGCCCATATGTGTAAATAGTGATCAAACTTGCTTGGAATAGTCACTTCTCAATTAAAAAAACCCTTTTGTAATTTCCTTAAATATATATACAATGAATTTTGGGAATTCAGTTTGAATTTTTTACTTTTGTGTAATTAATTTGTACTTCAGTTTATTTTAATTTTGTGGTGTGGCTGTTTTTCAGTTTCATAATCTCAGTGGTTTAAATTTTCATCATAAAATTCAAATCATATTTGTTATGCAGCATGGCAACTTTTGACATTGAAGTTATATACTTAATGTTTACCTGAATATTTAATTCTTTATATATTTTGGACAATGATAAGAATTCTGAAGAAAAGATTCTAATCACATTTAGATATATTCTTTATTGTGAGAGCTGGTGTAACTCGGGTGCTTGGCTCATGACTGCAAGGTCATGTGTTCTAGTGTCACTGTTGGCTAGTTGGTGTCCTGGTGCCATTTGTACAAAGATTCATAGATTTACGAGTGTGTGTAGAGTTTACGAGTAACTTATGAAAAATGTTATGAACTCATATGTACAAAACAACTTGAAGACATTTCGTAAAAATACAAACTCTTAACTTTACAAGCACTCTTACACATGTGCTGCACATATACTCCATAGTAACAAATGACGCTTCAGATAATTCAGGCGCCTGTTTCATCAACATGTGTAAATGTTTGGCTTACTAATTCTTACGCCAATCCCGGGCAATAGTGTAAGTCTACTTACCTGCATTCTTAGTTCAGTGAAATGCATGTTTCATCAAACAGTGTAAGGGTGTACGTATATGCATAAAGTACATCAAAATATTTCATTTCATGAGTCAAAATGAAGCCGGCGTGGCCTAGTGGTATCGCGTTGGAATCCTGATCGGGAGGCCGGGGTTCCAGTCCTGCTCTGGTCATGCCGGTGTTCTGTCTTTCGGATGAGACGGTAAAAACTGAGGCCCTGTGTTGTGGTATGCATGGCACGTTAAAACTCCCTCACTGCTTCGGATGGGTCCGTTGCAAAGGTCAAAATTTGTATGCCCCGCATCAGGCAGATGCTGTCACCATATACGGTACGTGAAATATTCATGGTGTGACATAAAACAAAAATTAATCAATCAATCATAAGTCAAAATGTACATCATTCAGATGTATAATTTCATGAATTTATGTCTATGCATATACACAATGTGCTTGTAAACATGTAGTGACGTCATGCAATACTTGATAGTATGTCAACAAAAGAAAGTGATAAAACTATCCTGATCAGAACTTATGCCACATACATGTACATCTATAAAGCAACAAAATAGTAAAAAAAGAATCCGCCCTCTTTTACCTGCCAATATAGTATAATAATGTTAAAGACACCATCCTAAGCAACCCCCCCCCCCCTCCTTAAAACACAAAAATAAAATAAAAAAAAAACGAATTATAAATAATTAATCTCATATTAGATCTACATTTTATATGTCAAGTACAGTCAAACCTCGTTATCTCGAAGTCGGCGGGACCGTGGAAAATACTTCGAGATATCCGTAGTTCGAGATATCCAAATTTCGAGTTTAGGATCACAAATCTTGCAGTTGTTAATGTACGCCGATTCATTTGACATTTGTGATTATTATAGTAGGTGTATGAGATATACAGTTATTTATCAGTAAATACGCATGAAGATGTGCATATTGTATTGTTCCTAAATAATTAATCTAAATCTTATCATACCTTTTATATTCTATGAATATATAGAGAATATACTCCAAAACTGAAAACGTCATGTAACATCGTAATTTAAACCCAATACTGGATATAACTGTCTTATACTATACCTAAAACCGAGGACGGGCTAACACGTAAGGCAAGATAAAGACAGACGTCATAATTTGATTTAATTACTATTACTTTGCATAAAAATACATAGACATACACACGGATTGGAAATAGTAATAATTAATGACCAGTGTAAAGAAATTTCTTTAAACGCAGGTATGAAAAAGCATTAATTACAGTTAATGTTAATTATCTAATTTTGTGTCGAGTTTAATAAGCTATCATCATTTATTAATATTTGGTATAAATAACAGGGTACGCACGGACGCGATCGATTATGTAATTACTACGGCTTTGTACACCGACACGGTCAATTGATCACACCACGCGACCTGTCATTTAGGGTAAACGCCGCGAGGAATATTGTCAATAAGAAGCCAACTTCGAGATAAACCGGGTAAATAAGAACTTAGGGACTTGAAAATGTATTCGAGATAAGCATGGTATTCGACATATCAGTGTTTGACACATCCGGGGTAAATTTAATCATAATATGAAGGATTTTTTTCGGGACCGACGTTCGACTTCGAGATATCCCGGGTGTTCGAGATATCAGTGTTCGAGATATCGAAGTTTGACTGTATTTGAGTTTTTTACATGTTACGTGTATGTATAATCTGGGATGAATTTTCTTTTGAAAATATTCTTCATATTAAACCTAGAAAACCAAATTTCTCTTTCGAGGAAGTTGAAATTCTTATCCTTAACATCAAAAATAAAATAAATCATTTAATAAAAGAAATTTTGGAACACATTGACAACGGAGAGGAAGCAAAATAAGTGGTCTGTCATTTCAGAAAAGTATGTATCACTAAATCACAACTGTACTCAAACGCCATTATTTTAAGTAAGAATAACTGATAGTAGCTCTTGTAGATTTGAATAGAGTTGAATCGCTCTTAAGTTACGATTACATCATTTCATACATATGACATTTCACACTTTACTCTATGAGTGACTTAAAAGTACTGTTAGGGTTTACGAATTTTAGTACATATGGGCCCTGTTTCTCAAATGAGATGGTATTAACCAACGCCCTCTGTCACAAGTAATGTGGCACCTTAAGGGTCCCTCAGTGCTTTAAGTGGGTCCAGTACTTGGGTCTAAATTTGTGTGCATTGCATCAGGTAGATGCCATCACCATATAATTGTAATAATCTTGGTGTAATTTAATTGGGAATTAAACAGTATGTGTATTGTGTGTATGTAGGTATAACATTCATTAATATATATGTATGAAATTTTATGCTATGAAAATGATTCTTTGTATCTCATAGGGTTACTGTGTTGCAATATTCCTAGTGAAGAAGTTATCATCAGATATTTTATTATCCCGGCTCAAGCAGTTTGGAAATAGACATGCAGATCACACAAGAGCCCTTAGTGAGTATATTTGTTTTCATTGGAAAAAAAATCATGCATGTTGAGGTACAAAACTGTTTTATATTTATCTTGTATCATTGTTGACGCTCAGATTTTTGATGACCTGTATTTGTTCAGTTAGTGTGTTATGGCTATACAAATATTCATAGTTTAATTTACAGTAGATACCAGTTTCAGATCAATAGTATGGTCTTCAGTTTCTACTTGTACCGGTTAACAACCAGTAAATCTACTTCCTCTTCCTTTGAAACTTGTGCTTTTATAGCTGTATATGACATTTTACTGGATAATAAGTGCATTTGCCTCTTCACTTGCATCTATAATATTTCTTACATTTATTATATTTGATTAATTGGAAATCAAATCAGCATAAAACTTCTTTCCATTTGAAGGCAAGATATTTTGAAATATCTAGGGATTATTCTCTCATTGTATTAAAATTCTTAATTAAGTGACTTCAATTTAATTTATCCATATTGTGATTAGACTGCAGGGGTCTAGAATGTTTTTTCTTGGGCAAGTAAAAGAAGAAAATTCACTTGCCCAAACAAATTGTTTACTTGCCCAAATACAGATGGAAGAAAAGTAATGGTTTTATCATATTACTCAACATCTAGACTCTAAATCACTTTTCAATAGTTTCTAACTCAGTTTCTTTTCTTGGGGAGGGAGGGGGATAGCAGAACTGATATGTCCATTAACATGTTTTGTTCCACTAGCACTCAACCATGACTTAACGTCATCTGAAGAGTCTCCTTTATAGGACATCCATACATGGTACATGTATCAGTATACCAATAAACATACATTATCTAATGAGTGATTCTGTTCCCTGTGATTTGATCTTTTTCCACAAATAATAAATATATGTTTAGTCAATTTTATTTATTTGCTCAAATTGTTTCAACATTACCTGTACATCAGTTTTGTCAGAGGCCATCATTTATCTTCATGACTATATGTGAGCACAGTTTTATATCGGACCAGTTTCAGTTTTGCTTTTACTGGTACATGTACTTTATTTAAGTTGTTTCTTCTTGTTGTATTGAGCTTCCCTATGTTCATAACAAAATGAAAGTACTGATTTATTCAACAATTTAATCTCTTAAAAAAGTTAGTCAAGGGATATTCCAACTTGAACATTGACATTCCTGACAAGTAACACCGAGTTTGCAGTATCCTGAATGTGAATTTCACTCTCCCTGGGCAACGGAAAAGCTGAATTCTAGACCTCTGCAGACTTCAACTTCAGCAAGCTTCAACTATATTGTGATTAAACTTAGACTTAGCATGCTACAAGCATATTATGATGATACTTACATTTCAGTCTCATTAAAACTTGATCTGTCACGCTCCTTAGTTTTATCATGTTTGCCGAGGTAGATCTCAATACATTCGGTAGCAGTTCATCTGAGATTGACCTTTGACACTGACCAATCAGTATCTGCTGCGCAAAGCTGGCCAGCGAATGGAATTTCATGTGAAGGTGTGTAAACAAATATTGCTGCACAAAAATCAACGGCAGCATGCCTCGAAAAACCTACTCATTTGGCAATTTGTGCATAAAAAAGAACTGGCCAGCTTGGTACAGGGACATCCATTGGTCTGTGCCAAAGGTTGATCTGAGATGAACTGCTATGGAGTGTATTGAGGTCTACCACAGCGAACGTTATAAAACTAAGGAGTGTGATAAATGGAGTTTTAATGAGAATGATGTACACTTCAGCATGCTTCAACCATATTGTGATTAGACTTAGACTTAAGCATGCTTCCACTATATTGTGATCAGATTTACACTTAAGCATGCTTCATGTTTCTATGAGAGTAGCTAATTCACCCATTTTAAACTATTTTCAGTTAAAGAAAAGCTCTCACATGATACAGACAGCGAGATTGCTACAACTAGTCTACGAGTTTCACTTCTCTGTCCGGTAATACTCATGCTAAATTGATTAAAATAAATATGAACGATTGAGTTAAGAAATGCAAAAATTATAGTAGTTTTCAGATAACATATAATCAAAAGATAGCAGAGAATAGAAAATTATGTTTTCAATTTACATGTGAGGTTTGAAAGGTGAATGATACAATAAAATACATAAATGTTTGAAGGTATGTGGCACACAAAGTGTGAAAATGTGAAAGTAGAGCTCCCAAGTTTACTTTACGCTTCTAAGGATCATACAGTTGTGATCAACTTGTAATTTTCTTCACTTGATGATTGTAGAGAACATTTGATCACTTGCATCTTATTCTCAACACAATCCTAATGCTACTAATGACATTTTTTACTTGTGATTACCCGAAGTGTAATGAAACTCTGGATGAACTTTTGTTGACAGCTTGGTAAGATGAGGATGATGATACCTTCTCGAGCCAGTACATGCACACATTTACAGTGTTTTGATGCTTCAACTTTCCTTATGATGAATGAAAAGAAGTCCACATGGATCTGTCCAGTCTGTGATAAACCTGCACCATTTCATAAATTATTCATTGATGGGTATGTTTAGTTCTTTTCACCTCTTGGATATGGAGAAAAATTGCTTCAGTTATGTTGCAAAAGAACTGGGATCAGTCCCTACATTATATGTAATTGATAGATTATCTTCTTCTACCATGGGGCAGGCGTGGTGTAGTGGTTAAGCACTTGGCTTGCGGCACCGACGATCCGGGTTCGATTCCCGGGTTGCGCCACTATGTTTAAGAGGTTGGTAACCTCCTGCTTCCATGTCGCGATATAACTGAAATATTGTTGAAAGCGACGTAAAACACCAATCAACCAACCAACCATCTTCTACCATGCTGTGATGCAAGTGAAGTACTGTCAAAATTTATATATTGCATTGCTTTTTTCAATGGCTTAAACTATTTGTTAAAGTGCTATTAGAATAATCACAATTTTTGTATATTATGTGCCTATCTACATAAAAGAGTCGCTCACAAAATGTTATCCTCATGCGAGACTCTGATCTCAAGATATATACAATAAGCAATAAAAAGTTCATTAGCTTTTTTCGGTACTTAATCACCATAATATGTGACGTCAGAAGTTGTACAGGTGCTTCTTTTCCTGATTTTTCATTATTATGTTAAACTTTGAATTGTGACGTCACACTAAATGACGTTACAAGTTGTACAAAGGTTCTGTAACAAGTTAAACCGGAAGTCTTTTATTTTGTTTGTGGTACTAGGCAAATCAGTATTTTAAGACATCTCCCAGAGAAATACTGAAGCAGGAAAAGTTGTAATTTCTATCAATGGAGGAAAAATTCAATTAGTATTACATGAAAACGCAAAATTCTCCAGCATTCTAACAGCACTTTAAAAATCATGTTTCATGGAATAAAAGTTGATCATAAATTGCATAATAAATTTGTATTGAAACTTATAGATAGTTCTCTTAAATTGATGTTTTAATTAAATTAGTCATCCAACCTGTATTACTGTTTAATAGCTTGTTCATTGAGATAATACGGCAGTCTCCAGAAATCAATGATATCAAGTTTCATGAAGATGGCAGTTGGAGTCCATTGAAGGCATCAAAAACACACGTGATATCCTGCAGTCCAATGGTCAACTCTAGTAAATCAAGAGCAGAGTCCTCCTCTTCATCCTCAGGTACCAATCACCACTTTATAATAAGAAGTTAATTATTGCAGTTTTAAAAGTCAAAAGATTCAATTGACTTCTAGTCATATCAGTGTGTGAACTGACTGTCTATTGATTTTCCATTTGTTACAGCTTCTGTCTATTAAATTTAAGCATTTTTATACGCCCATCTTAAGACGGGGCATATTATGTTATGGCGTTGTCCATCTGGCGTCCGGGATAAGCTTGTCCTGGCCATAACTTCTTGCCCTGTGCATTGATTTCAATAATATTTCACAGAATTGTTACTTAGGACCCAATGGTGTGTCATGACCTTGACCCAAGGTCATAGGTCAAAGGTCAAGGTCACAACATGCCAAGTGAATAAAACCTTGTTCAGGCCTTAACTTCTTCCCCTGTGCATGGATTTCAATAATATTTCACAGAATTGTTACTTAGGACCCAAAGGTGTGTCATGACCTTGACCCAAGGTCATAGGTCAAAGGTCAAGGTCACAACATGCAAAGTGAATAAAACCTTGTTCAGGCCATAACTTCTTCCCCTGTGCATGGATTTCAATAATATTTCACAGAATTGTTACTTAGGACCCAAGGATGTGTCATGAACTTGACCCAAGGTCATATGTCAAAAGTCAAGGTGACAACATGCAAAGTGAATAAAACCTTGTTACTATGATAAGATGATATTGAGATGCTATGTAACACGATAACTAAAGGGAACCTCAGTTGTTTTTCATGAAACTTTTACAGAATGCTTAAATAGCATAGGGGAAGCCACTTTTAAGTTTTGAGCGAATTCCATTTTGTTGTTACAGAGTTATGGGACTTAGATCCCTCTTTTTGGATTTCAGTATTACCAGTATATAAAAGTATTACAAAGAGACCCATGTTTGGGGGTTATAAAACCATAAGTTCACATTGGTCCTGTTCAAAGTAAGCAACGGGTGTATTAAGCCACGCTAGGCGTTGCTCTTGTTAACTTCTTGAGATCTGCAAAGGGATTTTGATGAATTATGGTAGGGATGAAAACTGCATGATCCCTTGCAGGTGTTGTTGTTTTTCAGGCTTTTCAGCTTTGTCAAGGGGTATATCCAGCATAGACCCCAGAGTGTACCCTGCTATGATCAGCTTCTTTTTCAGATCAGCTATATAGATCAACAAACCCAATGCATCAAAGTCATCTGAAAGGGTGTCTTATGAACTGTTGTTGTTTTTGATTCACCCTGAAGTAAAGCTTTTGATGTATTTTAGTGTGCTGTATGATTTAGTAATTTTTCACACGTTTGTGTCATTTTCTTGAGTCATTCAATATTAGAAGCAATAAAGCACTTATTTGCCAAGTCTAATAACAAAAAAAATTTTTGCATGGGTTTTATTACTAAAATTAAGTTTTGGATTTTTATTTATTGAATTTTCTATTCAATTATTTTTTTTTAAAATAGACTAGTACTGGCAAACTGTAGGGTAGTGGCTGAAATCCCATTGGTGGCCAAGAAAAATTGCATTTCATTTTAAACGAAAACCAATTTTTAAAAGATTTGCAGCACTCAGTATTTCATTTTATGTCATTTTAGAAAAGAAAAATGTAAAAAAGAAAATTCTTACTTAGTTTTTTACACACATTTTTGTGTCATGGTTTTTTTTAATATAAAAGAGAAACTGAGTAACCATTTGCCATACTTTATTAGATCTATATATGTCAAAATGAAGCCGGCGTGGCCTAGTGGTATCGCGTTGGACTCCTGATCAGGAGGCCGGGGTTCGAGTCCTGCTCTGGTCATGCCAGTGTCATGTCTTTCAGATGAGACAGTAAAAACCGAGGCCCCGTGTTGTGGTATGCATGACATGTTAAAGATCCCTCACTGCTTCGGGTGGGTCCGTTGCAAAGGTCAAAATTTGTATGCCCTGCATCAGGCAGATGCCATCACCATATACATGAAATATTCGTGGTGTGACGTAAAACAAAAATCAATGTCAAAATGTAATATTCTTGAATTTTTGTCATATTTATACAGTTTTTAGCAAGCACTAGCATGCAGAAAGGACCTCCTTCCTGCTGGTGGCCAATTCTTTTTTTCATTATAACCCCTGCAAAGAAGTTTAGTGGGTATATAGTAATCACACTGTCCATCTGTCTAAGAAGTATAACAAAGCAAGTTTTTCAGAATGTGAAAGTGAAAGATTCATTATTCTTGTACCAGTGATGTATTTTGGGATGAATTCTTGCATGTTTCAACTTGATGTGTCCTGTAAAGACAGCTCTAGTTTCATTGTGCACCAAAATATATTATAGAACATTTGTTGTAAATCTTTAGAATCTATGAAATTCAATGGTAATTTGAAATTTCCTAATTTGATTTTCTAGAGGTTTATGAATTTTTTTCTTTTACTGAATTTTGCATATACTGACATGCTCAAGGTTGATGATGAAAGGTTAACAGTCATATGTCAATAGTCAAATGCAGTTAGCAAGAGAAAATGTATGTATCTGCAAAGTGTTTCAAGGAATAAGTTGTTTGTGAACGAGTAATTTTTGTCATGTGAGTAATATAGGCCCATTTTGGCCCATATTTTATTAGTCCCCTCCTGTCTCTGCAGGTGGGGACTATCTCTTTCCCCTCCATCTGTTAGTCATGCTGTCTAAAAGGATTTCCAAGTGACAACTACAGAACAGCACTTCAGATTCAAACCATATATATTTGATATACATATAAGTACTTACCTTGAGACTGCAATAGAATGAATATTCTTGGTCATGAGATCTACAAATGTTGCAGAATTGATACCTGTGAGGCAAGGGATGAACCCTAAATATTTTCATGGTTTTGGTGTCATGCAAGAGGATGTTATACTTTGCACTACTCTTGCATATTTTTATACGCCCGCATTTAAAAATGTTGGCATATTATGCTATACCGCTGTCGTCTGTCCGTCCGTCCGTCCATCCAACCTTGTCCGGGCTTCTCCTCCTTAATTAAAGGGGGAACAAAACTTTTGATGGTGTCATATGAAAGGGTGTGGCTTGTAGTTGTGCATGTGGGTTTCAAAGTTGGGGTCAGGCCATTGGGGTGGGGAAAATGGGCAGGATCAGAAAAGCTTGTCAGGGCTTCTCCTCCATTACTAAAGGGGGAACAAAACTTTTGATGGTGTCATATGAAAGGATGTGGCTTGTAGTTGTGCATGTGGGTTTCAAAGTTGGGGTCAGGCCCCTGGGGTGGGGGAAAATGGACAGGGTTGGAAAGGTTTTCTGGGCTTCTACTCCTTAACTAAAGGGGGAACAAAACTTTTGATGGTGTCATATGAAAGGATGTGGCTTGTAGTTGTGCATGAGAGTTTCAAAGTTGGGGTCAGGCCCATTCATTCATTCATAACATGGATGTCTGGTTCATTGAATTTTGTAGGACCTCTGGTATCAGAGTTTGAAAACTTAGTTCTTCTTTCACACATCCATTACCACCACATTAAAACATGATGCAGGCGTATCATGCACCCATTAGTGGTGCCCTATTTTTTCACAGTTGACATTAAGTCCTCTGGCTCCATATTTTTTGTTGCATTTGCTGTACCAGTAAGGGACATATATTGCTTTAGCAATATTCTCAAAATGCTTGTTACCATAAAGTATCAAAAACTCAAGCTCAGCAATATGTATTTGAAACATTACAAGAAGGAAATGTTAGACTTGGGCTGAAAAATACATTTTTATGCCATGGCAGGGGCATCACATGTATACTGATTCTGTTATTCTGTCCAATATGTGGTTTCCAAATGATAAGTACCTCTTAAATTAATCAAACCAATTTTGATTTGCATATCAAGAGAGAAAGAAGCCGATTGATTATGATGTCAGAGATTAAGGTCCCAGCTCCTGAACTTTACTTAAAATAAGGGAAGTTTAGAGTTTATTGACAATTCAATTACCTTTTAGTATATCAAAGAATCTTAAGGTATGTTTTTTCACCTATCAAGGGAGGAAGATGCCTATTGAATTGGAATTCAAAGTCAAAGGTTAAGGTCACTTCCCTAGTTATACTGTACACCAGTGCAAAGGATTTAACATGATTAATATTATTTTTTTTTTATTTTTTAGCCTCACCAGCAAAGAAACCAAAAATGGAAGTGATAGACTTAACAATAAGTTCTGATGAGGATGATTCTGATAGCGACACTGAATGTGGCAGCCCAGCTCCAACGTTAACAAACACTGTATCAGATAGTAGTCCTGCAGTTATTAATCTTGATTCACCAAATCCAGGGCCTTCATCAGTATCATTATCCAATTCTCCAATGGTAGCATCACCGTCATCTCATTCTAACTCATCTAATTCATCCTCATCTTCATCTAATTCTTCATCTAACTCTTCGTCAGGTGGACAGAAATCTCCCAGTTCATTGAGACAAAAATCACCCAGTGTTTCAGTGTCTGTTGCCCCACCAATAAGCTCTCCCAGTTCTCTCCCTTCTCGATCCCCTGCTGGATCTACCACAGTAACTCAGTCTCAGCCAGGTCATAGCATTAGTTCACCACTCTCTATTCACACATCCCCTGTCCAGTCACCTGCCTCTCCTATCCGTTCTCCTCTTGGAGCTAGGATTTCTCCTGTCACCCCACCCACTACTACTCCAATTCTGCCCCCTTTTCAGCCTATTGCTGCCCCTGTCTCCTTGTCAGCAGCACCCCATCCCACTTATAATACTTTTCCAACTATGACCAATTTTGATCCAAATCTTGACAGGGAAATTGAAGATTTTCTTCGGGGAATTGTTTGGGAACAGTATAGATGATTGTCTATTATTGCAGATAATAATGTTTTATGATTGATGGGAAAAAAAGTTTTAACACTGTAATTTCTCTGTATTTCACAGAAATTACTGGGATTTTATGATTAATCAGGATATATGTTGATATACTCCGTTACATACTGATCCCATATGAAACCTCTAGTCAATGATTCATGTATATTAAGTGTATTGAAAGACAGAATCTTTTGATACAACAGTAAGAGCAAGTAGCAAATATAGTAATAAAATCTATTTTCTCAGCACTGAATATTAAACTTGTATGGTAGATATTTATCAAGTCTTTGTCAGTCACCTTCACATGAACATTACATCATATCATTCTCATCTTGCTTTATTAGCCAAGACTAAGGATCTTGGATTTTCTCTACCAATGACCCAAAATTGTTGTAAGATCTGTTTGATTTGTAATCTTATGTTCATTGGACAAGAGAAATAAGTGGTGCTTGTGTAACTTTAGAGTGGACATTTTGTTATATCAGTACGTTGGAGAAATACATAGTAGAGAAATCAATTGGCACTATATGCTGTGTTTTCATTTCATTTGAAAAAAGATAAAAATAGGTATTAATTTTCAAGTATATGTAAAGTTATCAATGTCCTTTGAAATTAATATTATTGGGTTGCTTTTAACCACCTATTGTGTCTTGGGATCTTTTTAAAAGAAAACAACAAATGTTTACAAAGTAAAACGAAAGAGAACTTTTTAAGCTTTTGCATGATTGTTATTAACAAAAGTTGTACTTACACTCTTTAAGAGTTAAAATTCAGTTATACACCACCAGAATGTTGTTCCTGTTGACAACATAATTGCACATTGTTCTATTTTACTTTTGACATTGTTTGCCTTTATTTATCCTAGTTTAAAGAAAAATAAGTCGGAAAAAAAGAATGAAAATAGGTATAGTATGTGCCAATTTTTCTCTCAGTATCTGTATCTGCTGTTGTTGTATAAAAACTTAAGGGAAAGTAGTAGATTTTGTACTTGCATGTTTTAATCATAACTAAGATAAAGGAATCGTTTAATTTTCATCACTTCATTTATATTTATTCAGTTTATTCAAACATAATTGTGAATGTATAAAATCACACATCACATTTGAATTAATATTCTGTTCATTTATGTTATGCATTGAAAATATTATTCAAAAGTTTTTGTATATGTATTTGAAATATTGTTTAAGCAATTTCATTTTGAATTTCAGATTCAGATTTCAGATTAATATCTTCAAATAAATAAAGGCATTCACGTCATTTTCATTCACTTGAAGTAGAATCTGTTTTATCTGCATAAACACCAAAGAAAGAACAATTTTCCAGATGAATTGTAAACATATTGTTTGATCTTTCGGAAATGGAAGAAGTGATATAGTCTCATAAGACAGGTTCAACATCTATTCATATTTTCATAGCATCTAAATATTAAGGAGACATGTGATAAATGTTGTGTCTTATTTTCTGGAAATATTTTATATTTTGTTATGAACAAGTAATTAATTTGGAATTTTATTTCTGGAATATTATTTGAATACACATGACAGTTGCATGTTTTCTATTTATGTTAACTTTGTTGTTCTAATATTATGGTTAACTTAATTGGTTAAGCCAGCTTAGTTTTTGCATTATCTTGTCACTCATTTGTCTATTACCTTTTAATTATTATCACATCTCCTAAAGAAGTATAAACTAGATATTGAGGAAGAAACTCTACCAAAATGTTCCGTTTAGTAGACTTGCTGATCTTGATTTGTTGATCTTGATCAGATTCCATGAGAGTTTTACTACAAGCCAGTTTAAGGGGGTCATGCACATAAATCTTATCACATCTTCTCCCATAGTATGAGAAAGAATTTGATGAAACTTAACCACAGCGATGTCTAAGTAGTTTCATTGATCCGAATGATACTGTATTGTGGTCTGACTCCCAGATGCACTGACAAGGGTGATAGTCATGCATAGATTTTGGTCTTTTTGTGTTGTCTGTTATCTGTGAAGCAACACAACATACTTGTATCATGTCTAGTGACAGAAGTCTGTCTGGTTGGAGTCCCATAAGAACACTTTACTTTCTCCTCCAATAGTACATTGAGCATTATATCTTTGTTATGATCCTTACTATAATATAAATCCAAAACTATTTCTATAGCCAGCAGAATGTCAGGCACATTCATGACCCCATTCTTTTGTATGATAAAAGAGATTTTATCTTTTGGGTTTTTTTTTTTGGTGGAGATTAAAGGAGAAAATAGTGATACTTAATCATGGTGTTAATCTTTCAAGGAGAAAGCTTGGACTGGTATCGTAATAAAACTACACTTGTAAAAATGTTGTCTTTATAGAAATATAATTATATTTATTGTTTTCATTTGTAAAGCAAATGCTTACATAAAGTAAGAGAAAAATGTACATATTATGATCTGTAATGTTGTCATTAAAGAAATGAGAACTTGACAAGAATTGATTGTTCTCCTTAACGAGGTATGATTCATTGATGATTATATGAACAAGGGGATTTAATGGATAAGGTATAGTACTGTTTCTGCATATACCTGGATAAGTTTGGATCAAAATAAGATTTGCTTGCTGTGAGAAATTATCTTTATCACTTGTTCTATACTAATCAGTTGATCTTATTGTCTTATCTTACTGATTTGTTGTTGCATATTTACTTAAATTTTATTTATTTCCCTTCAAGACAAAGGAAGCAATAGTTGGACATATCACACAAAAGTGGTCCAAATAACAGTCAGGGATAATTTATCAATTTTTGATTTCCTTGAAAATTATTTTAAAGAAAGTAGTCAATTTACCTGTAATAGAAAATGTGTGTAACTGAAAGATTGATACTGTGCTATATCATGGGTGTCATTTTGACTTTTAAATGCATCTCCTCTGGTAAATCTGATCCCTCCCCCTAAACAAGTGTTTATAGTCTCTTACATTTATCAGCTATAAATATTTTGATTAAAGGATAATTTTTATCAAATTTATGATTAAACTGTCAAGGTCAATCTGGCACATGCAGCAGATGTTGCTTGCAAACAAGAAGCAGAACCCATTTTTCATTCAGTTGCCATCATAAGTGCATTATTCTAATAGGAGGTCAATGTAATTGTGTATCAGTATTGGAGAGAACTGTATGCAATACAGATGCATTATTCTTCAACCTTTTATAAATGTATTCATATGAATAAGCCCAGCTTATTAGTACTTATTGCTGGACAGGACTAGGTTTCCTCTCTGTCAGTTCACTGTCTGTATGTTGGTTATTCTGTCG
Organism: Pteria penguin; assembly: GCA_035048485.1. Lineage (NCBI taxonomy): Eukaryota > Metazoa > Mollusca > Bivalvia > Pterioida > Pteriidae > Pteria > Pteria penguin. The sequence continues at coordinate 25,474,725 of CM068581.1, forward strand.
CAAAGTGGCTTACATATGATGACTTGATAACATGATATATATCAGATTCAAACGAAAAATGGATATACATGCACATTTAACAATAAAAAACGGGTTGGTAGATGCCAGTTGGTTCTGAAGTCAAAAGGTCAAGGTATGGTAACAACATCTGAACTTAGTGAAAATATGGTAAAAAGATTGTTCCTTAATGGTAACTCGAGTGCCTTGCATCAAACTCTGAACTTGGTGAAAATATGGTAAAAAGATTGTTCCTTAATGGTAACTCGAATGCCTTGCATCAAATTCAGATCAAATTTGGATATATACTTGGTGTGAAGAAACGAAGATGTCAGTTGGTTTGAAAAGTGAAAATGTGGTTTCCAAATTATAACTCGACCACCAAACATTGATTCCAACCAAATTTGGATATCGGAGACATATATACACATGTATATATGTCTCTGTTGGATAAATATTTAAGATAGTAAAAGGGGGAAGTCCCCTCCTTGCATTATTGTTGCTTAGAATGTAAGGAGAGAACCCAAGCTCAAAGGTCTACCGGTAGTTCTCTTGGAAAATATGTGGATTGTGGTGCCCTACGAGGGAATGCCATACTTTGCTTTGCCTTTCTCATGGGAAGTAATAGATCAAGGTAAAAATGAGCCGTGGTTGACTTTCCTTTGGGAGAGTTCTTAACCCGTATAGTCCCTTGTTGACTTTACAGGGAACCGTTTAGATGACATTTATTGCTTCAGCAATACTCTTGCTAGTTTAAATATTATGAAGCAGAAGACGAAGTGTTATCTTTCACCTACTTACACACGCTAACTCCTTTTGTTCACGCGGTCAGTATCGTGAGTGTATGACGGTATGTGAAACTATAATAAGTTTTTGTTCAATTGTCAATGTTTTTCACTTTACAAATTTTAAAAAGAACGATGTAACGCATTCCAATATGGCGGAAGCCGGCTTGGCCTCGTGGTATCGCGCTGGACTCCAGATCGGGAGGCCGGGGTTCGAGTCCCGCTCTGGTCATGCCGGTGTTCTGTCTTTCGGATGAGACAGTAAAAACCGAGGTCCCGTGTTGTGGTATACATGGCACGTTAAAGATCCCTCAATGCTTTGGGTGGGTCCGTTGCAAAGGTCAAAATTTGCATGCCCCGCATCAGGCAGATGCCATCACCATATACGTGAAATATTCGTGGTGTGACGTTAAACAAAAATCAATCAATCAATCAACCAATATGGCGGACCTTGCAAATTTCTTTCAGATGTTATTATTTTATCTTCAGCATGTTTTAAGGTGGTTTAACGAAAACAATCAGCAAGGTATACTTTTATTCTAGTTGTGGCATTCTGAAGATATAGATTTAAAACCAGCACCATGAAACATCGCACACTTTTATCTAAATATCAATCTATTACACTAGTAATAAAACAGCAAAAATGTGACAGTAGTGTTTTGGTTTCTGACATCGATATTTTAGTACTTCATTAAAATGGCTAACTTAGATTGAATGGATCATATGTTCTTATGTAGATGTTGCAGTGGTTTCCATGTACATGTCTCGTTGATTGGAATTTGCCAATTGTCAGAGGGTTAATAGTTCTCTGCAGAGCTGCATTATCATCCCAGTCGATTCTGGGTCGTTAGTTCTTTGGTCTAGAAAAAAAGAAATAATGCGCAAATTGTACTCTGATCTCAGTCGAAAGTGATAATGTAATCGGTTTCGTTTGGTCTCCATGCACTGTAAGTAAAATCTGTTTACATTCTGTCTGTTCACTAGAGATGTGTGTGGGCTATATAATTCTACATTAAGGATGGAAAGTACATGAATGGGATCTGATATTATTACAGCCTTTTCAAACGGAACTCTTATATTAACTACCATGTTTATTGGGTCTTTTCGTTATACAGCTCGTTATTTCACATATGAACAGGTATCAGACGCAAACCATTGTGACTTCAACCATTTCTATGCAAACTGGTGTAAAATTACGGGAAATGAAAGAGACATTGTGTAGTATGACGTCAGATACTTGCTCATATGGGAAATAACTGTATTGTGAAAAGACTAAATTGTTTTATTTGTCATTAACTGCTTACTCTCACACTTGTACATTATGGCGCTTGTTCTTTGAAATCATTGTACGTTTTGTAAAATTGTATTATTTTTAAAAGGAAAATAAAGTACGAAGGACATGTAACAGCACGCAGATCATTGTAATCTGAGATACTACTGCCTAACTAGGACCTTATTGTTCGACCACCACAAGCTTTGTTTTGGGAACAACAACCATGCCATTTATTTGGTAGACGTCATATTATTTATTATTATTATCATTATACTTTTTTAGGAATGTGATATAATACTCGTTCCTTTTTTATTTCAGCAGATATGCCCTAATGACGTAGAGATGCAATCTAGTGAATCTGATAGTGAATAATCCAGGACTGCCACTTTGTGTCTTTCATTCATTTTGCAGTATAATGGAATTCAGTGATGTAAAATGCTACTGTTACAATTGATTAAATTCATCCGTACAAGTCTGTATGATTTAAATTCATTAATCTGCTATTGTTAGTTCGTTTGAATGATAATAAATCAGTGGCGAATTCAGAGGGGATGGAGGAGACGTTCGCCACCCCGTCCCCTTAAAAACAAACAAAAACAACATGAACAACAACTACAATTATTGTTATTATCATTATTATTATTATTATCATTATCATTATTATTACTATTATTATTATTATTATAAACTATTATTTTGTCTACGTCACAGAATAATGTGAATCCGATAATCGTACATTTACCTAACTCATCCGTGTCGTTTTGGCTAGGTTTTTGGCTTCATCTCTAGCCCATCCGCTTTCCTGACTATAAACATATATGTCGGGTCGGAATTCCCTTTTTCCAAAATCTCGGTCCATAAATGTTTCTGTATAGTCTATGATGGCGGATTTTGCTATGCAGCTTAGCCAGATTTATTAGAAAGTCAGATTTGGCTCAGCTATATGACAAAATCCACTACAGGTGCAACCAGAATAACAAGATATAGAAAGATACGAATGGCATCACAAAAAGCTTCGATTACACGGCAATTGCATTACTGACTTGAGACGATGAAGTCTGCGTCTACATATTTGCTGTCGAAATCGGCATGCCGTCACTTTCTCACATAATCACAGAGTTGTCTAAAAGATGTGAAATGATCAGCCTGTCAACCACAAAGGGTGGGGGAGGGATGGGGATGACAAGGTACACCAGCTATTTTGGGCTTGATTTTGCTATGACGCCACAAGCAAACACGACATACACAACGTCAGACGACCTAATTTTTTTTTTCATAACGCGAGGCTTCTTCTCGAGACAAGCGTGCATAATATCTATATTACGTACGCTTGTCTCGAGAAGATGAACGCGAGGGGGGGGGGGGGGGGGGGGGGGGGGGGGAATTACAATTATTCCTAAGCGAAAAATCTGCTGTATCAATTCTATATGGTTTTGCACAGAAAATACGATCGGAAATGTTTTGATTTTAAAGACGTATGACTCGAGTATTTGCAATCAAAGCCAAAATTTAGAAAAATAAGGATTAGATCTATGTCTATTTATCTAGCATCGTAGATGTTTAATTTCTGAAAATGCTAATGTCTACCGTAGTTTTTGACATCGCTATAATTGGAATAAAGATACTTTATCGTAAGTAATTGCATTCTCGGCATTTAATACAATGCAGGGAGTCATAGGACAGGACTATACACGAAGAAACTGCATCCGTATAGGCGCGGGCATGCATAGATAGTTTTCAGTAGGACAGAATTTGTTGGAGTTACCTCCTGTTGTCGGCCATCTTGTGTGTCAGATCATAGTTTTACCATCATTTTCTTTCCATTTTCATTTGAAACATGCATTCGTAATTTTGTATTTAATGTATTATCACAATATTTCAAAATAGATGAGGGGGCAGGCTTGGTGTAGTGGTTAAGCGCTTGACTTGCGGCGCCGACGATCCGGGTTCGATTCCCGGGTTGCGCCACTATGTTTAAGAGGTTGGTTACCTCCTGCTTCCATGTCGCGATATAACTGAAAAATTGTTGAAAGCGACGTAAAACACCAATCAACCAACCAAAATAGATGATGTAGACAAATTTGAAAGTAATTAACAAGTTTGCATGATGTTGGTTGGTTGATTTGTGCTTTACGTCGCTTTCAACAATATTTCAGTTATATCAGTCGCGACATGGAAGCAGGAGGTTACCAACCTCTTAAATATAGTGGCGCAACCCGGGAATCGAACCCGGATCGTCGGCGCCGCAAGCCAAGCGCTTAACCACTACACCAAATCCTGCCCAGTTTGCTTTATGGCATCGTCTTGAAACATTATCAACTTTGGTTGAATTATGCACGAAAATACAGAGTTTGACACACAAGATGGCCGCCAAAGGGAGATACTCCCATTAATACCGACCTATTGCAAACTATATATACAGTATGTAAACAGATCATAAAGAGAATAACAAAGCGTTGACGGCCACAAGAAGCTGTATGATAAGAATATTTCCATCTTCCTAAAATAAAGATCAAAGGACTCAAAAGTCCTGAAAGTCGGCTTTGCTGATTTTAAGTATGTAATCTTTTTACCATTTTAGTGGCGGATTCAGGATTTCAGGAAAATATGGGGGGGGGGGGGGGGGGGCAAAAATTAGGTCTTTGTTGCAACTACATCGTCATTATACCTATGTACAAAATGCTAATAAAATTTGCTCTCATCATACTATCTTACGGCAAAGAGTTCGCAATTGCTTGTATCCGAAATGAACGTGCAATCGACAACTTCATGGCAACAAGTTTTACTGCATTGTTGTCACGAGTCGAAGCTGAGCCAAGGAACGACATTCCTTCAAGTGGGACATTAAATAACCATCTTATTCACGATTCTCATAATGTTTTAACATCATTTTTATTTAGAAACATACAACATTTACCTAAATATTTATAATGCATTTTCATTATCAGAGGAAATGCGGGAAGATCGATCTTTAAATTTGTCATATATGTGAAAAAGAACTAAAGTTCCAGAACATGTTGGGGAAAACTTTAATTGAAACATCTCGATAAAAACTAGCGATACAAGATCAAGACAAATGCTTTGTCCGGATAATTACACAATCGAGTACATCCGACGTTGTCAGTGGTAAAGACATCGTAAAGTAGTCACAACTACGTATTATTAAATTTGAAAACATTATTGCAACTCCTTTATCGAGTTATTGAAACTAGTTTATGTTTAGCTTAAATTAACTGAGCTAAAGGTACAATGTGCTGATCAAGAATTTTTAAGACAACATCAGTAATTTTTCGGCACTTCATTTTTCAGCGGCGTAGTAAGCTCTATATCGGTAGTGAAAGTTATAACCCCTGAAAAGCGAGAATTTGAAAAGCGATGCCATTGAGTCTAGCGCTCTATGAGAGCGCCGACTCAAAAAAAACTATGTCTAATTTTTGTTCTAACAAAGAAGAATATTATTCCGATACTATTACTTTGTCCTTGTCCCAACGAAAACTACTTTCTTCGTAGTTACTCATGACTTCGACCATAAGTTGACAAGAATATGAAATCATGATTATAGTAAGCGAACGATGATTGAACTATTTCTGTCACACACTGATAGATTTATACGACACCATAAAAATATCGACCGACTCGTTTGATCGCCAAATATTCAGCATTATCAATACCACCGATATATCGTCGGGATATGTGTACACGCAAATGAAAATCGTAGTCGCTGCACTGGACACACGGACTTAGCATGCGATTGTAGAATTGACATGATTGGGAGACCACAATTCAGCTAGCGTATCCAAGGCTAGGGTTTTTGTCAATAAGAGTATCCCCTTTCTGTCTAATAGACCCTTTTGTGTTAGCTGCGGGACGGTATTTGGCAGAAAAAAATATAGCCATGTTAGCACTGGACAGTTTGTTTAGGCGTTTGCAAGATTTAGGGTAATACAATAAAATAGTACAAAAAAATCTAATAAAAATAGCTGAAAATTCGAAAAACTTAACGTATGTACCATTTATTTTGAGTTTCTAAACCAAAACGCATATAAGACACTCATCATAAACAGTCAATAGTAGTAATGTAAACATTTGATCCATTTCATTAGATGTTTGGGGTAAAAACTAACGGTTTTTCACAAAACCGCTGAAAATTATTGAATTACCGGTTCAAAACTCGTTGACGATGCAATTTTCATATAACTTAAGGAGAATGCATCTTATTTTTCGCTCAGTACCAACACAGAAGTAGAAATTGACACTACGTCTGGTATGGTAATGGTATAATTATTTAGTAAAAGGCTCCGATAAAGTTATTTTATCATGTTATAAAATAGTCAAACCTCTTCTAAATAGACAATATGATATTGAGATCATCAAAAAGACTTTAGGTCTTGTATTTGGCCCCTCTACAGCCTTATGCACACTTTTACTTGAACGTTGCACGCTGACTAACAGGGCGGTGGGGACTATATGACGGGCCTTGTCCAAATCTCTTTCAGATGAGACATGGTCCTGAACCTCGTCCCCTCTGACTGTTAGTCGGGACTCCTACAGATCTAGGGTCTTAGCTCGCTTTCAGACTGGCAGAGCACGGTTTATCATGTTGATGTTGATATATTTTTATATCATTATGTGTTTTACAATACCCTACGTGTTTATATTTTTATGACCTCTCAATATGTGATATCTGTTGGCCCGTGTTCTTTACATGGAGGATTATTTATAAATTTTTAAATGTACGTCCTTTTCTTGTTCTGCTGTTACAGTGAGTGGGAATGTGGGCCCGTAAACCGGTTAACCACACCATTTGTTTGGCATTTGTCAAATTAAATGACCGTCCTATGTCGGTGTCGTAATTGCACTACAATCAAATAGTTTTGTAATGTGTTATATGTGCTAGTATATTAGTGATATTCATGTATTGTATAGCTCCATTGTGACTTCTGCCACATAACTGAGCCAGTAACTCCTCTTTTTTCTTTAATGAACGCATGTACAGTGATATATAATGAAATACTCAAAACGATGTAGACTACACAAGATTGCATTTCTGTGTAAGAATATACATTATGCATCCTTTACGGAAATTGGCGAATAGGTACGATTGAGCAATCTTAGCTAGATGGCGCTGCGCATCTTTTTTGCTGCATGTAATGTGGATGCTGTTTTTGGATTGGGTCAGCTACAAATAATGAAACTCAGATAGACGGTGCATGCTCATTTCAATACTATTTGATATGGTTTAGTTCTATCAGTCCTTTGTCAAGTTGCTCAATAATGGTTTTTCTTTTGGGAATTTTTTTTTTGTTATTTGGTTTTTTGTTTTTTTTTTTTTCACTTAGGCCCTACGTGTCTGAGGTACATTTCTGTCTGCCAATGTGGTCAACAATTAAATCACTAAGAGATCTTGATATTCTATATGATGATATGTGTTACATGTACACTAACATTTTAAAACATTTATTATTTTCAAACTTAGACAAATGTCCCCGTGTTTCTGTAAACTACTATGAGTACTATGATTATAATTAGCACTTGCGCGAATATGGTATTTGGAAATTTTGTGTCAAAAACATAGATATTACACGAAAAGTGACTAATCTGTAAAAGTTCTTGTTTTGTCAGTAGCGAGTGTACATGTATGTAATAAAAATAACCACACAAGTAAAATCTTTCAGAGGGAAGTCGATGTATATTCAAAGAAAAAAACTACACCATGTATTCACAAATTTAAAGCAACTTAATTAAGTCTTTTTAATTTGATGAAGGCCGAGTGGCCTGCGAAAAATTGGGAATAGACGAATGTGCAGTCTTTTTGTTTAATTTAAGTCAACTGATTCATCAGCACTAAATAATGATGTAATATAAAGTGTGCTTAGTTGTATTTTGACCACAATTCTTTTACTAGACCATGCACTTAACTTCTAGTTGTCGAAGATGTACATGTCCAAGAGAAAGGATGTATGCATTCAACGTACAAAATGTATGAAGATAGCATAACACTTTTTCCACAATATTTTCTTATTATCTCCGTATTCATTTCTTATTAAATATTATCTTATTTCTTAGCATACTCTTTTCATATTTATTTATTATACAACAACTTCCCTGAGTAAGATTTTACTTGATCTGTAACAAGATATCCTTTTTCTTCCTCATTGACGTAAAGGACAGCATTTGCAGCTCGGGTGATATTTCACATCTGTCTAACAGACGAACAGTTGTTGTCAGAGACATACATACTGTATCTCTGGACATTGCATTATTTGAAATTTATGATATCTTATTGTATCATGATACGATTTGGGTCTGCCTAAACTTTTTGAGAAAAAGAGACTCGAAACATATCATGTGAAACAAAAGACCTGTCGTCATTGCTAATACATGTATCAGTATAAAGTGATAATGGCGTTAGGCCTATTGATCAGCGAATAAATATAAAGATTTCGGGCTCGAGCCAGATACCATTGAGCGGAAGTAATACCTCGAATACCAGAAAAATAGTTCGAAAATATGCGTGCATTTCAAGCATATTTGTATACATGACAGTTATAATTGTTATTTACAAAACTTTGTGTTTTTCAAAATCTATCTCATCGTCAATCTATTTTGTGTTTCTTTTAGAAATAATGCATTATCAATAGTGCGCATTAATACAGTCTCATCTCTTATTGTGTTATTGTATGAAAATTCTTTGCTCGAAAAAATAATTGGTTTGCTCGATAGCATTAGTCTTATTCCAGACTATCGTCTGATTACAACCGCAGAAGTAATTGTACTACGAGAATGCCTGTTTTCTAACTTTGAAAACAGTGCATCTGCGATGGAATGTCCACATCTTTCTGACAGCGTTCAAATTACAGCACCACTGATCAAAGGAGAAAATATCCCCTCTAAATTTTACATCTGCAGCGGTAAGTTCCGTCGTCTAATGTAAATAGATAAGTTGAAACTTATTAATAAGTGAGGTTAATAAACTGGAAGTACAGCTACTTTTGGGATCTATGTTTGACCCAAATATTTTAATGACGCAGTAAGGGAAGACAACTCGCATGATATTGTTCCATTCTAATCTAGTATATTTATATTTATTGCCAATATTCGTAAGGATGATCCAACACTCTTTACTGGTATGTCCTAGGTCTAGTTTAACAAGAGGGTTAACACTGTGACTTAACCGAAGTGAGTCTTAATCGTGGTTTCTGAGGAATTTCTCACCTACAAAAGGCTACATCATACATGTATACATGTAGTGCTTGTGGTATATGTACATTAGTTTTGTAATAATTGTCAGCAACAATTGCACTATCGTCGTTTATTTATCAAAGTTGGCGACTATCGATATTGTTTACAATAATCGATTATCGCGCTAGTTTAGAACGAACAGTTACTCGTACGAGTTGTGTTTGATAAAACGAACGTAACGTGTAAATTACTAGATAATTATAGCAGATAGTAATGATGAAGTATTTTGGGTGAACGAAATAAGAAGAAGGAGGGCCTATCTTCAACAGGTTGGACACATCCCTCTAAAGAGAGATATTCCCCATTCATATGCATTTAAATAATTGTCTCTCTAAAGAGCTTAATGCATGAGTTCCTTCATATTACAAATCTAAATTTTGGAATTTAGATTTGAAAATTAAACGCACACATCTTTACAATGCCCTAAGCAATACTTGTAAAGAATGTTGGAATTGGAATTTCTATCAACTGTTTTTGTGTTTATAGCTGCAGAAGTTTTACATCATCAAACTCGAAAATAGTACATCCTACTGGTCAACATCTTTTACAAGCATTGTTAAGTATGCACTGTAGATGTGTGATTTTAAGTTTCAGGTAAAAATTATAAATTTTGATTTTTTACTTCTTGGGAACTCCTGCATTAAGTTGGAAAACATTCCTCTTTAGAGAGACATTTCTTTTAATGTCGGCAAAATGTCTCTCTAAATAAGGAATGTCTCTTTTTGGAGGCATGTGCCCAACCTGTTCAAAGGCAAGCCTAGAACAGGTATTCGTAAATAAATCATGTGATTACTTTGAAACGGCCCCTTTGACTTCATCAATCCGTATGTCTTTTTACAGTGTATATGAAGTCAAAGAGGACCATTTCAAAGTAGTTACATGATTTTTAACAAATACCTGTGACTGAGACATGAGCACTGTCATGGTAAAATATGCAGAGAACCATACGCTAACAAAGGAACTGTAAGTGTACTGGTGTGCCAGTACCTGCATTTATTTGGACTGCAGTCTTAGCATGCATTAGACATTCATTTTATCACATTTACGGCTACGAATAGTGCAGTGATGGAACTGGAGATAAATATGAACATAATCAGTGATTTTGTGACAATTTAAGTATAATTTCTTTCATTTGGCTTGAAATTATTTATTTTTAACTGTGGAAAAAACAATATTTTGTCTTCCATTACTGAATAAATGGCTGAATTTCAAATATCTGAATGTACTGATTATTTCGAGTATCAATCAATAGTACCTTTCCGATAGTATCTGATTATCGATAGCATAATTCATCCAATTTTACAACACTTATGTACATCACTACTTGTATATTATTCTTTATTTAAGTTACTGTAATTATTCATCAATGTGGACAACCTTAACTTGCTGACATGTAACGGGTTGAAATTGGCAAAAATTTTGGGTTGTTAGATTGACAAATTTAAAGAAAATTTGGACGACCACCATTATATTTACTGAAATTTTAGTTTGCCCTAAAAGAGTTTTGGTTGCTTTTGACGACCAGACGACTGCTGATTTTGAATCCTGCAACTGTTAGGGGTTATGTTCTAATGACTACATATGTTGTGAACCTCAGTCTCTTTTAATACACAATTATATAGAAGCTACATAATGCAGCTCTCACAGTATGAGTGTGACTATTAGATTGTTATAGAAACATTCATCTTTGTTTATTCATATACATGGTGGAAAGTGAACAAAGCATAGAAAACAATACAGTAAATACTTCTCTGCATAGTAATAAGTTACAGTAAGTGTGAAATCACAGGTCTAGTCAATGATATACATACAATTCGTAACATGCTTATGGAAGAAAACATGTCACGATCAAAATAAGTCATTTCACATATTTTCAAGGGACATCTCAATTTCACTTTGACAAAGGACGGCATGTATTTAGCGACATCTGTAGCATGCCTTTGGAGAATCTGATCACTTTCTACATGCTGGATGTGACCTTGTTGACTAGACATATAAGTGAATTATTAAAAAATACATGTAACTTTGAGCGTACAGTTTGTGGTGATATTTTAGATCATACCAGTAGGTTAAATTCCTTCCATCAATTATAACCCAGCAGTCTTGTTTTGTTTCCCTTTGATAACTTCAATTTGTATCCCTTTTCCATCATTAAACTGCAGTTTGTCCATACATCACGTTTGGTTTAAAATCATTAATTGAATCTGACATGATACATTACACGCATCTTTGCAAGCCAAGGCTCTGTTTTGTTCTACTGCACTACGCAATACAGTAGAATGAAACAGAGCCTTATGTAGTGCAGTAGAACGAAACAGAGCCTTGGCTTGCGAAATTGCATTACATGCCAAATATGGTGTCTATGTTAAATCTCATAAATCGACTGAGAAACCAGAACTTAACCCCTTTGCAGATTTCTCCAGGCCCTCAACCACATATCAGTGAAGGTGAGTAAGGTCTGGTTTCAATTAGATGACTGTTTGATTCAGTTATTTAACATGTTGGCCATAGTATTTTAAGCACATCATGACATTTATCTTCCATTCAAAATTAAATAGCTGTTTTATTTATATGCACATTTTAAATGTATGGTTTCAGTTTTACTCTATTGTAATACATATTTGATTATGCTGAATTCATTTTGCGCTTAGAACTCAGCAGGGATTATCATTATGTAGATGTATATATAACATATGGGTGCTTCTGTATGGTTAAGTTTTGATAAATGTTGCTTACCTAATAAAATACATGTAGGTGTATTCAAAATATTGGTGTACTTAGAATTAATGGATAGTTTGATATTATGCATGAATTAAGGTATATAAATAAAAAATAAATAAAAGCTACTGTGATAATTTGCTTTGTAGTTTGCAAGACAGACAAAAGTCCATGGATATGTGTCAAGTGTGGGAAGATTCACTGTGGCAGGTTAGTTACCAGTTTATATTTTACCTACCAGATGATAAGTGTAAATTTCTTAAGGATTTTGTTTTCAGTAATATGTGTAATTTTGTTTTTAATTTGAAATACTTATACATGAATGTGCATAAATATTTTCCTACAGGAAGAAATCTTGAATGTCCTGATTACTCAATGGTTCCTACTCTAGTGATTATGACATAGAATTAAATGATTGCTATTGTTTTCCACTTAATGCTTGATGTAAAAGAATTATACTTTAACAATACAGTCAAACTTCCAAGATCTCAACACTGACATCTTACCTGGGCCATTTCCAAATTAATACCAGTCGAGAATTTTGTGTAATAACATGATTAGATTTACCTTGGATGTCATGAACAGTGATATGTTGAATACTCTGCTAACTGAAATACATTTTCATATCCCAAAGCTGTACTCTACTGAAGTTGGGTTCTTATTGTCATATTCGCCAATGTTTTCATCTACATGTAATTGGTTGGCTGCAGGAACACTATCACAGCAAGAATACCTTGTTGGCACATATAGTAGAATTAAGTGATATTTCATGAAGCCATTGTAGTTTTAAGCACTTTGATATCTGCAATAATTGTTATAAAATTATGAGAAACAGTAAAAGTATTAATTTGAATTAAATACAAATGTTATCAAACATCACTAAAGACTGCAGATTACAAATGCAGCTTGTAAGTCCAATGATGAAATTTTATTCAGTTCTGAAAGCTTTTAGAACTAGGATAATCTTCCCAAGCTACTGACACATATAATGTAAGAAATGAAATTTTCTTATAAATTGACAGAAATTTCTCAAACTGTCTTAGTCAAGATATGCAGTGTCACTGACAATCCATCATGAGTCTTAAAGAACTTTAGATCCAGTCTTGAAAAAGGAACATTATTTCCTAAACTTTATAAAAAAATTTTCATTAAAGTGCTTAGATGTTTAGATTTACTGTACGTAATTTTTATGCCCCTGCCATGAAATGTCTGGGGGCATGTAGTATTACCCTGTACCGTCATTCTCTCATTCCATTATCATTCAGTTTCCGCTCATTTTCTCTTTGAAAATTTGATGGATTGATTTGATATTGGGTATACAGATGTATCAAGGGAAGACGCAAATCAAGTTCAAATATGTGGTCCGATTATTTTTGACAGAGTTATTGCCCTTGAACATATAAAATGTCTTAAAAATCACAGTTTCCACTCGTTTTCTCTTTGAGGGTTTGATGGATTAAATTGAAATTTGGGTATATAGATGTATCAAGGGAAAATGCAGGTCAAGTTTGAATATGGGTGTGTTCTGGTAATTTCTGACCGAGTTACTGCCCTTGAACATATAAAATTTCTTAAAAATGACAGTTTCCGCTCATTTTCTCCTAGAAGGTTCAGTGGATTAAATTGATATTTAGTATATAGATGTATCAAGGGAAAATGCAGGTCAGGTTTGAAAATGGGTGTATTCCAGTAATTTCTGACCAAGTTATTGCCCTTGAACATAGAAAATTTCTAAATAATCTCAGTTTCCGTTATTTTCTCTTTGAAGGTTTGATGGATTAAATTGATATTGGTTATATAGATGTATCAAGAGATAATGCAGGTCAAGGGTGAATATGAATGTGGTCTGGTAATTTCTGACAAAGTTATTGCCTTTGAACGTTAGAAGTCTTGAATTTCAAATATTAATTCTCTGGCAATTATATTTCACTACCTTAGCTGCCAGCGAGGGGCATCTGTGTCGCACAGACACATTTAAATTCTAGTTTTGAAAAATAATATGTACTACTCAGTTTTCTGGTATAAATATACATATATTTTAATCTATACTTCTCATACAATAATAATGGCTCATGGCCAACACAGGTTCCTGAGCATGTCCTTGATTTATGACCATAAAATCAAATTTTGAGTTCCGGTATTTCAGACTGTCAATATCTTCGAAGAATTTTTATGGTCTCTTCACCTTCAAGATATTGAAGTTTGACTGTACTTAATTTACTCTATATGCAGTTTATGGATTTTTATGTTGTAAAAATAGTTACACATATAATTCATTGATAGATTCATTGTAAATCTACAAATACTCTGAACATTACAGATATGTAAATGGTCATGCCAAACACCATTCAGAAAGTACCTCCATGCACTCTGTGTGTATGGACTGTGAAAGTTATGCAGTGTTTTGGTAAGTTACAGCTTATTTTAGATTGATATCGCTCATTGTTACAGCCGATAATTGGGAAAGTTGCATGTGTTTCTGCGGTACAGTAAAGCGACACCCTAAGGATTTTACACCAATGATAAAATAAGGATACTATTCACTGAGGAGTGAGCACATGTAAACTTGCTGACCCAGTTTGATAGATTTATTTTCGGGGCTCTCGCTGATTAACATTACAACAGTAGAATTTTTGGGGGATGGAGTTACCTTACAATTTCGGAATATTTGACACACTTTTTCTTAATTTCTTACTATAAAATATGAAAGTATTACAATTATTCGGCTGTCTAAGTGTCATTTGATTAATCATAGCGAGAAGTAAGTCCTAGTGAACTTCGAGAATACAGAATGCTACGCCAAGAAGGACCAACATAGCTAATTATGTTCCACAATTGTTTCTTTTTTGGCAAGGCGATAAATGTTATTATGGTCTATCAATAAAAATTTGAGAATAAAAAGATTGCCAACCAGCACGGCCACACCACTTCCAAAGTTAAACCAATAAAGGGTTGGTTATATCCATATACAGCCAGTTGTTTATAGGTAGATTGGTTATGTTTTGTAGTTAAAGATAAATAGTAGATGGTATAGCTAGTAATTCATTACATTTCCATACCAAATACAAGGTAATCAGTAAAACAAATAAACTCCCTATCACTTTACATGTATGTACTTGTATTATGAGTCTAAATGAAAGCAGAAGATATACATGCAACAAGTGATTTTATATGTCTTTTTTCGTTTCTTACGATTTTTGTGTCTGTTAATCAACAGTTACATGACCGTACAATACATATTTTAAAACATTATTCTGATCTAGAAGTGTTTTTGCATTTTTATCAAACATCCCATTCCCGCTCAAACTTTGGTGTTTGCACCAAATTGTTTCTTGTACAGTATTTACCGGTACACATGTAATGTAGTGGTATATATATAAGTACATATGGATTATGTAAATCTTTTTTTACCTCATTAGGAATAGGTTTGAGTCCCTTCACACTGGCAGCAAAATTTGTAACACAGTGTAGTTTGAGTAAATATTTTACCAAAAGTAAAAAAGACATGCTTTCTCTTTTATCAAATACCCTATAGACAGGACAAGTTTTACAATTAAGTTTTTATCTGGATTTCATTTATTTAATGTTTGCATTTATTTTTGTACAAATTTGATAGTGTGAATCAGATATAATAGTAAGGAGACAGGTCTGGGGTGTGGTTGCTGAGTATTAGAACATGGTTAGCACAGGATATTGGGAAAATTAATTCTTCAGGTCCAAATTTGTGCAAAAAGATTCCGGTCTTGTTACATAGAGTTAATTGTAAGAGTTATTATTTATTATGATTTATTTTGATTACTTAATATATTTTATAAGACCGCTATGTTGCTGGTAAGATTAGAACCAGATTTGAGTTTGTAGAAACCAACTGGTGTGCTCAGAACAGGCTGAATATGTTGAATTGTAAACTTGAAAAGGTACAAAATGTACATCTATTGAGTCTTAACATACCGGTATATTAGTTTGAATAAAATGTCAGTGATTGCTACTATGTAATATATTTAGTCACTACATCTTGTTGTGAACTGATTGTCCATACTAGCTATATCAACTCCATCCACTGAAGCTATGTGATGAGCCATATTCTTCACATAGTTCATTAGGACTGGAACACATGTAAATGTAGACAACAATATATTTTTTGTTGCCTCTAATATTCATACTCTCATTTTACAGAGACATGTATATAATGATCTATTGTACATGTCTGTTCTTGTGTTCATCTATCTGGATGTGTGCCTGTTATAATAAATGTTTCCAGTTAAAAGCTAAAGTAACTGTTTATTCTGTGACAGCTTCTTTGCAAACGAAATTATACAAATTAAGTTTGAAGATACCACTTTCACCATTCAAGAGTTATGCCCCTTAATGTTAGTAGTGAAAACAGCCAAATTTTCAGATTCTTAGATGATTAAAAGTAAACTATTGGAACATGTGTTAATACTTTTCTCTTTAAAGAGTTAGGATATACATAAAGTGTTCTACATGTCTGCCCATCTATCACTCTGTATGTCTCTCTGTCTGTCTACGTCTGTGTCTGTCTTTTGCAATTTGGCAGGGGCATCATTGATAGCTGGGTAAACATTTTTTAGTGATTTTTGGGATACAGTCACACTTCAGTGTTTGTCAGACAATGAAAGTTCTATTTTTTTCCATGGGTACAATAGTTTTTGACCTTGTGACCTTTACTATGACCTTTGACTTTGACTTTCAAAAACTTTAATATTAGGTACCTCTTTTGAATGGTTACTGATAGGGCTTTCCTATTTCAAATGTGTATTCCTTGTGACAAGAGCTTTCCATTGGTACCACAATTTTGACCTTGTGTTACACCTGTGATAAGTTGTCATGATTGATTTATCCTTTCAGTTTTTAGTTACACCTGTGATGAGTTGTCATGAAAGACTCATTGATTTATCTTGTCTGTTTTTAGTTACACCTGTGATGAGTTTGTTATCAATGACACAACAGTGGGTCATCTAGACAAGCTAAGAAAACAACTACAATCTATACAAAGGTATTTATCATACAGTATTTCATGAATCATTAAATCCTTTGTATTATTATTGTAAGCTGTAACAAATTTTGAAAACTTGAATTTATAAATTCAAGGTGTCTAAATTGAATTTGTTGTTTAAAGCCAAAATGTACATGTATGTAGAGTATTTTCCACCTATAGAATTGAAAATGCTCCCTAGAATATCATGCTTTTGGTATAATACATATCAATCTGATTAAAACATATCTTTATTCTGCATCTCTGTTTGTCCCATTGCACATAAAGATCTGGCAAAACTCCGTAAGGGGTCATGTTCTGGTGAACTCTGATGACGTTTCAGTCACCGAAACCGTTAATTCCCATTGCCAGTCAATGACTTGGCTAGGCATGTGATAGTGACGCAATATGCAACAAACACTGTTCAAAAACTACCTTATGGGTCACACACGTTGTGGGTGTTAATTTCATTCTTAGGAATTTGTAGCCGATCCACTGATTGGCTGAAAACAAGAGTTCACTAGAACATCACCCCTTACAGAGTTTCGCCAGTTCTTCATCTGCAATGGGACAAATAGAGAAGCAGAATAAAGATACGGTTTTAATCAGATTGAGTACATATAAATATAAATAATCTAATGTTGTGCAATATTTTACAGTGCACAAAATCAAAAGCGAGATAAGAAATTAAGACGGAAATGTTCTATTGATTCTCAAGAAAATGGATTAAAGAAAAAAGTAAAGAAGGTAAATGCTTGTGTTAAATATAGACTTCTTTTCATTTTTACAAGCCCAAAAAGCAAACTCAATGGTAAACTAGCCACAATGTCTACATAGAATCAAAATTATGTTGCTAATTTCCATCATTTAGTATTTTTCTTCATGGTGTTATGATATATTTACATTTGTTATTTGGTAGTAAGTTATCGGAATGTGAAAACTGCTGGATTGCCAGCAACGTCTGGTTCAAAATGTCCTGTAGTTTTTTTATAATAAATTGGACAAAATGTTGTATGCTTTATTTAATACATTGGAATTGTTGTGACCAGCATTTTATTGCTTTTTATCACTTTCTACAGCTACAAGTTGATCTCCACAGTTATTACATTTGAGTGATTTATTGTTTCTGATCTGACAGTGTCTATTATAACTGATTGTTTTCATGTTCATGATAAGTATGATACATATATTGTTGTAGACAAGTTTTCTTAATAACGTCATTTAGTTCTTATCGTTGAAAAATATCATCGGTGCATTGGGGCTAGTTACGTGCCTAAAACCATCTGTCATATTTCATGTGGAAATACGGGAAGGAGTTTTATATGCGTTACCTGTCCCAGAGATGTATATTGACCTCCAGTGTTCTGGAAAATTCTCAAAAAACAGAATCAGAACGTTTCGAAGAAAATCAGAACTCTCTTACCAAATAGTTATGCAGGTGAATAACTCAACAGAACTTATCAAAAAGGAAAATCACCTCATAATATATTCAATTTCAAGAGAACTGTGGAGAAAATATTTGGTTTTCAGAGGTTAGGCCAATTAAACTTAATAGGTAGATTTTCATCCAACCTCGTGAAAATATATGGGGCGGGTGGGTGGAATTTATTTTTTATAATTTATTTTTCTTGTATAAAAATGTGTGCCATAAAAGCAATAGCAGTACTATTCTGTAAGAATATCGTTAAAATTCGAAGCAAACCAGCTTTTCTTTTTGGTTATGCCCGCACAACTCTGACGACAGCGAAAACCATTTTGTCAACTACCGGAAATGGCGAATTAAAATACCGGAATTAAGACGCGCCCGATTTGTTTAAAAAAAAATTCTGGGGCGGGTCGATTTTTAGGGGCGGGCGGGGATGAAAATCTACCAATTAATTTTAATTGGCCTTACCCTGGCTTTCAGGGTAAATGATAGAATTTTCTGGCTCCAAAATATACTATGAAAGATTTCAAATTTTAATGAGAGATTAGTCTCTCACTGAAGTAGTCACAATGAGATTTTTCACAGATTGAATAAAAAAATAATTAAAAGTATGAACTTGATGCTAGTGAAGTCTTTAATCAATCAGGAATCTTCGGCCGCATCTGGCGCTTGATCAGAGTCGAGGCTAGGGCCTGGTACATCGTTATTATTAACCTCTTTTATAAATTTCACCTGGGATTGCCCTGACCCGGGGCTGAGGGCAATTTACATTTTGGAGGCATGTTTGCGTCTTTGCCAATCTGTCCTTCCTTTGCCCTTACTTTTCGAAAACTCTGTTGATAAATATAAAATGTAAACATAGTTCCTATAGTGTACATTTCCATACTATAGCTACATTGGGGAGTGATAAACACGTATTTTATGTTTATCGGTAATACTTCGAGACAGAGTCATCTACATGCTTACGGTATTTAAGCGCTGAGCCGATTGCGCTTACATGATCATGGAGTGCCATGCGGACATTTCGTGCTCTTATCTGTCAATGTTAAAGATAAAATTGATGCGAGATTTTGTCACCTTCTGACATTTTTAGCGCGAATTTTGAAAAAAATATGCAAGAATATCACGAAATTGCGCCTCAAAGTAACGCCTGGGTTTTAAAGGGACTTAACTACTTGAAACTTAATTTTAGACTGGATGGTGCCATAATTATTATGACTGAAGAGAATAAATTGCCTGGTTTCCCCATAATTTCTTTTGGTCTTAATTGATACACTTTCCACTTAAACTATGCCAGTCAGAAATATTGTGAACACAGGAACAGACAACAATTACTGATACTTTGCTTAGTGAAATTAAAGATTGATTATAAATTGGATAGATAGACATCTATTCCATACACTGAGGTTTTTCACAATAGAAGTGTAGTGGTTCAAGTATTGACATGAAGAAAAGTAACAAGAGAGTTTTGGCCGGTTTTCAAAGCAATTCTGTTCTATAGATTGGTGATGTCCGTCTTTCTGTCTGTCTGTCTGTCTGTCTGCCTGTCAGCATTATGTGAAGTTTCTGATTGAAGCAAAATCTCAGCTATTAAAAGGAGTATGAACATAATTATACTTCACACATACATTCCTTATAACCAAAGCTTTCAAATTATGCCATGACTTTTGATTGAGTAATCTTGACCTTGGACTTTGACCTAATTTTGATTACATGTATATCTTTTGGATTAATAGGAGCTTTGATACTTCACAAATAGGTTATTATGATCAGAGCTTTCAATTGATACCATGACTTTTGACCTTATGACCATGACCTTGTTTTTGATTTAGCTTTGCAATCCGGCCATACCTTCTTTAGCGGTTTCTTGTGTTTTATCTAGTGCTCAATCTTATGTAAGCATGCACATGATATAAACAGTGTTTTCCTACATTTCCTTTTTCTTAGACTGGAAGCTTTCAATACCATATTGACTAAAAAAACCATAAATCGGTGAATAAATTACATGTACAAATCCTTTTTTTTTTTTTTTACTGAATTTGATCTTTAGCCACTCAATTCCAAGAAATGATTAGTTTGAACTTCAAACTTATCAATGTGTGAAAGCTTTGAGAATGTATTGTTATATATGTCATTTTAAATAAAGGGTTTCAAAGTGTCAAAACAGATTGGTAAAGATTTTCATACCTTATCTACATGATCTACATATTCAAGCTAGTTAAAGTTTTATCTTCTTAATAAAATGGCTAGCTTACATGTAACTCAAATTTTAGGGCCAGTAGTTGATGGAACGCTACTAAGTCTGAAGACCTCTTCATACCTGATATCACATACGTTATTTTAATAGATATTGACTATACATTTATCATATGTATTAAATATGTATTTTATACAGGATGACAAATGTAGAACACCTCGTTCGTCTGGATTACGGAATTTAGGAAACACATGTTTCATGAATGCAGTATTACAGTCATTAAGGTATGATTCTAATCATGATACATGTACTGGAATATGCCTGACATTTGTGGATTAATTTTAATGACCATTTGTGCTATAAAAACCTACATGTCAATGTATAATCTTGCAAAGAAATGCAAGAATTATATGTGTAGTCTTTCTTCAATCCATGAATTGTGTGGACCTCTTCTGTCATATCAGTGAATGACGTGCACAATAATCAATGTATAATCTGTCTAATCCATGAATTATGTATAACCAGTTGTACATCAGGGTAAAGTATGATATAATGACCAGGTCAGATAATTTGAGGTCTTGATAAAAATTAAAACTAAATCCGTTGCTCTCAGCAGATGGAATTGTTATGAATGTCAGCTAATTATTGTGAACTGTTTAGTTCAGTGTCCATAACAAATATACTTTTGTATCAAATTTGATATGAGTGAAATTTCAAAATTTTAAAGTGATGAGGGACCTTCAAAGTGACTTCTAGATTTTGTAGGTTAGATGGATGTATTATGGTGAGGTGCAAAGCATCTCTCCATCTTTAGGTTTGCGTATCTGTCTATCCACTAAGGTTATAAACATCTCTCCGTCTTTAGGTTTGCATATCTGTCTATCCACTAAGGATATAAACATCTCTCCGTCTTTAGGTTTGCATATCTGTCTATCCACTAAGGATATAAACATCTCTCTGTCTTTAGGTTTTTGTATCTGTCTATCCACTAAGGTTATAAACATCTCTCTGTCTTTAGGTATCTGTCTATCCACTAAGGTTATAAACATCTCTCTGTCTTTAGGTATCTGTCTATCCACTAAGGTTATAAACATCTCTCTGTCTTTAGGTATCTGTCTATCCACTAAGGTTATAAACATCTCTCTGTCTTTAGGTATCTGTCTATCAACTAAGTTTATATACATGTTACAGACCAAACTTTTTGGGTTGGAACCATCAAACAAGGTTCACAAATTACTGATGCTGAGAGGATGATGTCTGATATATTTAAGGTCAAAGTCACACACTAAATGTTGATAAATATTGTGTTTGGTTTGTTGTTGTTTTTAAACGCCACTCCAACATTATTGCATTTATATAGTGGTGACCCGTGTGTGGTGTATTGCTTTGTAATTTTGTCTTATGCTACAGATCCACCAAACAGTGAGGGATCTCACAATATAAATGTTCTCAGTTTATACTATCTCTTCTGAAGGACAAATAAGGAGGTAGAAGATGATAAATCATCACATAAAAATCAAAAATTGACAGATGGTTTCAAACCTTGGTCCTCGGGATTTAAAGTCCAGTGCTAACAACTGGACCAATATGTGCAAGATAAACCTTGTAAACAAAATACAGACTGAACATGTTTGGGCTAGGATTGCCAGACTTAGTACATATACTTCTTATAGCAAGGCAATGATGCCTATTGTCTTTACACTCTTAAAGTGTTAAAGTCATGTCACATGCTAAATATTGTTGCTTATAAACAACGTACAGATCTAACAGTTAGAGCTTGAACTGTCAATCTTAGTACTTGCACTGATGCTGGTTGTGTCAGGTGTCAAGGTCATATACTTAACATTGTTGATAAGCCTTGTAAACAAGATACAGACTGCACCATTTAGCCTACAATTGTCAAATTTGGTGCACATACATTGTACTTCTTATGATGAGACGACACCTATGATTTTTTTTTTCCATATTATTTATTTTCTAGACCACTGGATCATTGTACATACATACATGTATTAGTCCCGAATCTCAAAGATCATATGTTTGTAATGTAGTCACGGGCATATCCATTTTTATGCTCCCCGAATACTTTCGTTTTCATCAGAATTTGATCATACTTCACCAAATTATTATTTAGGTTAAGGATTTTTGGACAAAGGTCACTCAAGGTCCTTTCTGAAAGGTCAGAGTCACTTATTACCTCGGTAACTATGACTTAAATTAACATGAAGTACTTAAATCTTCTACACCTTTCATCAGAATTTGATCATACTTCACCAAAATGTTATTTAGGTTATGGGCTTTCGGACAAAGGTCATTTCTGAAAGGTCAAAGTTTTATTTCATAACTAATTAAGGTCAAGCTTACTTATTTTAGTTTAATTTACTGTGATCTACAGTTGACTCAATTGGATATCCATGTGATACATTGAGATTTGAAATCCTCATCAATTAATACAATGATTTCCTATATATTGAGTCATTTATTTCCTTCATTATTGCTGTGCTTCTTGGATCATTTACTTACTTTTTGTATATGAATTTAGTCATCCATTTCCTGCATTATAAGTATAACTGTCGTTTGGGGAGCATCCATCAGTTTTACTGATACATTTGTCGTGCATTTAAAATGCAGTTTCTTATGTAAGTGTTTCATTTTATATTAATTTTTATGCATCACAGTTCCAAACATCAATAAACACCAAATCAAGTCTATTTTCAAAACTAATAGCACTCGTTTGAATTGTCCAAATTAGCGACCTCTTGCCCTAGAGTGTTGAAAGTCGCCTATGAAATACCTAGTGTGTAATACATGTATGTGGGTAATGAAACGTATGTGTATCCAACATAAGTTGATGGGAAGAAAAATCTATGAAATATTGGACAGTGTGATCTGAATGAAAAATGATTATAATTTGATTTTGTTCAGATATGGTGGCAAAGATATATATTCTAAATATGTCCTTCGACATACATTCTTGATTACAGTAACATTCATCAGTTTTGTGGGTATATCAAGGAACTTCCCTCTCTGGAAGAGAAAGTTCAGAAGACCAAACGTATCTACACTAGGAAAGCAAAAACAGAGGAAGAGGATGTGTAAGTACTTATGTACAGTGCAAGCCGCTTAATTGAATAAGCTATTTGTCAGGACTTTATTATTCAAATAAACGAATATTCAATTACACGGCGTAATGAACGAATGCAGTTTCAAAGACCAGAAGATCGACAGATTGTGTAAGAATTGCATACGTGTATAACTTTTGCGGTATCTGTAATGGAATCATTGTACATAAATCTATATATAGATACATTAGAGTTACCTCTCTTAGATCCTCTTCTTGTTTGCTTGAGCTACATGAAAGTCAATAGACTACATTTTCCATATTTTGCAACTGTGTTTTTAAGTACAGTGACCAAAATTAATGTTATTAAATAGTTACATTACACCTGCTCGTCTGACCGTAAAGATAAATCCGCTGTCTATTGAAACACATGTAATTGTATCTCAGTCGTGTGGCCATGGTGATCAAAGATACAAGACGGGTTCAACAATTTATTTTAACAAAGGCAAATTAAAAGGGAGTAAAATTTCAATTTTCAATTTGATAGAACAGGCTGAAGTCATCGCTTTACTTTTCCTCAAGGAATCGTCAAAGTATGGCTATTGCATCTTTACGTTCGCCGTGCATTATTGGTGCCGTTTCTTCAGCCTCCTCGTCATCACTGGTGTGGCATGGTCGGGTCTCGTCTTCATGGAAACTGGCGCATATTTTCTCCTCAGTCCGGGCAGCTTAGCTCTCCAGGTTGCCATCGTTTGTTATGAAGGCATCAAGCGTCTAGCTATCAACTCCTCTGGCGACCGGACAATGTCAGTTTTGGTTGCGTCGTTGTCTGACGAGACAAAGCCAGCCTTTCAGAAGCAGTTGGTGATGGTTGTGGGCTTGACGGTGCGCCAGGCCTTACTGAGTAAGTGGACGGCATCTAGTAGGGTCAGTCTTCATGCAATGCCGTTGGCTAACAGCGTCATCTTGTAGATGTTTTCGGTGATCTTGCGCACGATATGGCTTCGGCAGTTAGTAATTAATTAATCCTTTCATCCCTACCGCTACGGCCTATTCGACATTTAATGTGTGATTTGGTCAACAGCTTTTACCTGGACAGGTGTGAAACCATTTACCTCTAATTGATAGGTCGCTCGCACCCTAGTAAACAACATGACCTTGGGCGTGATACGTTGAAGTTTTAACAAAGGTATGCTTGGTGGGATAACCGCACTATTCAAATAAACGAAGTTGCTTCTTTATTCTAGTGTAATACGTGGCGGATTTTCAATAGATTTAATAGAAAATGGTTTTGGATTTCAGCATCTTATTCAATAAAACGAAATATTCAATAATGCGGCATTCAATTAAGTGGCGGGCACTTTACTAATGTATAGATGTAGAATGTAGTAGTATATGTGACTAGATTTCATGACTTGGAAGTAACATTAAACTTCAAAAACGAGAAGAACTTTTTAAAATGGGGAATTAAGGCAAGATGAGTAAGGAATTAGACAGGTATTAGGAATAGTATGTTAAAAGTTTAAGGATGTTGGCATGTGACATAATTAAGTAAAGGATTCATAATTTTAAAAATAATCATAATGTATTCACTTGATCTGTTTAGTGGAAATTTTATTTGCAAGATTAAAACAATTAAAGCACTAAGGAGAGTTATCAAAGCTTCACATGAATTTTGTATAAGTTGTAATTAAATTGTTTCAGTAGATACATAATCATACATATTAATGTAGAGGTATAACATATTAGAACTAATGATGTGAATATTACAGGCTACTGGTTGAAGAGTTAAGGAAAACTCTGTGTGCTTTATGGCAGGGAACAAAAGGAGCAATATCACCTGAATCTCTCTTTACGGTTATTTGGAAGGTTGTACCACGATTCAGGTAAAAAAAAAAAAGATTTTGTTAATTTCGTTATTGTTACATGAAAATTTACAGCATTTTTTATCATTTTCACTTATGTATTAATGACAGTGTTTTATTCTAAAATGGCAAAGTGGCTATCAGAAAATCTGGAATCTAATTTCTCTTGGGGTGTACAAAAGATATATATGTCACAGATTAATTTCATGAGATTCAAGCTTCCCATATCGTCTGAGTCAAAGGACATTGCGGCAAAACAGAAATCTGTTGTATTTAATACATGTAACAAATAAACTGTCGTTAACATTGTCCAGAGATATTTGCAGTTTTAGATGGAATATATCACTTACTACAGTCCCCTTCCCAAAATAAAAAATTAAGATTTTAAAATAGGTTTCAAAAAAGGTGATTTCTTAGGATGTAGAATTGAGACATGATTTATAATGAAATGTTAAATGCATGCATTGTAGTAACATATATATTGCAATTTTATTTTTGCAGGGGCTATCAGCAACAGGATGCTCATGAGTTCATGCGTTATTTATTGGACCGGCTACATGTAGAACTTTTAACATTGCTACCTTATCCAAACATAGACAGTCCTTTTATTGGTCCTAAAGGCAAGAGTACTATAGTTACTGCTATCTTTGGAGGTCTTCTCCAAAATGAGGTCAATTGCCTTATATGTGGGATGGAATCGAAAAAACATGATCCTTTTTTAGGTAAGAGAAGTAGGTATTTTACCTCTGTGAAATTGACATCATTTGAAAAATCTTTGTTTAGATTACAGCCACACATAATCTTTAATATTAGAGAATGACAATGTGAGTAATGGGAGATATGTATGCCAGTGTAATCTTGTTGATGTACCGTATTTACTCGAATATAATACGCACCTGAGTGTAATACGCATCCCCCAAAATGACCTTGAAAATCATGTAAAAACGTCTAACTCCATGTATAATACGCAGGGAAAAAATCCAAAACAAGATGTCAATTTCGTGTTGAAACAGCAAGACCGCGAGCTGAATTTGCTTTGCCGTATACCTTTTACAGTGTAATCGCTTAACGTGTATTATTATCAAAAGCGGCACAGAACGATCAGCCTTTATTCATTGTGTGATATCAACGCTTTTCTCTCTTTCATTTCATTTACAATCAAACTCGCATAGACTTAAAATGCTTTAACTAGTACCCTCATCCCAAACGATCCCTTTTTTCTCTCTCGTTAGAATAAACGTGCGTGTCTACTATACTATCAGGGACGTAGATATATACGTCCCTGATACTATGTGAACTTTACGCGGAGATCGCAAATGTTTGTGAAGACACAGTATATATATATAAAAACTAATGAATGAATGTTATCCAAATTGTCGATGCTTGTGCCTTTACGGTCAAGTAGTTTCACCTGTTGCATAACTATCGATTAACCAATTAAGGATAAATCATTATATCACCCGTACCTTCTGCTAATCAGAAACCATTGCTAAATAACACGGCGCAAGTATTCTGCCACATTGTAGACTTTACTCCTTTTATCGCCTTGGGCATTTACTATGGGAAGCAGACAGTATACAGACAATAGATATATCTCACGCCTCATGGGTTTGTTTGACGGCTTTCGATACTTTAACGGACACACGCACTCCTCTAAATCCGCCACTGAAGCTTAAAAGCGTGGAAAAAAAATTCCAGGAGCCCGTTTCATCAACATGTGTAAATTTTCGACTTACTAAATCTTACGCCAATGGCGTAAGTCTACTTACGTACATTCTTAGTTCAACGAAAAGTGTGTTTCATCAACCGGTGTAAGTGTGTACGTATGTAAGGATCCGACTAGCGAGTCCACTAACTTTACGCAGTACAACTGCATGCATGAAATATATTGAAATATTACTTTTCATCCGTCCAATTTTGCTTCTTACAGATGTTTAACATAAAATACATTTATTTTGCAACACATTCTTACATTTTTTATCTAGGTGATCTACAGTACACACGATGCACTTGTAAACAAGTGCTACAGTAGTGACGTCATGGAATCGTATGCAATACTTGAAAATATGTCATAAAACGAAAGAGATTAATCAATAAATTATACATAATGTGTCCACATAGATATATAAAGTCAGGCGGATCACGAATTGCGACGAAATAGAAAAAGAGAATCCTCCCTCCTCTTTCTGTCAATCTAGCATAATAATGTATTAATATTCGAGACGACTAACACCCTCCTCGTGTAACCCCCCCCCTTCTAAAAATTTATGTACATGTAAGACAAACTGTTTCAGGTTAAATATGGATAGTATATTGTACTATTTACTACATGAAAACATTAAAGAAGGCTAGAAGTCATTACACTGATTTACGCCTGCACTTACTAGAGGTAGGAGGTTGACGTAGAGATTTGACTAAATCTACGCTAATCGTAGAGTTACGCCATTTGATGAAACACAAAATAGTTTGAAATGTAGTCTAGTAGGGTATTTATGCCAAACTAAGCCTACGCCAGGAGTTACGCCGTTTGATGAAACGGGCTCCAGATTTCTAACCCTATGTATAATACGCAGTGAGAAAATGAGGGGTCAAATTGGCGAAAAAAAAGTGCGTATTATATTCGAGTAAATATGGTAGTTTGGAAAGCACCCAACGGTTTTAGGGGCAGGCGTGGTGTAGTGGTTAAGCGCTTGGCTTGCGGCGCCGATGATCCGGGTTCGATTCCCGGGTTGCGCCACTATGTTTAAGAGGTTGGTAACCTCCTGCTTCCATGTCGCGATATAACTGAAATATTGTTGAAAGCGACGTAAAACACCAATCAACCAACCAACCCAACGGTTTTACTGATATTCTTATTGGAAATCAATGCTGGCACTAAGATAGATTTTACACAAAATTTCCAATGAACCATGTACAAAATATTGTGTTTAACAATTCAAGCGAGGAGAATTTTTATATGATGTGAATTTATTTTGATGAAAAATATTTTTGCAAACAAGTATAGATAATTTTGACATTTTGTCTAAGTAGAGGTTTATTGTATACTCTGTTTAACAAGGTTGTCTTAATATTTCAGATTTATCCTTAGATATACCACCACAGTTTTCGACCAGGTCTACTAAGCCAAAAGATGGAGAGACACCAGTGTGTAAATTGGCAGGTATGTGTTACTTGTAAATTGCAATTTATGAAGACTATTAACCCTAGTCATGCTGATCCCAAAATATTATAGGTAACAAGTAGGTTGATTGTACCTTAGTTTTTGATCATATTAATAGCCTTCCAGTCATTGTAAACATTATAAAAAGACTTTCCATATACGGAGACGGAGATCCTCTCTAATAGAAATTCCTTAACATCAACTTAGATTTGATTGATTCATATTTTAAGAAGCAAGAAAATATGAGACTTGAATTCAAGATGGCAGAGTTCTGACTGAAACATGAAAATTTCCTCAATGAAGTCTTTGGTAGTAATGAGGAATTTGATGAATTGGATACCGCAGATAACATGGAAGACAATCAGGCAGATTTCACCAGTAATTGTCGTGATAGTGACCAGCAACATGTTGACCTATGATTTACAGGTGTTTATAAGCATGCCCGAAGACTAAAGATCTACTATGGATTTTCTCAATTTGTTTATCTAAAGCAATAATCATAAGACAATGGCAGATGAAAATAATCTGTATACAGACCAGTATCTACTGCAAAATGTTTTCATCTTGAAGTATATCTACCACGTTTCCATCAATGGATTTCCACAACAACAGAGGGGAAGATGAAGTGTTTTACAGTGATGGACCTTTTTGTTTAACTTGACATATTTGAGTACTGGAAAACATAAGTAACCTCAAGTCCTTCCTTTCTTTCTATCAGTGACATAGATTGATTATGTCTCTCGAATTTTTTGACCAGGCTGATAGCACCTTTCAGGTGCCTACAGCTTTAAACCATTATCCAAACCAAAAGTTCAAAGGACAAGGTCACAGCTGATGAAAACTAATTATTGGTTTCCAGGTGATTTTCATATATTATCATGTATTATTAATTGTTCATCAGAATTTCATCATATTTCACACATTTTACAGATCAAGTTCTTTTGAATAGAGGTAATTTAATATTTTATCTAAAGGGAAGAATGCCTGTAGATTTGAGGATCAGTATGTCAAGGTCACTTCCGGTAATATTTATAGGAGTTATGGCCCATAAACTTATTATTTAGGAAAATTTTGTTGCTGTTATGAATTAAGCCCACAGTGGGGTCATGTGTTTCACAAACATTCTCTAGTTGTTGATACATTAAAAAAGTATTCAGCTCACAGCATGACTAGGGGTAAAACACAATCTGCTTAAATTAATGTTCTGAAGAAAAACACTGAAGAATTCTAATTTGCAATAAATTTCACAAACTGTCTCTTATTCATATCATGTCATATCAATTTTCATTCTCTTGCTGCTGTATTTTACAGATTGTCTTTCAAGTTTTACAGATGTTGAGGAATTAGAGGACACAGAGTTATATATGTGCAGTAATTGTAAATTGCGCCAAAGATCAACAAAGAAGTTCTGGATAAGGAGATTACCCAATGTACGAAACAAAATGATTCTGGCTATATAAATTTGTCAGTAATTTTTTGTATTTGTTAGGGCCCCACATTAATGTTAATACCTTGAAGACTTTACACTGTCTATCCATACATGTCTATCTGCCAACTGCTTCGTTTTGATGTGATAATTCAGATGTTTCAACCTACAGCTTTCAGTTTTCACATATAATATGCAGAGTAATAAAGGGGAGAGGATACCTACAAAGATCAAGGTCACACAGAAGTTTCCCTCATTACTTTGACAGTTATCTAGTTCATTTTGCTGTTGTTTAATGCAACACCAACATTATATCACATACTTAGTGGCATGCATGGTTTTAAAATTTGTATGTGGCAAACTACCAGAAGCAGTGAGAGATCTTGTACATGCCAAAGTATGCCATGAAGTGGATTCTCAGATTATACTATCTCATAGAAAGAAGACTCAAAGAAAAATAGAAGATGATTTAGTTTGTTTTTATGCCCAGTCAATCGAGGGCATATTGTTTTTGTCCTGTCTGTTTGTTTGTCAGTCTGTTGTCAACTTTAACCTTGGCTATAACTTTTGGACCATGAGGAATAGAGACTTCATATTTAACATGTGTAGTCAACTAATGAAGCCCTTTCACGTGACATCAAGGTCACTGACCTTTGATCCTGACAGTGACCTTCATGCTAAAAATAACTTTTTGGACTTTGGTGCCCTTTCACATGACACCAAGGTCACTGACCTTTTGACCCTGACAGTGACCTTCACGCTAAAAATAACTTTTTGGACTTTGGTGCCGTCAGGAGCAGTAGTCTTTCACAAACACAGCATGTTTATTTATCTTTTAAGCCAATCCAACATAATTCACATATATGGTGGTGGCTACTGTCTGCTGCATGGCTTCATGATTTTATCCTACCTGTCATGATTTTATCCTACCTGAAACAGTGAAGGACCTATAATATGCGAATGTATACCATGCTTCAAGGCCTTTGTTATACTTTCTGATACAAAAAACAGATGGAGGCAGAACCGTTAGAAAAATCTGAACCAGCCAGATTTGAACCTGGATTGTAAGATTATAAATGTAGTGCGATACTACTGAATCAACCTGTCCTTCAGTCAGTCAAGAAGGAGCTTGGTGTGGCATGTAAAACATCCCTCACTGCTTCCGATCAGTCTGTTGCATTTGTCTAAATTTCTATGCATTGCATCAGGCTGATACTTCTACCATTTAAGTCAAAATTATATTCGCTTGACTTAAAACAAGGATCAAAGAAACAAGAACATGAGAAATAAAACATTTTCACGTATTTGCAGAATTTATATGTTGAGCAGTTTATACATTAAATAATAAGTCTTAAATATTTAATATGCATTTGATTATATTCATATGATACATGTAGTTGAAGTATCACTTTTTTCTTTAGGTTTTATGCCTGCATATCAAAAGATTCCGATGGCAGTCTTTTTTCCGAGTGAAGTTAGAAACATTAGTAGAATTTCCACTCACAGGACTCAACATGAATAGATATGTTTTGAATAATTTAGTAAGTTGTTTTCAGAATCATTTAGACCTTATGAAGGAATATTACTCTAAGCTTTGTAGTTTAATTGTGACAATTGCATTTTTATATACGATGTGTATACATATATGCTTTGTTGTGACAAAAATAGTCTAAAATCCAAAATAAGCTTGACTTGTAAAATCTGTATAGTACGATTACAGACTTCCTTTGAAGCATGGTCTATTGGTTGAAATAATCATGAAGCATTACTATGAAACTTGATTTTTGCATATGCATATTATATGCACGAAAAAAAATTGTGTTCAAAGTTTTTTAGCTCGCCTGAGCCAAAGGCTCAAGTGAGCTATAGTCATAGTGCGTTGTCCGTCCGTCGTTAGCTTTTTCACATTTTCCACTTCTTCTCTGGAACTGCATTGCAGATTTGGATTAACCTTTGTATAAATGATGTACTCAAGGTCCCCTACTAAGATTGTGTACGGGATCCAGATTCCCTCAGGGGTGGATCCAGGGCGGGGCCAAAAGTGCCCAAAACGGTACACCTCTTTAAAAATCTTCTCCTCCAGAACCAGTACATAAATTGGGAAACTAATTGCATTTCAACAATCTATAAAAATGAGTTATTATAAATTGTGTTCGGGGTAAAGATCCGTCAAATAGAAATTTTCGCTTTTTTACATGTTTCTGGACTTAGTAATTTCAATGCAGAAAAGTGTCATGTTTTTCAGTTAATTGATATTGATGATTTCTTAATGACTAATTTGATCATAATTATGGTAAGGAATATTATTATGAAAATTTTTTGTCATTATCTCAATGTTTGGATTTTTATGAAATTTGACTTCCAAAAAAAAAGGGGGGGGGGGAGGACTTGGCCATTTTTCACATTTTCAACTTTTTCTGCAAAACTGCCAAAAGGATTTTAATAAATCTTGGTAGAAATAACTCACTTATAATCCCCTTCAAATTCTGTTGTTTTCGTCCAGACCTCTTTACAGGTGGTGCCACCATAGTTAGAATTAGGTCACGAAAGAGTACTCTCCTTTGACACTATTCTTTTTCATCCTGGCTGTAAACAGAGACAAACAGAATGCATAGAAATGATCTAGAGGGATGAGTGAAGACTTATTGTCATTTTGGTTCCCTTCCCAAATCAAATTTTAGTATTTTTTTTCAACATTTGTTTGGACTTGGTGATTTCAATGCAGAAAAGTGTCATATTTCCTAGTTAATTGATAATGATGATTTCTTATGGACTATTGTGATCATAATTATGGTAAGGAATGTTACTTTGCAAGAATTTTGTCAATATCTCAATTTTTGGATTTTCTAAGAATTTTTAAGGCTTCCAAATGAGGGTGTATAGGGACAATTCTTCTCATTTTTATCTTCTGCTGTTATACCACATGAAAGATTTTAATGAAACATGGTATACATGAAGTACTATAGATCCTCTATCAATTTTGTACATTTCATTTGAATTGGTCAACAGATAATGCCACCATGTCTAAAAACTAGGTTTCACAGTGGTACATATACCACTTAGTAATTAAAATATGGAGAGTAGCGGTTCAAATCCAGCTGTGGTCAAAAATCTTTTTTCATTTCTTTACACATCTAAATAAGTTTTTAGATGTTTCTCAACACTCAACATATGAAATTAGACCATTTTAAGTTGGATTTGGACAATATTTCAAAAAATTATTGTTCATGACCCAGACTTGAAATCTGTCAACAAAAGGCCCCATCTAAAGAAAATGGCTAACTTCTTGTCCTGAATCACATCTTGCAGATACAAAGCAAATGCTTAATATCAAAATCACCTGAATGGATGTGCAAAAAAGTGTTGTTTTTTATTTTGGTCTGAAATAAAATTTGACATATTTTCAACATTTGTGTTGACTTAGTCACAATAATGCAAAAATAAATGAATTCTTCCTTCCTGCATGACTGATCATCTAGGTACTCAGATGAGCGATATAGGCTCATTTGGGCCTCTTATTATCTCATCAAATTTGATATTAAGCTATTATTTATTCTGTGATTTTTTGCAGCATGAAACCAGAGGAAGTTGTGGAGGCAATAACGAGTATGACTTGGCTGCTGTCATAGTACATCATGGCTCAGGGTATTGTACTTGATAAATATAATCCATGATTAGCTCACTGACACTAAAGTCTGAAAAGCTATTTTGTTATATCCTCAGAGTGGTTGTGGGCATCAGTATCTGTAGATTGCAAGATTAAAGCTTCTTCAAATCACCTTGGAAAACATCAAAACAAAAGGGGAGGACTGATGAGAAAAAAAAGTGAAGCTTAACAAGTGGGAGAATTTAAATGTTATTGGACTATCAGATGAGAGTGGTTAACTCATGAAAATAAATTTATGAGTACCATGAATGACATGTTCTGTATAGAAGGAGTTTTAGAAAAACAAGTCAAGCTCCTTACATCTTGGTTCTCAGGCATGGCTAACTATCTTTACAAATTTGTCTGTAGAACTAAAACTTGAAATTGAATATGAATACTATGCCAAAACTTAATATATACTAAGATTAAATGTTCATCTGCTTTATTCTCTTGATGTTAATGATCGAAAATTATAATTTGAGCTATTCAGAACTCAAGGGATCTATCCAAGTTTCCATTGGAATAGTCCACTGGGCTATTCCAATGATAAACCAAGTTTCATACACTGACCAGATCTATTTAGTAGTAAGAGATAGAGCTTTCTTATTTAGCCTCTATATTTAAAGTGACCAAAGCCTTTGATTGATACCATATTTCGCTTCAGACTTGACAATTATTTTCCATTTTGTAAAGTTTTCTAATGTCCTTAATTGACAGTTGTACGTTCAAGGTCACAATGAGGTTATGATGGAGGTTGGTGTGTATTCCATTCAGCTGTGGCTTTGTCATGGATGTGCACCGAACTTCTCAAGCTTGTTATCTATAACACAAGTGTGCCTAGGCCTTGGAAAAAAATCATACCTCCATGTTCTAAGTTACAGCGAGTCTAGGACAAAAACTATTTTTGGATCCATAAAATAATAGCTGTAACATGGATCTAATCATCCTTCACAAAATTGTTACCCTTGATACAAGTGTTCATGACTTTGACCCAAAACCACAAGGTCAAGATTACATTGAGCTAATGACCAAAATTGTCTGGACAGCATGGATCTACTTCATGCAAGGTTTTACATATATAGTCAAGGTCTTGAAGGCCCAATAGGTTATTTAGGTATTGACTACAGAGATATCTGTCTTGTTAAGATTGCCAATATTTTGAATTTCAATCTTTTCCCAGTACGGGTGATTAAGTTAAAGGCAAACTGGATTTCTTGATTGATTTAATGCCAGAAAAATGTAAAATGCTTATGGCAATTTTATATTCTTAGTTAGAGGTTTTGAATAGAATACGTATTAAAAAGATAACACTTTTTTCAGGGCTGGATCAGGTCATTATACATCATATGCAAGAAACGAAGGTTTGTTTAAATGTTTATATTGATAGAACATAAATTGTGAGCGTATACAATTTTTTTTATATCTGAATCATCTGCATTGTGTATTACAAACAGAATACACTAGATTTAGAGCTATGTTTTAATGATAATATCATTTGTCTCTTGGGTATATGAGGCAACAGTCAAAATGTTGTCCCAAGGTAATAGGAAAGACCAGAAGAACTGTTTCCTATAGTATTGATTATCTTATTAAATAATTAGGACAGAAAAATGTACTTTGTCATATTGACACAATTTTACTATTACAAATTTTATCTGCACCATTTACATGGATATAAAGAAATTAAAGCATAATACTATCATCAAAAAAGGCTCTCAATAGATTTCATTATGATCATTTCCATTGCACAAGGAACAGTAAACTATTTCGTTGTACGGTTAAATGGTACTAGGTCAGCATTCCAGTCAAGTATTATTGAATAAAAAATGATTTATATAGATGAACTGGTGATAATATATAGTACATGTATTGATATCTTCACTCATGTATTTGTTTTTTTTTTTTCAGGACAATGGTTTCACTTCAATGACAGTACTGTTACACCATGTGATAGCTCTACTGTGGCTAAATGTAAAGCTTATATACTGTTCTACATCAGACGAGAATTCAAACTTCCTGACTATCTAACATACAAGAATGGAAAGTAGAGATCATAGTTTCTCATCCGTTCACTGACTGTACTTGTACCCATGATGGGCTAAACGTAATTCATAGTTGAATTTTTAAACGTGAGGGTTAAAATTCTTATTACTTTAATAAGAAGTATAAGTAAGTTATGTATGTGAGGAAAAATGTAACAAAAGGAGAGAAAAAAAGAACAGGGATGAAGGACTTGAATAAGAATTAAGATTATCAGTCTGATTGCACAAGATGTAATCATATTCTTATGTTTTTGATAAAAACAAATGTCCTAAAAGGAAATAGTAACTGATCAGTGTGCTTGAAATGTATGTTTATGGTGATTTGCACTTTTTGTTTCAAAATCATTGATTGGAGTTGGTTATATCAAGACTAATTAATAGTGCTGGTCTAAACATTGAAGGTGAAGGAGAATGAATGAACTTACTAAATAGGGTTAATGTAAATGATGACATGTAAACCTATGGTCAGTAAATTTGTCTGGAACATCATGAATGTATGTACTTGAGATAAATGTGTGTGTGCTTATTACTTGACTAAACATCAGTATGTGCTGGGTTATTAGTGTGCTTGGATGAAGCATCAGTTTGTGCTGGGTTACAAGTGTGTTTGGTTATGTGTTGATTAAACATCAGTGTGTGCTGGGTTTCAAGTGTACTTGGTTATGTCTGGATTAAACATCGGTATGTGCTAGGTGATAAGTGTGTTTGGTTATTGTGGATTAAGCATCAGTATTTGCTGGATTATAAGTGTGCTTGGTAATTGTGAATTAAGCATCAGTATGTTACTGGCTTATAAGTGTGTTTGGTTATGTGTGGATTAAACATTAGTATGTGCTGGGTTATAAGTGTGTTTGGTTATATGAGGATTAAACATCAGTATGTGCTGGGTTATGTGTCCAAGGTTGTCTGGATTGAACGAGTTAAAATGTGCTTGGTTATGCCTGGATTAAGTATTTTTAATTGTGCTTGGTAATGTCCGAATATTCAATGATGTGTGCATATAAGTGATATGGTTGTCCCAAAAAGTGAAGAATGGGATAATCATTATTCAGCCCATCAAAGGGGTAAACATTATTCAACCTGTCAAGGATTTTTCCATCAATTTTAACATCCCTAAGGTAAAGTATTTAAAACTATAATAGAAAAATTATTAAGTTATGAAAAGGAAAAATTATCAATGTAAATTTCTTATATAGAAAAACTGGAATTATAGTTTATGAAAAAGGGCATTGGAATTCATCAGAGTAAATAGACCTTATAGATGGATGTTGAATGAAGAGAGTCGGCAGGCCGACTGAATCAACCTTTCTCAGTTGTCGTTTTGTGTGATCGATTCAACATGAAAGATTCCTGTTTTATGCTACCACTTTTTATTCAAAATGTTGCTTTCTTCTATTATTACTTTATACTGTTCATTCCAACTACATGTATAGACCATTTTTATCAGGTGTTATCTGCCCTTGTTTATTTTTGTAGCCCACAGAAGTGGAAAAGCAGTTGTGTAAAAGTTGTGCAATGACCGTTCAATCAGTTTTTCTCATTTGTATGGTCAGTTGACCATGTTGACGTGTGGTCTGTCAAATAGCAGCCGCTTTATTTACTTAACTGTGACATGCAGAAATTCAAAGTCCTAATAAAGGGTAGGCAACTCTCCTTATTGAATCAGCAGATATCCAAACTGCTGTGCTTTAGTTGTGTAAGTTATTATAATGTAAATAGTATTGATTTGGATTTTTTTTTTCGCATAATGCCTCAGTGCAGGCAATTTTTGAAATTCATGTATTTAGTTATTGAGCCATTGTAATTTATAGATACTTAAAATTGAGAAAGGTATTTTACATCTCTTTCTATACATTTTAGCAACAGGAAATCAAGCTTAACAGACCATACCGTTTATGTTAGGACTTTCACTCTCAAACTTTGTACAATTATTTCCTATGGGGTGAGGACATAGCCTATTGATTTTCAATATCAAGGTCTAAGGTCACGGTTATTTTGGGGGCAAAAATAGTAAATTTTTTAGAAAGCATCCTGTAAACAAGATACAGAACAAACTGTTTTTGCTAGAACTTATAATCTTGTATACTTATTTCTTATGACAGGACGATGAAGCTTAATGATTTTCAAGGTGATATCTGGAAAGTCAAGGTCGCGATGCTTATGTCAGTCAAATTCTTTACCAGGCCATAACATTTTACTATTTGCATAGATTTGAAAAATATATCACAGAATTGCTCCCCTGGATCCAAAAGTGTATCATGACTTTGAACCATTTCTGCAAGGTCAAAGTCACAGTGCTTATGTTTCCTGCTTCAGTTTAAGTGACAATCCTATTATGCAATGTAAGGGTTGCTCTTGTTTATTCTAATTACTATTAAATAAAATTGCTGTTTTCATGTAGTTTCCAGAACACCTTTGTGAATTATAGGTAATACATATTTGAAAATACATGTACTCTGAAAATTTCCTATAGTGTTGCTTTCTTGTTTTAATATAGTACTTCTATTGAATGCTAACTTCATCATGGGATTTTTTTCCAGTGATAGTTTGTACATGCATTACAGCTTAAATGAACATTTCATAAGACTTGGTGATCAACATTTCATATCAAGTTCCTTTAAGCTTAATCTTCATTAAGAGCACTGGATGAAATTTTTACTTTCCGATCTAAACAAAAAAAAGGTTATTAAGACTGTTCGATGTGTGTAACCTGTAAGTGCTATATCTTATGCCCATTTTCATTTTAACACTAAGCAAGTATGGAAGTTTTCTTTTGTTTGCGAATGGTTGATTGACATTGTTTTGATTTTGATTGTAATTTACTATGTTTGAATAGATGCCAACTTTCATTTACTAGAATCGTTGATCGAATATCCCATTGTCGGTAATTGTCTAATAAAATATGTTGAAAAAATTCATGTTTTTGTAACTTATTAAACAACCTGGACACTTCAAATGCATGAAGTAATGATACGAGTACTTTTTATTATACACTCTTCATTAGGCGGGACGTATTATGTAATGGCGTTGTGCGTCCGAGGTCATGTTTTCCGGACATTTTTTCTGCAGTCTTTCAAGGTATTGGATTGAAAATTGGGATATAACTTTATATCAACGAGGGTCAGTACCAGTTCGCATTAGGGTATGATTGCTTTGGTTCGACCAGAGTTAAGGCCCTTGTACTTAGACATTTTCAAGGATTTTAGTTTTCCGGACTTTTTTCTGCAGCCTTTAAAGGTGTTGTATATCAATGAGAGTCAGTACCAGTTCGCATTTGGGTATGATGGCTTTGGATTTATTAGTTTTATGCCCCTTTAAATTAAAAAAATTTTCAAGGATTTTGGAGTTTTCCGGATTTCTTTAACCAGTGTTTCAAGATATTGGATTGAAACTTGGCATATATTTGTATCAGTGAGGGCCAGTACCTGTTCGCATTTCGGTATAATTGCTTTGAATTATGCCTCTTGTTATTATACCCCCGCAAAGAAGTTTGAGGGGGGGGTATATAGGAATCACCTTGTCCGTCTTGTCTGTCCAGAAAACTTTAACCTTGACCATAACTTTTGAACCAAAAGAGATATTCATACTATACTATTCATACTACACATGTATATTCCTTATGGCAAGACCTTTCTTTTGGTACCAAAATTTTGGCTTTGTGACCTTGGTCTTGACATTTGACTTACTTTTTAAAAACTTGAACCTTAGTCATTCGTTTTGAACCAAAAGAGACAGGGTATTCATACTACACATGTAAATTCCTTGGTAAGACCTTTCTTTTGGTATCAAACTTTTTGACCTTGTGACCTTGGCCTTGATATTTGACTCATTTTTTAAAAACTTTAACCTTAGCCATAACTTTTGAAAGAAAAGAGATGGAACCTTCATACTACACATGTGTATTCCTTGTGGCAAGACCGTTCTGTCGATACCAATATTTTCGACCTTGTGACCTTGGTCTTTTGTCCTTGGTCTATGCCCTATTTTGAATTTTGGTGCCGCGGGGGGTATTTGTCCCGTTAGGACAGTTCTAGTTTAAGTTATCTTCCTTTTTTCGAGGTAATCTAAATATCCATAGTGCTCAATTGTCCTAGCCATGCGACGCCATATTTTATGGACTTTTTCCAGCAGTTTTTCTCAAGATATTGGATTTAAAACTTTATGATTCATTCAAATTGATCCCTTCAAGCTAAGCGACGGGCGTATTATGCCTCGCTAGGCGTTGCTCTTGTTCACCTATATTTTAAGTTTTTAACAGAAACAATTACAAATTATTCGATTAAGATTAACCTGACTGTGATTACACATTTACTTACGCACACTGAAAAACCTTCATCATGTGAGAATATATATGCTGGAATCACTTGAGTGTTCTTGAGAACAGCTTGTTATCAAGTCATGGAGAAAACCAGTTTAAGACCTAATCTAGCTGGTATCTGGTATTTCTCTTGCATAATGCACATTAAGAAATAAATGATGTAAATTGAATTTCGATTTTGATTATTGCAACGTCCAAAGAAACTTGTTTTTAATTGATGTTGAACTAAAACTTGGTGTGTATGTTTATTTTATTTTACAAGAGTTATTGCCCTTTCATAAAAGCTTGAGAGGTTTTGTGTTCAAGTGCTGTCGGTGGTTCTTCCCTGTCTTTCCCTTTGGACGAATTAGTAAAAATTGAGCTGCTGTGTCATAGTAGATGTGGCTTTTAAAAGATCACTCACCGAACATATAAAGTTTAACTTATTGCAGTTAGCCCCATAATGCAAGATTATTACCCTTAGATGAAAATTAGTATTGGTCAGGTGGTGAATAATGTAAGGCATGACAGTAGACGGGGGCTAATTGTAATACATATAATTAACCTGAGTGACCTATAGCTATAAACTCTATTGTTCTAAGGAACGTGTAGCTTGCTATCCATATTTCAAAGGCGCGACTTCAGTCAGACAAATGCCCGACAGTGATCCCTGCATGTAGCGTTGCTTAGCAGGCAATCATACGACTTGGTAAATGTGCAAAGATTATCGTAGGTAGAAAAATCTCCACTTGGAGCAGTGCTTCCTAAACATGTATCAATAACCGTTTCATTCTTCATAAGGATTACTACATCTATAAATGTATACGGTGGTGACCAGTGCTTTTGTGGTGTAGCAAATTACATTAAACCAAAACCAATAGAAAATGCTCAGGCACACTTCCTTGCTTCCAACTGCAAATAGCACCCATGTACTCGCTGATGGAAAATGCACAGCCTTCCCTATCAACATATGAAACATACACCAGGGTCCGGTGCCATAAACTGAAAATATTCTTAAGTCATAATTTCATCTTCTGTTCATCAATGAATTAATAACTGGGATTTGGATTTTATTTAGTTTTATTCTACTGATAAATAGAATTAAACCATTCTACATTAGGATTTATTTGAACGTTTGATAATGGAATAAATTAAAATGAAATAATTGACTTAAGTATATTCTCAGTTTATGGTGCCGGACCCAGGACTTTTTAACAACGTTTGGAACATACAATTGCAAACTTTCCTACCAGCCTGTAAAAGATAAATTGGAAAATTTTCCTGACCAACCATAGGAAAATTAACTGGAAGACTTTCCCAACTTACCAATGGCAGATACATTGGCAGACTACCCCATCAACCTATTGAAGATAAAATTAGAGACGACTTTCACAACCAAC
Source organism: Pteria penguin (assembly GCA_035048485.1). Taxonomy (NCBI): domain Eukaryota; kingdom Metazoa; phylum Mollusca; class Bivalvia; order Pterioida; family Pteriidae; genus Pteria; species Pteria penguin. The sequence goes on from CM068581.1 coordinate 25,516,256, forward strand.
CACTGGAATATGCCCTGGCTGATTTTCCTACCAACCTATGGAACAAAACGGTCAGACTTTCCGATCTAACCAATGACATACACTAATAATGAATTAACCACTGGAAGATACATAGGCAGACCTTCTGAACTAACGAATATCAAATACACTGAAAGACTCCTTGCCCATGAAAGACACGATGGCAGCTTTTCCAATCCACCATTGGCAAATACAATGACAGACTTTCCCAACTAACCAACTGCAGACTTTCCAAACCTAGTAATTCAAGGAACATTGGCAAACCTTCCAAACCAATCTATGGAAGATACACTAACACACTTTCCAGCACTACGCTTTGACTAAGTAAGTCCTTGAAGCCCAAATAATTTACATTATATAACTAAATTTATTCTTTATTTTTTATTGCATGTACAAAAATTTAAGTCTAAACAAAAGCAAAGAAAGCAATGTTTTGCTCTGGTAACAAACTAGAGGCAAATGATCAAGAATGAAATTATTGCAAAACTTTTTAACATTAAAATGCCAATGATCATCATAGACAAGAGTTTGGTAAATATTGCGTCTTGTGTTACAGTAATAGTTATCCTAAAACCACTGAAATTTTTCATTGCTACAAAACCTTCACTGGGAACATATCATTGTTTCTAAATATTCAGGCATTTTAAGCTAGAACCAAACTATCTTAAAGGTACAACAAATTCATATAGTATTGTAGTGACACTTATATAATTAAAAAATGATACAGCCGTTTCTTTTTCAATATTGATTAAATGAGACTATATATATTTACATTAGAGAAATAAAGCTACACAAGAGGCAAAAATGGAGTCGAATTTCTAACTTAGCATGATAATAAAAAATCTTTGCAAGGTATTTTGACATGAAATAACAGAGAACACACCCATTGCAAACTGTTTGAAAAATATGCTAAAAACAGTAGCAGCAACAAGTTACAAGAAATGGGATGCCATGCTGGGACCCTTAAGATATACTTTTTCCCATAAATGTATACAAAAATGTCAATTACTTCATGTCTATGTCTACAGAACACAAGGTCTCTACATAAAACTTTGATCTCTTAGGCAAAAATGATTTCTGTGAATAAAATCCAGAGTACCTCTTACAAATATGGCACATAGTGAATACAATGAGAATATGCTGTCATTTGGAAGCCTACAAAGTAGTCTACAAAATAGTTTACTACATGTAAAGACTAACAGACTCGTGGGCAAATCTGAAATATTTGTGCAATGAACACATCTGGATCTGATACAACGAAAGATAATCAATCACTGAAGAGTACTATAAAGCAAAAACATTGCCAGCAAATACAAATATTTTTTCAGTCTATTTGACCAATATTCAACAAAGGTATTTTTACACACTCTTGAGTACGTTTCACAATCCAGTACTCATGAAAATAATATTTACAACAATTTATGTATTACAATTAATCTTCATTAAAAGAGTTGAAACAACTTTTCTGAAGTCTATTTTTACTCAACTGAAATAGATTTTTTCACCATAATCCATGTGTAGGGTAAAGGCATACATACAAAACAGAGACCATTCATATACTTGTCTTAATTCAGTGTTTCTTATGACAAGTCCATGTTTCTGGTAGCTTAGACCAAAGGAAAAGTTACAATATATCTTAAGATATATGTAAACCCATTTATTTCTTTTTACAATGCAATACTTAAAACTTGATGTATAAGGTAAAGAAATAACCACAATTAAGCAAAATGGAATCAACAGATCAGTTGGTTTCCGGAAAATGTATTGTTAAAAGCTTCTCTCTTAAACATCCAAAATACAATAATTTTTTTTATTAAATATCTACTTAAAAAGTATTCCAGCAGGAAGGACTATGACCATGATGTCAAAACCAAATACCTTTGCTTTTCCACTTTACATATACAAACAAAGTGTGGAAATAAAGATGCTTAGTACATGCATATTTTTTCATATAGGTATGATTATATATACTTTAAAATAATACAGTATTTTTTTCACTGGATTATATACTTAATACAGTAATAATGACAGTTTAATACAGGCAAGTATAATACAATGCAATATAAAATCAAGTCTCTTCTCAAAGATGACAATGATTTACATGCAAAGCATAAAAGAAATTCCCCAAATCACCAATAAATGTACACAAGAAGGTCAATATATAAATATATTTCTTGAGTAAGCAAACAAATCTCGTATACATTATTTTTTTTATCTTAATTTTATTTACAATTTTTTTTCTGTGCAAGACATAAGACAAACCGACTGTGTTGCTTCATTGGTTTTCAGATATGATTCTTGTATTTTCAGAAACCAGAGAAAAATCAGAATTCAGATGAATTTTGATTGAAAAGATACCAAATCCACAACGAAAAACAGATGCATAAGCATGAAACAAAATGATATACCAAGATCCAAACACAAACCTGAAAAGGGAAATATGGAAAACGATGGAAATCTCCAAATATGGAAAACAATTGAAGTCTCCAAATATGGAAAAAAATGGAAGTCTCCAACTATGGTAAACAATAGAAGTCTCCAAATATGGAAAGCAATAGTAGTCTCCAAATGTAAAAACCTTGAAAGAAATGAAAAAAATATGCAAGGTGTACCACACAGAATGCTTTAAAAAGCTTCATTATTAAAACTTTTTTGGAAAGTGTAAAAACTAATCTTTCACATATATTTTCCATAAATTCATGTGTTAAGTGTGACTATCTAGGACCCTTTGACAGATACCTAAGTTATTCTTATTTTTGATTTATGAGAAATGATAAAATGTAAATATAATGCAATTGGAATTTTTTCTCTATATTTATTCCATATGTTTAAATACAAATAATATCCTTATCTAACTATTAAGGCAATTCATTCTATTACAATGCAATGGTTGATTGACAATAAGTAGTGAAGAGTTTTGTTACAAACCACTGTACAAATTCAGATTCATTTTAATGAACCATTGATAGCAACTTCGGACCATACTTCATCTATTTTGTTTAATACATTTGTATGTACAATGTATTAATGTCATAAATTACTTGTATAGCCTCAAACTGTTTTATTCACTACTGTACTGAGGTATTACCATAATACACTGAAGTGTTAAGGAAAACAACTGAGGTATTACCATTATTTATTACGGCCACAACAAATTAATGTCTTGTTCGACAGAATCGCCGCTCCGATTTTTCTGATTTTCATTATTTTTTTTTTCAAAATTTAAAAAAAAAAAATGGTTCAGTTTTATTTTTTGATTTTGTATTATGTGCCCGGTTTTCGCCAATTCTAGGCAACATTCGGTGGCAGTTTGTCTCCATGTGGATAATGGACGGAAACAGTCCATCGACTTGAAGAATATGTTGAAAAGTGCGTCTACAGAAAAACTGACAAACAACTTTATTAAAAGTATATTCCCGCAGCTACTTTTGCGTGAACAAAAAGATTTAAAATGTATTCTTTTTTCATTACATATGACGATAGTTTCATAAAAAAGTAGATTTCTTAAACTATAATTAATGATGGTAAAGTTATCGACCACAGCTGTGATAGTAAAAAACTACAAACTACAATTTGGTGAATATTATTGATAAATTAATGGAATTCTCCGAGTATTAGTAAAATGGTCATATGTTGGAGTTGTAAGCATGTTAATAAAACAGTGCTATTATATATGAAGGTACAGTTTTCAAAAAAAAAAAATAAAATTCGCTCCATAAAAATATTGAAGAAAAAAAAAAATCGTTTTTCATAAAAATATGAAGCACAAGATATATTTTTGGTGTGGTCTAAGCTGTTAAATGAAAAAGTCATAACCCTACAGTGCAATACAGATCTCTCCACACAGATCTACAATGGCAGTATGCTATAAATGTTGAAAATATCAAATGGAAATCCAAAAAAGGAAGACAGAAGATATCTGACCAAGCTGTATGACACATACACATAAAACAGATAAATACCATAATACAATTTGATCATTATGAACATAACTTTTTATCCCCATATAAAAAGCAGTTTTATATACCAGACATAACATCATCAGGTCATAGACAACAAACCAGCATTTTGTATGTGAAATTGACATTTCCTCCATCACAAAGAAAACAATGCATATTTTGATAGTTTTTTATCATTACCGGTATTTATGCTGCAATGGCAATGATTTTGAAGACTGCAGAGACTTAATTTAATATCAAACTCTTCATAATTCAGTTTTATCATTAGATTTTGTTAGTCATGGGGAGTAGCGAAAAAAAAGAAGAAAGAAATATAATACACCATAACGTAGGCCTAGACCCTAGTATTTTCCCAGAACAGCTGAAACCTTTAAAAAATGTAACTTGTTACACAGGATCGAACAAGGTTATTGTGAAACACATATGCCACTTGATGGCAATCAATGCTGAAGATTCAAAATGTAAGTCAAAGATCATAAAGACACAAAGTAAAAAATTTTGGTAACCACAATGTCAAACATTTTGGTGTGAAGAAAAATGTATGGTCAAAAGGAATACAGTGTGATATATCAAAGCCTCATCTCTTACTATTCAAAAGTTGTGACCAGTGTTACTTTTATTTTTTTGGTTTTTTTTTTTGTCACAGACAGTTAGACCAAAAACTATATGCTTCCAAATCTGTGATTCTGGAGGTATAATATACATTAATTAGGTTCTCAAATTTGAATAAGAAGAAGAGTATTGAACAAAGAGTCATGAGAAATACACAATGTTGGCAATTTGTCATCAAGAAAGAGAAGCCCATGCTGATCATATCTTGTATGTTGGAGGCAATTATGACAATACTTCCATCAGCAACACTTCATTCAGGTATTCCTGTCAATGAAATATACATGTATGTATAACTTCAAAAGTCTTCATGAAATTAAGTACTGTAGAACACAGTATAAAAATGTAAATAAAGTGAACCCAGTCTTAAAGGTCACCTTCATCAAGAGTTCTCCCATATTCCTAGTTATCCTCATAATGTGTGCAAAATGATCAGCCCATCACCCACCCACATGAGGGTGGAAGATAAGCTACATACACTTTACCTGAAATAATGCTGACCCACTTACTGGCATAATACCGACGTCACTGTATCCATGTGGCGTAATGCACTTGATCGTGGCCTTGTGGAGTTTATTATGTATGGTGATGTACAACTTCAATATCTTTAAATATATTCATTGTTTATATGTTTTAAATGATATTCATTAAAGTCTATCCTTTCAAATTTAGTAAAATGTTGTTAGTTCTCTGTGGTGCAATGAATAAATATTGTGGCTAGTTGGCTATTCCGTGAAATGGGTAAAAAAATGTAGTAATACACACAAAAAGCGTATGCTGATGTTTACAAACATTGTTGGTAAGAGTACATATGGGAGAAAAATAATCTGTATTGTCTGGTGATGATTAAGAAATCCACTATACCTTGTGTCAAGTCAACTTGTCTGTGTCTTGGATGGCCTTGACATGGACTAAGTTAACGTCACAGTTAGGTTAGTGGATTTCTTGATCATCAACAAATGATAGAGATAAATTCTATTTATCACCAGCTATGATAGTTACTTTTTAAATTTCCATATCCTGTTTTCTTGTATAATAAATCTCACCTGTGCAAAAGGCCATTTTTTTGGCTTGCCTTGAGTGACAAAAATTTACATATTATCATAAAAAGTCTATATCATACCAGCATAATATGATTTATTTTTTTTTTACAATCCTAAACCATCCTCATTATTTTCTCATATCATTTATGCAAGACAGTACTCATTTTCCAAGGAATACCACATCATTTATATCATTTAACATTGCTGTTGGCCTCTAGGGAAACAATTTACTATTCCAGATCATATCATCACAGTCAACAATTTACACTCATACAGTAATGGTATCATCTCAGTCAACGACTTACACTGATATAGTAATGGTATCATCTCAGTCAACAACTTACACTCATACAGTGATGGCATTATCTCAGTCAACAACTTACACTCATAAAGTAATGATATCATCTCAGTCAACAACTTACACTCATACAGTAATGGTATCATCTCAGTCAACGACTTACACTGATATAGTAATGGTATCATCTCAGTCAACAACTTACACTCGTATAGTAATGGTATCATCTCAGTCAACAACTTACACTCATACAGTAATGGTATCATCTCAGTCAACAACTTACACTCAAACAGTAATGGTATCATCACAGTCAACAACTTACACTCATACAGTAATGGTATCATCTCAGTCAATAACTTACACTCATACAGTAATGGTATCATCACAGTCAACAACTTACACTCATACAGTAATGGTATCATCTCAGTCAACAACTTACACTGATATAGTAATGGTATCATCTCAGTCAACAACTTACACTCATACAGTGATGGCATCATCTCAGTCAATGACTTACACTCATATAGTAATGATATCATCTCAGTCAACAACTTACACTCATACAGTGATGGCATCATCTCAGTCAACAACTTACACCATACATTAATGGTATCATCTCAGTCAACAACTCACACTCATATAGTGATCGCATCATCTCAGTCAACAACTTACACTCATATAGTGATGGTATCATCTCAGTCAACAACTTACACCATACAGTAATGGTATCATCTCAGTCAACAACTTACACTCGTATAGTAATGGTATCATCTCAGTCAACAACTTACACTCATACAGTAATGGTATCATCTCAGTCAACAACTTACACTCAAACAGTAATGGTATCATCACAGTCAACAACTTACACTCATACAGTAATGGTATCATCTCAGTCAATAACTTACACTCATACAGTAATGGTATCATCACAGTCAACAACTTACACTCATACAGTAATGGTATCATCTCAGTCAACAACTTACACTCATACAGTAATGGTATCATCACAGTCAACAACTTACACTCATACAGTAATGGTATCATCTCAGTCAACAACTTACACTCATACAGTAATGGTATCATCTCAGTCAACAACTTACACTCATACAGTAGTGGTATCATCACAGTCAATAACTTACACTCATATAGTAATGGTATCATCACAGTCAATAACTTACACTCATATAGTAATGGTATCATCACAGTCAACAACTTACACTCATACACTAATGGTATCATCTCAGTCAACGACTTACACTCATATAGTAATGGTATCATCTCAGTCAACGACTTACACTCATACAGTAATAGTATCATCTCAGTCAACAACTTACACTCATATAGTGATGGTATCATCTCAGTCAATGACTTACACTCATATAGTAATGGTATCATCTCAGTCAACAACTTACACTCATACAGTAATGGTATCATCTCAGTCAACAACTTACACTCATATAGTAATGGTATCATCTCAGTCAACAACTTACACTCATACAGTAATGGTATCATCTCAGTCAACGACTTACACTCATACAGTAATGGTATCATCTCAGTCAACAACTTACACTCATATAGTAATGGTATCATCTCAGTTAACAACTGATATTCATATAGTAATGGTATCATCTCAGTCAACGATTTACACTCATATAGTAATGGTATCATCTCAGTCAACGACTTACACTCATACAGTAATGGTATCATCTCAGTCAACAACTTACACTCATACAGTAATGGTATCATCTCAGTTAACAACTGATATTCATATAGTAATGGTTTCATCTCAGTCAACAATTTACACTCATACTGTAATGGTTAGAGTTGTAAAATCTTACCGTTTCATCTATGCCAGTGTCCTTGACCTCAAGGCAAACAATCTTATTTTCCATGTCTTTTGTAACTGTCTTGGATCCATCTAAGGACACAGAATACATTCATTGAAGTACATCTTAACATTTTGATTTTTTAGTGACAGATTCTGGTATTGGACCACATAGCTCAATGCTGACATTGTTTACCCTGAAAGCGGATTGCTCTGTTTTGTTTGTTTCAGCCACAGTTTTGCACCCTACTTTTTACAAATATGGTACTGTGAAAGTCTCCTTCATGTGAAAGAAAATCAGGTTAAATTTCTTTTTTAGGTTTCCAGGTTTTGAGACCTTTGACAGAGGGAAAGTATGACAATATCAAATATCAGACTGGATAGCTCAATGGTGAGACTATCCAACCAAACAGCAAATTTTTTCACATTGCCAGTTACACTGTGATAACTACATGTGTGACAGATGAGGAAATTACAGATGTTTAATGACAGCCCTAGAAATATTTGTAGGGATCTAACTTCAGTATAAGTGATATATCCCTACACTAGTAACATAGAAATATGTTGTAAGGAACTAACTTCAGTATAAATGATATATCTCAATACTACTAACATAAAAATATGCTGTAAGGAACTAACTTCAGTATAAATGATATATCCCAATACTAGGTACACAGAAATATGTTGTAAGGAACTAACTTCAGTATAAATGATATATCCCCGTACTAGTAACATTGAAATATGTTGTAAGGAACTAACTTCAGTATAAATGATATATTGCCATACCACTACTATACTTGTAACACATACAAATAACATTATTACTTTTAATTGCGATTTAAAACAGGAATGTATCATGGAATTAATTATATAATACTATATGTTTTAAATGTAGTTTTACCTGCTACCTGGAAGGGATAAAGGTTTACTTCTGTTTCCCATACATCAGGGATGGTAAGGCTTGTATTACATTTTTCGATGCGTGAGATATTACCATAATCAACATAAAATACATCCACGGTAGCAGAAGAATGATTATCAGATATTATCCAGGCCCTGAAAACCAAAATGCCAAAGTCGTTGGTAGTAATTAAGTCAAGTAATTGGTAGTAACATAATCTATTCATTTATATCTGTCACATAATAAAAATATATGGAGAGTGCATTTCCAAATTTTCATTGAAACACAGTATATCAGTTTGATTAAAAATGGCAACAAACTTAGAAAACACCCAAAATTTAAAATGAAATTTGTATTTTCAGAAACTGGCTCTGTTTAGGGAGAGTCTGTAAGAGGATGATCTTAAAATCAAGATTATAAAATAGATTTTGCTTATTATTCATGTAGGCTAATATGAAACTGGAGGCATTAATATTTCATAATGGGTAAATTTCAGATTATATATTCATTCCTAAACAATTTTTAAATGATATATCACCTGAACCATTCACTGTCAAATAAAGCAGCACATCTGCCAAGTCCCTTGGTGCGACCGATTTTGATATCTGGTTCTTGCATAGCAAGCATGGTGTGCTCAAGACATTTGATTGAATCCTTGCAGAAAGAAATATATTGTCAAAGATACATACAATTTCAACATGTAACATTTAAAACATATTTCTTAAATCCTGGATATTCCTATTTTCTATATGAAGCATTTCATATAGAGGAAATTTTAGAGAACCAAACAGCTTCTGGACTATCTGTAAAGTTCAATTTTCATAGATCTTCTCTTTTTGGAAAAGCATGATTTCTAAATACAAATTCTAAATAAGATACCTCTAAAGACTGTATGGCCGGATTGCAAAGCAAATTCAAAACAAGGTCAAAGTCACGAGGTCAATAGTCATGGCATCAATTGAAAGCCCTTGTCATAAAGAACCTATGTGTGAAGTATCAAATCACTATCCCTATTGATTTAAAAGTTATAGCCAAAGTCAAAGGGTTTTTTTTTTTAGAAATAGTTCAAATTCCAAAGTCAAGGTCAATAGGTTGAAAGTCATGATATTAATTGAAAGCACTTGTCATTATGAACTTATGTGTTAAGTATCAAAGCCCTATCACTACTGTTCAAAAGATATAGCCAAAGTTAAAGTTTCTTAAAAGTAGGTCAAAGTCCAAGGTCACACAGTCAAAAGTCATTGTATCAATTGAAAGCACTTGCCATAAAGAACGTATGTGTGAAGTATCAAGGCCCTATCCCTATTGCTTAAAATCAAAGGCCTGAAAGGCCATAAAGGCATTGAGCAGGACTGATTATCAAGCCGTTTAAAGTACAAGTGGGACAATGAGCAACTATGTTGATAAACTTCTTTAAATAAACTATGACTGGATGCATGTGACAACAAGGGTATGATAATAGGTCTCCGGACATTTGTCCTGGCAAGCTAAACACTAGAGCTGTCCTAATGGGACAAACACCCCACGCGGCAAAAAAATTGAACATGCAATAATTCAGAAAGCTGAACATTTAGTCATGCCAAAATCCAATCAGACATGAGTTTAGTCACCAAAGAAACAGTGACCTTGAACAATCCTGTGAAATATTATCCAAATCTATTAACCCAATAACAAGATATTGCCTGAACAGGATCTTTAACACCAAGTACACTGTGACCTTGATTGTTGACAAGCTCAAGGTCAAGCTCAAGGTCATCACACACCCTTGAGTCATGGGCAATAATCCTGTGAGGTATTATCCAAATCTATTGACCAAATAAAAAGATACGTCCCGGACACGATTTTAATAACCAAGTCCACATTGAGCTTGACCTTTAAACTTGGGTCAAGGCCATGACACACCCTTGGGCGATGGGCAACAATCCTGCGAAATATCTAAATCCATCAACCCCATATAAAGATATGGCCCGGATAGTATTTTAACAAACAAGTCCACAGTAACATCCACCTTTGACCTATGACCTTGGGTCAAGGCCATGACACATCCTTAGGCAAAGGGCCACACTAAATCCATCCGTCCAGTACAAAGATATGGTCCGAACAAGATTTTACAACCAAGTCCACATTGAACTTGACCTTTGACCTTAAGTTAGGTCATGATACATCCTTAGGTCCTGTGAAATATTATCCAAATATATTGACCAAATAAAAAGTTATGCTCCGGACACAAAGTGGCCCAGGATTTACTATCAAAGAGGTCTTAAGCCAAGGTCAAGGTCACAGTGACCAAATTTGTGTACATGACACATCCCGTTCCCATGGGACATTCATATACCAAGTTTGATCATCCTGAGTCCTATGGTACATAAGTTATCAAGCAGACACGAATCGGGACGCACGGACAGACGGACATGGTGATTCCTATGTAGGACCCCCCCCCCCCCCCACTTCCTTGGCGGGGGTATCATGGTAAATATTTCCAAGTCCTTGAAATCTGGAATCCCAAGTCTATAGAGTACATCAACGATTCTGGTGCAGTAACTCTCGTTACAACGACCATGGGTATTTCTGTATTTCTGAATTTTGCCGTTTAAACGAATTTAAAATTGCTGATATGTACGAATTGCTGCTATTTCGTATAAAATTATATAAATCAAAAATTTTGAATTAATAAACTTGGAGGCAACTATAATTACGGTCATTACCGAACTCTATTGTGTTCTGTTTAATATATATGTACTTATATGTACAGTGTATGTAATGTATAAAATATTTACGTAGAAATACTGAGTGTAGAATAAACATATTCCAGTTCCTGCATAATTAGTGTTTTATTATTTCAAATGAAGCCATATCAGGGAAGTATAGTTTAGTTCTTAAACTATACATCCTTGGCCATATTTACAGGTAAACGACCATAGTCTACAGTTTCCTCCCTTGTTTCATGTACCACGCACATAGTCCCGAAAATAATTAATGTTTGCATCTTTTTCGATTTATTTACCAGTGTTGTCATGGTATTTATAGTGATTTAAACATGCCCTCTGGTAGAAAAGAGTTTGAAAAAAATTATAAAAATGATATTAAAGCTTTTTGGTGCATTCCTGAGTGTGTCATGAGGCTGAAATGTTGTCGCATGAATACACTACTGCAAGACTTGAGAGTGAGGTCATAGGGGTCAAGATGTGTATCGATAGATATTTTGAGTTTGGCGTATGCAATTTTTTCTGCAGATCATGAAATGACAACTCTTATGTAATAGAACAACATACGTAAATTTCAGAAAAATATAAGCGGTGGGATTTTTGCAATGATTTTTTAATTTACAAAGGAAACAACAGGAAAAAAAAAACTGTAGTCTATGGTCAAATGCATGTGCATTGTAAAAAAGCAAATAACAGACTAAACCGCGTACCGGATATTTGGTGCGGTCAGTCGTGAAATCCCTTGTCGATAGTTCCTAGATCGGCAGTTAAGGTAGTCTGCCGGTGTATAGAATTTTAATTGGTGTGAAAATGTACATTTGTTCCGTGCTGCCGATGCCAGAAGGTGAATATGCCAGTATAAAGAACACAAATAAGAGTATGTACTTTTATTACGGGCAGATTTCTGCCGATTTCGGAATATGCAGTTATTTCAAGTGACGTTGTAACGAGAGTGGACCGTATATACCATTGCGGTTTATTAACAACAAATAATGCAAATGCAGTTCAAACTTTCAAAATTCAATTCACTGCTGTATCTACAGTTGCATACTCATAACTACGCGCACAGTTCACAAATCGATCTTTAATGAAAACATGACATCATGTATCCTTACACCCCAATATCTAAGCTTATAAACAACATTAGGAACAATCTCGCCTTTTACATCAAAAGGGTCGAGGATATCCGAAAGCATAAACGTCGAATTTGACCCTTGGTTAAGGTCAAATCTTGTGTATACCTTCGCATAATTTAATCATGAATCACAATGTTTACGTATGTCATTTACGTCACATTGCATATTAAACATTTCTACGAATAAAGGTTTCAAGGCAATAGAAGGCAATCAGGAAGTATAATTGCATTTTTAGAATCTAATATGAGCATTCAAAAGAAAGTACTATTTTCTTTCGCGAATGAGATTTGGGCAGGAAATGCGGCGAAGAGGTAAAATTTTTATGATCCCTATAGGCTTTCGATCATGCTCGCATGCTCGATGCCTAAAAATATAGCCAAAGTTAGTTTCTTAAAAGTAGGTCAAAGTCCAAGGTCAAGGTAAATAGGTCAAGAGTCATGATATCAATTGAAAGCACTTGTCATAAATAATCTATGTGTGAAGTATCAAATCCCCATTTCTATTGATTTAAAAGATATAGCCAAAGTCAAAGTTTCTTAAAAGCATTTCAAATTCCAAGGTCAAGATCACAAGGTCAAGTCAAGATGTCAATAGAAAGCTCTCATCATAAAGCATCTATGTGTGAAGTATCAAAGCCTTATCCCTATTGATTCAAAAGTTCCAGCTAAAGTTAAAGTTTTTTAAAAGTATGTCAAAGTCTAAGGTCAAGGTCAATTCTCCTAGCATAATTTGAAAGTTCTGGTCATAAGGAACCTATGTGTGAAGTATTATGTTTCTACTTCTCCTAGTTGCTGAGATTTTGCTTCAACCAGAAACATTAACCAAAATGTTACAGACAGACAGACATTCCCAATCTATGGACCGGAATTGCTTTGCAATCCGGCAAAATATTTCCATAAACCTGTGCCAATATACATCTTCCATATCTTCTCAATATAAACACACTTCTGTCATTAACTATACTGTAGTACTAAAACACTTGTGGACCATAATCAGTAATTTATGAAAAAAATCTAGATAAATTAATACAAGACATGTACTTTGTGTACATATATATTTTACAGTTTATGACATCATTGCAGATGAAAGTTTACTACTTTTAATCTTAAGTAAAGAGAAGTGAGATCAATCAACAATATAACTATGGCTGTTGTTAAATTTATTGATATTTAACAGTTTTTGATACAAGTTTAAAATGTTCATGCTTTCCAGTATCAAGTTCAAATAGTATTCATTATGTCATTGTCAACTGATTTGTCAAGTCCCACTCAGCATAACTAGAACTGTCCTAACGGGACAAATATCGTCTGCGGCAACAATGTTTTAAATAGGGCAAAGATCAAGGTTAAGGTCATATATGAGGTCAAAAATTTTGGCACCGACAGACAGGTCTTGCCACAAGGAATACACATGTAGTATGAAGGCCCCCATTCCTTTTGGTTCAAAAGTTATGGCTTAGGTTAAAGTGTTTCAAAAGTAGGTCAAATGTCGAGGTCAAGGACACAGGGTAAAAAATTTTGGTACCGACACGCAGGTCTTGCCACAAGAAATACACAAGTGTATTATGAAGGCACTATCTCTTTTGGTTCAAAGTTACAGCTAAAATTAAAGTTTTTCAAAAGTAGGTCAAACATCAAGTTCATGAGGTAAAAATTGTGATACTGACAGACAGATCTTGCCACAAGGAATACACATGTGTAGTATAAAGGCCCCATCTCTTGATACAAGTTATGGCTAAGGTTACAGTTTTTCAAAAGTAGGTCAAACATTAAGGTCATGAGGTCAAACATTTTGGTATCGACAGACAGATCTTACCACAAGGAATACACGAATACCCATGTGTAGTATGAAGGCCCCATCTCTTTTGGTTCAAAAGTTACAGCCAAGGTTAAAGTTTTCTGGACAGACACGCAGAAAGATGGACAGACAGATGGACAAGGTTATTTCAATATACTTCCCCCCAAACCCAAAACTTCGTTTGCAGGGGGTATAATAAACAGAAAAATATCACATGGAGAGTGAAAGTTAATCCTAACATAGACAGATAAATGTTTCTCCAATGGAACATGATATATGGGGCTTTATGCAAGACCTGTTCATGTTCTGTTTTAATGGGATTTTCATTATGACGTTAATGCTAGAAATATGAAGTCACAAATGACACATTATTTTTAAGGTAAATTATGGCATGTCTGACACTGAATCAATTACGAGATGAAATTAACTAGAGCTGTCCTAAGGGGATAAATACCCAACATATTTGAAACATGCAATACTTCATCCCAAGATACATCACTGTGTAAAGTAATGGATGTCCTAATGTACATTGTGAGAAAGTTGCTTTGTTAAACTTTCAGAGACTTCTTAACCTAATCACTCAAGTGGAAAACTGAGGTCACATTCAGCATCCACAGCATGCATCCAGTTAGCCAAACCATGATACATCAGTTGTGAGTTTGAAGGTTGTAGCACCTGGACTTTGTCCCATATTGACTTTCCACAAACATAACCTAATCACTCTAGCGGAAAATGTAGGCCACACACAGCATCTGCAACATACTTGCAATAATTCATCCCAAGATACATCACTGGTAGAATTGTAATGGATGTTCCATCTGTACATTTTTAGAGACTTGTTTTTCAGACAGACATGGTGATTCCTACATATCCCCAAAAATTCTTTGCAAGGGGTATAAAAAAGGTTATTGTTTGTTTTCACCAAATACTGTCAAGAGGTTATGCTGAGTGTAGTATGGTGTCTAGCATCTAGGATGCAATTAACAATTAATAACATACACTAAATTAAAAACTAAATCTAGTATGGAATTCAAAGTTTTCAGATATACTGTATTTAGACATAATGTGATCGTCATCAAAGGTCTGAATAATCTGTCAATCTGCTCACTTGAGCTAGTATTACATTCCCTCAACCATTCTGTATATACTTGAAAAGCTACATGTGTGCTGATAACAGCAATTATCCTTCACTGACCAAAATAAGAAAAAAAAAAAGAAAAAACAAGCTGTGTTTATGAAACACTAATACCCCTGGCAGCACCAAAGTCCAAAAAGTTCTTTTAAACATGAAGGTCATTGTCAAGGTCAAAAGGTAATTGACCTTGGTGTCATTTGAAAGTGCTTCATTAGTTGAGTATGCCCAAGGTTAAAGTTGACAAAAGACAGACAAACAGACAAGACAAAATCTGGGGGCATAAGAAACTAATATACATGTATCCCTATGAATACCAATTAAGTATCTCATTCAGTGTTTAAAACTTTCATAATGACCACCGTTGTTAATTCAGCTACAAGACCGACCAACAACTCAGAACACGTCACAAAAACCCTCATGAGGGATGTACATTTTGTCAATGTACATTTAAATGTAAGATTAATCACTGAATAGCTTAAACGAGCATGTTGTCATACTGTGATGAATTTTGTATACAGGGTACACCAAATCGCTTATCATTCAATAAATCTGTTCACATTCCAATGTGTAATTCTCTCCAATAAATACAAATAACTAACACTTTTGTCAATGTCGTGTGATATTTGTTAACAGACATCAGATATGTCAAAAATAAGAAACTCTGAAGCCAGCACAAAACTAACAAGAGCAATGCCTTGTGTGGCATAATATGTCCGGTTAGTTTGATAGTAAAAAATTTTAAAGTGTGATGGCTCCCCCCCTCCCCCCGAATTATCCAAGACTCAAGATAACACAAGCTTTGGCCCAGGGCAACAACCCTGTGTAATGTTATTAAAATCCATATAGGCAGTCAGAAGTTATGGCCAAGTGAAGAATTTAAATCCCCCCCCTTTTTTTTAACGTCACAAATGTAAGAATACAGAAGAAATAAAAGGTGGCTTCGTCTCCATAATCTTAGCATCAGGCAAAAATATAATGAAAATTCTTTGACATAAAATCAAGTTATCGCGTGCCACAGGAAGTCATGCTGTGTTACCATGTTAAAAAAATATTCGAAGTCCTATAACTCCTTAAGTTCAAATCGTATGAATCTGAAAATCAAAAGGCAACTTTCTGTCCGTATTCTTAGCATCAGGTAAAAATATCACGAAAATCCTTTGACATAAACACAGATTATTGCGTGCCATAAGAAGTCATGCTATATAAACATGTTTCAAAAAAATCTAAGTCTCATAACTCTGTAAGTTCAAATTGGATAAATCTGAAAATCTAAAAGGAACTTCCTATCCATAATCTTAGCATCAGGTAAGTATATCACAAAAGGCCTTTGAAGTACACTCAAGTTATCGTGTGCCATAGGAAGTTATGCTATATCACCAAGTTAAAAATAATTTAAGTCCCGTAACTCTGTAAGTTCAAATCAGATGAATCTGAAAATCCAAGGGCAGCTTCAACTCCATAGTCTTAGCATCAGGTAAAAATATTATGAAAATCCTTTGACGCAAACTCAAGTTATTACATCCCATAGCAGACCGACATCGCCATACCTTAAGACGTCCTGTCTAAAGACTGGCGCATAAAAACGGATATACATGCAGTTGAATGATCTCAAATATCTTATCTCAGTACATATATTAAATTCAACAATACATTCTCAAAATGAATAAACAGGTAACTCTCAATTCACATCACATCATCTACATGCAAGATTCAGGAATGGTGTACAGCTTTTATACAGAGCCCCTGAAAGCCTCATGATTTCGTAGTTAAGCATAAATTAATATGCATACATAGTAATGTGATAATTCAGTTTTGTTTCCTAAGAAGTTATTCATATATTTAATAACATTTTCATTCTAAGTCAATCTGCAACAATAGCAATGTGTAACATTGCATAATGTGCCCACAGCTGAACTTGAAGAGGGGTTATGTGAATGTATGGAGAAATTTCATTCCCCCCTTATTTAGAGCCTCAAAATTGCCCCCTAATTTCTATTGAATTTCAATAAAGAGGTAAATCTCTTGTAAGATAATGTTAACCTTAGTTCAAAGTCATGAAAAACTTTTGGGACTTTGGCAACAATTCTGTGAAATATTATTCAAATCAATGTAGGCAGTAAAAGTTAAGGCCCAGACAAGGATTTACCATACATAAGCACTGTGACCTTTATCTTGCAGATATGACCTTAGTTCAAAGTCATAGCACACCTTTGTGTCCATGGCAATAATCCTGAAAAATGTTTTTCAAATCCACGCAGGCAGTTAAAAGTTACAGCTTGGGCAAAGATTTACTTTACATAAGCACAGTGATCTTGATCTTTCAGATACATGTATGACCTTGGTTCAAGGTCATGACACTCACTTTGGACCTGGGCAACAATTGTGAAAAATATTATTCAAATCCATGCAAGAGGCAAAAAGTTATTGCCCAGTCAAGAAATTACCAATCATATGCATCATGACCTGAGCTTGACCAAACTTCTGTGAAATACTATTCATATCCAATAATCCATGCAAGGGGTACAGAAATATGGCCCAGGCAAAGATTTACCCTTCATATGTACTGTGATCTTGACCTTGCAGATATGACCTTGATTCAAGGTCATGACACAATTGGGTCCTGGGCAAGAATTCTGTAAAATATTATTCAAGGATTAAGAAGTTATGCTCTGGGCAAAGAATTACCCATTATGACCTTGACCTTGTCCTAGCCTTGGGTCCTGGGCCTTGGTTCAAGGTCATAACACACTTGGGTCCTGGGCAATACTTCTATGAAGTATTATTCAATTCCATGTGAGGACAAAGAATTACCCATAATGACTTAGACCTTGTCCAAACCTTTGGTCCTGGGTAACAATTCTGTGAAATATTATTTATAACCATGCCAGGGTAAAAAGTTATGGCTGGATAAAGATTTACCAATCATATGCACTGTGTGACTTTGCAGATATGACCTTGAAAATAAGTAAGGTTCGTCCTCCTTCGTAAGTTCGCAAAGTTTAAAAGTTGTAGCATAAACAGTTTGGTTTGTACTTGTTTACAAGGTGCTTTCTCAAAAATTTGATATTTTTGGCCCAAAAACAGCCTTGATCTTTGACCATGATATTAAAAATCAATAGGGTATGTCCTCATGTCATAAGAAATAAGTGTACAAGTTTTAAAGTCCTGGCCTAAATGATATGGTCTGTATCTTGTTTACAAGACCTACATAGCCATAAGAATATCCACAATTTGCATTTTCCTGCACCATTTTAAAACAAGCACTGATGAATGGGTTTTCAGAATCTGTAATAATATGAGCAAAATATTTAAACTACAATGAAACCAATTAGCCTACTTGCCTTGTAAAGTGACTGTCATATGAATAGATTTTCAGGACCATCAGATGGGTTCATTGGACAGAGAAGTTTGGTTATTTCATATAAGATTTCTTAATATTAAAATTGGAAAGAAAAGAAAAGTTGCCTCAATAGCTTACTACAAGAAAAATGCCAATTTGTGAAATATAACAGGGAAACTGATATTCCATTATAATGCAAGAAATAAGTACTTCTGGGGCAATTCTTTGTACTAAAAAGCATGATTACTATTATATTTGATAAACAAAGTTCCATCTCCCTTAAGCCTGCTCGAATATAAAATATTAATATGATTAATTCTAAAAGAACATTGTGTCCACTACTTTAAGTGTGTAAAGTTAAGTAAATAGAACAAGTATCACTATGAAAACGTGTAAATTTTTCCCAAGTTAATTATCTATTTATGATGTTTATACTTAATTCCATGTTTGATAGTTAACTTTTATTAAATATCATACACTCAAATGCTCTATAAACCAAGCGCAAAATAGCAGACACATCCTATCAAAACACTGCATTCTACAAGTTTAAAAACATATATACTCAAATGCTCTATAAACCAAGCACAAAATAGCAGACACATCCTATCAAAACACTGCATTCTACAAGTTTAAAAACATATATACTCAAATGCTCTATAAACCAAGCGCAAAATAGCAGACACATCCTATCAAAACACTGCATTCTACAAGTTTAAAAACATATATACTCACATCTTGTATAACATGTGCCCAGAAGTGAGATTCATCATATACAGATGTAATCAACACAAATATTTTCGATTCCTTCAACGGACGAGTCTGGAAATAATGCTTCTGTTTCTGTAAAGTCTTCATTATGATTTTGTACGTTGCCAGCAAGGAAGTAAATGATCGTGACGAACCAGACCCAGAAGAACTAATAGAAGACAAGCTAGGACTCCTTTCAACCTTTGATGCTGTAAAATGTATGTGTATTCATGTTGTACAAATCAAATATTTAGTTGTTGCAAAATATAGAGGTACAGTGAGAAAATATGATTGTTCATAATGTAAAGTGCTAACCAAAAGTATAAGCCCTTGTCAAACATCACTCTTATATAATGCCTTCCTTGAGTTTAAAATCTGTATCAATATAAAAAATTTGGTACGAGTGATTGATTGATTGATTGATTTTTGTTTTACGTCACAACACAAATATTTCACGTATATAGTGATGGCATCTGCCTGATGCGGGGCATACAAATTTTGAACTTTGCAACGGACCCATCCAAAGCAGTGAGGGATCTTTAAAGTGCCATGCATACCATGACACAGGGCCTCGGTTTTTACTGTCTCATCCGAAAGACATGACAGCGGCATAACCAGAGCAGGACTCTAACCCCGGCCTCCCGATCAAGAGTCAGACACGATACCACTAGGCCATGCAAGCTTGGTATGAGTGATTGAAGATCGATCTTCTTTAGTCTCATACAATAATAACTGGGGTAAAATAAGGGAATGACGCTCAGAAAAAGGGCATGGCACAGTATAAAAAGGGTATGGCGAGGCGCCACGCTAGTTTGCTTTACATAAAATGCTACCTAATACACCTTGGCTAAATAATTAATCAGATAAACATGTCTATATGCAGTCACAAGAGGACCATGATCTTGACCTTTGACATCTGACATTGAAAATCATTAGGAATCTCTTACCTGTAAGTTTGTCAGAGGAAGGAGAACCTTGATATGACCCTGGAGGACGTTGATGCTGAGGATTTATATATCTATCATTCTCTGTCTTAGGTTCTATTCGTTTATAAACAGCTCTGTTCTGTTCATAATCTGGGTGGTTATTATCAATGTCTACCAGAAGTCTTCTTCTTTTGTAATATGACTGATTCAATGCCTTCACTGCAAGACATGCATGCTCCATATCTTCTACATATACAATGGCTTTGGAACTGTTATTAAAAAAAAACACCCAAAAACCAAGCATTACATGAAACAGGAGGTAATCAAGCAATACTACTAAAATGCAACAATTTTTTTAAGTAGAACAAAGTACACAGGTTTTTACTTGAAAAATATATACTTTTTACTACAGAATAGAGCAGGTTTATATTCAATTCCTAATAATTGACCACTGCATTGGCATTATTCAGCAATTATATATATACTATTCTGAATTTATTCAACATCACTAAAGTTACTCTTGAGATTTATTTTACAAATTACAACATTCACATGTGCAAAAAGATCCATGAACATGTATCAACACATGTGTAAAACTTCATTGATTCACGAAAGTATGTCCCAACAAAAAATAATGATTACACAATAATAAAAACAACAAGCTTACAGTCAGTGTTGCATGCAACACTTGTCCCTTTCCACAACCTGTACCTTTGAAGTGACAAATACCATATTAGCAACATGAAACAGTTATGTGAACTTGGTAACCTTTGCCTGATTTAATAACAAATAACATTGAATTCTGTGAAGTTTATATCAAATTCTAGTGAAACTGACAGCAAAAATGTAGCATCGTTTTATTCATATCTGGCATAAGTATCTACAGTCATCATCTGGAAACTGAAACAGAGATGAATCACTATTTTCAGTAATAAGTCTACAACTGAACTATGCTGATGTCTTTTTTTTGTAACAGAGACCCTTAAAGTTGAAATTTGACCCCAAAATCTATCCCACCCTCGACCTATACATAAGCTAGCATTGTATGAAGCTTAAAAGAAATCAATCATTCTTAACTCAAGTTATTATCTGGCAAATGGTATGCAGTGATAAATGTCTTTTTTTAGTAACTGTAATTTTTAGAATTGACTTTTTGACCCCGAATTCAATCCCATCCTAGACCTTTACATGAGCTAGTCTTATATGAAGAATGAAAAAAATCAATCATTCCTAACTTAAGTTATCATCTGGAAACCGAAATACAATGATAAATGTCTACTTTTAGAAAGAAAGACCCTTAAAGTTGACCTTTTGACCCCAAAATCGACCCCACATTAGATCTTTATGTAAGCTAACATTGTATGAAGTTTGAAGCAAATTGGTTATTCCTCACTGAAGTTATTGTCTGGAAACCATCTGGACAGACAGACAGACAAAAACAAACACTTTAGTCCCTTCCAGTCACATAAGCTAGCCCTATATGAAGTTTAAAAGAAATCAATCATTCTTAACTCAAGTTATTATCTGGCAAATGAAATGCAGTGATAAATGTCTATTTTTAGTAACAGTGATTTTTAGAATTGACTTTTTGACTCCAAAATCAATCCCATCCTAGACCTTTACATGAGCTAGCCTTATATGAAGTTTGAAAGAAATCTATCTTTCCTAACTCAAGTTATCATCTGGAAACGGAAATACAATGATAAATGTCTATTTTAAGTAAGAGTGACCCTTTGTGTTGACCTTCTGACCCCAAAATCAATCCCAAATTAGACAGACAGACAACAAACACTATAATCCCCTCCAGTTTCACTGGCAGGGGACAAAAAAAGATGTGAAGGACAGATAGAGCGACCATGCATATAGTGATCCTCACTTTAACTGTGTTTGGTATACTAAGTAAAATGTACCAACCTGCTGTTGTACTGATCACGATTCATCACTTTTATTCCCACTGGTGAATATTTTGCAAATATACCCATAAGCTCTTCCTACAAAAAATACAGGAGCATTATATTAATAAAGAGGAAAAGAAAATGTTTAAATATCAATACCTCTGAAATTAAATATCAGGGAATATAATCAGAACAAGCATTCTGAAAGTATTGCTTAGGCAATAGTAAGTCCCCAAATGGAAAACTAAGACCCCCAAAACACACACACAACCTCAAATTTTGCTTGGTGCCATATTCAAGAAGATGACAGCTAATGAGCAAGCAAATACAATATACACATATAGTCTACATAAAAATAGTACATGTAACACAAAAATGGGTCCAAATCAACATGTATCACAGAATTTTGTAAGTCCAAAATTTCATCAAAAAAACAGTGAATCAAAAACAAACTCAAGCTTGATGTGTAACTCATGGTGGTAGACTCACACACCAAAAATAAATATCTACAAGCGTTTAGAAAAAAAGTCCGGAAAACTGCCATTTAAAAAAAATTTTCTAATTCCAAGGGCCGTAATTCTGTCAAAAATCAGTGGACCGTAATGAAACTTGATCTTGATCTGTAAATCATGGTGGTATACTCACACACCAAAAATTGGATGAATATTTACAAGCGTTTAGAAAAAAAGTCTGGAAAACTGCCATTTAAAAAAAATTTTCTAATTCCAAGGGCCGTAATTCCGTCAAAAAACAGTGGACCGTAACGAAACTCGAACTTGATCTGTAACTTATGGTGGTAGACTCACACACCAAAAATTGGATAAATATCTACAAGCATTAAGAAAAAATGTCCGGAAAACTGCCATTTTAAAGAAATTTTCTAATTCCAAGGGCCGTAATTCCGCCTTAAATAAGTGGACTGAAACGGAACTCGAACTTTATCTGTAACTCATGGTTGTAGACTCACACACTAAAAATTGGATGAATATCTACAAGCATTTAGAAAAAAAGTCTGGAAAACTGCCATTTTAAAGAAATTTTCTAATTCCAAGGGCCGTAATTCCGTCAAAAATCGGTGGACCAAAACGGAACTCGAACTTAATCTGTAACTCATGGTGGTAGACTCACACAGCAAAAATTGGATGAATATCTACAAGCATTTAGAAAAAAAGTCAGGAAAGGTGTGTGACTGACGGACTGACAGACGGATGGAGTGCAAACCTGAAGTCCCCTTCGGCGATGCCGGTAAGGGACTAATTAAACAAGCATTCTGTGAGTGTTGTTAAAGCAATACAAGTTCCCTACCAGTCCCAACAAAGTAATAAGTGGCTGAAAAGTATGCCAGTGACCGCCGAAGGGTAACAAGCATTCTGAGAGTTTTAATGTGTCTATTAGCTAGAGCTGCTCAATCTTTTTCTCTCTTTTTTTTTGTTTTGAGATTTAAATAAAGGAAAAAGTATGTCAATTGTGACCAAAGTCGAACTTGATCTGTAACTCTCCTCATGGGGAAGCCTGCTAACACGTTTCAGCTTGATATATGTAAGAGCATGACCAAAAAAAGTGTGGAAAACTGATTCTGAACAAAGGGCAATAACTCTTGAAAAGTTGGGTCAACTATGATCAAAATCACTCTTGTTCTGCAGCACCTCATGGGGAAGTTTGCGACCAAGCTTCAGCTTGATATCTGTAAGCAAGGCCAAAAAAGTGTGGAAAACCAGCATGACAGACTGATGGACAGAATGGAGACCTCTAGTTCCCTTCAGTTTCACCGGTGGGGGGCTTAAAATGAAAAAAAACTTACATCACTCATGCCAAATGGAAAATTTCCTACGAATACGCCAACCTCACTCTGTTTGAGAGGAGGCATTTCTTCTGGCATGACTGGTACTAGTTGAGGCATATCATCATATAGTCCTGCATCTTGTTGGTCTTCATATCCATTCAGGGGAATACTGTTTATCCTTCTGTAACTATGGTTACTATGGTTGGAAGCTGCTGGGCTGACTACTTGTCTTATAAAACTATCAGTTCCAAAGTCAGTCTTAATACTTAGCTCTTCAAACTTTTGGGGTAAGTCACTTATTTTGATGTTACTTCTCATAGATTCTGCTGCAAGTCTGAAGTCAATGTCCGAGGTAGCTGCCACTAGTGACTTATTAGAAGGTGTTATGAGAGGCTTAGCAGGTGATAATGGTGATGTAAATGATTTAGCAGGTGATAATAGTGATACAGAAGGCTTTTCAGGTGATAATGGTGATGCAGAAGGCTTTTCAAGTGATAATGGTGATATGAAAGGTTTTGCAGAGGATGATGGTGATAAGAGAGGTTTAGTAGGTGACATGGCAGGAGCAATGTGTTGCCAAGTCCCATTTAATCTGACGCTCTTCACTATACTTGGATCCTCTATATCATCGTCCCATGCACAATCACTTTCTGGTTCAGGATTTGGTTTTGGTGCAACTGTATTGGTTGAGGGTTTAAATGATACAACTGGAGGATTCTCTGATTTTGTATATATAAAGAAAAGGAAATTAGTGCATTTAATATTCATACAACCAAATATTATTAGAAACAAATTACACGTAGTGAATTCATACAAATATCATTATATATGTGTACACAGAATACCAAATTGTTTTTACAGTAAACAACAGTGACCAAACTTGGATGTGAATAACGTAAGATGTTAATTTTAAACATAAATCTAAATATAGAGAGCAAAGCATTGTAACACAGCTTAAACAAATTTGAATCTCTTCGGTTGAAAAAGCAGTTACATAGTATCAAGTAACAGTTCAGTGATCCAGACGAAGAGTTTAGACGTCTGATTCTGGATTGTGAAGAAACCAATCCCAATCACTCAGATGTATACATGTTTATAAGTGAATTTTTATAGCCAAAATGCAAAAAATGTCTCTGGTTTAGCAATTTACATGTTTCTATTTCACCTATAACAGGAATTATTCTAACAATAGAATATCAGCTTTCATTTTAACAATACATTTTACAATAAATAACAACAAATTAGGCTTGTGTTCATGATGTAGTTAGGTACTGTATCTAAAATCTGAAGAAAAACAATTTACTATGAAACAATAACGATAGTTGTGGAATTTATTTAAATGCAGCCAAAATTCCAACAAGACTTCAAATACCTTGACTACAAATGGACCAATTTTTACATGAATGTTGTTTATGTTTGTTAAGAAAGTGTAGTGGAAACACCTCACATGAGACCAATTCTTGATTCCTTCCAAACATCTTGGGTCAAATGATGTCACCATGTTTACGTAAAACATATACTCATGGTTCATGTATAGTAAATGCAACGTAACTCAATCAGTCAGGTGCTTGGCTGATGACCATGAGGTTCAAGGTTCAAGTCCTACTGGTGGTCTGTCAGTGCCAAGTGTATTGTATACTGAGACAGTACAAACCACATTCTGTGTCAGGGTTGATATGACGTGTTAAAAATGCCTCACTGCATTGGGTGGGTCCTCTGCATCTAAAAATGCCTCACTGCATTGGGTGTCTACATCTAAAATTCTGTGCATTACATCAAGCAGGTATCTTGGCTAGCCTTTTTAAAAAAAAACATGACAGAATTTTAACTTTACCATCTTTTGGGACTGGATCTTCCTTGACAAATCTACAGCTGAGTTTCCTCCCTTTCCAATTCATTCCATCAAACTTCTCAATCATTTCTTCAGATTTACGCCTCTGATTCTCACTGAACCCAATAAAAGCAAACCTGTTCCAAAAAATAACTTTTTTCAAGTACTTTATGATTTATGGAAAGGATCACATTTATGTAAATGTAATACTAGATACATGCCTTTTGCTAACAAATCTTATAATTTGAACATATGTATCATCAGCTTCTTTAATCTTCTGCATCTCCATGACAATGTTGTATACACCATGTCAATTTTATCAACAAAGAAAATCACTTATATCAATCAAGTGTGCTCATAACATATCAGAAATCAATAGATTTTATAAGCATAAAATCCTTTTGGACATGCTTCTCTTGTGACAAGTTGTTGGTTAACTTTGAGGTATATAACAAAATATTTGTTAATAAATCAACCAAATCATGTAGGCAATTTCTCCAAACTAGGAATATTTCCTGTATACCTGTGATTTTGCAATGCTTATGGAAATTTTGAAATATTATACAAAAGAAATGTAAATATTAACAACTTTCTACCAAAATGAAAATTGGTATATGAGCAAAACCTACTGCCTGACCACAAATATGGCTGACAAGAGGAGGTAACTCTCACTTTATGAAATCTATCTATACACAATGAATGTATTATATACATATTATCTTACACTCTTCTGTCATCTTTAGCTATTCGTCGAATATACTTAGGACCAAATTCTGCACACAATGCAGATAATTCCTCCTGGAACATAATAATAAAATGTTAAAATGAAAATGAAAAAATGAAACTTATATTCTATCATCACATGTTACTTAATATTTATACATAAACAAGAGGCCCAAGTGGGCCTATATTGCTCACCTGAGTACCTAGATGATCAGTCATGCATGAAGGAAGAATTCATTTATTTTTGCATTACTGTGACTAAGTCAACACAAATGTTGAAAATATGTCAAATTTTATTTCAGACTAGAATAAAAAACAACACTTTTTTGCACATCCATTCAGGTGATTTTGATATTAAGCATTTCCTTTGTCTCTGCAAGATGTCATTCAGGGCAACAAGTTAGTCATTTTCTTTAGGTGGGGCCTTTTGTTTACTGATTTCAAGTCTGGGTCATGAACAACATTTGTTTCAAATATTGTCCAGATCTAACTTAAAATTGTCTAATTTCATATGTTGAGTGTTGAGAAACATCTAAAAACTTATTTAGATGTGTAAAGAAATGAAAAAAAAATTTCTGACCACAGCTGGATTTGAACCGCTAGTCTCCATATTTCAATTACCAAGTGGTATATGTACCATTGTGAGACCTACTTTTTAGACATGGTGGCATTATCTGTTAACCAATTTGGATGAAATTTACCAAATTGATAGAAGACTTTTAGTACTTCATGTATTCCATGTTTCATTAAAATCTTTCATGTGGTTTTGTAGAAAAAGTTGAAAATGTGAAAAATGGCCAATCCCCCCTTTTTTGGGAAGTCTTAAGAAATTCATAAAAAATCCAAAAATTGAGATAATGACAAAATTTTTTCACAATAATATTCCTTACCATAATTATGATCAAAATAGTCATTAAGAAATCATCAATATTAATTAACTGAAAAACATGACACATTTCAGCATTGAAATGACCAAGTCCAAAAACACCTCAAAAAAGCGTAAATTTCTATTTGACAGATCTTAACCCTGAACACAATTTTTAATAACCCATCTTTATAGATTGTTGAAATGCAATTAGTTTCCCCATATATGTACTGGTTCTGGAGAAGAAGATGTTTGAAGAGGGGTACCGTTTTGCTGCCCTGGATCCACCCCTGAGGGAATCTGGATCCCGAACACAATTTTAGTAGGGGACCTTGAGTACATCATTTACAAAAAGTTTGATCCAAATCTGCAATGCAGTTCCAGAGAAGAAGTCGAAAATGTGAAAAAGTTAACGACAGACGGACGACGACGGACGACGCACTATGACTATAGCTCACTTGAGCCTTTGGCTCAGGTGAGCTAAAAAAGACCAATTACATATAAGTCACATCACAGTATTCACTCTTATGCTTATTTATGAGCACAAGTTTGTCCTAAATTAGGCAAACAGAAAAAACAGGTTGAACAAAACATTTCTAAGAAAACAAAGTGACTTTCACCTTGACATATGATGAAGATCATGAAATGCCAGTTTAATGTGGGAAACAGACTAGCCAAAAACATACGTATCAAAATTTAAAGACCTTGACTTTTTGTCTTGAAAGTTGTAGACTCCTATTCATCATGGTAATTACATGTACCCAGGTACCCGCTCCTTCATTAGATACTAAGTCTGGTATCGCGCTGGACTTCTAATCGGGAGGCCGGGGTTCGATTCTTGCTCTGGTCATGCCGGTGTCCTGTCTTTCGGATGAGACAGAAAAAACCGAGGCCCTGTGTCGTGGTATGCATGGCACGTTAAAGATCCCTCACTGCTTCGGGTGGGTCCGTTGCAAAGGTCAAAATTTGTATTCCCCGCATCTGGCAGATGCCGTCACCATATACGTAAAATATTCGTGGTGTGACGTAAAACAAAAATCAATCAATCATACTAAGTCAGTCCTCACTGACTCTAAATAGATATCATAAAGCATGCACTGTACTTAACATGAATACCTCAATTGATAAAGCTAAAAAAAAACATTCATCCACATTAGTCATGACTGCTAATGTATTTAATAACATTTAAGGAAAATCCAAAGCATGCACATGTAATCTGGAATATTCAGGTCAATTTGTTTGGTATAATGAGATAACATGTTATCCTTAAAGTTCGAAAGTTTTTAAACTCACCTTTGTAGATTCATTGTTGATATTACTTAAAAATACCTCTATTGGTTCCTTTTCTGGAAAGAATTATGTGTAAGAAAATGCTTGTGAGAAAGCTAAACATTTATATGCTTTGTTTTTAAAATTACTAACAAACACTGTATTATCTTTATCAGTTACACTGCATTAAGCTGCCATCAACTTATTTATCATGTTAAATATCATAACTAACTATAACAAAAAACTTCAGTTGTGGGAAAAACATTAACAAGAGGTCCAAATGAGTCTATATTACTCACTTGAGCACCTTCAAAAACTTTAAAAGTATCAGAATGTTCTCTAACAAAAGAATCCTATTCAGAAATTTTCTTTTCAAAATTGAGCCACAAAGCAACATCATATACTTCAAAAACACTCATAAATTAAGAAATAAAAAAAAAAACACTTGAAAAAGTGCAAAGACAAATCGAGTTGTCTATGGACTATATTTTCATTGTAGTCCGACATTCTCTGCCCTTCTCCCACTTTTGATAGTGGCGGTTTGTGAAAATTTCAACTTTTGATTAACAAAGTCTCCCCAACCTTCACCCACAAACTGCTGATATCAAAAGAGGGAGAAGGGCAGAGAATCTCGGACTACAATGAAAACGTAGTCTATAGACAACTCGATTTGACCATAGTTCGGGTAAAAGTAAGTAGAAATAAAAAATCAGTTCATAAAAAAACATCGTTATACATTTGTAGTTTTAAATGTTTGATCTTTATTATTATATGAAATGTGCGAAAAAACATTCCATTTTTAAAGTGTGAAAATTAAGAGAAAACACTCATTGTTGATGAGAAACACTTTAATTTAAAGTACAACATACTTCTAATGGATCTTATGAAAAACATACTCCTAAAGGATTTTGAAGAAAACATATGCCTAACTAGAAAACAGAAAAGGCCATGAATTTGGTACCAGCAGAAAGGTCTTGTCATTGGGAATGCAGATGTCAAAATATGAAAGTCCTACTTCTAACAGTTCAATAGTTATAGTCAATGTTAAAGTTTTTCAAATGCAGGCCAAAGGTCACGGTCAAGGCCATATGGTAAAAAAAATTCGGTACACACAGAAAGGTCTTATCATAAGGAACAAACCATGCCAATTATGAAAGCCCTACTTCTTACAATTCAACAGTCATGGTCAATGTTAAAGTTTTTTCAAATGCAGGTCAAAATTGAAAGCTCTACCTGTGACAGTGTATTAGATATGGCAATGTTAAAGTTTTTTGCTGACGGACAGACGGATGGACAGGCAGAGTGTTTGCTATTGGGTACCCACTTATGAATCTTGTGTTTTTCAAATTCAGAAACTATGTTAACTTTAGAATATCTTTTTCTTATCAAAGTAAATGCTTAAAAAACATACTCCTAATGAATCTTAAGAAAAACATACTTCTAAGGGATCTTTAAAAAATGCATACTCCTAATAAATCTTAAGGAAACATACTCCTAATAAATCTTAAGGAAACATACTCTGAATGGATCTTTAGAAAAACATACTCCTAATGGATCTTGAGGAAAACATACTCCAATTGCATCTTAAGAAAAACATATTCCTAATGGACCCTAAGGAAAACATATTCCTAATGGATCTTAAGGAAAACATAATCCTCATAGATCTTAAGGAAAACATACCCCTAATGGATATTATGCAAAGAGTTATTAAGAATTCCCTGATTTAAAAACTTTGATACACTTAAACATGATAAATGTTATTTAACACTAAATAACTTTAATACAAATATTAAGGTTGTTAATATTGTTAACAAATTCTTTGGAAGGGGATTAATGATTTACAGAGGGATGACAATGCACAAGTCATATGAAACTTTCTGCACTGGTAATAAACACAATATAAACCATGCATTTTAATTATGACTGAAGTTCAACAGATAAGTTAATGCAAATAAAACAAAGAATAGAGAAGACTATGAAAAAACAAAGCAAGCATGCAGCAGCATTAGTGTGATAAGAAAGTGTACCAGGCTTTTTATTTTGTTTAGGGCATTCTTTGCTGATATGGCCATTCTCTTTATAGATGAAGCACTTTGGTCCTTGAAGTGTAATAATTCAAACTTTAATTATTGACTTCTGTTCCTTACAGCAAGGTATTGATACTAAATAGATATTCACTGAATTTATTACAAGTCTGACTATATTTACAACCTTAGTATCTTAAGCTTATAAACATGGGTATATACAAGTCAAACATTTTACACTGTATAAATTTTACTTCATGTATGGGCAGTATAAATTTTCTCTTTCCTGTAGTTTTCAGGAAAGTTAATCAAGTTGGGGTGAAGTGATAAGAAATCCTCTACTACTCTTTCCTCTTTTACATTCCATCAAGAATGCATTGCGTGTGTTTTCCTCAGATATTTAATGTACAAGATATGATGGTCTTAGAGATTTAGAGCTGACAAACTTTTATCCTTCATAAACAGGATTCAAAATAACATCAATGAGTAGGACTTATATGTTTTACTTCTTTACTAGACAGATTGAGAAACAAACAAGGTGATGTTATGCATCCCTTCCCAATACCCTGTTTTGACACATTCAATTTCTCAGAAAGAATTACCATAATCATTTGAGTTGTTGTTGGACATGTCTGTGCAATCTTTATTGGGACATTCTCTACTGAAATGACCTGTTTCCTTACAATTGTAGCACTGCTTATCACCTAAGAATGCGACATACAAACAATGTGTACAAAGAACAACATTCTGAAATAACAAGCACCCATGAATGCAAAGATTTGAAAATTCCATAAACTTCGGATAAAGAAAAGGCATAGGTAAAGTTGAATATTAAGAAGAAATAATGAACAGCAATAAAGCATATATAAAGAATGTATGAAGATGACAGTATATGAGAAAATCATAGCATCCAATCACAATCAATTTATAAACAACATCATTTACAAATCCTATGTCTTTTTCCAATATTGACATGCAAAATATTCTGTTAAACATACTGGATGAAAAGTTCTTCTACCTAAGAAATTACCAATACACAAATATAAGACCTACTTGAAGTTTTTCTCTCCATCAAATAGTCTGTTTTGTCATTGACTGTACTTTTGCTGGAATTACGTTTGCCCTTGCCAGTCTGTTGAGAGCTTTCTACAGCAACTCGACATCCTAATTCTGTTTCATACTTATTGATGGCAGCTATAACAGGTTCTTTGCTCTTATATCTTACAAATATCAACCTAAAGAACAATCATTTAACAAATTAAATTTGCTTTATGAACTTTTGCCTTACACTAGTTACAGCCATACTTAAAATCTCTTAATCTATATGATAACATCCAGCATTTAGTAGGAAAGATAATCAGATAATCTATATGATGACAGCCAGCAATTAGTAGGAAAAATAATCAGATAATCTATATGATGACAGCCAGCATTTAGTAGGAAAGATAATCAGATAATCTATATGATGACAGCCAGCATTTAGTAGGAAAGATAATCAGATAATCTATATGATGACAGCCAGCATTTAGTAGGAAAGATAATCTATATGATGACAGCCAACATTTAGTAGGAAAGATAATCTATATGATGACAGCCAGCATTTAGCAGGAAAGATAATCTATATGATGACAGCCAGCATTTAGTAGGAAAGATAATCTATATGATGACAGCCAGCATTTAGCAGGAAAGATAATCTATATGATGACAGCCAGCATTTAGTAGGAAAGATAATCTATATGATGACAGCCAGCATTTAGTAGGACAAATAATCTATATGATGACAGCCAGCAGGAAAGATAATCTATATGATGACAGCCAGCATTTAGTAGGAAAAATAATCTATATGATGACAGCCAGCATTCAGCAGGAAAGATAATCTATATGATGACAGCCAACATTTAGTAGGAAAGATAATCTATATGATGACAGCCAGCATTTAGCAGGAAAGATAATCTATATGATGACAGCCAGCATTTAGTAGGAAAGATAATCTATATGATGACAGCCAGCATTTAGCAGGAAAGATAATCTACAGTCAAACGTCGATATCTCGAACACTGTTATCTCGAATACCCGGGATATCTCGAAGTCGAACGTCGGTCCCGAAAAAAATCCTTCATATTATGATTAAATTCACCCCGGATGTGTCGAACACTGATATGTCGAATACCATGCTTATCTCGAATACATTTTCAAGTCCCGAAGTTCTTATTTACCCGGTTTATCTCGAAGTTGGCTTCTTCTTGACAATATCTCTCGCGGCGTTTACCTTAGACGACCGGTCGCTCGCGTGGTGTGATTAATTGACCGTGTCGGTGTAGAAAGCCACAGTGATTACATAATCGATCGAGTCTGGGCGTACCGCGTTATTTAAACCAAATATTAGTAAATGATGTTAGCTTATTAAATTCGACATAGAATTAAATAATTAACATTAACTTTAATTAGCTGCATTTAATTAAAGAAATATCTTTACATTGTTCATTGATTCATTTTTATTTCGAATCCATGTGTCTATATATTTTTATGCAAAGTACTAGTAGTAAAATCAAATTATGACGTGTGTCTTTATTTTGTCATACGTGTTAGCCCGTCCTCGGTTTTAGGTATAGTATAAGACAGTTATATCCAGTATTGAATTTAAATTACGATATTACTGAAAAGGAAACATTATGTTTTCACTTTTGGAGTATATTCTCTTATATTCATAAAACATAAAAGGTATGATGAGAATTAGATTAATTATTTAGGAACAATGTGCACATCTTTGTGCGTATTTATTGACAAATACATGTATATCTCGTATATCTACTATAATAATCACAAATGTCAAATGAACCGGCGCACGTTAACAACTGCAAG
Organism: Pteria penguin; assembly: GCA_035048485.1. Lineage (NCBI taxonomy): Eukaryota > Metazoa > Mollusca > Bivalvia > Pterioida > Pteriidae > Pteria > Pteria penguin. The sequence goes on from CM068581.1 coordinate 25,549,944, forward strand.
ATTTGTGATCCTAAACTCGAAATTTGGATATCTCGAACTACGGATATCTCGAAGTATTTTCCACGGTCCCTCCGACTTCGAGATATCGAGGTTTGACTGTATATGATGACAGCCAGCATTTAGTAGGAAAGATAATCTATATGATGACAGCCAGCATTTAGTAGGACAAATAATCTATATGATGACAGCCAGCAGGAAAGATAATCTATATGATGACAGCCAGCATTTAGTAGGAAAGATAATCTATATGATGACAGCCAGCATTTAGCAGGAAAGATAATCTATATGATGACAGCCAGCATTTAGTAGGAAAGATAATCTATATGATGACAGCCAGCATTTAGCAGGAAAGATAATCTATATGATGACAGCCAGCAGGAAAGATAATCTATATGATGACAGCCAGCATTTAGTAGGAGAGATAATCTATATGATGACAGCCAGCAGGAAAGATAATCTATATGATGACAGCCAGCATTTAGTAGGAAAGATAATTTATATGATGACAGCCAGCATTTAGCAGGAAAGATAATCTATATGATGACAGCCAGCAGGAAAGATAATCTATATGATGACAGCCAGCATTTAGCAGGAAAGATAATCTATATGATGACAGCCAGCAGGAAAGATAATCTATATGATGACAGCCAGCATTTAGTAGGAAAGATAATCTATATGATGACAGCCAGCAGGAAAGATAATCTATATGATGACAGCCAGCATTTAGTAGGAAAGATAATCTATATGATGACAGCCAGCATTTAGCAGGAAAGATAATCTATATGATGACAGCCAGCAGGAAAGATAATCTATATGATGACAGCCAGCATTTAGTAGGAAAGATAATCTATATGATGACAGCCAGCAGGAAAGATAATCTATATGATGACAGCCAGCATTTAGTAGGAAAGATAATCTATATGATGACAGCCAGCATTTAGCAGGAAAGATAATCTATATGATGTGACAGCCAGCATTTAGTAGGAAAGATAATCTATATGATGACAGCCAGCATTTAGCAGGAAAGATAATCTATATGATGACAGCCAGCATTTAGTAGGAAAGATAATCTATATGATGACAGCCAGCAGGAAAGATAATCTATATGATGACAGCCAGCATTTAGCATGAAAGATAATCTATATGATGACAGCCAGCATTTAGTAGGAAAGATAATCTATATGATGACAGCCAGCATTTAGTAGGAAAGATAATCTATATGATGACAGCCAGCATTTAGTAGGAAAGATAACCTACAGCAGACTATTCATCTTACTCATGTTCCTCTTGTATAAACCTAAAATCTAACACAACATGTCCAAGAAGAGAAACAGCAGTGAACTGCAGTGCAAAGCATTATGTCATTCATCAAACTGTTGACCAATGTCCCTATATAACCTTTAAAAGTTTGTCCTGGACAACCTCCCCCCACGGTATAAAAGAACTACAACAACAAATTTGGCAATAAGCACACAGTGACCTTGACCTTCGAGACTTCACCTTTGATCAAAGTCATGACATCCTTGTGTAATGGATAACAACTGTGACTTCTTATATGTAATGTATCATGATACTATGTGAAAAAAACCATCAAATACTTTTCAAACAACAAAGTCCTGTGACCTGGATGACTTGAACCCCATCTACACTCCCCGAACAATATAAAGCATCCTTGGTTCATGGGTGTCCCATGTATAAAGTAACAAATCCTGAGTTACATAGGGGGGATTAATTTATGACTTTCCATTCCTTTTAAAAGAACTATTTCAACCTTATAAATAGGTAATCTTTTGGGTCATGGGTATCCCGTGTGTGAAAGATCATTATCTCTAGTGAACAGCAAATTACAAATACTTTTGAAAGAACAAAATCTAATGACCTTGACCTTTTGAATCCCCAAAACCATAGGAATCCCTCCTTGGCCATGGGCATCCTATGTGTAAAATATCAGGACTATAGGACAAAAACAGGGCACAGCTATTATGGGCATGATATCGATACACCTAACCATTGACACGATTCCCTACCTCAGAAACAAGACCAAAGTTTAAAACCTAGGTGCACAATTTCAAGTTAGACCCTTTCATATACCACTATCAAATCATCTACTGAAGTGACATACCTTTCAATGATAAAGAGATGAAGCACAGATAAGATTTTTTTCACCCTACTCCAGGGCCAAGGCCGAAGTTTAAAACTCAGTTGCACAATTTCAAGTCATACCCTTTTATTACCACCACCAAATCATCTGCATCTGTCTTGGTTAAGGAGAAAAAGAGTGGACAAGGTTTTTTTTACCCGGTCTATTTTTTTCTTACTCCAGGGTCAGACCCCAGTCTGAAACTCAGATGCACAACTTAAGTCAGACTTTCTCATTTACTACCATCAAATCATCTGCATCTGTCCTGGTTAAAGAGATAGCATGGAGAAGATTGTGGGAACAGATGGACAGAATGAGCGACAGTTGTATAGTGTAAAATTTTAACATTTAACATAACATTTATAATACAGGCGTACGAAAAGTTGAGCTACAATCTAAAAATTCTTTTGCAATAACAAAGTCTTACAAACTTGACCTTTTGGACAGTCACCTCCAAAATAAAATGGATGCTCCTTGGTTCGTGAGGATAATCTATGCAAAATATTATGACTCTAGGATGTAAACATACTCAGATAAAATTTTGATCTGAAGTCCTGTGACCCTGACATTTTATCCCAAAAAGAACAGGGATCCTCCCCTAGGTCCTGCTTATGTTCAAATATCATGACTCTAGATGAAAAGATATCCAGTTACAGTTCGAAAATACATTTGAAAAAATGCAAACTAGTACTAAATATCTAACCTATTTGTGGTAAATGTAGATTAAGGGAAGTTTTTCTTCTTCAATTGTTTGTAGTTTAATTGATCTTCATGCATTCATCATTTCCCATGTTGACAACCCCTCCACCTCCCCAACCCATCCTTTCATAAACACACCACCTACAACTGTATTACATATTGAGATGTGGAAATTCCTGTTCAATATGCAAATCTTCATAATGTGATCTCTGTTTGTACCTTGTGTCATCAAAATCCATTAAAGGGTTTAGAAGGACTTGCAAAGACCAGGTATTTTCCATAGAAGTCCAAGGCTCATGACTCCTTACATTGTTTTGGACAGCATTCCCCTTCAAATATGCACATCTTCATGTAATGTTCTTTCTGAGTACCATGTTCCAAACAAATACCCCCATTTGAGGATCAGACACCAAAATAAATATATGGAAATTTTACAATCAGATTTTTATGGATGAATTTACGAATTGACAATCCACAGTAAATTTTATTTTGTCAACAAATAGGGTATTCTAAGTTTTTTTGGAAATTTTCAGGTAATTTTGCAAAGTGAAAATGGCTGATTATCAGCTAAAAATGCAGTAACTAGAGTTTTAATGTGTCGGTGCAACATAAATGCCCCTGCTGGCAGTTAAGGTAGTGAAATATAATTGCCAGAGAACTAATATTGTGAAGAAAGTTCAAGGGAAATTACTCTGTCAAAAATTACCGGACCACACCCATATTCAATCTTGATCTGCAGTTTTCCTTGATATATCTATACACGCAATTTCAATCTAATCAATCAAACCTTCACTGGGAAACTGAGCGGAAACTGTCATTTGTAATGATTTTCTATTTTCAAGAGCAGTAACTCTGTCAAAAATTACCGAAACACACCCATATTCAATCTACACCTGCATCTTCCCTTGATACATCCGTATACCAAATATCAATTTAATCCATCTAACCTTCACCAAGAAAATGAACAGAAACTGTCATTTATAAGAAATTTTCTATGTTCAAGGGCAATAACTGTCAAAAATTACTGAACCATCCCCATATTCGAACTTGACTTGCATTTTCCCTTGATACATCTATATACCCAATATCAATTTAATCCATCAAACCTTCAAAGAGAAAATAAATAGCAACTGTCATTTTTAAGAAATTTTCTATGTTCAAGGGCAATAACTCTGTCAAAAATTACCAGACTATACCCATATTTGTTCTAGACCTGCATCTTCCCTAAATACATCTGCATACCCAATATCAATTTAATCCATCAAATCTTCAAGGAGAAAATGAGTGGAAACTCAATGATGACGGAAGGACCGAATGATGAAACAGAGTAACATTATATGCATAAAAACACTGTGTGTATGTCCTGATTACACACACAATATTACATGTGTAGGTCTAAGCTAACTTTATTGTAGGTACCAATTACAATATTCTTACTTGGGTATCATGTGCACCTCTGCCACTTCACCAAATTCTGAAAACTTCTCTAAAATTTCCTGAAAGCATTAATTATATCCAAGTTGTAAATATAGGTAACATAATAATAATATATACCTTTATAAGTCTTCATATTGTTATTTCGAATCAACCCTTACCATTAGATTATTTACTAAAGTTCATTTGGTGACAGAAATCTGATTTTTATGTTTTACAGATCCACCAACCCTAATTTTACTATGATTGAAAAAAAAAAAATTAAAGTGGTCTGAACATACATTTTTTTTCTCAGCTCATTCGAAATTTGACAGACCGTTACAGGTTTTCATGTTTTTTGGCTTTTTATCTTTGGCATACAAGTGCTTTGACATCACAGGGTGCAAATAAAGCTTATTAAAGAGTGAGATTGTGATGAACACATTGCGACTTTCTGATGGTTCAGACATTTTCATTTAAATGTTGAAATTCATTTATTTTATTTTTTATCTCCTCCTATCCAATTTTGAAAAAATAAAATCCCTAAAAATAAAAGTCAAATTCTAGTCACCTTATATAATGAAACTTGAACTAACTGCGCTTTGCATTACTGATATCTCTTTAAAACAAACATTTCACTTCTAGGGGTATAAAGATACAACAATAACATCAACAACAACAACAACAAAAAAGGTACTGTAATATAAACAGCAGCAACATTTTTTTTTTCTAAAATATGCCTATTGCTTAATTTCAGGATAGTATCCTCTACAAAAAGCAAACATAACTTTTACTGAAAGCATATGAACTTGACCTGTGATCTCTGACTTCGGAAACTAATGGGAGTTGTCCTCCAACTTTGGTGGTACTAATCCAAATGGTCCTGTCTATCTTGTTTACAAGAGTACGTTTATCAATATTTGGGATGAGACCTTGATCTTTGAGTTGGCTATGAAGCTTATATCAAAAGTCAGATGGTTTCATAAATTCTTTGAAACCCTCATTTGTTAAATGAAACAAGATGTGTTTGTGAAACACGAATGCCCCCACTGGCAACAAAGTCCAAATGTTAAAGTTTTTGAAATGTATGTCAAAGGACACAGTCAAAGTCATGTGGTAAAAAATTATTGTACGGATGGAAAGGTTTTGTCACAAGGAATATGTTTGTGAAGTATGAAAGCCCTACTTCTTACAATTCAAAAGTTATAGCCAATGCTACATTTTTAAAAATGTAGGTCAAAGGTCATGGTAAAGGTCACACGGTCAATAACCTTGGAGTAATTTGAAAGGGCTTTATAAGTGAGGAAGGCATGCCAAATATGAAGTCTCCATCTCTAACCGTTCAAAAGTTATTGAGAAGATTAGAGTTGACAACAGACAAACAAACAAACAGATAAATCAACAACAGTATGACCCCGATCTATTGATTTGGGGGCATAAACAATGAATAGTCTTCTGACATGACTCTGGAATGTATCTCACAAGTTTATTCAAAAATATCCACATGAACCTCTTGCTGTAAAATGTGGAATGCTGAACAGGGAACATAACACACAAGTAAATAGTTTTTAGGAATTATGCATATTGAGATACGAGGGATGTTCCGAAATTATTGTTACTTTGGCGATTTCTTTTTGAAAGAAGTAACTGTGATCATTTTACTTTGCCCTGTCCTTCGAAGTTCTCCCCCTCTGCATTTATGCATCGTTTCAACCGATCAATCCACTTTTGGAAACAGTTTTCGTACTGTTGAATTGGTATACTCATAAGGTACTGGTGAATGGCAGAGCCAAGGGAATTTCTTGATTTATATTTTTTTCCAGATAGGTGAAATTTTAGTTTGGGGAACAAGAAAAAGTCACAGGGGGCCAAGTCTGGTGAAAATGCAGGGTGGGGGAGGACAGTGACCTTTTCTGCCTTCAAAAACTCCGTTACAATACGCGCCTTGTGTGCTGGCGCATTGTCATGCAAGAGCCTGAGGTACTTCAAACCTGTATGTGGCGGCGTTTTGTAGACTTTCTTCAGTTTTCCTACTTTGCTGTGACAGTTTTGCCTTTCGGAACAGGGATTTGCATGATTGGACCCTTGTTATCAAAGAATATGACATACAAAACCTTCCTCACTGTGCGTATTCTTTTAGCAATGCTAGGGCGCCTGGCGTTTTTGTTTGCCCAGATTCGATTAGAGCATTTTCTTTTGGGCTCGAAAAAATACACCCATGTTTCATCACCTGTGACCAAATTATCAAAAGCCTTTTTGCTGTATTTTGGGTATTTCTTCAATAAGGATTTGGCCTTGTCAACCCGGGACGTCTTTTGGTCGTCAGTTAGTAAATGGGGTATCCACCTGGCATTGATCTTGCCCAGCTTAAGATGTTTCTTTAAAATACAGTGAATACGTGCTAAAGACAAGCCTGTCATTTTAGCTAACTGCCTGACAGTGTACCTTGCATCTTTTTCAAGGATTTGCCGAATTCGTTCAATGTTATGCTTTGTTGTTGTTGTTGCAGGGCGACCTGTGTGAGCAGCATCTTTCAGCTACTGGTGTCCCAACTTAAATCGAGCAACCCACCTACAAATAATCATATATGACATTTGACCCTTCCCATAAATATCACACACCTCACGATGAATATCTACCGCCTTTAAGCCAAGTAGAGACCTACCTTTGATATAGGCCCTAATTTCAATTACGTTTTCAGCTCTCTTGCAAACCATATTTATATAGAGTGTAACGAGTACGCTACAAAACAATGTACACAGCACCAAGGTCAGTGTAATTGTGAGCGAGAAATTTACCTATGCCACGCTTCAGATATCACCCTATCACCATGAGGTAGTTTTAAGCTCATTTAGCACTATTTCCACGAGATATTGCGCAAGTAACAATAATTTCAGAACACCCCTCGTAAACTTTTGTTAATGGTAAAGTGGTTGTAAAATTATAATTCACTTGACTATAAATTGCTGCAAACAATTTCTATTGTAAATGACAAGGAGCATTTTAAAAATAGTGTAAAATATCAGAATCCTTTATTCTTGCTATCAACAGTATCTGTATAACCACACTGATGTAAGGAACTTAAGTTATGATCTGTGTGACAAAAGGACAAAATGACAAAACAATACAAAAAGTTATCCCCATCAAACTTGGTGGGGGCATAAAAATACTAGTAAATCATTACCATAGTAATCAGTTCTTACTGTTCTTTTTTTCTATAAAAATACATTCGACACCAAACATCCGACACCAGCTTTTCATGTGTTTATCTCATACAAAATACATCAATTCTAATAAATTCAAATACATTACCTCTTCTGTGATGTCCTTCTCTTCCTTATTACGATCATAACATACAGAAATGTGACCACGAATATTAGGAACCAATTTGTCCTCCAAGTCAGGCCTAGAGAGAGCCTGATTTGGGCTGGTCTTTGGTGGCAAATGATGAGAAGTTCTGCCTCCTATGTAAACAGATCAATTCAAAAGTTTTGATGGCTCATTATAGTTGACATAATGTACAAATGAGTAATTTTCCCCAGCAAAAATAACAAAACTTTGTATGGGATAAATTTAATATCTCAATCCTATCTAATTCCAAATGAAAGTTTTAAATTTAACTCTGAAACACAAATTCCATCTGCAAGTGTATAAAATTTTTTATTAACCAACCAAGTAACATAACTCTTTTCCCTTACATCATATACTCCATAATGACGCTATATGACAACACAGTCAGTTTAATAAAGACGCCTCTTTTTCATCGAAAAAGTATCTAACATATTCATGGATTTGACATGTCCATCAGAATGGGCAAAAGAGAAATGGAATAGAATTGATAAAAATGAAGAAATCAGTGATAAATCTTCCCTTTGGTGCAGGATCCAACATCGGGAATTGAGAAATATGTTGTTAGCGTTCTTTGAAGAAAATGCGGAGTTCTTTTTTATTTTTTGTATTGAATAAAATTCAAATAATACATTATTTTCATGGAATGTTTGCATCCATTTAATAAATGTATATTCTGTAAATAATGCCCCCTTGAGGGTGTTACATTTTCAAACAAGCTGGGTTTGTGAAACACTAATGCCCCCAGCGGCACCAAAGTCCAAAAAGTTATTTTTAGCCTGAAGGTCACTGTCAAGGTCAAAAAGTCATCGACCTTGGTGTCATTTGAAAGGGCTTCATTAGTCTAGTAGACATGTCAAATATGAAGTCTCTATTCCTCACAAGCTTAAAGAAGATAAAAGACAGATAAACAAACAAACAAACTGGACAAAAACAATATGCTCCCGATCTACTGATCTGGGAAAAAAAAGGGAAGGAGGTTAATTAAAAGTGGTAAAAAATCCCTGATAATTTGGAGATATATTGAGAATAGGAACGTTGTGAAATTTCTATTTTTGCTGAAAATTCTTACATGATATTATCATCAAACAATCAATCTGATTAATTCAGATCTTAATTCTGCTTCTCAATTTGTCTCATAGAGTAAAGATCTGGTAAAACAAAAGGAGTCAGCAAATCAGTAAGATTTCCCTCAGTCAATCAATGAATCAGCTAAATATATGAAAAACATTCTGCCATTTTTATTCATCTTTGGGTTTGATGATAGTTTACAGAAAACGAATATGCCTGCTTCTAGTAATACAAACTAATTACTGACTGCTACAAATAGAATCTTACTACAAAAACATACCCCTAAACTGACTTTTTGCTATTTTGACATTCTAAATTGTTGGTTAGATATACAAGACTAATCCATTCAACTCTTCAGTGCAAAATTTTATCAAGAGCAATGCCTAACATTGCATAATACGCCAGTCACTTAATTTGAAGAGAGGCTGAGTTAATGTACAAAGAAATTTCTTTTCCCCCTCATTTAGAGCTTCAAATCCCCCCCAAAAACATTTTCTACTACATTTCATTTAAGAGGCAAAACTCTTGTAAGATAATGCTAATAATGAAATCTTAATTTGGTTCAAAGTCATGAACCACCTTTGGGACCCGAGCAATGACTTTTCAAAGTCAAAACAAAAGATCATGTTTTTCAGAATGTTGGTACTGAGTTTGCTTAACATACTGACAAAAAAATGCTGAAGACGGTATGGCTGGAATGCAAAGCAAATTCAAAACAAGGTCAAGGTCACAACGTCAAAAGTCATGGTATCAATTGAAAGTACTTGTCATAAAGAAGTATGAAAGAAATTTCCCTAATGAATCAATAGAGACAAAGTTGAATTTTCTTAAAAGAAGGTCAAAGTCCATGGTCAAGGTCACTAGAAAAAACATTATGGCACGATTTGAAAGCTCTGGTCATGAAGACCCTATGCATGAAGTATTCTGTTTATACTCCTCTTAGTTGCTGAGAGTTTGCTTTAACCAGAAACTTTTACTAAAATTTTGATGGACAGACAGGCAGACAGACTGACGAACAGATGGATGGAGAACGCCAATCTATAAACCAGAATTGGTTTGCAATCTGGCCATTAAAATCTGTGGTATCCTTTATACCTGGTATATGTTGGGGAAGTGTACCACACGGATGTAATGTTCAAATCACTCTGTAACTAAAGATATTTAAGTGATCTACTTACGTAACTTAGCCTTTATTTATTACTTACACTAATGATAGATTACATATATATATATATATCATACCCTTATCATTATACATGTAATTGTTTTTCACATAAATTATAACATTACATACTATTTATATTAGAGTGTAAAGGTAACATTGTTTTTGTGCATATTTGTCCTCTATGACATCATGCCTTATATTTTGTTATTTCTAAACTTTTAAAACATCTAGAATTTTTACTTTACCTGATACATCTTTACTTAATATTCACTAAGATTCCTAAAAATCAATCTAGAAGTACTGAAGAAAAAGCTGATTGCATTAATAAACAATCATTGGGAAAATATTTATGAAAAGTTTTTTTTTTTTTATTAAAATGACCTAGTCCAAAAGTAAGTCAAAAATGAATAAAATATTGCCATTCGGACTAGAGTCCAAAACAGCAGCACATCTTCATATATCTTTTTATGTCACTCTGATGCATTTAGTTTGTCTTTGTATGCAGTGGTTCTGAAAAAAAATTGTTAATGGATGGTACCGTCTAAAAATTACTTTTGGCTGTGGTGGCACCTGCTGTTAACAGATCCAAAAGAAAAACAATTACACTTGTAGGGGACATATAGCACTTCATCAAAATCCATTGTGTAATTCCAGAGTAAACTTTGAAAATGTGAAAAAATATCCCCCACTGTACCTTGTTTGTAATCTTAAATTCATGAATAAGATGTGTTTGTGAAATATGAATGCCCCTGGTGGCAACAGAGTCAAAACAAGGCAATGTCCTATATCTTGATTACACCCATTCCCATGGGAATACACATGTGAAATATGGAAGCACAACCTTTTATGTTACCAGTTTTCTTTTAGCGCAAAAATGAATCTGACTAAGTAATTATAATAGTAAAATTTGGCCTGCTCTGAAAAATTCACTTCCAAAATTTTAATGTTTTGATAATTTACTCACCTTTTGGCAACATGCAGTAAATCTTTCCTTGCCCTTTTTAAGTTTTACTCACAAATGCGAGTAATTTACTCGCAACTTGGAGGCCTGTTTGCTAATGATAACTTCTTGATACCAGTACATATTGAGGTTTACATTTACTTACTTGGATTACCTTGTGCTTTTTTCTGACTGAGGGTCATAAATGTTGTGGGATCACCTACTCCAAACATTCTATATGCCATGATTCCATCATCAAATTCTAACCTACAAATTCAAATTATTCTTTTATATAAAATAGGGATTTTTCAAGGGCGTTTTCGGGGCCGACCATCGGCCTCATTCCTAATGCAAAAATGACCAATAATTTTAAAAAGTGATGAAATTTCACAATTGGAACACTAAAAAATATTTTAATTAGTTCATCTAAAATAGTGAATAAATCATTTATTTCATGAGGACTGACTTGTATATTGTTCTCTGGCTAAAATTGAAAACTGCACTAGTTTAATAAGAGTAAATTCCAAAATAAAAGATCTGCATACCCTCTAATATCCTCTTAGGGAGAAAAAGATGACAGAAAAATCTATAAGGAGCAAATTAATATATCGGTTATTTTCTGAAAATATACTCAAAAATAAGTCATATTTAGCCAAAACTTTAATGATGCATCATACCTAATACTATAAAAATCTTATTTTATATATCTTGTTCAGTGGGTCATACATGTATGTAGCAGATTTAAATGTCTACATAACATTGTTTCAATGGGGAAAAAAACCCTGAAAATTCTGAATTTTCTTTAAATGCTGCAAATTTTTCCAATTTCACTGGACCCTTGAGCCAAAGTAAAATGCTCTGAAAAATTCCGGTAAAATCAGAACTACATTTCAATATCATACAAACATATCAAGTATGAGGAGGCTATATTTTTACATTTACTGAAATACTCAAAATTCACTTGAAGTCTTTGGTTAAACTCCTTTTCTTTTGATCCTATCTATATGTAACAAAAAGGCTGGTATTCTGAGCCAACATTATGATAGGTTGCAGCTGAAATCTTTAATATTAGAAAGTCCCTTCATAATTCACCTAGGCACATGTACTGTTGATATAGGTAATATGTGATTCTAGTATGTATGAAAGCCCTGAACATATACAATTTTGATCAAATTGAGGCAACATACCTGACACATTCTGGTATTGCATCAATAAATGCCTTGATGTTTGAGAAGCCTAAATCCTTGAATTTTAACGGTTCTTTTAATAAGGCTTTATAGTCTTTGGTAAAGTCACTCACTAGCACTCCACCTTTTTTAGACAGTAATACAGCTCGTACATTCTTCTTTATAATATCAGGTATGTTTGCCATGTTTTAAAATAGTTCTAATTTCTACAATGAAACAAAATATATTTTCATTTGATACATTAAGCAACATATATACAATGATGTCCAACAATTTACCAGTGCTGGCAAAAGCAATTTGCAGCGAGACAAAATTTAATTCAAATTGTATCACCTCAATGAGACTTTTGCAGTTCAGACATGAGTACGGTATTAATGGTTTATAACTAAAATGAAACAGCTGTTTTGGGAGGAGGGCATACTGAATGACTTCATCTTTGTGCACATCTAGATGGAGGATTTCTGCAAAAATTACAGTACACATGTAAAACTGAGACAGAAAGCTAAAAGTGTGAGTCTATATAATAAAGTTTCTAGTAGCCCTGCACATGGTAACAAGATTTACATACATGTAAAATAATCAACAGAAACTTGACCTAGCCTCTTTCTGGGCTTCGGGATATATTAACAAAAACCACACATGACCACATACAAAGACCTTTTTACAAACAATCTGTGTTACGATGAATTCTGTTTATCTGAAAGACAAGGCGCCTTTAAGGACCCCTGGAAGTGAAGAACTCCACCAATACTCAAGTAAACAACTAACCACTAGAATTGAGAATTTTAATGAAGTTCCATTTTCAGATAATGTATGTGTATTTATTTTTATCAGGATTCATATTTTAGTGTAGTTATCACTGTCTTTTGTGCACCAATTCCTCACTTTGCCAACAAGGATGTATATAAAAATACAAAAAAGGGTCAGTCATAAGTCATGATAATTACTGATTTTGCTTAAAACAATACATTCGATAAAATCAAGAAACCAAGTGTATGATTTATCGCAATGGTTTCATGAAGTATCCAAAAATAATTTTTGAGAAAAAAGACATAAATGACAGTATATACTAGAAATGTGTCACAAATCTAAATTTAGATACTTTTATGAATAATTAATTCTATTTGAAACATATGTATCATAAAAATTGTTACAGATTTTTTTTATAAAGAACTGGACGAAGTATCATTTCAGCATCTTCCTGTATCAAGTATTGGATCATGGCTTTTGTATGACGATATACAAGTATTACATCATGATATATCATTACATCCCTAATATGGCATATCACAACTAGAACATCAACATGCCGGCATGCACACACATATCTCAATGTAATTGTACCTCATTGTTTACTGTTTTTAAGTAATATAATTATGACCCAAGCAGTCTTTCTGAAAACTATTTTACATCACTAGCCAGTAGGGATAGTCCATCCCTAATTTTTACTAGCCAGGGTAAAATTCTACAAGCCCAGACAAAAAGTCTTTAATTTTTCTTTTCAAATTCATAATTCATTGTTGTACACGAAGTCATAATCATTATAACATGATAACACTTGTCAATGCACTAAATTTTGTGTATTTAAATGCACATCATTGACGAAGACATATCTGCAATCTGTAGGGCTGAAACGATACCTTATCATGATATGGCATTAGCAATATGATGATTTTTTATCTGACACAACACTCATTAAAATTGAAGAATAACTGTATTTAAGGGATCGCCAGATCCAACTTTATCCATGCCCATTATATGATTTTATTGAAACATCATTAGGATATGTGCAGTAACTTCGTTAAATCTGATCACATTATTACATATAAGATCAAGGAATCTATATATCATATCCAGAGTCTGAATTTAACAGTAGAACGGAAAACAAAATCTAGGTCAATTCCTCTTAGCAAAATTTCTGTAAGTAGGTCAATCTTCAAGGTCAAGGTCAAAACTTAAAACATTTTGTACCTAATGAAATGTCTTGTCACAAGGAATACACACGAAATATTTAAGCCCTATCCCTTACTGTTCATACGTTATGACCAGGGTTAAAGTTATTTAAAAGTAGATCAAATTTTAAGGTCAATGTCACAAGGGCAAAAGTTCTGGTACCCAATGGAAAGTCTTGGCACAAGGCATACACATGTGAAATATTGAAGCCCGGTCTCTATTGGTTCCAAGTCATGATCCAGGTTAAAGTCTTTGTCTACAGATGACAACAAAGACGAGGATGCCAGAGGTATGACAATAGTTATGCAGACATTCATCACAGCAAACTAAAAATAAATTTTACTAGCATGAGGGAATTTTTGTAGCCTTGGGCGATGGGCTAGCAAGTTTTTTGGAAGGACTGCTCGAGTTTCCCAGATAAAAAATTATTGAAATAAAGAATTTGAAAAACAGATTTTTAGGTGATTAAATGCAAACTGCGATGGGTTTTAGTAGTTGAGAAATTGAGTATTTCCCATGGTGAGGGTAGCAGTCACCTCTATATACCTCACCATGATATACAGAGAGTGACAGAATTATTATCAGGGACACACAAATCACCTGTTTGAATTGGCCTACAGATGCCCTTATGATAGTGTGTTTACATATCAAGATCAAGTTTATTTACAATTTGCGGATTGGCAACTCAATATGCCATCATATAAATTGCTGACATAGATATATATGTTTATTAATAGTCAGTAGGATTAATAATGGATACTGAATAACCGATAACTGACAATGTACAGTAATTAGCCTCAATGATTGGCCTTCCCACACGTTGTTTCTATTGGTTGTGGGAGGGCTTCCATAGACAGCTGTAGCGCAACACCAATTGTGAATCACAATTATACTTTTCTGCATAGCCACAAGAAATTACTTCACAGGTTAGTGAACTTAGTCAATCTCTTCCTTCCTTTCATAGAAGTAAAATTCTCCCTGTATTAAGTCCCATTCTCAGGCTCGCTCGCATGCACACACGCAAACACGTACACACACACTGTAATAGAACAGAAATATATAAGGTAAGTTCACTAACCAGTGAAGAGATTTCTTCCAGTTATGCAGGAAAGTGCAATTGTGATTCACAATTGACAGTGTATGAAACTTGGTTTACCACTGAAATGGTCCAATCATGCCATGGTCCAATCATGCCAATGGAAATTTGAATAGATTTTTGATTTTTGAATAACCAAAATGTAATTTTCAATCATAAAGATTAAAAGAATGTAGCAGATTAACATTTAATCATTTGCTATACATGTACATTTAGTATACATTCATATTCAATTCCAAGTTTAAGTTCTACAGCACTAGTTAGTCATGCCTAAGAACCAGGATATCAGGAGCTGGACTTGTTCATCCAACATTCCATATATACAGAATATGTCATACTCATTATCACAGATTCATTTTTATCAGTTAATCATTCACATGGAAGGGTTCAATGATATTTAAATTCTCACACTCATATTTCCTTTTCAAATTTCACATTTTTTTTATTTTTTTCTCCCTCGTATCAGTACTTCCCTTTTGCAAATATTTTAGATTAAGATTTACTAGAGGTAGACTGATGTTTTCACATCATGTGATACCCACAGCTTTTCACTCCTTCTCTATGAACGACAGGAGCAAAAAGCCATGGGTATCATAAGACGGTGTTTTCACAAAGAAAATCATACACTTTTATTTATTTAATTATTTTACGGACGTACATATTAAGTGCTTGGATGACAAAGAATTGATAAAAATTGAATAGCCTACTCAGTCACAGTCAATTCGAACCAAGATAGTTCAACACAATTTGGGATAGATTCGGGCAATAAACAGGCGGAGGTTTCACACACCGAATAGACCCATTCATGGAATATTTATTGAATTTCATGACGTCACAATACATTTTCAAAGTTTGTCCAAGGTATGACTGGGGTGTAAAGTATAGACAATAATTCGTGACGTCACACATCTGGGTTTTCGGTGTACCACTGCCATATTTGAGTTGCAAAACAACTCCTTGATAACGCATCATGTAGTGCAATGAATTAACATATTCAGGGTCAAAGGGGAAAACTTCTAAACTCACATACCAAGAAAAAATAATAAAGTTCAATGTATGTTTCCATTAATCAACAACATATGAAATATCAAAGAAAAAACCAAACAAACAAACAAAAAAAACCCCCCAAAACAAATACATTTTTTCCTCATTTCCCCTTAAAATAACAACTTTGTTATCCCCTGTATTGTCAATATACTGTGTAGTATCACAACATACATAACACCTGTTAATGTTAAAGACAACTGGAGAACAATAGACCAGATAGAAAGGTGTGAAAAGACAGGCACAAGAATGGAACCTAAAGAAGTTATTCAAATTAGAAATTCATTTTTTGAATCATATACAAAATACATTTTTACTAATGTCCACTTATACTGGTGTTTAAAACTTAAAAGATTTTACAAAACATACTCCATAATTGATTGATTGATTGATTATTGTTTTACGTCACACAGTTATTACATGTATATGGTGACGGCATCTGCCTGATGCACTGCATAGAAATTTCTACCTTTGCAATGGACCCACCTGAAGCAGTGATGATCTTTTACATGCCACAGGACCTCAGTATTTACTGTCTCATCCGAAAGACAGAACACAGGTGTGGACAGGGTGAGAATTGAACCCAGGACCTCTAGGTCACGAGTCGAGCATCTCATCCACTAGGCCACACTAGCTTCTCCATTATTTAAGGTTTGCATTTAGATTCTGCATTAAAAATGGACAATAAAACGAAGGTCTAAGGACCATTCAGGTCTCCAGCAGGTGGGAGACATAGCCTTTTTGGAGGATAGGGGCTTTCCCTATATTGCTCCTGAATATTTGAGTTATTTCATTTTAATGAGCCATCTATAGTTATTAACAAAGCTGTCAGGTAACTGAAGCTTTTTGTGAAGGTTTTCATGCCTTTGCATACATTTACTAGTCGCTCACAGGGACTGGTTGTAATTTTGAGATTTTTAGATAAAATAAATCTTTAAAGTAAAATAAATCTTGAATGAAAATAAAATAAATCTTGAAAGAACTCACTATTACACTACAGCCAGTATATACCAAGGACTTGTAAGTACTTGTATGCATTAAAAAACAAGAGTATATGTTCGCAGCTCGATTATATAAAAAAATTCAAAATGCATAACTTCAAGTAAAATATGAAAGTAACTGGTGTCACATGACTATGGCACTAACAACAATGTACCACAGTGGACATTCATGTACCTCTGTAATTCAGAGGTGAGACCAGGTACCCAGGAGAAGTGAGCGTCTCCTTTTTGGCTAGCCGCACCCGTCGTGAATACCCTGACATACAGACGAAACAATATAATACAGCACTGTATATATATGAACATGAATGTAAACAACACTGTGTAGAAAGCGTCACAGCCACATAACATTAGGAAAATGGATATAATAACGCTTAAGTCAAACCTTCTGCGGGGAACTTTTTTACGAGCTCCACACTGCAACGGGAATAAGTGTAACATTCATGTAAAATACGAAAGTAACTGGTGTCACATGACTATGGCACTAATAACAATGTACCACAGTAGACATTCATCGACCCCTGAAATTCAGAGGTGACACCAGGTGTCCAGGAGGAGTGAGCATCTCCTGTTTGGCAAGCCCCTTTGGTAGAACCCGAGCTTTTTACCATTGATTTCCTTTCCCCACTTGTTCAAAACAGTTTGCAGCAACACAGCTTTAAAATTTTATTGTCTTTTAACTATCGATCAATAAACTTTGATACATGGTGGCAAATCTTCCCAGAGTGTAAACAAACAGGTGTAGTCACTTGACAATACCTGGGAAGAGTCAGGTAGTGGTTCATTATGAGATACATCCACTGCTATTCCTAATGTGTGTTGTCCTGGGCTTGCCACACAAAATGATGGATGCTAATGGACATAAGATGTGTGACATCACAGGATTGTTGTCTATTCTGACATCATCTGATTTAACAATTTTTCAAGCATAAATGGAAGGGTCAGTTGACTTTGCACTACAGCTGTCTTTGGAGGGTAGTTGAAGCCCTCCCACATATATAAACAACCGATAGAAACAACGTGTGGGAAGGGCGAAAATACTGAAGCTATATACATAATACAGTACTAGTCAGTACCTTCTACTCACAGGCGCTTGCAAACGAGATGAAAAAGCGAGATATGCATTGAATACTTTTTATAATGCGTTACCATAAAAGTTCTTTCAGCGATAACATGCACGTGACAAGAGCTTCTGACTCAGTCTTTTAATTACTACTATAATAATAATATAATACAATGCCGTTTTTCAAGCTCCTCTCTACTGTGGCGCACATGTAGAATAAAGTTCATTCAGACATCCTCGTCCTTTTCCTACGTCCTTTTTACGTAGTTACTAGTAAAGGGCGAGAGAGTTCCGAATGAATAAAGGTATATTAGACGGCTCAATGTTCCTGTGTTTCTTTATTTACACAATTCTTCGTCATTACTATTCTTTCAAAGTATACTTTTTAGCCTAGTTGCAAAATTTGATTTGATGACATCTGGCGTCGGTTGGCAGGCAGTGTGCACCAGCAATTGGTTTCCAGATTCTAGATTCTACAACTATTTATGTATAGTAATGAAACTTCACACACCGTCAACATCGGCATACTCCCCTAATCCACAGGTGCTCCGCCCCTGTATATACCCCTGTACGTCTCCGTCTCGTACTTATTTTATAGTACGAGACGGAGACGTACAGGGGCGGAGCCGTTGTTTATATGAAAACGAGCACCTGTGCCCTAATCTCTTACCTCTTAATGAGTAGTGGATATGCCCTATTAATTTCGGAATCGAAAGCTCAAAGGTCGGAAGGCTTTGATAAGTGAATATGGTTTCCGGACGATAACTGTATTTACATTCCACTTACATGTTGTATTGTTCTGAAACTTCACACACATTTTCCCATAAGCCGAGGATGTGTCCTTTTGAATTCGGGTCAAAAGGTCAAAGGTCAATGTCATAGTCAAAATGGTTTCCAGACTATATCTATATTAACATTCCACCTATTGATATGAAACTTCTCATATGAAACTCCCCATGAACCAAAAATATTTTCATTGCGAAACATAGTGCTAATACTAAGAGTATGAATACATTTTGCAACTCATGCAGCATATCGTATCTTTGATGCAGCTTTCTGTTTATAAAATAAATAGGTGTACATAGTGTATAGTTTAAACTAAATGTCACAGACCCACAAATTGACCTTTATTGTTTGCATGTTGTTTCCCCTAGTGTTATAGACTTAGATGATAATGATGATGATGATGATGATGGGGTTCTTTTTTGGGGTTTTTTGGGGTTTTTTTTGTTTTTTGGGGTTTTTTTGTTTGTTTGTTTGTTTGCTGTTTGTTTGTTTTGTTTTGTTTTTTTTTATCAACTTTTATAACTAAGCAGGGAGGTATGAATAAAGACATCTGGAAAATTCCTTTTTTTCCTATTCTACATTTAACTTTTTTACTCATGGGTAAACATTTTTTTTATCAGTTGCTAAGTGAAATTTTACATTCGACATGGGCAGTACTCTAGTAAAATGGAGGGATTTATACTGAAAAAGTAGTATATCAAGTTATTGTACCAGGAAGGTATACGTCTCTGATCATCTATAAAATTCTACAATTCAAATGAATTTGTCGTGACCGCATCAAATGATCATCCAATATTTCACATATAACAAACCCTCCTCCTCTTCTTCTTTTTTTCTTCTATCTTCTTCTTCTCCTCCTCCTTCTTCTCTTCTTCTTCTTTTGTTGACTGGTCATCTTCGTCTTATCAATGTTGCAGTAGAACCCGTTTTACGTTACGGATTATCAAAGACGGTTAACAACTCATGCCTCGAACGATGGTGCCTATGAAAATGTGGGTAGGACCTCGAACGCCTAATCGGATTTTGTTCCTCCTTAGTTTTCTTATAACATAAAATAATAATCATAGATATTTGGAAGTTTTATCATACAACTATAAAATGTAGTGCATACCGGCAGAGGTATACGATGTAAATCATTTCTTTTTTAATTCTGTAATATTTTTAAAGTCATCCCAAAAATGCCCGCCTTTCAAACATTGGGAAGTGTCACAGTCACAACAATAGAACAACCTTGGGACTCGAGAAGTTTCTCAGTCTCATAGCAATAGAACAACCTTGAGACTCGAGAAATGTCACAGTCACATAACAATAGAACAGCCTCGGGGCTCAGAAAGTGCCACAGTCATATAACAGCCTCGGGACTCGAGAAGTGTCACAGTCACATAACAGCCTCGGGAATGGAGAAGTGTCACAGTCACATAGCAACAGAACAACCTCGGGGCTCTAGAAATGTCACAGTCACAATTAGCAACAGAACAGCCTCGAGACCCGGGAAGTGTCACAGTCACATAGCAACAGAACAGCCTCGGGGCTCGAGAAGTGTCATAGTCACAATTAGCAACAGAACAGCCTCGAGACCCGGGAAGTGTCACAGTCACATAGCAACAGAACTGCCTCGGGGCTCGAGAAGTGTCATAGTCACAATTAGCAACAGAACAGCCTCGAGACCCGGGAAGTATCACAGTCACACAGCAACAGAACAGCCTCGGGGCCCGAGAAGTGTCACAGTCACAATTTGCAACAGAACAGCCTCGAGACCCGGGAAGTGTCACAGTCACATAGCAACAGAACAGCCCCGGGGCTCGAGAAGTGTCATAGTCACAATTAGCAACAGAACAGCCTCGAGACCCGGGAAGTATCACATTCACACAGCAACAGAACAGCCTCGGGGCCCGAGAAGTGTCACAGTCACAATTAGCAACAGAACAGTCTCGAGACCCGGGAAGTGTCACAGTCACATAGCAACAGAACAGCCCCGGGGCTCGAGAAGTGTCATAGTCACAATTAGCAACAAAACAGCCTCGAGACCCGGGAAGTATCACAGTCACACAGCAACAGAACAGCCCCGGGGCTCGAGAGGTGTCATAGTCACAATTAGCAACAGAACAGCCTCGAGACCCGGGAAGTGTCACATTCACAAAGCAATAGAACAGCATCGGGGCTCGGGAAGTGTCACAGTCACACAGTAGCAGAACAGCATCGGGGCTCGGGAAGTGCCACAGTCACATAGCAATAGAACAGCATCGAGGCTCGGGAAGTGTCACAGTCACATATCAACAGAACAGCTTCAGGACTCGAGAAATGTCACAGTCACAAAGCAATAGAACAGCCTCGAGGACTCGAGAACTGTCACAGTCACTCATCGCACAGAAAATTAAAGTACTTACAGTACTCGTAGCCGGGCCTTTAGTAACTGGTCAAGTAGCAAAAGATTAAATTGGACTTAAAATTCAGTTGATAACAAATTCAAGGACAGAAGAATTTACACCTTTCATTATGGAAGAACAATTCTTAAGTAATAGTAAAATGAAGATTATCATCGGATAACTTTGATAAAATATCTCGTGAAGCATGGGATCATGATGAAAACCATAGATTCATTACTGTTTTAAAAGTTACACTGCCTTTGTCATGCCTTATTCTCTCTAACATAAAAATATATATATCTGTCATCTCCTATCGCTATAGAGAGCATAATTATAACTTTTCTTCCTGATTGATGTATAGTCAAAACGGCCCAAAAATAAAACGGCCCACACGAAAATAGAAATAATTTTATGCTGAAGGCAGTTAATTAAAAGTGTCAAATTATTTGCCTTCTTACTATGTGTATAATTTAAACACTAGGTGAAAAAATCTATTTTGAATCCAAAGTCGATAACCATTGTCAAAATATTACAGAGTTCGGCCGGTGTGGCAAAAAAAAAAAAAAAAAAAAGGGGGGGGGGCGTTCTGGTTTGGACCGTTTTTCTTGGGCCGTTCTGTCTATAACCCTCTGGATTATAATTGTTTTAGAAAGAAAAAAGAGGAGTTACTGGCTCAGTTATGTGGCAGAAGTCACCATGGAGCTATACAATACATGAATATAAATAATATACTTGCACATATAACACATTACAAAAATATTTTATTGTGGTGCAGTTACCATACCGACTTAGGACGGTCATTTAATTTGACAAAAGTCAAACAAATGGTGCGGTTAGTACAATTTCACTCGCATTGACAATCCATGACCATTAAACCTACTCTGTCCGGCAGGATCTATTTATCCTTGAAAAGTTCTAAAGATCTACTATAGAGACTCAACATATCTTGATAGTAGCCGACGGTTCGAAGAGTAATGCATGAAAAAAAAAATTCAATTATCGCCTATTTTGTCAAAATTGCAAAAATTTAGATGTTACGGTGCAAATCCGAGAGAAAACCTGAAATGATACTTGGGTTTATTTTTCTCCATTCATAAACCGGCGACATTAGATTAAACTACATCTTGATTTGTTGGAAATGACTTCGATCTGAGAATAATGTCAGACATAATGTCAGACATGCTAATCAGCACAGGGAATAATATATATACCCGTTTTCTTTCCGCCAAGCGATAGGGCTATACCAATGTTCACGCTTGACGCTTGAATTAGACACATTCTTCAATCGGCAAAAATAGGCATAGGGAAACCCCTCACATACACATACACACAAATATTAGACCAGTTGGCAATGTCATGCCTGTCCAGATCTTAAAAATATTTAGACAGTGGCCATAACGAGACTGACTGAGGTTCAAGTGACGCGTTATCGGTTATTTTTAAATCACTGGATTTCGTTTTGTTTTATTAGAGTCAACAAATATTGACAATTAATTACATCCTCGACGGGAGAGGTATCTATCTAAATCTAAATATACATGTATACGTCTCCGTCGACGCTAAACATCACGCGCCTCTCATAAATTACATTAAATACTGTATAATGATATTGTGTATGCTACCGGGTACATGCAGTGTGTACTGCTTGTTATCTCTCCATACGGCCTGTGCTATAATCATGTATAATTAACACCAGCTCTTCGCACAGTGATATCAAGCGCAGGTAACTTCAGTCTACACGAAAATACACATGTATATCTGTATTTGCAATGTTACATATAACTAATGATCCAATAAAGATTCAATACGTTCTGAATATTATAATGCTAGGAATTACATCAGAGATTATGTTTTGAAGCGCAAGAACACATTGAGTGACAAAGAGGGCTAAAACTTATAATTAGACTGCCTCGTTTTGAGAATCGTGCACGGCGGCTATAGCCTTGGCTTATGCCTTCGGCTTTAAGCCCGACTAAAACGTCACCCTATAGTCAGTTCCTTATAGCTGTTATTCATCATTCATCATTTTTTGTTTTTAAACGGTGTTTGCCTGAAGTCAAAAAGCCGCTGAGGGGGCAGGCGTGGTGTAGTGGTTAAGTGCTTGGCTTGCGGCGCCGACGATCCGGGTTCGATTCCCGGGTTGCGCCACTATGTTTAAGAGGTTGGTAACCTCCTGCTTCCATGTCGCGATATAACTGAAATATTGTTGAAAGCGACTTAAAACACCAATCAACCAACCAACCAACCAAAAAGCCGCTGTGGCCGCTCAGTTGATGAGATGCTCGGACTGTGATAGAGAAAATCCCAGGTTCGTTTCCCGCCGTGAGCAGACCGATATTCTGTCTTTCGAATGATACAGTAAAAATCGAGGTCCCGTGATACGGTAAGCGTGGCTATAAAATAATCCTGAAGTCAAGCACTATAAATAGACATGTATTTTAATTTCCTGCTATAAATGGAGTTCCCCGTATCCATTTATAGTAAATGATATATGGAGAACGATTCGTGAATGATTCTTCGATTAAAACTAAAGCATAAAATAAGAAAGAAGGTACTTCTGTAATACCATGTACATGTATCATGTATAGATAAAGGATGGAACGCAAAAAGAGCAATAAATATCTCTTGATGGACGCAAAGAGAGAAATAAATAATTTCTATCTTGATTGTACGTTATACGTTATGATGAGAAAAATTGCTGGAGAAAAAGAGCAGCGTTTTAATTCCATTTTAAGACGACATTAAAAGGAGAAGGTTAGTTTTTGTATGTAAATATTTATTCTTAGAATCTATGCACGTGAATTGATAAATGTCTCAAGGTTTATAATAAGTACCTACCTAACAAGTTATTTATAGAAACAACCCTCATTCTGAGACATACAGAATGATGATACTAATAGTCTTTCATACTTTTATTGAACAGAAAGTAAACTAGTATTAAGAAGAAAAAACTGTGAGTATTACAAGGATAAATTCACTCTCTCACTCTGTGTGTAATATGTAATGGTTGTCTTGAATTTGTGATACTAACTATTATAAGATATCCCATAAGAGGGGTCTATATATTTCTATATGATCTAACATGCACTTTATTAAACTTGATGGACATATCAGTGCAAAGCAACATAAGAAAAGAGTAATTTTACCCTCGCATCATCGAAGAGTGGAACGTCCTGTGCCAGCCCCGAGCCTTGATGCTTTTAAGACCCGGTTACAAGATCATTAAGCCAGAGGTCTGTGTTTAATTGTAAATATTAATTTTTAACCTTTTAATGCTTACACCCATAGGGGCAGAAACTTTCGTCAACTAGATGACAGCGGCCACATACTGGTAGAAGTAGAAGCAGAAATGACATTTATTCACTAAATATTAACAAAAGTGAAAAGATGCCCAATCAATCTGTAATACCCGACTCCACCACATGACTTCTATGTTACGAGTTGTCTTTGTGTGTGAAGTAACAGAATTACTAGGGCTCACAGTGTTTAGAAGAGAAAACAGAAGACATCTGACAAAGCTGTATGATACAAATCACCAAGGACATGCGCACAAAACATGATAATAGTAGAATATACATGGAAAAACATTACAAAATTATTCGATTGTGTTGCAGTTACGATACCGACTTAGGAAGGTCAATTGGAGCAACAAACGTCATTTAATTGGTGTGGTTATCCGGTTTATGGGCGCCCACATTCCCACTCACCGCAAAAGCAGCACAATCAAAGGACACACATTTTAAAAAACTATAGATAATCCTCCATATAGAGAACAGGGATTAACAGGTTTCTCAAGAAGAGAGGTCATAAAAATTTTATTACACACGAAACGTTTCTAGAATAATATGTTGCTATCAAAAATATGTAAGGCGACATCAACATAAGTAAACCGTGCTCTGCCCGTCTGTAAGCGAGCTCAGATCCTTGATCAATAGGAGTCCCGACTAGGAAATATTACAAAGAAATGTCTATTGGCTTCAAGAGTCAAAGCAAACTATTTTTCGCTAGTGAGTGAATATATATCTAATGTAGTTTACTATCGTAGTGTACTTATATGACGGACAGGTATCAACCCAGATAGCCCAATGGTGAGATCGTCCTCCCTATTAGCGGAAGGTTCTGGGTTCGATTCCCAGGTCCGGTCACATCTTTTTCTCCGGCCTGTTACATTTGCTGCCATGGCTAGCCCTCATGAGTTGCATGTTTGTGCACTGTGAGGGTTATGGTCTTTGTGTTATGTATTTCGCTTTCCAGGATTAGAAACATCTGGCAGGGGAGGAGTGTGATGGACGGGTATCGGCCCGGATAGCTCAATGGTGAGATCGTTGTCCGCCCTAATAGCGGGAGGTTCTGGGTTCGATTCCCGGATCCAGTCACATCTTTTCCTCCTGTTACATTTCGCCCATTTGCTGTACTGGACCTCCCCTGGAAATAATCTCTAGATCCGCCCATGATGATATACCGTGTATCATTAAATCAGTTGATAAAACGTTATAAGATCAGATGAGATATATTCATTATAGAGGCATGCAAATAATAGTGAGGAAATAAACTGAATACATGTATTCGGTCTTTTCATTATACAGAGTTATTTCCCATTTGGGACGGTATCTGACGTAAAAGAATTATGACGTCATCAAATTCTATGGAAACTGGCCTAAAACTCAGGGAAATGATAGTCAACAAATGACATTTTCATACGAATTTGATGACGTCATAATTGTTGTACGTCAGATACCGTCCCAAATGGGAAGTAACTCTGTTTAACGAAAAGACTCAATATGAAACAAGCATTGTTTTGATGTTTACTGAACGTTATCTCCCATCCGGGAAATTTGTACAGCAATACATGTACACAAGTCATGGACAATTTGGGAAAAGTGGATATTCTTATTTACTGTTCAGTTTTTGCTAACATAACTCATTACTTCTGCTTTCTGCTCCAAAATTCAGAACTGCACATTTATAAAATTATTAAATCACGATAATTATTGATTAGGCATCACCAACAATCATCGCAGATGAAATCAAAATGCCACATCTCAACGTTGTTATAAATGGCAAACATGAGACCATTTCCCTGGAAGATGACAGTTATAACAGAGGTAAGTACAGAAGCAAAGTATATCTCTCAAGAGCAAAAGATCTGTATAACTATGATAATCTGGAATACTATCATTAATTCGAGAATATTACAACGTGTTGGTTGTTTTTTATACCGGTATACTAACCATTAAATAGTCCGTACATATAATTACATGCATGTTTTTTTTTTGTTTTTGCGGATCTTTCAGGGTCCGTAACAGCGCCAACGGAGTGGGATTGTATAATAAAAGTAACTATATCACAAGACGGGGATATAATCAAGAGGATCTCGTCATCATATAGAACACTGGTATCAGGCATACATTTGTTGCTCAGGCAGTCATATAAAGTACGATATAAACAAATGGAGATCAACTATAACGAATTCGGATGTGAGATCACAATTCAGATTTACACAAATGACACATACCATAGAAAATTGTCTGTGAACGATGGAAATGGAAATCTAAAACAAGAATTAATGGGTGTAATTTTTGCAAAGGAACTTAAATCAAAAATGATGCGTCAAACAGACAAAGGCTTTTTTGGTATGTGTACAGTTTCCCTCCAAACGATTCCATATATGTACCCCATGCAGAGAGATTTGGAAGATACGGACTCAAATTACGACTCAATATCGTCATGTACTGGAGATCAACATCATACTGAGGTATCACAATCTAGAATAGAAATAATAATGATATTAGCAATAATGACAATAAAACAAAATAATAATAATAATAATAATAATAATAATAATAATAATAATAATTATCATCATCATAGTAATAATAATAATAGCATGAATACATGCTCTATTTCACAGATTGTAGAAGATTTAGAGCTTAACTAAAGATATTTCTAAAGGATATACAAATTGCATTGTAACAAGACCAGACATTTGTTCTCTCTGGTAGTACTTCCTTCCCAAGTAGATATATGAGTAACTTTTCTATTTCTGTTTTTTTGGAATACTCTTAGTATAATCATAGCAATTAAACTATTTCTACGCTTTCGTGTATCTAGTTTAGGCCACATGGTAGCGTTGTTGTACTGCTTTGTTATCATACCTTGCTCTTTAAATTGTTTACTTTTATACAATGTATTTACACTTTTATTTTATAATTTCTCTACGTGTAGGACAAGCCTGATGTAGTGGTTAATCGCTTAGCTTGTGGGGCCGGCGATCTGGGTTCGATTTCCGTATTGCGCTACTGTGTTTAAGACGATGGTAACCCTGGTCACCATGTCGCGATATAATTGAAAAATTGTTGAAAGCGAATTAAAACACCAATTAACTAACAAAGATCTCTACGTGTAGTATGTAAATGAACCTATTCGACGTCACGGAGCACTACTAATTGAAATTTCAAATGTACACATATGTATTATATTTTATTATGTTTTATGATCAGTGGTAATGTAGGACTCAAGGAGCAATAAACAACATTAGATGGTTGTATACGATAGTACCAGATTAAATTAGATCGTTTACGTGTACGTATAAATAATGCAATCATGTTCTAATTTTTAATTTTCTTGGGAGGTGTTCTAATTTTTGTATTTACCACCCCCAAGTAAATTCTAAATTTAGAATATGACAATGCATCCAAGTCGATTCAATGATTACCGTGTAATTAAAGTTTTGCAACTTTCTTTGTTGGTTTTGACTATCTTACCTTCGATTGAATTTTGCATTTTGTGGATTCCGTCTCTCCATTAACTTTCCACTGTAACATATACATCCAGCCTGCCCATTAGTTTCCCTCATTCTACTGTGAAATTGCCCCCCGTTCTTTGATTTGTATGTTCATGAATGCGGTTTTGATCAAAGCTTCGAAATTCTCGAAGATTATACAATCAAACGTTGCATACAAAATGTATCTCTATACGTAATTCTATTAATGGCAATCATTATTAAATTGTATTTCAGTGAAAAAGAAATGAATATTTTTTCCTTATATTTTTGTAGCAAATACCCAGAGAAATGATACAAGAAATTATCAAAGAGGCATATGGAGTTTTGGAGAAGGAGATGGAGAAATTAAAATCTATTAAGTTATCAGTTAAAGAATTATCAATAGAAAATACGAACAAAATTGAGAGGATCTGTAAAGAAAATGAAGAAACGAACGGCGGAATGCGCCTTATGGTCAGGAAAGTAGACCATATAGTCGATAAAACAGATTTAATGGAAGTGTACTTACACAAACAGTTCAGATCAATAGATGAGGAAATGAGCAGTTTAAAACATCATGTGCTCCAAGCACAGAGAGTTTGTGTCAGGAATACATCAGATAAATTTTCAGAAAATCTGACAACAAATAATTATACAGAAAATTTAGTATCAAAGCCTATAACATCATTTCAAAAGATTTTGCAGCCTAGGAAATCTAGATATCACAAAAGTAACACTAGTTCACTCCTTGATGGTCCGTGCGCCAGATATTCTCCACCAACTCCAAAACTTAACAGAAGACCAGCTGATGATCATTCCATCAGTGCTAGATTTTCTTCTTCAACAAATGACGACTTGTTAGATAGAGTTCAAATATTTGATCTTGACAGTTCTAATTCTACCATTGAAATAAAAAACATTGATCAAACAGTGACTGGCACATTGCCAGAAGAATCAGATGAAAACACAAAATCTACTGTTGGAAACTCAGACGATGCTCGAATACTTCCACCAGAGGTTCAGAGAACGTTCGAATCCTTTTTGGACACTGAGATTTTTGAACAATCAGGTTGAATCAAGAATTCATTTAATATATTTATACATGTATATCATATGAAATCTTGATACATATCAGAATGTATCAAAATATCATTCAAACTCGCTATCTCAAAATATATTATGGTTCCGATGTGTAATATATATCGTATCTCTACGTCTTTTGATTTTTCAGACAGCCAAGGTGAATTGAATGAAGGCGTTTTACACGTAACAGAAGATGTACAAGATCTTTTAACGCCTGCAGGATTGGAGGCAGTTTCTGATGTCATCAATGTTATTACCTCGGCCTTAAAAGGTATGTACATAGACGTATAAATAAAATAAGTCTATGGTATTTATTTAACGACAAAATTTATCAACAGGTGATTGGAATTCCCATGGGCACTAATTGCGCACCTCTTATTTTTGTATTTTATGAGAGGGATTTTATGCAGTATATTAAAAAAATCCAGACGTTTCGACCTTATTGATATGTTTAATGACACTTGTAGATATTTAGATGACATTTTGGTAATAAATAAATATGCGTTTGAAAATGATATATCTAGTATTTATCCATCTCAACATCAACTAAATAAAGCCTATATTTGTGATAAAGAAAAATCTTTTTTGGATTTAAACATTAAAATTATTGATAACAATATTCATGCCTACATATATGATAAATGTGACGACATACGACTTTGGATTTCCTATTGTAAATTTCCCTTATTTGGATGGCGATGTGTCAAGACTCCCATCGTATTGTATTTATATTTCTCATTTGGTTAAGTTCATTAAAACTAGCACTAACGTTTAAGACTTTCATACTTAACATTTACAAATCACTTCGAAACCGTTGACTTTGGGATACAGATATCATAAACTTATGGAAAATTTTACAAATCATATTCAGAACTAATATCTAAATTCGATAATATCACTTTTCAGCAATTTGTGTCTAGCAGAATTTCTCATCCCATTTTCTACGGTGATCTAGCTTTCAAATTAAGGAGGATCAGAAATTGTCAAACGTCTTCTACATCGACAATATGACTATAAGATCATCGCTAAGACTGTTGGTCTTGTATTGGACCCTTATATAACTTATGTAAACTTTTTCTTGAGCGTTGTACACTGATTAACAGGGCGGTTTGGACTACATGACATGCCTTGTCGGTACCTTTTCAAAGGAGACATGGTACCGAACCTCGTCCCCTTTGACTGTTAGTCGGGACTCCTACAGATCAAGGGTCTGGGAACACTTCCAGGTCAGCAGAGCACAGTGACCTCATGTTGATGTCACTTTATATATTTTTGATATCATAATCTTACTCTACATTGCTTTTAGTGTTTATATATTTTATGAACTCTCAACATGAGGTACTCGTTCATCCATTTTCTCTGTATGGAGGATTATTTATAAATTTTCAGATATATGTCTTTTGTCGTACTGCATTTGCGATGGATGGGAAGGTAGGCCTGTAAAATGGTAAACCACAACAGTACCGTTCGTTACTCAATTGACCGTCCTAAGCCGGTATCGCATCTATCGTACGATCAATATTTTTGTAATGTCAGTGCATGTATTGCATTACTTGTTACCAAGTTTTATTGTACATCTCCTTGGTGACTTCCGCCCTACAGCTAAGTCAGATGTCTTTCACTTTCACAGTGTGACAAAAATACATTTATATTGTTTTATACAAGTTTTAAGAAGATACATGTGTTTGAATACTTGTTATAGTTGGGGGTACAATTAATGTTGTTTCCAGTGTATTATATATATCTTGGGGTTAAACGTTATTTTCAGTGTGCTTCTTTTATTTGTATATATGGAGTCTTAAATGAATTCCTATTTCATATAATATATTTTTATGAAATGAGATTTGTGTCTATATATCCCCGATTCTTGACGTGGAGATGAGTATATATATATATATATATATATATATATATATATATATATATATATATATATATATATATATATATATATATATATATATATATATATATCCCCGAGCCTTGACCACAAGATGTATATATATATCCATAAAACTTGACGAGGAGATATATGTATATATAAAGCCTATATAAAGCCTAAACCCTATACCCAAAACTAGTCTGCATCCTAGTTTCTAAATTTGTACCGATAACAAGATCAATGTCTTGTATTGGCCCTTCTATAGATATATGCATACTTTTCCTTGTACTGACAAACATGTTGGTGGGATCTATATGACAAGCATTAACTTAAACTTTTCAGAGGAGATAAGGTGCTGAGCTTCATCCTCTCTGAATTGTCAGTTGGGACTCTTAAGACCTTAGCTCGTGTGCAGACAGCCAGCTCAGTTGGCTCATTGTTTTGATATGTATATTTATTCTAAAATATGTTGTGTTCACATTTTTATGATCACTCAGATTAAGTATCCTCTTGATCCAGGCTCTCTATATGTAAAGATGATGGATAAATCCAAAGCACAAGTCCAAAAGTCATAAAACCAGAGGACATACAAAATCAGTGAAAATGAAAAACAAATAGAAAATAACAAAATATGTCTACTTAAAGAGCATATGTGAACCCCTGTGATGGAGTGAGATCAGGTGCCCGGGGAGAGTGAGCATCTCCTGCTTGCTAGCAACACCCGTCACATATACCCAGTAGAAAGAGTCAGATCGTGTAAATTCCATATGTATTTATATATGGAGAAGTCGAAGTAGGTAACCTTCTAGTATAGAAGGTGTCATATCTGTGTAAAATGATCGGAATCGGTCTCAGTCCAGAATATCATTTAAAAGTCTGGATAACGAGATATCATATGGAGTAATAAGAGTCTCGTAACGATCATAGAATTTCCACAGTGACGTTGCTAGTCTAGCACATATATAACCCTGGTTAAGCAGCTTAACTGTAAGTCCCCTAGCCCTCAGAACAAAGTCACTGTAATTTGAACAAGCTCTGGAATAACGTATTAACTGAGATATGAATACGCCGTATGCGGGCGATGATGGAATGTTGCTACTTATGAAAGGAAAGTTTGTGATAGCTAAATTGAAATCGTCACGTTTGTCATAGAGTGAGGTGTTCAATTGACCATTAATGTCGAAAGACAACATAATATCTAAATACGAAGTAGAATTACTACTTTCTGTGGTTTCTTTGACCTCAAGTTCACTTGAATAGATGATGCTAAGGTAATCCGCGAATGAAGGATTATTAATTGAAAGCAAGTCATCTATATATCTGTAAGTAAAATTGAAGCCAAGGGCCAATTGTTTTTTTCCTTGCGAAAGCAAAGACTGAATGAATTCAGCTTCGTATGAGTAAAGGAATATGTCAGCCAGAAGCGGAGCACAGTTAGTGCCCATTGGAATGCCGACAATTTGTTGAAAAACCTTACCTCCAAATACCACAAAAATATTATCGATAAGAAAGTTCAACATCTGGATGACAGCTGTTTCAGTATATTTATTTTTGGAATCAGAATTTTCCCTAACAAAGTAAGTTTTATCGTGGCCTATTACTATATATTTGAATTTGCGGCTTCCGTTTTTACTAGTAAATGCATTTTGAATAATTTCCGCTAATCTGTCTTTTAATTTCTGATAAGGGATCGTTGTGTAAAGAGTCGAAAAGTCAAAAGACTTGATAGAGTGAATTTTAGTAAAACTTTTTGATTTTAGATTTTCTAACAACTCTTTTGAATTTTTAAGGATCCACATTTGATTAATTCCACTTCTGGAATATACTGTTTCGCAATATCTATGAAGGTCAGATTTAATTTCTGATAATATTTTTGTGAGTAGCATCGATACAGATTTTGTGGAACACTTCGAGGAACCAGCAATAAAGCGTTGTTTGTAAGGATTTTTGTGCATTTTTGGAATGCAGTACAAATATGGAAGTTCTAAATTTAATTTATTTGAGTCAATACCAAACGTATTGAGGACAGATTTGTTGAGGACAGGATGATTATTTATAAAGTTTTGAAATATTTGAGTGCGTGCCCTTTTAGTGTGCTTTCTGTTTCTGTGGAATTGGGAAGTTCGGTCCTATTTTTTATAAAGTTTTGAAATGTTTGAATATGTGCTCTTAGATTGTACTGTTTATATGGTAGTGGGAAGTTAGGCCATATACTGGTCAACCAATCAGAGTGACGATTGTCGCTTACATTGACCGTCCTCAGTCGGTATCACAACTGCATTATTAATGAATATTTTTGTGATGTCTTTTAAGTGCTTATTCTTGTGTGCTATGTTTGTTTATGGCGACTTTGCACATACATTGGGTCATATGTGTTGTCACTTTGGTTTTAGACAGTAGATGTTATTATCCACTGAGTGAAGACATACATGTATATTATCTATCTGTTTATTTTTGTTTTCCTTCTATCAATAGTTGCGGAAAGCCCTCACAGACGAAGAGGATTAGACACAGTTATATGTATCGACACATCTTCCAGTATTAGAAAAAAAGAAGCTTACCAGATGAAGTCCAGCATTATGCACATTGTAGCAAGTAAGTCCGAATCATACTCTGCAATCTTAAACTCCGGTGGTTTTTACTTGAAATGAACTGTGCATAATTGACCCGTCACTTTCGCGGAATACTTGTCGAAGTTTGGTACGTAACAATAATATTTGTCTGGGCTATGACCGAGGAATCAATTATTGTGACGTCATCCGATCCGATCCGAGAATTTGTATCAAACAGTGTCTTTTAAACATCACATAGATGTTTATGAGAATTGCTGTCATTGAACTTGGCTCGCCGTCGTGTGTGTCATTTTTTTTTTCGACAACAGTAAAACATTTATACTTCTTGAGATATTCAAGGCCAATATATGCCATATTTAACAATTCCAAATTCGAAAGTAACCAGTGTCATTTGACTTATGCTCTGACAACAATTTACTACAATGAACATCTTTAGAATAAGAGGAATCTAAACTGTAAATTTCTGGATAAGACGAACATAAGCTGTTAATTTCCAGGTCTCCGTTCCTCAGGGCCCCAAGGACAGTGCAATGTAAGTCGAAATAGCGAATTTGCTACTGAATTTCATATTTATTTTTTATGTAGATTTCCTTTTAAAGTATTGTAAGCTAAGTAATATTTCTGAGTAAAATTCCTATACATGCTAGAGTGTAATAATTAATACAGGTAGATTTGAGATTTGTGTGTTCATATGGAGAAGTGTGCGATCAGCAAAGAGGTTCATGCTGTGACAAAAGTACAGAACAATCGTAAAAGCTTTGTTTGCATACTTAATTTTAACGAAATTAGATACATTAAAATTATATCGTCTGTAGATTTCCCCGAATTTGAATAATGGTGAGTGGTTGAGTTTAAGAAGGGAGTTGTCTTTGGTGAAATCTGAATATTCTGAAAAATACACACAAAAGAAATAAGTCATCTAGCATATTGTGTTATAACACCGATTGTAAATAATGTTACCAGTATTGTATAAATCGAACGTGACAGAAACGTAAATAGAATTTTCAAACGTGTGGAAAATATGCATGAAACCATGACACTGGGTCAATCATTTCTGGCACCATGGCAGGAATCTGTATGCATGAATTGTGCAAATGTATTCTTATGTATCTTTATGCGTTGAAATGTATTTTTACTCTATGCTTCATTGTGAAGACGGCGAGGTTTCGAAGTTTTGAAATTCGATTCTTTTTGGTGAGATAAAAGTGTATTTGGTAGTATCATTAACTTTGAATTCTAACATACATACACGATTTTCATCTCAGGAAGTTTTCGTCATAGATTTGGGCTTAAGTGTTATTATTAACAGATTTTGTGTTGCCATGACATTCTCTAAACAGTGTTTTCATACATTTATCGTGTCTCTGGATTGTTGAACTATTTTTGCGTCGTCTGTATGTTTTGAGCATCACGTTTTATCTAGCCAAACAGGATACGCTTACTTCTCCCGGGTCCCTGACCTCACCTCGCACCCTCAGATATCATGTGTATTGTGGTTCGTTGTAAGTGATACAATGACACAACATTGGGTACTTTGGTTTTTTCAATCATTTTTTTCATTTTGGTAGTAATACACATGTAGATATAGAACATATATACCTTTTAATTTTGTGCACCACATGCGCATTTCGACAAGTTATGTCTCTTCAGTGATGCTCGTGGCCGAAAGTTTGGAATTCTCAAAATATATAAAAATATGAAGAGCAGAGATGAAGCCAAAATGACCCAAAACGTGAGCCAAAGAATCTATCTAAGGAACGAGCTATGCATGAGGGAGATACTCCTTAATTTTAAAGTTTCTTAATTTGATGTCTGAAAATTTGAAGTATATATTTCATGTCAGTACAAAAGTACTGAAAACTAGACTTATGATGCCCTTGGGGACTATCAGTCCACCATCAGTGACACCGGCCTAGTGGTTATAATAAATATAGAACTGTATGGAATTTTTATTAAAAAGTATGAGCTCCTCTTATAGAACTGAAATGGTTCATTACATACACTATGTAAATGTCAATTATTTTGAGATGACCGATAAGTTCGGTGGACGTCTGGTGTTTTACTCTCATTTAGTTGGTTGGTTACTAGGTGTTTTACGTCGCTTAAAACAATTTTTCAATTATATCGCGACATGGAAGCAGGAGGTTACCAACCTCTTAAACATAGTGGCGCAATCCAGGAACCGAACCTGGATTGTCGGAGCTGCAAACCAAGCGCTTAACCACTACTGGCACTAGACCAAATCTGCCCTTACTTTCATCTAAAAAAAAGAAGGGGAAACTCATCTCTAGAATCATCTCCAAAACATTTTAAACGAGGAACCCTACAGAGAGTAATTATATTAGAAACGTGATCTCTAAATATGTTTTGTAATAAACATCATCTCGTAGAATTTACAATAAATTGTTTACGACGTGATAAAAGGTGTGCTTTAAATAACTGTATAAAAATCGGTTAAAAGCTTAATCTCAAAATATTATATTTAAAAAAAGAGACCAAAACACTTATGTACACATAATCATTGTATGCTAAATGATATCATTTATTAAAAGGGATATAGAGTATTACACACATGTCGTCATCTTAAAATATTGTTTTTATTTTACAAAGACATTGAAGATGTTGCCGTCACACAGTATCTAGAGGAGAACGTAGGTATAGTAACTTTTGGAAATAATACTCAGATTCTGCATCACCTTACTACGGATTACAGTGCAATATATGATTCACTTGGTGAGTAGTAATATTTTACAAACAAATAATTGTCATGTTGTGATTTCAAACTCTGTTGTCCTGTTTTGTTGCGTAAACAGTGTTGTGATGTTACTCTCATCTATATATAATTCTCACCATTGAGTGACACACATCTAAACATACTGTAATTTTTTGTTCTCAGAGGAGCTAGAGTTTAGAGGATCTACACCAATGCTGCTTGGGTTGTTGCTTTCGTATATAGTCCTGCAGAAATTTGGTGAGAATAATCCTTTTATTTTTTGTATAATTCAAAATGCTTAAGGGCTAAGAGTTATGGAGAATCATTTTTCAATGATGTATTCTCATTACAATTCGATATTGTTCAATGAAGACAGACATCATTTTTCAGGTGGTCCTACTTTTGTTTCGAACTACAGAATTGCTCCAAGGATATTATTGTTTACTGATGGAAGACCAACCGACGACTGCTATTTCCAAGATGATTCCATTGAGTATACGAGGAAAAATCCACAAGTATATATCTCTTCATATTTGTGTGTTGGTTTTAAGTTCTTCTTAGCGTACATTCATTTTGATAATGCACATCCCTTGTGCTGCACATACATGATGTATACACACAAGTATAAACTTTGGGTTAAATGCATGTTTATGAATAGAAAGATATCCTTGCAATATTTGGAACATATTGTCTCTTGATGACTTATAAAATATTTTGTCTAAATTCGTATCATAAGTTTTGTTTTAAAGCGCTTGTCCTTCAGCACTGACAATAATAGGTAAACATCCCAAAAATCACTTGCAAATCAATTGGTTAAATTTTACACAGTTTACTGAATAGAGTGACAATATAAATTAATCTACCAAATTTTTGGCCGGATTGCAAAGCACATCCGCTCTTTCGATTGCTGCAGTCCGTCTGTCTGTCCATCCGTCTGTCTACCTGTGTCCGTCAGCATTTTGGTAAAAGTTTCTGTTTGAAGCAAATCTCAGCAACTTAGAGGAGTATAAACATAATATTTCACAAATAGGTACCCCGTGGCCAGAGCTTCCAATTATGTTATGACTTTGACCTACTTTTGAAAAAGTAACTTTGGCTATATCTTTTGAATAAATAGGGGCAAGGCTTTGATACTTCACACATAGGTTCTTTTTGACAAGTGCTTTTAATTGATTCCATAACTTTTGACCTTGTCACCTTGACCTTATTTCGAAATCGCTTTGCAATCCGGCCATACTGTTTTTAGCGGTTTCTAAGTTGCACTTACAACAGATTCATTTTCCATATTCTCTAGCTGAATGTCCGCAACTATGACCATGTCAAGCTATTATAGTTTCTGTTAATTGTTTATACATTTTAAGAAATTCTATCATTGTTTTTCAGACATTGCGTCAGATCGAGACATATGCTGATTATTTATTCACCCAGGGAATACAGCTTTATCCAGTTGGAGTAGGCCAACAAGTCAACTTTGTAAGTTACACTAGAACTAATAATAGAAACCAGGTGAAGAACATAAACATATGATTGTCATCGTAATATGGCAGGTAGTGATGAATTTTTTATACAGTTTAATACAAACTAAAAGGAAATGATAGGGAAAATTAGCTGTTGTCTGTGGTAAATCCACTGAGGTGCTATAAATAACAAGGCTAAGGAGAGTATATGGCTTCTCTTGGATGGTAGTCGTTTTACTCTAGAAAAAATATGACTATTATTGATATGTATTTTGGAATATGTTGGGATATTCTGGTGAGAAAAGATATAAGAATAATGATTTATTGGTTTAAGTTATAGGAAAGTCCAATATAATGTTTTACTCTCTTTTTTAGACATTTTTAGAGACGATAGCAAAGATTGGCGGAGGAAAATATTACAAAATGGATGACATTTCATATTTAGCGAATCATTTTAAATACCAGGTAGAAACATTTATATTTCATATTCCACTTTAACAAATACATGAATGGAGTGAAATGAATATGTTACCAATGTACTTAAGAAAAAAAAACCCCAATAAAGAATAAAAATAAAATAAAAAATTTATTTATAAATAACTATATAAAAAGGAGTTATTATATTCATAAATTGTTGACTAACTTTTCTTTCTTCAAGTGATGAACGATAATATTGATTTATGAATATAGTGATACATTTTTATGTTATATTTCAACTTCCTTTTTAATGGTATAATTTATAAAATTCGTATTATTCTATTTAAACATTTTGTACGAAATATGATAGTTTATTGCTGGAAAAGTTATCCAAAAATGCCAGGAGACAGAAAGAGAACTTGAATACAGAGATGTACTTGAGAATATTAATATAATGAAGAATTTCAGTCTGGACTTGGAAGAAATGGCAAGTTATTCAAACATTTTTGTAGTTCAAAGTTAAAATTTCATGTCTATGGGATACAACATTTCTCACAATTACATAGCACCAGGTACCATAGTTCTTGTATTGGGTCTATTGCCTGTTTTAAGCAAACTTTCATTGAGTGTTGCAGTGTGATTAACAAGGTGGTAGGTACTCCATGGTAAGTCTTGTCTAAACTTTTTCAGAGGAGATAATATCCTAAACCTCGCCCCTTTTGAGTGTTTGTTTGGAATTCATACGGATCAGGCACTAATGACATTTATGTAACATTTATTCTGTACATAAAATTATCAGAAATATGTATATGCCAAATCATTTTTACTTAACCACATACGTTGGAAGAATTTGTGTTTTTGGGGTTTTTAATGTTTTCGTAAAAAATCATATAACCTTGATAATTTATGTCAGATTTATGAAACTTGTTTAGTATAGTATACCATTTTGGCTATCATATAAATATTGTATCTTATGGGATATGGATTTATATTTATGTCTTATGTATAGACTGGTATGATATAAAAGTTACTTGAAACTTATGGATATATAGTATATGTAAAAGATATTCCTTTAGAAGCAATTAATTGAAAAGTGAATTTATGAGTGTAGATTTTTTATAAATGTACATGTAATGTTCTCTCACGATTGAGGTTATGTAGTTTTTGTAAATTGCTAATAATATAATACACTTATCTAATACTTGCAACATCTTAATTACAGACAATTCTTATACCAAACATACCTTTCATACGCATAGTTTTCACCATTTGAATTGTAAGAGTTCAAATATTGTATACGGTATTGAGTGTTCACTCTGTGGGTTAATATATGTTGGAGAGACAAAGGGACAACTCCGTACAAGAGTATCAGGACACAGGTCCAAAATAAATTGTGGCGGAAACCAATTACTCTATCGCCACTTCAACCAGCCTGACCACTCTATCCTCCAATGAAAATTACAATAATAGAAAAAATATATCACCTCATAAACAATGCCAATTTGAGCACTCCTTTTCGTCGGAAAAGAGAAGAATACTGGATAAGACGTCTCGGCACTGCTTCGCCCTATGGATGCAATGACAATATTAGTAGTATTGGTAACCTAACTAGTCCTACGTGTCAATCAGTTAACGCACTCGGTTTATTCAACAAAAGCCAGAGGAAGCATCGAAGTCATGGTACACGCAAATACAATAAACCTGAAATACATAATATTTCCCTTGATGCTCTTTTGCCATTTTTAAACAAACCTTTGGGCCTTCATCACATTCGTACAAAACTTTATTCTATTTCACTCAGAAAATTACACGAGTTGTACGTATCGTCCAGACACCGTATATATATACTGATATAAGCTCTGCAGAGTATAGACTAGATGGCATTATTATGGACATATCGACCGCTAGACTATTTCGTCCCGTCAAGTCAGATATATATATGGAAAAATCTAATCGCCCTTTCATCAAAATTAAATTTGCAATTAAAGGCATTAATTATTTAGATTTTGGCCAAATTTTGAATCATAAGTCTGTTTTAGAGAAAATACCTCCATATTTCAAAAACAAAGATCCGCCATGTATTTCCTATAGCTACACACCATCAGTTCCATCCAAAATTTATAATTACAAAGGGTTTCTACAGTGTCTTTATCTTAGCAACTCTGCATGCCATTCTCAACCGTGTGCATGTTCCTCATCTAATTTTGTATATTCTCCTTGTGGCCATGTCATTACTGGTGATCTTGATATTGTTAAAACACTAAATTAAGAGAACTTTTACTTAAAGGTCCAAAATACAGAGAACCCAGATCATTCACATGGAGCCAAACTTTTGAGAATATTATGAACTGCTGCGAGGAATATGCCACACGATGGGCAAAAAGAGAAGAGGTACAGGTCGACACTCTTTCGGAATGGATCAAATCTATTGCAGTACTGCTGAGATCAAAAATTAAAAAATTACAAGGCTTTGTAAACACCAGATTCGAATCTATTTTTAAAGATCCTGATGTTGTCAGAGAACTTACCTTCCTCCAAGAACATTATATCATTACACCAGCAGATAAAGCATCTAATAATTATACTCCAGGAAATCCTACTTATACTCTCACGAACTTTTCGGTTTCGGAAGCACTTGAGAATCAGAATGTAAAGATGATGGATAAATCCAAAGCACAAGTCCAAAAATCATAAAACCAGAGGACATACAAAATCATTGAAAATGAAAAACAAATGGAAAATAACAAAATATGTCTACTTCAAAGAGCATATGTGAATCCTGTGATGGAGTGAGATCAGGTGCCCGGGGAGAGTGAGCATCTCCTGCTTGCTAGCAACACCCGTCACATATACCCAGTAGAAAGAGTCAGATCGTGTAAAATTCCATATGTATTTATATATGGAGAAGTCGAAGTAGGTAACCTTCTAGTATAGAAGGTGTCAAATCTGTGTAAAATGATCGGAATCGGTCTCAGTCCAGAATTTCATTTAAAAGTCTGGATAACGAGATATCATATGGAGTAATAAGAGTCTCGTAACGACCATAGAATTTCCTCAGTGACGTTGCTAGTCTAGCACATATATGACCCTGGTTGAGCAGCTTATCTGTCCTCAATTCGTTTGGTATTGACACAAATAAATTAAACGTAGAACTTCCATATTTGTACTGCATTCCAAAAATGCACAAACATGTGGTTTGGATTTATCCATCATCTTTACATCCTTACAAACAACGCTTTATCGCTGGTTCCTCGAAGTGTTCCACAAAATCTGTATCGATGCTACTCACAAAAATATTATCAGAAATTAAATCTGACCTTCATAGATATTGCGAAACAGTATATTCCTGAAGTGGAATTAATCAAATGTGGATCCTTAAAAATTCAAAAGAGTTGTTAGAACATCTAAAATCAAAAAGTTTTACTAAAATTCACTCTATCAAGTCTTTTGACTTTTCGACTCTTTACACAACGATCCTTCATCAGAAATTAAAAGACAGATTAGTGGAAATTTTTCAAAATGCATTTACTAGTAAAAACGGAAGCCGCAGATTCAAATATATAGTTATAGGCCATAATAGAATTTACTTTGCTAGGGAAAATTCTGATTCCA
Source organism: Pteria penguin (assembly GCA_035048485.1). Classification (NCBI taxonomy): domain Eukaryota; kingdom Metazoa; phylum Mollusca; class Bivalvia; order Pterioida; family Pteriidae; genus Pteria; species Pteria penguin. The sequence continues at coordinate 25,591,716 of CM068581.1, forward strand.
AAAATAAATACACTGAAACAGCTCTCATCCAGATGTTGAACTTTCTTATCGATAACATTTTTGTGGTGTTTGGCCGAAAGGTTTTTCAACAAATTTTCGGCATTCCAATGGGCACAAACTGTGCTCCGCTTCTGGCTGACATATTCCTTTACTCATACGAAACTGAATTCATTCAGTGTTTGCTTTCGCAAGGAAAAAAAAAAACAATTGGCTCTTGGCTTCAATTTTACTTACAGATATATAGATGACTTGCTTTCAATTAATAATCCTTCATTCGCGGATTACATTAGTGAACTTAGTCTATCCAAGTGAACTTGAGGTCAAAGAAACCACAGAAAGTAGTAATTCTACTTCGTATTTAGATATTATGCTGTCTTTCAACATTAATGGTCAATTGAACACCTCACTCTATGACAAATGTGACGATTTCAATTTCGCTATCACAAACTTTCCTTTCATAAGTAGCAACGTTCCATCATCGCCCGCATACGGCGTAATCATATCTCAGTTTATACGTTATTCCAGAGCATGTTCAAATTACAATGACTTTGTTCGGAGGGTTAGGCGACTCAGTTAAGCTGCTCAACCAGGGTTATATATGTGCTAGACTAGCAACGTCACTGAGGAAGTTCTACGGTCGCTACGAGACTCTTATTACTCCATATGATATCTCGTTATCCAGACTTTTAAATGATATTCTGGACTGAGACCGATTCCAATCATTTTACACAGATTTGACACCTTCTATACTAGAAAGTTACCTACTTTGACTTCTCCATATATAAATACATATGGAATTTACACGATTAGACTCTTTCTACTGGGTGTATGTGACGGGTGTTGCTAGCAAGCAGGAGATGCTCACTCTCCCCGGGCACCTGATCTCACTCCATCACAGGGGTTTACATATGCTCTTCAAGTAGACATATTTTGTTATTTTCCACTTGTTTTTCATTTTCACTGATTTTGTATGTCCTCTGGTTTCATGACTTTTAGACTTATGGTTTGGATTTATCCATCATCTTTACATTTCTATGCAATTATTGCTTATATTTTCTGCCTTGTGTGTATTTTGGGTATTTTGGAAAATATGTGGTCAGCTTAACAGGACAACCTTACACCTCTTCGACATTTGTTCTCAAAACTGATTTCCGTTTACATCAGTCATTTTTGGATCTTGTATCGTTGTAAATGTATATGCATATGTTATGTTTAAGGATGCGGTCACCAAATTGATAGAGGATTCTAGAGAACTTTCCAATGAAGAGTATTCTGGTCTTCCTCCCTTTGGAACACGTATCAAACTATCTGCTCGTGAGAATGGGCAGTCACAGGAAGGGACTGTCGTAGGGCATGCTTCAATAGGTATACGCCCAACATAATATGAATAATAATTACTCATATATTGTACTAAAGGATGGTAGAGGAGTGTTGAGCATTTGTATAAAACCATAAAAGCATAATTATGATTTATAGACACGATTTAGAAAGAATCGCGATCTTTATTCATTGCAATACGGATCCTTGCATATGTATGTCAGTTTAATTGTAAAGTATACTGTTAAAACTTCATTTTTTATACTCCTAGATTATTCCACATTGTGATCTTATTATTAGATGTATGACGCATTCACAATACATTGTTAGATATGGTGAAAGTCCTGCTAGATGTAGGGGATATTATATACATAAAATCATCCTTGATTGGTTCAACGTATAATCTTGTGAGAGTGCTGGACTATCCCCGGAAACTCACTCCTACAGACACTTTCCTACCAGGAGTGTGGGTCATAAGAGGCAAGGGACTTTGTTACTTTCTTAGTGTGAATTTGAGTTTTTTTCATTTAATTCTATAAAATATAAAAACCTGTACTCTTTTGCTATTGAAAGATGAGCAATTGAGATTCAGGACAGAATTATATTACAGTCAAACTTCGATATCTCGAACACTGATATCTCGAATACCCGGGATATCTCGAAGTCGAACGTCGGTCCCGAAAAAAATCCTTCATATTATAATTAAATTCACCCCGGATGTGTCGAACACCGATATGTCGAATACCATGCTTATCTCGAATACATTTTCAAGTCCCGAAGTTCTTATTTACCCGGTTTATCTCGAAGTTGGCTTCTTATTGACCATATTCCCCGCGGCGTTTACCCTAAGTGACAGGTCGCTCGCGTGGTGTGATCAATTGACCGTGTCGGTGTACAAAGCCGCTGTAATTACATAATCGATCTCGTCCGTGCGTACCCTGTTATTTATACCAAATATTAATAAATGATGATAGCTTATTAAACTCGACACAAAATTAGATAATTAACATTAACAGTAATTAATGCTTTTTCATACCTGCGTTTAATGAAATTTCTTTACACTGTTCATTAATTATTACTATTTCCAGTCCGTGTGTATGTCTATGTATTTTTATGCAAAGTAATAGTAATTAAATTAAATTATGACATGTGTCTTTATTTTGTCTTACGTGTTAGCCCGTCCTTGGTTTTAGGTATAGTATAAGACAGTTATATCCAGTATTGGATTTAAATTACGATGTTACTGAAAAGGAAACATGACGTTTTCAGTTTTGGAGTATATTCTCTATATATTCATAGAATATAAAAGGTATGATGAGATTTAGATTAATTATCTAGGAAAAATACAATATGCACATCTTCATGCGTATTTATTGATAAATACATGTATATCTCACACATCTACTATAATAATCACAAATGTCAAATGAATCAGCGTACAGTAACAACTGCAAGATTTGTGATCCTAAACTCAAAATTTGGATATCTCGAACTACGGATATCTCGAAGTATTTTCCACGGTCCCTCCGACTTCGAGATAACGAGGTTTGACTGTATATTAATATATAAAATCGTTCTTCATTGGTTCAACATGTAATCTTGTGGGCTACTGGAAACATTCAACATTGTTTTAAGCGACCATTAAAGATAAAGTGTAAAAGTGGTCACTTGAGGCAGGTGGCCTCTCAGTATATGTTGATATTGTGTAGACAGTAGATCGTAGAGAACAGATAAAGGTGTGTGTAGACAATAGACAGGAACAAACAGAGAAAGGTGGTGGCTTTAGATAGGTGATTACTTAACACAGGTGACATTTAAAGCAAGTTTCACTGTAATGTTTAAAAGCTACTGTTTCTCTGTTTTCTTTTGATGTCTTTATATTTTTTGTTCGGGCATGCATGTTAGGTGCAACTCGACAAATAGGAATGGTTTACACCCGAATACCTGGTTTTGCCTTCGATCTCCAGGAATCCCTGGGTGTCTGTCTGGTACTTTGTTGTCGGTAACAGAGTGATATACACCCGTTAAATTCGTAGCTCATCGTAGCTTCTATAGTTCTTCAATTCGTCGATAATGCATTCTAATTGTATTCAGTCTTATTAGTCTTATTCATTTTGCAGCTTCCAAACCTAATTCTGAATACTATGACACTGGATCGATATTTAACGTATCGGAAAGTGGACGTTTAAAAGTATGTTATATGTTTCGAGTTAGTTAAGAAAGTTGATGACCGGGAAAAAGCGAAGTTGTTATGACTGCAAAGCAACGAAATGCACTAAACTGTAAAACATTAATTGCAGCTGTTAGATGACTATTGCTACTAAAATGATAGTTCACTTTTGGTACTGTAGCAGCTGTTTAATCCGATAATTTAGCTTATCCATCAGTGTTTGCTATGAGAGGTTTATGATTCACTTTTGATTTTCATTTGAGTTGGATTCATAGTTCCGTTGTATGGGTATCCATTTTCCCCGTTTACTTACAAAGTTTGAACTTATTAAGATCAAAAGCTATTTTGTAAAAATAAAAACGTTTTTTTATAAAAAAAAACTTCGTAAGGATGTAGTACTCATGATCCAATAATATACGTTGTTGGCCGAACCCCACCCCCCCCACCCCCTTGTATACCTTCCTTTGAAAATCGTTTAAGACCGGCAGCACAAATCATCAAAATGATCTAAAATAAAATCTAAAAAAGTGCTGTGTATAATCGATTATATCTATGTCTTATTACTTGCCTACTACTGTTTGCTCTGCTCGTCGGTGGTTGATTTTATCATACACCTGAATCAGATGTCTTGTTGTTGCTTTTCTTGATTTTGTGTACTTTATCAATCGTCTGTTTGTCAATCACTGACCGTCCTTAAATATTTTCTATGTATTTGTACATCTAGTTATTCCGTTTTGTTTTCTTAAGATGGGTTTGTCGTGTGCTTGAGTCAGTGTTTTTTTCTACCAGTTTTGTAGAGAACTGACATGGTAAGATAAAATAAAGAATGTTTTTAAGTTTTTGTTTATGATGAAAATTAAAGAAATGCACTTTGTGTATGTTATATAAAGAGCAGACAGGTTTCTTTAGAATTAATATAATGATTTAACTTGTCAAGGTTATCACTAGGGTTGTTGTTTTTCTATGAGATCCCTCAGAGATGAACGACATAGGCCCGGAGGGCATCTTATGATAAATTTCTGCAGATTTGCGGCATAATTTCACCAGTATCATTTTAAGAAGTGCAGATTTTAATTCTAACACGTTAAAAAATTTTAAGTTTTCTTTCTCATGTTTTTCGGGCTTTGCTGCCAGGATCCACACGTGTAGGTCGTCAGTGTGGCAAGGTCTAAGGAAGTTCCTCAATTATGTCACATAAAACTAAACGCTAAATAGATATGGGTAGCAAAGGTGGATGTTCCCATGTTAGATTTTCTGGTAGGTCAAGCTTATTTGATACCCTGTAGTCTCTGATCCGTATGTCAAACCGATCTCCCTTTCTACTGTAAAATATTTTGTAATCGATATTTCTCGGACTGTTCAACACCGAAAGTCACGCGTTATTTCATTTTGTCATTTAAATGCTGATTTTGGTTTGGTATTTGATTTTGGTCTTTTTTCTCTGGTATATAGTTTGAATCTTAAAATGAAATTTCCGACAAAGGATAATATAATCTGAGAAAAATTTGTTACTGTATCTTTTTTGTGCATTTCCTTGGTGGTTTGTGTCATACAACTTTGTCAGATGTCTTCTGTTTTCTCTTTCTCACCCTTTTTGTGATCAGAACGCTTAAATGAATGATGAAGAGCCTTTCTTGTCACTTCTTGTAACAGTGGAATGAGATCTTTGATATTTTTATTAGATACGTTGGCATGCAGAAGATTGTGGAATTCTGTGGACGACAGACACTGCAGATATACATATACAGTAAGTATATATACAAATACACGCGATTAGCTAATGATTGGCTATTAAAGCTCTATTTTTTGTGGAGCTCGGGTAGCTTAGTCGGTTGTATGGTCGGATACATGACAGCTAGGTGATTCGGTACCATAGGTCGTGGGTTCGAGTCCCAGACGGGGAACGAATATAAATGAAATATAGGGTGCCTTGTTAGCTGTAGTGTCTTTGTGCTTTATTTGTTTGTCTAATTTGTCTTAATTTCTACAGGTATTTCTTCGGAGATCCAAGGTCCATAGTACTCCCAGGTGTTTCACTGATTCTATTTGGCTTTATATGTTTATTTCTCTTTCAGTGATTGTATTCTTTCAGAGGACCCTGCACTTTCCGCGGTCGTGTTGTCATGCATGCAATTAACTAATGATTAGCTATAAAAGCTCTATTTTTTATGGAGCTCGGGTAGCTCAGTCGGTAGGTCGATATATCCGAATTTGAAAGTTGAATTGATATTTGTCACAATAGTTTCGTATTATACATTGTTTCAACTGGATACAAAGTTAGCTCTGTTGTAGTATAAATCATGTAGGCAGTGTGCTTTGAGGAACTTCGAACTTCTTCGTTACGGCTGCATTACTTAACAAACCTATCTCTTCTTCAGTGATATATATATATATATATATATATATATATATATATATATATATATATATATATATATATATATATATATATATATATATGTATATGTCTTGGTTGGATTATATATGTAAGGTATATTACGTTGATGTGATGTGAAACGGTATATATTTTCTATTTATCTTTCGGCTTTAATGATAGATTTTTCTATTGAAACAGTGCCGCATGTTTTGATTTTATCTCTTGGATGTATCGACACATAGATGAATGGAAAGCCTTTTCGTTCGATGAAAGTGTTCAGATCGAAAATATAATCAAGACGAAAGGAACCCACAAAACCAAAATACTTCAACTCTTAAACGAACAGTATGTATAATTATTCCATATAAACATTCATCAATTTCTCTGAACATCATGTTGTTTGGGGTTTATCGAAAATTACTTTGCTTATTAAAGATGCACTTAAAAGGTGGGGGTTTGTTAACATACATGAATAAGTCATTATAAAAGATGTATGAGATGTACGATTCTCCTATTTTAAAGCTTTGTCGGTGTTATCTATATGGTGATTCGACACCACATTTATTTATTTGTGTATATGATTTACAGGGCCCGAATAATGTTCAAGGACAATACTGTAAGACTGCTGGAGAGTGATAAAACGATTCAGTTGCAACGGAAAGATAACAGTGAATTTACACATTATACACAGTAATACTGAATCCAAAGATATTCAGAATATTTATATTCCGGTGTTCATTGCTCATCACAGGTTCTTCTCAGGATGAAAGCCGGGATTTTCAGAAAAAAGATTACAAGAACGAGGTGACCAGACGGTCATACTCGCTTCGTATATTCTGGCATACAGATGAAAGTGTATCACAAAGGTGATTTTCCCCAACACATATAAGCTATTGCTGCCTACATACGTGTTCATTGAACAGGACCGCAGAGGAGTTACAACACCAGTATCTTTATCAAAGTTGAAACGGGGGAATAATTATAGTATCTATAATTATTATTCACTTATTTTCAGCTTTACATATATATATATATATAGCCATATTGAATTAATAATGGTAATAAAGTTATGAAATAATTAATCAATCATGCACCAAAGTAGATTAACAAACCATAATAAAATATTATATATGTATATTTAAATCATTATTGATCATAATAATTGGACAGAAAGAGACAAAGGACTTTGATTTTATATATATGCATTTCTTAGGAATTTATCTTGTTAACACAAAAAATTGCTGCTTTCCGGTTGGGAATTTAGTTTTATTCTGAATTAAATCTGACTTTGCATGTCAATTTGTCTTTCCATTATCTTTAAACAAATTTGATATAAGAGCTGCTGTTTATGCAGTTGAGAATGACTAATTGCACTGTACCATTTATTATATAAATTACTCTGTAAATAGTAGTTTAAATTTAACAAGTTAACATTTACCATCAAACTAGTATACTTTCCAAACCTGTGAGATTTCACAACAAAAGATAATACTGTAACCGAACGAAAACGGCAACATAAAGAAGGTACTGGGTATTTTTCTATCATTTGGATAATAAGGCTACTATATATATATATATATATATATATATATATATATACATATATATATATATATATATATATATAGTTTGTACTTCCAAAATATCGAACAATAATCATCTGAAGAGAAATCATTTGTCGAACTGTTCAATTTCTGGTACAAATGTTAGCGTTAATATAATGTATGTCTGTCTGTTTATTTGCCTGCCTTTCTGTCTGTTTGTCTGTTTGAAAGTCGTTTTTCCCTCAGAACAAAGTCATCATAATTTGAACTCGCTTTGATATAATGTGTTTCCAGAAACGTGAATATGAATATTTCATAGGCATAAATTTTGGGATATTGCTACACATGAAGGGAAAGTTAATGATACTGAAACTGAAGTCTTCACCGGTCGTAGACTAAAGGGTTCAGGTAACCATTAATGTCGAAAGAAATGAAAGACATCTAACTCGGTTGTATGAGAAATGTACCCATTGGGATGCAGGTAAAAAAATCAGTAAGAATAACAACAAAAGCAAAATAAAAATATTTGATGGTATTTTTTCTTGTGATTCTGATTTAAGACGGTCAATTGAAATAACGATTGTCACTCAGTTAGTGTGGTTAAACATTTAATAGGCCCACTTTCACACCATAAAGATATTTCAAATAAAACGTACATCTGAAAATTTATGAATAATCCTACATCCGAAGAAAAAGGACCAACAGACTATATAAGGTGAGATGTCATGAAAATATGAACACTAATATTATTATGCTTTAGATACCAATATATTAAATGATAAACATCATTATGAGCCAACCATGCTCTGCTCGTCTGAAAGCGAATTAAAGTTCCTGATCTGTCAGTAAGAGTGCACGAGGGTCAGTAGTCCGTTCCACTAACTATCGTAGACGTAACCTTGACTGCTCTCGTAGATCAAGTGTTTACGGGATCAACTACAAACTACTCCGGAGAATGAATACTTAGGATATCATTCGATCCAACGCAATGTTTGAAAGAGAACAATGATATTTCTATAATTAGTTTAAACAAAATTTATTCAGGAAATTATTTCAGATTATATAATATATACAGAAAGATTCAGGATTGAGCAAAACAAGGAGAACTTATATTAAGCTCGCTCCTGATAAAGTAATTACTGATGAATGAAATTGCTGGCTTTTTAGAAAAATGCATATAATATATAGATAATATTGTTTGGACCATAATTTATAATATATGCTAAAGCTGACAGAAATGATATTTGAGAGAAGAGTGAGGTCAAGTCCAAAAAAGTATAGCAAGATGAGACTAAAATTACACAATGTGATGGAAGGGAGAAACACATAATAATGTGTGTATGTATATCTTTGTTGTTGATATAATGGTAGTGGAGCTATTTGCTAAGATTAGCTGGAATTAATAGTCATTTGTAGAAACCTATTACTGTCTTAAATGAAGTTTTGGACAGCTATGAATATGGATTTGTTGGTATCCTTACTGTACATAGGGCAATAATTTAAAAGAATATCGTATTTACATTAACCAATATAGTACCAAGGGCGGATCCTGCGGGGGGGGGGGTCAGAAACCCCCAAACCCACCCCCACCCACCCCAGATTTTCATGGAATGGGGCTATTGATATTATCAATTTGTTTCATTTTTATAATTTTTAATCATCCATTAAAAAATAATTATGTCGGTTGTCTATAATATAAGGAAAATCTTATTTATATCTTATATCTTGTCACTTTAAAGAACATGTAACTCGAAGATGGTGCCACTAGTAGCATATATTGAAATAATGATACTTAAAAATACGATAAATTTGGGATAAAAGTATAAAATATTTGTAAAAGAATAAGAAATAAAACAAGTTGGACACATTCTGCATTTGTTGAGTATAATGTTGAAGGTCTCGATTCTAAATGCAAAAAGAAACTTTTATCGGAGGGTGACTTGGGAGATATAATCGATGGCAAGGTTGATTGAGTGTCATGTCAAAGCTGAGAATTTAAAGGAAATTGTCCTTCCAACCTATATTTGTATGCAAGGAAAAGAAAATGAAGAAACTTTTCTTTCAGACGTCCTGGATGGCAAAGCATAGATGGTTAACATTGAGTGAATCTTTGAAAGGGGGCTGTGTAAAGTATGTGTAAAACAAAACATTCCCCTTCGTGGACATAGAGACGATTCTACAAGTAGAGCTTCAAACAAAGGTAATTTCTTACGTTTTTTAGCCTTTTATCAAAGCACAATGACCAGTTTTCTCAGCATCTGTTTGAAGCAAAACAAAAATGCTACCTATACGAGTAAAAATACTCAAAATGAGATTATCGAGATAGTTGGGGAATAAATTCGTGCAGAATTACTGAGGGATATTTCTTGAAGGGGCTTTTACTCCATAATTGAAGATGAGGTTACTGATGGATTTGCAAACCAGGAAGTTCTGGCATTGTGTTTGAGGTTTCTAGATGATAGACAGTCGAAGTCATGTATACGCGAAGAGTTCTTTGACTTTGTTCATTTAGAAACAACTACCGGAGTAGCGATATCTGACGAGATTTTAGCAATCTTGCAGCAAAATGGCATCACCGTTGAAAAAATGAGAGATCATGCATATGTCAATGCCGCTGCAATGGCATCAGAACAACAAGGTTGCTAAGGTAGAATCAAAGAAGTTAATAAATTAACTTTCCTTATTCATTGCAAAAGCCATGTTCTCAACCTCAGCATCGCTCACGCATGCAAGCCTCCCATGGTTAGAAATATGTTAGACGGGATAAATTCTGTGTTCTTGTTTTTGACTCTTCACCAAAAAGACAGAGATATTTTGAATGTTTTGTCTCGAAAGACTCTAGTTCTGCCAAAAAGAAGTTAATTGGTCTGTGTAAAACGCGATGGGTTGAGAGACATACCTGTTTTGACACAATTAAAAACAGGTATGCTCACATATTAATGTGTCTCCAATTCATCGTCAGTCCTGAATTAGTCGAAAATCAACAAGATGACTGGTCGTGGGATGCCCAAACCAAAATTACTGCACAAAGACTTTTATCAACATTGACCCCCCTTTTCCTTTTTGATCACCTTCATTTGCGTGAAAAATATCATCGAAACAGTTAAACCAATCGCTGCTTAACTATACAGCGCGGTCTAGACATTTATCAAGCATTCAAACTTATCGAGGACAGAACAGATCAGTTCAAAGTATTGCTTAAGAACATTGACAGTGAATTCAGTGATTGGTTTGATGAAGCTAAAACGTTGGCATCACAACTAGAGATCAATGTTCAATTCCCATGGGTTTGCAATTGTTTTGGTGTGAAGACTTGAAAAGCGCCAAAGGATTACTTAAATAAAGAGCTGCTGGAATTGAAGAAATCTTGTTTGAAAATAGACACGAAGACCAGGCCTGACAGTCTTGTTAGCAGATGTAAAAACACTTTTACACAAAGGTAATTTTCAGTACTGAGAAGAATTAAAAGCTACTTGAGGTCAACAATGAACGAAGACCGTTTGTCTGCACTTGCCCTTCTCCATATTCATCATTCGATGGATATTGAAATACTAAAAATGTATAGCAAGTTCGCTGCAAAACATGACAGGAGATTATTAAAATCTTGTATTTTGTACGAATAGATGTGTTGAATTGATCAATATAAGAAACGATTACACCTTAAAAAAAGCGTAAATGAATTTAAAAAAAAAGAATAAATAGAATAAAAAGTGGAGGCTTCCTTGTGGCTAGAACTGGTAACGTTCAAATGTAGACACGGTTAACATCCACATCGTCTCCATAACGACATAATTCAACATCTTCTTAATGACAATTATTAAGACGTAAAGCACTCAACTCTTACGGCTAGCTGCAACCAATTCAAGCATTGATATAAAAAGTATAATGTATGCATTTAAACATTTAGGCAAATCGATTCAAAAGAAAACTTTTGGGTCTGAAAAGTTTGGACCCCCCACCCCCCTTTTTGATAAAAAAGCTGGATCCGCCCCTGAATACTGATAGTGTTTGCTCTCTCTGTGGCGTAAAGTGGACAATTCAAGAAATGTTAGTTTGTTTCATTATGCCCCACTGACGTAAAGGCGTGTCCGAAAGGATGATTTTTGAAAGTTTGAAAGTTCTAAGGCGTGTGTGAAGCATCTAGTATTTTCTCTCACCAAAGTGAAATATTTTGGGACTAATGGCTTATCCCTATCTAAATAAGTACTAAATGAAGCAGTTTTAGTCAAAGATTTAAGATCTTGTGGTAGTAAATTCCAGTCGAGTATAGTTTTTGGAAGAAATAAGTTTTGGTTTTGGTGGTTGTTGGTGCGAGAAAAGGGTATGTGTATATGTTTTCCTGTTCTGAGAGTTCTTTGTGTTGCTTAATCAATATTTGTGAGTGTCTGCAGGTAAGTATGTGCTTCTTGTTTTATCATTTTGAAGAAAGTCATCAATCTATGTTTGTATCTTCTACTTAGTAGGGTTTTCCATCCTAATTCTTTCAAATTTACTGATCTAGATGCTCTTGGAATAATTCTACCTGCCGCTATTTGGATTCTCTCAATTTGTGAAATTCCATATTGTATACAATTACCCAAAATAACATCCCCATATTCCAAAAGTAGCCGAATTTATGAAAAGTACATAATTTGAAAAGATTCCCTGTCTAATTTATACCTCAATGAACAAAGTAGATGAATTCTTTCCATGCTTTAGATGTGATGTAGATGGTTGTTTTCGTGCCTTCTACATGTACATTGTTAATTCACCCTTCCATAAAACACAATTTTTCATTGTGATGACGTCATCTGAGGTCCGACAAAACTCCGACAAACAACGCATTTGTTTATGACGTCATAGAGCAATTAAAAATAGACTGAATATCGCGTTCTTTTACGAACCGTGTGAAGTGACTGTTTTGATGTTTGTGTGAAGTGACTGTTTTGATGTTTGTGTTATTCATGAAAAGTGGTGGATATGTGGACAGCGTCCTTTTCCGATTAATTAAGGGACGACCATTTGATTCTGAGGGAAGGGGGGGGGGGTTGGCACTTTTTGGAAATAGATATTCTGACCCAGAAAATGGTGGAAATAAAAAAATCTGTCTATAACTGAAATGAAAATAAATATCCTGGCTTCTAGTTTGTACATATACTAGATCATGCAAATATAAAGCTGAATGTTCTATAGAAAACATGTCAACTTACATTATCAGCAGAATTTATAGCATTGGACAAACCATGCTATTCAATATGTTCAACAAAACTTAATAGAATTGTTGCTTTTTAAAATATATTTGCATGTCCATTTTGAGAACAGTCAGAAAACAAGAGCTCAACCAAATGTTTTTTGAGAGTTTTTCTCCAGGTTCTTGGTCGGAATAGTGTTATTTGCGTTCCCTTGCCGCCAATTTCCAATCCCTCTACCGGACTTTCCCTCGTGTTGTCCGTCTCTAATTTATTTGCTAGAAACACCAATATCTTAACGTTAAAACGAGTGGCCAAAAGGGGTCTTAAATGAATTTGCCTCTTCTCTCATCCGAGCACATATGCAAAGTCGATGTTTAAATTAAATCTCGTGCATTTCAAAATTTATGGTCGTCATATTTGTTGACAGTGTTTCATTCCTTTCAAGTTTCATTCAGATCAGTGCCACATGACATTTGTCAAATGATTTTAATACGTAAATGTAAAGTAAAAACAAACATAACTTTAAAATGAGAACAAAAGTAAAACCAACAAATATGTGTATCTTTACTTAATGTACATGATAACAAAAGTAAAAACAGTCCCAAGTGGGTCTATATTGTTCATCTGAGACATAGAAAGAAAAAAGAGGAGGAAAAAAAAACATTGCACAATGATATTGAACAATGCCTGTAGATGGCCATAAGTCTTTAGTTTCTTTAACACTTTTAAAACATTCTCAGTTTCAATCTAGAAGTAGTAAAGACAAAGTTTAAATTGTGAAAAATCAATATATTGAATATATCCAAAATATTTATGAAATGCTTTTTTGCATTAAGATAACATAGTTCAAAGTAAGTCAAAAACGAATAAAATATTATCATTCAGACAGGAAGCCAAAACAGCAACACTTCCTCACACATTCTTCTATAGTGATAAATGGAAATTCTCCTCCTGGATACCAAAGACTAAGAGAGACTGTAAACCAGTAGTATAAAGACATATCCAATCAAAGTAGTGTTTGCATATTATTTGTTGTGTTTACCTTATATTAGTATGTGTTTTGTTAATTGGCAACACAAAAGTCAAGAAAATAAATAATCTGTCCCAGGATATCAAGAAAATAAATATTCTATCCTTAAAGAATCTGAAAATAAATAATCTGACTCGACCAAATTTGCCAGCTCCCCTCCCCCTCCTTCAGAGTCAAATGGTCGTCCCCTTATGATTTCTTAAGTTTTGTTGGGATTGAATTTCACAAGCCATTGGTTTGACCAAGTTTGATTTTTGTCCAAATCTGAATTTAGAATGTTAATAGCAATGGCAGGATCTTTAACAATAATGAACTGGGAAGTGTCATCTTTAAAATATTTAATATTTGAGCCAATTTCATGTACAATATCATTTATTTAGATAATAAAGAAGAGGTCCTAGAATAAACCCTTGGGAACTCCCGCCCTGACAGTCTTAAAGTCAAACAAGAATCCACCAATGTAACTCTCTGAATCCGACCTCTTGGGTAGCTCCTAAAACAGACAACAAGAGTACCCTCACCCCATCCAAGCCTGTGTACCCTGTCAAAGGTCTTGATAATGTCACAAAATACAGCTCGATTGTACCTGAGTTATCAAATTATTTGTTTGCATGAAATTATAAAACTCTTTGAAAAACACATTTCTCGAGTATTTTGGAGACTCATCTGAGAGGAGATATTGGTTGATAGTTTGAGGAATCAGATACTTCATCATTTTAAAAACAGGACTGACATTAGCAATTATCCATTTATTGAGATAATATGACTGAAAGTAAAAAGTTGAAGACATTCAAGAGGTATGTAATAAGAACAAGGGAACATTCTTTAGGTGACTTGGGATTAACCAAAATAAGGCCTACTGGTTTTACATGTGTTCATTGAGATGCGAGCATCTTCTACATCCTGTCTTGATAAAGTTAAAGTGGATAAGGGAACAAGAGGAGGAGGAGGAAGAGCGGACGCTAGCAGAGTGGCAGAACTATCATCCAAATTACTTTGTTCACTGAAAATTTTGTTGAGTATTTTAGCCTTGTCATTTGGGACATGAAATTCAGAATCTCCATATCTAAGGAATGGAATGTTGGTGGACTTATTTGATTGAAAAATTATTTGGTGATTTTCCATCATTGTTTACCTTAATGTAGGATTTTTGGCATTTTTTAAAGTGATTAGTTTTTTATTTCCTAATTATAGAGCTATAACGCAATTTCTAGGCCTTTTTATGAAGTTTTATCCTTAGTCTAATATAATGGTGGTCACAAAAAGGGTCTATGTTACCAGAATTGGTACACGCAAGAGTAATGTAAGAATGTAAAAACCAGGTCACTGAGAAATTTGTTATTCTTGTGGGAGATCTAATATGTTGATTACTCTATATTTTTACACTTACTGGAATCTAATATATTTTCATTAAAGTCTTCCAATAAAATTATATGCAGAGTCACTTGTGGGGCCTGTTCAATAGACACTTCTAACAGTTGCCAATCATCAAATCTTGAATGTATATAAAAGTAGTTTCCTTGTTGTCCAACTTCACTTTTGCCCATGTGGCTTCAAGATTGAGAATATTCAGATCATTTCTCTCATAAAGGGTATGCTAATTTTGAAGTTAGCAGCCACACCTCCGCCATGTCTATTCCTATCATGGCGGATAGGGTCTTGAAAATTGATTAAAATGTTATTATTTTCAACAGAATTATCTAGCCATGCCTCACTAACAGTTATAATGTCAAATTTACTCAAGTGCAATTAAATCAAATTTGTTAGGATACTCTGCACATTTACATGGCAGGTGGAGAGATTTTTTTACTTGACAATCAAATCAACATTAAGAGGACCAGGGCTTGGATTTTAACGATATTCCCTTAGAGTAACAACAGGATAAATATAAAATCAACAAGAATAAAATGAACATGTGGTTTTGTTCCTATTAACATGAGTACTGATCCAAATTATTTCATTTTTTGGAGGAAGGGGTTAAGTACAGTATCATAGAAAATGAGAAGGAATTATACAATACGAAATCCGGTTTCTATAGAATTGAACAGTAAAATTGCAAGAAAGATATCTTTGTATATATGCGAGAAAAGAGTTGGTTTTTGGTGCAATTGCCCTATGATAGTGACAGTCCACCTCCACCCTGGCTCTATACTTCTCAAGCTCTATGAAGGATAATCTTTTTTTAAGATCAATTGTTTTGAGGAAGGGCGGGTTGTCAATAGATACTTAACGATGAAAAAAAAAATGTAGTTCTAAAAAGCCTGTTCACTACCACTTGGTTTGCACGGTCGAACGTACGACCATCAATGCTAAAAAGAAAGTAGAAAGAAATCGAAATATAACGAGAAGTATGTAAAAACGTAACAAACAAAATGATTGTAAACATATAGCATTCTGTGTAGAGGCTTTCTGACCTTATATGCTAGTTTTACTTTAGATCTTGCATTACTAAAGATTTGGTAGGAGGCAACGAGTGTGTTTCTGTAAGAATCCATGTGTCATACATTTAGGAGTAAACAACGGTCACGTGACTCGAATTGATGATTGTATAATTGATTATTGTTTTACGTCACTCCACGATTATTTCACGTATATGGTGACGGCATCTGCCTGATGCATTGCATACAGATTTAGACTTTTGCAACGGACCCACCCGAAGCAGTGTGGGATCTTTTACGTGCCACGCCTACCGTGACACGAGACCTTGGTTTTAATGTCTCATCCGAACACCGATGTGCCCAGGGCGAGAGTCAAACCCGGGACGTCATGATCACGAGCCGAACATCTTATTCACTAGGCCACACCGCCTTATGTGACTCAGAAGTTGCAACGAGATCACAGAGCCTCGAAAAATAAAAACAGAAAATCCTGCATAGATATGTTTGTAGACGTCAGTATATGTCAATATATCAGTTCAATGTTATAACTAATGAAAAGAATAAAATGAAACAACCAAACATATAACACGAAAAGGAAAACTAGATATGTCACGTGGTATGCCCCAAAGAGGGCGTGTCTTACATTGTAAACAAATATCCGTGGTAATGCATGTATTTTCACAACGTTATCAATAGTCAAGTTGAAGCACTGCTTGATGATCCGTCGTCGTTAGAGGTATGTTTTGGTAGAGATTTCACCAGGGAGAAGGAGCTTTCAATAGATTTGAGAGCTTAGTCACTGGTCAATTTTATCGTTTTGAACTTTATAAAAAACGCACTGACACGTGTCCAGGTATCTGAGATTTTACATGGCTTTTTGAGGTTTCTCGCCCTTTTAGCTACGTCTGCCCTAACGCGTGTTAGATCCTCATTTATGTAAATCCTGTTTGATAATTTTTAAAAAACAAAAATCCTTTTGTTTTTCATGAATTTGACCTCGTAATTGTGGCATATGAACGTGGCATTTATTCGGACGAGGGCCGTGATAAAGATGACGCCCAACTCGATGACGTCTGCCGATTACAAATTCTGGAATATTTTTATCTGTTTCGTCAGCGATCGATAACACTAAGTTGTCTGTGTTTTCACCTTTATTTTCAGTGATTTTATAAATTCTAACTAGGCGACTTTCAGTTAAGCTGCTCAACTAGGTTTATATATGTGTTAGACTAGCAACGTCACTGAGGAAGTTCTACGGTCGTTACGAGACTCCTCTAACTCCATATGATATCTCGTTATCCAGACTTTTAAATGATATTCTGGACTGAGACCGATTCCGATCATTTCACACAGATTTGACACCTTCTATACTAGAAGGTTACCTACTTTGACTTCTCCATATATAAATACATATGGAATTTACACGATTTGACTCTTTCTACTGGGTATATGTGACGGGTGCTGCTAGCAAGCAGGAGATGCTCACGCTCCCCGGGCACCTGATCTCACTCCATCACAGGGGTTCACATATGCTCTTCGAGTAGACATATTTTGTTATTTTCCACTTGTTTTTCATTTTCACTGATTTTGTATGTCCTCTGGTTTCATGATTTTTTAGACTTACAGTGAGGTGCAGTCCTAACATAACATTATGTTAACGTCGCGTTAACGTAGAGTTTGCTTTCCTCGTGCGCTCAGGACTGCTGAGCACACGCGTTTGCGTTAACGCAGATTTCCACGTGAACTTAATTTCCAGACCGCGTGAACGCGCTTGACTGCCGCGTTAACGCGCTTGACTGCCGCGTGAACGTGCTTGACAGCCACGTTCGCTTGCTTACAACTTAAAACTTGTATTAACATGTTCATATAGAAGGATTTGAAGGAGAATCGATATAAACATCGTATATTTAAATATAAAATTTTATTAATGTGTAAGTAAAATATTTAGAATTAAATAAAATTCTTCCGAGTTAAGGGATGAATTTTAGAAATATTGAACGCAATTTCCGAACATTGACTTTAATGAAATTTATTCTTATTTTAGGAAAATGATAATAATAATAATAAAAATAATAATAGTAATAATAATAATAATAATAATAATAATAATAATAATAATAGTAATAATAATAATAATAATAATTATAATAATTATAATGAAATAAAAATTAATAAAGATGATAATAACGATGAAATTGTATTCATATAATATAGAAAATAGCTTAATTAAAAATAATAATGATAAATACATAAATAGGAAATACATGTAAATATAAAAATAAATTAGTTATAAATGAATAAACAAATAAGAAATAAATACATAAATAAACTAATTAGAAAAAAATAAATAAATGAAATTAGAAAGTAATCATGCTAGTATAAACTGGCAAAGTATTTTCATAAATACCTTATTGCATGTCTACGCGATAATTTCCTTTGTTATATTACATATGAAATCCTTAATGCAGGGTGTCATTTTAACATTAAATACACGTTTTTATGGCGACACTCGCGGTAATTTAATCTGATCCATTTTATTTTCTCCATCCGTACTGCATAGAGAATTACAAATATAGAAATGTGAACGTGCGACTGAACCGAGCGCACGCGGGAATAAATCGCGTTAACGCGAATTCCCTACCGCGTGAACGCGAGGAGCGCACGCGCGTCCGGTCGAGCAGTCCTAGCACGTGTGCTAGAGCAGTCCTCGCGACCGCTTTTTGCGTTAACGTGTATGTTATGTTAGGACTGCAACCATCTGTATGGTTTGGATTTATCCATCATCTTTCCATTACGTCGACCGTACATTTCTAAGTAGTCAGACTTTTCGTTCAGTTTGATTTAAGTTCGCTTTTTAATGAGTTTAGTTCTTCTTCAATACATTTGTGTGTTTCATTGTTCAGCTCTGCGAAAGCTTGCTTGACAACATCTGGATATTTGAATGCTTTAATCAGCGCACTTACTAGGTGTGTATCGCTTCATTGCTTTTTGTATCTGCTAGTTCCGCCATTTCTTGTCACTCCCAACTCTAAATCAGATAAATCCTCAGCGACGTATAAACACTTCCTGTATCACTTGAGGGGTCACTAGATGTTTTCTCGGATTGTAACTGTTTAACATTTTTGTTAAGATGTTTCTGGATGGCTATTCAGCCTATTGCCAGACCTGTTCCTCTACTATAATTGTATGTAATATAGTACAAATTATTGATAGAACATATAATAGCTCAACATGGTGGTTGTTGTAATTTTTACACCACAAATCTATGTGTATTATATCATTCAGTAGACTGAGTTGCAAGTAATTCGTTTGTTTTGCATGCGATTTTGAGATGTTAAAGAGTAATTATTCCGAATACTAAACGACAAATATTTATATAATAAATTTAGTTGTTAAAATAGTTTTTAAAATTTGTCGATATATCATTTATTGCAAATATCGTTAATTGGTTAAAGATGTGCTAAAGTATCAAGAATAATGTACGCCAAGCACAATCTTAAAAGAAACACATAAATCATAGGGAGATACATATCTGTATATCTTTCTTTGCATATTCAGTAGAAATATCTCGAAGCAGGCAGATGTCTGTTGGACTTCCATCAGTACACAATAATATTCTTGGTGCAATGCTGTTGTTCAAAGTATATTAGTACTGTCCTTATTTGATACGGAAATCAAAATACAGTTTAACCTACCACTACAGAACTTAATATAAAAACAACAACCCAAGCAACATGGGTTAAGATCCTCTGAGATCCAGCTCCTCTGAAGCACTTATAGTACATTTCATTGTGCTAGTCAATCATTAGAATAACATATCAAAATATGTAGAAACATACCCAAAGCACCGGTTTAGCTTCATTAAAGATTGGGAACATCCAGGTCAAGCATATCAAGTTTTATTAAATGTATGTTTTTATTTTCTAGGTCAGAATTGCTGAATTTGATATCAAATGTGCGAAAAAATTGTCGATTAGCATTTATGTCGACATGCTTACTATGGAAATTGTACTGGGCAGACACTTATCGTAGCAATTGTATTGATATAATTATATATAACAATAGAGTGTTCTTAAAGCAAGAAGTTGTTTCTTTAAATGTCACCTTTATAATTTGTTCATTATCAGTTTTTCAAATAGAAAATGGAAAGGTAAAGACTTAGCTGTAGGGCAGAGGTCACCAAGTAAGTGTACAATAACACTTGGTAAGAAGTAATATAACGACATTACAAAAACAAAAAGTCTCATCAATGTTGTACAAGGTCTAATACAAGACCAATAGTCTTAGCGATGATTTTAGTGTTATAATGTCGATAAAGAAGATGTGTGATAATTTTAAATCCGGACATAAAGAAATTATCTAAATATCCGTCCCTGCTTAATTTGTAAGTTAGATCACCTTAGAAAAATAGGATGAAAAATTCCGCTAGACACAAATTGCTGAAAACTGAATTTTTCGAGTTTAGATAAAAGTTTTGAATATGATCTGTATTTCTGAATCAACAGTTTAAAAGTGATTTGTAAATTAAGTGTGAAAGTCTAAAATATTAATGGAGACTCTAGCGAACCTAACCAATCGAGAAATATGAATACCATACAATGGGGGTCTTGGTACATTACCATCCAGATAAGGGAAACGACGGGAAATCCAAAGTCGTCACTTTTATCACATATGTAGGTATGAATATTGTTATCAATAATTGTAATGTTTTAATCCAAAAGATGTTTCTTTATCAAAGAAAAAAGAGGAGTTACTGGCTCAGTTATGTGGCAGAAGTCATCATGGAGCTATACAATACATGAATATAAATAATGTACTAGAACATATAACACATTACAAAAATATTTGATTGTAGTGCAATTACGATACCGACTTACGACGGTCAATTTGACAAAAGCCAAACAAATGGTGTGGTTAACCGGTTTACGGGCCCACCTTCCCACTCACCGTAACAGCAGAACAATCAAAGGACGTACACAGGAAACTACTGGATTATTACACATGAGAAGTGAATGAATTCGTTTATATACAGAAGCCAAATTATTAAAGATCGATTTTCTTACCTTTCCTCTTATAAAGGTAATGCATTGTGAAAATGATACTTACTTCGTTGTTCTTATACTGTGATGTAAATATATTGAATATAAAGGGTATATATGTCAATAAAGTAAGGTGCTCTAGTAACAGAGTCGGGGATTTTCTTTTACTCATCTGTATTTCTTAAATATGAATGATACTAACATTCATTATGAAGATCATGAGTGAGATCGTAATATAATGTCCCACTGGACACAGGGTCGCCCTTGGCTTAGCTTCGATTTTGACAACAGCAATATGTTATGTATTTATGTGGTGGGGTGAAGTTGCTGACTGCAAATTCGTTTCCGGGACAAACAATTTCAAACTCTTAGCCTCACGACAGAGTATATAGAGCAAATGTCATAAGCATTTTGCACCTAGATAAAATGTAAATGTGACAAATACCCAATCAAATGCTATTAGATCGCAAAGGGAAAATGACAAAAATGTTTTACATGAGAGAATAAACTAATACTACCCCAAATGTTTAGCCTAGTTGCAAAACTTCGAAAACTCGGCTCTTAATTTAGTGATGGATGGGTGACGGGCGTCAACAATTGGTTTCCGGACTACTACAATTGTTTAGGTATAGTAATGAAACTTCACACACATACATCCCATGAGTAGATGTGCTGTTGAATTCGGGATCAAAAGAAGAAAAAGAGAAAATGGTGTCAGTTCTATAACAGTATTTACATTCCATCGATTGATATGAAACTTCACATACTCCCCATGAGCAGAGGGTGTGTCCTATTGAATTTGGGATGAAAAGATCAAAGGTCAAGGTGATAACAAAGTATAAAATCTAGGGTATTGAAACGTATTGCAACTCTGCGTATTGATTCATTGATGCAACTTTCTTATCTTTTTGTGACTTTGACGTCATAGTTTAAACACAACAACTGTTTGCTTACATTATAGATGTTACTAACTTGTTTGTTTATTGTCTCCTACTTTTCAATGAAAGCGCGGGAGCATTAAAACCTTCCGTTCGATGTAAAAATTTGAAGTTTTGAACCGCAAGCAATAGAGTTTTCATATTTTAAACACAGATTTCTCACAACCAACACTTTCATTTTGGATCTTGACCTAGATATTTTACCTACTTTTCAAAACATTAACCTTATAAATAAGGGACCTCGAAACTGTGAATCTGCTTGTTTTGATATTAACATTTATAATCCATATAGTACCTTAACTACTTTTAGCTACTCTTAGCATGTAGAAGATCCATTTATGTCAGTAAGTCTGTCAAACAAGATGAAAGGCAACAAAAACATTAATCCTGTTAGTGATGCTCCGTTCCTACGTTTCGGCCGATGACCTTTATCGTAGAAACAAAGCAACATTAACAGGATTTATTGCATTCCCTTTGAAATGTTTTGAATGAACAACATTAATGTCAAATCGTAACGAAAATTCCATTATATTAAGATAAAATTGCCTGCTCAATTAAAACAATTAAGCTAGTTGACACTCAGGACCTTCAGTCCTTTGATTTTATATTCCCTAGCTACCAGGAGAGGTAAAAGACTGAAGAAAGCTGACTGAGCCGTATGACTCAAATCACGAAGGACATGCAGATAAACCGTCATTATAGTCAAATAAACACAGAAAACGACAAAAATATTCGATTGTTTTGTTATTACGATACCCACTTAAGACGGTCAATAAAGGTAAAAAAAAAACGTCATTGAATTGGTGCGGTTAATCGGGCAACCACCTTTCCGAATCACTGCAAAAGCAGCACAGTCAAAGAACACAAATTGTTATATGGAACATTATTACACAAGGAACATAATTATATTCCTAGACATTGATACATAAGCTTTAATTTTAAATTTAACTATTGAAAGTACTCTTTTTGTCATTTAAAGAATGAGTATCTTATTTTTTGTGTTCGTGGAATATAATTCTTATTCGTCACGTGTAAATTTCTTGAACCGCTTTCTCGACAAATTTGCTCGTGACTAACCAGAATTATATTCCATGACCACAAATAATAAGACACTCATTAATTATATTTGCATTACCAAATTGTTTTAAAATATTTTTGAAATGAACTTACTCTAATAAATCAAATTTCCCGCTCGATTCACGTATGCATTTTCGAAAAACCATGTTCTAGTTTTTCTTAAATTATCATAACCCTTATAAGTAAAGAAATTAGTGCATCAATATGACGCAGATCTTAATTTATTGAAAAGGCTGGAAAATTCTTACTTTTAGATTATTTTATCTTGTTGAATTAGTTAATTACAAAGATGTAACGTATGTAAGTAAAGGAAGAAGTCTGTGTATGCAGCAGTACACGTACACACATTCTATACACTTAAATTGCGTAATGTACACACAACAAGCTATGCACACTAATAGTTTTAGTATTTCATATGTCAAACTTTATTTTCATGTACAAGATTAATTCTAAAGGGAAATCATTTGTCTTTTTCTCGTTCGGTAATTATTCAGACATTCATAGCCGTATGCCTTCACTTGGTATTTCACATCATTCATTGCAGCACTTGATGTGTCAGTATATACTTCATTTGGTGTGAGCTATTTTATGCAAATATTTGATCATTCCTTTGAATATTTTTTTGTAGTTTCAACCATTTGTTTTCTGAAAGATCAATGACTTTTTCAACTTCTCTAGCCTTTTAATGTCATTTCTGCACACTCTATGGTACTCTGACTTCATTACACGAGCTATGGTGTCCTCCAATATATGGATGTTGTTTCGGAGGCCTGCATCTCGCAAATCTAAAATAAAGCATTTCACAAAATGAAAATAATTAAAATGTTAGTTTGAAAGTGCCAAATGCACTCTGATTAAGTTGCTATGACGTCTTGTTACATGACATACCTATATAAAGATACAATTCTATAGAATATGTTCATCATACCAGGCTAAAGGAATTACCAAGTACACAATTTTTTAATCTGTTTTGTATCTATTTGCTTTAAAAGCAAAAGTACCTTTTCCCGATATTGTGGCACTTTCTTATCATTTGATGTAAAATGTTGAAAGCTCTGTGTGGTAGTGTTTTTTAAATGTGTTGGACATCCGCAGCAGGAACGTCTGGCAGAACAGGAAACGCTTACTCCACTCGAGTACTTAGTCTCAGCATTGATCTCGAGATATATGAATACTCACCACTCCCCAATGGTATAACAACAGTCACCCCCTCTCAGTGGTATAATAATCACCATTTCCCAGTGGTATAACAACAATTACCACCGTCCCCCAATGACATATCGACCATTACCACCATCCCCAAGTGGTGTAAAACAATCAACACTATCCTTCAATGGTATAATAACAATCATTACCATCCCCCGTTGCTATAACAACAATTACCACTATCCCCTGTGGTATTACAACAATCACCATTCCCTAGTAGCATAACAACCATCACCACAATCCCCCAATTGTATAACAACAATCATCACCATACCCCAGTGGCATTACAACCATCACCATTATCCCTCAATGGTATACATGTAATAACAATCATCACCACCATCCCTCAATGGTATACATGTAATAACAATCATCACCACCATCCCTCAGTGGAATAACAACAATCATTACCATCCCCAGTGGTATAACAACAATCATAACCATCCCCAGTGGTATAACAACAATCATCACCATCCCCAGTGGTATAACAACAATCACCACCATCCCTCAGTTGTATAACAACAATCATCACCATCCCTAGTGGTATAACAACAATCACCACCATCCCTCAGTGGTATAACAACAATCACCACCATCCCTCAGTGGTATAACAACAATCACCACCATCCCTAGTGGTATAACAACAATCACCACCATCCCTCAGTGGTATAACAACAATCATCACCATCCCTCAGTGGTATAACAACAATCATCACCATCCCTCAGTGGTATAACAACAATCATCACCATCCCTAGTGGTATAACAACAATCACCACCATCCCTCAGTGGTATAACAACAATCATCACCATCCCTCAGTGGTATAACAACAATCATCACCATCCCTAGTGGTATAACAACAATCACCACCATCCCTCAGTGGTATAACAACAATCATCACCACCATCCCCAGTGGTATAACAACAATCATCACCATCCCTCAGTGGTATAAAAACAATCATCACCATCCCTCAGTGGTATAACAACAATCATCACCATCCCTCAGTGGTATAACACCAATCACCACCATCCTTAGTGGTATAACAACAATCACCACCATCCCTCAGTGGTATAACAACAATCATCACCATCCCTAGTGGTATAACAGCAATCATCACCATCCCTAGTGGTATAACAACAATCACCACCATCCCTCAGTGGTATAACAACACTCATCCCCATCCCTCAGTGGTATAACAACAATCATTACCATCCCTAGTGGTATAATAACAATCATCACCATCCCTAGTGGTATAACAACAATCACCACCATCCCTCAGTGGTATAACAACCATGACCACCATCCCTCAGTGGTATAACAACAATCACCACCATCCCTCAGTGGTATAACAACAATCATCACCATCCCTAGTGGTATAACAACAATCATCACCATCCCTAGTGGTATAACAACAATCACCACCATCCCTCAGTGGTATAACAACAATCATCACCATCCCTCAGTGGTATACCAACAATCACCACCATCCTCAGTGGTATAACAACAATCACCACCATCCCTCAGTGGTATAACAACAATCACCACCATCCCTCAGTGGTATAACAACAATCACCACCATCCCTCAGTGGTATAACAACAATCACCACCATCCCTCAGTGGTATAACAACAATCATCACCATCCCTCAGTGGTATAATAACAATCATCACCCTCCCTAGTGGTATAACAACAATCACCACCATCCCTCAGTGGTATAACAACAATCATCACCATCCCTCAGTGGTATAACAACTATCATCACCATCCCTAGTGGTATAACAACAATCACCACCATCCCTCAGTGGTATAACAACAATCATCACCATCCCTAGTGGTATAATAATCATCACCACCATCCCTCAGTGGTATAACAACAATCATCACAATCCCTCAGTGGTATAACAGCAATCATCACCTTCCCTAGTGGTATAACAACAATCACCACCATCCCTCAGTGGTATAACAACAATCATCACCATCCCTCAGTGGTATAACAACAATCATCACCATCCCTAGTGGTATAATAACAATCATCACCATCCCTAGTGGTATAACAACAATCACCACCATCCCTCAGTGGTATAACAACAATCACCACCATCCCTCAGTGGTATAACAACAATCATCACCATCCCTAGTGGTATAACAACAATCATCACCATCCCTAGTGGTATAACAACAATCACCACCATCCCTCAGTGGTATAATAATCATCACCACCATCCCTCAGTGGTATAACAACAATCACCACCATCCCTCAGTGGTATAACAACAATCATCACCATCCCTCAGTGGTATAACAGCAATCATCACCATCCCTAGTGGTATAACAACAATCACCACCATCCCTCAGTGGTATAACAACAATCACCGGTGGTATGATAATTGCCACCATATTTCTATTTCATCGAGACAATTGGTATTTTTATTGTTTTGTATTTAACATGTTAGCATTTTGTTATATTATTTTATTGTTTTGTATTTAACATGTTAGCATTTTGTTATGTTATTTTCTTTGGTGCACAAAGTACTACATAGATAATGAAATATAAGCTTTTACCCTTCTTCGCTTTTAAAAACCCGAGTTTTGTTTTAGCAGCCATAATATCGGTATCTGTATCCGGAATTTTTGCTCGTCCGCATATCGTTAACGTGGATTTAATCTTATTGATGGATTTCCCTATGTGTTCTCCCATTACCACTTTGCTCAAGTCATCATGCAGTGCAATCCTAGCATTCTTCTGATTTGCTCTCTGTAAAATCACTTCGTAAGATCAGGAATAATATGCAGAGTTTCATCATAACGTCTGCTTTATACAGGTCATGTTTGTGACTAAATGATTTCATTCGGCTACGAGCATCACTGAAGACATAACTTCTCGAAATGCGAATATGGTGCACAAAATTAAAAGGTATAAATGTTCTATATTTATTACAACCACTAGGCCAGTGTCACTGCTGGTGGACTGATAGTTCCCGAGGGCATCATAAGTCTAATTTTCAGTGCTTTTGTACTGACATAAAATATATACTTCAAATTTTCAGTCATCAAATTAAATAAATCACTCTAAAACTAAGGAGTATCTCCCTCATGCATAGCTCTGTCCTTAGATAGATTCTTTGGTTCACTTTTTTTCGGTCATTTTAGCTTCAACACTGCTCTTCATATCTTTATATATTTTGAGAATTCCAATCATTCGGCTACGAGCATCACTGAAGAGACATAACTTGTCGAAATGTGCAAATGGTGCACAAAATTAAAAGGTATATATGTTCTAAATTTATTGTAAATATTTTAAATGTATTTTTGCTAATAAAAAGTATGGGGCAAATATCTATTAAAACTTAAAGACTGAGCCATATCCGAAAAACAGTCAAATCTCAAATAATTTTGAATTATTCTTAATGTATAACAATTACAAGAAGGTAACTAAATATAGTTCCTATTGAACAAGTGTGTTATGTAGGTCATATATAATCCACTCAAAAATCTACATTATTCAGGAAGAGAAGCTATATTGAAAGTAATATAAACGTTGTGACTGCCATTTTGAATACTGAGGGACATGAATACTAAAGGACATGCATTTCATCTAAAAACAATTATGAGTACAGTTCCATTACACAATAAAATTATCATATGAAGTGCAAGTCATGTCCCGGTTACATTTAAGATTAGATTTAAGATCATCTATATAATGACGAGAATACGATTATGTTTGAGATGACCTCGTTGGTAACATGCGTTGGTAGGCCCACCGATGACGTATTATTCTACTGTTTCCTTCTGAAAACTGAGTATAAGTCGACTCATAAGAAGAAACTAATTATTTACGAAAACCCATCACTTAACATCATAAGAATTTCGACCAATAGCCGATATGAAATATCAGGACACGTTTGACACAGGAAAGTCATATGTGATTTTTGGAATCATTTTTCTGGGACCATAATCCTATGGTAATTATCCAATAAGGTATGTACTTGTAAAGACATTGAGTACCCTATGTATGCTTAATTTCATCGAAATCTTTCATTTATTCAAAAGAAATTTGTCAAGTTTGTATATAACATATAAAACACACATCTCCTTTGCATTTTTATCTTTAGAGAATTGAAAAATATTATACTTAAAACTTTTTTATTCCACAACTACAACTATTTGCTATAAATCAGTGAAATACATAACGTTGATGCATTCTAATCAGCATTAAATGGGAAAATCAAAGAAATCACATGAAAATGCGCAAAAGATGAAGTCCAAGATGATATAAAACGTGTAAGAAATTCGATTTGAGAATTGAACAACAGTTCTTTTCACCTTTTAAATTACATTGATGCACTTGCATTGTTGATTTATACCATCTTTCTGAAGAAAACGTTTGTCAAAGGAGGGTACCTTCTAAGGCCTATGTCGCTCAACTCTGGATCCACCCCTTTTTGGGTTTAACCGAAAAAAACGACACATCTAAGGTTTTTTGAATACTTCATTCATGCCAAGTTTTTTTTTTTAATTCTTTCAAAGTCCGTCAATGTAGTCTATAATATACCGCAGTACATCCCCTTTTCTTTTTTATTCTTTTTCTTATAAAAAATATCGAACATATTTACTTTTTAATTTAGTGCACCATATGCGCATTTCGACAACTTCTTTCTCTTCAGTGATGCTCGTGGCCAAATGATTGGAATTTCCAAAATATATAAATATTTGAAGTGCAGTGTTTTAACCAATAATGACCGACAAGTGAACCAAAGAATCTATCTGAGGACAGAGCTATGCATAATGGAGATACTCCTAAGTGCTAAAGTGATTTACTTATTTTGATGACTGAAAATTCTTAGTAAAGCAAACGGGTATTAATAAATTATTGTTACATTTAAATTTTTTACAACTACAATCATTTCATCAAAATCACTTAAAATACTTTGAATTAATGCATTATAACAACCTACAAAAAGAAAATCAAAGACATTATCGGTAAAAGTGAAACACCCCCCCCCCAAAAAAAACCCCCAAAAAACAAAAAAACCAGAGATGAGGTCGAAAAGGCGCCAAAACTTTTATACTTTTATTTCAGAGTGGAACCAAAGCATTAGCACCTCTTACAACATCCTTTTAGATCATTCTAACACATTCGGTTTGTTGATCTACGTAACCAGTCTGAAGATGATGTTTGTCATAAGTCTTTGATGTTTGTCTTAGGGTAATGATGCCAAATCATGAATCTACCCCTCAATGGATCAAGTAGAGGGACACAGGCACTTGTAGAGTATGTAGAGTCCTTTATCTTTGCTGAATTTCATTAAAATCTCCATTACCGCTAAAGAGAATTCCACCAAAGTTTAATATTACATGCAAATAGTATATCTCCTCTCCCCATTCTCTTTTTCATTTTTCACTATATAATAAATTTAAAAAGAAAAAAATCCGAAAAATGATCAATAACATTACTTTAAATAAATTAGTCAAAATAAATAGTATATTATAAGCAACCTTCCATAACAAAATCAAAGACAGAAAACACACAAAGAAGCTTTAAATATTTGATTTTTGAATGTAACCAAAACCAACAAAACTTCTAACGAGATCCTTTTAGATCACCCTGATGCATCAATTTGTTGATCAATGCAGCCTGTCACAAAAAGTAGTGTGCCAAGAAGATTACCCTTTACCCTTTAACGAAAACGTTTCATTTGAATTTATGATGTGAGTTTCAAGATATATATATATATATATATATATATATATATATATATATATATATATATATATATATATATATATATATATATATATATATATATATATATATAACGAAAATATGTTTATTACAAAATAGTGGCATTTCCAATACTATGTTTAAAAGTAATTCATACCTCACGAGATTTCAATTTTGTTGACAATAAATAGTTACAGATATTGTTGTAATCGTCTGGGGTATGACTTAATGATCTGTCTGTGTTCGGATTTCTCCCTCTCTTATCTATAGTCAGTGCATATTCTCCCATCTTTTTAAGACTCGTTGTTATCTTCAGCTCTTGTTTTTTTATTGTACAGGTAACTGGCGATGCTGGAGCATTATCTCTATAATCTCTGAGCTGCACTCGGATATTCTTTATCTTAACAATGGACACATCTACCTGAAATGTTATATTGATATCTTTTTCAACTACTGCAGGAACAATTCCGTTAACATGAGAAGGGACAAATAGTCCCGCATCTTCTGCCTTAGGTCCTGGACCAAATCCTGTCCGACCTGGATCGAACGATGAAGGCAAACACTTCTCTTTGGTTTCGTTACAGTCTATTCGAAATGTAGCAATTCTAGCCAATGGTTCCATGTACACTCCACCATATACACACAATTTGTATGTCCCTTTTGAGGGAAACCTCATTTTAAACTGCCAATGGTCACCACATCTTATCATTGATACAAAATTAGACATCTGAGATTCTCGGTCAGAAACCTGCTCTTCTGCAAAACTAGATTGCTTATCTTTTAAATATAGTTCATAATGTAGCTCGATTCTGTTCGCTGTTTTAATCGGTGCTTGAATTCTGACTTCTTGTTCGCCGTTTTCGGTCTTCAAATGACATCTTTCCTCAGATATAATCTTTAATCCAAGTCCGAAAAATGTGGAGAATACATAAGGTAATTGTAAGAAGTCCTCTTTAGAAATTTGTTTCTTGGTAAGTTGCCATTTCGTGTCGTCCGGATGCGCACAGTACATGAATTCGTATGGGTTAATTAGAAAATAGTATTCCTTAAAATCTTGAACTAATTCTCCTTCAGATGCGGTTTTCCTCTCATTTTTGACAGTGCCACCTTCTTCGATTTTTATCCATCCTTTGGCCGTATACCCAACCAAACTTCTACACACCCAGAAAGGATGTATCAATTGCCATTCGTTCTTAATGGAGACGACAGTCCAATAGTCCGTATTGCATTCAGTATCTCCAGGTTCGTAATTTCCACAGCGCGAAACCCCTTTGATTTTAATACACATTATATATGCATGTCTGAAATAAAACCAATCTTGTCTTTACTATTTTGATAGAACAAGTTCTGAATACTTTTGAATATATCAATCGTTTATCAACGGCTGCCAGTTGTACAGTTGAAGACAAATCTAGGTGGAAGCAATGAAACGAAATTAAGTTTAAATTTACAAATGAGGCTAAATTTGCACGACTAACTGGAGTATATAGTACTGCAAGCATGTCAAGATAACACGAGTAACTGTAGCATGTGGTACTACATACAAGTTAATATAACACGAGTAACTGGAGTTATGTGGTACTGCAAACAATGCAGTATGTATGTAAAGATGATAGATAAATCCAAAATGAAAACCAAATAGAAAGCAACGAAAAATGTCAACTTGTCTTGAAGAGCATATGTGAATCCCCTTGATAAAGTGAGATCAGGTGCCCGAGGAGAGTGAGCATCTCCTGCTTGCTAGCAATACCCGTCACATATACCCAGTAGAAAGAGTCAAATCTTGTAAATTCCACATATATGTATATATGGAGAAGTCAAAGTAGGTAACACTCTAGTAAAGAAAGTGTCGAATCTGTAAAGTTTTCGAAATCGGTCTCAGTCCAGAACATCATTTAAAAGTCTGGATAGCGAGATGTCATATTGTGTAATAAGAGTCTCGTAACGACCATAGGACTTCCTCAGTGACGATGTTAGTCTAGCGCATATATAACCTTGGTTGAATAGCTTATCTGAAAGTCGTTTAGCCCTCAGAATAAAGTCACTGTAATTTGCTCTGGAATAACATATTAACTGAGATATGAATACCCCGTATGCGGGCGATGATGGAATGTTGCTACTTATGAAAGGAAAGTTTGTGATACCGAAATTGAAATCGTCACGTTTGTCATAAAATGAGGTGTTCAATTGATCATTAATGTTGAAAGACAACATAATATCTAAATACGAAGTAGAATTACTACTTTCTGTGGTTTCTTTGACCTCCAGTTCACTTGGAGAGATGATGCTAAGGTAACCCGCGAATGAAGGATTATTAATTTAAAGCAAGTCATCTATATATCTGTAAGTGAAATTGACGTCAAGAGCCAATTGTTTCCTCCCTTGCGAAAGCAAAACTGAATGAATTCAGCTTCGTACGAGTAAAGGAATATGTCAGCCAGAAGCGGGGCACAGTTAGTACCCATTGAAATGTCGACAATTTGTTGAATAATCTTTTCTCCAAACACTACAAAAATGTAATCGATAGGAAAGTTCAACATTTGGATGACATCTGTTTCAGTATATTTATTTTTGGAATCAGAATTTTCCCTGACAAAGTAAGTTTTATCATGGCCTATAACTATATATTTGAATTTGCGGCTTCCGGTTTTACAAGTAAATGCATTTTGGATAATTTCCGCTAATATGTATTTCAATTTCTGATGAGGGATCGTTGTGTAAAGAGTCGAAAAGTCAAAGGGCTTAATATGGTGAATTTTAGTAATGTGATACATTTCAGGATAACACGAGTAACTGGAGTATGTGGTACTGCATACATGTCAATATAACACGAGTAACTGGAATATGTGGTACTGCATACACGTCAATATAACACGAGTAACTGGAGTAGGTGGTACTGCATACACGTCAATATAACACGAGTAACTGGAGTAGGTGGTACTGCATACATGTCAAGATAACACGAGTAACTGGAGTAGGTGGTACTGCATACATGTCAAGATAACACGAGTAACTGGAGTAGGTGGTACTGCATACATGTCAATATAACACGAGTAACTGGAGTAGGTGGTACTGCATACATGTCAAGATAACACGAGAAACTGGAGTATGTGGTACTGCATACACGTCAATATAACACGAGTAACTGGAGTAGGTGGTACTGCATACACGTCAATATAACACGAGTAACTGGAGTATGTGGTACTGCATACATGTCAAGATAACACGAGTAACTGGAGTATGTGGTACTGCATACATGTCAAGATAACACGAGTAACTGGAGTATATAATACTGCATATATGTCAAGACAACCCGAGTAACTGGAGTATGTGATACTGCATACATGTCAATATAACACGAGTAACTGGAGTAGGTGGTACTGCATACACGTCAGTTACAAGACGTGTAACTGGAGTATGTGATACTGCATACATGTCAATATAACACGAGTAACTGGAGTAGGTGGTACTGCATACATGTCAATATAACACGAGTAGCTGGAGTAGGTGGTACTACATACATGTCAAGGTAACACGAGAAACTGGAGTATGTGGTAATTACTGACAATGCAAGTAATAAGCATTGTAATGTAATTATACAAACTTAAAATAAACTCAATACCAATGGACATATTGAAATACTCATTTATTCGTGGCTTTTATCATTTGTATTATGTCCATACATACCGACAAAGTATAGTGAAAACTGTGGAATAACGTGTCCGTCTGTTTGCCAGTAAGCTAAGATTGCCTCTAAGGGTCGTCTCGTCAGCTGGATCGGATTTGAAGTCGTCAATGTTTTGATGACCGAGCCATACAATCAAGGCTCTAACTGTGAGCTCCTCTCTATCTGTATGTTCTTGTAAATCAGCCAGAAGGTATTCGTTCAGTTTAGAGAATGATTCCACACATGTTGCTGGTGCCTTATAGGGAGAGGGAAAAACTTATATAAAATCATTTCGTGTGACGTTTGGGCACTATTACAGCAAATGTAGAACTGAAACTGATGTTACTACGATTCCACATAGAGAACGGCGAAATACTGAATAATAAATCAGAAGAAAAGGGAAAAAGTATTATGAAAATTTTGTTGCATTTTGAGCTCAATTGAAAGTCTGTCTCTTATCAAACTATCACTTAAACAGAGGGTTGGCTAGTAAAGGTACGTGTACAAACACGACATGACACGACGAATCGTGCTAACGGTTAAGCCGAGTCGTGCTTAAGTCAGTTTGAGATACATTGGTATATTTTGATAAGGTTGCTAAATTCTGGATTTGAAAAAGGCATATCTCATACACAGAAGCAAGGCATAATTTCTATTTTACCTAA
Source organism: Pteria penguin (assembly GCA_035048485.1). Taxonomy (NCBI): domain Eukaryota; kingdom Metazoa; phylum Mollusca; class Bivalvia; order Pterioida; family Pteriidae; genus Pteria; species Pteria penguin. The sequence goes on from CM068581.1 coordinate 25,626,014, forward strand.
AGGCAATAAACCTTGAGAATTTCTCAAGAATTGAAGACACGTTTCCCTTCTAAATGTGTCATATAAAATTTTATCTTCGTGTATTGATATAAGACTCAAATCTGTTTTACGTTTCCTTATTCACGAAAATCAAAGAGGATTCTGAAAAGAAGATAGATTGGGGAAAATACCAGACTAATTTATGACGTACTTCAAACTGCTAAAAATAAAAACATTCCTGGAATGCTCCTTCTAATAGATTTCGAGAATGCTTTTGATTCGGTTTCTTGGAAATTCTTATTTAAAACACTTAAACTGTTCAATGTCGGACCAGATTTGATTAAGTGGATTGAAGTTTTATTCAAAGATGCCAATTTGTGTGTTTTACAAAATGGTATTTTCTCTGAAGTCTTTAAGATATCACGTGGCTGCCGTAAGGGTGATCCGGTTTCACCATATATCTTCATTCTATGTGTAGAAATAATGGAAAGCCGGTGTGGCCTAGTGGATAAGGTGCTTGGCTCGTGATCGAGAGGTCGCGGGTTCGACTCCCGCCCGGGGCACACCGGTGTTCTGTCTTTCGGATGAGACAGTAAAAACCGAGGTCCCGTGTCACGGTAGGCGTGGCACGTAAAAGATCCCTCACTGCTTCGGGTGGGTCCGTTGCAAAGGTCTAAATTTGTATGCAATGCATCAGGCAGATGCCGTCACCATATACGTGAAATAATCGTGGAGTGACGTAAAACAATAATCAAACAAACAAACAAAAGAAATAATGGGGATCCTAATACGACACAATAAATCAATAAAATCGGTGTAGAAGAATACTGCCTGCTACAATATGCAAATGACACTGTGCTATTTTTAGATGGAAATAAAAAAAAGTTTAAAGAGAGTCCTCGACCTTCTGTTACAATTTGCAAAATACTCAGGTCTTAAAACAGATATTAATAAAAGTAAAGCAGTTTGAATCGGTTCCGAAATAAACTGTTAAAAACGTCACTTTGCAAGAATTCAAACCTCATATGGTCTACTGAGCCTTTGTATATTCTTTGAGTTATTTTTACAGCAAATCTCCAAAATATTGAAAACCTTAATTTTGAAGATAAAATAACAAACATAAAAATGGAAATTACTTCTTGGTCAAAGGGAGATCTTACAACTGTTGGAAAAATAACTTGAGTAAAATCTATCCTACTGCCTAAATTTACACACTTATTTATATCTCTTCCAAGACCATGTTCCAAAATGATTTCTGAACTTGAAACAATATTATTTAATTTTCTATGGGACAGTAAAATAGATAGAATATCTAGAAAACAATTCATCCGGCAGTACCAAAATGGTGGATGTAGAATGATTCATATAGACTCTGTTATAAAATCAATTCTACTTACCTTGATTCGTAGAATGTATTTCTCAAATTGCAGTTGGACAAATTTATTTTCATGTATTTTTAAAATTGCAAATTAACATATATAATACAATTAGAGTCAGACTATGTAAAATATACTGCAGAAAAGGTAACAAATAAATTTAGGAAAAAAAGTTTTATTTTTACTGTATGAATTTATGTCAAAATTAAATCCCAAAGATACACATGATATTCTTATATCACTCCTTTGGCATAACCGAGATATAAAAGTCAATAAAAATCACTGTATTTACTAAGCTTGTATAAGAAAGAATTTTGCCATGTTCGAGATCTGCTTACTGAAAACAAAGAATTTATTTATTTTTCTAGATATACAAAACTTTTTCTCGATTAATATTCCTTTTACTACACACCTTGGCCTTGAGCTTTCTATTTTTACCACATGGCCATGTCTTAAAGATATAAATGAAATCAACAAATTACAACAACGAGTCATTCCAATAAAGATACTTTTCTCTTCTAATAAATGCTGTAGACCAATGTATGATATTTTCAGAAATATTTTTCCAAATAAATTAGAACATGATATCAAATGGGAAAACGATCTTATTTTACAACAAACAATTGGCTAAAAATTGATTAACACTTTGCCTTTCAATACTACTGAGAATACCCGTTTTAGATGGTTTCAGTTGAGACTAACACATAGAATCATGGCAACAAACAAATTTCTAAATCTGATATATATGAAAAATTTGCCTCTATATAATATTTGCAAAACAATAGAAGAAACTTTTTTGCATCTATTTATAAATTACATACCGATTAAAAATATTTGGAACGAACTTGAAAATTGGATTAACATAGATACAAGTTTTCGTATTTCCTACCAATTGCAAATGACAATATAATATTTGGTATACTTAGTACTGGTGTAAATGTTGATGTGATAAACCATGTAATTCTTCTTACCAAATATTTTATATATGTATAATCTAGACAACAAGGTGTTATTTCTACAATACTCTTTAAAAGCTGTATATATCATTACTATATTGCTGAAAAATCTATATTTGTAAGAAATGGGAATGTGCAAAGATTTGAAAAAATGGAACACTTTAAAAGACCACTTTTGAGTCTTAAACTATATAATCATATTAAATTATATCTATATGTATATATTACATTATGTTTCTGATTACTGATATTATACAATGTACATTTAAGTATTGCTTGTAATTAATAGACAATGCTATAAATATCAGTTAGAAATATAAATAAGTAAATACCTCTGCAAATTTTTTACAGTCAATTTTTATATTATACGGTTACTTACCATTGTACAATATATGCTTATATATGATAGTATAAATAAAGATTCATATACATTATATAGTTGATAAAAAAGTAGTTGTGTGATGAAGAGGAAATTCGTAAACCTACCTCCTTCGCTCTGGCATCTATCTCTATCCGGGTTACATTCTTGGGTTGCTTGGAATCCGATGGCAATTGTGTGTTTGTTGACTGAGGTGTTTTTATATTTGTTGACTGAGGTGTTTTTATATTTGTTGACTGAGGTGTTTTTATATTTGTTGATTGAGGTGTTTTTATATTTTGGTAATCGCCAATACTTTGAGGATTCAAATTTTTAAGAAAATAAAATTTTGGCGTTTTGCATAACTGTATATTATTCTGTTCTTTAGGTTCCGGTGGTAAATTTCTTTGATAATTTTCGTTTTGGGGCTCCTCTTCTATGTTATTCTGTATGAAGAAGATCAAGATAAAATCAAAATTTGCTTACAACCTTTTAATACCTATGTGTGGTTGGTATGCCTTTATTGTTTACACGAGTACCTTGATCACATGCTGAAATTAGAAAGTATCAAAGTCTTTTCAAGTGTAAAGTTCACAACAGAATATATCCTTGACACAAGACGGCATCCTTCTTGAGCACTGCTATAAATATCTAGTTTTTTATTGTTGAATGTGTAGTTCAAAATTCTCTCCAGAAAAGAAAGAACCCTCTAAAACATCTAGGACGACTTATTTTTGCAATCATGTTATTAAAAATAACATTTATTTACCCATAAAAAGAACAAATATACAAAATTAATACATTCTAAGCATTCTACAATGAGAAAAACCAAGAAATTAGATAACGATGTTCAAAACTGCCACATTCTAAAATTTCATCAGAAGTGCAACAATAATCGATTTAAATTTGGAATCAAGGGAATAAAACTTAATTACCATTGGCGAAGCCGAATCTTAAAAGCGAAGGAGCAGCTTGAAACTCTTAATTAAGCAAATCTCGCAAACAAGACAATAGATCTCAAGGGGCATTTCTGACATGTTCTACCATGGTCCATAAAAGCTTGATTTAACATACAAAGAGTGCATCCCCATTTTTTTTTAATTTGAGAGAACTTAATTCGTAAACATTATTTTAGCATTCCAATTCTTCACAATATATATTTGGTTGGTTGGTTGATTGGTGTTTTACGTCGCTTTCAACAATATTTCAGTTATATCGCGACATGGAAGCAGGAGGTTACCAACCTCTTAAACATAGTGGCGCAACCCGGGAATCGAACCCGGATCGTCGGCGCCGCAAGCCAAGCGCTTAACCACTACACCACGCCTGCCCCTCACAATATATAATGTTAGCTTACATTCACATGAATTAAATAAAAATTAATATATTATTAACAATGAAACACGGGAAAATCAATTAAATTAAGTGAAATGTGTAATAAGTAAAAAAAAAATTGTAAAAGTATGAAATTGAAATGGAACCAAAACAACAACAGTATTTCTTCTTAAGATAAATTACTGTGCATCGACCTTACATAATAATAACATAATTACATAATAATAAAAAAGGAACAAACGCTCGTCTCTATATCATCAAATCCCTTCAACTTCCCCGATAGACGAAGTACCTCTCAGAATTGCGTTACTTTGACTTAAAAGCTTATCGTTGTCTTCTTAGATTTACACACAAGGTTTATAAAATATAGAATAAAACATGTAAGATAAAAGGTAAAATAATCTTATATTCTGTTATAAGCATCAATGTATTAGAATCAGGGATCGAGAAGGTCACGCGCCCTGCGACATAGTCGTATTCAGATCGAAAATAGCGCATTAAACCACTTACTCGGTGCGCCCTATTGCGCATTCAAATTTCGAAGCAGCGAACATTGGTTCCGCGATGTGCGTTTTCGGCTTTTGACATAAGTGTCTTCGTAATATCTGGTTTGATAAAGACGCATGATTTATAGCGATACGATCTTAATGGTACTTCCGAAAACGATCTCCAAAGCCTATCCAAAGCGCTTACTAACAGTCGTAGACGTTAGTCATGACCGTAAATCACATATTTACGAGATCAACTACGTATTCCTACTTCACGTAAACGCCTTTTAACACCATAACGAATTGACGAAACGCATGCGTAACGAATTGTAAAAATTTGACAAAGTCCGCGTAAGTCTGTGTTTAATTGCTGGCGTACGCTTTGCGCATCACTTGCGTACGTTCTTTGTATGATATGCGTACGCTTTGCATATGTTGTACAAATTGAAATGCATCACATGGCTTAATTATACATTACTCAATCACTGTTTCTACATGTCCATAATTACAGTCAAAGTTTCAGAGCACATATCTGTATATACACATGCAACGCAATTTCTTTCATGAAATAAATCACGTTGCAGAACTGAAAAGTACTGTTCTTGTCATCTTTCTGTGTATTCCATTACTATTTCCACATCCATTTATAACACTTTTATATAATCACCGATATTTTAGATTATAAGGTCAAAGCATAAAGACTTAAGGCGCTGTTACACTCTAGCGTATAGAGCCAGCGTACAAGGAACGTATCGAATATTTCGGAAAATAGTTAATACGCACAACTTTTCAGCGTATGAGGTCGATTTTCGGTTAATGAGCGTTAGAGTAACGTGAGCCTAGCGTACCGTCAGCGCATGAATAGCGTACGCATAACGTATGTCAGCGAATTTGAGCGTATGTGATGTGTATTTGAGTTGAACGTATACGGACGTATGAGTGACGTATATCAGCGTACCTCCGTCGTATAAGAAACGTATGCGGAACGTCAGCCTAACGTATGAGGAGCTTGACTGGCAACCGTTCTCGATTTTCTCCTTTACGTTTCTCTTCATTCGAAAAAGAGACCGGTATGCGCCATTTGAACTTGACCTTCAATTCAGTGCGCATGCGTTTATTTACATAGCAAAAAAATATGGCTGAAATTTTAAATAGAGTGAATCTAGCATTTAAAACCGATTTTAATTCATTCAAACCAAAACAGTTAGAGGCAATATTAGAATCCCAATGTTCTGATGTTGTTTGCGTATTACCAACAGGTAAAAAAGCCCCATATGTGTCCACTTTAGCCTTTTAATCTCCCTTCCAGCAAAGAAGAAGTGAGGAGGAAGATGATAAAACACATAACTTCCCAAGTCAAAGAAATTGTTTATCTATCTTATCTTGTCAAACTGTAATTTCTATTGAAACGGTCGGCTCATACGTGGTGAAAGTATGAGCCGACCGTTTCAACAGAAATTAATCAAACTACAGCATCCTCTCTCGAGTACCAGGATTTGAACCACCAAGCTTGTGCCAAGTTATGATTAGAAGACGGGCACTCTACCAACTGAGCTATCATAATCTAATTAAATGGTGTTAATTGTTGATAGTGGAAAACATGCAAAATTTTTCATTATTTTTGGACTTTAAGTTACATATATATGCATGTCTTGTTATAATTCTTTTTTCAATCAAAAGTGTTTGTCATAAATATAATTTTAGTAATGGTAGATCTATTAATAAAGACATATCTACCAAATAAGATATTCGATATCAAATTTGTCCAAATTTTTCATTTATAAGTGGGATGAATTAATGAGAATCAATTGTTAAAACTATCCTTAACATTCCTTTGTGAAAACATTGATCTACATATTAAAACATCAAATTTATCTGGTATTTGGCGCATTCGACACTTAAAACTTTACGCATCTTTATGTTAGTACTGTTAAAAAAAGTTTTATAACATAAAATAAAACTTAAAAAAAATATATCTGAGACTGGATGAATCTTTAAATCAAATACATGTAAATGTTTAATGCCATTTGTCCAAATCATAAATGTAGGTATGTTGGGTATGGTAAAAATATCCTTCTTGTTCCTTTTTTTTTTGTAATTTTAAATTTAGAAAAATTCCTTTTTTTATGAAAATATTGGCTGTTTTTCATTTCCGTTAGTAAAAAAGGAAACCGAGAACGGTTCTGCCAGTCAAATGAGGAGCGTACACAGCGGGGGGTATAAAAGGTGGCAGCGCGCGAATTTCGTCATTCCGCCAGTAGACTTCAAGCTGTCAAAACGCCGTGCCCAGAAATCCAAGCCAGCTGATGTTCCTCCTCCTTCTCCACCTACACCTGAGTCTGCACCCCAACCTACACCTGCTCCTGCTGATCCTGAGCCAGATGTCATCCTTCCTCATTCTCCTCCTCAGCAAGCTGGTGCTTTAGAAGGTACTGGTGGTGATGCCTCAGATGCAGTGTCAGTCTCTCCAGTTCCCCGGGAAGACTCCAGGGAATCTTCTCCAGCATCCTCACACTCCTCCAGGGCTGCCTCCACATCCTCCAAACACAAAAAACGAAGCAGAGGGCCAAGAAGAGTGAATTCAGTTTGAATTTTGTTGAGGAGCACCAGGTGTTGGACTTTATCAGAGATACTGCAATTCTCTGGAATGTGAAACTGACTGACTATAGGAGGAAGGACAAGAAAAAAAGTTATGGCAGGAGCAGGCTAATTTTTGTGCATCTTAAAAAATGTTTTGGACGTCAGCGTACATTAGCATACATCGACGTACCCCGGCGTACTAGAAACGTATTCCAGCGTACCCCTAGCGTGTTTCAGCGTATGTCAGCGTATGCCCAAAAAGTCCATACGTTCCTCATACGCTAGCTCTATACGATAGAGTGTGATAGTGCCTTTACTGCTAGTATACAATCTGTGCGTTGACAGCGCGGTAAGCATACACTACGCGTACGCTACTCATACGTTTAACATACGGTGAGAGTTCGCAGTGGAAACGCCAATGATACGCATATATGTATAATGTGTTCGCTGCGCGTGGGCCGTTCGTCGGCATACACCGAGAATTTTTGTGTATGCACAGGATTTCTAAACGTAAGGAACGAGCTGCGAAGCACGAGTGCATACAACAACGAACTCAAAACGTACGTGTAACTTTCTCCAGACATACTGCCAACGAACGACAGCGTATGACAGCGAGTGCCGAACTTTCGCCATACGCATTTCTAATTCGTTATAGAGTGAGAGCCACATAACTTGGGCTTAAGCTTATGATTTTCAGTAAAACGCATTTTCATCGGGTTCAACTACGTTTACAGTACGGGTTTACCAAAGATTGTTAGTGAAACAGACTACAGGGACCGAAAGATCATGGTTCTACTTAAAATAAAAGTGTTGGGTGCTGGGTCTTCAGGATATCATTGTTATCAAATTTCACAATAGACTAAGTCCCACAAATTGTGAGAAATTGTTCAGAGTCAGAATTGAAGGCAAATTAAGGACATCTCAACCACAATTTTGTTACCTCAAAGTAGAAATTCATAACAAAAACGTATAATTAAATCAAACTGAATTTCCCTTCATTGTTGAACAGATTTGTTATGGTTGTCCTGTTTCCAGAATTACTCAATAATTACATCTACTGTCCGCGCAGCTCACTTCGGAAATCGGAAAATCGCGATTTTTTCTATTGTAGCATTGAAATTGATAAAAATGAATACTACCATTCAATTATTTGAGTATTCTCGTAACTAAGTTCATAAGACAAACGTACTCAAGTGCAACCATTTGCCTACTGTCAACTCGTATCACTTTTGATTGGGGATTCTCCATGTTAATTTTATCATGATGCATATGACGTCGCATTTGGAGGATTCCATCTTGATATTGTAATAGGGGTGTTTTCGGATTTAAGGGTTAAGTACGTATTTGATAGATTGAAATGGTCATGTTAAATCACAAATAATTGACTTTACTGTAATTATTATTATCCTCGTCCCCTCTGACTGTTAGTCGGGACTCCTATTGATCAAGGATCTAAGCTCGCTTACAGACGGGAACACCATGGTTTACTTATGTTGATGTCGCCCTTACATATTTTTGGTAACAACATATTATTCTGTAAACGTTTCGTGTGTAATAAAATTTTTTATGACCTTTCTTCTTGAGAAACCTTTTGATCCTTGTTCTCTATATGGGTTATTATTTATAAATTTTTTAATGTGTGTCCTTTGATTGTGCTGGTTTTGTGGTGAGTAGGAAAGTGGGCGTAAACCGTACTCAATCGACCGTCCTTAGTCGGTATCGTAACCGCAGCACAATCAAATATTTTTGTAATGTCATTTTTCCTTGTATATTCTACTATTATCATTTTTGGTGTGCATGTCCTCGGTGATTTGTGTCATACAGCTTTGTCAGATATTTGTTTTCTCTTTTATATTCACTTTGTCACATTTATTTATTTCTTCGGCACATAATTCATCCCTTCTAAAAAAAAAAAAAAAAAGAAAGGGGGGGGGGGGGGACAGGTGGGGGCTGAGCCAATTCCTAAGTCGTAAAACATTTTGATGGAAACCTATTATTTTAAATGGAATCTCCGTTTTCTGTCATATCTTTTATGAAAATATAGAGAAGATTTCATGATTAAATTTCTGTAAAATATAAGTAAATAATAATAAAAAAAAATCATAATAGAAAAATTTATTAATCACTTCCAACTAAGAAACCTCTGTCAAATGACTTATTGTACCGATAGTACCATACCTTTACTCTTTTATAAGTAGCTAGAAAAAAGTCGACATTTGATTGTTAGAGTTTCATTCAACGGTCTTTTTAAATAATAATAATAATAATAATAATAATAATAATAATAATAATAATAATAATAATAATAATATTGATGATGATGATAATAATAATAGTAAATAAATAAATGAATAAATAAATAATAACAAAATTTCTAATAAGAAATTATAGGCCATTTCCGAGTTTCGTATCTTTAGTTATGAAATCTTAAATTCAAGTGGAATTTGTTTGTCTGTAGGCGCGTTAATTAACGAGTCCGTTCTCGGTACGAGTTTTAATGCACTGCGCAAGTTTTAGCGCATGCCGATCGATTGTAATCGTTAAAATAGCCGGCGTCTTAAAAACATGAATAATATTTAAAAAATTATCAACAACTTATAAAATCAGCATAGTTTAACCGAAATGAATCTACCCAACATTAGTATATCGAAATTAATTCCCATAATATCTGATTACGACATTTCAAAGCGTTAAAAATAGTGGGTTTTTTTGTATTTCCCCCAAAATTGAACCAAGCGTTGAATTTTTTTACAATTCTCCGAAAACTATTTTTATTTGGCATTTCATCACTGACGAATAATGATAAATTTCCTATTGTAGTTTTTTGAGATATTTTTGCCCAGAACGGTCTCGTTAAACAACATCTTTTGAGAATAGTTATAAAGCAAAAGGGATTACAAGTGAACAAACCAAAGGGAAACAGTGATATCTAATCAATTCTTAAAAAAATTAGCACATCGAATTATAATAAATTAAATTCGATGACTGAATTAAACATGAATATATGTCCGTAGTCACGTGCTTTTATGGTAAATATTTAAGAAGTTCAAAGCGTAATCGAAAACACGGAAATAGTCTATTCGGGACCTTGAAAAAACGATCGTATAAAAAGTATAATTGATCTTTGTCCGTAGTTTGTACAGCACCGTTGTTGTTACTCACATGTTGTTGGTTTTTCGAAAACAATTTAGTGTTTATATCACATTTACTGTGTACAACAAGTAAAAAAAAGTTATTGAATCATCCCGTCTTACCATCATTCTTGTGATGAACGTCCGGCGACACTTGCTTCTTTGAGTATTTACTTCGTATGAAGTTTGGTGAAATTCTGTGCAGCAGTTCTGGAGAAGAAGTCGAAAATGTGTCAACCAATCAGAGCCAATGGCGGCCATCTTGGATTACGGATCGGCAAAAAAACCCCACAAACTTGGTAGAGGACCTTGAGTACTTACTTCCTATGAAGTTTGGTGAAATTCTGTGCAGCAGTTCTGGAGGAGAAGTCGAAAATGTGTCAACCAATCAGAGCCAATGGCGGCCATCTTGGATCACGGATCGGCATAAAAAAACACAAACTTTGTAGAGGACCTTGAGTACTTACTTCCTATGGAGTTTGGTGAAATTCTGTGCAGCGGTTCTGGAGGAGAAGTCGAAAATGTGTCAACCAATCAGAGCCAATGGCGGCCATCTTGGATCACGGATCGGCATAAAAAACACAAACTTTGTAGAGGACCTTGAGTACTTACTTCCTATGGAGTTTGGTGAAATTCTGTGCAGCGGTTCTGGAGGAGAAGTCGAAAATGTAGAAAAGTTAACGACGGACGACGGACTATGACAATAGCTCACTTGAGCTACGCTCAGGTGAGCTAAAAAAAAAAGAAACAAAAAACTACATAAACAGAAATATGAAAAAAGAAAGCTATATACAACGCACTAGTAGAATTATACGATAATATCGGACGCCAGCTACATTTTGCGTGTTTGTAGTTCGTTGTCTAAATGTGTAGTCTAATTATACGATGATATCGGACGCCAGCTACATTTTTCGTGTTTGTAGTTGCTGTCTACATTTAGACAACGTCCGATATCATCGTATAATTAGACTAGTGCTTTGTATTATACTTTTCTAGCTTTCTCTTTTTTTTTTCTCATATTTCTATTTATGTATTTTTTTTTTTTCTGTCCTGAAAGGGGCAGATCGCCCACATGTGTATTAGCCAAACTACTTCAGCCATATTTGGTGCAATATCTGGATTTTTTACTAGTAAATATGTGGCCAAGGGCCTCCCACTCTAAATCTCCACTGATATATATGTTTAAGATATTTGAAATTACTTTAATTATAAACTCATGGTCTGTGTATACACATAATTAATATTGAGTATATAAATATACAGGAGCAGAGCTTCCCGATGTTTACGGGCCTAGTGGCACTGTTCAGGTATATCTCGTGCCGAGTGTTACACCGTCTGAGTTACCCCTTATTCTTTTGCATTGTCCTGACTGAATTCCCGGCATCCGATTTCCGTAATTCTCGACAACTTTCCTTGGTTTCATTCTAGTATCTGAATTATGATATGATAACATAATTGCAGAAATTGTTGTTTACTCTCTTTATATATGAATCTTGTAATTAATTTTTAAAATATCGGTACCTTGTTTTTGCATCATATCGAAAAGACCTTTTATTTATCGACTGCTATGTTCATGGAGATTCCATCCAACTGAAAATATACTAACTTTACCTTTTCCAATATTAGCCTCTTCCAAGAATGACGTCACGTGAGGTAATCCATCATTAGCGGACGACATAAAATACATGGAGAATCCGCTATCAAAAGTGATTTTAGCTAACGGTAGGGGAATGGTTGCACTTTGAAATGTTTGACTTTTATATTTAGTTACGAGAATACTCAATTAAATGAATGGTCATATTCATTTTCATCAATTTTAATGCTACAATAGAAAAAATCGCGATTTTCCGATTTCCAAAGTGAGCTGCGCGGACAGTAATAAATATGACTCAAGATAAAACTTTGCAAAAATTGAATTTTCTAATTGGCCCTTTCGAAATGAAAGATGGCCCACTGAAATTGAAAATGGCCCATGAAGTCTGAGCAAGGGGGGGGGGGCATAATAGTCCCAATGATCCAGTTTGCCTTCCCGATCACTGTAGAATAAGTGTCTGATGAAGAATTCATGTACATGTACCTACAGGTTATCAAGGAGGACACATGTTATAATTCAGGGCTGAATTTCACAAGCATCTTTTTTACTGCATTCCAACGGTGAACACCCAATGTAAACTCTGTTTTGTCTACATTCCATGTCTCTACTTTATTTCTTTTCTTTTTTTTGTAGAATTACTTAATCCTTTGATATTCTTTCCATGTTGCTTTGCTTATCTTTTATACGCATGCGTAAGCTTATGCACATTTAGTTCCCTAATGTATACTATGGAAAACCGATGCGCAATGAAATGACTAATTGCTTTTGCTAATAGACCATATTCCGGTTTTGATAATTGCTGTCTTTTTGTCCGAGCTAATACATTTTGGCGTTGTTTTTCATAGTGACGTCATAACGCATGACATAGATTCATTATAACGTCACTATGAAAAACAACGCCAAAAGGTATTAGCTCGGACAAAAAGTCGTCATTTATCAAAACCGGAATATGGTCTATTGCTTGTTATCCATAATAAAATTGCCTTTTGCTTTGTAACGTTAACGGTATCTACTACTAATATGCACGCTTGTGGCGCCAAAGGATAAATTGAAGTCGAGCGTTTTGCAGAGTTTAATATCTCCGAAACGACGAGACGCACGAAATGTCTGAAAGAAACATAGGAAAGCTCTTTGAGAAGAGAAAGCTCTTAAATCTCGATAGTGTCTCGATATGATCTTAAATAAAAAGGGATGCAATCTGCTATGACTATTATCCTTTATATTCAGTTTGAAGATGATTGTAGCAATAAAAAAGATGGTTTTCGAGGTCAAAATTTCTAGCCCAAGTAGAGTTGCCCCTTCTAAATCAACCAAAGCCGAGTATATTAAAGAACAATTCCAAGCAGTAGCCTGAGATGATCAAGGTACATCAGAGAAGTAAACGACTTACTTACTGCATTTAAAGACCCAGATATATTGAAATAACAATAACAATAGTAATAATAATGATAATAATGATAATAATGATAATAATGTTTATTAATGTGACAGGAAGTAGTACATGTATTCAAAACACACAAGTTAAACATAACTAATGTACAAAGTACAAATTTCCCAACCAATTATTACAAGAGCTGATTTAATATATTTGGAAAGTACAGGAATCAAGTTATTATGTGAACACAGTTTTAGAAGTTTTTTCATTATCAGACATAATTGGGAAGTTATCTAAATGGTTTATAGAGGATTGATACAAGATTGATCAAATTTTCAAATATCTAGGACTGTGAAATAAAATAAATGTAATTCGACTACATTTAGAAAGAAGAGTCAAAATGGGATCTTAGAATCCGGAGAGGGCAGCGGAATGGATCGTGATATTTTAAGTGAGTTCTGGCAAAGTTTTCATGAGCAAAGTACGGTTGATTGCACATACAAAACACCATTCACAAGGCGCAACTATCAAGAGGAGGAGTGGCGTTCATTTGCTCGAATTATAGTTTAAAGGATGACAGAAGTGTAGATATTTTCCGGTGAGCATTGCGCCAGTTGTTATTGAGGAGTGCCTCTATTAGTTCTATCGTTCCAATATTTTGTAGGTTTTCTTTGAATTCAAAAGTTCTGAGGATGGCATGTGCTGATTTTCATTCCGCTGATGTAGACGAGATTAATTGATATACTGGAAATACATAATGGTAGAAAATTGCCGACAGAAGAAAACTTGAGAGCACTCTGCAGAGAAATCGCAATAAAGAAATCTTAAGATCTTAAATGAATTCTGTTCTGAGAAGTGGTATGTGGCTTATGGAAATACCGTGACAAGGTCTTTTAATGCGATTTATAATATTTTGTCTCAGTTGTGAGGCGACTAAATAGTCGAAATGACTGGCCATTGTACCTACGTTCGTTGGTTTTCATGTATTTTGATGGGAATTAACAAAATAATCTTTTGTTACGATCATATACGTATATTACTTTTATTACTTACCTTCTGAAACTGTCCTTAGATAGATACTTTGGTTCACTTTTCGGTCAGTTTGGCTTCAACACTGCTCTTCATATTTTTATATATTTTCAGAATTCCAATCATTCGGCCACGAACATCACTGAACAGACACAACTTGTCGAAATGGGCATATAGTGCACGAAATTAAAAGGTATATATGTTCTATATTTATTATGTAAAGATGATGGATAAATCCAAACCATAAGTCTGAAAATCATGAAACCAGAGGACATACAAAATCAGTGAAAATGAAAACCAAGTGGAAAATAACAAAATATGTCTACTTGAAAAGCATATGTGAACCGCTATGATTGAGTGAGATCAGGTGCTCGGGGAGAGTCACATATACCCAGTAGAAAGAGTCAAATCGTGTAAATTCCATGTATATTTATATATGGAGAAGTCAATGTAGGTAACCTTCTAATATAGAAGATGTCAAATCTGTGTAAAATGATCGGAATCGGTCTCAGTCCAGAATATCATTTAAAAGTCTGGATAACCAGGTATCATATGGAATAATAAGAGTCTCGTAACGACTATAGAACTTCCTCAGTGACGTTGCTAGTCTAGCAGATATATAATCATGGTTGAGAAGCTTATCTGAAAGTCGTCTAGCCCTCAGAACAAAGTCATTGTAATTTGAACATGCTTTGGAATAACGTATTAACTGAGATATGAATACGCCGTACGCCGGCGATGATGGAATGTTTCTACTTATGAGCGGAAAGTTTGTGATAGTGAAATTGAAATTGTCACGTTTGTCATAGAGTGAGGTATTCAATTAACCATTAATGTCGAAAGACAACATAATGTAGTACAATTACTACTTTCTGTGGTTTCTTTGACCTACAGTTCACTTGGATAGATGATGCTAAGGTAATCCGCAAATGAAGGATTATTAATTGAAAGCAAGTCATCTATATATCTGTAAGTGAAATTGAAGCCTAGAGCCAATTGCTTATTTTCAACCTTTTATCCGTCTGAGTGTTTGTCTGTGTGCCACATTATTCGGACTTGCGCATTTCGACAACTTGTGTCTCTTCAGTGATGCTTGTGGCCAAATTATTGGAATTCCCACAATATATAAATATGTGAAGAGCAGTGTTGAAACTAAAATGACCGAAAAGTGAACCAGAGCTATGCATCAGGGAATGAGATATGGGATTTTTCCTTTTTCCGATGTTATAAATCTACACTTGGTAGACGTCCACCGGCATCAGAGAAATTTTACAACCATATTTTGTTGCTTTTGGTACATGTGATTTATTTAAAGTTCTTGGGAGTGCAAGAGAAAGAAATTTTTAACATGTTTAATAATGTCTGAAATGGTTGAAAATTACTATTTGTAATTTGTTCTTGTGATTGTTGTATCAGACATATAATATTCAATTGATTTTGACGTAATTTCTTATCATACAATGCGTGTTTACTATAGCCCTCATGTAATTTTCTGATATATATATCCACTTGAGCAAGTCAGTACAACTAGGTTTTTAAGTGCCCATTGTCTTCATAGATACTGCGATAACATAACTGGTAGGACGATAACGACCAGATAAACGGACCTGCTGTAAATGCTTTTGCGGAAAGGGTTGATATGTCAGTACTTTCTCTTAATAAGGCTGGAAGCTGAATATCTTTATACTCCTTAACATGTATTTCAGGACGAATGTCATGAAACGGTTGTAAATTTCGGTGCATTAAATTAAAGCACCGAGTGTCAAATCTGTATGTAGTCATTTTATTATCGTTTTAGCAACGTTAGATAGATAAAATGATATTGGCTTAGTTTCGAATTTCGTTTTGACTGGAGAGGAAATACCGTGTAAGACTAATATTTCCATAATTAATAAATGTTCTTAGTGGAGCTCGTAAAAAGTTCCCCACGTAGGGTTTGACTTAAGTGTTATTATACCCTTTTTCCTAATGTTATGCTGCAGTGACACTTTCTACACAGTGTTTGTTCACATTCATGTATATATACACTGCTTGATTATATTTGTTTCGTCTGTATTTAAGAGCATTCACGACGGGTGTGACTAGCCAAACAGGAAATGCTGACTCCTCCTCGGTACCTGGTCTCACATCTGAATTTCAGGAGTCCGTGAATGTCCACTGTGATACATTGTTGTTGGTGCCACAGTCATGTGACGTCAGTTATTTTCGTTTTTTACAAGCTAAATACTAGTATTGGAATCATCTGACATATTTTATCACATTGAACACTTTTTGTGCACATTTTAGTATCACAGCCCTGTCTCGCCAAGATTTAAGAAACCGCTGAAAGTTTTGATACTAAATTAAAGGTCCCAGACAAACTATCTTTAAGAAGGTCTCGACACATTGAAAAGATATGTGAAAAGGCAAAGCACTTTGTTGTTTTCATCCGAGGTTTAAAAGAACAAATAAAAGTTAATTACAGACAGGATAAAACAATTATTTTTCCGAACCTGTGGACACAAAAATATGATTTTAAAATTTACATGAATGTCAAATAGGGAAAAAGTATAATATATCATTTGTATCTTTTTATAAAATCCCATAAATAGCTGTACGAAGAATCAAATACAAAGTTAAAGCAGTGTGAATATCCTCGGGTATATTCCAGTCGTGCTCCTCCATTAACATTTCACATAGCTCTTGGATTGTTTCGTCACATTTTGAGTTGGATAAGTCAGTCACTTCCTCTAATTTTCTCGGCCCCTATGGCATGAATACAGTACCTAACCCCCGTATAGTTCAGGTACTGAGTACAATACTTGTGGTCTGCAATTGACGCCGCGTGAAACTTTTCTGTGTTGTATCTGTGACTGTTTTAACCTGTCATAATTTCTGTCAACTCTTACTGGAAAAAGAAAGACTCAAGATTTAATGCAATATAGTTTGATCACAGTGGGACAATGCAAAACATAATTACAGTTACAAATTAAGACTAGGATCTATAACAGCTGTTGTGTTAGTACTCATGATGCTATCAGTGTTATATATCTTGGATCTAATGAATCAATCTTCCATAAAAATGATCAGGCTTACGAGGTCATACACTAGTCAACGTCTGTAAATCAACTGAATACATATATAAATATGATACTGACAATGATCAAAACACTAAATTTAAATTATCATTTTTACAATACTATGTAATTCATATCTCATGTGTATACAGCAACATGCTTTAGGAAATATGACGTTTGATATATCTGGAATTAAAACAGTCGCCTCTCGCAGTTATATATCCTTTTACAATCTGCTTCGAATCAGCCCTCTACTCATTGTTAGCTTAAGGCGTTATGAGTTATCCTTACGTTGTAAGTTTGAAGCCCAACTACACGACAAAGTGGATCCAATATCGCGAAAAGGCTGTAAATAGGGTGTCCCTGTCTATGGCGAGGGTGCCCGATTTGGGATCAACTATTTACAATACCGCCTACACATCTGTGGTGTCACATTTATATGGCTAAAACATCGTCGACCTTGGCGTAAAGCAACAATGAAACATATATCTATACCGCTACACCCTTGAAACAATAAAATTGCCCTAATTCGATTAAGTTCAGTTTCATGTAATAAAAGATAACGTACCTGTATTGTACGCAAAAAGCAGAACTGTATAAGACTTTTGTCCGGTAAGTTGCCGGTAAATGCGTCCATATCGTCTCTTAGTGTTCAAAAAGCGTCCATCCAAAACTGGGCATTTTCTTTTGTAAGAATCCCCCAAAAAACCTTCGATTCCCTGGTTTAATTTATCATAGCCGTCTACATGCCAAGCAGCATCTGGTCCATTATTTTGAGTAGATGAGTAGATTCTCCATCTAAATCTTTTTTACGTACCTCTACACCAATGGGATCTATTAACTTAAGAAGATAACGAACGTTCTCTTGTGAAACAACGTACCCGGCTTTCACACGTTTCCAGTACCTCCATCTGTAACCACGTAGTTGTCCAGACCTTTCTAAGGTTTTCTTGAACGAATGAAGCTACGTCCATGTAATCAGAGTTTAATTTCCGTCGACATTTTTTCTAGTTCGAACGAAATAATTTCTCGTTGTAATGAGATGTTTTTCTCGTTCGAACAAAATAAAAAAATTCTCCTTTAAAATGGGACAAAAACGGCTTCGTAGAAATATCTAAATTGGATTTAAATATCACACCTATTTCCCACTCCCAAAGGTTCAAAATTACACATGCACTAGATCATATAGGGAATACTTCTATTCCATAATCAAATCTCAAAGGAATAGCGATAGTAAGCAAACGGAGTGGCGGAAGGACGACGAGTGGTATCGCATAAGCTCTGCTGATCTTTGGCCAGTAGAGCTAATAAAACTGAAACAAAAGGATAAATTTTACTATATATTTACACTGAATTATGTAAACGAACACGCCAGACCCTTACACTGAACAAAATCATCTTTACTCCAAGAGATTTGTGACCTGATCATTTTCTGTGTATATCATGAAAATAGACTCTACGCCAACAACTTGGGGACAGACACGTCACAAAAGGGTGTGAGTGTTAGAATTCTTCCTCTCCCCTCCCTTACGTCCCTTCACCAACTCCTTTTTTCCACCTTCCCTAAATGACGTGTGTTCACACCCGCAATTTTCCCTTCGGAGAGGTCGAGTAGACCTACAATTATCGGATAATAATAGTATACCGCATCTCTCCTCCCTATCTATCTCCTTTCTTTCTTTTCTTTTTTTTTTTTTTTTTGCTTTTTTAAAGAGAAGGGGGGTGGGCGAACGTCACCTCCGCCCTCCTCTGAAACCACCACTGGAGAAATATGCAAATGATGCAAAATGCAAATGGTAAAAGCCATCAGCAAAATGCAATTAGCAAAAACCAATCAGCAAAAATCACTAACAAAAAGCAATTAGCAAAAACGAATTAGTAAAACAACCATTATAACGTTTTAATTGCGCATTTTTTTACACACATGAGGTGCGAACTTTTGATTTAGGCAGGAGTCTATCCGTCGACAGTGGTAAATCACAACCCAAAATTTAAATTAACACAAAAAGCCAAAACCAATTAGCAATTTTATTACGCACCGGCTTTACATAGTATACTCTTGTCCCATCATCCTTGCAATGTATTTAATGTTGATTTTATCACAATCACGACACATTATCATTTTATTCCCATTATTGTGATGTCTAAAGAAGAAAGATATTGCTAACTTACTTCTACGACATAATTGTTATTTTTTAAACTTCATCCTTTTATGGCAAATATTCGAGTCATACAGTTTTAAGAATTATGATGAGGAAACACAAGGTCGATCAGAGTAAGTTTCAATTTACATTAAATTAAATTCACTATGTTTTAGTTATAAAAAGATGTAATATGATTTATATCATCCTCAAGCATTTTTACCTCCTCCTTTGCCTCTTCTACATTCATATCGATGAAATCGGACCCTGTTTCCTCTTCTTCCTCGTCATCTTGTGTTGATTTAGGAATTGGTTCCCTTTCTTTTAAAAGAGACGTACAGCTCGTACTTACAGTGCGTACAGACTTCGAACTACCGGACCCCATGTCACACAATACTTGTGTCTGTCTGACTAAGCAGTGTAATACTGGAGCAGTCAATTTACATTCCCTTTACTTTCCCATTACGTCATTATATTTATTTGTATAAGTTTAAAAAAAAAAGATAACGAACAAATGAAAGCACACAAACGAATATAAATCCGAAATTAAATCTGGAGGCAAAAGACGTAACCGTGCTTCTCTTTAACTAGTCAGAGTGTCTTGTATCCTTGCTTTAAACAGAGCTAGTTCTTGCCAAACTTTTTGAACGACCGAATTATTTAACATTAGAATGACTTGATATGTAGATTCACTGTATGATAATAGAAATAGTATTGATCCAGTTCCGAGAATTCCCACTCGGTATAAACTTCCTCAACTTTAAAGAGATTTAAATACAGATGTATCGGTAAACCGATATATCTATCAGTTATCCGACATTTGGACATTTATCAGAGACTCCGATAAGGACATAAAAACTTCACTCACATATCATGAATAGTTTGGAATTACTGCCATATTGTACAAAATCGGTTGAAACAAACAGTTTTAATTGATTACTAATACGAAAATTATACAAAAAATAATAAAATTTGTTATAAAGAATTGATGCGGATTTATTTTAAATATGTATGGAGTTTTCGGAAAACATTTGTGCTCTCATTGTCTTGATATTATTTACAAATAAACTAATGCTCATATGTAGGATATTTTAATTAACAATTACTTTCAACTCAAAATGTGTAAGAACTTTGTGCACGTGGTAAATATATTAAGTATACTTTTAATATATCAAAAAACAAGTTGTATAGAATTATATATATGTATGTATGATTAAGACGTTCTATAGGATTATTTATGTATATCAGTCTTTTTTCTGACCATGTGTTGCAGAATTTAAGTTGTATTATTATATGTATTGTATTGTAATGTCTGTAAGCTGTATTGCTGTTGACCAGTAAACTAAACTAAACTATTCTATTTTATAAAATAGTCTTATAAAGGGAAGTTAAAGACATATTTTACTAGTGTTTATTCTCTTTATTGCCACACCGATGATAAAAGTCTTTTAAGTAAACTTAAACATTTTTAACCATGAATTTAACACACAATTCTTTCTCTTTTCAACATTTTAACAGCAAGGCTTTCCAAAGAACTCATCAAAGCATTTAGAAATATTATCATCATCCCCAACGGTTAAGACAGGATCTAGAATTGTTATATCCTTGTAATATAGTTTCTTTGTAAACCATACAGAAAAAATCAAATAAATGAACTGTTCATATTTAGCGGTCTGAACTGTTGAAATCGACTTTTAAAAAAGAATTGTGCCCGATGATGTCAAAATTTTACTACTACTACTACTACTACTCAAAGTTTTTAAAGTAGTTGTTTTGATTCAAATAACATGAAAACAACTACTTTTAATTTTCAACTACACAGATTCCATATCCAACGCTGTTTTCTCTACATAGCCCAATAATTACAGGAGAGTGAAACAAGTAGAGGAGTAAATCGTCCATTTTAAAAAAGGAGTAAATACTGTAAATTTACCTGAAGATAACACCAACTATCATGACGGACTTTCGGATATGATTTCATCATTAGATTTAGGAATGGTAAATAATTCTGGTATAATTATTTCAATAAAGCTTTTATTCTTCTAGTATGTGCCTAAGAATATTGGCCCTGTGTTTTAATATAAAATTCCCCTCTTGTCACTGACATCGTCTGATCTACGTAATCTGTAATGGAGAGGCCGTTGTAAGAGTATACTTGTACATAGTGTTAAATATACCTTGTTCCGCGGTACTAACGCTACATAGTGGGTTAAAACCTTTCAGCTCAGTCGGTAAAGCGTTGTCGTTTAATTTCAAGTTGATTCCTCTTAAGATATATATTAAAAGAAGGACTTCAAAATTAATTCAATTGTATTCCTTTTGATTAAGCAATTTCAGATGGACTTAGATGGAACACCTAGTGTTGAATGCCAGGGAAAAGAAAATGGCGACCTTGAAAATGCCCTCGACTATTAAAGAGAAAACTGAAAACATCTGGCAAAGCTGTATGACAAAAATCACCAAGGACATGCACACAAAACAAAATAATAGTAGAATATACACGAAAAAAAAGACATGACAAAAATATTCGATTGTGCTGCAGTCACGATACCGACTTAGGACGGTCAATTGAAGTAACAAACGTCATTCAATTGGTTTGGTTAACCGGTTTACGGGCGCCCACCGCTCACGGCAAAAGCAGCACAATCAAAGGACAAACATTAAAAAAATTATAAATAATCCTTCATATAAAGAACAAGGATCAACAGGTTTCTCAAGAAGAGAGGTCATAAATTTTTTATTACACACGAAACGTTTATAGAATAATATAATATCAAAAATATCTAAGGCGACATCAACATAAGTAAACCGTGCTCTGCCCGTCTGTAAGCAAAGCTCAGATCAGACAAGGCCCGTCATAGAATCCCTACCGCTCTGTTAGTCAGAGTACGACGCTCAAGCAAAAGTCTGCATTGGGTTGTAGAGGAACTCATTACAAGAACTATGGTCTAAGCGATGATCTCAGGGTCATACTGCCGATATCGAAGGTGTTTGATAATTTTAGAACCCACCGATATGGAATTATCAGAACCTTTGACCCTCCTTAGTCTGTACACTAGATCACCGTAGAAATTGAGATGGCATATTCCGCTGGATACGTACTGTTGAAAAGTCACATTTCCAAATTTAGATAAAATGCCTGAATAAGATCTGTAAAATTTACCAAAAGTTTTTTGAATTTTATGATATCTATAACCCAGAATAAGAAGTTAAAAAGGGAAAATCCAAAACGTTAATGCAGGCTCTAGCGAACCGAACCAATTGACTAATATAAATACCATATGTAGGAGTCTGGGGTGGGGACATCACCATCTAGATAGGGGAAATTTTCAATAGGAAATCCAAAGTTATCAAGTTTATCATATGTGTTGGTATAAATATTGTTGTTAACAATTTTAATAGTTAAGTCCAAAATAGGTGTTTCCTATTCGGAAGTATTGGCTTTGTTTAATTGAAGTTCAGATGGATAAATGTCAGTAATATAGTTTTCAAACTTAGAGCTACCGATAACTAAAATATCATCGAGATCTAGAGATGTCATTGTACATATCAAGTAGGTCGAAACGTTTAGAGGTTAGAATAGAATGCATAAAGTCTCTCATAACATTATAAAGATATCTACTATAAGGGGAGCGCAGTTAGTGTCCATAGGAATCCCAATAATCTGTTGATAAGTCTTGTCATTAAATTGTACATAAATATTATCCATGAAAAATGTTATGGTATTACACAACTCAGTACAGGTCCAGCATTTATAATTATCATATTGTTTTAGAGAAAAATCCAGATGTAACTGAAGTACAAAGGTATGATTGAAACACCAGCGTATGAGAGACAATTTGGTTTTGATTAAGTCATTAGGTAGAGAGGTATATAGTGTCGAAAAATCAAAAGTAGAAACGTTATTTGCCTTAAAATTTCTCAAACCGATTTTTCAATGACTTCGTTAGAATTTTTTAATTGACGTTACTATTGCTAAAACAGCATTACAATATTTGATAACATGGTCTTTAACTGCGGTAAGGGCGGAGGTAATATGTTTAGAAAGCACAGTTGTAGATCAATGACTAGAATTTGATATAAAACGTGATTTATGTGGATTTTTGTGTAATTTGGGAATCGAATACATAGTTGGAAGATCGTTTTTATCAATGCTTAAATTGAAGTTACACATAGCTTTACAATGGATTAAGATTGAATTCTCCGTGAAAATTTTGTTTACAAGATTAAATCATTGGATGCAAATGTTAAAAGCAGCTTTGGACTGTCCTCAGTAATGGCATTGTTTGGACTATTCGGTATGAATTAAATTTACATTTATAATTATTGTACAAGTGTCTGTACTTATTGTTATTAACCAATTAATGTTGTAACATTACATGTAAACGAAAATCAGAATCTGCATATCTCACTTATTTAAGGCACCTGGCGAGGGTGTCCTGTCTTTTGGACGAGACAACTTAAATCGAAGCCCATGTCACTAGATAGATGGTACGTAAAAGATCCCTCAATGTTTTGTGTGGTTCCATTGCAAGGGACTTAATACACGTATGTATGAATTGTGTCAGGCGGATGCCACAAATAAATGAAAATCAATGTAATTAATCTTACTTGAAGATTAATTATTCATAGATATGAATATTGGATCTGCTAGAATTTGTACATATACCGAGATAATATTGCAGTAGACGAACTATAATACATTATATGTCAGTGATATGCAAATCTTTCAAGCATTTATCACTTTAGTTACTGACATACTGGACAAGGTTTTTCCATCTCTGAAGTATTGGAGAAGAACACACGTCATCAGATCAACTACAAGATGATGAGAAGAGAATAAGAGCAACGTCTAGCGTGGTATTATACGCTCGTCGCTTAGTTTGAAGGGATGAATTTGGAAGTATGGAAATATGCCCCCCCCCTCCCCTTTGTCTATAATTCAGGACCTCAAGATGACACATGTTGTGACCCTGGGCAACAACCCTGACAAATATTGAAATCCATGAGGGCAGTGAAATGTTGAGGCAAAGAGAAGAATCAACTCCCTCCTGCTATTTTTTCTTCTGTCAAACCAAAGTCAAAAAGTATTTAAATTTGAAAGAGTTGGAGTGAAAAATGAATTTCTTATAATTTCACAATAAAAAAATCAAAAACCAATAACTCTGTACCAACAAGGGAGATATTTTGCAAAATCGAAAGCGTGTTCTTTTATTTTATCAGAGTACTCTGTATAAGTTTTATGAAAGTCCATTTACGATCACTAAAATTATTGTGTTTCATAGGAACTGCCATAAAAAAATTGAATGTCCCATAACTCGATAACGACAATACAAATTGTTTTTTAAAATTAAAAGGGCTTTTCGTCTACATTTTAAAGCATTCTGTATAAGTTTCATGAAAACCCGCTGGCGTTTACTAGTTATCGTGTCCCATAGCGGAGAGACAGACGGACATCGCCATACCATAATATGTGCTGTCTATGTCGGGCGTATAAAAACCGGTCCAGCAGGCAAATTCACACGGTTTCATGAATTACTACTCAGTCATGAGAATAAAACTAGTACTACCATATTTTGTCTTTTCAAGTATCATCTAACTACAGCTTCATACTTCTTCCATATGCTAAAGATAGGTACAAGACAGTTTTTCATTACCAATGACTTTTTTTAAGAATGTAGTTACTTGGTTTGTCAATGAACCGTAAATTTGACACTGAATGAAAGAGAAGCTCTGGTTCTTCCCTATCTATGAACAAGCCAAACATCATTGTCTAATTGACCGTAAGTATTGTTTTCAATTTCATTTATAATTTCAATTGTGAAAATTTTTTTATAAATGTTCAGTGATGTTAGTTTTCCATTCAAACCGGACAAGGCTTGGACCATGGTAGATACAGTGTTACATGTAGCTTCAGACTCCGTGTCAGATACATCACTTGATCCCGAGTTTGTAATATAAGTGATTCAGTGTCTCTCCCATACACAAGTAACATCTTTACATGCCTCTGTGAATCTATCTCTATGTTTGTCACTGAAGCTTACCAGGGAGAAAAAGCAATGCAACACAATATTTGCATGCTCCATTGTCACTGTAATCAAGATTTTATGGCTAAATATTTATCTTTTATACAATTACTAAGGATCGGCCAGTCTCGTGCGGAATAGGTCACATTCCTTTATTTAGTCAATTAATAAGGGGAATAAATTTTGATGAAATATTCTGGTATTTACATATTTTACGTTGCACAAATTTTGATGCTTACATATGTAAAGGTGTTACTGTTTTAATATTTACAGATGTTACAATTTTAATGTTTATAAATGTTACAATTATTAATAATATATTATATAAATAATATTAATGATTTAATTGGTATCTGTTACATTTCATTATTGATTTTCATCATAATACATCACTGATATTGTGTATACACAATACTGACTACACATGTAGTGGCTTTTGAAGGCTCAACATACAGTCCGCTTTCGAATGTAAATTTAGAATTTTGAATCCTAAACATAATTTGCGCATAATTCCTTTGAGAAGAAGACCCCTTCAGTAGAACTGTATCATTCGTTTCAAAACTTGAAGTGCAATTTGTATTGTTCGCTGTATTAACGAACGCAATACAAAAATAACTGTAAAGATAAGTATCGTGGTTATACAGCGTGGGTTCGCAATATGCAGCTGGAATCCATTGTCCGTTTTATATGATATTATATATGCTCTACTCCATGCACAGTAATCAAATAAACAATTAAAACATCTAGAGTTTCCAAAGGAGGAAGACAAGCAAGATGTGAGGACTTCAATGTTTTGAAGAACATAAGTCTCATTGTTGACATGAACTGTTCTCCGGTTAGTGCCAGAAAGCTCCTATTCCCTCTAAATATCAAACTTAATTACTTGTCAATCGAATTCTCTTGCAACATTACAAAGCTTAACTAGATGTTCTTTGTTATAAAATGATCATGTGACTCCTCTATATTACAGAAATGGCTGAAGTTGATAGATAAAACCGGAAGTGACGATCAATTGGACTCTCAAACTTGCTCTCTGCCTTTGGCCTCTGACAACAATTTGTCTTCGATTCCAGCAGTTGTCCTCTACCCGAATCCAGTAACTACCTATCATATACTTACGTATGACATCGTATGATGTATGACGTTAGACATCCAGTAATTACCTACCATATACTTACCTATGACATCGTTATTCATGACAGGCCAATCATTTAAACTTTGCTTATTACGGTATTGGAATTCGCTTGTAAAACACAAGTCTTCGTGCCATTTTATGAAATTATTTCAAACTAATAAAGAAACATTTTAGAATTACATTAATTGAAAGTTTAAATTCAGTTTTGAATTATATGTTATTTAAATAAGAGTTTACTTCAAACTGGAGATGATTAGTTATAAAGAATAGCTCAAGCACCTGCCACACTGTCACGAGTTGTAGCTACGGGTTACCAAGTGTACGGCCGGTTGCGAGTTACAACTCGCTTAACACTTCACGGGAAGCACCTGTCTCATTGTCACGATTTGTAGCTACGGGTTACCACGTGTATTTACTATTTACTAAGTCCACGACAGCTGGTTAATTACAAATGGCATAACCCTTCATGGGAAGCACCTGTCACGAGTTGTAGCTACGAGTTACCAAGTCTACGACAGCTGGCGAGTTATAACTCGCATATAGCTTCATGGGAAGCCCCTGTCACACTATAAAAATATAGCTACGAGTTACTACGTCTAAGACAGCTGGCGAGATACATCTCGCCTATAACTTACGGGAAGCCTCTTTCACATTGTCACGTGATGCAGCTACGAGTTACATCGTCTACGACAGCTGGTGAGTTATAACTTGCCTAACACTTTACGGGAAGCCCCTGTCACACTGCCATGATTTGTAGCTACGGGTTACCACGTCTACGAGTTACGTCTCGCTTATAACTACACGATATGATAAAGATTTTCACGCGTGATCCGTGATAAAGATATTCATACGTGATCAGATTCTAGGCAACACCCAGTCGACGTTTAAAATTCTGCCGTTGGACGGGTGCTGGAGATATGTGGAGACATCTGGACATCGGTACGATTCAATGGCTGTGGCGAGTTGTAATGGACTATCACACATGTGTGCGACAGGTGCATATACCGTTTAAAAGTTTGACGGCTGCTTGACGAGTAATTGCCATATGAAGAGACATTTTTACGAAACTAATAGAACTCAATTCGCATGACAACTAAAGAGTTTTTACGAGTTATCAATCGCCGTATCGCGTGGTCCAAATTCAGAAGCTTTATGTATCCGTATGGATATTCGTATTGCATTGATAAGCCGTCATTGATCACAATTCATTCACATTTTAATATAATATACATTTTATGTTTAATGTTCTAATCCGATCATATTTATATTCTTTATTAATTCAGCCATTTAATGATATTGTGTCCAAAATAATCACAGAATTACAAAGTAGAACTACAATGATCATGTTCAGGCAGCATTTGTACAAATTGTCTTTCCACCTGTCTACACAGAATGCAAGTACTCCAAACATGTGGTGATACAATATTTCATTCCACAAGCAGGTTACACTCTCCGATTTATCAATGCATCTTAAGCTGTTTGTGAACAAACCTCGATATAAATCAGCATTACACGATTCATTCTTGCTAGTGTGATAACATAAAACACCCCATACTCATCATACTCGTATTGATTAGTCGGTTATGTCGGTTATCTATCAAGTATGATTGTATCTTTTTATATCTCTTGTCATAAAAACAAGGGGATATATATAATCAATGGAGTTCATATTTAAGCACATTTCAATAAACAAGGTTTATTAAAGTTCACCATAGCATAAATGCATTGTATACAAAGCGCGATCTCGACATAATTATTAAAGATTTGATTGTTGGAGTTTTGACGTCATTAGGGACGGGAGCAGTAAATGGCAGTGACACTGATTCACAAGGAAGGTCAAAGTATTTGTTTTACCTCGTCGATACGCTGTGTCATCATGAATGACGTCACGGAATCAGTACATGATATGCAAGTTATGCGACAATTACAGATTTAGTCATTACAAGAATTACCATGAATCGATGTATGCTGTGGAATTTCCGTAATTAATAATAATAATAATAATAATAATAATAATAATAATATTAATAATAATATTAATAATGATAATAATAATGAAAATAATAATAATAAAAATAATGATAATAATAAAACGTTCTACTTCTACAGTCGAGTAAACAACGGCAAAAGTGTTCCACACTTTACACATGGAAACGAAAATAGCAAGTCCTAATGTTATATATAACATAAACATACACTGGCAATGTAAAGGATATGATGAATGTTTAGTGAAATATGTCAACATTAAGCATAAATACTGACCTCTGTATTTACAGTGTTCATATAACCTAACATCTTGCTGGACAATGTATTTTATGAATGTAGGCTTGTCAATCATGTTACTTCCATTTACAGAATCTAAGAGTTACAAACTTGTAATTTCAAGAAGCAACCGATTGAATTCTTAACACTCTACTGTTACATGGATACAGTTGCAATGCAACAGTAAGATCTACCTTGTCCTTTTATTACATGTTGCACAACACAGTTTCCCATAGTAAGCATGTCCACATAAATTCTGATCCACAATGGTTTGGCATCGTTGATACTGGTCTCGACAATTCTGACCTAGAAAAGTGAAAGAAAAATTTATGAAAACTTCATATTCTTTTTAATCAAGTAAGTCCGTAAACGTTCATAATGTTAAACGGCATGATTCTTAATTTTTCTTTATTTTGTACATAATACAAAGAAATAGTATGAACTGATGTTACAAGAAATCAAAATGTGTTTTAGAGTAAATAGAGGCCATCTCTATGTATCTTTTGAATACAATACGTTATGATGTTGTGATTTCACGGTTACATTTGCTTATTGATATTGCCAAGACTTGTCAGTAAATCTGACTTATTCACGGATTCATACACAGCACGACCGTTGTATGAGCTCTGGCCGTAATTATGCACGCCTTTATATTGATCTCCAAAATATTTCCAGTCAAAGATAAGAACCTCTCTGAACATCATTACTTACATTATCTATTACATATAGAAAACTTTTCATAATAACTCTTAGCACGGTAAATTAGAGGTGAAAATGTGAAACAAATTACGGACGAATTACAAATGAATAAACGTTTACATGCCATTGCAATATGCGCAATACTTTAAAAAATCTTTGCTGCAGAATAGCCAAAACGTAAAGATATTTTGTAGGACAAAATCATCAGTATATGTTAGTGGTTATGTTCATATTATAAACACACTAAATTGGAAAGAAACATGATCTTACTGCGTGGTATGGAGGTCCTCTGTGTTGTTCTACGATGACCGGAAGTCCTACGAGCTATATCTGTTTGTTGACGACCATGGTGTTGACCACTGGGCAATCTTCTGTCGGCAACTACTTGTCGACTGTTATGCTGTCGACCACTGGCCAAAGTTCTACCGGCAACTGTTTGTCGACGGCCATGCGGTCTGCCACTGGTCAATGTTCTATCGGTAACTGTTTGTCGACGGCCATGCGGTCTGCCACTGGTCAATGTTCTGTCGTTGAACCTTTTTCGGTGATATGAGGTATTATAATTGTCTTTCCTACGACTTCTTGATCTGGGTAAGCTTACATTTTCTTCTCCAGTAACTCCTGTTCTGTAGAACTGGTTGACATGTAATCCATTTGTATAGGTTCCTGGTCTATCATTTTTGACATTATATCTACACAGAGCGTTGTGACACTCCTCTTCATCTCTCGGTTTTCCACTTTGTTGACACTGCGTACTCGTAAGGCCATTTCCATCTATACACATGAGTTTTCTTGATTTCCGTCCCCTGCCACACGTGACAGAACACTAAAAAGTTACATAATTACATGTATATATAGCTGCATTTTCTTGGTAATGTTAACATAACTCCGAAACATTAAGTTGTATATTTAAAAAATATTTTACAAAATATTACACCATATGCCATGTTTATCATCTATTTATTTAAATACTTCTTGGCAACATAAGTCTTGACTTAACCCATAGACATATGAACCTGAAATTTAAGGTGCACAGAAGGACGTATAAAAGATGATTTTTTGTCACAGTCGTTACCATTATATCCCCTGCAATACACTTCTATACTAAACAGGATATTTATCTAGAAATATAGCAACGGGTTTCTTCCTCCTTCCCTTTATGGACATGTTCTTCAGTCAGTCGTGTACATCTTAATGACTTACATTAATATAGACAACAAACGTTTTACTACATCTTCCCTCATGCTTTTTCTGCGGCGACATACCTCACCCCATTCCGACGTATACCACTCCGCGCTGCATTGTGGAAGGTCACATCTCTCCTCCGATAGAGGGCGGTCCTGCCGACACTGGTAATCAGGTATTACTGTATGTCCGTACGTCCCACTCCTTCTCACGCATATTACATCACGTAGACGGAAGCCATTGCCACATGTTGCATTACACTGTAAACGAAAGTAATATCAGTAGCATCTGCATATTTCTAAATATGTGACATCATATGTATTGTTCTCTGCAAGAAGCAAAATGTGTCGTTTACTTATATAGAATTTACACAATTATTTCCGTTTAATCAAAATTTACATATGTAATCGATAATTTAATGTAATTAGAATGTTTTATCGTTCCCAACCTAAAATATGCATTGTGTTTCATACTCGTATGTTATCCAATTTCTGTATTCTGACTTCATCAATATAAAAACACATATACAAAATGTTGGGAATGTGTGAATTGTGGTAATTGCAGTGGAACCTTTTATATCATTGTGTACCTGGAAAGTAAGGATAAATGATTAAGGGGGTAATAGACATGTAGTGCGCCTTGTATGAATGACGTGAAGTGTCATTGGTCAGCAAAGTTAGTCATTATCTAAGGTTGTATGACCATTGGTTTATGTCATTCAGTCATCTTAGGTGACAATGGTAATACATAGTCAAAGAATATTTTAAAGATAAACCAAGTTTACTGATGACAGAGTTACGAAGCCGTTTTCGTGTCATTTTAAAGAAGAAAAAAGATTTTTTATCTCGTTCGAACGAGAAACTAATATCATATACCGTAGTCTACAGTGATAAGTGTTATTAACCGATAGAAAGAAATGGAATATCGTCCATCAATAAATCTTTTGATATTTTCTAACAATGTCTTTAATAGTGGATGTTTGATCATTTAAATAACTACATAGGCAGGAGCATTTGGCCGTGTTTGGCCTGAATTTAGTTGAAATACATTATACGTATTATTTCAGTCTATCAAATGGTAGATCTGAAGTATGTTTGTAACATTTGATTTGGAGCCTCATCTCCTCCTTTCTTATATTTATGTTTTAAACCACTGAAATCAAACTACCTTGGCTCAGTGACCTCACCAATTAACATTAATCATTAATGAAATAATAATGCATAATTATAAGTGTTTTAATGTATATCAGTAAGTACCATTCAGTTTATATATCAATTCTGAAATGTATAAATCATAATTTACAACTATTATAATACTTTTAATTACAAGACAAGAGCGGATACAGAGGGGGGGGGGGGGGTTAGGGGGGTCTGAACCCCCCCCTGGAATTCGAAAATTTTACCAAAAAGGTAATATTTGGGCATTTTTCTGTGTTGGACCCCCCCTCGTCTAAGAGAAAAAATTTACCTTTATTGGTTGGACCCCCTCTGACAAAAATTTCTGGATCCGCGCATGCAAGAGGAGGGCAGAATATCTCTGATGGCATAATCCCCCCCCCCTTTTCTTTTTTTCCCCACGCATTCATCTTCTTATAATGAATTATACTTGAACTAAAGTATTTCCTTTCTATTGAAAAGCTGTGTGTTTTAGAATAACCATGCATATGTACGTTGTGTTGTAAGTGTGTAGTTGAAATATATGCAATTATGCATATAAATGTATCATTATATGTATCAAATGAAATAATTCCTAATCATGCTTATCTAAATAACAAAACACCTTAATTCATATATAAAAGTCTCTCGTTCGAACGAGAAAATTATCTCGTTCGAACGAGAAAAAAATCTCGTTCGAACGAGATAATGTTCTCATTCGAACGAGATAATTTCTCGTTCGAACAAGATAATTTCTCGTTCGAACAAGAAAGTTTCTCGTTCGAACGAGATAAAAAAAAAAGTTTTCCTCTTTAAAATGGCACGAAAACGGCTTCGTTCAGAGTTGTTACAAGATATTTGCAGAAAATATTCTTTGTGTTAAGGTACATATGGCAGAGCCCTTTCCATTGCTACTGTATTGTCTTGAAGACGACTCGTTTATTCCATCAGCGAAAACGGTTAC
The DNA here is from genome assembly GCA_035048485.1 of Pteria penguin. Lineage (NCBI taxonomy): Eukaryota > Metazoa > Mollusca > Bivalvia > Pterioida > Pteriidae > Pteria > Pteria penguin. The sequence goes on from CM068581.1 coordinate 25,658,837, forward strand.
GATATTCTTATGAAAACTATCTCCAGAAAGAACACGTATTCAACAGAACATATTGTAAGTCCCTTATAATACGAATACTGGGATGTATTTATGAGCAAAAGATGTTAAAAACTCGGTAAAAGCGTGGTATTACACCAGAACAATCTGCCCCAGTCCAAAAAACAGTCATTGGTCATGACCACTAATAATGACTGTGGTTCCGACATGACCACATATAATAATTGTGATTCTGACATGACCACTAATAATGATTGTGGTCCGACATGACCACTAATAATGACTGTGGTTCCGACATGACCACATATAATAATTGTGATTCTGACATGACCACTAGTAATGATTGTGGTCCGACATGGCCACTAATAATGATTGTGGTCCGACATGGTCACTAATAATGATTGTGGTCCGACATGGCCACTAATAATGATTGTGGTTCCGAAATGAGTCAACCAACAAGTCTCTTAATATCTACCACCAGCAGACTTCTGTTCATATCTTAACTCGAAAAGACCACAAACGAAATTTCATGGCTGTGATAGCCAGTTCTAAAAGACACCGAGACCCAGTCATGCAGATTTTGATAAAACGAGTATTAAACAAAAACTGAAGCAAAATTTACTTGGAAACTCCAGATTTTAATAAAAGACATACAACTGTTCAATCACCCTCCTGTTTTTTACTTAACGTGGATATTTACTTTCCGAATGTTCTATTATAATCAATAACAGGACGATTTTGAGGTGACCATCATTAATTTCAAGACGCAATGTTAGCAAAATAGCAACAACAGTGTGGTTTTATAGAGAATGATATATCTAAATATAATTTCTTTAATTCTCTTGCCGTTGTGGTGAGTGGTTAATCAGACCAACTCAGTAATCAGCGTTATCTCAACTGACCGTCACAAGTCGGTGCCGCAACCGCATTACAATTGATTTCTTGTGATGTCTTTCTATGTCTGTAGTGTGTGTGTGTGTGTGTGTGTGATGACTTCTGTCACACGACTGAGTCAGATGTATTTTTGCTTTCATTTGTATGACAATGTTCACGTAATTCTTACTTCATGGGTCATTTACTTTGATATAAACTAAGTTTCGAAGATGTTTGAAAACTTCAATAAGTCATACTCGCTGTAAAGGCCACCTTTATTTATAGGTTCCTTATTTCAAATTGTCTACACAACAGCAACTTGCTTTAAGAGACTACCTGCCTTAAGTGACCGCTTTTCTTCCTTGCCATTGGTAGTCACTTAAAACAGGTTTTACTATCCTTCTAATTGAAATTACCTGGCAGAAAGCTTATATGAATTTTGATAATATATCATATAATCGAAGTTTGATATAAATATGTCCGAATGACATAACAGAAGAGAAGGAGAATGTTTTAAATAGTCAATTACATGGCTCTGAGCAAATAAGATGCACCGAAATGCATTGATGCTAGCTGGAAATAAAGTGTTTTCCAGTCAGTATTATGACCTTACGTCATTCCAGTTTCCTGTGAACCATTCTGGTTGACATCTGTGCCTGGATACGCACTCTCTTTGTGTTTCCGGTTTTGATTCCGCTGTACAGCTTTTGGAAGGATCAGTATTAATGTCTTCACCAAGACAAAGAACTTTACGTGTCTGTTTCCCAGACCCACACTTGACTGGGCACTGGAAAATCATAGTATTAAAGGTTGGTGTTAGAGGTTCTGTACTTTAATACATTGTAAGTTTTAGTGAGGAATGTTATAGATAAATGACTTTTGATCCATTTTATATTCCTTAAGGAACGCTGTGAATCTGTAGCCTCTTTTGTCTTAATTTCATCAACAAACATGAAGCAATCAATAATAAAGATGGTTAGGTAGTATAAAGAAACACCATTCAAGAAGTTCTTTTTTCAGTTTTAGACATGTAAGAACGAAAACATTTAAGAAATGTAATGAACCTCTTCTGGCCACTCGGTATAGAACCATGCCCTCATGCTGACGTAGACGCTTGTACTTCGGCCGCACAATCCCATGTGACAAGTTGCCTCGTGCATTGGTCGACTAATAACATCACAGTACTCGCTTCTAATCCGTCTGCCACCATTCGTTATACAGTACACTCTACGCGTTTTCCTTCCCATTCCACAAGTTACTGAACACTACAAAACACACATTACACTTTTTAAACACGCCCCTATAGACAGATATTTCATAATTCGTTTCTTTTTCTTAGATTAAAAAATACAGCTTACATAAAACGACAGAGTGCATCTCGATAGAGTATAAGGGGTTCTGTGTACGTGAGAGTACAAGGGGTTAGGGGTTCTGTGTACTATATAGTATAAGGGATGTGTGGTTCTGTGTACGATAGAGTATAAGGGGTTCTGTGTACGTGAGAGTATAAGGGGTTAGGGGTTCTGTGTACTATATAGTATAAGGGATGTGTGGTTCTGTGTACGATAGAGTATAAGGGGTTCTGTGTACGTGAGAGTATAAGGGGTTAGGGGTTCTGTGTACTATATAGTATAAGGGATGTGTGGTTCTGTGTACGATAGAGTATAAGGGGTTCTGTGTACGTGAGAGTATAAGGGGTTAGGGGTTCTGTGTACTATATAGTATAAGGGATGTGTGGTTCTGTGTACGATAGAGTATAAGGGGTTCTGTGTACGTGAGAGTATAAGGGGTTAGGGGTTCTGTGTACTATATAGTATAAGGGGTGTGTGGTTCTGTGTACGATAGAGTATAAGGGGTTCTGTGTACGTGAGAGTATAAGGGGTTAGGGGTTCTGTGTACTATATAGTATAAGGGATGTGTGGTTCTGTGTACGATAGAGTATAAGGGGTTCTGTGTACGTGAGAGTATAAGGGGTTAGGGGTTCTGTGTACTATATAGTATAAGGGGTGTGTGGTTCTGTGTACGATAGAGTATAAGGGGTTCTGTGTACGTGAGAGTATAAGGGGTTAGGGGTTCTGTGTACGATATAGTATAACGGGTGTGTGGTTCTGTGTACGATATAGTATAAGGGGTGTGTGGTTCTGTGTACGATAGAGTATAAGGGGTTCTGTGTACGATAGAGTATAAGGGGTTCTGTGTACGTGAGAGTATAAGGGGTTAGGGGTTCTGTGTACGATATAGTATAAGGGGTTAGGGGTTCTGTGTACGATAGAGTATAAGGGGTTAGGGGTTCTGTGTATGATATAGTATAAGGGGTAAGGGGTTCTTTATACGATAGAGTATAAGGGGTTAGGGGTTCTGTGTACGAGTATAAGAGGTTCCGTGTACGATAGAGAGAAGACATTTTCTGCACGACAAAGTACAAGGCGTTCTCTGTACGACAGAGTACAAGGCGTTCTCTGTACAACAGAGTACAAGATGTTCTCAGTACAAGGCGTTCTCTGTATGACAGAGTACAAGATGATCTCAGTACAAGGCGTTCTCTGTATGACAGAATACAAGACGTTCTCTGTACGATAGAGTATAGGGCGTTCTCTGTACGATAGATTATAAGGGGTGTGTTCCCACTTAGCCAACATTTTGAAATTTTGTATGCTTAGGTAAGGAAATAAATGTTGGCTAAGAGGGAATCGGCGTATATTGAAGAAAAATAGGCATTTATTGCTATCAAAACTATAGTCTTTATCAACTTACGGTCATTGAAAAAGGAACAAACAAGAGTAGAGACAAATTGTAATACCGGTATTTCTACATTTTATTGATTGATAATCAAGAAATGTTAATTTAATCTTGGTATTGTGTATAAGTTTGCAAATTGCTTCATTTATATAAAATATCATTGGATAATTGTAATTTATTTCATTACATGAATGACAAAACTTGAAACGCCTACACATTCGTCAAAAATAGGGCACCGCTAACGGGTGCATGATACGCCCGCATCATATGCATGTTGTAATGTGGTCTACAAGCCACATCCTTTCATATGACACCATCGAAAGTTTTGTTCCCCCTTTAGTTAAGAAGTAGAAGCCCGGACAAGCTTTTCCGACCCCGCACATTTTCCCGCACCTTAGGGGCCTGACCCCAACTTTGAAACCCGCATGCACAACTACAAGTCAAACCCTTTCATATGACACCATCAAAAGTTTTGTTCCCCCTTTAGTTAAGGAGGAGAAGCCCGGAGGGGGTATAAAAATATTCTCTCTAAAACACAAGCTCCGAATTTCTATTGGCAAATTCTTTATTGCATATCAAACGGTGGATGAACTCATTCAGTATTAAGAAAAACATTTCATCGCCAGTAGCACGCTTCTCCACGTCTGGTTTTGCCGGAAAAGTAAAATCAAGCATGAAGTAATAAAACCCTCCTCTCCCATTCTTCAAGAAATTTACATAGACTTGAATATTTTCCATCATAAATACAAATGAAATATGTATATGGAAGAAATATACACTAAATACATACTCATAATTACTGTTATTATTCTAAATTACATCACATTCCTATAACTGGTGTATATATTTTGTTTCATGATGCCGCCGTAACAATGTTCTTGATATAGGTTTGGAATTTTGAGAACATGCGTTCAATATAACACACAACACATCATTAAATAATTCGTAGAATTTACTATTCAATTATGTTGTTTTGAATAATTTTCTTTCAAATTTACGTTTATATTTCTAAGAAGAATGAATTAAATAAATATGAAGTTAAAAAAACCCCACAATTTCGTAGTCATATATGTCACTTAACTATATATATTTATTTTCAGTTTTTACGATTCACGCCTCGGTTAAATAGATAAAGACTATAACGTAAATTTACCTGTTGTGCATTCATGTGTAAAATCAAAATGTTGGCTAAATGGGAATTGAAAATTTCAGAATGTTGGCTAAGTGGGAATAAACCAGAATAGGTAGCCTCCCTTCTGTTTTTACCGTTTAATTATCACTTATGTTCCAGCTTTAAACATTTTAACATTTTGGGTTAAAACTTTGACATTTGGGGTTGAAATTAACAGTGCATTATTATTTTGTCATGACATTTTTTAAATTTGCTAATTACAGTAAAACGACATTCAATCATACGGTCACAGAATATTCAGTACAAGAATAACCAAAATTTCGCTACAGTGCGTTAAATCATTGTCTCACCTAAACGACAAAGCGTAATATGATAAATGATATGACTATATCACTTTGATTATTATCAAATTTAATGGGGCAAAATAAAAATTATTAGAATTGTTACATGTCTACCTGACTCCAGTCATCTGCACGCCATTGATTACAGGTGTTGATCTGACACACTTGACTAGTGTTTGGTTTAGTGAGACCTTCACAGTCTTTATCATCAGCTTTGACGTACACGCTATGTGATATCTCGTGGACGCACATGATAGAGCGACTCTGAAGTCCGCGTCCACATGTGACGCTACACGGCGACCATTCAGAAGGTTTCCACATACTGTACAGTAAATGTTACAACTGTTTCATTAAATGTATAATATACAGAAAATAAAATCATATTAATGAGCAATTTTTGATTTACTAAATGTTAAGCACATGAATAAAAGTAATTACGACTTATATCAAAACTTATTATTAATAATTGCGGATCCAAAATCAATGGTAATAAATGTAAAAAGCGTAAAGGTGTACGTGTCCCATTACAACCTGATCATAAGCATGTACTTGTGAAATATAATCAGTAGGTAGAATATGCTTCGTAAATGCAGATCATAATTAAGACATGGTCTATTGTACATCAGCTACCTTAAGCTTTGTCATAACGGATATACTGTATACATGTACATGTTTCCCAGTATTAAATCTTCCCTTGCACGTGATTCATGCAAAAAGCAAGATGATTCTGTTGCTAGCTGACTTCATCCTATTTTAGTTAATTTTATATATTTTATATGTCTTTTTATTCTATTAGCATGTGTATGAAATGTATCTATTAATGATGTGATAATCTCTTCCATTGATTATATGGTATTTATAATATATACATTATGGTTATATCTGTCCAAATTTCAATTTTTTCTATTCACGTATGATAACCCACCTGTTATAATAAAACACTTCACTGAAAACGACAATTCAAACATATCATAGTGACAAAGAAAATGTTTTTTGACAACATATAAAGTGACATTCTTCTCTGATCAGTATCTTGTTGTTAACTTAAAAATGTTAATATGACAATTGGAATTAATAAATTTATTAATTTGGTAAAGTTCACTATCATGTTATTTCAAAAAATTAAAAGTGAATATATGGCATCCGATACATATTCAGAAGAGGAAAGTTTGCATTTGTATCGAGAATAACGCTGACAAAATTTACATTGAAACAATTATTTAAATTACTTGAAAATTCAACATTATAAGATAAAAATCGAAACTTTTTGCATCTTGACAGTATCATATTAAATATCTCACGTTCTCTCGTTAAAGGTACACTGTATTTTGACAGAAAGTGAAAAATATATGAAAATACAAATTGTGTTTAATCACGATAAAGTAGCCCATAATTGGTTATCTTTACCTTCTGTTGCAAGGCTGCTCATTGCAAGGAACAGGATCCAAGGAAGGCTTGACTATATTACTACAATGGGAATCTGCCACACGCCTGCGCTTGAAATAACATTCTACGAACGGCTGCTTTGTTCCTATGTTTCATAAAAAGGGAAAACACACTTATACACAAACACACACACACATATATAAATTATATATATATATTCCTTGTATATACTTTTCCATCCTGAAATTTTATATTTCAACACTTGCTTATTCATTTATATAAAGAATACTTATGACATCATCTATCTACAATTCTTTCAAACCGTTTGCAATGACACATGTGCGATGACATGACGATTAAAGTCTCACCTGATCACACCTCCTCTACAGTAATTCATTAATATCATATATTAAATGCAGTAACACAGTTCAAACAGGAAACATTGCTTTTTTTCTATATTCTCCAGATCAAATATACCAAAATACTCATGTTAATTTACTTAAGGATCTATCCATGAATTCATTGAAATTTAAAAATCTTCCACAAATATAATGATAATTCCAAAACAATTTCAAAATGGGAAATATCAATTTTTGATGTACTTTGACAGATTAACACTATTTTAAATTGATTTTTTAAAACAGCTTTACTCATTTCTATAAAATTAAATAGTTCCGGCACACTAATGAAGCGTCCATGATATCAGACACCCAATTATATATGTTCAAAACCAAGAAGACATTCTCAAGGGTCTGGTACTCTTGTAGAGTATGGTGTACAAAATCGTGAAAGCATGACAATAAGACTTACCTGTATTACACGGTTTGCTGCAAGGTGTTTGACCAGTAATACAATAAGACTTACCTGTATTACACGGTCTGCTGCAAGGTGTTTGACCAGTAATACAATAAGACTTACCTGTATTACACGGTCTGCTGCAAGGTGTTTGACCAGTAATACAATAAGACTTACCTGTATTACACGGTCTGCTGCAAAATGTGTGACCAGTATGACAATAAGTCTTAACTGTATTACACGGTTTGCTGCAAGGTGTTTGACCAGTAATACAATAAGACTTACCTGTATTACACGGTTTGCTGCAAGGTGTTTGACCAGTAATACAATAAGACTTACCTGTATTACACGGTTTGCGGCAAGGTGTGTTACCAGTATGACAATAAGTCTTACCTGTGTTACACGGTCTGCTGCAAGGTGTGTGACCAGTAATACAATAAGACTTACCTGTGTTACACGGTCTGCTGCAAGGTGTGTTACCAGTATGACAATAAGTCTTACCTGTGTTACACGGTTTGTTGCAAGGTGTGTGACCAGTTATGACCCAGTTATAATCGTCAGACAGCGGCACTTCATTATCAGAAGCAGAAACTGCACCATTTCGGGGGGAATGTGAGGTCGGTCTTACTTTATCGGACTGGATTTTATACACTGTACCCTGAGGAGATTGGTTGCCTTGCATGGTAACCCCGTTCTCTCTTAATGCGTTTTTCTTTTTGTTTAGCATTCTATCGATGAAGCTAAAACTCTGAGTGTAGCCGGGCATTGCTCGCGTACCACTAACTGACGGCGGCACTCGTTGAGGAGGTCGTCTACTCGTCTGAGGTTTTCGTTGAGGATTCTGCACATCTCTATTATTGGTTCGTTGAGGATAGAGATCATTTTGTTTTATAACAGATCGAGATATTTGAGTTTTTCCTTCAGAATCTATAGTCACATTGTACGATGTTTGTACAACATGGTTGATGCTGTTTCCGTTATTACTTAAATCATTGTCATCTTCTTCACTTGAATCATCTGTCGTTTCTTTTGTCGGTCTTAATGTTGTATGACCCACGTTAAAATCATCCTCGATGATTATGGCTTCGTATTTGGATAAATCATCGTTACCACTTCCTGATGTGGCATCCTCGGGATTGTTCGTATTAACCTCATTTGGTAGACTGTATTGATAAGCTATTCCTGGGTTATGAGAGAAAGCAAGAAGCTACAAGAAAAAGAACAACATTTGATAATAAGATGGCATATTTCTATATATCTGTTCCCATCTACATGGCATTGCTGAATTATTATCTGAAGTTAGAACCATGCCAATATCATAAAATGCCTGTTACAGTGATCTGCATGTAATTATTAAAATTTGTGCAACCTCTATTGTTATTCAATTATTGTAGTTAGCTTTGACGTTTGCTATTCTACAATATGCTAACAACGTGCCTCTTGTAACAAAAACAAGAAGTCAGAAACATTATGTTCCGATTCGGAAGGGGTGGGTTAAAAACGTTTAGGTACTTGGTATCATGTCCCTCCTATATAGTATAAATCTTTAATCTGCTAATTTCAGTGTCACTATTAATTGAGACTGAATGCTATCAAAAGTAAGGAGTTATAATTTGTTCACATGTACAGTTAACTGTGTAACTAAGATATAAGTTCAACGTTCAGATATAATTAAATTACAAATTGACAAATAGTAAGTTTCGACTTGCCATTATATCTAAATCAACATTGGTGGGGCCTTTAGAAATTATGCATTCTCCTGGACAGCGTCTGAGACGACGACGATGGTAATGGAAAATTGTGCCCGTGCCATCTATTTTCCCGTCATGTGATAATCGTCTATTTCCATTCACAAAGTATTCTCCGCCCGACTCTCTCAAAGCTTGAAATCAGAGAAAATATTCTATTCAAGAATTTTACTGAATAGGTAAGTACAGAAGTATGGGGGATAACAACGCAATCACAGATCCCATTAAAACCAGAACTGTCAAAGAATAATTGTCTCAAGTTGGACCTCACGCCTCTGACCCGGGAGTTACGCATTTTATAAAATATGTACAATTTAGCATACTTTATAGCAAATCTTTGTGCGAGTCTTTTGTTCTTCAACAAATATCATAAATATAGAACATATTTACATTTTTTCGAGCTTTCGTCTAAATTTAAATTATCTATATTCAACAATTATAGAAATGTATGTACATGTATACACACACGCACGTACACACACGCACGCACACACACGCAAATAGATGGATGGATGGATGGAAAGATGGATTGATGGATGTATGTATACATATCTGAAAACAGGAACAGCATATTGTCACCTAAATAGTTTCGGCTTCGCCCCAACTGTGTGATGTTGATATTCCTGGCTCCAGCAGGGATTGTGCCTATCTTATTGTACCCATAATCCAGCCTCGCTTTGGTGAATCTTTTGTCCATTTTTAGACATGTTGAGTCATCTCCACCACAGACCCCACACGAGTCTATCTTAACCTTTGAACCTATGATGTTGTCACAGCCTATTTTCTGGGGAACAAGAAACAAGAGATTTGACTAAGATGCTTGACATAATGTGCCACGGACATGCATAGTGAAAAGCGGAATAAGAAAAACGTACGACATTACAATAATATCTGATTATGATGTAGTTACGGCATCGACGTAGGAAGATAAAGTGACAGCGATCACTCAGTCAGACCGACACATGACACCGCCTTCCCACTCATCACAACAACAGGATAATCAAAGGGACAGTCAAAACGTGGTAAAATCACCTCCTCAAAGAGAAAAGTCTAGAAGTACAGAGATAGGATTTAGACTACCTGTTGAAACACCTACGTATGGACGTCTGAACTTTCATCAAATTGTGTGATAGAGACAGTTATAAAAGTAAATGTAGAGACATTTTGCTTTTGAAGTTTCGTAATGGAGTTTCTCATTGACTTTACCAGAATGTTTTATTTGCCAAAAGCATTTGCTATTATTAAAAAATATTTAACTACTTCAAAAGCGGAAGTTATATGTTAAGAAAGGATAACAGTGGAACAGTGACTTGTATTGGATATACTACTTACTTTATTTAAAGATTTCCGGCAAGTTAATCGCATTAATGTTAATTTAAAATTACAGATATTCTAGAAATGTTTAAACAGGATGTTGTCGTTCAAGAAATGAGTTTGCACACACACACACACACACACACACACACACACACACACACATATATATATATATATATATATATATATATATATATATATATATATATATATATATATATATATTTGAATTTATCGAAATACAGTCTACAAACAATGGTCATATATCATTAACTGCTTTGTTGGCAAGCACAAACGTAAGTATTCTGTAGATTAATCTATGTCTGTTTTATAGACTTGATTGTTCTGTGGCTGTTTGTATAAATGTGGATTGAGGTACAGTTAATCATTTATACGAATGTCAATCATTTTAGTAATCAGATTTTTTTCTAGTCTTCAAGGACATATACTTTCACCTGTACTTTTTGTAACATCGCTTGCAAGAACCTCGTCAAAGTATGTCCCAACATCAAATGAAATCACCTCTGGATGGTAATCTATATTTAAAGACGTATCCGGCTCACAAAACTTTTATATTTCTGCACTAAAGAGTTTCTCAAATCAAATACAGTTGATGACAAAAAAGATAACTCTAATTCAGAATTGAATAAAGCTGTAGGATTGCCAGGAATATTGCAAATACATTTTTTGTCTTTTCACTGAAAGGTTTATGGAGTGGTTTCAATTTCTTTGCTTTATTATGGTGATTATATAACCAATATAATTAATTTCAAATTTTAAATATAAAGAGAAAACATCCGCCAGAAGAGAAGAAATTGAATTATCTCGTATATGGTAATGAAAAATGTCTGAATCAAGAAAGTTGAGAAAACTCCATATTTTCCTTTGGTAACAACATCAGAACTCACTATGAGTTTCTATAAGAGACAATAAGAAGAAGCTAGTTCAGTTTTGAAGCAAATCTATCCTAACACTGAATTCTTACACTGGGAATGCAAGTATATGAGAGGAATACACTTTAGATTACCTTTAACAATATGACTCACAGATTTTTTATCACACGAACAAGAAGACGAAATTTGTTGATTCTTTTTTAACCTCACACCAATTTTTCTGCACTTACATGAAGACAGTACCATCTCTCTAATGCATTGTGCAACCATTTAGACCTATGCACCGGACCCACCAAAAGCAATGAGACATCTTGTACATGCCACGTCTACCGTGACATGAGACCTCGGGGGAAATCAACGAGCCATCTGTGGGAATCGAACCCGAAACCTTTCGGTTACATTCCAACTAAAATATAATATTTCTATAGATTTCTTTATTGATAACAAATGAGCGAATATTAAAGATTTACTATAAATTGTGATTTAAATTAATTGATTGATTGATTTTTGTTTAATGTCACACCACGAATATTTCACGTATATGGTGACGGCATCTGCCTGATGCGGGGCATACAAATTTTGACCTTTGCAACGGAGCCACCCGAAGCAGTGAGGGATTGTGATTTAAATCTTTGATTGCGAAATGTATTAGAAACATTAAAAATATTCAGAAAATCTAATTGTCTATTTACAAATTTATTCTTGATAAAATGTGTCTAGAAGGAAGTGATGGCACTCGAGCATAAAGGTTTGTTATATCAGGTACGTATATCTCAATACGTCTATGGTTATATGAGTGTTAAGTTTAAATCAATCCATATTTCGTAGACTTTCGATCATTTCTATCAGGATAGGTTTGTGTCTGGGTACCGACATAGGGCGTTTTGCCATTTCCTCGTTCTTCAGACAAGGTGCACTCTAGTACATTTAAGACTATTTTGGATACATCTGAGCTAATGAGACAGATATATACCTTACTATATAAGTGCTGTATGATTTTAACAAGGTTTAAATCATCATATGAAAAATAAGAAAACTCAATCAACAGATTCATATAGATCCAACATCTAATGCATCAGGTCGCTGTATTATGATATTACAACATTTACCACATAGCATATTTTGAAGTATTATTTAATGTACATTCATACCAACTTTAAAGTATCATACACCTACCCGACATTTATTATTGACACAGACATGGTTGTCGTCTTTGCCGCAGATAGTTCCGTTTTTCATGGTAGAAAATGTCTTGTAAAATCCATATCCTAAAGCGCTACATGTTAATACACAGCTCTCTGCATCTACAATGTACGGGATAAATCACATTAAACACACATCTACAATGTACGGGATAAATCACATTAAACACACATTTACAATGTACGGGATAAATCACATTAAACACACATCTACAATGTACGGGATATATTACATTAAACACACATCTACAATGTACGGGATAAATCACATTAAACACACATTTGCAATGTACGGGATAAATCATATTATACACACATCTACAATGTACGGGATATATCATATTAAACACACATCTACAATGTACGGGATATATCATATTAAACACACATCTACAATGTACGGGATATATCATATTAAACACACATCTACAATGTACCGGATATATCATATTAAACACACATCTACAATGTACCGGATAAATCATGTTAAACACACATCTACAATGTACCGGATATATCATATTAAACACACATCTACAATGTACGGGATATATCATATTAAACACACATCTACAATGTACCTGATATATCATATTAATCACACATCTACAATGTACCGGATATATCACATTAAACACACATCTACAATGTACCGGATAAACCATGTTAAACACACATCTATAATGTACAGGATATATCATATTAAGCACACATCTACAATGTACCGGATATATCACATTAAACACACATCTACAATGTACGGGATAAATCACATTAAACACACATCTACAATGTATCGGATATATCATATTAAATACACATCAGATCTACAATGTACGGGATAAATCACCTAAAGCGCTACATATTAATACACAGCTCTCTGCATCCACAATGTATGGGATACATGTAAATCATATTAAACACACATCTACAATGTACGGGATAAATCATATTAAACACACATCAGATTTACAGTGTAAGGGATAAATTACATTAAACGCATATCTACAATGTACGGGATAAATCACCTAAAGCGCTACATATTAATACACAGCTCTGCATCTACAATGTATGGGATAAATCATATTAAATCCATACCCTAAAGCGCTACATCTACATTTAACAGAGTACCCAAAACACACCTGACCGCCTGATATTTCTGGTAAAAACTGACTTGGTTTGGTAAAAATTTTCACTTTTCACTATCACTGCATTGAAATATGAAGCTTTGCTAGAAAAAATGTCCTGTAAAGCCTACGAAAGTTACTAAGTACAGATACATACATGTATACTATAACGAGGAATTCAAGATGACCATCAAGGCGGTCAATGTTAGCAAAAATATATAATATAATATAATATAATATAATATAATATAATATAATATCATACAATTATCAAACAATTCGCTAAGATTGAATACTGCTGTTGGTTAGTCTTTATCTATATACCATTGGTCAAAAAGTAGTACACAAAATATGTGTTTGTACTGAGAATTGCAAAATGAAACAAGTTTATGTCAAAGACTTTAAAGCAAACTCACTGAAATAAATATTCTTATATTTCTTATATGTGAATATTTCATCTATCAGCGAAGACAAACATAAATTCAAAATTCACTCGCGAGCTTGTTTTAAAAAGACACCGCTATAATGTATATGTTTTCATCATCTCTTTTAAATTTGAACACAAGTCATGCCCAAAGCTTTATTCTTGATTCTAAACATTACTCCCAGACTCTTTCATACATAAATTATCCGAAATTATCTTCCAAATAAATAATAATCCGAAAGAAATCGTCCCATTCGTGTCTCATTTTGTATTCTTGTTTATATTTGTTCGTATATTCAATTATTTCATTTCATGTTTCCCCCTTCATTATGTATATTACCACTCTCTAGCAAGTTCTTGTTGAATAATTGTCTCCCATTTGGTTTTGCTTCTTCAAGTTGAAAGGAGAAGAATTAATATAAGCTTAAAGTTGTTTTTATCTCCTGTATGTGAAATAGTATAGTATAGTTTATCATTCAAATGCCATGCAGCATATAGATATAAATAAAGACATATATGTACAAATACAAATACACATCAAGGTCAAGTACATTATATTAAAATACATGTAATATAAATAGACGTATCAATACAAAATTAAAATGATAATCAATGTGAATACATGTATATATAAAAGAACAAGTACAGTAAAAGAATATTATATAAATACACAAATGTATAATTTCTAATTTGTAAAATCAATATCGAAGAAGTACCAAACCGTTAATCATTCTCAAAGTCCAAGGACAGATACAAATTCGTGTCCGTTTCAAAAATGAACTGATGTGAACCCAAAAATACTGAAAAATTCCGAAGTGAGACCAGGTGCCCGGGGAGGGTAAGCGTCTCCTGTTTGCATGCATCACCCGTCACAGCAGATTTTGAACAGTAAAAGCGTTTTAATGAATTTCCCCAAATTACAGAGTTCTCTAATATCTGGAGAAGTGAGGAGTTGTACTAATTAAAAGACCAAGGGTCTTACAAAGTAATAGCTCTTCATATACTTTCCTCTTAAAGAATGATATAAAGGACATTTCAAAAGAAAATGGAACTCGTCTTCGATATCTGATGTACACGAAGAGCAAGTACGTCTATTTAAGGGGAAGTTTTTATAACGCCCAGATTCAATAGATAAGCAATGAGAAGGCAATCGTATACGACAGATCATTTTCTTATATAACATCGAGATTCGTTTAGTTAAATACGAGTGAAGTGTAATATTATCAGTAAGATGTGTGTATACAATGCACTTTGATGAGGTATTAATCTCAGCTAACAAATCCTGTGTACAATTATCAAAAAAGCGTTGCTTTGCTGTAGCTAAAATATATTCATGATTAAAAACATTATAGTTTGTCCACAAATCATATAAACCAGCAAGAGACACCATTCTCTCTACATTGGACATCCAATTATTACAATTACTGTTCTCATTACATTTGGTGTACAGATAATCAAAACATGATTTGAGAACACAGTTATCACACGAGCCCAATTTAAGAAAATATTTCAGAATGCGTGACAACGCTCAGCATAGATCATAACATTTGGGGTTGAACGTCTAACTGCAAGAATGTTTTTACAGAATTCTAAATGAATGTTTTCTATATCTGGTATAGAGTGGAATCCCCATATGTCACAACCATAAGACGCTATGCTGACAATATACGTGTCAAATAAAATAATACAGTTGTATGATTAAGATAAAAACATTTACGTTTTAATGCAAATAATGCTCTTCTAAATTGACTGGACAGCAGTTTTTGAGTTTTGAAAAATTTCCATTTTAGTTGAGAAGTAAACTGAGGTAATTAAACTGGTCAACAACTTTTAATTTATCGCCCGAAAACATGCTTCTTCTGCTTTGATATTGCCGCCATTTCTAAAAACCACAATCTTTGGGGTTTTTTTACATTGACAGTTAAAGATCACTTCTGAGTATATTCACAGAGTGAGTCTAACATACACTGTAAACCTTCAATGGATTTAGAAAACATGACCATATCGTCAACACACATTAAAAGAAAGAGCAATAACTCTTTAAACTCAGTTGGCACAACGCCATTATTCAAAAATTCCATTTCACAATATCATTTACATACAATGAAAACAAAAGAAGGAAAATTATCTCCCCTTTGTAAAACCCCATGATTTTTACAGAAAAATTCAGAATAGTGTCCATCCATAAAAACGCTGCTCTCGACTTTACAGTCTAATGATTGTAGAATGCGGAATATTTTGCCTTGTATACCCAATTTAGATATTTTGAGCCACAGTTTCATACGATCAACAGTATCAAATAATCTACAAAACAGCAATATAGTTTAGATTTTTGAAAGATATTTGGTAACGATAGTATTCAAAACCAAATTCACACCGACAGTACTATGACTATGTCTGAAACTGAATTGTGCATCGGTTAAATTATCATTTGATGTGGACCAAGACAACAATCTAGAATTCAAAATGGAAGTGAAAAGTTTTCCTAGATTGCCTAATAAGCTATTACCTCTATAATTGCTTGGATCCGTTACATTGCCCTTTTTATAAATAATTGCACTTTTCGGGAAGTAACTTTGGCTAAAGATAACATTAAACACTGCATGAATAAAAAGGCAACAGTTGAGCTTTAAACTCCATTAAACATTGTCAATTTCATTAAGTACTAAGTTAAATCCGTGCCTTTTCCCCCGATTGAGATTACGTATCGCATTCTCAATATCTTTAAAATATATTTCTCATCAAGCTCTTCAAAACTTGCTTCTGGCATAGTGAATTCTGTACCACGGTTATCATTAAAATTGTTTATACCAGTATTATCACCTTTCTCTGATAAACTCAGGAAATGGGTGAAAAATTCTTCAAGTGGAACTTTTACTTTAGCATTTTGGGGTTTGGGGGTTTTTTAGATTACTTTTCCTGATACTTTCTAGCATGTTACCTTCATCAAACAAAATTTGTCTTTTTAATTTGCGTTCAATTTTTTTTATATCTGTGTTTTTCATTCATGTAAAATGGTATTGTTTCCCCGAGATTTTTGTTAAATTCAAACAATGCTGTCCTGTAGTCAGAATACAAACGTTTACAGGCATCACTGAACCATGGCTTATGTTGGCATTTATCAAAGGTATGCGATTTGTTGTTACTCTGCCTGTTACATAACTTTACAAAAGGTCAGTTATGAAAATTACTCATCAAACAGCTAAGTTCATTAACAAAAGATGACACACAGTTCTCAATGCCAGTTTCAGTCGTCAGGTCATTGCCAATAATACATTGCATACCTACATAATAAATTATATTTAGCTGTAAAAATATGTAAACTTTCCAAATAAATATGTTAAGGTAAGTCATGGAGTTAAATTTGATGATAAAATAGCTTAATTCTCACTTCCCATGCCCCTTTTTGTACAACGGTGTATGCATATACTGATAATAAAATTTATTGAAACAATGTTCTGTCAGTCTCTGAATAGAAATTCTAGAGATACATATAAAACCTTTCTTAATAAATCGATTTTAAGCACAACATCCAACCATAGAGAAAATGAACTAAAACTCCTATATGCTATGTCCAAATGATTTACTTTTGTTGGTTTCTGTATTTCTGGTTGGTCGAAAAATTTGTTAAATTTGTCACACAAACTTTCGTCATATAACTATATAAAGACAGGCCAACTTGCAAACTACTTTTGTGCATCCAAAAGGATATGGCGGACATCCTTAAACGAAGACTCTGTATACTTGTTAAACACAGAATGTAACATTGTTGGAATATTAATAAATACTATATTGGCAAGATTTTACCGCGTGCACACCTGCGTTCAAGAAGCAGGTTGTTGTAGCTAGGCAGTTGCTTAGGGCAACCAGCTGGCCATGTATGGAACCATTAGCGCTGATTGCGGCGCATCTGTTTGAATTTCTTTAAAGATAAGTGTTAGCTTAATTTTTGTCTTTACTATCTTCTTTTTAATACATTTTATTTTATACTGCTATACAGACTTGACGGTAAAATCCGATCCAGGAACATGTGATAATCCGCAAGTCTGTATGAAAGTGAAAAATAAGAAACATTTCTTAAATAAGAAAATCGTTTCTTATAACTAACCTTTGCAATTTGCGTAAAAGCGCGTGACGTTCAGTTTTTCAAATGATTTAGCATGACGTCATAAATTAACGCCTCCCGATGCTACTTTAATAAAATTTTGGAATGACTAGAAAATTGTGGTTACTTCTGTAAAAGCAAATTAATGTCCATGTTAACAATGTACCGAAAACCAGTTACGTAACAAAAGCACTCTCATCCCTCAAAATCGTTCATTTCAGCTTAAATAATAACCACAAAGTGTTTCTAAAATACAAAATATAAATGTATATGACATATACCTTGAAACACTGCTTAGTTCACCAACACCATACATAAAAAGCAATGCTCACTCTCATAATGTGCGCAGTAAAACACGAGAATTCAAGATGTATGATAGCTTTTTGATGTTTTTTGGTTTCTCTCGTTTTACTTTTACAAGAGCCAAAATCTATTCTAATCTCGAGCATGTTCAGTAATAATGGATTCAACAGACATGCCAAATAAATTGTATCGGGTAACACCAGCTTGAAATAATATGAATTGTATTCATGTGTTATGTAAATATTGAAATAATGACTGGAATAAGGTCGACGTATATTGGGCAGTTTAGGGTAGTTCCAAATCCTGATCATTTAAATGTTTGTCAAGCCAGTAACGAGGAGGAGCCGAAGACAAATCCTGAATAATGCTCTAGGATTAAAAGTTGACATCGAATATTATTACAACTACGGTGGTTTTCTTTTTCTTATTCTTTTACAATGAATATCTGAAAGAATTGTTCTTTTCTTTAATTGAAAACCATAACTTAGATTTTCCTGTATTGAATAGACCGGCCTTTGTACATCTAAGGGTACCAAGGCTATGTAAAGATCATTATGTATAAGTGTCTAAAAGGGTAAAATGCTTAAATTCATGATCCTTATTGTCTTGGATGACAGGTCGATGTTAAACGCTATAGGTTTTGATATCGAGGGAAAGTGGGATTTTATCCATAAAATTTTGACGCCATTTTGATTCACGGAAGAGCACGTGATTCCTTGGATTTTCCAACCGTTTTAAACCGGTGGGCTCAGTGGATGAGGTGACCGAAAGGTCCGGGGTTCGATTCCCGCCGTGGGCACATCGGTGTTCCGTCTTTCAGATGAGACAGTAGAAACTGAGGTACCATGTCACGTTAGGCGTGGCAGGTAAAAGATCCCCCACTTATTCGGACAGGTCCGCTACAAAGGTATAAATTTCCAAGCAATGCATCAGGCAGATACCGTCACCATGTACGTGAAATAACCGTGGAGTGACGTGAAACAATACTTATTCAATCAATCTACTATTTATTTTTAACAACAAAACCTAACCAATCTATAAGCAACTGACTGTTTGCTGGGGTTACCAACCCTTTACTGGTTAAACTTTTGGTAGTGGTGTAGTCGAGATGGTTGGCAATCTTTTTATTCTCACGTTTTAATTCATAAACACTAATTAAGGTTTATCGTCTTGCCAAAAATAAAGACTTGTAGAATATATCGCGTCAAATGTTCTAGAATTGTAAGGTAACGTAAATCAGCGAAAGTCCCGAAGATACTACGCTTACATTTATCTATCAAACTGGGTCAGCGAGGTGATACGTGCTCTCTTCGCAGTGAATACAATCCTAATTTTATCATTGGTGTAAAATCCTGGGGTTTGGCTTTACTGTACCGCAGAAACGCATGCAACTTTCCCAAACTTATAACTATAGATAGGCCGGTTAGTGCCGGCCCAAAATAAACATTAAGCAAACGATTGGCAATAATAACTTTCCCTCGATATGTCGTCTTCGAAGGCTGTTCACAATTTTTTTTTCTCTACCTGTGTCAAATTTGCCGGTTTGTTTATATCTAGTCTGAATCTTCCACACGTTTGCGTAATTGCATCTCGGTAGCAGAATCAAACATGTGGATGATTCAGACTACGTATAAACAAAGCGGCAAATTTGACATAGGTAGAGAAAAAAGTGTATACAGCCATCAGACGACAGATCGGGTGTACCTTATTATTGTCGATCGTTTGCGTAATGTTTATATATGTTAGATATTTGTTCCATCTGATGCCGAAATGCGTAGAATCGTGCCGACCATTCCTTTTATCAAAACTGCAAGTTTACGCAACGTACGGAATTGTGGTCCTATCGTTCATATAGGGCCACTGCGTGCGGCTAGGGAAAAACGAGAAAGAAGAAAATTATGCACATTCTATAAAATTCATCATAATAGCACACTTCAGTTCCTGACCAATATTTCATTACCATTACAGCGCAATATGTAAGAAACCTAAAAAATCAAAACTTCACAGTTCCTCATTACAGACTTAAAAGTATTCGAATGTCATATTTTCCATCAACAATAAGACTGAAACTATACTAAATCAGACGCCAAAAATAATCTTACATGTAACCAGTTTAAATGTCTCTTGAGTGGTAGAAGTAATACTTTTCGTGTTCCTGAACATTTATGTAGGAAATAGAAAATCAAAAATACTTCTTACAAAACGAAATTTACAAATTACTACTAAAATTTTAACTCAGGGTTACAGATATCACAAGCTAGGAAAAACATTCGGCAAATTCTTCAGATCTTATTCAGAACTTCTATCTAAATTTGGAAATATTTCTTTTCAACAGTATGTATCCAATGGAATTTCCCATCCTTATTTTTACGGTGATCTCGTATATAAACTAAGGAAAGTAAAAGGCTCACATAACGTTATTTTATCATGTAATAAAATAATCAAACGTCTTATAAATAGACAATATGATATTGAGATCATCAAAAAGACTATAGGTCTTGTATTTGGCCCCTCTACAGCCTTATGCAGACTTTTACTTGAACGTTGCACGCTGACTAACAGGGCGGTGGGGACTATATGACGGGCCTTGTCCAAACCTCTTTCAGAGGAGACATGGTCCTGAACCTCGTCCCCTCTGACTGTTAGTCGGGACTCCTACAGATCTAAGGTCTTAGCTCGCTTTCAGACTGGCAGAGCACGGTTTATCATGTTGATGTCGCATATATTTTTATACCATTATATATTTTACAATACCTTACGTGTTTATATTTTTATGACCTCTCAATATGCGATACCTGTTGACGCTTGTTCTTTACATGGAGGATTATTTATAAATTTTTAAATGTACGTCCTTTGATTGTTCTGCTGTTACGGTGAGTGGGAAGGTGGGCCCGTAAACCGGTTAACCACACCATTTGTTTGGCTTTTGTCAAATTAAATGACCGTCCTAAGTCGGTATCGTAATTGCACTACAATCAAATATTTTTGTAATGTGATATATGTTCTAGTATATTATCTATATTCATGTATTGTATAGCTCTATGGTGACTTCTGTCACATAACTGAGCCAGTAACTCCTCTTTTTTCTTACAAAATAATGAAATATGTGTAGTTCTCTAAATGCTGATTTATATCGTGTCAGTATTGTAAACTCCCCATTCTATAGGCACGGTTTCCACAATGGAGATGCAGTTCGTTTTATGTTATATTGTCCAAATTACCAGCAAGAAAGCAGCAAAAAGTAAGACATTTAGAACCGCTTGATAATGAAATACTTCTATTTAGAGATGGAAATTCACCACCTAATATAAGTAAATTAGTCATAGCGTCAGTTCAGGAATATATACATGCGTCCGGTAGATTTTTGTAATAACCATTTTTAATGTGTACAAAGGGCAGAGATATAGAATACTTTTTGAAAGTAGCCTATGTCTGCAAAGGGCCACGAGTCATAATTTTTGTAAAGACATTTTTTCTCACTCTTTACCGTGTATTAGTAGAAATAATAGTATAGTATTAATACTATTATTATTTTCATTAATGATATACCTAGATCCTTTTTTCTATTATATATGCCATTCGGTACTATTATTAATACTATTAGTATCATTCAATACCATTACTTGACGTTATTCAAAGTATATATTGTGCGGTCGCCTTTTATCTCATAACACTGTGTGTTGTATTGCTAGGAAGAGGATGTCATAACACTGTGTGTTGTATTGCTAGGAAGAGGATGTCATAACACTGTGTGTTGTATTGCTAGGAAGAGGATGTCATAACACTGTGTGTTGTATTGCTAGGAAGAGGGTGTCATACCACTGTGTGTTGTATTGCTAGGAAGAGTATGTCATAACACTGTGTGTTGTATTGCTAGGAAGAGGGTGTCATACCACTGTGTGTTGTATTGCTAGGAAGAGGATGTCATAACACTGTGTGTTGTATTGCTAGGAAGAGGGTGTCATACCACTGTGTGTTGTATTGCTAGGAAGAGTATGTCATAACACTGTGTGTTGTATTGCTAGGAAGAGGATGTCATAACACTGTGTGTTGTATTGCTAGGAAGAGGATGTCATAACACTGTGTGTTGTATTGCTAGGAAGAGGGTGTCATACCACTGTGTGTTGTATTGCTAGGAAGAGTATGTCATAACACTGTGTGTTGTATTGCTAGGAAGAGGATGTCATAACACTGTGTGTTGTATTGCTAGGAAGAGGATGTCATAACACTACGTGTTGTATTGCTAGGAAGAGGATGTCATAACACTGTGTGTTGTATTGCTAGGAAGAGGATGTCATAACACTGTGTGTTGTATTGCTAGGAAGAGGATGTCATAACACTACGTGTTGTATTGCTAGGAAGAGGATGTCATAACACTGTGTGTTGTATTGCTAGGAAGAGTATGTCATAACACTACGTGTTGTATTGCTAGGAAGAGGATGTCATAACACTGTGTGTTGTATTGCTAGGAAGAGGATGTCATAACACTGTGTGTTGTATTGCTAGGAAGAGTATGTCATAACACTGTGTGTTGTATTGCTAGGAAGAGTATGTCATAACTTGTGTCCAATCCCAATTTCGTTTTTATGGAAAAAAAATATATCTAAACTATGAACTTTTTTTCTCCTTCTTTAGAAATCTTTGGGGCACACTCTATTTTTAAATCAAAGTATTCATTTAATATCAAATTATACTGCTTTAACTTTTTTCCACAAAAGACTAGTAAGTTTTCCTTAGATTTATTTCCGTAAAATAAGAATCTCTCTGAATATTTTTACGCGTATATAAATCTTACCCTCTTTACCAGAACATTGCTTATATAGAACGAGTCCCCTAAAGCTAATACAAACCAAAGAAATATTCATCATCCAAAGCGTATTAAGAAACGATATTAATATTCTAGGAATGATTTATAGATATCAATCTTGGTTTTGATGTGTCACATGTGGTAACTCATTTTATGGGTTTTATACGGGTCGAAGAGAATATGCAGGTGTTTCTCTGCGTATTCCCATATCACATAGAAAAACCTCCTCTTAGAAAACCTTCCCACCAGAATATTTTATATGTATACAAGTGCATAAAAATCTATCCCTCCAACAATTTCCTACGTAAAAAAGATCCCCAAAATGATTCATCTACAATAATACGATTTTTAAATATACAGTAAACATTCCCCATGCACAATTAATAATCATTCTTTCCCTTTTAGCTGGAGTAATATGTCCAAAATATGAATAAATCGAGTAAATTTACTGAACTATATGTCTTACAAAGTATCCATGGAGAGGAGACAAATATGTTACACATGTATTCAAAATGTATACAGAAATATAAAACTATTTAGCATCATGATTTTTCATAAAAGCCCCCATTAAATCCAGAAAGGGAAGGGGTTGATTCTACATAGTAATCATAGAGAGATGATTTTCTATTGGTTTGAGTATACTTTTACTGCGGTTCTTACCACGTACGGACGATTTATCCCACCGCAGCGTTAGACGTTTATCTATATCTTACGTATATCATACGTCCCAATACCAGAAATATACAAAATATAACACTATCACATTGAAACATGTCACTTTTATGAGGATGAAATGTATATCCTGGCAAATGCATCCACAGTTTGAGTAGTATTCCGTGCCTAACTAACTTCAGAAAAGGATCCATGCCAAGTTATGATGAGGTGACTGTTGTCAAAGCTGAAAATGCCGTTTCACTAGACGCCATCCATCTCCCGTATGATTATAAAAGCTTCTGTGTTTACATTATACGTTTGTCTGCCAAATCTGGAAGCTTGCGCAGGTCATATACTTTTTAATGTGTCCTACTTTCACAGAAAATTAGATGCAAATCTGTATTTATAAACCCCAACTTTAAAAAATGCACTTCCGATTTGATTTACATCATTATTCTATTTCTGTTCACTGCTTCATTCATTGAAACAATTAGTAACATGCAAGGTAATTACGAGAAAATCATAAATATCACATCAGTAGGAACAAGGACATCTAGAATGCATAGAGATAGGATAAGCTAGCATCTCCTGTTGACTGACCACAACAGCTGTACATCCGTAAACGACATCATCAAAATGGTTAGAAAAGTGTAAAGAAAATACGATAACAGGCTAACTATCAAGATACCTAACGAATGTGATATATGTAGTAAACGATTTTTCTGTATACCTAATACATATGGCTGCCATGTGTACGACCTTGACCCAATAGCTTCGCCATCATGTGATGAACACTGTATTTGTTTCAAATCGCCTTGACCGGTTGTACATTTCTGCAAAAGAAATTTTGCAGACAATTAAGAGCACTCTTTATAAAAGATGGTTTTCTAACACCTTCTTTTTCAGAAACATACCTGCTGAGTTAAAGATGTAGCCATGATTTGGAATACTAAACTGTTCTATTGAATAATTACAGGTATTACGTTTACAGCGCGATCCATCTCTCCGATACGATGTACCACCTATAACTGATGACCGTTTCGTCATTTACAGTGGGATATCTGTAGACAAGTAAACGAAAGCAAGGTCTTTATTTCATTCAGTTTTTACGTGATATATCAATATGTAATCTCTCACCTGTCTGTTACAAGCTCTGTATTGGGTTTCAGCATGGCATTCATTTCGACTGGAACTGGATAAGATATAAATGTAATACATTATTTTGTACATTTATCCTTGGTGGTTTAATAAAAGTTTAAATGATTGTAAATTCGAAAAACGCTCAAGCTAAATGTAATTTATTTAGACTCACCTTTGAATACATGACCTTGACCTCGTCGATATTCCTGTTCCACATTCAGCATTACACGATGACCATCTTGACCATTGTTCAAATCCGTCGACTGCCTGAAAGTAAAAGAGAAGAATTACAGATATGATTTTAAAATACCTTCTTGTCATCTATTTGATGTAAGGCGGATTTTATGTAACCGTCTGCCTGTAAAGCTTTCTTAGATGTCTATAAATATATGCAAATGCCTATTAATGCACAAAAGATTTTGTTTAGCTTATATGATTCCCGCCCTTCATATATCTTTGATTCATTTGTGCACTGTGTGTCATTCGTGATCAATGCAAATGGAACAAATATGCTGTTTAACATGTCTATCATAATCTCATCGTCGAATATTATTTTCACAGAATTCCAGTTTTGCCATGTATTGTTTTATAATTGCATGACATCTCCATATTGTGATCAAAGCTGATTTCAGTATTTTCAAGCAGTATTATTCATCAAAGTTTTAAATGTATGTCCAGTTGGCCTTTGTTTCCACACTAATTGATTGTATATTTTTGAGTGTCATGTTGACAGCTATATATTCCAATGTTGTAAGACTTTCTACGTGCTTTGTACTTCTTTGGTTTTCAATATGCCTTGACTATGTAGGTTATGTCACTTGACTATAGTAAGGTCCCTTTCTGTTGTATTTTATCACACAGATTAATGAGAAATATGCACACGTAAAAAAACAAAAATAATAAAACATGAAAAAACTATAATGAATGATTGCTTTTGAGATGGTTCTCACAGCGTCATGTGGAGAAATAAAGAATTTCAGATTAACATATGTGCTGACTCTTATCAAATGAACTCCAAATAAATTTACACCACCGAGTTTTACTGCCTCTGTAACGACATTAATGAAGTAGAGATGGAGAATCCAGTTACCGGGCTTATCACCTTCATCACACTTTGACAGTAACGTAGTACAAACACGGTCGTATTAGAGGTGTATTAAAGTCCATCCCCAGCGTCTTTACCAGCATCGTAATCTACATGCCATGACAAAACTCGCACACAGCTGCTGTACCATTAAGTTTCCCAAATACTTAATATTTTTGATATTGAGCAATTAATATATCCTTTTCAATTTTAACAATTAAAACAGCCTCCCTGCATATTTCTTTCACAACTTATATGCTATGATCATAAAGGCCAGAACTGGTGCTTATGGTGCAACATTGGTACATTCCAATAAATAATGTACAAAACTGTATGCACATTTACACAAAACAAGTTGCACATTGTTAATGATACATTTTTGTTTTGTTCACGTCAGTTCAGTAAAAAAAAAAACCTCTCCATGTTGAGTCCAAAGTTTTTCATATGAAATGTATCATTAACAATGGAGTTTAACCCCTAGTTAATTTGTAGTCACATGCGCATGATAGTTGTGCCTATTGATTATATATAAACTTTATTATATGTTCCCTGCACTGATAAATTTGTACAGTGTATCAGGTTAATGACGTTCTTATTGCATACAATTCCAGCGAAATATTTTTCTATAAATGTGAAAAAGTATATTTACCTGTGTCCTTGGAATAACTGATGAGACAAAAATACCAATAATAAATATCACAGATTCAAACCTGAAATAGAAGCAATAAGATAGATAAATAAAGTGCATAAAAATAACTAAATGCGTTTTAAATTATTATCATAAAGGAATACTTGTATAATGAATCGGCTCATGTCCACTTTTGGAATTGTATAGTGATGTTGGAACAAACATAATAGCACTCTGGGTCAGTTGTTCGAAACTTTAACCACTGGTTAAGCATAGAGACACTATATAATACATTACCAACTTCACTGACGTTGAGACACAATATAATGCTGTAACACACTTAAGTAACATAGAGACCCTATATAATACACTACCAACTTCACTGACACTGAGACACAATATAATTTTGAAAGAACTTTACTGACATAGAGACACTATATAATGCTGAAACACACTTTACTGACATGGAGACACTACATAATACATTAACAACTTCACTGACATTGAGACACACTATAATGCTGAAACAACTTTACTTACATTGAGATACTATATAATGTCATAACACCTTTACTGACATAGAGACACTATATAATGTTATAACACCTTTACTGACATAGAGACACTATATAATGTCATAACACCTTTACTGACATAGAGACATTATATAATGTTATAACACTTTTACTGACATAGAGACACTATATAATGTTATAACACCTTTACTGACATAGAGACACTATATAATGTTATAACACCTTTACTGACATAGAGACACTATATAATGTTATAACACCTTTACTGACATAGAGACACTATATAATGTCATAACACCTTTACTGACACTGAGACACTATATGATGTTATAACACCTTTACTGACAGAGAGACACTATATAATGTTATAACACCTTTACTGACATAGAGACACTATATAATGTTATAACACCTTTACTGACATGGAGACACTATGCAATACATTACCAACTTCACTGACATTAAGACACAATATAATGTTATAACACCTTCACTAATTGATTGATTGATTCTTGTTTAACGTCACACCACGAATATTTCACTTATATGGTGACGGTATCTGCCTGATGCGGGCATACAAATATTGACCTTTGCAATGGACCCATCCGAAGCATTGAGGGATGTTCAACGTGCCATGCATACCACGACACGGGGCCTCGTTTTTTTTTTACTGTCTCATCCGAAAGACAGAACACCGGCATGACCAGAGTGGGACTCGAACCCCGGCCTCCCGATCAGGAGACGAGCGCGATACCACTTGGTCGCGCCGGCTTCACCTTTACTGACATGGAGGCACTATATAATGTTATAACACCTTCACTAACATAGAGACACTATGCAATACATTACCATCTTCACTGACATTGATACAATATATAACATTCTAACACCATTACCTATGTATTTATCGTTACGTGTACCTATGCACTTTATAGTTACATGTACCTATGTACATTATAGCTACGTGTACCTATGTGTTTTATCGTCACGTTTACTTATGTACTTTATCGTTAGGTGTACCTATGTACTTTATAGTTACGTGTACCTATGTACTTTATAGTTACGTGTACCTATGTACTGTATAGTTACGTGTACTTATGTACTTAATAGTTACGCGTACATATGTACTTCATAGTTATGTGTACCTATGCACTTTATCATTACGTATACCTATGTGCTTTACAGTTATGTGTACCTATGTACGTTATTGTTAGGTGTACCTATGTACTTTATAGTTACGTGTACTTATGTACTTTATAGTTACGTGTACATATGTACTTTATAGTTATATGTACCTATGCACTTTATCATTACGTATACCTAAGTACTTTACAGTTATGTGTACCTATGTATTTTATCGTTATGTGTACCTATGTACGATATTGTTAGGTGTACCTATGTACTTTATAGTTACGTGTACTTATGTACTTTATAGTTACGTGTACATATGTACTTTATAGTCATATGTACCTATGCACTTTATCATTACGTATACCTAAGTACTTTACAGTTATGTGTACCTATGTATTATATCGTTATGTGTACCTATGTACTTTATCGATTCGTGTACCTATGTACTTTATCGTTACGTGTACCTATGTATTTTATCGTTACATGTCCCTATGTACTATATTATCACTATTTTATTTTAGTTTATGGACATGTACTTTATAGTGATGATTGGTCTAGTGCATATAAAAAAGTATGAATAATTAAGATAAAGCTGTGTTGAATCGAAGTTTCTTTCACAATTCATTATAAATTTAACCACCATTTTCCCCCACAGTTTCTCACATTTGCTGATTAGCTGATTATCGTGACTTACATTCTTGCGAGGTCGTGCTGATTTGCAGAAATGTCATAAAGATTGTTTTCAGCCAAAATATGTAGACAATGAAATGAAATGCACACTGTTAAGTATAAATAATATGCTAGAAGTTTGCAGTGTCAACGTATATGTATGAAATGATGCACAGCTTGTAAACACATTGAACTCATTTTGCACAAATCAGTATTGCACGATTCCTGTAATAAAATGTAGGTCTATGTCTGGGACTTATTTATAGTGTTTCTAAACATTTACATTCGCTTTTATTATTCATAGGAGTAACTACTTACAATTTACTCACTTATGATAGAAATGTATTCAATAAGTACTGCCTCGAACAAATAACTTACGAAGGGTTTCATCCGACATATATATATCGTTTATTCCCTTATCTTTAAATGTGTTTGACATATTCAATAATTTGCTTTCATAAACTGGGCGGGCGAGAGTAGCCAAAAGGAGATTATTACTCTTACTGGACGCCTAATCCCATCATTCATGGGCGCTTGATCTCATCCATGGGCGCTTAATACCATCATTCCTAGGCGCCTGATCTCATAATTCATAGGCGCCTGATCTCATCTTTCTTGGGCGTCTGATTGCCTCATCCATTGGGCCTGATCTCCTCTTCCTAAGGCACCTGATCTCCTCATCCATAGGCGCATAGTCTCATTGTCCCTGAGAACCTGATCTCGTCCATGGGCACCTGATTTCATCATCCCAGAGGACCTGATCTCATTCTTGAACGCCTTATCTCATCATTCCCCTCGGCCTGATCTCATCCATGGGCGCTTGGTTTCATCATCTAGGAAGTCTGATCTCCTCATTCTATGGAGCCTTATCTCCTCATTCCTGGGCGCTTGGCCTCCTCACCCTCTTGGGGGCCTATTCTCCTCATCCCTGGGTGCTTAGTCTCATCATCATTGGGGACCTGATCTCCTCATCCCTGAGCGCTTGGTCTCATCATCATTAGGGGCCTGATCTCCTCATCCCTGGGCGCTTGGTTTCATTATCCTGGGGGCCTGATCTCCTCATCCCTGGGCGCTTTGTCTCATCATAATTGGGGGCCTGATCTCCTCATCCCTGAGCGCTTAGTCTCATTATCCTTGGGGGCCTGATCTCCTCACCCGTGGGCGCTTGGTCTCATCATCCTTGGGGCCTGATCTCCTCATCCCTGAGCGCTTGGTCTCATCATCCTTGGGGGCCTGATCTCCTCATCCTTGGGCGCTTTGTCTCATCATCCTTGGGGCCTGATCTTCTCATCCCTGGGTGTTTTGTCTCATCATCCTTGGGGCCTGATCTCCTCATCCCTGGGCGCTTGGTCTCATTATCCTTGGGGGCCTGATCTCCTCATCCCTGGGTGCTTAGTCTCATCATCATTGGGGCCTGATCTCCTCATCCCTGGGCGCTTGGTCTCATCATCATTTGGGACCTGATCTCCTTATCCCTGGGCGCGTGGTCTCATCATCATTGGGGGCCTGATCTCCACATCCCTGGGCGCTTGGTCTCATCATCTTTGGGACCTGATCTCCTCATCCCTGGGCGCTTGGTCTCATCATCATTGGGGACCTGATCTCCTCATCCTTGGGCGCTTGGTCTCATCATCATTGGGGGGCCTAATCTCCTCATCCCTGGGCGCTTAGTCTCATCATCCTTGGGGGCCTGATCTCCACATCCCAGGGCTTTTGGTCTCATCATCATTGGGGGTCTGATCTCCTCATCCTTGGGCGCTTGGTCTCATCATCATTGGGGACCTGATCTCCTTATCCCTGGGCGCTTGGTCTCATTATCCTTGGGGCCTGATCTCCTCATCCCTGGGCGCTTTGTCTCATCATCATTGGGGGCCTGATCTCCTCATCCCTGGGCGCTTGGTCTCATCATCATTGGGGGCCTGATCTCCTCATCCCAAGGCGCTTGGTCTCGTCATCATTGGGGGCCTGATCTCCTTATCCCTGGGCACGTGGTCTCATCATCATTGGCGGCCTGATCTCCTCATCCCTGGGCGCTTGGTCTCATCATCATTGGGGGCCTGATCTCCTCATCCCTGGGCGCTTGGTCTCATCATCATTGGGGGCCTGATCTCCTCATCCCTGGGCACTTGGTCTCATCATCATTGGGGGCCTGATGTCCTCATCCCTGGGCGCTTGGTCCCATCATCCTTGGGAGCCTGATCTCATTATTGGGTATCTGATCTTACCATCCGTGGTTGCCTGATCCTGTCATTGTGTCATAATGCATGTTTCCACTCACCACTTTTGATAATCTTATTGCTGTTAGCCTTGATGTGTTTTGTCGGTATAAGAATCGTGAGGACTGTTCGAATGAATCTGAGTAGCCCTCGGGGTTTCTAGAAAGCTACCAATACGGAAGTTGTTAATCATTATATCATTTAATCTGATTTACACTAAACGAAGCCTTTCAAATTACAAAAATGATATTCTAAATTTATAGCGTATGACAATACTACGGTAAAATATTGAATCGTACTTGCAACAAGTCACGTGTACTTTTCTGAAGAGAAACATAAACGGTAACGAAAATCAATTTGTGTCGTTGATGGTCAGAAATATGTCACTTATATAAAGATGAGTCTCGCAAAATCAACTTCAAACAATAAACTATTGCTGAGTATCCTCCCTAAAGAAGCTGCAGATATTAAAGTGCCAAACAATAACATATTGCCAGGTACGCTCGCTATAGAAGCTGCAGATCTTAAAGTGCCAAACAATTACCTATTTACAGGTACGCTCTCTATGAAGGCTGTTGATCTTTAAGTGCCAAACAATAAACTATTGCCGAATATCCTCAGAATGGAAGTGCAAGTCTTTTAAGAAGTGTCAATAATTAGCGACGACGCATGGCCTACACAATGTATTACCTATACAATGTATTACCTATCGTCGAAGCAAGAGAAATAAGACGGTACAAAATATCTAGGAATGACGAAGATGTGAGGACAAACCGGCAACCATTTCATTTTCCTAAAGGTGCGCGTGTGTGTGTGTGTGTGTGTGTGTTAAAAGGAGGCCACGAGACTTATGCAAACCCAATACTTGAATATGGTATCAAAAATGCTTGAACATCTTAAGAACTCAAGAATAAGGAAGGCGAATACATATAGATTACTATGTAATTTGACCAACTGCAAAGACCTCATTAAGTGTTTTGAAACAATATTGTGGAGGGAGACAGATACTTTGTAAAATACTTACTGCGATATATTCACTCTAACAACCTAAAACCGTTTCTCAAATGAAACATAAATTATGGTTTTACTTGTTACAGTTTCCATAATTATTTAATTTCAAAAGTTTTGAATCAAAAATTAAAGGAATTCAAAAAGCCTTACTTCCCTTTACCCTTTTATGCTCACGTTCTTTATTCAAGAATATAATTAAACAATCCGCCCATTAAACAAGCCGGCGTGGCTAAGTGGTTTCGCGCCGGACTCCTAATTGGGAGGCCGGGTTTCGATTCCCGCTCTGGTCATGCCGGTGTCATGTCTTTCGGATGAAACAGTAACAACTGAGGCCCCGTTTTTTTTTTATTAATTAATTTCTTGTATTATTTCTTTTTTATTGATTGATTTTTGTTTAACGTCACATCACGAATATATATAATTCTGTGCATACTGAATACGACTTTTTAGTAGTTTTATACCATACATTTCACACACGACGGCGTTTTGATAAACAGTGTACATACATTTGTATTTCCTTTGTTATTCTTTCGTAAAACACAATAGAAGTTGCTATATAAATTTACTGCAAACACCGGAACGTAACGTCAAATATCGCCCCCCTTTCAAAAATAAAAAAAAAGCAAACAAACAAGAACAAAACAAATACAAACAACTGAGAATACACACATAAACATATTAACAACAACAACAACAACAACAACAACAAAAACCCCCAAAAAACAAAAAAAAAAACCACCCCAAAAACAAAAACAAAAACAAAAAAAAACAAAACCAAGAAAAAAAACCCGGAAAGATATACTCAGCGAAGCTATTATATATTTGGCTATGAATCGGAGATGAACAGTTGCATAACGCTGTGGCGATATGTATACAGAGCTTTATTAAGCGGAAAGGTGAATGAATTAAGGGATATTTAGTTCTTGCTATCACTAATTATGAATTTAACATGTATTACTTCATGAGTAAACTGATGCTGTTTGAAAAGTGTTCTCCGGTTTAATTAGTAGACCACTGATACATATCACACTTCTTTGTGAGGCTTATAGTGTACAGCCACGATCAATAAGTCAAGTTTGTAAAGGATATACGAGGTTTCATAAATATAAATATATACCAAAGTTAAACGCATATAGCTACATAGAGCAAGGGGCAACAAGGGTATTGACCGCCGTAATTATACATATTGACTTCTCCTCAGGTACACATTATGTGTATTGACTTTTTTAAGCAGGTACACATTGCTTATTTTTGACATTTTTACACAACATTGATAATGTTCTAACATCAGAACAGTCAATTTTGTTCCCCGTATTTTGATTTCTTGTCAGCAGGTATACGATGACAAGAGAGTTAGCCCCATGTCAGACAGTGTGTAGACCTATTGCATGGCGTTCATTTCTGTATGTTTTATCACTTTCTACCTATACAGGTTAACTACACTCCATGGTATCTGCTGTATGATCAACTATAAAGAGGGAACAAATAGAGCATCTCGGATTTCTGCCTTTATCTTAGATATCATTCATTTCTGCATATCAGTTTACAATGTTCCATTTTGATATGCAAAGCTGATAAAGAACTTCCCAGTTTCAAAATTTGCATTAAAGTTTAACATGGTTTACTTATTCGACCCAGCATGAAATTATTGACGGTGAATAAATTTACGATTTATCAACTTCAGTCATAATGAAGGTATTATGCAACTTTAATCTTCACAGTAGTCGTGTCTGAAATCTTATATTGCCCTCGTTGAAACTTTAAAGAAATGACTGGGTTGTTACCGAAACGTGAAAAATAAATAAATATAGATTGAAAAAATACAAAAAAAAAAAAACCCATCTGTTAAATGTAGAGAAGCGGACCTTTTATAACAGTTTGGCACATATTTGACGGAATGAATTAGTTATTTATGAAAATTCTGACCTATTATACTTTCGCCAACTGCCTTTCTTATGTAAGCTATTTTATAAAAAGAAGAATGTGACAATGGTAGCAGGAACAAAAAGATTATAATTTCAAACGACATTCCAGGGGCAGGCTTGGTGTAGTGGTTAAACGCTTGGCTTGCGGCGCCGACGATCCGGGTTCGATCCCTTTATTGCGCCACTATGTTTAAGAGGTTGGTTACCTCCTGCTTCCATGTAGCGATATAACTGAAATATTGTTGAAAGCGACGTAAAACACCAATCAAACGACATTCCAAATTTTGTGTGTGTATGTGTATGTGTATGCGTGTGTGTTAGCGTTTGTGTGTCTAAAATGGCATAGTTTAGGGAATGTAGACATCTACACATTGCCTGTATTTCATGGTTGTGGCCAGGGGGTACATCCACCGATTATTCATACGAACCCTAATTGAACTCGCCTTAACTACCCGCTTGTGCATAAAATGTAAACAATTCATATAGTCAAATTACAAGACCGTAGAACAAATCCACCCAGCAAAGAGCCCTACTCCACTACATCCTCGGATAGAGTCTTATCTCATTATATCCATGTTGTTTGTTTTATGTGACCCGCAATAGAACCACAATGCATGCTGTAAATTTCGGACAATAAAAATGAATTATTTTGATTACTGCATTTGATCATAAACAGACTTTTTTTTTATGTTTTAGTATTTCATACATTTTTCTTGTGTAGAAAATTCCTAAGGATACGTCAATGTGATGCTTTTCTATTATTAATTGATTGACTTTTGTTTTACGTCACACCACGAATATTTCACGTATATGGTGACGGCATCTGCCTGATGCGAGGCATACAAATTTTGGCCTTTGCAACGGACCCACCCGAAGCAGTGAGGGATCTTTAATGTGCCATGCATACCACGACACGGGGCCTCGGTTTTTACTGTCTCATCCGAAAGACATGACACCGGCACGACCAGAGCGGGACTCGAACCCCGGCCTCCCGATCAGGAGTCCGACACGATACCACTAGGCCACGCCGGCTTGCTTTTCTGTTAAGGAATTGGCTAAAGCAGATAAAAGTGCATGGTAAAATTATCTATTAGATGTTGATATAGAAATCCCTTTGATGCTCTTGCAATATCTAAACGGACGCTTTGTTGGTATATGTTTTATTTGACCTTTTCTCAATAAGAATTATGGTTTTATTATTATGACATATATCTTCAGTAAATAAATATGATTAGCCCAAGTTATTTAATTCATGTTGGATATTTACAATCCAGTCATCATTTCGTCCTACCATTTCAGTATAACAAGCCCTAGTGATGCAGTTAGTTGTAGATTTTAACTTCAGCCAAAATCTAAAGATTTTAACTTCACGTGTGATAGCAAGGGGAAATCTCCCCAATTCACAACATAACACGTTATTGCAGGTACTCTTTTTTCAACCCTAGAATATTTTTTACAAAAGAGAGTATGTACTTTCTCTACATCTGAAGCCTTATAAAAACACCAGATCTCAGCTCTATAGTTAAGTGATACTCACATAAGTATCAAATACAGAACACTTAGTTTGAATATTAAAATCAAAGGGTTTAACTGAACTTGAAATTGCAAATAAAGTTTTTCTACCTTGGTCGGCTATATACTAAAATTTTCCATTAATGAGATACTGAAAGCAATAAAGTGCATGAAAAGGGGGAAGCGGCAGGTCTAGATAATATCCCATCTGAACTGTTTATAGATTGTTGTGATATTTTAGCACCTCATATAACTGAACTATTTAATTGCATGTTTGATAATCATTTGTATCCAGAAATCTGGACTAAAGGTATTATAATACCAATTTCTTAGAAAGGAAATCTGTCTGACGCTAATAATTACCAAAGTATCACATTAATTAACCGTTTTATCAAAATATTTAGTATTGTAGTAAGAAAAAGAATCATTTGCCGAAAAGAATATTTTTTTCTGATTTTCACTACGGTTTCCGTAAAAATCGCCGGACAGTAGACTGTATTCAATTACTGAATTTTATCATACATCAGCAATTTACCAAACGAGAAAAATTATACTGTGCTTTTGTAGATTCTAAAAAAGCAATTGATTATGTAGATAGAACACCGTTGATGGAGAAGTTGTTGAAATCTAGGGTTAGCACTAGGTGAGTCACTATGTTAACGAGGCATTTAAATGTATAATAATGTTAAATCATGTATTAGATCATACATTAATGTTTCTAAATTCTTCGATGTACCATCCGGCGTGAAACAAGGGGAACCCCTCTCATCATTTTTATTCCTTATGTTTATCAATGATATTGAAACTAGTCTATCGTCCGGTAATCCGGAATCACATATCACTGTTAATTCCGTTTGTACTTTTATGCTACTTTTTGCAGATGATACTTTACTGTTTTCAAAATCTGCTGATGGTTCACAATCACTATTATATAAATGATCTATGTATTGTAAAACCTGGGGCATTGTAGTGAATACAAATAAAACCAAAGTCTGTATTTTGGGAAAACAAAAATCTAAAAGACCCAAGACGTTTACGTATGAGAACTCCATATTGGATATTGTTGATGAAATTACATATCTTGGCGTTACTTTATCTAGAAATGGTAATATGAAATCATCAATTTAAAAATCTGTGGGTGATAGTTTATATGTGGAAAACGAATATCGTATTGTGTTAACATGTCCTTTATACTATGATTTACGTGTAAAATATTTACCAAAATCTGTATTATCATGGCCAACATTGTATAAGCTTAAAACACTTTTTGTTGTAAGAAAAAGAAACATTGTGTATCTATTGCAAGTTATCTACATAACGCTTTTAAGATGCGATCACTTTATATAAACAAGTGATGCATGTAATTAATTATATTGTATATTATATTGTTGCACCTCCATTGCTCGCTTTTCATGTATTGTAAATATGTTCACTTTGCTAGAAGCATTCTTTGCTCAAGGCTAATAAAGTACATATATATTAATATTTAAAAGTAGAACACCGAGGTAATTATAACAATCAACAAACTCGAGCTTAAAATTCATGTACGATCGTCAAGGAATACATATATGGTAGCCATATTTACGTTTCAATATTGAGTCGACGTACACACAAATTTCGCGCATGGGACATTTTTATTGAGTTTCACCCTCCTATTGACTTTATTGAAAAAACCTGGTTACATTCAAAATTTTCAGCCAGTGGATCAACCAATCAAATTGCAAGTATCTAACACGAGCTACATATAAAATAGTAAGACCGTAAGATGCATGATAGGTGAACGTTTTAATTTCTTATAGATTTGAAGGAAATCCCAGAAAACTCGTGAGAACCATTAATTAGCAGTGAAACAATTACAAAAACGTAAATGTGTCGACTAGAACGGCAATGCATGAAGCTTGACAAACAAATGATATCATTTTATCTGTGTATTTTGAAGAAACCTACACAAACTTGCCTCTTACTGTTAGGTAATAATATCACCCTTCGTATTGCTCTCAGTTCCGTATCACTTTATTTACTATCTACTGCAGAATGTGTCATGGATCAGTGCAAAAAAGCTTAAAGTGAATCATAGAAATTACTGTTAGATAATGAACCATTAATGATGTTTAAATATTTGATTCTTGTCCAATGTTCTGAATCAGAATAGAGTGGGGGAGTAAAAGAAAATTGAGATGACTGCTTTGGAGGTTGTTTTCTCCAGTTTTCAGCGTTACAAGTCTTGTCAAGATTGGCATTTTCTAAAGAAAATCTTGCAAGGTTAAAAGATTTTATAAAATCTTCACATAAATTGGAAAATGCATTTCCCCAGGACTAATTCTGAACACATGTCTTGGCTTCAACATATAGACAAAAACGTATTTTACTGAGGGTTAATCAAAGTTCATTTCTGACATGTGTAAATGAATATCGAAAAAAAAAAACCCAAAAAACAATCAGATAACGAAAAAAAATGACGTAGGCGTATCCCATATAAAAAACAAAACATCTCAAACATTAACAATATATTGTAACATCTGTTAAATCTATCTCGCAATTGTCAAATCAATGACGGTTTGCTCCGCCAGATCGCGGGGTCGGATTTTCTTCTTGGCCGATGATTCCACCAAACAGTTCACGTAAAGGCAAACTTAAAGCAGAAAAGCTAGTATTGAATGTGATTGTAGTAGTGGTGTTTTATTGCTCTTTCATTCTTAGTAGACAATGCCCTTCGCCACTTTATGTTCTAGTTATAAAAATTTTTGGCATCAGCTTGTAAATCGTCTTGATATATATGAGCCATGAAACAGGACATGACATAGGTAACCAAGGACAGAACACAATCTTTGTTCTATGCAGCTTATGCTATTTTAATATAACCCGTCCACGTTTCAAGGATCGTATTTGTAACAAGTGGGTCGAGGTTTGAACATGTAACCTCGTATGGTTTACTATCCTTCGGACTATCCTATTAAAACTTATTCACAATTACTTGTCCATGTTTAACGTGAAAGAATTAGTCTCCATGGAATAATGACGACCTCCTGATATACATGTACACTGATTAAACATTATCGTATACTAGCTAATTCTAGTAAGTATTAAATTATGACAAGAAAAATAAGGTCTGTATGCCCCTGGTTACTGAGATTTGGATCCTCGAAATAACAACCGTGGGTATACACAGAATCTCTGTTTATGTTAACAAATGCGTGATTTTTATAAAGAAAAATGAACGAAAGTAATTGTCTTCCAAGAATGATTCAAATTATGAAGCAGAAATCTATAGAATATAAGAAAGTAAAGATAGGGATTTGTGGACGCATTTTTGATGTAGACCCTTATCAATTCAAAATAAATAAATAGATAAATAATCAATGAATAAATAACTAGATAAATTAAATAATCTATTCACAAATAAATGAGTAACTAGATAAATTAAATAATCCATAGATAAATGAATAATAAATAAATAAATCAATCAATCAATTAATCGAAAATTAATGACTACAATGAAATTTTATAAAACATAAGCAGCGAACTCATTTTCATGATTTGAATTTATTGACTATATGTATTATATATGGTTGCTTTTTGATTTACAATGTGGTATGCTGTGCGTCACTATGTACAGTAAACGACGACTTATATTCGTGTACAATTTGTTCGTCTTCAGATCTAAATAACAAATTCAAAAATCACTATTCCTGAACACTATACTAGTGATACTAGAACACTACGCATATCAATGATGTAAATTACACTTTACAGCTCTACTGTCATCTTCAATATCATTTGATTTCAAATGATTACACAAACAAGTTCAGGTGCATTAATCGTTCCTCATATACAAATGCTATGGATAGAGGGCAAAATCAGAAAAAAAAAACATCAAAAGAGTAGAGGTAGAAGTATTTGTAATTCAAGATCAAGCAGAAGCTCGACATGCATGTATATATACATTTGGTCTATGAACGTGGCTTAAATATAACTCGAACAGTAAATTGTATGCATATCTCCATGTTTAATTAAAACTTTAACCCCCCTTCTTTCTTTTTGACATGCGTAAGTAGTTTATGCTTTAGTTTCACTGTGAATCATCTCCGACCGTCAAGGTGTAGCATTTTCAGTCGTTAAGACCCACCTGGATATATATCATTAATATTAAGGTCATACTGACTAGCGAACATTATACATAGTGAGGTGCAAGCAATTTGTGCATTTCACAATATTCTCATTCATTCATAACTCGAGATCGGCAAGATTAAAATTCTTATTTTCTTACCTGCTCTAGATTAATACAAAAATACAAAGTATCGTTTTATAGATTGAGTCATTCAATATATGAGAAATCGCACAAAAACAATACAAGTTCATAATATCTAATGACTATTATGAAATACTACTTTCACAAGCGATTGCTCCTGCCACCAAACCATGCTTGACACCCAATATCCACATCCCATTATGAGATTTATTTGGCGAAGGGTTTCATTTAGAATAATCCGCAGAAGGAAAGGCAATATTTCAGATGTTTCCGTACTGTCTCTAGAAAATTGATTTCTGAGGTTTTACTTATAATTTTAGTTTAATTTAGTGTAATAGTAAAGTTGAAAGATCTGGCTCCCCATCCCCGTCCCCTTCGCACCTCTTCTCCGTAGTCTTTTGTTTAAAAGTGTGTCGTCCTTCGATCTGCAACAATGCAAATGTTCCGCCTCTATCAGTAATATTTCATAAAAAGCTCAAGTGATCTATCTATCTTTCTTGTGATGAATATCAACGTTGATTTTCCTGATAATCATATATGCAGTCTTCTAGACAATCGTTCAGATGTATTTGAACAAAACTGCATCTGGTATATTATTTTCCTTAATACATAACATCAAAGAAGAAACAGTTGGGGATGTCGTTGCGGTGGCTCTCCCAAGCTCCCATTTACTATAGTATTAAGACATTAGACCTCGGGGGATCTGTTGAAGTGATGTGTATGGGTGAAGGGTTGGTCCGACATGGTCAAAGTGCCTCTGGATCTTTGTCTTATGGCGAGCTGTTTTATGTGGTGATCAATGACGCTCTGTACTCCTTCCTATTTTATCAACATGAATTATCATTGAGGTATTTATTGACTTGAGGCTGTATTCGAGAAA
Source organism: Pteria penguin (assembly GCA_035048485.1). NCBI lineage: Eukaryota > Metazoa > Mollusca > Bivalvia > Pterioida > Pteriidae > Pteria > Pteria penguin. The sequence continues at coordinate 25,699,661 of CM068581.1, forward strand.
TGTATACACCATTACTGTCTTTCTTCTATCTTAAATATTTCGTCATGCAAAATGTAAACCCAATGTATTTTATCTGATACGATGTACTGATTTCTCTTTCCATTGCTTATTCATAATTTAATATTTCCCCGATACTTCATAGTGACTAATGGCTCCTCCGATTCCAATTCCATATGTCGACTGCATTTTTCTGATTCCATACAAATACGTGATTCTTTATAATTATATTCATTCACTTCCCACTGGAAGACTGTGAAGACTGTGAAGACTGTGAAGACTGCTACAGTATCTTCCGTTTGCTAACACTTCAAGTATCTTTCACATGAATGCAACCCACGCTTCCACTTACAAACGTTTTCGATTCTTCCATTTGATTCTGTTTTAACAACCCTGTATTTAAGGATCACCTCAACATCATATATATAAATGAACTCGAGATAAAATATACAACTCAGAGCGCATCGTCTGCTTGCATTACCCCGACATACTCATATCAATTGGTGACGATGTTTCAGCAACGTACCTTCCTCTCCCGCATATGGCGTCTTCGTTTCACAACTTATACGCTATGCCAGGGCATGCTCTAAATCTCTAAATACAAAAATATTTCGTCCTGAGAACGAGGCTTCTTGCCACAAAATTACTCTCACAAGGATATATTGAGGAACGTTTGATATTGTCACTGAGGAAGTTCTATGGTCGATATAGGGACCTAGTGCAATTTCAGATTCCTCTTTCAAGAATGTTAACCGATATTTTGGGACCTGACCATACAAACTAACCATCATAACTTTTTGACTATACTTGATTCGACATAATACTTATATACAGACATTTGTTCAAGTGCATTTCCGACGCCGGAATTTCAGTTAAACAACATATATGTATTGAATATGAAAATCTGACTTCGTGTTCTTGTCTCCTTCAAGTGTTCATTCGTGTATATTTATGTATTTACTTCCTCGACTTGAAAAGTTGTTGCAGGACTTTTGCAACGGATGCATTATGCAATCAGGGGACGCTTACTCCTCCTGGGCACCTGGTCTCACCTCGATTTTATTGGGGTTCGCATTTGTCTGAATATGACACTATACACGATATTGTCCTTTTACTCCATGGACTATGAGATATGGTTTACCCTTCGGTGCTTCTTCGTCTTTTACTTCAATTCATCCCTATTAATTCATGCATCCTATTCCTTTATGTTAATTTGTGCTTTCCATTCCTTCCCATTAATTGATGCCTCCAATTCCTTCCCTTTTATTATTTCCTCCCATAATTTCCCATTAATTTATTCTTCCACTCTTTCCTAACAAATGCTATCTTCCCACAATTCTCATTAACTTATGTCGGCCCACTGCACAGCGTTTCCAAATTTCCCTTTGAAAGTATTAACCACTTCATATTTCCATGGCCCAATGTTTCGAAGGTCCAATAGTCAAAAGACCAGATGGTTCAAATGTCCGATAGTCCGAAGACTCAGTCTAAGCTAAAAAATATTTGAGTTTAGTAAGTGAATTCGAAGTTTGTATATTGTGAGAGTTTTGTGACCCAGTTCTTTGTACAGCAAGTTATACTGACAATTTGCTAGTTTTTGGCTGTGAGATTTTACTAAGAGGACGATTATTAGCTCCTGACAGTAAAGGGGGGGGGGGGGCTCTTCGGACTATTGGACCTTCGATTTACTGGGCCTTCCGACTAATGGGTCTTAGAACTATCGGGCTTTCAAAATTACGTTCAATCAGTCTTTCGGAGTATCGGGCCTTCAGACCATAAGACCTTCGCAGAGTTGGGTCTTCAGACTATCGGATCTTCTGATGGACCTTTGCACTATTGAACTACAGGAGTTTCGGACTACTGGACCTTCGGACGTTTGGGCCTTCGGAATATTGGATGGTCGCCATGCTTTCCCTACAATTATTACCTCCCTATGTATCTCTCAGCTCATGTCTCCCCACTGATTGACTGTCTTTCTTATTAGTGTTGTTTCCAGCTCCTCTTGCATTAACTTATATTTGTATATATTTCCCACTTATTATCGGTATGTTTCCCGCTCTTTCCCATTGTCTACGTCTCGTATTCCCTCATCTTGTCTGCCGTTTCACATTCCTGTCAATACGTTTTGCTCTCGCTTCTCAATAACAAATGTCTACTTATTATCCTAGGACTATCATCGCAATTAAATGTTTTCCAAACTCGTGTATCGCCAGAGCACGTCATGAGTACGGAAACACCGAATTTTGACTTTTACCGCAACAGTCTGCATCTAGGATTCTTCATTTTATTTATTTTATCTTATTTCATTTTATCATATTTATTTATATTCCTAGTTATTTATTTGTTTTTCATTTTATTTTTTTGTATAATTTTTATCTATTTATTTATTTATTTAATTAATCATTTATTTATTTATTTATTTATTTATTTGATGTTCGATTTTTTAGGATACTCTTTACAAAGTACCAAGAAACGACTAGACCTTGTCAGTTTTCATTATTATTTGACCGCTTGGTTCTGCCCCCCTACACCTTGTAGAATGCCATAAATCAGTCGTTCCCTTGATTATTCACCTGGGAAGGTGTCGCTAATGTCATTGGGTAGACAATAAATTCACAAGTACATCTCCGTGCGCGTGATGTTCAACAGGTGTTCTTCTCGTAGCAATTCACTGCTGATTTGGACAAAAGGTTTTTTATGAAAATATTTATCGATTAGAAATGTGTTAAACAGAAATCAAAACTTAATTTCTCCCATTTAGTTATAGAGAGAGTTTTTGGCTATATGAATTAGAATTATGTTTAGTATCAACATTGATAGTTAATGTCCTTACACCTTGTATACATTTATTGTACAATATACTTGTATATTAATATTTATTTTATGACCTTCTTATTATTTATAATGTTACATATATTCACGCATGCTATATGATTTAATGTGATTATTGTTTATTTATATATTCTCAATGTTGTTTACAACTAAGAGATTGAAATAAACTTTGAAACTTGAAACTTTGAAACTTGATAGTCATTACTTTAAGTATTTTTATCCATGCGTTGGTATTGCATTGATAATGGAGAAAAAAATAAATTGACTACTGATATATTAATCTCGAGTGATGTCTTGATTGAACATCGTTTACCTTTTCATTAAATTTGATATTTTTTGCAATGATCATTACACATCATTATACATTTGATATCAGGTATATAAATATTAACCCATTCTGTGATTACCTCTATGACGGCGACATCCGCCTGGGGTATAACCCAAGAACTCCCACTAAAGGTATATGTACTTGTCCCACTTGAAGCAGGAATCGTTTACGTGCCGATGTACATCTTGGTACGGACCTTGATATTTACACTCTGATCCGACGGACAGTAATAGGGAGGTAGAGAAATATAAATCACCAGAGGAAAATTCCTGTCTGACCCAACTTCCATAGTTCATACCATAAGAATAACGCGGAATTCTCTTTTTGACCTGTACGCAAATAATACGCAAATATAAACAGTATAAGAGGACAAGAAGATGTAAAGTTTGAGGACGGATATATGATATTTGCTCTGTCGATGTCGTCATCGTTGTCGTCCGGAATCCGTATTTTCGATAACGAGCTATTGCAACCTCGTTACTTACACTCATGCTTTTTCCTTCATTTATTTATTTGCTTATAGATCAAACAGGGGAAGGACTGCTAAATTAAGCTAGCTTTCATAAAATTCGATAGAAAGAGCATAACCTATCAAGGACTGGTCCCAGGTAATTTGTATGAGGGATTGGAAATTTCATGGTCCACTTTATCATGAAAGCAATGCTTAGGCAAACAGAAATTAAAAATCATTTTGTACGTGTATGTCTTTTCCGATTTAAATCAAAATGTGCTCCGCATCCGGAACACGGAATTGGTTCTTTATACTACCAGACACTGAACGTCAGGCTGCAGGTAATATAACAGTTTCCTTAAAAATGTGAAATGGAAGATATGAAATACACCAATGAGGATTTTTCAACTAAAGAGAAAACACCAATACTTAAGCATGTTTCAAAGCTCTAAGTGATTGTCAAACATCATTATTAAAAAATAAAGTGGGGTATTTTACGTAATAGTACATAAATTTTACCCCGTAAAAATATAATACTGTGATTCTAACATCTGTCTTTCACGTTTAAGACACGACTGAGCATTTCATTTATATGACGGCAACTTTCTGATGCATTGCACTGAAATTTCGACCCAAGCAACGGAAGAATCCGAAACAGTGAGAGATGTTTAACGTGCAATAGAACACTGGGGCCACGATCTTTACTGTATCATCTCAGAGACTCGGACATCGGCGTCAGTCGCTGGTCGGGTTCAAACCCTTGACCCTCAGCCCAAGACAAGAACGCTACGGAAAAAATTTCGCCGTCTCACACAGACACTAGAAAATACCGCATGTATTAAAATCAAGTTAACATATCGCCTTACCATGAGAGGCGTACAACGGAATGTAAGAAGACAACAATTTATTATAATGTTTATGAAAATGAACTTTTTCTTTTAAACATGAATGAGTTTTGTGATTTTTCTTAATTGAAAACTAATTTGAGATATCATATCGTTTATTATTTTCTGCCCTCAAGTATTTGAAATTCGTTCAAATATGGAGTAACGCACTTATCACATATTTAAAAAAAAATTAACGTTTGAATACATTGGTTTATTTTTATGACATAGCATATCAAAATGTCATTAATAAATGCAAAAATTATTATTGTGCTGTTTTAAGGCATATGATAGTATCGTCTGCTACTCGTTTTACAGACGATATACATCTCGGTATATATTTACACCTATGCACTCTTACATAACATATCCTTTTGAAACGTTATCTTCAATAGAGATATACACATAAACATGCTTTAAGGATTTTGTCATCGGCGAGTCACATAGAGATGATGACATACACAGATTTATGAAGATCCTCGTTCGGATACGTAGAGACCTATCCCTTTTCTTTTGCAGGGTAAAAGGAACATGGAAGGTTAATTCTACTGTACGCAGGTATAATATTTCCCTACTTCACAGACCTTATATACGTTCGATGGCTGCGACGTAAAAAGCACATACGTAGAGGTGGCGTACAATATCAAAAAGACAAATTATAAACGTGGTAGGAAATGGCTTGCTTGGTAGCAGTATGGTAAACGCATAGTCCGTCGATAAACTATTCGTTGTAATTATGTTTTGGTCTGTGATTTAGCAGCTTTCTTGCATATGCTACTTTTTGTCAACTTTTTTTGCGCACATTAAGTTAAGGTGATATATTATTATTATTTTTTACATTAATATGATAATATAAGTGTTCTCTATCATAGCTCCAATGAGAAAAACATTTTACATGAATAATATGTTTTGGAGAATCCTTCAACGATATACAAACTTTACATTCGTTCGTAAAGAAGAAGTTTAAATAATATTGGAAAACGCAAAATCAATTGTAAAGTTCTATTTATGGATTTGCATTTTTGAACAGAAATAATCTGAAAGTATAATGAGCAATGCCATTCTATTAAATCTTACCTAAAGTATTCCATAGTTCCCAAATCACAAATAGAACGGTGTGATCAACTTAATCCATGCTGCAATGTCTGTTTAAAAGTTATTTATGCAGTTTGCAAACATATTAATGGGATTAGATTTTTAGCATTCCTTTCTGTGTGTACTCTATAATATACCGGTGATGCACTACATGTGGGAATCTCTTTTTTTCTATGTCAGTTTTAATCCTTTCATAAGAAGTAGATCACAAGATAACTCCTTTAGGCATGTATTCAGAGTTACTTATTATGTCCCTCGTGCAGGTATCATCCTATTCATTCAACGACCACTTCAAAGTTGTTAAAAACGGATAAAACTGATCCAACTCTTTTTCTCCCTCGTATTAAGTATTTGCTGTATTAGAAGAAAGCGTTAAAACGTGGGTGATTTATTACGCGACAACAGTTACAACTAAATGTTAAAGCAGTCCCCTCTACAATCAGGTACAGTGACGTGCCAAAATCTCCTACTGCATAAAGATGGGGGTGTTCTCGTGCGCTCAACTTTAAAATCACAACAGCATACTTGATGATGGGTGAAACTGTATAGACGTAAATTTATTGACCCGAAAGTAATTAACATTACTGACCCAGCAATTTCCTGAATGAATGAAGTGTATTGATCTAAATAATTCGGTAAAGGTAAATTTCATGTAGCAAATGATAAAATTATGTAAATAACACATGTAAAAATATTTTAATTCAATAATGTAATAAATTCAGACGGACGCTTACATGTGACAGAAGTCACCGTGTGATCAAGGTAACTCGTATACTTTTTGCATTAGACTGGTACAATCGTTAAACATAAGATACAGAGAGACGATAGACATTGTAGATCGTATAAAAAGAAAGAAATACTGTAAATCAGGACATCAAAACAATGAAATACACATAGAATTTTGATAATGTTTAAAGATTAATGGGCGTTTGTATGAAATATCAAAATAATCAAAGTAGATTCCCTCAAAGCGTTCACAGCAAAACAAATCTATTTGTGCATTCATTTACACATAAATCTATAAACCATGTATACATGTGTAAGATAAAAGGGAAGGGAAATAGATAAACATGAATAATCTGCCATTATATATATATATATATATATATATATATATATATATATATATATATATATATATATATATATATATATATATATATATATATATATATATATAACGTAGTCATAAATACTGAATACTCGGCCATATGTGTGTCCGGTTTCTGAATTGGTTCAGACTATCTTTGGACAGGATACGTAGCTATATCAAATGAATCGATGCAGATAATACACTTTGTCTAGGACACACCATTAATCAAAGCAAAACTAATATCCATGTCAATCCACCTGATAGTTTGAGATACAGGCTATTAGCCATCCACCTGATAACTTGAGACATGCTATATATTGACCATCCACCTCATACTTTCAGACACATACTATTGACCATCCACCTGATAGTTTGAGATATATTCTATTGACCATCCACCTCATATTTTGAGACACATACTACTGACCATTCACCTGATAGTTTGAGACGCATACTATTAACTATTCATCTGATAGCTTAAGACACATACTACTGACTGTCCACGATAGCATGAGATACATTGGATTGATCATCAACCTGATAGCTTAAGACACATACTACTGACCGTCCACGATAGCATGAGATACATTGGATTGATCATCACCCTGATAGCTTAAGACACATACTACTGACCGTCCACGATAGCATGAGATACATTGGATTGATCATCATCCTGATAGCTTGAGACACATACCACTGACCGTCCACGATAGCATGAGATACATTAGATTGATCATCAACCTGATAGCTTCAGACACATACTACTGACCGTCCACGATAGCATGAGATACATTGGATTGACCATCAACCTGATAGCTTGAGACACATACTACTGACCGTCCACGATAGCATGAGATACATTGGATTGATCATCAACCTGATAGCTTAAGACACATACTACTGACCGTCCACGATAGCATGAGATACATTGGATTGATCATCAACCTGATAGCTTGAGACACATACTACTGACCGTCCACGATAGCATGAGATACATTGGATTGATCATCAACCTGATAGCTTAAGACACATACTATTGACCATCCACGATAGCATGAGACACATTGGATTGATCATCATCCTGATAGCTTAAGACACATACTACTGACCATCCACGATAGCATGAGATACATTGGATTGATCATTATCCTGATAGCTTCAGACACATACTATTGACCGTCCACGATAGCATGAGATACATTAGATTGATCATCAACCTGATAGCTTAAGACACATACTATTGACCGTCCACGATAGCAGGATAGCATGAGATACATTGGATTGATCATCAACCTGATAGCTTGAGACACATACTACTGACCGTCCACGATAGCATGAGATACATTGGATTGATCATCCACCTGATAGCTTGAGACACACACTACTGACCGTCCACGATAGCATGAGATACATTGGATTGATCATCAACCTGATAGCTTGAGACACATACTACTGACCGTCCACGATAGCATGAGATACATTGGATTGATCATCCACCTGATAGCTTAAGACACACACTACTGACCGTCCACGATAGCATGAGATATATTGGATTGATCATCGGCCTGATAGCTTGAGACACATACTACTGACCGTCCACGATAGCATGAGATACATTGGATTGATCATCAACCTGATAGCTTGAGACACATACTACTGACCGTCCACGATAGCATGAGATACATTGGATTTATCATCAACCTGATAGCTTAAGACACATACTACTGACCGTCCATGATAGCATGAGATACATTGGATTGATCATCAACCTGATAGCTTAAGACACATACTACTGACCGTCCACGATAGCATGAGATACATTGGATTGATCATCATCCTGATAGCTTGAGACACATACTATTGACATAAGTATTGATTATTCCCCTGATAGCGTGAGACGCATTGTACTGAACAGCCGTCTTATAGCTTAAGACGCATACTATTGGCCATCCACCTGAAAGTTGAAGATGCATAGTATTGACCAAACACTTGATAGCTTGAGACACATTGTATTGACCATCCACCTTATAGCTTGAGACGCATAATATTGACCATCCACCTGATAGCTTGAGACGTATACTATTGACCAACCACCTGGTAGCTTGAGACACCTTTTATTGGCCGTCCACACATATTATTGATTGATCTATTGGCCATTCACTTTATAGCTTAAGACGCATAATATTGAAAATACACCTGATAGCTTGACACACATACTATATACCATCTGGTTGCTTGAGACACATACTAATGACCATCCACCTGATAGTTTGAGACATACTATATACCACTTGATAGCTTGAGACACATACTATATACCACCTGATAGCTTGAGACACACTATATACCACCTGATTGCTTGAGACACATACTGATGTTCATCCACCTGATAGCTTGAGACGTATACTATTAACCATCCTTCTGATAGCTTGAGGCGCATTGGATTGATCATCCACCTAATAGCTTAAGACGCATACTATTGACCAGCCGCCACCTGATAGCTTAAGACACATACTATTAACTATTCATCTGATAGCTTGAGACACATACTACTGACCGTCCACGATAGCATGATATCCATACTATTGACCATCCTCCTGATAGCGTGAGACACATTGTATTGAACAGCCGTTTTATAACTTAAGACGCATACTATTGGCCATCCACTTGAAAGTTGGAGACACATAGTATTGTCCAAGCACCTGATAGCTTGAGACACATTGTATTGACCATCCACCTTATAGCTTAAGACGCATACTATTGACCATCCACCAGATAGCTTGAGACACATACTATTGATTGATCTATTGGCCATTCACTATAAAGCTTAAGACGCATAATATTGACCATCCACCTAATAGCTGGAGACACGTACTATATACCACCTGATAGCTTGAGACACATACTATATACCAGCCGATAGCTTGAGACACATACTATTGACAATAGTATTGACCATCCCCCTGATAGCATGAGGCACATTGTATTGAACAGCCGTCTTGTAGCTTAAGACGCATACTATCGGCCATCCACCTGAAAGTTGGAGACGCATAGTATTGACCAACCACTTGATAGCTTGAGACACATTGTATTGACCATCCACCTGATAGCTTGAGACGTATACAATTGACTAACCACCTGAAAGCTTGAGACACATACTATTGATTGATCTATTGGCCATTCGCTTTATAGCATAAGACACATAATATTGACCATCCATCTGATAGCTTGAGACACATACTATATACCACCTGATAGCTTGAGACACATTATATTGACCATCAACCTGATGGTTTGAGACGCATACTATTGACAATCCTTCTGATAGCTTGAGACACATTGGATTGATCAGCCACTAATAACTTAAGACGCATACTATTGACCAGCCGCCACCTGATAGTTTGAGACGCATACTATTGACTATTCATCTGCTAGCTTGAGACACATACTATTGACCGTCCACGTTAGCATGAAATCCATACTATTGAACATTCACCTGATAGCTTGAGACACAGACTGTTGACAATACTATTGACCACCCCCTGATAGCATGAGACACATTGTATTGAACAGCCGTCTTATAGCTTAAGACGCATACTATTGGCCATCCACCTGAAAGTTGGAGATGCATAATATTGACCAACCACTTGATAGCTTGAGGCACATTGTATTGACCATCCACCTTATACCTTAAGACGCATTATACAGACCATCCACCTGATAGCTTGAGACACATACTATTGATTGATCTATTGGCCATTCACTTTATAGCTTAAGACGCATAATATTGAAAATACACCTGATAGCTTGAGACACATACTATATACCGCTGATAGCTTGAGACACATACTATTGACCAACCTTCTGATAGTTTGAGACACATTGGATTGATCATCCACCTAATAGCTTAAGACGCATACTGTTGACCAGCCGCCACCTGATAGTTTGAGACGCATACTATTGACCGTCCACGATAGCATAAGATATATTGGATTGTTCATCAACCTGATAGCTTAAGACACATACTACTGACCGTCCACGATAGCATGAGATACATTGGATTGATCATCAACCTGATAGCTTGAGACACATACTATTGACCGTCCACGATAGCATGAGATACATTGGATTGATCATCAACCTGATAGCTTAAGACACATACTACTGACCGTCCACGATAGCATGAGATACATTGGATTGATCATCATCCTGATAGCTTAAGACACATACTACTGACCGTCCACGATAGCATGAGATACATTGGATTGATCATAAACCTGATAGCTTAAGACACATACTATTGACCGTCCACGATAGCATGAGATACATTGGATTGATCATAAACCTGATAGCTTAAGACACATACTATTGACCGTCCACGATAGCATGAGATCCATACTATTGAACATCTACTTGATAGCTTGAGACACACACTGTTGACAATACTATTGACCACCCGCCTGATAGCATGAGACACATTGTATTGAACAGCCGTCTTATAGCTTAAGACGCATACTATTGGCCATCCATCTGAAAGTTGGAGACGCATAGTATTGACCAAACACTTGATAGCTTGAGACACATTGTATCGACCATCCACCTTATAGCTTGACACGCATAATATTGACCATCCACGTGTTAGCTTGAGACGTATACTATTGACCAACAACCTGATAGCTTGAGACACCTTCTATTGACCATCCATCTGATAGCTTGATGCGCATACTATTGACCATCCACCTGATAGCTTGAGACACATACTTTTGATTGATCAATGGGACATTCACTTTTTAGCTTAAGACGCATAACATTTACCGTCCACCTGATAGCTGGAGACACATACTTTATACCACCTAATAGCTTGATACATATACTATTGACCATCCACCTGATAGTTTGAGACGCATACTATTGACCATTCTTCTAATAGCTTGAGACACATTGGAGTGATCTATTGGCCATCCACCTAATAGCTTTAAGACGCATACTATTGACTATTCATCTGCTAGCTTGAGACACATACTATTGACCGTCCACGATAGCATGAGATCCATACTATTGAACATCCACCTGATAGCTTGAGACACATACTGTTGACAATACTACTGACCATCCCCCTGATAGCATGAGACACATTGTATTGAACAGCCGTCTTATAGCTTTAGACGCATACTATCGGCCATCCACCTGAAAGTTGGAGACGCATAGTATTGACCAACCACTTGATAGCTTGAGGCACATTGTATTGACCATCCACCTTACAGCTTAAGACGCATAATATTGACCATCCACCTGATAGCTTGAGGTGGATACTATTGACCATCCACCTGATAGATTGAGACGTATAATATTGACTTACCACCTGATAGCTTGATACACATACTATTGACCTATTGATCATTCACTTTATAGCTTAAGACGCATACTATTGACCATCCACCTGAAATGTAAAGATGATGGATAAATCCAAACCATAAGTCTAAAAATCATGTAACCAGAGGACATACAAAATCAGTGAAAATGAAAAACAAGTGGAAAATAACAAAATATGTCTACTTGAAGAGCATATGTGAACCCCTGTGATGGAGTGAGATCAGGTGCCCGGGGAGAGTAAGCAGCTCCTGCTTGCTAGCAACACCCGTCACATATACCCAGTAGAAAGGGTCAAATCGTGTAAATTCCATATGTATTTATATATGGAGAAGTCAAAGTAGGTAACCTTCTAGTATAGAAGGTGTCAAATCTGTGTAAAATGATCGGAATCGGTCTCAGTCCAGATTATCTTTTAAAAGTCTGGATAACGAGATATCATATGGAGTAATAAGAGTCTCGTAACGAAGAACCGTAGAACTTCCTCAGTGACGTTGCTAGTCTAGCAAATATATAACCCTGGTTGAGCAGCTTAACTGAAAGTCGCCTAGCCCTCAGAACATAGTCATTGTAATTTGAACATGCTCTGGAATAACGTATTAACTGAGATTTGAATACGCCGTATGCGGGCGATGATGGAATGTTGCTACTTATGAAAGGAAAGTTTGTGATAGCGAAATTGAAATCGTCACGTTTGTCATAGAGTGAGGTGTTCAGTTGACCATTAATGTCAAAAGACAACATAATATCTAAATACGAAGTAGAATTACTACTTTCTGTGGTTTCTTTGACCTCCATTTCACTTGGATAGATGATGCTAAGGTAATCCGTGAATGAAGGATTATTAATTGAAAGCTAGTCATCTATATATCTGTAAGTGAAATTGAAGCCAAGAGCCAATTGTTTTTTTCCTTGCGAAAGCAAAGACTGAATGAATTCAGCTTCGTATGCGTAAAGGAATATGTCAGCCAGAAGCGGGGCACAGTTAGTGCCCATTGGAATGCCGACAATTTGTTGAAAAACCTTACCTCCAAACAGAGACATATATACACAAAGTATATATGTCTCTGCCTCCAAACACCACAAAAATGCTATCGATTAGAAAGTTCAACATCTGAATGACAGCTGTTTCAGTGTATTTATTTTTGGAATCAGAATTTTCCCTAACAAAGTAAGTTTTATCATGGCCTATAACTATATATTTGAATTTGCGCCTTCCGTTTTTACTAGTAAATGCAATTTGAATAATTTCCGCTAATCTGTCTTTTAATTTCTGATGAGGGATCGTTGTGTAAAGAGTCGAAAAGTCAAAAGACTTGATGGAGTGAATTCTAGTAAAACTTTTTTATTTTAGATGTTCTAACAACTCTTTGGATTTTTAAGGATCCACATTTGATTAATTCCACTTCTGGAATATACTGTTTCGCAATATCTATGAAGGCCAGATTTAATTTCTGATAATATTCTTGTGAGTAGCATCGATACAGATTTTGTGGAACACTTCGAGGAACCAGCGATAAAGCGTTGTTTGTAAGGATTTTTGTGCATTTTTGGAATGCAGTACAAATATGGAAGTTCTAAATTTAATTTATTTGTGTCAATACCAGACGTATTGAGGACAGATTTATGATTCTCAAGTACTTCCGAAACCGAAAAGTTCGTGAGAGTATAAGTAGGATTTCCTGGAGCTGAATTTAATCCAAATTCTTTCACTAGGCTGTCAAAGTAATATTTCTTACAAGTAAATGTATAATTATTAGATGCTTTATTTGCTGGTGTAATGATATAATGTTCTTGGAGGAAGGTAAGTTCTCTGACAACATCAGGATCTTTAAAAATAGATTCGAATCTGGTGTTTACAGAGCCTTGTAATTTTTTAATTTTTGATCTCCGCAGTACTGCAAAAGATTTTATCCATTCCGAAAGAGTGTCGACCTGTACTTCCTCTCTTTTTGCCCATCATGTGGCATATTCCTCGCAGCAGTTCATAATATTCTTAAAATTTTGGCTCCATGTGAATGATCTGGGTTCTCTGTATTTTTTACCTTTAAGTAAAAGTTCTCTTAATTTGGTGTTTTTAACAATATCAAGATCACTAGTAATGACATGGCCCCAATGATAATATACAAAATTAGACGAGGAACATGCACACGGTTGAGAATGGCATATAGAGTTCCTAAGATCAAGACACTGTAGAAATCCTTTGTAATCGTAAATTTTGGATGCAACTGATGGGGTGTAGCTATAGGAAATACATGGCGGATGAAAGCTTGAGACACATTGTATTGATCATCCACTTTATAGCTTAAGACGCATACTATTGACTATCCACCTGATATTTTGAGACGCATACTTTTGACCAACCACCTGATAGCTTGAGACATACTATTGACCTATTGACCATTCACCTTATAGCTTAAAATTTATACTATTGACCATCCATCTGATAGCTTAAGACGCATACTATTGACAATTCACCTGATAGCTTGAGACACATACTATTGACCTATTGACCATTCATTTTATAGCTTAAGACGCATACTATTGACCATTCACCTGATAGTTTGAGACGCATACTATTGACCAACCACCTGATAGCTTGAGACACATACTATTGACCATCCACCTGATAGTTTGAGACACATACATTGTATTGGCCATCCATCTGATAGCTTGATACGCATACCATCGTAATATTTAGTCAATACTTCGTTATAGAAAGCATTGGAATGAGAGAAAAACATCGGAATGAGAGAAAAGCAAAAGTTCCTTGCGCGGTGAAGTAGATACCAAGTAATCTATGTGTTCATTGCATAAACATCTAGAATACCTCACACGAAACCGGAAGTAATTAGGACTACAATGAATACCTATTACATAATGGATTAGCGCTCACAGGAATAAAACCCTAAACATTTCCTGTAACTAACAAGGGGCTTGAACTTCTAATGAATAATTCAATAAACAGGTATACCATTGTTCTTTGAAATGTAATTGTGAGACATCCATACATGTTATCAACTATTTAAAAAAGGAAAAAAAAGTAAACAAGGTTTTATTACTTTCTGACGTGAATATCTACTTTGAAACTAATGTTACATTAAAGCTTCATAATTCAAGGATTTTTAAAACTATCTATAACAATGTTAGCAAACTTTCTGTACTAGAATTAATGTATGTTGTGAGTATCTCCCGCTCACATAAAACACATGGAAAATTTTTCTTCCTATACATTACAAAGAGTGAACATTCCATGGTGACATTCAATATCTAATAAATGTATCCTGTTAAATAGATAGAATAATTCATTCTTGTTTACATCACTCCAGGATTATTTCACGTATCTCACAGATGCATTGCATAGAAATTCATATCTTTGCTACAGACCCACTCGAAGCAGTGACGGATCTTTTATGTGGCATGCCTACTGTGACACGGGACTTCGGTTTTCCCTGTTCAAACGAAAGACGGGGTATTTGTGTTCCCAGGGCGGGAATCGAACACGCGACCTCTCCGTCACAAGCACCTCATCCCCTGAGCTACATTTGCTCTGGTAAGACACTGCGCAAAATATACTGTATGTGCATTACTTGTAGCAAGGTTCGTATTTCAGCAGAGTTAACAATGCCCTCTGTGTTCTTATTCATCATATCAATCAAATCTATTCAAAGATACGCACGAGACTCACATGCCCTGCTACTTCATGCCGACGCTAATATTAACGTAAGATGTGACTGAAGACAATCACATGCCCCGCTACTTGATGCTCACGCTAAAATTAACGTAAGATAGGACGAAAGGCAATCACATGCTCCCCCTCTACTTCATGATTACGCTGATATTAACGTAAGATAGGACGCAAGACAATCACATGCCCTGCTACTTCATGTCTACGCCAATAATAACGTAAGATAGGACGAAAGACAATCACATGCCCCGCTACTTCATGTCGACGCTAATATTAACGTAAGACAGGACGAAAGACAATCACATGCCCCGCTACTTCATGTCGACGCTAATATTAACGTAAGATAGGACGAAAGACAATCACATGCCCCGCCACTTCATGTCGACGCTAATATTAACGTAGATAGGACGAAAGACAATCACATGCCCCGCCATTTCATGTCCACGCTAATAATAACGTAAGATAGGACGAAAGACAATCACATGCCCCGCCACTTCATGTCCACGCTAATATTAACGTAAGACAGGACGAAAGACAATCACATGCCCGCTACTTTATGTCGACGCTAGTATTAATGTAGGATAGGACGAAAGACAATCACATGACCTGCGACTTCATGTCGACGCTAATATTAACGTAAGACAGGACGAAAGACAATCACATGTCCCGCTACTTCATGTCGACGCTAATATTAACGTAAGACAGGACGAAAGACAATCACATGCCCTGCGACTTCATGTCGACGCTAATATTAACGTAAGATAGGACGAAAGACAATCACATGCCCGCTACTTCATGTTGACGCTAATATTAAAGTCAGACAGGACGAAAGACAATCACATGCCCGCTACTTCATGTCGACGCTAATATTAACGTAGGATAGGACGAAAGACAATCACATGCCCTGCGACTTCATGTCGACGCTAATATTAACGTAAGACAGGACGAAAGACAATCACATGTCCCGCTACTTCATGTCGACGCTAATATTAACATAAGACAGGACGAAAGACATTCACATGCCCGCTACTTCATGTCGACGCTAATATTAACGTAGGATAGGACGAAAGACAATCACATGCCCTGCGACTTCATGTCGACGCTAATATTAACGTAAGATAGGACGAAAGACAATCACATGCCCCGCTACTTCATGTCGACGCTAATATTAACGTAAGACAGGACGAAAGACAATCACATGCCCGCTACTTTATGTCGACGCTAATATTAACGTAGGATAGGACAAAAGACAATCATGCCCAGCGACTTCATGTCGACGCTAATATTAACGTAAGACAGGATGAAAGACAATCACATGCCCCGCGACTTCATGTCGACGCTAATATTAACGTAAGATGTGACTGAAGACAATCACATGCCCCGCTACTTGATGCTCACGCTAAAATTAACGTAAGATAGGACGAAAGACAATCACATGCCCGCTACTTCATGTTGACGCTAATATTAAAGTCAGACAGGACGAAAGACAATCACATGCCCGCTACTTCATGTCGACGCTGATATTAACATAGGATAGGACGAAAGACAATCACATGCCCTGCGACTTCATGTCGACGCTAATATTAACGTAAGACAGGACGAAAGACAATCACATGTCCCGCTACTTCATGTCGACGCTAATGTTAACGTAAGACAGGACGAAAGACAATCACATGCCCGCTACTTCATGTCGACGCTAATATTAACGTAGGATAGGACGAAAGACAATCACATGCCCTGCGACTTCATGTCGACGCTAATATTAACGTAAGATAGGACGAAAGACAATCACATGCCCCGCTACTTCATGTCCACGCTAATATTAACGTAAGACAGGACGAAAGACAATCACATGCCCGCTACTTTATGTCGACGCTAATATTAACGTAGGATAGGACAAAAGACAATCATGCCCAGCGACTTCATGTCGACGCTAATATTAACGTAAGACAGGATGAAAGACAATCACATGCCCCGCGACTTCATGTCCACGCTAATATTAACGTAAGATAGGACGAAAGACAATCACATGACCCGCCATTTCATGTCCACGCTAATATTAACGTAAGACAGGACGAAAGACAATCACATGCCCCGCTACTTCATGTCGACGCTAATATTAACGTAAGATAGGACGAAAGACAATCACATGCCCTGCTACTTCATGTCGACGCTAATATTAACGTAAGACAGGACGAAAGACAATCACATGCCCGCTACTTCATATTGACGCTAATATTAACGTAAGATAGGATGAAAGACAATCACATGACCTGAGACTTCATGTCCACGCTAATATTAACGTAAGATAGGACGAAAGACAATCACATGCCCCGCTACTTCATGTCCACGCTAATAATAACATAAGATAGGACGAAAGACAATCACATGCCCTGCCACTTCATGTTCACGCTAATATTAACGTAAGACAGGACGAAAGACAATCACATGCCCGCTACTTCATGTTGACGCTAATATTAATGTAGGATAGGACGAAAGACAATCGCATGACCTGCGACTTCATGTCGACGCTAATATTAACGCAAGACAGGACGAAAGACAATTACATGCCCTGCTACTTCATGTCGACGCTAATATTAATGTAAGATTGGACGAAAGACAATCAAATACCCTGCGACTTCATGTCGATGCTAATATTAACGTAAGACAGAACGAAAGACAATAACATGCCCGCTACTTCATGCTGACGCTAATATTAACGTAAGACAGGACGAAAGACAATCACATGCCCGCTACTTCATATCGACGCTAATATTAACGTAGGATAGGACGAAAGACAATCACATGCCCTGCGACTTCATGTCGACGCTAATATTAAGGTAAGATAGGACGAAGGACAATCACATGCCCCGCTACTTCATGTCCACGCTAATATTAACGTAAGACAGGACGAAGGACAATCACATGTCCTGCTACTTCATGTCGACGCTAATATTAACGTAAGATAGGACGAAAGACAATCACATGCCCCGCTACTTTATGTCGACGCTAATATTAACGTAGGATAGGACGAAAGACAATCACATGCCCTGCGACTTCATGTCCACGCTAATATTAACGTAAGACAGGATGAAAGACAATCACATGCCCCGCTACTTCATGTCGACGCTAATAATAACGTAAGATAGGACGAAAGACAATCACATGCCCCGCCACTTCATGTCCACGCTAATATTAACGTAAGACAGGACGAAAGACAATCACATGTCCGCTACTTCATGTCGACGCTAATATTAACGTAAGATTGGACGAAAGACAATCACATGCCCCGCTACTTCATGTCGACGCTAATATTAACGTAAGATAGGACGAAAGACAATCACATGCCCCGCCACTTCATGTCGACGCTAATATTAACGTAAGATAGGACGAAAGACAATCAAATGCCCTGCGACTTCATGTCGATGCTAATATTAACGTAAGATAGGACGAAAGACAATCACATGTCCCGCTACTTTATGTCCACGCTTAAGTTAACTTAATTACACACCACAACACATCCTGCTAACATAATTATATGATGTAAACTGAGATCGGTTTATATATATCGTACTCATGAAGAACCTGAAATAAACATTCTTCTGACACAGATTGATACTACTCCGTAACAATTAGGTTTTGATTTGCAAACAGAGTGAACATATCATAAAAATGAACAATTCTACTTTCAGATAATACAGTCATCGTGAACATTTTTAATCTTACAAACAATACAGTCAGAATGATGTATCTTTTATAGACATACATTACAAAGTGAACATATCCTGCTTACAAACAACGCAGAGGAAACATTTATTGTCTGCAAACTATACAGAGTGATCATTGCTTACTTGCAGACAATACTAAGGGAACATTTCTTGCCTGCAAACTATATAAAATGATCATTGCTTGCTTGCAGACAATACTAAGGGAACATTTCTTCATATCAAATTATGCAGACTGAAAATCTCTTGCTTAAAACACTACAAAGTGAACATTTCTAGTTTACAAAGTGAACATTTCTAGCTTACAACACTACAAAGTGAACATTTCTAGCTTACAGACATAAAGTATCAACCTCTCCAAACAATTCAGAGTGAGTATCCTCTCATTTCAAGGAATGCATAGTGAACATTTCTTGCTTTTAAATAATATATGGTGAATATCATTTATAAGAAAAAAAAGGAAAAGAAGCCAACCCCCCCCCCCCCTCCCCCACCCCAAAAAAAAAAAAATAAATAAATAAAAAGAGAAAGAAAAAAAAAACAACAACAGACAAAACAAACAAACAAACAAACAAAAACAAAAAGTCCAAATGGAACTATTTAGCTCACCTGAGCAATTGAATATATCAAAAACTTAGATAGTATCAGAATGTTCCCTAACGAAAATATTTTTTCAGAAATTTTATTTCAGATTTGAACCAAAAACAACATCACATCATTTAAAACAACATTTACTCTTTATGAAATCAAAGGCAACACCTGTAAATGTGTAAAATGGTGCGAAATAGCGTTAAATGTTATTTCTGAAATAAATAAACAAATAAAAACACTTTTTAAGACACATTTCTAGAGAACCCTGAAACATTCGGTTTTTGATTTATGCAGTCTGTCTGAAGAAGTTTGTCAAAGTAGGGTACTTTCTGGGCCTATGTCGCACCATTCTAGATACACACCTTAATGGATTTTGCTAGAGAGTAACAACACTTCCAGAAAATCTTGACCAAAGTCCCTCCTGTAGGTCTGTCGTCAAAAGTATGAAAAGGTACACCGGACGGATGGACACCAAACAACACAAAATGAAATCTGCTCACACATGATAAAGAGTGAACACATCTTACTTAAAACAATACAGAGGGAATATACCCATCGTGCAAACAACAAAGAGTTGTTATATGATATTAACAAACAATACAAAATAAACATTTTCTGCTTTAAGCGAAACATATAGATATTATCTAATGGACAAACAACAAAAAGTGTATATATCTTGTGTCATGAAGAGTTAGTATCTTATGAGACCATATTGAATAAAGAATAAGCGTCTCTCCATTCATATCATACACATAGTTAACTTCACCTCGTTTATACAAAATAAAAAGTCATTGTTACTTCGTCCATAGGATACAGAATTAGCGTCCATCTGTCCATACAATACATATAGAAAGTGCCCTTTCGTCCATATAATACAACAAGTTAGGGTCCCTCCGTCCATGTATAGTAAACTTCCTTTGGTCCATAGGATACAAAATTAGCGTCCATATGTCCATACAATACATATAGGAAGTGCCCTTTCGTCCATATAATACAACAAGTTAGGGTCCCTCCGTCCATGTATAGTAAACTTCCTTTCGTCCATAGGATACATAATTAGCGTTCCTCTGTCCGGACAATATATATAGAAAGCGCCCCTCTGTCCATATATTACAAAGTGTCAACCGACTTCCACTTACACACTACATAGAATTAGCGTCTCTTCGCCTAAACTCTCGTACAGATACAATATTATACAATATTAAGAGTGTGTGTCCACCGCTCACAGAATACATAGAGCTAACATCCTCCGCCAGTGTAATACACAGTGAGCGCCTCTTCCCATAGACAATACAAAAGGTTCCTCTGCATGTAATACAAAGAGTAAGTGTCCCTCTACCCATACAAAATGGATTAAGCGTCCCCACGCCCATACAACACATACATCACACTCTGAAGGCGTCCGTCTGCCTATAGAATATAAAAAGGTAACGTCCATACACCCATACAATGCTATAAATGAGCGTTTTACAATATACATTACAATATGATACATACATTATAAAGAGCTAACGTCCCATCGTCTATACAGTATAAATAGGTAACGTCCCACCTCCCATACAATGCAATGAATCAGCGCTCTTCTACATACAACAGAGTTAACGCCCCTCCGCCCATACAATGTAAAGATGTTATGTCCCTCCGCCTTAAGAATCCAAAGAGTAAGCGCCAGTCTGCCCACAGAATACAAAGACTTTACGTTCCTCCGCACAGACAATACACAGTTAATGTCCCTCCACCCATACAACACAAGAACTCTATGTCCCTCCACCCATACAACACAAGAACTCTATGTCCTTCCACCCATACAATACAAGAACTTACTGTTCCTCCCTCCATACAATACAAATAGGTTACGTTGCTCCGTCACTATAATACAGAGTAAGCGTTCGTCTGTCATATAATGCAGAGTTAATGTCCCTTTGCCTATATGAAACAATGAGTTATTGTCCCTCCGCTCATGCAACGCAAATACTTGGCGACGTCAACTTGCATACTGCATATATAATTCACATCTCTTCGCGGAAATATATATTCATTTTAACTACAGAGAGTTTCTCTTCTTAATCTATTTTTGTTCTAGATTCGATCCTAAGTTGGGACAAAAGAAAGATGAGCTAACGTTTTTGCTTTAAGGCCGAAAATTCTCTTCGGGAACTGTCCCAAACGTTGTATGCTTTCTGGCATCATAACTATCAAACACTGAAATCAAAATAAAAAAAAAAACCCAAAAAAAGGAAGTATGTTGTTTTCTTCAGCTTCATCAAACACCTAGACTCTAATCAAACCTACATACTTGTTGATATCAGAGTAATTATATGAAGGATATGACACTTATACTTGAAGGAGAATAATCAGGAAACAAGGAATGTAGGAAACGTGTAAAGATATAATCAGAGTCGGTAAGAGGTTCACGGTCTATGGTGCAATAGTATGCTTATCTTCAATGACGATACACCTTTATCACACAAAAAACGATGAAGTGTCCAAATCATAAGTTATTATTCTATCCTTTGATTATGGTCTAAAATGAAGATCACAGTCATTGTGTGTATTTGCTAATGATGAGGTTCTAAATCTGAAATCCCCTGACGATTTCTGAATTAACAATCTGGAAGGAATTGAAATTCATTGGTGTTAGAAACCATACGAAAATCTGTACATATCTGTATGGTAGAGGTTCTACTTAAAGATGTTTTCAGCTGTATGAGGGGGAATCACACGTAGGTCCTTTCATCTTGATGGTGGGAGACCACATGAAGATCTTTTCATCCATGAAGATCCACATCGGGATACCTTCACCTACACTGTAGGAAAGTCACACAGATATCCGTTCCCCATTATTGTTGAAGAATCATACCAAGATCCCTTCACATATATGGTTGGTGTGCAACACCAAGACCCTTTCACTTTTATGGTGGCGGAGCCATACCAAAATCCGTATACTTAAATAATTGTTGTTCCAAATAAAGATCCTTAAACCTGTACGGTGGATGAGCCACACCAAGCTCCTTTCAACTTTATGGTGTTTATGTCATGTTGTGTCATATTAAGATCCGTTCACCTACGGTGGCTAAGCCTCATCAAGATTCTCCAATTTATATGGCAGCGATTAATGGTAAGTGTTAGGAGGACCTGTTAAATAACATAACAAATACTGCAGACCTTCATCAGTCCATAAATATGACACCCATTTCTAATAGACAGAATTTGATTTCAGTCTTGTGAGAGAACATTATGAATTTCGATACAATATGCTAGCCCGCTTAATCACCAAGCTACCTATAATCGAAAATCAGTATTGATATTTAAATTATATATTTGAATATCAATATACATTGTAAATAGAGCAACGACAATAACTGCCTCTGCACCATACATAGGAATTATCATTAATAACAATAGAGCCAGCTGTCACTGTGTCCAGCAAGTCTTTGCAGTTAAGTTCAAATGTGTACAAATCCTATGAGGTTTTCTGACTAGTTCATGTTTGTGATTTCTATTTCACTATAGCAGGGTGTGCAGAATCAGGCGTTATTATACCCCCGCGCAAACAAAGTTGGGGGGGGGGGTATATGAATCACCCTGTCTGTCTATATGTCTGTCTATGTCTTCACTTTTCCGGTCTATAACTTCTTACCCCCTTGTAAGATCTAGATAATATTTCACAAAATTGTTGTCCATGACCCAATGGTGTGCCATGACCTTTCCTCAAGGTCATGTAATCAAGGTCAAGATCACAATGCACACATAGCAAAAATCCTTGTCTGGGCCACAACTTCTTACTGCTAAATTGGATATGGATAATATTTCACACAACTGTTGTCTATGACCCACGGATGTGTCATGACCTCAACCCAAGGTCAAGGTCACAGTGCACACATAGATAAATCCTTGTCCGGGCCATAACTTCTTACAGCTAAGTTGGATCTGGATAATATTTTACATAATTGTTGTCCATGACCAAAGACTGTGTCAGAACCTAAACCCAAGGTCATATTTTTAAGGTCAAGGTCACAGTGCACACATAGCTAAACTTCTTGTCCTGGCCATTGTGTTATATTTTACACAATTGTTGCCCGTGACCTAAAGGTGGGTCATGATCTTGAACAAAGGTCATATCTACAAGGCCAAGTTCAGAGTGCACACATACCAGAATTTGTGTTTTTATTGATTATACCTGAGCATATTCAAGTGGAACATACATTACACTTATACCAGTGATGTTATCTTGGATCTTGAATGATTGCATGTTTCAACTTTGTTGCCGCGGGGTATTTGTCCCGTTAGGACAGCTCTAGTTCAAGTCTGAAAGTGACGTTTCCTCAGGGGAGCAACAAAAATGGGCATAAGTTAAATCTGTTTTGTAAAAATCGATTGTTGTGTTTGTGTGGCAAGTGTAGTAATTTGTCATAAGATCCACAAAGCTTGCTTATGCTTGTGATTCTCCTTTTCATTACCAATGTATTGTCTTCGCTTAATTAAATCAACTACTAGATATATATTGCTTAAACTAATATTGAATTGATTTACAGACTTATACTCGCAAAATTAAATAAAAAATAACAATAGTAAATAATAGTTCTACAACAGTTCTACACTGTCTGAGATATAGTCAGGAGTGTAGCTAGAAATATTCAATGCGCATGCAAAGAAAATATTCTCAAGAGGCGCGCGCAGTCATGAGAGGGGGATGTGATCACCCTTACTTGCAAGTGGGGGTTCGAGGGTCTCCCCCGAGAAAATTTCGTAAAATGCAATGCAAAGTCGTGCTTTCTGGACTACATCTTGATAACATTGAAACTATTTTTGTCATAAGAAATGACGTTTAATATTGAAGAAGATATGTCGAACACAATAAAACTGAACTTGAAACTACCTCTTAACATTAAAGTCTTTTTGATTTTGAGAAAGATGAAGATTAATGTTTTCACAAATTGATTCGACACTTACGAGTTGTCATATGATATTGATGTCATTGAATCACATTTAAATTATTTTGTACTCGTGATGTGCACGCCATGGCGTGCTGGCGTATAGGCAGCTACGCCCCTGATAGTTCATTAGAAATCTCCAAGCGACACTAAGTAATTATATTAGTCATTAGAACAAGTATGGTTCTGTTAGGATGCAGTATACACACACACACACACACCTACACACACACACACACACACACACACACACACACACACACACACACACACACACACACACACACACACACACACACACACACACACAAACGACGTTATAAAGTATTATTTTGTAATATTACCGACCACTTTCTTATCTTCTGTGGATAAACATATCAGTTTTTCCCTGTCATACCAGTATAGTGTTGTATGCAGTCTGGCCTTAGTATGAATTCTACATGAGTTATTCTTCTTTGCTCATGTCCACAAATTTCATCATGACATTATATCGACAATTATACTTTAATTCGATCTACTCAATCAAAAAAAAAAATAAATAAAAAATAAAATACAAACAAAACAAAAAAAAAAAAAAAAGAAAGAAAAAAAAAATAACCACGTACTGTAGAAACATTAGGGCTACTAATAAATCATAAGGAGGAAAATGCATAAAATTCCAACGTATATCTTTTGTGAAGGCAAATTTAGCATTCTATATTTCTGTATGATTGTCTCTGAATAGTACGACAAAGATGTTCAGTATACAAGTTGAAGGCTCTATCATGACAGGTACAGTTTCGAATATTTTCTTTAGTAGTAATATATAAATATGCAAGTTGTCAGTATTTAACACTATGCTCCCCTAGTGGTGTACGCTATATATGAAAGGCTCTTCTAGCTTTTAAATATCCATATCATTACCTTTACTTTTCATTAATGTACACAGACAGGAGATGCTCATTCTTTCTGAATACCTGATCTCATCATCATGTGACGAAAAGAGGTACATACTCTTCCTGGATACCTGTTCTCATCATCGTTTGACGTCAAGAGATACATACCCTTCCTGAATACCTGATGTCATCATCATTTGACGTCAAGAGATACATACCCTTCCTGAATACCTGATGTCATCATCATTTGACGTCAGGAGATACATACCCTTCCTGGATACCTGATCTCATCATCATGTGACGTCAAGAGATACATACCCTTCCTGAATAACAGATCTCATCATCATCTGACGTCAGGAGATACATACCCTTCCTGGATACCTGCTCTCATCATCATTTGACGTCAAGAGATACATACCCTTCCTGGATACCTGTTCTCATCATCATTTGACGTCAAGAGATACATACCCTTCCTGGATACCTGTTCTCATCATCATTTGACGTCAAGAGATACATACCCTTCCTGGATACCTGTTCTCATCATCATTTGACGTCAAGAGATACATACCCTTCCTGGATACCTGATATCATCATCATTTGACGTCAGGAGATACATACCCTTCCTGGATACCTGATCTCATCATCATCTGACGTCAGGAGATACATAACCTTCCTGG
Source organism: Pteria penguin (assembly GCA_035048485.1). Taxonomy (NCBI): domain Eukaryota; kingdom Metazoa; phylum Mollusca; class Bivalvia; order Pterioida; family Pteriidae; genus Pteria; species Pteria penguin. The sequence goes on from CM068581.1 coordinate 25,726,201, forward strand.
ATACCTGATCTCATCATCATGTGACGAAAAGAGATACATACCCTTCCTGGATACCTGATCTCATCAACATGTGACGAAAAGAGATACATACCCTTTCTGGATACCTGATCTCATCATCATGTGACGTCAGGAGATACATACCCTTTCTGGATACCAGACCTCATCATCATGTGACGTCAAGAGATACATACCCTTCCTGGACACCTGATTTCATCATCATTTGACGTCAAAAGATACATACCTTTCCTGAATACCTGATGTCATCATCATTTGACGTCAAGAGATATATACCCTTCCTGGACACCTGGGTCCGGCGCCATAAACTGAGAATATACTCAAGTCAAAAATTCATATCCTCCTGTCCATCAATGAATTAACTGATATCTGGTGATTAACTGAGATTTGGATTTTATTTAGTTTGATTCTACTAATAAATAGAATTTAAGCATTCTGCATTAAAATTTATTTGAACGTTTGATAATGGAATAAATTAAAATGAAAATTTTGACTTCTCAGTATATTCTCTTTTTATGGCGCCGGACCCAGATCTCATCATCATTTGACGTCAAAAGATACATACCCTTCCTGAATACCTGATGTCATCATCATGTTACGTCAGGAGAAACATACCCTTCCTGAATACCTGATCTCATCATCATTTGACGTCAAGATATGTATATTCTTCCTAGGCGCCCAATCTCATCATTTGACGTCAAGAGATACATGCCCTTCCCGGTCGCCGGACCTTATTATCATTTGCCGGTATTTGCATACCCTTCCTGATCTCGTTATCATTTGGCGACAGAAGGTATATACACTTCCTGGATACCTGATCTCATTATCATTTGCGGTCAAATGTTTACTTTTCCTGGACGCCTGATCTCACCATGATGATCCGTATTTCCACTGACCACTTTTGACTGTCTCCATGTTACTATTTAGTTAATATTGATGGCGTATATCTTTAATAGTCTTAGAATTACGACACAACACAGTGAAGAATATGATACATTTTGTTTTACTTCATTTATTTATTTATTCACTTATTTATTTGAATTTGTTTTAATCTTTTCAGAAATATTTTATAAGCAATTATTTGTGTTATGCAAATTTGACCAAGTACTACTCTAAATAGCAATATAGAGAGTGAAATAAAGTAAAAATATATTTCATAAAAACCGCTTTAATTTCCCAATGGGGATAGGTTTTATATCATACAACTTTTCATTTTTATTTGATTTCTTATATGGCATTATAAGAATAAAAAGACGCATTATTATTAAATTAAAAGAACGAGAAAAAAGCAAGATATAGTGATTTCCGCTTAAATATATAACGATATAAGTCATTTATGCGTCGTAATGTGGTATAAAAGAGTAACAGAAATAACAAAAGTGTTCCATACCAATGTTTTGTGACGTAGCGGTATAGGGATACTAATGGGCTCCGGATTATAGAAATGAGACCACGTAACCAAGAATTGATGGACCCCCGGAAATAGGAAGGAGACCACATGACCGAGAGGCATTAATAGACCCCCTCCCCCCGGAATACAGATATGAAATCACGTGACCGAGATGAGTTAATGGACCCCCGGGATACAGAAATGAGACCACATGACCGAAAGAAGGTAATGGACCCCCGGAATATAGGAATGAGACCACGTGATCGAGAGAAGTTAATGGACCCCGGAATGTAGAAATAAGACCACATGACCAATAGGAGTTGATGGACCCCCGGAATATAGTCCACATGACCGAAAAGAGTTAATGGACCTTCGGAATATAGAAATAAGACCACGTGACCAAGATGTTTCAACTGTTTTGGCTAGCCACACCTGCCGTTACTGACCCAACATTACATTCAACTTACGTCACTACAAAAGTTGTAATAAACACTTACGTCATAACAAATGTTGCAATAAACATTATGCTTGCGATCCTAAAGTTGTTAGTTTAGTCTCACTTCTCGACGATTTATAGTAAACTGTTTACTGGTGGCTAAATATGATTAATCTCTGTAGCATTTATTAGGTGTAATTGCAACTGCATCCATTCCTATTAGCCGATATTAAAAAACGCATGAAAAACAAGTGATATAGTCCTTGTGATTTATAAAGCCATCACCATTATAATCGGTATCAGGTGATTATTATCAGATGAATAATACATAAAATTTAAATGTCATTATCCGACGCTGATAATTGATATCCATTTTAGAGTTTTAATAGTTGAGACATGGTGATTGTAGTCAGTATGAGGTATCTGAGATATCTGGTAAATATAGTCAGTATCCAATAATTATTGGTGATACCTGGTGATAATTGTTTAAAATATGAGATTATCATTTGAAATATCTGGTGAGTTTTGTCAGTATGAAATCAATACTCGTAATCCCTAGTGTTTATGGTCACCTTTATATTATCCGGTTATTACTGTCATTTAAAATGTTTTTTGTGATATTTTGTGATTATTGTCAGTATGGAATAATTCAGAATTATTGACGAAATCTGGTGATTTTCAGTATCACACGATTCATAATTATTGACAATATCTAGTAATTATTCTCAGCATCAGATAGTTCATATATTATTTATGATATCTGGTGAATATTGTCAGTATCGGATGATTCATTACTATTGGTGATATCTGGTGATCATTGTCAGTATCTATCAGATAATTCATAATTTTCATAAATTCTGGTGATTTCTGACATCAGATAATTGACAACTGTTGGTGACATTAATCCTTATTGTCAGTATCACATAATTCATAATTATTTATGGTATCTGGTGAATATTGTCAGTATCGGATGATTCATAAGTATTGGTGATATCTGGTGATCGTTGTCAGTATCAGATAATTTATAGTTTTCATAAAATCTGGTGATTTTTTACATCAGATAATTGACAACTATTGGTGATTTATGGTCCTTACTGTCAGTATCACATAATTCATAATTATATAGGATATCTGGTGAATATTGTCAGTATCGGAGGATTCATAACTATTGGTGATATCTGGTGATTATTGTCAGTATCAGATGATTCATAACCATTGGTGATATCTGGTGATTACTATCAGTATCAGATATTTCATAATTATTTAGGATATCTTTTGATTATTGATGATATCAAATAATTCATAATTAATGGTGATATCTGGTAAATATTGTCAGTATCAGATAATTCATAACTATTGGTGATACCTTGTTATTATTGCCAGTATACGTAGCTGGCAGCTAGTATCAAATGATTTTTGTACCAATGAATGAATGTCCATAAGTAATTATTTGAGGGATATGATACTTTTATTTGAATGTATATAATCAGTGAAGAGTTTCCATACGTAAGAGTGATAAGGATACTCCAGGCTATCAAGGCGTGAGATGTCTTATGTTCTCCATCATTAACACAAAAGCTGGAAATAAGGGCAATTATCCACTCCTGACAAACGCAGGTGATAAGATTCGCGTCTCTGTTGACCGTTGCGAAACTGAGGTGCGAAAATTCAATGGAAACAGCTATACTGAGTGAAATTGCTCAGTAAAACTCAACTCCTGATAAATACAGCAAAAAAGGTTACTTTATGATATTGTAAATGACCAATATAATGGAATTCATTACAAATTCTGTTCTCTTTCTTATGTAGTGACTTGCAGATATTTCACGTACATGAAGGGTGGTAAGTAAAATAAATTAGTCGTCGGAAATATATTATAAAAATGATCTGCACGAGAACGTATTCATTTTAAATGTATACAATAATGCTATTGGGCAAAATACACCTGACAAAACGTATTTATTTAAGATGTATACAACAGTATTATTGGGTAAATTGATCATCACGAGAACGTATTCACTTTAAATGTATACAATAATACTATTGGGTAAAATGATCCCCACGAGAAAGTTTTCATTTAAAATGTATATGTAACAATACTAATGGGCAAACTGTTTCTCAAGAGAACGTAATCATTAAAATTGTATACAAAAATACCATTGGGCAAAATGATTCCTTACGAGAAAATATTTATTTGAAATGTATACAACAATACTATTGGGTAAATTGATCCTCACGAGAACGTATATACATAGCAAATGTATACAACAATAATGATGGGGAAAATGATCCTCACGAGAACGTACTTATTTAAAACGTATACAACAATTCCATTGGGCAAAATGATCCTCACGAGAACGTATATATATATATCAAAAGTATACAACTATAATGATGGGAAAATGATCCTTACGAGAATTATATATACAAAATGTATACAACGAAAATAATGGGAAAAACGATCGCCATGGAACGTATACATACAAAGTGCATACAACTTAAATCATACAATTTTAACAATGGGAAAAATGATACTCACGAGAAAATGTTTATAACCATAAAAATGAAAAAAATATATCCTCACGAGAACGTATACATAGAGAATATATACATGTACATCTATAACAATGAAAACAAGAGCAACGCATAGCGCGGCATAATAGTCCGTCCCTTAGTCTGAAGGGATGAAATTTAAAAGTATGGAAACATTGCCCCTTTGCCAACACTTCTGTGAAATATTATTCAATTTTGTGCAATTTGTAAAATGTTAATGACCAGACAAAAATTTACCCATCATATGCACTGTAACCCTGTCCTTGCAGATAAGACTTTGGTTCATAATCCTGACACTCCCTTGGGTCCTGGGCAATAATTCTGTGAAATATTACTTAAATCCATGCAAGGGGTAAAAAGTTATGGTCCAGACAAAATTTACCCATCATATGCATTGTGACCTTGACATTGCAGATATGACCTTTGAGTCAAGTGATGACACATTTTTGGATCCTGAGAAACATTCTGTGAAATATTATTCAAATCCATGCAAGGTGTAAAAAGTTATAGCCTTAACAGGAATTTAACTGACATAAGCATTGTGACCTTGACCTTGCAGATATTACAATGAAAATCAAAAGGTTTCATATTCCAGTCACAAGAAATAAGTATACAATGTCTAAAGGCTCTAGCATAACCAGTTTGGTCTGTTCCTTTTTCTGTAATTTGCATTTTGAAAAATTTGCTATTTTTGCCCCCAAAATGACCTTGACCTTTGGCCTTGATATTGAAAATCAAGAGGGTTCGTCCTCATGTCATAAAAAATAAATGTACCAAGTTTGAATGTCCTAGCCTAAACGGTATGGTCTGCATCATGCTAACAATATACGGACAGACCGACAGACTCACAGACCCACAACGCTATACCATAATACGTCTGTCTACGACGTGCGTATAAAAATGATCCCCACGAGAACGTATACATGCACATAGAAAATGTTTACAACTATAGTAAGGAAAAAAATATCCTCACGAGAATGTATTAATAGAAAATGCGTATAACTCTAATAAGGAAAAAATAATACAAAGTATTGAAATTAAAAATGCTAGCCTTCTGTATATTTTATGCAAGACGGTAGTGGGAAATAATTCTTACGCACTGGTCAAATGATTAAGATTTCAAACCTTCATCAACATCTATTATAGTCTTGTATATTAAAACATCATGAATATAAGTGACTGCAGATCATCAAAATCCCAAATCAAATATGTACACGTAAGATTAAGCTGGCATCTGGCTGTACACTTCTGGGATTTCACTCAGGATACGATGTCAAACCTGAATGCAATATTAAAGATCTAAACCATTGTATAATGAAGTATCACCTTCTCTGACAGACCTTTGTATGATACATTGATATGCTATATTCTGCTAGCCTACTGTATATTTTTATTTTGAATAAAATATGATTTCATATACATTTACACATTACCAGCCATTATTATTGTTAGAATGACAATGTTAGCACGAGTGTAGATGGGATTTGACATAATGGATCCCAAGCAATGATTTGTACAGGTCTGCATTATTATTATTTTTTTCCTTAAGGAATAAATCTTTTTTTTTTTCGTTGGTATACCATTAAAAAAGGGACGGAAACTGCATCAATGCGCGTAGCGCATATTGCATAAGGTTTCCGTCCTTTTTTTTTTTTTCGTGGTATACCCCAATCCAACCAAAAAAAAAAAAAATCACATTTATTCCTTATCCTTTAGTTCCCTTCAAACACGTGTTATATTCTCAGAAACTGATACGTTATGTCTGCACTATTTCTCAACATTTCTAAATTTCTGCCGCGGTGGTGTGAATATTGATGTTACAGTTAAGAAAAAACGCGGGAAATTACGTCGTCAGAGAAAAAAAAATCGTGGATGAGATATACCACAATTTTTTAAAAAACCAATCAAAATGTGTATTATATGTAAAATTAAATGATAAAATCAATATCTGGCAGTGATATTATTTTCTTCACTTATTTTATACGCTATGCCAGGGCATGCTCTAAATACGAAAATTTAGTCCTGTGTAGATAAATATGTCTGCTTTCATTTGATACACGTTTGAGATGATTTGTGAAGAATTAAAAAAGTTCTAAGACACAGACGGGATGAGGTGTATTTTTGATAAATCGGAAGTTCTAACCCTTCTTATTATATTGATATATTTGAGGGGGGGGGGGACAACGAGCCGAAAGCCCTGTGATTAAAGGAACGTTTGAATTTGTCACTGAGGAAGTTTATGGTCGGTATAGGGATCTAGTACAATTTCAGATTCCTCTTTCAAAACTGTTAACCGATATTTTGGGACCTGACCAGACAAACTAACCATCTTATTTTATGCCTATACTTAATTTGACATAATACGTATATATACGGGCATTTGTTCACGTGCATTTTCGATGCCGGAATTTCAGTGAAACAACATTTCATGCCTTAAATAGGAAAATTTCACTTCGTGTACTTGTCTCCTTCATGTGCTCATACGTGTATATTCATGTATTGACTTCCTCGACTTGAAAAGTTGTTGCAGGACTTTTGTGACGGATGTATCATGCAACCACCAGACGCTTACTGCCCCCGGGCACTTGGTCTCACCTCGATTTTATTGGGGTTCGCATTTGTCTGAATATGACACTATACACGATATTGTCCTTTATTTCATAGATTATGGTTTACCCGGCTTCGGTACTTCTTCGTTTTGTACCTTAGATGTAAAAAATAGAGATAATATTTAAAATCTGTGTATAGTAATTGAGGGATCGCCAGATCCAACTTTAACCACGCCCATTACGTAGTTCCATTGTGACATCAAAGTTAAATTCATGTTTGACGGGCCATTTATTTATGACGTCATAATGAAAAAGTCTGCCAAAATGTATGATGTCGAGCATTTAACGATCACTCAATTGTGAACGTTTGTAAACCCTTTAGACATGTAAAGATGTATGTCTATATAACATGTGTAAAGTTGATCAATGATAATTCTAAGATACAGTAATTTGCTTGGAATCAAAGAGGGCGTCATCCAAGCCGCTTGGAATGCTTAAAAATTGAGGCAAACTCTTTTCTTAAAGGTGTAGATCGTGTATATACCTTTTCGTCAAGATGTTTCTAAATTGCTATACAGGATTATAGGAGATTCCTCCTATACATTTATTAGCTAGAGTACTTTGATAAAACGTAAAGCTTCGAGGTTTTCCCTTTGGTAAAGTTTGGATATTTGTTTTATCTCTCTATAGCAAGAGATAAGAGATAAGAATACAATCTATTACATTTCTAATATCCGTTGTGTCTCAGTAGCTAATAGATTTAATTTCCGAATTTCAGATTTTGACCTTCCCATATTTTCAATCTCTATACAATTTTTGATCAGTCAACTATGGTTCACGATAATTGCAATGACATAAATAAACTAAAACATCCTTTATATATCATGTCAAATAACTGCGACGAGACTCGGTTTGTGTGCTCTTTTTCAAGATAAGAAGTTTAGGATTTCCCGAGAGGAAATAGCAAATAGTGATATTGGAAACATGTTTCCCATTCATAAATTGCCATGTACCCGTTTATAAATTGCCATGTATCCCATTCATAAATTGTCATGTATCCTATTCATAAATTGTCATGAATCTCTTTCATAAATTTTCATGTATGCCTTTGATAAATGGCATGTATTCCTTTCATAAATTCATTAACTCATTTTTCATCATTATTTAGACAAACCAATGTCAAGTGTGCATGAAGGACATTTGTTATACTGATCCAATAACATAAACTGATTTTGTAAATATAATTATTATTTTCTTTCCAAAAGTCTTTAAAACTGGGAGAGAATTGGAACTCGAACTTTGTTACGTGCCTTTTCACCCAAATTCCATTATCATGTTGTTATCAAGTACGAGAGCAGTAGTAAACGCAGGCCAAATGAGACACAGAACATGAACGTTTATGTGATGCCATATGGGACCCAAGAATTTGGCATATCCACCCATCGTTACCACTTATGATCGGCCAATTACAATTTCGTTTTCCTACATTACCCAGAGAAAGTGAATGAATATGAGTCTTTTCGGAACTTTTATTGTGACACTGTCAGAACCTTGAGTGAATTATTGGAAGATGGCAAAACTTGACAAAGTATAAGTTGTACGTACGGTCGCTGACAAGGATATATTTAATGTTTTAAGGTCGTTGAGAAAGATAAGAAAAAGTCCCCAATGTGTAATGCATATGTACACTTTTCACACCGAAGGAATAATATGATCTTTAGCATTGTTTACCAGTTTGTAGGTTATTAATGATACTGAGCTTTTTTGAAGTATTTTGTATTCTTATGTTGGAAAGGGGGTTGTTTTTATTTTTGATTGAGTTTTCTTTTTGTTGTGTTTCTATTTCATTTGATTTTGGGTTGAATTTTTAAAAAATATTTTTCTTGTTTTGTTTTGTTTTTGTTTTTGTTTTTTTAAGACAAGTCCGTATTATATCATTTATATAGTGACTGCATCTACATAGAAATTTCGATTAACGCAAGAGAACCACTGGAAGCAGTGAAAGATCTTTTACATGACGACTTCTACCGTGAAAAGAGACCTCGGTTTAAAACTTTGAAAAAAAAGGGGGAGGAAGATTGTATTGTTGTTTTATCGATTACCGCAAAGCTTTCGACTTAATAGATAGATCTAAATTATGGTGTAAATTGATTAAGCAGGGAATCAATGGGAAAATGTTAAGAATTATACAGTCTTTATACAAAAATGTAAAATCATGTGTAAAGCATACAGGTTTATTGTCTGAATACTTTGAAAACCAGATCGGCCTTTTTCAGGGTGAGGTATTATCACCTATATTGTATAGTCTGACTGTATGTAAATGATTGTGAAATGTATTTTATTATAGAACATTGTCCATACATTGAATTGAATATGTTAAATTTGTTTTTATTAATGTATGCTGACGATATGGTCCTTTTTGGTGATAGCCCAGAGTCATTGCAACGTATGCTTGATACTTTATTCGTCTATAACGAAGAATGGAAACTAACTTTAAATGTAGACAAAACTAAAATTGTGATTTTCAGAAATGGGGGTAATATAAAAGATAACGAAAGTTTTTTCTATAATGGGAAGGAGATTGAACTGGTTGATAAATTTGATTATTTAGGAATGTTGTTTAATTATAATGGGAAATTTAACATTACACAAAAGCATGTTGCAGATCAAGGAAGGAAAGCACTGTTTGCAACTAATAGTAAATTTAGAAAATATCAATTTAACATAAAAAGCAAATGCTCTGCTTTCGATACGTATGTGAACAGTGTATTAAGTTATGGATGTGAGATTTGGGGCTTTCACAAGGCGAATGATGTAGAAAAAATTCACTTAATATTTTGCAAAAATGCGCTAGGAGTTAAGAAAAGCACATGTAATAATTTAGTATATTATGAACTAGGAAGATTTCCTTTACATATTATTAGAAAATTGAGAATTTTAAAATATTGGATCAAATTGAAGAACTCAGATAACTGTATTTTGTATTCATGCTTAGAGGATAGAGTGAATTTAAAAGATAATTGGATTAATGAAATAAAAACAGAACTGAACCGTTTGGGACTTGGGTACATTTTTAATGAAATTCATATTGACAAATTTACTCAAAAAATATTAGAACAAAGATTTCTGGATTTATATCAACAAGAAATGTTTTCAGCAATCAGAAGGTCATCACGTGGGGAATATTTTCAATATTTGGCGGACAATTTTGAACTTCAGTATTATCGAACTAAATCAATAAATGAGTTACATAGAAAATCTATTACTAAATTCAAACTATCCTCTCACAGCCTTAATGTAGAAACAGGTCGTTACAACAATGAATTAAGGAGAAATCGAATCTGTTCATTATGTGAGTTAAATGACATAGAAGATGAGTTTCATTTTATTTTGAAATGTCCAAAATATCAAGAATTACGTAATTTATATATCAAAGCTTATTATTTTAGACGACCAAGTGTGTTTAAACTAATACAATTATTGAGTGTACACAACTTGAAAGAATTACGCAACTTGGGAAAATTTTTATTTCTTGCTGAAAAAATAAGGAAAAATAACACTTAAATTTAACCCCTTTAGCTTTTTGTTATTATTATTATTTTTTTTATATATAACAATGATTAACTCTCACGCAATCATCTTATACATTAGTGTATACATGTATTACATTATATGAATATACATGGGTAATATTATTATATGTGTATATGTGTGTGTATATAAGTATGTGTGTGTACGTGTGTATATGCATTTGTCACAATGTGTATATTATATTCACCTTGTTTTTTAGTTATTATTGTATTTTGTCTGATGTGCCAACTGGCATAAAGAAATAAATGAAACTGAAACTGGTTTAAACTATCTCCTTCGTACACCAAGACGATTTCCAAGAACCTCTTGCCCCGGAGACAAGAGCGCAATTGATTGAGCAACGCAAATTCTAAGTGCATCTTTTTCATATCACAACTTTACAAATATGTAAATTAGGAAAACATTAATTTTAAAACAATTAAATGATAATTATCTATCATTTCTTACATTCAGATCTGAATTTTAATGTATAACACTAATGCTCTCTTTTCGGTTAAATTTATCATTTTACTTTAGAATGAAAGAAAACTAGTATAGATATGAGTTATTTTTTGTCTACAATGTTGAGTACATTTTGATACCTACTGCACTTCTTTAAATAACTTCAAAACGTTTAGTGTGCAGGGTTGTTAGATTTCACGATATGGTCTTTAGGGAAATTCCCGTCAAATCACGACATCGGAGGGTACAATCCAATAACTTGATTGACATCATTGAGAACATCCTAAGCCAACGGACAGGGCCATGAGAGCACCCATCTCCTCCACGAGGGATTACGCGCCTCGCACGCGCGATCAATACAGCATAACGATTGGCTGAACAGTCATACGGAGCATTTTAGTCGCGTGTAGAGATCGTCTGCTAGTGAATTGGAAACTCAGTCAAAGAGAAATTAGAGTGAAGAAGTTCAAATTGTTATAAAGGGGATCATAGACAATTTTTATCATCGAATCTGTTACGTCACATTGTATGCTGTGATGGAAAAGTTGTTGAAGTTCTCTCATATCTAACACGAACATTTGTTTGCACTTTGACCGGAAACGGATCAGTTTTCGGAGTAAGGTAAGGATGATATTAATTTCTATTTTCGCCCTAAATTTTCTGTGTGTGAAGAGAGAGAGAGTTTTCATTCTATTCTGGCATATAGAACAATTAAGTAATCGGATTTGCTACTTTGACTTTCACTGTAATATATACACCAGAAATGAAAGGCAATTTAATTTTATTGCATTCATTTGCATTTATGTATATATATACATCAGCTAATTTAGAATCATCATTCAATACATTACTGGGGTATCGACAAACGCAAACACTCTGGAAGTTGCACTTCAAAAAATAAACCTGGAGATCTGGGCATTTAAGATTAGATTTGCTCTAGATACACGGTATAAATTCTTGGCGTATCATAGATCCCCGGTGAAACTCTGAAATTTTACTAGATACTTAACTTTTAAATGTTAACTCCGGCGACAAGAGTAATACTGAGACACTGAGTAATCAAAGGGTCCACCACGTGTTCGGTTTAATACTCGAGAGGCAAGTGTGCTCTTCATTTTAATAAAGATATCTGAATATGAATGTCAAACTGAGATTTGAAAAACATCTCATCAATAATCATTCCCGCATTTACCTTCGATGCATCACTTTTTCATAACAACAAATGTATTTGTGTGTTACCTCATGTGGTGCAAAAGTGCTGAAGCAGCCAGCACTATAGTGGACATAATTCTACAGGAATGTTAGGACTTCATTATTTGCACGAATTCCTAAAAGTGACGATATGCAGAAAACTCTACATGAAATAGACCTCATTTCCGCTGAAGAACACTTCTTCCTATACAAACACAATTTAATACTGTCCAGTCTTTATCAAAAAGCTCCGACGACAAAGTAAGTCAAAAACCTTTCAGCGAAAATATTAACTTAGGAAGATGTGGAATTACCATGTGAAGCACTGTAATTAGATCTCTTAGCAAGACGTTTGTTTGCTTTACAAAGAGAGAATGTATGTTTTTTTCCGGAGTTTGGTCATAAATTGAGAAGAGATTGCATTTTATCCTGGATAAAAAATTAATTAGTTTACGATAGTTGTCTTGTTAATACAAACATTATGTAATTTACATAGATCACACGTAGTAAATAAGGTCCTTTTAATCAATATTTGCAGTGCTAGATATAATGGCATATTTTTTTCTTCATTCTTATTCTGTAAACAAAATTTCAATTACCTAAGTTTAGTCTGATGCCACCGAATTCTTGATAATAATCATAACTAACTTTTTATACATTTACCAGTTGAAATGTATCTCAAAATATCAAAATAATATAAATTCATGTAACTTTTATTAATGAAAAGAAAAATAATGGTCTTACCCATTTCGTCAATTTGTTCCTACATATATCATTAAAAGTGACGTTATCATATAACAAAAGGGCCAATGTATTTTCTTGCTACATGTAGTATAATTTGTTGCTTGGTGCGCATCATGTGAGGAAATCTCTGAAGTGAATTTATTTTACTCGAAACACTAAATTATTCAGAGATATTGAAAACAGTCTTACTACATAATTTATACAGCTTCTTGTAATACCTGTAGCTAGAGAATAGTAAGTTTTGGAAAGCAATAATGTGCGAAATAATTGCAATTGCGAAAAATGTAACATGAGAATGTGGGGATATATTTCTCTACATCGTAGTCATATTCCGACGAATACTCGCCCACGTTGTGGTTGGGGTTAATGAAGGTAAATTTTTTCTTCACTTAAGTTACAAATTGTTGAGTGGCATGCGGGGCTTCTCTGCATGCATAGACGCCGCTTAAAGGACGGCACAAAACGTCCGTCGCTTAGAAGGCAACTACAGATGACCCCATTGTTATTTTATCTAAGCGAATTTCGAGTCCCCTTGAAGAATGCCGAGTGTTTTACGGACCGGGGGTTTCAAATAATTAGAATAAATCAAGGAAAATTGATGAAACTTCCAATTTGCGCGTCCCTTCATCCATTCAATAAAGGTAGAAACAGACAAGGTGTTATTATTCCATAAGAAGAGTTACGGCTACCACCGACATTTTGATATTCCGCGTCTTGTTAACAACAAATTATTTGTCACGAGACATATAACCCTTCATCACCTACTTCAGGTTTTGGGTAGGTCGCTCTCTCCACATTCAATTATTTCGATCAACTTATTTTGAAGAGCTGCCCTATCAGGAACAATTATCATCTATATTTAAACCATTATTTGTGTACATATTAAAATTTTACATTCATAGAATCACTTTCCCCATTCACAAAACAGAGAGGGTAGTATTATACAGTAACAATATCTGTTAAAAGTTTTTGTAAATCCTAGACTAATGATCAATACAACTCATTTTTATGCATTATCGCACATTACAAATATAGTATGGTATAGTTCTTTGTAATAAAGGTATTGTGAATATGAAAGTTTTATGCATGAGGCATTGTTTTCATCATATAATCTAATGTGTCACAGAAACCTACATGTATGAATACATACCTAACTACTGAATATACTATTGCATATGCCCTTCACACGTTACTCCGTGCGCGTATAACACTCTGCAAAGGCGGCGTAGATCACTGTAACACAATGACATCAGAGGATACGCTCAAAAACCTATCTGCATGTCATCTCCACAATGAGCTAGTTTAAGAAAGTTGTAATTGTATGTAACCATTTGGTTTTTGTTTTGTTTGTTCATTGCTACACCAGGACTGTTTTGTGTATATACTAACTGCCAGGGTGATGAAGTATACCATAGTGGTTAAGACACCGTGTGATGAAAGACAGCAGAGTTGTGAATAGCAACATCGAGGTGAATGGCACCATAGTGGTGAATGGCACCAAAATAGTGAATGGTACCAGAGTGGTGAATGGCACCAGAGTGGTGAATAACATTATGGTGGTTAATGGTATTATAGCAGTGAAGTACACCAGAGTGGTAAATGGCAGAATGGTGTTGAATGGCACTATAGTGGTGAAATGCACCAGAGTGGTGAATGGCACTATAGTGGTTAATAGTACTATAGTGATGAATGGCACTATAGTGGTGAAGGACACTAGTGTGGTGAAGGGCACCAGAGTGGTGAAGGGTACTAGCGTTGTGAAGGTCACTAGAGTGATGAATGGCACCATAATGGTGAATGGCACTGTAGTGGTGAAGGACACTAGTGTGGTGAAGGGCAATGGAGTGGTAAATAACACCAGAGTGGAGGACGGCACCAAAATGCTGAAGGGCACCAAAGTGATGAATGGCATCTTAATGATGAAGGATACCAGAGGAATAGGGTAAACTATTGACATATCTCATCATTAGTTTTCATCATGGAACAAGCCAGTTTTGTTCGGAACGTTGGACAATTACAAGAGATAAAAAGTTTTTTTTCTATTTCCACTCAATAGTTCCTGGTTGCGTGGATGGTATAATCACATACGAACACATTCAATACGCATGACAAAAGATACACAAATGTCATAATAGCTACTAAATATGATTAAGAAAACAACAGGAAATATCAATCTGTCAGAAGTGATAACATGCAGCATGTATTTATTAACATTTTTCTACTTAAAAATCTACGCGGGAACGGTTACTTACGAACGAGTTATTTCTGATTAAAACCATGTATTTTCTCACCACCCATAGAGATTATAGTTTACAAAACCAAACAGTATTACGTTAAGGATTAGTAAAAGAACTTGATATGCCAAAACCTGCTGTCTAATCAAACAATGGTTTATCTCATTATACCGCTATACAGGCCATTTCAGCGTCTGGAAATACTTTCTTTGGAGACGTTCGGAAACAGATGGTGTTAGTAAATTTGTGATCTGCACATAACAATTTCAGTTTGTGACTAAAACGAATCATCTATAACTAATTAGGTGATTTCAGCTTTTTTTCTTCCCTATCAGCATGATTTCTATTATCTTTATCAATTACATGTACCTATTTTATGAGAGGAAATGTGATTTGTGCATATTTCAACTAATTGATATCAAAGATTCAACCTAATTAAATATTCTAACATTAAGTATCGTGCACTTTCAAAGTGAATTGGAAATGCTTAACATTTCGAATTATTAATATCACAAATATGATAACGAATAAAAATACAATGTAGCTTGAAACTGAATGTGGAATTCAGTCTTTTTGTTTTAAGTTTTCGTATCGTCTAAGTTATGTATCACTCTGACCAACCAATGACCTTCCTGTTGTCATCATTATCATATACAACAGCAACTACATCTACAACTACAACAAAAATGTCAGCCTCACCTTCATCATGATCATCAACAACAAAAATGTCAGCCTCACCTTCATCATGATCATCAACAACAAAAATGTCAGCCTCACCTTCGTAATAATCAACAGCAAAAATGTCAGCATCATCTTCATGATAATCAACAGCAAAAATGTCAGCATCGCCTTCACGATCAACAACAGCAAAAATGTCAGCATCACCTTCATGATAATCAACAGCAAAAATGTCAGCATCGCCTTCACGATCAACAACAGCAAAAATGTCAGCATCACTTTCATGATCATCAACAGCAAAAATGTCAGCTTCACCTTCATCATGATCATCAACAGCAAAAATGTCAGTATCACCTTCATGATAATCAACAGCAAAAATGTCAGCATCGCCTTCACGATCAACAACAAAAATGTCAGCATCACCTTCATGATAATCAACAGCAAAAATGTCAGCATCATCTTTATGATCATCAACAACTAAAATGTCAGCATCAACTTCATGATCATCAAAATACGAAAATAACATTTGTCACATCAACAACAATAATAATTACAATAGTGACGTAAACAGATAAATAAAAATACAGATAAAAATGATGTTTAAAGCACATCAATTCGTTTTTACTTCTTTTGATTTGGGGGGGGGGGGGTTGGTTGTTTGTTTGTTTTGTTTTTGCTTTTTTTGGGGGGGGGGGGGGTTGTTTTTGTATTTTTTGGGGGGGGATTCTTGGCGTGGGCTTTTATTATATTTTTTTTGTTTGTTGTTTGTATTTCTTTCTTTCTTTTTCTGATGTTTTTTTTTTTTTGGGGGGGGGGGGTTGTTTGTTTTGTTTTGTGGGGGTTTGTTTTGCTATTTTGCTATGGTATAACCTTTGGCATACGTGTCACTTCCCCATTACTGTTAGAGAGACCCACTTATTATGTTGTATGTATCGTTGGCACGAAAGCGCTACACTCCTGAAAGCGTAGCGCCAATTCTTATCATTCCCTTGTTTTATTGTCAATCATCTGTCCTCCATAATCAAGCGACAATAGTGTCCCTCAGACCAGTATATAACACGTCATCTGAGGGTTTTAAGTGAACACACTTAAATGAATCGGGGCAGGCGTGGTGTAGTGGTTAAGCGCTTGGCTTGCGGCGCCGACGATCCGGGTTCGATTCCCGGGTTGCGCCACTATGTTTAAGAGGTTGGTAACCTCCTGCTTCCATGTCGCGATATAACTGAAATATTGTTGAAAGCGACGTAAAACACCAATCAACCAACCAACCAACTTAAATGAATCAAACATGTATGTAAAGAGGAGACATTTTAAAGTATTCTGTGATGTTTGTAACAATACAACAATGCTTTAGCATTTGGGAAAATTACAGGTAGAAACATCATCATTTTATCATGATTAAAATTGTTTACTTTAGTATGAATTGGAATCTCTTATATTTTTGTTCTCGCCGGTCACATAGATTTACACATCCAGAGAATAGTATTCACCAGACTGATTTAGACCCTGTTATGCCATGATGCAATATACTATTTTGAATAATTTCACATTACGTTAACATTATATTTAATCACACTAATCACTGCGAAATGACATTTTTATCTTACCATAGAAATAATGCGAAACCTTAACGAATGTTGAACCACAAAGAGTATTGGATCAGAAGGTCGACCAGTAATGTAAGTTTCAATATAAACTCCAGCAGAAAGCAGTAGCATAGAACAAGTGAGTGCTTTGATCACTGAGAATGAAAACTATTACTGATAACATAATGCAGTGACAGAGAAGCGTACCTAATTAGATCTAAATTACATATTTTCTGAACAGAACGGTTATTACATACTTTCGAATTAGTAAATAAGAGATATAGCTGCAGAACGAAGATTGCGCATCTGTGTAAATTGTTTCTCCAAAAGAATTGTTTTCTACTTAAATCAGAAAATTTAATTGAATTTTACGAGTGTTTTTATTTGTGCCCATTTGTTCGCTGCACTTAGTTCCCTTCATAAACGTTGCATTTCAAAGCCTTTTCAAAGCACTGTTTGTCTATGTTGAATTCTGAGAGACGAGAATCTTCACTCAGATTCAGTCTTTGTACTTTGACTGCAACAAGTGAAAGCATAAGCTGTGATAAGGGCGTGTTCGTGTTGCAGCTCGTAGGTTGATATGCATGTCGACACAGTGACTCGAAAATAAAGTTCTGCTTGTAGTATTTACCTTATTATAAGCTTGATCATGGAAGTATTCTTGGTAATGCCAATGTGTATAGCAAATAAGTTCAAAGGTGACTATGTACATGTCATACTTCATAATCTGCGCCAAGTATGGAATGCGTGGATTTGAATTATCATTCCAAATTATGCTGTCTGTTTGTTAAGATACAGGAATGTAGGAATTGAGAGGAACCCAAGAACGTGACAAACAGAATGTTTAATCTGCTCTCACGATCAGATGACTTTCCTGACATTATGAGAGATCATTGAGAAGTGTACAATGCGGAAGTACATTCCGAATATCGTACGCTATAAACATGGAATTAATGTAGCATGTCCATGGTAATTCACATATGTCCTCAAACTCAGATTTCATTTATGGGCGATATAATGGCTGTGTGTTTGTATGTTTTGAGCCTTCGTGGTCGGCACAACTTGTCAGATAGTTAACACTTGTTCTTGAAGTCCTATAAATTAATTGCAATGGTCATTGTGGAGATCAAGTAACGATATAAAGATCTTGTTCTAGAAGGAAAATAACTAAGCTGATTATGCAGCAAATAATATTCTGCTTGCAATTAGAAACAAGAAAACATTGATGTTTCCGTCATAGATGCCTGGAAAGTTTATGTGCAGACAACCATGCTATTATTCGATAAAATCGGATTTCTATCTACCATAAAAAATTTTCAAAATTTATAAATTTTGCGAATATATTTATTGTCAAAACAAAAATACGTAATGACGATAAGTTTCCGATAATTCATAATACCAATACTTATATAAATTGTATTAGCATTATCATTTTATTCCTCTTCATTACAACATCTATTTGATTATTTTAAATAATCACGTAGTCTCGCTACACGGGGGTAACTTGCAATTGTTTTCGGTACCGATGTGCGGTTGGAGTCGATAACACCTTACCCATTCAGTGTGAGACCATACCTATTCATATATCAGACATAGTGAATAGCATACTAGATTCAGTAGCAAATGTGTCTTTTCCTTTTATCTACACGTATGTTATCAATTGATATTATTTTATTAAATAGATCCCTATTGATATATATTTTCAAACTGAAAATGATATCCATTCATACACCGGATTGCCTTCAAGGTATAAATCTTTATTTAGGACGTTTACCAACCCCCTTGTTTCACTATGGTCGATGTTTTGTAACATCATTTTAAACGCTAGTTCAACAGGGACTTCTCATTTAATCAGAAATAGTCTTGCGTCAATGCACGAAAAAAAAATTCAGTTCACAACACAGAAGTGCGATTAAACATTAATCCATTAAAACTTTATCTAATGATAAGCAACCTTTAACTTTTGTTGAGTTCTCATTTATTTCTCAAGTTCCTACTGCTATGTACCTCAACTAATTCTCCCATCGAATTCTCCACTATTACACGTATGAGTGTTGAGCAATCTGGACATCCGGGCTGCAATAAAACGTATCCTAGCTTTCTGCACAAAGCCAAAATTGTATATGAAAAGTCTTTTACAATCAGTTTAGTGGTCGTAATTCATTTCAAATGATCCGTTTTTATATTGATATGGGAATTTTGTTCTAAGCGAATATTATTTATTCAGTAAAACATATTGATCAATTAAATCCTTAAAATTTATATGTTTCCAAATGAATTGTTCGATTTGAAGCTAGGAAGTATGAAGTATAAAGCTCTACTTTTAGTACATTTCGTATTGGAAGAAGATAATATACATGCAGTTCATGTCGGAGTCGATGTTACTTATGGGATTCGGATGAGACGGTGAATGTCCCGTGTAACGGTAGGCGTGGCATGTAAAAGATCCCTCACTGCTCCGGGAGGGTCCGATGCAAAGGTATAAATTTCTATGCAAAGCAACAGGTAGATGCCGTCAACATACTGTATACAGCTTTGAATTCGCCCAGTCTTTTTTCGTCCTTTGACGACCTGAAACTTATTCGCCCTGTCTTGAATTCGTTCTCCCCTCCCTTCAAAACTGGCTGTCCATAAGCAGATGAGCTCGTATTTTAGTTGTACCAGTATTTTATGACTGTAATTACGCATAATTGCACGCCTGCCAATTCTTATAATTCATTTTATATTGTGTAAGTTTCTTTTGAATGGATTGAATTAAATAAACATTTCCATTGAACTATTGGTTAAAATTCCTTCAGTTGTGACTAATGTCTGAAACATAATCGCCCCGTTTGGAATTCTCCCTCCAATCTGAGGGCGAAAAGAGCGAAAATAAAACGGGGGCGAAATTTTCCCTGTATACAGTATACATGTACTTGAAATAATGGTTGAGTGACGTAAAGCCATAATCAATCTATCAATTCATTTCTGTTTATATGAAATGAGCAACGTCTTTTGATGCAAGAATGAATGAAGTCTGAAGAAGATACAATCATATATTTCTGGAGTAGAAATATCAAACAACTGTCTTTTTATAACTTCTGATATTTATCGAAAGTGATCACATGAGTAGTCATGTGACTCTATCACTTTTGATAAATATCAAAATGTATAAAAATATACAGTGGTTAAGAGGTTTGTCATAATATTCGGCATATAAATGCATTTTTCCGAAAATACAAGTGCGGATGAAATCATATGGTGATGTGTTTGAAGTTATTCTGTATTCAAAGCATTTTATAAAAAATTTGAAATTGTACTTTGGACTTGAATGTTATTACAATTCTGTTTTGAGGTGTGGCTGTGACAATATCTATCTGGTCAAAATGCATCTCATAGCATCATCCCCCTTTTTTAATGTATTTTAAGCATTGGACATTAATGACATGTTTACATACATGGTGTGCTACTGTGACACGTTGATGTGCCACAATAACAATGCATCAATTTTTATATTTTACATTTTATGAAATGTTATAGCAAAGTCAATTTTCAAAATTTAGATATATTACATTAAACATTTCCATGTGTTTTGTATCTTTATTTGATGTTCATGTATCGAATTATTTGATAACAACGCACATTATAAAAGTGCCAAAAGTATAAGCAGCAAACAACTTGAAATCTGGCTGGCAAATAGAAAATATCCCCTAGCAATATCTTTCATATCTTCCACAAACAACTGTTTTATTTAGACATAGGTGAATTACCATCTAACAAATTTAATAAAAAGGTATAAGAAAATAATAATAATAATAATAATAATAATAATAATAATAATAATAATAATAAATCAATAGATAAATAAATGAAAAAGGTATAGAAGGGCAAAACCTTTAGACGTGTTGATTCTATCAACGGAAATTAAGCATAAATTTTATTTTGCTATAATATTACAAAACTGTAGGTATTCCTAAAGAGAAACTGGTCAGGAAATATACATACCGTGAATTATAAGTATCGTAATGACCTGGGATATGTGATGCACGAGTCCTTTGTTAAGGAGTACCACAGATGCAGTGTCTTTGTTTCATTGTTACGTGACAATATACCTTCGTGAATTTATAATTGTTATGTATCAGATCACACAGTAGTTACGTGAGAAGGTATATAGAATTCTATTCAGCTAAATGAATTGACATAATGTCAATACAAAATACAATACAAAATAAACGTGAATTCTCTGGTGTTATATCTGAAATGTTGTTTTAAATTTTTGTCATAAATATTTTTTAATTCCATCGTCGTTAGAAAAACTTCTTTATAATCAATGTTACCAGCTAGATTTTGATTATTTCTACGTTCTTATTTCGGGAATTTTTTATAAAATAATAGTTTTGGCGAGTGATATCAAATCTTTTAAACCAAAAAGGTACGGTATCTCCATGCAATAATAGGTCTTTTATTCTGGATTCCGTGTGACCACAAATAATTAATCAATGTTCACAGATACATAAAAGTCAAAATTGCGAAAAGAAATCAAATTCTAATAAAACCTAGAAGTACGAGTCCGGTTCCCTGCAACCATTGATCAAAACCTGCCACCATTATTACATTTGAGTTGTTTCACTGTCACTCCATCGGATTATTGTCCAACAAGCGTCCTCATAGGGAGACGGTAACGAGATAAAAGTATTGATAGAAGAGTAAAACTGGATTAATTAGGCCACTATTCAATCACATGGTAACAGCTTTTCAGGCTTAATTCTGCTCATTTTTATTGCTCTTTCATGTGGTACTTATGAATTGTTCGCCTGTTTTGGTCATATAATGTATTATGGGTTATGAACAATTTCTTTTCCCATGTCGATGCCCTAACAGTAAATAACAGCACTGACAGAATTATTTTATCATGGAAGAGCAGAATGTAGTAATGTATAATATGAGTACGCGAGTATCAAGAAAATTTGGTGAAAACTTATATGAAAAAGTCCGTCTTTCTTTCAAACGGGATCACGAAATTTGTCATGGCTTTATGATTGTTGTCAGTATGTCGTTGTCATGTAATAGTATGTCGTTGTTTTGAAATGTGTAGTTTGTAGGGTTTTGGAATCCATGACGGATGTACTTAGGAAAGCAAAAGATGCTTACTTTTCAAGGAAACCTTATGATAACTCTGATTTCCATCACTGTATGAGTGTCACAGTGATAAAATTAGTATTTGTAATATTCAAAGAAAATACGAGTGTCAACCTACATTTCCATTCTTCCATGAAAAACTTGAAAATATATTCACTCTTCATAGAGACTCATTCACAATACATCTCAATCTAGAAGCGTAAAGCTACATTAACCTTTACCGAATCACTGACAACACCAGCTTATCTCCTATATCT
This sequence comes from Pteria penguin, assembly GCA_035048485.1. Lineage (NCBI taxonomy): Eukaryota > Metazoa > Mollusca > Bivalvia > Pterioida > Pteriidae > Pteria > Pteria penguin. Next base: position 25,748,984 of record CM068581.1, read on the forward strand.
CGGGTTGCTGCACAACTTTTGTCGTCATTCAGGATGTATGGCGGTATCTCACATTGGCCGATACATGTAGTAGGTTCATTAAGGTTAACGAACTGACATCCGTTGTTGGTCGCCTTGTTTTATGTATGTCTTTCCATGAAGGTAGGTGGTCGTCGTTCAGACTTGAGAAATAGTGTGGCAGAGGTGAAGGGATTGACAAACCGTCATTTATCTCGCTATTTATCTCGTTTTCTGTATAATGGTTTCTGACTTGCATCAAGGATGTTGAACATTTACATTGATGTTATGACTTATCTCCAGTTATGCTGTTGTTTCGCTTGGTTTTCGTTACATCTACGATTTTATCTTAATGGACACTGTTGTAAGTGATGCTTTCCTCGAATGCACAACGGCATGTTTACTCCCTATATCTTTCGTGGAATTAAAGAAGCCACTCAACTTTCAACCATCAAACCCTTAATCCCAGTTTTATTTCGGCGTTGTTTGTCAAATAAAGAATGTAAAAAGTCCCGATGTGTTAATCTCTACACACTTTTTGTTGCAATAACCGAGTTACAGAGTTATCAACACATAAGGTCAAAGGATAAGAAAGAAAGGTAAGGAATTTATTGACATTATTATCATATAATGGTTTCAGTTGTGGATAGTTATTAATACTGGTCGTTAACCGGATGAGACTGACAGAGGCGCGTTTGTTTGATTCTTGTTTCATGTCACACAAAGATTTTTTTCACTTATATGTTGACAGCATCTGACTTATGAATTGAACAAAACTACAGACATTTGCATCGGATTCCGGAAGTAGTGGGGGATTCCGGAAGTAGTGGGGGGGGTTACTTGTTACTTCTACTGTGACACTAGACCTTGGGTTTCATAGTCTCATCGCAAAGACGGAACATGACGAACCATCTGGTGTCCTCGTACCTTGGTCCTTTCGGTCACGATCCAAACGCCTTACCTATTGAGTTACATCGGCTCTGATAAGGATAGGTAAAATGCAGATTTAACATTTTAAAGAATGCAATTTTTCAGTAAACGTTAATTGGAGATAAATGTTATATCACAAGAAATCTCGGATGTGTTCATTTAGTATTTTATAAATAAGATAAGGAATCGTTATGCATCATGGTAACCATGGAGAAGACAAACATGCATTATTCTAATTGTATCGAGGATTGTTTTCATTCATTCAAAGAGACCTCAGGGTATCGATACAATATAAGTCGCGACAGAATGACGATACATATATTGTAAATATTTCAAATTATATGGTATAAATATAGCAGATGAAAGATATGATGTTAACTACAGTAAACAAATCTTATTTACGAAAATATGTTTTGACGAAGTCTTTGTCTTTAATAGAGATTCTAGAGGCTGCCAGATGTGTTGGTACGCATGATTCGCTTATTATGTCTTCTCCGCTCAAATAAAGGAAAAATATAACTTCTTTTGCTACATTATTTATTGTGTACAGTATCGAGATAAATATACCTTGGTAACCATTTGCACAGGGTAGAGTCAAATGATTACGAAAGGACTTGTGAAAAGGAGCCTTTAAAATATCAACAAATTGCAATTTAATTTAGCGCAATAATGAGACATGAAAACCCTGTAATATGCACAAAGGCTAGAGCGTCGATTGACCATTTAAGCTCTTCTGGGCCGAAGGCTCAAGAGAGCTATTGTTATAGAGCGTCATCCATCATCCATCGTCGTCCATCGTAAACTTTTTCACATATTCGACGTCTCCTCTGCAACCGCTTTACAGAGTTTCGCCAAACCTTACATGCAGTAAGGTACGCCAGTTCCTCTACTAGTTTGTGTTTTTCGACCCGATCAGTAATCCAAGATGGCCGCCATTGGTTCTGATTGGTTGACACATTTTCGACTTCTTCTCCACAACAGCCACATTAGATTTCACCAGATGTCACAAGCAGTCAAGGTCATCTATCAATTTTGTGTTTTTGACCCGATTCGTTATCAATGATGGCTGCCATGGGCTCTGATTGGTTGACATACTTTGGCTTCTCCTCTGCAACCGCTTTACAGAATTTTAACAAAACTTAAGTAAGAAGTAAGTACTCAAGATCCTCTACCAAGATTGTGTCTTGGACCCGATCCATAGTCCAAGATGGCCGCATCTGGCCCTGATTGGTTGACACATTTACCCCGGTACAGCTTTTCTCCACAACCGCTTCATGAAATTTCACCAGACCTTACAAGACGTAAGTAATCAAGATTCTCTTCCAAGTTTGTGTTTTTCGACCCGATCCATCATCCAAGATGGCTACCAATGGTTCTGACTGGCTGACACATTTTCACCTTCTATTCATTAACAGCTTTACAGAATTTCACCAAATCGTACAAGATACAAGTACCCAAGGTCCTCTACCAAAATTGTATATTTTGACTAGGCCAGTTATACAAGATGCCTGCCAAGGGTTCTGATTCACTGACACATTTTTAACTTCTTTTCGGCAACTGCTGCACAGAGTATCACCAAAATGTACTGAAAGTAAGTAATTAATGTCCCAAGTTATTTATGTCCCATGCCAAAATTGTATCTTTTGACCCAATCTGTTATTCAAGATGGCTGCCAAGATCTATGATTGACTGACATATTTGTTTTTTACATTTTACTTTTACTTTTTATCAACCACTTAAAAACATTTCACCAAATCTTATAGAAAGTAAGTACTGAAAGTATTTAAAGTCTTCTACCAAAATTGAGATGTCTTTTGTTCGTGAGTAAGCAAATTGTGCTCAGGTGAGCGATATAAGCTCACTGAGGCCTCTTATTTATTTATCCATCCCGCTCTTAAATCTTTTTATGATCTTTGAATATAAAGTCCGCTCAACCAGCATTAATTACTAACATTATCTGCATTTGAATTTGAACTCATAAAGTTGGATATAATTTCTTCACTGAAATAACTGACCCAGAGGATGATATTACATTGTATGTTTTCATAGTAGCTATTTCTATTGATTACATCATTGAAATTATCTTTATATTTACAAATACACACATTTATAACGTTCTGTATAGATACCTCTGAGGTGGCTGATCAGAATACAATCTTTGACATTTGTATCACTTTACGTCGATGTCTCTTGCAGAATCCCCATTTTATTCATTGACATGTCCCAAGTGCCAACCACTTGTCTCCCTGAAATGGAATTAATAGCAGCAAATTTGTCTAATTATCCATTTACCTGTAGGAAGTGAATTTTGATGTTTTGAGATAATTAATTATACATTAGAAAGAATCGATGTTGTGCCTAACAGAAGACAAGGGCAATTGAATACGTAATAAAAACACAGAATTTAAGTAGTTTTAAATTGAGATAGTTCATAGGCATTTAGTATTGTGGCTACGTTATGCCATTCCCATTGACCAAAATATAAATAACAAAATATGACGAAAGATTTGTAACATGGTATGCTCGACGTACATGGTATGATAGACGTAAACGCAGATGTCATAGGTGCGATATGCATACCCATTCTTTCACAACTGCACATGGAGTATAAAATGATATGCGTAGAATGTTTTTTTCTTTTCTACGTTCTACAGTTTGAAACGAATATTCACATTTTGTCATTTAACTCATTTAACTTTTCGAAATAGTACGTGGAGATATAAATAGGACGTGGAGATTCCTGTAGAGATATATATAGGAGATTCCTGTAGGTATATAAATAGGACGTGGAGATTCCTGTAGGTATATAGATAGGAGATTCCTGTAGGTATATAAATAGGATGTGGAGATTCCTGTAGGTATATAAATAGGAGATTCCTGTAGGTATATACAGTGCTTCAAGTTCGTCTTAAAATCCTAAAAAACCTCATTTTTTTACATTTTGCTAAAATCCTAAAAAGTTGAAATCAATTCAATGGAGGGTATGGGAAAATCCTAAAATTGTCCTAGATTTTAGACCAAAATCCTAAATTTTTGTTAATGACTGTGATCGATAAGCTCAAATTTTGTGATATTATTAAAGACACTATACAAATGTTATTGTAAATTCTATAATTGATTTGATATAAAGCTCTTCTCAGTTTCCATTTCCAGAGCTCTCACCCCGGTTATCATATCTGTTGATGGCCTGCATTATGGGAGCAACCATGAGGGTGCTACAGTAAGATGACAATGTTTCCTAATGCAAGACTCAACAGATTTGAAGACTGGGATGAAAGATGTCTGTAAGCAGATGATTATTATCTGCTTTTAGGTGAGTAAAAGGTCCTAAAAAAACACAGTTTTTTTCAAAATGTCCTTAAAACATCCTAAAAGAAGCTTAAAATCGTCCTTATTTTGTCCTAAATTTTGTGGATAAGGTACTTGAAGCACTATAAATTCTCGAAACCAGCGTGACATCACACTAATATCTAAATGAAGATCATCCCCGAAACATTCCGCCGATGACATGGGGGATAAACTCGGTGTTTATCATAGACCGTATTGTGACTTTGCTGGGTTATATTCTGAGCACAAGAGCTAAATGAGTCTTAAAACTTCTGAAATTCATTGAAGAATCCCACGACAATTGACTCCCTTTCCTTCTTCGAATTTTATATGACCGCAGTTTGCAAAACTGAGATTTCAAAATATCGGATTCTTTGTAGAAAGCGATGATAAATCCCGAGTAAAATATGATGCAAATTGGGTCATGTGACCAGTCCGACTTCAAGAATAGGACGTGGAGATTAAATAGGACGTGGAGATTCCTGTAGGTATATAAATATAATATTCCTGTAGATATATAATTATAAGATTCCTGTAGGTATATAAATGTGAGATTCCTGTAGATATATAATTAAAAGATTCCTGTAGGTATATAAATGTGAGATTCATGTAGATATATAATTATAAGATTCCTGTAGGTATATAAATGTGAGATTCATGTAGATATATATTATAAGATTCCTGTAGGTATATAAATGTGAGATTCATGTAGATATATAATTATAAGATTCCTGTAGGTATATAGATATAAGATTCCTGTAGATATATAATTATAAGATTCCTGTAGGTATATAAATGTGAGATTCCTGTAGATATATGATTATAAGATTCCTGTAGGTATATAAATAAGACGTGGAGATTCCTGTAGGTATATAGATATAAGATTCCTGTAGATATATAATTATAAGATTCCTGTAGGTATATAAATGTGAGATTCCTGTAGATATATAATTATAAGATTCCTGTAGGTATATAAATGTGAGATTCATGTAGATATATAATTATAAGATTCCTGTAGGTATATAGATATAAGATTCCTGTAGATATATAATTATAAGATTCCTGTAGGTATATAAATGTGAGATTCCTGTAGATATATGATTATAAGATTCCTGTAGGTATATAAATAGGACGTGGAGATTCCTGTAGGTATATAAATGTGGGATTCCTGTAGATATATAATTATAAATTCCTCTAGGTATATAAATAGGACGTGGAGAGACCTGTAGGTATATAAATTGAATAAATCTCACTATTACTGAAATATGCATGTCTACTATTTTGTAGATTATATCTTGATTTTAATGGTTTACAATACTCTGAGGTCTAATTACATAAAAATTTCAAAGCCAAACAGGAGACGCTCACTCCTCCGGGCACATGGCCTCACCCCTGAATTTCAGGGGTCCGTGAATGTCCACTGTGGTACATTGTTGTTATTGCCAGTCATGTGACATCAGTTACTTTCGTATTTTACATTAAAGGAGTATGGTGTGTATTGTAAACGCAAAGCACATGTGTAAACTTTTTAATAATGGCATATGGGATCTCCGACTTGCTGCGATATTTTGGAATGAGTAAAATTTGTAGAATTTTAGAAATGTATATGAAACGTATTCTACACGCCTCAGTTCTAAGCAAGCAATTCGAGGAGAGCTTCCGAATCTTCTCTGACAGCTGACTCTTTTATTACAAAGGCTTATACAACAGACAGATGGAGAGAGAGCCATCAATACCAGATGATATGAAAGAAGACCCCTGGACTGTGGTTTGTAACAATTTCCTGATATAAATCACATTTTGCCAAAGATCTTAATCCGAGAACAGCTTAATATAGAACAATACGTCTATTACGGTAATCCAAATGTTATCATTGAGTTATCGTTAAAAGACACAATGTACAATTTTCCCGCAGCAGACATATTCCTTAAGTTGTTTGTTGTAATTTAGATCAATACATTGTTATGTGTTGGACCTCGGAAATTTCCCACAGGATTCGGAAACTATTCAGCACCTCGGAGTATCAAGAGATTCGTGTTACAGTGTAAATAGCTTCTATTGTAATCAAACTCGCAACATCTCAATCAAAGTTATTTTTCGCGCCACACACTCTAAAGTGACAATATGAACAATCTACTTGGAGATTCCAGATATTTGAATCAGAAAGACCATGAAATTCAAGTAGATAGTGTATTGATCGTAGGTAGTACTTCTTTTTTTATATAAATACAGTGTATCTCTAATGACCGCATTAAAATATTTATTTGAGGAATTAAATTCGAATAGTAATCGTATATGAACTTTGCACTTTCCCACTAAGAAAACGCCAGATACACAAACCTTTGTCCATTATAGACACAATATTTGATATCACACGGATAATTTTAATACTATCATTTATCATGAAATGTTGAAACCTCAATAAAATATATCCTGAAAGTAAATTTATCCGGTGCAAGAATATTGATATTCTATATTGTCATCACTAGGTTTTGCAAATTTTTTCAATCGCATACCCCTTTGGCTTTTCCATTTCCCATATACAATATCACATCTACGATTTGTCGTTTTCCGCTTCCTCTCATTAAATTACAATTACAACACAGTATAATCTGAAATCGTGTAATGTAGAAGATAAGATTTGTGATATTACTGCACCGATTCCACCTCAAGGAGAGTAATTTGTCTGAATATTATCTTAAAATCATATGTACTCATTCCATCAACAAATGACAGGTGGTACGAAAATGTTACAACCACATCGACATTCGAACACCCTCTTGTGATTTCAGTGAAATGCTTTCTCAACGTGTAAATGTTGCATCCTGTCAAAGTTTTATTATGTGTTTATCCATGACTCTGTCTGGTATTTCAGAGAGCATATTATCTCGATGTATGCTGGATTTTATCCAAACTATATCATCGTTGTAAATTGATGATCGTAATTTCAAGATGATTCATACACATTTTGTTATTAAACGAAACTTAATGGAATGGTCATTAAAATTGTAAATTTACGTAAATCTAGATACAAATTTAATTTAGTAAGTTTAATGAGACATTAGAAAAAAAAACAGAAAAGAAAAAAAAAATTTAAAGAAAGCAAAATAAAAGAGGAAAAGAAAAATGGAAGTGTACGATCATTTTAAAATTTTATGACGTCAAAAACACAGAGCATTTCATGTGTGTGATAAAATCAAGTTTGGTACTCACATTAATACTTTTCACTAACGTTAGTGGTATAAGGAGAAGTTACACGAATGCTAGCAGTATCAGGCATGAATACCATGTCTTATTCATACAGTAATTATCTCTCCCCTTGCGCACGTACAGGCCAAGCGCAAACTAATTCGACATCAATAACTACTGGGATATCTTGGTGTGAATTATGGCGCCACACAAGCTGCCGTACTTCCTATTCCTGAATGGTTCCTGTTTCACAACGGTATTTTGACTGTATTGAAAGTTCATCCATTCATTTTTAATTACATCACAATGATTGATGTTCGGTACATATATATTATACTTCCTACAAAATATCTATTTAACTTATGTCATAGAATTCTATATAAATATTGGCATTTGCACTACAGGCAACATATCTTTCCGCTTTTGATTAAAAAAAAACACGAAAAGGCAAATTGTAAAATATAGTATGGTATAATGATATGGTTATTTGATTCTTATTCATGGACTAAATGAGCTACCACATCCAAATGACTGGTAAGTGGTATAATGAAACGCGTGGTTAGGTATACAGATATAAAACTGTACGTGCATTACATATATAAAATGCACGTAGTGGTGAGTAACACTCGGGTGAAATCAAATATTGTCAAATAGTCATGTTTGCAATGCAGTAATCGGATAAGCAGGGAAAATAACCCAATGTCTTGTGGTTGGCAATGCAATTGTAAGACCGACAACGTCCAGACCATTTGTGCTTACAAGCTAATATTCTCAATAGATATGAGGTATACTATGAAGTTATATTACCGTAATATCCAGTAATGTCTACATTACGTGTCGTGATACTATCCAGTCCAGGCAGGCCTTGGTTTACATCATTGGTGGTCTACAGTCGCCTGTCTTATTACTACTCTTTCTCATCCAGTAATACGTTATTACTCATAAATAGAAATTTTGATATCGTCTCTAGGTTTATATTGGTGATATTCTATGGATCGTAAACACTTGTTGGTTGTTTTACTGGAATGAAACGCTTGCCACGCTTTTTAAAAAAATATGTAATTGTTCTATTTCATGCTTAAAATTTTATTCTGCAAATTCTTATGATATTACATTGATTTATGAACTCTTTGTACAATGATTAGTATATGTTAGATAATGTATCGTTCAAAGTAAATACCGGAATTACATTTATTTATAAAAATATAATGGGTTTCATTGAACTTTGGGAATGATTTGTTCTTTCGATAAATGATAGTATAGTAGGATTTACTATGTGCTCTTTGTTACAATGCGTTTATCCTTCAAAATAGCAAATCTTTATCGTTTATCTTAAGTAAAATAAAAAGTTATAAATCAATCGATTTTATTTACTGACTAAGCTGATATAGGATATGTCCTAAATAAATCTTGATCCCGAATATTATATTCAAACAAGTTTGTGAAAAACGGGTATCAAAGATTTATTTTCGCTCCTATGGAGTGGCTATATTGACTATTTATATCGCTTAAACTACCATAATGTATCAATACCTACAAAACCTATATATCAGTTTTAATTCTACTGATGCGGTAAGTATCTTACGGTGACTTGACAATAAATGGTTATACGATATGTTTTTGTTGGTATGTACTTGAATTTTTCTATTATGGATTTGATTATGGAAAAGTGGCAAGGTTCTGTTTTCTTTTGTTTTTCAAGTAGGGAATAACATGTTTTTAGTTTTAAGATTTTCGGGCATTAGTTGTATGATTTATGGTCTCAAATGATCTTTGACCATGGCGCATAGGCCTATACACTTAGAAAATATTTTGTATTGAAAAATATTAGTATGTTCAAGGCCATTGTTTATTTGTAGAAATCATGGATCTTGAGAACTCTCTAAGTTTAGTATGTTATAGTGTACAGTTCTTCTACATGATGAAGTGTTGACTTCGTTTCAGTGGTATATTATTTTGGTAATTATATAGTCTTTTAGTCAGTATATTATTTTGGTAATTATATAGTCTTTTAGTCAGTATATTATTTTGGTAATTATATAGTCTTTTAGTCAGTATATTATTTTGGTAATTATATAGTCTTTTAGTCAGTATACTATTTGTAAAGACTCAGAAGTTGGAGCGACTGCAATGTCATGACGTGGTCCTACATGTATTGACAGTGTAGATACTTCAGATTTGTAATTCACGACTGTTGAGGACATGAACTTAACTTATTTGACATTGCTTGCCAGTGATCAAAGACCATCAACTCGTGTCTGTTGTGGTATTACCATAAACTTCATGTATATCACTGAAGTTAGAAACCAAACGTATGCAAATTAATTTCATTGAAGGCAATAAAACAATTGGTGTCAGTCGGCGTTGATGCAACCTTCATTTGCAATTGAAATCATAATAAGACAAAACTTAGGTTTACGAAGGTCTTGCTTGGACCTAAATTTTGATTTTTAAGAAAGCAACGCAAAGGGTTCAGATAATTAAAAATCAGACAATAAACTAGTATGATTGAGTACTTGATGTTTTAGTGTTAATCTCAAGAGGCGGATACTGGTTGATGGAGTAAGAAAACCACACTTTAAAGGTCGCATTTGGATGACGCTAATAAATTCAAGAGACTTATACGTGTTTATTGTGTCATTAAAACTAATTTGGTGGCGCCACCTAGTGTGTGCGAACAGTTTTTTGATTTAATTTTCAATTGGAATCAGACGTGGAGAAAACTATTTATGCCCCCTCCCCCCTTGTGAGAAAACGGAAGAGGAAATATTTTCGACAAATGGTAGAATACAAACATTCCGATGAAAGTTTTCACGATAAATACAACTCATTAGGCGAATATTCATAAGCCTATATTTCTTTGTGTGTTATGCTTTTGTGTGGGATGTCAGTATATACACAGCGCCTTGGAAACAAATTAAAGCAAGTTGGCATTCATAAAGTTTTCGGTGTTTACTAGGAAGGTAGGAAATCATTTTGACACTATTGTTCTATGGTGCAGTGAACAGCGGCGTCCGCATACGATCAGCTTCAAGTCTTATTCCTCGAGTGCGCAGGACTCGTGTAGAATATAATTTGATCTGACATAGATGACAGATAAATGAAGTATTAGTGCATTAAAAGTGCTGTATTTAGAGGAGTTATTGTAACCACAATAGCTTTCATAATATGTGATTTAGAAATAGAAAACAATGTGAACTAGTTTCTTATCTACTGCTCCATAATATATGTAGAGGTATTCATATCCGTAAGATAAGTAAGTCAATTCTTTGTTATTATTTACTTCATATATATATATATATATATATATATATATATATATATATATATATATATATATATATATATATATATATATATATTTATATATATCCATTCACGATCATTGAATCTTATCTGTGCATGCTTTATATTACTTTATATGAGAATTTAATTTAACGGAATTCTAGGTTTATGCTCATTTGATTTCAGAGATTAGCAGCATGGCTATATTTGTTCATGTTACAATACATTTTCCTTTTACAAATCATTCTTTATCCAGGTATTCACAATAACAAGCGTATTTGTCACCCCGGGAATAAATTTGACTTCTTTTGATTGAAGTCGTCCCTATATAATAGATTGTTCGACATTGCTTCGATAATCACATGATATTGCTGAACAAATAACGTGCCTTTTTCACGTGCATATTTGTTACGGGTATTATCCGTTTTCTAGTTGCAAATTCTTGTAAGGGAGATATGGCTTTATTTATGATGCAATATCAATAAATTGCCCTGACATTCTCCGATATTAAATGGCATAGAGTGTGTACAGACATCGATAGTGTTTAGAGAAGAGCTTAATAGTTCTCTCTGTTCCGTCACCTGCGACTTTCTCAAATTCAATCATTTAATCGTTTAACAACTTAATTACAATTACAGTTAGCGTGCCATTATATACATATGATTGGATTAGGATAAGCTTTGTTTAAGTATTTTAATTCCAGTTTTCCTAATGATTTGAATCCATTACTTAAATTCAGATTGAATACATGATTAACCGACATGGAGACCGGTTAATAGAAAACTTATAAAAATGTGAGATAAGGATGAAATACCAGAAGAGTTTTTTTTTTATTTATTTATTAATAATTTAATTGTAGGGTGAATGTCGTCTTAAATGACTCTTCACTTCTCGAGATATGAATAAGATATTTATAACTTCACAAAAGGATAAACATAGTCACACTTGAGACATAAGGGAGAGGAGATTTTACGATCTAAGTTGGATAAGCATTAAAGAAGGCGTCTGTCTGCCATAACGATCCATCCGGGGTTTTAGCGATCGCGTTCATGCATGGTACTGCTAGACTTTGTAGTAAGATTCCTTCACCGACATGATACGACATGAAGTAACCACCTGTACTCGCTCAGTTATCTTTCATCTTTTGTAAAATCTTTATCTTTTGTGATTATCAGATTGATGCAATTAGACTCGCCGTTTCTTTTAATAACTCCGTTGGGTCCTCAATTTAAACCGCTACAATTCACTTATTCAGGATTTAAAAAAGGTTCAACTACGGAGATACTAGTGTTAGAGTTAGGAAGCTCAATTCATTCACTCAATCTGTTGGATTTTGAACTGGTTTGTAGTGGGATTGTTGTACCTTTCTGTGAACAATAGCCCGTATTGCCACGACAAATGTTCATAACCGCAACTGTCATCGATAACGCCGCTCCAAACTCCTATGCTCGTAAAATATCCAAAACACAAGATGTTTAAATGTTAAAATTATTGGTGGATATTTAATGATATTTCTGTCTTTTTCCACAGATTGTTGTACAGCACAGTGGGGGAGATGAGCACCGAGATGAGATAGCTGGAAGTCACGCAGATGTAAAGTGTAGCGTGCCTCATAACATACAACGAAAAAATCTCCGCTTTGGTTCAGTTGTAATCGACGTTACTTTATTCATGATGTAGATCTCAAAGGGATAAAATGTATTGTTGTAAAACTTACTTTTGTGACAATATTGGATTTACAAGTGGTATTACCTTGGATTTTAACGATGCTGAGTATTGTGATGCCTTAATTACAGTATGGATTTAACGATTCGATGGACAATCAACACAACCCAAGTTGTTCTCGTCCTCATTTTCAGTATGGTCACTCAAGGTAAGTGTCGGAAACAATTACGTTATAGGTTCTGCGTTTTTCAAGTCTCATACGAAATAGTATTGTATAACAATGTCAGAGATGCCATCAACAATCAGATGTGAACACCTTTTATGTGAATTAAATCACAAATGGAATGATTAACTTGTTATTCAAAATTCGACATACATCAAGTAAAAAGCTTTGTATAACACTAGATCACTTGGTAATTATAGGAAGGGCATCTGTAATTCGTTAGCACCAGACACACAAAAGTCTGAAAATACACTTTATTATCTATTATTTAAAGCGTATCCTTCCTAGACTTGCACAGTCTGTATAACGGTAGATCTTTATAATTGCTGGAATTTATGAGGAATATCTTTTGATCCTATGTATCCATCATCAGAAGAATGGTTCTTCCTTACACTGATGTGCAGTATGCACGATTTCTTAACAAAAACCCCCTCCTTATCATCTTCTGATGTAGTATCGATTTTCATAAAAAAGAAATAGTTTGGTAATTTGTCTTTTACCAGAAAGGATGTTTGAAAGCGATAGTTCAGATTTGCAATTTTCTGATTTGTTTCAATATAAACCTATCTCATATAACAAAAGATTTTGACTGACTGCATTTTTGCACGCCCACATCTGCCTCAGACTTTCCTTAAATTCATTAAGAAATTATATGGGTAGATATCTGATAATCCTGTGTTTTATATAGTTATGTCATAAAACATGTTAAATATAGAATTGATTATGCATTTAGAAATATAAATTCCCATCAAAATTTGCTAATCTACAATCAATGCTTGTTTAACGAAAGCCGTTGATCGCCGGGAGTCAGCTCCGATAATATCGACCTTGCAAAATGCAATTAATATTATTGATCCTCTCTTTTTGAGTAAAATAATAACAACAACAACAATTTGTACACAATGTAAGTTCTCTATTTACTGATATTATGTATAATGCAATTTATCGGTATGACGTAATGCTTAACAGTCGAATGTATTTTGATTCTTGTTTGATGCCACATCAGGATTATATCATCCAAATATGATGGCGGATAAAGATCCGTGAAGAAGGAGACTGAACGTCCACTTATATTCAACAGACATTCAACAGATACACGGACATTCAACGGGTAAAAAGACAGACATTCAACAAGTATACGGATATTCAACATGTAGACGGACTTTCAACAGATACAAATACACGGACATTTAACAGGTACACGAACGGACATTCAACAGGTATACGGACGGACATTCAGCAGGTACATGGACAGACATTCAACAGGTACACGGACGGACATTCAGCAGGTACATGGACAGACGTTTAACAGGTACATGGACAGACATTCAACAGGTATACGGACATTCAGCAGGTACACGGACGGACATTTAACAGTTACGCGGACATTCTACAGACTAACGGACAAACAATGGCCTCGACAAAGCGTCGAGACTCGACAGAAACAAACCTATGGTCCACTGGGTCAATGAGCATATTTATAGAGAGCATATAGATTACAATATACAAGATAAGAATACAATGTCATGTCCATGTATTGAAAACAATTATCAAGCTGTACGAGTTGCAATCAATTTACAAAACAATGCATTGCAGTTTTTTTTTTAATATGCCTTATGGGCATATTTTTTTTCTATTTTTCTTTTATTGTACATGCATTATTTCTATATCGGCAACATACCTCACAAGTGAAATATGAACTTCTACAGTGTGTGCACTTACGTGGAAATATTAATTTACGATAAATGCTAAGACACAGACGGTAATCCTGGTGTGACATATTTCACCATATACCATGTGGCTGCATGTATTGTGAAATCAACAAACTCTCTATTTATTGTAACAAGAGAGAGAGAGAGAGAGAGAGAGAGAGAGATTAAAAACTAAAAAGATAATATCAAATACCTCTCATTAACTTAGTTATAAGAAAGTGCGGGCGGACCACCTGCTATTAAGTAAATGTTACGTTTGCTAGATGTCGTTGTATACAATAATGATATTATACATTAACAGAGATTGGTTTACAGCTTAAAATCGTTTTCTCTTTTCCTTTCCAGACTGAAAACAGTGCCGAATACTTGTGCCGAATCGTAAATCTGTGACGGCACTTAAAATTGAGTTGTTGGCGGTTAAGACTGAATTTATGTTTACTTTTTATAGTTTTTCACGAAGTTAAGGTATCCAGGTCTAGAGTTCATTAATGAAGGGGACAAAAATTTACGATTTGTCGTAAGTTTGGTAGTTAAGCAGGTCATTAAATCAGAACCCTAAATTTCCTGATAGTACAACAGTAAAGAGCTATGTATCGTCAGATATTAACAATACTTGTAGATAACATCCCATGACGCAAGGAACGAGCAATATAACAAATGTTAACTTTGATAATCTCGGGTTCAGTATCTTACATGATAAATAGTTGCTGATCTGTTCTTTACATCCTACATGATTTCCTTTTATCACCACAATTAAAAGGGAATGGTATTTATATAGAACGTATCTCACTTTTATACTATAATTTAAAAGCAAATTGACTATATAGTATTCCGTGGAATGTAATACAAAGAAAATCCCTTTTGGTCGAAAACATGGCACAATCTCTATTAATTTCTATATTTTGGAGCTCTAAAGATTCGTCACAGGGGTTCAATACACAAAACATATTGAATCATTCACCTTATAATTTGATAAAATATGAAATCGATTTGCTTTTTTGAGAACCGGACAAAAGGCATTGATCTGTTTCAATCTGCCGTGGATTACAGACACCAGTTTGATGGAAGCTAAGTGGGGAAAGTGAGACTAGATTTGTTCTGTCACAAAAACGCAATAATGAGCGTAATCTGCAAGATTCAATTTCCTATGACAAATAACTAATAAGCGACATATGGATATATAGAAAAAGCCAGCCCCTCTCAATATCTTTTGAATACTGGTCCCATACGATTTCTCTGTTGACTTAGATCTTGTTATGTCCCGATTTAACTTTATTACAGGTAGGGAAGTCGGCGATTCGCTGTTGCAATATGATGCCTTTGCATATACATATATCTTGTATAGGTCAATTGAATGAACGCTACCACAACACGGAATTACGGAACGTTTTTATTGATATTGCGTTCACAATGTTTAAAAGAAGGTATCAAAATACTACTATCCGTTATATCAACATTTATCAAAGCATTACAAAAAATAAATCGTCTTGTATTCTGGAATCTAAACTCCCACTATTGTAACAATCACGACCTTTCTTATGTCTTCTTTTGAAAAATCAATAGCTCAGTTTATCGCATATTTGATTTCGATAAATTCAGGAATTGTGTTAATATTAGATCAAAGAGAAAGTGTATGCTCTAAACAATAAACATAACGGTGATATGAACAAACATTCGTTCAATTGAACTAGAATTTTTGAAGTTCTAAAAGTTGCACTAGGTTGAAATATTTGAGGAACTGATCGTATAAAAATAAAAAAAATTTGCATTATGAGTTCGAGTGAACACTACCTTTTAAATGATTAATGCTTCCTATAACTGATCATGAATCGAAATATGTATAACATGCTAAATATAGACAAGAGGTACATGCGCTGTATATGAGATTGAGGCACGAGAGAGCGATGATTTGCCTCTATGTGGCAGGCCAACTGCTACTTCTTGACATTAAAGAGACATGATTTGCATACGAAAAAACCTCGTGCATTGTACGAATGGCTTTTTGTTCTTAGATCACACGGCATTTTGACCATCGAAATTTGAACTTGAAACGCTGACCTATATATTAAATTTATCATAACTTTCATTCACAATGTCTTTGATATTTTCGTAATGAATTTACCTGTTTCATGTACAACACCTGTGAAGATCCTGTCAAGAGGGGGGTGTGGTAATAAGTTACGACGAGTGGGCGTATATTTAGAATACTTTTTCTCATAATTGATTTATATCTGACAGCGAAGATTTTATTTATATCAACATGCATGCTTATTATAATTGATATCATTTTAACATGGAGACGTAATATTTCTCGAGATTGTTGGTTACACGAAACTTTAACATATGGTCTTTTATGAATCATCTGTTTCCGTACTTTCGTACATGAGTTTGTAATCGGTTATCAATATAACTTGTTAATGGCATACACACAAACGACGCCAGGATTCGCACATTACGTCCCGGTCCTACTTTGTCGCTAGGTTTACCTCACACTTATTTTCCTTTGTCCAGTAAGTCTTTTCTTGGTCTTTTGTGAAGAAAATGCTTTTGACAGCATGTCAATTCCGCTGGGTGCATACTTGACACTAAGTTCAAAGTCATTGAGAGTAGATTGTAAACTTGGATTTTACTTTGTTATGACGTTCTATAAATGTATTACGCATGTTAAATAAATAGAAAATTGGCATGTGTCAATTTTAAAGTCCCTTATAACGATAATCGCATTACATATATTAATATCACCTGTTTTTTTTATGTCACAAGTTGTGTATTTCATGAAATGTAGGTAAATATACTAATTTAGCAGGTGCGCTTACAAAGCAATTAAAGGGGATATATTTTATATATACGTGTTAGTATTAACAGATCAGCTTTGTCTATGAAAAGAATAGATGGAATTTTTATGGACTGGATTTGAAAGTTGCATAATTACTTTTACTTGTATATACAAATATTCATAAACGCATGTCGTCACGGGTAATTCCACCTTAATTGCGTTACGAGTGAGTCATACAGTGTAAAAGTGATCTTGAATAGGAAAATACTGGGGTTTTTTTTTCTCGGTCTTTTGTATATATCGAGAACTCTTATTTTTCTCAGATTGCTAGAACGTACCTGTAATTCGCTGTTGCTGTTATACCAGTATTTCAGATGAGCGATATTAAAGAAGAAACTCATGATCCAAATTGATCCATAATGATGCTGAACTCGATCTGTCATCCTCCAATGTTAAATGTCAAAAATCAGGTAAAAATCAGTCAATTTTCATGAACTTACGGAATAAAAACAAGGAAGAAATGATCTTGTTAGAAAATTTTGGGCACAGCAGAACTGTTATTATAGAGAGCGAACATGAAACAGTGGTGTTCTTACTGTACTTAACGAAAATGAAAACCTAACTGTAGAGAACGAAAGCAGAACAATTACATTACGGTATAGAACGAGAGAGGACAATGATCTTACTATATAGAACGAAAGCAGAGCAATTACCTTACGGTATAAAACGAGAGAGGACAGTGAACTTACTGTATACTAGTATAATGGGAACAGAGCAATTACCGTACTGTATAAAACGAGAGGAGACAATGATCTTACTGTATAGAACGAGAGCAGAGAAATGACCTTACTTTACAGAACGAGAACAGACAATGATCTTATTTTATAGAACGAAAGCAGAGCGATGACGCTACTGTATAGAACGAGAACAGAACAATGACCTTACTTTATAGAACGAGAGCCGATAATGATCTTGCTGTATAGAACGAGAGCCGACACTGATCTTACTGCATAGAACGAGAGCAAGCTATAACCTTAATGTATAGAGCGAGACAGGGCAGTGATCTTACTGTATAGAATAAAAGCAGAGCAATAACCGTAATGTACAGAACGAGAGCGGAACTATGACCTTCCTGTATAGAACTAAAGTCGACAATGATCTTACTGTACAGAACTAGAGCAAAGCATTGACCTTACTGTATAGAACGAGAGATGACAATGATCTTACTGTATAGAACGAGAACAGAACAATTTCCTTACTGTACAGAACGAAAGTCGACAATGATCTTACTGTACAGAACTAGAGCAAAGCATTGACCTTACTGTATAGAACGAGAGATGACAATGATCTTACTGTATAGAACGAGAACAGAACAATTTCCTTACTGTATAGAACGAAAGTCGACAATGATCTTAGTGTACAGAACTAGAGCAAAGCAAAGATCTGACTGTATAGAACAAGATCCGACAATGGTCTTAGTGTACAGAACTAGAGCAGAGCAAAGATTTGATTGTATAGAACAAGACCCGACAATGGTCTTAGTGTACAGATCTAGAGCAGAGCAAAGATCTTACTGTATAGAACAAGACCCGACAATGATCTTAGTGTACAGAACGAGAGCAAAGCGGTAACTTTGTCGTAAAGAGTGAGAACGGGACAATTACCTCACTATATAGAACGAGAACGGACAATGGTCTTACTGTATAGAAGGAAAGCAGAGCAATAACCTGATTATATAGAACGAGAGCAGAGAAATGACCTTACTTTACAGAACGAAAGTAAAGCAATGACTTTACTGTACAGAACGAGAGCACAGCGATAACCTTAATGTATAGAACGAGAGCGGGACTTTGACTTCACTGTATACAACGAGAGTAGAGCAGTGACTGTACTGTATAGAAGAAGAGCAGAGCAATGACGTCACTGTATAGAACGATTGAATATTTTTTACGTCACTCCACGATTATTTCACGTATATGGTGACGGCATCTGCTTGATGCATTGCATAGAAAATTGACCTTTGCAACGGACACACCCAAAGCAGTGAGGGATCTTTTACGTGCCACGCCTACCGTGACACGGGACCTCGGTTTTTACTGTCTCATCCGGTGCGCCCAGGGCGGGAGTCGAACCCGGGACCTCTCGGTCATGAACCGAGCACCTTATCCACTAGGCCACACCGGCTTCTGTGTAGAACGAGAGGAGAGCAATAACCTCACTGTTAGAACGAGAGGAGAGCAATAACCTCACTGTTAGAACGAGAGCGGGACATTGACATCACTGTATACAACAAGAGTAGAGCAGTGACTGCACTGTATACAACAAGAGTAGAGCAGTGACTGTACTCTATACAACAAGAGTGGAGCAGTGACTGTACTGTATACAACAAGAGTAGAGCAGTGACTGTACCGTATACAACAAAAGCAGAGCAGTGACTGTACTGTATACAACAAGAGTAGAGCAGTGACTGTACTATATACAACAAGAGTAGAGCAGTGACTGTACTGTATACAACAAGAGTAGAGCAGTGACTGTACTGTATACAACAAGAGTAGAGCAATGACTGTACTGTATACAACAAGAGTAGAGCAGTGACTGTACTGTATACAACAAGAGTAGAGCAGTGACTGCACTGTATACAACAAGAGTAGAGCAGTGACTGCACTGTATACAACAAGAGTAGAGCAGTGACTGTACTGTATAGAAGAAGAGCAGAGCAATGACTGTACTCTATACAACAAGAGTAGAGCAGTGACTGTACTGTATACTACAAGAGTAGAGCAGTGACTGTACTGTATACAACAAGAATAGAGCAGTGACTGTACTGTATACAACAAGAGTAGAGCAGTGACTGTATTGTATACAACAAGAGTAGAGCAGTGACTGCACTGTATACAACAAGAGTAGAGCAGTGACTGTACTGTATAGAAGAAGAGCAGAGCAATGACTGTACTGTATACAACAAGAGTAGAGCAGTGACTGTACTGTATACAACAAGAGTAGAGCAGTGACTGTACTGTATAGAACAAGGATAGAGCAGTGACTGCACCGTATAGAACAAGAGTAGAGCAGTGACTGTACTGTATAGAACAAGAGTAGAGTAGTGACTGTACCGTATAGAACAAGAGTAGAGCAGTGACTGCACTGTATACAACAAGAGTAGAGCAGTGACTGTACTGTATAGAACAAGAGTAGAGCAGTGACTGTACTGTATACAACAAGAGTAGAACAGTGACTGTACCGTATAGAACAAGAGTAGAGCAGTGACTGTACTGTATACAACAAGAGTAGAGCAGTGACTGCACTGTATACAACAAGAGTAGAGCAGTGACTGTACTGTATAGAACAAGAGTAGAGCAGTGACTGTACTGTATACAACAAGAGTAGAGCAGTGACTGTACCGTATACAACAAGAGTAGAGCAGTGACTGTACTGTATACAACAAGAGTAGAGCAGTGACTGTACTGTATACAACAAGAGTAGAGCAGTGACTGTACTGTATAGAACAAGAGTAGAGCAGTGACTGCACCGTATAGAACAAGCGTAGAGCAGTGACTGCACTGTATAGAACAAGAGTAGAGCAGTGACTGCACCGTATACAACAAGAGTAGAACAGTGACTGTACTCTATACAACAAGAGTAGAGCAGTGACTGTACTGTATACAACAAGAGCAGAGCAATGACGTTAGTGTATAGAACGAGAGCTGTACAATTTCACTGTATTGAAATAGAGTAGAGAAGTAATGAAATCAAAACAATGATCTTGTGATACAGAACGACAGTAGAGCAATAATGTTACAATTTGAAAGGAGAGTAAAGCGATGACCTTATTGTATAGAAAGAGAACAGAACAATGGCTGTGTTTACAGAACGAGAACGGGACAAAGAACTTACCGTGTAGAACAATAGCAGAGCAATGACTGATTAGAACGAGAGGAGAGCTATAACCTTACAGTATAAAATGAAAGCACAGCAATAGTCTCACCGTATAAAGCGAGAAAAGGACAATGACCTTTTTGTATAGAACGAGAGCAGAGCGATGATCTTACTGTATAGAACGAGAGCGGGACAGTGATCTCACTGTATAGAACTGTATCGACTGTATAGAACAAGAGCAGAACAATAACCTTACTGTATAGAACGAGAACAGAGCTATAACCTTACTGTATAGAACGAGAGCGGAGGAATGACCTTACTGTATAGGACGAGAACAAAGCTATAACCTTACTGTATCGCCTGTAAAGAACAAGGCGGAGGAATGACCTTACTGTATAGAATGAGAACAGATCTATAACCTTACTGTATCGACTGTATAGAACGAGAGCGGAGGAATGACCTAACTCTATAGAACGAGAACAGAACTATAACCTTACTGTATCGACTGTATAGAACGAGAGCGGAGGAATGACCTTACTGTATAGAACGAGAACAGATCTATAACCTTACTGTATCGACTGTATAGAACGAGAGTGGAGGAATGACCTTACTGTATAGAACGAGAACAGAGCTATAACCTTACTGTATCGACTGTATAGAACGAGAGGGGAGGAATGACCTTACTGTATAGAACGAGAGCGGAGGAATGACCTTACTGTATAGAACGAGAACAGAGCTATAACCTTACTGTATAGAACAAGAATAGAGCTATAACCTTACTGTATCGACTGTATAGAACGAGAGCGGAGGAATGACCTTACTGTATAGAACGAGAGCGGAGGAATGACCTTACTGTATAGAACGAGAGCGGAGGAATGACCGTAATGTATAGAACGATACAGATCTATAACCTTACTGTATCGACTGTATAGAACGAGAGCGGAGGAATGACCTTACTGTATAGAACGAGAGCGGAGAAATGACCTTACTGTATACAACGAAAACAGAGCTATAACTTTATTGTATCGACTGTATAGAAAGAGAGCGGAGGAATGACCTTACTGTATCGACTGTATAGAACGAAAGCGGAGGAATGACCTTACTGTATAGAACGAGAACAGATCTATAACCTTACTGTATCGACTGTATAGAACGAGAGCGGGGGAATGACCTTACTCTATAGAACGAGAGCGGAGGAATGACCTTACTGTATAGAACGAGAACAGAGCTATAACCTTACTGTATCGACTGTATAGAACGTTAGCGGAGGAATGACCTTACTGTATAAAACGAGAGCGGAGGAATGACCTTACTGTATAGAACGAAAGCGGAGGAATGACCTAACTGTATAGAACGAAAGCGGAGGAATGACCTAACTGTATAGAACGAGAACAGAGCTATAACCTTACTGTATCGACTGTATAGAACGAGAGCGGAGGAATGACCTTACTGTATAGAACGAGAACAGAGCTATAACCTTACTGTATCGACTGTATAGAACGAGGCTGGAGGAATGACCTTACTGTATAGAACGAGAACAGAGCTATAACCTTACTGTATCGACTGTATAGAACAAGAGCAGAACAATAACCTTACTGTATAGAACGAGAACACAGCTATAACCTTACTGTATAGAACGATAACAGAACTATAACCTTACTGTATCGACTGTATAGAACGAGAGCGGAGGAATGACCTTACTGTATAGAACGAGAGCGGAGGAATGACCTTACTGTATAGAACAAGCGCGGAGGAATGACCTTACTGTATAGAACGAGAACAGAGCTATAACCTTACTGTATCGACTGTATAGAACGAGAGCGGAGGAATGACCTAACTGTATAGAACGAGAGCGGAGGAATGACCTAACTGTATAGAACGAGGGCAGAGCATTAACCTTACTATTGTGGCCGAGTGACTTTACTGGAGAGAACGAAAGCGGAAGAATGATTTTAACTCACAGAAACAGAACAGACTATTGACTCCACTATATAATCAAAGTACTGAAAGAACAGAGAAACAGAATATGGATAATTTGCGTATTTCACAATATAGTACATGGGGAGTTTTTATTAATTATTTTGTTCTTACTGATTAGGAACGAGAACTTTTGTAATTAAATCCTTAGATATGTAAAAATTAAAATGTATATATTATTTCAATGATACCGATATACTTGGTTTCAGTTTGAAAACAAATTTCTTTCCTTTATATACACATTTTTTTTTTGCATATGCTCAAACATGCAGCGAGGCCAAACTTTCTTTTATGTGTTATACTTGACAGGAGGAGGGAGACATGTGACCGTCTTGTGTGTAATACTAATGGATTATGGATTCTATAGTTGCTGTGTTGTAACATATAACTTTGATTGATTGATTGATTTTTGTTTAATGTCACACCACGAATATTTCACGTATATGGTGACGGGTAACATATAACAGCTGAAATTCTGAGAGACTACACAAATAGCATTCATTTGTAACAAAATCAGGGGCATCTCGACACATTCCTGTAGATTTTCGTAAATCTGGAAAAATTTTTAGGAAATCTCATATCTATACATCTCTAACTGTTGGCAAACGTGGATTTTCCCACTTTGAATTGTGATTTTCAGGTGTGCACCATTTTGCGTTCATGTGTTCGTAAATGAATAATTACTATTTGAAAATCCGTAATTGCAGTTTTTGAACGAAAACTTAGATGTAATTTCTGTACTATATCCTTGAAAAGATTCAAATACAGATATATTATGATTAACATCAGCTAAAGAATAAAACAGTAAATAAGGAATTTTTGCTGTAGCAACGACCCGTCAAAAAGAGCATATAGCTATGATCATACTGTTTAGACAAAGAAGAGTAATTCTTAAAAATTGTATAGAGTGGTAACCGATCAGTGACCTTCCTATATACAACAGGAGTTGAAAAAGACTAGTGGATAGAACGGAAGAATGACTTTAAGGTACAGTACAAAAGCGGAACATTTAACTTAGTGTATAGAACGCAGACGTAGACGGAGTAATGACATTACTAGTAATGGCCTGGAGAATGAAAGTTGAGTAACGACCTTTCTATTATAATGAAAGTGGAGCGATGTCCGTTCTGTACAGAGCGAAAAAATAATCTTACTACACAGAACGGAAACAAAAAATGACCTACTTTTATATACGATAAACGAAAGCGGAATAATGACCTTACAAAAAAGGAGCTATAGAATGAAAGCGGAGTAAAGACCTAATTGTATACAACGAAACGGAAAATTGTTACAATATGGAATAAAAGCGGGGCAATGGTCTTGGTGTATAAAATTACAGCGAAGCAATGTTACTGTATAAAGTGTAAACGGAGCAAAGACCTTACTAGAGATAACAAGAGCGGAGTAAATTACCTCTCAATTATAAAAAGAGAGCAGTTCCCTTACTGCACAGAACGAAAACAATGATCTTGCCTAACAAAAGAAAACGGAGAAATAATCTAACTGTATAGAACGAAAAGTGACTATTAGTCTTATATAAAACAAAATCAGAAGAAAGTTCTAATTGAATAGAACGAAAATGGAGCAATGATATTGTCTTGCTATTGTTTTACACCATTCCAAGATTATTCCACTTACACGATGGAGGGCGGAGCAATGGCCTTACCGTTAAAAGCAAAATCAGAGCAATAATCTAATTGCAAAGAACCAGAGTAAAGATCGTACTGTATAGAACACGAAGCGGAGGAATAATCGTAGTATATAAAACGCAAAGCGGAGCAATGATCGAACTGTATAGAACGAAAAGCGGACCAATGATTTTACTGTATAGAACGGAAAGCGGAGCAATAATCGTACAGTATAAAACGGAAAGCGGAGCTATAATCGTACTGTATAGAACGAAAAGCGGAGCAATAATCCAACTGTTTAGAACGAAAAGCGGGGCAATAATCGTAATGTATAGAACGAAAAGCGGAGCAATGATCGTACTGTATAGAACGAAAAGCGGGGCAATAATCGTAATGTATAGAACGAAAAGCGGAGCAATGATCGAACTGTATAGAACGAAAAGCGGACCAATGATTTTACTGTATAGAACGGAAAGCGGAGCAATAATCGTACAGTATAAAACGGAAAGCGGAGCTATAATCGTACTGTATAGAACGAAAAGCGGAGCAATAATCCAACTGTATAGAACGAAAAGCGGGGCAATAATCGTAATGTATAGAACGAAAAGCGGAGCAATGATCGTACTGTATAGAACGAAAAGCGGAGCAATAATCGTACAGTATAAAACGGAAAGCGGAGCAATAATCGTATTATATAGAACGAAAAGCGGAACAATGATTTTATTGTATAAAACGGAAAGCGGAGCAATAATCGAACTATATAAAACGAAAAGCGGAACAATGATTTTATTGTATAAAACGGAAAGCGGAGCAATAATCGTACTGTATAGAAAGAAAAGCGGACCAATAACCCAACTGTATAGAACGAAAAGCGTGGCAATAATTGTACTGTATAGAACGAAAAGCGGAGCAATGATCGTACTGTATAGAACCAAACGCGGGCAAATGATTGTACTGTATAGAACGCAAAGCAGAGCAATGGTTGTGCTGTATAGAACGAGAAACGGAGCAATAATTGTACTGTATAAAACGCGAATTGGAGGAATGATCTTACAGTATAAAACGAGATCGGAGAATTGACCAAACGCAGGTAAAATACCTTACTGTATAAAATGAAAGCAGAAAAATTACCCTTTTGTGGTGTATTACAAGCTATGTGTTGAGCAATGATCTGACCAAATTACCTTTTGTAGAGGATACGATCCTTCTGCATTGAATGACAGGTGAACATCAGTTCTATTGTACCGAATAAAACATAGAAACAATCATTTTAATACACATTATTTTTCCAATATATGTATATTCATTCACAAACCTGATATTATGGAATTCCTTGGCTTTAATATTGAATATTATTATATAAACTTTGTTGTATTCGTTCCTAGATGTTTATGACTGCTCGGCTTCAAGACGAACACATATTATTATCCTAACTTTTTTGTCTTCAACAAAACAACAGTCATAGGGAATCATTTGTTTTAATGATTCGAATTTTAAGCCGTAATCGCTGTTTTATTTCATGTTGAATTTCGTTTTTTACATTTCCCGGTAGAGATTTTATTAATTTAATACCAACTTTGGATCGATCATGAATCCACAAAATAGCTGTTTTCGTCACATAACACATTTAGGTTTAATGCTAGGATTGTTTGGTTATTTCTTTCTTTCCATGTTTAGTCAACCTTTTTAACTAAAAAAGAAGTTAGTGGATTTCAAGAGCGAAAAGTGATCTGAAGGAGTGAAGAAGAGAGTCACGTTATTGCTTTTATAGCTATATTTCAGACTGAAATCAAAATACACAAAGCAGCAACCAAAGTTCAAGAAGGTCTCATAAAATTAAAGAAAAAAGTCAAAAAAAACCAAAACAAAACAAAACAAAACAAAAAACAAAACAAAACAAAAAAAAAAAATCAAAAAAAAAAACAAAAAAACAAAAAAAAAAAAAAAAAAACCCAGAAAAAAAATCCCCAAAACATGCAAACAAACAAACAAAAAACTTCTTTATCAGATTCATGTCACAAATCAGATACTTAGTAAATATTTCAACCCATTCTGCATCTTCACGAGTCAAGGGGATGCGCTACGTATCTATCTTCATGACTCTTGAAGATACCCATTCAGTGATGGGATGCTATCAAAAAGGGATATATGTCCAAGTCTATCCTGTAAATGCATAACGTGTGGAAATTGTGTACGATCATTTAAGTAATAATTAAAATGGAAAATCAAAGGGCATCAGATGGGGTATGTTTTGTTACAGATTATTTTTATATCAGTTTTTAAATGTGTAGATGTGCTAACGGGAAAGTATTTATTTCATATATTTACTGATGAAAATTTTTATCAGTATATTCTTACAAGCTATTATCACAATATATTTAGTGTAGGAGTTTGTTAAAATAAGCAAATATTTAAATCTCAAATATTTCATTCCTTTTCAACACAATGAAAATATCACATTAAGTTAATGTTCTTTTAAAAGTCCGATGGAAGTACGTATGCTTCTACCTGCATCGTAATAATGCTAAACACACTCGACAAACTCCCAATGTGATTAAAACCATATCTTTATTCTGCTCCTCTATTTGTCCAATTGCGGATAAAACTTTATCCGCAACAGGACAAAAAGAGAAGCGGAATAAAGATATGATTTTAACCAGATTGACAAACTCCTTACACAGCGTGTCAGCAGCTTGATGACAGGGACTAGCCGTCTTCTTTACATACGTGATAGAACACAGTTCTTACATTTGAGAACTCGATGGTAGGACATACTTATACCTTGCTAGAAACTATTCATATTACCCTTGAAAAGATCCTTTTTAAAAGGTTATGGATTGTTAATACAGATTGTCTTTTTTGTGTTTGAATAATTGAATCTGTATCAATGGGTGACGATATGATGGGTATATGTTGGCATGTTGTCAGTAATTTTAATAACATTTTCAATGCTTTCGTAACAGGCAGTATAAATATTACTACTATGAATAATGCTAGTGTCAGATTTGTAACAGTCAACATATTTCAATAACATTTTATTGCCATAAATAATAAGTAGGAGATTTCCTGTCGATAAGTGTTGGCATAATATTTTCTGCTTAAATATATGGGAAGAATTTGAGATATGTCAGGAGAACGAAACATATTTTGTAAGATAGTGCAAACGAAATACCGCAGCACAAAGTGCTTCTGGCCGCCATAATGACTGTGTAGATCAGTGTCAGGCATGGCTGTAATGCAGTTCGGAATCTTCGCACCATGTTCAGACAGACGTATATGACAGTTATGGGTCCCAGAGAACCCACTTATACATCACTTGTATGCATATTGCTTATTAATATGTTTTATGGCATATTTCTCTCCTATCATGGGGTCGTTTGCAGCATTGTAAAAGAATGAATGGCCTAAAAGAAAGGGTTTTATTATGCAATGTATAGGACAACATGAATTTGTAGCTTTTCACATTATATTCATGTTAAATAATAATAATGTATGGAAAAACTAAATTATTAATTATTAATCAATTCTCATTCCAAATCATGATTTAAAAGAAGACAAGGGTTTAGCTCTGTGCTCACTTCTCAGTTAATGAATCTTAAAATTGTTTTAGAGAAACTGTTCTCGCTTACATGAAACAAATGCATAAACTTACAGGAAGTAAATGGTTCGACAAATCCTTTTATAAACTAAATACAACAAGGTATGGATTTATACTTTGTACTTTTAATTTTACTTTATATTCATGTTAAGTACAGGGATGATTCATTTATAACCATTTCCCGCGTTTTCTTCTTAATAACGTATAAAGAGTAAGAAGCATTCTGATAGTATTGCATAGCAATACGTAGTCTCTTACCAAATCACATACATGTATAATTCTAGCACCTATATTTTGTAAAACTCTGCGGAGCAGAAAGGATGTATTTGACCCCTGTCAGAATTATAAGCATAGTTCCTGTACTGGTATCCAATGCTGCCAAAAGTCAGCCTTCAATGTCCAAGGCACGAAATTACACCAGAAATGGTTGCAGACTCACATACCGAATATTAAATCCATATCTGAAAGCGTTTTCGAAAAAAAAGTCCGGAAAACTGCTTTTCAGATTTTTTTTAGGTCCAAGGCCTGTAATTTCATCAAAATTACATGGACCGGAACAACACTCAAACTTTATTTCTAACTCATGTGGCAAACTCACATCCCAAATATTGGACCGGTATCTGCAAGGGTTTAAAAAAGTACGGATAACTGATTTGCTGACAAGCAGACGGACAGAGTGCAAACCTAAATTGTCCTTCGGCGTTGCTGGTAGGGGACTAATAATCTGTATTTTATATTGTATTTAATAATCTCTATAAAAATATTGGATTGCATTTATTCTTAAAATATATATTTTCTTCCATGTTGCGGCCGATGTTGTCGACCACGTTGAGATACTCTCTCGTTTCGAGCTAGGAACCTCACCTTTGGCTTGCTTAGTCTACACGTTTACTTACATGTATATTGTTCTTGTTTACGGGGGAATGCATTCTGATATCAGAACTTCTTCAAGGTGTGTTCTTTTTATAGTGCCAGTCAGTTTTATTAGAAAATTCTTGAAAAAAAAAACAAACTTGATAAACAGTTGATGGTTTGACGGAATAATTGATTCTATTTTCAAAAATTCCATCAAGTAATTGTTGAAGGAAAATTGCAAGTGTGCATGAAGGTGTACAAGGAAATATATATTAAGAACAATAATCTCCACTTCTGTATTCTAAAAGCATCATCTTCACTCGCCTATCAACCACATTTTACAACCTCTCTAGAGAACAGAAGAGTTTTAAAATAGAGCTTTATGACATTTTGCAGTGAGCAGCAACGTTGTTGTAGAAGATTTGAACACTTATAAATCAAGGGGTTTAGAATGTTGTATTCGACGGTGTCAACTTAAACATGATTTACACAAATATCTAATTAGAAAAACATACAATAAACTGGAGAAGGGCGTTTAGAATTGACTTTGCTGCTGGTAACATTCAGGATATTTTGGCATTATCAGGAAACAGACAAATGATGCATGCGGACTTTTATTTGATATTGTGAATAAGGGTTTGACGTTGGCATTTATAGATAGATTAAAACAAGCGTACCATCTGTCAATGATTGTCTCTATATACTGTTAATTATTATGTTAATCTTAATAATAAAATAATAATAATGCTAATAATGACGATCTCTTTTTGTAATTACCAATGTCACATGTGTAAGATGTAATGGTGGCATATAAGCGTTTAGACTCAAGCTGATGTTTATGCACAATATGCATAATAATAAGAATAGTCCTTCCATTTATTTATTTTGTGACCTTTTCTGTGAAACACACGTACTTATTGTGAAAGATTTGTACAGAGAATTCAAAATAAATTTGAAAATGGTAGAAAATCATATTGTTGCCAGTCGACCACATATATACTATCGAGAAACCCCATAATGAATACGTCACCCCAATGTGCGTATACATGCTTCCTCATGATGGATATGTCAGGCCAGAATGCGCATACATGCATCCTCATGATGGATATGTCAGGCCAGAATGCGCATACATGCATCCCCATAATGGATATGTTACCCCAGATTGTGTATACATGCATCCCCATGGTGGTTGGTTGTCTTACCCCAGAATGCGTATACATGCATCCTTATGATGGATATGTCATCAAAGAATGCGTATACAGGCATTTCCATGATGGATATGTCACCCCAGAATGCGTATACATGCATCCTTATGATGGATATGCCATCCCAGAATGCGTATACAGGCATTTCCATGATGGATATGTCACCCCAGAATCCGTATACATGCGTCCCCATTGTGCATATATTACCCGCGAATGCGTATATATGCAACCTATAGTGAATATGATACCCGAGAAAGCGTATGCATGAAATCCCATGGTGGATCTATTACCCCAGAATGTGTATACATGCATCTCCACGATGAATATGTTACCAAAGAATGCGTATACATGTAACCCCCTCGGTGGATATGTTACCTGAGAATGCGTATACATGTAACCCCCTCGGTGGATATGTTACCTGAGAATGCGTATACATGTAACCCCCTCGGTGGATATGTTACCTGAGAATGCGTATACATGTAACCCCCTCGGTGGATATGTTACCTGAGAATGCGTATACATGCACTCCATGGTAGATATGTTATCCTAGAACGTGTATACATGCATCCCCATGGTGGGTATATTACCCCAGAATGCGTATACATCTGTACATGTATCCCTATGTTGGATATGTTATCCCAAAATGCGTATACAGATATCCGGATATGTCTCTCCAGTATGCTTTATATAGATGCATCATTACGGTGTATTTGTCAACCACGTATTCGTATACATAATTATTATGTTAATCTCCTGAATAATGCTAATAATGACGATCTCTTTTTGTAATTACTAATGTCACATGTGTAAGATGTAATGGTGGCATATAAGCGTTTAGACTCAAGCTGATGTTTATGCACAATATGCATAATAATAAGAATAGTCCTTCCAGTTATTTATTTTGTGACCTTTTCTGTGAAACACTTGTACTTATTGTGAAAGATTTGTACAGAGAATAGGCGGATATGTCACTTCAGTATGCTTATACATACTTCTCTAAGGCGGATATGTCACTCCCAGTGTGCGTATACGTGAATCCGCATGCTACACGTCACATAGTGTGCGTATACATGCTTTAGCACGGTGCATATGTCTCTCCAGTGTGCCAATACATGATACCCCACAGTCGATATGTCACTCCGGTGTGCGTATACTTGCTTCTCCAAGGTGGATATGTCACCCCAGTATGCGTATGCATACATACCCATCGGCTGATTCCCAGTGTCTTAGACTTGTCCGTTACAGCGGTCAAAAGATACAGACACGTAATGACGCTTTGAAGACTATTGTGGAAACTGTAGTTATGATACCTTGGTATCTTCGTAATATAAGTCCAAATATGTCTCATATATGAAAATTTTAATTTTTATCAATCATTGTATTTCGAAAGACGGTACTTTGTTAGCTTGCAACAATGTGTGTGAAAATTTCCAATTTCCCACCATAATTTGTTCGTTGGTTGCCTCTGTGTGATTAGACATGCTATACCTAGACAAAAACAGTATGTCGTTGGACCGTGAAACCAGACCGACAGATTCCAAAATTTGCATAGACACGTTAGTTATCTTTCCCTGGTGTGTTATAATTGTACTTTCTCCATGACATCATTGATCAATAATTTTGTGCAAGTTTAATCACGATATTAGAAAATATCTCATAACATAAAAATCATATGGGGAGACATACGAAACATATCAAAGTTTGTAAGTCGATAGCTTTTGTCGTAATGTTTTTCCCTTTCAATTTACATAACATATCAACAATTGATAAATTTGAAACTAATTGCATTCGTCATACCTGGAGATTTTATATAGAGGCTCGTATCACAGACAAATAGCATGCAGATGAAAGACCACACGCGGCATTAATGTTGCCTGCAATTGGCTTAAATTAATAAATTTGACTTCGACTTGATATGCATTAGATAGTTGTGCAAGTGGTTTCTTTTTTAAACTCTCAGATGTCGCGTTAACATATAGTTGAGAGAGGTTCGCAAGCTTACGCTCATAAAACAAAAGCGCATGAAAGTCGAAGAATCTTAATGCGAATTAGCGTTTTCCCAATGCTCACATTATTATTTGTATCGACGGGGGATTTCAGCAGACATCCCCTCCATGTATTGAGTGCGCTTCATACAGTTCCGTTAGAGAGGAGATTGGAAGTCAATATTCGACGATATTGTTGTTAATGCTGAGAATATTTCCTATAGACCTGTCAAGCTTGACATATGTTCTATTGGATTTCTAAGAAAAAAAATCCGGGAAATTAAGCTGTATATGGAGAGATATAAGCAATGTGTCTCTCGTCGCCAGACGATTAGATATAAATAGTTTTCTCACTCTCACTGTGTTATTCTAAGACAAAACGTATTGCTCTCGAATTAGCTTAACTGATTATAGTATTTACCAGAGGGCTTTTTCTAGCTTACGTTTAAGATTCGATTATACATAGATATCACCCAGATGTTTTTCATGACTGTACGGCCGGGTATCAAGAGCATTTCATTATTGGCATTCTTTCGTATTATAAAACTCTTCCATATGCTGACATAGACATTCCACCCGAGGGGTCACAAAATCGTGTAATATTGCACAAGAAGAGGGTTAAGTTCAGCCGGTGGTTGGGGGGGGGGGAGCGAGTTATGTTGACGTCTCGTTTCACTAACTGCACTTGGAAATTCACCGAACTTTTTCCAATTACATGCAATTATCGTCATCGCATTTTCACTTCAGCTTTGCTCAAGTAATGATTTGACATCTAAAGGCTTGAATCAGTTGTTGACATCCATTTTGTTGTTTGCATTTAGCGGACAGAAAAATAAACAATATCTGTACGCATGTTGGTTGGTTGATTAGTGTTTACGTCGCTTTCAACATTTTCTCAGTTATATCGCGACATGGAAGCTGGAGGTAACCAACCTCTTAAACATGGTGGCGCCACCCGGGAATCGAACCCGGATCGTTACCTAAGCGCTTAACCACTACACTAAGCCTGTCCCTTGCATGCATGCATCACGTGATATGTATCACAGCTACCACGTGTAATACACATAGACCATTCATAGCTGTATTTTATAGGCCTTCACCGTAATTAATGGCTGGGTATGAGAGATTATGGCCATGTTACAGCTAAAACAATACCACCATTAACGAAAGACTTTACACGGGGGACCTTCATGTTGCGCTATCCTAAGAAAAATGTCATAAATATTCCCCTAAACACAAAAGTGTATCCTGACTCGAGAACCACCGTGAAACTTGATTCATATCAATTTTATCTATCATTTTATTTTACACTATATATGTGAAATGACTTTAGTGGTAGTCTATTTCTCTATTTAGCGGAGTCGATCCATGTTCCAGTCGTCTCGGTTTGTGAGCTCATTTACTTCTTCACTTTTTAACTATATGCTTATGAGGTACATCGCTGACTTATTTAAAACAATAACGAACGACCATTTATTTCACTTCTTTAAGCTACAACATGACAGACGTATTTAGACAACAAAAACTGGCACATTTCAAAATTACAATGAAAGTATTGTACTAATAATACATGAATATCATTTGAAAAATATTTCTGTAAAAGAAATCATTGCATTGTATTAACTCTGAATTCTCCAAGAATTACAGCAAAATGGGTTCTCTTCAGAGAACAACAATATTTGGATACTCCATGTCAGTTTCTTGTATCTCTATTGATGGTATCTTAAAAAGGGGAACATATATCTATACTCTTATAAACAGATGGCGCTATATATGGAGGGCTGACGAAGAGAATGAATCATAAAATGAGTCATTTATAAATTATGGGGTTCTATAAGTCCAGTCTCGGGAGGTGAGGGGGAGATAAAATTTTAATCACCGCGATGGACAGACTAGCCATTAATAGATTAGATCTAATGACGAGAGTGCATGCAATACCTAATTACCTTTGCACCATCTCTCAACGACAATAGACACCTTTTGAAGGTTGCATGTTTCCTTCATGAATTTTGCATCAATACGATCATTTGATGTGTATGTGGAGCGCATGGTATTTCTGATACAAGTACTTTACATAGAAAAGAATACGTGTATTTCGCTATGTTGCTACAAGACATTGATAATGGAATTCTTTTCTCTGTCAACTAAATATGCATCTTCACAACAAAACTTACGTCCTGGCCTTAAACGAGCGTGTAAGAAAACTGGAACATGCTGCATTAAAACACTGCAAAACAATCAACGACCATGATTTACTGAATAAATCTTACATCCGAAGTGAAGTCTGAGACATTGAGACGGACTTGCCAACAGATACACACGCCACTCTGATTTCTATAAAATGTCATACTTATTCCATCTTTAACCTTTTCCTTTTTATCCCAATTTGGCGAGAAATATCCTATATGAAGCAGGAAGACTGGATCTCTGACTGGGCTCATTTTACGCAGATTATTTGCAATTCTATTTTCCGAACATCAGAAATATTGTGGCCTCTCCATCATACTATTATCTTAAACTTATATATGATTGATTTTTATTCCCACAGTAGGACCTATTATAAACGCGCCTTTTTCAATCCTATTCCAGAACATTTTCTATTCTCAATAAGCGTCAAGGGTACCCTTTGTGAATTGTATAAGATTGTAAACGATTTTGTGTAATTTGTTGTAAAGAAATTGTTGCCTGCCGTGCACTCTCTTACACGGTGTATATGAGCAAATATCGGAGTGCATGCTATACACATCACGCTTATTATTACAAGCTCATTATTGTGTAACAGTTTAGGATCACAAGGACTGTAGACTCTAAATATATCTACTCAGTAAATAAAATCATCTACAACTTAACATTTTTGCAACTACTACGGCTGTGCAGTTCCCTACTTCTATGACTGCGAATAATACTAATTACCATATACTTGTGGCTTTATGGCGGGTGTGATGAGTCAACAGGGGATGCTTACTCCTCTAAGGCACCTGATCCCAACTCTGTTTTTACAAGATCTAGTGTCATGGTCTTTTGGTTGTGGAAATCGGATCGTTATCCTAAATTTTTACTTGTAATTAGTTTATAAGATTATATTTTGTGCAACAGATGTACATCTATCATATTATGGCTGTTCACTGATGTTTTAGGCCGGCACTGTGGACGACCAAAAATATGTGAGCAAATTTATTTTCACAGTAACTAAGCATTAGGAACAATACTAACAACAACAACAGAAGTCGGAATACAGAGTAAGGTATAAAGGCAGATATTACTTACTTTTTAAAATGATTTACAAAATTCTGTTATTAATAAGAAGTGTACATTCCGTGTCAGTGCAGAAGCACTGATACATAGAAAGTCGCATAGGGTGCAGTAATTTTCTGCCACTTCTTCACATCGCTTTGTGTATTTCTGTTGCAGTGTATATATATCAGATGACTATTATTTATTATAAATCGTATTGTTAAGGTTGGTAAAGAGCAAGATATCGATATTTATTCCTGAAAGTCAGTAAATCTTAAAAGTGTTTTGATTGAAAATGATGTGTCGTTATAATAAATATATGCACCCTGCACATTTCTTCCATACTTTTGTCATTCTAGTCGAAAGATTTCTTCGATACCCGACTCCCATTGTGAAAAGTAGTTCATATATTTCAAAACTTTATATATCATTACCTTATATTTCATTGCTGAGATTCTATTGTAGTGCTTCCGAGTGTGTGGTAAAAATACATAGAATATGTGGATAAACATTTGATTACAGAAATAAACTTTGCTAGTTACCGAATAACACCCTCTGTCATTTTATTATAGTGGGAGAAGTGTGCTTTTGAACATGCCTAAACACACTAATTAATAAGATATTGTATCCTTAATCCTTTATAAACGCATAATCTAGAGGGATGATCATTATTTCTTCCTCTCCATAGAACTGGGACTATATGTCACAATAAAGTGTAGCGTGTGAACTAGTCAAACATACGTGTTATGTAATTCCCGAAGAAAAGAAAGGGAATTTTATGTTGTTTTCTCAATATGAAGTAGGAACATCTCATTGTACATGTCACTCAGTAAGGGTAATAACGAGGCGAATCGTGCAATGATGCAATCTCACTTAAGTTTTACTATTTTCTGGGGGTTTTATTACTATTATATAAATAATAGCTGAAACATTTTTGTATAATCGAGATAAATCGATTAGTTTGGTGCAAAATAAGACTTTAGATAAAAATGAATCTTTACGAGACTTAAAACCTGGTAATACCTTTTTTGTATCAGTCCTGAAATGTATACATGATAGCGGCAGATTTTTTTTGTATAAGTCCTGAAATGTATACATGATAGCGGTAGAGTTTTTTTTTTATCAATATTGACTGACAATAGTAACCTGTAATAATCCGATATTTCTGTCAATGGACAACTGTATTCGATAGAATACAAGCTATTTTAATTACAACATATGTTGTAAACAAATGTCAGATGACCTAGGTTTCTAATGAGTCTCTCTAACCGTCGGTATCTGTCATAAAGATTCATTGATTGTCTATATACATACACACACAAGGCACACAAGTAAATGCCGTATGCACAAAGGATGTGATGCTAATCGACTACATGAAAACGATGTCATCTCTTGTTTTGTAAGATCATCATCATCATCATCATCATCATCATCATCATTTTTTTTTTATTAACAAGCAATATGTTTTCGCAAATCAAACACTTTCAAGAATTAATCAAATGTTATCATTTTATGAGTATAGCAATCTAACTCATCTTTTTATTCCCTTCTCTCTAGTGGTAAACCCAGCTGTCTCCTCTTTGCTAGATTCGTAGTCTATCTCTGAACACAAGTACACTAATCATGTTTTATTGTTCAATTTTATATGAATGCATTGATCCAGTAAGTCTTTGAGTGACAGCTGCTGAACCAAAGTAATTGCTGTCGTTCACACACAAGTGCCCTCTCCACAATCGCACCTAATTATAAAGATATTCAAGTAGAGATTCATTTCCTATCTGAGATGACGTTGTCAACTTATTCTCTTTTATAATTAGGACTTACTTGCTGCAGTGTTGTCTACCATTGTGTAAGCTACCTATAGCGATTCTGTCAGATACATTTAACTTTTTTATGTTGTATTCAGTGTGTTTTACACACCACATATATAGAACCGTTGCCCAACCGTGCTAACATTTCTATGAAAATAAGAAACATAAACCCATGAATTATTAGACATGTATCTTAATATCAGTATTATACAATCATGAATTGAAATTAAGATACAAAACAAAATGTGGCTATTTTCAACAAATATTATATAAGATAAAATTACGTTTAACTGAAGACGCAATGATCAAAGTGAAATGTGTATCAGATTCAACGCGCTGCAGTCAAACTACGATGAATAAATAGAAAGTAATTAAATCATTCGAAATAGCCATTTTACCATTTTATGATCTAAAAATATCAAAATTATGTCTAATGTATTAATTTTAATGATAAAGTGCTTTAACAATAATTTGTAATGAAAGTGATTTATTATTATTATCCCAAAATTCTGACATTGGGCGATTTAACTGTAGAAAGGATTGTACATGACGAACATCAGTATTCAGGTGATGATTTCAGAGTTGCCCCTGCAGTAGTGTCTGATAGTAGATGACACTGTAAGACATCTGCAACTTACGTTGGAAGTTTTATTTTAAGGATAATTGCTAAACTTGGAAGTTCTTGCAATACAAGACTGAATATGAATTAGTCAATTGACTAAGATATAGTGTATGAAGTTTAAAAGTCAATTTTTAGTTTTAGGGCATTTTGGCGGGTGTGGTTAGCCAACCAAGATACGCTTACACATCCATAGTACCTCGTTTTATTTCTGATTTCTAGTGGTCCATGAGTGTCCACTGTGGTACGGTATTGCGAGTGTCACAGTCACATAACACCGATTACTTTCCTTTAGCGCTTTACCTTCCAAGTCTGTTGTTTCAAGTAAGATAAATGCAGCTGTAAATACAGTTTCTTCTGTTTTTGTCATCTTGCACAGAGGAATAAATCCGACCAATAAAAAAAACTCAGCAGATGACCATGAGTGGTAATGATGCTTGATTATGATCATTTTGTTTATATACATATATAATACTCTTATTAGGTCACGGGTTATCATCAAAGCGTCAAGTGCCTCCAACGTTTTTGGACATCGGAAAGCGAAACATCACCGTTCATAAAGGAGAACTGGCTGTTCTTGGGTGTAAAATCAGGAACCTGGGGCCAAAACAGGTGAGCCATGACGGTCATGTCTTAATTCTTCATCAGATTACAAAAGCTAATAAGTAACTATAAACAACAAACATTCATGACTTCGAACTTTAAAGAGAAGAAACTTGATTCTTACTTTTATGTCAATTAAATATCAGCATGAGTATAAATTTTGAAAAGTCTGATGTATGTGGTATACCATTAATTGATTGTTCAATTCGGGGACGGCATGTGCAATATCAGCATATTCAAGGAAAAGAACTGTTTGACAGATGTCTTCCAAATCTAATTTTTTATGACAAAATCAATTTATCTGTACGTCATGTATTTAACACTAAGGAACAAATTCATTACGTGATTGCTAAATTTACAAGGAATGAAATTCATTTTGTTCCCTAGGGATAAATTCTTGGAAATTGAAATATTTTACAGTTCAGGCCTGACACCATTGTATTAGCAGAGGGGAAAACTGACGAAGACATTAGCTGAAGTATTTTTGTTTCGTCAAATCATTTTAATTATCTGATTAACTACCGTAAAGCCCCCAGATAAAATAGTAATAAAATACAGAATTATCGTCCATTCATTCATTTGTCAACTTCCAGCGCATATTCATCTTCTTAATTAAAAATCTAATTGAAACTTACTAATGCAGTAATTACAAACCACTAAATTGTCATTGAAATTCCTGTATTGAAAGGGCACAAATCATTCTGCCGACCATTATGACATGTAGTTGGACAGCGTATAGCCATATAACAAACCCTTTGAATGTATAGGATAACAACCTGAAATGCACAACTTAACAGTAAATTACAACTTAATGTAAAATACGATAAGATTTGTGCTGTTGTGCTCAAAAGTAAAAAGAGCCAATCAGGAAAAA
The DNA here is from genome assembly GCA_035048485.1 of Pteria penguin. Classification (NCBI taxonomy): domain Eukaryota; kingdom Metazoa; phylum Mollusca; class Bivalvia; order Pterioida; family Pteriidae; genus Pteria; species Pteria penguin. The sequence goes on from CM068581.1 coordinate 25,788,353, forward strand.
TTGAGTTTTAAAATACCGAGCGTTAGTGTAGAAGAAGCTACCATTATACTAGACAGAATAGAGATACAGGCTACAACGGACCTCTGGAAAACCCAGAGGTGGATCAGATGCTATGGTGATCAAAACATCCCTTGCTGACCGATCATACCCGCTGACCGATCTCCCCTGCTGCCCGATCATACTCGCTGACCGATCTTCCCCTGCTGACCGATCATACTCGCTGACCTATCATCCCCCGTTGATTGATCATCCCCTGCTGACCGATCATGCCCGCTGACCGATCTTCCCCTGCTGACCGATCATACTCGCTGACCTATCATCCCCCGTTGATTGATCATCCCCTGCTGACCGATCATGCCCGCTGACCGATCATACCCTGCTGACCGATCATACCCGCTGACCGATCGTACTCGCTGACCGATCATCCCCTGCTGACCGATCATGCCCGCTGACCGATCATACCCTGCCGACCGATCATACCCGCTGACCGATCATACTCGCTGACCGATCATTCCCTGCAGACCGATCATACCCTGCTGACCTATCATACCCGCTGACCGATCATACCCACTGACCGATCATACCCTGCTGACCGATCATACCTTCTGACCGATCATCCCCTGCTGACCGATCATACCTGCTGACCGATCATATCCGCTGACCGATCATCCCCTGCTGACCGATCATACCCTGCTGACCGATCATACCCGCTGTGATGCTTTAGGATTATCTGAGCATGCTGGTATAGCTAAACGATTTGAATATGTATCCCAGATAAATAGATCTGCCAAGGTATATTTACAGTCGTATTTTCATTCTATATTACTTAGCATTTGACAATCAAATTGTTCAAAAAAAGAAATTAATATTTACACTGATAAAGTAAAGATGCTGTGTTCTTTCACCGTAACACCCCTTGAATATGAATTGTCTATTTATTTTATCAATTATAATATTTCATATTGAGAAAATACATATTGAATTGGAATATCGACCTCTGTGTCAGTGCGACATATAGGTAAAGTTAACGACAAAAGATACGGATTACATGACACGCCCATTCTATACTCCTTTCACTTGTGACACTCACTAGGCTTGAACAAGTCAATTATCCGCGTAAAAATGTAAACCTTAAGGGCAGGTCCATCCCGTACATGTAAATATCATCCCGCACTAATGAAGTATGCACACTGTTGGTCTATTCAAAGAAACAATAGATCATTATTGATTCCAGTCATCACATTCTTCCTTATGAATTGATATTTCATTACACTAATTCATCATGTGGACAAGAGAAAAATTTATTTCCAAATGTATTACTATTTTTACTCCCAGGGGTCGCTTTTATCATTAATGATTTTATGAAACAAGTGAATCTGTTAGCTGAAACTTGAGAAATTTTAATGAAAATTTAATATGTTGTTCATTTTATGCACGAATTTCAAACCACGGTTGTTTCGATATTACCATAGGAATGTATAAATGTACGTTAGCATTCGTGTTAATGAGAAAAAAATCATGCACTTTTTTTTTTAAATATTTCTAAATGAAGTTAACTGCGCAGGTTTTTAATTTATAATATAAATATATAATAGTTCACCAGACCATTTAATTAACTTAACTTTTATATTATATTTTGCCTGAAATACATGTCTGCCTGAAAGAATTCTTTGTAAATTATGACATGACCATACACGTTATGCAAATAGCGCATGTTTAATATATCAAAACATATATTATATCCTTTTTATCGAGATCATCAAAAAGACTATAGGTCTTGTATTTGGCCCCTCTACAGCCTTATGTAGACTTTTACTTGAACGTTGCACGCTAACTAACAGGGCGATGGGGACTATATGACGGGCCTTGTCCAAACCTCTTTCAGAGGAGACATGGTCCTGAACCTCGTCCCCTCTGACTGTTAGTCGGGACTCCAGGGCTCTCACACCCCTTTTTGGGACTGGGGCCCGGGGCCCTTGGAATTGGGGAAAATAGCGGCGTTTTCCTTAAAATTGGGAAAAAAACAAGACATATTTTGTTATCCATATACTTGTTTCCTTTAATTGTATCTTACATACAATCAAAGTGCTTTTAGAAATCAAGTATTCTGCCCTTGATATTTTTGAAGTGTTGCATGGCTTTAACAAGCTGCGCTGGACTTAAACTTGGTCCACCCACAGAAATACATCTCACGATACTCTCTATTTACCTCTGCTTGAGACTAGATCTAGTTGGGGTGCATATGGTATTCATAAGAGAGAAGAGTCTCTCAACTCCAGCCGTTGAACTTGGTATGAGGCTGGCATACACCACCAAAAGATACATGGCAGGGTATGCCCTCTGGATAATGGGATCTCCACTAAGTTTACTGAGTAGTTACTGGGGGTTCTGCAGATCCTCTGGCTCTGGTGACATTTTGCAGATTAATCTTCTAGTCAATTCGTATGTATCAAAATCGATCTAAAGTAATTTCTTTTACAAAGACTATAGTCGATGTTTTCTATTTAACTAGATTCGTGAACTAAATATAATTGGGTGGTATCTAAACCAATTAGATATTTATTGTTTTAATTGATATCTAGTCACCTTGTAAAATAAAGCAGCTGATTTATCGTAATTAACGTTTTACTCGTAAATACCGAAACTTGAAAACAACGGCATGCGAACCTGCTCCAGTAGAGCAATTCATGGTCAGTAGGATGCTTACAGGTGCAAACGTATTCACAACCAGGCAAACGTTTCTTTGATCGGTAAATTATTTTGTGTTGATCGACGTTCGATTTCACGTATTATTCTTCTCGAATTTGTCATTTTTTCCTCCACTTTTCCATTTTTTTCAAGGAGTCAAATTTGGAAAACTTGGGGTCTAAATTGGGAAAAAAAGATACTATTTTGTATTGGGAATGGGGCCGAATATCGGCCCCAAATCAGGCAGATCGAGAGCCCTGGACTCCTACAGATCTAGGGTCTTAGCTCGCTTTCAGACTGGCAGAGCACGGTTTATCATGTTGATGTCGCATATATTTTTATACCACTATGTGTTTTACAATACCGTACGTGTTTATATTTTTATGACCTCTCGATATGCGATACCTGTTGACCCTTGTTCTTTACATGGAGGATTATTTATAAATTTTTAAGTGTACGTCGTTTGATTGTTCTGCTGTTACGGTGAATGGGAAGGTGGGCCCGTAAACCGTTTAACCACACCATTTGTTTGACTTTTGTCAAATTAAATGACCGTCCTAAGTCGATATCGTAATTGCACTACAATCAAATATTTTTGTAATGCGTTAGGTGTTCTTGTATATTATTTATATTCATGTATTGTATAGCTCCATGGTGACTTCTGCCACATAACTGAGCCAGTAACTCCTCTTTTTTCTTACTATCAATAAATTATTGCTTACAGAATTTAGCAATTGGGTTTATACGTTGTCTGGCTTTTTTGCAGAGCTCTAATGAGGATTTTGTTACCAGATATGTACGGTCTATATTGTCAATTCTACGAGGTATTTTAATGGTGCGCTGTATTTTTGAACTGTCATTACGTTAACACATTTTAGGTTGCCTGGAGAAAACTGCCAATGTATTACCCACTGACAGTCGGCACTATAACGTTTGCTACAGACGAGGATATTAGTGTAGAACATAATATCCTTAACAATGACATATCAGAATGGAACCTTGTCATCAAAAGAGCAAAGACCAGTCATACGGGCACTTACGAATGCCAGATCAGTGCCAAACGTATATACACGCACCATGTATACTTAAATGTCCTAGGTAAGTCTTATAAAGTTAAAATTAATGTCATGGAGGAGGAAACATATCATGAATTAAGACCCTGGTATACCAATCTCAGATCTTTATTCAATTTCTTATTTGAATGGACTTTTAAAAACATGTTTATTTTACAGAATATATTGTTTTATTTATCAGGAAAAGATTACTATTTTAGATTTTGGTTGGGAATTTGAATATTTATTGAAACTAATCGACCTGTACCAGATCTCCAGTGCATCATTAACGGAAAATTGATGTATTAGAATAAGTAAATCAACATTAGAAAAAGATTGTTTTATCAGTTGAGATCTTTTTCTTCTCAGTTCTATTTCTATCTCTATCATATGCAATCCGTCCGTATTTTTCATTATTCTATATAGTTATCAATAAATAGGGGATTTAATAGATGCGCTCGCAAAATATACGTTGTCTTCTAATGGAAAACAATGGCGTCGTCTCGTTCCATATTGTCTATTAAATTCGCGAAGACTTACGAGCCTACTTTGATCTCAAAGACAAGACAGCGTCAAGCTGCAAAATATGATGCCATTTTATTTTCATTCCTTGGCAATTGGAATCAAGTCTGCCATAAATCATATCCGTTGCAGAAGTTGTCTTTAACATTGTGATTGATTTATTCCTTTTTTGAAAGATTTATCCACCTTATGACGTTTCGGAGGCTGTCTACTGCCTCATTTTTCATACTCGTCAATTACCGAGCTAAAATCGACTACAAGTTACAGGAACCACAGACTATTTAGACGTTTGTCATATATCAACAATTTGCTCCTTTAGCATTTCTCAGTTCGCAGCTATTTCATCACGAACTCAAATATTCAAGTATTTTTCTTAAGTTTTATGATACGAGAGGAAAATCATTTAACTTGCATGACATCCTCCTATAATGAAATATTTTGTTCATTTAAACCCATGTTATAGTCAAAGTAATATATATTTAATATGTATGTATGTATAGTCCATGCATCAGGATATATTATTCTATGTTCCGGCAACAGATCTTCCTGACGTGACTTAAAACATTGCTTGCCTGTATAACATGTAACACTTTAAGCCTCCAATGGCTTACTTATGTATGATAATTGTGAAATGTTTACATATTTTCGTATTTCACTTAATACAAAGTATCTAAATTTGACCAGTATTATGGACTACCTTGAGCCTCTTGAAACAATTATGGAATATACCATAGGACGATATTTCTATTTTCGCAAAGCAGGGTTTATTTAGTAGTTTTCCCCAGTAATTTTACCAATGGCAAAATGGCGATAAAGTGATTTTTACTCCGAAAAATAATTGTCTACTTAGTTTTCAATCTTCAACCAGTTGAAGTTTTTACATACAAGGAAATCTACTTTATGTGAATATTTTGGAGTTTCGTTTTGTTTGCTTGTTTTTTTGTTTGGTTTTTTTTTTCTTGTTATTGATCATATTTGAATGCATTCGAACATTATATAAATAGGAACAGGAAATAAGTGAAGACCTTAAATGTTTCAAATGTTATACATTTTATACATACTCATACGTCATGAAACAACGCTACTATTGCATACCACTTAAAACAGCCGTTGACAAATTTCTATATTTAAGCTGCATTAAATCGATGTACATTTCAATACATTTAACAGGTACCATGAAAGAGTTCATATATTTGATGAAGCGAATACATCTTAATTTTAATGTCGTTAAAGCATGAAGTTAAAAAGGATCCTATTTCATATCTCTACGCCAAACAAACAATTTAATCTTTTCTCAAATTTCTTTTTATTAAAGTTTCAAATACGCAAAATATTTTGTAGAGATCAATGTCGCCGTTATTGCTACACTTATTCTTATGTTAGACACTTCTATTTTGCATTTCAAACTTTATACTTCAAAGAATTTGACATTATATCATATTCTGTTATCTGATATATAGGAATCATATTCTAGATTGAGACGTTTTACGACCATTTTAAACACCGTATATGCCACACATATACTTGGTACCTGATTGGATTTCCACTGGACTTAAGTGATGGGTGTTGCTAGCAACCAGGAGATGTTTTCTCGTCCCAGGAACCTGATTACACTCCCTTTTGTGGGGCTAACTCCTGCTCCTCAGATGTTCTTTTAGTTTTCTTTTCGATTTTTGCTTATTTTGTGTGCACTGCGGTTTCAAGATTTTTGGACTACTGAATTGGTTTATCAACCTTCTTATCATTCTTTGAATCCATATGGTTGAATGAAAATATGTACCGTATATTAAACGAAAGAATTTTACTTACAGAAATACAGGAATGCAGGAATACTTTAACTGAAATACTGAATAATAATAGTTTAATAATGTTTGCCTTGGTTCTTATGAAAGAAAAGTCCTGGGACTAGAAGTTTAAAAGTCGAACAATAGGATCGGATTTAAGACTATCTTAAGATTATTTAGAGTAATTTAAAAACAATATACACATCCCCTGCTGACTAATAACATCCGCCATGATGCCTTGATTATCTGAGATAGTATACATCGTAGTCACATTTAGTGGTTACGGTATAAACGTAGTCACAATCGGTAAAACTTATGATGAATATATGATACTGTACTGACACAATACAAAGAATTTAACAAGAACTACAATCAATAAGAAAGTCAAGATGTCAAACAACGATTTCTGATAACAAGTGATGTTATTATAGCGACCGCTTTGGTTTCATTGTAATATCAACTTTTCAATTAACACCGTACATCGGTAAATAAAGGAAACATACTCAGAAGAAGCTGTAAAACATCAGTTAAGACATATAAACACTATACGTAAGTGATACAGGAATATTACTACAATTGTATGGAAGGTTAGCGATGGGAAAACAGGCGGAAAATACCAACAAATATTCCGTGAATTCTTGGGTCCATAAATATCTATAGTTGTCCGTTGTTTTGAAAGCCAAATTCGATAAATACTAGATATATTTCCATAATGATTAGGTAGTTCTTAAAACAACATCACTTACTAACTTGGACGATCAAATTGGACAATTCGTATGTAGTAGTTATTTTCCAAAAACAATGCATTATGATGTTAAATGTTAGTTACATAATGTGAAAGAGTTAAAAACTTTGTTTTTATTACAGATCAACCTGCCATACCAGAAAAAGGTGAGTTTTTTTTAATATTGTGCGCTTCTTGCTGTCAAACATCAAACCATGCCATAACATTTTAATTGAAAGACTTTCACAAAAGCGTTCAAATACATTCAGTTTGTAAACCAAAATTCGATTGGTTAATGAAAGGCTTTTGACAGTGCATCTACAGTATACATCGCCGATATTTAAGAATAAGTTTAATGCTTTTAACATTAAGCTTTCCGCTACATTTAACATTGATACTCATTGGATGGTTTCGGAACATATTTATATGGCTAAAATTGCTTGCAGTCCACACTATTTCATGTATCGTTGTTATTCTTCCGGGACATTTTTTTTTCCTGAACAAATTTGTTTCCTTTTTAATTCCGCTTCTTCTTTTAGCCTTTAATATATATGAGCAGTGATAAATCATAGGGAAACTTCTCATATTTGGTATACAGTAATTCTCTGAAAATTGTATGTTTCTTTGGAAAAATAGTAATAATTTCTATTAATGAAAGATATAGTTTTGCTAATTGTAGAATTTATTGACTTGAAAAGAAATAATATTTATTTAGATTTAGATAAGTGTCTCGTATTACTTTTGTCTAAATGGAAAATCGAACTGTTTTTCGACATATTTCTCGTCTTTGTTTTTTTCAGCAATAACGATTTCAGGTACGGAATACCCGAATTTACACGACACAATAACGTTGACTTGTAATGTGACATTCCGTTCTGTAAAACCTCCGTCAATAGACTGGTTCCATAACGGAAATGTGATAAAAACTCATGATCCACAGTGGCGCAACAGAATTCAGATCACTCGCTACGTAGTGCCGAAGCGCTATATTCATAGTGACTTGATAATAGATAGATCGTCCATGCATGACAGTGGACGCTATGTTTGCCGTAGTATAGACTACATGAGCAACGATCGTAAAATGGAGGCTTTGGAGGTCAATGTATTGAATAGTAAGTATCAGTTACAATGAAACGTTACGTCATGGAGTACACTCTGATAAATAAGCATAATTACTTTAGGCTATATAAGCACAGCACATAGCATACTCATAACTATATGAATTATAAAATAGGTTTACTACAACTGTAAATCATAACACACTGCGAATATCAGACATTGTACAATTCTAATATGGTTAAATGAGATGATAGATTTTTTTCAAACTCTTTATAATTAAGTGGTTTATTATTGATTTTCAATTCGTTAATCTATCTTGTAATCTGCTCGTATTCTCCAACAACATATTTTAACAAAGGCACTTCAAAATGTATAAATTGTATATATGGAGACCCAATGTACTGTCATAAAGGTTTTGACGCAACCAATCCAATTGCATATTACATATTGAATGTATAAGAACTCTTGTTTAAATACGACACGTGTCATACCGATAGTATATTTTTGTAAAATTTTACGCGTCACCATTTACATGTTCATGCATGACATTTCTTTGAATACTGTTGTATTTTCATCCGGGCAATAAAGTTACGTATATAACTTTTTTAAACGTTGTAGCGCAGAGATGTGAACTCCTAGTATATTTAGATTCGAAATTCTATCGCACATTCGGGGTGGGGGTGTTTCCTAAACACGTTTATTCTTGAGTAATGCATGCTGTGTGTTTAAAATGAAATATAAAAATATGCATGATATCATAAACAAAACCAATTGTTAAAAGTAGAATTTCGTGACAAATTTACGTTAAGATAATATATTTTGTAAATGATATAACATATTACTTAGGAATAGTATCTTATTACTCTGAAATGTATCTGTTTGCCATTTGTTATGTTGGGAAGAACTACAGACATATCCCTGCAGTGGGAGACAAACATGTCTCATGTTCGTAAGTTAGCTGCTGCCTTTCATAAAGAAAGAAGTAAAATATTCTTAACGATTTGAGTTAACTACGTTTAACTCGTCAATATGGTTATCTTGTCATTTGAATTCCACATTAGAACCCATTACAAAACTTTGAAATATCTCATTTTATGTACTTATTACGTATTTTCAATTAATTTAACATTTAGGCAAATATTAAGATGTAGGAAGTTAATCTGTCTTCCTTTTTGTCGAGTTGTTAACATCGACATATATTGCGCACTACAAAGAAATTTTTGATATATGTTTTACTGCACTCATTATCACTCGAATTTTCTAAATATGATTGCTACTATCCAAACATTGAAGCCAAGTAAAGTGAATTTATATACATCTTCTGTGAAAACAGTAACACGATTATATCACATGCGTATAAACATATGTAACATGCAAACATATCCGTAAGTCAATAATGATTATCTATTGTACAAGACCACTCTATCCCTGTATTACAATTTGTATTTCTCTTTATTTCTCTTTATTTGTACATACATGTACACGTTATATTGGTTTATATACTTAAAAAATACTGTTTTCGGTCATCATTATAAGTGATTTAACTTAGTTAAAAAAGAAATGACTTTATATAAGATATTTTTCGTGTTGGCAAATCCTTTACTTTTATATATTGTCAATTGTTCTGATATATATATTTCGAATAAATACTGTTTAAACCAAAATAGAAATATTGGCTATCACGAATCTCTGAAAGAAGCAGAGGTGCCATGGAAGAGTAAGCATCCAACGTGAGGACATCGTGTTCGGCTTGGGGTGTTAAAGTGCAAGGACTTTGTTGTTTTCTTCAGAGATAACAAATCTTTAAAATGAGAAGTTCTGTTAGTTCAAAATTTCATCACATATAAGATAATTTCGTCATGACCTCTCTCTGTAACTCTAAGCTGTCTCTTATCAATAATGTGAAAATTTCACAACATGACTAAACGTTAGCTTCACACAAAACAGAAAAATCTTATAAGATAATAAAACATGGAATCTACTCTTCCTTTTTCACAAATGACGAAAGGTTTTTCATGATGCTTCCTGATCTACATTTAGGTCTACTTCACAAACCTCTGTTTATATGGATGTACAATTTGTAGACAGACCTGTTTTAAAGTATTGTAGAACAGTTTAAAAGATTATATTCCACCGTACGTTGCCATCAGTCATGTCGGTAACGAGTGATTTCATAAAAAAGTTACTATGAAAGTTGTCTTAAATTAGATCATTATGAGCATCCCTTGTATCATCATCCTGCTTTCTGGATGCAATTTATTAAGTAATTAGAATGATAAAAGATGAAAAACACGTCAACATGCGTCATAAAAGGGATAAAAAGTGTATCCTCCCTTGCAATTATGTCATTGCGTGTAGAGGAAGAGTTTCTACTGTATCTCCATAAATTATTTCCTAATGGTCCATCATAAAATCACTTATAACGAAATCCACAAAAGCCAAAGAAAAAGTAAAACGCGGTTATTCATTTCATGAAATGATTCTCTCATACTACTTTAAATTAATGGAATCTTTGAGAGACATGAGGCATATTGATTTTTTAAAGAAATTAATTGACTAACAATCATCCATTATTATAATTATTCGTACTAAACCATTTAAACACTTATATAGCATACATATGTGAAAAAAAATATCATCGATTATTAGGAACTGTCACATAACGCCCCTGTCACGATGACCTAACCTTGTTCTCATGTTTTCTCCAGAATAAATCAAGTTATATTCCACAATGATATGCGAGCACTGCGATAATCGTTTTCAACAACATCTGTACCAGTTGTGCGGGGGCAAATAAAAATTCAAAACCTTTTTACGATTTTAATCTAGACAAGACAATATGCATTACCTTATAATATTTATGTCGAATGCACAATGAGAAATATACGAATAGAGGTGACATGTTGCAATTTAGGTATGGAGACCGTAAGGGCATATCTGCAACACGTGTTCAAGTTCTTGGCGATACCCAGTCGATATTTTAACATGCGTTCGACTCACTTACACGGCAGTTTAATTCTTTCCTACTTTCTTGATTTACCAAGAGTATACGCTTATATGGTAACGGCATCCGTCTTATGCATTGCACATTACTCGGTATCTCATTGTTCTACATTTGTCCCAGACACAACCGAAGCAGTAAGGGACGTTTGACATTACAGGGACTCGTGTTATCGCTTTATACTGTCTCATTCAAAAGACAAACACCGACAAGTCATTGGCGGGACTCAAACTTGGGACCTCTCGGTCATAAGACAAGCTACACCGGGTTTAAAATAATTTAAAACAATTCCGCTTTCTGAAAGTACTAGCGATATGTAGAAACATCTCTACGACATATAAAGACATTTATTCGAGCCTTACAACACTCGTAATAAGTTGTAATATATAATTGATTCTCGACAGTATGATAAGGATTTCGACTGTTTAAATTTCTGTCTCCTGGCGAGTACTGTTAATATGGATTGACATTCATTTGAGATGTGGAAATATCAGTTAAGCCCTGCTGAACAATTTATGTTATAGCGAATTGTTAGTTGCCACATCTCGTTCAAATTCGTGACAATGTGACAGAGTATATGTGCAGTATAGTCATGTGATGAATATGTGTTTTACACACAGTGGTATTTACGATGATATCATAAACAATCATTTTTTATTGTATAGTTGGTATATTATCACAGACTGAAATTTCCAAATCGGGCAGATTACTGTGTTTATTAGGCTAGCCAGAAGGAAATGCTTGCTCATTCTTGAAGCTTGCTCTCATTATGGCTTGATGGTTCGTGTCTCCACATACCACTCTATCTGATTGTTCTAGTGGGTTTTTCCCTATATGTATTTGATTGCATTTTAATATTTCTTGGATATAGTTTAATATACAAAACTAGTGTAGTGTAAACTCACTACATCAAATGTAAATGTAAATCGTAAACGCAGTCGCATAAGAAATGTGTAAACTGAAATGCTTCCACACAAGGGCAGTATATATGGGCCCCATACAATACAAATATCATGAATCAAGAATTTTGATAATATTTATACTAGATCTACATAAATTCATATATATTGAAGAAATAAGATTTCATATCTTCATGAAATGTGCATTTATTTACATACATTTTTATTAAAACATAAATGTGAACTTATGTATACGAATCCATTATTCTTTTATATGATCCACAGTTCCTAAAGATCCCAAGAAGAGAAGAGGTGGTAAGAAACTTTCACAATAACGTAAAAAATGGGAGAGGCGGTACATTGTGAATCTCGATAAAACTGAAATAAAACTGAAATAAAAATTCTGACTTTGGATAAGAAAACAACAACGGATCTTCCTGTTCTTTAATCAACATTAATGGGAGCAGGCCTATATTTATCGATGTTAAGGCTTTATTCTGAGTGCATTCACAAAACCGTTCTCCCAATTTTTATCACCTTACAAACCAATAATCAAATGTTAATGAATTACAAAGTGATATTGTTTTTCATTGTAGTACATTTCAAGTTTCACAACCACGTTTTTACATTATCAATATTGAAACGTATTTATGTAATGTTCTTTATCATTTGTAAATTATAACATTGGTTCTAAAGTAATTGAGCTAAAACTTATGAACATCAATACCAGTGTATTATATCAAAGAAAATTTAGATTTTTCCAAAGTGGCATTATCATGCTATTTTGGAGTGGTAACTTCTGTGACATTCTATTCCGACTCGAGTGTGGAATAAACTGATGCACATATTCTAATAGCTAACATGAATTATTCAAAATATATTGCCGGGAAGCACACTGAATGAGCTAACGTAAACTACATTAAACTCTACATTTTATGATTTCCGTAATACATCTGCCAGGTTTCCTAAAGATACTCATTTTGTTTGTTTCTATTTTCATCTTCATTATTTGCATGTACAGTTATTGGATAATTTCTAAAAATATATAGCTATATGTACATATAAATCTTTGTCAAAGAATGAATGTCTTGATAATAGTCAAGAGGAAAACTTTGAGAGTCCAAAGTATATGTAGGGCAAAGTCATTATGAAAATATTTCAATAAAAAGAATCAAAATCAGTTTTGGGACAGAACTATCTATGCATGATACACATTGGATCATTAACAGCAAGTGTTTATGTATTTATTTCGTAACAGTACAAAAGCACTGAAAACTGGGCTGGTGATAACCCCAGAAAATAACGGTCAACCAGCAGCAGTATGAACCTAGCGGTATAAATTACTGAGAAAATACTCGCCAATATTAAGCTATACATGCGCTTTGCAACAAATTGCGTCTCTTGAATTATGCTCAAATCCGAAAATACGGAAAGCCAGAATATATTTCTAGAGAAATATCTTTTCAGTGATACTTCTCCCTGGCACCTGGCCTAACCTCCGATTTCTATTGATCCATTTCTGTTCACCGTTAAGCCCCCCCCCCAAATATATATGTGTGTTTCCTATAATATGGCTGAAAATTTAAGGGTCGGTAGGTCGACTGGCTGAAAACCTGAGGTAATAAAACGGTTCGTTGTTAATGCACTTAGAATTTAAAAAAGGAAAGAGATCTCAGCTGAATGACAAAATTCCCAAGGAATGTGCAAACATAAGAATTAGTGCATAAAAAGAGATCACAAAATGCTCGATTGAAATACATCTGTAGTACCCAATTGTAATAAAGTGACAGTAGTTACTAATTTTGGTATAGTTAACTAGTTTACAGGCCCACCTTTCTTTTTCCCGCAAAGGCAGTCTTCTACTGCAGATTTAAGCTGGTTTTACAAATACCATTGATGTCACATAACATATTTACTTTGAAAAACAAAAATAACCCATAATTATACTAGGTATGTATTTCAATATACATTCAGTTGTATATTTAATGTTTTTGGCGGATTTTAAAAGTTTAAAGTATGAATGTTCTGCTAAAATATTACTGAATTGCATTTCGAAATTAAAAATAAAGGAATCCAATTGCATCTCACGTTTTCATGAATATTTAGCAATTTGTTTTAATCATATGCCTTTTAATTTTGAGAATATGTTTTACTTAACACCATGTTCATCTCCATAAAGATATACGATTACTTTTTCGCACATTATTCGTTTGATGTACTAAACGAAAAATATTTAAATTGGAAATGTGTTGACAATAGCCTGAGTGATTTTTGCGTTGCATTTCAACGATACATAAATCAATTAAAAAAATTATTTTCACACTCGTTTTGAAATTATTGCTGTGAACTTTTTAAAATATTTAAAGGTGCATTGTTAAAAAAACTGAATGATTTAATGATTCATTTAAATGATTGAGGCAGACTTATCCTAGTTATGTTTATTTCAAAATCACATAGAATAAATAAAAGGCATATTTTATATCTTAACCACTGTTCGCTATTATCCGGTTAGAATTTCCCATATCAGATTTTTAATCTGTTTATTATTAAAGAGCATCTTGTGTTTTCTTACTTTATTCATTGTATCTGTTTGTTTATAATGATTTCTGTTTCAAATTGGCCATTACAGATTTTGGTTAAGTATTCATTAAATATTTATTGTAAATTGGCCTTCATAGGTTCTGTTGACTGTTATAAATCTTTGGAACATCTCTGATTAGGTCGAATTATTTATAATACACTGAAACCTGTGCTTTTTTCTTATTTCATACTGATTTGCATTAAATTTCCATGATAAAATGATTGATAAGACCAGCTCAGTAGTAGTTGAAATATCATGAATGGCATACAAAATGAGCGAAAAGGGAAAAAGGAAAACAAACAAAAGAAACATGCACTTTTAGAGCATAAGTGAAACCACAAAAGGGAGCAAGATGTGGTGCCCGGGAGAGTCTTCTCCTTGCTAGCAACATCCGTCACATGAACAGTCGTAATTTTCAAGTTAATTAATTTCAAGTATGTATAACGTCATGGTCGGTGTTCAAGTTAGTACCAGTACAGTTGTTACCCTGATCGGTTGCACCAATCAACAAAGTATTTAAACTCAGAGCACTCAGAGCATAAATCGTACATAAGGGTATTACTAAAACAATAAGAGAAGGTAAAGAATTTGATTTCAAGCGTCCAAATAAAACATAAAAACGAAAATTAGACGAGATGAAATTAAACACACATATATATACATGACTGGGAGTTATATTTGTTTAGATGATTGGGCCATAAGAAACATGTAAACATTTACATTATGTTTTCCATCCAAGTATTAAGTGAAAAAAAATATTCAAATGTAAATATCGTAGACTTTTAAAATTTGACCTGAAGTAACCCATATTCAGGAGTTTAGATAACAAAATAGCCCTATAGATTAATTCAATATATCAAAATGTCTTCCCATTTACGATACAAGCATGTACAAATTTGTACAGTTTATGGTCAACATTTCCATTACGAAAAATCATGATGGCCACCGAAAAGATAATTCAATAAAGCCCAGATTTCCAAAATTGCTAGTTTCGCTCAAGTAGTTTTAACGTATTATAAAATTTCCGCGTAGAATAATATATTTGTGTTTGTTTCCTCAACCATAGAATGTATCTAAAAGATGAAACTCGCAATTCTTAACATTTTAAATAAGTGTGAATTTCAATACACAATCAATGTAAACTGGGGCACAGTTTCATCGGCATTGTTATATATTGTATTTCACTACCCAAATTGATATCAAACTTACCCCGTATTCATTAAACTTTGTTAAGGTCTGATTACAAAACAGTTAGCTTAAACAGTTCATATCTAGTATTTCATAAACTAATTAATGTTTTTAGTTTATTTTATGTGTAATGAAAAAGGTAATCAATCATTCAAACTCATCCTAAAACTGTCATTCTTGACCACTATGGTAATATTTCATTCATATGAACATAATTTGTAGACGGTTCTATTTAAAGCATATACCATAGCACCCGACGCATCACGGGACCACCTATAATTGGTTCTAAGTTAAAATATGGTTTTACATTCTGGGTCTGATTACATGCCATGTTAATATTTCAAACTTCGCCTTTCATTGCCATTTACACAAGAGTTGTATTTATTTTTCATAACTGAAGGACGACGTTAGGAGGATTCAAAACAACTTACGGGGACATATAGTATACACATTTAAAACTGAAGTATAAAAATGCCAGTGGTATTTCATGAGTTTTGCTGTAACCATTTTGCACCTCCGCTGGTAGACCAATGGTTTTCCAATACCTACTTCATTCTCAGACACGTCATGATTTTATAATGTTTAGATTTGATTGCCAAACATTATGAATACTTAGCTGATTAGAATGTACATTGTGTTTACAGCATTGTTGAAAGTTTTTGTAATGAAGAAATAATGTTAAGCTATACATCGCATTCTCAAACTATACTATAACTGAATACATATGCCGAGAATCGATTTGTTCCATATCACCTTGTATTTTCGTGA
This sequence comes from Pteria penguin, assembly GCA_035048485.1. Classification (NCBI taxonomy): domain Eukaryota; kingdom Metazoa; phylum Mollusca; class Bivalvia; order Pterioida; family Pteriidae; genus Pteria; species Pteria penguin. The sequence continues at coordinate 25,804,619 of CM068581.1, forward strand.
ATGTATAAAATGTTCTCTTGCTGTTCTCATAATGACACGCAACTCTGGCCCAGCATGCCGCCTTATGCACGATGCTGCACATTTTATGGAGGATAAATCCTTAAGTACTCGCCTCGTTTTGTATTAAAAAATACAGGAGAATAATGAACACCAAGACGAACATGCACGCTTATTGAATTTGGATAATGTAACCCTTTATATATTCAACAAAAACGTTTCTTATAAAATTTAAATGAAATTAATATTATATTCAAAACTAAAGCAAGGAAACGAAAAGATAGTTTGCATTATGAGTATCTGTGTACACTAGTTTAGCTACGTATACCGTGGTCGGAAGAAGCATATCATTTTTATTTTCATTATTTTTCCTAGGATAAATAACTGGATTTGTAAAAAGTACACTTTTATTTATTTTATATGTCTAACTTACATTGAGTCAAAAGTTGCGTATTTCTGCAATTCTTTACAGCAATAACCCATGTACCATCCGCTTGTTAAATTATACAGTATAATGAACAAACCATGTACCATTCTAACCCGAGTGTTATGCTGTATAATGAACAAACCATGTACCATTCTAACCCGAGTGTTATGCTGTATAATGAACAAACCATGTACCATTCTAACCCGAGTGTTATGCTGTATAACGAACAAACCATGTACCATTCTAACCCGAGTGTTATGCTGTATAATGAACAAACCATGTACCATTCTAACCCGAGTGTTATGCTGTATAATGAACAAACCATGTACCATGTACCATTATAACCCGAGTGTTATGCTGTATAATGAACAAACCATGTACCATTATAACCCGAGTGTTATGCTGTATAATGAACAAACCATGTACCATTCTAACCCGAGTGTTATGCTGTATAATGAACAAACCATGTACCATTATAACCCGAGTGTTATGCTGTATAATGAACAAACCATGTACCATTATAACCCGAGTGTTATGCTGTATAATGAACAAACCATGTACCATTATAACCCGAGTGTTATGCTGTATAATGAATGAAAGAAAGTTTGCTTGTTCTTTGGATCATTGTCAAAATAATACTTTGTATTGACGTGATGACAGGGTTTTCTTAAAGATAGTAGAAAAATTATAATTATTCTTTATTTATTTATTTGTTTATTTTTATTATTACTTTCGTATTTTATATTATTATAATTGTTATCATCATCATAATCGTCATCATTATTATCATGATCATCATCATCATCATCAATAATGTCCTCAGGCCTCACCTTAGATGGGTTTGTGATTCTTATTACTAGGTCAGTTTTGTAATTAGTTTGCCCTTCACATATTTTGGATTCCGGCAGTTATGGTCATGAGCCAATAACCAAATTTCCTTAAGTGCCGAAATTTGCATATGGCACAACATGGTGCAGTAAGTGAATACAGGTATACATCTTCTTATTGCTTTATATAATGGAGAAAACAGAAGACATCTGATAAAACTGTATGACACAAATCACCAAGGACATTGCTTTATATAGTGTACTAATTACAGAGTTAATTGTTGTCTATCGAATGTCATCGGGAAGTCCACATTAGTAACGTGAACTTAAAGTTAATAATATTAAAATTATTTTTCAGGAACCGATACTAAAACAGAAGTTGGAGAACAAACCGGGAGAAATTCATGTAGCCACATGGAATATCTAGTCAGCAACTCATTAATGCTATTTATAATCTTTCTGACATTGAGATGAAAGAGGTTCATAACATACCATTCTCGTTACAAATTTCTACAGAATGAACAATGCACTGGTTGATGTAACATGCACAAACGTTTTGCTAATCTGTTGGATTATCAAAAGTTCATGACTTCAATGTTGTCCAAGAAAACGAACTTCTGTCGTATAGGACAAAACTTGTGGAAACTAAACTCGATCACTTGCATAACGACTCTCATAGTTGGCAGCACATCTCTCATCATTTACAATGCCTCTTAATATCAGATAGTCGCATATGTTGCGAATGTTCAAAGAAAGAAAATATTTTCAATTTAATTCAAATTCTAAACGTTTTCAGCAAAACTAGCACTTGAACGGGTAATGAATTCTGTCTACCGAAAACGCGAATTTCGGAATTGCTCGATGTGATTAAATAAGTACATATCATCGCTCCTATTTAACTGGATCTATAGACGTCCATCAGTTGTTCATATTTTATGAAATGGTGTCTAAAGCTTGTACTTTTGTATTGAATTTTAATGGTGAATTATTTGAGAAGGCCATTCACTGTGTATCTTGAATGTATATACCAATTGTTGTAATTTTTCATATGTAAAATGTCACACATGTCATTCCTGATATGATTGCATGTCTAATCATATCCATATGCAGAAATTCATGTATGTGCTAATATTTCCATGTGACTATATTAAAGACTTCATAGAAAGTATTTGAAATAGTACATATTTAATTTATTTTGTCAAAAACCGAATCCCTGTTGTCAATGTTTGCATTTGGTTTAATTGTCTTTTATAAGTGAAGTGTATGTGAATAAAATACATTAAAATACATTTAAACATTAATCCGTATTGGTAAGAGAATCTGGAAATAAAGTATTTTATCTGAAACCCATTTAATTATTTTTTATGTTTATTATACAGTATTTCAAAGGAATTCTGAATGTCATAAATTTCAACGCTAACCTTAAATTATTGTGGAAATGCTTTAATTGTTGCCAATCTTTTATTTTGTACAATGCAATAATAAAGAAATGTTTCTATGTCTTTTCTATTGTGTATATAAAGAGGGAATTGGGCAGTGTACAAAGTACCAAATTGTAAATACAAAATACAATATATGATGATAACTGGTTGTTGTCATTATCTGCCCTTCGAAGTCATGAGTGCAGGGAGAATCGACTGTGATAATGGAAACGAAGTACTGGACAATTAGTATAAAGAGCAAAACAGAGTAGGTGGTAACTTCTGAAACGTGTCACAAATGAGGCTGTATATTATTTAGTTTAATGCATAATTTTTGTCGTCATGAGGGGCATTTGCTATAAGTTTTACAGTGTGAACGCAACCAGGAAGCGAATTCTTTAAAAGAATGAACAACCTTTAAAATTGCATACATCTTAGAAATAATTAAAGTTTAAAGTTTAATTCACTAATTATACCCTAGCAATATATTTGGTGTGGGACATTGGTTATCAATTGGACAAGAGTTTTCGCTTCTGTTTACCGTGGCTTTTCAGGTCTGTCACGTCTGAAGGCGATTGGAAGTCATTGAACGTAGATGGTCTTTTTATATAACAAGAGAAGGTCGTGAGTTTTTCCTCTGGTACTCAATCAGTTTCCTGATGCAGCAAACCTACAAGTGAACACTAAGGATAATTTGCAATATGTTTTGTTATAAATGCATTGTGGACAATAGCAGACCCGACTATGCCAGATACTAGGACAGTAAGTGTATTTGTTGCATACTCGGCCTTGAACAGCTTTCGAATAACAATTGATTACGATAACCTTCAATTCACGAAGTGTGGCTGAAATTAATAAAATAACTAAAACAATTCGATGCAGAAATCTGAACTAGGATAGTAACTAATGTTGTATCACCATAGTTCGTAAATTGTTTTGAAAGTAAGCAATGGCTCGTTCATGAATAGCTTTATTTTATAATGTACTTAAATTCGTTCTTTCCATTGACTGCTGTTCTGTTTATATTTTGGAATTCCAGTTTCGACTTTAAAGAGACTTTCGTCAAAGTGCAAAAAAATGAAATTTTGTGTATATGAAGGCAATAGTCATGATATTTGTCTACAGTTATGTAACCATTTATATTCATCCCTCACAAGGCATTATTTTTGTTGTCAAGCCTAACTCATTGGATGGATTAACTTTCACCTCACCAATTCAAGTAAATGAGTCAGTAACCGTATCATATCCATTAAGTTAATTTTAAAGTTTGGACTCGCCTTTGGAATAGTTGATTGGTTATAACTGAACATTTAATGTTTTATCAGATTTTTAAAAATGAAATAGAATATATATATATGAAAAAAAAAACATTTGAAACCGTACAAATGACGATACTTCATCTGAATTTTGTATACTAAAACCAAATGCATGTGAATTAACTTAAGTATTGAACAGCAGTGTTTGATGTCAGATTTGTCCCATTCTGATTGTAAACTATATCATATGATGTGCGTTTCGGTACAGAATCATTATTGATCATTTTATTCAGACAATAAGCTTATCTCATTTTGTTCAATTTATAAGATGATAAATTTATGATTACCGTTCTTATGTAATAATCAGTTTTATCTGATCAAGCATCAACGTACTGCCCTATGTTTCCAAGTGCATGTATTTAATTTGGTAACATGATAAGAATAAACATATAAAGACACACAGAAAAACCATAGGAGCTCGTTGTCCAAAATGTCAAATCAACCCCCCCCCCAAAAAAATCAAAAAGTAGGCAGTGAAACTCTGTTAAATATTAATTACCGGAAGGAATATAAAGTCATGAAATAGATTATATAATCCAAAGAAATTAGCAAAGTTCATAGTAACACTAGTCACTAGTATTATTAGGTCATGTTTCTGCGAACTTTCCAAACATCAAATGTATCAGGATTATTAGTCAACCAGAGTGGTAATCAACCTAGAGGTTAATACAGAATTGATTACCGGCTATTCGAGCTTTTTCAATCAGTAAATACAGAAAACATCTGCTGAAGTATTTCGTTTTTAATTAGAGAATGAGATGTAATGTTTATTCAAGGAAAATGTAAAAGAACATAAATATTGGCTCATTTGTAAGCATAAACATTCTCCTCTTGCGCTTTTAATACGCCAGCAATAGTTTCTTTTGTGATGGCATACGGATTATCTATTTCCGAAAATTATAATGTGTTTTATGCATTTAACACGTCAATCATCCTGCTACACTGTGATTAAAAGAGCTAGTGTAATCATAACTAAACTCATTATTTTCTCGCTTAGACCTTGTAACATACAGAGGAATTCTTGTGTTATGTGTCGGACGATGGCAAGGTGGCTCAATTAGCACTGCTTTATTCGCACCAGTGCTTTTCAGGTCAGAATGCAAGCTAAGAGAAATGAGTATTCCATATTTACGAGTGATAATATGATAGCATGTCTTATGTATAGTTCGCAAAAATTGTAAGTGATATTGATATGATTTTCATATTACATTTTCATATATATTATAAATGTCCTTTAATTATTTCAGGGCTTTCAAGAGGGAAAGTCCTCAGCTTATCTGTTAAAGATCGTTGGTTCTCTTCTGGTACTTCATAATTTGGGTAATGTAATCATGGTAAATTGTTTTGTGTTGCCAGCAAAGCAAAGAGGCGTATAGCTATCTCTTTGTCCAGCAACCGATTTTTCTATCTTGTAGGAGCCACACTTGATCGAAATCGACACATGAGTTCCTTCCACTACTCTAGTGACATAGCCCAAAGACAACGTTCGCCTGTAACAAACTTCAAACCGGCTGCATAGAACGACACAAGCATAATTCCACAAAGTGAAAGCGCTGTTGTTGGTTCTGTTCCGAAATCAGTTTTTTAATGTCTTTTTGAACATTCATTTTCAGTTACATGTATTTTTTTTTTCATCGCTCACTATACATTAAATTTGTGTATGTAATCTGATTCTTAGGTATTAAAAAAAAAAAAGAAATGGAATACAAAATTACCTTAGAGGACTTTCAAATTAAGATATGAAAAGCAAGAAGTGCACTATTTGTATTCGATCGACATCAAATAAAAAGAAAAACGATTATAAAAATAATCTTTAAAAACCCCCATAACGACAACAGATTTAAGGAATGACTAAATATAAATGATTCATGAGTAATACATGCATTTTATCTGACTTAAATGGGGCGACTAGTGTTTTGTGGTAGAGAACAACGCAACAGGATTATGTAACATTCTTCTGGCTGGGAGGAGGGGAGGTAAACACCATATGCAGTTTATCTTACATATTGGTGATTGGTGTTTTGTGGTGGAGGATAACGCAACATGCTGGTTATATTACTTTGTGACGGTTGGTGTTTTGTGGTAGAGGATAAGGCCACATGCATGTAATCTGACTTACATGGTAGCGGTCAGAGTTTTGGGATGAAGGGGATAACGCCAGATGCAGATTATTTTACTAATTTGGTGGCGACTGGTATTTTGTGCTCAGTGATAACGCTACATGTTAAATTATATTGGTGACATTGTGACGGCTGGTGTTCTTTTTAGAAAAATAATGCTACTCGATTATGTTTCTTAAATTGTGGCGGTCATTGTTTCATGTTGATATTCAGAATTTCATGGTGACGACCAATGTTTTATGGTGGAGATGGTAGAGGATTGTGCGACATGTGGTTATCTGACTTGCATGTATGCGTGCAGCGTTTTGTTTTGAGGATGTTGCCACTTGAAGAATGGTGGCGGATGGTGTTTTGTGTTTCAGCAATTGGTACATGGGTGAGCCGGCATTTTGTGGTGGAAGTACCAGCACAGGAAATCTGCTGACATACAGCGTATACACTGGTATCTTACTATTTGTTACACCCAGCATTCGTATCCATCTCCAGAAATATATGAGAGGCGATCATACTGTTTTCTTGTACAAGATGGTCATACAATGAACAACAAACCCCATTTGTATGAAGATTTCCAAACATGAGTATCAAAAGTCTATCAAACGACAGATACAGTTCTTAACAAATAGTAGACCAAAGCAGAAAGATAGTCATCATGGTGAGTGTTCAAACATCCGAATATGGTAAACGCAGTCACATTGAAATTGGGTTTTTTCCCATTATATTATTATTATTATTATTATTATTATTATTATTATTATTATTATTATTATTATTATTATTATTATTATTATTCCTACTACTACTACTACTACTACTACTACTACTACTACTACTACTACTACTACTACTACTACCATTACTACTACTACTACTTAGTTAGTTACTTACTTACTTAAATGCTGTATTTGTAATTAGTTTACTTTAAGGCATATACAGAATTTTGAACATTACCTGTTTATGAGTGCTTTCATTGCTTTTAACACATTTTGTTGTTTTCAAGCACATCGGTAACAATATACTCAGTGAAAATACGCTATTCGAAGTTTAAATAATTAATGAAACGACATAAAAATACCACATATTTTTCTTTAACAATTTTTTATTTCATGATCAAGACTTTTGCATGTCCTTTCTACAAGGGGCGTAACCACAGCTGATTAGATATATAGATAAGCGATTGAACACACACAGGTAATACATGGTTGCGGCCTTGTTGTATAAAATACAATTTAAATGCGCTACAATAAAATTGTATGTTTTATTGTGTAATGTATAAACTAGTATTCGTTATTCGCTGTAAAACTTTTTATTGTAAGCGAACGATGAAAAGAACATCTTCAAGCATTGTTAAGAGAGAAAAGTATCCAGAGTTAATTGACACATAATTAAGATGATTCTCCATATAGACCCTTTCGACGTTACTGCGGGATTAACATTTTAGTTGGCAAAATGATAACTATTCCCGCAATATGAAGTCAGAGACAATCAAAATGTTAGTACCGCAGAAACGTCGAAGGGGTCTATTGATTAAGTAATATTTAAAATTTAGTGTTCATTCTTTGATGGGATCAAACAAGATACTTTATTTATTATATACAAAATAAAATTAGGACTTTACGTCGCTTTCAACCATTTTTCTTTCATTTCGCGACATGGAAGCAGGAGGTAACCAATCAGAGTTGGATCGTCTGCTTCACAACCCAAACACTTATAATTAACCGGTACTAGTGTCCTCATTACATTTTCTTATTTATCACTATACCGTATTATGTTGAAGTCATTATTGGCATTACTGATGACGGTTCTGTACCAGTGTAAATTGTTTTAACCTCTAAGGTAACGGTGTCCCACGTTGAATCTAACATTAAATTAAACCAAATTCCAGTTCAATGTCAAGAATATATATTGAATAAAACCATTAAGTTATAATTCATTTTAATACTTCTGTTTCATGTAGACCACTTCTGTATGGATCGCGAAAACGAAGAATTTGGCTTCTCATCAGTTTTGTGTAACTAGGTTAATATCAGTGACTTTCATTTTCCTTTAGTTCATTCTTTTATCATTTTTTCATTTAAGTACTTATTAAACCAAATACTATGATTTGATAATATCCCTTTCTATGTAACTGTATTACACTTCTAACACTTATTTTTATGAAACATGTCTTATTTTTATCATGATTTATATTGTACCGATCGTACTATGAGAAATACTATAATAAGTATATAGATTAGCTCTCCAAATTAAATCAGTTTTACTGGTAGATCACAAATTCAAATCGTCCGAGTATTAGATAATTGAAAAAACACAACTTCTCCGTCCGAAGTTAATAAATGGCATGTAATATTTGTCTCAAATCTTCCTGATTTACATTTCCGTTCGATACACAAAATATGAATATTATCAGAATATATTTTTTCAAATTCTTGGCTGTATAAATAAAAATAACGGCCTGGAGTGAGACAAAACGTAGACGTAGGCGTAAACTATCCGACTGAATTTACGTGTACGTCAACTGAATTTTTTCTTGAAGTCTTTGTTTATACATTGGTAAACGTTGTAAAAGGTGTACGTTACGTTTGGAACTCTTTAGGGAGGAGACAAACATTTCTTAGCAAAATTTACGTCTACTTTTGGGCTTACGACCTTTCGTAAAGCTCACTCCGGAAGTCTTTCTTCGAGTCCATATGTACAATATTAGTATTGAAACAAATCAAAGAAAACGTGTTAAAGAAAGTGTTTTTATGCTTTTACTGGAATGTAATTTTAACGGTACAGCTGTTAACAATTAGAGTTTTATTCAATTGACATTACGCAAAAGATGTTTAGTTTACCTCTAAAGCACATCATTGTGCTAAAACATCAAAGACTAGGACATAATGATAAAAGCTCTCTTAGTTTGACTTAGGAATTGATGGATGAACTGGGAGCAGCATCGATTCATCATTGAATTAACAATGCTTTGAGTATGCAATAGCAAGTCTGTGCTGTTTTCGATACATTTCCAATCACTTTTGAGTCGAGTTTTACCCCAGCTAAATGATCGATCATCATTGAAACATAATTTGAATATAGCGTGTGAAGTTGCAATTAAATGACAGCATTAGATTGCAATGTTTGGAAAAATAGATGATTGAATGCATTCTCATGGTAACATGTGATTTAAAATCCATGTGTAAAAGAATCTTTCTGAATTTAAGGGATCTATTATTTCAAACTCTCCTTCGGCAGTGTTACTATATGTATTCCTAATCAAATTAAGATGTGACGTGAAATAGGAAACTCATTTTAAATTTTGTGATGAGCAAATTCACAAAACATGTAATGCAGCTGTTTAAAGTTTACAATGTTTTTGTTCCGTGAGTCATACTTCATATAAGAAAAGAAAAGTATGCTAAGGAAATAAATAAATATTTCTAGATTAATTGTCCTTGAGATATATGTTCTGGAAAATATTTTTATATAATTCATACCTCAAATATATAATATATCCATATATAATTCATTCTGTAGGGTTGTCTCTGGTCTATAATGTATATAGGGTTGTTTCTGGTCTGTTGTTTATGTAGGTTTTTTTCTGATCTATTGTCTATGTAGGGTTGTCTATCTGGCCTATAGTGTATGTAGGGTTGTTTCAGGTCTGTTGTCTATGTAGGGTTGTTTCTGGTCTACAGTGTATGTAGGGTTGTTTCTGATCTGTTGTCTATGTAGGGTTTCTTCTGATCTATTGTCTATGTAGGGTTGGGTTGTTTCTGGTCTATAGTGTATGTAGGGTTGTATGTGGTCTGTGTTAATGTAGGTTTTTTTCTTATCTATTGTCTATGTAGGGTTGTCTTTCTGGCCTACAGTGTATATAGGGTTGTTTGTGGTCTGTTGTCTATGTAGGGTTTCTTCTGATCTATTGTCTATGTAGGGTTGGGTTGTTTCTGATCTATAGTGTATGTAGGGTTGTTTCTGGTCTGTTGTCTATGTAGGGGTTTTCTTCTGATCTATTGTCTATGTAGGGTTGGGTTGTTTCTGATCTATAGTGTATGTTGGGTTGTTTCTGGTCTGTTGTTTATGTAGGGGTTTTTTCTGATCTATAGTCTATGTCGGGTTGTCTCTCTGGTCTATAGTGTATGTAGGGTTGTTTCTGGTTTGTTGTCTATGTAGGGTTTTTTCTTATATATTGTCTATGTAAAGTTGGGTTGTTTCTGGTCTATAGTGTATGTGGGATTGTGTCTGGTCTGTTGTCTATGTAGGGTTTTTTTCTGATCTATTATCTATGTAGGGTTGGGTTGTTTCTAGTCTATAGTGTATGTAGGGTTGTTTCTGGTCTGTTGTCGATGTAGGGTTTTTTTCTGATCTATTGTCTAAGTAGGGTTGGGTTGTTTCTGGTCTATAGTGTATGTAGGGTTGTTTCTGGTCTGTTGTCACTGTAGAGTTGTTTCTGGTCTATTGTTAGTCGGAGGTGCTCTGCTTTCTCCCACTTTTGATATTGGTGGTTTGTGGGAGAGTGTCAGTGAGAGTTTGTTCATCAAAAGTTGAAATTTTAGCGATACCAGTCGGTATCGGGATGTACAAGCCTCTGGTGATTAATAAGGTTTTGCACAGCGCACTTGCAACCTACAATCCAATAAATGAACATTTAACCTACTCGGTCATAGCGATATCTTTTACAATAAGATCTATAACTTCTTCTCGCTGCCGTTTTATCTGCAAATACGACAATATTCTCATTTCGCCATTTGTGTTTACAGTATGACGTCAGATCTCTCAGATGCGACTTTGCATTCGTGAGACTTCAGCAGCTGACACATTTTTGTACAGAAAAAACACGATGCAACCTCGCATTCCACGAGATCTGACATCATACTGTATACACAAATGACGAAATGGAGAATCTCGTCGTGTTTTCAGATAAAACGGGAGCTAGTAGACGTTATAGATCTTATTTGGAAAAGATATTGCCATGATCGAGTAAAATAAATGTTCATTTATTTGATTATAGGTTGCAAGTTTGCTGGGCAAGCGTTTATAACAAAGTCTCTCCGACCCTCTCCCACAAACCGCCGATATCAAAGGTAGAAGGCAGAGAATCTCGGACTGGTCTACTAGTGTGTGTAGGGTTGTTTCTAGTCTGTTGTCTGTGTAGGGTTGTTTCTGGTCTATTCTTTATCCAGGATTGTATCTGGTCAGTTGTCCATATAGGGTTGTTTCCAGTCTGTTGTCTATGTAGGTTTGTTTCTGGTCTATTGTCTATTTAGGGTTGTTTCTAGTCTATTGTCTATGAAGGGTTGTTTCTGATCTATTATCTATGTATAGTTGTTTTAGCCTATAGTTATGGAGGGTTGTTTCTGGTCTACCATCTATCTAGGGTTGTTTCAAGTCTATCGTCTATGTAGGGTTGTTTATGGTTTGTTGTCTATTTAGGTTTACACCATTTGTGTCTGGCATGTTTCTTATATATGACATACATGTGAACCTCCCGTCGGGAGATAGAAATCTCCCAATGAAGGGGCAGGCTTGGTGTAGTGGTTAAGCGCTTGGCTTGCGGCGCCGACGATCCGGGTTCGATTCCCGGGTTGCGCCACTATGTTTAAGAGGTTGGTAACCTCCTGCTTCCATGTCGCGATATAACTGAAATATTGTTGAAAGCGACGTAAAACACCAATCAACCTACCAACCCAATGAAACAGGCCATGCCAAATCTTCAGTAGGACCCCTCATTTTTCCTGCTGAAACTTAAAACTCCCGAATCCTCCCGATGAAAAGTAAATTTCACTAATGTTAAACCTCAGCGTGTATATCTTATGTAACAACGGCTTATTGTGTATTTCGCCGCGCGTACACAGAAAGTAATTATTATATAATTAATGTAATGATACGGATGACCGGGAGACATGTATATCTCTACCCGACATGTAATAACGATGTAGTGAAGAGAAGGCGGTGGGTCGATACCCAATGTGTGAGATGAGTTGCTTTGAATAATGTTCAAATTGATTAGTGAAGATATTTCATGTTAAGAGTTTATTTCTTATGAAAGTGTCGGAGGGACAACGTGGTAACACACTCTCTGATGACAATCCTCTCAAAAGTTTCTTGTCCATATAGGTTGTTTCTGACCCGTTAACGGTATAGGGTTGTTTCTGACCCGTTATCGGTATAGGGTTGTTTCTGACCTGTTATCCGTATAGGGTTGTTTCTGACCTGTTATCGGTATAGCGTTGTTTCTGACCTGTTGTAGGTATAGGGTTGTTTCTGACCTGTTGTAGGTATAGGGTTGTGGCTGACCTCATATTAGTATAGGTATGTTTCTGACCTGTTATCGGTATAGGGTTGTTTCTGACCTGTTGTAGGTATAGGGTTGTGGCTGACCTCATATTAGTATAGGTATGTTTCTGACCTGTTATCGGTATAGGGTTGTTTCGGACCTGTTGTAGGTATAGGGTTGTGGCTGACCTCTTTTTAGTATAGGGTTGTTTCTGACATGTAATCGGTATAGGGTTGTTTCTGACCTATTGTACGTATAGGGTTGTTTCTGACCTGTTGTAGGTACAGGGTTGTTTCTGACCTGTTGTAGGTATAGGGTTGTAGAAATAAATCACTTATGATCCCCTTCAAATCTTTTGTTTTCGTCCATACCTCTTTAACAGTTAGTGCCCCCATAGTCAAAAGTAGGTCACAAAAGAGTATCGTCCTTTGACAATATTCTTCTTCATACTGGCTGTATACAGAGATAAACAGAATGCATAGAAATGATCAAGAGGGATGAGTGAAGACGTATTGTCATTTTGGTTCCTTTCCAAAAAATAAATTTTAGAATTTTTTTTCGACAATTGTTTGGACTTAGTGATTTCAATGCAGAAAAGTGTCATATTTCCTAGTTTACTGATAATATGATTTCTTATGGACTATTGTGATCATAATTATAGTAAGGAATGTTACTTTAAAAGAATTTTGTCAATATCTCAATTTTTGGATTTTCTATGATTTATTTCACACTTCCAAATGAGGGTGTATAGGAACAATTCTTCACATTTTGAACTTATGCTGTTATACCACATGAAAGATTTTAATGAAACATGGTATACATGAAGTACGATAGGTCCTCTGTCAATTTTGTACATTTCATCCCAATTGGTCAACAGATAATGCCATCATGTCCAAGAACTAGGTCTCACAATGGTACATATACCGTAATTAAAATACGGAGAGTAGCGGTTCAAATCCAGCTGTGGTCAATTTTTTTTCATTTCTTTACACATCTAAATGAGTTTTTAGATGTTTCTCAACACTCGACCTATGAAATTAGGCCATTTTAAGTTGGATCTGGACAATATTTGAAACAATTGTTGTTCATGACCCAGACTCGAAATCAGTCAACAAGAGGCCACACCTAAAGAAAATGACTAACTAGTTGCCCTGAGTCAAATCTTGCAGAGACAAAGCAAATGCTTAATATCAAAATCATCTGAATGGATGTGCAGAAAAGTGTTGTTTTTAATTTTGGTCTGAAATAGAATTTCACATATTCTCAACATTTGTGTTGACTCAGTCACAGTAATGCAAAAATAAATGAATTCTTCCTTCCTGCATGACTGATCATCTAGGTACTCAGGCGAGCGATATAGGCCCACTTGGGCCTCCTGTTAAAAAAATCACAGACGCAAGCAAAATTCAACTAATGACCTTAATGTATGCATGCATACATTCAAACGATCTAAATACATTTCATCATCAACATTATCTGTAAAGGTTATTTCAGTTTGACTTTAGCCTGTTTTTGTTCAGGTTTTGTGTCTGAATGTTGCCTCTTTATGTTTGTTTTTGGCCTGTTTTCAGTATAGATTTGTGGTTTGTTTCTTGTTTGTAATTGTTTGTTTCTGACCTGTTGTAGTTGTTGTTGTTGTTGTTGTTGATGTTTAGATTTTGTGTCTGTCTGTTGCCTGCATGGGTTTTGTGTCGGACTCGTTGTCTATATAGGTTTGAACCTGGTCGGTGTTCAGCATTAGTTTTATTCTTGTTTGTTTATGTTTACTTCTGATAGGGTTTTGTGTCTGGACTGTTGCTGTATAGGTTTTATGTATGGTCCGTTACCTGTATAGGTTTGTTTCTAGTCTGATTATATTTGTTTCGTTATTTCGCCTTTGTTCGGTTGTTTCCGGCATGGCTTCGTGATAGACATGTTTCTTGTCTGTTATTTGTATTGGTTTGTCTCTGATCTGTTGTCTGTACAGGTATGTTTCTGATGTGTTGTCTATATAAATTTGTTTCTGATCTGTTTCTTGTCTGCTGTCTTTATAGGTATGTTTTAGTCTGTTGTCTGCATAGGGTTGTTTCTGGCATGCTTCTGTATAAATTTCTTTCTGGTCTATTATCTGTATGAGTTTGCTCTGGTCTGTTTTCTTTTTTCTTTTGTATTGATCTATTTACTTATTTATTTTCTTTTTGTTTTGGTGTATTTAGATTTATGTCTGGCCTCTTTTCTGTATGGATATGAGTCTACTCAGTTGTTTTTGTTTGTTGTCTGTATATATCTATTTCTCGTCTGTTGTCTGTATAAATTTATTTCTTGTCGTCTGTTGTCTGTATAGATTTGTTTTTTGTTGTCTGTATACATATTTTTCTTGTCTGTTGTCTGTATAGATTTGTTTCTCGTCTGTTGTCTATATACATATGTTTCTTCTCTGTTGTCTGTATACATCTTTCTTCTCTGTTGCCTGTATACATATTTTTTTCTCTGTTGTCTGCATAAATATGTTTTTATCTGTTGTCTGTATACATATATTTCTTCTCCGTTGCCTGTATACATATGTGTTTTCTCTGTTGTGTGTATACATATATTTTTTCTCTGTTGCCTGTATAGACATATTTTTCTTGTCTGTGGCCTGTTGTCTGTATAGATTTGTTTCTCGTCTGTTGTCTATATACATATGTTTCTTCTCTGTTGTCTGTATACATCTTTCTTCTCTGTTGCCTGTATACATATGTTTTTCTCTGTTGTCTGCATACATATGTTTTTATCTGTTGTCTGTATACATATATTTTTCTCTGTTGCCTGTATAGACATATTTTTCTTGTCTGTTGCCTGTAGACATATTTTTCTTGTCTGTTGTCTGTATGCATATGTTTCTTGTCTGTTGTCTGTATACATATGTTTCTTGTCTGGTGTCTGTATACATTTGTTTCTTGTCTGTTGTCTGTATACATATGTTTCTTGTTTGTTGTCTGTATACATTTGTTTCTTGTCTGTTGTCTGTAGATTTGTTTCTCATCTGTTGTTGTTTTGGTTTGTGTCTGCCGTCTGATAACAATTATTAATATTCATATTTCGATTTTTGTTGTTAGCATGGTACTTTAGCCTGACTTTTTTTTTCTTTTCTGATTTTCTGTAGAATTTAACCTAGTAGTGTTATATGCACTCGTTATACGCAGTAGGAATTTTATAAATATGATATTTTAGAGCACTTAATTTTATTCACGTAGATTTGGTAAATATATTTTGGAAATATTTAACCTGCCATATGGCCTATGTAAGTATTTGTGGTAATAGCTGGAGATATCACAAGAAGGCATTTTCATACACACTACATACACCATGTTAAATTAAAGGTCACTTTGTGCATATATTGCACTAAATCTTCAAAATAATTACATTTACATGTTATAATTTTCATTGAATTGCTATAAAAATCCAAGTTAAGAACTATCAAAATACGTTATATAAAACATCTGTGAAATAGATCTACAAATTAAACATCATCAGAAATGAGGGTAACATACTTTGATATGACACATCTTGTTTGAATTTTGTAATTGGTTAAATAAGGAGATTACTTTTCGCCAAATAAACATTTGAGTGTTAATTCGGTTAAAAATAATACGCTGCATACCGATGTTTTTGTTCGATTTTTGTTTAAGAAAACGTCAACATCATTTAACATATAGAAATGCAATCTGTGTGCTACACTGCACAGCAATATTTGTATCGACTCATGCAATGGACCCATCCAAAGCAGCAAGGGATCTCCTATGTGCCCACGTCTACAGGATGCCGTGCTGTTTGCTGTTTGTTGTCTCGTGCGAAAAACCAGACACCGACAACTGAAGTAGAAGCTCGAACTCGGTACACATTGACTCTGGTCCAAACACGCTACGAACTGAGCTACGCCGCTACTAATACCGATGCTAATTATCTTCTTTGAAAATGGTCGCATTTGCATAGGAAAAAACTCTGCAACAAATTTATAGATTTAGTATGATAATTAGAACAGTCGCATAAAATAATCTAATTTACAACACAATAAAGTATTTCATAAAGATGGTAGATAGCTATTTATGTATACTGTATGAGTTCTGCTAGATAGCTATTTATGTATACTGTATGAGTTCTGCTAGATAGCTATTTATGTATACTGTATGAGTTCTGCTAGATAGCTATTTATGTATACTGTATGAGTTCTGCAATTAAATAATCATATCGTCTTACATTGGGAATATAAAAAATAAATACGGAGAACCGAGAGGTGGTGATATGTAAGTGTACCTACATCAATGCATACGCGGTGAACAGCCACGGACCCCTGGCAATCAGTAGATATCCGGCAGAGGCCAGTTTCTTCTTTTGAGCATTTGTCATGACTAGATATCCGGCAGAAGCCATATTCTTCTGTTGAGCATTTGTTATGACTAGATATCCGCAGAGGTCAGTTTCTTCTGATGAGTATTTGTCATGACTAGATATCCGGCAGAAGCCATATTCTTCTGTTGAGCATTTGTTATGACTAGATATCCGCAGAGGTCAGTTTCTTCTGATGAGTATTTGTCGTGACTCGATATCCGGCAGAAGCCATATTCTTCAGTTGAGCATTTGTTATGACTAGATATCCGGCAGAGGTCAGTATCACCTGTTGAGTATTTGTCGTGACTCGATATCCGGCAGAAGCCATATTCTTCTGTTGAGCATTTGTTATGACTAGATATCCGCAGAGGTCAGTTTCTTCTGATGAGTATTTGTCGTGACTCGATATCCGGCAGAAGCCATATTCTTCAGTTGAGCATTTGTTATGACTAGATATCCGGCAGAGGTCAGTATCTCCTGTTGAGTATTTGTCGTGACTCGATATCCGGCAGAAGCCATATTCTTCTGTTGAGCATTTGTTATGACTAGATATCCGGCAGAGGTCAGTATCTCCTGTTGAGTATTTGTCGTGACTCGATATCCGGCAGAAGCCATATTCTTCTGTTGAGCATTTGGCGTGAAAACCCAAACCTTAGGGCCAAACTCTGCACTACAACACGTTGGTTATAGGTGTGAACATACGTCCACGGAAGAGAAAATAAAATCGACAGAAAACGCAGACGTTCAGGGATTGTACAATCTACATTATTGAAATGTAGCGCGAGTATATGTATTGGAAACGTAGATGTTCTCTTATTCCACAATCTACAATACACACAGAGTAGAACTATGTTCATGCATTTTAAAGCAATCTGGAAAACCAGTATACATTGTACGTCATGTGTCAAAATATCTTTGTTTAAAGGTCATGGGAAACTTAAATTATACAAATTTATGTTTTTGCTTAAATAAAATATATATGCTTTAAATAACATACTCATATTTTTTGTTTTTGAAAATAATTACTCTTTCTGGAGATATTGATATTTGAATATAAATGTAAATGTGTGTTGATTCGGCAAGTCTCGCGGATTTTCTTGACTTTGATTTGCTATGACGTTATATTAGGCCAATATCTATATGAGCTGTATTCACAACCTGTATGTTACATGGAGAAATGTCGCGCTTGCCCTAATGTGGGCATTTAACTCTGTATTTACTCTTAATTACTGACTTATATTTGCAATTATGCCTATATGATACAGTAGAAAAATCTGTTTTTAAACAAGAAAATTAATTTGTCCAAGTATCACTATTTTTACAATAAAAATTTGTTTCCCATGACCTTTAAGTTAATGCACAGGGGCGTATATTACGATATGATTTTGTGTAGGCTAAAATGAAGCCGCACGCTTCATACGAGGCGCGTAGCGCCGAAAGGGGGGGGGTGTAGGTGGGGCCTCGCCCGGGAAAAAAGAAACAAAATGCTGCATTTTTGAGTATACTTGAGTATTTGACATAATAATATTTCAATACAATTTGACAAATATCATGATAGTGAGAAATGGCTTAAAACAAGATATCATAGATTATAAGACTCTTTTATAGGCTGCTATAAAAGATACATCAGTTACAACCGAGGGGTCTCAAAATCAAGTAAAACCCGAAGCTTTCCGAGGGTTTTGCATGATTTTGAGACCCCGAGGGTGTAACTGATGTATCTTTCATAGCAGCCTATAAAAGAGTATTTTTCTCTCAAATTTTTGGCCCAAAATTGAATTTCCAAAAAATCGGAAAATATTTAACTTTATCGAATCAGGAAAATTTTCGTTTTCAGCGTCCTCGAAAATGGTTTATTCTAATGAATAAACCTAGATCAATATTCTCTTTGCCTTAAAATGTAAAACAATGTGGAAAAAGGAGTTTTTATTTGGTAAGATCAAACAAATGAACAAAAATGCAAAAAAAAAAAAAAATCTGCAAAATTTTGTGTAGGCTCGAGCCTTTTAGCCTATATGTAATATACGCCACTGATGCAGATATGTATACGTCATGTTTCAACATGGAAAACTCACAAAAACTATGTTAGATGAACAACAGTTTGTAGACGCTAATAATAAAAAGTATTTGACTTAGCGTACTTCCATACAGTAAGTTGATGGTTCATCGTGGTATCATTTAAGACTAATCACAAAACTAGAAAATCTGTACGTAAGTTCCATATAAGATAACATTAGGCATCAAATCTAATAAGGACGTTAATGACAATTATACTGTGTTCGTTGCAAATTAAAAGGCAATTGTATACTTTATATCCCTAGCAATTACATGATACAATCTGTGATAATTATCATCCTTAACCTACACGCATTTATTCGGTCGACATTCGGATGTGTTACAGAATTAATGCCCTAGATTGATATAGATTTTCGATTTATTCTTATTGATTTGAATAATTTCTGTCTGACTTCATTTTTATACTGTATTCTGGGAGACAGTAACTAAGGTCAAGATCTTAATTAGTAATACCCTGCAAAAACATTATCCTTTTTTCAAATTTTGAAAATGCACTTTTGAACCACATCTTGAGATTTCACGGTCATGTACCTTATTCTTTAATCTTCAATTCGAAATCTCTTCATTTGTTATCTCTTACATTTTTTCCATCTATTGAAATTACATTCATTGTGAAGGGTAGCATATTAGAAGTACTGGAATTGAGTATCTGGAGGTGGAATGAATAAATCAATTGAATAGGTTTTCAATTTCCATAATTTTACCTATTTTCCATTTTTTAAGCTGATCCCAGTTTAACGCAAAATTTAAAGCTAAGCATTTGTAGAACTGAGCTCAACAATGAGAATGATTCCAACGATTAAAAAATTTATTGATCTAAAATTCAGATATGGACGAGAAGATTCATTTCGCACTATAGATAGATAGCTAGATATGGTTTTGTTGGTTTATATTACATTTTGATATTGGTTATGTTATGGTTATCAAAGGCATATCTTTTGTAGTGATGAAAAATGTGATCATTTTGTATAAATAATGCTGGGAAGAAATTATATAAACATCATACTGAAAGACTTTTGTTTCTAATATAATACAAAACTTCTTCTAAACCTAACTTATTCGGCTATCTCAGATAAAAATGGAGTAATCACGATCACATGACCAGTCAAGCGCGCTACACTCCAAGTGTATAGTGTGTCATGACATATCGGCATTTCTTAGGTGTTCTATTCTTGACACAAATCGAAGAATTCTATATATCTTAACCTTTATCCGTCAGTTCGAGACGTGCCTCCCGTGTCACTCCAAATAGATACTGTGAAAATGGCGCTTAACACAGTGGGTTCTGTCAATTTTGCTAACATCATACTGCCGTACATCGTTCCTTCAGTGGATATTGACCGTCCTGTTATATCATATCATCTCACCAGACAGCATTTAGAAAGCGATCTTATGTATTACAGAATTCAACAAAGAATTATCAATTCAATTAATACCAATTTATATAATAGACTATATGTACCACAGTCATGGTTATTTTATCATGTTTTTGCAGTTCTGGGTAAGACTATATCTATACCCTTGCAGTCGTCAATGAACATTTCACTGCACAGACTGTAACATAATTAGTCTAACGTAACTTAATGATATAATCATTGCGCTGTTTTATGTTTCATCCGGCCTGGGTTTTCTATATCCAATTAAGGTAATGGAGACGGGAGAGTAATACAGGTTTCTGATAAACAATTGGTTTTCAACAGATTCTAGACGGCAATATTGTGCAAAAACAAATAACACACTTTGTAAGAGTCTTTCAACAATATAACAGTATTGTTCTTTTTAGCAATTCACATTTATGATATGTATTTTACGCATTTTGTGCATTTATGATATTATTCAACAACTTTTATATAACAAGTTTTTGCTAAATGATTATACTGCCGTTCTTGTCGTTGTGGTTGGGGTTTTTTCCGTGCCAAAATTATTATTGTTGTTGCTGTCGGAGTTGCTATTTTCTTGCTGTGGGAGTTGCTGCTAATGTGAATCTTATCATGCTACTGTCGTTGTGTTTTGTTGTTGTTGTTGTTGCTCTACTTCTTCTTGTCGAAGTTGTTGCTCATGCCGAAATTCTTATTGTTAATGTTGTGGGAGTTGCTATTTTGGAGAGAAAGATATTAATAAAAGTACACTAGGGATGTGGATTTTGTAGAAAAAAATAATAAATGAATGTATCACATGGCATCGTTGGCTTGTTAACTTGTGAATTTCAACTTGCAACAAAGCTATTAAAATCCCTCATTTCCAATAACTTCTTACTGGAGCACTTTGCTGACACGTCATCGATGCTAAACATAATAATTTCTCCAAGGGATTAGCAAGATGCAAATGATAAGCATTGTAAATTGCAACTATTACCATTAAAAGAGTTGTTTTAAACGTATTCTGAATCTTTATACTTGAAACCATCATAACTGAAAAGCTAAACATCAGAAAAACCGACACCACCCAAATAGGTTATTTTCTTGATTCTTGTGTATAATTTTACGCCATTTTCGATCCTTAACGTTTGAATCTGTATTGGAAGGTTGTCCCTGTTGACGATGATACTAAATAAAGACACAATTGATGATAATGACCCAGTCTGACATTCACACCATGTTAAATATTATGTCCTCGTGTAATGACGTTTACTCTTAATTGCATTATATATTTTAATGTTAAACCGCTCTTCACTCTTTTACAATAGAGTACCTATTGGTTACTTGTTCTTAACTCACTGCAAAGGGTTTGGATTTAGAGTTATTTCATAGCTGTTTTGATGCTTCATCTATAACATGATTTTAGTCTTCATTTTGTTTATGCTCTGTTGATATATCTTTGTGTCGCTTGTATTTTTGGTAAACATGGTGGATGGCAAGGTGTTCATCGTGGTACGTGATTGTCAGTGTCACAATCCAAACAGAAGTTTTCTTACCCAGAAGTCCATCAAGGTCCATCGTGGTTGTCAGTGCCACAATCCAAATAGGAGATAGATTTCTTACCCAGAGGTACATCATTGTTCATCGATCGTGGTACGTGGTTGTCAGTATCACAATCCAAATAGGAGATTTTTTACCAAGAGGTCCATGGCTGTTCATCGTGGTACGTAACTGTCATTGCCACAGTGGCATAGCACACAACCACAGTTTAAATCATTATTCATGTTGTGCATGTATCTTAATCGATGCTGTTTTTGCATGCTAACGTCAAAGGATAATCTTTGAGTAACATTGGTGTTATATTGATAAATATTTTGATACAAGCACCTGTAAATCGCTTACTCTTCACATTGTATAAATAAATCGCTTACTCTTCACATTGTATAAATCACTTGATGCTGATATACCCTAATTCCTGTATATTGAATCTAAAATTGTGTATTAATGCAATGGTATCGACTTGCAGCCATTTCAAATGTGAGTATGGATTCCAGTTCTATCATCTCCTTGAAAGAATATCAACTGCACACGTCAACATCCCATCATGAGAAATGATGTGATAATTACTTAAGTTATCTTCAAGTCGGAAAAGATTAATAATCACCTCCAGTGGCAACTGTTAAGTAAACTTTCGCACGAGAATAGATTTCATATGCCAAGGGGTAAGATCGCTTGTACAGGTTACATATGTCATGATCTCTACTTCTATGCTAAATTTTATCACTGAATGCTTCTGAAACATTAAGTTGTCTAGAATTGTATCTCAATGTTGTGAAAATGTCACCAAATTCATTATCAGTTGATGATGTCAGTGACAATGCGGTTTATAAAGAATTCAATATCAACTGAAGTTAATGACACACGGTACCCGCTGACCCCAGTAAAGTTACATTTAAAAACTAATATCTGTATTATACACCCGTCCGTTATTAGTATTTCTCAAACATCAACACTTCTGACTGCCTCTTATTTCAATAAAGATATGCATCCGTAATAGTAAGTTTGAGACAAATTACGATTAAATAAAACGATTGTATAGTGTTATCCAATTTTCTACTATCCATTTTCACGTCGTATGTGCAACAAGATCGATTACTTTCTGTGTATTGTAAAGAAAAGCACAATAACCTTCCGTTTATATATAAAGATTTCCTAAAGCATTTCTTTTTTTTTTTCAACCTCATATTATGTAAGAAATTTACAAATATGTACAATAATGAAAATTACCAAATACCATAACCGATGGTATCTGTAAAACTATGAAAAACCCAAAATAAATAAATAAATGGAAGGAACAGAAACAAAACGAAATTACTGAAAAACGAAACGAAATCATTAAGGAACGAAAGAAAATCGTTTAGAAAGGAGAGGAGGAAAGATTTTATTTTTCTTTCACTAATTTTTCTGTATTTGTTGGGTATTCCTATTCCTTCTTTGTTGTAAAAAAAATTACGAAAGGCGTAGTTAAGATGGGGCAAAATTTTGCTGTCATTCCGGATATATTCCTCGAGCGCGACAACCCTTCTTTGAGGACAATCGCATGACATTCCAATGTTCCTCCCACAAAATGATAACAGATTCTCATATTCCTGAAAAGATAGTGACGTTTTATATGCCCAGCCAACTCGACACAGGACAGTCCTTTATATGATCTTTAAGACTTGATCCCTATATTGTACAGTGGTTTTTGAACTTCAAAAGTAAGAATGGCGCCGCAAGTCAAGGAACGAAAACAACGGTCTTTACAACTCCACCATACAGCAAGACTACATGTTGTTCGTTATTCTCATTGGTACGTGTAAGTAATTTAATTACTGAGTGCATTAATTCAAATAGAAAGCCCTATTAATGAGCGCAACAATTAATTTAAAGAGCTCTGTAATCGAATTAATAGGCTGATAACTCAAACTGTGGAAGAATTCAATTATGAGGTTCTTTATTTAATTGAATTTTTTTTTTTTAATATTTGAGTTCTTATTGATGTAGCGTCCCATACCCTACTGGCTGATATATCAGCCTGTGTATACCATCTGCGTATGCTATTGTAACGGATCCGGTATGGCTGTATGGCTTAGTGGTTGGAGCGTCGGTGCGGTAAACAGAAGGTTTATGGTTCGATTCCTGATTTAGACTGTACCTTTTTCTCCTGTCTGTCACTTTTAATGCAATGATCGCTTGTGCTGGTTGAGGTCTCTAACAGGGGAGGTGAGTAAATAATTCAGGTAACAACCTGGATAGTTCAGTGGTTAACGTGTCTTTGCGGCAAGCGGAAGTTCTTGGGCTCGATTCTCGTGTCCAGCCATATTTTGTCTTCTGCCTGTTATTCTACCATTCGCTAATTTCATGCTTTGCTTTATAAATCTCCGCTAAATAAGATGATACGTCAAGTGACATGGAAATATTTTAGATTACTATCTATTTGCACCCTTTCTGCGCGAAATTACAAGTTTCAGTATCGGTATTCTTGAGAATTGCCCTTTGACAGAGTGTGGTAACCTCTGGATCATCCTTATCATGTAGGTAATAAGGAACTTCGCAAAACATGCATCCCGCCCGTGGTATAATGTTTGCGGTACAGAAGGTCCCGACTTCGATTTTGTCAATAAGACTGCAGGGATTGGTTATCTACATATAAATTCAAAGTTGAAAGAGACAAATGCCAACCAAGTAAGCGGTTTAACCTGGGCACATCACCACACGTGTATGATGCCCATTTTGGAAATGTTTTGGATAGAATCATTAAACATTGTTTATAACAACCACTTAAAGATTAATGTTCATTTTAATCAACTCTGTCGAACTATAAATAGAAAATATGACTATAGTGCAGCGTTTCTTTGTTATTTCCTTTATTATAAGCGTATATTCGTCGTACAAATGTGTATGTAACCCTCTTCTTCTTTTTTTTTTTTTTTTTTTTTTTTTTTTTTTTTTTTTTTTTTATTTTTTTTTTTGAGAAATTATATAGTCTGAGGATTGACATTTAAACCAACAATATTGAAGGACAAAGAATTTTGAAAGCATTGCTCGGCAACAAATGTCCCTATCGACTTCAACAATTTTAAAGGACCTTATTTCTCATCAAATTCTAAATATTTCAAACCACCTCAAATTGACACCGAATTTATCAGTAACTCAGTGTCATAGATACGTATAAAAGTTGACCTCAGAATCTTTGGTCTGAAATACGATCTTGCACCTTTGTTCCATTCAAAGAAACAAAGGAAGGAAGAAGGGTTACTTATACCATTGTGTGTAAAATTAAACAGCCGCGATTATCGAGGGATTTATCTGGATTGACACCAAAATTCTCCCCCATCTTGAACAAGCCTTTAGTTGGTTTTTACAACAAAGGAAAGGAACGCATCAAAGAGGTATCAAACAAATAATTGAAATGAAATATTTATTAATTTTTTTTCTGTTCTTTTCTTTATCATTGATTTCGTTTCGATTCGTTCGTTTCTGCTTCTAGTTTTATAGGTACCCCATATCCGATGTTCCAATCCAGATCAAAGCTGAGAAAAAGCAGTGAGATTCAACGTGGCTCTTTAACACAAGATTTCACAAGTTATATGGTCTGCTCAGAAACCAGGTGTTATAGATCCTCCTTTCATTAAAAATGAGTTCCATTTGCTAGAAACTGGAAGTTTTTTAAATATAAATGCATGTAATTAATTAGGATCGACATATCTTTCGTTAACATAATTCATAAGCCACAAGATTCAGGATCCAGCAATATTTCATCCTATCCTTAGGGATTGCTCTCTTTTTAAATACAGAGTAATAGTATTCACAGCCTTTTTCACCCATTGATGAATGCCAACTTCTATATGGTGTTTTGCTGCATGTGTTGAAGTCTGATTAATGCCCATAAATGTTATCGATTTAACTTTATTAAGCTGTAGCTTACAGTTTAATCGCTTTTCTCCCAATTCATTATCTATAATTTTCAGTCAGTTAACAATTGCTCTGTGCACGGATTTAGTGATGCACGAAATTAGTAATAGAATTGTAAAGTGTATTTTTCTTGAATATCATTCATACATGACTCGGAATACGAGTGTCAATTGTTTCATGATACGTTTAGACTAATCAAACTTCAAGTTAGATCAAATTAACATGCCATGCTTATTATTCGCCCACAATGTCCATTTTGCCATTCTAAAATCAATTCGTTCTTAACTCAAGATTGGTCAAGACTGCTAAGTTAAGTTCAAAGGCAATAGAACCGAAAATAGAAACCAGTATCAATGTATTCAAGAGAGACGACTCCTTCATTGAGACATCAATTACCCAGTACAGTACTCCATCTGTCCTGTAATCTGATTTTAAACGCAAATGGAATCTTGAAAACGTCATTTGTTCTCTTTAATTCGATCCCTGTCTTCTTTGTTATTGACTTGAATGATGGTATGGTAAAACCAAAGGTAAGATACGGGATGTCGCCGTCGGATAATGACGTTAAAAGCCATGTAATTATCAATAATTCATTTAATTCTGTTTTATTTCATTACAAGATGATAGCTTACGTTCAGCACCAACCTTAACCCAACATCAACATCCGGGTGACAGAGAATCCCGGGAAATAACTCGATCAGAATGCAACGATGAAAATTGCCATCTATCACCGGGTTCGCCAGTGGAATTGAAATTAAATACAATTTATTAGTAATGGTGGGATTACAGAGAAACGAGAGTGATTTTCACTCTGCTTAAAAGCAATCTGATGAATTTCAATGAAATTCTCTCTTGAATCGAAATTTATTTGGAGTAGGTCACGTTGTCTTAAAATTAAAAAGTATAATCATTTTGACTTCTTTATATCACTACCGTCTCCTTGTATGAATATTAAGTGTATGTCGCAAACGATTCAAAGTATAATTCTCTAACTTAAACATTTTTTACAATTTTTCTTTATGTTTGGTGGCTGTGACACCTTCTACACTAATTTGTTCCATTCCCATTTCATGCATTCAGGGATTACACTTTGTTATAACGTCTGTAGGTTTAGGCATTCGTCGTTTGCCAAACAGGAGACACTTATTTCTGTGGACCTTACCCCATTCCTGATTCCCAATGATCCAATGCGGTATATTGTGCTGAATATCCTGTCACATGACAACAGTGTTCTTCGTATTTATAACACCAAAATTGTTATTTATATACCTAATTTTTATCTTTTATCCATATTTTCTCTTAATTTTTTTTTCCTAAACCTACGAATAAAAAAGTAGCAATAAAGTAACTGTACTATTCATATTTCAGTTCTGGCGTTTATGTCATGTTACATGGAGGGAGACTTGGTGTAGAGGTTAAGCGCTGCCTTACGGTGCCCAGGATCTGGATTCGATTCCCAGGTTGCGCTGATATATTTAAGAGTTTGGTGACCTCCTGCTTCCATGTCGCGATATAAGTGAAAATTTGTTGAAACGACGCAAGACACCAATTAACCAAGTAATCCATGTGACCTTCCTGTACATGCCTTGAATGTATTAATTGTTAATGTCCTCTCGGGTCATTCTGCATACAGTATCAATCAACAAATCGTATCCAATTTCAACCTACGAGTAATTTAAGCGCACTCTATATACTCGTAATGACGATGCTTGTAACACAACATTAAATGTACAGACTAATTTCAAATTCATATATTTATCTAGACGTAGATAAAACTCGAATTGAGATATGTGGAAACAAACTGATAATACTCTGCACCAGTGGTTTGAGTGTCCATCTACACATTACATTTCTATTATCACGTGCTAGATATATATATATATATATATATATATATATATATATATATATATATATATATATATATATATATATATATATATATATATATATATATATATATATATATATATATATATATATATATATATATATATATATATATATATATATATATATATATATATATAAGATGAACCAAACATAATATTAAAAGTGTCCTATTATTCTCTTTAATGACTCTATCATATTAATTAAGTTGCTATCATATGTGTACAAATTGTAAAGACGTTTATACAGTCTTCTTTCATCAATGTCCAAGTAAAACAATATCTGTTAATTAAACACATCCACAAATTACATTTCAGATGTAGTGCTTCACCATACTGTCACTTCAACTTTTTGTTGATCGTATCGGCCAACTCTCCACCTTTCTCTCTGAATTTAAAACCATAATACGATCCTATCGCTAGTCCTAATGTAAATGTAAGACCCATCATTATCAACAGACCTTTGTTCTTCACTTCTATATCCATTCCTTTCCCTCCGAATTCTATGTCAATCCAAGGCATTTTCTGTTGGCGTTCAGTACACTGATGCTTCAGGAAAACTTATTATGCGATGAAAATACACTGCAGATAGTACGACAGTTACCTTTACCTTTATTAAACTTACCTTATACAGGTACATCACACTTCAGAGATACTTTGGTAGGTCATTCTATTTATGTTTCATAAAGCAAACACCATCGTTGTATTAAACAATTCTTATCTAAACATACAAGCTCTCCCGCTTAAGAAAATTAAATAAGAGCAGCGTACAAGCTGCAAAACGCATCCGTTTAAAAATAGCAGCTTTCTACAAAGAGTAAAAAAACCCAAAAACAAGGGAAAAAAGAAAACCAAAACACCAGAGCAATAACACAACTAAAAAGATAATTTAATTTGAGACAAAAGTTTACCTTCATCTGTTACCTCATAGTTAAGATAGGCACTGAATAAACTTGAACACTGCAAACGATGACTGAAAAAGAAGGGTTTGTCGTATGACTTTGGTCTCTGATCTGGGTAAACAAGCACTCTCGTCATTTTATTATAAGGAATATGTGTGCAAATTTGACGGTTGAGCCGCAAATATTGCACTTTCGTGATTTCGTCTCATCCGAAAGACAGAACGCCGGTGCACCCAGGGCAGGAGTTGAACCCGGGACCTCTCGGTCGCGATCAGAGCAACTTATCCACTTGGCCACACCGGATTTCATCATAATGATAGATGATAATAAATGTACAGTTTGTCATTATAATGAAAGACGATAATAAATGTAGTTTGTCATTATAATGATAGACGACAATAAGTATACAGTTTGGCACTACCATTAAAGAAGATAAATGTACAGTTTGTCACTTTAATGATAGACGATAATAAATGTTCAGCTTGTCGTTATTATGATAGATGATAAAAATTGCACAGTATGTCAATATAATGATAGATGATAATAAATGTACAGTTTGTCAATATAATGATAGATGATAATAAATGTACAGTTTGTCATTATAATGATAGATGATAATAAATGTACAGTTTGTTATTATAATGATAGATGATAATAAATGTACAGTTTGTCATTATAATGATAGACGATAATAAATGTACACTTTGTCATTATAATGATAAATGATAATAAATGTACCATTAATGATAATAAATGTACAGTTTTTCGATTAAATGATAAAGGATAATAAATGTACAGTTTGTCATTATAATGATAGATGATAATAAATGTACAGTTTGTCATTATAATGATAGCCGAAAATAAATGTACAGTTTGTCATTACAATGATAGACGATAATAAATGTACATTTTGTTATTATAATGATAGATGATAATAAATGTACAGTTTGTCATTATAATGATAGACGATAATAAATGTACAGTTTGTCATAATGATAGCCGATAATAAATGTACACTTTGTCATTATAATGATAAATGATAATAAATGTACCATTAATGATAATAAATGTACAGTTTGTCGTTAAAGTGATAAAGGATAATAAATGTACAGTTTGTCATTATAATGATAGACGATTATAAATGTACAGTTTGTCATTATAATGATAGATGATAATAAATGAACAGATTGTCATTATAATGATAAATGATAATAAATGAACAGATTGTCCATATAATGATAGATGATTTATACATCTGTGATCATATCATATACCCCAACCCAAATATCAATAACTTTAATTCGCCTTAATTTTTTACGTAAATGTGAAAGTGTAATAATAGATGGGGGTCGTTGCAAGCGATACTTACTCTACCTGGTCGTTTTATATCATTATGACCATGATGATTTTCGACTTCATTTCTTATTTTTACATTTTGTGTCAAGGATTTGTGTCGTGTAGTGTTCCAGTTATTTTTGTTTTATTTCTAATAGTGTAGGACCAGATAGTGTTCTGAATTTGTGTTAAACATTGTGACTGTAATTCAGTAGCAAATGGATTTCGATACAGTTATAAATATGGTACGTTCAGCTGGTTTCCTTGAATGCGTATTATCCGATTTATACTATATTTTTCAAACAATAAAGTATTGTATAAAAATAGAAATGTAATTTAAAATAATATTTGTTATTCCTATTATTGTATAGTACAGTATGACTCTATTTCGATTAAAATTTCTGTTGTTCAAAAAAGAAAGAAATGATCAAATGCTAGAATATGTGACGCAAGTCCAATGTAAACATATAATAGATGTCAGATAACCCATAAATAAAATATGATTCATATAAAACACAATTCATGATTATGTAGATTATCAAAGACAGATGAGATATTGTTTATGAAATAATCAGATACACATATCAATTTCATTGCAGATGTTAATAAAAATTACACGAGTATAGCACCAGCTCTCACTTCTAATAGTCTTATTTTATAAAGGTCACATGGTCCAACCCGCACAATGAGTTTAATCACTTATCTGTATGTACTCTAACTATAGCGGTTACATGGTCAAACCCACACAAGGAGTTTAACCCCTTATCTGTATGCACTATAATTAAAAGAGGTACATGGTCTAATCCAAACAAGGAATTTACTCACTTAACTGTGTGCACTATAATTACATAATCCAACCCACACAAGGAGTTTTACCCCTTATCCTTATGTACCTTATTTACAACGGTTACATGATCTAACCCAAACAAGGAGTTTAATCACTTATCTGTATGTACTATAATTATAGCGGTTAAATGGTCCAACCCAAACAAGGAGTTAAATCACTTATCCGTATGTACTATAATTATAGCGGTTAAATGGTCCAACCCAAACAAGGAGTTTAATCACTTATCCGTATGTACTATAATTATAGCGGTTAAATGGTCCAACCCAAACAAGGAGTTTAATCACTTATCCGTATGTACTATAATTATAGCGGTTAAATGGTCCAACCCAAACAAGGAGTTTAATCACTTATCCGTATGTACTATAATTATAGCGGTTAAATGGTCCAACCCAAACAAGGAGTTTAATCACTTATCCGTATGTACTATAATTATAGCGGTTAAATGGTCCAACCCAAACAAGGAGTTTAATCACTTATCCGTATGTACTATAATTATAGCGGTTAAATGGTCCAACCCAAACAAGGAGTTTAATCACTTATCCGTATGTACTATAATTATAGCGGTTAAATGGTCCAACCCAAACAAGGAGTTTAATCACTTATCCGTATGTACTATAATTATAGCGGTTAAATGGTCCAGCCCAAACAAGGAGTTTAATCGCTTATCCGTATGTACTATAATTATAGCGGTTAAATGGTCCAGCCCAAACAAGGGGTTTAATCGCTTATCTGTATGTACTATAATTATAACGGTTAAATGGTCCAGCCCAAACAAGGAATAAACTCACTTATCTGTGTGCACTATAATTATAGCGGTTACAGGTTTCATCCCAAACCAGGAGCCTTTCTCTTTTTGTAACGTAATTAACGAGATTGCTTATATGTAATAGATCCGATGTCTGCATTATATCGTTAAACATATCCGTATCATGAATTAAATTGATACCCTACTAACCCCCTTAAAGATTAAAAAAATGTCTGAAATCTAAATTTAGAAAATCATCTTCGATCAAATTGTTCTAATACACTAGTACTAATGATTAATAAAAAGAACAATCAGAAGTCACAGGCTTTTTATATCTGATCAGTTTATTAGGCCTGTGTGTTACCATTTAATGAATGACTGTCTTTTTTTCTAGGTTCATGGGGAATGAACTTGGGTGAGAAACAAACAAATCATCCGAGAACGGCTTCGCTCGACATTCTTCTATGGTTCAACATCAATATGTTGAAGTCATCACCAAACGTTTCATCTTTTCGGCTGGATGCTGCGTTGCTTTCACCTCAAGAAGAACCTTAATTTGAAATAACCGACATGACTGATAAGTTTATATCGACAAAAGAGAGGGTTCTTACTATTTCAGGACTAAATTGATTCATTGTCTCTATAACTTAAAACACTTTTTAAAAATCATCCATGATGAATATCGATAACTAAGAACATTTCCATTGCCATGATGTCAAAAGCGAACAACCATTAAAGACGTGTAACAATAGATCATTGATGTATGTAACCGGTGTATTAGAATATGATAGAGTTACTTGCCATGTCTGCATTTATTGTCATAATCACACAACATATCGAACACTATGAGTGCTCCAAACGCTGAGCTAGACGTTTACTACATTTAATGTCCGATACGATATTGATGACGTCTTACAGCTCTTATCATCATCGTTTTCAATGCTTGTTTAACAATAATGATCTTGAGACAAATTATTGTTTTATGATGATTTGACTCGACATATTTGAAGATGCTAGAGTTGTCATGTCATATAAAGAGTGAGTTTTGTACATTTGTATTGTGCATATAAAGTCATAAATGTTGACAATGTACCTCTAAGGTCAGTGCCATAACCACTGTGATTACCCGAAACGTTTATCTGTGGTTCGTATTGTAAGTTCTATCTGGATTTTCGATGTGCTCTGATGTTTGCTACATTTACGTCTATTTTAGATATTTTATTGCCTACGTTATACGATGAGTACAATTTGCGCTATTCGAATCGGTAGCCGAAGGAATAAATACACTGTTTGGGAATTCCGTGATTTTTTGGAAATGCTGTGGTTATGGGAAGGTCTTTCACAATACTTGCTAAAAGTTACTGATCAGCTTCCGGCTTCCAGACGCTGAAACATTGAATCGCCATTTCAAAGGTGGCAGGGGAGGGGGTTACACGAATAATATGATGGGATAAATTTTTATCAAAAACGTAAAGTAACACCATGAGCCAACCGTACTCTGCGGATCTGAAAGCAAGTAAACAACGAAGAATTACCGGAAGGTTAAACATATCTCGTAGTCCATGGAATACAAGAAAAAACAGAAGACATCTGACCAAGCTGTACGACACAAATCACCAAGGACATGCACATAAACATGATAAAACACAGAAAACGATATAACAAAAATATTCGACTGTACTGCAGTTAAGACTTGGGACGGTCAATTAAAGTAACAAACGTCACTCATTTGGTGTGGTTAACCGATTTACGGATGCCCACCTTCCGGGAGGAGTAAGCGTTCATTGGTTGCATGCAACAACCATCGCGAAAGTCCTGCAACAACTTATCAAATTGAAGAAATAAATACATAAATATACACATATGAGCAAATGCACACTCAGTCAAATTATACTATTCACGGTTTGAAATGTTGTTGAACTGAAATTCCGGCGTCGGAAATGCACGTGAACAAATGTTTTGTATATATACATATTATGTCAAATCAAGTATAGTCAAAAACTTCAGATGATTAGTTTGTATTGTCAGATACCAAAATATTGATCAACATTCTTGAAAGAGGGATCTCAAGTTGCACCAGATCCCTATATCGACCATAGAATTTCCTCAGTGACAATTGCAAACGTTCCTCAATATAGCCCTGTGAGAGTAGTCTCGTGGCAAGAAGCCTCGCTCTCAGGATGAAATTTTCGTATTTAGAGCATGCCCTGACATAGCGTATAAATTGTGAAATGAAGACGCGATATGCGGGAGAGGAAGGTATGTTGCTACTCAGGAAAGGGATGTTGGTAATAATGGAATTGAAATCGTCACGATTGTCATAAACAGGTTCCTAATGAACCATCGTCACTAATTGATGGGAGTATATCGAGGTATGAAGAAGAAGATGCGCTCTCTGTTGTACCTTTTATCTCAAGTTCCAAAATGTGAAATGTTCGAATTTCTAAACGACAAACTAATGTCACTGAAGTTGAGAACCTTATCTGAAAAGTTTTAGACAAGGCCCATCACAGAGTCCCGACCGTTTTGTTAGTCAGCGTGCTGTTCTCAGGAAAATTATATATGTAGAGTGTTCAATACATGATTTATGGTTTTAGCGATGATCTAAAGTTCGAGGTCGTAGAAATTTGATAATTTTTTACCCCGAAGAGATGATATTATCGATGACTAATATTACACATATTGAAAATTACGTTTTCAAATTTAGAAATATGATCTGTAAAATTTCACAAACGTCTTAATAAGCAATGGTAGTGTAACGCTAACTGAGGCAAAGTTTGAAAGTAACTTGTAGATTTTTGTATGTAAATCCAAAAGCGTTAGTACAGGCTATAGCAAATTGATCTGAGAAATTTATAGGTGTATACCATACGAGTCGATGGACACCAGTGGAAATATTCAATAGGAAATCCAAGTCGTACCGTTTGTTATAAATACTAGTAAGTACATATATGTTGTTGTCTATTATTTTAATGTCTAAGGAAGCATCATTCTTTCATTAGATTTATTTGCCTTGTTTAATTGAATTTCAGATGGATAAAGTAAGGGTTTTATTTAAGTGTTACATGTATTATACTTTTTTTTCTTGATGTTATGCGCCCGTGACACTTTCCACACAGTGTTTGTTCACATTCATGTATATATACAGTGCTGAATTATATTTGTTTCGTCTGTATTTAAGGGCATTCACAGCGGGTGTGACAAGCCAAACAGGAGATGCTCACTCCTACCGGGCACCTGGTCTCACCGATGATCCATTGTGGTACATTGTTGTTAGTGACACAATCATGTAACATCAGTTACTTTCGTATTTTACATTAATGCAATCAAATTCAAATCCTTCAAATTTATGATTATCAGCTATTAATATAACATATGGATACCATGAAGTGTCTTTGGACTTTTGGACTAATTAAGAGCGGAACGTTTAGATTCCTTTTTTAAATTGATGCATCATATCTATCTCATAACAATGCTGAAACAGGTTCGATATAAGGAGAGCGCAGTCAGTGTCTATTAGAACACCGATAACTTGTTGATAAGCCTTGTCGTTAATTGCACATAGATACTGTCCATGAGGAAGCTGACATTACATGACTGATTGCAATATACATATTTGCAGGAATCCTTAATTCAAATACCCAACCAAAGTGGCAGCGTCTGTGTTTAGGCGAAGATACAAATTACAATTTGCACTTTTAAAAATCTTTTTCTGCAATCGGTTTCCCAGAGATTTTCAAGAGTTTTTTCAGAGTAATTGGTCATTTGTAGGTTTCATTACGTCGGTAATCTCTCGACTGGTCTGCAATTTGTCAATGTATGGAGACAGATCACCAGGTATCTAGATTAATCCTAGATAATTAAACTGACTCCTGCCATTGGTGATAAAGAATAGTGAATAATTAGCTGCAAAAACTTCGTTATTCTTGATGATCAATCTTGGATCTGGGAAAACGGACATCGAATTCTGTGTTGTCCAAATTGGATCGATCGTTCAGAAAAGAATTTCGTATCCTAAATTAATTATTTAAACCCCGAAAGAAATTAGTATTTGTTCCATTATATCCTGAAAATAATTCTTTACGATTTAGTATTTGTTCCATTATGGTATGAACATCATTATTAGATGTTTTGTTTAACTTTAATTTCATAATGTTTGGTTACATAGTATTTAAGACCAAGAAAGTTATTCATTAATCAGGAAACTGGTTTTTATATATAGATTTAGATCCATATTACGTTAAATGCAATTAGATTCCTTGTGATGACATAATTTTATTACTATTTCAATGAATGTAAATATTTTATGGGTGGTGTTGAAAGATACTCTTTTGAATAGAATGCATTTCATTTATAAAATTTACCGTTAACACAACACGTTCGCATCGAAATCGGAAATCTGGAGATCTGATCAAATTCAGTCATATTAACTGAAAGGAAAAGGACATCTGACTCAACGGGTAGAAACCGTAACGTATGACACACTCGTCAATGTTAAGTTACATGCTGCAGTAAGTCTTGGGCAGTCAAAAATGTTAAAAGGAAAAACAAAGATAATTTTAGTCTATTTTGGTATAAATAAAGATAATTATATTCTCAACTTAAATAGGGCAGATAGAATTATGGTCAATACCATGCAAATCAGAATGCTTTATCGTACTATAAGACTACATTGATTTATTACACCGTTATGCCCATTTCCACAACTTACGACTTTTCAGTGATGCTTGAGAACGAAACTGTGAAACTCCAAAATATTTGTAGAGCAAATTAACGAAAGTGAACTAACACAGAAAGTTTCTAACGGTGAAAGTATATGGAGAAACCTTGCAGCACGCACATGATAATATGTAGTATGCATGAAACTGAACGGTAAAATATACAATGTAGGTATCGTCTGTAAATACATTGCACAGTTTCGTAATATTTGGAACTTAAAATTTTTGGATAGCTATTATCTGAAGCATGAAAATGGATATTTTCTAACCAATTATAGGACCATTGAATTTACTAACGAAGATCTCAAGTCTGACCAATAATCATAGGGAATAATACGAACATCGGACTTGCGTCAATAGGGAGTGTTTGTCATAACTAAGTCATCAAATAATCTTCTTGATCTCCTTTAAGTAGTTTTCACACATTTGGCGATTTAGAATTAACTTACAGCCAGTAAGAATTACTACTAATGTAAGAAAGTTATCACTAAGGAGATAATCAAGTATTGTAATAGGAATGATATATTGATTTCAGTAAAGATGAATATGCTGTACTCTTTTCAATCATCGATTGATTGATTGATTGATTTTTGTTTAACGTCACACCACGAATATTTCACAAATATGGTGATGGCATTTGCCTGATGCGGGGCATACAAATTTTGACCTTTGCAACGGACCCACCCGAAACAGTGAGGGATCTTTTACGTGCCATGCATACCACGACACGGGGCCCCGGTTTTTACTGTCTCATCCGAAAGACAGGACACCGGCATGACCAGAGCGGGACTCAAACCCCGGCCTCCCGATCATGAGACCAGTGCGGTATCACTAGGCCACGCCGGTTTCTTTTTAATCATAACTATATAGTCTATATATAATATTAGACACCAACAGATCTGTAAAACGTTTTTAAAAATTAGGAAAGCTATGGTAATAATGTTTGTGCCACATAAGAATACAATATTTGATTGTTTGTTTGTGTGTGTATATATTATATCGTTTTGATGATTATTTCATCTTATTCACATCGCATCACTTACTTTGACACAGTTTATGCAGTCTTCAGGTTCATCTCTCTCAAAATTGTAAATTACGTGAATATGCCTCTGTAAGCTACTGTTTTTGAAAGAGAATCCTAATGCTCTTTGCCAAATGACTGATTACTTTCGTTATGCATCAATTGGCTAACAATAAATAAGGTTAGACGATGTAACTAAATACAAGTAGCATGTAATTTGCAACATGAATCTTTTTCTTCCACCATGCATTGACTGGCAAACGATAAATTAGATTTTATGCTGTAACTGGACACACGTGATGCGTATATTTTACCATTTCATTATTTTCGTGGAAAGTGTTTGATCTGCCGAAATATACCTATCATGTATACATGTAATGAGACGTTAAATGTACAAAGCAGTATTAAATAACCAAATAAAATATACAATATGGACTATACAATCCTTCATACGTGATCTTTAATCCAGAATATAAATCAGTGAGTAATTCTGATAACCAAAATAAATCTAAAATTTAAAGTAACGAAGAATGGAAGGATGGTGCACAAGCAAAAACTTCCAGGAATTTTAACAAATTTCGATATCTAAATTTAAAATCCTCGTGAAATCGACGCATCAAGCTATGGGGAGCGCGATATTTGGTACCATGTAACTTCGGGCATGTCTGGTCCACAAGCAGTAACGCCCACCAAGTGATATAAATGTAATAGGACTTCACAATTATAACTCACTAATACACAATCTGATTAAATCCATATCATTATTCCGCTTCTCCCGTATACGCAATGGGGCAAATAGAGAATCGGAATAAAGATATGTTTTTAATCAAATTGCACCAATACAATATCAGTTAGAATATACAGCAGGGAACATAGATAAAAGTGTATTAAATACGTAAGGCACTGACCACCATCATTCTTGTTTTCAAATGTCCCGTAACTTTTTTTTAACTCTGACTTATTTCCCTTCGTCATTTTGACTATATTCTACCTCCCTTATAACCCGGTCTGTCGATAATGAGTACAATTTTTGAAATCCATGATCTATACTTTCAACTCTTTCCATTTTATATTTCTGTTACGGTGGTCTGCAATTACCCTTTATATCGTCTTATGTGACTGAATATGATAGTGTGATATACTGCGAACAAAGACAATTCACCAAGTTTTGATAACATGATATTTAAGTCACTTAAGTTTGAGGTATACACGAGACACAGTGGCGGATCCAGGATTTCCGATCGGGCGGGGGGGGGGGGGGGCACATGTGTATTAGTCAAACTACTCTGCCATTTTTGTGCTAATTCTGGGGTTTTACTTGTAAATATGTGGCGAAAAGGGGGGGGGGACTCCCCGGCCCTCCTTCTTAATCCGCCACTGAGACGTATTACTGTTAGCATCACAAAATAAATAGCAAGAGAGCATCATTTTAGCAAGATGTCATGTTACATTTATCATATTTTATTACACTGTCAACTGTTTTTCTTGCAAATTTTACACAGTTAGACCCTTATCAAATATCTGGCATTGGCATGGGTCCACATAAGATGTTGATGAAATAATCAATTCAGATTCGAAAAACCGTCAATTATAATGCTGGAATAAAATTTCAATGATGATAATAACCCTTAAAATAATAATCTTAAAGAAAATGGGGCACATGGAGCACAGCTTTGCATACATGCATATACATACGAACATTTAGAACTCAAATATTTTATAGAGAAATGAGAAAGGATCCAAGTTAACAGTATGATTTTAAAAAAAAACTCGATGATCAAATCAAATATATTAAGGACATACCCGATTCTCAAAAACTTTATATCTCTGTACTGAAGAGTTCCTCTTATCAAATGCAGTTGATGGCAAGAAATATAATTCTAATTCAGTCATGAATAAAGCTCCAGGGTTGCCAGGAATATTGCAAATACAGATTTTTCTTAACCGGAAAGGTTTCAATTTCTTTGCTTCATTGTAGGGATTATGTATCCAATATATTTTGTTTCAAATATGAAGAGAAATTGTCCGCCATAAAAGAAATATTGAGTGATGTTTGTTTTTGCCTATACATGGCCATGAAAAATGTTTGAATCAGTCAATCAAGGAAGATGAAAAAATCCCATATTTCATTTGGTAACCACATCATACGTCACTATGAGTCTCTATAATAGACCATAAGAAAAAACTGGTTCAGTTTTGAAGCAAATCTATCCTAAAACTGAATAAGTAGGATATGACCTTAAAAGGTTAACACACACGTCATTTAACTAAAGCGGTTAACCAGTTTGCTTATCCACCTACCCACTCAACACAAAGCAGTACAAATAGAGTGAAAGACTTGCAAAATTCTATTTTTAACCATCCATTCAGAAAACAAGGACACACTATTAGTATTAGGTGATAAAATAAAAGTACCAAAAATACAGTAATGCAGGATATGCAAGGAATGTTCTGCCGGCGATATAGCTTAATAAGGCCTCTGGTAAATAGGACTTCCTGCTAAAAGAATATTACATTTGTATTTTCATTTTGTTATAATGATATATTACTAGCTGATCTGAAATTGGAAATAATATAGGACCTGGTCAAGTTGGTTAAAATGTTTGCCTTGATCTCACTTTAGCATCTCATTCATATTCAATCCGAGTTCAACCTCCCAAAAGAAAATGGATAGGTTAGTGACGATGGTTTGGTGATTTTGTAGACGCAGTCTGGGTTTCTTTATCTCTATACATTGGATGCCTTCATATATGTGTAATAATAATAATAATAATAATAATAATAATAATAATAATAATAATAATAATAATAATTGCATCGTGTCAACAACAAAATAAATGAAAGCCTTAAATGAAAAAATAGATAAATGATATTTTGACCGGAAAGAAATGAAAGCATCCCATGTATTAAAAAGAAGGTTTCAAATGAAATCCATAGAATAACACTAAGAAGACTGAATTTTGGTTCTTAATGTTCTTAAAGTGCATTTCCCTAATACAAACTATGATTAGTTGTTGTTTCAATGCTTAAGTATAAAAGATGAATTTTCCAAAATGGCAAGCTCCCGACTGACTATTTTGTTGGTACTCTAGACAAGTCATTGACATTGTTTGAAGATTAGATGTGTATTTTAATGTGGTGTTTAAACAGATAGACAAACTCAGTAGTATGTAGAATCAATTATGAAGCATATGACTTTCAACCTAATGAAATACAGGGTACACCATTCGAAGCACTACCATGCTTAACCATCAGTCCGATGACGACAAGACATTGAAATAAATCTGATTACTTTTATGTGCAGTCTTGAGCATGACCGTACTACGTACATAGTGCATCACGTTATTTTAATCAGTTTTCATTTGTCGGATGCTATATGTAATCCCCTCAATGAGTTCAGTCTGTCTAGATATATCATTATAAAAGCTACAAACCTCGGCTTCAAACCGTGTCAGTGACTGCTCTAGATAACTAATAATCTGATTACCAAAGCTGAAGAAGATAAAAGTGATACTGGAGGCCGTAAATATAGATAATGATTAAATGAATTATAAAGGCAGAAAGTGTTCATAGATGATAAAATCAACAAGTACCTTATAATGTGTCACTCACAACGTCACCCCACGTACTAGAGTGATTTCTGATAATATGACCAGATGTCAATAAGGGTGCACGTCTCCTGCTTTGCTAGCCACACCCTCCACGAACACTTAAACATACCGATGATACAAAGTTCCCAATACTGTATATACAGTGATATGTGGTATTGACAAAGTATTTTCAACTTTCTCATTGATTGGAACTTCAGTATTATTATACACTGGTGGTTTTGTTTGGACTTTCCTTTTTTCTGCATTCCCTCATGTGTGTTCTATGATGAGTTGTTGTGAGTTGACATTGTGACATTGGTAATAGAATCAAACACATGGTAACGATAAGTAAACTCAAATGCCTTGTCTGGACGTTTGAAGTACAGTTTGTAAAACAATAAAATTATCATTTGCTACCATTTCAGATGTTTGTTATAAAGGCATATCAAATAATCAGTAATTGTAACATTGAAAAAATAGACAGGCAAGTAAGAACCAGGTGTATTGATAATTTTAATACACGTACATAAGAAATTCAAACACAAAAATACAGAATAATGAGAACATTAAAATATTCTAATATATATGCATTCTTATTTCATTTATACGAAGAGTAATGTGTAAACACGAATTTGATACAGAAATATATCTTTAGAAAGCCTTAATGGTACAATGGATTCAGCCTTTATTTTTTACAAATTGCATTAATCGAAAGGAAATTTAATAACATAAACGATACAACATCTCGTTATATTGATTAGGTGCAAAACACAGTATGGAAATAGATTAGTAATGAGATTAAAATTATTTGAGTACATAAGGTCAAACCGAGGTACAAGTACACACAAAGTACAGACGCCAGTTTTATGTAAATTTCGGAAACAATTCATTAAGTTTTGTCCTGCGCTTTACTGTAGCTATTCTGGATTCGAATCCTTTTTTGGCAAACTAGATCGAGGTCCGCATTCGATAATCTCTTGTTATCGTGGAACACAAGCTCTCCGATTCCTTCACCACTAAAGAACACCACGTTCTCTATCATTAATGAAATTTCAATATTCAATTCTGCATGATACGTTTCGGAAGATCTTTCAATGAGTATCAATTTACTCTCTAAAAGCATAAATGTTTGCTCATTAATTTTATTCTGTTATAGCACACAGTGTATTGATTATTTGATTGATTACTGTTTTTAG
This sequence comes from Pteria penguin, assembly GCA_035048485.1. Lineage (NCBI taxonomy): Eukaryota > Metazoa > Mollusca > Bivalvia > Pterioida > Pteriidae > Pteria > Pteria penguin. The sequence continues at coordinate 25,846,467 of CM068581.1, forward strand.
TCACTCCACCATTATTTCATGTATATGGCATAGAGATTTATACCTTTGCAACGGACCCTCCAAAAGCAGTAAGGGATCTTCTAAGCGCCACGCCTACCGGATGACATTACAAACTGACAAAAAGCAGAGCTAACAGAGGTTAAATCTGCGAGACGCAGCGACATAACGCGTAGGCATTCATAGACCTCTGACAATGATAGATGTGTGCAGGCTCCAAGGAGGAGTAAGCACCCCCTGTTTGTATCTCACGGCACTATACACAAGAGATGACCAACATCATCAATACGCAAGATCGCAAATACTCATTCCGTTCATATTTTGTATTTTGGTCATCTACCAAATCCACTGGTCTACACTTGGGCATAGTTTCTGCCCCACTTAAGAACAAAAGAATAATAATAATAATAATAATAATAATAATAATAATAATAATAATAATAATAATAAAAGCGCGAGTCAAAACGGTCAATCAGCAATCACCATCTTGCGTATTACATGATGAATATCAAAATAGAGCTTTAATGATACTTGCGCCATACCCTTCACAAAAAATTTTGCGATTTTTACATTGCAGTTGGAATATGTGGAAGTACAACTGTAACGTCACTGTGACACTTACAATGCATTCATGGTCCCCTGGAAAGTATAGGTGAGACCGTGTGCTCAAAGGAAGCTTCAGGCTTCACTCGTCATCTTTGTCGAAAGCTAACATAATATTTCAACACAGCAAATGACATGAATATGAATGAGAAAGTCAAGTGCTCTAGCCATATAACATCACGGCAGGGATATTACTACAATATACAATCACGTCAAAACAAATTTGCCTCATCGGAAATATAACGGAAAGTTTCAATCTCTCTATTCATTTGAATACAAAATGGCTAATAATGGCTAATACATTTGTTTTATATCAATACAGTATGGTTTTTATTACATTGATGCATTATTGCTAAACGTAGTGCAGGTATTATATTTCTGTTTAGGGGTGTGTTTGATGCTCTTGTTGTTGGTGGCGTCACAATCTAATAAGTTTGGGGGGGGGGTGTGTTTTTTGTTTTTTGGGTTTTTTAGGGGGGGGGGTTCTTGCGAGATTAATTGCACTAAGACATGAAGCCATTACGAATTTGCATACTTAATTATCAGTAATAATTGTTATTACATTATGAAAGGCAAATAGATATGAACTTAAATAAATACAAGTGTAATCAAACACAATCATTCGCGGAATAGTTTCAATTGTAGATCAGAAGGATAAATGTCGAACATTGTACGTTGCAAATGCTGATAGTAAGTCAGATTAAATAAGAACAATAAATAAATTTTAGAAGTTGTTAAAACTAGAATGGCGTGTATCAAAATATCTCTAAGCTATTGAAACACTTAAATACGAAAATCCCGAAAAAAAAATCCTACAAGTGGATAGAAATTCTCAGTCACGAATTGACAAATGTGATGTCATGGATATTATACATCCTGGGACTTTACTCATAATGTAAAAAGTATCTTATTAAGAATAATATATACTATATATACATACCATATTTAACTCATGTCTTATATAATCATAGGTCAATTATCTATCATGGTCGAAACACCAATTGTATTAATTTTTGTAGTATGATAATATGAAATTGTACAAAAATATATACAAATATCCTTGCTAGTTAAATCCCAGTAAGATGTATTTGCCATTTACATTTCATGAAAGCTGTACATAATTTATATATTTGTCATTTACCTTCCATGAAAGCTGTAATTTATCTATTTGTCATTTACATTTCATGAAAGCTGTACATAATTTATATATTTGTCATTTACATTTCATGAAAGCTGTAATTTATCTATTTGTCATTTTCATTCCATGAAAGCTATAATTTATCTATTTGTCATTTACATTTCATGAAAGCTGTAATTTATCTATTTGTCATTAACATTTCATGAAAGCTATAATTTATTTATTAGTCAGTTACATTTCATGAAAGCTGTAATTTATCTATTTGTCATTTACCTTTCATGAAAACTGTAATTTTTTCTATCTGTCATTTACTTTCATGAAATTTGTAATTTACATGTATGTATCTGTCATTTACATTTCATGAAAAAAATAATTTATGTATCTGTCATTTACATTTCATAAAAGTTAAAATTTATCTATTTGTCATTTACTTTCATGAAAGCTATAATTTATGTATTGGTCATTTACATTTCATGAAAGCTATAATTTATGTATCTGTCATTTACATTTCATGAAAGCTATAATTTATGTATCTGTCATTTATTTTCATGAAAGCTATAATTTATGTATCTGTCATTTACTTTCATGAAAGCTATAATTTATGTATCTGTCATTTTATATTTGATGAAAGCTATAATTTATGTATCTGTCATTTACATTTCATGAAAGCTATAATTTATGTATCTGTCATTTACATTTCATGAAAGCTATAATTTATTTGTTTTCGTCAATGTCTATCCTATGTTACACCACATTTTCCTACAGTATATGCATTATGTACAGTTACAATGACAGAGTGTCAGCTTTAATATTCCACCACATCAATGTATTTGCGAACCAGTCGATACCATTGCCTGTATACCCCAGAAATGAGTTCGATCTCAGAGTTTAGATCGTTATGTTTCCTCTTCACTTGAAACAGTGATAAATGTCATTTCATAAAGTCGAGTTTAAGATGAGGATATTTCTCTTGTGACGTTATATATCTGTCATTCATACGTTTTCTACATCATAGCTGGGATAGACCCTCTTTCAATTTTACATAATGTCAGGAGCTTAGTAACCAAAAACGTGTCTTTGCCGAGATTTTCCTGATAACGTTAATAACGAGATTGTGGGGCCATTGAAGGATTTCTGTAACCTTATTTTTCGAGCATATAATGAGAAGTAAGACTGATGTGAAGTCTTGACATGATCCTAACCCCCGTCACACAGCTACGGGTTACTACGAGAGCTAGCGAAACATAACTCACCGAACATTTCAAGAGTTGTCCGCAATTTCTGATGAGGGAGATATTCGTTTGACCCTTGTTCAGCTTCTTTTCTACAGTGACAGCATGAAAATCTTATTCTTGAGATGGAACCGCTGTAGCTAAATAGTTTAGGTGTTTGGTTCGTGAGGTCTGGGGTTCGAATCCCGTCGATGAATCGTCGGTGGCCTGTCTTTCGCATGAGAAAGCAAAAACCGAAGTCTCGTGTCAAGATATATGTGGCATGAAAAAAGATTCCTCATTTCTTCGGATGGGTCCATTGCAAAGATCTAAATGTCTTAGCATTTCATCAGACAGGTACCGTCACCTTATACGTGCTATCATGTCGGTGTGAAGTAACACAAGTAACAAATATGATATTTATGTAACGAGTTTCAACAACATTTCTGCAACCGATATTCAAATTTTTCTACGAGTTAAGTCGACTTGTGACTGTACACGAGTTTTTTTTTAAATTTTTGACCGCCTCTTGTCCAGTAAATGCAATAAATAGAGACATATCAACGACATGTAAAGAAATCAGTTTGAGCCCTGCACGGACGGACTATGGCGAGTTGTAACTTCCAAAGACTCCTGGTCCAAACTCATGATAGTGTAAGACTGGCTTAAATGCCAATCAAACTGTACATACCGGCTCAAATCTAACATATGTTCATTTCATTGATTTGATGTAGTTACCCGCTTCTATAAATCATGAACAATGTGGTACACCATTGTCAGGATAATCTATATAAAACACATGGTGAGACATGCTTTGATCTTTTATTAATGCTTCTCTTGAACATCATAGATGTGGATAGTAATGAGATTGACTCACGTTATACGAATCAAAAGAAATGGATATGATGATTTAAAGCCACATTCAGCAGAATTACTTCTAAAACTTATAGACTATCCAAGCACCTTCACGAGCACAGTAACAAAATCTAAAACCTCCTCTCATCAATGGAACTATAAAATATTGACAACGTATTTTACAAAACAACTTATGGAACATTTATCAATTTGCCAATGTTTTACTGGTATGAATAGCATACAGGACAACAACGTGTCAAGTGGACATTTGACCTTCTATATCTACCTATAATCGGACACTGCAAAATGTGGCAAAGTTGTAAAAGCTCAGGTATGGGGAAACATAATTAGCTAAATTTGCCGGCTTTTTCTGTATGCATCTGTATCTATTTATGTCCAGGAAATCTAATTCGGTCAAACTTGCTGAATGATTAATTATCGATATGCAATCTCGAAAAGCTGATCCTAAAATACAAAAACGCCAATTCCGGGTTTTATCGTTTGGCTTTACGAGTTGAGTTTTTCTACAATTCATACAGCAATCGTAAAATGAAAATGATCTGGGTTTTTTTTTCAAATCTAGTGGTCTTCAAATGAGTATGTTTAGCGAAGTATATCTTATGTTAATTGCTGAATAAATTTAGAATAATTTGATTTTTATAAATAAATGAACGGTATACAGAAAAACGTCATAGAATTCCTTGATTTTGGACTAAATACCTCATTATTTGTTTCTGAAGGAAATGTACGAACGGAAAATTCGTTTTGTATGTTAAAACGATTTTGTCACATGAAATACATGTTTATCTATTCATATGACATTACACAGGTATCTACAATTTCGTCAGCGGGCCATCAAAGGATACATATGGAACAGAAAAATATAGAGGTTAATCATACTGTTTGGACAGCAGACGGACGTCAATGAGACAGTTAACAGGGACCCCTCCCCCCAAGAGACAGCTGATGCTGTCAGGATCCTAGCAATTCTTCTGAAATAAGTATTTATATCTACTGTCTACATAGATCCGGGAATACTTCTTTCAGTTCCATACTCTTCAATCAAGGATCAAAATACCAACACAAACTATTGGGAGCTTTTGTATTCAATGTTTTCTGAAGTAATATCAATGCTATTAAGTACGATTCTGGCATGACGAGAGCATTGCTAGACATGAATCAAACATCTAAGACTAATTTTCTTAATGAATGCATTAAAAAATCGAAATATGGATCAAATTCCAAAACATGATTTACAACAAACCTTAATTTACTTTCAGCCTAATGGCATATTCGAAGAATCTTTCTATGAGTCTCTTTCGTTTGAAAATAACACAAACGTAAGTCTTCAAAAGATCGGTTATTACTGATATTATAATACACAGTCATTAATCACTTTTCCTATTTCCGTATGGTATTGCGAGCTGGACCGTAACATCGTTTCTAAAATTGCACCCGGTGAGACAGGAAACTGCTAACTTCAAATTGAAGGGCAAAATTAGAAATCATTTGAGCGTGCGTTTGTCGTAAAATATCTTCCAGGGCCTGAGTTCCATCTGAACACTTTTTTGTTTACAGTCAATGCAGCGATACGAGTTCCGTGAGCCGATTATGGCTGTGGGTTTCCCAAGCACGCGATTCCTACGGGTGTGTTAATATTGCTTTGAGCAGTTTCTATTAATTAATCTCGCATCAATTATATGAAATTCATAAAACACTTTTGAAATCGGGAAAATGAATTCTACAAGCATTTAAGGACCGGAAAGATCACGAAAAAGGAAACGCCCAATTCCTTCCATAGATCCCCGTGAGTCATGACTGACACTGAAGAGAGAGAGAGAACATGTGGATATGTCGAACAATTCTCACGTGATCTGAGAAAATCAATCCGTAATTAAAAATGTTCATGGTGCATTTCCTCCATCTCAAGTGTTGGAATAAATTGCAGATCGCAATTATGATCGAATTCTAGCTTTACTTTGATTGGTTTAATGGAGGATTATAGAGATGTAGATGATTCATACAGTTTATCCACAGACTTGTCGCCTGGCTTTATTTGCTCTTCTGTGTGAGATTCATTTCTGAATTGGACACGAGTCTTCCAGAAAGCCATTAAGGTGCAATTACTTCAAAATTTTTATGAGAAGTGGCTGTATCCATCCTTTTTTAAGATAAAATTTTCAGCTTCTTCATATTAAAATAAAATAATAAACCCTTCGAAATATACTCAGGAAATGATGACATATCAGAAAGGGCCATCCGAAAATGTTGACACATGTTAATTTAAAAGAAATAAAAGTCAAAGAAAACAAATATGGTGCATTTACAGGAAGATGGATGAATTCAAACAATAAATCAATGATATGTTTTATTAATACACTTCAAACAAGATACGGATAGTTTCGGCATCATACATACTGGTAGTTTAATGATGGTAGCAATAATTCGGGCTATATCTCAAGTCTATGACAGGTAAAAGAACAAAGTACCTTACGTGCTCAAAAGGTTGAGCATGGAGATTCTCTTACCATAAACTCAATCTATTTATCGCCATTGTAAGGTTTTTGGTCAGGGCCAATTAATTCATAGAAATGTGGAATTATCCACCAACAAAAGAATGAAATTACTAAACACACAAAAACAAAAAAAATTGTTTTAAACCAATCAGGATATCAAAAAATGGGATAGAAAATCGTTGTAAAAATGTGAACACGAAGGGAAGACATATGTACGAAATTGTCACATTCGGGAATTCCTCGTCCTTTACTTGTACATGTGGAAAAAGGCAAAGAGTGGTATGAACTGTTATGCGCGACTGTCTAGTGACGTCGAAAAGACACAACACGAATTTCGTTTGGTTATAAAGCACATTAACTGCATTTGGATGTAACAGAGCTGATCTTAAAAATTGTTGACACAGTCCGGTATATAAATGATCACTTAATTGAAATATAAGTCATAAATTTGTTGTACTAGTTTTTAATCGTTGTCAAAGGCAATTGAAAGGCATTCTCTCGGAGATGTTAAAAACTCCCACGTTTTTTATGAATAAATACGCTCTGACCATACAACACAGATATAAAAAATGGGTTTATGGTCAGGGAATCTCAAACTAAACATCTTAATCGGACTATAAAATATTCTACAGACAACAATCAATGGGAACATCGCTTAGAAATGACTAGTTTAGCACATTAAAACTCGTGTGAAAAAAACGAATGTTCTTTGCACAATGACGGCTCTGCAAATTGCACGCCAAGCGCTGTCACTATATAGTTCATATAACAGAGAGCCAGAATTAAAACTTATTGTAACAAGCTATGTTGTTATACCCTTTACTATTTTACCCTTAATAATCTATATTTTAAAAAGTCCAATGAATCGACTGTTAAAAACAGCCGGTCCAAACGAGCTGTTAAAATCTACTGTTGAACCGGTCACATGACAAACTGTTGACCGTCGAGATCTAGAATGCCGTTATGGTAACAAGTTTTTTTGTAATTTAAGTTTACTTTATTGATTCCCTCAGTTAGATGCTGAATATTGGTAGATTTAATCATTTTCATCGATAAAATCAATTCTTTGAAAATCAAGCCCCCATTAAGGACCCGGCCTCGACATATTCAAAATAGAGTAATCTTTCCTTCTTGTTTATATAAAAAGTATAACAAAACAGTTGTTGTCTGCGGTTTCGGTCAACAGCTGATTTGTTGGACCCTTGGATGAAATGCTAACCGAGGCCGAACCCCAGTCAACAACTGTATAATGTGACGTCACTATTACTACGGGTGTTGTTGTGTTGAATTTAAAAAGGATAAATGTTTGTTAAAATCGACTGTTGAACCGGTCACGTGACAAACTGTTAACCGTCGAGATCTAGAATGCCGTTATGGTAACAAGTTTTTTTAATTTAAGTTTACTTTATTGATTCCCTCAGTTAGATGCTGAATATTGGTAAATTTAATTATTTTCATCGATGAAATCAATTCTTTAAAAATCAAGCCCCCATTAGGGACCCGGCCTCGACATATTCAAAATAGAGTTATCTTTCCTTCTTGTTTATATAAAAAGTATAACAAAACAGTTGTTGTCTGCGGTTTCGGTCAACAGCTGATTTGTTGAACCTTTGGATGAAATGCTGACCGAGGCCGAACCCCAGTCAACAACTGTATAATGTGACGTCACTATTACTATGGGTGTTGTTGTGTTGAATTTTAAAAGGATAAATGTTTCCTTGAATACATCCTTTCACTGTTACTGCGGGAGTAACATTTTGGTTGGCAAAATGATAACTGTTCCTGCTGCCATTAACAGTGACAATGCTTTGATTTCATACATTTTTACTCCATGATAAAGGAAGGGATATACAATAAATAAGTAGTGTGATTGTATATTGTGATATATTTTTGCCCTCTGTCTTTTTCATTCTGGTTTTTTTTTTCTTCATGTGACACATAATTCGTCAAAACAGTTACATAACCTGTGATTAGAATATTATCATCCGTTTTATTGGAACATCACTGTGAATATGCAATTTGGCCAGAAATGTTCATCGTCAATCACATGAATCCACAGGGTAACTTAATATACCATGTCTCAAAGATGATAAAGGAAATTATCAGAACTGAATAGCACGAAATGAAGGGCAAATTGGCGCGAAGTTTGTCAAAGTCAATAAATTCAATGTCATTTTCATATTCCCTCTAGTCCAGGAAACTAGAAATTACAAGTCAAAGGTTTCACAAATTCCTATAAGGCTATTTCCTGAAATGTGTTTCCCTGGACCAAGGCTTTTTTCTGTACGATGTCTATCAAATTACATCAATACGTAGTATACGATTATTTAAAACCCGATGACGATAGTGTTATAATGAATTCTTGTCAAATGTTCTAAAAATGTACAAAGAAACACACACTGTAATAGTTAACAGGAGTTTATCAAGTACACATTAATGATGTAAAAGTGCAAAACATATTAATGAATGAAAACGAATTACACCACCCTTAGCTGTCACAATCTTTACATAGCGAAATAAAGGGAACGGATATTTTTTACTTTTCAGAACAAGGAGAAAAATATTGAGAAAAAACGACATACTCAAGTAAAATAATTCAAAGACACACAGTCTTCTTTACAGTACACGTAACTCTATTTAAGAACCCATTAATTGTCATTTGATAGATTTACCCTACCTATTACTGAAACTGTCGCTAGTCCAGAGGACAAATTATATATTACAATTCGTTTGATTTGTTTTACACTTCATACAAAATCTGTGGTTTATGACGGGGTGTTTGGGATTTTATTTTTGTACTTTTCAAAGATTTAATGAATAATTGACAAATCAAATCAAACACAGAAAACAAGTTTAATTTGAACCGCCTTCGGAATCACGAGCTCGTAAATAATTTTCTATCATTGCCAGCATGCAATGCCACGTACCTGCCTTGTCTATCATTGCCAGCATGCAATGCCACGTACCTGCCACGTACTTACCTTGTCTATCATTGCCAGCATGCAATGCCACGTACCTGCCTTGTCTATCATTGCCAGCATGCAATGCCACGTACTTGCTACGTATTTACCTTGTCTATCATTGCCAGCATGCAATGCCACGTACCTGCCGCGTACCTGCCTTGTCTATCATCGCCAGCATGCAATGCCACGTACTTACTTGGTCTATCATTGCCAGCATGCAATGCCACGTACTTACCTTGTCTATCATTGCCAGCATGCAATGTCACGTACTTGCCTTGTCTATCATTGCCAGCATGCAATGCCACGTACTTACCTTGTCTATCATTGCCAGCATGCAATGCCACGTACTTGCCTTGTCTATCATTGACATGCAATGCCACGTACTTATCTGGTCTATCATTGCCAGCATGCAATGCCACTTACTTACCTTGTCTATCATTGCCAGCATGCAATGCCACGTACTTGCCTTTTCTATCATTGCCAGCATGCAATGCCACATACTTACCTTGTCTATCATTGCCAGCATGCAATGCCACGTACTTACCACGTACTTACCTTGTCTATCATTGCCAGCATGCAATGCCACGTACTTACCACGTACTTAATTTGTCTATCATTGCCAGCATACAATGCCACGTACTTGCCTTGTCTATCATTGCCAGCATGCAATGCCACGTACTTACCTTGTCTATCATTGCCAGCATGCAATGCCACGTACTTGCCACGTACTTACCTTGTCTATCATTGACATGCAATGCCACGTACTTACCACGTACTTACCTTGTCTATCATTGACATGCAATGCCACGTACTTGCCTTGTCTATCATTGCCAGCATGCAATGCCACGTACTTGCCTTGTCTATCATTGCCAGCATGCAATGCCACGTACTTGACTTGTGTATCATTGACATGCAATGCCACGTACTTGCCATGTCTATCGTTGCCAGCATGCAATGTCACGTACTTGCCTTCTCTATCATTGCCAGCATGCAATGCCACGTACTTACCTTGTCTATCATTGCCAGCATGCAATGCCACGTACTTGCCTTGTCTATCATTGCCAGCATGCAATGCTACGTACTTGCCTTGTCTATCATTGCCAGCATGCAATACCACGTACTTGCCTTGTCTATCATTGCCAGCATGCAATCCCGCGTACTTGCCTTCTCTATCATTGACAAGCAATGCAATACCACGTACTTGCCTTGTCTATCATTGACATACAATGCCACGTACTAGCCATGTCTATCATTGACATGCAATGCCACGTACTTGCCTTGTCTATCATTGACATGCAATGCCACGTACTTGCCTTGTCTATCATTGACATGCAATGCCACGTACTTACCTTGTCTATCATTGACATGCAATGCCACGTACTTGCCTTGTCTATCATTGCCAGCATGCACTTGCCTTGTCTATCACTGGCATGCAATACCACGTAATTACCTTGTGAAAGTAGGTGGTAGAGCCCTTTTCCCTTGTCTGCCCCTCAAAATGGACGTGCAAATATATTTTTAAAAAGCAACAATTCTATTAAGTTTTGTTGAACATATTGAATAGCACGATTTGTCTATAAATTCCGTTGAAATATGATTTATACAGTTAAACTACTACACATTATAATTTAGGGAGCAGTCTGGCGAACAAAGCGAGCCGGAAAAAATTTAACATGTTTTCTATAGAACATTCAGCTTTACATTTGCATGATCTGGTATATCTACATGCTAGTGGCCAAAATATTTATTTTCATTTCAGTCAAAGCCATATTTCCAACATTTTCAGGGTCAGAATATTTATTTCCAAAAAGTGCCAGCCCCCAAGCCCCTCAGAATCAAATGGTCGTCCCCTAACTGACGACACAGAGACTCAATGTGCCGATCACACCAGTAACTGACGACACAGAGACTCAATGTGCCGATCACACCAGTAACTGACGACACAGAGAATCAATGTGCCGAGCACACCAGTAACTGACGACAGAGAGAATCAATGTGCCGAGCACACCAGTAACTGACGACACAGAGAATCAATGTGCCGAGCACACCAGTAACTGACGACACAGAGAATCAATGTGCCGAGCACACCAATAACTGACGACACAGAGTATCAATGTGCCGAGCACACCAATAACTGACGACACAGAGAATCAATGTGCCGAGCACATCAGTAACTGACGACACAGAGAATCAATGTGCCGAGCACACCAATAACTGACGACACAGAGAATCAATGTGCCGAGCACACCAGTAACTGACGACACAGAGAATCAATGTGCCGAACACACCAGTAACTGACGACACAGAGAATCAATGTGCCGAACACACCAATAACTGACGACACAGAGAATCAATGTGCCGAACACACCAATAACTGACGACACAGAGAATCAATGTGCCGAGCACACCAGTAACTGACGACACAGAGACTCAATGTGCCGAACACACCAGTAACTGACGAAACAGAGAATCAATGTGCCGAGCACACCAGTAACTGACGACACAGAGAATCAATGTGCCGAGCACACCAGTAACTGACGACACATAGACTCAATGTGCCGAGCACACCAGTAACTGACGACACAGAGAATCAATGTGCCGATCACACCAGTAACTGACGACACAGAGAATCAATGTGCCGAGCACACCAGTAACTGACGACACAGAGAATCAATGTGCCGAGCACACCAATAACTGACGACACAGAGACTCAATGTGCCGAACACACCAATAACTGACGACACAGAGAATCAATGTGCCGAGCACACAAGTAACTGACGACACAGAGAATCAATGTGCCGAACACACCAGTAACTGACGACACAGAGACTCAATGTGCCGAACACACCAGTAACTGACGACACAGAGAATCAATGTGCCGAGCACACCAGTAACTGACGACACAGAGAATCAATGTGCCGAGCACACCAGTAACTGACGACACAGAGAATCAATGTGCCGAACACACCAGTAACTGACGACACAGAGAATCAATGTGCCGAACACACCAGTAACTGACGACACAGAGAATCAATGTGCCGAGCACACCAGTAACTGACGACACAGAGAATCAATGTGCCGAGCACACCAGTAACTGACGACACAGAGAATCAATGTGCCGAGGACACCAGTAACTGACGACACAGAGACTCAATGTGCCGAGCACACCAGTAACTGACGACACAGAGACTCAATGTGCCGAACACACTAGTAACTGACGACACAGAGACTCAATGTGCCGAGTACACCAGTAACTGACGACACAGAGAATCAATGTGCCGAGCACACCAGTAACTGACGACACAGAGACTCAATGTGCCGAAGACACCAGTAACTGACGACACAGAGACTCAATGTGCCGAACACACCAATAACTGACGACACAGAGAATCAATGTGCTGAGCACACAAGTAACTGACGACACAGAGTATCAATGTGCCGAGCACACCAGTAATTGACGACACAGAGAATCAATGTGCCGAGCACACCAGTAACTGACGACACAGAGAATCAATGTGCCGATCACACCAGTAACTGACGACACAGAGAATCAATGTGCCGAACACACCAGTAACTGACGACACAGAGACTCAATGTGCCGAACACACCAATAACTGACGACAGAAAGAATCAATGTGCCGAACACACCAGTAACTGACGACACAGAGCATTGACTGATCGTCAAATGCCTAACATCACACATTTTGGCACACTTGTTCATTATGACGTCATAAATAAATGGCCCGTCAAACATGAATTTAACTGTGACGTCACAATGGAACTGTGATTACAGTTGGATCTCGCGATCCCTCAATTTATATGTCGAGAACGCTACTTAATGGAAATGTGAACAATGTATTGAGAACACCCCTCAAATTACCCACATCATGGAGAAAAAGAAAAAATGACATAAAGAAAAATGCGTTGAAAACACCACTTGCTGACGACACTGAGGAGAATAAATGTCTCGACAATACCACTTACTGTCGACATCAAGAATCAATGTGTCGACAACATCTCTCACTGACGACATAGAAAACTAAAACTTTTTGAGAACGTCATTCACTGGCGATAAAGAGTATCAATGCATCGAGAACACCACTACCTGACAACATGAAAAATTATTTTGCCGAGAACACCACTTACTGTCGACATCGAGAATCAATGTGTCGACAACATCTCTCGATGACAACTTCAAAATTTTAATGTATTGAGAACTATTCACCCGTCCATCACCACAACTACCACTACCACTGTGCCGAGTACATCGTTGGCGACATTAAGATTTTAATATATCGAAACCCACCCACCACCACTACCACTGACGACATGAAGAATTAATAATTAATGCGCCGAGAACATCGTTGGCAATATGAAGATTCATTGTATCGAAACGCCTCCCCCGGTCCTACAGTTGTGTTAGCAACACCACTCACTGACGACATGGAGGATTAATATGAATGTGAAAACACCATCCTTCTGAAAGCACCAATAGATATATGTTGTACAAGACTAAAGGTAATATTCTTAAAAATGCAGTGTTGATTGAAATCTTTAACGTAAAACCATAGCGTAGAGTTACAAAGAAATAGAATAAGCGACAGTCTCAAATACACCCTTTTGCATTTTGGTTGGCAAATGATAACCTTTCCCATAAAAAAAATGACGTCATACTAAAACTCGTCTCTGATGTCATATTGCGGGAACAGTTGTCATTTTGCCAACCAAAATGTTAGTCCCGCTGTAACGTCGAAAGGGTCTATATTTATGAAAGTAAAGTTTTATGCATTTTCATCTATTTCAATGAAATATTGGGTTTGCAAAGAAAATAGAGAAAATTATTTCATTTACATAAAATATCATTTGAAACTACTTTTAATATAATGTATAGAACGCCATAGTTGGCTTGTACATACAGGCTTCTTTATTTATGTGCTGTGGTTTCATAACTACATCCTGTGGTCCTATAATTATATGCTGTGGCAACTATGACGTTCCATATGATGCATCATATTTTTAGGCCAAAAACATGTTTGTTTCCTGTAACCCGACCGATCATGTAAAATTCGCGCCGACCGAATTCGGTTTTTCTCTTTCGTATTTTTCGAGATCGGTAGTCTCCGATTTCCGAGAGTGCGAGTAAGGAATCGGTTTTTGGTTTTATTAAATTTTGCAAAGTTTTGCAAATACCCAGTTGAGCGTTTTACCGTGAGTTTCCCCGGCGTGATCGCGTGGTAAAACACATAATGAGACCACATAAGCGTGGAAAAGGAGTTTGCAATCACTGCAAAGTAATGTTTCCAGTATCCATGCTGAAAAAAGAAAGAAAGAAAGATTACCTACCGACCCTCTTTTTTTCAACCCGTTACAGGAAACAAACATTTTTTGTCTTATTGGTTGGCTTAAGATATGTAGTAAATGTGATTGTGTCTATGATATATATAGTACCTTAGATGTTAATCCTTCATTGTATAATTTTCATCTACTCACTTTAAAACTGTCACAGTCTTTGCAGAATACGCATAACAATTTCTAACTTCTACGGCGGCTGCCATTTGGGTACTTTCTGAAAATGACAGAGATTAAGGGGAATGCAAGGGCCATAACTCAACGTGGAGATGCATTTTATCGTCTTAAATGGTACGTGAGCCGGTGTACCTTCGTTGCTTAAGTGTTTGGCTCGTTACCGAGAGGTCCCGTGCCATGAGTACGGAGCTGGTGTAGCCAAGTCGGTTGGGTGTTTGGCTCATTACTGAGAGATCCCGTGTCATGGTGCAGAGCCGATGTAGCTTAGTCGGTTAGATGTTTAGCTTGTTACCGAGAGACCCCGTGTCATTGTACAGAGCCGGTTAGCCAAGTCGGTTATGTATTTAGCTCGTTACCGAGGGAACCCGTGTGATGGGACAGGGCCGGTTAGCCAAGTCGGTGAGTATTTGGCTCGTTACCGAGAGATCCCGTATCATGGTACAGAACCGGTGTAGCGAAGTCGCTTATGTGTTTTGCTCGATACCTAGAGATATCCCGTGTCATGGCACAGAGCCAGAAAATCTATATCGGTTAGATGCTTGCCTCCTTACCAAGAGATCCCCTGTCATGGTACTGAACGTGTTCAACTTAGTCGGTTAGGTGTTTGGCTCGTTACCGAGAGACCCCGTGTCATGGTACAGAGCCGTTTAGCCAAGTCGGTTAGGTGTTTGGCTCGTTACCGAGAGATCCCGTGTCATGGTACAGAGCCGGTTAGCCAAGTCGATTAGGTGTTTGACTTGTTACCGAGAGATCCCGTGTCATGGCACAGAGACGGTTAGCCAAGTCGGTTAGGTGTTTGGCACGTTACCGAGAGATCCCGTGTCATGGTACAGAGCCGTTGTAAGTATGTCGGTTAGGTGTTTGGCTCGTTACCGAGAGATACCGTGTCATGCTACAAAACCGGTGTAGCTTAGTCGGTTTGGTGTTTGGCTCGTTACCGAGAGATCCCGTGCCATGGTACTGAAACTGTGTCGCTTAGTCGGTTAGGTGTTTGTCTGGCGGCTTTTTAGTGTCATATCAAGAAATAATAAAATGAGATTCCGTGTGACGGTACAGGTTGGCATGTAAAAGCTGGCCGCTGCTAAGGGTGGGTCCGTATGTCTGGATTCATGGTCAATAACTCTGGCAGATGCCATCACCATATCTATGACATTTAACCGATATAACCAAGACATAAAAGAAGAAACAAAACAAATGTTTAAGAAATTATCATTGTTTGATGATCGATACCTACTTCACTTTATAGTCTTGGATGTTGTCTTAATTGTGCATTTTGTACTCTAATTTACAAAAGCCCAACACCGGACACGCTTCACCGTAAACGAATACTATGTTCAAGAATATCATGTGAATCTTAAACCAGATGGCAATAACAGCTAATTAGTAGAGAGAGCATTAATGTAACTGATTTACCTATTAGTTATATCATTATGTAGTGACTTTTCTATGTGTTACATCATTATGTAACCGGATTTTTGTCCGTATACATTTTTCTCGTATACAGCACTCATCGGCACTATTGTATTACCTTTATTACAATTTTGACACAGACTTCTGAACATGAAAATTAAGATAAGTGGTTTCAAAAGTACTTTTCTAAAACTTTTGACTTTGATTTAGGCGAAACACTACGGCAACGTAGAAAGGTCATGAGGAATTTTTTAAGTCGTACAAACGACATACTAAGTCGTACAAATGAGATACTAAGTCGTACAAACGACTTACTAAGTCGTACAAACGAGATACGAAGTCGTACATATGAGTGACAAAGTCGTACAAACGAGATACTAAGTCGTACAAACGACTTACTAAGTCGTACAAACGACTAACTAAGTCGTACAAACGAGATACCAAGTCGTACAAACGAGATGCTAAGTCGTACAACGAGATACTAAGTCGTACAAACGAGTTACTAAGTCGTACAAACGAGATACTAAGTCGTACAAACGAGATACTAAGTCGTACAAACGAGATACTAAGTCGTACATACGAGTTACTAAGTCGTACAAACGAGATACTAAGTCGTACAAACGACTTACTAAGTCGTACAAACGACATACTAAATCGTACAAACGAGATACTAAGTCGTACAAACGAGATGCTAAGTCGTACAAACGACTTACTAAGTCGTACAAACGAGATGCTAAGTCGTACAAACGAGATGCTAAGTCGTACAAACGAGATGCTAAGTCGTACAAACGACTTACTAAGTCGTACAAACGAGATACTAAGTCGTACAAACGAGTTACTAAGTCGTACAAACGAAATGCTAAGTCGTACAAACGAGTAACTAAGTCGTACAAACGACTTACTAAGTCGTACAAACGACTTACTAAGTCGTACAAACGATATACTAAGTCGTACAAACGACTTACTAAATCGTACAAACGACTTACTTAGTCGTACAAACGACTTACTTAGTCGTACAAACGAGATACTAAGTCGTACAAACGACTTACTTAGTCGTACAAACGAGATACTAAGTCGTACAAACGAGTTACTAAGTCGTACAAACGAGATACTAAGTCGTACAAACGAGATTCTAAGTCGTAGAAACGACTTACTAAGTCGTACAAACGAGATACTAAGTAGTACAAACGAGATACTAAGTCAAACAAACGACTTATTAAGTCGTACAAACGAGTAACTAAGTCGTACAAACGAGATACTAAGTCGTACAAACGAGATACTAAGTCGTACAAACGAGTTACAAAGTCGTACAAACGAGATACTAAGTCGTACAAACGAGATACTAAGTCGTACAAACAAATTAATAAGTCGTACAAACGAGATACTAAGTCGTACAAACGACTTACTAAGTCGAACAAACGAGATACTAAGTCGAACAAACGACTTACTAAGTCGTACAAACAAGATACTAAGTCGTACAAACGAGATGCTAAGTCGTACAAACGAGATACTAAGTCGTACAAACGACTTACTAAGTCGTACAAACGAGATACTAAGTCGTACAAACGACTTACTAAGTCGTACAAACGAGTTACTAAGTCGTACAAACGAGATGCTAAGCCGTACAAACGAGTTACTAAGTCGTACAAACGAGTTACTAAGTCGTACAAACGACTTACTTAGGCGTACAAACGAGATACTAAGTCGTACAAACGACTTACTTAGTCGTACAAACGAGATACTAAGTCGTACAAACGAGTTACTAAGTCGTACAAACGAGATACTAAGTCGTACAAACGAGATACTAAGTCGTACAAACGAGTTACTAAGTCGTACAAACGAGATACTAAGTAGTACAAACGAGATACTAAGTCAAACAAACGACTTATTAAGTCGTACAAACGAGATACTAAGTCGTACAAACGAGATGCTAAGTCGTACAAACGAGATACTAAGTCGTACAAACGAGTAACTAAGTCGTACAAACGAGATACTAAGTCGTACAAACGAGATACTAAGTCGTACAAACGAGTTACAAAGTCGTACAAAAGATATACTAAGTCGTACAAACGACTTACTAAGTCGTACAATCGACTTATGAGGAAATTTTTAAGTCGTACAAACGAGATACTAAGTCGTACAAATGAGATTCTAAGTCGTACAAACGAGATACTAAGTCGTACAAACGAGATACTAAGTCGTACAAACGACTTACTAAGTCGTACAAACGAGATACCAAGTCGTACAAACGAGATGCTAAGTCGTACAAACGAGATACTAAGTCGTACAAACGACTTACTAAGTCGTACAAACGAGATACTAAGTCGTACAAACGACTTATTAAGTCGTACAAACGACTTACTAAGTCGTACAAACGACTTACTAAGTCGTACAAACGAGATACCAAGTCGTACAAACGAGATGCTAAGTCGTACAAACGAGATACTAAGTCGTACAAACGAGTTGCTAAGTCGTACAAACGACTTACTAAGTCGTACAATCGACTTATGAGGAAATTTTTAAGTCGTACAAACGAGATACTAAGTCGTAAAAATGAGATTCTAAGTCGTACAAACGACTTACTAAGTCGTACAAACGAAATACTAAGTCGTACAAACGAGATGCTAAGTCATACAAACGACTTACTAAGTCGTACAAACGAGATACTGAGTCGTACAAACGAGATACTAAGTCGTACATACGAGTTACAAAGTCGTACAAACGAGATACTAAGTCGTACAAACGACTTACTAAGTCATACAAACGACTTACTAAGTCGTACAAACGAGATACCAAGTCGTACAAACGAGATGTTAAGTCGTACAAACGAGATACTAAGTCGTACAAACGAGTTACTAAGTCGTACAAATGAGATACTAAGTCTTACAAACGAGAAACTAAGTCGTACATACGAGTTACAAAGTCGTACAAACGAGATACTAAGTCGTACAAACGACTTACTAAGTCGTACAAACGAGATACTAAGCCGTACAAACGATATACTAAGTCGTACAAACGACTTACTAAGTCGTACAAACGACTTACTAAATCGTACAAACGACTTACTTAGTCGTAAATCGTACAAACGACTTACTTAGTCGTACAAACGATATACTAAGTCGTACAAACGAGATACTAAGGAGGATAAACGAGTTACTAAGTCGTACAAACGAGATACTAAGTCGTACAAACGACTTACTTAGTCGTGCAAACGAGATACTAAGTCGTACAAACGAGATACTAATTATAAGTCGCATAACTGTGTAAAAATGATGGACTTGTAAAACCTGTTGACTACTTCCGTACGAAGTACCCCGAAGGGAAGCATGAATAATATAAATAACAAAAAACACTTTGTATCCACAACTTTTCGGCCATTCGGCCTTTATGACTTGGCCTTATTTGCTGCGTTGATTTAACCAGCAGTTATGGATTTAACGTAGAAACACGTAGAAAATGACACGAAATCTTGGATTTCTTAGTATTTGTGGTACCGATATAACCGGACAACCAATTCCTTTGCGGAAGCCCATTGGTTAGAATGGTTAACTGATCTCTGGACCGAAGCAAGCATCTGATATCATTAATTTAAGATGGAAATTCAGATTATAGTTGTGGAGGTTAAAAACAACAATGATAAGAGGAAATTCCTTCATCTTCTTTTACGTATATAACATATACATATATTGCGTGTATTTCAGCAGTCACGTTATTCGTTAAGCACGAAACACCAGGTCGAGTTATACCCAAGACTGTGTATGGCTACTTCAATCCCATTCTTCTTCTTTTGCGAAAATGATATGGATGTTTTTGCGTACAAATGTACGCCTGAGTACGCCCCTGGCTAGTAGGAACGTGGTGTATTTTACACTATGTGTATCGGTTGTATCTGATATACCTCAGTCTCTCCGTCCGTTACATGTGTTAGAAAAGAAAATTAAAGGTATAGGTATACAATTGACAAAATACTAATCATTGTAGGCCACGATTTACCCTTAATGATTAAGAAATTATACGAGCTCCCAAGGCTTCGTCCCGAGATCCCCCTACCCTCCCCCTTCCCTGAATTCACTAGACACCACAGAGAAATCCCAGACGCATTGCTTTCACATGTGTATTTTGGCTTAAAAATTGCGCTCCGCCACATTATGATCCCTTCCTGGATTCGCCCATGGTACCTACGGCATACTAAGTTGTACGTATGACTTAGTATCTCGTACGCACGACTTAGTATCTCGTTTGTACGCCTAAGTAAGTCGTTTGTACGACTTAGCATCTCGTTTGTACGACTTAGTATCTCGTTTGTACGACTTAATAAGTCGATTGTACGACTTGGTAAGTCGTTTGTACGACTTAGTATCTCGTTTGTACGACTTAGTATCTCGTTTGTACGACTTAGTATCTCGTTTGTACGACTTAGTATCTCGTTTGTACGACTTAATAAGTCGATTGTACGACTTGGTAAGTCGTTTGTACGACTTAGTATCTCGTTTGTACGACTTAGCATCTCGTTTGTACGACTTAGTATCTCGTTTGTACGACTTAGTATCTCGTTTGTACGACTTAATAAGTCGATTGTACGACTTGGTAAGTCGTTTGTACGACTTAGTATCTCGTTTGTACGACTTAATAAGTCGATTGTGCGACTTGGTTAAGTCGTTTGTACGACTTAGTATCTCGTTTGTACGACTTAGTATCTCGTTTGTACGACTTAGTATCTCGTTTGTATGACTTAGAAAAAATTTTCTTCATGACCTTTCTACGTTGCCGTAAAACAACGATTGATTTATGAAATAAACAGAAATGTGATTCCTAATCGTTTTCTCCATATGTAATTACTGTATGTTGTATTTTAATGTTTAGGATCTTTACATGTAATACGTAGATGAGCCCATGCCCTAGTCACACTACAAGGATATGGAAAACTAACAAGTCATAACTAAGCTATTGCTCTGCATTCCCTTTCGTCTTGGAAAAAATTCTTAATCTATCACATTTGTCCTATGTTCTTTGTGTGCCAAGTTTACTTCCACAGGCTCTGAAGACCTATACAGATAAATCATACGATTTGACGCATCATAATTCGAAACCGCGAGATGATATGATTAATTGCAGGACAGTCAACTCGCATGAAATTTCTTCACCCTTATTAACCTCGAGAGTCAGTAGTATGTAATGCAGTGTATCGAAGGACATGGATAGGTATATCATTAGAGACGTTACACAGAGACTTCCTTGATGATAATAATGGGTAAGGTGCCGTGTAATATTACAACATTCCACACAATCGATCCAGCATCGATGATTATCTATTTCAGTTCAGTAATTGTTCAGTCATCAAATGATATTTTCTGGCGTTTTACGTTCAAGAATGCAACGTGTGGATCGGAAATATACGAGGTTAAGCCATGTAAATAGTTTTGTATCATTGTTTTAAAAGTGGAATTATTGCGGAACGAAATTGGGAAAACAAGCGCCTAAGCCAAGTATTCCCCGATTCTCTGTTCAATCGAACCTTGCAGTTGCCTTTCATCTTAAAGGTACAGGATTTCAAGTTATGTTTATTCAACGCTTTTTCTCATTGTAGAATGAAAATGGGATCTCAACGTTCAGAAATTTTGGCAATGCTAGTTGCGTTTGTTTTGTCGAATAATCCGGCGCACCTGTGTGCAATAAAATATCCCCATACAAGCATGCTTCTATTACCTGTCCTTAAGCTTGCTATTTGTTCATGTAATGTTCGAGCGATTAGACAGATATTATAGAGAATATTATTTCATCTATTTGTCTAGCAGTCTTGCAACTGACACCACCTCCAGTGTAGATTCTTAATTTGAAACGAGTGTGGTGATGTTAACTTACATAAGAATTAGTAATGCAGTGGAATTTTAAAACGCTTCAGTCTTCAAACGCATCCAGATTTCCTGGATATTTTACGATACAAACAGCGATGCTTTACTCGAAGTAGCAGCATTGTTTTACAAAATCTTGGCAAACCGGAAATTTTTTTTTTTTTCAAAACGTACATGTAATAATCGGGAGTTAAGTTTTATAAGATATAACAAGCCGGCCTGAAATGGTAATATCACATTCGAACATTTGAAAGTGATTGGTAATTTAATTCAACTCACTTCCGTATATGATGGCGTAGGAAACAAATCAAAAGTTTGTTGGAGCATGTTTTTATGAATAATTCCAGAAGCAAAGAAAAATAACGCCAAAGCAAACAAAGAAATGAGGATGTAGGTCTAGATTTCGCTTGTTACTTGTACAATTCTAAAATTTATTATCGAAATCTCCTTATAGCAAATGGTAACATTCTATTATTGAAGATAATTTGTCATTTGTATAACATTTCCATATTTTGGAGAATATTCTTCTGTTGAACATCAATATAAAAAAATGAAAGAAGGGGTGGCAAGTAGCAACCTGCCCCTTCAAGTTTACAACGCCTAAGAGCACGGTGAGATTTCTTTGTTATCGCTTTCAAAATTCTTTTTTGTAATCCTCCATTAAGACAGTCAGCAGATGGACAAGTAGCGCCCCAATGCCTATATGTCTAGAGTTATCATGAGGTGATACCGAAAAACATGCTCACTAAAGTAAAGTAAGGATGGTAAACCGGTGGCACGCGACTTGATTTCCATGTTAGACCTTTTTCTCTAAAGAGAAGGGGTACTATGTGGAAAGATAAAGCTTGTTCCTTTGATTTTAATTCATCTTGAAAATTGTCCTATTTAATGAAAATTTTACACTCATTTTACTTATCCCAGTAAGAATGCTTCTATTGTGATACATTCGAAGTTAGACTTTACATACCTGGTACTGAATGACACAAATCAATCATCAAATGGTACTGAATGACACAAATCATCCAATGGTAATGAATGACATAAATCAATCGTCCAATGGTACTGACTGACACAAACCACTCGTCCAATGGTACTGAATGACACAAATCAATCGTCCAATGGTACTGAATGACACAAAGATGCTGAATGACACAAATCGTCCAATGGTACTGAATGACACAAATCAATCGTCCAGTGGTACTGAATGACACAAATCACTCATCCAATGGTACTGAATGACACAAATCAGTCGTCCATTGGTACTGCATGACACAAATAAATCGTCCAATGGTACTGAATGACACAAATCAATCATCCAATGGTACTGAATGATACAAATCAATCGTCCAGTGGTACCGAATGACACAATTCAATCGTCCAGTGGTACTGAATGACACAAATCACTCGTCCAATGGTACTGAATGACACAAATCATCCAATGGTACTGAATGACAAAAATCACTCGTCCAATGGTACTGAATGACACAAATCACTCATCCAATGGTACTGAATGACACAAATCAGTCGTCCATTGGTACTGCATGACACAAATAAATCGTCCAATGGTACTGAATGACACAAATCAATCATCCAATGGTACTGAATGATACAAATCAATCGTCCAGTGGTACCGAATGACACAATTCAATCGTCCAGTGGTACTGAATGACACAAATCACTCGTCCAATGGTACTGAATGACACAAATCATCCAATGGTACTGAATGACAAAAATCACTCGTCCAATGGTACTGAATGACACAAATCAATCGTCCAATGGTACTGAATGACACAAATCAGTCGTCCAGTGGTACTGAATGACACAAATCACTCGTCCAATGGTAATGAATGACACAAAGATACTGAATGACACAAATCGTCCAATGGCACTGAATGACGCAAATCAGTCGTCCATTGGTACTGAATGACACAAATCAATCGTTCAATGGTTCTGAATAACACAAAAATACTGAATGACACACATCCATCGTCCAATGCCTCTGAACGACAAAAGTATACCAGTATTTTATTTGTGTTCAATGTACATTTATTTTCTTGGTAGATGATCTTACAAGACTAAATACAACCTATAGTTCAAATGCATTTCCTGTTATCAGTTTAATAAATAATAAATACTTCATTAGAGTGATGAAATAACTTTCAAGATAAAGACCTCAGTGTTATTCAGTGCATATATATTATCTGCTATACTACAATTAATGCCGTTCTTCGACATCGTAATGTACGATCATTGTTACTCCACAACGAAATGTGCAATCAAACATCAGTTTAGATGGAATTTTAGAGCAGTCAATGACTGATGAAGTTTTAAGCTGCATCTGGTCTTATAGCTCAATAAATAAGTTTCCTTGAATTCTCACGGTGTCATTCATTCTTAACACACATGATTTCTGTAGAAATACAGAAACCAATCGTCGAAATATCATTCTAAATTTCAGGAAAAAAAATAGCGTATTTGCTATTTGCTTCCAAGCGGTACTTTTAATTTCATGAACACGGGAATGTATTTTGCGAATCCTCTTGACTTTCATGCTTCCTTAGTACCCGTTTTATCAGTACCACTGATGAGGATTTTATGCCAGAAACCAGCCTATATAACTGAACCTATCTGTTCAATTACCTTAGATGATATATTGCATATTATATTTATTTAAATAAATAATTATAATTAAACTGAAGAACTTAAAGATCAACTTATTAAGCATATACAAAAAACAAAACAAAACAAAACAAAAAATACATTTTTTGCGATGAATGTTTGGCGATCATGGGCAAAAAATAGAAATGAAAATCCTGATGCATTACTGCACCATTATTCAGTGGTCCCTGACACATTAGAGAATGTATCAGAGGAGGAGCTCAACTACTGGTATTGAGCTTGCACTTGGAGTGTCACAACCGGGGTCAGTGGAGCGTTGAGCTCGGATTTGGTGTGCACCAAGTCATTTCTGACCAGCAATTATCTATTGTTAAAAGGCGTGAACCATACACTAATACGAAAACACTGATAAATAACCTATACTTGGTTACCACGTAAATTCATTAAACATGCATGTGTGCACGATAAAACGTTCACTAGTATATTTTATTTTCGATTAATATTCTTAAAGTTCATGACATCGTTATCATGTAACAGGAGGCCTCTATGTCTTACCAGTTTCTTTACAGAGGGTCTCGTGTTCTTTATGATTATACACACAATTCATAACGACAATGAAAAGAAATCAAGAGAAATTCTAAGACAAAAATAACCAGTGGCCCACTTTAGATCCCCACCCCTATGGGTTCTGAATTTCATAACTTCGGAGAGGGATTCCTAGTTGCCATAATCAGCCATACCGTTTGTTGTCACAATGCAAAGGAGTAAGTTAGTTATGTGCTAAGATACCTAAAGATTGTCAATAAACATAGCAACATCCATTTTACTAGGCTATCATGGAGCCCTATAAGAACCAGTGTTGGGATCAAGTGCCATGGAGGAGTAAGCATTCCCTGCTGACACCCCCGCATCTATACCATATTGTTATTTGAGCTAATATAGCCATATGAGGTGGTAACGGTATGGGTAATGTTAATGATCGGTCATGATATGTAACAATGTGTAATATTGTATTATCACAGTACAAACGGATTAACAAGAATTACAATGAAATAAGGGATGTCGGACAATAATTTCCGATAAGCTCAAAGAACGTATTTATAGCGACCGTAAAATCTGCGAAATGTAAACTTCAAACGTGGCTCTTCGTATCCTTGTGATATAAACTTTTCACTCAATAACTTGCCTCCGTTAATAAATAAAACCTATAGTCTGAGGAAGTTCTAGCATATCGAATCAGTTGAGATATATAGACACCATACCCAAGTAATAAAGTGATATTACTACGCAAATATGGGATGTTCACAATGGTAAATTTGAATGTGTCATGTTTATCTAACAGAGAAGTAGTAAGTGTCTTGCTCAATATTCAGTAGATCTAAATACGTAGCGTAGGAACTGGATTCAATTGTACCTTTGATTTCAAGTTCGTTAGGATATATTGCGTGTACATATGTATCAAAGTTTTTATTGTTCATAGACGATACAATCATTATCAATATATCTGAATGTTAAATTAAAAGTAGAGTTGGGTGAAGATTATTCAAGTATAGATACTTCTCCGGCCTTCATAGAACCCAAAAACCCAAAGGGCATGAATTTCCTTTTTTTTTTTACTTAAACGATATTGTCCTTCGTTGGTAAAATGTATTCGTCACATATTATGCTCGGGTCAGTAGCTATGATTAAGAATATGAATCAAATCTTTTAAAATCTATTGTCGGTTATCATAATATTTATTTGTTTATTTAAAATAAGAATTTTCTCAGTTCAATCAAAGATAGATTTTCTATTTACATTTTAAGAGGTCGAAATACATGTTTACATGCATTTATTTCAAATGTTTCTTGCCCTTTCCCTAATTAATCTCTAAGTAATGTCATGCTGTTGATAGCTACGCATACAGTGTTTCCAACATGCACTTACTGTTAATTTCAGTACAACAGAGACTAAATGCAAAATTTATTTATTCATTTATTTATTTATGAATGCATTCAATCTCTTTTTGTATATAAGCATGGAGAATTTTATGATGATAGAGGAGTATTCGAAATCCATATTAGTAAAAAATCGAACTTTGTTAAAGAAAGCAAAGAAGACGTCCGATTCAATTGTATGAGAAAAGAAAGCACGGACATGCAACACACGTAGACATGAAAGAATAATCACATAAGAAGGCATCACAAAATATTCGATAGTAATGGAGTTGTGGTGCTGGCTTAGGACGGACAAATAAAATGACGGTCGTCGCTCAAATGGCGTGGTTAACCGGTGCACCTTATGTGTATTTAGACTAAGAACTCCATTTAGGCTTAACTGGCTTATCTGGACCAGCTATTCGTGATTAGATTATCTTGTTGAGCCCTACAAAAGCAAAGTATGTTTCATCTTTGATTATACTATTACCGAGTTCTCCGAGAAACAGTTCAATCAAAGGTGTTTGAAGAAACAAATATAACCCACTGCATCAGATGAAACGATAGAGTTATGGATTTAGAAAATAAAACCAGCACACATGGTGTTGACATGTATAAAAAGCATGTCGAAATTCATTTCTCTTCCAATAATTACTATTTACATTGCAGCGTGATGTATTTAGATAAAGAGCTCACTACTTCCATTATAATGAAATTCTGGTCAATATTCAGTAAGTAACGTCCGGGTGATGAATGGCGTGATGTGTGATATATTAGCAATACTGACACTTCTATCCACTCCCCTAATGTATCATATAACATGCACCTACAGGTTTCCTTTGATAAATATGTAACAATTTTATCCACGCTGGAAGAATATGTTTTGGATATAGAAATCTAACTCTTGCGATCAATCGAAAGGCGCATTACTCGGCAAAACATTAGTCGCGAGTAGTGGCCCTATATAAATGATCATTCATATAGGCCTAAGGGCCACTACTTGCAGCTAGCAAAACATAGATATAAACACTGAAACACTCCACTTAGACTTCTCGACCCAGTTCCGAGTAGCATTAAGATGAAATCTTATTGTCTATGATGAGATACGATTCAATATATAGGTTTCGTCCTTATTTTATATTAGAATATAAGCTGACTAGTTATTATAATGCTGTATCTTTACTTGCCCAAACGGTAGTGTTAGAGTTACTTCCTTCTATTAGGTAAGTATATGTACTTCATGAAAAACAAACTCATTGTCTTTATCATAATTTTGATTGAAATAATAACGCTTCGTGAGCCAAATTCTACTAAACCTCTTATCTTGATTACCATTATCCATTCTTGTCGAAGAATTTTCTCACTACCTTTCATTACCCTTTCTCTTTACTCTTAAATGGTTTAAACATATCACAGCTAAATGTGTACTGTCTGCTCTCTTGTTTTGTTCCTGAAAGTCATGTATGTTTTCCAGGAGATGGCTTTATATAAATTCATTATCTTGTTGCTAAATCCTGATAGTTTTTAATTGTTGATTGATTTATGTATATGAAATTAATAAATAATGTTTAAACCAAGGATAGGTCAGGCATTTTCCTGCAGTGTTTGTGATCCAGGTTCGATCCCCCGCATTGCACCACTATGTCTTACAACTTGCTTATCTCCGGCTTCAGTGTCGTGATTATGATTTGATATGTTTAAAGCGATGTAAAACCTAAAGTATATCAACCAACCTTGCTTACCGAAATCAACAAACCTTTCTTACCGAAATCAACCAAATTTTCTTACCGAAATCAACCAAATTTTCTTACCGAAATCAACCAACCTTTCTTACCGAAATCCTCCTAGCATCATAGTTAATCAGAGCTTCAGATAAGGTGTGTAAATGGGTAATACACAATTAGTTTTGTAATAATTAGCATTGGGGTTTTAATACGACGTATTTGTTTACAGTTCTACCGACGAGATCTCAAATTAAGACGTATGCATTACTCCGATTATGGATAGATCCTTAAATACATTGTATTACTTTTCAATGGATTAAATCAAAGGAAGAGAGTTAAATCTCCAATTAATTGTCAGACGTCTTTAAAAATCATGTCATTTACGATTCTTAAAAGGCATAATAATTGCTCCCTCGTCCGTGGCCGATAAAACAATATTCAATAGAAACCAAACGACAGCCGACTCATAACTCATATTCATAGACTTTGAGTGGTGTCTTTTGATTCCCGTATACTACTTTAGTCGCGGCAAAATATTTTTACTTGCATTGAACATTTGCAGTTGAAATAAGGAATCAAATTGAGAATAAAATCATGTGTATTCACCCTTCAGCATCAATTTTTATCTGGTGCTCCGAATTTTATATTTATGTCTTTGTATTAGTAAATGCCCGACACCTAAAGAACTCAAATGAATATTGCGAATGGTGACATCTACATGACCTACCATCAGAAAACGACATCAGCATGGTTTATGTCGTTCAATTCAATCTGTATATAATGAGCATTTCTTGTGCTCTCAATAACGAAAAAAGATATATAAAAAGTGCTTTATTGCTTTCTTTTCTGTATTTGATCCCTCATGATGGCATTGCATTAAGGTACAATACGCCCGATCAGTCCGGCAATAAATACTCCCCAAACGGACGCTCTATCGGCTATTGTATTGCATCACAGAAAGTGAGAAATCCAATTTATATGAGATAAATGTTCCCAGAAAGAATTAATATAGCGTAAAAATAGACGTTTATATTAATGACCAAACAGAAGAACCCAATAAATCTAACGAGGAGAGAATGCAAAATCTCTTACAGCTTTGAATGGATGTGCAATCCTTTAACTCGCTGCTTAAATACTCAAC
Source organism: Pteria penguin (assembly GCA_035048485.1). Classification (NCBI taxonomy): domain Eukaryota; kingdom Metazoa; phylum Mollusca; class Bivalvia; order Pterioida; family Pteriidae; genus Pteria; species Pteria penguin. Next base: position 25,875,938 of record CM068581.1, read on the forward strand.
AGACCGTTTTTATCGACTAAAATACAAAAAGTTTGTAAGTATAGAAATATGAGCTCGGCGACATGAAATACTGTGTAAATCAAGAGAAATGATAATCACTATGAAATATAGAAAATCACTTATGCTGTGCCACAGTGGCAAACAAAACAACAAAATATGGAATCAGATGAGGGAAGGTAAAGTGTTCACGAGGAGTGAACGCCTCTCGTATGGCTGGACATACCCGCCGTGAATATTGAAATATAAAAACAGAACCAGCAATTCCCATATATTTCTATATGCATGCCTGTACGGTAAATTTAGGCACTTAACTGTATAGAAAGTGGCACAGCCACACAACGAATACATATTTTACCTTCAAAAAATAAAATAAAATACTATATGTCCGTATATTATCTCTGTGCGTGTCTTAAATAATTGTATTGTCATTAACAAATATAACGATATAGCCATTAATTTTCCATCAGATTGATCATCTTGTTGAATAATTAAGCTGAAAGCTGAATTTACCTCTAATATCCTTCTTTTCACATATCCCATGACAGAGTCTTTTCGATGCAAAGCAAACCGGTAGGTTGGTTGGGGTTTGCATTGTTTTTAAAATGTTTTTTTTTTCAGTTTTATCGCAACAAGGAAGCGAATGGTAACATATCACATCAAAATCGTGGTACACTCCGGAAAATTGAACCCGGAGCGTCCACACCGCAAGCGAAGTGCTTAGGGGAGTGTCTCGTTTCGTTTCGGCTTCGGGTTTCATGCCTCCGGATCGATAGATTGGGGGCATATTGTTTTTGTCCTGTCTGTCTGTCTGTCTGTCTGGTCTGTCTGGGGGTTTTTTTTTTGGGGGGGGGGGGGTGTCTGACTGACAACTTAATTGAAGCGTGAGGGATAGAGGCTCAATATTTCACATGCGTACTCAACTAATGAGGCCCTTTCAAACGACATCAAGGTCGATGACCTTGCGACCTTGACAATGACCTTCACGCTATAAATAACTCTTTGGACTTTGTTGCCGCCGGGGGCATTAGTGTTTCACACACAACTTGTTTTTCTATAGCAATAAAACATATTATTATCTTCTTTCATTATTAGTTTCTCTTAATTTGAGATTTTGAAAATACATACAGATAACAATTAAATTTCTTTAAATAAATTGACGAAATGGGCTTCATTAAATGTTTGTGCATGTATATATTATATTTTAGACTGGGTTTGTTTGAATCTTGTTTTATGTCACACCAAAATTACTGCATTTCGACGGCATGTTCTTGTTGGTAACAACGATGTATATCTGGTTTCTGTTCAGTTTCTCAAGGGACGTGTGCTTTGATTGCTTATTGTTAACGTCACACCAAGATTATTGCACTTGCATGGTGACGACATTTAACTGATGCGATGCACAGAAATGTATACCTATGGCATGGACCCATCAGGGCAGTGATGAATCTTTGAACGTGCCACGTTTACCACGACAAGGCACCTCGGAGTTTACTTTCCTGCATTAGCACCAGTGTTAGATAGGTTTGACCAGTGAGAGACGGCGGTGTGGGAATCTTCTGATATCAATGTACCTTGACTTTAGTCGTGTAAGCGTTTTGACTACCGTAAGTCCTGCTTGGGAGAAAAAATCCCAGGCTTCTGAGTGGATATAAATGTCAGGTTTATCTTTTTGACTGAAATGCTATTTATGGTCTATCTGTTGACAGGTAACAATATTATAGTTTATTTAATGGGTCAGTATTTTTCATATCAAGGGTCAAGGTATTTTCAGCAAGCACATTTTCTGTGGACTGAGGGTAAGTTCAAACAGGCAAATTTTGAAAATGAAAAGCCACAGTGAGGTACAGTTTTAAGGGGGCTCTCTGTTTATTGAAATGTAAAGGAAGCTTCAAATGATCCTCTTTTCATAGAAACTTCTCATTTCATTGACATGTAGCTCTATGAAAATAACTGCTACATTAATACTTATTCTGTCTTACACTATGTATTACTACGCCGCGTGTGGTACTTCCTTTAAAAGTAAACATATGTCGTCGGCAATATTTTGTGATAATACGTGAGATTATCATGTAAAAATATATCATCTCATTAGTTCAAACTCTTTTTATTTTCAGTGAAAACTTTGTTATTGTTCACATTTTGACTAGCACTACATGCAGGTCGCAGATAGATAATCCGAAACTGAACGTGAACCCCTAAACGGAAATTTCGTGTTGACTTTTAAATTTAAATTTCCTAGTTTACACGGTACGATATTTCTGATGGTGTATACATTTTTAATATCACATTCAAAATAAGAAAAATAGTTAATTCAAATAAAATAATGTGAGAAAAATTATTTTTTATTATAAATTCGTGTGGAATCGTGAAAATCCACCTCGTCATAGACCGTGAATTTTGTCCATGCGGTGGAATTTTACTATCCAACACTCATAACACTGGATGATTCTATCAGTCTCATCCGAAAGATCAGGATATTGACGAGTCACCGGTGGGACTCGAACCCGGAATATCTCGGTCACGAGCCGAACTCCTCACCTATACCGACATGCTCTAAATATGTATAAAGAAGTAGATCACATATTGTCATGTTAAATTTAAAATTCTATTAATTTTTCAAATGATTACTTAGTCTTAAACTTTTCACGTATTCGACTTCTCCTCTGCAACCGCTTTACAGATATTCACCAGACCATACAGGAAGTAAGTACTCAAGATCCTCTACCAATTTAGTGTTTTTCGACCCGATCCGTAATCCAAGTTGGCTACCATGGATCGTGATTGTTTGACACATTTTCGACGTCTCCTTCACAACTGCTTCATAAAATTTCACCAGACCTTACAAGAAGTAACTAAGTAATCAAAGTCCTCTACCGAGTACTCAATGTCCTCTACCAAAATTGTATCTTTCGACATAATCCATCAACCAAGGGCTTCACAAAATTTCACCAAATCTCACAATATATAAGTACTCAAGGTCCCCTACCAAAATTGTATTTTCCAATCAGATGAGTCATCCAAGGTGCCTGCCAAGGGCTATGATTGGCTGACATATTTTTACTTGTTTTCATCAGCCGCTGCTGAGAGTATCACCAAACCTTACAGGAAATAAGTTATCAAAAGTACCATACCAAAATCGTTTCCTTTGGCCCAATCTGTCATTCAAAATGGTTGCCAAGAGCTATTATTGGCTGCCATATTTCGACTTCTTTGCATTAACCGCTTCACAGAATTTCACCAAAGTAAGTGTTCCAAAGTATTCTACCAAAATTGAGCTGTAGTTTGTGAATAAGCAAATTGTGCCCAAGTGAGCGATACTGGCCACTCTTCAAAAAAAAAAGGGGGGGGCCTTCAATTTTCAGCGAGTTAATTGAAATGCTGGTTTTCATTTGAAAACTCCAAATATCTCAAAGGACACTGTGTTAATATTATGTTCAGAAAATAATGATTTTCAAATTATTTCCGGACATATCAGTGTTTAGCCCGCCAAAGTCTTCGTTACAGTTTTACAGTTATCAATGACTTTTGATGCAATTCTAACTTTTTAGCCTGAAAGTTTAGTTATCATAAATATTAAATGAGTGTTTAGGCTATATGAAGTAATTATATATGATATCTTACTAGATTAAAAACAAAAAAAGTTTTTATGAATTTTAGAATCTCTTCGATTTTCATAGGTTTTTTTTTATTTAATTTTTGTCTTTGCTCCAACCCCAACCCCAGTTTAGTTTTAGTTTAAACATATTTATTGCTCAAAACAGCATAGGATTGGCGACAAGTTTTACCAACTTAGATAACGCCTCTCCTAGAACATACATACAATTATAATGAAATACATACGTCGAATAAACATAAATAAATATGCATATACATACATACACATATACACGTACATATGCACATACATATGTACAAATATACATACATACATACATACATACATACATACATACATGCATACATACATACATACATACATACATACATACATACATGCATGCATACATAGACACATACATATAAACACATACACATACATATACGCATACTCATACACATACATATTCATGTGCATTATAACTTATTGTATAGTATCAGAATACAAATGTACATATATACATATCCATATAGAGTATAAATGTCAAAAATACAACAAGACAACTTTCATACACATTTACCCAACATATAAACAGATAATAATATCTATACAATACATTTGTATTGTGAGTCTGGAAAGTAAACACAAAAACTATTTAGTGTACCTTTAGTAAGTGAGATAAATTCAGTAAAATATTTAAATAAATACGCTTCACATTTACAATAAGTTTTGTACCGTAAGTAGGGCCATTCCCCCTTGAAACATGTTGTCTAATAACAAATCTTGTATGTCACCAAGCTGTCAACCAAAAAAGTAGACATGTCATAGCACACAGACACATAACCTGTCGGTCCGGGAGATCATTCATGCCCAGCGGAGAAACTTTTTGCGTTTGACTGGTCGGATCCTCCACCAAGCACAAACGCTCCACCTTGTCCGACATGGTCAGATTTCTCAATAGCTTTCAGAGAATCATAATTATATCCCTTCAAAATTTAACTTGCTGGAGCAGAGGATATGAGAAGATACTTAAATCAGTATAGTACTTAAAACAATGTTCCAGAGTGAACCACTTAACCACTACACCAAGCCCGCCCCTGGTACGGTAGAAATAAACGTCTTTTGCTTGACTATAGCATCCTCATGGATACACAAAAGACGGACGACGAGAAACTATTTCAACACTGTAAGTCTTAAATGAATGTTCATTATTAAGGATACATGTATATACCGAACAAGGGTTTAACAACGCAAAGAAACAAATATTTAGCCCAAACGGTGGAAATTTGATAGCAACGTATTATATTGAGTTGAATGTCAACTATGAATTGCCGTCGATAGCTTCAAGAATTTACATGAATGTCCCACACTCGATAAGAAAACATTGGAACTAATTCCACTTAACTTCTGACACCAGTGTCACACGATCTAGCCGTGTATTAAGACTGATCGACAGATTTTCTCGAATTTCATTATAGTCTTGTCAATTTGCCAGCTACTTAATTATATTTGACGTCGACTAACTGTCAAATCCATCCTTTTTTGCTAAGTAGAACAAGAACAATAACTCTCATATCAATTATGGACAATTCTATAGATATCCATTTTAAACATGCGAGGGACCAAAGAGTATTTTGTTTGCTTGTTGTTTGGTCATCGCTTAAAGTTACACCTAGATTATCACACTTACAATGTGACGCCCAAGCAGTTTTCTCGCCTAAAATACTTTAATTTCAACATATTTTTCGCTGAGTGTAAGATTATAGCCACTGTCTCTGCTGAACTTAGGATTAGCAAAATGTGCAAAATTTGCAGCATTCGTGATTTTCGTATTACCGAGTTATTTCTTATTTGTGCAGGTATCTGACGTCATAATCATTGTGACATCAAAGAATTCCTGTGAAAGAATAATTTTTATCCCTTTAATCCCCTAATTTTACATCGGTTCCAATACAATCGGTTTACGTCACAGTTATTCTGCGTCGAATACCTCTTGAAAGTGTACAGTACAGCCTACGCGGATTACACATTTTCCGCTCTGCCGCCGCGGACAGTTTAAGTTTATAGTGGAAAATCACCGCAACCGTTGCGGTGATTTTTCGCGGCGAACCACCGCAATCTATCTCTCTTTCCATATCCGAGAGCCATAGCAAATGCTCTGACCCGTACTTAACCATCGTGACGCATCGCAATCGCCGCAACCCACCGCAATCCCACCGCGACCCATCGCAATCGTCGAGTCTGGTATTAAAATCATCGCTACTCATTGCAATTATTAGGCTTTGTATTGCATTGAAAATTTAGACATTGATTATTGTAAACTTATTTATAACATAGTTTGCAAAAATAAATATTATAACTTTCAATTAAACATTGTATAGATATACGATATCGTCATGTCTTTTTATCGCCGTATATCATGGAAATTGCATGTATAGCAATGCCCTCATTTGCATTTTCTTATAGAAGTACATAAATAAGAGCACTTTTTATCAGGCAAGCTTGCTTTTAAATATATATATATATATATATATATATATATATATATATATATATATATATATATATATATATATATATATATATATATATATATATATATATTGTTAGCGGAGAACACATGTTGCACAGAAGGCCCCGCTTTATAACACCAGAGATACAGAGTCCCTGTATATACCATTATATAAGATGTCCCAGTGCCAGTATATACAGTCTCCCCCATGCCAGTACATATACAATCTTCCCCGTGCCTCTATATACCTTTATATATGTCTCTGATAACACTTTGATAGACTCAGGCGCGGATCCAGGGGGGGGGGAGGGGCACGTGCGCCCCCCCCCCTCCCGGCAGTGCCCGCCGAAGGGGGCACCATAGTCTGTTTTAGGACCTATTTCACTGCATTTCTGTCTAAAATTTCCAAAATTTCTCTGGCTCCCTTACCTCGCCAGTTATTCTCTCATATTTCTTTAAATTTGCAGTTGAAAAAAATTGTTGACTCGCTTCACTCACGATTAATTTCATGATAAATCCCCGCTGATCCCCGTTTATGATCCATAATATTTTCCAGAGGGAAGCGAAATATATGTGCAATCCAAATTAATATCCAGCGCACAAATGTTCGGCCACTTGGCCTCAGGCGAGTAAAATCGTATGGCTACTTGTACATCGTGTAGCAAATGTTACAAATGTTTGAAGCTACGCGCTGTACAAGATGGATTTTACTTATCCATACTATTTTACTCAAATACGTCTTGTACATCGTGTAGCTTCAGTACAAATTTTTTGAAACGCTTGTACTGAAGCTACGCGATGTACAAGATGGATTTCACTTATAGCCATTTCTAGAATAGTTCATTTTCACAACGTATTTTGTATCTCCAAAAGTCTTAAATACAGGAGCTCCCGTGGAGTGGGACTTTGCACCTTGTTCCCCCTACCAAGGATCTACCCTACATCCACCGGGGACCTATAGGCAGTCCCTAGACTCTGTGCCGAGTTTTACGCCTCCTCCAACTGAAAATCTGGGTCCATGCCTGATAAAATTTCCGTGAATTAGAACAAAAGGGGCCTAATATGGCACACACGATTTTGCAAGATTTTTGTCATATCTTCTCAGGAAAACCCCATCCCCACCTATGGGAGAGAGGGAGGGGTGAACATGATAATTTTTTATCGAAAATATTACGACAGTTTTCTTCCGATTTCAGAGTTTTTGCGGAATATTTGAAGTCAAGAAAATGTTGATGAATACTGCAAAAAAGAACGCCAGATTGCACCATTTTGCCTCATTTTTGCAAAACTTTCTCGGGGGAGGCCCCCCAAACCCCCACCTATGGGAGGGGTGGACCCCTCCCCATTCGGTCCTTCGGGCCTCAATTGTGAGGTCCCCCCGGGGCACATGAAGTTCTGGATCCGCCCCTGAGACTCCTGCGCAAATTGTCTACGTACTGTTTCTCTGAGCAACGAGTCAAAATTCATCAGAAAGGAGTAAAATTTCAATAAACGGATATTTGTCAAAATTAACATTTTATGTGTCATATTCATTACGTTTTTTGTTGCACTATCTTTAATTTCAAAATATTTTCCCAAGAAGGACATATACTAAAGTTTTATAAATCGGCATACATCAACTGTAATTTATTCAAATATAATGGTGGCACTGTTGATATGATATAAAGATTCTGTTGATGTATTTCCTCCGTATACAACTTTCTCTTATTTTCAGTTTAGCTTGCATTATAGCACTGAATCTAGACTCTTATCCAATCCATCATAAGTGAGATATGAGACTCATATTTCTATTGTAATGCAGTTCATATCTTTACTTACGACAAACTGGTAATACCCTGTTGGGGATAAATTCAAAATCATGAAAATAATAGCAATGTTTCGGATGCAAGTATTTAACGTCAAGGACAGTTCGAAATTTTATTATTCCTCTCCCCCAATTGGAACATCTCGCTCTTTATCTCTTAAAACTTTGAAGTATCCGACCCCTTTCCTTTACTTAATTCAGGTATGTTGCCAATGGTAATTACCACCCAATACCTGTGTGTAAAACCCCCAAGGGTTTCGCTTCCCCTGTCAACAACCTTTCCGCTTCGCAATGACTCCAGGTACATTCGTCTCGCTGCGGGTATCCGGGTATTCTCCAACATGCAGTGACTTCGGCGATCAGGTAGCACGTCCCCAAGTGTAATCACGTGACCTGACCGTACTGCCAAAAAGTGTGGAAATCTTTATTCAAGAGTTGTAACAATTCACTCCCGGTCTACGGCATCAACTTCAGTTTTGAGTTTAATAGTTAGATGCAGGTTATGTCATTGAGCTGTGATTCTCATCCTTAAAACTTGGAATGTTTATACAAATTGTCAGATATACCAGAGACATATATACTTTGAAAGTATATATGTCTCAGGGTATACGTACTACATAAAGTATATATGTCTCTTAACATATGCATATTTAATAATGAACTTGTTAATATTATAAAAAGTTGAGAACCTATACGTAAATACTATCTATGTATTTTCTGGAAGAGATGACCCTGAATCTGCTAGTTGGCGTCTGCCGACCGTTGCCACTGTTTTCTATATTTTTCATCTTATGTTCCCCTATTCTTGATGTCGGACTGGTTAAATGACTTAATTTGCATCATATTTGTTGGGGGATAATTCTCGGGATTTATCATCGCTGTCTACGAAGAATCCGATATTTTAAATCTTATTTTTGCAAAGTGCGGTCATACATGTATAAAATTCGAAGAATGAAAGAGAGTCATCATATAGTTCATCAAAGTTGCATTACGGTCTATGATAAACACCGAGTTTATCCCCCAGGTCATCCTCGGAATGTTTCGGGATTATCTTCATTTAGATCTTAGTGTGATGTCACGCCAACTTCGAGAATAAAAAAGAAAATTGGTAGCGTGCTAGACTAGAGACATATATATATGTCTCTGGCTGGACTATCCAGTGTTTTACCACTAGATCAGGACCCCTTCGGTTTAAATAATACTACCGCGGGCGCTAAATAGTGAACAGGGTATTGTCATATTTAATCCTAATGAATTAACAGGGTATTCAATTTCCGCCAGGAAAACGGGAGTTATTCCCAGGACAGCATCAAGCACCCTCAAGCCTGTATATAATTTTCTTGTATCAAAATCCATCTCTACTACATTTTCCCGGCTGAAAATATAATCAGAAACTTATACATGATTGATTGATTGATTTTTGTTTAACGTCACACCATAAATATTTCACGTATATGGTGACGGCATCTGCCTGATGCAAGGCATACAAATTTTGACATATGCAACGGACCCACCCGAAGCAGTGAGGGATCTTTAACGTGCCATGCATACTATGACATGGGGCCACGGTTTTACTGTCTCATCCGAAAGACAGGACACCGACATGACCGGGACTCGAACCCTGGCCTCCCGACCACCAGGAGGCGAGCGCGATACCACTAGGCCACGCCGGCTTCGGACATACAATATCTAATATAAGGCCCTGATCAAACTTAACAAAAGAACTAAATATCTAGGAAACACCACGTACGTGATAGACTATCAGGTATTACTGCCATGTTCCAATTTTTTAATTTACTTGGAGGTGATAAATACAAAAATTAAAGCATGACAACTAGTTGTCATGTTTTAATTTTTGTATTTACCATCCTCCACCCCCAAGTAAATTAAAAATTTAGAACATGCATATTACCACGGTCGGGTATTACCACGGTCTGTTACACGACTGAAATAACGAGTGACACTATGTCGATGCATGACACCAGAGACATAGACTACTTTCAAAGTAGTCTATGTCTCTGATGACACATCAAACACAACAACTTAATTTCTAGGAAACACAACGCGCTTGATAGAACATTGCGTATTACCAGAGAGATAGACTACTTTCAAAGTAAAGTAGTCTATGTCTCTGTCACCATTCGATTGGGTAGTTACTTAATAGCAGAGACATATATACACATATGTATATATATGTCTCTGTTAATAGTTATCTGCCCTTTACTGATAGGTATCCCGATCGTATCCGTCATTACGGTACTGAAAAAAGTTATCGAGATAGAAAAAAAGACCTATGAGGGTAGTGGTTAAAACAATATTTGCATTTATTATTGTTTAGTTAAATGATCTGATCGGTGACTGTGATTGAAAATTAATAAACGTGTTTGTTTTTATAGTCTATCATGAATTTCAGTTTTAAATTAAGATATAAAAAACCAGACATACATATGTCTCTGGAAAAACAGAAAAGGAACTTTCCTAACTTGGTCACCCTAGCTAAGTAATGAATTATGTATTTATGTATTACAGATTAATTAGATAATAAGTATCAGAGACATAGACTACTATCAAAACCTAGTCTATATTTTGGCAAATATCAATATCAATAATATCTTCTTGTTATCCATATCAGATTCTCGATTCGACTAAAAGTCGAAATGGTGTATATCTTTGCAAATTAATTAAATCTTTAATACTTACATTAAATATTTAACAAAATATTTCATATATATATTATATATAGGTATAAGACTTAGAATGACCATGACAATAACCAGCACACCATATCACAAACGAGGATTTTTCGTAACTTTTACTCAGATGGAATATGACTTTAAATTTCAGTATGCAGATGAATTGTTGTTTTTGGGGATGAGAAACATCATCATCTACTTAACTATTTCCAAATTGAGACTACTCTATTATGCAAAACCTGGAGTTGAAAGTTTCAGAAAATCCTTTAAAAATTTCGTATATGATCTCTAAGGTAATAAACTGCAGTATTAGGCCTGTGAAAATTGAATACAACTCTACTTCGTAACCGAAATCAACTTGTCAAAAATAACTTAATTAAACAATGGCGGATCTAGGAGGAGCGGAGGGGGTGCCCGTCCCCCGACAGTGACCCGAATTCTACCAAAAACCCTGTAATTTAGTCCATTTTCGGCTTAAATTGACAAAATTCGTCCCTTGATCCCTCGGCAAAGGGAGTGATGGATCCGCCACTGGATAAAGAACGAAGATCAATTCACTATGCTTTACTTCCCTCGTGTATGCAATGTTAATTGATTTGCTCCAATCAACATACACGTGTATCAATTATAGTCTTACGGATTATGGGGTTAAACAGCTGACATAAATCCTGTAAGTTTATTGCGTAATACCGACGACAGTTTCTGGAAAGTCGCTTTCACTTTTGCCAAGGATACCTGGACTGAGATATTATTGACCACGGGTGACAACCTGGTTTTACACCTATTACACAATCCATTTTCTGTCAGTACAAGCTTAAAGGAAAGTGTTTTAATATATCTGAATCTCTTCTACATATCATCATTCTGTTTCTAAAACCCAACAATGAACACCGTAACTTTGAATCTATCACCTGATAAGCTTCAAGCGTAACAGGCATTCTTTTGCACACAATGACTGGGACTAGACTCCGCCAGAACTTTGACAGAGGACCTTGTGGACACCGAGTCGCCTGGCAATGAAGCCTCTCAGTCCACAATTTGAAGGGGAACACGAATGCCCAGACTGCTTTTCATGACCCTGCGTGATAGATGATCGCAACCGACAGATGTGGTGACCAGAATCAGACGTCCCTCCTCACCATCGTAATCCGGCATAGAAAGAGAGAGGACCTATACAAGAAGTGCTGGACAATGCTATGCCATCGTGTTGTGTGGGATGATTCTCGATATTTAGATAGAAAGACTCGGAAAGTCAGTCTGAACAGAAGGCGAAACAGATTTGTATGGCAGTCCCATGGATATTGGGAGGAAATTATGCCCAACTGTGTAAAGTACGGGAGAAATATCCGCTTATGTCCTCAAACTCCTTCAAAATAAAACTTTCCGAATAGAGATCAAAACAGACAAATACATCAAACACCTCACCCCCTAAAAAGTAACAAAACCAATTAAAATGAAAAAATAAAATACAACTAGAATCTTCATTACTGCACCAAAGAATGTACTTTCTATTACCAATTCAAATCCCACACATTGTTTACACCAAACTATAGCATGTTCACACCTCCCGATTACCATGCGCTTCCAGGCATACCCAATACCCCGATTACCAAGCGCCTCTAGGCAAATACCCCGAGCTGGAGACAAGCAGTGATTTCGGCGACCAGTTAAATCACGCCCCCAGCTTAATCACGTGACTTCAACCGTACGGTCAAAAAGTTTCCCCTTTAAACTCGATATCATGGGAATAATCAGAGACTTCTGTCTCTGGAATAATTTAATTTTAATTAATCAGTACTAAACAATTATTCCAGGAACATGCGTCCCTGATTATTCATAAAAAAAAACTCGCATTATTAGCAGTAAGATTGGATATATCTCCGTTTGCGTTAGGTTTTGTAAAGTAATGCTATCAAGGCAAATGGCAAATAGTCTGTATTTCAGTCATAATTACAGTCAAGACCGCAAAAATGCATAACGACTTATTAAAGATACAAATGATGAAAAAAGAGATACCAGTAGATAGTGTAATCTGATGGAAGGACTTATAAATTTGTGTAAAAGTCCTTGGCTGATGATATGAGACTAGGCTGATGATAGCTACCGTAATAGTCACGTGATCAGAAGATGGCTGCGTACGTATATTACGCGTAGGAATGGTCTATATTTAAAGTAAACTTTAAAAGCACGAATTCAAGAGATAGATAAGAAAAGTTATATAGAGCGATCACGATTGATCGTTGTTTGCAACAATAATTCAGATTCATACAGGTCGGTTTCAACCAGAGACATACATACACATGTATGTCTTTGGTTTCAACCATGTAAACCAATAAGACAATCACGTTTCAATTACTGATTTTTTTTTTTTTTTTTGGTAAAGAACGTATAAACAAGATAGGTCCTTGTTTTTCTTCTTTTTCCCTTGAAATCAATTTGTTTAATTTAATTCTAAAGAATTTCTTTCATATCGCGTGCCTACGGACATACTGGTAGTAGTTACCGGCTAAGATCAGTTACCGGTTACTACTTCTTTTTTTTTTTTTGTCTTTTGAAACGTGATTTTATGAGATTTTTTTCACGTGATTGTCTGCAATACACAGAATGCATATGAATTCATGGTTTGAACACCCTTGATAACGTAGTAGCCGGAAACTGCTCTTAATCGGGGACTGGTCCTTCGACAGTATACTTCTACATAAATTCTAAGATTTTATTATGAATAAAGGAAAATCAGAAATGACCTATTACTTGTCGAATTAATGACCACTACTTTTGTACATTATTCATAAGACATACCCGCTGTGCGAGATACGATTTCAGCTTTCCTTTTTTGCTAAGATAGCATTTCCAAATTAATCACAATAAGATAAAAGATATGTTCATTAATTTATATACAAGTAACATTTATTAAGAGCGACAGTGTTCGAACCGTTGTAACACATTACCCTTTTAAAGTTAATGCAATTGCGTATAATATTCTATTTTACTAACGAATAACTTTTAAATGTATTGTTTATAGAGAGCATTTCACATCAAAATATATGATATTTATATCAAAGTACATTAAATTTAATAGACCCTTAGCTCCCGTAAGTGGAATATAAATAGGACCTGGACGAATTTTAAAGTCTGGCTATTGAAACATTACAAAGTATCGCAGGTATCCCAATACAAGATTCTGCAACGATGATAACGATTGCGGTGGCCCGCCGCGTTTTTGTCTTCAAGTGCCTGCGGCGATATGACCAACTGCGGTGACCCGCGATGGACAATTCAATCTCCTGTCACGACAGTAAAAATTGCGGTGGGTTGCGATGGATTTGAACGTCCACCGCAATCTTATTTTGCGGTGGGTTGCGGTGATTTCCCACCCAAAAATCGGTTGCGGTGATGGGTGGAAAGTGAGGAATCCGCGTAGGCTGTACTGTAGGTAACTGTGTATTACGAAAAAAAAACCGTTTCGCGGATGTGACTGACAGCTATTGAAAAAATGGCGAGTTAGAAAAGAGAACTGTAACAACGTATCTAAATCTGAAAGAAATACCACCCAATAAAATTCATAGAAATTTATCACAATACGGCCAGTGTTGACAGATGTCCTAAGATGTCCGACAGTAACATATTGGTAGTCACTTTCAAACATGGAAGATCCAGTGTTAAAGAAATGCCATTTCCAAGCGGATGTTGTTCATCGTATTTCAATGATTAAGAAACCTTAAAACATTCAGCATATTGCTGATAATTCAGAAATAACTCTTTGAGTAAGTAAGAAAACATTCAGGATAATGCTGATAACTTAAAAATAATTGGTCTAAATACTGGCCTTGAAATTAACCTTATTTGAATTTATCTTTATATTCTAAAATATTCATAGGAATCATACAAATAAACGAATTATTGTAATCTATTATTTTAGATCGCTTATATCTGTCCTTATTCATTTATTTATAAAAGCTGACGAGAAAAAGTTATAAAGTGAGTCATTAAGTTTTAATCATATTAAAACCATTATAAATGAACAACGAGATATTATTTCCTTACGCAGGAAAAGCATAAGAGTTTTACCTCCTGGGGATATCCGTGTATCCCCTCATTCTAGAGATGACTTGTATTAATCCAATCTTAAACCTTATTTTATTGACCACGTGACAAGTTGCTTTTGATTTAATATAAAAAGCTAGAATTCGCCCAACTTTTTCTATAACGTTTAAATTTTCTTCCTGACTGTACACTGTGTAATCGTAAGTATTTTTGTATACACAATGAAGCATTTTTCAAATGTAATACTTATTTCTAAATTAGAGGACTAGGGTGCATTACCCTCCCTGAAATTCCATATTTTCGATGAAGAACTGATTACTGGCTTTGCGTTGAATTTGTGTTTGATTTTAAGGATAATGGCAAAGCTGTCATATTTGTTTGCATACTTAAACATGTACATTATTTTATCTGTAAAAAAAGCAATAAATGTAAAACAAAAATGTTCTTTATATATGACATACGTTGCCGCGGTTAAGTCTACCTTTGTCTTCTGGTATGCACATTGTAAACACCTTGCATTGCCATTGATGCCCACTGATGATGGTTTTACATTTGAAATATGCATGTATAGTCTTTATCTTAAATTTCATCTGAATTTGAATAGCACACATTACTTTCAAATCTCGTCACAGTCAATATCAATATATGAGAGTTTGCAAATGTAAAACATTAAGGCTTATCTCAATATAGAAATAATGCATCTGATATAACTGTATCATCATGTTTAACCACGAAAGTTCATGATCTCTACAATAGCAGTAGAATCATCTTTTTCAATAATAAGAACGAGAATTCGCTCCTGTGGAAGATGTCCTTGAATGTCTAGTATAAAGGATATATATAGCGTACATGTGTATAGATACCAATATATTTGATCATTTTAGGTGCTGTTAAATGCATTTCTAAAACTACGCAGTTTATTTCTCTTAATGTCTGTTTTGTTTGTTATTGCTAAAGCCACAGGCCTTGTATAGTTATCATTGCCAAGCATCTTTCTTCTGATTGACTAGGGATATAAAAAGTCTCAGTCTGTATATTATAATTATGAAGATCAGCTAAGGATATATAAAGTATCGGGCTGTATATTATTATGAAGATCAGCTAGGGATATACAAAGTATCGGGCTGTATATTATTATGAAGATCAGCTAGGGATATACAAAGTATCGGGCTGTATATTATTATAAAGATCAACTAGGGATATACAAAGTATCGGGCTGTATATTATTATAAAGATCAGCTAGGGATATACAAAGTATCGGGCTGTATATTATTATAAAGATCAGCTAGGGATATACAAAGTATCGGGCTGTATATTATTATGAAGATCAGCTAGGGATATACAAAGTATCGGGCTGTTTATTATTATAAAGATCAACTAGGGATATACAAAGTATCGGGCTGTTTATTACTATAAAGATCAGCTAGGGATATACAAAGTATCGGACTGTATATTATTATGAAGATCAGCTAGGGATATACAAAGTATCGGGCTGTATATTATTATGAAGATCAGCTAGGGATATACAAAGTATCGGGCTGTATATCATTATGAAGATCAATTAGGGATATATAAAGTAGTGTTACTAGTGTTACTGTCCGCGCCACTCACTTTGTAAACCGAAAAATCTGGATTTTCACTTATTTATCTTTAAAATAGTTTTACAAAATTAATATCAATCGACAGATCTTGTTTAGTCGTAACTTTTGGTGTATGTTATATGTTTCTACGAAGAAGCATTCGTATTTTATAGGGAAAAATCATTTTAGATAGGGCATTTTCTATGTTAATTTTGACGTGACGTCGCCGATGTTTAACATTGAGTCTATGGGAAACTTGGCGACGTCACGTCAAAATTTAACATGGAAATCGCCCTATCTAAAATTGATTTTTTTTCTATAAAATATGAACGCTTCTTCATACAAACATATAGCATACACCAAAAGTTACGACTAAACAAGATCTATCGAATGGTTTTGCCTTTTTGAAATAATTCTGAAGATGAAAAACTGAAAATCCAGATTTTCCGATTTCCAGAGTGGGTGGCGCGGACAGTAGGTTGAATATTATTAGATATACTGTCAAAGTTACTTTAATTAGATCATTTTATGTATTGGACGGCCGTGAAGAAATATCACATTCCAGCCACATGTCTGTATATACGTCATGTATAGGAATTAAGCCCCCCCCCCCCTCCCCACACACACACACGCACACGCACACACACACACGCCTCTAATACTACATGTCGACGTCGTAAAGATGGTCAAATACTTGTATCTCATGTTTCTTAAAAATAATATCAAGAATTTACTGGTCTTTTTTAAAAAATTAATTAACAAAGCAACAAACTGTTTATTTTTTAGATCATGCAAATCTTTGTGAAGACATTGACGGGAAAGACAATAACTCTGGACACCAGTGATGATGACACGATACAGAATGTTAAAGAGAAAATCAAAGAGAAAGAAGGTATTCCAGAGGAGCAACAACGGCTCATCTTCGCAGGAAAACAGCTCGAGGATCAGAGAATGTTGAAAGATTACAATATTCAAAAAGAGTCAACTCTTCATTTGGTCCTGCGTCTAAGAGGAGGTATGCAAATCTTCGTCAAAACTCTCACGGGGAAAACCATCACTCTGGAGGTCGATAATGATGATAACATCCATATCATCAAAAAGAAGATAGAAGACAAAGAGGGAATCCCGCCTGAACAGCAACGACTTATATTTGCCGGTAAACAATTAGAAGACGATCGCACATTGTCGGATTATAATATACAAAAAGAATCCACTCTTCATCTCGTACTGCGTCTAAGAGGAGGTACACAAATCGTCGTCAAAACACTGACAGGTAAAACTGTTAACCTGGAAATAGGAACTCAAGATACTGTCAGGAACATGACAAGCCAAGAAGAGGAAGGCATACCACCTGGCCAACAACGACTGATATAACTTTAACGGGAAACAAGTGGGAAAATAACACAAAAAGGAGATTACAGTACTCAAAAAGAAGTTACTCCGCACCTGGTTCTCCATCTTAAAAGTGGAGGTCAAACAACTCTGAAAGAAACAGAAGTTAATTTAAAAAAGATTAATCCATTGTGTATTACATGACATAAGTGTTTCTTTGACAATATATATATATATATATATATATATATATATATATATATATATATATATATATATATATATATATATATATATATATATATAACACAAATGCAAATGTTATCATTGATTAGTGAGTACGATTCCTTTTTTTTTATAACATAACAAAACTTCTTCATAACTACATTGTATATTTAAGTAGAAACTATTGTTACAATAATCTACATAATCCGGAAATAGAACCACTTTTGTGGTTGTATTATATTTATTTGTATTATAATATATGCATTGTATTTTCTAAACATAAGTGTACCGCTATGAACATAATAAAACTGCAATAATACAAGACCAGATTCAGCAACTTTTAAAAGGACGTTCTACATTTGATGGTAAAATTTTGCTAAAGAAGGGGGACAAACCTGCAAAATAATGAAACATGATCTTTTTTTTTCGCTTAGAGCTTTAATAAAGTTACTATGCTATATACTATTTGTGATTCAGTTTGGTAGTTTGATTACACAGCAATTGTATTTTGTGGATATATCCGTGTATGAACAGTGACACAGCGCATTTTATTGTAACTCTACTGATGATATGTTCTAATCTTTTTATTTACATTTTCTTTTTCATCAAAACAAAACTTTGAAAAACTTTAAAATGATCTTTCAAGACGACTGAGGTACTGACCCATTGGTTGGCCGAGTCATTATTGTAATTAATTGACAACATGATTATTCTACCGTCAGACTATCAAATAATCTGTAAAAATTTCTAACAAAATATGCTTGCAGTTAAAATTACTGAGTAAGTTTTCTAATTGATTTATTGAATTAACCACAGATCTATATAATTTCAATTAACTTGACAAGTACACATGTCAGTGCATGCCTGTATACTGAATATAGCTATATGGAATCTGTAATTACCTCATTTAACCATCTTTAGAACAATCATGTTGTGATTATTTCATTTGTCTTTCATCAACAGTTTCGTCTGTAAAGATTCAGATTCATAAATAAGGTACATATACATGCTAGTATATGTGATCTACTCTCTATGATTATGAACATATTGGCTTTTTAGATATTATTAATTTTATTCCTTCGTTACTAGTGGTTATTTATTTTTAAATATTCACTGTTCTTCAAGTTCTCATACAATTTCCTTTTCCTTTGTATGGTACAAACAAATCAGTATTGCGTGAGACCCTTACCATTTTGAATACAGTCGGACATATTTTCACATTCGACATGGAGCTTTAGCATAGCAATTTTGCTCTGTAGGAAGCTCAGATCTCTGGTGGATTCGCAAGGGGATCAAAGAAATCATTTTTCCTTAAAGTGAAACATAAAGAACCACCAAATCCATGAATTTCAAATGAAAACAGAATTTTGATAATAAATCATTCCTACCCCTACGTCATGGCTAGTACTCCTGTTAAAAAACAAATACAAAATGCACGTGTTTAAGTTTCTCTTCATGAAACACTCATACATTACATATTTTTCACATTAGAAAAATGCTTTATTTTGGAAGCTTAATTTGTATCAAAAATTTACTTGTTTCATTTCAATTGCTGATGTTACATAGTGTGTCTCATTTATAAAGCGTTTTAATTTTATGTCGGCAGCTCTCCTATCACACGGACCTAAAGATTAAGAGTTTTTATGATAAAATTTATTACCTTTGGTTTTCTTGTTTAACTAGAAGAATTTATACTAATTGTTCATACCAGTCACAAAGTAACAAATCATTTGTTTATTCTATTGATAGAAATTTGCAAGTTTTGGGGATATATCTAGCATATATCAGGGACTTATATATCTAAATTTAGATATATAAGTCCCTGCATGCATATATTGCACATATAAATGCTGCTACATGTATATGGAATGCAGATACCTCTTTAAAAATCTTCTGTAGCTTTCAGTAAAAACGGGTATATTCTATTACTTCCCTCCCATTAAATTTTTGTATCTTTCGGTCATGACTTGAGCCTGATCAAGTTACTGAAAACGAATTCAAAAACACCTATCATCGCCATCGTTATTTTCTTTAAGTAACCCATTGAATTAGATCTAGATTACTTTAGCAACATAAATTCACACTCTGCGCATGGACTTATATATATCTAATAGATATATAGGTCCCTTCTCAGAGTTGATGAACCTATTCATAAATATAACTATTCGTAACAGTTGTCTTTCTTTTTAAAACATTACTGGTCTATATTTATATACAACTACTATCACCGTGAGCACGACGTCACCGATTGAGTGCACCCATGTTACAAAAATAGAAAATGTTGTCACCTGATATGAAGTGTAAGAATAATGTAGACGTCATATCGTGTCGTCTTTCGAAACTCTTTCAATTTACCTTAAAATGTAATGTATAATTCAGAAACCTTCCGACACAAATATAATTACATCATAGGAAGTCTTCCCGAACCTTCCAATCAAATATTGCACATGTAGTCACGTGTTTTACGTAACACTTGGTTGCTATAAAAAGGAATCCTGTTTGTAGGGGTATCGTTCGAGACAAAGAAAGTGAGAATATAATCACATTATAGAGCCGTTGTACAACAAAGTAGAAGGTAAGTTACAACGCATAATTTATCGAAAACTTTTAGATCTACAGTAGATCTACTAGTACTGTAGCTAAACCTGAAATGTACGTAGTAAACACGATATTTTGTGATACTAGATCTAAATATATTGTTGAAATTGACGTCGTAGAAATTTGGTTGTCTACATCGGATTAGAATTACTGAATTTCAGTAATTGAACGTGTATATACTGGCCTGGCTTCATGTTGATTATTTGTTATGGTATAGAGATATAAACACTGTAGTTTAATATTGATAAATTTTTAATAAACACTTTACTTTGAATCAAAGCGGATGACCTTCGAACAAGGCGTATCATGATTCATATGTGGCCGTATCATGATTCTGTCATCAGGGAATGCTTCAGTTATTTTATGATTCAGTGTTATGTAGACCTAATGAATTGTTAATTGCTTTTTAATTCATGGAAAATGGTAGAGAAGATGAAATCTGTATTTGACCCCTAATTTTATGTATTAAACTCTTATTAAATCGTAGAATAGAATATCTACATGTATCTTAAAAGAAATAAAACAGGAGTACTTATTATGTGCTTTCTTTTCAGAAAATGCAGATATTTGTCAAAACTCTTACTGGCAAAACCATCACATTAGAGGTAGAGCCGTCAGACAGTATAGAAAATGTAAAGGCCAAAATTCAGGACAAAGAGGGCATTCCCCCAGATCAGCAGAGATTGATATTTGCTGGCAAGCAGCTTGAAGATGGTCGTACTCTTTCAGACTACAATATTCAGAAGGAATCCACCCTCCACTTGGTACTCCGATTGAGAGGAGGAATGCAGATCTTCGTCAAAACCCTAACTGGCAAGACCATTACACTGGAAGTGGAACCTTCAGACACGATTGACAATGTGAAGGCCAAAATTCAAGACAAAGAGGGCATTCCTCCAGATCAGCAGAGATTGATCTTTGCTGGCAAGCAACTTGAAGATGGCCGTACTCTGTCAGACTACAATATTCAGAAGGAATCCACCCTCCACTTGGTACTCCGATTGAGAGGAGGAATGCAGATCTTCGTCAAAACCCTGACTGGCAAGACCATTACACTGGAAGTGGAACCGTCTGACACCATTGACAATGTGAAGGCCAAAATTCAAGACAAAGAGGGCATTCCTCCAGATCAGCAGAGATTGATCTTTGCTGGCAAGCAACTTGAAGATGGCCGTACTCTGTCAGACTACAATATTCAGAAGGAATCCACCCTCCACTTGGTACTCCGATTGAGAGGAGGAATGCAGATCTTTGTCAAAACCCTGACTGGCAAGACCATTACACTGGAAGTGGAACCGTCTGACACCATCGACAATGTGAAGGCCAAAATTCAGGACAAAGAGGGCATTCCCCCTGATCAGCAGAGATTGATCTTTGCTGGCAAGCAGCTTGAAGATGGTCGTACTCTTTCAGACTACAATATTCAGAAGGAATCCACCCTCCACTTGGTACTCCGATTGAGAGGAGGAATGCAGATCTTCGTCAAAACCCTGACTGGCAAGACCATTACACTGGAAGTGGAACCTTCTGACACCATCGACAATGTGAAGGCCAAAATTCAGGACAAAGAGGGCATTCCCCCTGATCAGCAGAGATTGATCTTTGCTGGCAAGCAGCTTGAAGATGGTCGTACTCTTTCAGACTACAATATTCAGAAGGAATCCACCCTTCACTTGGTACTTCGATTGAGAGGAGGAATGCAGATTTTTGTTAAAACTCTGACTGGAAAAACTATTACACTGGAAGTGGAACCGTCCGACACCATTGAAAATGTGAAGGCCAAAATTCAGGACAAAGAGGGCATTCCCCCAGATCAGCAGAGATTGATCTTTGCTGGAAAACAACTTGAAGATGGTCGTACTCTTTCAGACTACAATATTCAGAAGGAATCCACCCTCCACTTGGTACTCCGATTGAGAGGAGGAATGCAGATTTTTGTTAAAACTCTGACTGGAAAAACCATTACACTGGAAGTGGAACCTTCAGACACCATTGAAAATGTGAAGGCCAAAATTCAGGACAAAGAGGGCATTCCCCCTGATCAACAGAGATTGATTTTTGCTGGCAAGCAGCTTGAAGATGGTCGTACTCTTTCAGACTACAACATTCAGAAGGAATCAACCCTCCACTTGGTGCTTCGATTGAGAGGAGGCTTATAATCAAATACTGTGAATGTGATCAAATTTGACTTTTGTGTTTTAAAGTGCAATGATTTTAACTCTGATATTTTGAAACTGAGTATTTCTCAGTATATGCATTGTATTCAAATAAATCTTTGATTGAATATTTACATGAACTGATATCATTTGTAATGATTATGTGGTGTCTATGGAAACTTCTGCATGATGAGTTGGCTTTTATAAACTGGTCTCTTTGGCAAAATTTAGTGTTCATACTATTACAAACTGATTATGGAAGGAAATGTCTGTACTTCATAAATATATTACTAACAGGATGCATCTTGAAACAGCCCGGTCATGCACAGGAAAAAAGAAGGAAATATAATCTATATGCCAAGATGAAAATTCTGTTGTGGAGTACAACACTAGTACATCCAGTAGGACCAAATTGGTTGAATGAAAAAAGGGTTTTACGATTTTGAGTTAAGGTATTAATCTCTGGTTTAAGTACTCCTTAATCATATGGATAATAAAGCTTTAAAATTTGTTATTCTACGCATACTTCACATGCATTTTAATAATAAACCAAGCATTCTGAGAGTATTCCTAAAGTAATACTTGTCCCTTACTGCCCTCTACAAATTTTTCAATGCAGGCATTCATATGGGCTAATACTGAAAACACAGTATTGGAGATATACAGTGCATAAACGAGTCAAACTATAATTGATGGATAACAATTTTCATGTGTCGGTACTAGTACTCTGTAGTAGCATACAACATAGATGGGAAATGATCAAACTGTAACAAATACACACAACATGAAAATAAGGCAAGCAGGAGCAGAAAAATATGATGTGATACAACATAAAATTCTTGAAGTTTCTGTGATTTTAATTGTAGAAACAGAAAGTAAGAAGAATATTCCGCAAAAGTTTAAAAATCATATCTGCACTATATACAACAGTGTGATCACATGGGATCAAAAGAACTTTTGCTTCGGACGGTCAAATAATTGAACACTCAAAAAATAGAAAATTGTGCCACATTTATTTGGAATTTTTTAAATAAAGATGTATAACGGAAGACAATCCAAAGTGAAGTAATCTGTATGTCAAAGGTAATGAAATGAGAATTCTGAGAGTATTGCTAAACCCTACTTGCGAAAAGTAGTCCATACTTGATCTGTAACGTGTCATGATAAAGCAAAGTACCCAATATCAAATGAAATCTACAAGCATGACAAAAAAACAAAACTGCAGAAAACGGAGTTTTTGCATTCATTCTCAAAGTACAAGGGCCATAAGACAGAAAAACTTGATGAACCATAACAAAATTTAAACATGATCTGTAACTTGTCACGGTAAAGCAATGTACCAAATATCAAATGATACTCTGCATGCACGACAAAAAAAGAAGTGCTGAAAATGATTTGTCCGTCAGACTGATGAATTTGCCTTTAAGGGACTAACAAAGTAATTAATACATACGTACTAAAAAAAAATGAACAAAGGTGATATATGTCGCATGGAACTGGAGTACAATAATAATGCTTTATTTAAGGAAGGATGCCCAGTTAGCCACAGCTATTCTCCCCTGGGACCTTCTATAAAAACAAGATACATTTATGAGATAAATATACATAATGAACATCCTTCCACAAGTTTCAATTCCACAATCATATAATAGTGCTTTATACAAACAGAGTTCTGTAAAGTGACTGCATGAATTTTTAATAATTACAATATTGCAGCTAATCTCTTAATTACAGTCTAGTACCGGTAATCTGCTAATAACAAAGATAGTCATAGCAGTAACAGATGTAATAAATAATACCAGTGAAAAGTCAAATCGGAACATGCACATGCTTATGTACTTTACTACACATATAGTTATAAAAGAGGCTATTGATGGAGATAAGATATGAATAATTTTTAACATTTTGAAATGATATCCAAATACAGCAAGTGTTTAAAAGAAGCTATACTTGGTGCATTTTGCAGTACTTGAGGCAAAATATGTACTCGCATGTATTGCAAGGATCTTTCAAAAAGTTTTGTTTGGTCTATAGGTATACCGGTACACATATTATATGAGAGTGATAACTTAAGTTGTAAATTTCAGAGGATTGAAAAGTAAATAATTGTGATATATAGGATGGGGTCATACCATGTACGACTTTATATACAAGTAAAGCTTTGTTATATTAAATTTTCTCATAAATAAAAAGTCATTTTAATTCATTAGTGGCATAGATGGAGAATTGAAGGGCATATCCATTATTAAGTTTGACGCCCATTTCTGAAGTTTGTAAATTCTCTCTAATTGTGTCTTCAAAGCAGTCCCCAACACAGTAAGACAGTAATCAATTACTGGAAGAATGTATGCATTGTAACATAATTTTCTTGTGGAAGTGGCAGATATTTCTTAATTCTCCCTAATAAAGCTAGTTTGGAAGAAATGTTACTACATATATAATCAATGTGTTTATCATGGTTTAATTACCTACCACACTCCAATGTAACTGACACATTATGGATATCATTCATGTTCAGTAATATTCTAATGATGATCATATATAGAGTTAAAACATATCAAAGCCGGCGTGGCCTTGTGGTATCACACTTGCCTCCAGATCGGGAGGCCTGGGTTCAAGTCCTGCTCTGGTCATATCCGTGTCCTGTCTTTCGGGTGAGACAGTAAAAACCGTGTCGTGGTATGCATGGCATATTAAAGATCCCTCACTGCTTGGGGTGGGGCCGTTGCAAAGGTCAAAATTTGTTTGCCCTGCATCAGGCAGATGCCGTCACCATATATGTGAAATATTCGTGGTGTGACGTTAAACAAAAATCAATCAATAATAAAACGTATCATATCACAGTAAGTTCCTGTAGAGGTACACTTGGTAATACCTGTAACTTGGTCAAAATTGATCGTTTCTTTCATTTGTGAAGTAAGGCTGGTCCTATAGATGAGACAAACCATTATATTGTAATGTAATCTGCATACAGCTAAAAATTATCACAAACAACAAGAAGCATATATGGCAATGCCACACAAAATTTGTTACATTTACAAGATATCTATATTTCAACTGATATCTTCAGATCCTATAAAAGATCTGTATCTTCAGCCCATATCTTCCTTACAGTCATAACAATTCTCTAAAGTTCTCAAGTCGTGTATAGTACTAATAAAGTCATCTTCCTCTAATCCTGCTTCCAGAAAGCGAGAATGTTTCTTGATGTTTAACTTAGAAGCACTGGTATAAAGGGCAGCGAGGAGATTTCGTACATCTTCTGTTGACTGCATTGAGGTCATCATAGGGATACTCTCAACACCTATATAATTAAATGAAATTCATAATGTAGTGCAAGTACCATGAAATTCTTTCAACACAAATATGTAAAGCAAGATAACACTAGAGGTAAAATGTTATAAATAGTTATCTTTGCGTAAAGGGGAGATAATGTTTTTTGTACTGTCTGTCTCTCCATCCCTCATAGTAGAAAACGGAATTACTAGTAAACCTGAAAGATATTTTCAGTACAAAGTGCAGTTATGAAAGACAAATTTGGGTTTGATTTTTTTATCTCATTTATTTTTTAATATGTTTTATGATATTTCATGGTAATGGAAAGTGTGATATATGCACATGGGCATAATTGTGAGCATAGTTTTTCACATTTCTTAGGACACATTCTCATACATTTTAAGTCAGATTAGAATGGAACTTTAAAAAAATGTTCAGTATTAAATTGATTCATGGACATAAGGGTGTGTCATTACTGTGACCCAAGGATAATATCATCATGAGGCACACATCTTTCTATGCCCAGGCAATATCTTTGCAAGCAATAGATGAATGACATTTAACACATTTCCTCCTAAGGACTTACAAGAGTGTCCTAACTTTGAACAAAGGTCCTTCCTTCAAGGTCAGAACAAGGCAAACTATTTAAGGATATCTTTTATGTAAAGGGGCTTTCATTATGCTAAGCCAATACATAGATTTTCCTTGCTAACCATTCAAATTTCAAACGAGAGTTGTGAGAACGACAAGAGAGCTTGCTGGATGAATTTGAATACTGTAAAGTACCTTTGTTTGTGAAAACTATTTTCATACAAATTCTACAATTTTACTCGACACGAAAATATCATTTTCACCATAAGTATGCATCTCTGCTCTTGAAAACATACAGCCAAGATCAAAGTTTTTGAAAACTGACTCTAAAAATATGAAAACAAGCAAAGCTCTAGGCACATTGAATATGAGTGCTATAAATATGAATTGAAAAAGAAAGATCAAAAAGTTTTTGGCCCCATGTACTTAGGAATACCCAGGATTGAAGAAAAATGTTATTATCGTTCAATATAATATGATCAGTCATGATTATTCCCTGATTGTCCCAAAAAGCAGGGGCCATAACTTGCCAAGCTAAGGAAATGCTCTTGATTATTTATAAGAGTTAAGCCAGTGTGAATCCATTGTGTACTTTGTTTTTTAGATTTAAGATCAAAATTGTGAACCAAGTTTCATCCTGAGTGACAACTCTACCCATAAAATCTTCGGGATCATCCTCATAGTGAGACAGAATATGCAAAGAAACATCATAATTGTTTCTATTTTGATCTTCAGTCCACATTCTAGGGACCCATCTAGCCGAGACCATAGCCTAAGATGTCTGTTAAAATTGACTGAACAGTCTCCTAGTATAAGCTAACTTCTCAGGCTTTATCTCAGGGGTTTCCCCTTCTGTTATACATGACAAGAGTGTGCACAAATATCCACATTTTCGTCTGTGGAAGCCTCCTGGGGAGGTCCTGACTGTTCATCATCTTCATTGCTCTCTCCCCTTCTAAATTCACCAACCCATTTTATAACAATACTATAAGAATGTGACTCTTTCCAAGGGGTTTTCATGTAGTCCTCATGAATTTCCTTGGGAGTCATTCTCACTTTACATAGACACTTGATCACTGCTCTAACTTCAGTTTTCTCCATTTTGGTGATTTGACTAACTCTTCAACTTTTAACAGCGAATTCTGTGTATAATCAAAAGTTTTGAAATACTACTCTCTCTCTCTATTCAGTATGATTGAATAATGGTATAATTGGAGTTTTACACTAAATTAATGTATTAAAGTATATTGGGCTCAGAACATCTTGATCAAACCTCATAAATATGAAAGCCGTACTCTTACAAATAAAAAACAATATGGCTAAGGATAAAGTTTTTAAAAATTCAGTCTTAGGTGAAAATCATAAAGTGTTAAAATATGGTATCAAACAAAATTTATAGTCACAAGAAAATAGAGATGTTAAATATGAAAACAACATCACTATCTTTTCAAAAGATATGACCAAATTTAAAGTCTTTGAAAATTTATTTTAAAGTCAAGGTCTTTTTAACCTTTTAGTCAATGGACATTGATGCAAACAAAGACACAGACATCATGTGTATGACAATTGCTCTCAAAACCTTCAGACCAAGTGAGTTAAAATTGGCTATTAAAAATATAAATTTCAAATTAAGATAAATGAGCACTATATATCATTCAGAATGAGCAATAAACACACAGTAATCATAACTTGAAATGTTTAGTATGTAGTACATTTGTACCAGTACAAGACAAATTTATCTATCACTAACTTAAAGCTTTGTGAATTCACTTACAATCGGATTTCAGAAGTAGACATATACACAGGAAAATACCTTCATATTCATGGCGTAAATTGTCAGAAAGTAAACCATATTTTGAAACATTCTTCTTAAACAAATGTGGATATGGAGTGGACACATGACTTGGTTCAACAGATACACAACTCCCACTACAAAATAAACAATAATAAAGGTAGCATATTTGTAACAGTTAATGATCATTATCTATCATTTATATACATAATTATATAACCTTCACTTAAATTTTAAAATGTAATATCTATATTCTACAGCACTACATGGATTGAGTTGAATCTCCATCAAACACTATCCTAACCCACAAAACAACATATTTATTACCAAGTATGTTGTAAGTTCCATTGATGTAATACCTTAAATCACAACATAATAAAACCTGTATTCTTCTACACAGAGACAATTAAAACTTTATTGACATGAGAATTTTTTTCTTATAATTTATATACTCCTTACAAGTATCCCATCTGTAATTCGTTAGGAGTTATACCTGGTAACAGAACTGAATTTTTCAGCAAGGTACATCTGAAGAATTTCTTCTGTGTTCATACATGTATGGTATGCACTGCTTTGTGTTGACCTGTAGTACACATAACATCTCTTATTATTAAGTATGTTATTAAAATAAGACAGCAAATGATTATTCAGTTCCTTTTCTACATCGAAAAAATCAAGACAATGACACAAAAAGGTGTGAAAACAAGAGGCCCAGGAGACCTTATACCACTCTCCTAGAAACAAGAGACTATTTCAATGAAGTGGCAGATCTTGTTGAAAACAGCAATATCTATAGCAAACTTTGAGTACCTCATACCTACCAATTTCATCAATATCTTATAATTAGCTTTGAGAAAGAAATCCATCAAAGCTCATTTGACATTAATACAATTATAGCATATGCCTTTTCCCATTTTAATCTTAAAAAATTGCAAACAATCTTAGATATTATTTTTGTATTCCAGTACTTCGCGATTACATGTACATTTATTACAATACTATCAGTGAAAATACACAAAACCCACGCATTATAAGCAACCAATAAGGAGGAAATCTAAGAAATTGCATGAAAATAGGCAATAAGTACAAAGTCCAAAAAATGTACCCAAAAAAAATCTATTTCGAAATGGAGCCACAAACCACAACACTTCTTAAAACACCCTTCCAGATCACTCAGACATATTCGGATTTATGACCTAAGCAGTCAGTCTGAACAAAAAATTTTTCAAAGTAGAGTACCCTCTCAGGCTTATGTTGCCCCACCCTGGATCCATTCCTTGACAGATCTGGTTCAAAGTCAGCAACATTTCTTGAGACACCTATCAATCACTGATACATTAGGTTTGACCTATGCAGCTGGTCTGATGAAGCTTGTGATGAAAGAGAACCCCCGGGGATCATTTTGCCCCTCCAGTGATCCACCCCTTGACTGATCTGGTTGAAAAACAGCAACAATGGCTAATCTTGAGTACCTCATCCCTACCAAGTTTCATTAAATTGATTAATATCTTTCAATTAGATCTGAATGAAAAGTACATCAAAGCATTTAATTACATACTAATAGAATATACACCCTGCCTTTTTAATCTTACAAAAAATAGCAACAATTCCTATACAATATTTTCATGTTCCAATTCTTTTCAGTTACATTTATTATTATAAAATCGATTAAAACACACAAAATCAATGCATTATAAGCAAACTATAGGGAGAAAATCTAAGAAATTGCTTGAAAATAGTCAAAAATAAGAAAGTCCAAAAAGACAAAATAAACATCATTTATGCAACTGGTCTGAAAAAGTTTGTCAAAGGAGATTACACCCTTGGGACATTGTATCCTGCCCTACACTCTTTGATGGATATGGCTGAAAAATAACTACATCTGTCGGAGACTTTTAGTATTTCAAAACTACCAAGTCTGATCAAATTTGATCAGTATTCCTCTAGCACTTCTCAGACATGAAAAATATTGTCGCATTAACAGCATACAAGGAAATGGCTGATGGGTTTGGATGATCGACGACAAGCCATCTTTAGAGGTTGTTCAGCAAATAATAACCCTCCAAAACACTTGCAATATTTATAGGTCTACAAATAACCCTCAAGCAAAACTGCTCCTGTTACACCTCATATTTAGACAATATTTTAAGTAGCTTAAATGTACATTCAATAAGTATACGATGTATAGCCACAATCAAACACTATGTTGCAGTGAATCACCGCGATCGACCATTGCAGTGGCACAGTGGTGTGCGGTGATTTATGGCAATGTGAACGCGATAATCTGTGTCAAAAAAGTCAGCTGTGATACACAGAGAACTGGACATTTCACAATCTCTGTAGTGTATACTGCCTTTGGCTCAGGTACCCTTACAAAGGTTATGCATGTGGGACAACAGATGACTGTCCCAAATTCATTCTACAGCATAACTTCTTCAGGTCTTCAAGAAATAAAACTGCTATGGGATAACCAAACAGCTGTGGGAGTATTTTGATAGGTATTTCAGACTACTCAGCTTATTACATGTATTATACTTTGTCTTATTTAAACAAAACTGCATACCCCAAGGGAGAAGAAATATTTGAGTTTATGCCTCTAAGAACAACAGACTGCATTAGAGGTGATATACTATTAGAAGAATGTGGAGTGAGAGACTGCCATGGTAACTCCTTTTCTGTAGACTGCAAGCAACTAATAAGTGTGTTATCCATCTTCATAGGGAATGGAAGAGAAGTACTCAAAGATCCAATCTAGAAAAAGAGAAATTCATAATACAATTAAAATAAACCTCACTCAATATATGCATATATATGATACAGGAAAACCTGTGTTCAACGGACAGTAAAGGGATAGTAAAGCTCCCAACATCTTTTCCCTTCTTTTGAAACATTTAGAATAAGATCCACTTTTTCTTTTAAAATTAGAACATTATGTGTCAAAGCCATACTTTCATCTAAATCAAAAAACTTTTCAAAACATGCCTATAATTGATCGAAATTTTAAACACTTCTCAATTCTCAATTAAGCCCTGAGCCCTGTGTCGAAGTTTAAAATGACTCCTTATTATAAGTCGCCGGTGTTGATTAGCTTTAATGGGTGTTATCAAACCATTTACCTGGACACACCACTGTCCACTTAATCATAGTAAAATACTATAATTTAAGTAGGATTGGGTATTAAAAACGTGTCAGTTATCCACATAAAGGAGGGTCCATTAAATCAAACATATTTGCCATAGCTTACAAAGGCTGAAAATCGGTATATTGAAAATCTGTTCGTTAAAACCAGGCATCCGTTTAATCAGGGTGTCCATTAGTACAGGTGATACTGTATTCATATAATGAATTTTTCATTCAGTTTTAAAAACTCAGTAAAATTAATGTCCTATTCTTTAATTAATAGATAGATTTCATCAGCTTAAAAATTTATCGGAGTTACTTCCCTCATAACAAGTTGTCAACTATCTTGAGGTATGTTATTGATATTTTATTTGAGGTATCAGGGATGTGTAACAGAAATAGATGCCTACCTTTTTACCAAGAGAGGAGAAACTATCAGTTATATCTCTGATGTGTATGGATTGTGACTTTCTCCATGGCAACGTGGCAGTCTCTAAGGATGCCCCTAATAAAGCACTAGTGTGATAGTCTATATTCTGTAGAGTAAAATTATTCATGATGTATTACATTTTATTATATAATGTTCATTATGACTACTTTATAAATAATTATAAACACAAATTAATAAGTATTACATTTAAAAATTCCTTAGAATCTTGACACAAGTATTACACATATATGCTACTTGCATATGATATGCTCACAGTAATATAAATAGAGTATGAAAATAAAATGTGGTACAACACATGACAGATATTTCCCTTTTTTTCTGCTTCTCTGAAATATCTCTTCAATTACAATTAGTTCATATTATGAAACTGATGCTGTATCTTTCACCTAGGGTACATGACCTAATGTGTCAAGACACCATTTTACTTTATCAAGACAAAGATTTGTGTGGACATATTTCTCACCTTAAACTGCAAATGTGGAAAAGAAACTGTTGGACCAATAGTCATCCACAAGCTCTGTGCCATTGATAAAGGGAAAAAGAGAGAACTGTGATTGGCACATTTAACGTATGTCAAAGCTGAATTAATAATCCTGTCTGCGCGTAATCTTGGCGTCTGTAAAAACAAAATCTGAGAAATCTAGTATCATACTGGTCTACTTTACCTCATCTTGATATCATTATTATTCAGTTTATATATATTTCTAGATGCAAACATGTAATGCTTACATTGTATTAAAAGTGGATTATATAATACATGAGCATGTCCTTTGAAACTGTATATGCAACACAATACATGTATATCATTCATTTAATTTCATCCATGTTTTCACTGTATACGGATTCTGAAAAGTTGAAAAATTGAGGTGATTCTCTGATCTGTGGAACACTAATCTGAAGTTATGAGTAAAGAAATCCAGCAATTAAAGTCTAATTAAAAATTTATTTTTCTTGTCATTACAATTTCATTATTTAATAAACTGTGAATCACTAATGCCCCAAAGTCCAAAAAGTTATTTTTAGCATGAAGGTCATTGTACAGGTCAAAAGGTCATTAACCTTGGTATCATTTGAAAGGGTTTCAATAGCTGAGTATGCATGTCAAATATGAAGTTTCACAGTTCAAAAGATATAGCCCCAAGTCCAAAAAGTAATTTTTAAAGGTCATTGTCAAGGTAAAAAGATCATCGACCATGGTGTCATTTGAAAGGGCTTCATTAGTTGAGTATGCATGTCAAATATAAATTCTCTATTCCTCATGGTTTAAAAGTTATAGTCAAAGTTAAAGTTGACAACAGACAGACAAACTGACAAACAGACAGGACAAACACAATATGCCCCCGATCTATCAATCCAGGGGTATAAAAAAATTAATTCCTTTTGTATATGTACATTTTGAACAATCACCTTATCAAATTTTTTAAACAATTAAATATCATTATATGGTATCAATACATTTTGTTAATTTACTTACATCATCTTTTAGGTTGGAAGGAGTAAAACCAAATGTCATGATGCCTTTGGAGCCATATTCATCCTCTAAATATTGTAATACTGAAGACCCTATACCACCAAAACCATCATGTGTATCTAGGAGAACATGGAAACCCTACAAAAATAAATTCATGGTTCAAATCAATTATCTTGCTATACATAATTTTTCTGTGAAGACTTTCACTGATTATTCATAATATAAACTACAGCATGTTTGTAAAAGGTATGCCCCTGCTGTGGGCTTATTTCATAGCAGTAACAAAGCTTTCCTAACTAACATTTTAATTATAAGTTTCATGGGCCATAACTTCCATAAATATGAATAAAAATGACCTTGGCTTTTGAAATATTGACCCTCAAATCTATAGGCATCCTTCCCCTTTGATAAGATTTTAAATGACCACTGTTTAAAAGAACTTGACCTATAAAATTTGTAAAATATGATCAAATTCTGATAAACAGTTAATGATATATGATAATATATGAAAATCACCTAGAAACCAGTCAATAGGGTTCTTCCTCTCTTGATAAGTAGGTATATCTCCTAATTTGGTTCGAATATGATGAGAGGTATTTGAGTTACCATCTGGAAACCAAATGTGTGACAGAATGATGGAAGAACAAAAGGTCAAAAGGATGAACAAGCAAACACCTAATGCCCCCTGCCATACCTGGCACAGGCAAAACAAGTCTTCCAAAAGAAGTTTTCCACTTACATGGGAATAAATACAACATCCTAATTTACATCCATCTTGAATAAATATCTTATATGGAGTTTAACAATGGTGAGGAAATATTCATCATAATGTTAATATTTTGAATGACATATACAAAGCATATACTGTACCGTATAAAGACCCAAGTAGTGAAAATTATCCTTTAATTATCTAAATACATGTAATTCCCCATGATAAAAATCCTATTGGTATGTCACTTGAGATAATGTTTTACATGAATATTAAATAATATGACTTATTACACACAAATCAATTGATATATGTGTGTTTCATAGAGGTTATATTATATGAAAAATTTAAATTCACAAAAAATGTCATATTTATTAAAACCATAAAAGCCATTTCTAGGCTGCTTTAAAACAGACTTTAAATGTCATATTCAGCTTTTCACATGGATATCTGGTGATAGAAATATGATATCAATTTTTGATCATTAAGATGAGGAACATGTGTACAACCTTTGCTACTGACTTGTAATGTACTTATACATGTAAACCATAACCTGAAGTTGATCACATTCCTCTGCAAAATACTGAATTTTATCCTCAATTTCCTGTCTTGACTCATATTCCTTAGCAACTTCCTCTCCAAGTCCAAAAACATCAAAGGAGTGTAACTCACTGAAAATTTACACAAATATATCAAAATTGTTCAACTTTTCCATTGAACTACAAAATGATGTAATAATCTTTGACAGTTATGTGACAAAAATATCTATCAAGTCTGAATGTTTTAATAGAAAAAAAACCTACTGAACAAAAATCATAAGTAGTTGATTGTTAATACAATTACATGTATCATAAAATGTTTTTTGATTCACATACATGTGTACAATAATTTGAAAAATATTAAAGTGCTAGAAGAATCTTAACAATTTCTCTATATAATATGCACTATTACATACATGAGTTGCTCACAAAAAAATTACACTTCTGCGCGACTCTGATCACATGAGATATACAATAATCCATAAACAAAATGATTGACTTTTTCAGTCATTAATCTCTGTAATGTGTGACGTCAGAAGTTGTACAAATGTTACTTTTCCTTGGGTCCTAATTATGACGTTAATGTTCGAATTGTGACGTCATCGTAAACAAGTTGAACAGGAAGCCTTTATTTTACTCAGAATTTCCCGTAAAATCGGGCAAATGGATATTTATAGTTATCTCTCAGAGAAATACAGAAGTAGAGGGAGCAGTAATTTTTATGAATTTTATAATAATTCAATAAAGATTTCAGGAAAATGCAAAATCCCAGCATTCTAATAGCACTTTAAATGAATAAGTGTATGACTATAATTGAAACAAATGCTGTTACTTACTTCCCTCTGGTGTATTCTTCCACTATTTTGATAGTCTTGGGATGAAGATGGACACGCAAGAAATCAGACCAAACATTCACACAATCATCCAGATCATAATACTTCTTCCCAAAAACAGGCTCACACGGAGGCAGTTTTGATTTATCTACAAGTAAAATTATCACTGTATACATGTATATTGTAAACCATCAGTGCTATTATATAACATTAACATTCACAATTATCACAAAACCTAATATGTGAGTTAAAAGAAACACATGGTGAATAAGTGACATCGTAAAATATTCTTTCATCCACTCAAAAAGCAATTAATAACTACACTTCAAACCAGAAATAAATATTTCAATACTTTGTCAGAAGTTCATCTCATGAATAAATTTTTCCTAATAAGTTTATATGTTTCTTTACATCTAATAAAAGAGAAAACAGAAGACATCTGACAAAGCTGTATGATACAAATCACCAAGGACCTGCACAAAAAAAATGACGATAGCAGAATATACAAGGAACAACATTACAAAAATATTTGATTGTGCTGTGGTTAGATACCGACTTAGGACGGTCAAGTGAAGTAACAAACGTCACTCAATTGGTGTGGTTAACCCGTTTACAGGCACCCACCTTCTCACTCACAGCAAAAGTAGCACAATCAAAGGACAGACATTTAAAAATTGATAAATAATCCTCCATAAATAAAGTATAATACACCATATCAAAGGAATTAGTGGATTCCCATCCACCTGTAAAGAAAAGAGTAGACGAGAACTTTAAAATCAGCCCTACATCAGATCTTTAAATAGAGCAACACTGCTTTCTTTGTTGTGTTTTAAAAACATCGAAAACTCGAAAAGCCTCAGAAAATTGAAGTCATTCTACGGTCCCAAACACATTTCAAATACCGTAGTTTAATGTTATTTGCCTTCTCAAACTCAAACTTCTGAAAGTTGAATTATACTCGAAAACTCCAAGTAATTTCAAGACCCGACGACAAATTTCTGCTTAATTTCACTTTCGAAAACTCAAAGCATTTTACCATCAGAAACTTGAAGCAAGTTTCAGGATAGAAAGCAATTGGCTTGTTTACACATCGATTAAAATTACATGGTTGTGGGCGTCCAAGTGTGATGGATTAACGGGCTTGTTGTGTAAGGGATCGTAATATACATTACACGTTTTATCTACTTTAGTCATTACACAATCAGTGTATCATCGTTATTATCTATAAATGATTTATTTTAATTTTAACAGCCATAAATTACTAAAGAATGTTATTAAAAACTGCTACTAATGATGAAAATTGTCTTGAATTGTACAAGCTGCAAGTTTTTAACAATTATCGACTTTAATGAACTTAATCTAAGATATTGGGCTAAGCCCACGACATCGTAGAACAGTGTCAAAGCCAGAAAGATTTCCGTGTTAAACATTTTTTATTAGTTTTATCAAATACTTAGATGATATTTGACATGATATACATATGAATTAAATGAATTCTGAATATTATATCACCTTCATGTTATTTCTATTACTACAGTAGTACAAAACGTACATAGGTAATAAAAATTGATCTCTCCCCTTCGAATAACTTGAACCTACCGAAACTCGAAGTGATTTCGTACGTCCCCGGCACTTCAAGTTATCGAAGTTCAACTGTATAATCAAAACAACAAAGAACCACAACCAGAGATAACAACATACATTTTTATCACAGTGCCTATTGCCATCAGCTCAATTTTTTTATTTTGCCTCAACAGAAAGCTGATTCTAAAGTACATTCTATGATTGGTATTGCTGTTTTGTAAATATACTTTGGATGAAAAAGTGATTGACAAATTTTGAAGACTGGATATGTTACGAATTATGTAAAAACCTGACCTAATTTAGTGTTAGTCTGAAAGATTTGACCAAATACCTCATCTCTTTTAAAACAGGTGGTAGTGGGGTTTTGGTCAGCATTGGAACTTGTATACAAACATGAATTTTTCTGATCCCCTAGACTATCAGGTTTTAACTATCTCTGACATTATCAAACTCATACACAGTGCATTTGGTACTCATATTTCTAAAAAGTGAACATATACCTACCTGATCATGTTAATAAGCTCTGTAACATCCAGGGAAAATCAGTTTACTGAAGAACACTGCAGAATTCTTACTGTAAAGTTCATGCCACTACCTTCACAGCATCCCACTAAAACTGATTTATTGTGGATGTTACAGAGCTTATCTTGGAAAAGTATTGACATTATTTCATTGAAACTAAGTCCAAAATTCACAGTTCAAATGTTTAATTATTGTGAGAAAATTTTGTCATATTTTTCAGACTAGTACAGTGAAGACCTTCAGTCAGAAATAAAAATGTACAGAAACAGGGGTTTTTTTTAAATTGTGTAACAATTATGATTGGCTTTTGAAGAAGGGGCAAACAAGAATGAGAATCTATAATTCAGACATATTTATAACATTTTACCAGGCTTAGTTTCTGAAGTATCTTTCATTTCAACATCCTCAATAGTTTGTGTCTCAGAGCTATTTCCGCCATGGAATGTCTCCTCTTCCTAAAATACACAGAGATAATTAGATACACAAATGGTTATCAAATAACATTCAAATTTATTCAGTTCTTTATAAAATTTCAAAAGGCCTTGCTTGCTGAGTTAGTAGAAATACTACATTGGAACTTGCTGTACCAGCATTTGATTTTGATATATCTCAATTATTCAAGATATCATTGTTTGAGATATCATAGTTTGAATATATTTTGCAATAGGGACAATGCTTTATGTTGACTGGTTGGCTGAATGGTGTTTTACATCGCTTTCAACAATTTTTCAGTTATATCGCAACATAGACACAGGAGGTAACCAACCTCTTAAACATAGTGGCACAACCTGGGAATCGAACCCAGATCGTCGGCTCCGCAAGCCAAGTGCTTAACCACTACACCAAGTCTGCCCCAGATGCTTTATGTGTACTGTTGATACAGCACACATCTATCATGAATATGTCCTTGATTTATGATTTTAACGCCAAATTTAAGATACCTCCAATTACCAGTGTCTCAATATATGTGTTTTCGCTGGTCCCTTTGACTTCCAAGATATGTTTGTATATTAGAAGCATTCATTATCATTAAAAATATTTCTTAGTATGTAAAGTTTGAATATAATGTCATAACTGATACATTTGGATCACCTATTAAAATCTCTTAATCCTTGAGGTCAGAGTTTTATTCAGTTGAAGGATAACTATATATTACGGTCAGATAAACATTGCAAGCTGATATATGTACAAAGCTGTAATAAAAGGTTGACAGACCAGGTATCTAACCTGGCTACATATAATAATATACCTATTGAATTCATTACTTTCATTTCATCTATTCTTTATCTGATATAGGGATGGAGGGTATTGCCAAATTTTTCTGCATGAATCCGTGTTGTCTATTCCCAAAAATGTATATAAGTAAGTGTATTCCTTGATTTTGGATACAAAACTACCTCTTTTTTTAGGTCTCTCAAATATGGATTGGATGAGACTGTAGACGTCTGATGCAGTGTTACATCACCTGGCCTTGCAACAACAGTATAAAGAACATTAGTCTCATATTAATTACAAATCACTGAAATTCAATGAAAATAATCTACTATCTGGTAAACATTAACAAATTATATCTATAGTTTCATAACAATACTCCATTACTCACATGAATATGTAAAAGTGTTTGCTATTAGGAATTCTAGGATAATAAGTATTACAATTATGTAGTATCAGAGCATATCAAACCAAAGTCTGAAGTAGCAAACCAAAGTCTGAAGTAGCAAACAACAGGCATTCATTATACACAACATACTTTGACTTTATCATAAAATTTTCTTTATTTTCTGAGAAAACATTTTGACATTTCTACAGAGTGTCTTTTATGCTGTAATATACGGATGATATATTGTACTACTTTCATTACTATCATCATCTTAATGCATTTTGCATGTATAATCCCCTTCCCTCTCCACCATATTGAAAATCTTCAGTAGCTAAACATTTCACTGTCCTGTCCACTTCATAAATGTGTTGAGGAACATCTAACTTACAATTACCCATGTATACTCTATCATATTTATTCTTGATGTCACCTTTATACACTCACCACTGTATTTCTTCTTGTGTACTTTTCTCATACAGGGTCCCTTCCTTTTTCAGTGAATTCAAGCTACCCTTCAAATCAAATGCTATCATACGAGGAGTATATGTCACATGACCCTGTAAATAGGACACCATTGCTTTATATCCATCAAGTACTCTAATGCAATACGAAACTCCTTCTAAATATTCTAACTGATATGAAGTTATAGTGGCACTAGACATGTTTTTAAATATTTTGTTTCTTATTTTTTGTTAGGCCCAGTTTATTTCATTAATATTGCGATGGCATCTGCATAATACAGAAATGAAGAACCTACAATGGATTTCTTCAAAGTATTGAGGAATATTTCACATGCCAAAGTCAACTGTGACATGGAACCAACGCTTATACTCTCTCATCGGAAAGATACCAGACTAACGAACCAAAGATGGACTCAAACCCAGAACTTCTTGGCCATGAGAAACACACTATCGTCTGTGCTTTGGCAGCTAAATATGGATCTGGAGAAATCATTCATCACTTTGTTCAAATGGTTTATATATACTGAAGAACTGTTATTCCATTTTTCATCATGACACACTATATAATTATACATCTATCAAGAATACCAAATCATAAGCTCTTGGTACATTTTCGATATATTTCTATTGTACAGGCACTCTTGAATCAAAGTATTTAAATTTGTTTTCCAAACTTATGTCCATACTCTTGTTCTTGAGATTCATAGGATATCTCACTTCCTAGAAATGATATACAACAAACAGAGGCAGGTTCGTCCATTGGTGCTTGGGAAGTGTGAATGGTGCATTATACTGCAAGGGCAGAAAGTCTCTGGCTAGCTTTCCTCTCCTCTTTCTCACTATCTGCAAACTCTTTAACTCATTTGCATAACATGCACCATTTATCATGTGATCTTCCTCGAGAAAATCAATCATGATTATTCCACGATTGTCCCAAAAGACAAAGGCCATGACATTCCCAGTTGAGGAAACTCTCTTGAATTTTTAGGAGGGGTTTAGTCAGGGTGAATCCATTGCTTGCTTTGTTTCTAAGACTAAGGATCAAAACCAAGTTTCATACTCAGTGAAAATTTCACCAATAAAATCCTTGGAATTATCTTCACAGTGAGACAAAGAAGCAAAGAAACATTATACCTGTTTCTCTTTCGGTTTTCAGTCAACATTCTAGAGACTCATCTAGCCGAAACCTTAGACATGCCCAAGATGTCATTTAAAATTGAGTGTACAACCCCATAACTTATTCCAATTTCTCTCTGGATATATCTTGGAGGTTTTCCCTTCTGTCACACATGACAAGAATTTTCATAATATCACCATTTTCGTCTGTGGTAGCCTCCATGGGAGGTCCAGATCATTCATCATCTTCAATGCTCTCCCTCCTCCTGCTAAATTCAGTAGCCCATTTTTTAACAGTACTATAAGAAGGTGACTCCTTCTCGAGGGCTTTCATGGAGTTCTCATGAATTCCTCGGAAGTCATTCCATTCTTACATAGATACTTAATCACTGCTCTAACTTCAATTTTCTCCATTTTGGTAGTTTGACAAACCCTTCAACTTTTAACAGCAATTTTTGTGCATAATCAAAAGCTTTGAAATATTACTCTCTCTACCAAAAACATTCAATGTGATTGAATAATGATTTGGTTTGGATTTTATATTTATTGTGTCAAAACATATAGGGCTGAGAACTTTTTGATCATACCTCCAACATTTCGTAAACAAAATCAAAGAAATTGTCTGAAAATGTGTGGAAAAATATAAAAAAACACATGAACTTGCCTTGTATCTTTTCATAAAATAAAATGCCAAAATTCAATTCAATATCATATTCCTCAATGACAAAACGGACAAAAACCAAATTAGAACAAAATCATAAGAATGAAAGAAAGACAGAATGATGGAAGGACAGCAAAGTTAAACGTTTTAAGCGCCAGTGATTTTATACCACAGTCCTAAAAATCACGAATAGTTGCACCAGTACTTACCTGTCTATTCTTTCCCTCTCTGAATAGAACATCATGATTGATATCCCTGTGTTTAGAATCAGCCAATAAAGGATCATAAGTGAAAGATGATTCCTGAAACAAAAGATTGCAGTAATCCTATGAATAGTGTAAGGTTAGGCTCATTAGTACCCAAAATAATCCAATTATCTTTAACCAAATGAATGCAAAAACTGAAATTATAGCACTAAAAAAAGTAAACCGATGAGATTAAATATATGTACAGCGTGTTATAAATACATGTACAGTGTGCTATAAAAACATACATTTGTGCACAGCAGTGTCTTACATGAACAAATATATGTACAGTGTCTTACAAAAACAAATACATGTACAGTGTCTTATAAGAACAAATATATGTACAGTGTCTTACAAAAACAAATATATGTACAGTGTCTTACAAGAACAAATATATGTACAGTGTCTTACAAGAACAAATACATGTATAGTGTCTTATATAAACAAATACATGTACAGTGTCTTATAAGAACAAATACATGTACAGTGTCTTATAAGAAAAAATATAAGTACTGTGTCTTACAAAAATAAATACATGTAGTGTCTTATAAGAACAAATACATGTACAGTGTTTTACAAGAACAATTACATGTACAGTGCCTTATAAGAACAAATATATGTACAGTGTCTTACAAAAACAAATACATGTACAGCATCTTATAAAAACAAATGCATGTACAGTGTCTTAAAAGAACAAATACATGTACATTGCCTTATAAGAACAAATACATATACAGTGTCTTATAAAAACAAATACATGTACAGTGTCTTAAAAGAACAAATACATGTACAGTGTCTTATAGGAACAAATATATGTACAATGTCTTACAAATACATATACAGTGTGTTATATGAACTTTGTTTGATAATGTTCAGAGAAGTCAGGCACAGTACTAGTAAAATAAAAGGGGGGAGGGCTGTCACAAGGCACATATTTCTAATGAGAGCAAATTCTTTACAATATAGAGCATTTTGGGGAAAATTGTGTTTGTACACAACTAGACTGGCTGCCATACACAAACATGAAAATGAGTTGACCAATAAACCCCTATCTTAGTCTCTTACCAGTCATGGGTTTCAACACAACCAAATCGAAAGCAACGCAGACATCCCTGTGTTTTAAAGTTTGCATAAAATAACAAAACTTTACCTTTCCAAATAGTAAATGTTTTCCTAAATAGTCACAATCAGATTCCTCGACATATATGAATTCAAAAGTAAATATTCTGCAATACAAAAAATATCAATGGTCTGCAGTTTCATCTGGTTGAGTATATCACTATTTTCTTAACATAAATTTACACAATTCATAATTTTTGATTTCCAAATGAAACTACACCCAACCAGATGAACCATAGTTACTATATTTGTCTGAAATAACTGCCCTAAACCTACTTTGAATACATTGTATTGGCATTGTTCAAGTTTTGCCTAAGAGAGACTTGTATTATAAAAACGCAAGATTTTCCAAGATAAGCTCTATAAAAGCAACAGGCAGCCAGTTTACAGTGACACTATGTAGGTGCTGTCATGATGTTTACAGTATTAATTCCACCAAGTTCTCAAATAATCAGAAAGCTTTTTGATGCAAGTAAGCTTACCTTGAAAAAATATGAAAAACCACTAATATGGTAATGGATGATCTGCCTGAAGCATAGTCTGAAAGATCTGACCACATACCTATCCTCTGACATTTTTTTCGGTCAGCTGGTGGTGAGAGATTTGTCAGAATGCAATCCTGATTGAAAACATGGAATTTTCCCGATTTTTTCCATCATTTTTTATTACAGTTTAACACTAACACAACAGGGTATAACTCTAATGACATTTTTCTATGCCATGTGAGCTCATAAGATTTAAATTCATGGGCCAACATTAGTCTTCATGAGCCTACACTGAACAATCAATACCCGTAAGAGGAGATTTTGTTTCAAAATAAATCGGAGGGAAAAGAACTGTGAAAACTTCCATTGATCCTTAATTACTTGTGTGATGATATCATCTTAAATAAATGGTATTCACACCATGCATAAAAGCATGATTGGTGATCACCCACCAAAAGAAATTACTTGTCTTGGGTGTGTGGGCACTAAGTTTAAACCCTGTACAATGAATTTAGGACCTATATTTCGATCATGAGGCCAATTTCCTACATATATTCCTACCTCCTTGTATTCTTCTTCTATTATGAGGTGTATTCAAAAGTTGAGCACTATACTTCATATGGCAGTCAAGATAAAAGCCTCACAAGATAATATACGTATGATACAGTTAAAAAGTTAAAATCCTTGCTTCTCACTCTACGCTGAAGCTATTGGTATTGTACTGGTTTGAGTAAAGGAGATTTCACTAATAAAAATACAGAAATTTTATCACTCTGCAGGAAGTTGCAGTTCAGTGCTTCTGACAAGCATTAAATGCTTGCACGGTAAACCTGAGACCTATATTTCAATAATTAAAGTTATCATTTACATACATTACAAGGATTATTTTGGAAAATAATGGATTTAGTCTGGAGGGTAAGTGATCACTTAAAAAATACATATTGCAAGCTTGCTATGTAAGTGTAAAATTGTTGTAAAATGTAGTTTCGTCCTTCAGAGAACTGGGAAAATTACATATTTCATCCCTATCCTTGAAAAACTAGGAATGGCCATCAAAAGTAGAGTATTTGTTTAGGTCCTCTGGACTATCTGTTGCATTGAGCAGAAGTATAGACTTTAGAAAAGACACACCCAAGTGCAAATCCGATTATGAGATGAAACGACATCGTTATTATTTCAAACATTCAAGGTTTTTTTTACCTTATATAATTGAGGCCGATATTTGGTGACTTTCTGA
This sequence comes from Pteria penguin, assembly GCA_035048485.1. Classification (NCBI taxonomy): domain Eukaryota; kingdom Metazoa; phylum Mollusca; class Bivalvia; order Pterioida; family Pteriidae; genus Pteria; species Pteria penguin. The sequence goes on from CM068581.1 coordinate 25,920,292, forward strand.
TTGAAAAAGCCTTCTTTTTACCAAATTTGGATTAGCAAATTTCTAAAAAAAAAGAAAAGAAATAATTTACCCTCTTCCTGTCATAATTATTACAATAAAAGTCCACGCATGTGATTCATTCTCTGTTCTTACAATAAATTTGTTGCTCTTTTAGTAAAACATACACTGTCCTTTAAAATCTGACGATGTTCAAATTGAAAGTGGAATTGCTTCTAAAAATAACATTCTGATTATATTCACCAAAATGAATGACAAAGAGGTTCAAAGAATTTTTTTTGGAAAATATTATTGAAAACTACAATGTTTCTACAAAAAAAATGTGGGATCACACTGAAAATTTACGGGTAATAGTTCACCAAATTATTTTAAGTAGAATATTTGTCATTGTGCCGGTCAAATTACTATAAAACATATTCCAAACGGTAAAAGGAAAGACATCTGACATCTGCTCCAGGCTAAAAAAAGTTGGACATCCATGTATACACATTTGCATGTTTCAATAAATACATTTGCATGTTTCAATATATACATTTGCGTGTTTCAATATATACATGTACATCAAATGTGTTGTTTAACTACTAATAACTGTTTCCTGATTGATTCCATGTGTTTCACTCAAATTATTATCAAATTTTAAATTGTGTGCAACTTTTTAAAAACAACTTTTGTCAGGGATTTGTCTTAGGGAGAGAATCACCCAGGCCATCTTCACAAGTCAATGGAATGCGGTATGTAAACTTCTCTCTCCCCTTGACTTATTGCATTCAAAGGTCAAAGGTTTTGATGGCGCAGCCTAGCAAAAAGTATTCAAATACTACTAACCAATTGACCAATGAGATTAAGCCTGACTTAGCCAACGTGGTTACGAAGAAAAACAATAACCGCAACACTCATCTGCTCTATGTATCGTAAAATTTCTGAAACCTTTTCTATAGACAGCTTTAAAGATTTTCAATCAAAAAGCACAGAGGCTTTAATGAAAGGGAAAGACACTTTCATTCTGTTGATCACATGTGCTATATCTATTATTTTCGTTTCGTCACATGATTTGTTTCTAAGCTTCTGATCTGTTCATGTGCAGAGCAAGGGAACAAAGCACGAATTGGCCCACGACCTTTGAATGTAATCAGTCAAGGGGAGAGAGAAGTTTACTTAGCGCATCCCCTGGACTTGTGAAGATGCACCCAGGCTTGTCTTTGTGAACATGCCCAAAGCAGTGAGGAATTTTGCTGGTCCGGAAAATAAATCTGAATGCCAAGTAAATCGGAAACAGTTTGTTAAAATCATATTAAATAAAAAAAATTTCAAATTTGCATTGACATACAGTTTTAAAAGATTTTGCTCTCTCAAGTTGTGCAGTTAAAGTTACTTGAAATGGTCTATAAGTAAGAAAATTAGTGATCATTCAGATATACTATGATTCGGATTTACCTTCCCAACCAGTATATATCCCAATGACTCCTGTGACATGGGGTTTGGTTATTACCAGAAATGTTGCATCCAGACAACAAGACACTACTCCAACCAGAAGCCAGCTGGCCATGAGCTAAGCATGATACTGCTTTCCCTACCCTGGCACAAGCTTCAATTAAGTGGAGCAGAGAATTGGACTGGGCCTAAGTTAACTTTAGAGGACCGGGGCTATATAAGCTAAAAATAAAGACTTTTGAACCAGGTTTTTTTTCAAATGTTTTAGAAGTTGTGTTATGTAAGTTCTGATGTTTATTTTCATTGCATTCATAGCATTGACCACTTTTCTGAAAATGTGCCGGCCTGAAGGACCTGGTGACCTCTGACTGCCTAAGTTACATAAAAACATAATTTGGCATCATTGCTATTGTTATAGGAAACTGTGGGAGGTCAGCATTCACAGAACACTTTGCTACCATTTCCCTGAGGAAAGCTAAGAAGAGGTCCAGGTCAGATTTGTTGTTCCAGTTCCACATCACCTCGTCCAGATGGGCTCCCAGGCTGGTGCGGTTGCTACCTCGCATGGTCTTGAAATAGGCCTTGGTGTTACCCAAGAAGCTCTCTATTGTGTTGGTGTGGGTCCAATCCGCTTCTACAAACTTGTTGGAGTGGCAGACGGTACGATGGTAAAACCCAATAGCAGTCAGATTGGCAAAAGGAGACCACTCATTGCTGTGGATCCTAGAAGCAGGTACAACATGGTTCGTAATCGGTGGTTGAAAGGTGGCCCTGGTCCGGTCAGGAATGCTCAAGATAAGTACTATACCTCTGTTGCACTCTATCATCCTTAAAATGCATGGTCCTCCTTCATTCTTGATTGCAGCCCTGTTGTATTTCTGCTTTTTCCCCAACAATCTCTATGATCTCTCCTGGACCATCAAGGAGAAAGGGCACCTGAAGAACTGCATTACTGCAAACGTCCTAACAGAAGTTAAGCCAGTCAACCAATGAAGGCCTGGACACTAAACCATTAAGCATGGTTAGCATTGTAGACATCAGGACCTCTAGGATGAAAAAATAAACCACCAAAATGATTATTTTCAGTCCTAGATGACTGCCAGCAAAGAAAAAATCCTCTCAAATAAAAAACTTCTTGCGACAGTGACTACAACGAAACATATACCACAAATACTTGAATATTATACGCACTTTTTTACCCAATTTGTCTTACCAATTTTTGACTGTGTATTGTATATAGGATTAGAAATTTGTAACCTTTTTTTCCACGTATTTAAGCTTAGGTGGCAGATTTAGGGGGTGCGTGTGTCAGTTAAAGTATCTAAAGCCATCAATCAAACCCACAAGGCGTGAGATATATGTATGTCTATTGTCTATATACTGTCTGCTTCCCATATTAAACGCCCAAGGTGATAAAAGAAATAATGTCTATAGATTGTCATTCAATGAACACGACGGAAGACTTGTGCTGTGCATGTTATTTAGCAATGGTTTCTGATTAGCAGATTGTATGAGTGATACAGCGATATAACCTTAATTGAACTGATAGTTTTACACAACAGGTGAAACTACTTGACCGTTACAGCACGAGCATCGACAATTTGGATAACATTCATTCATTCATTCTTTCTTCATTTTGTCTTAACAAACACTAGCAATCTCCCCACGTTCATTCTAACAAGAAAAAAAATTATAAGCGGTCGTTCAGGACGAGGGCTAAAATACTAGTACGGCCACAATAGTTAAGAAATTTGAAGTCTATGCGAGTTTGACTGTACATGTAAATGGAATGAATGAGAGATTGATTGATTGATTGATTTTTGTTTTACGTCACACCACAAATATTTCACGTATATGGTGACGGCATCTGCCTGATGCGGGGCATACAAATTTTGACCTTTGCAACGGACCCACCCGAAGCAGTGAGGGATCTTAAAAGTGCCATGCATACCACGACACGGGGCCTCGGTTTTTACTGTCTCATCCGAAAGACAGACAACCGGCAAGACTAGAGCGGGACTCAAACCCCGGCCTCCCGATCAGGAGTCCGACGCGATACCACTAGGCCACACCGGCTTGAATGAATGAGAGAGGAGTGTTGATATCACATGATGAATAAAGGCTGGTCGTTCTGTACTGCTTTTGATGTTAATACACGTTACACGATTACATTGTAAAAGGTATACAGCAAAGCAAATTCAGTTGACAACATCATCGATATCATATACATGTGTTGAAAATCTCGACTGCATCTCACGTTCTTGCGGTTTCATTATTTTGTTTTGGATTTTTCCCCTGCGTATCATATACAGAATTAGACGTTTTTTCATGATTTTCGAGGTCATTTTTTAGGTGAGTATTGTACTCTGGTGCATATCATATTCAACATCCCTTCTCAGGGAGTAATAGTAAGTAATGTCTAATGAAATGTAAAATAACAGCACAAAACATCCATTCACCCGCTTTAACCTCACGAAAAAGTGTAATTACATCAAAAAATCAATTATGACATCTAACAACCCCATCAGTGCTCCTTAGATACACTACATAATCGCACGAGCCCAGATGTAACGTAAACGAATCAAAATGGCAGACGATTTACATATGGTTACTGCGTTTAATCACAATTTTACTTATTTCTTCAAAGCCCAACGTCTTTCACATTGGCCTGCAGCGCAAAACACTTGGCTGTCCTTGTAGCAAATAAGGTAAAATTTCTTTAATAATAATATATTCAATATTTTAGCTGATTTAGCCCTAGAGCGGTCCACTAAACTTAAGGCCTTTTACTGTAATCATTTTACCTGAATATTCCACAAATGAGAACCAACAAAATTCGAGTAATGTCCGATTTGTAATGTAAGAATTTCTTTTGTTGACATATTTGAATTTTTAAAGTAAATTAAAAGAAAAATATGTAAGCATGGTTTTCTGCAAGTCAAAACAGAAATGGAGCGTCATCTTTGAAATTCAGAACCTATACTGTACTGTAAAACCTACAATTACGGATTTCGTTTTAATAACGTCTATCCGTCCTTAAAACTTTTCCAATTCAATTTTTATACATGTTTTATTGGAGTAATTCTATGCTACATGGAAATTATCCGTATGTGATGCATCGTCGGAAATCCACGGTCTTTTGCACTAACGTCTAAAAAAAGACTACCAGGCAGAGACTACTGACAGTACCATGGAGCGTTGGGAGGGAGGACTTCCTATATAAAGGTATATACAGACGTGGGCTGGAATGGGGGTATACTTTAAAGGCCACCTAGTGTATTAATGAGTACTTTTTTGCCTTTAAATATATATATCAATGGGTATCTTTCAAATCACAAAATATATGAATATGTAGACGCAGGTAGAGATTGCCAGAGAAGATATTTATGCACTAGAATGTGTATGCTTTTTAATTTCACTATGGTCAGTATATGAATGGGTATGTTTGACACTTCGCTCAATATATGAATGGGTAGGGTGCCAGCGACCCCAGCCGCACGTCCGTACCCATAATCATTACAAGTTAACCCCCACCCCCCGTGAAAGTACACATGTATAAGTAGTCTATGTCTCTGCTACCAGGGGAAAGTTTCTGGCAATGCATCATCTCATAAACTTCTGCGTGTTTGGAGAAAATTTAATTAAGAAAGGTAGAAAATTTCCTTAGTATGCAGCAGTATGCCGCGTACTTTACTGAAAGTCATGCCTCTATGATCAAGGTCATTCTGAATGTTGGTAAACCTGTGTTAAAGTTAACTTGATAGGGAATTGCGGAACCCATTTGTGCAGTGAACGTGCATTATAAGTAGTCTATGTCTCTGCTACCAGGGGAAAGTTTCTGGCAATGCATCATCTCATAAACTTCTGCGTGTTTGGAGAAAATTTAATTAAGAAAGGTAGAAAATTTCCTTAGTATGCAGCAGTATGCCGCGTACTTTACTGAAAGTCATGCCTCTATGATCAAGGTCATTCTGAATGTTGGTAAACCTGTGTTAAAGTTAACTTGATAGGGAATTGCGGAACCCATTTGTGCAGTGAACGTGCATGAGTGTGTCTGTCAGTCCGACCAGTGTAATTTTATGAATTTTATCTCAACTTCAGCAAAACAAATGAACCTGAGAATTTCATGCATAAAAAGATCAGCACTTGGAAGAAAAGGAGCTAATAATTATACCCATGCAAACGAAGTTTGGGGTATATTGGAATCATCTTGTCCGTCTGTCTGTCTGTCTGTCTGCCTGCCTGTCCGTCCGTCCGTCCGTCCGTCTGCCTGTCCAGTAAACTTTAACTTTAGTCATAACATTTGAAACAAAAAGATAGGGACTTCATACTACACATGTGTATTCCTTGTGGCAAGACCTTTCTGTCGGTACCAACATTTTTCACCTCGTGACCTTAACATTGTTGTTTGAGCTATTTTCGAAAAACTTTAACCTTGGCCATAACGTTTGAACCGAAAGAGATTGGGTCTCCATAATATTGTCTTTTTCTAACTTTAAATTTTTGTTATTTAAAGTGAGCACATGACTAAATTGCTCACTTTAAATAACAAAAATTAAAAGTTAGAAAAAGACAATATATATATGAGTATTCCTTGTAGCAAGACCTGTCTGTCGGTGCCAAAAGTTTTGACCTCGTGACCTATACCTTGGTTTCTGTACTTCAATTTTTGTTGCCGCGAGGGGGGGGGGGGTTGTCCCGTTAGGACATTTCTAGTTTAAAATGCATCAGTCTTAGGTTTTGGCAGGACTTATAAATAAGTTTATAAGTTTATCTTGTTTATTCTGAAGTCCTTGGGTATTGACCTCCGATGATCCTCATACGGATGGATTTAGGTGTGCTGAAGACTGACCCAAGGCTATTATTCATTTATTTTATTTACAGTTGACCTCGGACACGCTTATTCAAAATCCCGTTTGTCTAAAATTTAGGTTCAAGTCCCGAATTTTTCCCTTTAATTTCTTTATTTTACCTCAGTTAACTCGAAGTCGGTTAAGTCGATGTCGATTAAATCGATTATTATTTTTTTTTTTGCAGTCCTTAAACTCTGCTGTATTCTTTATATAGATACATTAGACTTGACACAGTGGTATATAAGAGCATAGGCACTTGTGAGTTTTCTGTTTAGAGTTTTTGTTATTGTATGATCTTATATATCAATACGTTAACTTGCAAATTATATCAAATGCAAGGATTTTGTAATAATGCGCGTGTACATGTGTGTTGCGGAAATGTAAATATGTAAGTTGATATATTGTTACCAAATGTAAAAAACACACACACAAAACAAAAAACAGAAAAATAGATAGTACGTTGAATTTCAAGATAAAATAAAAAATTAAGTGGCCCGTATTGTTTTCCGTACATTTCACCTCGATCAGCCGTCCTGCTCATCTCATTAGGTAAACCATCTTCACTTAGGACAGATTGTGCATGGGAATCATTTTGGCAGGTTGTAAATTATTAAGTGAATTAAACATATTAAGAGCTGATAATTAATTAGCTACGATATTTTAATTTTTTAAATTCAAGATCATCTTCAATTAAAGATGTATACTACCGTAGTTTTAAAGATTTAGTGACGTGATGTGTAGATCAATGTATCACAAAGAGGTGTAATACGACTGAAAATATACAGGTCAACATATATAAGAACATGTATTTTCATAGGGAAGACAGAAAATATCTATATAAACAGATATTATTATTGTTATTATAATCAGGGAAGTATATATCTAAATTTATACGTCCTTGTTATTATCAGAGACATATATAGTGGACAAGGTGCTAGGCTCGTGATCATGAGGTCCCGGGTTCGACTACCGCCCCTGTCACACCGGTGTTCTGTCTTTCGGATGAGACAGTAAAAACCGAGGTCCCGTGTCACGGTAGGCGTGGCACGTAAAAGATCCCTCACTGTTCGAGTGGGTTCGTTGCATTACTTGCAAAGATCTGAATTTGTATGCAATGCATCAGGCAGTACGGAAGCCAATTAGGGCCACTTAATTCTTTATTTTATTTTGAAAATTCAACATACTACCTTGAAAATTCAACTTAACTATCTTGAAAATTCAACTTACTATCTTGAAAATTCAACTTACCATTTTGAAAATTCAACTTACTATCTTGAAAATTCAAGATACTATCTTGAAAATTCAAGATATTATCTTGAAAATTCAACTTACTATCTTGAAAATTCAAGATAATATCTTGAAAATTCAAGATACTATCTTGAAAATTCAACTTACTAACTTGAAAATTAAAGATACTATCTTGAAAATTCAAGATGCCGTTTTAGCCTGCCGGTATTGACGTATTACTTGTCTATTATGGATTAGGTCTTGGGAATTTCCCTAGTCTATTATGGATTAGGTCTTGGGAATTTCTCAATGTAAGGCCACCCCTGTGCGTAAACCAAAAACTTTAACCTTGGCCATATCTTCAAAAGTATTAAACATAGGGCTTTCATATTTCACATGTACATATCTTGACACGAGAACTTGCCATTGGTACCATCACTTTCTACCTGCGACCTTGACCTTGACGTTTGACCTTCTTTCCAAAAATCTGTAACCTTGTCAATAACTCGTCAACTACTAGCTGTAGGTCTTTTATATATTTTAGAGGCGTGTTTATTATAACTAAACCTTTATGTCCATACAAAAATTGTTTACCTTGGGACCTTGACCTGTGAAGTTTGACCCACTTTTCAAAAACTTTAGTCTTGTCCGATCAACTATTGGGAGTAAAGCTTTCATATTTCACATTTTAGCTCTAGACTTTTTTGTCTTTACTAAGATTTTTGACTCCAGGACCGTGAGAAAACATTTTTCTCTGTGATAATCCCGCGGGAGAGCTATATTGTCTGCTGACAATCTTGGTTTAACCAGTATCTATTTTAATAAAGTTACATACCAACATGTAAACAAATGAATTATGTAAATTATATACAATCAACCATTTACATACATATGTTTTATATATCTACTTGCACATACACATTCGACCATATATACATACACACATTCAATCATTTACATACTTATGTTTATACATACACATACACATTAAATCATTTATATACATATGCATGTGTAATACAAAGGAAAATTGTAATAATGAATTAACCCAATCAAAATAAACAAAATATATATGCAACATAGCTTAGGTAAAATGATAGTTGTTTATTAAATTAAGAACAAATCTTAAAAACGTTGACAACTCTTCTCCGCATACTAGTTAACAAAACAGTTTTCTGGGTAGTTTAGTGCGTAGATGTTGATAACGACGAACGTCGTAAAAGCAGAGAAAGCTTAATACGAAATTACTTTGAACTTAAGAAAGAACAAAATATTGTCTTTTGCTGACCAAAGAATGAGTGTGCCCAAACGTATAATGTTTCTTTCCCTTTTCTAGACTTTTCGATAGCCTAAGGAAAAAATCGAGGTATTCCGATTAGAGGCAGTGCGACAGCGTTCTTGACAACAGTTTCTGTTCACTGAGGACGAACAATATATATTTACTACACTTTTTCAGGGAAAACATAGTGTTTTTGGTGTGTTATGGTCAATCATTGTAAAACGGTATCAATGTGAGATTAGGTAAATTCATGCATTAATTAAAGCATCATCGATTCTTGTAATTTTCATCGAATTGCCTCTGATAAAAAGATAACGATGATAGTGTCGTTGAAATTGGTATTGGGTGAATAATTTAGATTAAGTACTAAATGTGTTGTATATCTGGTAATTTTGACTCTAGATGAATTGGTCATTTTGGTACCTGGTGATTTCCATATTTGGTGATTGATTTCTTGTTTAATTGTACATTGTTTTCTTGTTTTTTTTTTTTTGGCTCCAAAATTTATTAGTAGTGATTTCTCATTTAAGGCATATGATATACATAGTAAACTGTAGTTATAACATTATTTTTACAAATGTGGAAAAAGGTCACTCTAATGCAGGTATTGCTGGTATCAATTACATACTGGCAACGCTAGTCTAGATGTAAAAAAAAAGAGCAGATTACTGCAGTCTATTAATTACAAAAACTACTCTGAAACTGCCAATTTAGGCTTTATTGGAATCTTAATGTTAATGGCATTTATTTTCAGCTTTCAACTGTCTTATAACAGGGGTGTCATTAAGTATAGAAGTAATAGAAGAACTATCTTGTGAAGCAACTCCAGTGACTCATGTGGCGGGGGGGTCTGGGGCCCGCTTAAGGGTCCCAGAAGCTCTGGAGTAAATGGTGTAAAATCATGCATTCTAGCCCATTCTTGGCATTTAATTCTAATCATTGAAAACTTTATGTTTTGTAGTACTATTTTACTCATATTTTGAAATAATATTCAAGATTAAGACTATGTTTACTAGTCTTGATTAAATTGTGACTGATTTAGGCACATTAAGTTGTTGACTACACATATGTTTTAAGATTTTATTTCTTCATTACAATTCAAAATACATGTAACTTGAAAAAAGAGCAGCTAGTGACAATGTTGGTATAGAATTTTTAAAATTTAGATCCCAAATAATTTAGTGATCTGCAAACATAAATATGCTGATCAATAAAACAGCAAGCCATATTAAAATTGCACATAAATATATTATTTTACTATAATAAGACCATGTTTTAATAATATATACACGGTACCAAAATGACATTCTGCTAGCATATGTATGTAAGTTCATAAGAAAGGTAATTGACAAGTAGAACAATTAGATATCAATACCTTAATTCAGTTCAGCTCCTTCTTTCCACACTGAAATTGTCATAGTATATATTTGATTCAAGTAATGGTTCTTATTTACAGAACTTTCAAAACAAGGTGAAAAAAATTAACATCTAGAGAAAATAACATATGATAAGTTAAAAATGAAAAAGTATCATATAAATTCTTGGAAAAACAGGGGAGAATTAGATAGGATTCTGTTACAAAATTAGTCCTTCACTTATAGTATTGATCATGCAGTGAGTGGAAGTTAAGCCATTAAAGGAGGTACTGTAGAATATCCATGAAGAGAGTTTAATGATTTATGTGAATGGTATAGGGGAATCGTATAGGATATGCAGTGGAAGCTTTGACTACCTTTTATAAGAAAATACTGGATGGCTGAATGTTTAGAATGTAGATATTTGGGATATTGTACAAATAGGACTTATTAGGTTATCTTAGTGAGTACAAGTACAAGATAATTTGTACTTATATGGTTCTTTTTCATTCATCTTTTCAGTTTAAGATCACTCTATTGCAAACATCCTGTAATAATTAATGAAATGAATACATAGAATTTATCTTCATTCTCATTACAGAATAAAAACATAATGGCTGCTATGAATCCTAAGGTAGCAGCCATCATGGCCAGACTAGAAACAGATGAGAAACAACAAGAAGTCAAAACAGAGCCTCAGAAAGTTCAACCACCAACAACATTGGAAGAGTTTATGAAAGCAGAGGGTTTGGTAAGATTTACATATCAAATAGGACTGAGTTTTACTAAAGGTCGTAAGCCCAAACGTAGACGTAAACGTAACTTACAAGTATTTTGCGTTTTACTAAACATCCTAACTTACAATTAAGCGTAGATTTATGTGTGAACTTACATGTGCGTAGTAGCAGAGGTAGCTTCGCACATAAGTACAAAGGAGGCTGTTTTATTGTTAATCCAGAAAAGAAATAAGGGTGCCTTGAGGACAGAGGGCGTTTTTCGAGATAGGGGACGCCATCAACACACCACATAAGAGTGTTATAAGAGATCATTTAATCTTTAGAATGCCAACATCATGTGACGGCCAAATTAGTACAGTTAGTGACGTCGGCATGATGTTGTGAGTGACGTCAATCAAAGAACTTACACAGAGAGTAAAATTATGGTGTCACGTTCGATAACTCTCACTAGCCACTAGCTTAGATAAAATGATGTCCCTGTTCAATCTTGAGAAGTTAGCTGAAAAGGCATTATGAGAGGAATCATGCACTTTCTATCATTAATCATTTAAAATGCTGTTTTACCTCCAAAACTCTACATCTAGTCGAAAATTTTTTTTTGAATCGAGGAAATATAAAGTCGAAATGTGAGACAGCCATAACTTTTGAATCATAAGAAATAAAACCTTCATATCTGGCATGCATACTCAATTGATGAAACCCTTTCACGTAAAACCAAAATCAATGACCCTGACATTTATACTAAAATAGTTGTTTTCTCCGTTTGTTGCCGAGGGGGCTTTCACGGTTTTCATCTGCCAGCGCCTCCTTTTCAGTCGTTCCATTTCCACTTTGGCTTTCTTGCTTTCTCCATATTGTTTTCCTTGTTAATAGACGACAATAAAGTCAAAAGTGAAAGTATACACAGTACGCATTAATGATTTCCTGTTGCTAAGAAATTTTCTGTCTCCCTGTTTAAAAGTTGAGTCATATAGCTTACAACTGTCATTACGTCTAAGTACATTTATGAGTGGACTTACATCTTTTAGTAAAACGCAACTTACACACACGTAGTTATAGTCGTAAAGTCTATGTTTATGTCTAAGTCTACAACTTTTAGTAAAACTTGCTCCAGGATATTATTCTATCTTTACATATCATACAAGATAATATCTTTTCTTTAATCTAATAATGTATCAAAGACAAAGCATCATGATTTTAAAGTTTGATGCTATATACATACTGGTATATAAGATTTTAAACATTGTTAGGATGATTCTACGAGTAGGCTTAGCGTAGTGGTTAAGCACTTAGCTTGCGGTACTGATGATACGGATTCGATTCTCTGATTGCGCCACAATGTTTAAGAGGTTGGTTACCTCCTGCTTCCATGTAGCGATATAACTGAAAAATTGTTGAAAACAATATAAAACAACAAATCAACTAATAGATTGATTGTATTTATAAAACGACATTATTTAAATATTAAATAAACTATAATTATTACAAGACGATTTGCCCCATCTTCAGGACACCACAATTACAGATATAAAAAGAGATAAACACAAAAACAAAAAGCTTCAAATAAATTACTAAAATAAGAGAAACATTGAAAGGATATTTTAAAAGAACTACATATTTACATGTTATGATTGCATGCAATAAATAAGAATTGATTTTCTAATGAATTGTTTACAATCTCAATGTGTAAACAGAGTGTTGTGTCCTGAAGGCACAGATCCCTTAAAACATTAGTGATGTATCTGATTTTTTATTGTTATTGTGACTTTCTTCTGTATTTTTTAAAGTGAACTTGCATTGACCCTCTGTTGATCACACACACATATATATATATTGCTATTCTGTTTATCAAACAACCAAACACAAAAGCTTTCCTGTGTTAACATGACTTTAATACTTATAGGATGAGTGGCCACAACGACTGACATCTGAAGGAGCACTAGATCTTCAGTCAGAAGCACTATTATTAGGTTCACAAGAGGATATTGCTGCATTACTCAGGGAATCTGCCCGTATCCTTTTTGTATTTAAGTTTAAAAAGGTTTTATGACTGAACTCTGGGTGATAATTTGCAAAGATAACATTTGGAACACAAAAGAAAAACGATCTTTCACAATAATAAAGGATGTGTACTGTTAAGATAGAGATCAAATGTTGGTGCTTTGATGCAAGAAGTATGGTAAGAGAGTACTGTTGGGAGAATGAGGCATTTATAAATTGTGACAATCATTACAAATCAACAAGACGAAATGAAAGTTTCAGACTTATAATGGATTGAGTGATTATTGTTTTATGTCACACCACGATCAATTCACATATATCGTGATAGTATCTGTCTGATGTATTAAACAGAAATTTATACCTTTGCAAAAGACCCATCCAAAGCAGTGAGGAATCTTGACACAGAACCTCAGTTTTTACTGTCTCATCCCAAAGACAGGATACCAGTGTGCCCATGGTGGTAATTGAACCCAGGACCTTTTAATCACAAACTGAACACCTGATACACTGAGCCACACTGGCTTAACTTATATTGTAAGATACATGGAGAAGAAATCTAAAGACCAAAAGTTCTAAGTGACTGGAACATTAGAGTAATACCTAAATTTGAACATACCCATATCATATATTTATTTGAACAATTTTGATTTTGTTTACAATACATGTAATAACATTTACATTTACATTTTATTGAATTAATAGAATGCTCTACTTAAATGACAGCCTTTTTGCAGTATCATGCTAAATATGTGTACATGTGTGTAATTATACAAGGTTAACTAGTAATTGTTTATTTAATTGTAATTTACTCTTATGATTTGAAATGTTATAATGGATTTTACTTAGCTTATACTTTAATATTGACCATTTCACATGATAAATGCCAAGTAACAAAATTTGTTAACATATGTGGAGTGTGCAGTCTTTTTATTGTCCAACAACATTGTTATGCCCTGCCATTGAAAATGATTGGGGCATATAGAGTTACCCCTTTCCATCAACATTTTGTTTCCATGTTTTATCTCTGCAACGGATGCACATGTTGAATTGAAATTTGGTATACTGATGTGTCACGAGATAATCTAAGTCAAGTTTTAAATTTTGTTGGAGTTATGCCCCTTGGACTTAGAAAATTTCCAATAATTAACAGTTGTGCTCTGTCTCTGCAATTTTGTGTACAGATGTGTCATGGTAATATCTAGGTCAGGTTTTAATTTGGTGATGATCGAATAATTTTTGACAGAGTAATGCCCCTTTGACTTTAAAAATATCCAATAATTAACAGTTTCTGTACTCTACAATGAATACATGCATATATATTGACTTGAAATTTGGTATACAAATTCATCATGATAATATCAAGGTCTGTTGTAAAATTGGTGCTTGTTGAATCATTTTTGACAGAATCATCCACTTTGAACTTCAATGTCTATGCATATATAGTAAATTCCCCTGGTCTGTGCAACTCCTCCATAACCCTTAGGAGGATTTCAGTGAAACCTGGTACAACCAAAGATCACATATGTAGATGTGCATATTCTAAGGGGGATGCAGTTCACAAATTTTATGGGAGTTATGGCTCTTGGATCACATGTGCTGTTTAAAAAATGTTGTATTTGACTATTCTTGGCGATGGGGCATTTGTGGCGTATTGACACATCTAGTTTTTAATTTATTATATTATAACTTGAAGAATTTTTAAAGCAATCAATTCTCTACTTGTAATTACAGGATATGATTTGAACAACAACAAAATAAAGTAAAATTTTGTCTGAATATTGATAAGATATCTGTAAGACTTTACTTTAGTCAATACATAAAACATTAAACACTCAATAGAGAAGTAGAGATGTGTTGATCTGGAAATACATAGTATAATATTGTACCTTAACAAAGATTTAGCTCTTGGTTTATATATGTTGGAAGATTTAGAAAGTAGGCTAGACAAGCTAGAAGACAAGCTACTCTATTATGCAAGTCAAATTGTAACAGAAGAAAAACCAGAGGAAAGAGAAGAAGTTATTCCTTTTGGTGTAAATAAAGGTAAAACATAATATATTTCTTTTTTATTTGGCGTCTTTTGAGATTTTAATCATAGATGCATTGTGTATTCCATTATATTAAATTGTACTTAAATTTGGGTATTTACTTACCTAGAAATGTGTGATTATGTATCTGCTGAAAGGTCTTTCATTGGGGCTACTCTTATGTTGAAACAGCTGAGAGTTACTGTTAAAACAAACAAGAAAAAGAAAGTTGAGCTGAGATGTATTACTTCTCCACTACAATGCTTCCGTAATTCACAAATAATAATGATATCCCATTTAATTAGAACTACCGTATTTACTTGAATATAATACACACTTTTTTTATCCAATTTGACTCATCATTTTTTGACTGCGTATTATACATAGGGTTAGAAATCTGGAACTTTTTTTCCACGCTTTTAAGCTTCAGTGGCGGATTTAGGGGGTGCGTGATTCTGTGTAAGTATCTAAAGCCGTCAATCAAACCCACGAGGCGTGAGATATGTCTTTTTATCTGTACTGTATACTGACTGCTTCCAATAGTAAGTGCCCAAGGCGATAACCGCAGGAGTAATGTCTACAGTATGCCATTCATTGAGCACAGTAGAATACTTGTGTTGTATTATTTAGCAATAGTTTCTGATTAGCAGATTGTATGGGTGATACAATGATTTAGCCTTAATTGGTTAATTGATAGTTACACAACAGGTGAAACTTCCTGATTGCAAAGGCACGAGCATCAACAGTTTGGATAACACTCATTCATCATTCTTTCTTTATTTTGTCTTCACAAACATTGGCTATCTCTGTGTAAATTTCACATAATATAGTAGACATGCACGTTCATTCTAACAAGAAAAAAATATTGAAGCAGTCATTTGGGATGAGGGTAATAGTTCAGAAATTTGAAGTCTATGCGAGTTTGATTGTAAATGAAATGAAAGATAGGAGAGCGTTGATATCACATGATGAATAAAGGCTGGTCATTCTGTGCCGCTTGTAATGGTCATACAGCAAAGCAAAGCAAATTCAGTTGACAACATCATCGATGTGATATATATGTGCTGAAAATCTCGATTGCGTCTCACATTCTTGCTTTTTCAACACAAAATTGACATTATGTTTTGGATTTTTTCCCAGTGTATTATACACAGAGTTAGACATATTTTCATGATTTTCGAGGTCATTTTTTAGGTGCGTATTATACTCGGGTGTGTATTATATTCGAGTAAATATGGTACATTTCCTTATTATGATGCATTCAAGGCTTATACAGAGGCATGATTGAAGGACTAAACTGAAGACTTCTGTTTTAAAGGTATATACAGTATGATAGAAAAATAGGTTAAGTGCATTGAGGTAAATGGGTACTACACTGAAAGGTGATACTATACACAGTATATATAGTGTGAAATTTTAACATGCAGCCATTACATTTCTTCTTCTATTATGTCATTCATAGATGATCAGACAATCTTTTTATCCAAAAACTTAGTGAAATACCTGGCGATCTTAATTTTCATTTCACATTTGTGATATGTGTTGCATATTACATTATTATCAATCAAGTGATTCATATAAACATATACATGAACATTTATTCTGTGTGAGTACCAGCTAATTAAATAACATTCAGCGATGTTATTCAGCGGTGCTAGGTTTTATGTACTCTGGTATACTTCGGTTATATTTAGTATAAAATAATGTAGAAATGCACAGATTTTTGCTGATAACCAAATATGCCAATATATGGAGTGCCAAAGAAACAATGATGACAGATGACTGTATATTGTGATCACATGATCTATTAAAAGAAAAAAGTAACATATATTACCTATGACATCTCTTTTCAGCTTTTATTACTCAAATAATGGACATGGATATTGGGAAGTCACATGATTCTAGGATGGGAAAAAAAGCTTTGGTATGTACATGTACTAAGAAGTTTTTAATAGCACTAGTAAATACAAGCATAGGAAGTACTTACAAAATTAGATCATCTTTATTTACTTTCTTATTTTTTGTTTTGTCTTCCTACTACAAATTATATTTGTGTGAATAAAACAATATTCATATCCCATTGTATAACAGAAATTTAGTGGTAATTTATATGAAAAGTACTCTTTATAATGGGGAGATAATCCTTTATTGTGAATAAAAAAGAAAGCATATAATGCTTAATTCTGCATGGTCTTGTAATATTTCTATGGTGTAATTATTCTTTTTTTTTTTTACTTTTATTTCATTTTGTTTTTACTTGACTTTGTAGTATTATCATCTTATGTTTATTTTGAAATGCCTTCTTGAAATCCAGTACTGATTTGTCTCTTTACTCTAGAAAGCACTGAGATATCAATCAGTCACTTAATATTTTGATGATATATTAGCATGCATTTAGATTTTTTTATGTTTTGTATATATGATTCAAGTTTTGCCAATCATTTGTTTACAGAGCAATAGAGATTCGGTATATAATCCTGTCTTCCCATTATTATTTAAATAGCATATTTCAGACTAGGGAAATCAAAAGATGGTAGTCGCAAGTCTAGTTTCTGTCCTGTCCCTTGGTTTTATTATAAATTAAAGAAAGCTAATATCCTGACATTAAGTATTACAGGTGTAATTACCAGCATATAAATTGTTTTCTTGTAAGATCAAAAGTTTAAAAAAACTGAACTCCCAGTCTGGATATGCATTTTGTCAAAAGTTAATGAATAATCAAGTTGATTAACCATTTGTAAAAAATTTTGAGAAAAAAATTATTATGAAGAAATGAAATTCAGATCTTTAACTATCAGCAATCTGATTATTCATGACTTATTCTTTTGTTCATTTTTAACACTGTTGTGAATCTTTTTTCTTCCTCACTGAAGTCACTGTAGTATAGATCATTGGCAGTGGAAGTTTGATGTCTCCAGTCTGTCCATATTATGATTTTTTTCATGTACATGTGTTTGCACTTCTGTATTTGTTGTAGATTTTTATATTTTTCATACTTATATCCTTTTTGCACAGTCCTCTCTGCATGCCAGCACTTCTTCTGATTTAGCATCTTCTGACAATACCATATGGTTTAATATCATGTCTAAAAGTGAATTGTGCAATGACGTTTGAGGCAAAATTATCCTTCATTAGATATTCACCTTTTTGCTGATAATTTTTAAAGATCATGGAGTAAAGTGATTGTTAACAACCATAATGATGACTTATTTTTGTTTTTTTGCATAAACAGAAATCATTGAAGAATACATGTTTAATATAAAATACTTTGCACACACATTTACAAGTAGCAAGATTGGAATGAATAGTGTCATGTTTACACATGTGCAGGGTGCTTTTCCATGTATTGCGCTTCATAGTCATATTTTCAAGCACTTTTGATATCTTAAAGTTGTATACCCTACAATTTGGTATGATTTTAAAAATTAGGGCATGTAAAACAAAAGCTGTATTTTTTTATTGTATGGCCGAAATTATTAACTTTGCGTTAGTAACATTTTTTGTTGCTTCAGACCCTCGGAGATATTGAAATAAAAAGAAAATACTTCGTAAATAAAACAGATATTCCATAAATACAACCATAACCTGACTTCATGCATGCACAGTTTAATCTAAACAAATACGTTGAAAGGAGACTCCAAAAGAAAACAATTTCAGTAAATACTAACTTTAGCAGACTTGAATGCAGATTTTTTAAGTTACTCGTCAAGTTTATTTACCTCACCCTCCACCATGCAGCTTCCGAATTAGCTCACGTGATAAGTTGGTTGTAAACATTGTGTTTACAAACATCTCATTTTAGACAGCCATATATCACTTAATACGACAAATTTGATCTCAATATTTGCAAGAACCCTTTTTATACGCCCGTCCAATAGACGGGACGTATTATGTTATGGCGCTGTCCGTCCGTCCGTGAGTCGTGCTGTCTGTCCGGGGTCATGCTTTCCGGACTTTTTTTGGATGTCTTTCAAGATATTGCGATGAAATTTGGTATATAGCTTTATTTCAAGCGGCGTCAGTACCAGTTCGAGTTTTATTACAATTGACATATTTTTGACAGATTTATGGCCCTTGGACTTATAAATTTCAAAATTTTTTCAAAAATTCATTAAAAATCTATTTTTTGTCAAACATTATGAAATTTCTCATGAAACAAGTAAAGTGTACCAACTATCACATATGTTACGGTTTGTAATATCTTTTACTTCATTTTTGAGAAATTTATGATTTTAGGGGGGGGGGGGGGTTGACCATATGTCCTAGGTCATGTTTTCCGGACTTTTTTTTGCTGTCTTTCAAGATATTGAGTTGAAATTTAGTATATAGCTTTATATCAAGCAGCGTCAGTACCAGTTTGAGGTTTTGTTACAATTGACCTACTTTTGACGAGTTTATAGCCCTTGGACTTATAAATTTCAAGATTTTTTCAGAAATTCATTAAAAATCTATTTTATGTCAAAACATTATGAAATTTATCATGAAACAAGTAAAATGTACCAACTATCTCATATGTTACGGGTTTTAATATCTTTTTCTTCATTTTTGAGAAATTTATGATTTTAGGAGGGGGGGGCGGTTGACCATATGTCCTAGGTCATGTTTTCCGGACTTTTTTTTGCCGTCTTTCAAGATATTGAGTTGAAATATGATATATAGGCTTATTCGAAGCGGCATCAGTACCAGTTCGAGTTTTGTTACGATTGACATAATTTTGACGGATTTATGGCCCTTGGATTTTGTTTTTAAAATTCATTAAAAATCTAATTTTTGTAAAAACATTATGAAATTTATCATGAAACAAGTAAAATGTACCAACCTCCACATATTTTACAGGTATTGATATCTTTTTCTTCATTTTTGAGAAATTTATAATTTTAGAAGGGGGGCTAGTTCTAAAAAATTTCAAGTTTTTTTTTTGCAGGTCAATTTCCAAGATGGGTTGCATAGGACCATTTCTGCAGGAGATGTTGCCCTTGGACTTATTCCTATGATAAAATGCTATGAAACGCAATTAACTTCAGTAAACGTTAGATGTTTTTCATGAAAATCATGCCAAATGCGAATTGATCCTGTCCCAATTAAGCGACGGGCGTATTATGCCACGCTAGGCGTTGCTCTTGTTTAAATATGTTTTAGGCTTATATATATAATCAATACAATTTAGAATAAATTTACCTATAGTTTGTACTGTACTAGTGAAGATAGGGTATACAGCTTTAAAGTCATTTAACGGGCTGAATTTTCATTGCTGATCATTTAATCTTTTAATTTATTCAACATTTCAAACAACTTTCATTTAACTTGTTAAAAATCTATCTATGTTTTATGGTATGTACATTTCCATAACTTCATTAAGGTCAATTAATGAACAATTCAGTGTATGTGTCATTAATTATGCATTCTAATACTTATGTATATATAAACCATATGTAATGTGTGATAAACAGTAGTATAACAGTGGTACATAGATTTATTACATTGCATGCAATCTGTATTAGATTTTCATATTTCTTCTTTTTCATGTAGGATTTTGCAGAAACTATGAAGGAAACACGGAAAAAGACTTTGGAATATTGTCAATTTCCTGGTTTCCAAGATGGGGAATTGATAGAATTGCCTGGTCAGTTAGAAGCACCACCAATTCTCCACAGAGTCACAAAAGCACAAAACTTCAATGTAAGACTTCAAACCCCTAGAACTCCTCTGCTGTGAATATAGCATTTATGAAATCACACTTATTCCCTTGCAGTGTGGAGCTCTTAAAAAAGTTCCCCGCGGAGGGTTTGACTTAAGTGTCACACTTTCTACACAGTGTTTGTTCACAATGATGTATATATACAGTGCTCTGAATTATATGTGTTTCGTCTGTATGTCAGGGCATTCATGGCGGGTGTGGCTAGCCAAACAGGAGATGCTCACTCCTCCCAGGCACCTGGTACCACTTCTGAATTTCATGGGTCCGTGAATGTCCACTGTGGCACCTTTTTGTTAGTGCCATAGTCATGTGACACCAGTTACTTTCGTATTTTACATTGACATTATTTGTAGTATTATTGAGAGATTCTGTATAATATACCGAGAAGATTTGATAAGAAAATCAACAGTAGAATGTATGTATTGAAGATGTAGTGATGATTTTAAAAATCTTACTGTACATTTTTTGTAGCCTGGATTCCGTAAATTCTGGAAAAAGTTATTTTTATCGGAAGCGTCAGTTGCTGTCATGCAGGACACATTCTGGTGGTTCTATCTTCACACAATTGATGTGAGTAATCCGACAAAATGATCAGTAACTTATTGTAATTTTACATGTAAAAGAAAAATAAACAAGCTACAAGTGAAGTTATACATATAGGTAAACTGATTCACAGAGATGCGGGTATAGCTTGTCGTTTGTCCAGTCGTTTTTATTTCATAGATAAAGAATATGCATTTTTTCTTTTTTGAAATTGCGAAAAAATTGTATGCGTGAAAATGAAGATACACTTTTCTGATACTGAATCGCAAAATTTGATACTCGCAAAAAATTTCTAATTATACTACATATTTACACACACACATATATATATATATACATGTACACAAACATCGAAAATTAAACTAATGAGTATATCTCAAGATACCATTAGTAGTGTTTGTTACACATTGTGCAAATCTACATACATTTTATTATTGATATTTTGTTGTTGTTAATGCAATATATATGTATCTTTCAGACAGCAATAATAACTTGCAAAAAAATAATGTATCATAGATAGAACACATTTTCACCTTTGAATGGAGATTGCTTTCAGCTGTTTGATATATTTACTACAGCAAAAAAGGGTTGAAGAGAAAAACAAGCTTTATGATAGAATTGCTGACAGTTTTGTTGCTTTATTTGGAAGTATTCACAAAGATGTAAAGGACAAATTTTTGTCTGTAAGTATAACTTGGTTCAAGTAAAGTTTGGAATTCATTCTTGTTTTTTAACTTTGCATAAAGTTTTAATTTCTTGTTCTTCTCATTTATTGGTTTTATCAACTGATTTATATATCACTTGTTTTGTTGACACAAGGGTGAGTCATGACCTTCACCAAAGGTCACTGTTTTGCCATTGAACAATTTGTTGTTATTCAAAATCACTGATTTAGGAGTTATTAGTCCCATAAGGACAGTTCTCATTTCCATTGATTATTTGCAGTTTGTGTATAGTCTGAAAAACCTTAAAAATTGTACCGCAATAGAACATTTCGGCAAATTTTCACTTTAATATGCAGTCAACTCATGCAGATTATAAAAGCACAAATTAAGGCAATATTTTGTTTTAGGTATATCCTGACTGCTTAGCTCAAGCTATCTATATGGCATACTGGGAAGCATTTACAGAGTCCAGGGGTAAAATGGAGGATAACTTCAAGCAGAATCTCATTAACTGTGTGTCAGAGTGGATCACTGGTAATCACCCACATACATCTTTATAATCACTCTTTTCTTACTACTTCATCAAGTACATCATGTTTTGTGCAAAAGAAATTGTACTGCAATATCATTCTACAGTTATTATGACTGAAGTTACATGTTGGCATGATATAATTCCTATGCAATAGAATTGTTATGCAAAGTTTGTTTCCACAAAGCATTTCAGTGGTTATTGCATTTACAAGGTATTATCAAAAAGTTCTTGGACTGATATACTTTGTTACAATAAATAAGTATAAAACCCAAATCAACCCATTATCTAATCTTATTAAAGTACAAAGTAACAATTAAGTAGAGAGAGAGTAGTATTTCAAAGCTTATGATTATAGTCACATGTAATTCACTGTAAAAAGTTGAAGGATTAGTCAAACCTCCAAAATGAAAAAAAAACTGAAGTGAAGTGATTAAATATCTATACACGAAGGAGACTCCCAAGGAAATTCATGAGGACTTCATGAGGAAACCCTTGGAAAGGAAATACCTTGTTATGGTAATATTAATAATGGGCAACTGAATTTAGAATGAGGAGAGAGACATTGAAGATAATGAACAGTCTGGACATCCAAAGGAGATTACCACGGACAGAAACATTGATGTTTATGACTCTTGTCATGTGTGACAGAAGGGGGAACCTCTGAGATATAGTCAGAGAAGTTGACATAAGTTATGGGGTTGTCTAAGAGGCTGTTCATTCAATCTTAACTGAGATTTTAGGCATGTTTAAGGTCTCGGCTAGGTGGGTCCCTAGAATTTTGACTGAAAACCAAAAGAGAGACAGATATGATGTCTCTTTGCATCTTTGTCTAGCTGTGAGGATGATCCTGAGGATTTTATGGATCAGATTGTCACTAAAGATGAAACTTGGGTTCACCATTTGATTCTGAATCTGAGAAACAAATCAAACAATGGATTCATCCTGGCTCATCCTTTCCAAAACATTGACAAGAGAGTTTCCTCAGCTAGAAAAGTCATGGCCCCTGCTTTTTGAGTACAATCATGACTGATTTTATTGAGGAAGGCTGCATCATAAAAGGTGTCAGGAGATTGTGAGAAAAAAAGGAGGAATGCTAACCAGAGGTGTTCTGCTTTGGCAGGATAATGCACTTGCTCACACTTCACATCATATGGCTTAGAATATCTGTTCGCACAACTAAAATCTTAGCTGCTTGGTAAGAATTTTGGAAACAATGAATATGTCATGGACACTGTGTATGAGTACTCGAAGGGATTCAGAAATTGGAACAGAGATGGAGAGGTGATTGAGATGAAGAGAAATTATATTGAAAATAATAACAATTCTTTCAATTCTGGGTATTTCTAAGTACATGTGGAAGAGAACTTTTTGATCATACCTTATATATGGTTCCCAGATAATTTATAGGTGGATATAAATAGTGCATTAAAATTTAAAGACCCTCCATGTAGATGTAACAACATTGAATGCTGAAATATTTTCAGTAAATGGTATTTTGCTTTACAGCAAAAAAAAGCTTTGTAGTATCTAGTTCAATGTATGGATATCATATCAAAATACAAGTTCCCATAATTATTTCAGATTATGTTTTTAACTTACCTATTTATTTTCATCAAATGAATAAGGCTTGAAGCCTGTACCTGGAAGTTGGAAGTCGTGGAATATACAGAAAATGGAGGCCAAAGTTCCTAAAGGACTTGAACGAGATGGCAACCATGCAGTCATAAAAATGATGCAGGCCGCTGTGATGAACAAAGATAGTAAGTTTTCATATTGTTAATGAACATTTAACCAAAACATTTGTAATTTTTCTCATTATAAACTTTCTTTTAAATAATTATATATTTAAATAATATAAAATAGATTTACAAAACATGATGAATATGAAATTCTACCTTTAATCATTTTGAATTCTTCAATAATTTGAGGTACTTATGCTGTCCAGACAGCTTATCTATCATTTTATTCACAACACAGAAACTTCAAAAACTCAAACCTACCAAAACTCTTGGTGATTTAGAAAGTCCCTTACACTTCCTGTTATCCAAGTTTTACTGATTATTTTAAGAAAGGAAAAATATGTATTTTGGTATCATAAATTGATTGTGAGACATGTATTGGTTTAAAGAAAAATATGACTAGCTATAGCTAGATAGATATAAAGCTATAGTGTTCACTGTTTGAAATACACATCAGTATCTACTATTCATGACAGCATAATTGTATTGTAAACTGATTTATTTCATTTGTTACCACCTCTTAATAGTGAATCTAAGCTTAGACATGGACTCTTTCAACAAGATGATGTCAAGTCTAGGAGAAATAGCTGGCCCTCCATCCACTGCTGGCCCAACACCACAGGAAATGACTAGAGATTTAACTAGATTAACCAATTTTACCAATATGACCAATGGTTTATCAGTGAACTCTCACAATTTGAACCTCCCTATGAAGGATTCTTTATCTAGAGCCAGTGCCTCAAGACTAGCTACATGTGGATCATCTCTGAGAAAGCCAATAAATGAGGTAAGATTGTCAGATGTCAGATATTGCATCTGTTAGCACTTATTTTTTTACCCCCCCCCCCACCCTTCCTGTTCAGAATCAAAGATTCAGGGGCATCTTCTTTTTGGCCTGTCTGTCTTTGACAATAAACTTTAACATTCTGCATAACTTCTAAACTTCACGTGCCTATTCCTTATGATAAGACCTTTCCATCAGTACAATAATTTTTGACCTTGTGACCTTTCACCGACATTCCAAAAAGTTTAACATTGGTTATAATTTGTGAATTGTAAGAAGTAGGACTTTCATATTTTGCACGCATATTCCTTATGACATGACCTTTCTGTCAGCACAACAATCCGATGGTATCAGTGTTTTACAAACACATCCCTTGCTTAAACTGGTGTATCCCAGTGACCTTTGGCTCCATGGGGTAGGGTGAAATCAAGATACAGGACATTGCAAAATTTTGCTCATTTGGACTTTATTGTAGACAGGGGCATTTATGTTTCACAAACACTTCTTGTTTCATCATGGTGTAATACATGTAGATAAGTGTTCCAACAAGCAATATGAAATAATGTAAATAGGTATGATTAAAATTGTATCTGGTGATTTCTTAGTCTTTAAAAGGAATGATTTTAGAAATTATCAAGAGAAATGCAGATTTATGCATAATTGTAATTAAATTTAACGCTTAGCAAGAATTAAAGGGAAAGATTAGTGTTCATTTATTTCATTTATTTGTCAAAGATTAATTTGACTATTGGTTCTTTACAATAAATATGATCATTCTCTTGTTTATATTTCTAGTCACATCAGATGGGACCAGGACCTGAGTATGAGCGAGTTTTATTCAATACCAGTGGACGTAGTCCTTTAATTTCTCATTACCTCCATATGAGACAGCTACGCGATTTCAAACAATCAGGAAAGAGAGTCAGACGCACTGAAATTGCTGCATTGCCATATCCTTTACTTTATGTGAATCATCATTGAATTGAATGCTTTATTTCAAATTTATATGTGAAATGTTATAAGTCAAACTGGTATGATTGCAATGCATCTTGTATTTGTTTACTATGTTATGTAACATTTAATTTGTTCACAATTTCTTCACCAACACCATATAAATGAAATGACCTATATATTGTCAATTGCCTATAGCAGTATTTAAAAAACAAATCCTCATAAATCACTAATGATCTCTTTTTATACCTTTATGAAATATTGATAATACTTTATATAATGACACTTAAACATTCATAATTTTCCATAATGAATACACAACCTTGTCTGTGGATTCTTTGCCACTGAATCTACGCATCTAAAAGATTGCAATTACAAATGTATTTTCATATTTATAAATTCATCACCTAGAAACCTATATATAGGTCATTTGGATTCATTTTCTTGTTAGTAGTGATCCTTAATTTCATAAAATTAAAAGCATATTACAAGCATTGTGACTAATATAAAATTTGATAGGGAAATTAATATCATCAAGAACGATGACTTAGCAGGAGAAAAGATTTTCAGATGTGCCATATCTCTGAGAAATACTGACACATTTCTTTCATATTCAGTGATTGAATTTCCATTCAAATAATGTATTAATTGTGGTCAATATTTTCATTTTGATGTACAGTTTAATGTTTATCAGACTCTGCCATTATGAATTTTCACTATAGGAAATGTCTCTTTCACAATGCATTATGGCTAAAATCATACAGAGGGTAACTCTGATGTGTACAGTTAAACACTATTTTCAGTTACCGTATATACTCGCATATAAGTCGGTTTTTTGGGAGTAAAAAATCGTGGTCGAAAAGCACTACCGACTTATATGCGAGATACTGACGGAGAGAAAAAAATCCGTTCTTGGACTGAAGCCAAACTTTCCCGTTTATTATCAGATAATGAAGACATTAGACATGATAGATAACGTAGGAGAAATTCCCTGTCAATAATGCTTTAAAATACGATTTTATGACAATAAAATGTATATTTTGTGACCAACAGATTCTGTACTTAAAGTCGTAATATATCGTTTATTTGCTGTCGAAATACCCATTACAAAAGGTAAAACAAATCCGCTACAGTACGTCTACAGTTTTAGTGAGCCGTGACGTGATGGCCATTGATTAAATAACGGTCCGGCGTATACATGACACTAGAAGAATGTTAATGATACCGGTAGGTTTGTCGGTGTGGTAAAAGAGTCTTTGTCGGGTATCATTCGCCGATTCATGTAGGGTTTCACTGTGTTAATGAATTAACTACTTAATAGTTAAATAAACAAGCAATGAAGCCACGATCGTCGTGGTGTTGTTTTTGCTGTAATTATCAAATAAATAATTATATAAAAACAGCCGTTTTCACGGCTACCAAATTATTAGAAAAGTAGTCACTTAAGCTATGAAGTAACACCGGTAGATCGTTTTATCTTGAATAAATACATCTTTTATATGTCACGTTTTAAATGCCCCTCATGCCCCTCTATTGAATATGTCAATTAAATTCCCGTAGTGTGATTACGCACGATCATCATTCTCCGAAGCCTTTGTATACATTTCTATGAATGAATGTCCGTTAACATGTACAGGCTGTTCACTCAAAAATTCCAACCGACTTATATGCGGGTCAACGGCAAATCCCAGAATTTGAGCTCCAAAACGTACCCCCGACTTATACGCGGGTCGACTTATATGCGAGTATATACGGTACAACCAAGTTGTTTCGATTATGTAGATACATCTCCATGCTTATGTTTTCTGAAATATTGAAATTATGTACAGTGATGACTTTTGAGGGTCATTTACCTGATACAGAGGACTGTAAGTTTACCTGATTTATAAAAGTTAATAATTCTTTTGATTTACCTTCTTGATCGTTACACTCTGTATTTTAAGTTTCAGCATTTTTTCCTTAACAAAAACACTGCTCCAGGTCCAACTTATCAACAACTCATTCAGAACAAGAAAATGTTGTCTGAAACACTCAAAAGGGAATATGAAAAGTATGTGTGCTAGTAAATCATTCATCTTTCATATCACCTGCAGATATAAAGATGTCTGATGTATTTTCCTTAATGTTATCTTGGTTTGATATATTGGCTTCATAGTTGTTTATTTGAAGCTCCAGGAAGTTGCTTTTAAACATTATTACGTGTATTCTCTTTGGAAGACCAGTTGGTGAGCATAAACTAAGAAAATCAGAAAAAGCAGTAACTTAATACTTTAAAGAATAATTTTCCCTGTCAAATTTTATCTATATATTTAGCATCCACTATCATTATAATATTTAAAATTAAATTGTTTCAAGGACTAATTGTGACATTTGAATCTTCACTGAAGTTAGAAAGACTTTACATTTCTTTAATTGGGAAAAGTTTCCAAAAACCTCAAAATTGTGTCATTATGAAATATACAACATATATGATAAAGTATTTTATATAATAAGGGGTTTGAAGACTTTAAACATGCATTCCGGAAACAATCTATGAAATATTACATTTTGTGCTTTACTGGAATTCTGACTGTGATTACAGAATATGTGAACAAACACAGAAAGACATACTGGAAATCGAGAAGAAAAGAATAGAAACGAATCGTGAAATAAACAACATAACAAAAGAGTTGATGACAACTCGAAATCCTTTAGATCTCAAGATACTAAGTGAAAGAATCATTGCTATTAGGGTAAATATGTCTACATATTAAATATAAATCAAAAGGAATATTCCAACATCATCATTTTTTTATGTAATAATAATAATTTTCCTGTCCAAGGATATTACTTCTTTTACCTTTTTGTATAACAGTAAACATTGAATTAGGATTTGTTATTAAAGATGGCCTCCTTATGGGGGTTGAATGATTACATTAAATTAGAATTGCCTACAAAGCTAGAATTATGTAAAAGCTCAGTAGACAGATTGCACCTGTCTGACAGTTACAAACTAATCAGGATATGTATATACATATCTTAATTTTATGGAATATTTTAACACAAATCATCGATATTTCTTTGACATTAAGATAATATGTTTTGTGCTAGTGTGCTTTACCATTCTTCTTTGTAATTTTATGCACTTTCTTCCATTGAAAGAGCATGTAGATAGTAGATATTCTTGCAAAAGTGTTGTTTATATTGTATCAAGTTTAAAATCTAATAAATATATTAGTTTAAATCAGAATTTATTAATGTCAACTGTGAAGTAAGCTAGAGTAAAGATTTACTTATTGTCTGTATCAATGTATCTGTAGATTCATCATACCATTCACTATAATATTTATGACAGATTTTATCCTCAAACTGAAGAATTTATTCAAATTTTTGGAGAATGCTCGGTAACAGTGACAAGGTTTTTCTCAAGCCAGAAATAAAAATTGTTGCTTGGTATAACATAAAAATTGCATCCTTGTTTATTTAGCATTATGATTATGATATTCTCCCATCTTCACAGAAATATCTTTACAAAAGGTCTGAAATGATCAGCCTGACAACCACAGGAGGGTGGATATCCTGAGCTGCACAACCTATTTCACGCTTTATTTAATTATGACATGAGAAAGAAACACGACCTACATCAGGCGACCTAATTTTTGTTCATTTTCCAACATACCACAAGGGAAAAATGACAGTTTTAAGGAACAAATTAATCAATGGGAGAAAAACAATCCCTGAAGTTCAATGATAAATGAGAAATCCACAAACTCTTGTGTCAAGTTAACTAGTTCATGCCTTGACAAGCTTCGGCATAGACAAAGTGAACTTGACACTTAGGGTTTGTGGATTTCTCCATCATCAATACACATCAGAGGTAGATTCTATAAATCTTATTAGAAACATTGATCCAGATTGATTGGGTGAGGGAGGGGGGGGGGGTTAGATACTCATAAAGTACATGTTTAAAGAAACAATCAATAAAATCATATGTTATAATATTTCATCTTTGTTTTGTTTATGACATATATTCTCAAACCTTATTAATTTCCGGGAATTCCATAACTGAAAATAAATTTAGCAAGGAAAAGCATTCTTGGTTGAGAATATTCTGAAATATGTTTATGACATCAATTTGTATATTAAAAATTCATAGTTGAGAAAGCTTTTACTCTTATTTAAAAAAAAATTCTATTTTGAAACAGAGTTTAGTTTGAGAATTTTATTTGTTGATTACATTTACCAACATTGTTCATTAATATTATGTTCACATGCAGTATGTGAATTGAATTTATTTATTATTTCTGGGACATTTAAATTCATCAGATTTTTTTTGGACATGGACAGTTTTCCTCCCCAGGAATCTTTATAGTGGTATTCAAAATCCATACATATAATATAATATTGTAACATAATACATTACCTTATTTAGGATGGAACTGATTCAAGGCTAAATAAACGGATCAACGCACATAAAGAAAAAGTATCTTTGCAGCAATACTGTTTTGTTTGTGTGACTATACACCATGAATTTACATTTCTTGATAGATTTTCATCATATTTGAATGATCTCAGCTTCTCACTAGCTTTGATGTGTAATCTTCTTGGCAAAATGATTTGTTTGAGCTGCACCATTACAATATCATCATAATGTAGTAATCATCAATATACAAAAACTTATACATCATCATTATATATCTTTAATGTTTGTTTACAAAACATTTAGGACTCAATGTAATAAGGAAATCTTTATGAACAAAAGTATCATACCCTGATTATATGCGAGTTCAGAGTTTTCCATGAAGGTTAATCTTTGTCATAAAAATTCAATTTTAATATTTTCACTTGTTAATGTACCAACCCTGTGTGTCTATCTTTCTACCTGCTAAATGTCCATTGGAGCTTCCCAGCCCATAAAACCTGCATGCTTATATCTCATTGCTTTGATTAATGGTGGATACTTCACGTATGTATTATTCAGGACACAAAGTAAACAAGTGATACAAAAAATACCAAAACATGTTTTTGATCTATAATACCTTAGCAATAATATGGATTTGCTGACCTACTTCATACAGCTGTAATTGATAACAATAGAGAAGTAGTATTTCATGACCTTGACCACCATACATAAGAATATGTCATGACCACCATTCTAAGGTCATACTTTCAAGGTCAAACTGATCACAATCCTAATGTCATACTTTCAAGGTCAAAATTTCAGTGTCCTTACAAATATGAACGTGAATGTATTTTACATAGCAAAATGGCACTGTACCAGTTTGCTACTCATACGGGATTTTTTCCAGTTCAGACTTTTTATACCCCCCGCAAACAGAGTATATAGGAATCACCCTGTCTGTCTGTCCACCAAACCTTGTCCGGGCCTTAACTTCTCACCCTGTGCACGGATTTCAATAATATTTCACAGAAATGTTGCTTAGGATCCAAGGGTGTGTCATGACCTGAACCAAGGTCAAAGGTCAAGGTCACAATATACACAATTGGTATCACTTTGTCCGGGCCATAACTTCTTCCCCTGTGTACGAATTTCAATAATATTTCACAGAATTGCTGCTTAGGATCTAAGGGTGTGTCATGACCTTGAACCAAGGTCATAGGTCAGAGGTCAAGGTCACAATAGACACAATGGGTAAAACCTTGTTTTTTATTGATTATACCTCAAAATGTGCTCGTAAGTGGGACATCCATTACACTTATACCAATGATGTATCTTGGGATGAATTATTGCATGTTTCAACTTTGTTGCCGCGGGGGGCATTTGTCCCATTAGGACAGCTCTAGTTTTGTCTAAAAGCAATGGGATGCATCACTAAATGCCAATGTAGCTTTTGAAAAACAGTATTTCCAAAATAATGATCATGCATCTATCAAATACTTGCCATGTGCATGGATTTTCTGTGCTTGAATCTGCAAGTGTTATGGGTGCTGTTTTCCTAAAACCTAGAATACCACAATTCCTTTGAAAATGTACTCTATTTCTCATATTTCTTTTCTGAAGCATGTGCAACTAAGTTTTTGAGTCTGTGAATTTCTTTATGTGCAAGATACAGCTAACTTTTTGAGATTGTTTGGTATACAAAGAATAAATTATGCCATCTGCCATTACATCATTTGATCCTATAATGACATCACAATACAGATTATCTCACTATGAAAAAGAAAACGTTCCATTAAAATAGCAAATGATAAAGTAGAGGTTGTATACAGTCATTGATTACAGTTGAGTACAACATATGATCTATTGGACCTGAAGACTAAATATAACATATTGTATAAGGGTATGGCAATACTAAAAAGTCTGCATTCTCTATGCATGACAGCATGCAATAACGAAGATGAAAAAGCAACTCACTCATGAATAATAGTTATACTATGGTATTATAACTGTGCATATCATGAACCCAGAAATAAATATATAAAGGAATGCACATGAATTCCAAATGAATGCATGTTCAACTAAGGCAAAATATAACAAGTGTGTTTGTCACATTTTGCATATGATTTTTTTTTCAAATTGGTATGCATATGTACCTAGCAGTGAACTAGTTAACTACTTAAGTTAATGTGAGAAATTAAAGGCTGTTCTTGTCAGGGATTTCGATGTTTAAATTTGTGCATATCAAAAAGTATGTAGGTTATTCTAAAAATTCTTGTTCCCTGCTTTTCGCGAAAGCGTGGGGACATTAAATCTCATTTGTCTGTCTGTCAGTCTTTCAGTCTGTCCGTCCATCCATCCGTCACAAAAACTTTAACCTTGGTCATAACTTTTTAACTGTAAGACATAGCTCCTTCAAATTTGGCATGTGTGTCCCTAATTGCAATACCTTTTTGTTGGTAGCAGAATTTTTTATCATGTGACCTTGACCATGACCTTTTACCTACTTCAATGTAACTTTTTAACCATAAGATGTAGGGCCTTCATATTTGGCAAGTGTGTCTGTAGACATGCACAATCATG
This sequence comes from Pteria penguin, assembly GCA_035048485.1. Lineage (NCBI taxonomy): Eukaryota > Metazoa > Mollusca > Bivalvia > Pterioida > Pteriidae > Pteria > Pteria penguin. The sequence goes on from CM068581.1 coordinate 25,953,072, forward strand.
ACAATATGTCACAGATCACTGCACCCTTACTGATAGAACCCCGAAAGCAGGGTGACACAATTCTCTAATTTTGCTTGTTACAATACACCCATCTTTAAATGGACTTACTGTGCAAAATCTGTCCGTCACTCCTTGAATTTCCAACACATAAATTCTCTATACTTATTAGTGAAAGTTCATACTTGCTAGAAAAGGGTCCTTACAGGGAGGCATTGTTTCATGACTGAAAGTAGACTTTCTATCAGGATCATGCTTGTAAGGTCAACTGTCAACTTTTGAGAAATTTTCTTTCCAGTCCATAATTTCAATACATTTTGTTTGAGAAAATCTTCTTACATACATTTCAGGACAAGGTCACTATAAAATTTTGCAAAAATTGTTATGTATTAAATTGTTGAACTGAAATCTTATTTGTGACTTTCTATTGAGAACATACAAATTAAGTTTTTTGGTTTTTGGGTTTTTTTTGTTTTTTTGAAATGGCTTTTTGTTGAAAGTTGATATCCTGAAAATTAGAGATGGGCTTATTATGCAACAAAGATACCGCTCCAACTATAGCATGCACTTAATTCTAATGTATTATGAGGACCAAGTCACCTATAACGTACATTATACATTAGCTACATAATGTTATGCATTAATATCTGTGAACAATTCATATTTTTATCTTTCTCTCAGTAACTGCCCATAGGATTTTTATCAAAATTTGTAAGTATAGAGTACTTGCCATTCCCTACAAATATAGCTGTTTTCTAACTAGTTCTCTTCAGGGATAGTTTAAGAGTAGGGTTCAGTAGATCAAATAAGGTACACTGTTTTGAAAGACAGTTAACAGTTTTACAGACCAATTGCAAAAATTTCTACCTGTCAAAAGGTAGATCCATGTCATGGTAACATAGGTCCAAGAGGGTACTGTATTTAAAGAACCTTTTTCTTCAGACTTGCTGCATAGATCAACAAACCAAATGGACCAGAGTGATCTAGAAGAGCGTCTTAAGAAGTGTTGCTTTTTATTCAATTCCAAAATCAAAATTTTTTATGTTGTTTCTGGGCTTACGTTTTAACAAAGTTGTTTTACAAATTTATTTTGGTGTCATTTTCTCGATTTATTCAATGTAAAGATGTAATAAAGCATGTATTTTCTAATTTATATTAGAAAATACTTATTTCTAGGTGTATATGAAATTACAGCATTCAATATGTGTTACTAAGTCATTTAAGAAAAAAAATTGGAAAAAAGTTCTTACTCAATCTCTTTGACACATTTTTGTGTCAATGCTTTGATTATTTTTCATTGTAGAGATGAAAGTTTAGTCATTTTTCCATTATCAAAAACACAATAAGCAATAGAAGTGAATATGTCTGGAAATGTTTTTAAGCAGTCAATGGTTTTAAATTTTTAAATGTACGTCCTTTGATTGTTGTGCTGTTACGGTGAGTGGGAAGGTGGGCCCGTAAACCGGTTAACCACACCATTTGTTTGGCTTTTGTCAAATTAAATGACCGTCCTAAGTCGGTATCATAATTGCACTACAATCAAATATTTTTGTAATGTGTTATATGTGCTAGTCTATTATTGATATTCATGTAATGTATAGCTCCATGGTGACTTCTGCCACATAACTGAGCCAGTAGTTCTTTTTTCTTGAAATGAGAAAATTGTGCTCAGATGAGCAATATAGGTCCATTTGGGCCTCTTAGCCTTATTTAATTGTTTCATGATAGTGACAATCATTCATCTAAAATGTTCATTTACACTTTATCTTGGAATATACACTTTATGTACTGTACATGCTCTCATTTTCTTTTAAAGATGAAAATGTGAGATGTTACAAAGTACTATCTATTATTGCTATATCAACTTCTTTTTTTGAACCACACATAGGACTTTGATCACACTTGCTTAGAATAACATACTCAAGAGACTCTCCTATGAAATATAATTAATCAGATGACCATTGTGACCCCTTGGGCCTCCTGCTCTTTCATCAAATTTAGATAGTTTAATTTACTACATTCAATACCCAGTCCAAGTCATATGCGACATGGAAGCAAAATATGACCATCCTTACGTCATATTTTTATTGATATATATATCCCTAATAAGTTTCTTCTTGTGACACATGAATGCACACAAGTTTGTGAGTGAAGTTGCTTATAAATGCATGCATACACCTATAAACTTAACAATAAACAAAACAAAAGTTAACATGCATCTTATAAAAAACTGTATTATCTGGAAACCAATGCTGATACTTAGGTTAATGAATTGCAACATAGTATTTGGTGTTGTACACTCATTTTAAGCTTCTTTTATGATTCTACTGGGGCTGCAAAATATGTGTTGATTCAGTTCTTGGTAAGAAAAAAATTTGTATGGTTATTTTTAAGTGTACTGCTTTAATTGTTTTAAATTGGCAAGTATATCAAATGTACAATTGTTTTACATATTATTCGAAAATATATTGTTGCTAGTAGTTTTGCTTCTGTATTCCAATCAAATGATAGTTAAAAGAATTGTAACAATAGTCCACATTTCGAGATTGTCATCATTGATTTGTATTGCAGGAAAGAGATCGGGAGATAGCCCTGCTAGATAAGGACTCCGATAAACCAGCTGCATCAGATATCCAGGAAGATGACGAGTTCTGAGCACAAAATTTGTTGCTTTAGTAATGTTATTTATAAAAGGAACCTGCAACATCATATTGATGTTCATTTTATAAATAAAATTGAAAACAATACCACCCAATTTCTGGACTTTGTTTTACAGTTGCAATGCATGACTTATACTCTATTCAAAGTTTCTGAGTTGTAATTTGAGAAAGTCTTATTGTAAATATAAATATATAAAGATCAAAGATTGTAATGGGAAGCAATATTAAAAGTTGGACTTTTAAATAAGCATATCTGTGATAAATATATGCCTTCAGTAATAAAATTTTTCCACAACTTTAATCTTTTTGATTGGTTACATTAACACCAGTATCTATATGTGGTTTGTGTATTGATAAGACAGCAATGAAAATGTTCATATGATCAGACGATTTTTTATGACTATTGTTGATGATTATTTCACTACATGTAATATGGTGACAGCATATGCATTATGCATGGAATTTATACTCCAGTAACAGAGCCACCTGAAGCAGTGTGAGATCTTTTATATGCCACATCTCCCATTACCTTGATTTTTACTGTCTTATCCAAAAAGACATGATACCAATTAGAAGGACTATACTCTTCAGGGACCGTCGCACACCAAGCACCTGACGGATTGAGCTTAACACTGGCTCAGTTGAGTTGTGCATTTGGCATAAGTTTTCATTGTAATGATGTCATCTGAAGTCATGAAGCAAGCATTGAAAACAAAGAGTTACATTTATTTATGAAACCATAAATGAACAAACTGAAAGTACTCTAAATGTTAATTTCTTTTTTATCACCCAGGATCAAATATTGATTAAGATTCAGAGGCATCTAGTTTCTGGCCTGTCTGTCTGTTTATCTGTGGCAAAAAAAAACTTTAACATTGGTCAATATTAACTTTTGAACCATAAGAGATAGAGACCTCATATTTGGTATGCATACTCAACGAATGAAATCCTTTCAAATGACATAAGGTCAATGACCTTGTGAACTCAACCTTGACATTTATTTTCAAAACTTAAGTTGGATATCTCATATGATTACAATGTATTTTATTTGTATCCATTATATTGGGTTTTCAGTAACATTTTCCCAAGATTCAATGCTATACTTGATATTGCTCATAGGGAAAGATCTACAGAACATTCTTTATATTTCAAATTAAAGCAAACATAAAAATATATGAATAAATACAAATATATACAGTACATATTAAGATGAAAATAAGAAATGTAATTTTGATCTAATAGCAAAGAAAGTGACTACTTGATACTTCTAGTGATGCATTTTATTTAAATCAGGTCTTTAAAAAGTTTTGAGTATTCAATTGTAAATTTTAAAAGCAATCCCGTTTTATGATGGAAAGAGTAGCTTTATATGATAGGAGGCAATCACAGAGAAATACCACCTGTGGACATACTCAGGGACTCTACAAGAAAGATTATGTAAATTATCCACAGTCTGCACACCAATTACATACTACATATACAAGATCTGCAAATTCTGTTGAGGTTTTTCTTTTCTTTCTTTTTTTTTTTTTTTTTGTTTGGAGGGGGGGGGGGTTTCATTTAGATCCTACCAATATACAAGGAGTTGCAAGCATATACTACAATATATAAATATGTTACATGCCTACTTTATTCATGTCATGTTTAAAGTACATAACAACTGTATTATTTGTTTGATAATTTACTCACACTTATATAATTACTCGAACAATTTTACAGGAAGATAAAACTTCATTTATACTACATGTACAGTATACATGCAATCTTATGTTTTCAAGGTCACAATTACATGCTTGTCTGATTATAATTGCAGTCCGCTCAAAAATACTTAATTATGACAGATCTCATAATAAAAAAAGAAAGAGCAACACCTATGTTGCTTTATATTTGGAGTGTAGCAATTTCTCGAAAACATGAAAAGCAGTGTCGTGTAAAGTTTACCCAAGTGCTTGCATGATACATACTTAGGGTTTTGAACTGAACAAAACTCCTTTCTAAAACGTGAAGCAGGATATCAAAGTAAAACTGATATATATATTCTGTGATTGCCCAATTTTTGAAGAATTTTCTCAATCTAAATAACAAAATTTAAATTTTGCAAAATATCTAAATCCCCAATACTCAAATCAACCTTGAAAAAAGAATTAAGCAAACCTATATTGTTAAGTGATTCTTGTAGTCATTTTAATTTTACACTTCTGACATTTATTAAAGGAATATTTCATACAAAGAATAGTAGAAAAATATGAAGTCTCTATCTCTGACAGTTCAAAAATTATGAAGGTTAAAATTGACAACCAACAGACTGACAAACAGACAGACAAGTCAAAAACAATATGCCCCTAATATATCAATCTGGGAGCATACAAAAGTTTTAATTCCCTTCTGTGAACAAGTGTACTTGAGAAAAATGAAAATGCATAAATATTAAATTGGATGACAATGTTGAAGAATCTACAACTGCAGAAATGATTTGTTATGCGGTAAATCATCAAAAGAGTAACATGTTACTGCTCAAACACAATTTCTTTGGTTTATTTCCCCTTGATTAGAAATAATATTTCACCTGCCATGGATAACAAAAACATTTTATTCATACACAAAGTTTGAACACTTCATTTACTATAACTTTGACAGTATAACCTTGTGTCAAGGTCGTAGCACTTGCCTCAATAGTGTGAGGAAAACATTTGTGCAGAGTATGAATCATCAGTTTGTTAATCTGTCAGACATATTTAAAAGTTGATTGATCATCTTCTGCCTTCCTATTTGTCATTCAGAAAAGTCACCGTGTACACTGGCAAAGAATAGACAGTAAAATCTGGAGCACCATGTCACTGACTACAATGGCACAGAATGGACCTTTAAATTTGAGGCACCATGTCACTGTGTCCACTGGCACAGAATAGAGTAAAATCTGAGGCACCATGTCACTGTACACTGGCACAAAATAGACAGTTAAATCTGTGGCACCATGTCACTGTGTACACTGGCACAGAATAGACCGTAAAATCTGAGGCTACATGTCACTGTACACTAACACAGAAAAGACAGTTAAATTTGAGCCACCATGTCACTGTGTACACTGGCACAAAACAGACAGTAAAATCTGAGGCACCATGTCACTGTGTACACTGGCAAAGAGAAGACAGTAAAATCTGGGGCACCATGTCACTGTGTACACTGGCACAAAATAGAGTGTGTAATCTGGGGCACCATGTCGCTTTGTACACTGGCACAGGAAAGCCAGTAAAATCTGACGTACCATGTCACTGTCCACACCGTCACAGAAAAGATAGAAAATCTGGGACACCATGTCACTGTACACTGACACTAAATAGACAGTAAAATCTGAGGCACCATGTCACTGTGAACACTGTCACAAAATAGATAGTAAAATCTGAGGCACCATGTCACTGTGTACACTGGCAAAGAAAAGACAGTATAATCTGAGACTCCATTTGACTGCATACTCTGGCACAGAATAGACAAAAAATCTGGGGCACCATGTCACTGTGTACACTGGCACAAAATAAACAGTAAAATCTGGGGAACCATGTCACCGTGTACGCTGGCACAGAATAGACAGTACCATCTGTGGCATCATATCACTGTGTACACTGGCACAGAAAAGACCGTTAAATCTGAGGCACCATGTCATTGTGTACACTGGCAAAGAATAGACCGTAAAATCTGAGGCACCATGTCACTGTGCACACTGGCACAGAATAGACCGTAAAATCTGAGGCACCATGTCACTGTGTACACTGGCACAGAATAGACCGTAAAATCTGAGGCACCATGTCACTGTGTACACCGACACTAAATAGACAGTAAAATCTGCGGCACCATGTCACTGTGTACACTGGCACAGAACAGACAGTTAAATCTGAGGCACCATGTCACTGTGTACACTGGCACAGAATAGATCGTAAAATTTGAGGCTATATGTCACTGTGTACACTAACACAGAAAAGACGGTTAAATCTGCGGCACCATGTCACTGTGCACACTGGCACAGAATAGACAGTTAAATCTGAGGCACCATGTCACTGTGTACACTGGCACAGAATAGATCGTAAAATTTGAGGCTATATGTCACTGTGTACACTGGCACAGAATAGAAAGTAAAATCTGAGGCACCCTTGCATAGAGCAGACATCAAAATCTGAAGCATCATGTCACTCAGTGTACAGTGGCAAAGAATACAAAGTAAAATCAGAGGCACCATGTCACTGTGTACACTGGCACAGAAAAGATGGCTCACTACTTTGGAACGGTCTTGTGCTTTTGGTCAAAATTCATGTGGTTAATGTATAACTGAACAAGAAGGAATGACCTATAGATCAAGGTCACAACAACCTTGTGTTATGTCATTCATTAGCTTAAATAACGTGTATGATATTCAATTATTGAATCAACAATGCAAAGATTTCATAAATCAAATATTTATGAGCGATACTTCTTAGTGTAAATACATACAAATTCAACAATGTGAGTTCTTCACATAATGAGAAGTATTTTCAAAAAATGTTTCATTTTTATAAAAAATAATAGCTCACTTACGGGGCATTGTCAAAGAGAAAGCATGTATATTCAATGCTTTTTTTTAAATTCAAGGTCAAGATTGCAAGGTCAAAAACTTTGGTACAGACAGAAAGGTCTAGCCATAGTGAACACACATTTGAAACATGAAAGCTCTATCCCTAGTAATTGACGGGTTATGGGCAAGGTTAAGGTGTTTGAAACTTCAAACTTCAAGGTCAAGGTTATGGGGTAAAAAAATGATGGTACTGATGGCAAAGAACATACATGTGAAGTATGAAAGCTCTATATTTAATAGTTTTGAATGTATGGCCAAGGTTAATGTTTTTATCTTTGTCACCAACACTAGGGCTATGAATTTAGCTCTCCAGACATTTGTCATGGTGAGCTAAAACAGTTCTGAAGAACAAAGTAATGAAAGGGTTAAACATCTTAAAGTCCTCCAAAGGGAAGTGACATAAAACAAAGAACAATAAACTCATCATTCACTAATTGTGAATGCTGTGTTTATTGTTCTTGGAAAGGGTTAAACACATAAACAAGGTAACAAATATCACAGATAAAATGTAAAGAAATATTTACCAGGATAAATTAAAACAATTTATACATAAAATCTCAGCACTATGAATTCTTCCAACAAAACTGAAACATTTGTTAGAAAAAAACAAAAGCTTATAATGGGCATATGTAACTCACAATGAGTAGCTTGAGCCATGAGTAATTAAAATGTATCTGAACTATCTCAAGGTAAATGTTCACTTCAGAATTTACTGTAATCAAAAACAAATCCAGTCACCCTCTAATACATTACAATACATTTGTTTTACAATATACGCTAAATTTTCAATTCATAAAGGATCCTTATCCTTCTGGATATACTGTGTCAGTCTTGGACACTGAATTTATGTTTGATTACATCTAGACAAATATATCACTTGTAGTTAACCTTGAGAACTTTATTTCTGCCAAGTTTCACATTAAACTTTCCATTAGCTCTGAAGACATCTATTGAAATAAATAAAATTGGCAATAATACTCTTGTAAAAGACCTGAATATTTCATTCCTGTATGTTTTATCAAAATCCCTTCAGTGGTTCTGGAAAAATTTAATAGTTTACAGATGCCTGATGAGGGCCAGATCGACAACAGATGGCACTTTACAGCAATAGCTTATATGACATTTCAACTCAGATGAGGTAAAAATAATGACAGACAAATCATAATTTTAAATATTCATTTTATAAACATATTAACTGTGTCAATTATTATTGAAGAGTTTAATGAGTAAGCAAATTTCATCTAAAGTTTTGTTTTCTAAGGAGGTAGGTGACTGTATCATGATAAAGTAATGAAAATATAGATTAATAATAAACACAACAGAAGAATATATCACTGAATACTCCTGAGATATAACATATCACAGCAAGTTAGGTGGATCAATTCTAGTTGAGACTATATATTATCATATATTTTGCTTGGCAATGAATTCCATTCTTTTATTCACCCACTCAGCTTCTTCATCCATACCATGCTTCTCATAGAATTTGACAAGCTTGTTGTATCTCTCAAGAACATTAAACCCTACTAAGGTCTGCAGTTTACGCAAGTCAACGGGACAAAGATGAATGGGTTGTCTGAAATCTTCTTCCAAATGACCTGAACCATTCATGCAACATTCATAGAATATGCAATGGTCGAGTCCAAGGAGATGATTGATCTCATGAACAAGCAGTTTGCAGCTTCTTTGTAGAATAAGAGTCTTTCTATCACTCAGAGAAACATTGTCCATATGTTCTACATCATACCAGTCTTCTGTGGAAAAACTGAGTGTAGGGTCATAACGATAGAAACTGAATACACCTACACCCAGATTACCACCAGCCATTCCTGCAACGAAGAGGTCGGGGTCATCTCCATAAAGATCAGTCATAGTAAGACCCATGGTACAGATGGCATCATCAGGCAATTGCTTTCTCAGTTTGAGTAAAACACTATCAACTTTGATTTGATAATGCTTAGTCTTAGAATTATATCTTGTTGTCAGTCTTACTCTGAGCTTGTCTGCACCAGAATCATCAATTACAAACACTTTTCCATCCTCTATTTCTAACTGTAATTGTGGCAGGGCAACTACTGGAATTCCTAAATAGATTTCAGCAAATTCAATCAAATCTTCAAATTTCACACAATGTTGTTTATCAAAGGCACCTATTGGAAGTAAATATATCTTTCCAATGGGATATTTTTCACGTATTGTTTTTCCAAGTGGTTCAAACTGCATCTTGCGACTTTTCTTCTTTCGACATGATAACCAGGGGGTTTCCCTTATGAACTGACTGAAAGTTTGACCTCTCTCATTATATTGAGCTAACCAGTCATCGATATCAAGGGGTTTAGGAATGGAATAAAAGAACTGGAATCCTTGATAAGGCTGAGGGTTATATTCCAGGAGTGAGGAATCTTTACCAATAGCAGATTTTCTTCTGTCATGAGATGGAGCTTTAAAACCTCTGGCATATGGTATTATGGTCCTTTCCTTTTCTTTCTTTACTTTCGGCATGATCCTGTAAAATAAATAATTTAAAGTACATGTATATCAATATATTTCACATCTTCCTTTAGTTGGTCACTTTGTGGCACTAAATTAAGTTAATATACCTTAACAATATGCTTTTATCAAATATTGCCTACCGGGTAGATGAGATAGATTTAAATTACGCCGGTATGACAGAAAAAAAACATAAAAAAACTCAAATATGAGTGTTTCAAAGTAGCTTTTCAGTAATGTTGAAGTAATGACAAACACACAACAAAACCTTTTCCATTGCCTTGACAACTACAACATGAGGCCCATGTGGGCCTACATTGGTCATCTGAGACAACCCCACTCTACCTTTTTGGCGATCATAAACAACAATAATGAAAATTCCAAAATTAGAAATTTTGTCAAAATTCTTTCACTTTGTACTACATGTATATTCTAGTTATGAACAAACATGAAATATACATCCATCTACATCACTAGATGCCATTAATTTCATTATCCATACAGTGGTTTTGGAGAAGATGATTTTCAAAGAAAGGTACCAAGTACCCTCCAAGACCTATTTTTAGCCATGGTGGCACCACCTGACAAGGGATCTGGACAAAATAATCAAACTTAATTGGTAAAGGACCTATAGTACTTAATGCATACCAAGTTTCATCAAAATCCATTGAATCATTCAACAGTAAAATTTTAAAATGTGAAAAACCTCCCTTTTAAAACTCCATGAAAAATCCAAAAGTTAAAATTTTGTTAAAACTCTTTAAAAAAAAAACACACATCTCTTTACTATATTCTAGCTAAATTATTGTGTCTCCTGCGAAAAAAAATCGAAAAAATTTGTACTAACAAGATGAAATAGAGTAAAATGAAAACTGACCGCTCTCTAAGTGCAGAATGTACATGTACCAATAATACTAGAAGAAGAGTGTTTAATGTCTTTGGCAAGTATTTGAACTCAACATTGATAAAAGAAAATTAGGTATATCAAGTTAAAAAGACAAAAATTTGATTCCAAAGTCTAACCAAAAATAAAATACTTTATATTTACACATCCATCATTCTAATGCATTAAGCTTTCATACAAAGACATACATCTGAGAAAGATTCTCAGAAGTGTGTATGCTCTTTACCTACTTTGCTCCACCATGGAACAACCCGGATAAAAACACAAACTTAGTCCATGTTCTTGAAAATACAGACATTTGTCCAAGTTTCATCAAAATCAATGAAATGGTTCTAAAGAGAAAGTCTGTCAACACTCAACACTTAAGATGAAAGTGCCTTCCCCTCCCATCCCCATTTTTTCAATAATAAACTAAAAAGAAAAACTTGTAGTCTAATACTTAAATTACATATAACTTTAAATCAAGTGTTTATAATTGATGCATTTAGTTTTCAAATTTTAATATGCTTAGAGTAAACAAAAATCAGACACAATGCTGAATTATAGTAGCTCATTCAAGTTTTCAATTCAGCTCTGAGAGCAATAAATGAAATACAAAACCCATAAATCAACATTTTCACCACATACTTTACAAATCATTAAAGACTGCAAAGAATTTTTTTGATATTAATTGTACAATGGGAGATAAAGGAGACTCTTTCCAAATAATGACCACACACATCTATTAGGTCCTAAGGTATAAGACAAAATTAAGAACAAAATTACTCATACATTCTGGGAACCATATAAAGAAATGCTGACAGCAGTGAACCTTCTAAGATGAATACTCTCAAACAAATGCCCTCAAAATAATAATTATGATAAGACTTGATAGAGATCACATGACAGCTGACCCTTGACTTCAACTGCTAGTTGCACATGTTCATTACTAAAAAGTTTTCATCTCCATAATTGTAGAAGTCCATGAGAAGTAATGATAACAATCAATTACAGATAGTTTAACTAAAAGATGGAGAAATGAATAAACAGCTGTTGTACACCAGGATATTACATCAATCACCTATCGTTAGTAGTGTCAAATTATGCTTGAGTTAAACTACAATGTTCTGTGAGAGTTTTACAACTAATGATATGGTCTTTGATAGTTATGATCTATAGTTTTTCTACTGGTTATGAAAGAAACAAAGTTCAATATTAAAATGTCTCAAGAAATGATAACATTATCCATCAGATTTTTAAACTCTTTATTAGATTACATGAAACAACTTTAAATATTTTCATGTGAAATATACATATCACAGAAATCTATGTGATGTCATATTTTTTCTGATGACTTTTTGTACAATGAAAAGCTGCGTATAGTTACAGTCATTACACATCAATCACATAGTCAAAATGGACACCATGTAGATTTTGTAAGTAAATACTTTTTCTGCATTTTGACTTTACACTGAAAAGTTTGGAACAATCATAATTCAACCATTTTAGTTTGCTTCCAGATTTTGCATAAATGTATATGTCTGTTTTGAAGTATGCAGCAGTAGCAAGAATTTCCACTTCTGTGGCCCATTTTCCATCTCTGTGCATTTTACTATCTCTTATATACCTTTTTCCAAATTGACTTTCTATCTTATGTGACTTCTTAATCATAAATTCTACAATATCTTTTCGAATCCTTGAATGGAAATTTTGTGTTCCAGTTAATGCAAAACTAATGCAGCGAAAAAAGCAGTTTCCATCACCTTTAATAGGCTCAACTACTTTTGGCTTTGACAACACTTTTCCATGAAAACCCAAATCTTTGTGAATTTTTAAAACATCAAAGTTCCATTTTTCACTCATATTTGTCAACTGCCATGCATAATCCACAGGATTAAAGAATCGTGTTGATGCTTTTCTCCCTTGATGAATATCTGCATTCTGACTACAGCAATATCTAAATATCTTTTTAACAAAAGGCTTCGCCTTGCATTTTTCCCAGTCATTTGTGTCATATTTTATTGAAAGTTCAGTCTTCTTTGATTTGACCAAGCTTTCATCTATAACGTTGGCAGGCAGATTTGAACCAAGAGGCTGGATCTGTGTGCAACTTGATAATACTTTTTCTCTATTTTCTAGGTCGCTCACACTTTTAATTTTGGGGTTTTTTTTCACTCCATTCTTTCCTCCAAACATCTCTTTAAAAAGCATTATAAATATTAAATAATTTAGCGTAGCGCAGGATGCATAAGTTTTACATCATTTTTTTTCCTGGTTTACCTCCATCCAACGAAAAACAAATTTGATTCATTCCTTATTGTTTAATTCCTTTCAAACATGTTGTATATTCTTAGAAATTGGTACATTAATTATATCTGAACTGTTTCTCATTATCTCTAAACTTCTGCTGATGTGGTGTCAATACTGTCATCACAGTCACAAAAACACAAGTAGTTACATCATTAGAGAAAAAATTTGGTGGATGACGTATACCTCTAATTCTTAAACCAATCAAAATGTGTGTTACATGTAAAATTAAAAGATAATAGGATAATTTACTGGGTTTGTGTGACAAAAAACTGAAATTACATGTACATGTATAATACAGAAAAAGTTCTATACTGGTAATTTGAAAGATGAAATGTAATGGATGTGTATCTGATTCTGGAGGCAGTATTAAAAACTGGCAAAGGAATATGTAAAACTGGAGAATGTCTGTGAAACAAATGCCCCTGCAATGGACTTTTACATAAAATTCAGAGCAGTAACAATTAAGCTTTCAAGGTACCAACCATTTTAATTCCTACAATAAGGCAAAACTATATCAATCATAAAAATAATGCAAGGTTAAGTTCAAAGATATTTTGTGGTTTTACTGGAGTAACAATTACAAGAATCACTTAATACACAAAGAAAATATAATATGTAGGAATTCAAGTGTCATTTTAGGCCATGAATCCGGAAAATTTGTCCTAAAATTGGCATACATGTATATTTACAATACTTCTTCTCTTAATTTCTAGATACAAAGCAGAACTGGGCAGAATGATGGTAATATCAAACATTTAATGTCTCTGTCCATATAGTAATGACATAAACAATTGTCAGATATGTCATATATTCTTATTTATAATAAACATGAGTAGCATTATGTAATGAAAGGGAAGACAAGATCATACATAAATCTATGAGAAACAGGGAGATTAGGTTTTAGAAAACAAAGTGATATCATTATTATTATGTTATTCTTATAATAACTATAAAAAGCTATTAATTATATCATGCTGCTTATAATAACTACAATGTATAAAGAACTATTATTCATATCATGCTGCTTATATTTTGTCTTTAATTTTAATTAGGGAGAGACAGAAAGCATCTACCTAGGAGGAAGTAATGGTAGGGAGAACCAAATAATTAGTTAGGAGGAATTTTATTGCATGTTCTTCTCAATTATATTTTTTACAAATAAGTTTAAATAAGATAAAATTAGGACATTTTCTATTGATAACGATTGCTTATATTTCAATGATCATAAATCGTAAAACCTTCTGGTACTAATTTTTCTCAAAGTTATAAGGTCTCTGTTAACTTAATTTTGGAAGTACAATTTATAGCAGTGTGAAGTATGAAGGTTTATAAACCTGATATCAATTTGATCAAAGACTCATATCCTTGTCATAGGTAACAACTGTGTGACCCATGAAGCAGATCTCTGTATATAAAACTTTTATAAGATCTAATGTACCAGACACTTACTTTTCCATCAGTTCACTATGACAATCATATAATCTTGGGTCACACTCAGATTGTGAAATTCGTACAAAAAGTGTATACATGTTTCATATGAGACAATTTCATGTAACTTCAATCAATAATTTGGTCATTATTGATTGTACAATTCTTACTTAATGATAAGCATGTACATATAGATGTACTTCTCAAATTTCTAATATTTTAGTAAAACAAGTTTTGTAAAAAATAAATTATCAAAGATGTGTAACAGATTTTAAAGTAAAATACGGATACAGGTCATTTTTAACATATCAAATTAAGTTAATAATTAAGATGATTAAAAATTCCTGATGTAATGCGAAATTTAATGATCTGTTTTTTAAAATATGAATTGTAAGACTGAACAAGATGTGTTTATGAAACATGAATGCCCCTAGCAGCAACAAAGTCCAAATAAGGCAAATTTTGCAATGTCCTTTATCTTGATTACATCCCACACCATGATGGCAGAAATGGGAAGTAACTCCAGTTAAATTTTATGCATTCGAAAACTATCTATATCAGTATGTTTCATCCTCTCTCATGGGAGAATCTTTCCTTTGACTCTTTAATAACTGAAGGAAGGGAGAACTGTAGACCTAGGATTTTTTCAAATTGAAAAATAAACAAAATTAACCAATATGATCAATTCTTACAATTACACAAGTCAAAACATCACCTGAGTGTATTTTTATAACCATGCAAAAGCTCTGTAAATTACAGAGAGAAAATGCTTACTTTTTGGTTGCCAATGATAAATTGGCTAAATCTTAATGCTGTATTTAATATATAAATACTTTCTCAATGTGAAATTTTACAGTTACATGTATTATGTCCCTGAGTCAATTTTATGAACCTTGCAGAAAATGACTGGTATTTTTATAAACCAGGGCTCGCACTGCCCTTCGCCATTTTCGCCATTGGCGAAAGAAATTATGAATTGGCGAAAGCCAATTTTCCCGTGTTTTGAATTTTCCTTATGTTGTGTATGTATGTCTCTGATTGAAACAAGTTAAGGCTGAACGTAAAAGTCACTGGCGCGTGAAGTCTTTTGTCCACGTGCTGTAGCCAAACGACAGTTGGTGAGTTAATTGATTGATTGGATTTATCCGTGGTAGACAACATTAGCACCTCGTTGAGAAGGTATCAAGGTATGTATACACGTTTATTATGTTAATTAATTAATGTGTTTTCATAAGGATTACCCGTGATCATAGGTATGCTATTTCGATTGGACTTAGTTTAAAAGAACACCATTTTAATGATGAGAAGCTAAATTACTAATTTGTTTGTAATTAGTTTTTAATTTCCGATCAGAATATATGATAATGAAATATTTTATCATTCTTTATGCGACTGAGAACTTTATAACATGGTTAAACGAAAGTTAGAACTGACCGACAATCGGTCAAGTAAATGTCAGAAACTTTCTGCTTTTGGCTTTAAAGTAAAAAATGCCGAGTTGAAGTCAGAATCATTAACAAAAGATAATGTCTCTGTTCGTAAATCACCTTCAGTAAGAAAATTTAATCCTAGCTGGCGTTTTAATCGCGAGTGGTTAAGATACGACTCGGTTTTAGGCCTTATGTTTTGCGACGTATGTATAAAAGCTTGCGTACAAAATTCATTTACCGATGGCTGTGCTGCGATAAAAAAAGACAACTTAGACAAACATGAGAACTGTAAAGGTATTTAAATGATATTAATATTTTACACAGACATGAATTTTAAAATAAAATATTTCATAGCTCCATGCAAGCGCGAAGAATCACTTTAGTCAATCGATTAAAACTAAAACAAAAATGGCACGATCTAGTTTTCTATCTAATTAATTATGAATGCTATAAAAATAAACTGTTTTCAGGGTAAATTATATTTCCCTACATTGTATTTCTAGTCATATACACAAAATTATTTCACACAATCATGCACAACTATTTTTTATCATACACAATACAAATGCTTGGAAATACTTTATCAAAGGATATTCCATCCAAATTATTCTTACCACTTACCTCTTACTCAATGTTGTCAATACAATACTATGAAATATAATTTTGGGATATATAATGAATATGAAATTACAAAGGAAAATTATTAATATATATTTACCTGAGAGATACTGCCTTTTCCTGTGGTTTTAAGCCTTAGAATATGTGTATGCAAGGGGATTATCATCAACTAAAGACAAATTTAACGATAAATATATATGATTTATAATCATGCAGTGTCAGCACAAAATGATGACTAATGTTTAAAAATAAACCATAAAAATTCAATAATAATAGCAATCATGAATAGTTTTAACTGCAACAAAGCAGTTAGAACAAGTTTTTTCAACATACAAACCAGTTCAAACCAGATCTCATTAAATGTAGATTTAACTGCTTCAAACCAGATTGATTACTAGGTTCACAAATAAGGTCTATTTATAGATATTGTATCACGTATTTTGTATCCACCTTTTAACTTCAGGACTATAAATTGGAAGGCAAATTGTAATGTTTCATGTAAACTTTTTGACATCATAATACAAATGGTGAGTGTTTCCAACATATCATTTTGTAAGTTGATGATTTTGCCAACCAAACATGCATAAGTTTGCAGTCACAATAACCATTACTTTAGCTATGGCTTTCTTTAATCTAATCAGTTTAATGTTATTAATGTTAGCAACATCTGT
The DNA here is from genome assembly GCA_035048485.1 of Pteria penguin. Classification (NCBI taxonomy): domain Eukaryota; kingdom Metazoa; phylum Mollusca; class Bivalvia; order Pterioida; family Pteriidae; genus Pteria; species Pteria penguin. Next base: position 25,970,162 of record CM068581.1, read on the forward strand.
AAATCTAATGTCTGAATAAGCCCCATCTTACCCTCCGTTATCCCAACCCATTTTACGCTTGATAGTAGTTACGACTGCAACGGAAGAGCTATTTTGAAGAGACGGGACAAAATAGCTCTTCCGTTGCAGTCGTAACTAGCTTGATAGATACAATTCCACTACCAGAAAAAAAAAGTGATACAAGTTATCCAGTTTAATGTATGTTTAATGATTAATACCTTGGCTATGTACAGTTGTTTATAACATGACAATAACTATACATAATTGATAAATGCATCATATAGGTCTATGGCATCAGTTTCCATTTATTCTTCGATTTCTTGCCTTGTCAGCTGTTTATGTTTACTATAATGGAGAACTTTTTTTTCACACGCCGTTCCCGAAGGTTCTTTCCACAATGATTTTGTACTGAAATCTGGTTCCCGCCTCCTGGTCCCGGGATCCCTCTTGATTTTTTTTAACGGGGAAAGGAAAAAAGACGTTTGATTCAGTTATATGAGAAAGAACCGAAATACAGAGAATAGAAGTATAAGCACACAAAAGGGCGTAAACAATTTGGTATAGTCAGAGACGTATATTATATGCGTCCCTGTAGTTAGCCGGTTTACGAGCCCACCCACTCATTTACCATGAAAGCAGTATAAAGAACACGCTTTGAAGAATAGAGAACAAGGATCAACAAATTATTTAAGTTAAGAGGTTTTACAAATATGAACACGAATATCATAATGGAATAAATATCAACATCAAAAATATTAAGTGACATCAACATGAATTAATCGTGCTCTGTCCGCCTGAAAGCGAGCTAACACCTTGATATGTCACGACTAACGGTCAGAGAGGATGGGGTTTAGTAGCCTATTTCACTAACAATCGTTAGTGAACTCGTAATTAAACCTTACGTAGTTGAACAAGTAAGCGCAACTTCAGACGAAAATCCTTTTCACTAAAAATCGTTTACAAGCGTAAATTTACGATGAACATTCATCGAAAATTACATGAAGTAAGAGTTCGTCGTTGATCCCGTAAATACATGTACCTGACTTACGGGGTCTGGGGGCCGTTTCACAAAGAATCATTCGTACGATATTTTACGTAGGTACCAAAAAATTCCTTAAGTGTAAAGGAATTTATCTGTACGTACGTAAAATATCGTACGTATGATTCTTTGTGAAACAGCCCACAGTTACGGTTACGTTTACGATTGTTAGTGAAACGCGCCACAGGACCTTATATTATCTCCTTTCCTCTGAATAGGTTAAACCAAGGCCCGTCACCGATTCCTGTCATTCGGGATTTCTCAGGGAAAATTCTACATAAGGTTGTGGATGCTCACAAGATGTGTGGTCTTTGCGATGATTTCATGGTCAAAGTGTCGTTGTCGAAAACGTTTCACTATTCTTAAACCAGAAAACATGACATTGTAAAAAACTTTTATCCTTCTTAAATATCAAGGGGGTCCCAGGAACCAGACTAGCTATAATGAATAAAATAATTTTTAACAAAAGTGAAATGAGATGCCAAGGATAAATAAGCATCATGCACTTGCCCCGGTCCTTTACGCCAAATCCGTGCACCCCAAAATCGCAATAATTTGAATGTACCTGGAAAATTTTCTTAAAAATTAAAAAAAAAAAAAAACAATCGCACTAACTCAAAATAATTTTACGTGACCTCGGAGACATCTCTGTTGACACATCGGAATTATCGTTAGTTCATTTTAAATCAAAATAGATATTTTTCCACAATAAAATCGTTCAGGGAAGAATATGACAAAAATTTACATTAGAGAGATTTTCCCCATTAAATTAATGTCTTACTGTGTTAAACGATACCACTGAAAAGGGGGACGTAGGACAAGTGCGGGACAATTGGGTTTATGTCACTCGTTTCCCACAGTTCTTTTAAAAACAGATACAGGCGAAAATTAGTAATTACTGGAAGTTTTTTTGGGGGTGGTGTTGTGTTCTTGTATGATTTATATTAAGGACTTTTTTCGATAAATCACATAGTCCTTCTACTCAATCTTAGGAGGTACGTATATATCTATATATTTTTTATTTATTAACATCCATGCTTTCATGTACATGTATATTCTATGTTCCCGGAAACCAAGGCTTAAAGGCGTCAGTCTGCATAAATGACCGAAACATTTAAACCCCCCTCTTCCCCTATTCTCTCTGTGTGTGTATGTATGTATGTGTGTGTGGGTGTGTGTGTGTGTGATTTAGATAAATATATAACATATATACCTTTAAATTTGTGCACCATATGCGCATTTCGACAAAATTATGTCTCTTCAGTGATGCTCGTGGCCGAATGATTGGAATTCTCAAAATATATAAAATATGAAGAGCAGTGTTCAAAAACCAAAACGACCGAAAAGTGAACCGAAGAATCTATCTAAGGACAGAGCTATGCATGAGGGAGATACTCTTTAGCTTTAGAGTGATTTGCTTAATTTGATGACTGAAAATTTGAAGTATATATTTCGGTACAAAAGCACTGAAAACTAGACTTATGATGCCCTCGGGGATTATCAGTCCACCAGCAGTGACACTGACCTAGTGGTTATAATAAATGTGCACCATATGCGCATTTCGACAAAATCATATGGCTACCTGACAATATAAGCCGGACAACACATCTATCTAATCTTTCTATTCTTCCCGTCACGTTAATATCTTATACATGTGTGGTGTATTGCAAAGTAAAATCCAACACATCTCATAGACCTAATCCGTAGAAGTGAGGGATCTTTAAGGTGCCAAAATCTACTGTGACATGGGGCATCGGTTTTAGCTGTTGCATCTGCGGAAACCGATGAGTCGTAAGTTGAACTCGAATCCTGGCCTGCGTCCCACGTATGAGTTTTTGCCTTCGAGCTGCGGACTGCTCAAATACATATATCAAATTGCACAGTGCTCTGATCGGGGCCATCAAGGTTATAACGTGACATCTTGATAATCATAATGAACATATGCGCCCATAGAAAAATCAGACCAAACTGACGGATTGATATTCTATGCTTCGTCAGAGACGAATGTATAAAATCTAAAAAGTGATATCACTTGGAACCCTCTGAAGACCTCTAAGTTCCCATCTGGACTGCATGGAACGCATGTGTGGTGAAATGGAAAGGACTGTATTTTGGTTAGGAGGGGACCTTAACCTTCCAGATATTAACTGATGAAGACAGTTCATAACGGGGAACATACATACTGCAACGAAAGCTTTCTCGGCTTTGTCCACCGGCGTGCTCTAGAGCAGATAGTATTTTTTCTAGCTCGACAGAATTCCACAATAGGCCTCTTCCTAATCAGCAGTTCATCGCTTGTAGTGTACCGGCCAAAGGGATTGGATATCATGACAAAATTTCAATGGTACACATCTTATCCACTACACCTTCAGGACGACCCAAGCATATACGACGCGAGATCTACCTATGGAAAAAGGTAAACCTGAACACCATGAATGATAAGTGTTGTAGCATTGTCATTACTTAATTTCCATGAAAAAGTTTGTTCGTCTAGCCCAGTAGGGGACATTAGGCTTTTCACTAAGGACTGCGAGAAGAACATGTACCACGCGAGATGCCATCCACCAGGTTATCTCAGTCCTGAACAATCATGCAATTAAGGGGATCCAATTAAGGGGATCTTACGTGGGAAGAAACACGAGAGAAGCGACAACATTTTATTATAAAGGACCCAGCCCATACCCGTATATGGTAAATATCACTGTGTGAGTTGAAGATGTGAGGAAGTTTCTTGACAATCTCCATATCCACAAAGCAATCACAGATGGCTTAGCGTGTAAGATACTGAAGGAACTGACCAACGAAGTGTCCCCTTATTTCGAGTCTTTTTCCAGACATCCCTCGTCCATGGCTCTATATCACTGGAGTAGAAGACAGTCAGTGTGGTCCATATGGCCGAGAACCATCGCTTCGGTGACTTGCACGACGCATGAACATATCACAGGGTTTTCGGCTCGTTGCCCCCCCCCCCTTTCAATTATACCAATATTGGTATAATTGATGGGGGGACCAACGAGCCAAAAGCCCTGTGAACATATTATGCGCAGTAACTTCATGAAATATCTAGACAACAACATTTTGAATGATGCCCAGCATGGCTTCCACTAGAGGTGTTACTGTGAGAGTCGACTGACCTTTAATACTAGCAAGGACTTAAACAAAAACATGGACCCCTAGAAGCAAAGTGATTAAATCTTACTTGATTCCAGCAAACTTTAGAAAGGGTCTCGCTCAAGCGACTCCTTATAAACTGCATTAGTATGGAATCAGACATAACCATCTCGGATGTTAATTTTTGGGGGTGGGGGGGGGGGGGTGAGTGGGTGTAGTGTGTTTGGATGCTCTACAACAGTAGGAACGTGAATGCTTGATGAAGTTCCACTCTAAAAAATATATATATATATATATATATGTGTGTGTGTGTGTGTGTGTGTGTGTGTGTGTGTGTGTGTGTGTGGTTTGGACCTTTGCCGTGGAGTAAGTGTTAGATACCTGTTGTGAAAAGAAATTCGATAATGTTCTTAAATATGTATGTATCAGAAAAAATCACTTCTGTAAGGCACTTGTTGCATTCATGTGTTGTTCAAAACTTAATGATGTTTAAAACGTACCCACTACGTCAAATTGTCACTGTATGTTACAATCAAAAGTTGAAACATCTTGTCTAACGTTCATTCTTATAATTAACATCCTGTGGCACTGGCTATCGTGATCGCTGTTGACCTTCCTTTTTATGTAGGCATTGTTGAAAAAAGACAGTAACACAAAGAATTCCTGTTTTCATCAATATCATTTCCACTTGAAGTTGTAAGTTACTTGTTATTAGTTGTTATTATTGTTATTATATATATATATATATATATATATATATATATATATATATATATATATATATATATATATATATATATATATATATATATATATATATATATATATATATGCGGTGACCGTTGTTTGCCGTTATCACTTTCGTCAAACAACGGTCAGGTGGCGTACATGCGACCCTATCTACAACTTAATTATCAGACATTAGTGAGAAATTGTAAATGAACTTTGTTATATTATGACAGAAATTCAAACATATGATCTTTTGGAAAAGATATTGTATATTCACTGATAAATTGATGTGATTGATTGAACTTTTGGAAAATATGTTGTATATTGAATGATACATTGATGTGATTGATTGATTGATTGATTTGTGAAAACTATATATATTGTGTTACCGGAAATACATTTGCGATTACCCTGTGTATTTGCTGCCACAGGTTAACCCTCGGCCCGGTAACACAATGTATCTATTGATTGTTAGGGGGCGAGCCCGTACATGTGTTTGGCGGCCCCCACTTGTTACACAATTGGTGTATTGATTGAAGATGATTTACAATGTATTTCTTGGAAAAGTATTAATTGATATATCATAATTATTAATTGGAAATTTTAGGAATATTAAATTTAATTGTACGCCTCCGCGGCCCAATATTGCCATCAAATTAAACACATAAATACCAGGAAATACCCGTGTTTAGTTCTTTCATAGAAAGTAGACCTAATGAAAGGGTACAAATCTACAAGTGATTGCTTAATGTGAGAGATATAAGCTGTCGTAATGCGCATGTGTTCCACATTAGATTAATAATGGTATATGTTACTTTTTACCAAGTACCTAGTTAACAACGTTATATAAACTTAATAATAAAGTTATATGTATGGTGCGGTGTTGTCTGTCGGTAAATATATATATATATATATATATATATATATATATATATATATATATATATATATATATATATATATATATATATATATATATGTATGTATGTATGTGTGTGTGTGTGTGTGTGTATGTCTCTGGTTTGGACCATTATCTTCATAAATGCAAAAATGTCACAGTGGCGTTACTGAAATTTTCCTGGAGATAAAATTCAATTTCCATTTGATTTGGGACAAGTAAATTTAATTTCATTTTGGACAAGTGAAGTATCTTAGTTACTTGTTGTCCGAATGGACAAGATAGAAATATATAACACGAAAAGGGCCGAAACCTTTGGCAATCATATTGATTGATTTTTGTTTAACGTCACACCATGAATATTTCACGTATATGGTGATGGCATCTCCCTGATGCGGGGCATACAAATTTTGACCCACCCGAAGCAGTGAGGGATCTTTAACATGCCATGCATACACAGGGCTTCGGTTTTTACTGTCTCATCCGAAAGGCAGGACACCTATCGTGTGTGTGTGTGTGTGTGTGTGTAGGTGTGTGTAGGTGTGTGTGTGTGTGTTGGAGATGTGATGCGCATCTTTCCTTGGTAGTCTGGTTACCGAGGCATCTCAATGTTCAAAGAACGTTCTTTGAACATCGGAAACCTCGGGAACCAGGCTACTTTCCTTGGTGGAATTATACTGGCAATGCGAGTTCAGGTGACAAGACATTGAAACAAGATTAGGTAACTCCAATCTACGGTAGAATATTTTATCTAGATCGGAAATCCTATAAATTTAAATCCTCCAAATCTCAAGCACCTGCGCGAATCTGCGAGACTATGGGAGCAAAATAACAAAGATGGGACGGAGTTATGGATGCAGAAACGATCAAACAGAAACTATGTTTCTAGTGAATCAGACAAATGTACATTACCCACATTTAGACAAAAGGAATTTAAATGACTATTGAGTATGGCATCGCATGCAGCATTGCCATTGATTGCCTCACTGGTGTTGCTGTACACGAGAGGAATACTGACAGGTCAGTTCAGCATGGATCGTTACACACTACTAAAGTTGACTGATAAATTGATAACATTATATACAATGTTGTACATGGTATACATATTGCAGATGAAGTCAGTGAAGGTGAAATGTTCAATATTGCCTTTAAATTCATGCAAAAAGATAAGTTATACACAAATTCTACAACAAGAGTTTGCAGACATACGAAATCTAAAAAAAACCATTTTATTACAACAATGGGGTAGTGGGAATTACCGAAAAGACTGGGGAAATTACCGAAAAGACCATAAAAACAGCCGAAAAGACCATTATAATTTGAATTGAATGTGTCTAAATTATCGCTAATTGGGCGTACCCAATTGAAGACCTAGGAGTAATTGAAGACCTACGGAAGACCTACATTTATGTAGACATTGTTATTTTAAAAAATACCAAATTAATAAACATATTTATCGTGCTATACAAGTGTATATTTCACAAAAAATTATATAAGATTGAGTTTTTATGCCATGTTATAAATCAAATAATGTGTAAATCTTCTGTGGATCGAAATGGCTGCCATTATACAGTAGTCAGAACATAACTGATCTTATTCCTTTATATATATTAATGTATATTTAAGCAAAGATATCTGCTCCTCTCGATATCACATTTTATAAATGGCAGTGAATTTTTGATAACTTCATAAAATAGTAATGGCAGTCATTTCGATCGAAAGAAGACCTACACAATATTTTGGTAAAAAATGCAGTATAAATTATCGATATTACAGAACTAAATATCTATATTGTCGTTTTTAATAATAAGGAACACATTTCTAATAACAGTTTTTAATGATAATGTCTAGATAAATGTAGGTCTTCCGTAGGTCTTCAATTACCCATAGGTCTTCAATTAGGTATGCCGCGATAATTCATGTATAACCTTAAAACTTGAAGTTATTTTGATGTGGCTTCATTATATTTGATTTTACATTAGCTGTAATTTCCTCTGATTGACTTCTAATGAGTGTAACTGTATTTTGCGGTTGCACCTATTTCTGCTATAAATGCAGCAGATTTAAACCAGAAAATTTAATGCTTTAATATTCTTTATTCATTAATATAGCATCAACAGTATATGGAATAATATTTTAATAGCATATTCATTTATGATTAGACGGGCCAATACATCAGTGCATGTGCATATACATGTATATACATGTATAAGCCCCGAGGTACAAGACAGTAAACATATACTTATACATGTGATGTATATACATGTACTACAAATTTCAAGAATTACATGTATATATGAACAGTTCTGTTGAAATGAAAAACAATAAATGATAAAAGAGTACAGCACTGAATATCTTAAACTTTCTGTCTTATCAAATATAATGAAGCCACATCAAAATAACTTCAAGGTTTATGTTTATACATGTATTATCGATAATCTAGACACACTCATTATAAATTATAATGATCTTTTCGGTTGTTTTTATGGTCTTTTTGGTAAATCCGGTCTATTCGGTAATTCCCACTACCGCAACAATGGGCACCCTGTACCCTGAAATAAACTGGAAAGATGCCATTCACAGGACTGATGTTTAAAAGCACCAGAATAAGGCATGGTACTAATAGATTCAGAATGACATTTGTATTGCCACTTTCACTTGATACAAAAAAATTGAAATAAAAATTATTAAAATGCACAGTAACAGAGGTGTAAGTCATTATTAGATGTGTTATTAAATCATTTTGTACTGGACAGCACTCTCAAATTACACAGGAAAGTCTGGAAGGTATTATAAATTCATCTTTTTCTGTGCATCAGTCATCATGTAATAAAATAATTTTCTGATGATACTTTTACTACTGTATGGTACAAGATGGTCATCAGATTTAAAATAAAGTTGGATTGATACTTGCAGTAATAACTTGTGTATAATACACAACGATTTATAATTTTAATGTGTCCCTTCCAGATTGGGAGATAATGTCAAGAGAAAAGCATTTATCATAGTTGTATCCGTTTATATATGTAATATGCAAGGTAAATATCAATGAAAAAGTAGTTAGGAGATGCAAAGTTTAAAGGTGTTTTAAGTGTAACCCCCGCCCTGGCTTTCCATTTATGGAAAATACACAATGTTTTTGGAAAATCTGAAAATGAAGTTTTTGTTTTTAAATAAACATGATAAAAGCAACAATTTTAATTTAATACTATAGTGTTAAGTATGATCTGATTATTTAAAGCTGATTCTAGCACACTACAATGACGTCATTACTCTGTACTTTAGCTGAAGCAGAAATACAACTAATTGAAAATGAAAGATCATTTGGGCTGTATGGAATTGCCTCTGGCTCTGCACATCTTGGGGCCTTACTTTGATTTTTATCATAAGTGGTATTGTCATTGTCTGATTTCTTGTCAGACTCACTTGGTATGCTCCTTCTAAATAATTATTCAATCTTGGGGAAAATCAGCAGTGTCTTTGTATTTAGTTTCTTCAAATAATATTTATAGTTATGAGACATTTTTGATCATAAGGACTGTTGATATCACACTTCCTTTCTTCTGATAATATAAAAACAAGTATCAAATGCTTGAATGATTCAGCATTGTACATGTACATTTGAAGCAGTCATTTCGTATTGAATTTAATAAAGTCTTTATAACAATTCTGGTAGGAATTTCAGCAATGATTGATTGGGAAAATATGAGTTGTTTTGGGGGAAACCTAGCTAAATTTCTTTTGGGGAAAACACTGATTTTCATTGGTGAATCGGGGCAAAAAAATTTACTGTTTTAACTTGTTTCACTGCTTATTTTTGATATGTACAGTTCATGATTTTTCAGTTGTGCAACTTGGGAACCAATGTCCCCTGACAAATGTGATATAATGAGTTTTTGCTTGACAAGATGTTTCAGTAAATTTGTCAATAAAGCATGTGTTGCCTGATATACATTGTATTATCAAAGTGGATAGGATAAAATATGATTTGATTTGGATTAGAGCAGATTAAACTAATTGTCCAGAAAATATCACAATTGTATCAATTATTGTAAAGAATTTCAATATTCTTATCATTTAATTTGGGCATACATAATAATATACATTGTAAGCAATGCTGGGTGATTTTTTTTAAAGTCCAAAAAAGTATAGTGAAAGTTAAACTTTTTGATAGATCTTACGAGCTTTTCAAAACAGTTGTCTTATTTAAATTTATATACAAATACATGCATCAGATAGTGCTTTCTGATTTATCTTAAAATGAATGTTCCTTGAAGCATTAAACATACTTAAAGTATCTGCTAAGTACATACTTTATAGATCACTGGTGTTTTGTGCACTTCACAGCTGATAATTAGCTAGTATGGTTACACGGGCAATACTCACTGCATATACATATGATTATTGTTTTATAAATATGTATCTGGGCAGACACAGAGGTAAAGATTTTGGGAGTATAGACATTGTTTTGGGGAGTAATATACGCAATATTCTGTGTCATTAAATCCCTGCCACCTGTTACCAGTACATGTAGCATTTACAACTTAAACTTGTTCAAAACCACAGAAGAGGTTTTAATGAAACTTGATAGAGATGAAATTCTGGTATTCAAGTTCCCTTTCAAGTGTTGTTTTCTTTCTCCAGATCTTTTAAGAAGGGTATCCTCCTTTGATATATTTATTCTTGAGACTGACTGCGATAAACTAGATGGGTCTCTTATGAACTGTTTTTATTTTCAGTTCTTTTTTTGTAGCTTTATTTGATATCTTTTTTAGGTTTCATCCTTTTTTTTGTACATTGTCAAGTTATTGTATTTTCTCCTTATAATAAGTCATAGATTATTGATATTTTGGTGGGGGTTTTTTAAGTTTAAAATTCAGGGAAATTAATGTTATTGTAAAGTTTTGGATTGCAAAACTAATTGAAAACTATTTTTTTTATGTCTGAAAGTTAAAACAAGAAAGGAAGTGTGTGTTTTGCTGTGTTTGTGCTCAAAATGTTCAGGAGGATCTAGGGTATGGGAATATAGGCCAAAGAGGGTATCTTTCGTTGACAAACTTCCTCATGCAAGCTGCATAGATCATCAAACTGGATGCATCAAAGTGATATGGAAGGGTATCTCATGGTTCCATTCTGAAATCAAAGTTTTGATGCTTTTTATGCCCTTGCCGTATATGGCAAGGGGCATACAGTATTGCACATTGCCGACGTGCTGTCCTTCCATCATTCTATTTCTCTGTCCTTCTGTCATTCCTTCATGATACAGTTTGTCTTTACAACTCCTCCTAAACCCTTTAGAGGATTTGAATGAAACTTGGTACAAACAAAGATCACAATATGTATATATGCATATTATAAGGGGAGTGCCATCCAAAAAGTTCTACAGGAGTTATGGCCCTCGAACTTTGATTTCTAAACATGCTTAGTAAATTCTTGTCTTCTCAACTCCTCCTCTACCTTCTAGAGGACCTTACTGAAATCTGGTACAAAGATCATAATATGTATATCACAGGGCTTTTGGCTCATTAGTCCCCCCACCTCAATTATACCAATATATATAATCAGTTAAGAAGATATAATTGAGGCAGAGACATATATACAGATTTGAGGGGAGGGGAACCCTTTCATGTAGATAAGATATGCATATCATAAGGGGAATCCTGTCCAAAATTTTTTACAGGAGTTATGGCCCTTGGATTACATGTGCTGTTCAAAAATGCCATCTGAAAACTTTTGCTGCCAAAGGGGGCATTTGTGGCATACCGGTAGCGATACATCTAGTTTGACTTTTCCTTCAATTTCTCATTTTTACCCAATATGTGGTATTTCTGAGGTTTCCTCCTGATAGGTAGCTAATAGTACATTGATTTATGGTATTTAACATGATTTTATTGTAATAGATATTAAATGTAAACTGTAAAGAAATGGAAAACAAAAATAATTTGTAGAATTTCTTTGCATTCTTTGTTATTGTATTGTTTTGTCATACACTGGCATCAATCATCCATCTGTACACTTGAACATTTTGAGCTCAAATAAATGATATTGAGATGAGTTAATGCTATATCCCAGGATGACCACATCCCTCATCCTGGTCTTGTTAAGGAGTCTGGGGTAGCTCGGTAATGAACAAAGTACTACTGGTAATGCCAGAGTGACCAATTTATATCAGGGATTCATCTTATGATACTGAGATGGACCCATGCATCAGATACCACATCTGATCTACTTTTTCTGCTTTGGTGACTTGGTTAAGAATTAACTTGCATCATTGGTTCATCTTAAGATAATGAAATGGACCCCATGCATTAGAATTTGACCTATATACTTTTTCTGATTTATTGATGTAGTTAAGATGTTTTGGATAGCCTAGTACAGGAAAAGCACTCATGCCAGAGTGTCAAAACTTGCATCAGAGGTTCATCGAAGGAAACCAAGATGGACCCATTGTATCATATCAGATACCAAGATGGACCTATGCATGAAATGCAGCATCAGACCTACTTTGTAAACTTGAGTGATCCAGTTCAGAAATTTGGGGTAGCTAAGTATCAGACAAAGTACTAATGTCAGAGTTACCAAACTTGCATCAGGGGTTCCTCTCATGATACCAAGATAGACCCATACATCAGATGCCACTTTTTGATTGATTGATTATTGCTTTACGTCACTCCATGATTATTTCATGTATATGGTGACGGCGCCACATTTTAACTTACTTTTTCTGATTAAGTGACTAGGTGAAGAAGTAGGTAGTAGCTCTGTGTTGGAAAAGCACTCATATAAACAGTACCAAACTTGCCACTATAGAGAAAAATATGCTCATGAGAATACCTTCCTTTGAAAATCTTCTTCAGAAGGGATATATGGATTTAAAAACTAATGGTATCTGAGTATTCTAGAAGGATAGAAGAATCAACCTCTTTATGTTCAAGTCTGAAAAGGAATTTTTGACTTTTTTGATGGTGTTTTGGTCATTTTTTCCTGTTCTGGGGTAATTTTTTCCTTGTAGAATACTTATAATGAATTGATTTTATGTATATAAACTGATTTCCTTGTAATAAATTTAATTCTTTGCTTTGCAATTTTTCAATGATAAAAATGGGAGGGGATATACTATTATACTAAAAGCTTTGATGGTCTTCTGCTTCAGAACCAAGGGAATGATTCTGATAAAACTTGTTAGGTATGAAGCACTCAAGGTTCCATATAAATATAATTTTTTTAACCATATTTGTCTTGTGGTTGATCCAGAGCAGGATGACATAGCATCCTCTGAGTTCCCTCCTTTGACTTTTTAAGATGGGCTGTGTAAATTATTATACTGAATGCATCATAGTGAACTAAACAAGTGTTTTAAGAAATGTTGAGATTTTTTTTAATCCCTTCAAAAACCTATATTGGACATTTTTTTTTATGTCTTTTTCTATGTAGTCATTTTATTGATTTATTCAATACAGGAAAGCAATAAACATTTATTAGCTGAATATTATTATAAAATATATTTTTTAAGGTTTCTTTGATAGTGTCATGGGAAATTTTTTTCTGGATTATTTTGATTATGATTATGCTAGAGGCAAACAAATTTGGTTTGTTCATTTTAAAACAAAACAAGATTTTGAATAAAAAAAAATGTAAAAAAAACCAATCTGACAGAATCTTTTTCACATATTTTTGTATCATTGTCTTTATTTATTCATTGTTAAGATACAAGTGTATAGTCTTTGGTCTCTTGTCAAAAAGCATAATTAACAAGAGAATGTATGCATTTGCAAGTGATTTCAAGCAGTCTGTTTTTGTGAATGAGAAAATTGTCCTCAGGTGAGTGGTATAGGCCTCTTGTTTATTATACGTTTAGAAAAGTGCAATCTGTATATAGAATTTTAATGTACAATCTCAAATGACATTATTGTATGAAGTTATTTATGTCGAAACGAAAATAAACATTTTTTACACGGTAGTCAATAGGACTCCAAGCTTTTAAAAGGTAGGTCTTTTGAATAAATTTGGTAGCCTGTAATATTTAATCTCAATATAGTCAGAAACGATTAAATAAATTTTTTTGAATCACTGTCATTCAATCAGGTTGGGCACTCCATGAGCTTTTAAATGAGGCTCATTGTCCATTTCATGGGAACCATCAAACTTTGTAGTCCTTTGATTTATTTAAAGCAGTTTTCACCAGACTAATAGAGTTTCAGACTTAACAATCTCTGGTTAGATCAAAAGAGCATAGGTTAGATCATAACAACTTCATTAAAATTGAATCACTGGAAATGAATCATGGCACACTTTCTCTCCCTTGAGGGTAAATCGTCTGCAAGTGTGTCTTGAGTGGTCCATTTCATGGGAAAGTTTCCATCATAAATGCTATTTAAAACAGTTTTCACCAGAATAATATAGTTCCAAGTTTTCAAGACTTTCACAATCTCTGAGTTAATCAAAAGAGCATAGTTCATCATACAACTTCATGATTTGAAAATGAGAGAAAAAATGATAGCCATATCTTTTTTGTGTAACATCCCTCTCATCTCTCTCAGTGTACTTGATATAGAATTCTGTCAGGTATCTTGAGTGAAAATATTCCTGTAAAATTTTATCATAAATGAGCTACAAAAAATTAAAGGGGAGAAAATCATTTACTAAGATTTCCAAGGTCTTTCAAGAAGGCCATTTTTTTAGCTCACTCTTGTTGTAAAGATGTGAGATGAGTTTATACATGTACTTTAAAAGTTCGTGCATCAGGTTAAGAAGGTTTAGGTGGTTCAGTGAACAATGGGTGGGGAGATGAAAAAGAGTGGGGGGGGGGGATGGCCATCTTAAGGCATTGGGGGGAGTGGGGTGGGTTGTGGGGAGGGGGGGGTGCATGGGGTGGGGGGGGTAGAGGGTGTGGTTGGGCGTCCATGTGGGCGGGGGGTCTGATATAGATTCTTCAGGGTGGGTTGTTCTTGAGTGAATAATTCCTGTAAAAAGTTTGGGGGGGGGGGGGGGTAGTTGGGTGGGGGTCAGTTATTGCTACAAAGAGAGGGACTAAGGAGGGGGGGGGTAGAAAATGTAATCCAGTTTCTAGGGGGAAAGTTTTCAAGACATGGTGGGTAGATGGGGGAGGTGGGTGCACACCCTTTTTCTAGATTAACAACACCATGTTTTAGCTCAGGGGGGGGGGGGGGGGGGGGGGGGGGACCTTGTTGTAAGATGAGATGAGTTTATACATATACTATACCCCAGGCATCTGCATCAGGTTAAGAAGTTTAGGTGGTTCAGTATAACAACTTATGTCAAAATGACCAAAATTTCATCAGTGGTTTATCTTAAGGCAATAAGATGGACCCATGCATCAGATTCCATGTCTGATCTGCTTTTTCTGTTTCAGTGACACAGTTAAAAAGTTTTACGTAGCTTAGAATTGGACAAAGTACTAATGCCAGAGTGACTAAACTTGCATCAGTACAAATGTAATTCATCTTGAAATACCAAGATGGACTTATGCATCAGATGCCGTATCTGACATATTTTTTCTGCTTGAATGACTCTGTTAAGAAGTTATAAGTAGTTCAATTTGGAATAAATCTATCTGTGTCCTATATAGGCATCCTATATTCTGTAAGTACAGAATCAACTTCCTACAATTGAAAGTCAAAATCTGCTGTGGATTTGAACTTTGTAATCATTGATTACCCTATGTTTTTCAAATACGGTTCATCAAGATTTTTTATCAGTTTATTTTAGAAGAATTTCAATATAATTGCCAAAAATTCAAGCTTGCTGCCATGCTGGACACTTTTATTTTTTTTCCTTTTTTACAAACATTTGTCAGGTATCGTGAATAGACCAATTTCATAAAGTTTCATCAAAATCACCTCGAAAATGAGGAAGATGGTGTACATTCAAAGTCATATAGGAAAAGTAGTTATTTCCCTTTTTTATGCACAAAGATCAATGGCAAGAACTGACTTCATTAGGACATGTTCATATTAACTTAATAGAAAAGTTTCTTCATGGAAAGCTTACAGGAAAGTTTTGTGCTATGACCTTCACTCAGGGTCATGTATCGAAGGTCTAGGTTATTGTCAGCTTTGAGAAATTTGTTCCATCACACTTGTCTGAGATAATATTTCTAAAATGGTTCATTATACATGTATCATACGGTATGAGTATAAAGCTAAAAATTTTCCTTAGTTCGCTGGTGGGGTGGTCCATAACTGACTCATTACCTTCTGTCAGATTTCATGTAACTGCCTTCAAGGTCACTTAAACAAATTAAAGGTAGAATTGTTTCTGTGCTCATTTATTTAATGACCTTGATTACTCACTTCATTTGAATTGGTGGGGTGTCACTCTTGGTAGAAATATTCTTTATTATGAGAAGGGAGGTATCATTATTGATCCAAGATAATACAAATCAAGATCACTGTCAATGTTAATGAAAAATTATTGTCTTGCCAATTATGATAACATTCTTCATTGGAATTAATGCTTAATTTGAGGAAATATTCTTAATGACAAAATCAAGGTCATTGTCAGCTTAGTTGAAATTGTCTTGTCCAGCCTTAGAATTGTTCCTTACACTAAGTTATAGGAAGAGGGTCGTATGTTTCAGGTCATGTAAACTGTCAATTGAGGTGAATTTTGTTCCATCACACTTTGAGATACTGAGATGAAATATAGTTTGAACTCCTTTTATAAATCAACAGTTTCAATTTTTAGTTCACTGGGACATAAGTTTCCAAAACACATAATTGTCATCAGCCCCTGATTTTTGCATCCCCTTGTTAACTCGCTCTATAAGGATTTTGATAAATCCCATAAGAGACCTAGGAATTTCACTGTTGGTGCCATCATTTTTTATCTCATGACCTTGATCTTGGACATCGACCTTCTTTTAAAAAACTTTATCCAGGGTTTATCTTTTGAACTGTTAGAGATGGAGCTTTGATATTTCACACATGTATATTCTTCATGACCAGAACTTGTACTTTGACCTACTTTTCAACAACTTTATCCAGGGGTTTATCTTTTGAACTGTTAGAGATAGAACTTTGATATTTCACATGTAAATTCTTCATGACCAGAACTTTCATTTGGTGCCATTATGTTTGACCTCATGACCTTGACCTTGGACATTGACTTTGTTTTCAAAAACTTTAACCTTGGCTATGTCTTTTCAGCCAATACAGATAGGGCTGTGGTCTTTCATATACAGATTCCTTACGATGAGAACTTCCATTTGATGTCATCACTCTTTATCTCATGATCTTAATCTTAGACCTTCACCTACTTTTCAAAGTCTTTAACTTTGTGGCTATATCTTTTCAGTTATTAAAGACAGGGCTTTGATATTTCACATATAGATTCCTTATGACGAGAAATTTCATTTGGTGCCATTACTTTTTACCTTGGCCTTTTTGATGGTTTTCTTTAGTTCCAAAACACATCATCTTGCGCATGATCTTGGAATGGATTGTTATTCCACTTGTTGTACGTGACCTGATGATGTATTGATAATTCCCACCATGCACCTGACCTAGGAATATACTGTTGATGTATTGGTAATTCTCTCAATGTACCTGACCTAGGAATATGTTGTTGGTGTGTTGGTAATCCTCTCCATGTACCTGACCTAGGAATATACTGTTGGTGTGTTGGTAATCCTCTCAGTGTACCTGACCTAGGAATATACTGTTGGTGTGTTGGTAATCCTCTCAATGTACCTGACCTAGGAATATGTTGTTGGTGTGTTGGTAATCCTCTCCATGTACCTGACCTAGGAATATACTGTTGGTGTGTTGATAATCCTTTCCATGGACCTGACCTAGGAATATACTGATGGTGTGTTGGTAAATCTCTTTATGTACCTGACTTAGGAATATGTTGTTGGTTTGTTGGTAATCCTCTCCATGGACCTGACCTAGTAATATACTGTTGGTGTGTTGGTAACCCTCTCCATGTACCTGACCTAGGAATATACTTTTGTGGGTTGGTAATCCTCTTAATGTACCTGACCTAGGAATATGTTGTTGGTTTGTTGGTAATCCTCTCCATGTACCTGACCTAGGAATATACTGTTGGTGTGTTGGTAACCCTCTCCATGTACCTGACCTAGGAATATATTGTTGGTGTGTTGGTAATCCTCTCCATGTACCTCACCTACGAATATATGTTTGGTGTGTTGGTAATCCACCTGTCCTAGGAATATATTGTTTGTGTGTTGGCAATCCTCTCCATGTACCTGACCTAGGAATATATTGTTGGTGTGTTGGTAATCCTCTCCATGTACCTGACCTAGGAATATGTTGTTGGTTTGTTGGTAATCTTCTCCATGTACCTGACCTAAGAATATATTGTTGGTGTGTTGGTAACCCTCTCCATGTACCTGACTTAGGAATATGTTGTTGGTGTGTTGGTAATCCTCTCCATGTACCTAACTTAGGAATATACTGTTGGTAATCCTCTCAATGTACCTGACCTAGGAATATATTGTTGGTGTATTGGTAATCCTCTCAATGTACCTGACC
The DNA here is from genome assembly GCA_035048485.1 of Pteria penguin. Classification (NCBI taxonomy): domain Eukaryota; kingdom Metazoa; phylum Mollusca; class Bivalvia; order Pterioida; family Pteriidae; genus Pteria; species Pteria penguin. The sequence goes on from CM068581.1 coordinate 25,988,454, forward strand.
TAGGAATATATTGTTGGTGTGTTGGTAATCCTCTCCATGTACCTGACCTAGGAATATACTGTTGGTGTGTTGGTAATCCTCTCAATGTACCTGACCTAGGAATATTCTGTTGGTGAGTTGGTAATCCTCTCCATGTACCTGACCTAGGTATATGTTGTTGGTGTGTTGGTAATCCTCTCCATGTACCTGACCTAGGAATATACTGTTGGTGTGTTGATAATCCTTTCCATGGACCTGACCTAGGAATATACTGATGGTGTGTTGGTAATCCTCTTTATGTACCTGACCTAGGAATATGTTGTTGGTTTGTTGGTAATCCTCTCCATGGACCTGACCTAGGAATATACTGTTGGTGTGTTGGTAAACCTCTCCATGTACCTGACCTAGGAATATACTGTTGGTGTGTTGGTAATCCTCTTAATGTACCTGACCTAGGAATATGGTGTTGGGTGTGTTGGTAACCCTCTCCATGTACCTGACCTAGGAATATACTGTTGGTGTGTTGGTAATCCTCTCCATGTACCTAACCTAGGAATATATTGTTGGTGTGTTGGTAGTCCTCTCCATGTACCTCACCTAGGAATATACTGTTGGTGTATTGGTAACCCTCTCCATGTACCTGACCTAGGAATATACTGTTGGTGTATTGGTAATCCTCTCCATGTACCTAACCTAGGAATATATTGTTGGTGTGTTGGTAATCCACCTGCCTAGGAATATATTGTTTGTGTGTTGGCAATCCTCTCCATGTACCTGACCTAGGAATATACTGTTGGTGTGTTGGTAATCCTCTCCATGTACCTGACCTAATAATATATTGTTGGTGTGTTGGTAATCCTCTCCATGTACCTGACTTAGGAATATGTTGTTGGTGTGTTGGTAATCCTCTCCATGTACCTAACCTAGGAATATACTGTTGGTAATCCTCTCAGTGTACCTGACCTAGGAATATATTGTTGGTGTATTGGTAATCCTCTCCATGTACCTGACCTAGGAATATACTGTTGATGTGTTGGTAATCCTCTCCATGTACCTGACCTAGGAATATATTGTTGGTGTATTGGTAATCCACCTGCCTAGGAATATATTGTTTGTGTGTTGGCAATCCTCTCCATGTACCTGACCTAGGAATATACTGTTGGTGTGTTGGTAATCCTCTCCATGTACCTGACCTAATAATATATTGTTGGTGTGTTGGTAATCCTCTCCATGTACCTGACTTAGGAATATGTTGTTGGTGTGTTGGTAATCCTCTCCATGTACCTAACCTAGGAATATACTGTTGATGTGTTGGTAATCCACCTGACCTAGGAATATATTGTTGGTGTATTGGTAATCCTCTCAATGTACCTGACCTAGGAATATATTGTTGGTGTGTTGGTAATCCTCTCCATGTACCTGACCTAGGAATATACTGTTGGTGTGTTGGTAATCCTCTCCATGTACCTAACCTAGGAATATACTGTTGATGTGTTGGTAATCCTCTCCATGTACCTGACCTAGGAATATATTGTTGGTGTGTTGGTAATCCTCTCCATGTACCTGACCTAGGAATATATTTTTGGTGTGTTGGTAATCCACCTGTCCTAGGAATATATTGTTTATGTGTTGGCAATCCTCTCCATGTACCTGACCTAAAAATATATTGTTGGTGTGTTGGTAATCCTCTCCATTTACCTGACCTAGGAAATATTGTTGGTGTGTTGGTAATCCTCTCCATGTACCTGATCTAGGAATATGTTGTTGGTGTGTTGGTAATTCCACCATGTATGTGACCTAGGAATATACTGATGGTGTATTGGTAATCCTTGCCATGTACCTGACCTAGGAATATATTGTTGGTGTGTTGGTAATTCCACCATGTACCTGACCTAGGAATATACTGATGGTGTGTTGGTAATCCTCTTTATGTACCTGACCTAGGAATATGTTGTTGGTTTGTTGGTAATCCTCTCCATGGACCTGACCTAGGAATATACTGTTGGTGTGTTGGTAACCCTCTCCATATACCTGACCTAGGAATATACTGTTGGTGTGTTGGTAATCCTCTTAATGTACCTGACCTAGGAATATGTTGTTGGTTTGTTGGTAATCCTCTCAATGTACCTGACCTAGGAATATACTGTTGGTGTGTTGGTAACCCTCTCCATGTACCTGACCTAGGAATATACTGTTGGTGTGTTGGTAATCCTCTCCATGTACCTAACCTAGGAATATATTGTTGGTGTGTTGGTAGTCCTCTCCATGTACCTCACCTAGGAATATACTGTTGGTGTATTGGTAACCCTCTCCATGTACCTGACCTAGGAATATACTGTTGGTAATCCTCTCAGTGTACCTGACCTAGGAATATATTGTTGGTGTATTGGTAATCCTCTCCGTGTACCTGACCTAGGAATATACTGTTGGTGTGTTGGTAATCCTCTCCATGTACCTGACCTTGGAATATATTGTTGGTGTATTGGTAATCCTCTCCATGTACCTAACCTAGGAATATACTGTTGATGTGTTGGTAATCCTCTCCATGTACCTGACCTAGGAATATATTGTTGGTGTGTTGGTAATTCCACCATGTACCTGACCTAGGAATATACTGATGGTGTATTGGTAATCCTAGCCATGTACCTGACCTAGGAATATATTGTTGGTGTGTTGGAAATCCTCTTAATGTACCTGACTTAGGAATATACTGTTGGTGTATTGGTAATCCTCTCACTGTACCTGACCTAGGAATATACTGTTGGTGTGTTGGTAATCCTCTCAATGTACCTGACCTAGGAATATGTTGTTGGTGTGTTGGTAATCCTTTCCATGTACCTAACCTAGGAATATACTGTTGGTGTGTTGGTAATCCTTTCCATGGACCTGACCTAGGAATATACTGTTGGTGTGTTGTTAACCCTCTCCATGTACCTGACCTAGGAATATATTGTTGGTGTGTTGGTAATTCCACCATGTACCTGACCTAGGAATATACTGTTGGTGTATTGATAATCCTCTCAGTGTACCTGACCTAGGAATATACTGTTGGTGTGTTGGTAATCCTCTCAATGTACCTGACCTAGGAATATGTTGTTGGTGTGTTGGTAATCCTCTCCATGTACCTGACCTAGGAATATACTGTTGGTGTATTGATAATCCTCTCAGTGTACCTGACCTAGGAATATACTGTTGGTGTGTTGGTAATCCTCTCAATGTACCTGACCTAGGAATATACTGTTGGTGTGTTGGTAATCCTCTCAATGTACCTGACCTAGGAATATGTTGTTGGTGTGTTGGTAATCCTCTCCATGTACCTGACCTAGGAATATACTGTTGGTGTGTTGGTAATCCTTTCCATGGACCTGACCTAGGAATATACTGTTGGCGTGTTGGTAACCCTCTCCATGTACCTGACCTAGGAATATGTTGTTGGTGTGTTGGTAATTCCACCATGTATGTGACCTAGGAATATACTGATGGTGTATTGGTAATCCTCACCATGTTCATAATCTGTGGATGTATTAATAACCCACACCATGCAAACTGGGGATTAATTATTATTCCTCATTCCTTTGACCATGATGTCATATTCATATTGATGTTGGATTATTTATACAGTACTGCAGAAAATTTCTTACTACAGGTGTTCTTCTAGTTAACTGTTGATGATGATTTAGTGTGAACTTTATGTGTATAGAGCATATATATTTTTCGTTAATCATAGTGACAATTATAAGAGAACTTTAACTAAACATATAGGCATCATCTTACTGTAAATGACGATAAACAAGTCAAACATATCTCTAATTCTTTTTACATCAGCAATACAGATTAGCATAACAGCAACGTGTGGAGCCACAGTACTTGTAATCAAGTTACATCAGTAATGCAGTGTCATTAATCAATAGCGTATAGCAGTCAAGGCTTTATCAGAGAGTGTAAGGCTCTTGAACAAAGGATGTTGCAGACGACCTTCTAACTTGTTTGCTATAAATTTCTTCCATGCAGACTTTTCTTCTTTGATTTCTGTATCACATAGGAGTCATTTTAATTGCCTGTCTAGAACTAAACTTATCATGGAATTGATGTAGGTTTCAAATTGCTCATGGTTAAAGTATTACATTTAGGGTAAATGGGTTGTGTGTTACATAGACAAAATTTCTCACATATCCGGTAGAAGTACATGTAATGTATACCCTTAAGCTGTTAGATTTGACTGTATTGTCCCAAATAAAGAGAAAAATCAAATATTCTCAATCATGTTATCTCAATATTTTAAGCTGGATATGTGTTTGATACAAACATTTTGACATTGTGTACACTACTTTCTAATGAATATGTGTGGGGGAAAATCAATTTCTTTACCATGATATGTCTTGGTGGGCTAATAGAAATTGCTGCTATGATCATATTGATCTGTATAGAGAATTCTGTACAACCATTCTGCTAACTGTGAGTAAAGTTATTATGCACTTTTAATGGAAATCTGATTTTTACATAATGGATGATCTTGTAAGCAAACGAGAATGTGATGTTGATCAGATTTTTTATAAAGTACACACATGCATATGATTTATAATAGTTTTTTAGCTTCATGAAAATTTGAATTCATTGCCGCTAATAATTAGCTCCATATTGAGCCTTGTAGATAAAGAATTGGAGATATGTCCCATAAAAAGTTTTAATAAAAGCACATGCTTTTGTTTCTAATTGCTTTTATTATTATGCCTATTATGCCGCCCCCCCCCCCCCCCCCCCCCCCCCCCCCCCCCCCTTCGAAGAAGCAGGGGCATAGTGCTTTGCTGCTGTCAGTCCGTCTGTCGTTCGGTCTATTTTCAGTTTCCGCTCATTATCTCTGGAACCAATAAAGATATTAAATTAATATTTGGTATACAGATATATCTCAAAGATATCTAGACCAGGTTCAAACTTGGTTATTATTCGATAATTTTTGTCATAGTTATCCCCCTTGGACTTAGAAAATTTCTTAAAATTAGCATTTTCCGCTCATTATCTTAAGAATGGATGGAGGTATTGAATTGAAATTTTGCATACAGATACATCTTAAGTATATCTAGGTCAAGATCAAATTTGGATATCGTTCAAAAATTTTTCTGAGAGTTATTCCCCTTGGACTTAGGAAATTTCTTAAGATTAGTAGTTTCCGCACATTATCTCTAAAACCAATGAAGATATTGATATGATATTTGATATGGTGATACATCTAAAGGATATTTAGGTCAAGTTCAAATTTAATTATGGTTCAATAATTTTTGTGAGAGTTATCCCCTTGGATTTAGAAAATTTCTTAAAATTAGCAGTTTCCGCTCATTACCCCAGGAACAGCTAGATATATTGAATTGATATTTGGTATACAGATACATCTTAAGGATAACTAGGTGAGGTTAATAAGTTATGATTAGGATACCTGTCTTTGGCATATTTATTTTGATTAAATTTTGTGTCAGTTAACACTGATGTCTAAATTACCGTTAAATGAAGACAAGTGATATATCTATTAAGCATTAGACACAAACTTTTGAATGGAAAAATTTTGTTTGTGGGTGATTATGAGGAGAAGATGACCTCTAATGTGCTCATGTCAGTTATGCCCACGTTACAAAAGTAATCAGGGGGGCATTTGCTACGGTGGCATTACTCTTCTTTCATTTCTATGCCCCTGGCCATGCTTATGTTTGAAGGTACAAGTGTTTGTTATGTATGTCCTTCCTTCATTCTGTCATTTCATCATTCCATCTCATTTTGATTTTCAAATGATAACAAAAGTTCCTTGCATCTTATCCAAACCAAGTGTGGAGATATGTATTCTTCACAAAAGGGAAGATGCATACATGTATTGATTTTGAAGTCAGTAGTTCAAAGCAGCTACTTGTAAAAATAGATAGACAATAATTGGTTTGTAGATGATAAATGAAATATCAGGCATCCTATTCAATCCAAATTTGGATATGTAAAGGTAAAGATACCAATCAATGTTGATGTCATTAGGTTACCACTTGTACTTATTTATTGGTTTACAGATTATAAATCAAGTACCATTCTTTACAAGTTGTATTTGGATGTATTAAATCTCATCAAAAGGGGAGGATGCTTATTGATTTTGGGTGTCCAAAGTTCAAAGGTCAGAGACAAAATTACCACCACAGAATACTTGTATGTTTTACATACGTTCCCCAGTTTATCGCCCACTTTCACTGAAGGATAGGATATTGCTTTACCTTATTATATGACTTGAGTTTCACATAAAAGAAAACATTTTGATATATAATACTCAACAAGGAAAGTAGCGTTTTAAAATTTCCCAGCAAGATGAAACTTTAAGATCACTGTGGTCAGAACTATTACAAAAGTAAATGCCTGATTCCGCTCGGTAACTAGACTTCTCTTTCACATAATGAATTGAAATTTGGTCACAGGATATGGTCTTAGAGTGTAGAATGCTTTAGATTGTTTTTGTGAATGTGAAAGACAAGGTTAAGGTCATTTTCTATTAAAAGAAATACAAAAATAGCCTTTGCTTTTCAGCCAACTAGCAATAGTTTCCTTTGACATGTTTTAAGGAGAACAGATAAGACTGAATACGCTTAAATTTTGATGGAGATACTGCTTATATTTTTATCGTTATTTGAATATCCAATGGAAAACAAGTATGGTATAATATGTATTGAAATAATTTCTATGCAAAATCATAATGATCTATTTATTTTTTGTTTAATTACAAAGCATTACCATTGTCCATCCATTCAGCTGTCTATCCATCTGCATGTGTCAACAGTTTGAGTTGCGTTTAGGTCGCCTGTAGAAAGTATAAGAGATATCCATTATCCCTTTCACAATTAATAATGAATTCATTTATATTTCAGCATCCTTTTATGGAGATAGCAGTATCAGCCTACCCTATGATGACAGTTTCAACGACCTTCAACTTGATCTACGTTTCCTGACTACTCAGTCTTATGGTTTACTCCTTTCTGTTCATGGGCAGTCAGATTTCTTGCAACTTCAGCTGATATCTGGATTTCTGGAACTTTCAGCTAACTTTGGGTCTGGACATTGGAGTCTGTCTTCAGATCAGAATGTGGATTTAAATGATCAGTCCTGGCATTATGTAGAAGTGAAACAGAAAGGCAGGAACGTTACTCTTCAAGTAGATGGTGTTAGCTGGAGTATTCAGATTCCAGGACCATTAATAAAGCTCAATAAAAAGGCAATCTTCATAGGAGGGCCCAATGCAGCAAATTTGTCAACATCCATGAGAACTTATAAGCATTTTCGAGGATGCATTACAAATATAATTCTTAATGGCTATGACATATACAACCACATACATCAAATATTCAGTGCAAATTTTCTGCATCACATCTCTTGGACATGCAGTCCTGAGTTTTTGGCTGAATCAAAAGAATCAATTTACATGAAGAGTGACCAATCCTATATAGCATTTCCATACCTACCCATAGCATCCACTGGTACCTTAGCATTTGATTTCAAAACATATTCGCCTACAACATTCCTTGCTTTAAATGTGGGAGGAAATACTTCAAACAGTGATCTACTAGCTCTAGAGATTATAAACGGACGAATAAAGATGACACTCAATAGAGGGGGAACTGACATGGTTATTATATCACGTATTGTTGTGAATGATAACTCTTGGCATAGTGTGTTATTGACATGTGAATTACATAGAGCAATCCTTCAGGTAGACAATGAACGACAACAAGCAGCATTTGATCGCAATAGCAGGAAGGCTTTTCAATTTTCAAGTAATTTCCTCATGGGAGGTCTTACATATAACATCAAAAATCAAATTACCAATTCCAGTGCACTTTATACAAGTCACCAAGGTAGTAACTTTAGGGGATGTTTTAGAAATATAATGGCTGACTCTAAATTAATAGGATTTAAGGAGATGGTTTTAAGTAATGCTATAGAAGTGGGATGCCCTTGGACTGAAAGGATCGTCACACCAAAACCAAGAGACAGCCAACTTGACACATCAACTAAAGCAACACAAATTGTAAGAGTTATTCCCTTGAAAGTTAATGAAGGACATCAGACAAGCATTACAGATAGCAACATTCAGGTTGTGTTTGATTATCATCATTATGGGATTCGGGAATCTGCCATACAATTTAAAATCACTCAGCCTCCAGAACACGGTACTATACAAATAGAGAGGAGGACAAGCAATGATGCTTTTACTCTGTTAGATTTGATTGGTCGTAAAGTCTCTTATCTCCATGATGGCAGTGAAACAACCAATGACAACATTGCCATAGAAATGATAGTTGTCACTAGTAGTGATGATGTTCCTAGCAGACTGACTCAGACTTATGCATTTGTATTATCAATAATTGTAGCTCCAATTGATGATGCTCCTCACATCCTTTTGTTGAATGCTACATCAGAACGGGTTGACCTTGAAATTGCAACCGATTCAAAAATGAAAATAGATATAGGAATTATCAATGTTCAAGATGCAGATACTGGCCCATCACTGTCAATAATAACATCAAAATGTTCTTCAGGAGGATCTCATGTAGGATATTTTGAAAGAATGGATAATCAAGGGCATCCAGTCAATATGTTTTCTCACCAAGAAATACTTGAAGGATTAATTTGGTTTAAAGTGAGTGATGCTGAAACAACATGTATATTAAACATTTCTTCAACATCTGTGACTGTTCGATTCGTACCTGTCTCATTAAGGATTACTCTCACTAAGATAACAGGGTTACGTTTGGCACAGGGAAGCTTCTCATTAATTTTGCCTGGAAACTTGACAGTAACAAGTAATGTAGCCCATCAGAATTTAGTGATAAAATATGTAGTTACTCAGAATCCTAGATATGGAGAAATACAAAGAAAGATGAATTCATTGTGGTCATCTGCATCAGTATTCACTCAAGAAGATATCATGAATGAAAAAGTAAGATATGTTCAAAACAAACAAACTGATACAACACCTACTGATAGCTTTAAATTCACTGTACATTGTTTGAGAGATTTTCTGAGTGAAGCACCATTCTTTATTCAAATTGAACGTCTTTCTGTTGATGTCCGTGTTGCAAGATCTATTGCTTTGTCAAAGAAAGATTATTATGCTCTGTCCAGAAATGATCTACTTGCTGAAACAAATGATAAAATGATGTCAGCTAAGAAAATAAGGTTTGTGCTTCTTCGAGCACCTGCACATGGGAATATATACAGAGTACATAAGAAAGATGCAAACCCGGATATTCTGTCTGATATGCAACCTTTACGTAATGATGAGTACTTTACACAAGAAGATATATTCAGTGGATTTGTGGTCTACAAGTTGAAGCAGGTAACACATAGGCGGGTGGATGACTTTGTAGACTTGAAAATTGAAGCAGGCATAGCTCAACCTAAATTAATACGGATACACTTGGATTATACTCCACCAGTGTCCAATGTAAGATTCACAAATAATGGATTAAAAACTGTAAATGAAGGGGGTTTTGGGACAATAGAGAGGACTAATTTATATCTTGAAACAAAAGAATATGCTGAATTTGAATTTGATGTGATAGATTTTCCTGAACATGGTGTATTGCAACGTATGGATCCAAGATCTGGAATAGTGATCGAGAGAAATGTTTCAAGATTTTTGAATGAAGATATAAGAAATATAAGATTAGTGTATTATCATGATAATTCAGAAAACAACCAAGACAGATTTACATTTGTTGCTTCACCAATCCTAGGAACTGCAGATTCATTACCCATCAAAGTGCAAGAGTTTAGAGGAACTTTTCAAATCAAAATACTTATGAGGAATGATAACTCACCACAACCACTTGTTAATGAAGTTTTCAATGTGGTCATTAATAAAGAGCGAGTTATCACCCTTGACAATTTAGCATTCACTGACCCAGATATTGATTATGATCCAATGAATCTTGTGTACAGATTTGAGTCGATTAGTAATGGTGCATTGATATACACCGATAATAATACAGTGGTTTCAGAATTCACACAAAGAGATATAGCCAATGGAAAAATTAGTTTTCGACACAGAGGAGCAGACTTTGGAAAGGTTATGTGCCTTGTTAATGATGGACAGTTTTATACACAGTTTGTTTTTGAAATAAAGGCTGACAAACCTTATGTCAAAATTTCCAACAACACAGGCATCATTGTTAAGGATAACGAAAGTGTAGCAATTACTACCTTTAATTTGAGTGTAGTTACAAATGAAAATGTTGATGCCAAGAGTGTGCGGTTTTACTTGATTGAAGAACCATTATATGGGAATCTAGAAGTCATGAATAAGAAGGTTACTGAATTTTCTCTCCAAATTCTCATGGATGGACTGTTGTTTTATCGTCATAAAGGAAGAAGTGGAACTCAAGACACATTCAAATTTGCTGTTGTTGCTTTACAAGCCCAAGAACAGGACACTTTTATCATTCAGATTTTTCAGTCAAGTCAGAATTCTCCTCCAAGGGTTGTTCACAATTCCATTTTAGAAGTTCCAGAGCTAGGAGAAGCTGTCTTCATGAAAAACAACTTGCAAGTAACACATCCAGATTACTTGCCTTCTAATATCATATTCACTATAAAAGACCCACCTAAACATGGCAGGCTTCAACTTCAAAGTCAACATCAAAGACAACAAAATCGAGATTTTTCTTTCACACAAGATGACATTGATAAGGGTTTACTGAAGTACCATCACTCAGATTTTAGTCCCACCGCCGATTTTTTCATGTTTGATGTTACAAATGGCATCCAGACTTTAAGAGGCTTACAATTTGCAATAGAAATCATCCCTTCCAGACTGGAGCTAGAAATTCAAAACTTCACTATTCAGGAAGGGTCTAGGAAAGCATTAACGAAAAACAATATCAGACTGAAATCTCGTTACTATGATGGAAAGACAATCAGGTTTACTGTTGTGAAATTGCCCAAGCATGGATGGTTGGAGGAAGCAAGTCGTAGAGGACGACATATATCTACTTTTACATTCTCTGAACTCAGCCAAGGACGGATCTATTTTATACATGATAACAGGTATGGTTATAGCTCACCTAATTCTAAGGTATTGTCCATCATCGTCTGTAAACTTTCAACTTCTTTTTCGGTACTACTGTAGAGGTCATTTGAGGGGTGAATCAGGGGCAAGGTGATGTAGTCCACAGAGGGTTTACAAGCTTCTTTCTCAGACGTATAGAATGACAAATTGAATGTATCAGAGTTATGTAGAATGGGAGTCTTAAGAAGTGTTGCTGTTTTTGGTTCCATTCTGTAATCAGATTTTTTACGGCTTTTCAGACCATGTTATTTTTGCACATTTTCTGGTAATTTCTTTGATTTATTAGTGCCCTGCCAGTGAAACTGGAGGGGACTATAGTGTTTGTCATTGTCTGTCTGTTTGTCCCTCTGTCAGTCTGTCTGTCCGGATGGTTTCCAGACAGTAACTTCCGTCATAAATGACTGATTTGATTCAAACTTCATTCAATGTTAGCTTATACAAAGATTGAATATGGGATTGATTTTGGGGGTCAGAAGGTCAACTCTAAGGGTCACTGTTACTAATTTTATCATTGTACATTTATCATTGTATTTCAGTTTCCAGATGATAACTTGAGTTAGGAATGATCGAATTCTTTCCAACTTCATATAAGGCTAGCCCATGTAAAGGTCTAGGATGGGATTGATTTTGGGGTCAAAGGTCATTTCTGAAAATAAACATTTATCACTGCATTTCATTTGCCAGATAATAACTTGAGTTAAGAATGATTGAATTCTTTTAAACTTCATATGAGGCTAGCTTATGCAACTTGAAGCAACTATAGTGTTTGTTGTTGCCTGTCTGTCCTTCTGTCCATCCGACGGTCTGTCCGCATGGTTTCCAGACAATAACTTCAGTTACTTCATACAATGTTAACTCATTTAAAGATCTAATGTGGGATTGATTTTGGGGTCAAAAGGTCAACTCTATGGGTCACTGTTACTATAAATAGACATTTATCATTGTATTTCAGTTTCCAGATGATAACTTAAATTAGGAATGATTGAATTCTTTTTAACTTCATACAAGGTAAGCTCATGTAAAGGTCTAGGGTGGGATTTATTTTTGGGGTCAAAAGGTGAAGTCTAAAAATAACTGTCACTAAAAATAGACATCACTGCATTTCATTTGCCAGATAATAACTTCAGTTAAGAATGACTGATTTCTTTTAAACTTCGTGTAAGACTAGCTTATGTAAAGGTGTAGGGTGAGATTGATTTTGGGGTTAAAAGGTGAGTTCTAAGGATCACTGTTTCTGAAAATAGACATTTATCACTTCATTTCGATTGCCAGATGATAACTTTAGTTAAGAATGATTGATTTCTTTTAAATTTCATACATGCTAGCTATGTATAGGTCTAGGGTGGGATAGATTTGGAGGGTCAAAAGATCAACTTTAAGGGTCAATGTTACTAAAAATAGACATCAGAATAGTTCAGTTGTAGACTTATCACTGAAAATAGTGATTCATCACTGTTTCACTTTCCAGATGACGACTATAGATACTGATGCCAGATGTGAATAAATCAAGGCTTTATTTTTGCTGTCACTTTCACTAGAACTTGATATAAACTTCACAGAATTCAATGTTATTTCTTGTTAAATCGTGCAAAAGGTTACCAAGTTCACATAACACTTTCATGTTGCTGATAAGGAATTAGTCACTTCAAAAGTGCAGATTGTGGCAGGGGACAAGTGTTGCATGCAACACTGACTGCAAGCTTGTTTTTAATTGTATATGGCTTTATATGCATTGATTATGTGAATGTCATCTTATTTTAAGGAAACATATTTTGTTTCGAAGAATATTTCAGAATTTTTCAGATACTCCTTATCAAGGAGTATCTTACTGTTATTGTGTTCAAAGTTCAAAGGTCAAATTTACGTGTGAATTCTTCACTAAGGGATAATGTGTTGCATGGAACACTGTTGCTTTTAGTTCATCAATCTCGTTGCATAATTTGAATAACCAATATAGCCTTTAAATATACAAATCAGTATCAAAGAATTAAAAACACCTAACTGGAAAAGATGGACATTCCATGCAATAGCGGATCCAGGATTTCCAAAAGGGGGACTCACATGTGTATTAGCCAAACTACTCAGCCATTCTTGGTGCCAAATCTGGATTTTTACTTGTAGATATGTGGTGGAAGCGGAACCACCCACCCACCCACCACACTGCTATTGAATCACATGATGGGATAATGTTATGAGCAGGTTTCCCTGTGCACTACCTTATTTTCATTCATTCGTAACAACATAACTCATTTCAATCAACTAAGCCAGTGTGGCCTAGTGGTATCGTGCTCGCCTCCTGATCGAGAAGCCAGGGTTCAAGTCCAGATCTGGTCATGCCGGTGTCCTGTCTTTCGAATGAGACAGTAAAAACCAAGGCCCCGTGTCGTGGTATGCATGGCATGTTAAAGATCCCTCACTGCTTCGGGTGGGTCCGTTGCAATGGTCAAAATTTGTATGCCCTGCATTAGTCGGATGCCATCACCATATACGTGAAATATTCGTGGTATGACGTTAAACAAAAATCAATCAATCATTTCAATCAACTTCATACAAAATGAGATCGAGGTGTCCTTAATGTGATACATGTACATATAGATCTCTACTCACAAGATGTGAGTAGGAGTATCTTTCAGGACCTCAGGTCCTTTGATTTTTCTTTTTTAATTTTTTCAAAGATTAAGAATGAAAGAGGTACTTTATTTGTATGTCATTTCGAGTTTTGATAGACTAGAAGTAATGGAAGGAATTTTATGAAAATTTGCTTAAATGAAGTACTCAAAGTTCTCCACAAGTGTTGCTGATTTTCAAACAGATCCTTCAAGAAGTGGATCCAGGGCAGATAGACATAGGCCTCAGAGGGTACCTTCATTAACAAATTTTTAAACTCGGACTAACTGTGTAGATCGTCAAAACCAATTGCATCATCTAGAAGGGTGTCTTAAGAAGTGTTGTTGCAGATTTTGAGGAAATAAATATCACTGTGACGCACTGGAATGCAAAAAGCTAAAATCTCTGGGGTTTTTTTTAATTTGTTAAGATTGACCTTTGAAGGAGAGATGGACAGGTTGCACAATCTGTATGATATATTATCTTATTAAGCTGATTTATCGGATTTAATGGTAGGATATTGATGAAAAGTGGCATGAATATAGTCTACATGGTCCTCTACAAGTGTTCTTGCTTATATGCTAGATCCTTCAAGGGATGGATTCAAGATGGAGTTGCATAGGTCTTAAAGAGTACCCTCTTTTCACAAGTCTCTTTCTGAGACCTGCTACTGCATAGATTGATCTAGAAGGTTGTTTTAAGAAGTGTTGAATTAAAGATCTTATTCTAAAATCAAATTTTGAATTCTTTTCAGTCGTACATGATTTTAGCGCATTGTCAGGAAATTTCTTTGATTTTCTCTTTGTTTATCGCTTATGCATTAATTTTGTGTGTGTTGTCTGACTTGTTACTATGAAAAATAGATTGCAAACTAAATATATTTATCATAATAAGGGAAAGATGCCTGCTGTTTTATTGTCAAAAGGTCCCTTTCACAGCATCTAAACAGAGTGAGTATATGTTATAAAAGATGTTACAGTTAAGGGTTTACTGAAATGCCAAAAGGTAATAGCCACAGCATCTAAGCAGAGTGAAAATATGGTGAAATGTGGTTTCCTGTTGATATTATAGGCACCATATGTTAGATTCAAGCTACATGTATACATGTCTATTTACAGTTCAACCTAAATAGTGTGAAATTGAGGGGGACTTGTAAATGATTTTTCATAAATAAGGAGAGTGCAAACTTAGTTTGAAGCAATTGCAGTAGGTGAACATGTTTATGCTTCTTTCTGTGTAATACATGTGCATGTAAGAAGAGCATAGATATGAATGTATGTCATTTCTTTATCCCATCGGGACAAAATTTTTTGCATTGTTATACGTTCTAACCTTCTCCAAAAAACTTCTCAACTGTATGAGGTGACAATTTCATGTTTTCGATGTTTAGTCCTTGTGACAAGACCTTTACATTGATGCCATACTTTTTTACCATGCGACCTTGACCTTCAACTTTGACATATTTTTTGTCTTATCTGTTTGAATGTTGTCATTTGCAAATTTTAACCCACTCAACAAGCTATGTTGTCTTTTGACAAAAAGCAGACACAAAAAAAAAATTCAATAAAATAAGTCATCCTGTGAAATTGCTGTGTTTGTATTTCAAATGCAAGTACATGCATTCATTAGTGTGACGGAGACCATAATATTAAAATATATGTATGTATGTGTAAATGAAGAAAAATATCATTACCACTCTCTTTTAAATATAGTAAACAATGAAGAAGTACTGAAGGGTTAACCACAACTCAAAATCCATGGTATAAAGGGACAATATCATGTATAGTGTCATATTCAGACAAATGCGAACCCCAATTACATTGAGGTGAGACCAGGTGCGCGGGAAGAGTAAGCATCCCCTGCTTGCATGCAACACGTCACTAAAGTCCTGCAAAAACTATAGGAGTTTAGGAAGTTAATACATATATATCCACACATAAACACATGAGGAGACAAGGACACTAAATCTTATTATCCCATTCACAGTAAGATGTGCTGTTGAACTGAAATTCAGGTGTCAAAAATGCACATGAACAAATAGCTGTGTATATATATATATATATATATATATATATATATATATATAATATCAATAGAATCTTATCATTTTGTTGTATCAAAATGCACATTAAATGTGACGTTTACTGAGAACTGTTTCTTGATTGGTTCCATATGTTTCATTCGGAACCTATCAAAGTTTCAATAGCGAGCCTAACTTTTTAATAACAAGTTTTGTCAAGGGTTTAAGGGACAGAATCACATAGCATTGACATTGTTATGATGCCTTTACATTCATTTTATCATTCCTACTTCACATTACTTTTTTGACTGTCACAGTTCAAATAGGAACATCAAAGCAAATCATTGCAAAGTGTAATTTCCCAGGCTTTAGGCTTCTTACGTCATGTCAGAGTATAAGAATAACTGAAAAATAGATATATGAACATCTGTGGCAATAGACCTTTTTCACAATATCAGTGATGTGAGGGGCCTGATGTCACAGGAGATGATGCAGATTTCTTGGTCAAACAAGGCATGTAGATTGCAGTGAAAGTATCCTTGTTGAAGTATATGCTTTACAAACATTATCCAGTTGTTTTATATATATATAAAGTGCTAATATTTACTATATGGTATTATTTTACAGTGAGTCTGTCGAAGATAGTATAACTGTGCGAGGTAGAGTCGAGGAAGACAAAAAGGATACTCGAGAGGCAGTGCTATACATCTCTGTGCAAACAGTAAATGACCAACCACCTGTGGTAGTCATTAACAAAGGGTTGATTTTGTGGCGATCATCAATCGCTTTAATCACTAAGGTAAGTTTTCTTTGTATACTGATGTGAAGAGATATGGGTATTCACTGAAACAAACATCATGAACAGAACCTGGATGTTAAATGTTACAGTGAGGTGCAATCCTAACATATCTTTTATGTCAATGTTGAGTTAACGTTTAGTTTGCTTTCTTCGTGCGCTCAGGACTGCTGTGCACATGCATTTGCGTTAACGCAAATTTCCACTTGAACTTAATTTCAAGACCGCATTAACAAGCTTGACTTCCATGTGAATGTGCTTGACAGCCACGTTTGCTTTCTTACAAAATAAAACCCTTATAAGTTAAGAGATGAATTTTAAAAATATTGAACACTATTTCTGAACATTGAATATAATGAAATTTATTCTTATTTTGCAAAAATAATAATAATAATAATAGTAACAATAATAATGATAATAAAATTAATGGAGATGATAATTATAATATTCATAAATAATAGAAAAAAGCTAAATTACAAAATAATAATATTAAATATATTAATTAATTAATTGTAAATAAATAAGTACATGTGTAATAAATAAATACATAAAAATTAGATTGTAATTATGCTAGTTTCTTTATAATATAAACTGAAGAAGTTTTTCTTAAATACCTTATCGCATGTCTACACCGTAATTTCCTTTGTTATATTACATATGAAACCTTTAATGCAGGGTGTCATTTTAATATTACGTTTAATACACATATATGTGGCGATATTCTCCGTGAATTAATTAGATTCATTTTATTACCTCCTTCCATACCACTGCATAGAAAGTATTACAAATGTAGGCAAGTGAACGTGCGAATGGACTGAGCACACGCAGAATAAATCACGTTAACATGAATTTCCTCCAGTGTTAACACGAGGAGCGGACATGTATCAGGTCCGGTAGTCCAGTCACATGTGCTAAAGCAGTCCTCATGACTGCTTTTTGTGTTAACATGTATGTTATGTTAGGACTGCGCCCATCTGTATATATCTTTATATACACTATGGTAATCTTCATTTCCTCATGATTTTCTAGATTCTGATTCATGGCTTTTGAGGTTATTGCGAACCATACACTGAAAAATGTTTGCTGTTGAATGATCAGTATAGATGATATTTTATCTTGGGTAATCATGAATGTAATGCATTTTTAAATCTGGGAAAAATTTTGTCTTCTAGAACTTTTTTGTAGTATATATTTGAACAGTTTGATTTGAATCAAGCACAGTAAATGAAATTTTCATGTAATATACATCTGTGATTTTTAAGGCGTCGAGCATTTGCTGGACAGTCTTCTGGCGATCGTAAAAATTTTACCTCTGCACCGCCTTTTTAATTCATGTAACAAATAGTAGTGCCTTCTTTAAAGTACTTAAAGTAGTAAACGTTCTTGCAAAACCGGCTTTGTTATCCTTGTTTTTTAAATTTCATTGCACAGAAATAGGTTTAAGCATAGATCTGCCTAGCTTAAATTATCAATATATTGCCCTAAAACACTTATTATTCTGTCGCTTATTGTGTGTGTTAAGATATTTATTCGCTGTAATGACACAAGCAAATTATGAATTACAAGCGCACTTCATGGGAATTTTTCCAAATATGGGAAAGACCATGTGACATATTGCCTTATTTGGAGAAATTGTAGTAGAACGCTTGTAACACTTGCCATCAAGGCCTAATTTGACATATAAGCGCCAATATGGAAACCGATCGTGCGATCTTCGAAATATATATAATAATATAAATAATATAATAATAATATATTTAGATATAAATTTCAGTTTAAAAAAGAACAAATAAAATATTTCATAGAATCAGAGACATATAGACTGACAATGCGTGTCGCAAAGATCTTAAAATATCTAGACAGGTAACCGCTAATTCATAACGAGGCTGACCTAGGTTCAAATGACACGTTATCGGTTATTTTTATCTCACTGGATTTCGTTTCATTCATTTAACCTAGAATCAAGGACATATAAGTCCTTGCTAGAATCAACAAATATTGACAAAATTAATTACCTCCTCAAGGCTAAACATCACGAGCCTCTCGCAAATTACATCAGGTACTGTATACCTATGCAGTGTATGCTACTGCAGACAAATTTTAAAAATATCTACACACAGTGTGTACAGCGTCTTATCTGCCCTTACCGCCTGTGCTATAAATAACACTTGCTGGACAGGGATTAGCCTCTACAGAATGACGGCGGTCACTTGTCTCTTCACGCAGCAATAGCAAGCAAGAGTAGATAACTCCAGTCTACCTTAAATAAAGATGATGTGTATATATCACATGGTCTTACCCTTATTTGGAAAAGTTCCCACGAGGACATAAGAAATGGCAGCCGAGAAAGTTTTCAAATCGCCTACAAAATTTAATGCGGATGTAAAGGATGATAGCATGGATTAAGACAGAATTTTAGATTGAATGCATGAAAATAAAGTAAGTAGAACTTACATGTGAAGATTTTATTCCAAAGCAACCGATAAAGTTTGATTGTGATTCAAAATCGGTTTGCGTCATTACGTCCAACGGCATGGCGTTGTAGCCCTTACACGTGCACAAACAATAAACGACCGAATAATAACTAGTGTGTAAGGACAATATATAGAAGCTGTTGGCCCTAGTGTCAGTGTTAGTAGTGTAGACAAAAAATGTAACCTAGACCATATCTTAAAACAAATTAAGCATAAGGCTTCAATATTTTACAGGCAATGGTAACAATTCGTCCATTTCTATCTTTGTATAAAAAAAAAATGGCGTTCGATTGATTTCACCAAGGACTTGTAAACAAGATAAGTCCTTGATTTCACATGTACATTCTTTGTGATAAAACATTTGACATATTTCTGCAAGAATGAGGTAAAGAACAATAAAATGTAATCATGATGTCATAATCAGTACCACTTATAACCCTTGACTTCCTCATGACAACAGACTCCATCAAGAAACGGTTTACCATACATCTTACTTTATGACAAAGCCCCACCGTAGAGCTATGTTGCCCACTGAAAACTTTCATTCATATTTTGATATTATATATATGATATATGGCTGTTGGTCCTTAAGCTTTTATTTTTACTCTATTCCAAAAATTATCGGAATTCAACAAAAAAGATGAACACAACTGGTCAATTGCTGCTACTTTTGACAGCTTTAAATCAAATTTAGCTCCACGCCTTTGTGGCTCTTCAAGCCTTTGATTTTTTAAATAGTACTGTATACAGCTTTGAATTTGCCCAGTCTTTTTTATGCCCTTTGACGACCTGAAATTTATTCGCCCCGTCTTGAATTCACCCTCCCCTCCCTGTACACAATATACACATAATTGCACGCCTGCCAATTTTTATAATTCATTTTATATTGTTTAATTGTCTTTTAAACAATTTTATTAGACACCTGCATACTTTTATATCAACAGCGAATAAAGGTTTTAAAAAATCAATGTTTTAAATAAGAATGAAATAAACATGTCTATTGAACTATTGGTTTAAATTCTTTCTGTTGTGACTAATGTTGGAAACATATTCACCTTATTTTGAATTTGCCTTCCAATCAAAGGGCGAAAATAAAACGGGGGCGAAATTTTCCCTGCATACAGTACCTTCATTTTAATCAGACTTTGTTTATTTGTAGTACTAGTTGATCTTCACAAAGTTTGGGATTTTTACTCAGATCTTTCAACAGGTGGGTCCACTGTAGGCAAAAGTGTGCCCAAAAGGATATCCTCCTCAAATTTTTAGCTCGCTGGGACAAATGTCTGAAGGGTAATGTCATAACCTGAGTGTCGACATCTGTGGCATAAACAGACATTATAACTTTGGCCATAACTAGGAATTGGGCTTTCGTATTTCAAATGCGTGTTCATTATGGCTAGACCTTTCTGTCCATGTCAGAATTTTTTACTTTGCCACCTTGACCTTGCATTAAGAAAACACTGAAAATAAATGCTTTCCATTTTACAGTGCCCCACCGGTGAACTAAGTTGTCTTGTGACAACTGGTGTGATATAGACAAGTTCTGGCATTTTGAAGGGAAGTGGTTCAAACCCTATCAAAGCCAAATTATTTTTGGTTCATTTTTACACCAAAACCAGATTCCAAATGTTTTGCAGCACCCTATATGATAAGTAAGTTTTTTAAGAAAAAGTGGAAAAAAGAATTCTGACTTAATCTTTTTCACATTCTTTTGGGACGTTGGCTTGATGTATTCAATGTAGAAAAGCAAGTTTACAGTCTTTCGTCATTTGTTAGAAACACAATAAGAAAGGTAATATATGTATCTGCAAAATTCTTCAAGCAGTCAGTTGACACTGAATGAATAAATTTTGCTCAGTTGAATGATAAAGGCTGATTTGGGCTGTTTGTTCTTGTCAAGATTGAGTCTGGAAAACTATCAAATTATATTTATAGGAGGTTGGATAAAAAGGTTGTATGATATCCTTGTATCTATCTATTAGGATGTTAATTCCTTATGCCACATATTCTCATTTAAATATGTTACTCTTTCTCTACAGGAGATTCTGAAATCAGAGGACAGGGATTCTCCACCTAGAGATATCATATATCGTATATACCCACCAGGTTCTTCTAATGGACGTGTTGCCCTCCTGAACAATACATTCCATGCCATAGAATATTTCACCCAGAAACAAATTAATGAAGGACAGGTTGTCTTTGTTCATGCAGGTAAATATCTGTTAAGACAAGAAAGTGGACCAGAGATTAAAATTATATTTTACATTCTGACTTGATTGATTGAATTGGTATCAGTCCCTGGATATATGTTGTGATTTGCCTAATTTTGATGAATGAAGTATTATTTTTTTATCACTTCTGTCATTCCTGGGTCTTAATTTAATTATATATAGTGAGAAAACAGGAGAAAATTACCAACTTTTAGAAAGTACTTTACAGACCTTCCTACTGACTAAGCCTGGTGTGTTGCCAGACCTTCCTTCCAACCCAACTTACATAGAACCCAGACTTTAGACATGCACATTGCCAGACCTTCTTACTGACTAAGCATTACACAGGTACATTGCAAGACCTTCCTTCCAACCCAAACATTGGACAGAACCCAGATTTCAGAAAGATACATTGGCAGACCTTCCCACTGACTATACCTATGATATAACCCAGATTCTTGACAGATACATTGGCAGACCTTCCCACTGACTATACCTATAATATAACCCAGATTCTTGACAGATACATTGGCAGACCTTCCCACTGACTATACCTATAATATAACCCAGATTCTTGACAGATACATTGGCAGACCTTCCTACTGACTATACCTGGGATAGAACCCAATCTTTATACAGATACATCGGCAGACCTTCCTACTGACTAAACCAGGGATAGAAACCTGATTCTGGACAGATACTTCAGCAGACCTTCCTACTGATTAAACCTGGAATAGAACCCAGACTGCAGACAACGACATTGATGGACCTTTCTGCTGGCTAAAACGTGGATATAACCCAGACTTCAGACAGGTACATTGACAGAACTTCCTACTGACTAAACCTGGGATAGAACCCAAACTTTAGACAGGGACTTTTGAGGACCTTCCTACTGACAAAAACCTGGATGGATCTGTACCCAGACTTCAGACAGATGCATTGGCAAATCTCCCTACTGACTAAACCAGGGAAAAAACCCAGACATCAGACAAGGACATCTGAACACCTTCCTGCTGACTAAAACTTGGATAGAACTCAGATTTCAAACAGGGATATTGGCAGACCTTCCTACTGGCTAAACCTGGTATAGAACCCAGACTTCAGACAAAGACATTGGAGGACCTACCTACTGACAACAACGTGGGGTAGAACCCAGACCTCAGACCTAGGCAGACCTTTCTACTGGATAAACCTGGGATAGAACCCATACTTCAGACAGGGACATTGGAGGACCTTCCTACTGACTAACACTTGGATAGAACCGAACCTAAACTTCAGACAGGTAAATTGCCAGACCTTCTCACTGACTTAAACTTGGATTGAACCTAGACTTCAGACAAGGACATTGGCAAAACTTCCTACAGATTAAACCTGGGATAGATCCCAGACTTCAGACAAGGACTTTGGAGGACCTTCCTACAAACAAAAACTTGGATAGAACCGAACCCAGACTTCAGACAGGTACATTGCCAGACCTTCTTTCTGACTAAAACTTGGATAGAACCCAGACTTCAGACAGGGACATTGGAGGACCTTCCTACTGACTAAAACTTGGATAGAACCGAACCTAGACTTCAGACAGGTAAATTGCCAGGCCTTCCTACTGACTAAAACTTGGATTGAACCCCGACTTCAGGCAAGGACATTGGCAGAACTTCTTACTGACTAAACTTGGGATAGAACCTAGACAGGGACATTGTAGGACCTTTCTACGGACAAAAACTTGGGGTAGAACCCAGACTTCAGACCTTTCTACTGGATAAAGCTTTGGAGGACCTTCCTACTGACTAAAACTTGGATAGAACCGAACCCAGACTTCAGACAGGTACATTGCCAGACCTTCCTCCTGACTTAAACTTGGATAGAACCCAGACTTCCGACAGGGACATTGGAGGACCTTCCTACTGACTAAAACTTGGATAGAACCTTGACTTCAGACAGATACCAGACCTTTGTACTGATCCAACCTTGGATAGAGCCCAGACTTTAGACAGAATCAGAGGTATTCATCCGTACACAACCAGGGCCATCAATCAGGTGTTTTTGGGGCTGAATTTTGTAGTTATTTGAATTGCTTCTTTGTACATTTACAGTATTGATATTTTTGCATCACTAGCAATTGCAAAAAGTAGTATCTTTGCTTATTAATGAAAATCATTATAATAAGTGTGGTCTCTTTTCTGTCTAAGTCTTCAATACATCATGACTCTTTGTAATTTTTTCAGTAAACATATTTTCATTAATCCATGTGAAAGGCACTATATTTCTGTTTTCTCAATTATTGAATGCATAATTTGACAATGCAAATGAATCAGTGATCTAGACAAGCCTCTTGTTGTTGTTTCTGGTTCCATTCTGAAATCTATCCAGGGCTTTGGTGACATTTCTTAGTTTTTTGTTAGTTTTAATATTTTCATATGCTGTCTTATAGTAGGTTACATATAATGTATCAATTTTGGGTATTTTACAGATTTTTGAGAAATTAATGAGGTAAAGAATTTGAATGCAAATATAATTCTTATATTTTCTTTTCACTTTTGACAGTTTTAACTAAAACATAAAGGGGAAGGGGTGGGATGGTATTGTGCATAAAGTTTTCAGGTGAGCAATACAGGCCCATATGAATCTCTTGTTTTAGCTTTGAAATAGTGTAGAGTTTTCATTTTGCATATTAAGTAATATGATTCCAATCTTCATTTAACAGGGGCAGACCATGGTGGCTTTATATTTTATATAACAGATGGGACCAACAGTAATCGCAAAAGAGAAACTTTCAGAGTTACAGCTCAACCTTTGACCTTGACATTAATGAAGAATAAACCTTTGAAAGTATATCCAAGTAAAGGTCAGACCATAACAGCAGACAATTTACTGGCCAAAACAAATGATCCAAACCAGACAAAACCAATAATTTACCACATCCAGCAAAAACCTCAGAAAGGAAAAATAGTTACCATGTATAAAGACAGACCCCTAGAAGTCATGTCATTCAAGCAGGATGATATCAATGAAGGCAAAATTATGTATCAGCATGAGTTTTACACCATGGAGTGGTCAGACACTGACAGCTTGCAGTTTGAGGTGCGCACATTGTATGCAGAATCAATTATCAATCAGAAGTTTGATATTGATATTTCATATGGAAATTTTCTTGGTCATAGCCAGAATGATGTAGTGTATATACAAGGCTTTGTGGTTAAAGAAGGAGGAGAGCATGTCATCACAAATCAGAACATTGATATCTCAAATTATACTCAACAGTTGGAAAGCACTGGAAAAAGAGTTAAAGTGTGGTACACTCTACAGGACAAGTGTCGTAATGGAAACTTAATTAAAGGTGGAAGAACACTAGGATTAGGAGATAGATTCTTACAAAGTGAAATCAATGGCAATCAACTTGTATATCGCCATGACAACTCAGACTCTACCAATGACAGCTTTTCTTTCAATGTGCATTTAGAAATCCTTGAAGGAAGTAAAAATACTCTGCAAGAGATGAAATTGACTTTTAATATTTCTGTTTTACCCGTTAATGATCAGCCATTTAGGATTATAATTGATCAACCATTGATTGAAGTAGTAGAGGGTATGAATACAGTAGTTACAAATGATGTTATAAAAACTGTAGACATAGATACACCACCTGGTGGAATAGTGTATCATATTAAGAGTATGCCAACAAATGGAATTTTGGGTTTGAGAAGTTTCCCCATGCGGCAAATACGTTCTTTTACTCAAAAAGATATTGACGAAGGAAAAATCATTTTCACTCATCGTGGGAGTAAACGTAAGGTTAGTTTTAAGATTGATGTATCCGATGGTAAATTTCCCCCCCTCAGTACTGTAGTGACAGTCAGCATTGTTCCCATCACTTTACAGGTGACGTCAAACCGTACAATCTTTATCTTACAAGCTGATACATCCGAGTATATAACCAAAGACAATCTAGATATATCTACCAATGGAAATAGGCAGAAAGTTCATTATGAAATTACTTCTCCACCAGCATTGGGACAAATTTTTAAACTGGTTCACCCAGTGACTTACTTTAAACAAGTTGACATTGACAGTCGTAATATTCTCTATATTCAGCGTAATTTATCTTCTCATACAGACTCTTTTTACTGTGACATATATTATGAAGGATCAAATACTCGACTAAGACGAAGGAAAGTGGTAGTGATGGTTAAACCACTAGTTAAACAGCATCCGCTTGCAGTTATTCCTGGCGACCATACTCCTATTACCACCTCAAATCTTGATGCTAGTCAACTAGCCAATATAACGGGCCTAAACCCTACTTATACTCTAGTCGAAAAACCAAAGTATGGACATCTGGTCAAATCTGTGAGAAGAAGAAGAGAGGGAAATGGAAGGAGCCAGTACAGAGAAATAGATGAATTTACTCATGAAGATGTTCTTTACGTGAAAATATATTACATACCAAGAGATTTACCATACCAAAGATATATTGAAGATTCTTTTTCATATCTATTGCATGCACGTGGTGTTCAGCCAGCCATGGGTAAAATGACACTTAAATTTTCTCCAAAGTCAGGAGTTACAACCACTGTGGGAAAATACCCTCCCAATAAACCAAAACTTGAAGGCAATTCAACTCATTATTCAAATGAACCGAATCAGGGGGAAATAGTCAGTCCAAGTGTGAGTCCAGATTTCGTCATTATTTTGGCAATTTTGATTCCACTTTTTGTTTTGGTGATTCTTGTGATAATAGTTGTTTTCCTCCTTTGGAGGAGACAGAGATACAGAAATTATGCTCCTCCTGGAACAAGAGGTATGCAACAGAAGTCAAGGTTTAGACCTAATATTAGTGGCCCTGTGTCTTTGGATCAACCTCATGTTCACATACAGCTCCAAGAAGGTCTGTCTGCACCTGAGGATAACCAGTCTCTAGTGTATGAACATCACAACTATTGTAATGTGCCTGTTACTAGTAAGGAAAGGCACTATGTTAACAGTGATCTTGGTCAAAGTGATGCAGATGACCTTGACACTCCATCTGAAGATCAGAGTAATGCAGCAACACCATTAGTTGATGCAAATTTGACAGAAATTAGTGCTACTGTTCCAGAGTGCAAGGTGACCCCATTGTTAGGTGCAGAATGTGGGTCTCCAGAGAGGAGCTCCAGGTGTAGTTTGGATCTTTTTGATTGGTCTATGATAGAGGATCCTGAGTTCCTCCAACATTGTAGGACTACAACACCTGTGTTACGAGACAGCCAATACTGGGTGTAAATTCTACAAAACATGTGAGAATTCTAGTGATATACATATGTATTGTGTTTTGTGACTGGGAGATTAATCTCTTTCATTTATTATCTTTACACGCATGTATTAGGGGAGATCTGTGTAACTACCAACATGTGCATTTTTTATTTTCCATATACACATTAGAGCCAGATGTTGAATTTAATAAATAGATGTTTTCGGTAGCCATCACTGTGACTGGGTGGTTTTTTTGGCTTTTTTTGGGGGGGGGGGGGTGTTAGATATATGAAATGAACTTGTGTAATAATGACTACAGCACGTTTACAAATAACTCTATAGTATCTGATTGCAGTTTGCATGGCTCTCCCCTAGATATACAATGTAATGTCAAAATCAAAATTGTAAAAATTGTATTATGTTTTAGCAATCATCCAAATATGATATTAATTAGCAAGATAGATTACCTGCACATCAAATGCAAATTTATGTGATAGATAAGCATTTAAATTCATTTATTACTGTACCAAATAATATTGAAAAGATTAAAAGAGTCATTTGAATTACAGAAGTATTGGAACAATATATAGTTAAACTTCTATGTGTAAGTATCCATAATGTATATGATATGTAATGGCATAACATTTGTTTTCAATCTAGCTTGTGCTTTGTACATTCTGTAGATCCATATGATACTTCTTCCATTTGATAATAGAGAATTATTGTGGAAATCTGTTCACTTATTTCTAGAGTCTAGCTTGAGAGGTGTACTCTATGCAACAGTCATGATACAGATTGTAATTATTGTCATTTAGGAAATTGTCTCTTACATTTAACCATCATAATGGTAAACTTCACAAGATAGATTTTTTTTTACATATACCAGTACTTATATTAGTGAAATAAGATCTCCTTTTCATAAGCAGGACACAGACATTCTATTGATTAAGTACTTACAGAGTTCTACGATAATATGAGAAATCATAGCATTTTCATCCTTTTATCTTCTCAGAGTTGTCAGTATATCAGATAGGTAGTTATTAAAGACAATCCTCTTTTTATATCTATGAAGTACATTCATCAGAAATATGTTGTCAGGGATCCTAGGATGTTGTCAGGGATCCTAGTATGTTATTAGGATATTTACACATGAGTTATCTGTAGGGATGATACTTCATTGTGACAGATTCTGATTTAACTTTTTATTTGTATAAATTATTGTAATATTATGTCTTGATGACTTTTTTAAGTTGTCAAACAGGTTGGCTTAATGTCACATGATTAAAAGAGACCTCTTATTGTTGCTGTTATTATTCCATTTTTATTTATTGCCAGTATTTTACATGACTGTTAATGAGTTTTTAACAGGTTGTTTAAGGCTGAAGGTTGAATAAATTTGTTTGTTTTCATTGTCTCTCCATTCATACTTAAATATTATTGTTATATTATTCTGTGTTTTATTTTTCATCATTTAATCCATGATTGAATTTTTAATTTATGACTACATTTTTTCTAGAACTTTCATTAAGCTTTTATTAAGAAACTACATATTTTAATTGTATTAAAATACTGTAAACAGAGTTACATTTTTGTCAATTTACAGGGTAAAAGACAAGAATTTTTTTTATAAATTACTTGCCCAGTTACTAAAATGAAATATATACGTGTAACTTGAATAAATGCTCTTTTCGTGCTAAAAATTTCTTATCAAATACAATTAATGTGTACCTCATTCTATTTAAAAGTTGTCTCTAATAAAATGGGCCAAGCATTTGTAATTATATATATATATATGTAAGGATCAATTCCTTCAGTATCAACTGAATGCAGTATTGGTACAACCATTGAAAAGGGTAGTAGTTATGTAACAGAACATGTATAATGTTGTATATCAATACAGATTAAATCTAGTTAAAAGATTGTAACTTCATTATTATGCAATATGTATAGATGTTTAGGTGACAGCTTAAATCATTCCTATTATAATCGAAGGGGAAATGGTGTCACTGTCTGATCACAGTCATTCTGTCAACAAATTTTCTCAACATTATGAAAACTAAGAAAAAAAACTTCAAGGAAATACTTGTCCTTTAATTTCAATTTTTCATAACTATTTCCGTCAAAAATTCTTTGAAAATTTTATTCATGTCTTTTGATTCAAGTTACTACTGCATACAGTGTATTGTGATTATTAGTTCAATTCCATTTTCCATACATACATGTATAGATTACATTATCAACCTTTAGCTTTAATGCTGCTAGTCTATCAACTACGCCTTTGATACATGTGTGCCCTACCCATTTTCATATCATCTGTTCTAATTTCTTCATACGTCATAGCATGCGCGACGTTTACGTGGAGTTTATTTACTATAGGAATAGACCTGAAATTTAGATCTCTACATTTTAACAATCAATGCATTCTCCTCAAGAAGAAGGGGGGGGGGCATATAGTCGCTGTTGTGTACGTGTGTCTGTCTGTTCGTCCATCCATCCCAGCTCATATCTCCTACATGTTTCATCAGAATTTGATCATACTTCACCAAAATATTATTTAGGTTAAGACTTTTGGACAAAGGTCTCTCAAGGTCATTTCTGAAAGGTCAAGGTCACTTATTAACTATGACTTAAAATACCATGAAGTACTTATATCTCCTACACCTTCTTTCCGAATCTGATCATACTTCACCAAAATATTATTTAAGTTAAAGCTTTTGGACAAAGGTCACTCAAGGTCATTTCTGAAAGGTCAAGTCACTTAATAACTATGATTTAAAATACAATAAAGTACACCTTTCATCAGAATTAGATCATACTTCACCAAAATGTTATTTAGGTTAAGAGCTTTTGCATAAAGGTCACTCAAGGTCATTTCTGAAAGGTCAAGGTCATGATACAAAGTTTTATTTAATAACTAATCAAGGTCAAACTTACTCATTTTAGTTTAAGATACTGTGATCACTTGTTGTTTTACAGTTGACTCAACTGGAAATCCATATGATACATTGAGATTTGATATCGTCATCAATTAATACAATGATTTCCTACATGTATATATTTAGTCATTCATTTCCTTCATTATTGCTGTGCTTCTTGGAGCATCGATCAGTTTTACTGACTTTTTGTATATGAATTGAGTCATCACTTTCTTGCATTATAAGTATAACTGCCGTTTGGGGAGCATCCTTCAGTTTTATTGATACTCTTGTTCAAAATGTGAAGGAAATTTGTTGATGGGATCGGAGATGCTGCAATTAGACAGTTGTTTTGAGACTTCTATCTTGCTCGAATTCTGCATTACTACTATTGAGTGACAATAACAAGGGCATTTTATGTTAAAAGAATGCATACATCACATTATGTCTTTCAAGGAACGGAGAAAAGATATCGGGCTCATTTGTATGAGGAAAGTCGCAAAAGACATATGCAGATGATAAAAGAATTAGCACACAAAAGGCCTAACAGTATTCGATTATAATGCACTTTTGGTAAAGTAACTTTTTGTAACATCTGACCATATTACCAGTAAGTTGAGTAAATGTTTCTCTATGATTCTTGATTGTTGTATACTTGTTCGTTATTTGTTTGCCGTTTTAATACTCGTTCCCACCCTTAAAAATCTGACTTACCAGTTAAGTGGGGGGGGGGGGGGATTTTTTTATTTTTATTTTTTTTTTATTTTTTGCAAAATACATTAGTAATAGTTTAATCAAATTTGTTAGTTTTGTTGATACTCGCTAGATTCTAGTATTTTTTCTATTGCATGGCAAAATCTCTGATTTCATGTATATCTTGGATGATGTTTCATGGATAGTTGATTATTTATAGGATTCCTTCAGAAAGATATCGGTTAGAAAAAAAAATAAAACAAAGAGGGACATACCCAGTGTCTGTGATACTTTTCCAGTTATTTTAATGAAGCTCATTGCTCTAGAAAGTGCATTATGAGGGTCTTCCTGAAACAGAAGACCTCTGAGATAAATAATACAGAGCATTATTGCAATGATATACTTTGTATGCAGTAATGTGTGAAATAAGTCAGGCTACATGTTAAATTCAATGTATAGTATGAATTATTATATAAAATTGAGCATGCCATAAGCTATGTACATGATACTGAATTTGTAAAGCAAATCTTAATTCATGAAATAATTCTAATAGTTTGCTAGGTGTGCTGTAACAGTATTTGATGCTTTTATATGCTGATGTATGAAATCATTACAGTAATTACAGATATGTCCATATTCACAGTATATAATACTTGTAATACATATATTAAACAAAGAGTATAATAGAAATATATCTCTAATAGTTATATTAAAATGTTCCATTAATATATACTTGGTTTACTTGCCCATGATAAGTCATTCACTACTGGATTGCCAGACTATATACAACATAGATGCTGTTGTTGATAGACCTTGTTGGCATTCTGTGCATTTTTCACATTGTACGTTCATGATACATTATATGTTAAACCAACTGGGTATAATTTCTGTGTACTCTGTGTACCTAGCTGAATTAAATACAGAATATATAACGGTTCGTTTTACCAATGCATTGTAACGTTACCAAGTTCGTATCATGTCAATGCATTATTTCTTTGCATAATGAAATTTACATACGATGTTTGCCAAATATTTCCCTGATTCTTGTTGACAGTTTTTGTGTTTCATTGATTTGCTATTAATTCGTTTACGAGTTTGCAAATAATAAATTGTAAAATCAGTGTAACTTTAAATGTTGACTATTGGAGGCGTGACATTTGTAAAGATGTTACAAAAGTTAGCCTTTGAAATGAAGCTGGAAATGATAGTATATGTTCTGTATATTTACTTTAATACCTGTATCATAGTTGATTCATGATGCCACCTATAAACCGTTTCGAGATATAATACTATAAATCTCTGTGTTTCATCAGAGATGGTTCGGCAAATGAGTTTATAAGATGAATCACTGATCTGGTTGAAACTTCACACAGTTGATACACAGTGGTGTGTCATATACCCCATGGCATATCATAACCATGACTCAAGGTCATACATATACTCTCATTGATCTCATGAACAAAATTGTTGTCTTGTCCATAAAATCTTAGCAGTAACATTGATCTGCTAAAACTATACCATGCCATGGCCTTAATTGAAATATCTTGCATATTGTTACTTTGCTGCCCAGTTCGGCTAATGTGTAACATCGTTGGAATACTGCTGCTGCATGAGTATTGGTACTGTTAAAGCTGGCCTCTCACCATAAAAAGCCAAGACTTTTCGAACATTTTACGAGAGCGAAGTCGACCTAGGTCAACCTCGCTTTCGTATATTTTATGAATACTTAATGAACCTCTGACCCAAATGTCCGAACAGAGCTCACGCTTACAGTATAGAAAGGAGAAAACTGAAGACATCTGACAAAGCTGTATGACAAAAATCACGATGGACATGCACACAAAACATAATAATAGTAGAATATACACGGAAAAAGGACATTACAAAAATATTCGATTGTGCTGCGGTTACGATACCGACTTTGGACGGTCAATTGAAGTAACAAAAGTCATTCAATTGGTGTGGTTAACCGGATTACGGGCGCCCACCTTCCCACTCACCGCAAAAGCAGCACAATCAAAGGACACAAGAAACAGGCGGAGTCATGCAACCGTGACATTTGATCGATTGGTTGGTTGATTGGTGTTTACGTCGCTTCCAGCAATTTTTCAGTTATCTCGCGAATTAGAAGCAGGAGGTTACCAACCTCTTAAACATACGGTACAATCCGGGAATCGAACCCGGATCGTCGGCGCCGCAAACAAAGCGTTTAACCACTACACCAAGCCTGCCCTTGACATTTGATCGAAGAAACGGCAAAAATAACATGGGGTCGCAAATAGAAGTACATGTAATTTTTTTTCTTCGTATTTTGAAATAACATGCTTAAATAATGCAAAGTTAATTATAACAATAGACTACATTATACTATTATGTCGTGTGTATTTCGCCACGAAAATGACACACACCCAAACGTGCGTAACATAAACGAACGTTGAACGAACAAACCAGTTTAGATATTGTAATGTGACCAGGTATGACATATATCATAATGTACAAATAGTATCTCGTGTTCAGTTGTACTCCTCCCGGGCACCTGCTCTTACCTTTGAATTTCAGGGATCCGTGGATTTCATCTGTTGTACATTATTATTTGTGTCATAACCATGTGACACCATTTACCATCCTTTCTCCAAATTACATTAGCCAAATTCCAATACTCCACAACGAAGCACACTTTTGGAGAGCTTAATATTATTCATACATTCATATCTAGTCTTTACTGTAAGCAAATACACATCAGTTTACACATCTGTTTCAGTGTTTGTTGACTCATCTTTTGGAGTGTTCGAATAAGTAACATACAAACAGGAAATAGTGCTGATTGAAAACGAACTCTTCAAAATTATATACAAGATTTTGTTTACGAACATACGCCCCCTGAAGTTTGACTTTTGGGATGGAATTCCAGACACATATATATAACATATAGAACATATTGGAAATTGCCTTGGAAAAGTGGAATTTCGAATACAACTCGAGTCATCTATAGTTCACAGTAACTCCTTTGATTCAAATTACATTTGGTCAGACAAGTTTTACAGGTTAAAGCATTTTTAAATTGCATAAACAGGCGATTGTAGCGCAATGTACACGTTTATTTATTAAAAGTAGCTATCTTTTTATAATGAGTGATATACATGCATTTATAACATATACAAGCAATGCACTCGCAGGATCTCGTCGAAACAGTTTTCGGTTAATTTTGACTTAAGCAATCTTCAGTTTTTAAATGCTGGTAAGCTTTTATGGCCCTGTCTGGTATGACCTGGGAAGGTTATTAACGTTAACGTGAAAATGAGACATGGGAAATCAGCCTCGATGTCATCAGCCTACAGATCCCTGAGCAGGACAAATAAGAAGTATACATAGGCGCTAGTCAAAGACATCTCAACGGTCAGAACCCGCATACTTCTTACTGATTGGGGGTGGGGGGGGGGGGGTGGGGTTAAAACCGGATATCAATTGGGAGACTGGAAATATCAACGGTCGAAATGTCCCAAGGCAGGTAAATGATGTCTACCTCAACTTTCCAAATTACCTTGCCTTGGAGCTATTAATTGACCTTTTCTTCACGTCTCATCCATTCATAGTCGATAAATGCAAAGCTCTTTCAGCGCTTGGGAAAAGTGACCACGACATTGTTGTGATAGATCTTTCACTTATTTCATCTCATCGACAATCATTTCCTGGAGAAATTCTACTTTGGGGTGAAGCAAACGCTCCTACGTCAAATAGCCTTCAAGAAGGCACACCACACTTGTAAAGAGTCCCGTGGACCAAGCCCGATATCTTCAACGCAAGGCAGCGGCATATAGGAAACTGAGGACAGCCCATGATGCATTCATTGACCAAACAGTTTATGACGAGATGCAAAACAACAGTAAGAGATGTTTGGTTATATTTGAAGAGTAAACATCAGAACGCTGAAGGAGTAGCACTACTAAGGAGGGCAGATGGATTCCTCTACAGTGAGACAAAATGCAAAGCGTAAATACTCAATCCGCAATTCCATTTCACTCTACATAAGAAAGAATAGTACATCGATGCGCAACAGAGGAATGAGTACTTACCCAACGACAACTTCAATCCAAGTCAGTCAAACAGGAGTCTACAAGTTATTCAGATACATCGACTCTTGTTAAGCAACAGGGCCCGATGGAATCCAAGCCATACCAAAATGCCTTAGCTCTAACCAAACTTTTCCAGATCTCGCTGGACTCGGACACCATACCAGATGACTGGGACACAGCGTCTATCGTCCCAGTATACAAGAAAGTGGGCAAGATCAGGCCTCCTACTATGGATCAGTTTACCCAGACCTCCATCTCGTACAAGTTGCTGGAGCATATCATTCACGGTAGTGTAATGGAACACTTTGACCACCATCCTATCCTCAAGAATAGTCGATTCGACCTCATATCCAAGCGTTCATGTGAAACTCGGCTAGTCATCACCATAAAGAGTATTGTCGACTTGACCTCCCTGGTCCAAGGAGGTTAAGTCGACATGGTTTTGTTTGACCTCGCAAAAGCATTTCACATGGTGCATCGTTAATAGCAAGAGACTGTTGCATACCCTGCAGCATTACAATGTAAGTAAGAGACAACACTCTGCTATGGATTAAGGACTTTTCGAAGAAAACAACAAGACCTGTTTGAAGGTCGTGCTAATAAAGCACAAATGTCCTATCTGGAGAGGGGCAGGCGTGGTGTAGTGATTAAGCGCTTGGCTTGCGGCGCCGACGATCCGGGTTCGATTCCCGGGTTGCGCCACTATGTCTAAGAGGTTGGTAACCTCCTGCTTCCATGTCGCGATATAACTGAAATATTGTTGAAAGCGACGTAAAACACCAATCAACCAACCAACCTATCTGGAGTGTCACAATGAACATTACCTGGTCCTCTGCTTTTGCTCACATTTATCAACGACCCCCCCCCCCCCCCAGAAGTTACCAAATCAGAGGTAGAGTTGTTTGCAGGTGGTAGCTAATTAACTGTACTGTCCAATCAATAGCACGAGAGATAGCAGAATTTTGCAACAAAACTTTATATAACTTAAAACAAAAAAACAAAAAAACAAAAAAACAAAAAAAAAATCGACGAAGAATGGCAAACGTCCTTCCACCAAGAAAGCAGTGTTCTAACAGCGAAAGACTGAAACGTATGTATATTTGTAATTATCAGAATAAATTCCAAGTAAATCACTGTAACCGAAAACAGAACGAAAATTCATTTTGGAAGTATCTAATGATATGCCTTCATTTTAAACTAATCAAATACGCTCCTTTATTGTAATCTGGCCAATAGCACCCACCATGATTTTCATCAATCAGAATTACTCACTTGGTATAAATTAAGGCGAGCGACTCGGTAATTTTCACGTTTCGGCGCTGTTTATGAAGCTTTCAAGATAAAGTTAAACTTAGAAAGTTATGGATAGACGTGCCTTCCCAGTACAAATATTTATAAATATAATTTCGCTTACATGAGGGATTACTTCACTTTACCTTTTACTGAGCCCCTGCTTGACAATTACAAATATACAAACATTTCATTACCCACAACTCAAATTATTCTGTGTTCCCATAAATATGTATTACTGTCATCTGTCATCCTTTATCATTACCAATAAAATGATATATACATGTGGAGATCTATATAACACATATTAAGACATGCGAGGGGTCTTACAAATCAGGGTGAAAGATGAATTTGAGAAAATGCAAAACAGCAACAAATGAGGAAAATCGTAGTAATTTGTAAACCATTTTAGAGGCTTTTTATCTCTAGACTATAGAATAAGACTTTTTTTTCCATGTTGAGAAACTTATGTTTCCTTCCCAGACAGTCTATCATTGGTATTGTAAAAAAAATAAAATAAACGGGGATAAAACCTAAAAATGTGGTGGGGGTGATAATTCAAAGAATTGACACAAAGAGTCAAACTGTACGCGAGAAGCTAAATTCTGCTGAACTGGGCAATTTGGAACAGCTTACCACGAGACATTTCTTGGAATATATAATGCATAAGTAAATCATACTATAATTGGTGGATAATAAGAGGCATACAACATGTAGCTGGGAAACAGTCAAACTTTAACAAATACATGTATACGTACTACTTGTGAATTGGTGGAGCTAACTCTAGACAGATACCATATTCCAGAAAATGTAAAACGTGTTGAAAATGTATTTATTATTATCATCACTAGAGCAGTCCTAACGGGACAAATACCCCCGCGGCAACAAAGTAGAAACATGCAATAATTCATCCCAATATACATCACTGGTATAAGTGTAATGGATGTCCCACTTACAAGCACATTTTGAGGTATGATCAATGAAAACATGGTTTTACCCATTCTGTCTATTGTGACCTTGACCTTTGACCTATGATCTTGGTTCAAGGTCTTGACACATCCTTATATCCTAAGCAAGAATTCTGTGAAATATTATTGAAATCTGTGCACAGGGGAAGAAGTTATGGCCCGGACAAGGTCATACCAATTATGTCTATTGTGACCTTGACCTTTGACCTATGACTGCGTTTCAAAATTATGACACACTCTTGGATCCAAAGCAACAATTCCATGAAATATTATTGAAACTTGTGCGCAGGGTGAGAAGTTATGGCCTGGACAAAGTTTTTTACTGTGTCTATTATGACCTTGACCTTTGACCTATGACCTTGGTTCAAGGTCATGACACACCATTGGATCCTAAGCAATAATTCTGTAAAATATTATTGAAATTTGTGCACAGGGGAAGAAGTTATAGTCTGGACAATGTTTTACTTGTGTCTATTATAACCTTGACCTTTGACCTATGAACTTGATTTTAAGTCGTGACAAACTTTTGGATACTAAGCAAGAATTCTGTGAAATATTATTGAAATCTGTGCACAGGGGAAGAAGTTATGGCCCGGACAATGTCATACCAATTATGTCTATTGTGACCTTGACCTTTGACCTATGACTGCGGTTCAAAATTATGACACACTCTTGGATCCAAAGCAACAATTCCATGAAATATTATTGAAACCTGTGCGCAGGGTGAGAAGTTATGGCCTGGACAAAGTTTTTTACTGTGTCTATTATGACCTTGACCTTTGACCTATGACCTTGGTTTAAGGTCATGACACACCATTGGATCCTAAGCAATAATTCTGTGAAATATTATTGAAATTTGTGCACAGGGGAAGAAGTTATAGTCTGGACAATGTTTTACTTGTGTCTATTATAACCTTGACCTTTGACCTATGAACTTGATTTTAAGTCGTGACAAACTTTTGGATACTAAGCAAGAATTCTGTGAAATATTATTGAAATCCATGCTCAGGGGAAGAAGTTATGGAACGGACAAGGTTTTAATTATTGTGTCTATCATGACCTTAACCTTTGACATATGACCTTGATTTAAAGTCATGACACACTCTTGGATCCTAAGCAACAATTCTGAGAAATGCTATTGAAATCTGTGCACAGGGTGAGAAGTTATGGCTCGAACAAAGTTGTTCTTATTGTGTCTATTATGACCTTGACCTTTGACTTTGGTTTAAGGTCATGACACACCCTTGGATCCTAAGCAACAATTCTATGACATATGATTGAAATCTGTGCACATGGTGAGAAGTTATGGTGCGGACATAGTTTTTCTTATTGTGTCTATTATCACCCAGACCTATTACTTCATGTTCATGACACACCCTTGGGTCATGCGCAACAATATTGTGAAATATTATCTAAATCCATCCACCCAATAAAAAGATATGGCCCGGACACCATTTTAACAACCAAGCTCACAGTGACCTTGACCTTTGACCTATGACCTTGGGTCAAGGTCATGACACACCCTTGGGTCATGGGCAACAATATTGTGAAATATTATCTAAATCCATCCACCCAATAAAAAGATATGGCCCGCACACGAATCGGGACGGACGGACAGACAAACGGACAGACGGACAAGTTGATTCCTATATACCCCCCATCTTCGTTTGCGGGGGGTATAATTATGCCGTTCACTGTTGGGACTTTTAACATCTTGGCAGAGGCTGAAAGTATCTAGAGATATTAAGCGATTGCACAATCTCCGTTTTGGGGGGTTTTTTTGGTTGTTTTGTTTTGGTTTTTTTTTTGGGGGGGGGGGGTTGCAGCAGCAGCAGCAGCAATAAACCTTCTCGTAAACTCAGTGCAGAAGATGAGTAAGGGACTAAACCTTTCTCCTTTCTCCAGGCGTTCGTCAACCACCAATTCGAGTCTTCGTGGATGACATGACAGTAACGACAAAAACAGTAGTAGAAGGCAGATGGTCTCTGGAAAAATTGAAAGACATGGTATCATGGGCAAGAATGAATTCCAAGCCTCTCAAGTCCAGAAGTTTACTTTTCAGGAAAGGAAAAGTGAAAAAAAGAACATTTTGATTTAGACGGACATACAATACTAACAGTTACTGAAAACCGGTGAAGTGCCTTGGGGAGAAGTTTGACGATACTTTATGAGACAGAAATAACACCAGAGATGTTCTTCTTTAATTCCTTCTCTCCCTGTGGAGAATAGGGCCATACCAGAGATGCTCAGGAGGGGATAAAATGGGACCTTCAGAGAAATTCAAAGCTTGGATTTATCAACATGGAATGCTCCCAATGATACTATGGCCACTGTTGATATATGACTTTCCATCACCAGTGTTGAGAGTTTGGAAACAAAGATCAGCGCTTTCCTAAGGAGATGGTTAGGAGTGCCCAGAAAGATTAGCAGCGTGGACTCTACAGTAACAGTGCAAAACTCCAGGTTGCACTTAAGTCAATAATAGAGGAATATAAAGTATCAGCAAATTACGATGTTACGGGATTAAAGTAAGAGAAGCAAGGGTTAAAAATCAAGATAGGGAAAAGTGAAAATCAGCTCAGGAAGCAGATGCTATATGCTCAGACATGGAAGTGTGCAAGCAGTCGGCAGACAGGGGCTATGCTGTACTCCAACTCAAAGATATGGTATAGCTGAAAACAAAGGTATGAGAGACATAGTCCAGCAGGAAGTTAGGCACATCCAGGAAGAGAAGAGACAAGTAAAGACCCGTAGGTATGAAACAACAAGGCAATCGGAGGAATTGGCAAGGAACAACATCAAGGTCTCTTTCATTGGCAGATATTGGGGCAACGAAAGATATCGTCTCAGCTTCCTTTTATGGTCTGTTTATGACGTCCTCCCGGGAAGAGAGTATTGAGAATTGAGGAAGCCCATGAGATGAAAACCACAAAATACCAATCGCTCACGAAGGAGTGCCATCAATGGGGTGGAAACATGGTGCTTGCTGATAGAAGCATTATGCAGGGGTTTTGCTTGGGCAATCGTTATGGCGAGCTCTAAGCATTATTGGCATTTCAGTCAAAGAAAGGACCAGGGTTGTTTCTGACATGTGTAGAGAGGCAAAGATTGCACAGCAATGGTTCTGGCGGAAAAGAGAGGAGGTAAGGGCAGAAAATACAGATCAGTGATGTACCAGTGAAATAGTACTGAACGAACTTATACTGTGCCATTTGTATATCAATTCGGAGAGTAGATAGACAGGAACAATATCGGTGAACATACCAGCCATCCAGTTCCAGGATCAGGCTGATCCGGCGCACCCCCTGAGGTTGTTGTGGATAAGCGCCAATACAACCGAGGATGGAGGACTCCACCTGACGATAGAATTGGGTCAGTATCACCCAGATGTTTCTCAGGTAAATACACAATATGATATTTGCTTTTTGTCATTATAAGTACCGGTATGATATGCGGCATATAAATGAATGTTTATAATCTTTAATTTCATACAAGTTGCTGTTCCCGGTTTTGATAAGAAAAGTGATATCCTTATATTTCTCTTTTTTTGCCATTTTTATATTTTTCTGAAGAGAAATTTTTAGTTTTCACCATTTGAAATAGTTTCAGTAATTAATAAGGGAACGCTAACATGTGGTCTCACTCGGAAAAAAACAAAGCAGTTATTTATTATTAAACACTTTTTTAGGTGCATTTTCAGAGGTCAAATAGCCCGATTCTTTACCGCTTATAGTAAAATTATTATAGGATGTGGCACATCTGTCATACTATCAGAGACATATATACACATGCTACTTATCTTTAAAAATAGTATTTATTCCTAAAACATAGTAAATAAAGTGGGGGAGGAGGGTTACTTGGGCAATCTTCTTTGAAAGAATCGTTTGAAATGTATGGCATAATGCAATAATCTAATTGCAAAAAAAAAATTGATAATAATAACAAAATAGATAAATAAATTAAAAAAAGTCAAAAGAATCTCAGTACTTAAGTTTCTTACCTCTTGAATTTGTCTGATCAAATTGGAGATCATTGTCCCAATGTAAAACGTCCGACATCGTCGGACCACACTGACTGTGCAAATGACGGCATTTTTTTTTTATTATGTTATTTACCGATCTTAATTGTTAAATAAACACTAATTAAGGTTGGACGATTTCTTGACTGCTTCTATAACATCATAACTTTGATTGAGAAAAGACTCAAGGATATTTACCAACAATCCATACTTTTAGATATATCAAGGTCATCAAAGAGGCATCTATATCAACATCTTATAGATATTTTTACCATGCAATATTACTAAATGATTTACTAAAGCCTACCCATTTGTTATATAAAAAGTTTATTGCCAAATTTAGAGTATCATCACACAATCTTCGGATAGAACGTGGAA
This sequence comes from Pteria penguin, assembly GCA_035048485.1. Lineage (NCBI taxonomy): Eukaryota > Metazoa > Mollusca > Bivalvia > Pterioida > Pteriidae > Pteria > Pteria penguin. The sequence goes on from CM068581.1 coordinate 26,029,190, forward strand.
GATATGAAAATGGAAAAAGAAATAGCAGATTATGTACCAATTGTAACACCAACGATATTGAAGACGACTTTCACTTTGTGCTTATATGTCCTAAGTATACTGACTTACGCCGTCGTTTTATCAAGCCTTATTATTACAATAGACCATGTGTTTTTAGATTTATACAGTTATTAAGTGTAAATAATGTCAAACAATTATTAAATCTTGGCAAATATCTGTACCTTGCCAGTAAACTTAGATTGTGATATATATACTCGATCACTCTCCACTGTAATTCAAGACTTTAGACTACCGCCCATATATGTAACTATATATATGTGTGTGATGATGTATGTAAGTGTGCGTTTTGTGTGTGTTTGCTTAAGTGTGTATGTGTGAACGAATGTGTTTATATTTGTTTGTCTTTGTTTCTTGTATATATTCAGAGACGTATATTAAAAGTATCCATGTCTCTGATATATGGTAACACCTGGTAATAAGAGGTGTAAACCGAAAGCAGGTTTACCTGGATTGACCTAAACTAAAGCTGGTTTCCGTCTTTGATGAAATGAAAAGAAACGTTGTGTTCAAAAGAATTTTATTTTGAATAGGTAAAATGCTAATAATTATTTTTAAAAAAAATTCTTAAATACGGGGTCGGTTTGACCTCGTTAATTTTCGTGATATACAGGCAGACGCCTTAACCACTCGGCTATCGGAGCGGTCAATTCAAAGGTCAAAGCATAGTAATTCCATTTCCCATAGGGTCCCATGTTAAATTACCGAACTTCCAGCAAGATTTACACAACATCCTACATTTTAGCTATATATAATCCACATATCAAAATGTTTGTCAGACCCTCCTCTATCAGAACTTTAACAGTTTACCATAGGTTATCCACCTTAATTTCGAGAAAATCATGCTGGAAGGGGGATACCCCCCAAAATTGGCCAAAATTCAAATGTAAACAACCACCCCTTTTTAGGTCATTAAATCTTTACATTAGCGAAATGAGATAAAAATTCATGATTTTACAGCAGAATCAATCTTTATTTATACATAAATCAAATAATTTCATCCAATCACAGCTCCTGATACATTGAAATAGTAGTCCCTCTCTCCCTACACCACATCAGCCAATCACGGCTCTCGTTAATTACCTTTCTTTGACCTATATCAAAGAGTATTATGACCGCTAAGCGCGGCGAAACCTAATTTGTAAAACAAAAGGGTGTGCAGCATGTTTCCGGAAGTAGCGGCTAGTTTCCAGTCTCTGACACAGGTGTCTGTGTAGCGCTACCGTAGCTTCGCCACTGACTGTGTCCCTTTTTTTACCATATCAATACAGTCAGTGGCGAAGCTACGGTAGCGCTACACAGACACCTGTGGTCTCTGAAAGTAGTCTGTCTCCGATTTTACTAAGAGCCGAGGAGTTTCCAGTCTCCGAAAGTAGTCTAGATGTCTCTAATGAAGGCCGGGCCTAAACTGGGATAACACAACAGTGCAGTGTACTAAATTTCAATCAAATATATCACAGTATAATCTTTAAACATTTCTAGGGGCAGGCTTGGTGTAGTGGTTAAGCGCTTGGCTTGCGGCGCCGACGATCCGGGTTCGATTCCCGTGTTGCGTCACTATGTTTAAGAGGTTGGTAACCTCCTGCTTCCATGTCGCGATATAACCAACAATTAAACATTTCTACAAAAAAAAAGGCAATTCGACAGAATTAATTCCGGAAATTTGAATTTTCATTCATTTTCAGTAACTTAAGGGCGATAATTCAAACAGAAATAAACGGAATCTTACGAAACGGAAACTTGGTCGCTAACTCTGCTATAAAGAGTCGTGTACCTACTTTCAATCAAATAAACAGGTTTAAGCTAAAATAATTCCGGAAACAAAAGTGAAGGACGGACAGACAGAGACAAAACGCATATATATAGTTTCCCTACCCCCGGTTTCACTGGTATGGGACTAAAACTCTATAATCGACCTAAAATATTTAGCATAGTCTCCGATATAAAAGAATGCTGCAATATGTAAACCTCAAAATGGATACGTACAGTGAAATATCCCCATTGTCTAATGAAATTGAGAATGGCTGTTTATCCGCGATGAGCGGAATAAAGATTTGTATTTTAATTAGAAGCCTTTAATTAGGAGCCTTGTCATGGGACCGGGGAGCCCTCTCCCACGAAGTTCATGCTATTTGACGATTTTAGGATCTGAAACCAAGGACTTATCAGTCCTTGCTAAAACGCACGTTCACAATCCTAAGTCTCAGAGCAATCGTAACAACTCGTCCATTTCCGTACACAAATATTCTGTGAAAAATGGCGACGGTGTTCCGATGGTGTTACAAGCATATGTGTATATCAATCCGAACACCGTCGTCATTTTTAACAAAAAATTATTTGGGTACGGAAATGGACGAGTTGTTACGATTGATGTGTATATATGTCTCTGGTTTCAAATCCTACGAAAATGAACAAAATGTCCTGATTCGAGTTGTCCTCAGTCACTCAACAGATGGCGCTACATGCTTCCGTTAACATGAAGACATTGACACTTTTCGAATAATGTAAACACGTATCAATATAGTTTCATGATCAACACTATCGATGAAACCATAATAAGGAAAATGAAACCTATAAACATGCCCAGAAAGAAGGGTAATACCTTTATTTTCAGTAAATGCATTTTATCAAAATCTATGGTAATAATTTTTAATAAGTGTATCTTGATTCTTGTTATGCGCCTGTACTGGTACTGTAGCAGTTTCCGGACTGGAGCAGTTTCTGGTCGTCTCGTTATTTGAGATACTTCCAACAACTATTTTTGCCTATTGTTCACCATATCACCAAAATTGTTCATATTCATAATCGTATGCAAAAGTTTATCTCGGTATTGAAGAAATTAGGGGTGAAACGGTACGAACACCTCACGGTTCGGTACGTATTGCGGTACACAGCCTTCGGTTCGGTTTTTTCGGTTCGGTACAATATCCCCAGCTGTTGAAAAAACTCTCTCACTCTCAACTGAGGTGGCTGGAATGGTTAACATTTTAATGGCTAACTTTGACAAAATAGAGTAAGTACCAACTCTGTCTTTCCACCATTCAAGAGGATTAGACATAATATGAGCACAAGGGGCTGCTCTGTAATTGCTAACTTCACTGTGGATTTATATCACTGTCACTCTTTGCTGGTTGCACATCAGTGATGAACACATCACCAAAGAGAGAACCCAAAACACCACTATTAGCATCAGATTCAGTCCTCTGAATCTTGGCAGGAGATGAGACAACTTCAGCTAAATCCTCAGTTTTTGAGACAGTTTCTTTGTCTGATGATTCTTCTGCTTCAGATACATGTACTGCTACATTTTCATCATTTTCTTTCTTAATTTGGACTGGAACTAGCTACAAAACAAGTTTTATTGAATTCAATTTTTAACTTTGTATTCAGTTGCTTAAAATTCAACTTACACATGTATGAAGAAGTTTAATTTTTTTTTATTAGAATGGATCTTCTATTTACATGTATAAGCAATTTTAATTTTTTTCATACTTACAGGTGCTGCCAGCTTTTCAATAGCAAGGAAAACATTTTCTTTCTCTTCATCAGTGACATATGGCAAGCTTTTGAACCTAGGGCCCATTGCAGAACTTTGTACCAATACAGCATTCAAATCATCATCACAATACCTGAAATAAAACAATTAAAAATTATATTCTGGTGTTTATTTTTATTTTTTGCAATAATCTTGCTACATGTGATTGCAGTAACTTGATTTTAATGGTGCATGTTGACTTTTTCCCATGTGAAGTAACTACTACTATAAATGTTTAAAATTGAAATTAATTCACCAGTTAAAAATGACATAAGACTGTTGTAGTACAGTTACCTGGGAAGAAGATCATTCATGATGGCAAGTTTTACAGCTTTGATCAATCCATTGTCATCAGCCTGCAGTTTAAGCTCCTGTAGTAGTCTCTCCTTTAGTGGATGAATAAGTGACACTGTTGGGTTCCTTGTGCACGTTGTAGTTGTTGCCATCTTCAGTGGAGCCAGTACACTAACTACAGATTCCAAATTTTTATTGTCTTCATCTGACAAGGTTACAATATCTTTGATATTTTTCTTTAGTTCTTTGGAGACCAGGGTTGCAAATACAGCTGCTTGTTGTTCTAGGTACCTCACTATCATGTCATAACTAGAATTCCAACGGGTGCATACATCCATAATCAATTTGTTTTGCTTGAGACCCAACAGTTTTTGTTTTTCCTTTAAAAGTGCAGTTGCTGATGTGCTTCTGTGAAAATATGCAACAATTTTACGCACTCTCCCCAGAAGTCTTTCCAATTCTCTGACAGATAGGCCCCGACTAGTAGCAAGATTAAGTGTGTGGGCAAAGCAAGGTATGTGTGGTGAAAATCCAGCTATTTTAACAGCTTTCACAATGTTGGCTGCATTGTCAGTGCAGACTGCAGGCCCATTACCATCCCTTTCTAAGTCCCATTCAGCTACTGTTTTTATCAAAGCGTCTGCAAGATTTTCACCTGTGTGTGATTCACTGAACATTTTGGTTTCTAGGGTATATGTATGAACTTTCCAATCTTCAACATCTATGAAATGAGCAGTGACAGCAATGTAATTCTCTGTAGCTCTAGATGTCCACGAATCTGTTGTTATTGCAATGCATGTGGCTTTTTTCAATTCAGATTCTAACCTTGTTTTCACTTTGTTGTAAAGTGCAGGTATAACTGTCTCTGCCATGTGTGTCCTGCTAGGGATAGCATATCTAGGCTCAAGGGTATTGAGTAAGTTTCGGAAGCCAGCGTTGTCAACAACCGAGTAAGGTCGCATATCACATGCAATAAAAACACCGATTGCCTGGGTAACACTTTTTGACTTTGTGCTTGAATGAGGTAGTTGCTTAAATAACGCCTGTTTGATTGTTGATTGAGAGGCTGAGGCTACAGGTTTCGGTGATTTATTCAAATCATTCGCTTTCGTACTTGTGCTACATGACTTTGTCAGTGATTGCAATATTCCAATGCCGTGATGCCTCGTCAAATGAGTATTTAAATTTGAGGTGTTGCCGTGCCTGTATGGTATGTCAACAAAACAAAGTTTGCATGTGGCGGCTGTGGATTCCTTCTCTCTAAACCCAAAGTGCTTCCACACACTAGACCGGTATGAAGCCGGCGGATCCTTAATTTAACTTTCCCACTTTCTTTTGACGCCATTCTCATATTAGCAGCCTCAGATTGTGCAACGCTTTTCAAGTTCAGTTTTGCCTTAGAGGCATCTGCATGCATAGATGAAATTTCATGCTTTTAAATGGAATCTAGCCTAAAATTCGAACATCCAGGAAGCCAAACTTAATTACCAGGATGTAAATCGCCTGATCGTTTATCCCAAAAGTCTATACATATAGTACAAAACATTTTTGGGTCGGAATTGCATAGGAATTCCAGACCCTAGTTGTTACAATATGCTGTGGTGAACACGTGGAACGCAGAAAATACCTACTCGTGTATAAATTGTGCGTCGATATTTAGAAAAAGCGTGATTAGATTTACTTTTAGTACTTATAATTCATATTGTACGAGTCAATACAAGATAAGTTTGATCAGATGAGGAAATAGATGTGCCGTTATTCCATCGATTTAGACGAGTTATATTCATGCGCTGGAGGACATGCAGTCTCTCAGAATACTCGATGGAAAGTCCCGAAAAAGTACAATTGACATTATTGTGTAGCTGTGCCGTAATTTAAGAAGTACACTACTAGTCCATACTAGTATCCGTTGTATTATAATTAATAAAACTTGAGAATATCGCTTCTTTTTAAAGCAGTGGAATTCAAAGTACTCTACAATCTTCTCGTCACAACGATAAACAAATGTCTAGGTAGTTGTTGATGGTAATGCTACTAAAAATAGCCAGTTATTTATAGATCTACATGTGTAGACGTGGTTTTCCCCAAATGTACATGTACAGCGGGAGACTGTCCAGATTGCTAATTTCACACTACTGTCAAGATCAAAAGTGATAAGAGAGAATGAGATAACTATATAGTACGAGACGGAGACGTACAGGGGTGTACAGGGCGGAGCCGTTGTTTATATAAAAACGAGCACCTGTGCGCAGACCGTGTTTTTGTCAATACTGATCCTAAACATTACCCGCTTGGTGTGTGATCTCTTGGTGGATCACGACTTTATTACCTTTAATGTACTTGACCATGCAATTCCGACCTTGAGGACTTTCAAGTCCTTTCATTATTTTCAAATTTTAGCCAGTCACATTCAATTTTCCAATGTGATTTGTGTTCACGCATTCTAACCTCTTTTTCTTACTTTTTTTCTTTCTATTTTTTCTTCTTCCGTTGTTGTTTTACTTTTCGATTTCATAGAGGGCCTTGCTGCCTTAAAATATTTCATAGGTAACATGACCGTTACTTGATACAATGTAAATTGTGCTATGTTATTCATATGCTTACCTTTATAGACCAATCCAGTATTATTTGTAGGAGTTATCTACCGTGCGTAACGATTGACGCGCCACGGTTAAACGTTACTTCCGGTGTAAACATAGCGTCATTAGTAACTGTCGATAGATGAGAGATAACACACCATAGCGGTTGATTATTGCAAATAGAAGTGCCGATTTTTTTATGATGTTCTCTTTGTCAACTTTTTGTATATATTTACTATAGAATTTTTGTACAAATACACTGTACATAGCTTTGATGACTTTTCATGTATTTTACTATGGATAATGACATCGATGATCTGCCTCATTGGATTTTCTTCTCTCTCGGAAAATTGATGAACTACGTTCTTTCCTAGAAAAAAGGGGTCTAAGTCGCGATGGAACCAAAACTGAACTCGCCGCTTTATGTTTTGCAGCATCAAAAATGCAAGTTCCAATTGTCACTTCTTTTAAAAATGCATTGAAAGATGACATCCGTCAATTTTACTGAATTTCGACACAGGAGGATGGAACAGTAACCCTTTTATATGTATATTGTTGTATGTTCGGGCAATCTGAGAATTGTGTGATGAATGTGCTGTATGAAGTGATGCAACAGTAGATTTATTTTGAGAAGCTCTGTTGAATTATCTATTGAAGTTTCATCATTTTTAGGTCAAAGCATAGTAATTCCATTTCCCATAGGGTCCCATGTTAAATTACCAAAATTCCAGCAAGATTTACACAAAAATCCTACATTTTAGCTATACATGTATATAATCCACATATAAAAATGTTTGTCGGACCCTCCTCTATCAGAATTTTAACAGTTTACTATAGGATATCCACCTTAATATCGAGAAAATCATGCTGGAATGGGGTCACCCCCAAAATTCAAATGTAAACAACAACCCCTTTTTAGGTCATACAATTTTTACATTAGTCAAATGAGATAAAAAATCATGATTTTACAGCAGAATCGATCTTTATTTATAGATTGATCAAATAATTTCATCCAGTCACAGCTCCTGATACATTGAAATAGTAGTCCCTCTCTCCCTACATCACATCAGCCAATCATGACTCTCATTAATCAATGTTCTTTGACCTTAAAACAGTTTTTGACTTTTTGTTTGGAGTAAGTAGATGAAGTATTTCCCTTTCTCAAACGGAAGCGGGGTGGGGGCTCTAGGAGTAGTAACAGACTGACTATGACCTGAATGTTAAGTGTGATAAGGATTAGTATTGGTTGATAATTATCTATAAAATGTAAAGAACATATTGTAGAGTCGGGTTTGGCTGTCCATATTTTTGTTGGGTCATTTCGATGTCTATGATTAACTGTTTTCACCTAACACTGCTGTTCCACTGCATCATCCTTTGAAGGAAAAGTAAATAACTTGAAAGGTGGGTCACATGAACAAGAAAATTTGCCATAATTTGTATTGTAAATAACAGATGTAGAAAAGTTTTTTAAACATGGCAGGCATTTTTAGTGATTTTGAAAATTTTGTCAGTCAGGACTATGAAGTATATAGAGAAAATTCTGCATATTGTCAGTCTTAATGAAATTTTGTCAGTTAAAACCTTCGGACTGACACTTTTCAACATCACTGCTAATTGAATAAGACATATCTTACTCTTCCAAAGTTTAAGTCTATATCCACTGTTAAAACATTCTGTTAAGCAACATATTCTACTTGACATGACTGTCAACTTGATGGTAAATACAAAAATAGATGAAAACAGCTAGTAGGATGTATGAATTGAATGCAAGCATGTATATTGTAAGACAAATTGTGGATATACAAAAGTTGCTTCAATCTGAAGCTGACAGTTTGTAAGAATGCAAAGGATACATAAGCACAAGTATTTACATATGAATAATGTATTTACCGGTATTAGTGTTTTATTTTTTCAAATATGCCTGTATCTTCTCATTTGGGAATTTTTGCCCCATTTGTATAATGCTAAAAGATAAGTGTTTAGGAAAAAAATTGAGAAATTTGGGGAGAAATCAATGAAATTTCCATTGGGAAGGGTCCTTATGACAGACCTGATTTGAAGTAAAAAAAAAACCATTATTTATATTAATTAGAACAATAAATTCAAAAATTTCATTTGCACCAAAACTCAAAAATAAAATTATTGAGCAATTAGTTTCATAAATATCAATATGTTCAGTGCATGCTCCATAATATGGAATAGAATGTAGCTGATGTAACAACAGACTTTGAATTTATTGAAAAGCATATTGTATGATTATTTGATTGTTAATTAATTAACACTGACAGTTAGTGATAGAGCATGCTAGAATATAAGCACCATGCAGATAGTTTTAAATAATATAAAGCACAGCATTAAAGTACAGAGCAGTTATGTAGGGTAAATATTCAAAATCACAGGCATTAAATGTTGCAGTACCAGATGAAAAAAATGACAACATCTAAAGCATAGGATATTCTAGAATATAAGCATCATGCAAATACATGTAGTTTGAAATAATGTAATGCAAGACCTCAAAGCACAGGGTGGTTAGGTTGGGTTAATGTTCAAAATGACAGGTAATTGTTGCAGTATTAGATGCAGAAAAATAACAACATCAAAGCACATGTATGGTTACTGAGGTATGGTGTAGCTAGCGCATAACATTCAAAATGATGACAGGTAAATATTGCATGGAGTATAAGATAAGGCAAAGAATCTCTTTAATAAGTAAAAGTAATCCATCAAAGATCTGTAAGCTTGAAAATGTACATCCTCAATTTGCTTACAATAAACTGATGAATTATTGGTATTTTATTGGTATTTTCATGTTTAAATATGTATATATATACATACATATATACACATGCACACAATAAAATTCTTTGGTTTAGATTTTTAAATATTACATAAATGTATATAGCTTTAAATCACATGTAATATTATGTCAAATTTTAATTGATACATGTAAATACATTTACAAATTCTCACCTGCAGTATTATTTTGAACATTTATGGTGGTATGAATCATTACAGCTGGTGCATTTATCGTAAGTATTGTGCAAATGAATATTGGAAAAAGGCTTCATACCATTGTGGAACAATCATACATTCGCGTTTTGGCCTTGTTTTGGAACGTGTATAGATATTTCATAGGCGTGGAAATCGAAACCGGAAGTAGCGTTTAACCGTTCAAGAAAGGTAACTCTTGTGAAAAAAATGGCGATCGTAATACTGGATTGGTCTAGTGTATTCCTTCAAGACGCAAAACGGGCTAAAGATTTGTCCGTTATTGGTTTGCGTTTTCCGGATCGCACCCCTAGGTTAGCGGCCAATAGCCTCGACCATACTTGACACAGCATGTTTTGAAAAAAACGTTTGAGTGATACAGAAATCTGTCTCATTCAAACGTTTTTTGCAAAATATGCTGCGTCAAGTACAAAGACAAGCCTGAATGACATGTCGCACGCGGTCAATTCGATCTGGGATAGCCCGACAAGTTTTGGGGTAGTCACGGACGGCGGACTACCGCTAATTTTGCACACTGCACAAATAAAAGTGCGTTAATAAGTTGAATTGCAGTTTTTATGTGATTGGCTTAATATAACATACTTACAATACAGCAATGAAAAGGGTCACACTAAGGTTTACCCTAAACCCTTTTAGAATAAACCAAACACTGCCAAGCATTCAGCATTCTTGAAGGTCCAAATGTGTATTTTTTTGTATTTTCCTTGCACTTTGTCATATAGTGTTGATCTAGGGACATTTTATTTCCTAGATGCTTGGTGATAATTCAGTGAGTTAACATCACTAATGACCCCGTCCATGGCCTCATCTGTATATGACCTTTTAGATATATCTATAAAATGATATGGACATAATCTTGATTATCTTTATAATTTTATTTTTACTTGTGAACCCCTTATTGCACCCCCATGAAATGTACATCATCCCCAACTTTGAACCCAAAATAATGTCACTATCTAGAAAGAAACCTAAATTTAACATTGTGAAGTCACTTCTGTAAAATGACAGTTTACATGAATGAAGTTGGTTTTTCCTTCTTATACCCTTAAGTTAATGATTTTAAGGTAGATTTTTGTTTTTTCTGTTTGTCTTCTTGTCTATTGCAGACGATATGTTGCAAAACATTTGAAAAATCACGCTTGTTATACGCAAAGTAACCTTATAGCTGGCGACTGGTCTTAGTCGACTACTGGTACAGTGACAGTACAGTACACATTCATACTAACATCAGACCTGATCAAGGTGGGTCCAGTGCGAATGGATCTACTATAGCTGATCAAGCTATATTTTCTTGTTCTGGATCTATCTAGTACATCCCAGATCACGCTAATATAGCCTGATCAAGATATATAATGTATCCTGAATAGCTAGATTGGCCTTGGACCTGACCTGTACATGGAACAGCTATACTTACAGTACAGTCCGGGTGGAACTTTGAATGCCCACTGTCCACAGTGGACAGTCCACCTGAAATTTCAGTGGGCATTAGGAGTGGACAGATTTACCTGAGCTATCAAGTTGTCCACTTACCTGTATGTTAATTCTAACTGGCTCTTACAAGAATGTCTACTGTGTCCAGTGGGCATTTTGAATGCCCACTCTAAAAATGCCCACTGTGACCAGTGGGCAAATTAAGTTCCACCCGGATTGTACTGTAGATTGAATATCATCCTGACTCTGGTGGCCACTGTTACTGATATATCTCTGTATCAGAGACAAAATCGGTTTAGCCTTATGGCAGTGGTACCTTGTATAGTAGGAAGATTTGTACCATTATCCCAGCGGCTTCTCGTACGAACTTCCAGATTAATATGTAAACAGCAAAGTGTAATGGTCTCATGACTCCGGACTTTGAATACAACAATAGATAAATATTATGTCTGATGTGCAACTCCATTTTTTTCTTGCTATTGACACATTTTACGTTTTCTATGTATGACTAACATAGCACTAGTCATCATAGAAGGTCGAATTTGACCGATATAATAATTATAGCAATAATGAACACTGTGCTTAACTTATAGTAACAGTTGCTGTTTTGGACATTTGCATTAAAATTATTAAATTACAAAATTTACAGAACCAATATAATCAGTCCAGCTCATTTCATATGTTGCCACCCAAGACATCTATCACACCCTACTCTCTTTTTTCTTATTCCTTAAAAAAATTCCTGGTCCGAAAAGGAGTCAAAAGATAGATCTTCCTTCATCTCCTCCATTTTCGTCTACAAGAACTCATTTAAATACCAAAATGTATAAACACAACTCAGTAAGAAAACACAACTCAGTAAGAAAAAGAAGAAACACAAAACTATCATTGTCAATCAACGTTTTCACTTAATCAAGTGAATACTCGTCATCGTAGCAGAATTCAAAGTCTGGATTTGTGAGACTGTTACACTCTGCTGTTTATGTATTAATCCGGAAGTTTGTATGAGTAGTCTCTGGTATAGCCGTATGAAACCTGGTATGGGGAACCAGTGCCTAGCCTTATTCTTTGTTGATCTCAATCAGTGAATCAATTGCACCTTGCTGAAATTTGTCGATTTTCACTCATTTTCAATCAATCACAACATTATTTCATACATATCTACTTCTTTCTTGTCACATTAATGATTATGTCCTGAAAGTGTATTTTCTACCTGTTTTCTTCACTTATGCTAGCAAGGTGAAATCCAAATATACCATTTGCCGATCTTCATAAGTGTTTTCTTTTTGTCCGAGCTAATACCTTTTGGCGTTGTTTTTCGTTATGGCATTACAATAAATTTATGTCACGTATTATGACGTCACTATGAAAATCAACGCTAAGAGTTGTTAGCTCGGACAAAAAGACAGCCATTATCAAGATCGGCAAGTGAGCTATTGAAAGTGATGCCTTAAGGTAGCCCAACCAATCAAATTTTGCTGTATTTATTTCCTACAATCTGATTGGTTCATCTACCAGAAGACATCATTTTGGATTTCACATCTTCAGTATGAACAAAGAAAACAGGTATATCCATCGATATCTTGTTATCTAGATACGGTCGTTTTGTACATAAGATATACACTACAGAGATTGTAGATTGTTCAATTCTCTGCGTGTCACGGTTGACTATTTTGACGCAGACTATTGCATCCCCATCAAATGTGGTGATTCACAGCAATATTGCAGTTGATTGTGACTATACATCGTATAACTGTTGAAATAAAAGTACATTTAAAATCTTGTCTAAATATTGAAGTGTAATTTGAGCGGTTTTGTTTGAGGGCTGTTTATTTCACACCATTTGTTTTCAAATACAGTATTAATGATTTAAATATTTGTTAGAGCCACTCTAAAATGTTTTAAAAAGATAGACTACATCTGAGAAAGATATAGATGAGAATACACGTTTTCTAAATTTAGTGGTGAATGTTCATAACAACATTTACGTAAACATTTTATTTTCGAAGTAGGCGTTTAGAATTTAATACCAAACAATTAAAGGTGCGGCATATTAGAAAGGAATTTAGACAGTGGTCGAAAGCCTTTAAAATAACTAAAATCTTGAAACTTGACCAAGTATATTAATCAAACTTTATAATTTATTGCTCTTTGTAATTACCTATTCTTTGAATTGACTCCCATCAAACAAATAATCCAAGCCATTCTCAAAATTGAGTAAAGGTAAATAAAATCAACATTACAAAATATAATTTCTCTTCACGATTTCGCTTTTGCAAAAAGCAATCTGATTAAAGCATTTCTGTTTATTCCGTATTTACTATGTATTTACAGGAAATACACAATAGATTGAAATGTTTCTAATCAGATTGTCATCAAAAGTGAACTCGAACCCTTGTTTAACAAAATCATCAAAGGTGTTTTTTTTTTCTGTTCACCTTCTTGTTATTATAATAATGCTTGCCTTAATATTCCTATTTGATTTTTATGCAAGATTGCATAAAACTGATAAGAAACGTCATCTGAGGCAATAATTAGTGTAGGGCATTCGATTCAAAATATTTAACCATGGTTTACATATTTGTAGATACTAGGGTCACCGCAGATTGCCGCAGTGATTCACCATGATTGTTGCTGTGATTTACAGTGATTCTGCATTAATGATAAGTCAGTTAAAGAGCACGGTGGTTGGAGGTTAAGACATTACAGCAATTTTTATACGCCCGTCATTAGACGGGACGTATTATGTTATGGTGCTGTCAGTGCGTCCGTACGGGTCATGTTTTCCGGACTTTTTTTTGCTGACTTTCAAGATATTGAGTTGGATTTGGTATATAGCTTCATTTCAAGCGGCGTCAGTACCAGTTTGAGTTTTGTTGTGATCGACCTACTTTTGACGGATTTATGGCCCTTGGACTTCAAAATTTCAAGATTTTTTCAGAAATTCAATAAAAATCTATTTTTTTCTAAACATGAAATTTCTCATGAAACAAGTAAAATGTACCAACAATCACATATGTTACGGGTTTTAATCTCTTTTTTTTTCATTTTTGAGAAATTCATAATTTTAAGGGGTGGGTGGGGGTGACCATATGTCCTAGGTCATGTTTTCCGGACTTTTTTTTGCCGTCTTTCAAGATATTGAGTTGATATTTGGTATATAGCTTTATTTCAAGTGTCGTCAGTACCAGTTTGAGTTTGTTACGATTGACTTACTTTTGACGGATTTATGGCCCTTGGACTTATAAATTTCACGATTTTTTCAGAAATTCATTAAAAATCAATTTTTGTCAAAACAATATGAAATTTATCATGAAACAAGTAAAATGTACCAACTATCACATATATTACGGGTTTTAATATCTTTTTTTTTTCATTTTTGAGAAATTTATAATTTTAGGAGGGGAGGAGGGTGACCATGTCTTAGGTCATGTTTTCTGGACTTTTTTTTGCCGTCTTTTAAGATCTTGAATTGAAATTTGGTATATAGCTTTATATCAAGCGGCGTCAGTACCAGTCTGAGTTTTGTTACGATTGATTACTTTTGACAGATTTATGGCCCTTGGACTGATAAATTTCAAGATTTTGTTTTGAAAATTCATAAAAAACCTAATTTTTGTAAAAAACATTATGAAATTTATCATAAAACAAGTAAAATGTACCAACTTCCACATATTTTACAGGTATTGATATCTTTTTCTTCATTTTTGAGAAATTTATAATTTTAGGAGGGGGGGGGGGGCTTGTACTAGAAAATTTCAAGTTTTTTTTGCAGGTCAAGTTCCAAGATTGGTTGGATAGGACCATTTCTGCAGGAGTTATTGCCCTTGGACTTATTCCTATGATAAAATGCTATGAAACGCAATTAACTTTAGTAAACGTCAGATGTTTTTCATGAAAATCATGCCAAATGCGAATTGATCCCGTCTGAATTAAGCGATGGGCGTATTAAGCCACGCTAGGCGTTGCTCTTGTTGTCATTTACATAAATGCAGAAATGTTATAATGCAACATGAAGAATTAAAGGCAAAGTGTCCCCTTTGTTGAATTTGAATGGCTCTTAATCAAAGTCATACAAAGCTGTGATTGTGTATTCCTTGTTAACGTCACATTCATATAACTTGTGTATTTACAAGTTTACTACTTTGTTTTAATTACCACCTGTTAAGTATATATGTATATATGTATAGGTTGGTTGGTTGATTGGTGTTTTACGTCGCTTTCAACAATTTTTCAGTTATATCGCGACATGGAAGCAGGAGGTAACCAACCTCTTAAACATAGTGGCGCAATCCGGGAATCGAACCCGGATCGTCGGCGCCGCAAGCCGAGCGCTTAACCACTACACCAAGCCTGCCCCTGTATATATGTATAGGTATATATGTATATGTGTGTATATATATATATATATATATATATATATATATATATATATATATATAATGGACATATATATATACAGGGATGAAAATTCCCAGAAATTTTAGACGCCCACATTGAAAACAATTAGCTTACATCCAAAATGACAATTTTTACTTCATTTGTTACACCAATTTATTGAATTAATTAACATACCAGAGTAGTTACAATGGCTCTTTTTCAATTTCATGCTCAGTCTCTCTCGACCTTTCATACAACACATGTTCTTCATCCTCACGAGGCTCAGTCATCTCACTCAGACTCTCATCACTTTCATCCTCACATTCACTCTCTTCACTCACATCTAAATCACCACTCCACTCCTCTTCTTATCATACTCTTTGAAGTACGAATTTCGACAATTGTATTAACGCTCTAAAATTGGTGGTTTGGAGACACCTTTGTCGTGTCTCCACATTTTGTCCGTTATCGGTCACTATGAAACTCCTCGTGTGTTTACTCAGCAAACAGTTGGTAGGCAGATGAGAAGTTCCAATTGATGATGACATAGACTGGCAATGCCTGTCTAGGTCTTAAACTATCTTCGCGCAGCGATAGCAGGTAACTCCAGTCTATTGATGACATTGACTTGGTCAAGAGAACGCTTTTAGTTGACTGAAATTTTAAGAGCAGTAAGAGCATCTCATTGACATCGATCTATTAGGACGAGACGAAACTGGAAAAAATTACGGTCCAAATTTTTTACGGTCGCCAAGTGGGCAATAAGAATTAGATTTTCAGGAGCCCACAGACAAAATTTGGTCGCATTGGTGAGTGGGTGAGCGCTTGTTTTCATCCCTGATATAAATGTATGTGTATATATATATATATATAAAGCACAAATAGAATCAGTGAGAACACCTGGGAGTACAATGGATCTTGGATCTCTGAAGAGATACCTGTACCAATAAAGACAAATTAGACAAACGTGGAAAGCACAAAGACACTACAGCTACATGTAACAAGGCACCCAATATTTCATGTATATGTGTATTCATATACTCGTTCCCACAACGTGGACTTGAACCCATCCCGTTGCGGGAATGAATATACATGAAATATAGGGTGCCTTTGTAGCTGTAGGGTCTTGGTGTATATATATTGATTAGTTATTGACTTAAATTGATTCTTTTGTTACAGGTCATTGTTCACATGATGGACGCTCTTCACGAAGTGAGAGTTTTTCAATTGAAGAAGATCACACTCCCAATACAGACATATTTCGACATTTACAAGCACGACAATATGGAGGACCATGTCTTCTAGTCAACCAAACTTCTCTTGTATCAGAATATGTTTCTCAACATGTAAGTTGTGAAGTCCTGTAATAACTGATGGTAATTTGATTGCTATTGAAAATTTGATAACAGTGTTTATTGTATATTTAAACTAATTAATTAAGTGAATGTGATCATTCTGACTTGTATGTCAGTGCTATTATGTGTTAATCAGATGTGTTTGTGATGTTTCTGACTGTTGTATGTCAGTGCTATTATGTGTTAATCAGATGTGTTTGTGATGTTTTATGTGTTCTTAATCTTATTTTACTTTTTGCTTTGTATGCGTGTGATGGTGTAAACATTCACGTTTCAGGAAAGATAAGAAAAAATTTCAATTTAAGGACAAAACATGTCTGAAAGGCTTGATAACAGGTTATATCTTTTTACTTACAGGTGCCTACTCTTATGGAAGAGAAAGCATTTGAAATGGGGAAAATTAACAAAATCTTTACATCTCATTGGTTAGATGACAAACAAGTAGCATTTGGCACAAAATGTAACAAGGTATGTTACAGAATGTAACAAAATGTAATACAAAATGCATTTATATTGATATATACTTTACATGTATTTCAGTACGATACTTTATGATTAAAGTTGTGCTTTAAATAATGCAGTAAATTATATTTCAAATGTGAGTACTTTAATGTCATGTAAATTCACAAGTCTCCATATGAAGTAAAGTCTTTGTCACTTAAAAATAACCATTAACTTTAAGAAATTTTAGATTGAAAATGAGTATTTTTTCTTGTAAAAATTATGTCTAGTGTATGTATCTAGGAAAAATTATGTCTTTTGTATATATCTAGGAAGTAATATCCCAGCCAAAATAAAATTACATGAAATGTAAATGAATTACAATAAGTGTATATGTATTTATGATCAATAGGATATTGTTAGATTTATGCATATATAAAGGAGTTGTTGATAGTAAAATATTTTCTTATGACAGTTGATGGTGATGGATGTGACTACAGGAAGACAACTTCATATTCCTTCACTTAAGAGTAGTCTAGAAAGTAAGCCTACAGAGTGTCCATGTGGTATACATAGTATTGCTCTTAATCCTTCAAACACACTGTTTGCTACTGGAGCAGAACATACTAATGACCTCGCTGTGTACATGCTTCCTACATTTGACCCAGTAATGGTTGGAGAGGTGAGATACAAAAGTATACATGTCTTCATTTTGATAATAAGGATATTTCATACAATACTGAAAAGTGCAAGTTCTGAAAAAAAAATCCTAACTATTTTGTAACAGGACTGTCAGTATCTGTACAGATCAAATGAATCGTGTAACATTTTTCATATATATATATATATATATATTTATATATATATACAGTGCAAGCCGCTTAATTGAATTGGCTGTTTGTCAGGACTTTATTATTCAAATAAACGAATATTCAATTACACGGCATGACGAACGAATGCAGTTTCAAAGACCAGATGATCGACAGATTTTGCAAGAATACCTGTATAACTTTCAATGTATCTGTAATGAAATCAGTGTACATGTATCTATATATAGATAAACTACAGTTACCTCTCTTAGATCCTTTTATTGTTTGCTTGAGCTACATTAAAGTCAACAGACCACATTTTCAATAATTTTGTAATTGTCTTTTTAAGTGCAGCGACCAATTGTTATTAAATAGCTACATTACACATGCTCAATTGTACTTAAAGATAAAACTGCCGTCTATTAATATACACGTAATTGTATCTCAATCATGTAACCAGGGTGATCAAATACATAAGACAGGTTCAACAATTTGTTTTAACAAAGCAAATTAAAAGGCATATTCAAGTGAGTGAGAAATTTCAATTTTCCATCTGATAGAAGAGGCTGAAATGTCACTTTGCTTTTCCTCAAGGAATCGTCGAATTGTGGCCATTGCGTCTGTACGTTCGCCCTGCGTTACTGGTGCCGTTTCTTCAGCCTCCTCGTTGTCACTGGGATCGCATGGTGAGGACTCGTCTTCGTGAAAACTTGTGAATATTTTCTCGTCAGTCCGGACAGCTTAGCTATCTGGGTTGCCATCGTTTGTGATGAAGGCATCAAACGTCTAGCTATCAACATCCTCTTACGGCCGGACATCGTCAGTTTCACTTGCTTCGTTGTCTTACGAGGCAAAGCCAACCATTCAGAAGCAGTTGGCGATGGTTGTGGGCGAACTTCATGTTGTTAATGTTTCTGATGATCTTGTGTACGACATGGCTTCAGCAATTAATTAATTAATCCTTTCATTCCTACCGCCGCGGCCTATTAGACAATTAACGTGTGATTTGCTCAACAACTGTTACCTGGACAGTGATCTCTTTTGAGATAGACTTGGGGGATATATTGAAGTTTTAACAAAGGCATGCTTGGTAGAATAATCGCGCTATTCAAATAAACGAAGTCGCTTCTTTATTCAAGTGTAATAAGTGGCAGATTTTCAATAGATTTGATAGAAAATGGTTTTGGATTTCAAGATCTTATTCAATAAAACGAAATATTCAATAATGTGATATTCAATTAAGTGGCGGGCACTGTATATATGTGTATGTATTTGTTTATATATACTTTGTAGGAAAAAGGCATTCAAACATACATCTCAATCAATCTGATTGAAACCAAATCTTCATTCCCCTCTCTCTATTTGTTCCATTACAGATAAAAATCTGGCGAAACATCATAAGGGGTCATGTTCTGGTGAACTCTGATTTTCAGTCAATCAGTGGATCGGCTGCAAATTCCTAGGAATGAAATTAACATCCCCAGTGTGCGTGACCTACAAGGTAGTTTTTGAACAATATGTAATGAACAGTGTTTAAAAACTACCTTGTAGGTCATGCGAGCGACCTATCATTAGAGATAACTGGTTTCACACCTGTCCAAGTAATCTCAAAAGAGACTACTGTCCAGGTAACAGTTGTTGACCAAATCACACGTTAATTGTCTAATAGGCCGCGGTGGTAGGAATGAAAGGATTAACTAATTACCAACTGCCGAAGCCATGTCGTATACTTGCACGTGCCTAGCCGAGTTCATTGATTGGCTATGGGAAATAACGGTTTCGGTGACTGAAACGTCATCAGAGTTCACCAGAACATGACCCCTTACAGAGTTTTGCGAGATCTTTAACCGCAATGGAACAAATAGACAAGCGGAATGAAGATTTGGTTTTAATCAGATTGACATCTCAATATTAAATAAGGTTTTGGATTAAAGAGAACTTTTGAAAATATTAATTTGTTATTGTGAAACTACACAGGAATCCATTAGATCACCTTGATGCAGTTAAGAGGAGCTATACCGCCGGCTTCCATGTCCAGTTAAGTAGTTTGGGGTAACTCATTATTGGACAAAGTATAGGCACTACAATTACCAAAGTTATTTTATTATGTTGATTGGTTTCCTTTTAGGGTGGACATACTGACTGGATTTTTGATATGCAGTGGATAGATGATGAATATATTGTGACAGGTGAGTTTTATTTATTACTGTGTTTCTTTTTTTATAGTTCAGTATCAGACTTACCATTGATAGTTTGCCAGTTTGATGAAAAAACAGATTTAAGAGAAGGAGCATGAACTTTAATCCTAATGACTGATGTTTGTATGTTTTTAGGGTCTCGAGACAGTAAATTAGCATTATGGAGAGTTGAAGACGAAAACTGTGATAAAGATTTTATGAAACAGACAGTTCCTGATTATATTATCAAACAACCTGAAATTTCTAAATCTTGTGAAAAAGCACAAAAAGTGCGAGCTTTAACATATCATGATGATAGGAAAGTAAGTATATCAGCATAAGTTTTAAGTCATACTGAAATGTATTAAATCACAGTAACCTATGTTGTTTAATGAACAATGTTTGAACTCTGGTCCAGTAGCGATGATCTACTATAGTTGGAAGCTGGTCAGTTTAGGTAAATCAATTTTTGATTATTATCTGTCTGGCCATCCAGTTAAGAAGTTCTGAAAGCAGAGTACTCTTACAGTATAAGGGATAGGGCTTTCATATTTCACACACACACATTCACCATAACAAGTACTACAATTTGATAGCAAGACATTTGACATAGTGACCTTGACATTGAACTTTGGCCTTGTAATTATTCTTTGGTTAAGAAGTTCTGTAAGCAGAATTCTCTTAGAATTTAAGTGACAGAGCTTTTATATTCCACGCACACACGTGCACCATAACAAGTACTTCATTTTGATTCCAAGGCATTTGATCTAGTGACCTTGACGTTTGGTCTAGTATTAATGATTTGGTTGATAAGTTCTGTAAGCAGATTTCTCATACAGTATAAGGGATTGGGCTTTCATATTTCACACATATTCACCATAACAAATTCTACATTTGATATGAAGTTATTTGACCTAGTGACCTTGAACTTTGTGCTTGTAATAATAATTTGGTTAAGAAAGCAGATTTCTCTTATAGTGTATGAGACAAGGGTTTCATATTTCTTTTTTCATCGATTGTACCTCTAGAACAGTAAGGTTAAGGATTTTAATATACGATACAAATGTTTATCATTACCTTGACCTAGACTCACTATTGCCTATGAACAAATTTGTTGTAATTCAACTTTGCTGCCAGGGGAGAGGGAGGTTATTTGCCACAATGGGACATTTGTAATTGGTTATGAAGTTCATACCCAGTAATCAGTTGTTGTTGTCAAAACAGGGATATTGAATCTAACTTAGATTTTAATCTGTTTAGATGTCAAAATGGATCAATCTCCTAGCAATTAAAATGAAAATATAGGAAACATTATTTCACATTATCTAAGTGTTTCATAGAAAATGCAGGGTGTGGGAGAATATTGAAAACCAAAATCCAGTTATACTGTGTAATGCATAAGAAGGTTTCTGTGGTTAGTAATATTGTTTGTAAAGCCTCCCATGATCAGCATTTGGTAAACAATACTGGTACTCAATTTGCAATCATGAATACTCTGTTCTCTACAGGAGCTGGCTGTTTTATCACTTAATGCATACTTTCATTTGTGGGACGTTGAAACATTTACTGCTGTAAGTACCCATAAATGTATACGTGAGTATATATGTTTTTCTTCATCTTATATAGTACATGTATTTACATGTACAGTGATTTCATTTGTGCAGAAATACCATGTGAAACTAGTTGAAACTAAACCCCTATTATCTGTCCATAGAAATGTCTCCTACAAGCTCTAGTTTTAGACGAATTCATTAGATGAAATTAGTTTCATATGATATGATTAAAGGTTATGTTTTACAGCAAATATCTGATGTGCAAAGCAGATGACATTTCATTCCTTAAACTGATATGCAGCATAGCAGAAAGTTGACTGTAAACATAATATATGTAGTACATGTAGTACATTGTTTAGTTGACTTAAACAAGTAAATTTCTTATATCTATTTAGCTCACCTGAGCCAAATACACATTTTCGACTTCTTCTCCACAACTGTTACATAAAATTTCACCAGGCCTTACAAGCAGTAAGTAATCAAGGTCCTCTATCAATTTCATGTTTTTTTACCTAATCCATAGTCCAAGATGGCCACCATGGGCTTTGATTGGCTGACACATTTTCATCTTCTCCTTTGCTTTACAGAATTTCACCAAAACTTACAGGAAGTAAGTACTAAAGGTCCTTTACCAAGTTTGTGTTTTTTTACTTAATTCAGAGTCGAAAATGGCCACCATGATCTCTGATTTATTGACTAATTTTCAGCTTCTTCTCCACAACTGCTTTATAAAATTTCACCAGACCTTACAAGAAAACGGTAATCAAGGTCCTCTACCAAGTTTGTGTTTTTGGACTCAATCCATTGTCCAAGATGGCATTAAGGGCTTTGATTGGCAGACACATTTTCATTTTCTCCTAATTAACTACTTCACAGATTTCTGCCAATTTATGTAGGAAGGGAATTAAGTACTCAAGGTTCTCTAACAAAATTATATCTTTCAACCTGATCCATCATCCAAGATGGCTACGTAGGGCTTTGATTGGCTAACACATTTCATTAACGTATCCACAGAATTTTACCAAATTGTACAAGATAGAAATACTCATGCTTCTCTACCAAAAAATGTATCTTTCGACCAGATCAGTCTTCCAGGGTGTCTGCCAAGGGCCCTGATTGGTGGACACATTTTGACTAATTTTCAGCAACAGCTGCACAGAGTATCACCAGACCTTACAGGAAGTAATATATCAAGGTATCATGCCAAAATTGTATCTTTTGGCCCAATCTGTCTTTCAAGATGGCTGCCAAGAGCTATGATTGGCTGACGTATTTTTCGATTTTTTTTCATTAACCACTTCACAGAATTTCACCAAATCTTATAGAAAATAAGTACTGAAATTACTCATAGTTGTCTGCTAAAAACCAGGCTGCCATTTGTTTGTGAATAAACAAATTGTGCTCAGGTGAGCGATGTAGGCCCACTTGGGCATGGTGTTTAAATGACACATTCATGAACAGCAGAATTGTAAGGTAAAACAATATCAAAACATATATGATATATGTTGCATTACAGGGCTTCAATCCAGTACTTCTTTTTTTGACAAATGATTTTCAAGTTAAATGTTATCTGCCTTTGGAATATCTGATACCAGCTCCTGGATTTTGTTTTTTTCTTGTTTTACATTTTACCTAAATTATTTCACTGGCATGGTGACGGCACTTGCCTGATGCAGTGCAGAGAAATGTAGACCTATGCAAAGTACCCACTGGAAGGATTTAGGGATCTTTATGTACCAGCATATACTGTGACATGAGACTTTGGTTTTTATATGCTGTGTGCATGAACTTGTTGGTACTCTCCATTTTTACTGTCTTGTCAGGAGTTTAGTACTCTCCATTTTTACTGTCTCATCGGGAGTTCAGTACTCTCCAGTTTTATTGTCTTGTCAGGAGATCAGTGCTTTCCATTTTTACTGTCTCATCAAGAGTTCAGTACTCTCCAGTTTTACTGTCTCATCAGGAGTTCAGCACTCTCCAATTTTACTGTCTCATCAGGAGTTCAGTGCTCTCCAGTTTTACTGTCTCATCAGGAGTTCAGTACTCTCCAGTTTTACTGTCTCATCAACACTCTACAGTTTTACTGTCTCATCAGGAGTTCAGCACTCTCCAATTTTACTGTCTCATCAGGAGTTCAGTGCTCTCCAGTTTTACTGTCTCATCAGGAGTTCAGTACTCTCCAGTTTTACTGTCTCATCAACACTCTCCAGTTTTACTGTCTCATCAGGAGTTTAGTACTCTCCAATTTTACTGTCTCATCAGGAGTTCAGTACTCTCCAAGTTTACTGTCTCATCAGGAGTTTAGTACTCTCCAGTTTTACTGTCTCATCAGGAGTTCAGTACTCTCCAGGTTTACTGTCTCATCAGGAGTTTAGTACTCTCCAATTTTACTGTCTCATCAGGAGTTCATCACTCTCCAGTTTTACTGTCTCATCAGGAGTTTGGTACTCTCCAGGATTACTGTCTCATCAGGAGTTTAATACTTTCCAGTTTTCTGTCTCATCAGGAGTTCAGTACTCTCCAGTTTTACTGTCTCATCAGGAATTCAGTACTCTCCAGTTTTACTGTATCATCAACACTCTACAGTTTTACTGTCTCATCAGGAGTTCATCACTCTCCAGTTTTACTGTCTCATCAGGAGTTTAGTACTCTCCAGGATTACTGTCTCATCAGGAGTTTAATACTTTCCAGTTTTCTGTCTCATCAGGAGTTCAGTGCTCTCCAGTTTTACTGTCTCATCAGGAGTTCAGTACTCTCCAGTTTTACTGTCTCATATACACTCTACAGTTTTACTGTCTCATCAGGAGTTCAGTACTCTCCAGTTTTACTGTCTCATCAGGAGTTCAGCACTCTCCAATTTTACTGTCTCATCAGGAGTTCAGTGCTCTCCAGTTTTACTGTCTCATCAGGAGTTCAGTACTCTCCAGTTTTACTGTCTCATCAACACTCTCCAGTTTTACTGTCTCATCAGGAGTTTAGTACTCTCCAATTTTACTGTCTCATCAGGAGTTCAGTACTCTCCAAGTTTACTGTCTCATCAGGAGTTTAGTACTCTCCAGTTTTACTGTCTCATCAGGAGTTCAGTACTCTCCAGGTTTACTGTCTCATCAGGAGTTTAGTACTCTCCAATTTTACTGTCTCATCAGGAGTTCATCACTCTCCAGTTTTACTGTCTCATCAGGAGTTTAGTACTCTCCAGGATTACTGTCTCATCAGGAGTTTAATACTTTCCAGTTTTCTGTCTCATCAGGAGTTCAGTACTCTCCAGTTTTACTGTCTCATCAGGAATTCAGTACTCTCCAGTTTTACTGTATCATCAACACTCTACAGTTTTACTGTCTCATCAGGAGTTCATCACTCTCCAGTTTTACTGTCTCATCAGGAGTTTAGTACTCTCCAGGATTACTGTCTCATCAGGAGTTTAATACTTTCCAGTTTTCTGTCTCATCAGGAGTTCAGTGCTCTCCAGTTTTACTGTCTCATCAGGAGTTCAGTACTCTCCAGTTTTACTGTCTCATCAACACTCTACAGTTTTACTGTCTCATCAGGAGTTCAGTACTCTCCAGTTTTACTGTCTCATCAGGAGTTCAGCACTCTCCAATTTTACTGTCTCATCAGGAGTTCAGTGCTCTCCAGTTTTACTGTCTCATCAGGAGTTCAGTACTCTCCAGTTTTACTGTCTCATCAACACTCTCCAGTTTTACTGTCTCATCAGGAGTTTAGTACTCTCCAATTTTACTGTCTCATCAGGAGTTCAGTACTCTCCAAGTTTACTGTCTCATCAGGAGTTTAGTACTCTCCAGTTTTACTGTCTCATCAGGAGTTCAGTACTCTCCAGGTTTACTGTCTCATCAGGAGTTTAGTACTCTCCAATTTTACTGTCTCATCAGGAGTTCATCACTCTCCAGTTTTACTGTCTCATCAGGAGTTTAGTACTCTCCAGGATTACTGTCTCATCAGGAGTTTAGTACTCTCCAGGATTACTGTCTCATCAGGAGTTTAATACTTTCCAGTTTTCTGTCTCATCAGGAGTTCAGTACTCTCCAGTTTTACTGTCTCATCAGGAGTTCAGTACTCTCCAGTTTTACTGTCTCATCAGGAGTTCAGCACTCTCCAATTTTACTGTCTCATCAGGAGTTCAGTGCTCTCTAGTTTTACTGTCTCATCAGGAGTTCAGTACTCTCCAGTTTTACTGTCTCATCAACACTCTCCAGTTTTACTGTCTCATCAACACTCTCCAGTTTTACTGTCTCATCAGGAGTTCAGTACTCTACAGTTTTACTGTCTCATCAGGAGTTCAGTACTCTCCAAGTTTACTGTCTCATCAGGAGTTTAGTACTCTCCAATTTTACTGTCTCATCAGGAGTTCATCACTCTCCAGTTTTACTGTCTCATCAGGAGTTTAGTACTCTCCAGGATTACTGTCTCATCAGGAGTTTAGTACTTTCCAGTTTTCTGTCTCATCAGGAGTTCACTACTCTCCAGTTTTACTGTCTCATCAGGAGTTCAGTACTCTCCAGTTTTACTGTCTCATCAGGAGTTCAGTACACTAATGAGCTGCTGATACTACTTTAACCTGAGAAGTCTCCGAAAATGGTAGACTCACGACTAAGTTTTAACCAGCTCACCTTCACACAATGTATTAAAACATTGCCCTTGGAATTCAAAGTAGAAATGAGAAACATTACTCTTGCTTTACACTTTGAAGATCCAAATTGACCTCTAAAAGCATTTTTCAATCAGTTTTTTTCACATGATGTTTTCCGTTTTCATTTTCCTTTTGATTTTATTCACTGTACATGATTCACTTGATATTGTTGTTTGAATGTTTTTGGACATATATACTAATGACAGTCTTGTCTGTAGTATTAAAGTAATTGCACCCATTTTTATATGTAGCACATTCTATGTCACAGTTCCTCTGTCTATCATAAACTTACACCTTTTGTTCTTTTGAAATGATGAATTTATTTCTTTTCCAGAAAAGTTGTCGAAAATTATTTCATACAAGGGAAAATGTATGCATGGCCTTATCAAAAGAGAAGTGCCTATATGCTGTGGGTTCACAATCTCATATCAACTTGGTTGATCCAAGGTCTCCTAATACTCTGACCACTGTGATATCTAAATACAGAGGGGGAGGTAAGTATGTGTAGACAGTCACAAATAACCATGATATAATGGAAACTATTATCAGCATATGCACAGTAAATTTATAAATCAAAACTTGATTACAATTCATAAAACTGTAGCTGAAACATGGATCAGCTTCATACTTCACAAATTGTTACCTATAACTCAAGGGTGTGTTATGAACTCTACTTATGCCATGCCATCAAGGTTAAGGGTAGTGAGCCCATGATCAAAATTCATAAAATGTTAGCTATAATGTGTATCTACTTTATACTTCATTTGACTTGTGACACAAAGGCATGTTATGTCTTTGACCGAATCTAATCAAAATTCCAATTTTAATTAGATTGGTCTTTGATCCAAAGTCATATGTCCAAGGTGAAGAATACAATTAAAAGATTATACAAATTTACAGTGAAAGGTATTTTTGTATCCCTCGCAATAAAGTAGGGGGTATAGTGGAATCACCTTGTCTGTCTCTCTGTCCGTCCATCCGTCTGGTTTATGTAGAAACATTCTTGTCTGTAGTTTTTCTCATTTACCTTTCAAAGATTCTATTGAAAGTTTAGATTTAGCTTTATACCACTTAAAGGTGTGTACCTCCCATTTTCATCTCTTTGAGGCCATTTTCAACATTTTTGTTGTTTTTGTTCTCTAGATACAATTTTTCCATAGTTTTTCTCATTTACAATCCTACAGATTCCATTGAGATTGTAGATTCAGCACCATTATTACATAAAAGTGTGAACCTCTCATTTAATCTCTTTGGAGCCATTTTTCAACATTTGTTTTGTATTTTTGCCATTTTTGGGACGTTATGCATTCATTTCATTTTTGTTGTCCATAGTCATGAGCTTGTCTAGAGTTTTATTGTTTTTCATTGATTGTACCTCAAAATCTACAAGTGGAACATCCATGACACCTATACCAGTGATGTATCTTGGAATGAGTTATTGCAAGTTTCAACTTTGTTGCCATGGCAGGTATTTGTCCCATTACGAGAGCTCTAGTTACCTTTAGAACTGTTCTAATTTAGTATGGATCATTGATGTTATTTTTAATGGCATGAAGAATATTATTTATTACTGATAATTGAAATACGTATGCAAGTTGATCACAATTGCTAGGGAGGCCCAAACTCTTTCCTTAAAAACACATGAGATACACTTTTTAGATACCTATAAATAATTTATTGTATCACAATATACCACAGAATAAGTAAGTTACAAAGCATGTTTTATAGTCACAAACTCTGAAAATTTCACCGGTTTATCTCGAGTACTTTACAAGATATGAGGATTTGAAAATGGACAATATTGCATTTTCACACCTTTTTCGAGCAAATGAAAATGCACAACCTCGCAATTCTATGAGTGTATAACTTAATCAGTTATGCATAAAATTTGTGATTTATTTATATTAATCTACTTTATGTATTACATGTATTACGAAAAAAGATAAAAACATTGGTTGTAGGTCTTATTTTCTCAAATATAATCTCTTAAACTTGACTCAGAATGGTTTTTTACTTTGATGAAAATGACGAAGTCCAAATGTCCAAGGTCATTTTTCTAAAAATTTATACAAGGATTCATAATAATGTAAAAACTTATTAAAAATGTTTACTTAGAAGGATATTTGAAGGAATTTAGATTGTACAGAGACATATATACACATATATATGTCTCTGGATTGTATGACAAAAAATAAGCTCTGTATAAGCAAAAACGTTTTTACCTAAATCAGGGGCGGATAACTCTTTTTAAAAAATGTGAAAAATACCACACACCTTTTAATTTATCATAGTATAGCTTATTTTTTTTATATTAATCTACCATATGTATTATATTCATTATTTTAAAAACATAAAAACTTTTATTAAGTGTTAAAATCTCAAATAAAAACTCTTCATAAATACAAATTGTCGTAAAGTTTGGTTGATTTCAATATCTGTTCTTTGTGTCTCCTTCATGATAATCCTTCACAATTAACAGGAAACCTGATAATTAGTCCTTGTCTTTCATTGATATGAATACCCAGTTTGGTAAGATCGTTAATTAATATCTTGAAAGCTGTTAAAATGTACGAAATGAAGGTTGATATTTGCTGGGTCAAACAGCCGGTTGAGGTGATATTACATAATAATTGAGCCGCACAGGAGACAGGTGATCGCCCTAGACGACGTTACCCCGATATACCCTCAATATATTGAAAATATTGCAACTTGATTAGGAAGTCAACTATTAAAGATATTATAGAATTCGTCTCGGGACTGGCCATCTGATTGCACAAGACGAAGTGTCAACGCTGTCGCTGGTGTTTTCATGCGAGCTGTACTGAAAAACATACGTTTTCGAGTGCCAATTACAGGTATATCAGGGGAATATTAAAATTAGAATTATATTCTATAAAATCTTCAATACACAGTTATTTAGATAAAAAATTACAAATTAAAAACCTTTATTTCTTTTTTTTTTTCGTGAATCTTAGGTCACGCGACGATTGGCATTCGTAGATCATTAACATAACTTGTTCTCTCATTGTTATATACTTGTGCTCTCATTTTAATATCTACAGTGGCGGATTTATAGGGATCGCTCCCCCTTTTTGCCACAATTATGAGTAAATCTTCAGATTTCGCCCCTAAATTGGCAGAGTATTTTGGTTTATATTGGACTTTCACTTGTGCGCCTCCCTCCCCCCTTTCCCATTTCGGAAATTCTGGATTCGCCACTGATATAAATATCAAAATTAATTAAAGAGGATTAAATCCAAATCACTTGAATCAGAATAGACTCTTAGTCTCGTCATTTTTCCTTTAACAAAAAAATGTCTTTCTTAAATATGAATAAATTATCCCCCCCCCCCTTTCCTTTCGCAGAGGTCTAGACTTATCTGCAATTAAAATGTAAGTCTGAAGTTGTAAACAGTGGGGTCAATGTAAATTAAATGATGAAATGATGTCTTATTTTACCGCACAATATATGTCTTGGTATTTATACATTGAAATGTGTATTTCTGTACATTATTCTATACGACAATACGTGGAGGTCGCCCCGAGTCAGAGGAAACACGTGTAAAATCGTATTAATAGAGCTACAAAATTACAATAAACTATATGAAATCGTCAAATATTTAATTAATGTAAATACCAATAATTATCAATTCGAATGTAAAAATCATTCATGGTACATGTAAGTATTAACCCACGCGCCCACGCCATTCTTTAAATTACATCATGAATGATGAAATGAAACTTTTGAGAAAGAAAACTTTGTAATTAATAGCTACGGGGTAATTTTTTCACAAATAGGATAATTATAATTACTTCTATAGATCTCGTTTTCGTTATATGTTCTCTTATTTGAGAACTTTATAATGTGCGATTGTTTACTATGTATATCGATGTAGGCAAATGACTCGTGAAAACAAATATGGCGGACCGTTGTTTTGGCAAAGAGGAAGACGCTATCTTTTTATTTTCAAATGTTTGTAGTCATTTCTAGGTATATTTTCATAAAAATGGTATCAAATGAAACGGGGGAAACATACTTATCGCATATATTGGGCCGGCAGGAATAAATTAAAAACTGAAAATTATATACTTAAAAAACTTAAGTGTGCCCGCATCGCACATCTTTTTCGCTTCGGCGATCAGCTGTATACAGGTAATGGACGTATCTACCTGCAAAACCTCACTTCACTGGATTTGATACAACCGTGACCCCGAACAACACCAGTGAACATACCGTTTATATACTCATTGATTCTAAGCGCGCCGTCATTTATAAGGCAAAATAAACATCTCGCTGTACCGCCGCGGTATCGTTAGATATTTTAATGAATTTAGCTATTTTCAAATTGCCCTAATTTCTTTATTTCTACTCCAAATGAGATGAAATTTAAGAAATGAGAAGAAAACACAATGAATATTCTAATGATATGATTTTGATTTACATGTTAAAAATATTTCCCGATAAATTATTGATGCGAACATTGCAAACAACGGATTTTGATTAATTTGAACTTAGTCATTTGCGATGGGCCTCACTACAATTGCTGCCATAGATGGAATTCTTTGACCTATATTATTGTTTGACCTATTTAAGGACCAGCATAGGAAAATACTTCCATTTTATGTAGTCTGTTTGATAAATATTCCATTAATCACCATGTCATTATGATATTATATGCAAATTTACTAGTATACTTTTACATTACAATCATGTACATGTATATCAGGTTTAACTCTTTAGTAACATACAAACATGAACATAATTATTATTACAACCATACATTATTGATTAAAATACTGTTCCAGTGCATTTTAGTTTTCCTTATACATGTATCCATGTTTTCTTATCCCAGACATTATTTTAAAGTGTAAAAAACAATAATGTATAAGTAATATTTAAGAATTTTGAATTTTAACTTCCTTTTTAGCTTTAATTCCCTTTAACAATGATGTGAACTGTAATTTAATAATTATTAGATACATGTATTACATTTTTTCTATCATTTAATTTTCTGACTTGTAAATGTCTATTGTTTTGTATTCATGCTAATTCTCCAAGAGCATCCCTTGGGATTTTGCATTGGATTAAAAATGCTCCTGTGACAGTTCGTTAATTTATTAATTACTTACAAGGATATCTCTTTTAAAATCCTACAACAATTACCTACATGGCATGTCCTTGTTCTAGCAGAAAAGATAGTAAATGTTATCATAAGGGATGTACTGTCACACTTCATGTGGAGTGGTATATCTAAGTTGAGATACATTTTAAATCAGTACATGTAGATGTATTTCTATTTTGATGAAACAAATTAAACAAAAAATTCTATTTAGTAAAGATTTCACAAATCCCTGGATCAACTGAGACGTGAGATGGACATTAGAGCAAGTCTAATTAAAACAACCACACAAAATTTGCATATGTATAAATGAACGACAACTAACTCAAGTTTGTCCACTAAATGGTACTGTTTTATTAATAATTGATAGAAAAAGTGCCCTCTACAACATTTCACATCAAGAGAAAATAATTCTATTCAATTCTTTTTGTTTAATCATGAATTACATATATGTATATTTACATGTATCTACAACCATGTGCTTATACAGATGATGAGAATAGTAAACATGGCCTACCCTTGTGACAGCTAAGAACAAAGTGAAGTGTACCTAATGTTACAACTATAGACTTACAGTGTTTATCATAATTTGTCCCTAGGATCACACATATTTTCTTATGAAAATACATGTAAATGTAGCTGATCATTTTTACGGCAATATTGTTGCATTCACTTGCTTTTTAAAACTGTACAGTAAGGTATTAGATTATTGAGGCAGTATTTAATTAATCAATGGTATTATTATTACTATCTGTCTTTGAGAAGGGAAAATGTGAAAGTCATTTAATGCATATTTTTCAAATCACTTAAGATGGTAAAAACATGGTTGATTGTCAGGTAAGACAGGGATTCGCTAAATACAGACTGGCTAAATAGCAAATGGCAACCTGCGGTCAAAAGTAGTCATATAAAGCAGGGGGTCGTTTAATACAGAGGGACGCTCAGGCAGTCTTAACTGTATAAGTTTAGGAAATATTTTCTTTCATTTCTTCTTTGATAAGCTTTATGCTTGGTTTTTATCTATATCAGAAAGTTTAAAACACTTTAGAATATTTTGATGATGTACTTTATGAATTTATGTAGTTGAGTCTGGTTTAAAAAATATTGTTTAAATGAATTTCTGTTATGTTGAACTAATTTCTCAAGCTGGAGTTAAAGTGTACTGATGTCATATTTATCATGTATAGTTGATCTCCTAATCACTCTTTCTTATTCATCCCTTCCACATTTTTCATCATGATGAAGTTGTCTTGGGTCCAGCAAAACTTCAACAAATTATGTATTTGTTTAATATTGCGAGTGCTATTTAAAATCTTCTGAATATCCCATTCTTTAACAAACCTTTGGAAGATTCAACAGAAAGTGAAATATACAGATTTTTAAAATTTACTTTGCTGTTTTTGGAAATTTTTATATTTGTTCATTGGTATTTGAAAATTATTATACACCCCGCAAACAAAGTTTGCGTAGGAGGGGGGGAGGAATCACCCCAGGCTTCTTTCTGTCTGTCCGTCAATCTTGTCTGGGCCACAACTTCTTCCTTTTACTTTAGAAGATAATATTTCACGCAATTGTTGTCCATGACCCAAGGGTGTGTCATGACCTTGAACCAAGGTCATATCTACAAGATAAAGGTCACAGTGCACACACAGCCAGAATTATTGTTTGGACTATAACTTCTTCCTGTTACATTGGAGGGAGATTATATTTTACACAATTATTGTACATGACTCAAGGGTGTGTCATGACCTTGAACCAAGGTCAT
The DNA here is from genome assembly GCA_035048485.1 of Pteria penguin. NCBI lineage: Eukaryota > Metazoa > Mollusca > Bivalvia > Pterioida > Pteriidae > Pteria > Pteria penguin. Next base: position 26,062,346 of record CM068581.1, read on the forward strand.
ATCTACAAGGTCAAGGTCATGGTGCACACACAGCCAGAATTCTTGTTCGGATCATAACTTCTTCCTGTTATGTTGGAGGGAGATTATATTGTACACAATTGTTGTCCATGACCAAGGGTGCGTCATGACTTTGAAACAAGGTCATATCTACAAGATCTAGGTCAGAGTGAATACACAGCCAGAATTCTTGTCTGGGCCAAAACTTCTTCCTGACATGTTGCAGGGAGATAAAATTTTACACAATTGTTGTCCATGACCCTAGGGTGTGTTATGACATTGAAACACTGTTATATCTGTAAGATCAAGGTCACAGTGCACACATAATCAGAATTACTATCTGGGCCATAACTTCGTTTTTTCATTACAGGGAGATTATATTTCACACAAGTGTTATCCATTACCTAAGGTGCGTTATGACTTTGAATCAAGGTCATATCTACAAGGTCAAGGTCTGGCTACACACATACCCAGAATCTTGTCCAGGCCAGAACTTTTTTCTGTTATGTTAGAGGTAGACTATATTTTACACAATTGTTGTCCATGACCCAAAGGTGTTTCATGGCTTTGAACCAATGTCATATCTACTAGATATGACTAGGTCAAGGTCTGAGTGCATGATACCAGAATTCATGTTTTCATTGATTATACCTCAAAATGTACAAGTGGGACATCCATTAAACTTATACCAGTAATGTTTCTTGGATCTTGAAGTATTGCATGTTTCAATTTTGTTGCTGCGGGGAGTATTTGTCCCATTAACACAGCTATAGTTTTAACTACTACACATATTTTTATGCCCCCACCATGAAATGTCTGGGGGCATATAGTGTTACCCTGTTCCGTTTGATGGATTAAATTGTTATGTATCAAGGCAAGATGCAGGTCAAGTTCGAATATGGGTATGGTCCGGTAATTTTTGACAGAGTTAGTGTCCTTCAACATAGAAGATTTAAAAAAAATGAGTTTCCGCTCATTTTTTTTTTGAAAGTTTGATGGATTAAATTGATATTTTGCATATAGATGTATCAAGGAAAAATGCAGGTCAAGCTCGAGTATGGGTGTGTTCTAGTAATTTTTGACAGAGGAATTGCCCTTGAACTTTTAAAATTTCCTCAAAATATTAGTTCTCTGGCAATTACCGGTATATATCACTACCTTAGCTGCCAGCAGCCCTTGCGTGTTTGTGTGACACAAATGCCTCATTTGTGTCACACCAACACATTAAAATTCTAGTTAATACTAATAATAGTGGTCTTTAAATGAAAGTTGATCTTTTTCAGGAGTACGATCTGTAAGTTTTCGTGAGAGTGTACTCACTATTGGAACTGGTGTAGGAGCAATACTATTTTTTGACATCACGGCAGGAAAATATCTAGAAAGTAATTGTGGTCATCATACCAACCTGAATGTTAGTCGAGGATGGCTGGTAAGATTTATTTTACAACCTAACACCTCCTTTGTCCCTGTAACAACTTGTTAGGGGTATAATTGAGTACATTTTCCAACTTTCTTTTTATCACAGTCATCTACTTTACTTTTGATAATTTCTTCAGTAAATAGGCTTTTATGTGGTTGATTATTTTGATTTTTGCCAGGTTTGGTATTATATGCTTTTAAAAAGAGTTATTATAAATCTTCCTATTATACTGGTAATTCTTATTGCAGCTAGAGGATGAAACCTACCGAGATTTTTTCATGGATGCTGACTACCCCAGTGCTATCTATACCCATCAGTATGATAAAAGTGGTACTCGATTATTTGCTGCTGGAGGACCTTTACCAGCAGGATTATGGGGAAATTATGCAGGACTTTGGCAATGATCTTTAAAGAATGAATGCTATTAAAAACCTTTTAAGAATGTTAGTTATCAGGGTTTGGTTGTAAATGAATTTGAAATTATAACACAGTGCAAATTACATGCAAAGTGTCATTTTGTACTGAGAGGTCATTAGCTAAAGGATATAGTTAATATTACAATTGTTTGTTATATATCTATTCTAAACAGTATATTTCATGCACAAACTACTTTCATAAGTTTTCATATGTAAATAAATATTGACCAACATATACTTAAGTTTATCCTTTTTTTTTTTGACCGGATTGCAAAGCAAATCAGGGAGAAATATAAATTATTGATGTTATTCTATATGTCTGTCTAGCATCAACAATTGCAATTAACGTGATCTCGTGCATACTATTAATGATTCCTACACTGAGCTTGGTGGGTTTCTAGACTTTGATAAGTTCTTCCTGACTGATGCAAAATTTAGTGACCTTAATATAGATTTCATGCTTCAGTGAAAACAGAGTGATTTTGCATTTAGCTTGACCTCTGCCTACGCTACCATTTATGATAATTTCGTTTACTAATTAGTTAACTTAACTTTTCATACAAAACGCATGAAATTACTTTTAACCATAAACTGTCATGCAAAACGAAATGTTGTGTAAAAAACACTCTCAAAATTTAAGTTGAATTAACTTAAGATGTCAGAAAAATGTAAAGTGGTGTATGGAAGGAATCTAAATCAGAAAAATATTTCTCTTAGATTTAGATAAGAATTTTGATTAAATTCACCAATTCAATTTTGATTTGAAATATTGTCATGACAAATGCCCAGATCAGATAATGTCATATCCTTTGCGGCAGATGTAGACTGCCAGATTAACGATCATGTATTTCAAATGACCATAGCCTTTCTGCTATAAAAGAATGTGCATGACAATAAGATTTTTAGGATCAAAAGGTACTAAACAGTCTTCAAACTTGTCCAGTGAGCTCTGTTATCTTCTGACAACTCTGCTTTTTGACCAGTTTGCAAAGTCTATGGATTGGCAATGATCATTTGTCCTTCCATTAGTCTGTCTGTCCAATTTCAACAATTTTTGTTTAGCTTGATCTTATGCATATCATTATGATACTGACATTAAGTTAGTCCAGTTTGTAAATGTTGGTAAGTTCTAACTGACTGATGATTCGGTGACTTTGACTTTAATTTCATGCTTCAGTAAACACCTTCTTGTTATTTTGCCCTACTGTGCATGTTACATGTATTTAAAGATGATGAAAATTACCAAAGCTTTCTGGAAACGTGTACCTGGACAAGATGGTACAGTTCAGGATTAATGGTTTCTGCTTTGCAATCTGGTCATTTGGTCTTTGACCTTTCAATGATTCTTGTTTCAACATCTCAGGTTTTAAGTATCAATATGTGAACCATGAGGGGATTTCGAACAAAAGTACTGAAATTTTATGTAGATATATATACTTATGTTATTACAACGAAGCAAAAAGTATTTTTTACTACATTAATGATTATAACAAAGATTTAAATAAATGATGATTATAATTACCTTTGTGAGAACGAAGGACAGAAAGGCTCTGTAAATATAGAAGGATATACAAGTTTTAGAAGTGAGATCTTTCACCTGTGGAGCTATGAAATGGTAATCTCTTAAGGCATAGTCATATACATAAGTTACCCTGATCTGTCTGTCCTGACTTGTCTTGCACATGTATTTACAATTTCCTATCCTGCTTGAATGCTGTAAATATTTGGTTCATTACATATTAGATGAATTAGATATTATAGGCATGTAGCTACTGTGTAGCTAATAAACTTGTTAGAGAACAATGATGCCTTAATTAATTAGTTTCATTGACTAGCGATTTTCAAAATGAAAGACCAAAATGACAAAGTAGTTTTCATTTGCTTTACCAGTGAAAACTTTATTTTAGACGTTTGTGCTATAATTTTCTTTAGTAAGACTTTAAGCTTGGTGCTATCTGTTTTAGAGATAGAATTTGTATTTTACTGTTTGTTGAAGTGCGTGTTCAGATTCACAGATCTGTGGTCTAGATATGTTTGTATAATCCTGAACAACCCAGAATTTGTATTATGTGTAAAGGAAAAAACTTTTAAGCAGTTCCTTTCTGGTTTACTAGGATCCTCTTTGCTAAGAACTTGCTGTGGTCTTTCACAACACGTTCAAGGCATTTGGTTAGATGTGCGAATGCAGCTATGGAGGGTTAATGGTTTTCATCAAGTACTGTTGTTCATCTGTTATCTGCTGATATGATTGTAGTGTAGAATTTAATAACAAACATTCTCAGGTTTGGCTATAAACTTTACATTTGTCAGAAGCTGTTTAACAGCATATGTACTAGGCAGGTATCAAATGTCACGGTAGTTTCCAAATTGAGAATATTTCGTGTTTTTACTATAGTGAGGTCTGAAGAAAAAATAACAGTACATGCACTGTTGTTGTTCGATATGTTTACTGTAAATTTAAGTATTTGTAGATTTTAGTTTTCTGTGTGACTGAGGAGTAGTCTTTCATGTACAAATATTGAGACTAAATGTAGGACATGAACAATTGTAATACGTATATGCCAAATGTCTTTATGTACGTGTATTTGACCATTTACATTCAATTACGAATGTATATACTTAATTTTTTTATTAATGCGCTCAGAAATGTAAATGATATTTTCATATAAATTCACGACTAATTTTTAGAGATCATTTTTCTGAATTTTGAAAGTCATGGAATACATGATATTTCATTGCATCATTTACATAGTACATAATGCCCTTTCTTTACAACATGATTTGGATATATCCATGCACATACATATGGATGTTTATCTTGTTGATTATTGTTAAAGATCTTTATTCCCTAATGTCTCATTAAATTGATATAAAAAAGATTTCTCCGTATTTGACAAATTATGGGGTTATATTATTATCCATTTGGAAGCCGGCGTGGCCTAGTGGCATCGCGCTCGCCTCCTGATCGAGAGTCCCGCTCTGGTCATGCCGGTGTTCCGTCTTTCGGACGAGACAGTAATAACCGAGGCCCCGTGTCGTGGTATGTATGGCACGTTAAAGATCCCCCACTGCGTCGGGTGGGTCTGTTGCAAAGGTCAAAATTTGTATGCCTCGCATTAGGCAGATGCCGTCACCATATACGTGAAATATTCGTGATGTGAAGTTAAACAAAAATCCATCAATCAATCAATCAGGTCGGTCTGCTGATACACCATCATGAAAGTTTTTATCACTTCTGTGGAGATCCCTATAATGAATTATGTATAGTGAATGTGGAGTTTTCCCATGGAAGTACTTGAATGATAATTCATGGATATCTTGAGATATCAAAAGCGGATCCTCAAAAGTGTCGTGTTAAGAATCACTTCCAGAGGCTTTCTGTTAAATCGGTACTTTTGTATTCATAATGACAACCCGTGTTTCATCGCTGTGATCCAGACACTTGTGAAGATTCATGTAATGGACGCACCTCGATTCATGTCTGACAAAGAAACTCTCAGAAAATAACCAATAACAAGAAACTCTGGTATTGGGGCTAATAATGCAGATCCAGATTGATTGGTCGATTATTGTTTTACGTCACTCCACAATTATTTCATGAATATGGTGACGGCATCTGTCTGGTGCATTGCATAGAAATTTAGACCTTTGCAACGGACCCTCCCGAAGCAGTGAGGGATATTTTACGTGCCACGCCTACCGTGATACGGGACCTCGGTTTTTACTGTCTCCTCCGAAAGACGGGTCCTTGTCGAGGCTTAGACCCAGTGAACTTGATTGTCCTTTTAAACATGACTGAAATTAAAATATTCGCCCTTGTTTGGTATTTTAAGTTCTGTTTTCCGAGTGACTTTGATCTGTCGAAAATGATCTTGAGTGTCTAAAAGTCCATATCCAGAGTGGCAAATGACATTCGTGTGGAGAAAAATCATTGTCTGTTGAAAATGATCTAGTACTTCAGCCCATTTTTGTTTAGTATTTTAAGTTCTATTTTTTGGGGGTGAAAATTCACTAAAATCCGTATCTCAAGTGGCATTTAACACTTGTGTGAAGAATTATCGTTGTCTATTGAAAATTCACAAAAAAGCCCTTTTAAAGCTTACATCAACAAAGTTGAGACGAGCTTATGCTAGGATAGTGGGCATCACTGTCTGGGTACAGTTAAGAACTTTGAGGTGGCTCATTGCTTGGCGAGGTACTCATACAGTGACCCAACTTGCATCAGTGGTTCATATTAGGATACCAAGATGAATCAATGCATCAGATGCTGCATCTGAACTATTTTTTGCACTTGAGTGACATGGGGAAGTAATTTTGGATAGAACAGTTAGTATTTGACAAAGTACAAAAGCCAGAGTGACTAAACCTGTATCAGTGGTTCATCTTAGGATACTGAAATGGACACATGTATTAGATGCTGCATCTGATGTACTTTTTCCATCGGAGTAACTTTGTTACGAACTTCGTAGTATTGAAGTATTGGACAAATCTGACTGTCCTGTCTAGACATTCTATGAATGAATGTGAAGACCATTTTACTACATTTTTGAAGTAATAATTTATAATATATATGTGCAAAATCAACTTCCTGCAATTGGCAGTCAAATGTTGCCAATGAGGTAAGCTATGTAATCTTTGATTACCCATTTTTGTTATTTTAAGCTCTATTTTGAATGGTCTTAACCTTTCAGAATTGTTCTTCAGTGACTTTTGTTTCCAAGTGACAATTGTTTGAAATATGGTTAGATTCTGATGTAAAGTTGCAAAATTCTAAATATCTGTGCAATGCATCAAGCAGACGCCATCACTACACAAGAATAATCTTGGTGCGACATAAAATGAGAAACAAATGCTGGCCACTGTTGCTTGATACATGAAATGGATACCCCCAAAAAATGAATGACTAAGGTGGGCACAATGACGGACCTTTGCTCCATCTGATGCGAGAAAAGTGTAGCTATATGGCAACTGAAGATCAATTCATTCAGATGTGATGAATAATATATACATATTGACACATATTTGCAAAAACATGTGTTGAAAGAATGAGGAACAATCAATTTAAAAGAAGGTTAAGTAAACATTTGTACTGACTGATCATAATCATAAACTGAAAATAAACTCTAATTTTGTTTCATTCACATTTAATAAAATGATGACATAATGCACTAACATGATCTACAAGACCAAAATGTTCTGTTTAAATTCAGCTGAAAATAAATAAAGTAAAATATAACTGCAGACCTTAAATATTTCAGTGCTTGAATTATGTAAATATATATCACAAATCTCTTTCAAGGAAATATACATATCTTTAATATGTAACATTCAAGAATATACCAGAAGCTGAAATGGAAACATACATATTCATTAAAAGACTTGAAAGCAGTTGGATACATACACATAAACAATTTCACCGTTAAACCTGCTTTAAAGAACACCTGTATTAGGCAATCACCTGTCTGTAACAACCACCTCTCTCTGTTCTTACTACTAATTGTTCATTCAACTTGTATAAATAGGCCTCCTGTAAATGGTCACTCTTCCATCTTCCCGTAAGTGGTCAATTAAAACAGGTTTGACTGCAGATGTAGAAGCATTGTTTGGGTTGAAATATTGGTTTTTATAAAATACATTTTCTCATTCACTCTTTAATTCAGTAGTCAAACCATGTTTATAAGATATACTAATATCTGCATTAATAAATTAAAATGTACCAGAAAGAATCTAGGATTTCCCAGATGAAGGACACATAGTGTTAAGTATTGATATGATCTATCTTTTCTCTAGGAGTAAACTTTATATGCTGTGTACTTGTACTTTATTAACCATTTCCTTTGTTATTTCCAGTGTAATGGCATAAGAAATAAAGGGAAAATTATATTCTTAATACGTAAACATTAATTGTTGTTAGTATTTCTCGCCCAGATTTGAAAGAAATACAGACACTTCAAATTGAAAATGCTACTATGATTTGATTTATACAACTGGAAACGCAAACTGTACAATGTATATTTTAAGCCATATGATGAGGTATTTTTCATTTAACGCCAAACTGTAAACATGCAGACAAGTATAAAGAAATGTTTAAGACATAGGTAGACACAAAATATTAATATTACTTCGCGCCAAAAACACTGTCTTAATCTTCAGCTTAGACTCTGTCACTAGTTTCAATCAACTTCGGTATGGATGAAACCTTTCAATATTAGAAAATTTATGAAACAATAATTGTTGAATATGCATCAGGATGTAAAGAGATACAGGATATCCACTCATGGTTTTTATGACACATTGAAGTTTATATAATTAATATCATCGCTGCTGTAGTAATCGATCAATAGCCATGTTCACATCACCCATTGATGCTTGTAATGCTGAAAAATATATCAAAATACTTTAATATCAAATCAGACATTACATTAAGATTAAATCAATAATATAGTGGACTGATTCATTTATATAATGGGAATTAATAATATAGTGGACTGATTCATTTATATAATGGGAATCAATAATATAGTGGACTGATTCATTTACATAATGGGAATCAATAATATAGTGGACTGATTCATTTACATAATGGGGATTAATAATATAGTGGACAGATTCATTTATAAAATGGGAATCAATAATATAGTGGACTGATTCATTTATATAATGGGAATCAATAATAGAGTGGACTGATTCATTTATATAATGGGAATCAATAATATAGTGGACTGATTCATTTATATAATGGTCATCAATAATATAGTGGACTGATTCATTTATATAATAGGAATCAATAATATAATGGACTGATTCATTTATATAATGGTCATCAATAATATAGTGGACTGATTCATTTACATATTGGGAATCAATAATATAGTGGACTGATTCATTTACATAATGGGAATCAATAATATAGTGGACTGATTCATTTACATAATGGGAATCAATAATATAGTGGACTGATTCATTTATATAATGGGAATCAATAATATAGTGGACTGATTCATTTATATAATGGGAATCAATAATATAGTGGACTGATTCATTTACATAATGGGAATCAATAATATAGTGGACTGATTCATTTATATAATGGCAATCATATCATATCTATTATCCATGTAAAGTATGATGATGTAAAATTTCAAACTAAGTACTTTATATTAATTGAGTCAGATTATAATTAAAATAATTCAAGTTTGAAATTAAACGATGTATAGATGCATGGCGGTGCTTTTATTATTGTATTTACTTAAAACCTACAAGTGTCTTCAATGTACTGAGTCTACTGAATGTGTCTTTCAAATGTGACCCTTTTACATTAGTTTAAAATCCTTAAAAGAATACCAAAAGCAAACAAGCATTCTGAGAATATTCTGGAAGCAATACATGTTCTCCAACATCCTTATCAAATTTATCAATGCATACATTTACAAGAGGCTGATACTATAAATACATTCCTTGGAATATTAATACTTATGGTAGTTGATGGATAACACCACATGTAACTATTAGTAATACAATACAATCAAAATGTAAGAAATATACACAACAAGAAGAGAAGGCAAGAAGTAGTGGAAAAATATGATGCAATACACCATGAACCTGACTGACAATTGACTTCCAGTTTCAGTGATTTTAATTATAGAAATAGTTGAAGAAAAAAAGAATAGTAAACAGAATTCTAAAAATCTTAACTGCACTATAGACAACAGTGTGCTAAATTTCAATTGAAATTCTGGAATACAGAATTCCCGTCAATTATAAGTCAATAATAGCGGTAAGTGAGATAACAGTGTACTAAGTTTCAATCGAATACCTCGATCAATAAAAATATTCAAGTGATCATTGATCAAACAAGAGGCCCAAGTGGGCCTATATCGCTCACCTGAGTACCTAGATTATCAGTCATGCATGAAGGAAGAATTCATTTATTTTTGCATTAATGTGACTAAGTCAACACAGATGTTGAAAATGTGTCAAATTTTATTTCAGGCTAGAATAAAAAACAACACTTTTTTGCACATCCATTCAGGTGATTTTGATATTAAGCATTTCCTTGTCTCTGCAAGAAGTCATTCAGGGCAACAATTAGTCATTTTCTTTAGGTGGGGCCTTTTGTTGACTGATTTCAAGTCTGGGTCATGAACAACAATTGTTTCAAATATTGTCCAGATCTAACTTAAAATTGCCTAATTTCATATGTTGAGTGTTGAGAAACATCTAAAAACTTATTTAGATGTGTAAAGAAATGAAAAAAAAATTTTGACCACAGCTGGATTTGAACCGCTACTCTCCATATTTCAATTACCAAGTGGTATATGTACTATTGTGAGAACTGCTTTTTAGACATGGTGGCATTATCTGTTAACCAATTTGGATGAAATTTACCAAATTGATAGAGGACTTTTAGTACTTCATGTATTCCATGTTTCATTAAAATCTTTCATGTGGTATAACAGCAGAAGTGAAAAATGTGATTGAATTGTTCCTATACACCCTCATTTGGAAGTCTTAAAAAATTCATAGAAAATCCAAAAATTGAGATATTGACTAAATTCTTTCAAAGTAACAATCCTTACCATAATTATGATCACAACAGTCCATAAGAAATCATCATTATCAATTAACTAGGAAATATGACACTTTTTTCTGCATTGAATCACCAAGTCCAAAGAAATGTCGAAAAAAATTCTAAAATTTGATTTTGGAAGGGAACCAAAATGACAATACATCTTCACTCATCCCTCTAGATCATTTCTATGCATTCTGTTTGTCTCTGTATACAGCCCGTATGAAAAAGAATATTGTTAAACGAGGGAACTCTTTTGTGACCTACTCTTGACTGTGGTGACGCCACCTGTAAAGAGGTCTGGACGAAAACAACAGAATTTGAAGAGGATCATAAGTGACTTATTTCTACCAAGATTTATTAAAATCCTTCAAACAGTTTTGTAGAAAAAGTTGAAAATGTGAAAAATGGCCAAACCCCCCCCCCCCCCCCATCCTTTTTTTTTTGGAAGTCTTAAACGTAAAATTCCTAATTTCATATGTTGAGTGTTGAGAAACATCTAAAAACTTATTTAGATGTGTAAAAAAAAAATTTTTTTGACCACAGCTGGATTTGAACCACTACTCTCCATATTTCAATTTATACCAAGTGGTATATGTACCATTGTGAGACCTACTTTTAGACATGGTGGCATTACCTATTTGGATGATCCGCACAAAAAACAAAACCTTTGAAAAGGACTATGAGTACTTGCATCCTACCCAGTTTTATCACAATCCTTCAAGTTGTTCTGTAGATCAAGTTGAAGATATGAAAAATTGTCCCCCCCCCTCTTTTCTTGGAAGTCTTAAAAAATTCATAAAAAATTCAAAAATCGAGATATTGAAAAAATTCCTTCGCACCAGCATTCCTTACCATAGAAATGATTAAATGAAACCAAATGAATGCATCAATGTTTACTAAAAGAAAATAATAACTCTTTAATGCATTAAAATAACAAGTCCAAAATAAAAATGAAAAAACGTCAAAAATTTGATTTTGGAATGGAACCAAAAATATCAACACTTCTTCCCATATGCCTCTAAATCATTCCTATGCAGTCGGTTTGTCGCTGTATGCACCCGATCTGAATAAGAAGTTTGTCAAAGGAGGGTACCCTCTGTGACCTACTTTTGTCTGTGGTGGTGCCACCTGTTCATGGATCCTGACAAAGATGACCACATTTGTCGGGGACCTTGAGTATTTAATGCATGCCAAGTTTCATTGAATTCCAGCAAGTGGTTCCGAAGAAAAAGTTCAAACTGTGAAATGTTTACACCAATTATCCCCCCCCCCCCCTTTTTCTTGAAAGTCTTAAAAAATTCATAAAAAATCCAAAACATAAAATATTGAAAAATTTTCTTCGCAGTAGTATTTCTTACCATCAAAATGATCAAATTAAACCAAATTAATGCATCAATGTTTACTAAAAGAAAAAAATACCTCTTTTCTGCATTAAAATTACCAAGTACAAAAAAACGTCAAAAAAACGTCAAAAATTTGATTTCGGAATGGAACCAAAAATAACAACACTTCTTCACACATCCCTCTAGATCATTCCTATGCATTTGGTTTGTCTCTGTATGCCCCCGGTCTGAAGAAGAAGTTTGTCAAAGGAGGGTACCCTCTTTGACCTACTTTTGCCTGTGGTGGCGCCACCTGTTGATGAATCTGGACGAAAAACAACAACACTTGTAGGGGACCATGAGTACTACATGCTTATCAAGTTTCATCAAATTCTGTTCAGTGGTTCTGGAGAAGAAGTCGAAAATGTGAAAAGTTAACGACGGACGACGGACGGACGACGGACGGTGATTGATCACAATAGCTCACTTGAGCCTTTGGCTCAGGTGAGCTAAAAAACGTCAAAAATTTGATTTCGGAACGGAACCAAAAATAACAACACTTCTTCACACATCCCTCTTTGCCTTTGGCCTTTGGCTCAGGTGAGCTAAAAATGGTCATCATAACTCAGAAATACAATCTCACAGAATACAAACTTGACCTGTAACTCTGCAACAAAGAACAGTGTATCAACTCCAATCAAATACCTAAAATGCCAGAAAACAGAATTTTTACCGATTTTTTGTCAATAAAGGGCCATAATAACAAAACCCCACAAACCACCCTCGCCCTTATTTCTGCAACATAGGACATCGCAGCAATTTCCAATCAAATATCTCCAAGTTTAACTTAAAATAAATCCAGAAAACAGAATTTTCACTGATTTTCAGTCAGGAAAATGCCATAATTCAGTAAAAATTCGGCACTGCTAAACCGGTACATGATGTATGCTTACATTAGCATTATAGTTTGTGAACATTAATTCTATAGCCATACCAATTTCAGTTGTAGGTTCAATTATTAGTTGATGATAACCCTTGGACAAGAAAAAGTCTCAAAAGTGTCTCTTCTTAGAATCACTGACAACCAAATCTGCATTGAAATCTCCAAATATAAAAGCTGTCTTGAATGAAAGATGCTTTTCTTGGAAAAATGTTGATAAGAAAATCTAAGTCCAAGGGCTATAACTCTTGTAAAATATTTTGCACAGCATTTCCTTCCAATATGCACATCTTAATAGGGTGTTCTTTCTTAATACATCTTCATAATGTGTTCTTTTTCTGTATAAAGTTTCAGTCAAAATCCCCGGAAGGGTTTAGGAGAAGTTACGAAAACATGATGGCACAGACAGATGGGTAACTGCGGTATAGTATAATATGCCCATATTATTACCGTTATTTGGGCGGATAAAAAATTAATAAAATACCACGAGACACGAACACAATGGATCTGTAACTTTGCTAATGAGAATAGTGTACCAACTTTCAATCGGATACATGTACCTAAAAGTTTAACCTAAAATAATCCATGAAAACAAGTGACGGATAGAGACAAAACCTATAGTTCCCTCAGTTTTACAGGTAAGGGACTAATAATTAATAATAATTTAATGTACATGTACTATTGAAATAATAAGGCCTGACTTAGGGTCAAAAACTTCAAATTTTTCTTTAGGCATAATTTACCTCTGATATTTGCTTCTCTGTCCACAAAACCCATGCTTGATAAATATTCTAACTGTGTAGCATATCTCTGTTCAGGAGGCTGATTCTAAAATAAGGAGGATGTAAAAACGATCATAAAAGTTGCTAAAATATTGCATCACACACTCAGAAACTCTGTCCAATCTGCAGCTTTACTCATCTATTCACTATGCAAAGATCGTTTTTGAATCAAGATTTTGCTATAAACAACTTTAATTAAATCACACACAGCAAAGTTGAATTTTTTCTTTCTATGGCAAAGTACTTTCCTTCCTTAAGAAACCTATCTAAAATTATAGTATCCAATTTGGTATGCAATTGAATTACATGTATATAGTAATTCATTTGTAATACATACTGCCTTAAAATTAGTAATACATTCATTTGTCTAACATATTGCCTACTACTTAGTAATATATGCAGTTATTTTTTCAATATTAAATTTTATAAATTTCCAAGTTGTGTTGTCTTTGTATACATGGCTAATGTCTTACACATTTTGGCTAATTAATTTGTGCTTGCATTAGCCAAATGGCTATTGAACAATTTATGCTACTGCTAGCACAGAACACATCATTCTGAGCGCTCTGCTACATTTAGCAGCTAGGTAATATGGTGGACAGTTATAAATCCTCCTTCATAGTTTGAATAAAACTATTCACTTTAATCGATTTTCCAAATATTAGATGAACTTTAAACAATCTTTAGTATCACAGATCAACGCGTGATCGTTTCCAATTAAATTGTTTCCTTGGATTGGGTTATCAAGGAGTTTTTATGTGGAGAAGAGAAAACAAAAAAACTTTTGAATTTGAAAGCTAGCATAAGAATTCAAGACTTGGTTTTGCTATGTAACAGCTAGGGCAGCAGAGCGTTCAGCTAACGAGCAGGGTTAGCTGCTATGTAGCCGCTGCGATTCTGAACGCACCCCAGCTTCAAATTACATGTATAATACCCGAAAATAACACATATAATTCAAATTAATGACATGGACTTACTGCAGTTCCTGATGCCATCATCTGCATCATATGTGACATTAAATTTGATAGTTGATCTGGATTCTGTTGTGGTGTAGAAGTGATGCCCGTAGATGGTGTGGTGCCCGTCGATGGCGTGGTACCTGTTGTGGTAGTGGTGGTGGTATCTGTGGAGTCTGTTGCAGTTGTTGAGGGTAACATGGGATTAGTACTTGTGGTTGCTGATGTTGACTGAGGTGAAGGATTCAGAGCCAAATTTCCCAGAGGGTTCAATCTGTGCAAAGATGTATATCAACAGAAAACATACAGCTGACTCTCATTTACTCAAACACTGATAACTCAAATTTCTTGTTAAAAGATTTATAAGATTTTAAAATCCAAATTTTGATTTTTTTTATATTTACGTACATCCCCTACTCAAACTCTCCTTAACTCAAACATTTTACATGGACCCTTTGAGTCCAAGTTACTGACACTTATTTGTATAAATACGGAATATGTATTTACGTCTTACAAATACAGCTGAACCTTGATAACATGAAGTATAAGGGACCGTCAAATTATTTCCAGTTTTGGTAGGTTCAAGTTTTTGAAGTTGACTTGTTATACATATCATTTGTAGTAAGTAGAGGTGTTGAAATGCTACAAATGCCTCGCTGGCAGCAAAACTCAAATATGACATTTTTTGAACAGCACATGTTGTCTAAGGGCCATAACTCCTGTAGAACTTTTGAACAGCATTTCCCTTACAATAAGTGCATTTACATACTGCAATCGTTGGTTGTACCAAGTTTCACTGAAATCCTCCTAAGGTAATAAAGAAGTTGCAAAAACAAGGTGAATTTACCATATATGCATAGACATCAAATTTTAAGGGGCATAACTGTGCCAAAAATTATTCAACCAGCACCAATTTTATACTTGACCTCGATAAAATCGTGGTAAATTTGCATAGAAATTTCGAGTCAATATGTCTGTTCATTGCAGAGATAGAGCACAGAAATTGTTACTATTGGAAACTTTCTACATCCAAGGGGCATAACTCTGTCAAAATTATTCGACTGAATACAAATCACAACTTGACCTAGACTATCTGGTTATGTATCAGTATACAAAATTTCAAATCAATATGTGCACACGTTGCAAAGATAGAGCATGGAAACGAAATGATGATGGAGTGACATAAAGGGGTTACACTATATGCTCCAACCATTTTCAATGATGGGGCATAAAAGAATGGATAATGGAAAGACCAGTGTGAGATCAGGAATTTCTCTTAGTGTTTTGAATGTTGCGAAGGAAATCACATAATTTAATAATAAAGTATTTATGCTATTTTGATTACATATTGTAAAATAATTTGATTTTTCATTTGCCAACATTAATTCATTAAATCATACAAAAGAACTTTTTATACAATGTAGTTATGAATGGAATTAAAATCAAATATGTTTAAAACATATGTTATTATCCATGGTATTAATAATATAACAGATGTACCAGTAGTTGCTACTTCAGTACTTTCACATAAAAAAGTTCCTATTTACAATCTTTTGTTTACACTCATTCGATCTTACACATGTGGGGTACAAAGTTGTCAGAGTTCTTTCTTTTTGAAAGGTAATAAAATGGCAAAAGCAAATCTAGCTAAAGAAGTTAGTTGTGTGGTTGGAAGTCTTGTGGTTTCAAATATTGTGATCTTATTACTGCTACATATCATCGTAAAAGTGTATAAGACAGTCTGTCACACACAGGTGCACACAGACTCATATTTGTAGGTACTGTACAAACAAATCAAGTAGTTTACAAACCCATGCCTTATTTTCATGTTTCATTTGTAAAGTACGGTACAAATTTATTAGCTGGACATGAAAATGACCTCGATGTTTTCAGGAGTTTTCAAGATTCAGTAGTTCGACTTTAGGTAGGCATGTAACATTGAAATATATAGGAATGTTATCTGAACTGATTGATTACACCAAGTTATTTATTTCAAAGCTCTTTAATCATATGTTTTTTATAGGACAAGGTTCTGAACACAGCACAAACAAATTATTCAAACTGAAATAATTGATAGATTTTTAAGGAGTTGTGTATTACATTTAAAAATATACATGCATATAAGATCAAGTTTGAAAAGTTTGTTTATTGTCAACTACATCATTGAACCTTTCCCACATACAGATTACATTAAAAAGTAGAATTTTAATGTGTCTGTGCAACACAAATGCCCCTGCTGGCAGCTAAGGCAGTGAAATGTAATTGCCAGAGAACTAACATTGTCAAGAAATTTTTAATGTTCAAGGGCAATTACTCTGTCAAAAATTAGTGGAACACACCCATATACGATCTTGACCTGCAACTTCCCTTGATACATCTGTATACCCAATATCAATCTAATCCATCAAACCTTCACCGAGCAAAGGAACGGAAACTGTAATTTTTAAGAAGTTTTCTACGTTCAAGGATATTAACTCTGTCATAAATTATCGAACCACATCCATATCAAAAGCAGACCTGCATTTTTTTTTTGACACATCTATATACCCAATATCAATTTAATCCATCAAACCTTCAAAGAGACGATGAGCATAAACTGTCATTTTTAAGAAATTTTCTATGTTCAAGGGCAATATCTCTGTCAAAAATTACCACAATACCAGACCACACCTATATTCGAACTTGACCTGCATCTTCCCTTAACACATCTGTAACCCCAATATCAATTTAATCCATCAAACCTTCACCAAGTAAATGAGTGGAAACTGTAATTTTTAAGAAATTTTCTATGTTCAAGGGCAATAACTCTGTCAAAAATTATCAAACCACACCCATATTAATCTTGACCTGAATTTTCTCTTGATACATCTGTATACCAAATATCAATTTAATCCATCAAACCTTCAAGGAGAAAATGAGCGGAAACTCAATGATGACAGAAGGATGGAATGACGGAACAGGGTAACACTATATGCTCCTGGCCATTTCATGGCAGGGGCATAAAAAATTAGCAAATTAATTTATAATTTCATATGGAACAATAAAGAAAGTATAAAGAGAAATATACTTATCAATTCAATCCAAAACGGGGGAATTGGTATTGTGGATTTGGAAACAAAACTAAATGCTTTAAAAGCAAGTTAGATTTCCAGAGTTATTGATACAGGAAGTAATATTTATAGATTTATTAACAGCCTCTTACATTCCGCAAATAATAATATTGAGTATTTATTTTTAAAACCATTAAACTAATGTGTGTGATTTTGTATTGATGAAGAATGTGCCATTATTTTATAAAGAATAGAGCTTTTGCCAATTTTAAATGATGTAAAGGGTCTTATACTGGACAAACCACTTTTTGTCAGAATTTTCACTATGACGTTAACGCTTGGAATGTGACAGTAATATGACGCAAATCTAAGCGGCAATTTTGTATTTGTCCGGTATTGAACCTCACATCATATAAAATTGGCAAAAAGGTTATTGTTTACATGTTTTAATGCTTGTAAAAAGTACTTAAATTTTGTCCAAATTTCATCAGAGTTTTTCCAGCAACAAACTAAACAGCAAAATAAATGTGTATGTTATAAAGGAAAAACTTCAATCTTTTCAAATTAGATTAAAAGTAGTAATAAATATATGTGTGATTTATTTGACAATAATGGTATTCTTTAGTCAATGGAAGAAATTTCCAATACTCTGGTGAAAATGAGTAACTGGATATGTGAATGTAAAATTTTAAAGCACATTTTGTTTAAGCTTGGACAACATTTTGATTTTTCAAATGTGACACATGTAAATCCTAGAGTAACATACTCATTTATATTTCACAATGGGCTTAAATCAATAAAAAACAAAAAATGTAAATTATTTTACAATAGTTTGTTGGTCAAGCAAACAGAATACCCTACATACCAAAATATTTTATCAAAACAATTGGAGATTTTGGTCAAAGATTCATTGTAAAAAAATTAAGTTGATACCTGATCTTTTCTGGCAGAATTTAATTATACTCTTAACAATAATTATTTTGTGAGCAAATCAAAACCAGATTTTATAAAGGAATATTGATTATGTAATGCACTGACTGAAAATACACAACACCTAATTTTTGATAGTGAAAATGTGAAAAATATCATTGGCTTTTATTCAGAAGATAATGATAAAACTGAACTATATAACTATACTTGGTCATTTATAGCTTGTAGAATTTATAAGTATAAAATGCTTTGTAGATTGGATGGTAAAGATGAAAGTGAGACTAGTATTCAAAATAATATTATGCAAAATATTATTTTTATGAGTAAAATGTTTGTACTTGAGGAAAATAATATTTATCAACAATGTTTTGAAAAACTAATAAATATTTTTAAATAATATATTTTTGTATACATATCATAATAACAATTACGTTGATTGACATTGTAAATTGTTATCAATATGTCCTGGCCTTTGTCATATTGAATTTTATGTGTGGGGCATGAAATACCAATAAAATATTAATAGCAAGAAAAAAAACCCCCCAAAAAACCCTACATCATTAAAGCATTATATCATTCAAGTCTTAGCTACTGATAAGCATTCCACTCTGTACAAGTTGCGTTTATGAAACATTAATGCCCCCAGTGGCAAAAAAAGTTCAAAAAGTTATTTTAGCATGAAGGTCATTGTTAAGGTCAAAAGGTCATTGACCTTGGTGTCATTTGAATGGGCTTTATTAGTTGAGTACACATGTGAAATATGAAGTCTCTATCCCTCAAGGTTGAAAAGTTATGGCCAAGGTTAGAAATGACGACAGATAGGACAAAAACAATATGCCCCCAATCTATCAATCCGGGGCATAAAAACTACGGATCGCCTATATGTAGTATACACATAGCTAGCATGGAATAAAGTACCTAGCCAGGACAGAACCTGCGATTCTTAGATAATGGAGAGCATAAATCTATTTTCAAAGTGTAAAATGTAAGCCTTAATATTTTGACCATGATCATTAAATGAATTATATTACATAACTATGAACAAAACTCTTGATGAAAACATATTTCATGTGGATCAAACTTGAAAGTCAAGGTCACAGGGTAATAAATTATGGTATCAATGGTACAAAGTACCACATGGAAAAACATGTGAAATATGAAAGCCCTATCTCCTATGCTTTAAGCATTGGGGCTATGTTAAACATTTTTCTAAATGTAGATCAAACATGAAGCTCAAGGTAATAAATTATGGTATTATTGGAGAGCTCTCACCACCAGCAACGTGAAATAACAAAGCCCTATCACCTATGATTAAAATGTTTGGCTATGGCAAGCATTTCTCTAAATGTAGGTAAACATGAAGGTCAAGATCATAAATTATGGATACCGGCGGAAAGGTCTTGCTACAAAGGAACGCACATGTAAAATATCAAAGCCCTATCTGCTATGGTTCAAAAGTGAAGGTTAATGTTTAAGTTTTTCTTTAATATAGGGGGATTACAGGGCAATCTTGATGGTCAATGTTACAAGGTCATGAATTATGGTACATGAATCAATGGAAAGGTCTCATCACCAAGCTCTAGCTTTCATGTTTGAAATGTGATGGCCAAGGATTATTTTTTTCTAAATGGAAGTCAATTTGAAGGTCAAGATCATTTTTCTGAAGTATGAATCCTACCAAAAGCATGATTTCTACCAGACTCACAAACAGATATATAGGCGACACTGGACAAATGATCTTTAAATACATGTATTGTTTTAAAGACACCAAGATACCCTTTATGTTTTAATATTGAAAACATCAGATACAAAATTTATCAGCTACAGGTTTCCACTTAACTGACCTCAGAGATTTACATATTTGTAACCTCTCTGATAATTGTTTAAGATATAACATACCCAGGAAACATGTCTGGAGCTTGTCTTTGTAGAGTACTCATTCCTTGCTGAATCTGCATTATGGCATTCAAGGCCTCCGGGTTAGTCAGCATAGACTGAAACTGGGGATTCCGCATCTGAAAAAGAACATCCCGACTTCAAATGCGACATAGTAACGTTACTTACATCATCCTCTCATTAAGGTGAATAGATACCACTGACATTCTTATAACAATTCTACACTTTTTTTTTAAAAAATACAGATTATCTTTGAAAATGTACCATACTGTACACTGTACAATCTGACTGTTTTAAATTAAGTTTCGTGCCACACATTAATAATCATTGTGAACAGTTGAGAAAGCATAGAACAAACCAGTATACTTCTGATGATAAAATTCTAGGAAGCATTTGGTTTCTGGTGACTAAAACACGGCCATCTTAAAATTTTGTTCGCCTTAACTAAATTTTAAGTCACCAAAAGGAAAATTTTTCACTCATCAAGAATGAAAATTTAACCAAATTTTCAAAAAATAAAAATAAAAAATCAGTATTTGAATAGTTATACCAGGAATAGTGTATAGTATCTGTTGTTTTAATTAACTAAAACTTTAGCAATCTGGTAGGTCCATCTCCAATTGATGTAGCCAACCATGATGGTGGACTTTTTGTTAAGAAGAGAATCATCCTGTCTTGAATAGGTTGGGTCTGAAATCAGTAACATGTGGTCCCTCAGTTTTGATTTGTATCAGGATTTCTACAGCTGTCAGGCAATTCCTAACATCAGATTTGTCTTGTGAATAGTGACATTTCCTGCTTAAAGGAGATACATACTCTTCTGATGAAATCAGACCCCATAAACAAGGGATGGGCTGAAATTTGCTGCAGGACATTTGGCTGTCTCAAACCTGTATCCAGGAAAATACCTGCAACCATTAGTGCTGTTAGTATCCCAAGTCTATTGTATATGTGATAAGAATTATGATGATGACAGCATTTGGGGAACATGTTTACCTTCAGATTCACTCCATTTGCATAGCTGAGCTTTCATCTTACCTGCTCAAGCATAGCTGGTAATTGAGCTTGCATCTGTTGTTGGAGCTGAGGATTTCCAGCAAACATTGGGTTAGAGCCTAAGATCTGTAAACAAAAAGTTTTCAGTATATCTATACTACCAAATAACTAGTGAATAATTTCAAGAATCTTGTGTAAAAATAGTAAATATAGTAGTGTCATGGATGGACAGACAGACACTGGAAATAGACAAATTAAACTGACTTTATGATCCAAAAGGCTAAAAAGATGAAACAAATGTTACAGACAGACACTGGAAATAGACAAATTAAACTGACTTTATGATCCAAAAGGCTAAAAAGATTAAACAAATGTTACAATTATATAAACCTCAAAGTGAGATGCTGCTGCATATGCAGTCCTTCATTTTAAGAGAAGAAGAAGAAGAAGAAGAAGAAGAAGAAGAGGAAGAAGAAGAAGAAGATGATGATGTAATACAGAAAACACTAACCTGACTTGCCATTTCTGGATTGGATGACATACTTTGAAGCATTGCCTGCATGTAAGGTGCTTGCATCATATTCTCCATGGTTTGGGGATTTTGAAGCATCTGTTGCATTAAACTCTGCATACCAGGAGAATTGAACATACCTTGAAATGTGTAGAGATAAAAAATATATAAAATATGAATAAAACAGTGTGAGTTGAAGAGAGAATATTCTGAAATTATATCACATGATCAGAATTCGGAGTAAATACAGTTCTGATGGTACAGACCTCCTCCTAAGCCTGCTCCAAGGTTGGATAACCCTCCAGCTGGTGTACTACTTGTACTAGTAGTACTGGTGGTAGATGTTGTTCTAGCGGTAGAGGAAGCTGGAGCCCAAGGATTAGGCAATGGGTCTGTATTCTCTCTGCCTCGCTGTGTATCAGTATTATTCTCTACAAATATATTTAATCTAAGTCAGCACCATGCACAAGGCCTTTTAGATTGCAACAAAAAATTAATAATGTCTCTGCTTCTTTCATGGCATTGCAATGTCCACATCAAAATTCTTGATGAGGACATGTTTTGAATGTAGGTCAAACTCAATCAGTCAATGGTGAAAGTCTTAAAGTCATAAATTATGAACTTAATGGAAATGTTACCCCAAGGAACACACATGTGAAATATGACAGCCCTACCTCCCATGGTTGAAAAGTTACAGTCACAGATGAAATTCTTAATATTGATCAAATGTGAAGCTAAGGTAAGGTAAGGTAAGATGAGATCACAAGGTCATAAATTAGGGTATCAATGGTAACTGCTTGCTACAAGGAACCCACATGTTAGATAGAAAAGCAGTGGATCATATGGTTGAAATGTTATATCTAATGTAAGAACCACAGACAGACAGACAGACAAGAAGGACAAAAACAATATGCCCCCAATTATTTAATCCATATACATGTACTCACAGTGTGTTAACATATCATGTAATGTTGAATATGATTAAAATCTGACAAGGACTTACTGAAAATATTTTGGCTTCTTGTATTCAGAAAATGTGATTTTCTAAAACTTCAGAGAGAGTGATGAGGTAGTTTGGTTTTGTCAGATCGTGCTGGAAAAGGCTGATAGTTAAAGGACAAGCTACCAGGTACTCTTGTCATAAGTGCAATAGTATTCAAAGTATACATGATTGAGAATCCTTGTCAAAAAACACAGACCCAACACATCAAGTGTCCAGAATGAAACCACAACCAGAAATCAAGGGATCGGGATACCTACCGCTCTACATGTATAGTAAGTATTACTCAGAACTTGTCTACAACATTATAATTTAAAGATAAAATGCTGATAGGATTTCTTTATCATATTTACAGGATAAACCAGAAGAATATAAAATGTGCACTACCTTGACTAACAAGTGAAGCAAAAGGATTCTGATTCCCTAATGCAGCATCCATCATAGGCTCCTGGACATCTCGGTACATTCTCTGTAAAGCATTGAATCCTCCAGGGATACTCTACAAACATAAGCAGATTTGAAAAAGTTATACTGATCCAAATATTTGTTAACAATTAAACTGTGAAAGTCGTAAACTCAAAAAATTCTGAAAATATTATATTTTAGCATTTGCTTTATTTCTCTTTCTCGCTGATGAAGACATTGAATTGTTGATTGATTGACTGAATATTGTTTTACGTCACTCCACGATTATTTCATGTATATGGTGACGGCATCTGTCTGACGCATTGCATACAAATTTAGACCTTAGCAACAGACCCAACCAAAGCAGTGAGGGATCTTTTATGTGCCATGCCTACTGTGACATGGGACCTTGAGTTTTACTTTCTCATACGAAAGACAGAACACCAGTGCGCCCAGGGCAAGAGTCAAACCCGGGACCTCCTGATCACAGGCCGAGCACCTTATCCACTAGGCCACATCGGCTTAAGACATCAAATAGAGAAATGACACTTCTCTTTATGACTTTTCTACATACCCGACAATTTGTAATGTGCTAACCTCTTGATAGCTTATGTTTCAGTCTAATAATGTGTGTTGAGTTTAACTCTAGGTTATTCATGACCCTACCCTACAATGTGTGATCAGCTTACCTCTAGATTACTTACAACCTTCTACTTATGACCTAATAGATTTATTGCTGGGCTGGTAAAAGATTTCTAACAAAGTATACAATGGGCTAGTAAAATTTGTTTGTGGGCTAGTGTTCAATAAAGTTTTCATGAAGATTGCTATTGATTCCTCTTAAACTTATCTTTATATCCACTCTGGAGCTTATCTTTATATCCACTCTGGTTATCTCTTATAAGGAGTCCTGAACTTACCTCTAGACCACTCCTGGCTCTAAACTTACTTATAGATTAGCCATTGATATTTTACCCATCTGATGATATGTACTAAGCTTACAGTTACATGTAGATCACTCCTAGCTATAATTTCACTCAATACCTATAGATTACTCAAGGCTTTATCTTACAATATTTTGTCATATGGGTGAGATATTCCCAACATAAAACAATAATATATCTATCTATCTATCTTACAATATTTGCTGAGTTTACCTCTAAATTACTCATGGCTCTATCTTGTGATCTCATTAATTCTTGTAACATAGCAGGATTCCTGGCCAATTCCATTGTCTGTAAGAAAAGAAAGATACCATAATTAATAGCTTCATAACAAATATTACATACAGACAAATAGTACACAAATGTGAAGTGAAAGAAGTCTTAGATTACAGATGCTGGAACTCAAAGAAGTCTCATACCTCTGTTCACTCTGGGTTCAAAGCCCAGTTGGGGCAACTGGGAAGGCAGTGTTTCATCTAAAACAAACTTTTTATCTGCCATACTTTTTTTAAAATTCAAAACATCATCATTTAAGACATGCTTTGCATTGTTTTACTGATATAAGTTTCTTCATAATAAAAGAGTATCAAAACAATATCCTATTCTGTAGATGTGGTAGGCTTCCTTTGTAAGAAGTTTGGTTAAAATCCATCCTTGAAGATGTTGCAATGAAAACTGAACTTTACATGGCATCAAATTAAAACCTTACTTTCAAAATTAAGACAAAGTATTTCCTTTGTCCAAAAGCCCATAAAATGTAGTCAAGATCAAGGGTTATGACTCCTGAAATTTTTTTAAAGCATTACATGATTATCATCTCCTTCTTTTATTTAACAGTACATATATTTTGATTACTGGACTCATCAATTACCAGAAGCACATTTTCTTACCTGTCTCATTAATTCTGGATTGTTGAGCATGTGTGATATTTCAGGATTCCTCTGAAAAGACATTGAAACAATTACTAAGACAGGAATAAACTAGAACTATCCTATCAGGACAAATACTCCTCGCAGCCATGAAGTTTAATAACAACAAATTAGATTAAGGTATTTATATACATTTGTATCATATATTAAAACACTAACTCTTACTGTTTAAGAGGTATAATCAATGAAACAAGCATTCTGAAAGTATTGCTTAGGCAATACTAAGTCCCCTACCGGCAAATGGAAAACTAAGACCCCCAAAACACACACACACCTACACACACAACATACTGTCTTTCCGGCTGCCAGCAAGTTAAGTATTTGATCACAATCTTTAAAGAAATTTTCTAATTCCAAGGGCGGCAATTCCGTCAAAAATCAGTGGAACGTAACGAAACTCAAACTTGATCTTGTGAAAGCCTTATCCTTTATAGTGTAAGAGAAATCTGCTTACAGAATTCCTTGACCAAATTATTCATACAGGACCAAAGTTCAAGGTCACTAGGTCAAAGGTCTTGGTACCAAAATGTTGTACTTGTTATGATTAATGTGTTAGAGAATTTTGCTTACAGAACTTATTAACCAAAGTATTATTACAAGGCTGAAAGTTCAAGGTCACTAGGTAAAATGTCTTGGTATCAAAATGTAATAATTGTTATGGTGAATGTGTATGTGAAATATAAAAGCCCTATCCCTTATACTGAAAGAGAAATCTACTTTCAGAACTTTTTAACTTGATGAACAGACATACTGATCAGGACTGTATAGTGGAATTGAAATACTGGAGATATCAATACTGTGGCTGTGTCAATACATATCAATACACCTCCCCAAGAGAACTGATACACATAAACACTGATAAAAGATACAGAAAAATCTTAACTTTGTGACCGTTTTCAGTTTTGTTTTATGCTCTTTTTATTTGCGTCTCCTTAACACTAACTTTTATGTTAAACTGTACACAATTGTAAAACATTTAATGACCCAGATGTTTAGATTCAGCACAAGTAGATTCATTGCATCTTCTCAAAACAAGCTCCAGCAATACCCTCGACCAACCTTGTCTTGAGAAGATAGATTCAAAGGCGTTCTTGAAAAAGAGCATGGCTAACGGAAATATGTAAAATGATGCATTCCAAACTGTTATCTCTCTTAGACCTTGTCAAAATATTGAAGCGAAATGATTATTAATTCCTTTTTTGTTCTACATATACTTAGTAAGCGATGCAAAAAGTTTCATACATAACATGCAAATTTGGGGTTAATCATTTACACATTTCATTTTATGGATGAAGAACAAAACAAATTAAGATAACTCATCCTGTGGTTTTGCTTGTTTAGAATGCATAAATTTAATCATAAAAAACACCAAAAAAAAATTCTGCAGAAAATCTGAGTTACATTTGTAAAAATTTTCAAAAATTTCCTGTTATATGCTTTGATATAATAACAAGCTGTGTTTATGAAACACTAATGCTCCCGGTGGCACCAAATTCCAAAACGATATCTTTAAAGTGAAGGTCACTGTCAAGGTCAAAAGGTCATCAACCTTGGTGTCATTTGAAATGGCTTCATTAGTTGAGTATGCATGTCAAATATGAAGTCTCTATCCTTCAAGATTCAAAAGTTATAGCCCCAAGTCCAAAGAGGTATTTTCAGAGTGAAAGTCATTGTCAAGTTCAAAAGGTTATCGACCTAGGTGTCATTTGAAAGGGCTTCATTAGTTGAGTATGCATGTCTAATATGAAGTCTCTATCCCTCATGGTTCAAAGTTATAGCCAAGGTTAAAGTTAACAACAGACAGACATACAAACAGACAGGACAAAAACAGTATGCCCCGATCTATCGATTCGGGGGGCATATAAATGTGTATTTCTTTGAAATATTGAGTATTGAAGTGACAAATACTGTATTGTATTGAATAATTATTTTTAATATACAGCCCTAATACGGATGGACAGGGTGACTTCTGTATACCCAACAAACTTTGTTTGCAGGGGTATAATTAATATATTACATATAACCTTTTTTTGTAAAGTCATGTTAGCTAAATTAGCTAAATTAGCTAGAATGATATTAAATAATAAGGGATTGCTATACGGACTTTTCTAGCTTCAAGAAGGCAGGCGGTAAAGTGTCTAGATTCTACTAGTGCCCCATATGCTCAAAATTCCGAAGACATGATGGACTGACAGACAGATGAAGGCAGTATGTCATAATGCATCCACATTTTTACACAAAAGGGAAAAGAACTTGACTTTTCTGTTTACAGATAACAACTCAGGGATGTAAAAATGACTAAAATAAGCTCTCAATTTTTTTAAGGAGGTTGATGATTACCTCCATGAGTTCCCTCATTTGTGGGTTACTGGTGATCATTTGCCTCATGACATCTGGATTAGACATCATCTGTTGTACAAATGGGTTATCCATCATTTGACGCAACATCTCAGGATTGTTCATCATCTGTAACAAATGGCAGTTTTATACAAAGAATCTTAACAATCAAGTGATAAATTACATAAATTAACCATGGAATCAGGTTTAGTATTTCTATTAGCCAATTAATTAAATAAGAATAGAAATCAAGTCATTTAAATAAGGGATAAATTTGTTTTCAAGATTCATGTATAATGTCACACCAAGATCATATGGCTTAATAGCCTATTGCTATGCATGCAAATTACAGTACAGTCCAGGTGTTTTTGATAAAAATAAAAAAACACACTGGGCAAAAAATCAGAAATCACAGTGTCTTTCGGGTATAATTCTGAGTGGGAATTTACCACTCACCCATGTAGACCTACTGGTAGTTATCCCCATATCTGGCTAATTGTATATAACTGCAATACCCCTACAGGTGAGGTAAAATTTACTTGTGTCTGCTGGTTTCACTTTTCCAAAAGGCCTAATACATACATGTATATTGTAGGTTCGGTACTATGAAGCTGACATTAAAACAAATAAATTCACACTACATGTGAAATGATATGAAATATTGACTGCTCTATATATATTCCGATTTTGAAATATTGCATGCGATGTATGATCAAGTATGATGTACCCATTAACTTTTTTGTAATTTTCTTTCTAATTTCTTCTTTTTTATTCTTCCTTGTGAAGAGCAGGGCTCACTCTGGAGCAATGACAAACTTTTGAAAATGTTTACAATTATTTGAAATAATCTGAAAATCCTTATTCATTATCTTGCACTTCACGTGATTAGATGAATTTTCCAAGTCCAATGGTATGCTGATTACTACCTTGGTGACCTGAAAACAATAGACATGACGGACATACGTACGCAAGTTGTAAAGCAACCTTGACTTTTTCGCCTTTTATCAAACAGCTATAAAAAGGAATACTATTGTTCAAAGCCAGCGCTGCCCCAACTACTCCTTTTTTTCCAAGCATTTCCCTTTCAAATATGGTCATATGTATCTCCTGCTTTCATAGATACAAACGCAGATTTTGTTATAACATCCAAATCGTTATATCGATAAATGCCATAAATCAAACTCACATTCACGACCAAGGTAATCACAGAACAATAGATAATTACACAACATGCGAATTGCAAAGGAACCTTGATAGTTGCCCTTTTACCTACCCTCCTCCCCAACCCCCCTTTTCTTATCTCCTAACATATTCCTTGCGAATCTTCTGACTTTACCGGAAAGCATCATCCTAGAGTTCAGTGTATTAATCAGTGTTAAAAATCAAACGGTTGTTTGCATCTCAGAACAATAGAATAGAAACGTTTCTCCTAATATATTACTTCCATGTATGGTCGTATTATTTTCTGACTTCACGGGATACGATTATGCATTCTATCACCCCATTTGACCGTATCCATGTATGTATAAAACCTACTGAAAATCAATTACAATAAAAATGATGACTCGACTGTACACTGAACCACACAAACTCCGACATAAATACATATTTATTTATATTACAAATTTTGGTTCATATTGTAAAAGTTAAAGTTTGTAAGCAGTAATCTGTGTAAGAGAGAGAGATGGTTGGTTGATTGGCGTTTTACGTTATTTTCAACAATTTTTCATTAAAACAATGTGACAGAATGTGGTAATCGAACCCGGATAGTCGACGCTGAAACCCAAGCGCTTAACCTCTATATCCAAGCCTGTCCTGAGAGAGACTGTATTAGCGTATGGGAGTAAAAGTGCAGCTATGAAACTCACAGAAACCGCTCATGTCTATAAAATCTTGATCAGAAAAGAGAAGAGGTGTACGAACTTACTTGTGGACATTTGATGGATTTCAAATACCTTCATTCACTATAAACAGGTGCCACCACATGTGTAGAGATGAAAAATTGCGAAAATCATACTTTTTAAAAACGAAATATCATACACAAAATAGCTGGAAATGACGCAGGTAGCTCACTGCGATTCCAATGTTAAAATTGCCCTTTGTAGAGACGGTTTTGCGTGTAATCTGGCTATAAAATTTGAGAGTTCCGAGGTATTTTTTTAAAACATGTACATGTTTTGGACGCACGTTACTGATGACTAGTATCCTTATCTCTCTCTCTCTCAGTCTCTCTCTCTATATATATATATATACACACACACACACACACACATATATATATATATATATATATATATATATATATATATATATACACATCTATTATATATATATGTATATATATATATGAGGGATGCCTACCATGTATATATATATATCTTGGTTATTGTAAGAATGCATTTTACAAACAAAATTTTGTAACTTCCTCATCATTATTAAACTTTGGCGAAATTTGGCAGTTATCAAAGAACCGTCAAGAGTCGGCTCCTTGGCGTTACAAGTCTGGTAAAACAACATAACCAATCAGGACAACCAAATCAGGGGAAACCCAGAGGCAAGACTATTCAGGTTACTTCAGAAGTTAATTGGAGAACAATAGACAAGAAATATGTTTTTATGGAAGTTAGCTATTGAAAAGGAACAAAAGTTTTAATAGCATTTTTGGCTTTGTTGATATTTAAGGATTTTATGCACCCATAACAAATGTTGACGAGATAATTATTAATAAGAACAGCTAATCGGAAAATTTTATTAAGTTATCAAAAATACTCAACGGATTGCAGGAGAATGTTATCCCCGACATCGTTTTTTGCACCCCATACTGGATTAGATAGACCTATACTTGATCGGCTGGTATGGTCAACTTTTGATATACGCTCACAATACAATATAAATAAATGTGGCAAAATAGGTACTACGTAACAAATTGTTAATCCACTTCAGCAAACGACAGAAATTAAACATGCAAGACTGAAAGACATCTGTTTTTTATGATATATGGTCATATGGAATGAAAACAGAATGCATTTTTAATCTTTCTGTCCATGCAAAAGTAGCTGCTGGAATATACTTTTAATAAAGTTGTTTGTTGGTTTTTTTCTGCAGAAGTAAAATTTTCTGCCCTTTCTACATATCCTTTAAGATAATGGACTGAAACATCGTACAAATCTTTTTTACCAACACATAAAAATTAAGTTTAAATTCTGTGGCACAGAACTTTCCTTTCTTGGAAATACGGTTTTTGTACAATTTTGCAGCTGATGGGGATAAATCATTAGAAATTTTATAATTATTCAGTCACATTCATTTGCAAATATAAATTAGTAATACATGTACACAATTAAAATTACATATTTTCATATACAGTGCAAGCTGCTTAATTGAATAAGCTATTTGTCAGGACTTTATTATTCAAATAAACGAATATTCAATTACACGGCGTGACGAACGAATGCAGTTTCAAAGACCAGAAGATCGACAGATTGTGCAAGAATTGCATACGTGTATAACTTTCGCGGTATCTGTAACGGAATCATTGTACATGTATCTATATATAGATACACTAGAGTTACCTCTCTTAGATCCTCTTCTTGTTTGCTTGAGCTATATGAAAGTCAACAGACTACATTTTCGATAACTTTGCAACTGTGTTCTTAAGTACAGTGCCCAGATGTTATTAAATAATTACATTACACCTGCTCGTCTGACTGTAAAGATAAATCCGCTGTCTATTGAAACACATGTAATTGTATCTCAGTCGTGCGGCCACGGTGATCAAAGACACAAGGCGGGTTCAACAATTTATTTTAACAAAGGCAAATTAAAATGCATATTCAAACGAGTAAAATTTCAATTTTCCATCGGATAGAACAGGCTGAAGTCATCGCTTTACTTTTCCTCCAGGAATCGTCAAAGTATGGCTATTGCATCTTTACGTTCGCCGTGCATTACTGGTGCCGTTTCTTCAACCTCCTCGTCGTCACTGGTGTCGCATGGTCGGGTCTCGTCTTCAGGGAAACTGGCACATATTTTCTCCTCAGTCCGGGCAGCTTAGCTCTCCAGGTTGCCATCGTTTGTGATGAAGGCATCAAGTGTCTAGCTATCAACTCCTCTGGCGGCCGGTCATTGTCAGTTTCGGTTGCGTCGTTGTCTGACGAGACAAAGCCAGCCCTTCGGAAGCAGTTGGCGATAGCTGTGGGCTTGACGGTGCGCCAGGCCTTACTGAGTAAGTGGACGGCATCTAGTAGGGTCAGTCTTCACGCAATGCCGTTGACTAACAGCGTCATCTTGTCGATGTTTTCGGTGATCTTTCGCACGATTTGGCTTCCGTAATTAATTAATCCTTTCATCCCTACCGCTACGGCCTATTCGACATTTAACGTGTGATTTGGTCAACAGCTTTTACCTGGACAGGTGTGAAACCATTTATCTCTAATTGATAGGTCGCTCGCACCGTAGTAAACAAGATGACCTTGGGCGTGATACGGTGAAGTTTTAACAAAGGTATGCTTGGTAGGATAATCGGGCTATTCAAATAAACGAAGTTGCTTCTTTATTCTAGTGTAATATGTGGCGGATTTTCAATAGATTTAATAGAAAATGGTTTTGGATTTCAGCATCTTATTCAATAAAACGAAATATTCAATAATGCGACATTCAATTAAGTGGCGGGCACTGTATATAGGTTGATAGAATATATTTATTGATATGTTTATGTATGTATAGAATTTTCACACTACTGTAGCTCAAACTAACAGAGACTGCTTCACAGAGTATTGTGCAGATCTACAAACTAAAGGTGAAATTAATGCCTGAGTGATTTCACACCTCTTACAATAGGGAAACAACATGGAAGGTTCAGCTACGGGTGATTTGAAAAACACCGTGATTTCTGATTTTTATTCAAAAATACCCAAAATAAAAACACAGTGTTTTATCAAAACACCTGGACTGTACTGTAGAAATTTAGACCTTTGCAATGGATCCACCTGAATTAAGACGCACTTGAAGCAGTGAGGGATGTTTTATGTGCCATGCCTACCGTGACACGGGACTTCAGTTCTTACTGGCCAAGTATGTCTGTCAAAGTTTAAACTGATATCACAATAATGAATGTACCTCTCGTTGCATTCTTTGCTGCATTTCCATGAAGTTGGCTGATCCCATTCCTAGATTGCCCATTCCCGCGAGACCACCAAGTGATCCCAACCCAAATGGTGTTTGACTTAGGTCTGGAGCACCTCCTCCTGAACTCTGTATGTATTGCAATTCACAGAACATATATCAAATTATGTATCTACTGCATTCACACTCTATCAAGTAGTTTTTCTTTCCTAGCTAAGATTTGTTTGTTCATTTAACTTTCAAATTCAATATTTTGATCTTTAAATATTCAAACTCTTATTCAAAGTTACAAACTGTATTTACAGTATTTGTCACAAAGAGGTGAAAATGTGTACAAGAAACTTGACTTACATGTATACAAAAACTGAAAGTTATTAATCAGGACAAGTAATGAGTTCTAGTAATTAATCAGCAAAAATATTATTATTAAACATAATAAATAATCCTACCTGTGGTGTTGATGCTGTTGTACTGGCTGGAGATGAAGCAGCAGGAGCTGGTGTCTGTAATACATATTATTCATGATTTATTAAGTTATGGCATTACAACACTGTAATATTACAATAATACATAATAAAACCATTAACTATTTTATCAACAACTATTGTTACTAAGTATTCATTTGATTCTTACCCTGTTTGCTGATTTGATGACTAAATGTACTGTTAGTCCATCTTTTATTCCATGTTGTTCCAAAGTATCTGCATCCTTCAGAATTTTACCAGCAAATATCAAACAAAGCTGTTCTATAGGTGCTCCAAACTTTTTACCAACTTCTTCTTTGAACTAGAAAATATTGACAGAAATTAATAAAGATTAAAGTTTGTTTTTGACATAAAAATAAACCTTATTCATTACAAATACACTGCTATTCCCTCTTTTAACAAGCTGCCTGTCCTTGTAAATTAAAGCAATAACAGACAGTCTGTAACATTTTTAATAAGTTGTCTGTCCTTGTAAATTAAGACAATTTAGAACAGTCTGCCAAATGATATAGGAGTAGTGTAAAAGTTGTGCATTTCATTTTATTTTTTTTATTTGTAAGGTTTACTGACTTAATGTGAGATATGATCAGTCATGTAACAGTCACTTATATATATGTATACATGTATATATACTCCATCATGATGTAGTAAGGTTAACTGACTAAATGTGAAATATAATCAGTTGTGTAACACTCACTTTCATACATGTATATACTCCACCATGATGTGGTAAGGTTAAATGACTAAATGTGAGATATACTCAGTCATGTAACACTCACTGGGCCCCCTCTAAATCCGCCACTGATCATGATGTGGTAAGGTTAAATGACTAAATGTGAGATATAATCAGTCATGTAACACTCACTGGGCCCCCTCTTAATCCGCTACTGATCATGATAAGCAAGAAGAGACAATTATGATCAAGGGCAGACAAATCACCATATTGAAACAGCCTATACTATGTAGTAATGTGCTTTAAAAGAAAAGCAATAATAATAATAATAATAATAATAATAATAATAATAATAATAATAATACAAGAGGCCCAAGTGGGTCTATATCGCTCACCAGAGTACCTAGATTATCAGTCATGCAGGAAGGAAGAAGTTACAGTGCCCGCCACTTAATTGAATGTCGCATTATTGAATATTTCGTTTTATTGAATAAGATCCTGAAATCCAAAACCATTTTCTATCAAATCTATTGAAAATCCGCCACTTATTACACTAGAATAAAGAAGCGACTTCGTTTATTTGAATAGCGCGATTATTCTACCAAGCATACCTTTCTTAAAACTTCAATGTATCACGTCCGAGGTCATGTTGTTTACTACGGTGCGAGCGACCTATCGATTAGAGATAAATGGTTTCACACCTGTCCAGGTGATCTCAAAAGAGATTACTGTCTAGGTAACAGTTGTTGACCATATCACACGTTAATTGTCTATAGGCCGCGGCGGTAGGAATGAAAGGATTAATTAATTACCAACTGCCGAAGCCATGTCATACACAAGATCATCGGAAACATCGACAAGATGACGCTGTCAGCCAACGGCATTGCGTGAAGACTGACCCTACTAGATGCCGTCCACTTACTCAGTAAGGCCTGGCGCACCGTCAAGCCAACAACCATCGCAAACTGCTTCCGAAAGGTTGGCTTTGTCTCGTCAGACAACGACACAAGCGGAACTGACGATGTCCGGTCGCCAGAGGATGTTGATAGCTAGACGTTCGATACCTTCATCACAAATGATGGCAACCAGGAGAGCTAAGCTGTCCGGACTGACGAGAAAATATTAGCGAGTTTCCACGAAGACGAGCCCCGATTATGCGTTGCCAGTGACGAGGAGGAGGCTGAAGAAACGGCACGAGTAACGCAGGCGAACGTACAGACGCAATGTCCACAATTCAACGATTCCTTGAGGAAATCAAAGCGACGACTTCAGCCTGTTCTATCAGATGGAAAATTGAAATTTCTCACACGCTTGAATATGCCTTTTGATTTGCCTTTGTTAAAACAAATTGTTTAACCTGTCATGTCTTTGACCACCCTGGTTACACGACTGAGATACAATTACGTGCATCTCAACAGACTACGGTTTTATCTTTATGGTCAGTTAAGCATGTGTAATGTAGCTATTTAATACCATTTGGTCACTGTACTTAAAAAGACAGTTGCAAAATTATATAAAATGTGGTCTGTTGACTCTAAATTAGAGTCTAATGTAGCTCAAGCAAACAATAAAGGGATCTAAGAGAGGTAACTCTAGTGTATCTATATATAGATACATGTACACTGATTTCATTACAGATACGGCGAAAGTTATACACGTATGCAATTCTTGCAAAATCTGTCGATCATCTGGTCTTTAAAACTGCATTCGTTCGTCATGCAGTGTAATTGAATATTCGTTTATTTGAATAATAAAGTCCTGACAAATAGCTTATTCAATTAAGCGGCTTGCACTGTATTTATTTTTGCATTACTGTGACTAAATCAACACAAATTTTGAAAATATGTCAAATTTTATTTCAGACCAGAATAAAAAAAAACAACAGTTTTTTGCACATCCATTCAGGTGATTTTGATATTAAGCATTTGCTTTGTCTCTGCAAGATGTGATTCAGGGCAACAAGTTAGTCATTTTCTTTAGATGGGGCCTTTTGTTGACTGATTTCAAGTCTGGGTCATGGACAACAATTGTTTCAAATATTGTCCAGATCCAACTTAAAATGGCCTAATTTCATATGATGAGTGTTGAGAAACATCTAAAAACTTATTTAAATGTGTAAAGAAATGAAAAAAAAATTTTGACCACAGCTGGATTTGAACTGCTACTCTCCATATTTCAATTACCAAGTGGTATATGTACCATTGTGAGACCTATTTTTTAGACATGGTGGCACCATCTGTTGACCAATTTGGATGAAATGTACAAAATTGACAGAGGACCTATAGTACTTCAGGTATACCATGTTTCATTAAAATCTTTCATGTGGTATAAAAGCAGAAGTTAAAAATGTGAAGAATTGTCCCTATACACCCTCATTTGGAAGTCTTATAAAATTCATCAAAAATCCAAAAATTGAGTACAGTGCCCGCCACTTAATTGAATGTCGCATTATTTAATATTTCGTTTTATTGAATAAGATCCTTAAATCCAAAACCATTTTCTATTAAATCTATTGAAAATCCGCCACGTATTACACTAGAATAAAGAAGCAACTTCGTTTATTTGAATAGCGCGATTATCCTACCAAGCATACCTTTGTTACAACTTCACCGTATCACGCCCAAGGTCATGTTGTTTACTACGGTGCGAGCGACCTATCAATTAGAGATAAACTGTTTCACACCTGTCCAGGTAAAAGCTGTTTACTAAATCACACGTTAGCGGTAGCGCCGTAGCGGTAGGGATGAAAGGATTAATTAATTACCAACTGCCGAAGCCAGATCGTGTGCAAGATCACCGAAAACATCGATAAGATGACGCTGTTAGCCAACGGTATCGCATGAAGACTGACCCTACTAGATGCCGTCCACTTACTCAGTAAGGCCGGTGCACCGTCAAGCACACAACTATCGCCAACTGCTTCCGAAAGGCTGGCTTTGTCTTGTCAGACAACGACGCAACCATAACTGACAATGTCCGGTCGCCAGAGGATGTTGATAGCTAGGCGCTTCATGCCTTCATGACAAACGATAGCAACCGGGAGAGCTAAGCTGCCCGGACCGAGGAGAAAATATGCGCCAGTTTCCTTGAAGACGAGACTGACCATGAGACACCAGTGACGACAAGGAGGCTGAAGAAACGGCACCAGTACTTAATGCACGGCGAACGTAAAGATGCAATAGCCATACTTTGACGATTCCTTGAGGAAAAGTAAAGCGTCTTGTGTCTTTGATCACCCTGGCTACACGACTGAGATACAATTACATGTGTTTCAATAGATAGCGGATTTATCTTTACGGCCAGACGAGCAGGTGTAATGTAACTATTTAATAACATTTGGTCACTGTACTTAAAAGACAGTTGTGAAATTATTGAAAATGTAGTCTGTTGACTTTCATGTAGCTCAAGCAAACAAGAAGAGGATCTAAGAGAGGTAAGTCTAGTGTATCTATATATAGATACATGTACAATGATTCCATTACAGATACCGCGAAAGTTATGCACATATGCAATTCTTGCACAATCTGTCGATCCTCTGGTCTTTGAAACTGCATTCGTTCGTCATGCCGTGTAATTGAATATTCGTTTATTTGAATAATAAAGTCCTGACAAATAGCTTATTCAATTAAGCGGCTTGCACTGTATTGTCAAAATTCTTTCAAAATAACATTCCTTACCATAATTTTGATCAAAATAGTTCATAAGAAATCATCATTATCAATTAACTAGGAAATATGACACTTTTCTGCACTTTTCTCTTTTGTGACCTACTTTTGACTGTGGTGGCGCCACCTGTATAGAGGTCTGGACGAAAATGACAGAATTGGAAGGGGATTATAAGTGATTTATTTCTACCAAGATTTATTAAAATCCCAGTCTTACCGAAAACTCACTAGCCCGACGCCCGAGGCTACCAAAAAGTCCCTCAGGCTAGTAAAATTTGGTTTGGAAATAGCCCGACTGGCTAGTAAAAATATCGATGCATTGCTAGTAGGACTGAAATGATTCATCGCAATTTCGATTCGGCTCAATATTTTCTTTTGATTCGGTGTTCGATATCACTGTCTGAATTAATTTTAGTTCGATTCAGCTGTAAGAACGCCTTGTGAGACTTTCGTTTTATAATCTCTATTATTTAACAATCTTCTTTATCTCCATCAAGTACAGTTTTAGATAAGTGAATGTCTTTGATTTAAACTCTTCGTCAGTGATGGCATATTAAATTTTATTTGGAACATTTTAATTTGGTTTAAAACTGTATTTATTGAAGAATATTAAATGATTATTGCCGCTTAATTTATCAGAGGAAATTCTGAATACAAAAAGAAAAACGATCTCTCAAAACACAAATGGAACTTTAAAAACTGAAATCAAAACATAGTATTGTAAACTTTCTCAACAGTATAGTCAGATACATTATCTTCAATGTATCTAATGACCAAGCAAGTGATTTACCAGAAATCTTGCACTCAAATGGGTAATGAAATTCAGAAGATAAAATGTGTTGTGGTTTACTATTATACAAATTTTTATATCTATTCGTGAATGCATTCATGAATGCATATAATATATGTACCTTTATCGTATACAAAATAATGGATGTGCGCAGATTAAAAAAAGGTAGTGTACATATCCCAATGACGTTTTAATGAAATTACCTAAACGGGCATGGATAAGGTTGGATCTGACGATCCCTTAATTTAAGTTTTTCTTTAAATTTAAGAAGTATCGGTCACATAAAAATCATCATATCGATAATATCTTATTATAAGTATCATATCCTGAGAGTAGTGTATCTTTTCAGCCTTGCAAATTGCAGATACATCCTCGTCAATGACGTGCTTTTCACTTCGTACAATTTAGTACAATGACAAGTGTAATAATGATTATGACTTCATGTACAACAATGAATTATGAAATTAAAATTTATCAAGATTAAAGACTTTTTGTTTGGGCTAGTAGAATTTTCCTTTGGCTAGTAAAAGTTTGAGCTGGACTAGCCCTACTGGCTAGTGATGTAAAATAGATTTCGGAAAGACTGAAATCCTTCACACAGTTTTGCAGAAAAAGTTGAAAATGTGACAAATTGACCTCCCCCCCCCCTTTTTTTTTGGAAGTCTTAAAAAATTCATCAAAAATCCAAAATTTGAGATATTTACAAAATTCTTTCACAATAATATTTGTTACCATAATTATGATCAAAATAGTCCATAAGAAATCATCATTATCAATTAACTAGGAAATTTGACACTTTTCTGCATTGAAATTACTAAGTCAAAAAAATGCCGTAAAAAACGTCAAAAATTTGATTTCGGAACAGAACAAAATAACAACACTTCTTCACACATCTCTCTAGATCATTCCTATGCATTCGGTTTGTCTCTGTATGCCCCCGGTCTGAAGAAGAAGTTTGTTAAAGGTGCGTAACCTCTGTGACCTACTTTTGCCTGTGGTGGCGCCACCTATTGATGGATCTGGACGAAAAACAACAACACTTGTAGGGGACCATGAGTCCTTCATGCATACCAAGTTTCATCAAATTCTGTTCAGCTGTTCTGAAGAAGAAGTCGAAATTGTGAAAAGATAACAACAGACTACAATTGATCACAATAGCTCACTTGAGCCTTCGGCTCAGGTAAGCTAAAAAACGTAAAAGTTTGGTATTTAGGAGCACCGATAATGAGGTACACCCTTTCATTCAGCTTTTTAAAACCAAAATTTAGAAATAAATCACTCATTTCTTTGCTTCAGATTTTAAGGCTTTAACATTATAAATGACTCAAATAATACAGTATCTTCTGAAAATTGTTTCTCACAAATCGTATTAGTAATCACGCTGTAACTGATTCTTGAGAATACTGTTATTACTGCACTTCAGCTTCTGTGCAGTGCCGTACTGTGCAGTCTGTAGTCGTCATCATTAACATAAGAACCTTTCACAGATTTAAAGAGTAGCATATAAATATTGAAATTCTAAAACATTAAAAGAGAACCTCTTTCACTCCCGCTTTTTCATCTATTTCTATTTCGTGTTTATCTTTTGGCGTCTTAACGGTGACTTTAATTTTTTGTGGACTCACTTCGTCGGCCATTTTTTGTTGAATTATGGGGAAACCAGACATTTCGGTCTTATTTCATTTCGGTCTGCAGTCATTTCGGCTCTTGTAACTTCCGCCACTTAAACTTTGGCCCAAATTGCAAACATATGACTCTTTAACACAATACAGAAGACTTTTATATGTATATTCTTAATTTTCTTTGGGAAAAAATATCGTTGACCCTTAAAATTTTACTCTCAATATGGCCCAGGAAGCTCCTTCGATTTGACGGTTGTAAAGCCCGGACTTAACTCGCACAGCTTCTTCTTCTCCTTCTTCTTCTTCTTTTTCTTTCTCTTCTTCTTCTTCATCATCATCATCATCATCATCATCATCATCATCATCATCATCATCATCATCATCATCTTCTTCTTCTTCTTCTTTTTCTTCTTCTTCTTCTTCTTCTTCTTCTTCTTCTTCTTCTTCTTCTTCTTCTTCTTCCATGTGAAGAGCAGGGCCCATAAGGCATTGTCGCACTGTCCTAAGTTAGTACCGGAGTATTGCAACTACAGTAACGTCAACATACACCTGCACAGTGTGATTGTTATGACGTCATATAATTATGACGTGTAAGTTGTCCACATAAAAGTGCCTACATCGAGAACAATACACCGATCTAATTTTCAGCACAGAATGTGATGATTAGCGGACTTTTGGTTGTTATGCTTATGACGTCATAATCAAATGTCCGACTTGTTCAACCTTGCATGGTGTCGCTATCATAGTCGTATTTTGCACTACTTTAAAGTGCTTGACATTCGACGACAGTGGATCGGTGTATAGTTTTGGTACATGACTAAATGCATACCGTGACCCACTTAAATTTAGTAGTTGGGAAATTGCGTTCTAGCTGCACCACCCCAAAATACTGCTTATGATTAAAATGGTTAGAATCTCTTGTTACATCCCTTTATCGCGGTAAGTTTCGATGAGAATCTGTAGCTTTTGCTTCATATTCATACTGATTTTATTGACTTATTTTGAGAAATAAATAAAAGAACTCAATATTTCACAAAATTTTGGTCCATCGGCCATAAATCAGAGGTGAGATGGTATAGTGTATAAGGTGTTGAAACTTGTAATGTAAAGGCTTTGCTTGGTATGGATTCAATCCCCCGTCAATATCCTGTAATTTTTGTATTTTCTTTTCTTTTTTTACTTCCAAATGCCGCACAAGGACGCTCGGACAAGAATATTTTGCGATATTAATCAATAACCTATTTGTACACCTATATTACGTGTACGTCACAATCAAATCATTGGTCAGCTACTTCATTAACCTCAAATTACACCACATTATTCAATGACCTACATATATGTCGTAAATACAGTTTTTTTCCCGCTATACTAAACGAACCGTGGGAAAATACAACTATATACACAAGAGAATGGTGGGCAATAAATAGGAGTTGCACTCAGTTCTTTAAAAGAAATGAAGGGGCTATGAGGCAATCAATAAGAGAAACGACCTGGCCCCGCAATGGGTGGTTGGTCAATAAAACAATAAGGTGTGTCGGGTACTTAACAAGTTGAAATAGAAGAAATTATGTTAGTATCTCTGCTAAGTAAAATCCTTGAGAGTATTAAAAATCATAGTAGTAAATTACAGTTAATTATTACTGAGGTTATGGTTACGCTTTCAGCTTTTCATCCCGACAAGAAGTATACGATAGTCTTGTACACAATAGTAGAGATAATGCTTTAAAGCAAAGATGTCATTCGCGACACAAAAGAAAAACGATCTTTCGCTGTAGTAATATATTTTATTGTAATATAGTTGTGGTACAAGTCGAAGTTTCCTTCATTAAGAAAATAAATTTGGAATATAAATAATTCATGTTCGTATCGTGGAAAGGAATCGTAAGAGTCAAACAAAGCCATAACCTACAATGAAATCGGTACAGGCAATTATCGGTAATGTAACATAGGTAGAAATATTTCTGTGAAATGAAAATCAATAAAATACATAAGTATTTAAAAAATTGTATTAGTAAAAAAAGGAAGACGTGGACCGAAATGTTTCGAATGTAAGGTCAAATGAATGACTGAAACGTCTTTTTGATAGGCCGAAACTGCAAAGGGGCGAAATAACTGTAAGCCGAAATGTTTAGAAATCATCATGAGACAAATCTGGGTCATATGAAAGTTTTAGTTTATAACTATAAAGTCGAAGAGTCATCAAAACCATCCATATCCGGAAATATAGGGAACCAGTAGCATGCACCAGTACAGTGTGCATAACTAGCATAATCATACTCTGCAGGAAAAACACCATATCACACATACTATATTTGAACGGATAATGGAAATCATGGAATAAAATGCATGGTGCCGTATCCTGTAATAAAATAAAATAAAAATTTTAGTTAATGTGGATGATTTCGCATCAAAATAATCAGGTTGGGTATAGCCTAGGTTCAAATCGAGGTATATACCCCGATCGAGGTAAAATACCCTGATTGGGCAGAGACATATATACACGTATGTATATCAAAATTCTTATCAAAAGTATGATTACTTCTAAATTTCAAAGATGTAATTACAGGTCGCATTATATCACTAAAAGTGGAAGAACTTTTATACAAAAACTTCTATTCTAATCTTTACCAGTAACCAGGTCTGAGAAACATAATGTAATACCACATTTTGGGAATCTCGAATTTTCGAAATGATTTTTTATATTTCTAAATAGTATAATCTTATTTTACTAATATACCATGTCATTTAATAATCTTAAAATTTTTTTTTTTTTTTTTTTTTTTTTTTAAAATGAAGAAATGTATTTATTTACATGTTTTCTAAATTAATTAGTTTATTAAGAGTTATGTTTACTTGTATTTTTGTGATAGATAATTATAATACATATTTTTAGTTAGTTTAACAAAGGACCACATTGGAAATGAGCGTTTATGCTTTCATGGGCTATCCTAGTAATGCAATGTCTTTCATTTAAAATTTTTGTTTTTGTTTTCGTATTACTATCTATGATATAACAACTGTGCTTACATTATTTTACATTTATTGCAATTATTTAAATTATTTTATTACAAAATATTGATAAATTTTACAAAGAAATGTATTTATTTACATGTTTTCTAAATTAATTAGTTTATTAAGAGTTATGTTTACATGTATTATATTCATACTTAAATTTTATGTGGATTGAAATTTTATACTATGTATTGCTAAATGACATTGTTTTACTGAATAAATACTACTACTACTACTACTACTAAGAGATTTTTGACATTCATTTTCTCAGATCTGGTAAGGATTAGAACAGGAAGCCTTATTTAAAAGTTCTCCTGTTTTAGTGATGTGATGCCACCTGTAATTATACATCTTTGAAATTTAGAATTAATCATACTTTTGATAAAAATTTTGATACCCTGACCAGGGTATTTTACCTCAATCGGGGTATATACCCTGATTTGAACCTTTACCCAATTGATTTCGCTTTACCTTAGCCTACTGCATAGTTTTAGAGATCTCTCTCCATGCACCAATACAGTTGAGTGATCATCAAATGCCCGACATCACACATTTTGGCACACTTGTTCATTATGATGTCATAAATGGCCCGGCAAACATGAATTTAACTATGACATCACAATAGAACTACGTAATGGGCGTGGTTAAGTTGGATCTGGCGATCCCGCAATTTCTCGCTGAGAGAAATTTCACTCCAGTGTATGAAGTATGAGCATAACAAGTAACAAATGGGACAAATAAGGCTGTACATCTAATATGTTAGATGTTTAAATGTTATTAGATTCATAAAAGAATTTTCATTGACAACGGTATTGCATATTAATGTACTGGTAGATCTATATATTCTGGAAGTTGGATTGGTCATATGACCAAATTTGCACCATACTGTATAATACTGGGATAAGTCTTGGTATTTATTATCATTTTCTACAAAGAATCTGATGTTTTGAAATCTCATTTTTGCAAACTCTGATTATATGCCATGATATGGAAGGAAAGTGGTCAATGTTTGTAAGATT
The DNA here is from genome assembly GCA_035048485.1 of Pteria penguin. Classification (NCBI taxonomy): domain Eukaryota; kingdom Metazoa; phylum Mollusca; class Bivalvia; order Pterioida; family Pteriidae; genus Pteria; species Pteria penguin. The sequence continues at coordinate 26,106,139 of CM068581.1, forward strand.
CCTCAATGAATTTCAGCTGTTTTATGATAATATTGCTCATATGCTCAAAATGTAATTTAGCAAAGTTACATATTGGTCTATTGTAATCACTTAGTTTATCCCCCAGGTCATCCTCAGAATATTTGGGGGATTATCTATATGTATTTAGATCTTGGTGTGATGTCACATTTTTTTTCAGGGATAAAAGAGATATGAAAAGCAATATTCTACTAAAAAATGCCTGCAATGATATTTTTTCTTAGGATTTATTGTTAGTATTATAGCATGATAATGGTTAGTGACTATTGGCAGACCAACCCTTAGTGGTCCCATGGCATTTAAATTTTAATGCTCTCAGGTGTTTAATTAAATTTAATTTATATTTAAACTGAGAACAAATACTATGGGATACTGCAGATGTGGCACACTCAAATAGGTTCAAAAACAAAAAATATTGATTTCATTTTTATGAATTAAATGGGATGAAGTACATTGTATTATAATTGTGTTTGATTATGTCTATAATAATGAAATACCTCTACCTAAAACATATAGTCTTATTGAAATTGTCTTGGATAGTAAAGGATACAATAGATATTGAATTTTCTAAGATTCATTGCATAATCATGCATATCCCTATTAGTATAAGCAAGTTACAGACTATTTAATACTGTGTGTTACTGTATTGAAGCCATATTTATTAAATAAAGGAAAAGAGATCAGGCTTGAATGCATAACAACAAAGACCTCCATGGGCATGCGTAAGAGACAGATGAATCATTTCACACAGAGAAATTCTGAAGTTCTAGGCAGTTTTAACTTAATTACTATATATCTGTAATAATGGATGCTGTGGATTCCCTCCACAGGTATTTATTAGTTACCAGTGACAAGGTTACATACAGAACAATACTGCAGTATAAAATCACTAATTTCCCTTCTTTTATATACGATTTAGATGATTGTAAGCTAGGGCACTAAGAGGTGCAGAAACTGTGGTAGGTGGCCTGTAGCATGTCATATGTTGGTGTAGTAGTAATATGAGTTGCCAGATCATTTAAGAAATTAGTAGTACATGTAATTGTATATTTCATACATTTTTGTCCATTGACTTTAAACTGAGTATTGAAACATGTAGTTATAGCTTATTCGGTATATACAATGTACTATTTATATTCTTGTTCAGTGTTAGATGCTGAATGTTAAGCAATCATCATGTTATGGTTATACTTCTTTGTTCTATTTACATAGAAACATCAAAATATGATTCGAGGAGTAGTTAACCAGAGTTTGCAGAGAGTCAGACCATGCAAATGGAGAAGTGGAGGGTGGTGTACTATGTCATGGAGCACTAGCAGATTGTTTAAAACGTTTTCTCAACAGACCCTGAATCAACAACATGTAAATCTACAGAAAAATCAAATTGACATACAAGTATTGTCAAAGAATCTACAACAACAGATTTTTCCTGATGTGGTAAATGAAGGTAAAATAAATTAAGAAAAATAAAGAGCTTATTGGAAATATTCCAATTATTGATACCGTAATCACTTCAGTATAATGTGTATACTCATGTACAATGTACATCCCCGAAAGCTCGAAGAAAACACCAGGTAAACCAGGTAAAAACTAATATCTGATGTTTAATGCAGGAGATAAAAATTGAAGAAGAAGTAGAGAGCATGTCCAAAGCTGAGATCGGCTGGTTAAACATTTCAATGTTTATCTTAGTGTGCCGTTTATCTTCTCTATGTGCGGTCATAATAACCTGGTTATGCAATCTTGGAAGCCTGTGTCACAAGACAAATGCGACGTAATGAATTTTAGTTTAACAAGATATTTCAATAACTATGTTTATTGTAGCATGAATTGCCTGTTATATTATCAAGGATAGTAGGATATAGCATGATTTAATTTTTAGAAGAGCGGGATACAACTATTAAAACAATTACAAATTAATACTTCATGAAAGTAGCAATTGTTTTAAGGATTTAAATCTTTTTATAATGCTTGTTCTTTGAAGCATTAAAATATTTGTTAAACACAAACTTATGTAGATCACTTGTATTTAGTACACTTCGCAGCCGGTAATTAACCTAGTAGGTTAGACAGATGATACTCTATATATGGTCATTTTCTAGACAGATGATACTTTCTATGTATGGTCATTTACTAGACAGATGATACTCTCTATATATGGTCATTTTCTAGACAGATGATACTTTCTATGTATGGTCATTTTCTGGACAGATGATACTTTCTATGTATGGTCATTTTCTGGACAGATGATACTCTCTATATATGGTCATTTTCTAGACAGATGATACTTTCTATGTATGGTCATTTACTAGACAGATGATACTCTATATATATGGTCATTTTCTAGACAGATGATACTTTCTATATATGGTCATTTTCTAGATAGATGATACTCTCTATGTATGGCCATTTTCTAACAGATGATACTCTCTATGTATGGTCATTTTCAAGACAGATGATACTTTCTATATATGGTCATTTTCTAGACAGATGATACTCTCTATATATGGTCATTTTCTAGACAGATGATACTCTCTATGTATGGTCATTTCCTAGACAGATGATACTCTCTTTGTATGGTCATTTTCTAACAGATGATACTCTCTATGTATGGTCATTTTCTAGACAGATGATACTCTCTATGTATGGTCATTTTCTAACAGATGATACTCTCTATATATGGTCATTTTCTAGACAGATGATACCTCTATGTATGGTCATTTTCTAATAGATGATACTCTCTATGTATAGTCATTTTCTAGACAGATGATACTCTCTTTATATGGTCATTTTCTAGACAGATGATACTCTCTATATATGGTCATTTTCTAGACAGCTGATACTCTCTATATATGGTCATTTTCTAACAGATGATACTTTCTATGTATAGTCATTTTCTAATAGATGATACTCTCTATCTATGGTCATTTTCTAGACAGATGATACTCTCTGTATACGGTCATTTTCTAACAGATGATACTCTCTATGTATAGTCATTTTCTAACAGATGATACTCTCTATGTATGGTCATTTTCTAGACAGATGATACTATCTATATATGGTCATTTTCTAGACAGATGATACTCTCTTTGTATGGTCATTTTCTAGACAGATGATACTCTCTATATATGGTCATTTTCTAGACAGATGATACTCTCTATATATGGTCATTTTCTAGACAGATGATACTTTCTATATATGGTCATTTTCTAGACAGATGATACTCTCTTTGTATGGTCATTTTCTAGACAGATGATACTCTCTATGTATGGTCATTTTCTAGACAGATGATACTCTCTATGTATAGTCATTTTCTAACAGATGATACTCTCTATGTATGGTCATTTTCTAGACAGACGATACTCTCTATATATGGTCATCTTCTAGACAGATGATACTCTCTATATATGGTCATTTTCTAGACAGATGATACTCTCTATGTATGGTCATTTTCTAGACAGGTGATACTCTCTATATATGGTCATTTTCTAACAGATGATACTTTCTATGTGTAGTCATTTTCTAATAGATGATACTCTCTATGTATGGTCATTTTCTAGACAGATGATACTCTCTGTATACGGTCATTTTCTAACAGATGATACTCTCTATGTATAGTCATTTTCTAACAGATGATACTCTCTATCTATGGTCATTTTCTAGACAGATGATACTCTCTATATATGGTCATTTTCTAGACAGATGATACTTTCTATATATGGTCATTTTCTAGACAGATGATACTCTCTTTGTATGGTCATTTTCTAGACAGATGATACTCTCTATGTATGGTCATTTTCTAGACAGATGATACTCTCTATGTATAGTCATTTTCTAACAGATGATACTCTCTGTATATGGTCATTTTCTAACAGATGATACTCTCTATGTATAGTCATTTTCTAACAGATGATACTCTCTATGTATGGTCATTTTCTAAACAGACGATACTCTCTATATATGGTCATTTTCTAGACAGATGATACTCTCTATATATGGTCATTTTCTAGACAGATGATACTCTCTATGTATGGTCATTTTCTAGACAGATGAAACTTTCTATATATGGTCATTTTCTAGACAGATGATACTTTCTATGTATGGTCATTTTCTAGACAGATGATACTCTCTATGTATGGTCATTTTCTAGACAGATGATACTCTCTATGTATGGTCATTTTCTAGACAGATGATACTCTCTATATATGGTCATTTTCTAGACAGATGATACTCTCTATGTATGGTCATTTTCTAGACAGATGATACTCTCTATGTATAGTCATTTTCTAACAGATGATACTCTCTATGTATGGTCATTTTCTAACAGATGATACTCTCTATGTATGGTCATTTTCTAGACAGATGATACTCTCTATATATGGTCATTTTCTAGACAGATGATACTCTCTATATATGGTCATTTTCTAGACAGATGATACTCTCTATGTATGGTCATTTTCTAACAGATGATACTCTCTATGTATAGTCATTTTCTAACAGATGATACTCTCTATGTATGGTCATTTTCTAGACAGATGATACTCTCTATATATGGTCATTTTCTAGACAGATGATACTCTCTATATATGGTCATTTTCTAGACAGATGATACTCTCTATGTATGGTCATTTTCTAACAGATGATACTCTCTATCTAAGGTCATTTTCTAGACAGATGATACTCTCTATATATGGTCATTTTCTAGACAGATGATACTCTCTATGTATGGTCATTTTCTAGACAGATGATACTCTCTATATATGGTCATTTTTTAGACAGATGATACTCTCTATATATGGTCATTTTCTAGACAGATGATACTTTCTATATATGGTCATTTTCTAGACAGATGATACTCTCTATGTATGGTCATTTTCTAGACTCCTGAATATAAATCTAATATTGGATTATATGTCATATTATCATACATTGAAGAATAAATTATCATTTTTTCATGCTCCCTGAAAAATTTCTGGGGCCCCGGAGCATATAGTTTTTGTTGTATTAGTCCATCTATCTTTCCATATATCTGTCCATCTGTCTGTCCTTCCCTTGGACTGAGTTTCTATCTCTTAAACTCTTGATTAGACTTTAATCATGTTTCACATAAATATTCATTGGGACAGGACTTTAGGACAAATATCATTCAAGGCTTTTTCTACTAGGACATAGTGACTCAACACATATCCCTTTAATACTTGGAAAGTCTCATATCTCTTAAACCATTCATCAGAATTGTATCATATATCACACAAATGTTAGTGCCATTGTCATGTGACACCAGTTACTTTCGTATTTTACTTGTTCTTTTTCTTCTTCCATTACGAAGTGTACCCAAAAGTTGAACATTATACTTCATGGGGGACAGGGACTTGGGAAAATGACAAGGTAATTTCTGCAAGGTCAAGATAACTCAACACATGTTCCTAAATATTGGGAGAACCTTTATTCCAGAATATCTCATTGACTATTTCTTAGAATTTTGTTATAAGTTACACAAATTTTTCTTAGGACAGGATTTCCTTGGGCCAGAGACTTTTTTGACAAAACTCACTCAATGTCACAATCTGAAGTATTAGGAAAAGCCTTAATTTCAGGAAATTACAAACATTTCCTGAAAATTCTAGAGACAAATTGTCATTGGTTTGTTGCTGTTCTGGGAGCATCCATCAGATTTACTGATATTCTTGTTTTCATTTGCCCTTAGCTAGTATCAAATGTTACCACTGGTACCCATTGCCCAGTCAATTAACTTTCTTGTTATCAAAAGACGTTTGAGGGTCAACAAACATACATTCTGCTTTAGTAGAATACTGAAATCCTCTGTAATACCCCTGTCATTTCATGAAAAAGACATTAACAAAGAATTCAACTTGAAACAGTTAATGAATAAAACTAAGGAATGTAAATGCTTCCTAACATTGAAGTAAGTACATGTAAATGCATATCTAGTACACGATTGCTTTAATTTAATCTGTCTTGGTTTTTATCCTAGTAAAGGGAAGTTAATCATATAATTAGTTTTTGTGACCCAAAGGTTTGTCATAATTATGCATTGCCATAGGCAGAAAGAAATTTTGGGGTTACAGGAAAACCTGTGTTTAATGGAGAGTAAAGGGACTGGGAAAATGTGTCCGTTATAGAAAGGTGTCCGCTGAATTAAGAATTTTGTACTTCACAGGATTATAAACCTTTATTACTAACTAAGTAAACCATATCCCCTACATTAAATTTATTTAATCATTTCATACGAGAAATAAAACATACAACAGACATAATTTGATACTGAAAATCAATAAAAACATTCTTTGTAAAAATATTCAACGTAACAGTTTGTGCTCGTAAATTTCACTGTAGCAAAACATCATCAAGTTTGCTCTGTCTTTTGAAATTGCATTTGTCTACTATGTTACTTTCAAGGTACATGTACTGTATTAAAATTTAAAACCAGTCATCATTGTACATAAATGCTGATGGCCTGAAGCGAGTCCGTATTGAGCAATATAAACGCACTGCTGATCAGAATATCAAGAGATAGACATTTCACAAACCAGTCTGAGACAACCCCATTGAGATCATAGTATTCAGACTGGTGTGTCATTTTCTCTTCCTATCATCATCAATATTACTTTCAAAATCCTCCAAAATTTCTGTTTTGCATTTTAAAATTTCACTTGCTTGAGTTTTGCCGATAAACAGTTTTGCAAGCTCCGGACATCCTTTCCCTTCTTTTGAAACATTAATAAGATCCACTTTTTCTTTCAAAGTAAAAACTTTATGCTTAGAAGCCATACTGTCATCTAAATCAAAAACTTTTCAAAACATTGATCGATATTTCCAGCACTCCTCAATCTGTTCAAAACTGTGCTGAAGTTTAAATGGACTCCTTGTTATATGTTGCTGGCATTGATTAGCTTTAACTGGTGTCAAAACATTTACCTGGACATACCACTGTCCGCTTATTCCAGGTAATTTACTGTAAATTAAGTAGAATTGGGTATTAAAAATGTGTCTGTTGTCCACATAACAGAGGGTCCGTTAATCAAATATATTTTCCTTAGCTTACAATGGCTGAAAATTGGTACATTGAAAATCTGTCCGTTAAAACCAGGCATCCGTTTAATCAAGGTGTCTGTTAGTACAGGTGATACTGTATTTGTTCAAAGATCAAGGTTAACTTACTACTATTAAAAAAAGAAATAATACATATCTTAATGATAAATCAAATATCATGTATCCTCAAAAATTATACGGTATTTAGATGTGTTGAATCTTATTAAAGGGAGGTTTCCTACTGAATTGGGATCAATAGGTTAAAGGTCAAAGACGTAATTGTCACCAGATTGGCATATGTTTTACCAATATTTTTTAGTTTTATCCAAAACTTTTGTTTAATTATATTTCATTCTGATTAAAGTTGTACAAAACATTCCTTTTCAGAGGAGGAAATCAGCTCAAAAACATTTAAAGAGATTCAGCAGAATTTGAAAAAGCATGATTTGTGGGGAAGAGAGTCGACAGTTTTACCTGATGTTGATCTGCAGTTGCCAAAGCTAATGGGGGATGATTTAGATGAACATTTTCAGGAGCTGGCATTGAAACAGCTTGATGGATACTATGAACTGACAGAGGAGCTTATGCATTGTAACATACCACCAAAACCCAAGGTGCTGTATAAGATCAACAAAGAAGAAAATATACTTTTTATTATGATGGGCAGGGTGAAAAATTGTGACTGTACACAGGAATTAAACTAAAAATCTTTGCTTTAAGGGCAGACACTCTCAACATTAAGCCATTAAACTACATGTTTGTGGTGGATATCAGAATCTGTCAATTGCAAAATTTGTCCAATTAAGTATTGATGAAAAATCTAATTATGGATGACATCTTGGTTTACATACTGATGCATTATGTAGTGTGTTTAACTGAAATAAAAACTGAGTAGAATCTAAATAAAATTTCACTGTTATATTATATGGTGCTTCTCCACGCATGCTCCATATATGATGCTCCTCCACACATGCTCCATATATGATGCTCCTCCACATATGCTCCATATATGATGCTCCTCCACGCATGCTCCATATATGATGCTCCTCCACACATGCTCCATATATGATGCTCCTCCACACATGCTCCATATATGATGCTCCTCCACACATGCTTCATAAATGGTATGCTCAAATACCAAGATCTATCAACCTATCATAACGATTCATTTCAGTTGAAATGATTGATCAATCAGAGTACAACATACACAGTCTTGGATGTAAATATCTCTGTCTCAATGTTCTTCACTTAAAACTTTGGTCTCTTTATTATTTGGAGAAAGAGGGAAAAACATCTCAGAAGTTACAAATTTGAATCTCAAGCTTTCTGATTAGTGAATTCATGACATCATGGATCAGTTTTCATTGGTTTGTCATATTTAGGACATTGGTGATGATGATATGAAGCTTTATCGAAGGCTGTCAGATCTTGGTACTGGAGACTGTCAGATCCTGGTACTGGAGGCTGTCAGATCTTTGTCCTGGAGGTTGTCAGATCTTAGTCCAGATCTTTGTCATGGAGGCTGTCAGATCTTTGTCATGGAGGCTGTCAGATCTTGGTACTGGAGACTGTCAGGTATTGGTCCAGATCTTTGTCCTGGAGGTTGTCAAATCTTGGTACTGGAGACTCTCAGATCTTTGTCCTGGAAGCTGTCAGATCTTGGGTACTGGAGTGCATCATAGAAAATATTACAAGGCAAAATTTGAATAATGCAGAGAAATAAAAGTACTGTTTTTTATATTTAGGGACAAACAAGTACATGTATTGCATAATTTATATTAAGGTATGCAATTTGATTTAAGTTACTCCATATTCTTTATAGTTATGTATGTATTACATTGCTTATCAAGTACATGTAATTGAGGTGAACATTTTGAAAATTTTAACATTTCAGGATTGGAGTTTTTCTAAAGGATGGACGAAGTATGATTGTGAGACTGGTGAACCAATTCCAGTTGACTTCCCAGATGCGAATGTTTTAGTGTTTGATGTTGAAGTTCTGGTAAAAGAGGGACATTTTCCCACCATGGCTACTGCAGTGTCCCCAACGAATTGGTAAGATATGTTGTTAACAGCACAAACATACTATTGACCGGTTGCTTTGGCAGAATATTTGTTGAATTTTGTGATGTCGTAGTACATTTTAATGTTTGTCTTCGGTATCACTGAGGTATAAGGTATCGTGACGTCATCCGATTAAACAATTTTTCGAGTGTGAGTGGAAGGATCAATTGCTTTATTTGATATTTTATATGATTTTCTAATTTTTTGAATTAAAATTTCTGTGGTGATGGTGCATTATTTATCTTAGCTTTATGTCAATCTCAGATCATGATGTGTGTTGACCCTTCCTTTATCAAACTTTGAGCAGTGTACTGTAGGTTATTCATCTCTCTACCTACACCAGATCAGCCAATCAGATTCCCTAATAATTACCATTCATTAACCCTTCGGGAAGCTTCTTCAATATGGTTTCAAGGAATGATATATAGTGATGCTCTTTTAATCTGGGCTTTGTCTATCAGGAAAATTCACTTTCTGGACAAGAAAGTGCAGGCACAGATTTTCAAAATGATATTTTGATCTGATAATCTGGAAATCTGTGTTCCGGATCCGGACAAGGAAATATGGGTACAGAATTCCAAAGTATGTTAAATTTGCTCTGATAATCCAGACAAAATCTTGCCTTCCAGACGTAGCTGTAGCAAATATCCACGGTTTAATTAATACATGAAGCCACACTGTTTATCTCCTCTTTGCGCTGAACGATTGTTTGTTTAACAGTTAAATGACTCGTTCTCCTGGTCACCTACCTATGGTATATTAATCACCTATCCAAGTAAGAACTGACCGCTTGGGGTGTAGTTAAATGTCATGTTAGCTGTCATTGATGATTGCTTTTTAATGAGTCAATCCACACTCATGCCAGAAATGAAGATTACTGTTGTTTGACTGATAGCAAATAAGAGTGAACTGCTGACTTCACAGCCTACATTGTTAATTAAATATTGGGGCTGTAAATTATAACCAAACTCTAGGTAGCATCACTCTTGTATCAGAGATCAATCATTGATAATGTATCTTTACTTTGTGCTAATCACTGCTCATTACATTATTCTGTATATTATGGTTTAACTTTTAATTATTGTTCTGTTTTATAGTTACAGATGGGTGCAGTGCTAACATAACATGCACGTTAATGCGAATAGCGGTCACGAGGACTGCTTAAGCACACATGCTAGGACTGCTCGAGCAGCCGGGTGTGTGCTCCTTGCGCTAACGCGGGAGGAAATTTGTGTTAACGCGATTTATTCCGGCATGCGCTTGGTCCAGTCGCACGATCACATGCCTACATTTGCAATTCCCTATGCAGTGGTACGGATAGAGGAAGTAAAAGGGATCTAATTAAATTACCGCAAATATCGCCATATACATGTGTATTAAATGTATTGTTAAAATGACACCCCGCATTAAGGGTTTCATATGTATTATGATAATGGAAATTACTACGTAGACATGCAGTGAGGTATTTATGAAAAACTTCATCAGTTTGTACAGTAAAGAATCTAGAATAATTGCATTCTAATTCTATTTTATTTATTTATTTTTAATCAATTAAATTATACATTTATTTCTTATTTGTTTATTTATTTATAATTTATCTATGTATTTATTCTTATTTATGTATTTCTTGTTATTTTTTTTTTGATTTAACTATTTTTCATAATATATGAATACCATGATTATCATCATTATAATTATTATTAATTCTATTGTTATTATTTTTATTATTATTATCATTATTATTGTTATTATCCTAAAATATGAATAAATTTCATTATATTCAATGTTCAGAAATTGTATTCAGTATTTTTAAAATTCATCCCTTAACTTTTAAGCGTTTTATTTAATTTTAAATATTTACCTACATGCACACAGTAATATGCTTTTATATTTAAATATACAATGTATATATCTATTCTTCATCAAATTCTTCTCTAAGTACATGTTAATGTAAGTTTTAAGTTGTTGTAAGTAAGCGAACGCATGTGTTCAGTAGTCTTGAGCGCACGAGGAAAGCAAACTTCATGTTAATGCGACGTTAACATTATGTTATGTTAGGATTGCACCTCACTGTATAGAAAATGAAATGGCCAGGGGCACATAGTGTTCTGTCATTCCATCATCATTCATTTTCCACTCAATATCTCTTTGAAGATTTGATGGATTAAATTGATATTTGGTATATAGATGTATCAATGGAGAAACAGGTCAAGTTTTAATATGGGTGTAGTTCTGTAATTTCTGACAGAGTTATTGCCCTTGAACATAGAAAATTTCTTAAAAATGACAGTTTCCGCTCATTTTCTCAGTGAATATGTGATGGATTAAATTGATATTGGGTATATAGATGTATCAAAGGAAACTTCAGGTCAAGTTTGAATATGGGTGTGTTCTGGTAATTTTTGACAGAGTTATTGCCCTTGAACACTAGAATTTTTAAAAAAATTTCATAAAAATTAGTTCTCTGGCAATTATATTTCACTACCTTAGCTGCCAGTGAAAGCATCTGTGTCGCACCGACACATAATAATTCTAGTTATACTTAAAACGTGTACATTCTATAAATTCATCCGGACATAAATGCTTTTCAATACTTAATTTGTATAACACAGCAGGATGTTAGATAAACATTCTGATTATGATAGAAGTGAAATTAGTCAAGCGCAAGGCATATACAAAGGTGGCTGAGTTGAAAAATCAAGCCAAAAAAAAGTTTGGCTGAAATCAACGTAAACTTTTCTAAAGATGTTAATAGATTAAATACATAATAGATATATATTTTTTCATATCGTATTAAATGCATATAAAGAATGTACATTTACATGTGTTTTATTCTGTTTACACCCCTTCTCTCATCAAGAAATAAGATTCTTTAACGTCTAATGTACTGTGATCTGGTAATCCAGAAAATCTATTTATCTGGAAAAATGGACTGGGAACAAACATGTCTGCATTAATGGAGCATCATTGTATTCATTTTTATGGTAAAAAGGCATTTCTGTTTTGGTTTGCAATCAGAAGTCATAGTTTTAGTGAGCGAGTTTATCTGTGTGTATTCAGGTAAGCAAGTTTAACTTAAAGTTGTTGTCATTGTTTGTAGAAATTGCTCTATTTCAACATTATGTAAGTGTGCAAACTCACTATGGGCAGGTATTCTTGGTGTGCTGATGCTCTAATCAAAGATAGCTATCGTTGGGTAAATCATCAACACCTACAAGACCTTATTCCTTTAGAAACCAGAAAAGATGAAAAACTTCCTCCTGGTAAAGACTGGCAGAAGAAAGTTATCATTGGTCATAATGTTGGATTTGATCGTTCTTTCATTAAAGAACAGTATTTCATAAATGTAAGTAATAACAATATTACATAAATAAAATTATTGATTTGATTTTGTAATTCAAAATTTCCTTTGTACTATATTTGTTTTTTTCTTATACATTTTTAATATACACTCAATCAAGCTTAAGATAATTTCTTTGATAGAGTGTTTTGTAAGTATTGATGTATGATTTTGATAATTATGACTTTTTTCTACGATAGAAAACAAAGGCACGTTTTATAGATACAATGTCTTTGCACATTGCAAACTGTGGAATGACCAATATGCAACGAATTCTTTATCAGTCTGCAAGGAAACAAAGTGATCTGAAGGTAGTACGAGAATATTTAGAAGACAAGAGGCATAGAAATCAGGTAAGTAATGCTGTTTGAAGAACTTAGGACAATCAATAATACAATTTCTGTTTACATCACCCTAACATTATTTCACTCATATGATGATGGTGTCTGCACAGAAATTTTAACCTACCGTATTTACTCAAATACACACTTTTTTTCGCCAATTTGACCCCTCATTTTCTCACTGCGTATTATACATAGGATAAGAAATCTGGAACTTTTTTTCCACGCTTTAAGCTTCAGTAGTGGATTTAGAGGGGTGTTTGTGTCCGTTAAAGTATCTAAAGCCGTCAATCAAACCCACAAGGTGTGAGATATATCTATTGTCTGTATACTGTCTGCTTCCTGTAGTAAATGCTCAAGGGGATAACCGGAGTAAAGTCTACAGTGTGTCATTCAATGAACATGATAGAATACTTGGGCTGTGTTATTTAGCAATGGTTTCTGATTAGCAGATTGTACTGGTGATATAATGATTTATCCATAATTGGTTAATTGATAGTTACCCAACAGGTAAAACTACTTGACGTAACGGCACGAGTATAGACAGTTTGGATAACGCTCATTCATTCATTCTTTATATATTTTGTCTTCACAAACATTTGCGATCTCCGCGTAAAGTTCACGTAGTATAGTATTCAAGCATGTTCATTCTAACAAGAGAGAAAAAAATGAAGCGATCGTTTGGGACGAGGGTACTAGTTAAGACATTTGAAGTCTATGCGAGTTTGAATGTAAATGAAATGACATGAAAGAGAGAAAAGCATTGATATCACACAATAAATAAAGGCTGGTCGTTCTGTGCTGCTTTTGATAATAATACACGTTACGCAAATACTCTGTAAAAGGTATACAGCAAAGCAAATTCAGCTCGCGGTCTTGCTGTTTTAACACGAAATTGACATCTTGTTTTGGATTTTTCTCTTGTGTATTATACTTGGAGTTAGATTTTTTTTCATGATTTTCGAGGTCATTTTTAGGGGTGCGTATTATACTCGGGTGTGTATTATATTCGAGTAAGTATGGTATATAGACTGAGCCAAAGCAGTGAGGGATCTTGCATACGTCAGCACCTATTGAGACACTTTACCGCGGGACAACACACTGGTTGGATGACATCATGCTAATGACCATGATATGCTTGTTTCAATATTAAATTTACACACCTACAAAATGGAAAGGTATAATTTGTATAAATAATCATATCTTTCATCTTCTGTTGTGAAAAATACCTGGAAATATAAATCAATATGCATGTTCTTTGATTGACCAAATCTATTGAATTCTGCACTCCAATTAGTTTTATAGCACTTTCATAGCCAGATGATAACCTAAATTCCTTGAATCTCAGCCAGATCAAATTTAGATACATGGATACTTATCAAAAGGGGAAGATGCTTATTGATTTTGGAGTTTCATGTAATAGGTCAAAAGTCGAGGTCGCCAGTGGTGAAAATAGACTGAAATTGTTAATTTCCAGATAATAAATTAAGTACATGTACCATGCATCCTACTAGATATGTTTTGTATTGGTAATTACTACATGCTTGTAAAATACTTGTGTCTCATTTGTGAAACTCATATGCCCACAGAAACAAGAAATTGCCTAAACAAGGCCAGATACCAGTAAACACGTAGACCCAGCACTATCTGCCCCATTTCTGTTGGGATGCTTAGAAAGAATTGAGTTTGTTCTCTGCCCTGTATCAGGCAGATGCCGTCACCATATACATGAAATATTTGTGGTGTTACGTTAAACAAAAATCCATCAATCAATCAATGTTGTGATTAGATATACTTATTTATTGCATTTAGGTCTTCACAGACATTTGATATCAGTTTTATTGTTTGATAGGGGAAATCATATGTTAAAAATCTGCATTATGTTTTACCTTAAACTTATTCAGCATTTTGGATTGTTCTGTTGCTTGTGGGTGCACAGAAATTAATATTCCATGTAAAGGCAGGGTTCCCTAATGACCCTGAAATGTAAAAAAAAAAAAAAACTTAAAAAACTTAAAATTCACCTCTTGCATTATTTTTGTCCTTTTATCAACTTCTAATTTTACATCCACAGTTGTAATGTTTAACATCCCCTCAAGCTTAAAAGGAACCTTTACCAAGGACGTCACTTCATGCACGGATTTAACTTACAATAAAATTCTCATTTTAATTATATCTAAAAAAAAATCCTTAATATTTGTTATTAAGAGAACATGTTCAAAATATGTCTGATAAATTTTCACACATCATTGAAATATTTGACTTCAACTTTTATATACAGATTCTGAATTATGCCTCCAAGGTCATACGACTTTGCTATCAAGGAGGTATTTGTCCATTTAGGACAGTTTTTGGTTTGTGCTAAATTTTGAAAATGAAAATCAAAATTTTCCATAACAAGAAGTGGGGTTATTGCACTGTAATCAAAATTCTCTTCATATTCATTTGTAGGTAGAAGAAACTGAGTGGCAAAACAAAAGTACGCTAAATAATTTGAATGATGTATATCAACTACACTGTGAGGCAGAGCCATTGAAAAAAGAAACTCGTGATATTTTTGTAGTTGGTGCGATGCCTGATGTTCGTGAAGACTTTCAGGTTTATATACTAATTACTTTTTATAAATTTTTCGATTTCTAAAGTTTAATTTATTAACACACTTGAACATGTATAGAAATGGCTATCTTTTCATTGTGAAAGGACACACACACACAAACACACATACATACATACAAATATATATATATATATATATATATATATATATATATATATATATATATATATATATATATATATATACATATACATATATATTTGTGTAAAGTTGAAAGAAAGAAAAAAGAAGATGGTAATTATACACATTAAATTATATAAATAAAATATTTTACATATATAATTAAAAATCAGCATTTGGTTTGTCCCTCTTTAAACTAAAATACATTTTTAGTCCATTGATTTGGGGATCAAAAGATTAAAGGTCAAGGTCATAGGGCCTTGATGAGTGAAAATGGTTTCTGGGCTATAACTGTATTTACATTCCACCTATTGTTATGAAACCTCACACACATACTCTCCATGAATCATGGATGTACCCTATTGATTTCTGGATCAAAGGTCAAATTTTTAAAACCTTAATAAGTGTATGAAAACATTTTGCAAATCAGCATATTGCATCTTGATGCAACTTTCTTGTTTTACATTGAATTTCAAGAGTTTTTTTTTCAGTTAATGAATGTCTTAAAGTTTCAAAAGAGACCTCCTTAATGTATCATCATATGCTGTGTCATATGCAGGAATTATGACTGCTTTTATCAACATCTTTGTATGATCATTCTAGCAATATTTAAACATACATTGAAATTGTTTTATGCTTCAAGAAATTTCCCAAAACTGTGAAATTGTTTTGTAGAATTTAATGTTATATTGTGCATCTGATGTGGAAGCCACTTTAAAGGTCTTTAAGAAGTTATGGCCGGAGTTCTTAGTAAGGTCAGTGTTTTCTCTTCATCATTAAATATTTTTAGTGTTTTTTCCATGTAATAAAACTTATTTACTTACAAAATTAAGATTCTGCTGTTGAGTGTTGTAAAGTTGTAAGGGTTACATGTTCTGTATTTATGACTATCATTACAGATTTCCACATCCTGTGACACTAGCAGGAATGTTTGAAATGAGCTCTGCATACCTACCTATCAATCAGAATTGGCAAAGATATGTAAACCAGGCAAACACAGTTTACAATGATTTACAAAATGAGCAGAAGAGATTGTTGATGAAATTGGCTAATGATGCTTGTGCACTACTTCAGGATGAAAAGTAAGTGTATCCTATGATTTAAGCTGATTTGTGCAGATATGAAGCAAACAAAAGGATCAAAACAGAGGACTAAGTGAACATACATTCGGAAAACTCTGTAGTTGCTTATCACTGGTCAATCTGGGTTTATTTTTGAAGGATAGACATATCAATTAACTTTTCAATGCACCTAAGCCATCCATCAGAAATTGTTGGCTTAAGTTTGCTGTTCTGGTCAACATGATATTGAATGGTATTTTTATGTGCCCAGAGAAATTTCAGGAAAGTGTGTAATCGTTGTGTCTGTCCATCCGTCTGACATATCTCCTTAACTGTACTTAAACTTGAAATATTGAAAAGTGAATTTTTCATGGGTAATGATCATACTTCATACAAGTTGTAATTGACATTAAGGATATGAGCTGATGAATGTGCAGATGTAAACCATAGAATTTATTTTGAATTGCCATAGAATTGCCATAAAATGTTAATTTATGATGACTAAATACCAGTCTATGTTTTTTTGTTTTGTTTTTAGGGTTTAATATAATACAACAAAAATAATCATGTATATTTGAACCATTATAGAATCCTTACTTACCCACTAGCATACCCTAACCTGCAGTGGGTATGGGCTGTAGATAGGAAATGGTCTTACCCTTTGTGGTGGATTTCTTCAGAACAATCAATTTCTTTTACTTTTAGACACTGACCCTTCTCATACTATTCTTAAGTTACTTATTATGATATCTCAAATATATATAAATTTGAATGTTAAACTTCTACATAAGAGGTACATTTATTAAATGCAGACTGACTATTGATGGAAAAGAATCAAGTTTTTCACATGTGAGTTGTCCTAAGAATTTGTTCTACTATGAAACAATGATTCATTATATATTCTACTCCATAACTTATGGAATTATAATTTTACAGAAAATAGATTAAAATGGTACTTTCTATCATCAAATTATTAGAGTATTTGGCGATTTTGTATATTTGTGAGTTTTGTGCAATTTTCAGGTATAAAGATGACCTATGGTTGTGGAATTTAGATTGGTCAGTGAGGAGCTACAGAATGAATAAAATGAAATCTAAGGATCAAAGAAATATGGTATTTATCTATCAAACTCATATTGTTATCGCTTTAAATTGAGAAAAATATATACAGAAAATGTAGTATTTGCCATTTGTTGTTTCATTGTTACCAAAGATATTTTTGAAATGAAGCATGTTTTACATAGCATCCATCAGTTTTATACATTGTACTGGTTTATACATTGGCTTTGTTTATGTGTATATGTTTTATACATTGTACTGGTTTATACATTGGCTTTGTTTATGTGTATATGTTTTCACACTTTTCAGCTTTATCAGATTAAGGTATGATTAGGTGTGATGTTTTCAATGATGTTTGAATTTCATGTGTGTTTGTATGTGTGGTTTTGCTATTTAGGTGTCATATATAGAACTTTTGTATTTCCAAATAGTTATTATCTATTGAGCCTTGTAATGCAAATCTTTCTTATGAAGGAGTCAAGTCTGTCTTAAGTTTCTTAGAAGTATGGTCATGGCATTTATCATGTTCCCCAGAAAATTTCAAGGGGCATACATTTCTGTTTTCAACACATTTCTCTAAATGAACTATACAGAGGATGGTGGAGTATATTTTCCATGAACGCTACTATGGCACATGCATAATAATGATGTAATTAATGGGCAGAGGTAATACATGAAGCTTTGAAAATGATGTTAGGAGAATTTAACAATTTTTTTTACTTACAGATCAGATTTCTTTCAGGAATGATAGTATTTAAGGAATGAAAAATCGATTGTAGATCACAAAATATTTGCGAAAATACTTTTTAATCAAAATATAAGGAATGAAAGTCTTATTGTCACACACAAATTCTCCAAGAACTGTTTGTGGTCCATGGATATTGCACATGACATGCTGGCTTTATTTACCATGATCACCAATAATAATACCCTCATTCTTAAATAATTGCTGTTAGATTGTGTGTCTGTCAATCTGTCTATTGATATTAGTCTGTCTGTTTGTCTATTTACCCAAACTCATATCTCCTAAACTGTTCATCAGAATTTTGTCATAATTCAAACATTTGTTTCTCGAAATATGGACTTTGGCCAGAGGTCACTGAAGAACATTTTTGAAAGGTCACTCAGAAAAAGAATCTAAAATACTGAAAAAAGGCTCATTTTAGAGAATTATCAATAGGCAGTGATCATATTTTATACAAGGTTTAATTGCCACTCAGGATATGGACTTTAGACTCTGAAAAACATTTTTAAAGGTCAATGTCATTTCTAAAATTTCAATGTCATTCTGTAAGTAGAAAATTAAAATACCTAAAAAAGACTTATATATTGGCAAATTTTCACCACTGTATGTTCATACTTCATTTAAGAATGCATGTGACCCCAACTTTTTATGCTCCCTAATACATTGAAATTCAAGGGTTTCCTATCTAAGACTTTGGTATTCATCCTTTGGTTTGATCCAGTTTGGGGAGCATCCATCAGTTTTACGTGTTTTCTTTGTTTTCTTGTTTTAGAAACAACAGATTCAACATATTTTAATCTCTATGTCAGGAAACAGAAACAGATGAAGAAAGATTATCTAGAATTCTGGATTCTAAACAGTACATTATGAAGAGGAAACCACATAAAGCAGGATATCCAAAGTAAAATTACTTAATGTGTTTAATTTATTTTATTCCATGAATTCAACCACATGTTTTGGAGTACCTTTTTAATGATTGTCAGGCAATGTAAGATAAATGACTTGGTCAGTAACTTTAAATGTCTTATTACAGATGGTATGCAAATCTTTGTCCAAAGGACTCGGATGATGATTGGGCCCCTGGTCCCTCCTTAATATCCACATTAATGAGGGTAGCCACCCAGCTTATGAGGGTCACTTACAATGGTTATCCTGTCCATTATGAGGCAAAATATGGCTGGGGATATATTGTACCAGATAATTTGAAGGGAGTTATGGATCGAGAAAAATTGATGGACCTAACTGATAAGGACATAGCTGAAGAAAGTAATCTTTCCTATCCAATCAGGTGCATAGTATGATATTGGTCGTACACATACATATCAGCTAAATTTTCCTTCAAGGCATAGTAAATTTTAAACTAATTTCTTTATAAACTCTGTTAATTTTCCAGATTTTCAATTTAATTCCTAGTAAATATTTGTCATTTGTCATAGGTACCATGATCTTAAACAGTTTTGGCTTTTCTGACCAAGTATAGTCTTTATATACAACTGTCTAAGTACAGTCTTTATATACAATTGTCTAATTACAGTCTTTATATACAACTGTCTAATTACAGTCTTTATATACAACTGTCTAATTACAGTCTTTATATACAACTGTCTAAGTACAATCTTTATACGACTGTCTAAGTACAGTCTTTATATGACTGTTCAAGTACAGTCTTTATATGACTGTCTAAGTACAGTCTTTATATGACTGTCTAAGTACAGTCTTTATACGACTGTCTAAGTACGGTCTTTATACAACTGTCTTAGTACAAGCTTTATATGACTGTCTAAGTACAATCTTTATACGATTGTCTAAGTACAATCTTTATACGACTGTCTAAGTACAATCTTTATATGACTAAGTACAGTCTTTATACGACTGTCTAAGTACAATCTTTATAAGACTGTTCAAGTACAGTCTTTATACAACTGTCTTAGTACAAATTTTATACGACTGTTCAAGTACAGTCTTTATATGACTGTCTAAGTACAGTCTTTATATGACTCTCTAAGTACAATCTTTATATGACTCTCTAAGTACAATCTTTATACGACTGTTCAAGTACAGTCTTTATTTGACTGTCAAAGTACAGTCTTTAGACACGACTGTCTTAGTACAATCTTTATATGACTGTCTAAGTACAGTCTTTATATACGACTGTCTAAGTAGTCTTTGTGCGACTATCTAAGTACAGTGTTTATATGACTGTCTTAGTTCAGTCTTTATATACGACTGTCTAAGTACAGTCTTTATACGATTGTCTAAGTAAGTCTTTATATACGACTATCTAAGTACAATCTTTACACAACTGTCTAAGTACAGTATTTCTACGACTGTCTAAGTACAGTTTTTATATGATTTTACAAGTAATGTCTACATACATTTTACTTAATGTCGCCAAACATGCCACTCTACACTTTACAATCTGTTATACATATAGATATTTATTATTTCTTGAGAACAAGTAAGTAGATACAGTAGAAACTGACTAGATTTGTCAATTATTATAAGGGGCAGACTTGGTGTAGTGGTTAAGTGCTTGGCTTGCGGCGCCGACGATCCGGGTTCAATTCCCGGGTTGTGCCACTATGTGTAAGAGGTTGGTAACCTCCTGCTTTCATGTCGCGATATAACTGAAATATTGTTGAAAGCGACCTAAAACACCAATCCACCAACCAACCAATCAATTATTATGTAGTAAGGATACTTTAAAAGTGTTTTTTCTGTTCCTCATATTTCTGTAAAGAGAAAATAATGAGAGAAGCACATGTTACAAGTATTTTACTGGTGGTACTGAGCTTTACTGGTGATTGTGTTGACACTTGAATCTCTTATACATGTGTTAACAGGGCTCTGTACAAGCTTTGTAATGAACCATTTGATGAGAAAGTGTTAAATCCTTTATCTAATGAAGAATTTGAAGAAATGTTCAACAGTGCTTCCAGTCTTTTAGAAAGCACCATTGAATC
This sequence comes from Pteria penguin, assembly GCA_035048485.1. Lineage (NCBI taxonomy): Eukaryota > Metazoa > Mollusca > Bivalvia > Pterioida > Pteriidae > Pteria > Pteria penguin. The sequence continues at coordinate 26,127,520 of CM068581.1, forward strand.
AACAATGCAAAGTAAAAATCCAAAGCAATTAGCAGCAATAGAAAAAGCTGCCCAAATGAAGAAGGCAAAGGTAATATTAAATGTATCTTAAATATTTTATTATTTTCTTTCATTATGAAAATATCATTATACACCACTATATGTTTCATTGTTGCTTAAACGGTATATTGAAATTATATTTCCTAATTATGAAAATCTTCTCTAGATTTTGTTTTAGCCCTTTAGAGACATTATTTCTTGTCTTGCAGAGAAATAGATATTTAAATATACAATTAAAGTTTGCAGAAGTTGAAAAATTTCTTATTTCAGAATGAAGGGAGAATAGATGTTGGTATACCAGGTGCCTGGTTTTATAAGATACCACATAAGGTAATAGAATATAGCCCCCTTCCCTCCCTTTATGAATTAATTTGAAAAAAAAACACAAAAGAAATAAACAATTAAATGTTCCTCTTTTGTTGTTTCATGTTATGATAAAAACTTCTCAATCTAAAAAAGATCAGAGCTCTTCCACTATCTTTTGAAATACAAGGATATTTCACATAGAGTTTTCCCCATGACCAGAGATATCATTTAGGGTCATGAATTTTGACCTTCATTTTGTACTTTGACATACTGTTCAAAAACTTTGACATAGCCAATCTATTGTGAACCTCAAGGGATAGGGCTTCGATAAAGATTTCATTAGTGTCATGTCTTTTTACCTATTCATAAATGTTGACCTTGACTATATTTTTTTAGCTGGAAGAGGTAATGCTTTCATTTTTCACTGGACTGGACCATTTTAGTGCATTACAATGTTATTGCTGTATTGAAATGAGACTGGTCCATTTTAGTGTGTTACAATGTTATTGCTGTATTGACAAGAAACTGGTCCATTTTAGTGCATTACAATGTTATTGTTGTATTGACATGTGACTGGACCATTTTAGTGTGTTATAAATGTAATGTTATTGCTGTATTGACAAGAGACTGGACCATTTTAGTGTGTTACAATGTTATTGCTGTATTGAAATGAGACTGGACCATTTTAGTGTGTTAGAATGGTATCGCTGTATTGACATGAGACTGGACCATTTTAGTGTGTTATAATGTTATTGCTGTATTGACATGAGACTGGACCATTTTAGTGTGTTATAATGTTATTGCTGTATTGACATGAGACTGGTCCATTTTAGTGTGTTGTAATGTTGTTGCTGTATTGAAATGAGACTGGACCATTTTAGTGCATTACAATGTTATTGCTGTATTGACATGAGACTGGTCCATTTTAGTGTGTTACAATGTTATTGCTGTATTGAAATGAGACTGGACCATTTTAGTGTGTTAGAATGGTATCGCTGTATTGACATGAGACTGGACCACTTTAGTGTGTTATAATGTTATTGCTGTATTGACATGAGACTGGTCCATTTTAGTGTGTTGTAATGTTGTTGCTGTATTGAAATGAGACTGGACCATTTTAGTGTGTTAGAATGTCATTGCTGTATTGACAAGAGACTGAACCATTTTAGTGCATTACAATGTTATTGCTGTATTGACATGAGACTGGACCATTTTAGTGCATTACAATGTTATTGCTGTATTGAAATGAGACTGGACCATTTTAGTGTGTTATAATGTTATTGCTGTACTGACATGTGACTGGACCATTTTAGTGCATTACAATGTTATTGCTGTATTGAAATGAGACTGGACCATTTTAGTGTGTTATAATGTCATTGCTGTATTGACAAGAGACTGGACCATTTTAGTGCATTACAATGTTATTGCTGTATTGAAATGAGACTGGACCATTTTAGTGTGTTATAATGTCATTGCTGTATTGACAAGAGACTGGACCATTTTAGTGTTGTTGCTGTACTGTTTTAGGATGGAAAAGGTAGCAATGTTGGAAACCCTCTCGCCAAGGACTACATTGGACTCTTTGAGAATGGAACAATGAAAGCGATGTCAGGAATACACTCAACCAAAGTACTAAAGCTCAGCAAACAGTGTTCTTACTGGAAAATGAGTAGAGATCGCATTGTGTGTGTAAAATTGTATTTAAGTATATACAAGTATATTCATGTTATGATTCATTATTGTCCTTGTTGAATGTTTTAAATGGATAAATAAAATACAAAATAATAGATTTATGGGTCATGTTTAAAATTGTTCATACAGAAGTGACAATTTTAATGATATGACTTATCATTTCATAATGTAAACACTTTAAAAGAAAATTATAATAAGAATGAAAAAAATGTTAATATTTACTTAGACATGCTATTTCCTACAAACCATCTGAACAGATCACACATATTTGAACATCCCTTTTATACTGACATTTAAACACAGTAATTCTGTTTTGATTTACTAAATAGACATAATATTTTGAAGTTTAGTTTTATATTTCTGCATAATATATAGTCATCCCATTTACAATGTTTTTTTAAACTGAAAACCTGTTTGTTTTTAATTGTCTCTGTGTTTATAAGGAATCAAATGGCAGTGCAACTACAAGATGAAGAACTTCCAGATATTGTGAAAAGGTTAGGGTTTATAATCTATTCCATACATATTTTTGGAATTTTCAGTGTCAAAGTAAACAATACGATCTCAATTTCATAGGATTGAGTCATTGTTGATTATAAACAATAAAAAATTTCCAAATGCAAAAACAATCAACATGTATTAGAGTTGTTTTTATTTTGATTTTCAAGAGAAGATTTTAATGTATTACATTATGTGTATTTTCTCAAATGAAATTCCTTAAACTATCACATATTACTACATGTATTACATATGTAAAAGCTAAATTGCCATTTAGATCTGGATTTGTTTCAATTATTTGAATGAAATAAAACCCTTGCAATATTTAGTTCATTTCTTATGTTGTATGTAGTATTGATTGGGATTGTTTTCTAGTGCTGATGAGTATGATGAAGAATGTTTTCATGGAGCCATAGTACCTCGTGTGGTGCCTGCAGGGACAGTTACTCGGAGGGCTGTGGAAAAGACATGGCTCACAGCTAGTAATGCTTATGTATGTCATCTTTAATTGATTTACGAAATATGGTTAAAAGATCTGTCAGATGGCTTTTGAGAATTGTTGACTGACTTAATATCATCATTGCAAGGTCACCACATACACCCACACCAAAAAAAATTTAGTATCATATTTGATTTGTTCTGTTTCAAATGTACAGTAAATACTGAGATACATTTTGTACAAGGTATATAATAGTTAAAATTTAAGCACAGGTACATCCTACTTGTAGGATAGGTAGTTACTGTTTTGAATTTGATTAATGTGTATTAATAAGAAGAACAAGAATGTAACCTTTATATGTATTATGTAAACTTCTTTTTTATTTCATTGAGTAAGGTGAATTGATTATTCATGGAAGTAATATTCCTGAAGCCTTCAATATGTTGTTTAATTTGTATAACTTAGGTTGATCGAGTAGGGAGTGAATTGAAAGCCATGGTACAGGCTCCACCTAATCACCATTTTATAGGAGCAGATGTTGATTCTCAAGAGCTCTGGATAGCCGCTATAATTGGAGATTCCTCTGCCAAAATGCATGGTAATTTGACCGTTTTCAGCATTATTACTAACTTTAAGTCTGTCGGTCACATATTGACATGTTATAAACAAGTAAATACAGAGAATTGTGGTCCCCCGCTTTTGAGGTTCTATCAGTAAGGATGCAGTGATCTGTGACATATTGTCATGGTTGTGCATGTCTACATGTATCTGCAGTGCCATTAGGGACACACAAGCCAAATATGAAGTCCCATGTCTTACAGTTATAAAGTTACATTGAAGCAGGTCAAAGGTCAAGGAAAGGTATTGCAATTAGGGAGTGAATTGAAAGCCATGGTACAGGCTCCACCTAATCACCATTTTATAGGAGCAGACGTTGATTCTCAATGGGAAGGTATTGCAATTAGGGACACATATGCCAAATATGAAGGGCCTACGTCTTACGGTTAAAAAGTTATGACCAAAGTTAAAGTTTTTGTGACAGATGGACAGACAGACAGACAGAGGGATGGACATACAAATGAGATTTAATGTCCCCATGCTTTCGTTGAAAGTGGTGGACAAAAATACAGTGACGCTTAATCCAGGCTCTTGAAATATGTAAAAATCTTCATTTTCATCACCCAAGTGCGGTATATTAATTTTCCCCTGCTTTTCCATCTGTCACAAAAACTTTAACCTTGGTCATAACTTAGACGTAGGGCTTTCACATTTGGCATGTGTGTCCCTAATTGCAATACCTCTCCTATGGTACCAAAATTTTTAATCATGTGACCTTTACCATGACATTTGACCTACTTCAGTGTAACTTTTTAACCACTTTTTAATATATGTATTGGGGAAAATTTTCAATCATGTTAGAATGTAGTATAAATATCATCAAACTTTACAAGGTTCTGCTGCAGATACATGCAGACATGCACAACGATGACAATATGTCACAGATCACTTCACCCTTACTGATAGAACCCTGAAAGCAGGGGACCACAATTCTCTGAATTTGTTTGTTACCTTTTCATCAAACCATGAAGAGCTTGGGGTATAGTCAAAAGCTGTTGTTGATAATTGTTTTTTAATACAGCTTTGTGAAAGCTTAGGAGATAAGCCTAACTTGTAGACTTTAGTGTTTAGTCTATGCTAATGTTTGAAAGTGGAATCAAAATTCTGAAAGTAAAATCCAAAATGTTTGCTTGCTTGTTTTTTACGTTTACGTTTTGCCAAGTTTATTTCATTTATCTGGTAATGTAATGTGCTGTTACTTTCATTTCTTCTCCAAGATATGGTGGCACAAAATTAAATTTCAAGTATCGTTTTACATAAATGAGGCTTTTCGATATTTTTTTGTAATTTTTTTCTTTCTTTTTAAACTAACTGTATAAGATAAACATTTCTTTTATTACGCAATAAATGAAGGAGTAGGCACATTTGAGTTGTTTCATAACTAGCTGTCAACACTTGAAGACAAGAGGCCATAAATTTGAACAGATCAAAGTGCTTTACTAGTTTCAAACACAAAATTGCTTTAGTGGTAAATGATAGGAAACATATTTGTGACTGTGATACATAAAAGATATAAATAATCAAATGTCTACATCAGAAACCCTCTTTTTCTATATATGAAAATGCATAGGCCTCTGACTACATTATAAATGTATACTTTTTGTGAAGTAATACCCCAGACGAATACTTGTGCATACTGATCAGGTAGTCAGAAATTCCAAAAATTTACGAGGAACTAACGTTTCTTGATTGATGGAGCATTACTATATGTAGACTATGGAGTTATTTTGTAGATTTACTTCGGAAGGATGTACCAAGTTCTCATTACAGCATTCAACTTTTATGTTATTGGTATATATCCTGAAGAAATGCCACATTTTAACAGATTATTTTTTTGTCAATATGTGAGGAGGTTAGTGTCCTTTGATGAGATTTGGGTACATTGATGGAAAAACTAAATATTTGGACAACATGTAGGTTCTACTCCCTTTGGCTGGATGACACTGCAAGGAAAGAAGAGTGATAAGACTGACCTTCATAGTAAAACAGCCGAGACAGTTGGTATCAGCAGGGATCATGCTAAGGTCAGCTCATTAAATACAGATCAGAAGATAAGGTCAAATGTGTTCATGAAGTATTTATATTTCTATGTTTTTATTTTTTTTTCACATATATATTATATAGATATATGAAATATATCATTCCTAGTCTGACATATATATGCATGCACAAAAAATGAGAATGGCACTAAAACAGTCAATAGATTATCAAGTTTTCTAGGCAATCGGCCCTTTCTTAAGGACACAGTAATAACACATAAAGAGACAACCAGAAACAAAGTCATATACAAAGCACTAATTAAGGTGCAACAAAAAAATCGATATAGGAACTACATGTTTACTTGTTGTTGTGAGCAATAGGTAAGAAATGAAGTGAGAAATAGGTGATATTAAGGTCATTGAACAGGGGCAACCCCACTTGGGATTTGATTGACCTCGTAAACAGGTAAACAGGAAAAGATGTAATGGAGCAGAGTGAAAGAAAATGGTGTAAATAAGAAAGTGAATAAGTGATAGAGAAAAAAATGTTTGTGAGAGTGCATAACCATGTGGAACAGAATAGATGACAAAACAAATATGAAAAATGTTCCATACTTTTTATTCATATGGTGTGTATTAAGTACTTTGTGAAGTCTGACAGATTCTATTGACTTATGAAGATGTTGTCGAAGTTTTCTTTAGCTATACTCTCTTGATATTGTGCTTTTATATTTAATTCTAAAGTGACTTGCATATATATATATATATAAATATATATATAACTTCGCTTTCAACAATTTTTCAGTTATATTGCGACATGGAAGCAGGAGGTAACCAACCTCTTAAATATAGCGGCACAATAAAGGGATCGAACCCGGATCGTCGGCGCCGCAAGCCAAGCGCTTAACCACTACACCAAGCCTGCCCCTTATATATATATATATTTATATATGTATGTATATATATAGTCTGAAATTTAAGAACTAGAAAATATGATATTGGGTTGCATTGATCTTGAGATCATACTTATACTAAACCAGCTGTAATTTTCTTATATTTTTTTGTTTTAGATTTTGAATTATGGAAGAATTTATGGTGCTGGTCAAAAGTTTGCAGCTACTTTATTAATGCAGTTTAATCCTAATATGTCTCTCGCAGAAGCCAATCAAAAAGCTCGTCTTATGTACTCTACCACCAAAGGTAGAAGGTAGGATGGTGTTGTTTGAATATGTAAAATTGTGTAATTTTGTTTTAGGTCAGACCATTTTAGTATGAAAACAACATTCTTTGGTCATACTTATATACAGTGTATTATCACCAAGGAGTGAAAAAGTATATTTGTGTTTGTTTTTTATTCAGTACACCACCAGGACATTTGTCTACGTATGTACCACATACTCGGTATCTTTGGTATATATAGTGGTGGGTAGACAGAGATGAGTGATTAGACTGAGTTCCAGCATATTGCTTGAATTCACTTTACTGAGCTGTGTAAAATGTCATAATTCTTAAAAAAAATCTAAACTTTAAAACATAAGAGAAAAAGATTTGCATAGGAGTTTAATGTACATGAAAAAACTTGCAAAGGTGTTTAATGTACATGTACAATTAGAATACATAAAAAAAAAATAATATGAATCTACTCCTTTTATTGACTGACTAAATCAATGTATCATTTTCAGATTGTTGTCTAAGTTGCAATTGATTACAAGAATGTGATTACTGAGTGACCGTTTTGACTTGTGCTTTTATACACACCATTCTTTTGTTCTCCAGTGGGGCAGATTTGGTAGGTTACTAAAATACAAAACATGAACAGAATGAAACTATTTGTGATCTTGTGTATTACACAGAGCGTTCTTCACTAACTTGTAAATATTAATTAGTATTCTATTTCTCAATTTCAGATCAGGGAGTAAATGGAAGGACGGAATGTAAGTTAATATGATGAAATCTTTATACAATCATTTACATCAAAGATTTTATGGTCGTAAAAAAGGTAAATATATAACTGACATCAATGTCATAGACTGACTTTGCAGTCTAAATATTCCTGCTTGTCTGCTAAATGTTACTTCTATACAATTTAGGAAACAAATATATATGAATATACAGTAGTGTTTTCAGTGGAACTGTAAACTGTTAACTACAATTTTATTTCCTTCCCTCAACTTATTGTTATTTTGGTGATTTGTCAGCAAATAAAAATGTCAAATAATAAGTGATGGGAAGGGTTTAATATAGAAGTTAACAGAAGGTCACTTCAATTTATGATATGTGTTCACAACGAGGAAAATGTTCTACACTACTACATGCATACGAATGAGATTACTGATAAACAAATCAATTAATTATAAACCAAAAGAAAAACAGCTCCTTTATACATTTTTGTTTATCAGCAGTATATGATTTGTAGGGAAAGTGAAACTTTCAACCGTTTAGAGGCAATATCCACAGATTCTAATCCCAAGACACCAGTTTTAAATTGTTCCATCAGCAAGTCTCTGGAGCCAGACAATGTTGGAGAAGATGTAACTATATGTTTTATATTTCACATGAAATAATATTTTTCATTAAAAAAGTAATTGATTTTGAAGAGTGGTGATTTTATGGGCAAAGTATTTGTTTTCTTATAGTAGATTAAGTCATTTAAATTTATAATTTTCACAATTAGGTTTTGCTCATAACCCAAATTTGAGAAGGATTGGTGTCTAGATTTATGTATTGCCTGGCTCAGTTTAACATCTGTATGAGAGAATTTAAACAAAAGAAGGATTCATTGTCACGTAAAAACTCATGAGTGCAAAGTTTTCATGAAAAGATAAAAAAGATACCGGTACAATAAAATAATGAAAATGAAGTATAAATATCTTGGAATGTTGTATTTTTGCAGTTTATGACAAGTAGAATTAATTGGGTTGTACAGAGTTCTGCTGTGGATTACCTACACTTGATGTTGGTGTGTATGCGCTGGTTATTGGATGAGTATGACATCAATGGTAGATTTTCTATTAGTATTCATGATGAGGTACGTTATCTGGTAGCTTCAGAAGACAAATATCGGGCAGCCTTAGCTTTACAGATCACCAATCTCCTTACACGCAGCCTCTTTGCAAAGAAGTTGGGAATGAATAATCTACCGCAGGTATTGTATGCATCATTTGTAAGCCCTATAGTGCATCAAACCTATTTACACATGACAAAAGCGCACAGAAAAATTCACCTATTATTGTAAAAAGGAGATATTAAATTATATGAAATTAAATTTAGTTTTATACATTTGATTATCCATTCAATAATTTTAATCAAGTTATAGAACATCCGCTAATATCGACCACCCATAATAACTGACCAATGTAGCATATTGATAATGTCATCATGCATATACCAAGATAGTTAAAAGATGCTTTTTTTTGGTGAAAAAAAAAACTAACTAGCAATAGATATTTATACTTGCTTCATTTTGATATTAAATCTGGAGTTAAATTAGTACACACATGCCAACCCTCCCATTTTTATTGTAATCTTTCCTTTTTTAACCCTGTACTTCTGCCTGTATGTTTTTAGTTTTATTCCATACTTTTTTGTTTTATCAGGAATTTTACCAGTTGTCAAACGTTTTTAAGATCCATTTACCACATGGTGTAGTTTCAAACAAAGCATATATATGCCAGTTTCTTGACAAATGGTGACCATTTTACAGTCTCTCTTTGTTAGGCATAACCTTCCATTTTTTAGATTCTGAATGTTGGCAAGTCTGTTAATATTTAAGCTGTTGGGGTTTTTTTTTTGGGGGGGGGCAAAAGAAAAAGGAAAGATTTTAATGAAAAAAAAAGCTTTGTGTCCAATTGCAGTTTTGTGTATTTATAAAATTAGTTTGTGACAAACATGTTCAGACTCTGTGAAAAACATTTATTGTTACGAGTGTATGATTTTGATTTTCAGTCAGTTGCTTTCTTCAGTGCAGTGGATATTGATAAATGTCTAAGAAAAGAGGTTCATTTAGACTGCAGAACTCCAAGTAACCCTTCAGGATTGGAAAGAGGATATGGAATACAGAAAGGTAAATATTCTTTGAAGGTTTCATTAGTGTAAGGCCTTTTTATGCCCCCGGATCAATAGATTTGGGACATATTGTTTTTGTCCTGTCTGTCTGTTTGTTTGTCTGTTTGTTGTCAACTTTAACCTTTGCCATTACTTTTGAACTGTTAAAGATAGAAACTTCATATTTGGCATGCATATGACACTAATAAATCCCTCTCAAATTATACCAGGGTCATTGACCTTGTGACCTTGACTGTGACCTTTGACCTACATTTCAATTTTGTCTTATTTGGAATTTACTGTTATTTTGCGAGATTCGCGCGGAGGATCGTCTTGCAAAAATAAAACGCCGCGAACATGTCCAAGTTTGACAATCGTGCTCTAAAATATTCAACGCAAGATAAAATGATATGTTTATTTTACATTGATTTCATCCAAACTTCTAAAACCTACTTGATTTTCTAAACTCAGTGTCCCCTATCTAAATGTTGGCAGCTGCCTTTGTCTATACCTCGCGCTTGACTAATTTCACTTCTATCGCGGTCGGAGTATTTATCTAACGTCCTGTTGTGCTATAAATTTAGCATTGAAAAAGATTCTATCCAGATAAATTTATAAAATGTACATGTTTCAGATATAAAAGTTTTCTATAACTATAAAACAGAACATTAAGTAAAAGTTAAAAAGTAATCTACAAAATAATGTAATGAGCACTGATTAGCACTAAGTAAGGACACGTTATTAATGATCGATCTCTGATAGAAGAGTGACGCTACCTAGAGTTTAGTTACAATTTAAAGCCTCAATATTTAATTAACAATGTGAGATGTGAAGTCGGCAATTCACTTTTTTTACTATTGATATAGATTCATTCAAATAACAGTGATCTTCATATCTGGCTTTAGCGTGTACTGACTCTTAAAAAGCAATCATCAATGACAGCTAACTTGACAGCAGTTGACTACACCTCAAGCGGTCAGTTCTTAATTGGTTAGATAATTAATATACTATAGATAGGTGACCAGGTAAACGCGTCATTTAACTGTTAAACAAACAATCGATCAGTGTAGAAAGGAGATAAACAGTGTGGCCTCATGTATTGATTAAATCGCCGTTATATGTTTCAGCTACGTCTGGAAAGCAAGATTTTGTCCGGATTATAGGAGCAAACTTAATATACTTTTGGAATTCCGTACCAGTATTTCATTGTCCGGATCCGGAACATGGATTTTCGGAATATCTGATCAAAATATCATTTGGGACATTAGCTTCCATACCTTCTTGTCCGGAAAGTGGATTTTTACGGAGTCCAGATTATCGGAGTACAATAAAAATGTTTTAGGGAATCCGTTCATCATGAATATAAAAAGCCGTGAACAGGTCTAAGGGATCTAATTCTCGAAATTAAATCGTCGCGAATAAAAGACGGTTTACAGTATTGCCATTCTTGTTTCACAAACACATCTTGTTTACATCTCTTATTTATGTAATTATATAATATTTCGGCATAAGTTTCTTATGATATTTAGAACTTTGTTCCTTTAAAGGTGGCATTCAAGATTTTGCGTTTTTGCCATTTTGCATTCCACTCATTCACAAAATAAGCTTAAAGAGGGGCTGATTTAACACTTTAGCCACAGGAACAGAAATAAGTTTAGAATTTTAACATTTTTAAATGAATTATATAAAGTTTCACTTCCTATGTTTGGTATAAAGGTAACCCATCTTTTGGCAGTCCATTGCCTTTCTTTGCTGATCTTTTTGTCCATCCATTATTCCATCATGCTTTTAGAAAAAAGAGCCAACAAGATGTAGTGACTTTATTATTAGAATGCCTACTTCACCAATGAAACCCTTTCTTCCAAGAGATGAGTGGGGTAGGGGTCAATTATCAACTAAAACTTTGTCAATTGTTTGAGTTATACCTCATGATGTTTCAAGTAATGTCTAATTCAGGAGAAATTCACTGCTTCAAAGATATTCTTATATAGAATTTTGGTTGAGGGACTTGAGGCATCTGTGTTTCACAGACATATTTTTATGATATATATATAAATGTGTCAACTGAATAATTCATTTCTTAATAGATTATCATATTAATGAAATATTATGTATATTCCTTTTTCACAATTTAAGGAGAAGCATTAGATATTTATGCTGTCATAGATAAAACCAAAGGCAGTCTGAAAAAGGAGGAAACATTATCAATGCATGCTGTGGGATTCACTTGAGATACAAAATATTCCAAAGGAAATGGAAGAATACTGCTCGCTCGATCAGTTCAAAACAAAGATGTTTTTAAGAAACTGAGTGGAGAAATAAAGTACTCTGGGTGTTACAAGAAACTTTAAAAAAAAAAAAAGACGACAGTGTGAAGAAAGCATAGAATCAGGAGACATTGGAGGAAGGAATTAATGATACTCTGATAAAATATCAAATGAGACAAAAACAGCCATGAATTACCTATAATATGCCAAAAAATCTTAACTCTTGCATTATAAAACTTGCATCCAAAGAGACTGGATATACTTGTTTAAGTGTACATTTGTACATCAATGTAGATATTGTAGGAAACCTATTTTTCTAAGTTTGTTAATATACACCTGTCTTTAAATCTTATTGTAAAACTGACATAGTCCATTGGAAAGAAAATTTGTAAGCCAGAAGGGCAAAGATTGGAAGTTTGCAGGACTCATAGTCATGTTGGATGTATGTCTAATAAACTGGAACATAGAATAAATCTGGCATATTGAATGTCTGCAGTGGCTTTCATTTAGGTGCTTGACAGCCAGTTTTAATACAAGTAACAAGCAAGGGTGTCATGGAATAAGTGAACAATTCTGGAAAGAAGTGAAACCAAATTAACATTCATAAAAAAATGTGTGTTTCATGAAAAAATATCTCATTGTAGTCACAATGTTGTATCTTCTCATTAATCTTTCCATTTTTAGCTCACCTTTACAAAGTTGCGATGAATGTATGCTATAACCTTTCAACATCAGCAGCGTTATTGTCATCATCTGTGTCCAGTTAAGTTATTTGAGTTAACTCAATATTGAACAAAAAATTGTACCAAACTGATGTCAGTGGTTTATCTTGAGATGCTGACTTCAGTTCATGTTTTGGATGCTGCATCTGACCTACTTGTTCTGCTTAAGTGACTGTTAAGTTTGGGTAGCTCAGTTTTCCATGTTCCACTTGAGTGTCACACTTAAGTTATTGGTATTTGGGGCAATACAATCTTAGACAAAGTACAAGTGTTACAGTTACCAAACTAACATTAGTGGTTCATTTTGAGATGCTATTTGAGTGCATGCTTTAGATGTTGCATCTGACCTAAATTTTCTGCTTGAGTGTCTGTGATGATTTATTGACAAAAGTTCAAATGCTACACTGACCAGACTTACTTTAGTGATTCATGTTGGGCTATTTGGTGGCAGATATAAATTGACTTTTATTGTTGCAGCATTATAGTCTAAAATTATTTCTATTGGTTGAAGTTTAAGTATGTGTACGTGTGTGGCTTACCGCCTAGGAATAAGGAGTTCACATTTCATACACATATTCCTAATTTCCTAGTGTTTTCATCTGAACCCTTTATATTTACATTGGGACCTTTACAACCCTTATTTTCTCCTCAAGTTTTTGGGTGTAATTTACAAGGTGAGCTTGATATTCTTTGATTACTCAATGTTTATATTCTTTAAAGAAAATGAGCTATAATGTTTTAGCACTACTAGCAAACTGGCATCTTGTACTTTACCTCATTATTTGTGTGCACATCCATCTATTAATTGATAGCAGTTGTCACATCTGTCTAGTATGGAGTTGTGTCATTGCCCCATTGAAACATTTTTATTTTTTATTTCTCCACCATGAAATTGGTAATTCCATCTTTAAAGTTTAATGTTGGAAAAAATGAAAATGTTTCAGTATGGCACTAATACGCTTCCATACCCTAGGTGTGGCTTAGGTTTAACATTATTTTCTGCAACCTATATGCTCCCTGAAAAATTTCAAGGGAGCATATATTAATGCTCTTGTGTCTGTCTGTCCGATGTCAAATGTCCTAAACCATTTGTCAGGATTTGATCTTACTTTACATAATTGATAATATGGAATATTGGCTTTTGGACAGAGGCACTCAAGGTCAATTTTGAAAAGTCAATATTACTCAGTTGGTTGGTTGATTGGTGTTTTACGTCGCTTTCAACAATATTTCAGTTATATCGCGACATGGAAGCAGGAGGTTACCAACCTCTTAAACATAGTGGCGCAACCCGGGAATCGAACCCGGATCGTCGGCGCCGCAAGCCAAGCGCTTAACCACTACACCACGCCTGCTCCTAAAAATATTACTCAGACAATAGGATTTAAAATACCTAAAGGGTTCATGTTCAAAAGGTATATATCATACTTCATGCAAATGTTATTTGTCCCTCAGGATATGGTCTTTCAGAAAAAGGTCACTCAGGTCATTTCAGGAAGGTCAAAGTCACTCAACTAAAAGTAATAATACCAAAAAAAAGTTAAAATATTTGCAATAGAGTCACCCATTGGTTTGATGCAGTTTTGGAAAGCCTCCATCAGTTTGACATATTTCCTTGTTCAGTCATGCTCATAATAGCTGCATGAGAAGCAGGAAGTAATTAAACTCTTAAATATGGAGGCACAATCCAGAAATGTAACTTAGATTGTCTGCATATTGCACTTAACCACTACACAAAAGCTGTCCATTATAGGTATGAATTTGGTTTGAGGACACCAGGAATGATCACCAAGCTATGATAAAACAAAACAGCAATTCCTGTACAATTATTGCTTACAGGATGGAGAACTCAATATTTCATATTAGATGGTGGCTATTAATGGACTGCATAATACCAATCAAAGCTGCAACAAAAAGAAGACAGAAAATAGTTTTATATTATCAAACTCTGCTGTGGTGGACATTTTGGACTTTGTCATACTGTTCTTTACTATATATAATTAATATCCAAAAGACTACATTTTGCTGAGATTTTCATCATGATGTTAATGTTTAGATTGTGACGTCACAATAACGGTAATTTGAGCGGCAAAACATCATATGTCAGGCATTTTATGAAAAATAAATTTAATATGAAGAAGGTATATTGTACAGTATATCTCGAACATTTTCATGAAGGTACAGTACAACTGAATATACTGAACTTGTATAAAAAGTCAAAATATATTGAAGTTCATCAACAAGGTGCTGCACATAAGCTATTTAATGAACGAGCAACATGTATTTCATTACACCACTATCCACATAATGTTCTGTGAAGTTTTTCCCAGAAAAGATCATCATCTGTGTACTCAATGCCCACTATGACTCTCAGAGAGGGGGGTGATTCCTCATGGCGAGTTCCGTCATTTACATACACAGGAATGACAGTATTCATTAACATAGGATTGTCTATCCTGTGCTGGAGACTGGCATGCATCTTCATTTCAAACAAGCTATTCTTTAAGGCAGACTTCGTGACCAGCAATATTACATATTTACTTTTTTCAATAGCTTGCTCCATTACCTTGAGGAAGCTTTGACCTTGATTGGCATCTCTGTCTTCATGAAATCCTCGCAGATTTGTACAATTTGACATTAATTCTAGCTTGGAGACAAATTTTTGGGCAAGAAAATTATCATCTTCGTGGTGACAGATGTAGAAGTCGTATTCTGACTCCTCCATTGCAATGACAAGGATTGTTACACCTAGAGAAAGAAAACAGTAGAGAATACAGTAAAACGACAGAATATCTGCTGAAATAACGTTATACAAAATTAATTAGAAATAACTTTTTCCCCCAAATTCAGATATACAATCAATACAACCCTTAAAAGTTCAATGAACTGAATTCTAGGGAATAAGTGCACCTTAATTCATTAGAAATACATGCAATATATGGGATTCATAGATTCACTTGTAACAGGCTGTTGTAAGAAATGAGATACTGAAAACAGATGATTCAGATATTACTTAGCCATATGGATAATATGTTTAGTCATCTACAGTTTACTTCTTTATTTAAGAGAATTTAAATGTCTGAACTACAGTTTTCTGTTCTGTCTTGGTTGATTAAAATATCAATTTATATTTGTGTAAAGCTGCATTCAATTAACTGACATTTACAAAACATCTCATTACTTCCTCTATTGAGCCCCATAATTAATATTAAAAAATAAACAGTGGAATGACTGTGCTCTGTACAAAGATACTGTGTAAAGTAGTTCCAGCTGATGTGTAGCAAGTAAATTATAAGTGGCAAAATCAAAACATTTACATTACAAATGTACATACAGTTTTACCATTTTTTTCTTGACTTGTAAGTTAGATTTCATAAGAGTCAAACAGAAACATTTATCTATGGTTATAGACAAAATATCATAGTTACATGTACATGGTTTCTCACCATATCACCTAATTCTCATAGCTATCCATTCAGAACAATATTTGTGCAAGTTATAAACAGAAAGAGAATAGCCTCTTATTAGAGGGACAATTGCTCAGGGCATAACATTCTCTGTTTTCAGTCATCAATTTCATAGAGAATAAGCAAGTACTGTACATTTCAAACTTTGGCCTTTTTACATCAAACTTAAAACAGCGCCACATACTGAATATAGCAACAAAAGCAGTTGACCTTTTCAACTTAACATTTTCGCAAATGATGCATCTATAAACTACAAAATGGTAGGTTAAAAAAGTCAGCTTCTTTTGTAGACTATGCTCGTTATTTTATAAAGACGTACACTTTTGAATTTATATCAAAATTCCAAAATTTTACTTTCTAGTATTTTATTAATATCTGAAAAATTGATTACTGAAAACTGATACTGTTAAGAATCTAAGTGATTGTCTCTCAAATGAGAGATTGCTCCCAAACTGATTATAAGTAAAATGTGGTGGTTATAAAAGATTTCAAGAAGGTTAAGTAAATTTTACTGAAGTACTGTAATAAGATAACCGCTCTACGTATACTAGTACCTTAACAACAATGTACCCCGACTCATTGCTATTTTGACTTCCCCACTTTTAAGTTACTGCTACAAGACTGCCTCATTTAACTTCAGCTCAAAGGTAACATGATTTACATTTGGTGGAAAATAAAATTGTTGAACTATTATTTTGGTAAAATATTAACAAATCATGTTAAATCTTATCATTCTTAACATTTCTCCTTTTAAGAATTCTGTGAAACATTGCATAATCAACTTGTAGCCTCATCACAAGATTCAATATTAATATTTAAAGCCATCTTGTGACCTGACTGTGGGAACTTCCTGTCACAAAAATTTATGTACATATTACAAATTTATATTTTATTTATATATTTGCCCACCAAAAATCCATATCTGGAATTCTGTTCTATTCTACTTTCAGTTCAATGCTTATTGTGTTTCTTTAATACTTCTGCTCCGTCTATTTTAATTGTTATCCTATACACACAGGATTTCACAGTGTACATACAGGTTTGCGCTAGTTTATCCAGATAGGGAAATATTAGTACCAGCGATGTGATGCACCTGGATGTTCTCACAGTCGGGTGAAACGAAGGCTGTAATTTCAAATCATGTAATAAGATTGCAAGTGGATTATGCTAGATTACATGGGAATTATAATGGATGAATGATAGGAATGATAAGATTTAACATGACCCGTTAAAGTTTTACTGAAATAATGATGCAATAAAAGGAAATTTAGATATTTTATGCTGAATGTTTATCTTGTTCACTCTACACTTAGGTGAACTTGTAACCCTACAAGGCTACATTGTAATCTGGCCTAAGAACGGCAATATAGGTGTAAGCTGATTAACAACAAACCCTCTATAACCAATATTTCCTTAATAAAAAGCATATTGCACCTGAAATTTCCATTGTTTCTACATGTAGTTATGTATATTTTATGATTATATTTTGTAAATATAAGAATATTAGAATATAGAATTGTATTGTTTTATACTAAAAATTGAAACAATGTTTCTATTGGACATTTAAAAATTGTCAAAGACAGTATGACTGGATTGCAAAGCAAAAATTCACTGAAGTGTGAAATCAAGGTTACCAAATTTTGCATCCCTCAAAAAGAATTTGTTGATGTCTACACACCTACCAAGTTTGATATAGGTATCCTTAATGGAATGCAAGAAATCAAGCTAAATGTAAAATTACTTAATGTTTACTGAAGTGTGACATCAAGGTCAAACATGAATGTCAAGGTCACCAACTTTCACATCAGGTGAGAAAAACTTATCAATGTTCTATGAATGTTGGTCTCCTTTGACGAACACGAGGGATAACCAACCTCCTGAAACATATCAATGTTACAATGAAGCACCATCAACATGCGCCATACTGATCTCTGCATGAATGCATCAGCGACTTCTAAAGACTCAGTTACTTACCTTGTCCTTTGCCAAGAAAGTTACTGAAAATAGCGTTGGGGTTTTCCAAAAAGTATGAGTTTGTTTTGTATGCTCATGAAAATTTTCTGTTATACATGTAGTCTTGTGGACTGAAACAATGAGAAACCTGCACACATGATTTGTGGACTAACCTGCAGGACATCAAAGATGGAGAATTTCAGTTGATATATGAGGCATTTTTATACGAGCATTCCAATTATATAATTAAATTATTTATTGACATCACCATATATGGGCAATCACTAAAAGTGGTGGTCTGAGTCCGAGTTGATAAAAAGCCAATTTGAGAATTAAATCATTCACATCTTCTATAATCAGCATGGATTGACACCAAATTTCAAATGATATATTCAAATATATGTAAAGTTACATTGTCAAAGTCTGAAAATTTTGAGCAATGTTATAATGACGGTCAATTTTCCTATTTTCAGATCACTAAAAGTGGTACGTCAGAGCTGAGTTGAGACTTTAATTGCCCACTATTACCTTAATTTTACATGGATTGATGCCAAATCTGGTATATTATATTCTGATACACAATTACATATAATGATGTTGTCAAATTTAACAAAAAAATCGATCATTGTAATAATTATGGGCGATGTTCCTCTTTCATGTCACTAATATGTAGTGATAGTTGCTAGCCGAGTTAAGAGCCGAGTTGAGATTTAATCGCCCACTATTTCTTTAATCTAACACGAATTGATACCAAATTTGAAATGATATATTCTGATATGCAGTTAAATGTGTGGATATTATCAAAGTTTGAACTTTTTAAACAAGGTTATAATAATGGACGATTTTCAGGTCACTAAAACTGGTAGTCTGAGTGCGAGCTGACGGCAGAGTTGAGATTTTAATTGCCCACTATTTCCTTAATTCTAGCCCTACCACTTTTAGTGACCGCCCCTACAATTTCTTTAGTGGTACATGGAATATTATATTCTGGAATACAGTAAAACGTGCAGACTGTTTTAAACAGGTTGGGCACATCCCTCTAAAGAGAGACATTCCCTGTTTAGAGAGACATTTTGCTGGCATTTAAAAAAATGTCTCTCTAAAGAGGGATATTTTCAACTTTAATGAATGAATTTCCAAGAACTACAAAAATTATAATTTTGACCTGAAACTTAAAATCACACATATACAGTGCATACTTTATAATGTTTGTAAAAGACGTTGACCTGTAGGATGTACTATTTTCGAGTTTGATGATGTAAAACTTCTGCAGCTATAAACACAAAAACGGTTGATCAAAATTCCAAACATTCTTTACAAATATTGTTTAGGACATGGTAAAAATGTGCACTTTTAATTTTCAAATCATTCAACACAACAATGAAAATTTATAGTGAATTCGAACTCCACCATCCTTTGTTTTATGTCTCACAATATATATATATATTATATATTCAGGCATTATTACATTATCCTCATATACATTATACACTTTAGTAAGTACAGTGTGTGAGGAAAAAACAAGAGGCCCAAGTGGGCCTATATCGCTCACCTGAGTACCTATATTATCAGTCATGCATGAAGGAAAAATTCATTTATTTTTGCATTAATGTGACCAAGTCAACACAGATGTTGAAAATATGTCAAATTTTATTTCAGGCTAGAATAAAAAACAACACTTTTTTGCACATCCATTCAGGTGATTTTGATATTAAGCATTTCCTTTGTCTCTGCAAGAAGTCATTCAGGGCAACAAGTTAGTCATTTTCTTTAGGTGGGGCCTTTTGTTGACTGATTTCAAGTCTGGGTCATGAACAACAATTGTTTCAAATATTGTCCAGATCTAACTTAAAATTGCCTAATTTCATATGTTGAGTGTTGAGAAACATCTAAAAACTTATTTAGATGTGTAAAGAAATGAAAAAAAAAATTTGACCACAGCTGGATTTGAACCGCTACTCTCCATATTTCAATTACCAAGTGGTATATGTACTATTGTGAGAACTGCTTTTTAGACATGGTGGCATTATCTGTTAACCAATTTGGATGAAATTTACCAAATTGATAGAGGACTTTTAGTACTTCATGTATTCCATGTTTCATTAAAATCTTTCATGTGGTATAACAGCAGAAGTGAAAAATGTGATTGAATTGTTCCTATACACCCTCATTTGGAAGTCTTAAAAAATTCATAGAAAATCCAAAAATTGCGATATTGACAAAATTCTTTCAAAGTAACAATCCTTACCATAATTATGATCACAATAGTCCATAAGAAATCATCATTATCAATTAACTAGGAAATAAGACACTTTTTTCTGCATTGAATCACCAAGTCCAAAGAAATGTCGAAAAAAATTCTAAAATTTGATTTTGGAAGGGAACCAAAATGACAATACATCTTCACTCATCCCTCTAGATCATTTCTATGCATTCTGTTTGTCTCTGTATACAGCCCGTATGAAAAAGAATATTGTTAAACGAGGGAACTCTTTTGTGACCTACTCTTGACTATGGTGGCGCCACCTGTAAAGAGGTCTGGACGAAAACAACAGAATTTGAAGAGGATCATAAGTGACTTATTTCTACCAAGATTTATTAAAATCCTTCAAACAGTTGTGTAGAAAAAGTTGAAAATGTGAAAAATGGCCCCCCCCCCCCCCCCCCCCTTTTTTTTTGGAAGTCTTAAACGTAAAATTCCTAATTTCATATGTTGAGAAACATCTAAAAACTTATTTAGATGTGTAAAAAAAAAAAAAAATTTTTTTGACCACAGCTGGATTTGAACCGCTACTCTCCATATTTCAATTACCTAGTGGTATATGTACCATTGTGAGACCTACTTTTAGACATGGTGGCATTATCTGTTAACCAATTTGGATGATCCGCACAAAAAACAAAACCTTTGAAAAGGACTATGAGTACTTGCATCCTACCCAGTTTTATCACAATCCTTCAAGTTGTTCTGTAGATCAAGTTGAAGATATGAAAAATTGTCCCCCCCCCCCTTTTCTTGGAAGTCTTAAAAAATTCATAAAAAATTCAAAAATCGAGATATTGAAAAAATTCCTTCACACCAGCATTCCTTACCATAGAAATGATTAAATGAAACCAAATGAATGCATCAATGTTTACTAAAAGAAAATAATAACTCTTTAATGCATTAAAATAACAAAGTCCAAAATAAAAATGAAAAAACGTCAAAAATTTGATTTCGGAATGGAACCAAAAATAACAACACCTCTTCACACATCCCTATAGATCATTCCTATGCATTCGGTTAGTCTCTGTATGCCCCCGGTCTGAAGAAGAAGTTTGTCAAAGTAGGGTACCCTCTTTGACCTACTTTTGCCAGTGGTGGCGCCACCTATTGATGGATCCTGACAAAGATGACCACATTTGTCGGGGACCTTGAGTACTTGATGCATGCCAAGTTTCATTGAATTCCAGCAAGTGGTTCTGAAGAAAAAGTTCAAACTGTGAAATGTTTACACCAATTGTCCCACCCCCCTTTTTCTTGAAAGTCTTAGAAAATTCATAAAAAATCCAAAAAATGAAATATTGAAAAAATTTCTTCGCAGTAGTATTTCTCATCATAAAAATGATCAAATTAAACCAAATTAATGCATCAATGTTTACTAAAAGACAAAAATACTTCTTTTCTGCATTAAAATTACAAAGTCCAAAAAAACGTAAAGAAAACGTCAAAAATTATTTATCGGATTTCAACGATATGAACAAACTTTAGACATACATCCTTCTAGATCACTCAGATGTCATTAGTTTTATAGTCCATACACTGGTTCTGGAGAAGAAGATTTTCAAAGAGGGGTACCCTCTGAGATCTATTTTTAGCAATGGTGGCGCCACCTATTGAGGGATTTATATGAAATGAACAAACTTGGTAGAGGACCCCTAGTACTTCATCCACACCAAGTTTCATGCAAATCCTTCAAGCGGTTCTGAAGAAGAAGTTGAAAATGTGAAAAGTTTACGGACGGACGACGGACGAAGAGTGATGCCAATAGCTCACTTGAGCCTTTGGCTCAGGTGAGCTAAAAACTGAAACATAACCAAGTAATATGTCAAATATTATAATCAATACCCTGAACTGTAGAGGTTTAAGAGATTTTGAAAAAAGAGCTGATGTTTTTGATTACCTAAGAAAAAGGGATTGTAATATTTATTGTATCCAAGACACCCACTTTACAAATGATATTGAATATAAGATAAGAAAAGAATGGACAGGCCATTGTGAGTTTAGTTGTTTCAAATCAAACGCCCGAGGTGTATGTATTTTGTTTAATACTAATTTTCAATATGATATACATAATGTGAAAAAAGATAATAATGGTAATTTTATTGTTTTGGATATTACCATTGAAGATCGACAAGTCACTTTAGTTACACTGTATGGACCAAATGAAGATAATCCTGACTTTTATGATTGTATAGACAAAATATGTATTGAGTATGATAATAATGAGATTATCATATGTGGTGATTTTAATTTAGTCCAGGATCAATCTTTAGACACATATAAGTATCGTCATATCAATAACCCAAAAGCAAAAAGAAAAATCGAATCAATAAAAGAGAAATATAACCTAATAGACCCCTATCCGGAATTATACCAAGAGAAAAAAGCCTACACTTGGAAAAAGGCAAATCCTGTAAAGCAGGCCCGTTTAGATTTTTTCCTAATATCCGATTCCATTCTACCTAATACATACGATGTTAAAATATTGCCCAGTTATAGATCTGACCACTCATCAGTCATTTTAACTTTACGTTTTAGTGAATTCCAAAGAGGGAAAAGTTTATGGAAATTTAATAACAGTTTGTTAAAAGATGAAGATTATATTAAAATTGTTAAAGACTCAATCAAAAAAATAAAGTTACAATACTGTGTTCCAATATACAACCACGATAATATTGAGAGTATTGATAATAGTACAATCCAATTTACAATTTCGGATCAATTGTTTCTAGAAACCCTGTTACTTGAAATTAGAGGCCAAACAATTTCATACTCTTCCTATAAAAGAAAAGAAATGAATAAAAATGAAAACGATTTAATGAAAGAAATTGAGAAATCAGAAAGTAACACTAATAGAGGGGATATACGTGATATAATAGAAGTAAAGAAAAAACAATTAGAAGACCTTCGTAAAATCAAAATGCAGGGAATAATTTTACGCTCCAAATCACAAATACTAGAAGACGATGAAAAACCGTATCAATATTTTCTGAATCTTGAAAATAGAAATTATATTAATATAACTATTCCGTTATTATATACAGAAAAAGGTGTTTTAATAAGGAACCAAAAGGAAATACTCGAGGAAGTACAAACTTTTTACCAAAATCTCTACACAGAGAAACAAGTTTCTCAGGTAGATCTAAATTCTTTATTCCCAAATCTAAACATACCTAAATTGAGTAGAGAAAAAGCTAGAAGTCTTGAAGGCGAATTAACTAAATCTGAAATACACTACGCTCTAAAAAAGATGAAGAATAATAAGAGTCCGGGATCAGATGGATATACTGTAGAGTTTTTTAAGTTCTTTGTTAAAGACTTCGATGACTTTATATTGAGATCATTAAACCATGGGTTTCATTCAAATCAGCTTTCACAAACTCAGAGAGAAGGAATAATAATATGCATTCCTAAAGGAAATAAATCAAAACTTTATTTAAAAAACTGGCGACCTATAACTTTGTTAAACGTTATATATAAAATAGGATCCTCATGTATAGCAGACAGGCTTAAAAATGTATTAAATGAAATAATTTCTCCATGTCAAACTGGATTTATTAAGGACAGATTTATTGGAGAAAACACACGGATAATTTATGACATAATTAATTATACTCAGATAAAGAATATGCCAGGACTAATTTTGTTATTGGATTTTGAAAAAGCATACGACTCGATATCATGGACATTTATTAATGAAGTCTTAGATTTTTTAAAATTTGAACACCAAATAAAAAGGTGGACAAATCTTTTTAATACCAACATATATACGGCAATAACTCAATGTGGTTTTTTATCTAAATTCTTTAAAATTGGTCGTGGCTGTAGACAGGGTGATCCCATTTCGTCTTACATCTTTATACTGTGTGCAGAAATACTTGCTTTAATGATTAAAAGTAATCAGAATATCAAAGGGATAAATATCAAGAATACAGAGTACTTAATATCTCAATTCGCTGATGATACCACCTTAATACTTGATGGCACAACTGAGTCGTTTAATGCCACTATGTACATCTTGGACGGTTTCTCTTCTCTTTCTGGTTTAAAACTGAATGACACTAAGACTAAAGCTATCTGGATAGGTAATAAAAAGTTCAGTAAAGAAGTATTCCACCATCGACTAAAGTTAGACTGGAGTCAAAAAGATTTTGATGTTTTGGGTATAAAATTTTCCATAGATCTTAATTCAATTGTTAAGATAAATTACGATGACAAAACTGAATATATTAAAAATGAAATGAGCAAATATAGACACAGAAACATTACACCTATAGGAAAAATCACATTAATCAAATCATTATTTCTATCCAAAATGAATCATTTGTTCTCATCTCTTCCTAACCCCCCAATGCACATACTTAAGGAAATAAATAAGATGTTTTATAATTTTGTTTGGGATGGAAAACCTGATAAAATCAGGAGAGATGTTATGGTGCAAAATTATAACAAAGGTGGTTTAAAAATGATAGATATACAAAAACATATTATGGCTATAAAACTAACATGGATAAAAAAGCTCTTATCAAAAAATGCGGAATACGTTCATCTTTTTGAAAGTACAGTCTGTACAATTCACAATTTGGTTAACAGGGGGGACAATTACTTAGATATACTAATACAGAATACAGACAATACGTTTTGGGTGGATACACTCAATGCATGGAAAACCATGTTGAAAAAAGTGAAAATAAATTCTCTAGATGAAATCATAAACACTCGTATCTGGAATAATACTGATTTATGTATAGCAGATAAACCATTTTTCTTTGGGAATTGGTTTAGAGCAAATATTTATACAATCAGAGATATTATGAATAATAATTTTGAAATCCTGAGTCAAAATGAATTGAAGGGAAAGTTCAACTTGAGAACTAATTTTATTGAATACTACAATATAAAACATAGTATTGAAGCATATTGTATAAAGTACAAAACTATTATTGACAATAATGAATGTATCTTGAATAATCTGTCCTTGCCTCCTATAATTAAACCTTTTTATAATAACAATAGTGGTTGTAAATATTATTACTCACTTTTAAGTGTTTCTGAAAATATATCTAGTCCAAGTAGTATGAAAAAATGGAATGATATTATACTCCTTAATGATATAGATTGGAATTTTATATATAGTAACCCTTTCAAAATTTGTGCTTCAACAAAATTACAATGGTTTCAATTCAGAATTAATCATAGAATCCTAGGCACAAATACATACTTGAAGAAATTAGGAATTACTGAAAATGAAACTTGCTATTTTTGCAAAGCTGCACCTGAGAGTATAATTCATATTTTTTATTTTTGTCCAATAGTTCAAGATTTCTGGGAAAATATTACCAAATACATTTATGATAATACAAATGTTCTTTTAGATATAAACATGAAAACAGCAATATTTGGTAAAAACTACAAATTCAATAGAACTTCCAAAAATCTTATATTGCTGATTGCAAGATTTTATATTTTTAAATGCAAAATGCAAGAAAGAGTTTTGAATATAAATGCTTTCAGAATAGAATTAAAAAACTATATCATTAGTGAAAAAATGCTAGCAGTAAATAATAGCAATCTTCCTTCCTTTGAAAAGGAGTGGAGTGTGTGGACAAACATTTTTGATCTTGAGTGATCAGGATACTTTTTCTATACTCATTATCAGAATTATTTAAAAACTATGATTTTTCAATGTACTTTTTGAACTACTAATATGAATGCCTGTATGAAATCTCCTAGTTCTTTCGATTAAATTTTCATACATGATAAAAACGCTATCAAAATACAGTTTATTAATGTAAAATATATGATACATGCCAAATAGTAGTGTTGTATACACTTATACTTACAATGTTTATATTTTTCTGTGATGTTTTTGTGATGTGACTGAATGAAAATAAAGTATGGAAATAAAAAAAAAAAAAAAAAAAAAAAAAAAAAAAATTTTCAAATCAAAATTCCCAAAATTTGAGTTAAAGTATTAAAGAATTCATGCATTAATCTGGAAAAAATCCTTCTTTAGAGACAATTTTTTAAATGCTAATGAAAAATCTCTCTAAACAGTGTATTTCTCTCTTTTAATAGAAGAATGTGCCCAATCTGTCAAAGTTTACAAATTATGAATACCGTCATAACAATAGACGATATTCGGGTTACTAAAACTGGGAATTCGAGCTGAAAGCATAGTCAATGGTATAGACTGAGAGGATTTGGTGTAGATTTTGTCTACTGGTCTACTGAATTATTATGACTATGTATACTGGTATTTCATGTTTATGCTCA
The DNA here is from genome assembly GCA_035048485.1 of Pteria penguin. Classification (NCBI taxonomy): domain Eukaryota; kingdom Metazoa; phylum Mollusca; class Bivalvia; order Pterioida; family Pteriidae; genus Pteria; species Pteria penguin. Next base: position 26,154,080 of record CM068581.1, read on the forward strand.
AGTTAATGACAGCTGATTTGATGTGTCTATGCTTTATTCCTGAGAGAACACATTAGATCACCCCCCTCCCCACTTCTTATTTGGTTTACTACTCAATCCATTACCATTATAAATTTGGTGTCAATCCATGTAGAATTAAAGAAAATGAGGGCGACTAAAACTACTACTTTTTGTGACATCTGTATCAGAACATATTATTCCCAGCATTTGGTGTCAATCCATGTACCATTAACTTAATTAAGGAACTTGTGCCACAAGTTGTGGGCAATTAAAATCTCAACTCAGCTCTCGGCTCAGACTAGCTAATTTTAGTGACCTGAAAATCTGAAAATCGTCCATTATTATAACGTTGTTCCAAAACTTCCAACTTTGATAATATCTGAACTTTTAACTGTCAAGCAATGAGCATTCTGGTTAATGTTAACTGCTTAATTCTTACTACCTTCACCAGCTCAAAATAACAACCAGTAGGCTACATTTTTGTTATGTTTACCATGTAAAACCATACGGATAACTGTAAATAAAAAACATTTACCAAGTCTCGGTTACTGCGCCATGATCATGCTATCGATCATGAAACGTGATGTAGATGAAACAAACAAGATCAAGAGGGCATTTGCTGCTCAGGTCAGAAGAGTACAGTATACTATTCAAACTAGAACGGAACACGGATTATCATTTCATTGTAAAATTTGAAATAGCGTTTATACCAAAGTATGTCATGTCATGAAATTTATAAGTCTGTAATTGTGCTAGTCTATAAGGACAATAAAACGTTAAAAATACCTCATACTTAAATATCATTATATTTCTTTACAGTTGAAAAAAAAGCTGATTTGGGAATTCCCTTCTAAAAATAGAAATTTGGTTTTGCACGTGTCATTATTATCATGAGGAAAAGAGTTGTAGCTAAGCCGAAGCAATGTGTCGATAGGAGTGAAGATGGAAAGGAATTATCTACAGAAGTCCAGGTAACTTACAGCAATGCGTTATCTCTTTCTGTAAATTATGCTTACTGTGCGAATTTCCTCTATTAAACTAAACTTTTATATTACTCTAAAATTCTTCATTGTGATTGTGTTTGTGATCCATTGTTGACAATATTGTTTTATAATTAACGTCACTCCACGATTATTTCACATATATAGTAATAGCATCTGCTTGATGCATTGGATAGAAATTTATACCTTTGCAACGGATCACCTGAGCAACTATAGCTACTGTAAATTGTAAATTCATCACGGGGTTATTCAGACTTCATGTGACCAGGGTGGGGGAGGGTCAGTCTTAAACATTTTGTAGAAGTGACTAACTTTGTATTTGATGTCATTTCGACTTGTTTCATTTTTATGTTATTTCATTTCGTTTGGATTTGTTAATGTTCCATTTAGATATGTTTTGTTTTAATTTGTTTCATTGCATTTCGATTTGTTTGGTTCCATTTCGTTTTGGCTTTGTTTCGTACTTTATCGAGACCTGTGATTTTAATGAAATAGTCCTACATTTTCTGCATGAGTGACTCAGTTTAGTTAAGTAGTTTGGAGTAAATAGGTATCAGAGAAAGTTTAGGTGCTATACTTACCAAACTTGCACCATAAGTTCAGCTTGTGATGCTGACTAAAGTGCTGTATCTTATAATGCATCAGACGTACACCATAGGTTCATCTTGCAATCTTGGGATGCTAACTTAAGTGCAAGCATCCTATGATGAATCTGACCTACATTTTCCACTTGAGAGACTCGGCAAGTAGTTTGATGACATCTAGTATTGTAGAAAGTATAGGTGCTACAGTTACCAAACTCATACCATAGGTTCATAGAATGCTGACGTGAGCAAATTCATCTGATAATTCATCTGACCTAAATTTTATGCTTGAATGACTCATTTCAAGACTATAATGTCCTTTCATAGATCTTATTATTCTATTTTGTTTTTGTTTGACAAATACAGTATGAGGTGAGTGTAGTAATTTTTGATTATACAGTGTTTCTGCTATGTAAAAAAGAAGGTAGGATGGCAAACTGTATGTTATACATTTCTAAAACTTTGATCTTAATTCTTCTTTTTTCAGACCAAAATAAGGAGTAATTTTTGATAACTTTTTGAAAAAAAATATATACTTTCAGATAACTTTTTAAAAAAAGGACACTTTCAGATAACATTTTGATAGTTTTTTTTTTAAAAAAAAGTGTCCTGTGCTGAAGGTGGCCAGTTAAGCAGTATAAGCCCATTTGGGCCTCCTATTCTGTTTCAGGTGATGCAGATTTCAGATAGTGTTTTAGAAACTTGTGTTATTAACTTGCATGGTATGAATTTGGTCTAAATTGTTTGTTTTGAGAGGAAGCAGTTGCAACAATACTTTTTGAGAATTGCTGTTTAGGGTGTTGACATTATGCTTTTGCTTCCATTTTTGTAGGTTCAATTTATCAATATACAGTGATGCTCCGTTTGTCCGGAATCATTTGTTCCCGGCCGATTTGTCTGGATAAATGGATTTTCCAGATTACCAGACCATATTACCGGTACATTAGATGTTAAGGAATCTTATTTCTGAGTGTTTATCTTACGGCCTGTTGTGTCATACAAATTCTTAATTGAAAAGAATTTATGTTCGGATAAATTTATATTATGTTCATGTTTTAAATATAAAATTTTTCTATAAGTATAAAATAGAAGAATAGCTAAAAGTTAAAACTTCCCTACAAAATAATGTAATGAGCACTTATTAGCACTAAGTAAGGATATGTTATCAATGATCGATCTCTGATAAAAGAGTGACGCTACCTAAAATTTGTTTACAATCTAAAGCCCAGATATTTAATTAACAATGTAAGCTGCGAAGTTGGCAATTTACTTTTATTTACTATCATTCAAGTAACAGTAATCTTCATTTCTGGTGTGAGCATGTACTGACTCATAAAAAAGGAAACTTCAATGACTGCTAACATGATGTTTGACTACATCACAAGCGGTCAATTCTTAATTGGATAGATAATTAACATACCATAGGTAGGTGACCAGGTAAACGCGTCATTTAACTGTTAAACAAACAATCAATCAGCGCAGAGGAGAGATAAGCAGTGTTGTTTTGTGTATTAATTAAACCACAGTTATTTGCTACAGCTACATGATCTGGAAAGCAAAATTTTGTCTGGATTATCTGAGCAAATTTCACGTAATTTTGGAATTCCATATTCGTATTTCCTTGTCTAGATCTGAGACACAGATTTCCAGATTATCTGATCAAAATATCATTTAGGAAATCAGTTTCCGCACTTTCTTGTCCGGAAAGTGCATTTTCCGGAAAAACGCAGCTCGGATTAACAGAGCATCACTGTACATATATTCTAATTTTTGCAGAATGGAAATGTATCGCGACCAAAAAATGGAAATAAGGTAGCTCAGTCCCAAGGATTCTGCAAGAGTCTGTTTAAAGCTTTACAGATAGTTATACTGATAATTCTCATTCCACCATTTCTGAATTATGCAGCATTACAAAAGGAAAGCACTGAACTGAGACCAAGTGGTGGTAAGACATTCTCTCCTTCAAATTCATTATGTCAGAATGTAACATGCACAGAATGTGGAGAAAAGCATTAATCAATTGAAGATCCAGTAAGGCCACATCTGAACCATTGAGCCAATAATATGGTATGTTGAAAGAGCATATGACAAAGGTCAGATATGTTCCCATTCTATATTTTTTTCACGAAGGTTCCTTCATTGACTTTTATCTTTTCATAATTTTAAAATGTTCACTCAAGAGTTCTTCTTTGCCATTAAATGGAATAAGGTGTAGTTATATGTTTGGATATAATAACAGTACAAAATTCTTATTTACAGGAGAATTGTATGACATAGGATGGGGTCAGAAAATATTCAAAATGTGTAAAGGAAAGGGACCTCCTACTGGTAAGACTCTATGGCTTCTTACAAGTCCTTCCTAAAATCATTGTAGAAAATTCTAAGGCACTCCTACTGATAATATTATCTAACTCTATATGAAGTAGTCAGTTTCATTAGTTAAGAAGTTGGTTGACAAAACAAGAACTTATTTAGCATTAATTTAGCAGTAGCATTCATAAAAACTAAATATGATATGATAAATGATGTCTTTACCAGAAGATAGTAATCTACATACAATTTTTTTTCAAACTGAAAGCTCAATACAGAAGACAAATTCACTGTTGAATTGAGTATATCTTACAGGATGGAAAACATATTCACATGCATTTTAAAATGAATACATGCAATAATTACATCTGCTGAAAACAGCAATGAATTCTGTCTTATATCTGCAGAATAAATTCTAGTAAATTTCTATGAAAGTTAACTAAATGTTCTGTTTTTGTAGTCGTTTTTGATGCACCATTGGGTATGACATCAGATGTGTGGTCTCATATTTGGCCTGCTGTAGCAAAGAATTCCAGGGTACAACTTTCTTACAATCATGATCATCATTGTTATAAGTTTTAGCTTCTGAACATACTGAAGAATATTGAAATGAATATTTTATGCTTCCCAAAGTGAGAGCATATAGTCACCCATCTGTTTATCAGTCTGTCCTAATTTTGTCCAGAGCATAACATAAAAACTATAAGAGGTATCAAATTGAAACTTCATAGGTAGATAGGTCTCGATGTAGAGATGTGCAGTGCTTAAGAACCATAACTCTGTTTTGCATAATTTAAGAGTTATTACTCTTTGGGTTTTTTTTTCATACTTAAATTTTGTTCAGAGTACAACGAAAACCATAAGAGACATAAAACTTCATAGATAGATTGATCCAGATGAGTAGATGTGCATTGTAAATAAGCCCTTTTGGATCTAGCGTTTATTCGGAGAGCATCCATCAGTTCTACTGATTCTCTTGTTCCGTTTTGAAATACAAATTTATCAATATATACTGCTATCATTTTAAGTGATTTATGAAACTGAAAAAATTGTTTATTTTCCAGATATGTTTATATGATAGAGCTGGATTAGGATTTAGTGATAGACCTTTTGAGGCAAGTACAATTCTTAGAATTATTCTACAAAATGACCATTTTCTTAAAGATCTGATTAACTAATTGCTGTGCTTTCAGTGAGTTACTGTAATTGTGATTTCTAGCTTGTCTTGAAGGAGTGAAAAGGGGCGGGGGGGGGGGGGTCTACTATTCCCCCAGGTGTCTGTGTCCATGTCTGGTTAAAAAGTTAGGAGTAGTTCAATATTAGATAAATATAGAAATGCCACAGTGACCAAACTTACAATTCCTGCTTGAGTGAGTAAATGCTCCAGAAGTTTGGGGTACTTCAGTATTTGAAAAAATACAAATGTCTCAGTAACCAAGGTTGCACCAGTGATTCATTTCGGAATAGTGAGTTGATTGTATGCCTTGGATGCCATATCAGAACTACATGTTCCACTTGAGTGAATAATTAGGATGCTTGGGGTAGCTCTGTACTTGACAAAGTACAAATGACACAGTGACTTAACTTTCATTACCGGTAGTGATTCATCTTGAGATACTGAGTTGAATACATGCACCAGATGCTGCATTTGTTCAACATGTTAAATAACCTAGGCAAGAAGTTTGGGGTAGTGCGTCGCTGCACAGTGCACAAATGCCACAGTAGTAAAATAAAGTGGCATCAGAGGAAAATCTTTGGGTACTAAGGGGAATTCTGCATCTGAGATGACCTTATCTAGCATATGTTCTGCTGGATTGACTTGGTTAAGAAGGTTGAGGTGGTTATCAGAATTTGATCATAGTACTACTGATATCTTTAGTGAAAACTACAAATGAAATAGGAAGTTCAGCTCTCCAAATTTATTCTATATGTATGTTGCTGTTGAAAGCAAATTACTGCCATCAAGGTTAGCTATGTAGTCTTTGATTGTCTTTTGTTTCCTGTAAACTATTCTCATTTTCAGTTTAGAATTCTTAATAAGCTAGTGCATGGACTTTAGCAAAATTTTGAATATGTATATTTTGATAAAATCTTAGGGATAGGAAAAGCAGTTTTGTTTACATGAAATTGTACCAACTAGCATGTTTACATGCCCAACATTAGACTTACACATATGAATACAGAACTGTCAAAAGATAGTATTTTACTTAGTCCAAATATTGATATATTACTTTGATTTAAATTTCATTTGGTTGAATGTTACTTCAGTTTTGTATTATCACATATTGGCATAGAGTACAAATCTTGTATTATTGCATATTGGCATAGTGACCTGATAACAATCTTGTATTATCTCACTGGTAAAGAGATCTTGTAACACTCAGGTATTATCACATATTGTCATAGAGATTGGGTAACAATCCTGTATTATCTTGTATTTTCATAAAGATCTGGTAATAACCTTGTATTATGGTATATTGTTACAGAGATCTGGTAACAATCTTGTATTATCACATATTGGCATAGTGATCTGGTAACAGTCTTGTATTATCTTATATTGCATAGAGATCTGGTAACAATCTTGTATTATTACATATTGGCATGGTGATCTGGTAACAATCTTGTACTATCACATATTGTTACAGAGATCTGGTAACAATCTTACATTATCACATATCGGTTTAGAGATCTTGTAACACTCTGGTATTATCACACATCACACATTGGCATAGAGATCTTGTAGCTCTCTGGTATTATCACACATTGGCATAGAGATCTTGTAACACTCTGGTATTATCACACATTTGGCATAGAGATCTTGTAGCTCTCTGGTATTATCACACATTGGCATAGAGATCTTGTAACACTCTGGTATTATTGCACATTGGCATAGAGATCTTGTAGCTCTCTGGTATTATCACACATTTGGCATAGAGGTCTGGTAACAATCTTATATTTTCACATATTGGCATAGTTATGTGGTATTAATCTTGTATTATCACATATTCACATAGTGATCTTGTAGCTCTCAGGTATTATCACACATTGGCATAGAGATCTGGTAACAATCTTATATTTTCACATATTGGCATAATGATGTGGTAATAATCTTTTATTATCACATATTGACATAGTTATCTTGAAAAATCGATTAAATGTCATGTTCTATGACTTACCTTATCTGCATTTCCATGTAGAATAAAATAAAAGCTGTATAATATAACAATGCTGTCCTTTCAAGTAAACATGCTGAAGTGTGTGGTATAGTATATTTTAGTTTGGGGAGTTTACATCATATCAAAACTAATTATAGAAGACTACAGAGAATTGTACATGCGTTACTTGTTCTTTAGTTATCATACCTGTTACCTTCTTGTTGGTCAAATAGATTGTTCATATAATTCTTAATCAGTCATACCCAGATCTTTATGCCAATATGTGTAAATTGAGAGCTGTGTTTTAATCAGATTGATCTTGTTCAATATAAAACATGCCCAGTAATAATAAGTGTTGAGTATCGAGACTTTCACTGCATATTTTATAAACAGAATTCAACCAGTGCTGATGGTAGTGAAGAGAAAAGCAACTACCGGAACAAATGGACCCCATTCACTGTAGAGAGGTATATAGAAAATTAAAAAAAGCTTGGTCTAACAATTTCAATATGAACCACATTTTGCATTGTAAATGTGACCTAAAATATCATTTCAAAAGTGTACCTCCCAATGTTGAATATTGTACTATTAAAGATAGTCTGAGAAATAAAAATAATCAGAAAAGTAATTGTCAAACACACTAAGTTATAAACTATATACTTGTAGCATACATTCATACCTGTATGAGATCTTTGAATTTAGTTTGATACATTTAGGATAAATAATTAAGCACAAAATTTAAATGTTGTAATGGTTAGAATGGAATTTGATACACAGGTTTGATTTCCTCAAAATGTGAAAAGTATTAACCTCTTTCTTATATAGAAAATAAGACAAAATTCCATTTAAATATACAGTTGGTTGCCATTTTGTCTCTTCAGAATGGCTGATGATTTACATAGACTCTTAACTCAGAGTAGTCAAGAACCACAACCCTTCCTACTCGTTGGTGCAGAGGTAGGAGCTCTGGTTGCTCAGTTTTACGCTCAGATGTTTGACAAGTAAGTAAATTTTTTTTGCCCTTTGATAAGGCAGGAGGCATTGTGTGCTTTGTCTGTCATTCTGTCCTTATGTCCTTTGATCACACATTGATTTCCAGATAATAACTCAAGTACCTTACAACATATTCAAATCAAATTTGGATATATGCTTACTTACCAAGAGAAAAAGTTTTCTATTGATTTTGATGTGAAAAGATCAAAGATCAAGGTCACAGCTGATGAAAATATACTAATTATTGGTTTCAGGATGATAACTCTAGTACCTTTCAACATATTCAAAGGAAATTTGGAAACATGCTTACTTATCAAGAGAGTAAGAACCATAATGATTTTGGGGTCAAAAGGTCAAAGGTCAAGGTCTCAGCTGATGAGAAAAGACTGTAATTATTGGTTTCCAGATGATAACTCGAGTACACTACGGAGATTGTGGATTGTCCAATTCTCTGCGTGTAACAGTTGACTATTTTGACATGGATGATTGTGTTCACATCACCACAAATCAGCACACACCACTTCACCACCGTGATCTTTAAAAAATCTTGTCTAATAATCGAAGTGTAACATGAGCAGTTTTGCTTAAGAGTTATATGTTTTGCGATATTTTTTTGTTCAAGTTAAATGCATTATTAATTTTCTAAGTGCGAGAGACATTCTAAATTGTTTTAAAAATGATATATTAAATATGACAAAAATATAGATGATAATACATGTATTTAAATATAGTGGTGGTGATTCATCTCTATCATTTTGGTGATTTGTGGTGATTCCGTATTAACGATGGGTCAGTTATAGAGCAAAGATCACAGTGATTGGTAGCCAAGACTTAAAACACATAGTGACGATGATATGAGAACTGGGGCCAGTAGTTCAAACTTTAACTGCTGGTTAAGCTAACCAGTGGTTAAAGTTTGAGACATAATTAATTTAATGTATAAGATTTCTGTATAAAAATCTAAATTACTTTACAATGCTTGTTACATATGCTGCAAATCAGTACACAGATTATGACTTAAAGTCTAAAGACTATAATTATTGGTTTCTGAATGATAACTCATGTACCTTTCAACCTATTGATTAATAGGGTCAAAAGGTCAGATGTCATGGTCACAGTTGATAAAAATAGACTGAAATTATTGGTTTCCAGATGATAACTCAAGTACCTTTCAGCATATTCAAACCAAATTTTATGCTTACTTATCAAGAGAGAAAGAACCCTATCGATTTTGGGGTTAAAAGGTCATATGTCAAGGTCACAGCTGATGAAAATAGACTGTAATTATTGGTTCCTGAATGAGAACTCAAGTACCTTTCGTCATATTCAAACCAAATTTGGATATATGTAGTGATGAAACGATTATCGCCGATGATCGAATATCGATCGCTGTAAGTGTGCTGATTTCGATTTTCGATTTTTTTTTCAAAAATTGAAAATTCGCCGGAAAAAAAAAATAAGAAGAAGAAGTTTTATCACCCAAATTGACTCGTAAAATGTAGGGTTACTATCTACTGAAATGACCCAATTGACCGGAATGCCCCATCTTATTACTGAAATGCCCATGAAATGGAACTTAAATGTCAATAATTATTGTTTTTTACATATAAATTTGAATGAATCAGGATAAAAACGTATGAACATATAGTATTTTTGTTTGATTCTCTTACCCTTGGATAAATTCATTGTTAAAAAAATCGTAAAACTTAGAAGATTAATGTTACATTTTGCCGATTATTTCTCAACTAAATTACTATTTATGCCGTAGAACTCTAAGTCAACTTAAAAAGCAATGATTTGAAACTATGTGACTAGAAGGAGATAGGAATATCTGCATTTTGTAAGTTAATTTCGGCAATTCATGGGCATTTCGGCAGATAGTACTGCCCTAGTACTAATAAAAATTGGCGGACAAGAATAATGGGTAGTTGAGCTCCCGGATCGTGAACTCTTGTTATTGAGATATATTTTATTGTTTAAAATTTCTTGTTTATTGTATTTTTCAAATAAAAAAATTCTACATACATGATTACATTGTCAAATGATAAAAATATCCCCTTGCAAAATGGTTTTCTTTTTCATCCGATTATAATCGATCATCGATCGGTTATGATTTCCGATTATTTTCCGATCATCAATTATGAAAATTGTCCAATTCTGCATCACTAGATATATGCCTACTTATTAAGAGAGGAATAACCCTATCGATTTTGGAATGAAAAGGTCAAAGGTCAAGGTCACATTTGATAGAAAAGGCTGAAATTATCGGTTTCCAAATGATTCTCATGTATTATCATATATTATTAAATGCTCATCAGAATTTGATCACATTTCAAATATTTTACGGGTTAAGTTCTTTTAAACAGAGGTAAATTAAAATTTTAGTAAAAGGGAAGGATGTCTATAGATTTGGGAGTCGATATATTAAAAGGCAATACTACACTACTGGTAATATTTATAGGAGTTATAGCCCATGAAACTTGTCATTTCGGAAAGTTTGTTGCTGCTATGAATTAAGCCCACTACACTACTGGTAATATTTATGGGAGTTACAGCCCATTAAACTTATCATTTCGGAAAGTTTGTTGCTGCTATAAATTAAGCCCACTACACTACTGGTAATATTTATAGGAGTTATAGCCCATGAAACTTATCTTTTCGGAAAGTTTGTTGCTGCTATGAATTAAGCCCATGTGGGTTCTTGTTTACAAACAATCTCTAATTCTGAATAAAAATAAGAAAATATATATTTGTATCAATTTAGGGTACTTTATAAATTTTTGGACAACTGTTGAAGGTTAATTTACTCATGTTTGCACATTTTAACAACTGTTGATGGTTCATTCACTCATCTTTTTTTTCAGTTTTGTAATATGATACCTATCAAATATTTTCATTGTTTTTTTTCAGCCAGGTGATGGGAATGATTCTGATCAACCCTCTGTCGGATGATTTGTTTGAGCAGGGTGGTGGATCATGGCTACAGTATTGGTAAGACATTCAAACACTGACAGTTTATTTTCTCACTCCGGATAGAATGGAGTTGTCTGTAGCATGTTTAGAGTAGCTGTTTATTTATAAGTAAAATTTCGGGTTTTACAAAGGATGAGAAAAAAAATTCAATCATCACTTTTGTACAGACAGGAAAATCCCAACCTTGAGTCAAGATTTGCAACATCCACTGCATCGATTGCAAGTTTTAGATGCCCAGGTGGGATTCCCTGTCCTTGACCTTGTACAAAGCAGTGATAGATTCTTATGTTGAAGAACAAGGAATGCTGATGGTATGTGAGTACTTCCTGTTCATTTTCAAAATGGTGAATGGTTCATATTTCATCCTGTTGTTAAGTCCTCTATGGTTTGCAGTTACAGGATTTGTATCCTGGTTCAGCAGGACATTACAGTTTCTTCAAGACTTAAGACCATCATTCAGTTGATGAAATCTGGCTGTAAGGAAGACCTCTTTCTTTATTAATGCATGTATACTGAGAGTAAACTAAATGCTTTAGATAAATCAAAAGGTGGAAACAGTGTATTACAAATGTATATCCAGTATTTGATTTGTACTAACATTTATAAGATGTTATATACAGTGATGCTCTGTTAATCCACACTCCGATGTTCCAGAAATTCCACCTCTCCCCACAGAAAGTATGGAAATGGATTTTCTCATTATTATTTTGGATCGATAATCCAGAAATCTGTGATCCAGATCTGAAAGAAAGTTTAGGGAATGGTTTTCCAAAATTATGTTTAAATTGATCCATTTATCCAGACAAAATCTCCATCTCCTGAGCATAACTACAGCATTATTACCATTATAATTAATTGATGAAGCCGCGCTTTTGATTGTTTAATATGTCAGCACTGCATTTATCTCGTCCCCTGAGTGTGATGATATTACCTGTGCATCTTACAGTAAACAGCTCAGGGTATTATCAGATGTCACGTAAGCAGTCACTGATGATTGCTTTTTAATATGTCAGTACAAGCTCTTATAGGAGATAAGCTTCACACCTCAAATTGATCAATCTATATCAAAGTAAGAATACATAAGTTCATAAGAAAATTTAGATTTCTAGCTTGTTTCTTTATTTTGAACATCAAGTCTGAATAATTTATTTAGTGATGCTACAAAATTTGATCTGTGGCGTATACATTGAAACATTGTGGGATCTTCAATGTGCCGTAGTGCACCGAGACATGGGATCTCAAATCTTATGGTGTCATCTAGACAACTGGACATTAACGAACTGGTGGTGGAAATCATTGACTACTGAATAAACACATGATCTTTGCATAGGGAAACTCAGGATAAATACAAGTGTATAATGATCTGATAGTCTGGAAAATCTGCTAATCCTGAAAACTTGGCCGGGAACAAACATTTTTGGATTAAAGGAGCATCACTTTATATTAACAATTTATGTTCTATGTAATTTTTTTTCTTTGCTTCTTTACAATGTAAATGAGAGTGCACCTTATGGATGTTGGGTCGCTTGTGTAAACAGTCCCTGTGAATGAAAAGCAACAGTTGTATAATGATACCAAACAGTTGAACATTCATTTCGTTGTTCGTTTGTTGTACTTGTAGGTATGGTCAATTGATACCAAGCTTTCAGAGCCTACAGCTGAGTGCTGCTCTAGGAATCACTCGATTAGCTTTACTGTTGGGACTTTTATCACATCCCATGTCATCTGTAGGCATGCCAGAAGATGTGGAGAATCGACAGGTGATGATTTACTTTAACTGCATCCAGGAGTGGCTTTGCTTCTCTCTTTCTACATGGCAGATCTAGCAGATACACATGTACTTGTATTATCTGTAACAGTGAAACTTAAATCTCATCAGTCCGTCGGACATAACTGATAAAAGTTAGTTCTGTCCAGTAAAAAGTTTATCACTACTGAACGGAATGTCCGGTAATATTTCCCCAGTAAAGAGTAAAAAATGGTATTTAAACTCCTTAAGTTTAACAATATAATCAATCAAATTGTGTTGATATCCGTATGTTCATATTTCATTTGCAGTTTCAGTTTTGATTCCCAGTAAAGTGACATACAGAACGATCAATTTTTATATCCCCGCTATGAAGTAGGGGAAGTATACTGGAATCACCATGTCGTCTCTCCGGCAAATTGGTTTTCTCGCATGCTTTTACATATTTAATTGAAGCTTGGTATATAACTTGATATGACTTTATACGACTTTACACAGATTGAGTTTTACTTTTGTCTCTTTTCCAAGAGTCACTGCCTTTTGATCAAAATTCATTTTCTGTACTTTTTTTAGCTCACCTGAGCCAAAGGCTCAAGCAAGCTATAGTCATAGTGTGCCGTCCGTCCGTGGTCGTCGTCCGTCTGGTGTTAACTTTTTCACATTTTCGACTTCTTCTCTGGAACTGCATTGCAGATTTGGATCAAAGTTTGTATATATGATGTACTCAAAGTCCCCTACTAAAATTATGTTTGGGATCCAGATTCCCTCAGGGGTAGATCCAGGGCAGGCCTAAAGTACCCAAAACGGTAACCCTCTTCAAAAATCTTCTCCTCCAGAACCAGTGCATAAATGGGGAAACTAATTGCATTTCAACCATCTATAAAGATAGGTTATCAAAAATTGTGTTCGAGGTTAAGATCCGTCAAATAGAAATTTACGCTTTTTTGACTTGTTTCTGGACATAGTAATTTTAATATATCTTGGTAGAAATAAATCACTTATGATCCCCTTCAAATTCTGTTGTTTTCATCCAGACATCTTTACAGGTGGCGCCACCATAGTCAAAAGTAGGTCACAAAAGAGTACCCTCCTTTGACAATATTCTTCTTCATACTGGCTATATACAGAGACAAACAGAATGCATAGAAATGATCTAGAGGGATGGATGAAGACGTATTGTCATTTTGGTTCCCTTCCAAAATCAAATTTTAGGATTTTTTTTCGACATTTGTTTGGACTTGGTGATTTCAATGCAGAAAAGTGTCATTTTTCCTAGTTAATTGATAATGATGATTTCTTATGGACTATTGTGATCATAATTAACGTAAGGAATGATACTTTGAAAGAATTTTGTCAATATCTCAATTTTTGGATTTTCTGTGAATTTTTTAAGACTTCCAAATGAGGGTGTATAGGGACAATTCTTCACATTTTTAACTTCTGCTGTTATACCACATGAAAGATTTTAATAAAACATGGTATACCTGAAATACTATAGGTTCTCTATCAATTTTGTACATTTCATCCCAATTGGTCAACAGATAATGCCACCATGTCTAAAAACTAGGTTTCACAATGTTACATATACCACTTGGTAATTAAAATAAGGAGAGTAGTGGTTCAGATCCAGCAGTGGTCAAATTTTTTTTCATTTCTTTACATATCTAAATAAGTTTTAAGATGTTTCTCAAAACTCAACATATGAAACTAGGCCATTTTAAGTTGGATCTAGACAATATTTGAAACAATTGTTGTTCATGACCCAGGCCTGAAATCGGTTAACAAAAGGCTCCACCTAAAGAAAATGACTAACTTGTTGCCTTGAATCACATCTTGCAGAGACAAAGCAAATGATTAGTATCAAAATCACCTGAATGGATGTGCAAAAAAGTATTGTATTTATTCTGGTCTGAAATAAAATTTGACATATTTTCAACATTTGTGTTGACTTAGTCACAGTAATGCAAAAATAAATGAATTCTTCCTTTCAGCATGACTTATCATCTAGGTACTCAGGTGAGCAATATAGGCCCACTTGGGCCTCTTGTTTCACATGCTTTCAGATATTGAACTGGAACTTGGTATATAACATCGATGTGATGATCTATAGGTCGAGTTTTACTTTTGTTTGCGATTGACCCTCTTTTCCAAGAGTTACAGCCTTTTGACCAAAATTCGTTTCCACACTTTTCTCTCGTGTGCTATGACATACTGAACTGAAATTTGATATATAACTTTGATGTGATGATTTACAGGTCGAGTTTTAACTTTTGTTTAAATTTCTTGTGACAAAAACCTTTAATAAGCATCAAATGTTCAGCTTCCTATCAAGTTAAGTTGATTACTCTTCTTTACTGTCATGTCATAAAGGGATGAATTATTGCATGTTTTAACTTTGTTGCCGCAGGAGGGGGAGATATTTGCCCCGTGTTAGGACAGCTCTAGCTTCATTCAGTACTTGAGGAGTGTGAAGCCGTGCTGAACAAATTGCTTGAATGACAGAATGAAAAGGATGACAATGATTAGGGATGTAACGATATATATACCTCGTGATACAGATGTATCATGATACAGGGTTCATGATATGATATGTACCACAATATTACAATGAACTGTTCCAAACGTCATTACATAACAAAACCGTACATAAAAGATCAAGAAAATACATCTTGCACAGTAAAGATTTGAATCATAGTTCAAGCAAATTATAGTTCTTATAAATACCAAATAATAAAACTTGAATTATTTGGAGTCCAAGAATGAATTGTATTTTCTCAGGACAATTATTCATTGCAATAAACAGTGTTATTTTGTTATAACAAAACACTCGAATGTCCACAAATTTTCGGCCACATGGCCTTTATCAAGTGGGAAATATTGAAAACAGAATATCAAGTTACGTCCATGTTGCTGGAGTATGAAAGCGTAACTAAACAAACAAGTGTAAAAGGTAGTTACGCTTTCATACTCCAGCAACATGGACGTAACTTGATATTCTGTTTTTCATATGCAATACTCATGACCCAAGAACGATCCCTGTTTCTTGTAGGATCAAAAGTTAAATGTGATTATCAAAAGACTGTCCATCAAAAGCCTTTTGGACCGTAAATCAATAGCTTTTCATGATAGACTCTTGATACTTCATACATAAGATGTCACAGTTACGACTCTTGATACTTCTCACATTGGATGTCACAGTTACGACTCTTGATACTTCACACATTGGATGTCACAGTTACGACTCTTGATACTTCACACATTGGATGTCACAGTTACGACTCTTGATACTTCTCACATTGGATGTCACAGTTACGACTCTTGATACTTCTCACATTGGATGTCACAGTTACGACTCTTGATACTTCTCACATTGGATGTCACAGTTACGACTCTTGATACATCTCACATTGGATGTCACATTTACGACTCTTGATACTTCACACATTGGATGTCACAGTTACGACTCTTGATACATCTCACATTGGATGTCACAGTTACGACTCTTGATACTTCACACATTGGATGTCACAGTTACGACTCTTGATACTTCACACATTGGATGTCACAGTTACGACTCTTGATACTTCACACATTGGATGTCACAGTTACGACTCTTGATACTTCTCACATTGGATGTCACAGTTACGACTCTTGATACTTCACACATTGGATGTCACAGTTACGACTCTTGATACTTCTCACATTGGATGTCACAGTTACGACTCTTGATACTTCTCACATTGGATGTCACAGTTACGACTCTTGATACATCTCACATTGGATGTCACAGTTACGACTCTTGATACTTCTCACATTGGATGTCACAGTTACGACTCTTGATACTTCTCACATTGGATGTCACAGTTACGACTCTTGATACATCTCACATTGGATGTCACAGTTACGACTCTTGATACTTCATACATAAGATGTCACATTTACGACTCTTGATACTTCACACATTGGATGTCACAGTTACGACTCTTGATACTTCACACATTGGATGTCACAGTTACGACTCTTGATACTTCTCACATTGGATGTCACAGTTACGACTCTTGATACTTCACACATTGGATGTCACAGTTACGACTCTTGATACTTCTCACATTGGATGTCACAGTTACGACTCTTGATACTTCATACATAAGATGTCACAGTTACGACTCTTGATACTTCACACATTGGATGTCACAGTTACGACTCTTGATACATCTCACATTGGATGTCACAGTTACGACTCTTGATACTTCATACATTGGATGTCACAGTTACGACTCTTGATACTTCTCACATTGGATGTCACAGTTACGACTCTTGATACTTCTCACATTGGATGTCACAGTTACGACTCTTGATACTTCACACATTGGATGTCACAGTTACGACTCTTGATACTTCTCACATTGGATGTCACAGTTACGACTCTTGATACTTCACACATTGGATGTCACAGTTACGACTCTTGATACTTCTCACATTGGATGTCACAGTTACGACTCTTGATACTTCATACATAAGATGTCACAGTTACGACTCTTGATACTTCATACATTGGATGTCACAGTTACGACTCTTGATACTTCTCACATTGGATGTCACAGTTACGACTCTTGATACTTCTCACATTGGATGTCACAGTTACGACTCTTGATACATCTCACATTGGATGTCACAGTTACGACTCTTGATACTTCTCACATTGGATGTCACAGTTACGACTCTTGATACTTCACACATTGGATGTCACAGTTACGACTCTTGATACTTCTCACATTGGATGTCACAGTTACGACTCTTGATACTTCACACATTGGATGTCACAGTTACGACTCTTGATACTTCTCACATTGGATGTCACAGTTACGACTCTTGATACTTCTCACATTGGATGTCACAGTTACGACTCTTGATACTTCTCACATTGGATGTCACAGTTACGACTCTTGATACTTCTCACATTGGATGTCACAGTTACGACTCTTGATACTTCACACATTGGATGTCACAGTTACGACTCTTGATACTTCACACATTGGATGTCACAGTTACGACTCTTGATACTTCTCACATTGGATGTCACAGTTACGACTCTTGATACTTCACACATTGGATGTCACAGTTACGACTCTTGATACTTCATACATTGGATGTCACAGTTACGACTCTTGATACTTCATACATTGGATGTCACAGTTACGACTCTTGATACTTCTCACATTGGATGTCACAGTTACGACTCTTGATACTTCTCACATTGGATGTCACAGTTACGACTCTTGATACTTCTCACATTGGATGTCACAGTTACGACTCTTGATACTTCTCACATTGGATGTCACAGTTACGACTCTTGATACATCTCACATTGGATGTCACAGTTACGACTCTTGATACTTCTCACATTGGATGTCACAGTTACGACTCTTGATACTTCTCACATTGGATGTCACAGTTACGACTCTTGATACTTCTCACATTGGATGTCACAGTTACGACTCTTGATACTTCTCACATTGGATGTCACAGTTACGACTCTTGATACTTCACACATTGGATGTCACAGTTACGACTCTTGATACTTCACACATTGGATGTCACAGTTACGACTCTTGATACTTCTCACATTGGATGTCACAGTTACGACTCTTGATACTTCACACATTGGATGTCACAGTTACGACTCTTGATACTTCACACATTGGATGTCACAGTTACGACTCTTGATACTTCTCACATTGGATGTCACAGTTACGACTCTTGATACTTCTCACATTGGATGTCACAGTTACGACTCTTGATACTTCTCACATTGGATGTCACAGTTACGACTCTTGATACTTCTCACATTGGATGTCACAGTTACGACTCTTGATACTTCACACATTGGATGTCACAGTTACGACTCTTGATACTTCACACATTGGATGTCACAGTTACGACTCTTGATACTTCACACATTGGATGTCACAGTTACGACTCTTGATACTTCTCACATTGGATGTCACAGTTACGACTCTTGATACTTCACACATTGGATGTCACAGTTACGACTCTTGATACTTCACACATTGGATGTCACAGTTACGACTCTTGATACTTCACACATTGGATGTCACAGTTACGACTCTTGATACTTCACACATTGGATGTCACAGTTACGACTCTTGATACTTCACACATTGGATGTCACAGTTACGACTCTTGATACTTCTCACATTGGATGTCACAGTTACGACTCTTGATACTTCACACATTGGATGTCACAGTTACGACTCTTGATACTTCACACATTGGATGTCACAGTTACGACTCTTGATACTTCTCACATTGGATGTCACAGTTACGACTCTTGATACTTCACACATTGGATGTCACAGTTACGACTCTTGATACTTCTCACATTGGATGTCACAGTTACGACTCTTGATACTTCACACATTGGATGTCACAGTTACGACTCTTGATACTTCACACATTGGATGTCACAGTTACGACTCTTGATACTTCACACATTGGATGTCACAGTTACGACTCTTGATACTTCTCACATTGGATGTCACAGTTACAGTGGTGTATCATGATCATGACCCAAGTCATATCTCCTCGATTACTGTGAGCCTATTACCACATTTCTTGTTGTATAACTTGCTGCTGTGGAGGTATTTGTCCAATTAGGACAGTTTTAGTTGTCCCAATACTTTAACCTTTATTGGCTATAATTTGGGTAAATGTAAGTGAGACACGCATACACTTGACTGGATTTAATATAAACAAAATGTATAAGTCATTTATGTCCCACTGGTATGTCTCCACAAACTGGATCTGAGTAATTGACAGGATTTTGATATGAACAAGCCCCAGAGAAAATATAAATAGTATGCACAGGAAAATGCAGAACCTGTTAAGCAAGGTGCAGGGCATAAATCTAATGCAACATTGAATTTATGGACATTTTTTGATCTTAGGTTCTAGTTCACAATGCACTGTGAATTAAAATTACAATAAAAGATTTGCTACAAGATTTCTGGAATTGATATTCTTGATAGCAAGGAGAGAGACTTTTACCCGAATTATGGGAGCAGGTGCACAGTTTTTTAAGAGCTTGAAACGAAAATTGGTTAGATATTAATGCAGTTATTTTTCTTGTGGCCAGATAGAGTGGATCAGTTACTCTGGGAAAATATCAGTCTGATAAAAACAAAGCTTTTCACATATATTGGCATTATTTGCTAATATGTACAAACTATGTGAATAAGTGCAGATAGTGAGCAGTGTTTTATAAGATTGGGAAAATACCAAGTTTAATTACTAGTAATGTACATGATTTACTGTTCTTAATGGAAATAAATATCCGTTGAATTTCCTTATGCATCAGTAGACTCCAGTGGTCAAAAATATAAATACATGTATAAATATTATACATTTAAGTCTCTGGCAACAGTGTTGGCATTTTCAGATCATTATATTATTTGTGTTGATGGTCTGAAGGCAAAAGTACTCCTTGTTATTTTTTATTCAGTAAATTTAAAGCTTGGCCATCTTCTAAAGCCACTATGGGAGGAAGTACATGTAAACTCAGTTTAATAAATTGATTCATGAAATTTTCCTTTATAAATACTTTTTTTCAAATTAAGCCAGTATATGTTTTTTATCAAAGGAACTGAATTGAATTAAAGACTCCTGATATCGTAAACAAAGGACTTCTACTTTCAACATATGATTTTTGCAAAACATTAATTTTGTTAAAAAATAAAGTCATTTGTGTTTTTGTCTCTGAATATTTACCAAATGCCACTTTATGGTATGTATCTCTTTTGTGGTCGCAGTAGTAATTTTAAAACGTTAAAATGATCTGGGTTCAGGGCCATAAACTGAGCAAATACTAAAGTCATGTTTTCTAATCCTATTTAATGATAAATTAATAACTGGGATTCAGATTTTTTTATTAGTTTTTAGCCATCATGCCATCGAGTGTTTGACAATGGAATAAATTAAAATGAAATAATTGAATTAAGTATTTTCTCAGTTTATGGCCCATATCTTGTGCTATGGTATTTATACATTGTAATAAATATTTAGCAGCGTTATATATTTTGCAGATATTTATCTTCATTATATTTAATTGGCTTGAGGCTGAACACTTGAAAAGTAATTCATAAAAACCATTGTTTCTCCATTTCAGAAATATTTGCTATGTCACCCAAAACACATCAGCTCTGTCGTGGATGAACATCATTTTATGAATGTTTCTTTTTCACAATTAAAGTAAGTTACATATTAGCTGTAATTGTAGCACAATTTCAAGAATTGATTCACACCTAAGCAATAATGATGGCAAGTTAAACATGATTCACATGAAGAATTTACATGATATCTTTATTTAGTCTTGTATGTTCAGTTTCCTTAGATAGGGAAAACCATTGTAACAAGTATATACATGTACTAATTAAGCAATACATTCATACATGATAATAATTCCTTGCAGGACAATGCGATTGATGAAGAGTCTACCACACAATATATCTGTTACAGTAATAAGTGGTAACTACTATGATGAACAAATGCCAAGTGTTCTGAATAAGGTAATAGCACTTTTTATGATAATTTACGATAAATAATTCTAGTGTTTTAGTCCCCCACTTGTAAAACCAGAGAGAACTATAGATTTCCACTCCATCAATCTGTCTGATACACTCAATTTTCCAGATATTGTTTGCAACCATTGAAGCTGTTGACTTGGAATTTGGTATGTAACTTTGTATATGAGTTACAAATCAAGTTCGAGTTTGGTCATGATTAACCTATTTTTGGAAGAGTTACGTCCATTGGACTTATGGATACTGGTGAGGGACACGTATAGCTTCAGCAATACTCGATATGCTTGATTTTTTCAGCATACTGACTTTAATGCTCCAGGAAAAATTTCGGTTTTATTATTAGGATATAGTACTATTTGTTTATAGTAGTAAGCTGTGATAGACTTCTCCTTCAGAATTAAATGAAAGATTTTGATGAAATTTAGTAGGTATGAAGTACTGAAGATCCTTTAGAATTTTTTTCGGGCCAAATCTGCAGAGTTGTTGATGGGCTCAAGAGGGTACCTTTCTTTGATAAACTTTTTTGTCACTTATTGCATAGATAATCAAATTGAATACATCAGAGTGTTTTAAATTTGTTTTTGGTTGCAAATAGAAATCAGCTTTTGACATCTTGTTGAACTCTTGTATTTTGCTAATTTTCAGTTGTTTTCTTGGATTTTCATAAAGTTTTAGTGTTTAGAATGATGTTGTAGTTTTTGACTCAATTTTGAAGAAGTTTCTGAAAAAGGATACTTCTGTAGGAGAACATCTTAACACTTTCTAAGTTTCTTGTGTGCTCAAAGTGTTCAGGCCCATTTGGAACTCTTGTTAAGAAGTATAATACACTCTTGGACCACGTCGGCATACTTCATGTTTTATGCATACAGATCATTGGTTGCAAAGTTTGCAGCAATTTACGGTTGTTGGAAAATTAAAAAAAAAATGTGTACAATATCCATCAATTTTGAAAGGAGGTGAGCGATATGACTTATGTTAATATATCAAACTATTTTTGCATTACCTTTTCAGGCTTGGGCAAAATCAGAGCAGAACTTGATCAGCAGGCATTATCCTGGAGCCAATCATATAGTTATTAATAGTGCAGACAGACATATGCTCATAAAAAATTATGATGCTATCATAGAACACATTAATAAGATATGTCGACAGTATAGAAATAAACTGAAATCAAAAAGAAACTTATCAAAATAAAAACTATCTCTTAGTTTTCAAGTTCCTTTTTTCTGGTAGGAGCATGATATTCAAGTAAAGCATGAAATACTTAGTATGTTTGTTATATCCAAAATGCAGCAGAGTAGCTAATCTTTGCAGAACATAAGCTTTCCAGACTTGTCACTGCCATCTTCGAAATACAATGAAATTTGCTATAGATGCAACAAATTACAGGTCAATTATGACTTGTTATGCTTGATTTTCTTTCTGAAGAATGACTTCCTTTTGCAATCAGTTCTCTAGAGTTTTCACCTTCACTTTCCAGAAATACAGTTTGCTTATCTCAAGTCACTATCCCTTTCATAAACCAAAAGAGCCTGTTTTACTATGTACATGTCCCTTCAGAAGTACATTAGTTTCTGCTCTGTGGCATCAAGATGTTTAAAAACTTTGTTCTGTTACAGTCATGATCTTGTCATGAAAGGATGCCCAAGCATAATTTCAAATTAAGTCGAGAATACTTGATATGATAGAAAATTTGTATCATTAACTTTAGTTTTATTTGAGATCTTCAAAAAACAGATTGTTGTTAGTGGTATGGATTGTTTTTAGTAAATGATCTAGGCAAAAGCTACGCTATAATTAAAAATTCATGGACTGTCCTGAAGTTCCACTGACCATGAAAATATATATACAATATATATATATAAACTATATATATACATACATATACAAAATATATATGGATTGGCATTAAATATGATCTTTTGAGGTCGGACCACAATGAAATATCTAGTCTTATGTAATTATTGCTTCCCTAAACAGGGATCCCAAGGAAAATTATTCTGTTTTACAATAACATGAATGCAACACTGGTAATAAATTCAGTAACAGCGAATATAGTTGGATGAACAAATAATACAAATAACTGTAATAGTAAAGAGACTGGAAAGTAGTTGTGGATAATGATGGACAAAGGTGATTACAGTAAATAACTGGTACAATTGGTTTGGGTGATAAAAAAATAAAACTAATATTAAATACTTCTATCACATTTATTTCACTTCGGTATGAAGCACATGTACATGTTTTATGATACAATGTATATTAGTTAATATCTCAAATATATTTACATAACAATAAATACAATGAAGACTTTAAAGACCATATCTATTGCACACATCTTGAAAAGATTTACAGATCACTAAAACCACATATTACTGTAAAATAAAACTTCTGATATGTCCTACAAAACTTGCCACAGAACTGAAGATCATGAAACTCATGGAATGATTCTGCTTACACAAATTTATCCAATAATTCACATGGTTGTGTTTTGCACACATTAACAAGAATGTTTTTGGTCTATATATTATTATATAAGTAAGTCAACTGGTGCCCAAACACACGATGATCCTAATTATGCAGTATGGTATCATAGACTTGCTGTATGCCAGGGTATATATCCATTGCTCGGGCTTTGAGTGAAAGCTGCAATGTAAGAACAAGTGAATGAGTCTGAGAAGTAATCACACAATTCTGTCTACGACTTACTGGGACTTTATAATGAGTACATTTAATATGATATTACAGAAGTTTAATGTCTTTCTCTTCACAAATGGGATTTTAATAATGAACATCAGAAACGAATTTGAAATGAAATTTAAAATGACTGACTCTTATTTCATAAATCATAACAGAAAGCTTTTATATCTATACATTCATTACTTGTTTAATACAGTTTGAAATATTATAGACAAATTTCTAATTTATTTCATTCTTAATATGTCTTGTTTCATGCATAATAAAAGTGTGGTGCTGCAAAAATTAAATCATATATATATACATATATATATATATATATATGTATATATGTATGAAAATACATGTACACGTTTCCTGTTGCATTATTATGATTATGTACCTAACTGATGTAAGTATATTAAGAAAGCACCTATAAGTAAATGCCTTTCACTTTTTGTACAATTTCACAAAATTTGTCCATTTAACTGTGGAAAAGATGGGTAGCAACTTGCCGACATAAAAACATCATAAAATATATCTTTCAATAAATATATAATCTACACATTGTGCATGGAAACGAAATAAGTGGAACAAAACTTTAAAGTGGATATTATCTTTGGTGTCAAATTGACGTTTTGTAATTCACACAAATAATACCATGATTATAGTAATTTTTACATTGAAGTTTTCTTTCTGTACAATTTCTCTTGCAATAAGCAACTGGAATCACAACAAACAACTTAAAATAAAATACTCAAAACAAAAGATGTAGAACTACTTCTGGTGTGCTTTCAGAGATATGTCAACATATACTTCTATACTCACATTCAAATTACCATCAGGATTCTCTTTCTATGTTAGTAAGACAATTTATTGACTCTTGAAATACTTAACTTATTTTCAGCATTTCAAAGACATTTTTTTTAAATGTATACAATGTGTATGAAGCAAACAAGATATGAAACCTACAAATTTAAATTTCTGTCTTGTAGGCATAAATAACAAAACTGAAAACTGATAAATAAATTGCATAAACAATCACAATTACTCACAGAGTATGAAAAGAGTTATCAAAGCATTAACAGAAAAGCAAATAAAACATGAATTATCTTTATCATACAATTAAGGTCACCTTACTGAATGTACAAGAATTTTTACTATGTAATACTACCGGAATTCAAATTAAAATATCGAAGTTTTTCTCTGCATCAATATTGACTTACCATAAAGTTTGGATTATTTGGTTGTATTTTGAGTTCTGCTAACACCCAGATACCATTGGTTAACTTAAGAGACTGGTACAGCATATCTTGTCCTTCAACATTCCGCTTAGCAATCGTAAATATATTGTTGTTTTTCAGTTTTTGGGAAATCATATCTACAAACACAATACATAAGGACTATACTACATTAAATAAGAAGACAAAGACCAGAAGAATGAAAATTAAAGAGTTGGAACTGTCTTTGTATATTTTCAATCCTAGAACTGCTATACTGATGCACAATATTATGGATTGTTTGTCTTTTTCAACATTTGTATCATACTGTTGTTCCATCAAGTTCAGTAAAATCTGCAGTAGTTTTAAATATATCTACTGTTTTCATATAAAGATAGCAATTGCAGTGTTATAGGCAAATACCTTGACACATCATACATTAAAATGAAATGAAAATGCTTCAATCCAGTAAAAGATATTTTTGGAAATGTTGTGCTCAAAATCACAAGAAATTTCTGCTTATGATGCCAAAACATCTATATATGTAACTGTTTGCACAATTTCATTTCAGCAGACTTAAGAAAAGTTTTTATAGTTTGACTGTAGACTTTTATTGATATTCTCATTGCTTACCATACCAATACATAGAAAGTCAAAAGAACTATCTGTGAAAAATGTAACTATTAGGATTGACAAAAGTGATCTAAATATTGTACTGTACTGGACATACCTGCATTATGCTGTACATTTGTTATTTCATACTGAACTTCATTTTGGGCAGGTATGTCCTTCCATGTAGCTAAAAATATTTTCTTATCCATTTCTCCATCTTCTACAAATAATACATGCATGGGTACCAGACAGCTAAAGTAAAATACATCAATGTTGTTCTTAATGGCTACCTGAAAGAAATGGATCAAATACAGGCATAAATTGATAAAATGACCAAATGAAATGGCATAAAAGTATAACAAGACACTACTTAACAGGGTATGAGCTATTGATAAGCTAGATTAAAGAAAAATGAGAACAACATCACTTTAATTCCACCAAATGCTTGACTTTGGTCCTTTAAGTTCTGAAATTTTGCTTCAACCAGAAACTTGATAAGAATATGGACAGACACAAAGACAAATATATGAACTGTCAGAATAATGAAAATAAATCTTAAATACCAGAATGATTTAACAATCCAGCCAGAACTACATTTCTAAACTATTCATTCCTAAATACTTTTCTCACTCAGACTGAATTACATGTATAAATTTAAATCAAGTAATAGACATTTCCACAACTGTCATTAAATGTTCTGTGATCAATGATCTCTTAATCCTTAGTTTAATACTGAAGAATGAAGAGACTATTATAAATATGACTCAAATTGGCAGTATCTTTTGTCTGTATACTGCCATGCTCAGATTACTTCCTTTTTATGGTGGTGGCTTCATCCCGAAAATTGAACCTTTACAACATACCCAATATATACTATAATAAGGTACCCTGAATTTTCATCAAAAGGACGAAGGAGGCAGAAAATTCCTTGATGTCAGCCAGGATTGAACCTCAGTTTTCTGATTAGATATCTAGCATGACATCACCAGACCAACCTGCCCTTATTGAAATTATCTCAAAGACATAGATATGTATGTTGAAAAGGAAAATATGTTTTGTTGTAATGTAAAATTTTCTATTTTACTTGTAAATTAGTAAGAGGATCCATTCTTTGAACAGCTCCGTTTGTACCCAGCTGTAAAGATGAACTAGCACTCTGATTGGGTAATATTGCTCCTTGGATATTCAATGGGAATGCAGGCATCAAACCAAAACTAAACAAATGTAACAAGCATTAATTAAACAACTTGTATATAAATAATCTTATAAAAGTTTGATATCAACTTAATTAACATGTATTTTCTGAGTAAACAGATGTTTTATAGGGGTAAAGAATATTATATAAGGAACATAATGAAGCTTAATATTCATATGGTTATTGTTTGGAGATCTATACATATTATAACAGATACAATACAGATAAAGTTGAAACAAATATAAGAACCTGTTTTTATTAAACTGAATGGCCAATCCTGACATAGGTTGCATGGCTTTGTTTGTAAATGTTAATTCCATATATATATTGCCCTGTTTTCTAGAGAACGTCCCAGTAACTTCCATTCCCTTAGCTTTGTTTGCTGGAAGCCATACCTGTCAACAATTTCATTATCACTTAATGGCAAACTTAAGTACATAAAGAAAGCATTTGTTCATCATGATAATATAAGACACCAGATTTATTTTGAAAATAAAAGAATATATTTATATATGTATAAAAATAAACATATGGAGTATTGCTGAAGAAATACATATCTCCCACCGATTTCCATAAGTCCAAGAGCCAAAACTCTTCCAAAAATAGGTAAATAATGACCAAGCTCAAACTTGACCTGAAACTCATTGATACAAAGCTACATTCCAAATTTCCAGTCAATAATATCAATAGTCGCAAAAAAAAATCTGGAAAACTAAAGTGTCTCAGACAGACGGACAGATGAGTGGAAACCTTCTGATTTTACCAGTAGGAGACTAATAAAAAGATAATCAAAAGATAATCATGTAATAAGACGACACAAACCCTCAATAATTAGGAACACAGAGGTAAAAACATACTGATTCAGAGTGCTTTTACGAATGTTGAAACCAAAAAAAAAAAAAAGGTAATATAAATATGATAAAAATATATATGGTGATACATGAAAAGTTACTAAATTAGAACTTACTTCTTGTGGAGGTACATATGATTGTGAAGCTGGCATAACAAATATGTCTCCTAAGCCACCAAGAGCATCACCTCCAGGTACCGGGCCACCAAGCTGTTACAATGTACAGAGATCTCATGTTATAACCTCATACAATAGAATTGGATTGAGGATTTAATCAACTTATTTTTAACATAATATCAGATTTATATGAACCTAGGCAATATAGGACGACTTTCTATGAATTAGTGCAATACAGTTGGTTGGTTGTGTTGCCATTTGGCATACAATATATCCTGGTAATTTACTTGTGATTATACTATACAATATATGATTTGCACTAGTCAGGATATTACACAATATATAATTGAATGTGAAATTCACATATTTGAATTTTTTTCGGGAAAATATACCAGCAAATCCAGAAAGATATGTAATCTACAGAGAAAAGAGTAAAACAGTAATTTCAGTTTTCAACAGAAAATGATCATACCCACATTTACATTATATTATCCTTACCAATGAGTCTAGACCCTCTCCTAATAAATCCATTGCACCAGACTGTACTGGGGTCTGTGATGTCGGCTGTTGTTGGAACATTTGTTGCTGTTGCATACTGGGTCCTCCAAGATCCATCTCCAATAAATCTCCAATGAGGGAGTCTACTCCCGGAATTACAGTGGCTTGTGGGGGTGCAGCATTTGTATCAGTGGCAGACTTTTCCCCACTTGGTGAAGCCTGGTCATCCAATACATTACCACTAAAAGAACAAACAAACACTACATAGCTTGCTGTTATTGTCAATCCTATGAATGTGAATACTGAAATGTTTTCATTCCAACACAAAAGATACAAATAAAGTAATAACTAAATCAAAGGACTCAAAATTCCTGAGAGTCGGCTTTGCTGATTTTAAGTATGTAATCATTTTACCATTTTAGTGGCGGATTCAGGATTTCAGGAAAATGGGGGGGGGGGGGGGGGAAGACATTCCTTCAAGTGGGACATTAAATAACCATCTTATTCACGATTCTGATAATGTTTTAACATCATTTATATTTAGAAACATACAACATTTACCTAAGTATTTATATTGCATTTTCATTATCAGAGGAAATGCGGGAAGATCGATCTTTAAATTTGTCATATATGTGAAAAAGAACTAAAGTTCCAGAACATGTTGGGGAAAACTTTAATTGAAATATCTCGACAAAAACAAGCGATACAAGATCAAGACAAATGCTTTGTCCGGAGAATTACACAATCGAGTACATCTGACAGTGTCGGTGGTAAACACATCGTAAAGTAGTCACAACTACATATTATTACGCAAAATTTGAAAACATTATTGCAACTCCTTTTTCGAGTTATTGAAACTAGTTTGTTTAGCTTAAATTAACTGAGCTAAAGGTACATTGTGCTGATCAAGAATTTTTAAGACAACATCAGTAATTTTTCGGCACTTTATTTTTCAGCGGCGTAGTAAGCTCTATATCGGTAGTGAAAGTTATAACCCCTCAAAAGAAAGTGATTGCAATGAGTGCGGCTTCACCGAAGCCGATTCAAAAATCATTGCAACATTGTGGTCATGCAACCCACATTACAAAGCAAATTAGAACAGCAATTATTGTACAACCATCCATGTGTAGCAATAATACAACCACAAATTCAGTCACTGGTTTATCACGACCTTGACATTGAAGTTATAAGGACAAGGTCATTATACACCTATAGTAATTTTTATAACCCTTATCTGGGTTCAATGAAATAGTGGGGAGGGTGTGCGTGTGTGTGTGACAGTTATCCAATAAACTTACGACTGAGATCTAGGGGGCAGCACACGTCGCATGGAACCTTTGCCTTCAACAAAGGAGCTAGGGGGTTTATGGTAGACAGAGGCTAGGCTAGAAATGTGACAGATCAACTCATCCAATAATGTTGGCTCAATCAGATCGGTTTCTTCTGAAATCAGAGGCTTTTCTGCTAAAACTACTTCTTTGGCTGCTGCAGGATCGGTTGATAGAAGACGCCAATATATATAACCACGGTCACGTAAATCTGGGTTATCACTATCCTACGATTGCAAAATACAAATATATACATTAACATTAATATCAACATAAATCAAAGATAAATCCTTTCAGGGACCATCTAATATGGAGGCAGTACTGTATACAGATCATGGTTTATGAAGCCCAGGAATTTTTTCAAGCATTTTCCAAAACTTTTCAATATAATTTTGAAACATTGTTCAAGCACCTTGTAAAAATAAAATAAAAAAATACTTACATACTAAAAAGGATAACTAAACACAGAGGAGTTACAGAGGTCACAAAAATGTTCCAATAAAAGAGGTTTCTGATAATATTGGTGATAATTTTCATTTAGAAACATTTTTCTATTCTCTGCCATGTTTTAAGAAACAGTTCTTTCTTAAAATGCAGAAGAAATTGCAGTAAAAATACAAGAAATTATCATTAAATTCAAGCACCTTGCAAGGACAGACAGACTACATTTCAAGATCTGAGTGAACATTGTGGAAGAGAAAATACCAGTCAAATTTAGTTGAGAGTTGTGATAAGGTAGTTGAACAAATGAAAAGGCTATCAATTCAGTACTGTCAATGATTTATATTATCTAAGTAAGATCACAGTAAGCAGTACATTTATAATATATGCTGGTAAGTTATTGTTTACACACATTTACTAAAACTGTCTCTTTTAAATAAGGGTTTTACCCTAAATGTACAGGCAAACTTTCACAAGTCATTTCTGGCCTGAAAGGATTCTCGAGATAAATGATTCATACCTGTGTAGCCAGACTGAGTACCTGTTGTACCAGTTCTTGTGTATCAGTAGGTCTTTTTAAGAACAGCTTCACAATAGCTGACAGTAGCTGAAGTTGTACCTGGCAAAAAAAAATCCCCAAAAGTAATTCTAACTGACTGTTCATCTCTTAATGGACATCTAGTCTAATACTACTTTAATAATTCTTATTCAAAATAAGTCACAATTACTTTAAAGAGGAAGGTATGTAATAATTTGCAATTTTATCATGTTAATTTTGTGTACATACATAGCATTGCAAGAGCTTTTATGCTCATATTTGAATTCAACATGAAATGAGTTTCATTTTTATTTAAGTTCATATCTTACATTACCTGTGCATTTTCATCTTGGAATCCTTCCAGGAAGCTCTCCAGTAACTCATCAGCATTATCAATTCTCTCAGCATACTCTCCAATGATCCAGATCATGGAGGCTCTACAATAAGACATAATAACAGGATGACCCATATCTGTAATAAATGATAGGTACATGCCTTACAAAATGTAAATATCTACTTCATATTTGATATAAGCATGATGGTGACTTACATGCATCCTTCGATAGTCTTACCTACAGCAGATGTATATACAAAATCCATGACTAGCAGATAACAATTGGCAGTTTCAACTAGATGAGTTATCAGTCCTTGTTTGTTAAGGTAGTACACAGAAGTGGAAAAGGACTTGTATTGTCATCTGACCATGGCGAGATATGGTCAGCGAAGTTAGCAGTCACCTATATATGCCACACCATGATATGCAAAGAGTGAGAGAATTTTTACCAGGAGCCAACAAATCACTTTATAGAAATGGCCTATTTTTCTCTGTAATTACCTGACAATTAATTCTGTAATTACCTGGCTTCTGGTTCATCCAATGTGTCCAGGTTTTCACACAGTGTGGCAATAATACTCTCATATTTGTTTGGATACTTTCTGAAAATGTCCTGTAATAAAAAGATTCTGTGCTTTAAATACCATCTTACATATTAAACTTCAATTTTTGCTGAGATGACATAAGTAGATATGAGTACAAATGTGCAAGTTCTATTTAACAAACATCTCAATGGATCTGGATAACATTCTGATCTAAACTGTTCTAATTCAAGATGATTAACAACATGCCCATTTAATATCACTTAGAGTAATAAATGTGCATGCCCATTTAAAGACACTTAGAATAATTAAATGTGCAAAAATAAGTGTAAATTTACAGTACATTTGTAAGAAACTGACCTTGATGACTACAATGGCCTCTTGTACTACGTAATTGACTTTGGTCTGAATAAGGTCAAGCAAAGTACTGACACATCTCTCGGCTGCCTGCTCAACCTTGATAGCACAACGTCCTATTGCACGTACAGACTTACGCACAAAATCAACGTCAACCTCAGTGGCGTATCTGCAATGCAAATATAAAAGAAAAAAAAAAAAATTTTAACAGTTGATTAAATGCAATTCATTTTTCCTTTTACAGACATGCATCATTTAAGTTCTTTCTCGGTTTTGATTGCTTTATTTTTCAAATTGATTCATGTAATCTCTTATGCATACAGGATGTTTTTTATCACAATTTCTGACATCCACTTCGTGGGTGCACATACATAAACTGCCCATGACAGACACTTTGAATATGACTTCTGAAATGTCAGTATTTACTAAACTTGCATTAGGAAGTTAATCAACCCTAAAATGGATACACAGGCCTTGTAATATGTCTGATAATTTCCGACAATCTATCATCGATGTCACCTAACAATACCTGGTAAACTGGCAATGAAGCATTGCACATGCATTACAATCAGAAATTCAAATTGATAGTGTTTATTTTTTTTTTTTAAGAATCTCTTGATTTAATTGTAATAGAATATTTTAGTACAGACAGGGAAGTATATATTTAAACATATATATCCAAACAGACAAAATATCAGTTTGTACAAAATGCTTTGTCAAAAACTTAACAGTCAGATACTCTACACACTACATTAACCAAGGGAATATTAGCTTCACAAATACAATTTATTATCGATTTTTCAACTGCACACCTACATAGCTAGTAGGTTTTTTCGGAGGATTTAACATGAATACATTGAGAGTTAACTGATATTTGAAAGTAAAGTTGAGAACGATACACCATCTCTGTGAAAATAATTAGGAACACTTACTCCTTGAGTTCAGCAAGGACCTGTGCAATGTTGGCTTGAGTTGTCAGTCGGATCATAATGTCTAATTTCTCAAGTTTTACATAGATAGGATCATTGTACTTGACAAAGAACACTTTCATCTCATTTTTCAAAATATCAGGCCTACAAATAAAATACACAAAATAAAGAACACAGAAATTCATATAATGTTTATTTGCTTGGTGTTTTATGGTAAGTCTGATCATGTATGAACACTAACATATTGCATTTAAAAAAACAAGATTTGTTTCATGTACTTTAAATTAAGTCATTGATGAAAATTTTTTACAACTTTTGACAGAGCGATAGAGTAAGGTTTTTATACCCCTGTCTCCAAACATCTTGAAAGTAACTATTGAGGATTTCCTCACTGAGTGACAAATAACATCTATTTACCTTTTCTGTACAACAAGATTGATGTTTCTCAAAGCAACGTATTGAATTTCGGGTTCCGCAGACAGAAGTGTGACCAGAGGGGGAGCTAATTTCTTGACCAGCATGGTAATGTAATCCGAGGATGCATCCAACATCTCCATAAACTTCATTACCACCTACATTCATATTTAAATAATCAATAAAATTAAGACAAACTCATACAAATGCATTTACATTCCACCGATGTTCCAATCTTTAATTCAATCTATGCAAATCTTTTGATATTAATAGATGAGTGTTTTTTTCTATTAACATATAAAAGTTTTGACCTTAAGAATTTTCCAATGTTTATGAAAAAGACTGTCAATACCTTTACAGCAGATAAGACAACAGCAGCATTTGCATGCGCTAATCTAGGTGTCACTCTCTCACAAATACTGAAAGAAAAATATAACACTTTCGGAGTCACAGACTTTAAAAATGCAGTATAGAGTTTAAGTACATTACATTACCAATGCCCAAAGCTATAAACAATCTGAATTAATGATCTGAATGCAACAAACTAAATTCAAACTGTGGGAGGATAAAATAATCTACTTCATGAGACCTATGGCTAAGTCTTTTTCTAACATAAAATTTGTACATGTACATATACTTGACTGGTAACAGGATACATGTGTGCAAGAGAGCCTCCACTGTCAACATTGAACAATTTCCCTTAAGAAGACAGTTTCTGAAACATTGACTTATGGGCCAAATACAATGATCATTTTGGCCAGTATAAAAAGAAAAATTAGAAAAGATGCTAAAGCTAAAAAAGTAAGAAAACTTTACTTGAGATTAAAAATATACCTTTGTGCTTCTTTGTCATCTTTGGGAGTGTAATTAGAAATAGCATCCAGAATGAACACTTGACCCCATTCTGTGCACTCATTCAGGGCAGTAAGGAGTTTATTTATTGTACTAGCATTCATCTCCAGCACTTGCTGAGCTGTGGGAGAGGACTCCAAAATTTCAGAAATTGCAGCTACAGCATTGGCAACAACCTACAGAAATTATTCAATTGTTTCTGACATAATAATTGAATTTCAATGTTAAAAAGAAAATAAATATCAGTAATAATGCAAGGTAGATCAATTACTTTCTTTCAGAGGTTGTTGAAGAAATCTCTTTTTAATAATGAGTAATTCTATAAATGACAAGAACACAAACTTTTCATACTATGATCATCCTATACAGTCAAACGTCGGTCCCGAAAAACATCCTTCATATTATGATTAAATTCACCCCGGATGTGTTGAACACTGATATGTCGAATACCATGCTTATCTCGAATACATTTTCAAGTCCCGAAGTTCTTATTTACCCGGTTTATCTCGAAGTTGGCTTCTTATTGACAATATCTCTCACGGCGTTTACCTTAGACCACCGGTCGCTCGCGTGGTGTGATTAATTGACCGTGTCGGTGTACGAAGCCACAGTGATTATATAATCGAACGAGCCGGTGCGTACGTGTTATTTATACCAAATATTAGTAAATGATGATAGCTTATTAAATTCGACATAGAATTAAATAATTAACATTAAATTTAATTAGCTGCATTTAATTAAAGAGATATCTTTATATTGTTCATTGATTCATTTTTATTTCAAATCCATGTGTCTATGTATTTTTATGCAAAGTACTAGTAGTTAAATCAAATTATGACGTGTGTCTTTATTTTGTCTTATGTGTTAGCCCGTCCTCGGTTTTAGGTATAGTATACGACAGTTATATCCAGTATTGAATTTAAATTACCATATTATTGAAAAAGAAACATTACGTTTTCAGTTTTGGAGTATATTCTCTTATATTCATAAAACATAAAAGATATGATGAGATTTAGATTAATTATTTAGGAACAATGTGCACATCTTTATGCGTATTTATTGATAAATACATGTACATCTCGTATATCTACTATAATAATCACAAATGTCAAATGAACCGGTGTACGTTAACAACTGCAAGATTTGTGATCCTAAACTAGAAATTCGGATATCTCGAACTACGGATATCTCGAAGTATTTTCCACGGTCCCTCCGATTCGAGATATCGAGGTTTGACTGTAGTTACAAGAAGGCAACTTAAACTGCTTTCTTAGTACTGCTATAAACTTGACTTTTGATTTTCTTTAACCACATTCATACCAAATATTCCCTTATATACTGATTTTATAGCAGTAACAAGTTTTGTAATTTACAGAAGTAATAAATTTTTGGTTTTTTTTGTGATGTCCCAGTCCTTGATTATCAAACATGCATGATGGTGACACCTGCCTGGAGGACTGCCTTATAATATTGTCCTGTACTGTGGACCTACCCAAAGCAGTGAGGGAACTTTTATGTGCAAATATACATCGTAACATGGGACCATGATTTGTCTCATCCAAACAACCATCATAATCCGTAATACTCCTCTATAACCCTTGGCAGATCTAATTCATAAGACACAGATTTATGATAGCCCTACCTAAAGACAAAAGAGAGTTGGACTCCTTTATAAATGTCATCATCAGTCAATGAAACAACAGGTTGTTTATACGCAGCAACAAAATCGAGAGATGTGAGCTAATATCTGAATATGGAGTATCGCAACTACAATAACTTCAAAATACATGTACACTTTTTTGATTGTTATGATGTCATAACTAAGAGCAAGTTGCCCTTATCGAGAACAATGATTTAGTAGGTGACTAGATGCAAACTGTGACAGATTTTAGAAGTTGCGAAATTGTGTATTAGTTGATCAAAAACAAAACAACCCCCCCCCCCCAAAAAAAAAAAAATTACCTGCCTATTCTTCTTTCACACTCACATTCACATATTCTAAGGATGTCTGTAATGTTTTCATTTGCTCGTTTCGATATATTGATGTGGATATGTTACCCTGATTCTGATTGGATGTGATTGATTATCACTGATATTCCTAACACTGCATTTTATGAATGAGATCTACCAAGGATTATAGAGAAGCATAGCAGATCATAACATCTGGCTAGTGAAGATGCCAAATGACAGATAGGGAGACATAAGATGATAATCACCTCAAAAAAAAAATCTGAGATTTTAGCATGAATCAAACCTTGGTCCTCAAATCAATATCCATTGCAAGAAGTCAGGTTAAGTTGCCCCAAAGTGAAGTCGCCCTATATCGGTTAAGTCGCCCCATATTGTCAAGGTCGCCCCACATAGAGATTCATCATTATATTCAAATATATGTTTGAATTATTAATTATCTTTTTATTGATGAAAATAAAGTTTTATGAATAAATATTTTGGTGTATGTTTACTATAGGATAATTATTAATATCAACTGAATATCAACTGTAATTTAAATCTTACAATCTTTTAAATCTTGTAATTTTATGAAGGATAAGACATAAGTAGCACAATCTTCAATTTAATTAACATGTATTACGAGTGAACAAATAATTATCATAAACAGATCGATTTCTACATGGCATTGGGGCGACTTCACTTGTCATTATGGGGCAACTTAACCGACATAGGGCGACTCTACTTTGGGGCGACTTCACTCCATTGCAATACATTAGACCAACCTACTCACAGTCTGAATATATGAAATGGTTTTATATGTACTGAACTCTATTTGATCTGTATTTCAAACACCATCTACATTAATAGTATAATTTATTGTATGATTTTCTACAAAGAGCAGCAACTCTTGTAAAAGTCAAAGTTGATCTGTAATTTGTCAAACTGAAGCTCCACACCAAGTTCCATCTAATTATCTGTAAAGATGATAGAGAAAAATCTGAAAATCTTTTGGGACAGATTTACAGAGTGGAACCTATAATTTTCTCTGGGTTTACCAGAGAGCACGTATAATAACCATTAGCATAAAGAAAACAAACATACCATGGGATTGGAGTCGGAGAGCATATCTCTCAGAAGATCCAGGAAACCTTGATCCTCTACTAGCTGAGCGTTAATATCATGTA
Organism: Pteria penguin; assembly: GCA_035048485.1. Taxonomy (NCBI): domain Eukaryota; kingdom Metazoa; phylum Mollusca; class Bivalvia; order Pterioida; family Pteriidae; genus Pteria; species Pteria penguin. The sequence continues at coordinate 26,191,480 of CM068581.1, forward strand.
GTTTAGCCACACACACTGCAGCTGTTTTCCTTACATATGGGTCCTCATCCTTCAAGCAGTTTCGTAAAGGCTGGCACAGGTAATCAATGATCTTATCTACACGAATACACCCCATGGTTCTTACAGCTAGAGCTCGAATGAGCGGGTTTGAATCTTCACAATCCTACAGAAAGATTTTAAATATAGCAAGACCTTATCTCTAACATAGCATGACCTTATCTTTACATATGTTGTTTGAACCTCAATTGATTAAGTTTTTCATTGCATAATCTTGTTGTTAGCCATTTTTTTAACCATATATTTGTAAAGTTTATTCATTACCTTATCAACATGTGGGCACATATATTACAAATCCAACCACAGAAATCAAACAGTTTTGTAACTTAAATCTGCTTTAATTTTTTACTCAACCTACAATTTGGTTGGTTGGTTGTTTGGTGTTTTACGTCACTTTCAACAATATTTCAGTTATATCGCGACATGGAAGCAGGAGGTTACCAACCTCTTAAACATAGTGGCGCAACCCAGGAATCGAACCCGGATCGTCAGCGCCGCAAACCAAGCGCTTAACCACTACACCACGTCTGCCCCTATTCAACCTACAAAGGTTCAATAAAACTCTACTGCACAAACATTCTCATTACTACAGTTCATACAGTAGTTTCTGTAAAAAGTCAAATTGGGTATAATCAAATTGAATTCACTATGGAAAGCAGAACATGCCCATGCTAGGTGTCTCCCTAAATGAATATGTAATACAAAGGCACCTACATGGCTGCATTAATGTATCTCAAAGCTATAAATCCAAGAATGGATATATTTACAGTATCCCCATTAATGACTTTACATACTGAGTATTCTGACCTTGACAAATGTATTAACAGCCATGATTGCCATGTCTGGTTGACTCTTGGCATAATTCATTAGGTAGAGATACACCAATTTCTTAAGCTCCAGGTTATCAGTCTGTATACAGTTAACAACATCTGGGAACAGGGCACTGAAAAAGAAAATCACAGATTATAATTATCAAAATAATCAATATACATACAACATATTACTACGAAAATTGTAACAGTTAAGTACATGTACCTCGCTATTTGCACAAATCTGTAGAAAATAATTATACTTATTTCACATTAAGGCAATTATTGGGTCTTTTGATAATAAAGACTTAATTTATACATCCTTTGAATACACATCATTGAAACCATTGTAAGATGCTTGAATAGGAATTATTTGACATTACAATTGCTATGATATTAGATAACTACCTAATGGGAAATAGTTCTACATTAAGAAAATTAGGAATTCCTTGTGTAAATAATAAACATCTCTTAATCCAGATATTTATATTCACATATTTTAGCATTAGGCCGATTTACAAAAAGGTGGTTTTAAGCATAGCTCATCCTTATGTATAACCTACCTGACATCTTTGCCAACTGTCATACTTGCTATGACCTTTTTCACTGCTTCCTTCTTTTTTTCTTTCTTGTCACTTTGTAGTTCTACTTTTAATTCATAAATCTCACCTATTAATTGTATGAAATTATATTAGATTTATTATGTCATCAAATATATTGTGATAAGCAAATATAGCAAGCACATACCATTTCTAAGACATAAATGTAAAATAGAATTTTGAAGGTTGAAAGAACAGTGGATTCTTTATAATGTTAGAATGTAATCATATTTGTGATTCCTAAAGAATGTCCAATACCTGAATGTTGATATTTATTTAAAGCATAAATTTAAAACTAAAATGAAAGGGTTTACACTAAAAAATGTTCACATTTCCAATCTTAAATTTCATATTAACCAATGTCTGTGCCACTTTAAAGACTATTTAATCATATTGTGGCAACTTAAAGTCTGATCTGTGACCAAATACAGTAGTTGACTGTTAAGTACATATACAATCAAAGGCTTGAAGAGCCACAAAGGCGTCGAGCTAAATTTGATTTAAAGCTGTCAAAAGTAGCAGAAATCACCAGTTGTGTTCATCTTTTTTGTTGAATTCCGATAATTTTTTGAATAGAGTAAAAATAAAAGCTTAAGGACCAACAGCCATACTGCAGTATATCATAGAATATATCATCATATCATTTTATCGTTCTTTACGTCATTCTTGCAGAAATATGTCAAATATCTTTTCACAAAGAATGTACATGTGAAATCAATCGTACACCATTGCCATTTTTTTTTACAAAGAAATGGACGAGTTGTTACCATTACCTGTAAAATATGGAAGCCTTATGCTTAATTTGTTTTAAGAAATGGTCTAGGTTTCTGTTTTTGTCTACGCTACTAACACTGACACTAGGGCCAACAGCTTCTATATATTGTCCAAAAACACTACTTATTCGGTCGTTTATTGTATGTGCACGTGTAAGGGCTACAACGCCATGCCGTTCGCCGTAATGACGCAAGCCGATTGTGCATCACAATCACACTTTATCGGTTGATTTGGAATAAAATCTTCACATGTAAGTTCTACGTAATTTATTTTTCATGCATTCAATCTTAAATTCTGTCTTAATCCATGCTATCATCCTTTACATCTGCATTAAATTTTGTAGGCGATTCAAGAATTAGTCGGCTGCCAATTTTTATGCCGTCGTGGGAACTTTTCCAGATATGTGAAAGACCGTGTGATATATACACATGCTACTTCCCTAATAAGGAAAAAATGAGGCGTGGCTTCAGAAATTTTAGCGGGAAAATTCACAACTGCGCAAAAACAAGCAAGTAATTGCCATTAACATAAAGCTATTTGGCTTTGTGACCAACACCTTGATCATTTAATGCTATTCCGATTACAACTTAAACTTTTTAAAAAGCTATTCTTGTTTAAGATAGACTGGAGTTACCTGCTCTTGCTTGTTATCGCTGCGCGAAGAGACAAGTGACCACAGCCATTTTGTAAAGGCTATTCCCTGTCCAGCAAGTGTTATTTATAGCACAGACGGTAAGGGCAGATAAGAAGCTTACACACTGCGTGTAGTTATTTTTAAAATTCGTCTGCAGTAGCATACACAGCATAGGTATACAGTACCTGATGTAATTTACGAGAGGCTCGTGATGTTTAGCCTTGAAGATGTAATGAATTTTGTCGATATTTGTTGATTCTAGGTTAAATGAATGAAACAGAGACATATATACACTGTATATATGTCTTTGAATGAAACAAAGCGAAATCCAGTGAGATAAAAATAACCGATAACTCGTCACTTGAACCTAGGTCAGCCTCGTTATGAATTAGTGGTCACCTGTCTAGATATCTTCGTGATACGCATTGCCAGTCTATATTTAGGATTCTATGAAATATTTTATCTGTTCTTTTTTAGACTGAAATTTATATCTACAGATATTATTATTATATTACTATATATATTTCGAAGATTGCGCGATCGGTTTCCATATTGGCGCTTAATGTCAAATTAGGCCTTGATCGCATGTGTTACAAGCGTTCTACTACGATTTCTCCAAATAAGGCAATATGTCATGTGGTCTTCCCCTTATTTGGAAAAATTCCCATGAAGTGCGATTGTAATTCATAATCGGCTTGCGTCATCACGGCGAATGAATATTTTAACACACACAATAAGCGACAGAATAATACGTGTTTTAGGGCAATATATTGATAATTTAAGTTAAGCAGACCTATGCTTAAACCTATTTCTGTGCAATGAAATTTCAATAACAAGGATAACAAAGCCAGTTTTGCAAGAACTTTTACTACGTTTAGTACTTTAAAGAAGGTACTACTTTGTTACGTGGATTAAAAAGGCGGTGTAGAGGTAAAATTTTCACGATCGCTAGAAGACTGTCGAGCAAATGCTCGACGCCTTAAAAATCAAATGTGTCTATACCATGTCACTGTCCGTACAGAAGTCTTGATCTTGAAGATCTACATTTCTTATCAACAATGATAAAGTAAGCAATACTCAGCACATTACTACATGTACATGTAATGCTTATATACATTTATTCCTATCCTCATTTTGTACAAACCTTTCTTGCTTGTGGTAAAATATTTTGAGTCTGTCATCTTGGCTGTTTTTATCCTTTTAAAAGAAAAAGGTAAATACTATACATGCATGAGATCCAGTATGTGAACTTAAGCCAAATAACAGTAAATAGATGAATGATTTATTCTATTGGCAGACATTTTTAAAAAAATTTTCCCACACTTTGTTTTGTAATTATGCTACATGTAGGTTTGTCGTATAATATGGGATGTTGGCTCTTTCTATCAACTACATTGTATTAACTTAGCGGTTCCATGAATTACCAAATTGGCATACAATTACTAAATACACACAGAAACAGCACAAGTAAATGTGGATAATTTTGTTCGAGGGGACTGTGTTACTGTGTTACTGTGTTACAGTGTTACTGTGTTACAGTAAAATAAGAGACTGATATTAGAGGGCACAGTGAGATGTGTATCTTTTGGTGGGCAGTCCTTGACTCCTGTACACCTTGAAAAATCCCTTGTTTGTTTCATAAATATGAAAGACATAATTTTACTCATTTCTAAATGTTTCTTAGTCTTGAAATAAAATTGCTAGTATATGTTATGTTAATACAATAAGAGAACTGAATCATAAAATCTGTGGTTCATATCTAATATTTCTCCTAATTTCATGAAAAATGCCACTGGCTTTTCCAATTCTAAAGGCCCTGGCCCAAGTCCCAAAAAGGGGTGCGAGAGTCTGAGGGATCTCTGTCTCATTATACTAAAGCTATATGCAAACCCAAAAGGGCTAAAATCGTGTCTTCTAGAGTGTCTACAAGGTTCTTCTAAGATGACCTCTAATGACCTTAGTCTATGACCATTTGACCCCAAAATCAATACTGATCTTCTCCTTACATGTATACTACAGCTACATACATATTTATGAAGTATGGACCCAATAAAGCTTAAATTGTAGCATCTTGAGTGTCTAAGGTTTTTCTACATCTATGATGAACTTTACGCAGAGAATTTGAAGATCTGTTAATTTGAAACCATTGCTAAATTACATAGCATAAGTATTCTATCATGTTCATTGAATGGCACACTGTAGACATTGCTACAGTTATCAGGAAGCAGACAGTATACATGTATAAACAATAGACATGTTTCATGCCTCATGGGTTTGATTGACAGCCTTAGATACTTTAAGTTTAACTGACACACACAGCTCCCTAAATATGCTACTGAAGCTTAAAAGCGTGGAGAAAAGGTTACAAATTTCTAATCTTACGTAAAATATGCAGTCAAACATTGATAAGACAAATTGGATAAAAAAAAGTGTGTATTATTTTCCAGTATTTACTGTAAAACAACTTAAAATCTGATTTCTTTTCTTGTTCTGTAAATTTTCTAAATGTCTTGTAGTTTATGGCAATGCATAGTACACAGCATCTGGCAAATTTTTGTCAAATGTCGCCAACTCTGTTACATGTACATTATGAACCACAACCCCTTTGAAGAAGAAACCAAGAAATGGATCAGAGAAGTAATGCTTAGATAGATCTCTACACCAAGGTAACCAAGGTAAGGTAATATATGACATACTTATGATATAATAATCTGCATATAATGCATATCCATTAAAAGCTGTCTCCATTCAAAATCTGTTGAAATACCCCTATACTATAGGGCTATGCGAGGTACGAAACCAACAGGGCCCCAAGTGTGAATTCTAGAGTGTCTACAAGGTTTTCTTAGAGACACATGCACCCACATGTAAATGGTACCATTACAACATCCCCTCTGCAACATTGTTGCAGGGGGATAATAACGTATGACATATTGCACGATTACAAAAAGGGGGCGTATCCGACAGTACAGCTGTAAAACTTGGTGTACTTGAAAATTTTTTCTTAAATCTATTTCAATCCTGACGACTTTTGTATTCTGTATTATTTTCCTTACAGTTGAATATATCTAATACATCAATGTATAGAATGAAACAGGGTTTTTTTATTATTAGAAATGTCAGTTTAATTTTATCTATGACAGATCTTACAATTCACCGGAAGTGAATAAATCCCTAATAAAACCGAAATTGCATTCATTTACGATTATTCTTCACGTATACAAACGTTTGGATTATAAAGAATAACATTTATTTATAAAGATAACGTTCTACATTGTGTTTATTTACCTACGATGGTCAAGATCTTAAACAGATTATCCAATTACCGGCTGGTCAACTACCGCTAGCCGGAATATTTTCGTTCTTTCTAAATTTCGAATGAAGACGGACAACTACAAACACGGAATTGTTAAAATAGACTCACTGAAAAGCTAAAATACAAACTAAATATTCTTACATTGCATTTAACTTAATATTTAATCTGTCATAGATAAACATTTAATTTCAATAGGTTTCCATGACCCAATTTTCATTTTCTTCGCTGTAGGAGTCCCCCGCCCCCTTAATATTCTACAAGATTTGCGTACATGCGAACATGAAAACTTGGAGTGGAATACTGAAACGGTATACTATACTTTTTATTGATAGTGTTATACGAATCTTCTCCCAATCATAGGAAGGCATATCATAGGCGGATCTAGAAATTTTTGAAAGTGGGAGGAGGTTGCAGTTTTCCTTGACTAATGTTTTAGACTATTCGGTCTGGAAAAGCCGGTGTGGCCTAGTGGATAAGGTTCTGTCTTTCGGGTGAGACAGTAAAAACCGAGTTTCCGTGTCACGGTAGGCGTGGCACGTAAAAGATCCCTCACTGCTTCGGGTGGGTCCGTTGCAATGTGTGCAATGCATCAGGCAGATGCCGTCATCATATACGTGAAATAATCGTGGAGTGACGTAAAACAATAATCAATCAATCAATCGGTCTGGAAAGGGGGTGGGTGGGTTGCAGCCATAAAAATGGTTGAAAAAGACCTTTTTAAGGTAAAATTTTCCAACCGAACGTGGGGGGGGGGGGGGGGGAGGTGTTTCGCAGGGGTTGCAGTCCCCTCTAAATGGGCCAATGCATATTTTGTTAAATTAGGGAATGTTTGGTGAAAACAGACACTATATAGAAACACAATTTGCATTAAATGCATCAAGTAATCGAGTCATGTATTACAAAATTTTTACCATAGAACATTATATTGTTTTTCATCATTATGATGGCCATTTGCATGTTTTCATCATCTACAGTAACTGTTGATTTAAACTGTTGTCATGGAGTTTTGGATGATATATTTATGTATCCTATCTTTTCTTTCTACAGTAACAATACAATCATGTAGGACCAGTGGGGCTAGCCCCCACTTTTTGGCCGATCATAATTATTTCATAGGTTGTTATTTAATTTACTGAATTGTTTTCATTAAATTATTCTTAATATGCAATTGATTTACAAGCTCATAAGTTGCATTGCAGCAGTATGTTTAAATTTGTTTTTTCTTCCTGAACTTTATTAATTTCAAGTTATTTTCATTATGCAAGGATAAAAAGTGTTTGGGCTCTGGAAAACATTTACTCATGCAAACATCGGCGCAAATCGATCCTTTCCCTCTTAGTGCTTCTAAGTTGAAATGACAGGCCCTGAACATCGATTATTCATTTTGGGAGGTGGAAATGAGTTTATTATTAACTGTCAGCATTGGCGGACTTTGAGTGGGGATTCAACCCCGTTTTTGGTCTGAAAATTTAACCCCCGAAAAAAGTTTATTTTCGGCCATTTTCAAGGCTGCAACACCCCTTTCCACAATTCAGACTAAATAGTGGAATAAAGTAGTAATGGCAGGCTGCAATCCCACTTTCAAAAATGTTTAGATCCGCCTCTGGTCAGTGTCTAGTTCTATGCCATTCAAGCAAGACTCCTTGCACAAATTTTGCTTTGAGTGTACAAGCTTGCCACCCCCACACACTTTTGAATTGCTTCCTACGGACCTGCCATAGTGTATGCTAATATCTTAATTGCAAGTTAAAATCTATCAAAATAATGTTTTTTGTTGTTTGACTAGAAATGTCACGAGACACTTTTATCTACATATCAAAAAACACTATCACTGAAATACCAACATGATTTATCGTAAATAATCGCTTTGTTAATGCTTAAATTATGACGCCACAATAGAATGACGCTTATATGAGCGAAAAAAAAAACATTATATGTCGGGCATTCCTCCTCCAACAGATGATCTTCGTATTTTACATGATATAAGCGGCCCAAAACCTGACATGTTACTTTTTGTCGGAGTTTTCATTTTGACGTAAAGACATAGATAGCGACGTCACAATTTAAGCAATAACGTCAAAATAAAAATCCCGACAAAGAGTTGCATTTCGGGTCTTAGGCCGCTTATATCATGTAAAATATGAAGATCGTCTATGGCGTTATAGCTCGTGACATTCACCCTTCCACGGTTCATAAAAGAACTTGACATATTCAGACGATTTTCAGTTGTTCTAATTATGACGTCATAAAAATAGCCATTGAAAAAAAATGTGCCAAATGAAAAATTTAAGGTAAACACATGACTGCCTTGGATCATCGCAACATTAAATACTGGCATTCCACTGACACTTCGTTGTCCATGTTAACGCCATAGATATAATTTGGTACCTTCACTAGTACTTTGTTAGAATTTGATTCCACAAGCCAACCTTCTCTACCATTCTTGGCGAGCCAGCAGATCTTGTGAGTAGTCCCGCATTTTCAGGTGTTGATTTTCGTTTACAGTACACAGTCGTCAACAAAAGGCGTACTGATGGTTCACTACATTATGTAATCTGGTTGGTCGTACAGAAAGACATTGTCGGCCCGAGGATGCTAGCCAGTGGAGCTTCAGACTATACAAGTACTACAGCCGTGCTGTGTGCGACCTTGGAGAAAGTCATCGTAGCTCAGTCTGTACATGGGTAAGGATGGCATTTTGTCGGGCACCCCTGTCCTCTTCTACTTACGTCTGGAATGAGATGATTAACTGCGTCTCACAGGAGCGGTGTTTGCGAAATTCTTGCTGCTATCCTTTTAGAATCCTGTAATGTTCTAAGTATCCTATATTCATTATGGTGCTGATTTGCCTTTATTAAAGAAATCTTCCCATAATTAAAGAGAGTATGACGGGACTGCAGTTATCTGCTTTATTTTGACACCTTTCTTGTTTTATATTTTGCTGTTCCTTTTAAATGGTGTCCTGAATGAGGGAAGCCTTGAAAAAGATTTAAAGAAAGAATAACTATAATATTAATATCTCCTCCAACCCATAAAATGAGGTTCTGATGTAGGTATTCTATGACGTCACACAGATGGACCATGTAATTGTTGTCACTTGTAGGGATCGGTATACTAAGCTATTAAAATGACCTATATGTTGTTTTTCCCTACTTGTTGGTAGTAGTAAAAATTTCAATCTAGAATCAAATCTTTTTTGATGACCTCCTAGTCTGATGGGAAAATTTCGGTGCTGCTAATTGATGATCCTGTATGAATGATGTATTATATCTTATGAAGTCATGAATCGGCATGCTTATGATGCTGGGGTTTGATTGAGCTATCAGATGAATAATGGTTTTCCTTTTTGTTCCTCATGCTTTGAAAATTTAGTAGGATGAAATCTGCTGTTTACTGTGCAGGGTGTCCATAAAGAAAGGTAAACTTTCATACTTTTGTAATTCACGTTTAAATCTCAAATAAATGATAAAATGTAGATTGGCAGATAAAACAAATGTGTAAGTTTTTTTTCCCCAAGAAATTTTCGATGATATCTTAAATATGGCATAGCTATAGGTATTTGAAAGAAATGGTATTTTTTCTGATCATTTGAAATTGTATTTAGCATCCACTTAACATATGGATATGTATTGCTTGTATATGAATGTTTGATTTTAATATTTTCAATGCAATAGATTTGGGAATTTTTTTTATTTTTAAACTCTCGATTATCAGGACTGTTGCTGTGTGTTGTATATCTAAATTTATACTTACTGAATTTTTACTTGCCGTTTGCGTATTTCATCTTTTCTGGTGGATTTTAAGGTTCTAAAGATATTCCAAATATAGTATTCATAGTGTCGATCGAGCACAATACAGTACTGAATTTAAATTTACTGTAAAACATACCTACACCAAACATTCGATTTTAAGCCATAATTTTAACATTTATATGAGCGAACCATTAATACACAGCTTCATATTAATAGTCAAAAATCGAATTGAATTTGAATTTTTCCATCTTAAAATGCAGCACGGTAGAAGCTTGACATGAATATATTTAATATGAAAATATTGCCTTAATTTTTACATTATCATAATACAATTCATGCACAAAATATGAACGAAATCTTTTAATCTTTTAAAAATTATCTCTCCTAATTTTCTTCATGAGTTTATATATATATATATAAAAGCACAAAAAAGGAAATTGTAACAACATTCACTATTCATAAGAATCGGATCAACCTCAATGAAGGTTAATGCAAATCGCTCGAGAAAAAGGGGTCAATATAAAAGCACAGGTAAGCGATAACGATACTTAAACAATTAAAAAATTGCCAAATTTTCGAAGCAATCTGCTTCTTCTTCAGGACACACACATACAAACACTTACATAAATATAAAGACACTAAAAGAAAGATAGAAAATATGTACAAAGCACTAGTCTAATAAAATCTTGTTTCTTGAATTGGCTACATATTGAGCGTTTCTCTATGCGCTATCTAATAGGAAATGAGCGAAACACAAGCTAACAGCTTGCTTACAGGTCAAGTGGCGCCCCCTAAAAATGTATTTGCATGGACCTACTGGAGGTAATTAGACTAGGTGATAAGAAGTTATAGATAGAAGGACAAAGAAAATAAATAACAGAAATAAATGGGAGTGAAAAACAAATAGGTGATGAAATAAGTAAGTACCAATCAAAGAAAAAAAAATGTCAAGACAAGTGTTAATATTGGATGGCGAGTTACATGACAAGTATAAAGACATGGATTCCTATCGTCTGTCCGTACCAAACCCTACCCAAAAATGGGCATCTCCACAAAGGAACAAACAGACGCAGACTGCTCTATCTCATAACATAGAATGCTGGTGTCAATACTTCTTGTTCATCAAAAGGACATCTGACACTTTGTTTAGACCGCTTGGTTCTATAGTGTGCAACATATGTTGCCAAAAGCCCTCTTTCGCCACTCGGTCATCTACTGTCCACATCGCACTATGGTCAATGGCCACAACAATCATGTCCTCCCAAGAATGGTTGTCCATGTTAAAATGCCTGGCTACTGGCAGATGCATTTTCTTGGTTTTGATGGACGACCTATGGTTGTTCACTCGCATGTTCAAAGCATCTTCTGTTTCCCCAACATACTGTTTTTTACATACCTTGCATGTGATAAGGTAAATCACATTTTTGGATTTACAGGATTCATCTATAAGGCTAAATTAATATCTGTATATATCTTGGCTCACTCACTCTCTCTCTCTCTCTCTCTCTCTCTCTCTCTCTCTCTCTCTCTCTCTCTCTGTCTGTTTCAGGGGAAATAATGGTATAACGAGGAGTCTGGTTTGGTTATGTGTTGTTGATGCTCTTTACAGATCTAGCTTTAGTTGTACTCAGATTTTACCTAGATAAAAATAATAATTTATATTTCACGTTTTGTTATAATAGGCATTTATAAAAACATAAACATATTTAATTACGTTTTCATAAGACATATTAATTATACAACTCCTAACTTGTGTGATACAATAAAGCTTTGACAAGTGGAATGCAAACAATACACGTTTTACTGTTGACTCAACACGGAGGCAAGAACACAACTGTCTGGAGAGTATGCATGTACCGCTTTCGCCCAAAGTATATCAATAAAATGACTTCAACTTTAATTTACGCTTGCTAACCTTGCTAGACAGAGTCAAGGTTCATATGTACAAGATGACGTCATAACTATACGCAAACTTAGGAAGGCTACAGGTAAGTGAAAGGAACTTCGATTCACATCATTTTCATTGTTAATTTACCATACATTGAGAGGTTATTGAGATCGTTCAGTTAGATAGTGTGATTTCAGCTCACAATAATTATAAGTTTAAAGCTAATTGTTTTCTACGAGATGACATAAAGATATATATATGTATATATATGATAATAATGAACATTTTGAAAAGTATTAATTAATTTTCTAAAAAGCTTAATAAAAATTTGGAATATTTTGTACTTGATATTTGTGTAAAATAGATAGATCTTTGACTTCCCTTAGATTTACTGATGTTCACACTCAGAGTAATGGAGCATGAACAACAATGATTTATAGCTATATTATTCATGTTAATACAGTAGTCGTACCTATGAAAATGTAACTTAGGAAATTCACCGTGCAGCTTCGGTGAACTATTACTGTCAAATGATTGCTAGGGAACCGATACATATGACACATAGATAGATCTTTTCATTACTAATGTAAACGTATGTTTAAACGTTCATATTTTTCTCCTAATCAAGTGTTAATGAGGCAGTTATACAGGGCATGGGCATATCCCGAAGGGACAATAAACCACCGTAAGATTGAGTAAACTTTACTTGCTTTGATACTTTGGTTGAATGAGAACACATATCGTTACTAACAGAATTGCATCTTGATGCATAAGAGATGATACTTGTGTTAATTATGTCACACAACACTCCAATTAAATGAAAGGATGCTACTGCTAGTTGTTTTTATCAGAAATATGTCTTCAATGTTCTAATACTCCAAAACTAGCTCGTAACATCAATGAAATATTGTTACGGGCACTAAATAATAATTTGGAAAAGAGAAATATAAACTAGAATGACATGTGAATATTACATAGCTCTATAACATGGTAGTTAGGATTTGTTAAAATAAGGTATGAAATTTTGTTTTATAAATTGTTCTGTTATCACGTGTATTCTTGTGATTATGTCCTCTTTTTTCAATAGATCAGCCACCGATTTATAGAGAGAATTAATAAATATATAGACAAAGAGCAATTAATACATCATATTCAATTAGAATACCTCTGATAAAATAGATAATTATACAATGCAAAACAGAAATTAAAAACGCAAGATAACTATTTTCAGATACATTTTAATCAATATGATGACATTTTATGAGAAATGACTGTCGTGTAAATGATCATGAATTCTGTTATGTCAAAATGATTATATATATTATTATAAAACATTTATATGATATCTTTAAATATTAATTTAACTTATATACGTATTTAATTTAATTTGTCTCCTCTTCAAGACAAATTGTTAACATCGACACATGTCATGCTTTTTCCTAAATTATACGCAGCGCATTTCCTCATACAATGTATGTATATAATTTTTGTAGTGTCATAAGATAATTTTCATGTGCAATGTGCTCTCTTTAAAGGTTTATGACTTTTATGTTAACGTGAATAGATAATCAAGGAAACCACAATGAGTACACATTTTCACATATAGGAAACGTCAAAATAAAATGTTTCAATACACGAGGGTCTGTACATTCGTAATTTGGGCTAACCACGACCAAAAACCCAATAGCATTTAGTTCATTGTTAAACATTGTAAATCACAATGTATCATTGAACTGTCTTCAGTGACACATGATATCGTCTATACACTGAAACCATTATGGGTTTAAGTTAATATCTTGGTTGTTTTACGATGCAGTCAAATTGATTACATGGATAAAATCGCCCACTAGTTTTGTAATATAAAATGGATCTTGTACTAGTTATTAAGTTATATACTACGTTTTACGAAAATATCAAATCATTCAAGCTAGAAAAAGTTCACGCGCTTTGGTTAAACATCATATATTTTGTGAAAAGTTACTCAAAGCCTCTTGAAATCACATAAATCATAACTAGAAGAAAAAATAATTCAAAAGTGATGTTGGTATTCTTGATTATTCAATTTAACAGAATAAAAGTTTTTGTATTAGTTCTTATTTTAAAAATAGAGATATTATCATGAAACTATGAAACCAAAGACAAACAAAAGTAGCAAAAAGAAGGAACAAATAGGAAATTAATCAAGGAGTATATACTTAAGGAGTTAGGTCAGGTTCGCGTGGAGAGTATCTCCTAACTTGTAGCAACACCTGCCATTTTGTTTGAGTAGAAATCACAGAATCAGATAAGTTCCAGGCATATAAGTTGTAAATTTATTTTTCAAAGTGGGCAGGATAGGTCTTAATCTGTAAATCAATATTTTGAATAAGGAGATGTCATATTATATGGTAAAACCCCGCATCGACTATAGAAATTCCTCAGTGACGTTTAAGCTACTATTTACATATCCATGACTGAATACCGTATTTGAATGTCGAACAGCTATCTGTTCTTGTACTTGATCTTACCTTTACAAATATATTTTCAATCAAAACGAATATACCTATTGAAGATAAGTTTAAACGTATATAAATATTAGCATCTGATGGTTTTAAATAATCACATATTGTTATTATGATCGTGGTGTATGACATCATTTTGCACTCTCAGGAACCTTATTTTATCGAAAAATGGCCTTTACTGTACACTGTACTAAGAAAATTTTCATAAAACTTATGTGTGATTAAACATAAATTCATTCCAAACTTTATCGAATGATAAGCAACCTTTAACGTTCTTTATCTTTTCATTAATTTCTGAAGTTCCTATTACTAAGCACCTCATACCATTTCTCCAACTGAATCCTTCACTATTACAGGTATAAACTTAAATGCAAGTAGCAGTCCGGTCTTCCGGACTGCATTAATCTATGAAAAATAAACCAAAGGCATGTATAGAACTGAAATGTCCTCTATAAAAAGCATCTACATTTTATGGAGTTATCCTTCATAATACTCGGTATATAAACTAGTAAATAGTTCTTGTGCCAAAGTGTCATTGTAGTTTAATGTGACAAAGTTGCAAAGTATTCGTAGTATCTCTCACAAAGCCCTGTTAGACGGGGTTTTTTGGTACTTTTAGGTAATTGGTTTGTTCTTGAAATATTTATACTTCAGATTTCCACAATTTCGGCCTTGAGCATCAACGATGAGACATAAGTTGTCGAAATGCGCAAACTGTGCACTAAAATAGCACAGTCAACAATCGGTCTTACACTGTTTGTATAATAGATCATAAACGATAATATTAATTATATCAACATTACTCCTTTTTAATTCAAAGAAATAGGTAACAATCTACAACTTTTCTGAATGTTTTTGTTAATAATTTTAGCATTGTACATCATCTTTCTCAACGTATTTTGTGTTAGTTTCAGCATTATAAATCCTCTATCTCAATGTCTTTGATGTTAGTTTCAGCATTATGCATTCTCTATCTCAATGACTAAGGTGTTAGTTTCAGCATTATACATTCTCTATCTCAATGTCTAAGGTGTTAGTTTCAGCATTATACATCCTCTTTCTCAATGTCTTTGATGTTAGTTTCAGCATTATACATCCTCTTTCTCAATGTCTTTGGTGTTAGTTTCAGCATTATACATCCTCTATCGCAATGTCTAATGTGTTAGTTTCAGCATTTTAATCCTCTATCTCAATGTCCCTAGTGTTGGTTTCAGTATTATATATTCTTTATTTCAATGTCTTTGGTGATAGTTTCAGCATTATACATCCTCTATCTCATTGTCTAATGTGTTAGTTTCAGCATTATAATCCTTTATCTCAATGTCCTTAGTGTTAGTGTCAGTATTATACATTCTCTATTTCAATGTCTTTGGTGTTAGTTTTAGCATTATATGTCCTCTATCTCATTGTCGTTGGTGTAAGTTTCAGCTTTATACACCCCCTCGTAATGCGGAGGACACATAATCAAATTCCCGTTGCTTTTTCTTAAAGCTGAGGATTTTTAATAGAGGCATAGGCGCATTTAGCATCGGCAATGTCCTTAACCATGATAAGTTCAGTCTTCCATTCTCCCGTATTTTAAATATAAAGAAACACCATGCATATCTTACAGCTATACACATACTTTTCAATTATAAACACTTTTTAAAGTGCCTAAATATAAAGTATCTTACACAAAACCCTACCGTACTCATGCTCATCATCTTAATTCACATATAATCCTGTCGGTCACGTTATTACCGGGGATGTCAATATCGTATATAATTCTTCGTCCCTATATTTAGGGAACCCAAATCATTTAATTGGTGTACAAATTTCTGTATTATAATAGAATATGTAGAAGACTATGCTTGCAGATAGATTAAGCATGAAGGCGTTGAGTTAGATACGTTGTCAGAATGGGGAAAAGTGCAAGGTGTTTGATAAAATCCCATATTAGTAAACTAAAAGGAAGATGAGGACCCGTCATCCTTCTGCTTTTGACGGCCTAGCTAGGGGTCAAGGCAAGACTAGAAAGAATACATTACAAACACGTATTAGTGCTAGCAGACCTACTGGTAATCCTCGCTCTACACTCTCAATAGATGAAATTATTGATAATAATAAATCAGTCTGGAGTGCCTGTAACATATGCCCAAAACAAAGTAAGTTTGAGATACCTTACTTATATTAGATTCCAAAACTACATAAAGATCCATATAAGCATAGGTTTATTGCAGCATCCTGTAAATGCTCCTCCAAACCTCTATCAGCCCTCCTTGCAGTTGAGGAAAAACTTAAGATATACTCTGATGTAGTTTATTCTAGAGGTGTTGTGAATAATTTTTTTTGAATATTAAAAATTCCAATAACTTAAATCTCAAAATTTGTCTACTGTTAAATGCATTATGTCTCACGATTGTTTTACACTTTACTATATACCTCATGATATATTAAAACAAACTCTTAAAACTTATTGATAACTGTTTTCCCCACAAAAAAGGATCCACGCAGATATAATAAGACATATGATATTTTGTCTAGAAATATGTCACATTTACCGACGCGGAACCTTCGTTATCCTCCCCTCCAGCCCGGATTAACGGTGCCCGGTTAAATTCTGGACGCTATTTCTGACGCTCAACCTCTTTCAATGATCCTTTAGAAAGAGAGAGGTGTGTTTTCTAAATGTGTTGAAAAAATCTTAATTGCTGTTTTAATCACGTATGTTAAGTCTATAGATAAGTAGGATAGTCTTTTGGGTGTTTAAGTAAGCATTGACAATTAATAATTTGTTCTACTAAAAGGATATTGGAAAACTTAAATCTCAAAATTTGTCTACTGTTAAATGCATTATGTCTTACGATTGTTTTACACTTTATACCATATACCTCATGATATATTAAAACAGACCCTTTAAAATTATTGATAACTGTTTTCCCCACCAAAAAGGGTCCACGCAGATATAAATATATTGTGTTAGGATTTTGTAAAAATTAACGCTGAATCTAAATTCAAGTACTCTGAAGTTGACAAAAACATGCTGGACTTTCTGATTGACAATACATATGCTGTGTTCAGTGACCAGGTCTTTCAGCAAACCATTAGAATCCCATTGGGCAGTAACTGTGCGTCTTTGCTAGCGGGTTGTTCCTTTATTCGCAAGAAGCTGAATTCATACAAAGAGAATATGAAGCAATTGGAATATACCTTTAATTTTATATTCAGATATATTAATGATGTACTGTCTATAGATAATAGGAAATTTGATACGTAGATACAATAATATATCCAATGAACTGGAAATTAAAGACACAACAAAATCTAATTCAAGTGCTTCATATTTAGATCTACTTGATATCGACCGAAATGGTAAACTTACTACTTTATTTTATGACAAACGTGAATACTTTGGCTTCCTCTATTGTTGACTTCCCATATACAAGTAGTAACTTTCCTTTATCACCTGCGTATGGTTTTTATGTGTCTCAAATCATCCGATGTGCTCGAGCTTCTTCTGGGTATCGTTCCTTTATTTATCGAGGCAAACTACTTCTCATATGATAGATTTTTGTCTGACACATGTTGACTTCCTTATTTCAGAGCAGTAAGACCGTCTACATAACCACTTTACGATACTGTATTATTATTTATACTGATGATGACATATACCGATAGTGACTACGGCCGTTTCCTACTTCTTTGACTGTGACTATAAATTACGACATCACGGTGGGTGTGACCCCCGCCGTGATGTCGTAAGTCACACACACACACACACACACACACACACACACACACACACACACACACACACACACACACACACACACACACACACACACATATATATATATATATATATATATATATATATATATATATATATATATATATATATATATATATATATATATATATATATATATTAACGTTAAAGTTTGATTTCTGACTCTATACTTACCAATAAAAAAAAAAAGAAGACAAAAGACATCTGACTGGTCTGTATGACACAAATTACCGATGACCTGCACATAAAACATAAAAATAGTAAAATAAACAGAAAATGATATTACAATATATTCTATTGTACTGCAGTTGCTATACCGACTTTAGATGGTCAATTAAAGTAACAAACGTCACGCAATTGTTGTGGTTAACCGGTTTACGGGCGGCCACCTTCCCACCGCTAAAGCAGCACAATCAAAGGACACATTAAAATTCTATAAATAATCCTCTAAACGGTGTACAAGAATCAACAGGTTTCTCTAGACGACACGTTTATGGAATAATATCGTGGTATAAAAAATAGGTAAGTCGACACCAACCCAAGTAAACCGCATTCTGCCCGTCTATAAGCGAGTTCAGATTCCTGATCTATGAGAGCCAACTAACAGAGCGGGCGAGGCTCATGACCTGTCTCCTCCGAAAAGGCTAAGAAAAGTGGCCCTACCGCCCTGTTAGTCAGAATGCATCGCTCAAGTAGAAGTCTGTATAGAGCTGTAGAGGGGTCCAATTCAAGTATGAGATATTCGACAAGAGTTCCCTAGGCACAGTGATATAGTGATAACAAGTACACCGACCAATGTTTTATATCATTAAGTCAAACAGTGTCAACTTATGGGAGATACATTTTGCAAGGTTTAAGAATCAGAAATGAGTGGAACCAAATGATGGCAATCGTGTCTTTGAAGATGTTTGTGTAAACATGATTTCTTTTGCGTTGGTTAGATGTTAGTCACAAGACGTATCTATAATTTTGTTCCAGATATGCTTACTCCCTTCGTCACTTGGTTGAGTGCAGTTTCATTTCTCACTGGCATATTGTTGGTGACTGAGGGATCCCATCAGCGGTGGTGGCGTGTGGGATGTCAGTGTCCTAGGCCACTGGACAGAAAGTTCATTAAGGAATTTATTGTGCAGACCTACAGAGGTCTCTTCATCAACCCACATTCACTGAGCCACCTACCAGTCATCAAACCAGAAGGGGCCGGGCGACACAGGGGGACTTATGTCGGGAATATTATTCCAAGCACCATGTCACAACAACGATCATGCTGCGGAACGTAAGACGTTTACATTTACTATACATTTACTTCTTGCTCATTGACCAATCAACAGCAATGCTTGATAATGATTAAATCTGTAAGAACCTGCGTTTAATAAAACATTAAAGCATCGCTCATAAAATACACAAACCACACTGGTTTTAACAAAATGCAAAGAAATTAGTTTATAACTCGTCATTTGATTATAGAGCTGACAATTTATTAATTTTTGCACCACCCAATCACGGAATAATGACTATATACAAACTGATTCACCGAATTCTGGTGCATTTATTTACAAATATAGTCCTCCTAAATATGGAAATATGGAAAGGACAAGTGGAAAAAAAAATATCTCGTCCGCTTGACTTATTATGTCGTGCGCACGACATTTTAAGTCGTGGGCACGAGGTTTTTTTTCCATATGTCCCTTCCATACTTCCGTACCCAGAAAATTATGTATAGTTAAATATAGTGAAGGTTCCGAGAAGACTACCAATAAAATATCAGTAAAGAGTAACTGTTGGCATTTCCATGATTTGTGTACGGGACTTCATCAACAACCAAACTTCATGACCATTCTATGTGTTTAGTCGAGTTGTGTCAATGGGAACGACTTAATCACCAGTTCTGACGAGTGAACTATCAGAAATGTGTGGGTGAAAGTGACATGATTCGATTAGTTATAAAGACCATAGAAAACTTTTCTAGTAAAACCGTTTAAAACACCGGCTGCTGCTTGCCAAATATTGGCAATATGAAGAGACAGCAGAAGAGAAGTGGGGAAATGTTTCTCGCCACAGCTCGTGATCTAACCTCATGACAATGTGACAAAGCTTAACAGACAACAGGCTTGAACTATAGGACATCAATGCTTCAGGCAGTCAAAATGTAATTGGAAACAAAGATGATCAAATGATGATGAGAAGTCAGAGGCCCACGAAGAGTAAACATCTGCTATGTGATGCCACAATCGAGTTTGGACATAAACTTATTTGGTGTGATTGAAATTTATGCTTGCAAACCGATCGAATGTTTGTACGTTTAAAAACACATACAATCTATTTGAAATATGCAAATCAACCAGGTATAAAAATACTTGATAAAGTATTGTTTTTTAAACAGTAGAAGTACTTTTGCATTACTCTTAATTTTGTTGAATACGGACATGTCATAATTTAGTTTTACATATGTTATGGTTAGTTAGCGTAGAATACCTTAACTAATTTACATTTATTACAGAAATGGCAGTTATTGCAAAAATATGCAACACATAAAGTTTTACCACTTGTTTTCTAATTAATTATGAATAATCACATGCAAAATTAAAAGCGTTGGCATAAAGCCATTTCGTACATTTAGAATACTTGACTGGAATTTGACGTTAAAACATTCCATTGACCCTGAATGTTGTAAATTCTGCTCTTAGTTATGATTTTAATTATTTTCACTAAATAAGCACTATCATCGTTATGTTTTCACTAACTCTCACATTCACACATGTACAACAAAAATACTACCAAAGCAATGTCATTTCAAGATCTTATGTTAAAAAGGAAGAAACAGTGAGAACACACAAAAGCAAATGTAAATCATAAATATATGTGTAAATATAAAGTAATTAACTGCTTCATCATGTTTCAGAAAAAAAAAATCTTATGTAGAATAAATGTACTGAATCTCATTGAAACTCAATCCTACTATCAATCCTACTATTGGCTAAGTCACGATGGAAGATCCCAACACTCTCTATAACAGTTCATTTCAGATTAACCTTATGTGTTGACCAATACGTGATCGGCTGGGTTAGTTTGAGTTATAGATTTTCCTTTAAAAGATAAATAATGTTAACAAAGTTAATAAAAATTGTCTTATTCTTTTGGAAATATATGTATAACTTGCAGATTTCAATTCAAGCATTCGATAACTCCTCAAAAAAGAGTGTAGAAATAATAAAATTTACCGTTAGAAAGTTTATTCTGAGATGATCCCTTATAGGGAATGTTGAGATCTTGCGACTTACAAAGGAGCATGAACGATCGAATTAATGAGAATGAAATATGCTTGACAATGCAGTTGATAATTTTGTGAATCGGACAAAATCTATCTATAGATGTCGTCAGTACTATATCCATATAAATTAAGAAATTTTACACCATTGTATGACTCAAAACGGACACGTCCAGCGAATATGCAAAAACGAACATGTACAGCAATCAGAATAATAAACACACACGCACACGTACAACAACTGGATGAATAAGCACAAACAAACACGCACAACAATCAATACAATAAGCACAAACGGACAAGTACAACAAACAGAAGAATAAGCGCACACGGACACGCACTGCAATCAAAAGAGTAAGCACAAACGGACACGTACAACAATCAGAAGAATAAGCACATACAACAATCTGAAAATAAAGCACAAACGGACATGTACAGCAATCAGAAGAATAAGCATTAACGGACACGAACAGCAATCAGTAGAATAAGCACAATCGGACACGTACAACAATCAGAAGAATAAGCACAAACGGACACGTACAGCAATCGGAAGAATAAGCACACACAGACACGTACAGCAATCAGAAGAATAAGCACAAACAAGCACGTACAACAATCAGAAGAATAAGCACCAACGAACATGTACAACAATTAGAAGAATAAGCACAAACGGACACGTACAGCAATCGGAAGAATAAGCACAAACAAGTACGTACAACAATCAGAAGAATAAGTACCAACGAACATGTACAACAATTAGAAGAATAAGCACAGACGGACACGTACAGCAATCGGAAGAATAAGTACACACAGACACGTACAACAATCAGAAGAATAAGCACAAACAAGCACGTACAACAATCAGAAGAATAAGCACTAACGAACATGTACAACAATTAGAAGAATAAGCACAAACGGACACGAACAGCAATCTGAAGAATAAGCACACACGGACACGTACAACAATTAGAAGAATAAGCACAAACAAGCACGTACAACAATCAGAAGAATGAGCACAAACGGACATGTACAGCAATCAGAAGAATAAGCACAAACAAAGACATGCAACAATCAGAAGAATAAGCACAACAAACACGTGAAACAATCAGAAGAGCAAGCACAAACGGACACGTAAAGCAATCAGAAGAATTAGCATGAACGGGTACGAACAGCAATTAGAAATATAAATGTTAAACAAACTAAATAATACGAACACAGGTATACATACAGCAATCAGAAGAATAAGCACGTGAATACATTATATAATATTGTCCATTGAAGTGACGAAAGCTAATCATTTTGTCTAGACAATCAAAGGTATAAACATTATAAAATTTATGAATAACACTCATGTTAGACAAGTACCTAAACATCAAAGGTTATAAAAGGAACTGAGACGTAATATATACTTCTAATTGTTTTGTGACAAAACTTAAAAGCTTTTTGAAAACTAAGAAAACTAAGAAATACATGCCATTGAGGAAGTTCTATGGTTGATAAAGGGATCTGGTGCAATGTGAAACCCCCCTTTCAAGAAAATACGTGTGTATATACTTTAAATCTACTGTGAAAAAGTTTGTAAACTATTCTAAAACAAAGAAGTATCGTCCGCATATTTTATTGTAAAATGCGTAGTTACATTTTCATTATATTAACGAGAGTGTGTATGTCATTGTTATCCAAGAAGCTCGTGAAAAATTGTCGACCTTAGTTTTGTATACGTGTATGAACTGTTTTTCTCTCATATATGTTAATATAGTGACAATAAGCATATGTTTCCAAATGTTTTAATTTTTTATGATCTTTTCCCGACATAATAAAGCTGTCTTCATGCCAGAAATTGACTAACGGCATGCACATACTCAATTTCATGTTTTGCATGAAATGCGATTAATACAGACTTTGTCATCAACCTCTTTGAAACGTTCCCACCAACAGGTTGGTGATTGTACTGAATAATAAAAATATCACAATAAATATTTGATTGGCAACATATACCTTGTATTAGGTGACCAGGTATCAGGTGAATTTATACAAAATAGTCTGCGTCAACATAAATTGGCAAAAACCCCTTTTAATTCAAATATATTGCAGAAGTATTGTCAAGAATTAATAATAACTTTGATACAAATTGATACATATGTACACGCAGAAACTCGAAATTACAGAACAAAACAGAAATGAGTTTTTATACTTCGTTCTTAGATCTTCTGCTGAATATTAACCATAATGGTAAACTTACCACTTCACTATATGACAGAAAGTGTTTTTTTTTCAGTTTCCCTATTGTTAACTTTTTATATACGTTTAGTTATATTCCTTGATCACCTACTTGTGTATGATGTCTATATGTCTCACCTAATCCGATATGCTAGTGCTTCTTCAGGCTTCCTTATTTGGTAATTTTGATAATGCAATATTACACCATTGTACGTACCATGAGTTTTTACCAATTGTTACTATGCTTATACCGTTACCACTTAATATAACTAGGATTTATACTATGGCATCACGGCGGATGTGATCGGTCAGCAGGGGATGCTTACACTTTCACCTAATCCCACATCAGGTTCTTCCAATGGGTTTATTATAGCATATATCTCTATTTTGTATTGTGTAATGGATTTTCTTTATGACAACTGCTCGCTATTTTTGCATTTTACTGTACACAATTGTCAATATTATATTGAATGAAAAATAAAATCATGGATCTTATTATTATTTGTTTACATAAGATTTACTCGATTCCGTTACGTTTAAACAGAGAATATGCCTTTGAAGTATTTAACAAGACCGTTTCCAACAACCGACAACTAAATGTAGTACATTTTGACCACGCCTATCAGTTTGTGCCAACTGGCAGATGCGAGTAAGTATATTGTTTCATAATAATTAGATTAAATTTATAAATCACATTCAAGCAAGGCCTCTTGTTCCGAAAATGAAACATTTCACAAATAGCATTTCAATTATATCGTCTTAACAATGTCACAGATTTGTGATTCCATCCAACACTCAGTCCCTGAACAAAAGTTGCTATCCATCTCCATAAGATGGACTTGCGGTTTAATACTTTGTTGGTTTCAAATGAAACACAATGAACAAATTAGTAAACAGTTCTCAGTAGACAAAACGTACATAATTTTACATACATATATTTTCTAGATTTGAAAGTTACGGATAATCTTTTTTCCTCCTTTATATATATATATGTACATATTGTCATTGTTATATCATTATTACCTACGAGAATGAATAACTAGCAAACTTACCTTTGAAATAGGGACAGGCTTGGTGCAGTGGTTAAGCACTTGACTTGTGGCGCCTACAATCCGGGTTCGATTCCCGGGTTGCGACACTGTGTTAAAGAGGTTGGTTACTTCCTGCTTCTATGTCGCGATATAACTGAAAAATTGTTGAAAGCGACGTAAAACACCAATCAACCAACAAACCTTTGAAATAGGAACAACATTTTCATTAGTTGATATAATATTAAAAATTATGTATAGCCCATATTTTTGTCGAGGGTTGGTGTAGGAGAAGGAATCACAAAGCCTTGACATTTTGGAGATTGGCTTATGTGTCCATCAGTAAATACTATACTTTCTTGATTGTCGTCGTTCGATGTTAGACCAGTTATATCTCTACGACACGTAATCTATTGTGATACCTGAAATCCAGCTATTCATCCTGTTTATATTTGTCGTAGTTCCAACAAGACGTGTGGTCAAGGAAAATGTATCCAGATGTATCGCCACCATTGGTTACTAGTGTGGGACGAAACCTTACCACATCATCCTCCCGTCGCCTTTGTTCCAGTGGAGGTGCCATCGCACTGTGATTGCGTTAATATAGGATCTTAGATCAAACACATGATTAGAAAGTGAAGGTAGTAAGGAAACAATGTAATTAAGATGTGAGAAGACTGTCGGCATTGAAGACAAAGAAATAGATGATGGTGATATATTGCATTTGTAATGCTTTTATCTCAATAGACGCATAAAGAAAGCCACTTATAGAATTTAAAAGAAGTAAGAAGACAACTAAGCAATTATTTAAAAGGTGCAGGACATTACATTAAACTGCGCTTGAGAATACGTTTGATATATATGTAATGCAAAATGTCTGTTTGGTATATTATTTGTTTTACATATGTTAGAGTTGTATTTCTTTGCACATTTTTTGCCCTTTTCTGAAGTGGTAGACAAAGCTTAAAAGTGCTATTGTTTTGATATTCTTTAATTCTATAATTTTTTATTAATTTGGATAGCAATTTCAGTTATGTGATAATGTTATTTATGTTGCGTAATGATGTGTTTATCGATACCATTTGTACTTTAAGGCTGATTTAGATATTCGCCATGTGTGAGCAGCTATATATAATATATTCATGAAAAATTTTCAGGTAACTGCTAATTTGTATATTTCATGAGGGTGCAGGGCAATTTTGATTTTTGCTTTCCGAACGAGGATTATCTCTTGCTTTATGCTTAATTAATACTAGAATGATATCAATATCATATTAATGTAGTGAAAAAAAAATTCTAATCTTAATTATACAGTACATCATATCATTAGAATGACAATCGGAAACAGTAGCATACTACGTTTGACTTTTAAAGATGCACTCAAGATCACATGTATCATTCCTGTCATACTCCTGTACCATTCCGATGTTTACGTATCACTAACACATCGAGTCAAATAATATCGTAAATATTTTTGACCTATTTTCTAGCCTGTCATTAAATTCTTATCATTTGCTAGTATTTGCTCTTGTTACTTTCGTATTTTGTAAACTACGTGTTCATTTTTGTAAACTATTTCAGTGTAACAGTCAACCAATTAGTGAAGAATATGAATGCATGTATAGTATATGTTTTAGTTAACCAATGAATTGCCTGAATTGCCTACAAGCAACTGTCTTTATTTTCTGTTGCAATAAAGTCTATCAGAATGCAAACAATTAATTTAGAATTGTGAATTAGAAAGTAGAAAAAATGGTCAACTAGACATGATCTATTTTATATAAGCTTATTTATTCATTGTGCGTCCAAGAGGAACTGCAAGTGTAAAATAATCTGAATAGAATGTTGTGCTTGCATTGTTTTAATCTTAACATTAACTTAATATAACTTAATATCGTAATATCGTAAAATCTTTCATGAAAAAAAAAATATCTTGTGACAGAAGTAAAACATTCATATTGATTATTTCTGTATCAGAATTGTAAAAACATTTCATTTCAGTTCAATAAATAGTATAATACAATATAAGAAAATTCCATCGCATAACTCGCCGCCTCGGCGAAGTCTGAATTGAATGGTTAAGGCAAGAAAATAATATGTTTAAATATAATTTACACCAAACAATTAGTGGCCAACGTAAACTACTAAGTAATCTATACCTGTGCCTAAGATTGATAGTAGTATATATTCACTTGTTTTGTAAGCACGTGACATTCTAAATGAACGAGGTTAAAACTGATCAAGTAAATGTGCATCAGGTACGCCAAATTAAGTTTATTCATTATATATTATTTTGTTAATAATAATGTGGACTTTAAGTTAATATTCAACTGTATAACAAAACTACCCATGGACAAAAGTTTTGTGATGAATAATTAGCAAATATTATTGTGGTCATTCAGTTAATTGACACGTATATAAGAAAAAAGAAATATATATCTTATGTCTTCTGAGTGATACTGAAGGTTAAACTTGCGGATATAAAAGGCGGTTAACAAATTAATATTACACTGGTAAGGCAATTTATAAAGATGTAACGATGGAATACTCAATTCCTATTTTAACAGCGTAAAATGACAAAGAAAGACTGATAAAATTGCTGATAATGGACGGCGGATATTTTAAACGACTTCGATAACAGAGTACCCGTAAGTTTGAAGCATCGCTACTATCTGACGGTAACCGAGGATAATAAACTGATATACATATGAATTTTAGATGCAGTAGGAAAGCAAATTAATGTAGTTGGACCAATATTAAAAACAGAAACTCTGAAATTTGCAGAGGGTTTAGAGAATCCAACGTTCAAGCGTCGAATGGATGGTTAGAAAGATTTATGGTCAGGAACCATATTACGTATGAAACGATGTCAGGGGAGCGAGGACAAAAATCGCTAACATTAGTGATTTCTTGAATTAAAACATTTAGTCAGTTTATAAAATTGTATATATAAGCTTCATCTCTTTTTGATCCTCATCTTTAATTTCCATGTTAAATATGTAACCTGAATTAAGAGACCACCAGTATTATGACATACTGTGACGCTCCCTTGGATGGTCTCTTAAAACAGGTTTTACTGTCATAAAATCAAAATTGAGCAATTGTAAATATAAACAATGTTAAATGATGTCAATATCAATTGTTAATCACCTTTTATACTCCCGTCATTAGACGGGACGTATTATGTTATGGCGCTGTCCGTGCGTCCGTCCGTACGGGGTCATGTTTTCCGGACTTTTTTGCCGCCTTTCAAGATATTGAGTTGAAATTTGGTATATAGCTTTATTTCAAGCGGCGTCAGTACCAGTTCGAGTTTAAATACGATTGTCGTACTTTTGACTGATTTATGGCCCTTGGACTTATAAATTTCAAAATTTTTTGAAAAATTCATTAAATATCTAATTTTTTGTCAAAACATTATGAAATTTATCATGAAACAAGTAAAATGTACCAACTATCACATATGTTACGGGTTTTAATATCTTTTTCTTCATTTTTGAGAAATTTATAATTTTAGTGGGGGGAGGGGGTGTGACCATATGTCCTAGGTCATGTTTTCCGGACTTTTTTTTGCCGTCTTATAAGATATTGAGTTGAAATTTGGTGTATAGCTTTATTCTTTATACTTTTGACAGATTTATGGCCCTTGGACTTATAAATTTCAAGATTTTTTCAGAAAATTCATTGAAAATATATTTTTTATTAAAACATTATGAAATTTATCATGAAACAAGTAAAATGTACCAACTATCACATTATATATTACGGGTTTTAATATCTTTTTCTTCATTTTCGAGAAATTTATAATTTTAGGGGGGGGGGGGGGTGACCACATGTCTAAGGTCATGTTTTCCAGACTTTTTTTGCCGTCTTTCAATATCTTGAATTAATATTTGGTATATAGCTTCATATCAAGCGGCGTTAGTACCAGTTCGAGTTTTGTTACGATTGATCACTTTTGACAGATTTATGGCCCTTGGAATTATAAATTTGAAGATTTTGTTTTGAAAATTCATTAAAAATTTAATTTTTGTAGAAACATCATGAGATTTACCATGAAACAAGTAAAATGTACCAACTTCCACATATTTTACAGGTATTGATATCTTTTTCTTCATTTTTGAGAAATGTATAATTTTAAGAGGGGGGAGATGTTAAGGGGGGGGGGGGCTTGTACTAAAAAATTTCAAGTTTTCTTTTGCAGGTCAAGTTCCAAGATGGGTTGGATAGGACCATTTCTGCAGGAGTTATTGCCCTTGGACTTATTCCTATGATAAAATGTTATGAAACGCAATTAACTTCAGTAAACGTCAGATGTTTTTCATGAAAATCATGCCAAATGCGAATTGATACTGTCCAAATTAAGCGACGGGCGTATTATGCCACGCTAGGCGTTGCTCTTGTTACATAAACATATCATTGTAGATCTTTGAAGTGCTGCTGTTTACTGATTGGTATTCTGAAACTTCACAAGAACTATACTTATTAGTTTTCACCGTAAATAATGATGTTTTTCCGTATATAATGCAATTTAAATTTCTTATTACGTTGGATTTAGACATTGTTCTCAGATGTATGATATTGATTATTCATTATTACTAAAATACAAATTATAAGCACGACTCATTACACCAGACACTGCACACCTGACTTCTTTATTGCAATTTACGTTTGATTTATTATATCCATAAATAAATCGCTTAAGTCTCAACTGCAAAATTTCAAGGTATGTAAACTATTATTGGTCCACATAAAATCAATCTTATTACGAAAATCATCAATTAAGTCATCGATGTAATATCCACTTTTCTACGAACACTTCAGTTTATCCCCCATAGTCACTCACACTTTTCCTCGAAAACTGTAGTTAATCCCTTATTGTCACATACTCTTTTGTTTTGAAGACTGCAGTTAATCCCCATAGTTACATACACTTTTTACAAAAAAAAAACCCTGCAGTTAATCCAGAGTTACAGAACTTTTCTTCGAAAATTGCATTTAATCACCCAGAGCTACACTGAACACTAAATAACTAATAAATATTGTCTGACAAAAAGATGCATATAGTTTTCCATGATTCATTAGATTCTACCATATACAGGTAAAACATGACTATCAACAATTCAGTATTTTACACGTGAGTACATCTTTGACTTAAATAGTGACATTTTGTAAATAATTCGTTTTAGAGGTTTGTCAGACTACAAAAATGAAGCACTATGATAACATTCATGTGAGGAATGAATCACGTGACAGTTTTAATATGCTTATTTCCTGGACGCAAGGGAATTGTTTACATTCGGTAGAATCAATAAGAAATCTAGAATTTAACCCCAGATGACAGGTTTATGATGCATTCAAACCAAAGAATAAACAAATGAATGAATAAGAAAATATAAATACGTGTACTCGGCTCTCGACCAAGAGCTCACAGCTCCGACTCCAACCATGGGTACAAAGATGATCGGATGAGACAGTAAAAACAAATATCACCTGTCATGGCAGGCGTGGCACTAAAGGATCTCTAGGTTGGTCCTTTGTATAGGTATAAATTGTTACACAAATCAATAGATAGGTAGGTAGGTAGGTAGGTAGGTGGTGATAATGAATATATTTATAAGTGTTTGAAAAAGTATTAAGGGATGAAAGCTTTCATGAACACATGCATCATGCTTAATAATTCATTGAATCACAAGTGTGTGAAAGTGAAAACATATCTAACTTTATAGAGTTAAGTACGTGTATGTGAAAGTGAAAACATATCTAACTTTATAGAGTTAAGTATGTGAAAGTGAAAACATATCTAACTTTATAGAGTTAAGTGTGTGAAGTGAAAACATATCTAAATTTAGAGTTAATTATGTGAAAGTGAAGTTATATCTAACTTTATAGAGTTAAGTATGTGAAAAAGAAACCATATCTAACTTTATAGAATTAAGTATGTGAAAGTGAAATTAAATCTAGTTTTACAGGGTTATAATGTAATCTCCTTACATGTAAAGGACGAGCTGATATATGGAAGACATGATATGACAACGTCAAAAAGCTTTGCATTTGTGAATTTTGTACAGCTAACTTCATGTTCATCTAAAGCCCTAAATATATGTGATTGATTGATTGATTGATTTTTGTTTAACGTCACACCACGAATATTTCACGTATATAGTGACGGCATCTGCCTGATGCGGGGCATACAAATTTTGACCATTGCAACGGACCCACCCGAAGCAGTGAGGGATCTTTAGCGTGCCGTGCCTACCACGACACAGGGCCTCGGTTTTTACTGTCTCATCCGAAAGACAGGACACCTGCATGATCAGAGCGGGACTCGAACCCCGGCCTCCCGATCAGGAGTCCAGCGCGATAACACTAGGCCACGCCGGCTTAAGTACATGTGAAGATTACTGATAAATAATTAATGATCTCCTTAATATGAAAATTACCGTGTTGGAATAACGAAACAGCATGACACTAATCGAGAACACATTGTAAAGAGTGAAATTGTCTGGTAAAAGAATATTCTGATTTTGCAAATCCTGAAAAAGTGTTAAAAATGAAGAATGGTGAAAACTCTTTAAACTCTTTAGACCTATTGTATGATTTTTTCAGTTTTGTCACGAATATTAAAAGATATTGATAAAATACAGAGAGGTTTCAGAAAAGTTATGCGTTGTAACCAGCTGTTACATGAAAAATTGAATACATACAAATTCACTCCATGTAATTAGGGGATCATAATAAAGCAACAAAAATATGCAAGAATGTGATAGTATAGTAGTGCGTCACCTTTTACGCCATAACTCATTGTTAATGCATTTAAACATGATAAATATATAATTCACGGTTTTCAGCTAAAGCCTTTGGGAATATATACTTATCATTATTGTAGAATCATCAACACAGCTGTGAAATACATATTGTATGTTAATGACTATTATTACTACAAATGATCATTAATGTGGTTAATTTTCCCGTCAGTTGTCTGTCTGAATACAATAGTGATACTGTATAGACTATCTTGCAGAAAGTACATTATTTACACCTCAATTACGTGTCAATAGAACATCTAAGCTTTATGATTTCTAAAACATTTGTCCACGACATTTATTTGATAAACTGTGTAAATATATACATTTAAACACTTTTTGTTAATAAAGAATTTATTTTTGGGTAGGAAGTTTCGCGAGTATTGCTCCATACGAGAAATACATTCTTTATTACCTTTGATTTAACTATTCAGACAATACATGGCTTTGACCTCTCATTTCTCATTTGGCTTCTCAATTATGTCTTGCTAATAACTCAAATATATGTGAGCGATTTACAATGCTTGGGACCGTTGACATACAACCAAACATGTTATTCAAGTTGTCCAAAAGATATGTAGCATTTAAGGTACTTCTTCCTACTAGATCTCCCTTAAAACATTACAATCCCAGATCTGTGCAAACTTATCAAAAATTCAAAACATCAGAACGCAGAAAAGCAACGAATCTTCAATCTTCAAATATTTTGTAGATTATTGATTAAATGACCATTTCGAAAATATCAAAATTCATTTTTCTTTTGATCATTGTACTCCTTGAAGTAAAAATGTCTTCCCCTTTATCGTTACACTTAATTCTGCTGCGTCTGGATTTTACCTTATTGCAACACTTCTTCCATCTGCCGATGGGATTTTGCCTTATTGTCATACTTATTCCCGCTGTGGACTGCATTTTGCATTTTTGTCACACTTCTTCCCTCTGTAGATAATATTGCCTTATTGTCACACTTATTCCCTCTGAAGATAGGATCTTACCATATTGCCACACTTCTTCCCTCTGCGGATAGGATTTTGCCTTATTGTTACACTTCTTCCCTCTGCGGATGGGATTTTGCCTTATTGTCACGCTTAATCTCGCTGCTGGCTGGAATTTTACTTTTTGTCACAATTCTGCCCTCTGAGGATAGTATTGCCTTATTGTCACACTTTTTCCATCTGATGATAGAATTTAACTTGTTGTCACACTTCTTCCCTACATTCTCTGTTTTGGATATTCAAAGCAGGTATAACTTATAAAGCCGGACTTTTCAACTTTAGTGAACATGTTCTCATCTGCAATTTCAGAGCATTGAATTTTCACCATGATACGTTATTATGGGTGCCATACTACACACTATTAATTATTTTCGTTATTGTAATACTGAGTAGGGATATATATATATAGTATATATATATATATATATATATATATATATATATATATATATATATATATATATATATATATATATATATATATAGTCAGTCTACAGTCTATAGTCTATAGTTACAGTCTATAGTTACAGTCGTAATAAAGTTACTTTTCCTAGTTAACAAGTTTAATCAGACTGATTAAGCAAATCGCATTATGCATGCATATAGTGGATTAAATCTAAACGAAGCCGGGGGGGGGGGGGGTGGAGGTGAGGAAAGTGGTGAGGGGTGATTGGTGGGTTTCAATCTCTTTATATCATACATTCACAAAATTGCATTCGTGGATGAATCCAGAGGTAATAATAAATTGATACTTAATTTACATAATATTGCTCATTTATCTAACAACGCGAAAATCTTTTATCCAATTTCGTCTATGGGACTGGTCAAAATTTATCAAAGCATGGGACCGGTGCAGAATGGCAAATTAATCTTAAAAAACCTCAGACCCCATGACCTCATGTATGTAAAAAAAAAAAAAAATAAATAAAATCGGGTCGCGTGCTAGCCACTAGCCCTATGACCATAAACTGAGAGTACACTTAAGTATCACAACTTTTCAATGTAAATATAAATATTTAAGATTGAAAAAGTGGCATGGACTTTATACAGTATATTCTTACTGAAAACTGCAACAATTTCACATGCGTATCAAGCTATATATTGATAATAAATAAAATCAACCTTAAAAGTTTGACTGCTCAATTTATGGTCAAGAGTCCAGGTCTATGACTGTATATAAATAATATGATGTTGGTTGTGAATTTTTGTATATATGTTTAATTACCTTTTTCAAGTTTGCTAAAGTATTGAATAAACTTTTCTGCTAGTGAATCTATTACTTTTGATTAGCTCACCTGAGCCAAATGCTCAAGTGAGCTAGAGTCATAGCGTGCTGTCAGTCCGTCTGTCGCAAACTTTTCACATTTTCTACTTCTTCTCAAGAACCGCTGAATATATTTCTATGAAACTTGATAGAAATAAAGTACTCATGGTCCTCTATAAGTGCTGTTGTTTTAGTTCTGTGGCGCCAGCACACGCAAAAGTATGTCACAGAGGGTATCCTCATTTGACAAACATCTTCTTCAGACCGGGTGCATACAGAGACAAAACGAATGCATAGAAATGATCCAGAGGGATTTGTGAAGAAGCATTGTCATTTTTGGTTCTGTTCCGAAATGAAATTTCTTACGTTTTTGCAACATTGTTTTGTACTCAGTAATTTCTATACAGAAAAGTGTCATGTTTCTCAGTTGATTGATTATGATGATTTCTTATGGATTATTTTGATCATAATTATGGTAAGGAATATTATTGTGAAAAAATTGTGTCAATATCTCAATTTTTGGATTTTTAATTTGAATTTTTAAGACTTCCAAAAAAAAAAAAAAAGAGGGGGGGGGGTTAGTTCCCAAATTTTCACATTTTCAACTTTTTCTGCTAAACTGTTGGAAGGATTTTAATAAAACTTGGCAGAAAGAAATAACTTATGATCCCCTTCAAATTTTATCGTTTTCGTCCAGACCTCTTTACAGGTTTACACAGTCAAAATATGTCACAAAAGAGTACCCTCCTTTGACAATCTCCTTCATCATACTGGCTCTATACAGAGACAAACAGAATGCATAGAAATGATCTAGAGGGATGAGTGGAGAAGTATTGTCATTCTGGTTCCATTCCAAAATCAAGTTTTGGAAGTTTTTTCGACATTGTTTTGGACTAGGTGATTTCAATGGAGAAAAGTGTCATATTTACTAGTTATTTGATAATGATGGTTTCTTATGGACTATGCTGATTATAATTATGGTAAGGAATGTTATTTTGAAAGAATTTAAAATCAAGGTTTTGTTTTTCTATGATATTTTAGACTTCCAAATGAAGGTGTATAGGGACAATTCTTCACTTTTTTAACTTCTGCTGTTATGCTTAAAAAAATATCTTTGTTTCCTGTAACCCGACCGACCCTTTCAAAAATGGCGCCGACTCTGATTTTATTTTCGCCATTTACAAGCGCCGCCATTTCCGGAATCGAAATTCCGGAATCGGTTTTCTGAAACTTCACATTGTTGTTATTTTCGGTGCTTTTAAAAAGAGGTCAAAGCATAGTAATTCCATTTCCCATAGGGTCCCATGTTAAATTACCGAACTTCCAGCAAGATTTACACAACATTCTACATTTTAGTTATATATAATCCACATATCAAAATGTTTGTCAGACCCTCCTCTATCAGAATTTTAACAGTTTACCATAGGTTATCCTCCTTAATTTCGAGAAAATCATGCTGGAAGGGGGATACCCCCGAAAATTGGCCAAAATTCAAATGTAAACAACCACCCCTTTTAAGGTCATTAAATTTTTACATTAGCCAAATGAGATAAAAATTCATGATTATACAGCAGAATCAATCTTTATTTATACATAGATCAAATAATTCAATATGAATTCATCCAATCACAGCTCCTAATACATTGAAATAGTAGTCCCTCTCTCTCTTCCCCCCCCCCCCCCCCCCGTACACCACATCAGCCAATCACGGCTCTCGTTAGTTACCTTTCTTTGACCCAAATATGGCGACCCCATGACATTAAGCCTCGTCGTACATGATGAATTATGTTGAACAATACCTTTAATTTTACATTATATATGTCCATCTGAATGTCAAGACATTTTCAATAAAAAAAAAAAAAGAAAAAAAAAAAAAAAAAAAAAATAAAAGCCTCCTACCGACCCTGTCTTTTCATGTCATGTTACAGGAAACAAACATTCTTTTTTTTTTTTTGGCTTTATACCACATGAAAGATTTTGATGAAATATGGTATACATGAAGTACGATAGGTCCTCTATATACCATTTGGCAATTAAAATATGGAGAGTACTGGTTCAAATCCAGCTGTGGTCAATTTTTTAAATTCATTTCTTTACACATCTAAATAAGTTTTTAGATGTTTCACAACACTCAACATATGAAATTAGGCTTTCAAAAGAAACAGATCTGTAAAAATTCTCACTTTTCTGTTTCATACAATATTGGGTCATTTTCGCTTTTTCAGCACTGAGATACACTTAAACTTTGATTTGTAATTTTTTATGACTGCAAAAGTATTTTTATTTATATGTGTCATTAAAATAAGTATAGTTTGTATGATATTTTGCGAAAAAAAGGTGTTGTTTTTTATTCTGTTCTGAAATAAAATTTGACATACATGTATTTTCAACATTTGTGTTGACTTGGTCACAGTAATGCTACAATAAATGACTTCTTCTTTCCTGCATGACTGATAATCTAGGTACTCAGGTGAGCGATATAAGCCTACTTGGGCCTCTTGTTTAAAAAAGTTCATGTCCTATGCTCATTAATACAACAAAAAAAAAAAAAAAAAAAAATCATGGTCCCATTACCCAAAAACTTTTAAAAAGTCCTTGTCCCGATGCCTTTTGCACCGGTCCCATGTTTTGATAAATTTTGACTGGTCTCTAAAACACAAAGCCATTTACCGAATGGAATAGACGGAGAGGTGAAAGAAGATCAAGTAATACAAGTAACAACAATTAATTATATTTTACAACAAAGGGTTGTTCTGTTTTGATTTTATAAATAATCACCTGGTATCGTTCACTTGATATCACCACGAGACATATTTATAACACCAAATAATGCAGTATAATGAAGAAAACTCTTTATCTTAAAGGCTTTCACCTTTTTTCTATAAATGCCTTTTTTTACACAATGTATATGAAATTAACGAAAGATTGTGATAAATAGATGATGGGCATGGTATTAACAAAAGACAATAAAAAAGTACGTTATATATATGGTATTAACAAGAGAAAACAGAAGACATATGACAAAGCTGTATGACACAAATCACCAAGGACATTGACAAGTATATGATGGGTATAGTATTAACAAAAGACAGTGTCAAGCACAAAATGGGTGTGGTATAACAAATGACAATAACAAGTGCATGATGGGTATGTCATCAACAAAAGACAATGACAAATATATGATTTGTATTACAGTGACAAGTACCAGACAACTTTATAACATCAAATAATGCAGTGTGATCAGGAAAATGTTTTATCTTAAATGCCTTAATCTTTTGATGCTACTGTCAATTTTTAACATTATGTACATGGTATTAACAAATGACCATAACAAGTACAGAAAGAGTATAGTATGATCAAAAGACAATAGCAAATACATAATGAGTATGGTATTAACAAAAAATAATGACAAGTACATGATAGGTATGTTATTGACAAGAGATTGTTACAAGTAAAGAATGGGTATGATATTAACTAAAGATAATGACAAGTACATAACGGGTATGGTATTGACAAGATATTGTAACAAGTATATAACGGGTATGGCATTGACAAGAGATTGTGACAAGTATATAACGGGTATGGCATTGACAAGAGATTGTGACAAGTACATGATGGGCATGGTATTGACAAGATATTGTGACAAGTACATGATGGGTATGGCATTGACAAAAGATTGTGGAAAGTACATAATAGGTATGGTATTGACAAGAGATTGTGACAAGTACATGATGGGCATGGTATTGACAAGAGATTGTGACAAGTACATGATGGGTATGGTATTGACAAGAGATTGTGACAAGTACATGATGGGCATGGTATTGACAAGAGATTGTGACAAGTACATGATGGGTATGGTATTGACAAGAGATTGTGACAAGTACATGATGGGTATGGTATTGACAAGAGATTGTGACAAGTACATGATGGATATGGTATTGACAAGAGATTGTGTCAAGTACATGATGGATATGGTATTGACAAGAGATTGTGACAAGTACATGGTGGGCATGGTATTGACAAGAGATTGTGACAAGTACATGATGGGTATGGTATTGACAAGAGATTGTGACAAGTACATAATGGGTATGTTATTGACAAGATTTATTTAATCTATTTCAAAAATGCAGATAAGATCAACCTTTAAAAAGATTTAAAGTTAAGTAAAATAATGGGTATTGATTGTACTCAAAAGTAATAGGCATAAGACTGAAACAATGCCCATGCATTTAGATTTAATTCTGATAAGTTGATATGACGTGCGATAGAATGAAAGTATTGATAATGAAAGTATAAAGTATCAGGGGAGAAATTGGATTATCAAACACCGACAATTTAAATTAATACAACGTTGTTCCGTGTATATTGTGTTGAATTTTTATAGATTAATTTGATTTTCGAACAGCTTTCGGTGTCAGTACTAGTCTATCGCGGACCACTGGAAGAATGAAGGGGACTTACCAATGTAACAATGCAAGGTAGAATGGATAGAAGTCAATGATGACCGTTTTTTAAAATGCTTGAGATATATCGTTTATTTTCTTTTTTTTTCAATGAAAATTAGTTTACATAGATAAATAACAACAACAACAAAATGAATAAATTGAATAAAAATGTAAAAAAAAAAATAAATAATTGTAATAATTAAGTAAAATAAAAAAGAAAGAAATAAAACAAATACATTAAAAACTATGAATAAATTAAAGGATAAACTTTGACAATTTTGCAATTTATTGAGCTTTAATATGGTTTGAGGCGATGCACATTTTATAATCCTCAAACCATATCATATCTCAATAAAATGCAAAATTGTTAAGGTTAATCCTTATAATTCAATCAAAGGCTAGAATAATTTGAATAATTTTAATTATCAACATTAGATTCTTTTTTACAGTGAAAATGGAAATGTTACATTAAGAGCGGAGGAAAATAATCACATAGCTGGTTACTCCTAGCAACCGACCAAACCAATTTATGAAGCTATAATATGCTTTCAACGGCCAATCAAATTCCTTGTTTCATAAAAAATTAAATTATAATTAAACAACACACGTATATTCTTTTTTATTCGAATTTTCAATTTATATATCATCAGCAGGATTCAAACGTACATCGCCTTTGAAATGCAGCATATCTGTAAAATACATTATTTTACTATAATGTAAAATGCAATAGTATAGTTTCATATGACTTATGTTCATTTATATGACTCGAATTTAGCGTCATATAATGTTGTGACGTCACATGACATAATGTACACAAACATAATAAAGTCCGCTGAGGAAGGCCGCTGGCCGCAACTTACAGAAAATGTTGTGTCTTTAGCATTACAAAAAGCAACATATATACATATACATACAAACAGATATATGTGTGTGTTGCTTCTTGTAATGCTACTGTCAGTCTGGAAAACCATGGGGTTTATCTACAAGTCATAAGT
The DNA here is from genome assembly GCA_035048485.1 of Pteria penguin. Lineage (NCBI taxonomy): Eukaryota > Metazoa > Mollusca > Bivalvia > Pterioida > Pteriidae > Pteria > Pteria penguin. The sequence goes on from CM068581.1 coordinate 26,230,600, forward strand.
TATAACAAAAAAATAAAAAACACATTAGCCTGACATCGCATCTGTAACGTACGTCTACTTCATGCCGGGGTCAGTGATAATAATAGCCTATTGTTAACCACAGAGATGAGATCATAGACTCGTATATGTATTATATATAAAATATGAATTCCCCTGAAATATTTACACAGTTTTATTGGAGGTGAAAAAGCAAGTAATTGCTATGATCTTTACAATTTCACCAACCACTAATATTGGACTAGTTAGCATTCAAGGTAAGTGTACGTACATGTATCTAAATGTATATCAATGATATTAATGGAAATAATTCCTGCATAGAAAGTACCGTCAGGTGGAATGTGTACTGTAGAACATCAAGAAAAACTATGAAGATGCCCCCCCCCCAAAAAAAAGAAAAAAAAGAAACACGGTAAAATTGGTAATCTGTGTATATATTCACTATACATGTTTTCTTCGTCAAAAATGAAGTTAAATTGTTTTTGCATCGATGTAGGTCAAATAAACATGTAAAGAGAATTAATGACAATGTATTAACGTATATCATACTCGAGATCCATGAATTGTTTTTCAATATAAAGTCCATGTATACATGTTTTTCAAATAAGACCAGTGGCGGATTTAGAGGCGGGGGGGGGCCCTTTTGGCCACATATTTACTGGTAAAAATCAAGATTTTGCACAAAAAATGGCCGAGTAGTTTGGCTAATACACATGTGGGCCCCCCTTTTCGGAAATCCTTGATCCGCCACTGAAGACTATGTATTTTTGTGAAATCATACTCTTTCATGGTAACGCACATGATAAAAAATATCCTGTAAAACCATGACGACAAATTGGTAATAGTTAAAATAGGTAGAGACTTACAAAATAATTAAACAACTAGGGTATCCAATCCAATGACACATCAACACAACATTTTTTTCTATAGGTGTCAAACCATGTGTGTTACATTCAGTTAACAATTTCTATAATGATGAGTTTGTCACTATTAATTTCTGTACAGCGTTCATGGGAAATCATATACCCAATAAAGTCGCTTAAAATGTGTGTATTTGCAACTAAAATTTAGGCCGACAATGACGTCTAAAGAATAATTTTGACCACATTTATGTCATGTGTCAATTAATGTAATCTATTAATATTGTTAAACAAAATAAAAAAAGGTAGCTCATGTTGATGGCATTCAGTATTTCTTTTATATTTATACTTATTCTATAATTAACTTTTTTTTAATATAAAAGGAAACCTGAGACCCATTGTCACGAAAAGTGAGTAACTAATTGTTACATATACACATAAAAATGAAAGTATAATGAACGTGATGCCTCGGGCGGTCCATTGACCAATGACCACTTCTGACTCATATGTAACAAAGCAAAGTGTTGTAGACTCTGCATTAGTTATCTTTACAATAAACTAACGACGACAAAACAATCTACGGTAGATCGTTAATCCTCTGGTCTCAATAGAACTAGTTATTTCTCTGACAATACAAATTGAATCTACTACTTATCTTGATTTCAAAATACTAAAACTTAACGATTCAAGAGTAAAACTTTACCACAAACCTTGTATCATCAAAATAAAAATCATTTTAAATTCTGACATATAAATGTAAGAACAAAGATACAAATTTAAAAGTGAGATATTAGATTAGGTTTAGGAGAAAGTCACGTGATAATAACAGTGATGGGCGTATAAATTTTCGCCCCACAGTTTTAGCAAATAACTCGCATATTTGGATATATTATAGTGTATAAATTGTGTATTTTAATCAACCCATACTGATTTATGGTCTGTTCTTCTGAATTATTGGATTTCGTCGTAAAATGTCAACTCTGAAGATTTGATGCATTTACTACAACAAAACAAGAAAAGTGACCAGTTTTCACCCATTGCCACCCAGTCTGGTACATGTAAAGGTGACGTGAGTACTACTCGGGCACTACAAAATATACACTTATCTCTACAAAATATTAATAAACGTCTTGACACATATGATAACGCATTTTCCACGTTAGAAGACATTAAAGCTGACATTTATGATACTGACGGGTTAGACCATAGAGTGGAATATGTCTCCAAAAATTAAGGAAAATACCGATGAAATATATAATTATTGAGAAAAATCAAGAAGTTTTGTAAAGAGATAGATCTACTTCGTTCCGTGATCATCAGAATAATAGAAAACGGATCCAATGGATATAATTAATAGAAAAATCACGGACTTCAAATGCCGGTTCATGAGAGATGATATACTCATCCATCATTTTGAATATAATGTAAATGAGTATGTTATGACTGCAGAGACAATTAAACAACGCCGGAGGCTATACCAAACATCGAAATTATATAGAAAAAGTACATAGGCAGGAGTTATTAAAATTCCCAATTATAATACCAAACGCAAAACCACATGAGGACGAGGTACCAAAATTGAGTAACGCAGACATTCTTCAAACCACCAGTGAAGAAAATCCGAACTGGAGGAAACATCCATTGAATAATCAATGTTTGAAAATTGCAAGATCGAAAAAAATATTTGTTGAGAGCTTGAACAGTCTGGTGTCCATACTCATGAAATAGCCTGGCCTTGATTCCATCTGGTCCTGTTGCTTTATGGGAGTTGATGTTTCTTAGTAACTTGTGGATTTCTGATTGGCTGACTTGGAGCGATGACATTGCTGAGTAAGGACTAACACCATTGTGGGGATTGTACTATCCTCTCTTGTGTAAACTGAATGAAATTGTTGATTGAGTATTTTGAATTTTGTGTCACTGTTGAGGGGTCCAACTGTCTTCCATAATAGTACCACTCCTTGTGCGTCCTGGCCTTTACTCTCCTGATATGACCTTTACTTTCCTGATATGACCAAAATCTCCTTCCATCTCTCCACATACTGTCTGGTCTGTTTATCATGGACTGAATGCAATCCTTTTGTGTGTCTGCCTTGAGTTGACGATATCGGGCTTTAAAACCTCCTTCAGAGGAGACATGGTCCAGAACCGCGTCCCCTCTGATTATTATTCGGAACTCCTACAGATCAAGGGTCTGAGCTCGCTCCCAGACCGACAGAGCACTGTGACCTCATTTTGATGTCACTTTATATATTTTTGATACCATGATGTTTTTCTGCATTACCATACCATATATTTATATGACCTCTCAACTTGAGACACTTGTTGACCCTTGATCTCTAGATGGAGGAACATTAATATTTTTTAAATGTGTGTCCTTTGATTATTGTGCTATTGCGGTGAGTGGGAAGGTGGGCTCGTTAACCGGTTAACCACGCCAATTGGTTGATTATTGTCATATCAAGTGACCATCCTAAATCGGTATCATAACTGCACTATAATCAAATATTTTTGTGATGTCATTATGTGTATTTTCATATCATTACATTAAATACTGTATATTTCCGTGGTGACTTCTGTCATTCGGCTGACTAAGTAACTTTTCTCTCTACATTCGTCCTTGATATTTCATGTTTTGGACTTCGATTTGTGGAAATCGGATCAGTATCTCAGATTTTCACATTATTAATGTGTGATATATTATGTATCCAAAAAGATGATACAAGTCACCAAAGCGGTTCATATTGTTACTTCGTATTAATCAAGTGCAAGAGGCGTTGCAATTTTATTCAATAATTCTTTCGAGTATAAGATAAATCAAATTAAACAAATGAAAATTTGACGCTGTGGCGCGATAGATGTATACACATGCATAAAATTGCCTTTATCTTCAGTCTCTTGACACAAATTCCTGCGATCCATATAATCCTTAAAACATCATCTAAGTCGATGATTCCAATAAAGGTAATTAGACATCTTGTGCACCTCTGTGGTCCAATGAAGTGAATCTGTAAGATCATCTTACATATTATATAATGTTACACAATAGCGTGTCCTTCCATGTTGTACCTGCGACCACTGCCTTGAGACTAATTAACATCCGAGATACCACAAATAAAGCACCCGCTTGAATGTCTAGTAGACTGACCGCTGCTGAATTAACGCGTTGGTTTGAGGCTACCGTTTATACAATTTCATTAGGACACGAAAATAAACAGACACACTGTACAATGGGTGGGAAGGGGGTCACATATCCTTGTTAATTATAACCAATGATTCAAAATGCTAAGAATATAGTAATGGTATATTCATTTGAAAGGTTTCAAAATTAGATATTCATTGGGAGAAACCCTCCCTCAAATCAGGTGAGTAGTACAATAGTTATGACCATTTAAAGGTCCATTATTCGCCATTTCAGAATATTCTTTTACATGTGCACCTTTCATTTCAAGATGTAAATTACGTCTAAACCTTGTGCTGAAGGGAAAATCATGTTTAAGCAATGCATGGAAAATCTGTGTCAATGCATTGTCCTGTTTTGGTGCGTTTTATGACCTTTCTTATTTTTGTTTATTTATTCATTGACATAAATTTGAGTTTTGTATAACTTGTAAGGATTCTCATGAAATATTTCATAACTTTGATTATAGATTGTATTTTAACAATTTTATTTAGATTCAAACTTTGATAAAAACCTCAGAAAACTTCCGTAATATTTTGCCTATATATCATCACGATAAATTAGAATAAAATCCTTAATTTTTTCCAAAGGCTCTTTTTATTGAAGATTCTTTTGAAGAGTTGCCGTTAATGTAATCTAGTACCTAGTTATGTCATCTAGTTATGTGCAGTAATCACCAAGGACGTACATAAAAATACTTTTTATACAGTGCCTGGACTTAAAGTAAACTTGTCAATATTTCAAATAACCTGAAAAGGTAGTAAAGAATACAGTGATGACAGGCTTTGTATTGAATTTAATTTTGAGTGGACAACACGCTTCAAACTTCTGAAACTTGTCAAAGTTAAGCCTATTATCTCTCAATGAAGCAATTGCAGATTACAGAATTATACCTTTAGGAAGTATTAGATAATAGAAATCCCTTTACAGCACTCCTCAAGCGTTCTAATGAAACAATTTAGATGTAAATATAATTTTGTATGGAATTCAAAAATTAATAGAATTAATAATATAATAGTAACCCAAAAATAAGTAAAGGCAATAAGTAAAATTTCTATAACAACTTTGACAAGGCGCTTATTAAATACTCAAGACTTTAATTGAATAATTTTAGCTGAGAAAATTATTTCCAGAGAATGATATTCTAAATTTAGGTAGAGGGTTTCTGAATTTAGAAATACTCGTTATAAGATTTTTGCAGTGAGTAGGAAGGTAAACCACATCAATGGATCGACGCTTGTTACTGTAATTGACTGACCTTAGTCAGTATCATGATGTATCTCATGATGTGTGTCAAGGTAAATTCTATGTTAGTCCGAAATGGCTGACCTCAGTACGAGACAAGCCTCATGCTTGGGTCTGACATGTCGGACTAATTCTATGTTACAATTAATATTCTCACATGCTCTTCTATGATTAAAAATCGTAGATTGTTTAAAACTTGAAATCTGATACCCAAACACTGACAATCAGCTGAACCATTATACCTCATAATTCATATGTATTTTAATTTTTATCTCGAGGTTCAACGCAAATGTACTCCATCTTTAATAAGAGCCTAATTTCTCCAAGTGAACGACAAAAAGGGGAAAAAAATGTTTCCTTTTAGTAAATAGAAATGAGAGAAATTAAAAAAAAAATACCGTTCACAGTCTTGTAGTACCAGGTTTAGATGTTTTTAAATAAGAATTAATCATTTCATTCTAGTCACAGATAAATTTCTGCATTAAATAAAGGTAAAAATTCCTGCAATATGTACTTTTTTGTTCAGAAGATGAATCAACAACACATTTGCTATGGGATTATAACCTAGTACAAGGTTGATGTTTACAATTTTCTGAATCATGCATTGAGCATAACATTATTTTCTTAACAAAACTTAGTATTTGTTCGGTAAAATTGGCTTAAGAAGTTCTAACTGTGCTTTCACTTATGTTGTAATTACTTCGATCGATTTATTGAATTTTGTTTTACGTCACACCACGATTAATTCATGTATATGGTGACGGCATCTGCATAAAATATTGCAGAAGAAGTTATACCTTTGCAACGAACCCTCCCGGAGCAGTGAGAACAAGGAACCTCGGGGTTTTACTGTCTTATCCGAAAGACAGGACACCGGTGTACCCATGGCGGTAGTCGAACTCAGGCCTCCCGTATGGAGCCAAGCACCTCATCCACTGGGCTACGCTGATTTTAATTACTTTGAAGATTTCTTTCTACAAAACATGGCATTTTAACGGGGTTTATTTTAAATACAACTTTCACATGAGATGAAAGAAATGTACAAAACTGTAAAATATATATAATGTATTTAAAAAGAAGGTTTTGATAAAAATTTTTGAAAAAAGTACATGTATAAACAATTTACCGTATAACTATGCATAATGCATTTAACTACTGCAGCAAAATTTACCATTGACAAATGTCACGCCCCAAAATACCTTTCTTGACCTTTGATAACAAATTAGAGCAATGCTGTCCACGATCCATGACCATACAGATAATTTCTTTATGTATTCAAGCAGATGCCAAGTATTGACTCATCTACAGTCGGTGTGATGGACGCTTCTACCGTCGGTGTGATGAGCGCATATAATTAATGTTGCGGTTTTCTTGTCAAATTCAATCACAAATTGTTCGTATCAAACTATGCTATCCATTATTATTACGTAATTCTTGATAGATTGATAAATGATAATTCGAACGCTGTGAAGGTATACGATTCCAGATATGGTAAGCGCAATGTTTTGCGTGATTTATATCATAATATTATGCTAATTAACGATACTGCTGAATAATTTTTATTTTATATTTCACCAGTGTAACGAAGAGGTCGGACTGGTTCATATATGACAAGAATCAGTTATTTAATCTGATCAGAAGCAGTATGGATTATAACTGTTGAAATTTTCGTGCAAATCATGATTAAGAATTCTTGTGGATATCTTATTCTCTGCACATAGGATACCTTTACTAGGTGCGTATACACTTTCATCTGAATTTGAAATATGATTTCTTGGGTCGCTGAATATTTGCTGTTTTGTTTATCACATATATGAATCTCACAGAAGTTGGATATTATCCATATCAAATTTAAATGAATATGAAGCAAACATAATACAAATACACAAATACTGACTTTTTGCATTTGCCAGCACTGCTGATACAAATAAATTAGAAAATGGAAAAAAACCAAACTACAAATAAAGACACCCCAAAAAGATGAATACGAAATATTATGCACTTGAGTTATATTAATGACAATCATCAATTTATCTTGACATTTGAAATGAGAGATGTTGACATTTTGACTGAATTCTTCATTCTTGTTTCAGCTATGTCCCGTTTACCATATATATCACTTGTTGTAATCGTTGCTGCTGTGTACTATTTCTATGCTGTTAAAAACGTGGAATGTTCACATCAAAAATGGTGGCTGCTAGGTTGCCAGTGCTTTCCTTGGCAAAAACGAGTATCGAGATGGGAACGAAGAAAAACTTTGAGAGATCTTGTTCTCAACATGTATAGAGGACTTTTCGTCACTCGTCGTGGCTTAAGACATTTACCCGTTATAAAACCAGAGGGAGAACGAGCTCATGGAGGATCACGTGGTACATACGTAAGCAGAACTGTTCCACATATTGAGCTCACACAGAAATCATGCTGTAATACGTAAGTTAACAAGTTTCTTACGTCCGATATACCCATTAATAGTTTGATGTATTATTCAACCAATAACTACTTTTTGTTTAGCAAATTAAATGAATGAGGATGGAAAGGTGTAAATTTTCATGATACAAATTTTAGTACTTCCATAGAGTAGATGAACATTTACCATTTAAATTTGAAAAAATGATTTGTTCATGTTTTGAACCTACAAGTTTTGAACTTACAACTTTAAAAGTACTATAATATGTAAAATTACCAATATTTATTTGTACCTTTATTTGTATTTAAATGCTATCAAAATTATCTTATTTGACATAAACATTAACATGTATATAACTCTCTATCATGTATATGACGGGAAAAGAAACAAAGTAATTTATATTATCTGTTGAAGAAAAGGTTGTGTGTATAAAGGTTAAGCAACATATTCTTACGACATTATAATCATATGATCCTCAGTTAAACTCAAATCCAGATTATTAAGAATATCTATAATAAGAGACATTCAATACTTCAATTATTAAAATATTTCAAATCGTTCACTTTTAGATAAATGAAGTTTTGACTGATTTACTTTGTTATAATGAAATGCTGATAATGTTATCATTAAACTTACATAGTTAATGTCTGTCAAACATGTATGGAATTCGCGGTATTTGAGGATACAAGGCAAATGTTTAACAATTCAGATGCTTCTACTTTTACGAAGGCCGCCCCTAATTAACTGGCCGATATCAGAATATCGCTTATTATTACATAATTGTACATATATCTTAATGTTTTACACTACATCTTTTATAAAATTTATGTAAAGGTTAAAAACCGAGAGAATATAATACTTGAGAATTTTCCCAACAGTTAGAGAGATGATAGTTAAATTGAATCATTTGGACATAATGATTGACATGTATCGATGCTATAGAGGCAAGATGTCACATCAAAGATTATGATTTATTCTCTATTCATATACATTAAAACGAGATTATGTATTTACTTATGAGACGATTAAACGAAAAACGCCCTTCATCCATTCAATCAAGTATGTACTTTTAAGACGCCTGGTCATAACTTTGTAATGCGTTAGCAAATAGCCCTTAAATGAAATTAATGACTCCCTGAATTCATTACCTAGTACAAGATAAAAGAGTTTTAATATTTGAGTTTTGAAAACCTCTGGTATAAATGCATCAAACTATTATTGTATACATATATCACATACCATCGTATTTTAATTCTTGTATGTTGTACATTACGAAGTAATTGGCCTCTGAGATTCATGTATGTTTCTCCTATGATTTCCATTTTACAATATGTTGTTATCATTGTTTAAATAGTAATATGCTCTATTGAAATCATTCATTATCTTTCAAACGTGCAAATAAACATAGTATGATTCTATATACATTCAGACCATAAGATACACGGCGGTATTACCTCACATAAAGCAAGCAAGATAAGAATGCATAATGACGAAACAGCATAAACAACACGTCTAAATACAATAAATGTATCTTGGCATGAAATAAGACATCAATTTTATCCGATAGTATTTTGGTGATGTAAGACAAATTAAAAACTCTAGATTAAAGTACACAAAAAGTGACATTCATTGAAAATACATAGAATCTATATGGTGCAATATGGTGTTAATAATGTAAATGTCATTCAGCCGATCCCTGTATATGAGAGGTAGAAGTGTGTCCATGATCGCACTAAAGGTTCATTGGATTGATAGGTAGCCTATTTATTAATTTATTCGTGAGAGAAATTTATAAATTGACCTATCGATTTGACACTTCCTTATTGCTTATCATTGTGACATCTTCTATATGCACGGTTTATTTTTGCCATATCTACCTGTTATATAAAGCTAGTTTTATAAAATTTATATACTTTTAAAAATGTCAAATTCATAGTCTTAAAAATAAAGCGGAATCAATTAATGTGCGTTAAGATAAATGTAATACTAATTTACATCATTGATACAGTATTTGATATATTTTACATATTTCGAATACCATAATACCATTACAAGCATTGGTCATCCAAAACCATGTTTTAATCAACAGTTCATTTTCGTTCAAAACTGTAATTTATTAGTAAATGCAGTTATTGACCTTTCGTGCGATAAATGGATGGTCATAATTGTTGTATATAGTAAATTATAAGTTCGATAATATTTGACTCATTAAATAGTAATAAAGTGAGATTTTAATGTCAGATTTTGAAAGATGTTAAACAATTAATATCTTACTACTTTACTCTAGACAAACATTCTAGTCACAAGAATAAAAAATTATATGTTAGTTTTATGTAAATTAAATTGTTTACTTGATTTGCCCCGGTAGAAAGCCGTCACAGACCTAAGTCTATAATAATAAAAATGATAATAATAATAATAATAATAATAATAATAATAATAATAATAATAATAATAATAATAATAATAATAATAATAATGATGATGATGATGATTATAATAATGAAAATACTGATGATGATGATGATGATGATGATGATGATGATAATAATAATAATAATAATAATAATAATAATAATAATAATAATTATAATAATAAATCAATGATTTTTGTTGTACATTCAAGCAGTGAGACGTTAAGAAATTCATCTGACTCTAAATTTCAATATATTAAGACATTTCTTTACTTTTTATGATATAAGGCAATGAGATATATGTTTTAATCATACGATAGGATCCAACCAGATTGGGCATCTGGTAAAATATAGCAAAGCCGTTCGTCAGAGGCAAATGACACCTGCATCTTGCAGACAATGCTTTTCTTTCAGAAATTCATTTGAAAGATTAATCAACTCCATTAAATTTCCTTTCATCCATCAATATATATCAATAAATATATTATATATATATATATATATATATATATATATATATATATATATATATATATATATATATATATATATATATATATATATATATATATATATATATATATATATATATATATATATATATATATATATATATATATAAACAAATTACTTTTTATGGTTACAGAGACTACGCCTATGAAGTTGTTAATTCTACAATTGTGAGTGGCAAGAAGCTGCGAGTTGTACATTTTGATAGGGCATTCCAATTTGCCCCGACAGGCAGGTGCCCGTAAGTATAATGGACGACGTTATAGATAATATACTGAGATTGTTTTAAAACATGCTTAAATACAAAAAATATCTGCTTTAATTCAATATATTTTGTCAGCATCTGTATATTAAAATCTCAATACTTTATTAAACCAAACCACTGTATAAATTCGTCTCATTTGTAATGTAAATCATCATTTTATACTTATGTAACATTTGTTATGAACTATGAATATGCATTATTTGCATGATCAATAAAAGTATGACATTTAAAATCGATTACATAGAGCCTTAATTTTCTCAATATATCAAATTTATATATATATATATGACGTATTGCAGGGAGACAGCCTCGTGTGGAAAGGGTTCTTGTATACAAATGTACCGACACCACTGGATGTTAGTGTGGGACGACTCACTACCTCATTTTCCGCCCGTCAAATTCGTGCCTGTAGAGTTGCCTTCTCACTGTGAATGTGTGAATATAGGAACATGAGAATGCTGTAATTTATTGCCATTGTTAATACAATTTCACGCCTTGTTTTCTGTTTATATGACGTGAGAAAGCTTTACGTAGAAACATATTTTATAGTACGTCAAGTTCTGATCTCAAGATTTAATTGGTGCAAATGATATTTGATGGTTTGCATTTATGGTTGATTTTCTTCGTTTTATTATTTGACAAATAAAAAGGTGTTTGCTAAAGCTCTTCCTTAACGCAGATCATTATTCATCTGACTTGTTGTTATCTTTGACCAATATTCTTGTATAATACAAAGGCGCATTATGAATTATAACATTTATATCACAATGTAATAGTTTAGTATACTTGATTTATCAACTCAATTCCGAAGTCTATCCGTTAGTTATTTTTTCTGCAATATTACAAAAAAATGGGTAGCTTGTATACAATGATGACACCTTCAATGCCCATTTATGTGCCGAGTCCCCTTCCATTTCTTAAATATTTTACTACAGCGTGTTGTTTCTTTTTCATACACTATAGAGTTTTTCCTCAATATTTCGTTAGTTAATAATCTAAGTTGATCAGTTGTTTGATGTGTGTTGCAATGTGTTGCATTATGTACATAAAGGCTATACCAGTTTAAATCTACAATTACTTATCAATATCAGTTATGTCTTTTGCCAGATGTTGCTTGTATTTCATCTCTTAAGTTCCATGTATCTCCCTTTTATATTGTATTATTATATTTTCTCTCCAGTTACTATGTTATAGTTTCTTCTTTTTCATTTTATAATTTGCTTAATTTACGTTTATATTTTAAAACTAAACGAAGGTTCTAAATTCTCCCTCATTTTTACCCATATTGTGGATTGTGGACTGGCCGTGACGAACAGTAAGCAATATATATTTAATCTTCCTGGGGGCTTCTGGGGGTTTCCTCATTGCTTTATGATTCTTGATTCTATTTTTATTCCTTTTATACCTTGGAGTTTTTATTTGACGCACTTGACGTGAGTATGTAGCAAGCAGGAGAAGCTCACTCTCTTTAAACACGCTTTCTGGGGGGTGTTTGTTTTTCGTTTTTGCTTATTCTGTATGCTTATTCTCTATGCTTATCGGTGTTATGAGAACTTCTCAGATGGTGTAATTTCATCACCTTATCATTGTTGACTACTAAGATTTGATGTTGTTTGGTTACAGTCTTTTGTCTTTATTTGTGTGGTCATACCTTTCATTTGAATACACAAGCTTTCGTATTTTGAGCTGGTGACCATCATATGGTACTTTTATTCAGTGTATTTCAAATTTGGATTATAATGGAAACATGTGAAAAATTTCAAGATTTTTTAGAAATTAAACAATATCTTCATTTTTAGAGTATCGATGTATGCTTATAACCAAATGGTACTATAGTTACAGGCATATCATAATACACTTTGAATTGATGTCGATACTTGGGTATGAATATATTAAATGTATAAAGTGAGTATAATGTAATAGCGTATGCCATATGTCAAGTAATATGATCATTGTGCAAGACACTGGGATACTGAATCTGAAATCATTTCATATTTCACGTCCAATGTAACTTATGTCGGACTTAGGGGTTTAGGGGTTAATATGCGTTTTCCAAAAACTGACAGGGTATTCTCTGTTTAAAAATGTATTTTTGTTGAAACTTTATAGAAAGTCTAGTTTGATAAATCGATCCCAAGTACCGCTTTTAAAAATTTTTATCGAAATATCAACATCTTACAATGGATCAAGTTTTCGTAAGTTTTCGATATCTAAAGCATATAATGTAACAAGACTGTATAAGTATATCATATGATATACATCTATATCATAATATTTTAAGTATATCATTTACATTATCACATAAATCATAAGTTTTTCGTCTGTTTTAGGCATTTTATTTTGTTTCTGTACCTTATATTTCAATGACATAAGTAAATTAATTTGTCATATGTTTTGCAGTAACCTGCATTTCATTGCATTTTTGTTTTGTTTTCTAACATGTTTAAATTGATAGGTTTTGTATTTGTTTCTATATAAAATCCTAAAACTAATATCCTTTATGTAATTTCAAATTAAATTATAGAATTATAAGCTTTCATATGTATGTTGTTTTGGAATAAATATTCTGAAAATACTGGAAATAAAGAATCTGGCTTTGACTGAAATGAATATAAATATTCTGGCTACTATCATGCACATATACCAGATCATGCAAATATAAAGCTGAATGTTCTATAGAAAACATGCTGATTTTTCTGGCTCGTTTCGCTCTCCAGATTGTGCCCTATACTATAATTTGTAGTAATTTAACTGTATAACTCATCATATTTCAGCGGAATTTATAGCAATGGACAAATCGTGCTATTCAATATGTTTAACAAAACTGAAAGGAATTGTTGCTTTTAAATCAATATGTTTGCATGTCCATTTTGAGGGGCAGACTCTGCTTTCTGATTTATTTTTCCCCTTGGATACCAGAAACTTCACTATAGAAACTAATGGTAAAAAGACCTATGCAAATAAAACAGTGTTTGCATATTTTTTGTTGAGTTTACTTTATATTACAATGTGCTTTGTTAACAAAACATCATTATAGAAGGATGTGTATTAATGGCATATATTACAATGCAGTTCAAACAAGTATTTATTGGTGACAAAAAAGTATAGGAAATAAATAATCTGTCCCAGAATATTAAGGAAATCAATATTCTATCCTTCAAAAATCTGAAAATAAATAATCTGACTCGACCAAATTTGCCCCCTCAGAGTCAAAAGGTCGTCCCCTATATTGCATCAAAAAACTGGATTATATTTCATGAGAGTATGGATATTTCAAAATATCAAAAATTAGTTGTGATATAAACTTTTTGGCACTTTTTGGAAATAACATTCTGACCCTGAAATTGCTAGAAATAAAAATTGGCTTTGACTGAAATGAAAATAAATATTCTGGCCACTAGTATGTACATATACCAGATCATGCAAAAATAAAGCTGAATGTTCCATGGAAAACATGTTGATTTGTTGATTTTTCCCGGTTCGCTTCGCTCGCCAGATTGCTCCCTATACTATAAAATTTCTTAAATGTTTTGACTTTTTTTCGACTTAGTAAATTCAATGCAGAAAAGTGTCATATGTTTTTCATGTAATTGATAATGAAGATTTCTTACGGACTTTTTTGATCAAAATCATGGTAAGGAAGTTTATTGTGAAAGAATTTTGTCAATATCTCAGTTTTATGATTTTTTAAGACTTCCAAATAAGGGGGTTGGCCAGGCCATTTTTCACATTTTCAACTTTTTCTGCAAAGCTGTTAAAAGGATTTCAATAAAACTTAGCAATAATAAATAACCTATGACCCCCTTCAAATTTAGTCGTTTTCGTCCAGACCTCTTTACAGGTGGCGCCACCACAGTCAAAAGTAGGTCACAATAGACAATCTTCTTCTTCATACTGTCTGTAGATAGATCATACAGTATGCATAGAAATAATCTAGAGGGATAAGTGAAGAAGTATTGTCATTTTGGTTTCCTTTCAAAATCAAATTTTAGACGTTTTTTGACATTTTTTTGGACATCAATGCAGAAAAATGTCATATTTCCTAGATAATTGATAATGATTATTTCTTATGGACCATTTTAATCATAATTTATGGTAAGGAATGTTATTTAGAAAGAATTTTGTCAATACCTCACTTTTGCGATTTTCTATGATCTTTTAAGACTCCCAAATGCGGGTGCAGAGGGTCAAATTTTCACATTTTTAACCTCTGCTATTATACCACATGAAAGATTTTGATGAAATATGGTATACATGAAGTACTATATATCCTCTATCAATTTTGTATATCTCATTAAAATTTGTCAACAGATGGTGTCACCATGTCTAAAAAATAGGTCTCACAATGGTACATATACCACTTGGTAATTAAAATATGAAGAGTAGCTGTTCAAATCCAGCTGTAGTCATTTTTTTTAAAATTTCTTTACACATCTAAATAAGTTTAGATGTTACACAACACTCAACATATGAAATTTGGCCATTTTAAGTTGGAACTGGACAATATTTGAAAGAATTGTTGTTCATGACCCAGACTTGCAATCAGTCAACAAAAGAGCCCATCTAAAGAAAGTGACTAACTTGTTGCCCTGAATCACATCTTGCAGATACAAAGCAAATGCTTAATATAAAGATCATCTGAATGGATGTGCGAAAAAGTGTTGTTGTTTTCGGTTCTGGTCTGAAATAAGATTTGATATATATGTTGACTAAGTCAAAGTAATGAGGAGTCTTATTCCTTCCTGCATGACTGATCATCTTGGTACTCAGGTGAGCGATATAGGCCCACTTGGGCCTATTGTTTAAAAATATATTTGCATTTCCATTTTGAGGGGCAGACAAGGGACAAGGGCTCTACCATCAGCTTTCTGAGAGATTTTCTCTTCAGATTCTTGTTCGGAATAGTGTCATAACTTCCTTACACATCCTTCTATAGTGATAAATGGAAATTCTCTCCCTGGATGCAGAGACTTAGAGAGACTATACGCTTCGCTATAGAAACTAGTAGTATAAAAACCTAAGCAATCAAAAAAGTGTTTGCTTATTATTTGTTGAGTTTACCTTATATTAAAATGTGTTTTGTTGACAAAATATAATTATAGAGGGATGACTGGGTAAATGGCATATATTACAATGCAGTTCTAACTATTCTAAGTATTTTTGGCGACAAAAAATCAAGAAAATAAATTATCTGTCCCAGGATATTAAGGAAATAAATATTCTATCCTTCAAGGATTTTAAAATAAATAATCTGACTCGACCAAATTTGCTGCCCCCCCCCCCCCCGCTTCCTCAGAATCAAATGGTCGTCCCCTTATACATCTTTGTTTAAGCTAATTTGTTGTTCTCAATCGTAACCAAGATATATACCTAAGGATTGAAAACATAATTCCGTTATCTTAACACGATGTCTATGTGTTTTATTCAAATATGATTGTACACGGAAACCGGTGAGTAGATATTTAGTTTTATCTAAGTTTAGTTTTAAGCCAGAAACGATACTAAATTTCTCTATTACTATTAAGGGTTTTTTCTAATTATTGTCATATTCTATTCATTTGTGCAATCATCTGCATGTAGAGTAATTGTAACGGGATTTATTACATCTACAGTGAAGCCATTTAAATCTTTATCTTTTCTAATATTTGGATTGTAAATATCTCTAGAGCAAAAATGAAAATTAGAGCTGAAACAGGACATCCTTGCCTAATTCCTCTCTCCATTCTATATGATTTATTTATCCATTTTGTTTTAATTTAAACTGGGTCGTTATAAAGTGTTTTTATGATATTGATGAAATTGCCCCAAAATGATACTTTTCTAGAATGTGAACAAAAATTCAATCACTTTTTCGTAGTCCTAAAATAGTAAAATTCCATCATTATCATTATTTTTACATATTAGAAATATCTGATATTTCACAAGAGCAATGCCAACGTAGCATATGCCCCCCTCCCCTCCCCCTTGGTTATTTTTGAAACGTGGGCATAACTCATATGACCACATTAGAGGTCATCTACTCCTTAAAATCACCCACAAACAAAACTTTCTATTCAAAAAGTTGTGTCTAATGATTAACAGATATGTCACTTGTCTTCTTCTAATTTAGACAACAGTATTAAAGTTGTATATCCTACAATTCGGTATAATTTCAAAAATTAGGGCATGCAAAACAAAAACTGTATTTTTCTCGTATGGCTGAAGTTATTAACTTTGCGTTAATACCATTTTGTGTTGCTTCAAACCCTCGGAGGTATCAAAATAAAAAGAAAATACGTCGTAAATAAAGTGGGTATTTCATAAATACAACAGTAGCATGATTTCGCGCATGCGCAGTTTTATCAAAACAAAAAAGATGACGGGAGACTCAAAAAGAAAACGATTTAAGTAAATACTAACTTTAATAGAGTTGAATCCAGATTTTTAAAGTTACTCGTCAAGTGTCCATGATTCCATGTGTCCAGTTCGATCACGTGATAAGTTGGTTGTAAACATTTTGTTTACAAACATCGCGTTTTAGACAGCCATATCTCACTTAATACGACAAATTTGATCACAACATTTGCAAGGGTTTTGGGCTTATATATATAATCAAAACAATTTAGAATAAATTAACCTGTAATATGCTCTGTACTAGCGAACATAGGGTATACAGCTTTAACTGACACAAAACAAAATGAAAATAAATATGCCAAAGACAGGTATCCAAATTATAACTTATTAACTTGACCTAGAAATTCTTAAGATATATCTGTATACCAAATATCACTTCAATATATGTAGCTGTTCGTAAGAAAATGAAAAGAACTGTTATTTGTAAGAAATTTTCATATTCCAAAAAAAGGGGGGGGGGGAGGGTAACTAAAAAGTTATTGAACTATCACCAAATTTGACCTAAATATTCTTCACATGTATCAGTATATCAAATATAAATCCAATATCTTTATTGTGCTAGAGATAATGTGCATAAACTGCTAATTTAAAGTCCAATAGGAATAGCGCTGACCAAGGGAAAAAAATGCACAAGTAGGAAATATAACAACAACGTTCACTATTCAAAAATGTCGGATCAACCGTGGGTCAATGCAAGTCGCTAAAGAATAAAAGAGGTCAAATATAGAAGCACAAGAAAGCGACAAACGACACTAAATATTTTTATTTTACTGTCGTTTGTCGCTTTCTTGTGCTTCTATATACATATATATATATATATATATATATATATATATATATATATATATATATATATATATATATATATATATATTATATATATTATATACAGACAATAGACAAGACGGCAGACATATTTTACTCACACACACACACACACACCCTCACACACACACACACCTACACACACACATACACACACACACATACACACACACTTAAGTTCGATTTGGAATTGGTATAGGCAATCAAAAGTATAAAAGTCCTAAGTAGCTTTCTATAAATTCTATGGATATAGAATAGGATAAACATTTACATGTATACAAGATATAATTGTATGTATGTCATAGATAAATAGAGTATCATGTACGTACATGAATTTCACACATTTAAAACGATAATGTGAATAAAAGTGGGTATAGAGTACGATACACACATACATACATACATACATACATACATACATATATACATATATATATATGTATATATATATATATATAAATATATATATATATATATATATATATATATATATATATATATATATATATATATATATATATATATATATATATATATACTGAACATATATAAAGGTAGATTTAAGAAAGGAATAAATCCTTCCATATACACTATCGCCTATTAAATTCTTCTTGACCTCCTCTGCCATAATAGATATACTTTTCACTGTTATAATAGCTTGAGAGATATTGTTTAAAACCACAAAAATTTATGTTGGCACATTGTCTTGATTTTGAATATATGTAATATTTTAAAAAGTAAGACAATTAGGTTTAGTGTTTTGAATTTAATTTTATGGATTCCGAAAATTATGTCGAATGGCGTGATATAGATATTAGCATTTACGTTGTTTCTATTTAATTCAAACCACATATCTCTTATAGGGTTAGATGAGTAATAGATTCCACTTCAGTTTTACATATATTGCACGATGGGGAATCCTTAATTCTAATAGTATGAAATAATTTATTTGTTGCTAATATTCTATGAATTATTTTAACCTGAAACCATCTCAACTTCGTATCTTTGGTAATTATAAAAGGATTTAGAAATGTTTGTTTCGAGAAATGAATGTATAGATTTACTAAGTTTAACCCAGGAACATTTTCCCACCTTAGTTCACAGTTTGGTTTTTTATATTTTTATTTAATAAAAATTCCATAGATATCCTTTTAGCCTTTTTCAGATGCCAAAATGATTTTCAGGTATGAAGGCATGCAAGGGAAACTGATTTTTTTTTGGGGGGGGGGGGCTATCATTTAGGATTGGCTTCATTTTAAGTATTGATTTAACCAAACCGAGGTATGTTGTAAAAGGTAAATATACTGAAAATTCAGTGCATATATTTTGATGAGAGAATATTTCTCCATCAGGTTTGAGTAAATCCTAGACAAAAAGGAAGCCTTTTTTATAGAGAACATTTAGAAAAATAGATTTATTGTTGATTTTTATTAATGGGTTGTACCACAGAGGGGAAAGCAGAATTGCATCTATATTGTGTGGAGTTAATTTTGTTTGATATTTAATGAGATTGGTTAAAACTTCCTTCCAAAAAGGATTCACAGTATTCTGAATCTTTTTGATTATACTTATTGAACTTAACACACAAGTCCAAGTACAATCAGAGTGGAAAATCTGCGAATTCAAAGAAATTTAAGTGATTTGATGAAAATTTCTAAATCAATCATTCTGCATCCCGCCTGTTGGTAATCTTGAATAATGCAATTTCTAGAGATTCTGTGTTTTTATTGTTATAAATAAAATTGTAAAAGATAGTTTGGAGATGTATAACGATTTTAGTTGTTGGTTTTGGCAAAGATATAAAGAGATGTGTTAATTTGGATAAGAGAATAGATATACAGCTGTAATTTTCCCTTGAACAGTAAGATTTCTTTTTGAAGAAATTGAGAGTTTCGTACATAAATTTCCAAGAAACAGTCAAAAGCTTTCACAAAATCGACTAGAAGAAGCATCCCAGGAATATTGTTTTCCTTAGCATAGTGTAGGGTGTCATATATTAAAAAGCCGGTGTGGCCTAGTGGATAAGGTGCTCTGCTCGTGATCGAGAGGTCGCGGGTTCGACTCCCGCCCGGGGCACACCGGTGTTCTGTCTTTCGGATGAGACAATAAAAACCGAGGTCCCGTGTCACGGTAGACGTGGCACGTAAAAGATCCCTCACTGCTTCGGGTGGGTCCGTTGCAAAGGTCTAAATTTATATGCAATGCATCAGGCAGATGCCGTCACCATATACGTGAAATAATCGTGGAGTGACGTAAAACAATAATCAAACAAACAAACAAACATACATGTATATTAAACGGGTATTTTCCCCAATAAACCTGCCTTTCAGAAAGCCTCTTTGATTTTCATGTATCAGAAAATCAAGCACAGGTTTTATTCTATTGGCTACACATGATAATAAAATTTTATAAGATACATTTAAAAGGGAAATAGGGCGCCAATTCTTTAAAAACTCTCTAGGCTTGTTGCCTTTAGCAAATTTAATCTTGACCTAGATATACTTAAGATATATCTGTATGCAAAATATCAACTTAATATCTCTATCCGTTCCTGAGATAATGAGCGGAATCTACTAATTTTAAGAAATTTTCTGAGTGCAAGGGGAGATAACTATGACAAAAATTTTTGAAGTTTAAACTTGACCTAGATGTATCTGTATACCGAATACTAATTTAATATCTTTATTGGTTCCGGAGATAATGAGCAGAAACAGTAAATTGACCGACAGACAGACACACAGACAGACCGACAGCAGCAAAACAATATGCCCCTCCTTCTTCGAAAGGGGCGGGGGGGATAAGGTAGCGAGAATGAGTAAACAAGGAAGAAGTACCGAAGGGTTAACAATACAGAATACTCTTTAGTAAAGTATAGTAAGGATACAGTGACAGAAATCAGGTCATATAGAAGAGATATTGACTGAGGAAGCGTAGAATAGAGCGGTTACATGGAAGGTGGCAGTTACAGTGCCTAAATAATACATTTACTTAAATTTATTTATAATCAATGTTCTAATACAAATGTATCCACTTTAAGATATTCTTGGTTTTACATGACATCAGATTTAAATCATGTGACTTCATAAAGTAAAAAACAAAGACGTACCGAAGAGTAAACCATATCTCATAGTCCATGGAATTAAAGGACAATATCTTGAATAGTGTCATATTCAGACAAATGCGAACCCCAATAAAATCGACGTGAGACCAGGTGCACGGAAGTATATTTTCAATTCATTGTACTTCAAGGGGACTTTGTTTTAATTATAGATATTAGGCCTAAAGAGGCAGATAAAAATAATATGCTCTGCTTTATTGGTAAAAAAGTAGTTTAGAAATTTTGAGTTAACAGTGAATTTTATTTTATTTTATTTTTTTTTCTCTTTTTTTTTTTAATTTTTCACAATAATCGATCGATTGATTGATTGATTGATTGATTTTTGTTTTACGTCACACCACGAATATTTCACGTATATGGTGACGGCATCTGCCTGATGCGGGGCATACAAATTTTGACCTTTGCAACGGACCCACCCGAAGCAGTAAGGGATCTTTAACGTGCCATGCATACCACGACACGGGGCCTCGGTTTTTACTGTCTCATCCGAAAGACATGACACTGGCATGACCAGAGCGGGACTCGAACCCCGGCCTCCCGATCAGTCCGACGCGATACCACTAGGCCACGCCGGCTTCCACAATAATCGTGATACATTAGAGTAAGATAATTATATCAATGTACACATGATAATATGAACCACTTTAAACTATACATGTATTAATATTAACTCCAATTGAATCTATATCCATAAAAAATCATCGGAAATAAAGGGATAAGTTTACTATAGTTGCCATATTACCAATACATAATACGAATGAAGCTTTGTTCATACGCAAGAAAAAAGAGGAGTTACTGGCTCAGTTATGTGGCAGAAGTCACTATGGAGCTATACAATACACGGATATCAGTAATATACTAGCACATATAACACATTACAAAAATATTTGATTGTAGTGCAATTACGATACCGACTTAGGACGGTCATTTAATTTGACAAAAGCCAAACAAATGGTGTGGTTAACCGGTTTACGGGCCTTCCCACTCACCGTAACAGCAGAACAATCAAAGGACGTACATTTAAAAATTTTATAAATAATCCTCCATGTAAAGAACAAGGGTCAACAGGTATCGCATATTGAGAGGTCATAAAATCTAAACACGTAAGGTATTGTAAAACACATAATGATATAAAAATATATGCAACATCAACATGATAAACCGTGCTCTGCCAGTAGAAAGCAACACTTCTTCACAGTTAGATTCTTCACTGTTATAAATGGTACCATTTCATCCTTTTTTCTTGCATTTGCTTATAAAGATGCATGCTATTCACACCCACAAACACATACACATTTAATTTGACGTGTATCTCAGATGATTTCATTGAATTTCATACAGTACTCCTGTTGTGGTTGTGGATAAAATTTTTGATTGATATGACGACCCTATTTCAATCAACTGAGATAACTCATTGTATGCAGTATACATATCGCCGACTTTTAATTAATAATCAAACGCCCATTTGATACTGATGAATTTTAATGAAACACCACATTATGTTAAGATAACATATTATTCAGTCATTGATAAACATTAATATACATACGTAACAACAAGGCATAACATATGTAATTTATTGCAACAACCCAAGAAAACGGAAAAGTCTTTGTAATATGTGTCATAATCAAGAAAAGTGCCACTTTTGTATAAGAGTGTAAGGAAGGTTACTTCTCACACTATATTTATAATTGTTTTCTATCCGTTCTTTCTCGTAGTCTAAAATAATATCTTAGGCAGTATATGAGGCTACAAAAAAGTTGCAGGGCAAAAATTCATTGAAAACATAAAATATAATTTGTGAAATGGAGTAAAAATGTCAATAATATAACAGAGAAAACAGATTTTTTTTTATCTTTTGCTGATATTATCAGGTATAATCTATTGATTTTAAATTAAGCTAGACAAACACGAATAAACAGTTACCATTGGTGAATATCAAAAGTTCATCATGTGGATCGAAAGAACTCGAGTAAACTAGAAAATTTGCCAGACTGGTCGATATGTCACAAGTGTGGCTGAGATATACATATATTTTATGATTTCATGTTATAGAATTGTACAGATAAACCATTATCAACGATTCTAAGAATCAAAACAAGTACTTTGAGAAAAAGACTTAGCCTTATGTATGCTAGGAATACAACCCTCGAGTGAAATATGAATGAAAAATATGTACGACATCTATCATAGACATCTTAGTGAAAACTTTCCATCAAAGTTAAACGTGAAGGTCTGCCTACTATGAGCAATTAGCTGTGGTCATGACAGAGTCGAAATGAAGTGACATCAAAGAGAGATGATTTGTGTCACGTCATATCAAGGTCAACCATGGTACAAAGGTATACATATCATACTGTATGAAGATATTTCCACAAATGTTATATGTCTAGATGTAATCTAATTTAAATGCGCATTTAATTTCTGCAAATAGTTAACTCATGTAATAGACAATATCACTATGGCACTACCCTGGACGGTATAGTGTTCATGCTAATATGGTAAGGGTTAAGAGCTAACAGGTGTAACTAATATCCTATATGTCGCGGATAGTAAAGGTATTGTTGCTGAAATTCTGAAATACTGACATTTTTCTTATAGATAGCATAACAAAATTAAGAACTTTTTATTTCTAATGTAATGGCATATTATAATTTTACACGCGTTGTCAAGATATTGAGCTATCATGATTTGAAGTCAAATTTAACAATAGTTTGGACATAAACAATTCCAAGTGGCACTGCCCTGTATTCACTTAACGTAAACGTATGGACAGCTCAATGGCTTAGTGTCCATAATCAAGTGACGACAAGTGATAAATGTCCGAAGTTTAGAATATGATACCATATGTGTCATATGCAATGTAAATATAATCATCATATTGATAAAATAATGAATTGTTGTAGCACTTGGTACACCATATAACATAAGGGAAAAATAAGTCTACGCCATGAGCGTAAGAGGTTGCATAAGACTATATCCAATGACACATCGCATTAAATTTAAATTTGCATCTTAATTGTTCTTATACTTGAACACATGTTATGTACCTATTTACACAGTGCTTGTATTGATCATGACCCTGGATCGATCGGATTTACCTGTAACTGTGGTGGACTCCTCTGCCTGGGAATGAATCCATTTTTGTTTTCCTTAATTGAAGTTTTGCTATTATTATTATTGTTATTGTTAGAAATATTGTCTGGGGAAAACACCTTTCTTGATTCAGATTTATGGTTATGGCAAATGGAACCATTCCTTGACTCTGAAGAATACGTTGAACCACCGGATATAGATGGCGTTCTCACACCATGTGGAGCGCCATTAACAGACACAGTAACCCTTGGTGAAACTAATTTAGGAGAGCGACATTTCTTTTTAATTAGGACCAGTATAGCTACAGCTAACAGTGCCGCAGTTGCACCGCATCCACAACCAATACCAATACCGAGCATAAAGCGATCTGTAAATAGAATAACCATAGATGTACATGCATGAATTGAAATTGAATTCCAGTAAATCTTACATAGTGCTGATGATAAAACGAGAGATATGGTGCTGCAAAATGATTACTGTTTTATCTATTTATGTAGCGAAATATAGCAACAGCGTCGAGACATAATTAAAATATATAGAAGTAAAATTTTAAAATAGATACTTTAATGTGTTATCAATGGATTGCATTTTTGTGGTGTTCAGACACATTACATAGCTTCTATCGTGCAAAATGAATTAATAATTAATTAATTAATCAGCTCGATAAAATTCGACAAATATTAAATTGATGTTGATTAACATAATGAAACGCAATTATTGGCATTAATTAAGCTTCAATCTTTCATGCTTGTATTTCACTTCATTACTTTGCACATTTTTAGATTTTTGGAGGGTTATCTTAATTATTTTATATCTGTATGGCTTGCATCTTGCATGTAGACCATGTAGACATGTGTCTAATTATTATATTGATTTCATGAAATCAATAACAAATATAAATAAATCACTCTAAAACTAAGGAGTATCTCTCTCATGCATAGCTCTGTCCTTAGATAGATTCTTTGGTTCACTTTTCGGTCAGTTTGGCTTCAACACTGCTCTTCATATTTTTATACATTTTGAGAATTCCAATCATTCGGCCTCGAGCATCACTGAAGAGACATAATTTGTCGAAATGCGCATATGGTGCACAAAATGAAAAGGTATATATGTTCTATTTTTATTACAACCACTAGGCCGGTGTCACTTCTGGTGGACTGATAGGTCCCGAGGGCATCATAAGTCTAGTTTTCAGTACTTTTGTACTGACATTAAATATATATACTACAAATTTTCAGTCATCAAATTAAATAATAAATACTCCTTAGTTTTAGAGTGATTTACTTAATTTGATGACTGAAAATTTGAAGTATATATATTTAATGTCAGTACAAAAACACTGAAAACTAGACATATGATGCCCTCGGGAACTATCAGTCCACCAGCAGTGACACCGGCCTAGTGGTTATTATAAATATAGAATATATATACCATTTAAATCACTCTAAAACTAAGGAGTATCTCCCTCATGCATAGCTCTGTCCTTAGATAGATTCTTTGGTTCACTTTTCGGTCATTTTGGCTTCAACACTGCTCTTCATATTTTTATACATTTTGAGAATTCCAATCATTCGGCCTCGAGCATCACTGAAGAGACATAATTTGTCGAAATGCGCATATGGTACACAAAATTAAAAGGTATATATGTTCTATATTTATTATTAACCATGAGATAACGTTTTTCAGCACCTGGTCTCACCTCGGAATTTTTCAGTATTTCGGGTTCACAACAGTTTCTTTTTGAAACTTACACGATTTTGTATCTGTCCTTGGACTTTGAGAATGATTAACGGTTTGGTACTTCTTCGATATTGATTGCTCACTCTTTAAACGTATTATATTTAATTCAAGGTATGGTATATTATTTTGCTCTATTGAATTAAAGCCAGAACAGTTATCTTAATTCTCATTTAACTTGGGAAAGTAAAAATAATGAACTGAAACAAGAACAAGCAATATTAATTTATATCATTTCAAACAATCATAATAGATTGAAAGCAGAACATATAAAAACAATATTTTTATCATCTGTTTTCCTCCATTGCATCATTTAACTTAAATAACATATAATCTTATAAAGCCAAGGATGTAATGGAAAGCATATATCTATTACCTACATTTTACCCTTAATGACCTCTTTAATTATCTAATAGTACACACAAAAGGTATATTCAAAGTATCTACAATTCAGTTATTCCCCAGTTCGGTTAAATGGTTGAGGGGAAGAAATCTTCAAGCAGTGATATATGATGGCAAATAAAATAAGCGTAAACACAGAGTTCCGTCTATGGATTTCTTCACTATTTTATGTGACTAACTAACTCTATTCTGTGCATCTGTTCACTTCACCTTACCTGCTGATAAGTCTAGTTCTGTATATAGAATATTTGAAATGAATTGCTCTCTATTGCGATAATCAAATCATGCGTTTCAAATGTGATAGATTATTAATAATGGAAACAATTAAATCATAAGAATGAATTTTACATTTAATATGATAACCGAAATGCATTTGAATGATATTAAGGAAATGAAGACACAAAGAATTCGCTTGCTCGGAAAATAAGAAATTTACTGAATACTATTTATCTTATATATGTAAAATACACACCTTCTGCAACGGATGTAACTGGATCGACAATAACCAATTCTTTTCTTCTGTATTTCAAAAGAAACCCACGGAAACTGAGGGAGCCATCGGAAGTGAATTTCAGGAGAAAGCTTGTTCCGTTACTGTAGTAAGTGGTTGCTACTCCATTGGGGTACCGTGAACAAATTGCCGCTATTTTGGTATTCTCACAGACATAATCGCCTAAAAACATGAGTCGGTGAAAAAAAAAAAACCTTTGTATTAATATTTTACATCATATGAAGACAAAACTGCCATTGACAGAATATTCCAAACTAGTAAATTAATATCCAATTGCTATCAGGATAATAAATTTCTGAGACCAGTTCTGGAATATAAAACTTAAGAAAGGCTATCACCAATACAATTACAATATCTAAGAAGCTGTATTTACCTTAGAAGGTATAGTATTATGGTAAATATATTACAATATAATGCAAACAATTGTCTGATGATCTGTTTCCAGTTATAACATTTAAAAACTTCTCACTACGCTATACTGTTACAATGAATTAAAGTTTACAATGCCTAAATGCTTAATACTGATGTATACCTTACTGAGTACTATAACTTACTGTTTATTACCCCTTACTGCTTACTTTGCCTTAATGCTTACTAAGTCTATCAGCTTACTACGCCTTACTGCTAACTATGCCTTACTGCTCACTGCGGCTTACTGCCTAGTGTACCTCACTGCTTACTATGCCTTGTTAATTACTTTGACATGCTTCTACGGTATGTATTACTATTTTCTACGCCTTACTGCTCACTATGCCAGACTTCTTACAATGCCTCACTGCTAACATTGCCTCACTGGTTAATACGGTATGTTTTACTACATACTACGCCTTACTGTTCATTATACCTTACTGCTTATTACGCTGGCTATGCCTTACTGCTTACCACGTTTCACCACTTACTACACTTTTCTACTTATTTTGCCTCACTGCTAACTAGGCAGTTAATTATGTTCCTCTCTATTGTCTGCGATTATGATGTATTGTAATACACTATATAATATTAACTCTAATTTCTAAATCTGAACATGACCTCTGCTTACCATCGTATACTTGTAGAGAATCAAATGCACAGTTAGTAGATGTCTCTATATCACTCCATATAATCTCAACTTCTACGGTACCCTCAGATACTGTCAATATCCAACGACAGTTAGAATTCCTATAAATGTTTGAAATAAAAAGTTAAAGAAAAGTTAAAAGTTTGTGTTGCTTAGATTAAAATCGTCACATCCGTCATGAACTCGGGTGTTGCCATCCATGTCATAACTAGATATCCAAATACAAAGAAGAATTGTTGCTCTCTGTGGCTTTCTTAACTTCCAGTTCACTTGGATAGATCATGATAAGATAATCCTTGGATGTGGGAGAATTATAATTAAGTCATCTATATACCTGTATTTGAAATTGAATGGAAGAGCTCATTGCATCCTTCTTTTAGAATGCAAGGCCTTGATGAGTTCAGTATCGTATGAGTAAGGATTTGACAGTGAAGAGTGGGTACAGTTGGTGGTGTCCATTAAGAATGCCGACACTTTTTTGAAAACCTTTCCTCAAAACACCACTAAATTTATATCGATTAAACTGTTCAACTTCTTGATGACATGTGTTTCAGTGTACTTATTTTAGAATTAGATTGAGGTTTTTGTCGAAATAATTTTATCATGGTTGACAACAATAAATTGAAATTTGCCGCTGAAATCTCTAATAATGTAATTAGTAAAATTACCAGCAAATATCAAACAGTAGTCAATAATGGCTGATGTTGTACAAGACAAAATAGAGATATTGGTTATCTCGTGGACCCCTGAAAGAACCAAAGGTGGGATCAGATACCATAGAGGAGTAAGCATCCCCTTTTGACCTGTCTTTAAATTGTTGATGAAGGATCGTTTTTTAAAGTGTCGAAAAATCAAATGACTTGATAATGGAAATTTTAAAGAAATGTGTGGACATCTGATATTCCAATAGACTTTTGAATATTTTGGATCCACATTCGATAAATACCACTTCGAGAGTAGGGTTTTCTAGAGCTTATTCCAATCGTTATCCTTTCCTTTACTGTGATAATAATAGCACTAACATGTAAACGTATAATTATTAAAAGTTTATCTTTTGGTGTAACTATATAGTACTCTTAGAAAAACGTTCTTTTTCACCATTAGGGTCTTGCATTGAGACTTGCAACTTTTCAGAACTCTTAGCAGTACCCCTAATGAATTTGATCCATTCTGAATGTATCCGCCCGTACATCCTCTGCTTTTGCCAATCTCCATCTCGTGAACATGAAGGATTTTAGAACTCTAGATTTGGACCCATTTGTAAAAGTTTTCTCAGTTTGGCGTTTTACCAGTAGCAACATAGCCGCATGGAGAATCTTTGAAATTAGATGAGGGGCATTCACAGATTAAAGATATGTATGACGAATTGCTGAGATCGATATACTGAAGCAAACAAAGAAGAAGTACAGAAGTGCATGGAATAAAAGGACAATATCGTATATCATGCCACATTCAGACAAATTGGGGTGATACCAGGTGCCCGGGAAGAGTAAGCGAATCTTGCTTGCATGCAACACCTGTTGCAGAGGCACCGCAACAGATATTTAATTTCAGGAAGTACATATACACATGGGCACATACAAAAGACAAGAACACTATATTAAATTATCCCATTCACGGTATGAAATGCTATTGAACTTAAATTCCAGTGTCGGAAACGCACCTCAAGAAATGCCTGTATGTATACATATAATATATAATCCATATAGTCTAAAAGTTCAAGATGGTTAGTTGGTATGATCAGATCCCAAAATGTCGGTTCACATTCTTAAAAGGGTGATCTAAAGTTGCTCGAGATCCCTATATCCAACAAAGAACCTCCTCAATGACAAATTCAAATGCTGAAAACACTTTCGTAAACATATATACGTAACTATAGGAAATGCATTGAAACTCTCTATTTTCGAAATATGAAGGAATTCTGTCTTAAACAAAAAAGTGGTTCAAAACTTGGCCGAACACCTACTCACCTATGCGTTTATAAGTAAATCTGACATTAATGAAAGGCGATTAGATTTGTCCATTGTTATGTCTGATTTGACGGTTTGAATAGCCTTGCAATTTAGACATCCAAAATATACTGTCTAGTTTATACTCTGCAGACCTAAGATTAGTAAATATCGTGAATCTGGTAGATTTGTATAATTCATATAATTTTTTCAGTGAAATTGAACAGACATTTTATAAGAATGTGTTGAAAGCCCAATAGTTCATTAATAAACGGTAAACGAGCATCAAAAACTACTTACACGTCATATAAAGAGGGAAAGCTTGGTGATGTCAGATAGGCTGGCGTGTTAGTCGGTGTCAATGTTTGGTCTGCCGTACAGCCCGTTCCAGCTGCAAAGAAACAATTAAATACATTAGATAAAACGGTATGGCATACCTCTTAGTAAAGACTGAGAAGCAGAGTCGGCTCAAAATTGATAGTTAAACACCATTTTATCTCTGTGCTGGTAGTAATAATGACTGGGTGTACTGGAATGGGAACAGTAACCAATCTTTAGCATAGACACTGGCAACCTTTCTTCCTTATATCTTCTTGGTCCCCTTGATCTAATAGATCTAAGAGGTTAAATTACTGCATCAAGTTTTTATAGTCTACTTGGCTATTTAGTCGCATTAATTCTTATTCATATTCACAATGATATTTACTATAGAAGTATGATTTATCATTGTGGTATTAGATTCAAATTCATATACATGTTTTGTAATATCTTCGTAACGTGTACTTACAGAGATCTGTAGCGAAAAAATATGCAGCTTTGAAGCCAATGCTTTGACTAGAAGAATCAGTTGTGAACTTTAGTAAAACAATTTGTCCGGACGAAACCAGAGCAGCTGACTGACCGGTACCACATAAATTGGTGGCTAGAGCTGTGTTGGATGTACTGTTTCCTACAAAATAAATAACTTATATAGATATCCTTGATTTTAAAAAAAGACATTTGTGATCTTATCCAGCTAAAATAGCATTTTTGTTTACATATATCTAAACCTTCAACCTATAGATCCATATTTTGTATCAATTTTGCTGCTGGTGGCAATTTAAGACCATCTAAATGAGATTGTGTAACCAAAATTATGCATGTACAGTCCGTAGTATGAATTCTATCCGGTTTGTATGTTTATTACATTTATTGCATTTTCTTTACTTCATTGCATAAAATATACAAAACACAACCATATATGATTAACTAAGATCTAAATTATAACTTTATAGGACAAGATTAATTCTTTTATAATATTTGTGGAAAAACAACTGTTTTTGAACACACAATAGGTCAATGTTATCACATGTAAAAAGTCAGATGATAGGCAGTGTAAAAACGTGGTTTGAAGTTTAGGAATTGATCCCCCGCTATGCATATCGCTTCTACAATACCGTCTGTTACGTAATTATAGGCAAAGAGCAGTCAGCGATACAAGTAATTTATCTCATATCAACTTATGAAAACAATGGCTTCGTCCGTAAAACGTAAGAATGGCATTTTGTTTTCTATATGTCTTCTTTAAAAAATATTATTACTTATCATTATAACTAGGTGTTTTGCTTTCAACGATATGGTAGGTTATTGGATAAACATGAATGAAATGAGGTTATATTTTATTCACTGCAGATACTGTGAGTAATGTAATTGACCCGACGCTTGTCATCCAAGCCAATCAACGGTTTAACAACTCCAGGTACATGTACTCGTTAATAATGTCCAATGGCAAACGTGTCATACTAGCCGATTCGATAGTCGCACGTCTGGCATATATTTCAATTCCTCGTGAGTAAGATACTTAAACGCACTATTTTTTTTTTTTACCAAAAAACTGTTTTGAATGCGCTGATTTAATGGATAAATTGCGCTAATCGAACCTGACAAATGCGCTATTTCATGACTACGCTAAAATACTGCCGACCCCTCTTTCGAGCATTTTGCGCTAAAATTTGATTGCGTTAATATATGTACACGTACAGTACATCTTATATCTGATCTGATAATTTGACAGGGTGTATCATTTCCTTCCCCCTCCCCCTTTACCCATAGGGCAGGCAAAAGGGCAAAATCAGAATATCACAATAGTTTTCTAAGATTTGATTATAAGGAATAACATTATTGTTGCAGATTAATGTAGATCAATGGATAAATCCAAACCATTAGTCCGAAAATATGAAACTAGAGGACAAAAAAAAATTCAGTGAAAATGAAAACCAAGTAGAAAATATCTACTTGAAGAGTAGGTGCCCGAGAAGAGTGAGCATCTCCTGCTTGCTAGCAACACCCATCACATATACCCAGTAGAAAGAGGCAAATCGTGTAAATTCCATATATATTTATATAGAGAGAAGTCAAAGTAGGTAACCTTCTAGTATAGAAGGTGTAAAAATCTGTGTAAAATGATCGGAATCGGCCTCAGTCCAGAATATCATTTAAAAGTCTGGATAACGAGATATCAAATTGAGTAATAAGGGTCTCGTAACGACCATAGAACTTCCTCAGTGATGTTGTTAGTCTAGCACATATATAATAGCTTATCTGAAAGTCGCCTAGCGCTCAGAACAAAGTCATTGTAATTTGAACATGCTCTGGAATAACGTATTAACTGAGATATGAATACGCCGTATGCGAGCGATGATGGAATATTGCTACTTATGAAAGGAAAGTCTGTGATAGCGAAATTGAAATCGTCACGTTTGTCATAGAGTGAGGTGTGCAATTGACCATTCATATCGAAAGACAACATAATATCTAAATATGAAGTAGAATTACTACTTTCTGTGGTTTCTTTGACCTTCAGTTCATCTGGATAGATGATGCTAAGGTGTTCCGCGAATGAAGGATTATTAATTGAAAGCAAGTCATCTATATATCTGTAAGTGAAATTAAAGCCAAGAACCAATTCTTTCTTTTCTTGCGAAAGCAAAGACTGAGTGAATTCAGCTTCGTATGAGTAAAGGAATATGTAAGCCAGAAGCGGGGCACAGTTAGTGCCTTTTGGAATGCCGACAATTTGTTGAAAAACCTTTCCTCCAAATACCACAAAAATGTTATCGATAAGAAAGTTCAACATCTATATACAGTAGTGATCGATGCTTTGCCAGTGTGACATTACCAACAGAACAGTGCGGTGAATGACCCATGGAATGGTGAGACATCCGGGGAAATAAGCTTCTCCTGTTTGGATAACCCATATGTTTATTTTTGTTTGGTTATTGTTTTACTCCACGCTAAGATCAATAAATGCATTTATGTGATTACAGGAATAACCTGATACAATGCTACTAGATTTAAACCCATGCAACGGACCCACGTTTATCGTGACACGGAACGTCGGGTTTATGTCTCATCCGAAAAACAGGACACCGACGAGGGTCCCCCCCCTCCTCAGCTGGAATTGAACCCGGGACCCCTTGGTTACGAACAAAGAACCCAACCGAATTAGTTACCTCGGCTTTCATTCACTATGAAAATCAAATCATTCAACTGTAACAAAAATTTCAGCGCTTCTCAGATGAGATTCAATCGTACAATTGTTGTAGTATACCATTTGTGGACCATTTCAACAAATAGTGAATTACAGACTGATACAAAGTAACTCTATATCTGTTAAGGTTGATTCCTTATTCATTATACATATAACTTTTATTTCAAATGAGATATCTTTTAATAATTGATTTAAAGCTTACCATCATAAACATTGATGACATCTCCCGAACATGTGAGATCATAGTTGACAACATATACCACAAGTTTATACGCCGAGTTACCGCTGTCAATTAGCCATTGACAGTCAAGGTTGCTGTAACAAGATATACCATACACATTGGTATTAACATATATCAATATCATACACCATTCCTTCCTAGAAATATAAAGTTGAACATTGACAAGATCCTCTAATCATAGTCTGTTACTATCACATTAATAAAGAGTCACTAACAGAACTTTATCAACCTTTAGATATGTTTAGTATTGGATTTAGATGGAACCTGCTTGAATCTGGTATTGAAATCAGGTCAAACAAAATATATGTGTGTTTATCGTCTTAATGTAAATACAACATACATAGGAATCATAAGTAATAAGACAACACAAAACATAATGTAACACAATTATTTTTATCATAGATAACTGAACTTTACATAACGCTTTTATCTTTTCCTTTTTTAAAGATTAATTTCAGTCATTATAATATGATGATTTCTACACAATTTATGATAACTCAGTTTTCAACTCTTATAGAAATATAAATATGATGCTTGATTGTTGTTTTTGCTCCTTGTTTCAGGACAGAGATATATAACACATGTCTCTGATTAGGATTAGTGATTTTTGTGTTTAAATGGTGACGGCATCAACCTGATTCATTACACAGAAATGTTGCTATCGGCTGAGTCGGTAATATTTGACAATGAGATTTGGTGTGGTATGCTAGAATAGAGAATGGTTGTCTGGTGCATTATATAGACATAGACTTTGCCAAAAGATGCTTGCTCTGAAGACGTCCATATTATATAACTGTTACATATTATTACCTGGTGTAGGAACCAGCGCCATTGTTATAGCCATCAGATGTGAAGTATTGTATCTCCTGAGAAGCTGTTAAGGTGGTGCTACTTCCGCCGCATTGACTCAATGCTTCAATGTTAGAACATTATATACTATAATTGTATCAGTTACCAGTATGATATTTTTATCGATATGCTCCTTTAGTTTACTTTTTAAAAGAGAAAACTGAAGACATCTGACAAAGCTGTATAACAAAAATCACCAAGGACATGCACACATACATGATAATAGTAGAATATACACGGAAAAATGACATTACAAAAATATTCGATTGTGCTGCGGTTACGATACAGACTTAGGACGGTCAATTGAAGTAACAAAGATCATTTAATTGGTTTGGTTAATGTATAATAATAAATGTTATCTTATAATAAATGAAATAAACAATACATATTGGGATTCACAATGATCTTTACTAGTACTACATATTCCACTTTTCTTATCAGGGTTTTATACTTTGAAGAATGAAAATAAAGCTACTAAATTAAAACACCTAGATCTCTCTGACTGGATAAAACTAGATTAAGAATACTGATATCCTGACTTTCTTCGATAAGTTTTTCAAATTTGGATATCTGATATCTGTTATCACCTGACTGGATAATTCTACTGGTTTAAAAGAATGATATTGCTTAAGAAAGCAAAGTACGAGGTGATATGTGTCAATTTGATGAACAACTCTGCCTGATTAAGAAAACTGATATCTGCCCTCTTTTGATGGATAAGTCTACCAGATTTCAAAACAGACATTTGTCCTCACCTTATGGATAAGCTTACTAAATTTTAAAAAGCCTCATCTGTCAGTCTTTACTTGATTTATTAGTCTACTTTATTGTAAAACTGATATCTCTCTACTAGATTGAGAAAACCGATGTCTGCCTCGTCTGATCTAGAAATCTACCTCATTAAGAAATTGAAATTTGCCCTCACCTTTACTAATTCTGCCAATTTAACATGGTGCAAGTGGCATTATGCAAGGCATGTTAATATTTGCCGGGATTTTGTGGTTTCAGAGTAAAATGACCCAAATTTTACGGCAGTTTATCTTATGTCTGGCATGGAATGAAATATAACATCAATTGGAAAAGCTGTTTTAATAATACTGATATCTGCCCTCACTTAATTGATAAATCTGGTTCCTTACTAAACTGAAAGTCCTCACCATATAGATTACTTGATTATAAACTGATTTATCCTCACAGAGTGAATAAGTCGGATTAAAACAGCTGATATCTGACCTCACCTGTTTGGATATGTTGTAAGAGTAATACAACTATCAAGGAATTCGTCAATGAATCTGTGTATCGTCCAGACATCTGTACTCTGTAATAAATATGTCTAATAGTATTATATACAAATATTCATATTCCATACTGTCGTGTTTCGTATACTGAACAGGATTCTGTACCAATATTAATGTAATATATATATATATATATATATATATATATATATATATATATATATATATATATATATATATATATATATATATATATATATATATATATATATATATATATATATATATATATATATATATATATATATATATATATATATCATGCTGTCCAGAAATACTAAATAAGAGAGTGTTATGCATTTAGCGCAAACGCAAATGCCTCATGAAAATATGTTTCAATCTAAGTATTTCTTAATGTACTTAAATGATCACACTGTACATCAATTGAGCATTAAAAGGTAACTCCAGATTGGCATCATTCTCTAAATAACACGAGATTATGTGTATAACTAGAGGCATATGTCAAAGAAATTAAATACTTAAAATGGTTTTGTTTACCCTGGCTTAATGCCACCTTCAACAATACTTTATTCCTTGAGACGGAGGTTACTAGTTCAAGATCACCTTCAATAGGAACTTGAGGGGGCTACTGATTTAAAGTTTTCATGTCAATTGTCTATGTAATGAATAAAATGTGATGGAATCAACCGTTTGTCTTCATATAGGGTAAAACTCCAAACCTACACAGAAACAGTGATATAACTATTACGTTTTACTCGAGTGTTCCACTGAATGTAATGATTTCTTGGGTGGCATGTCCTCTTTCAATTTATTGGCATACGTTATATACGA
This sequence comes from Pteria penguin, assembly GCA_035048485.1. Taxonomy (NCBI): domain Eukaryota; kingdom Metazoa; phylum Mollusca; class Bivalvia; order Pterioida; family Pteriidae; genus Pteria; species Pteria penguin. The sequence goes on from CM068581.1 coordinate 26,267,276, forward strand.
AGAAACATTTTACATTATCAATTAATTTGAATTCATAATGAAATACGTGTACGAATCCATCATGAAATAAGTGTACAATTAATTTATTTTAATTTTGTATAAAACTGCTACTGTTTGTATCATTTAGTCAGAAAATCCCATCCTCATTTGGACTGAATAATTGTTAAGCAATAATCCTGAAAATCTTTTAAAGTTTTGTTATTGCGTTGACTATATCCTGATAACATACACAAATCTTGGATTTTCACTCCAAGAATGAATGCTCAAGTTGCCAATATCTGTGATCACTTCATGGTGCATTTAGCACACTTTACTTTGTAAAAATAGTTTAGGCCAAAAAGAAGTACTTATAATAACCTTCTATATTGCGAACTTAGGAGATTTCCTCTCTCTATTACTCGAAAAATTATAATCTTTAAATTCTGGCTCAAAATAAAATCCACAACCAACTGTATACTTAAGGCTTGCTAAAATGAAATGGTAGAAAGAAATGACGATTGGACTGTAAATACTCGCAGACAACATGGGTCTATCATATATATTCCATGAAGATACTCTAAATAATAACATCATAACTTTGATTGAGAAAAGACTTAAGGATATTTACCAACAATATTAACTTTTAGATATTTCAAGATCATCAAAGGGACATCTTTATCAACATATTATAGGTAATTATAATGTTTTGCTATCGTAATCGTAGATAATGTGATGAAATACTCTGGAAAACGGCTTAATTATATCGCAGAATTATAATGTTCATCATGAGGTCCGCAAAGAAACTCTTACAGTAATAACTATTTCCCACCACTAACCTAATTTGTTTTTGTTGTCTTTAGAGATAAATATTTTATGATCTGTGTTTTAACGCACTCTTGGATTTTAATGTACATAAAATCACTATCTTTAAGTTGACACTAATTCCAAGAGGCGTCATTTTCTGTGAGTTTCCCAGTTATCTATCATGTAAACAAGAGACATATATACACATGAAAGTATATATGTCTCTGTGTAAACACATAGCTTACTAACGATTCAGCTAATAACGATATGATTGGAATTTTCCATCTATCCATAAGAAATATGGATACTAGAGAAATGATATATTGTTACCAACATATTCCACAGTAAATGAGTATGCATTTCATACAGAAAGGAAATCATTACATATTTAAGATAAAACGTTAGGCGCATACCCAGGCATACACAAGTACATTGTTGTGTCCACGGTGCTTAACAGAGAATGGGGTGGAGGTATTTAATTAAAATTGTAATTTTTGTTTTTACTCAAAATCATATTCAAGATTCTTATCATTCAAAGGGTTTAAACTACAAAAACCAAAGCTTTTTAGGAGGATTCGCCCTCTTTGCTACCACCAGGACTTTGTCCTTATCCACGCAAACCCCGGGCATTGAGAGTACATTGTATATCCACGGAATGGAGTCTTAGGGTACACGCCTGAATGATATTGCTTCGTTGATAACAATACAGACGTAACCTTCGGTTCACAGTCGTCCTATAAAACTATCTATTAAAAAAATAGTCCTTCCGGACAGTTGCTTTCACCTCTGATTTTGAGAGTCAGTCATTACCCAACTTGGTACGGTGTAACGATTGTTTTTTTTTTTTTGTTTTTTTTTTTTTGTTTTTTTTTTTTTTTTTTTTTTTTTTTTTTGTTTTTGTTTTTTTTTTTTTTTTTTTATTTGGGGGGGGGGGTGTTTGTTTGTTTGGCTTTTTTTTGGGGGGGGGGGGTTGTTGTTTTGTTTTGTTTGTATGTTTTTTATGGGAACGGGGGTGCTTTTGGGGGAGGTTAAATTTAATACGTTGTGTTTAAAATGGAAAATGAGAAATGGTAAGAGATATTATTTAACTTATTTATGATCAAAATCAAAAAGTTCTCGGCCCAATATACTTTGATACATGATACAATAGAACCCCAATCAAATCATTATTCAATCACATTGAACGTTTTTGGTAGAGAGAGTAGTATTTACAAACTTTTGATTATACACGGATTTTTTTGTTTTTGTTTGTTTTTTTTTTTTTTTTGTTAAAAGTTGAAAAGTTAGTCAAACCGTCAATATGGAGAAAAGTGCAGTTGGAGCTTTGGTTAATTATTATAGAAGAAAGGGGATGATTCCTTAAGAAATTCATGAAATTTATGATTAACCTTTGGGTAGAAGTCACCTTCTTATCCGCAGTTTTGCTAAAATGGGCTGCTGAATTTAGGAGGGGTGGGGGAGTATTGAAGATGATGACGGTTTGGACGTTTCGAGAAGGCTCCACAGACGAAAGCGTTGATATTGTGCACTCTCTTGTCATGTGTGATAATGAAATTTCCGAGCTATAGCCAGACAAGCTGGCAAAAGTTATGGGGTTGTTCAATTCATTTTGACCGACATCTTATGCCTGCCCAAAGGTCTCGACTAGATGGGTTCATAGAATGTTGACTGAATATCAAACAATGAAACCGGTATGATGTTTCTTCACATCTTTTGACTCGCTATGAGGATGATTCCGAGGATTTTATGGGTCAAATTGTCACTCAGGATGAAACTAAGGTTCACCTTTGTAATCCTGAAATTTAAGAAACAAACCATACAATGGATTCACCCTGGCTCACCCCTTCCTAAAAAGCCAAGAAAGTGTCCTCAGCTGGGAAAATCATGACCTCTACCTTTTGGGACAGTCAGGGAAGAATCATGATTGATTATCATGGTGCTTATCATGCAAATTAGTTAAAGATCATACAAATTAGTTAAAGATGCTGCGTCAAGAGATTGCGAAAAAGAGAAGAAAGTTAACCGGAAGCGTTTTGCTTTTGCAGGATAATGTCCTTGCTAACACTTCCCAAGTTGCAATGATGGCTGCAACAAAATGCAGCTTCAAGGTTCTTTTTTATCCCCCATATTCTCCAGATTTAGCCCCATCTGACTCCTTTCTATTCCCAAAACTAAAATCTTACCTATGTGACAAGAATTATGGAAGCAATGAGGGCGTCATGGACCCTGTATACGACTACTTAGGGGACCAGAATGAGCATTATATTCTGAAAGGACTAAGAACTGGAACAGAAATGTGGGGATAGTGCATTGAGATGAAGGGGATTATATGGACAAATAATGACAATTCTTTCAATCCTGGGTATTCCTAAGTATCCTAAATACATTAGGCCGAGAAATTTTTTATCATACCTCGTACATGACTTATTCAACTTCCGGTAATGCCACAGGAGGAACAAATTGAGAGCAAATTATTTAAGTTAAATTATGAAAGTAACTATGCACCATCACTGTCACTCACAACATGGAGCCACGGTAACTCACAACATGGAGCCACGGTTAGAATTTCAATTATAAGATGATGACATCTGCCACATTCATCATCTTTGCTTCTAGACCTTTAAGACGGAATCCCCTGAAGTAGTGAAGGATCTTTTACATGGCACATCAACCGTGAAATGGGGTTTTTTACATTCTCATCCAAAAGACCGGACACCGACAGTCACCAATAAGCTATGGATTTGAGGCATCTCGGTCACCAGCCATGCGGCTTACAAATTGAGTTACGTCGGATTCCGAAGCAACGGAACCTCCAGAAGCAGAATCATCTAACATGACCGAAGATGGGACACGGAACCCAAGTCTTCTAGTTCACAATAATGATAATAATAATAATAATAATAATAATAATAATAATAATAATAATAATAATGATAATACTAATTATAATAATAATAATAATAATAATAATAATAATAATAATAATAATAACAGTGGATTAGCATATATATCGCAAAAGCTGTCGTAATGACATGACAATGGTTCAAGGTTTTACACATAATGTATTTTGTCGTTTTTCAGACTACTGAGTTAATATCTACGGTTTTTACCCTTGTGACTGACTAAACAGGAGAAGCACCGGTTTCTTAAGTATACTTATACATTATTGTGAACATAATATTTTAATAGCATAATCTATATTTTAATTTGATAACACAGTACTTAAGCAAGGTTTTTCCGTTCTCTCCCCCCCCCCCCCCCCCCCCCCCTCTCTCTCTCTCTTTTCTCCCGGAATACTTGTATTTGAAGTGAAGACTGATACTTTTTATTTAGGCTAATATAAAGAATACACTAACCATTATATACGAATGTTATCATGCACGTGATACTTGATTCGCATAATCAGTTTTTAAAAAAGCGATCAAGAATTTAAAGAATAATTAATATCAGGTCTAAGTACACGTTGAATTAGGAGTTAAGATCTAGGCAATAAACATGGAGTATATGGAGGTCAGTTTTATTATGTCTGGGTCATACTGTTGGGGTTATTCTAAAAACAGGTGCGAATCACAATTATATCCCTTCTTCAGACAGTAAAATCAGATTTTGACGTCATTTCATAGAAATTCTAACTTAAGTGCTTTATTTATATGTCTTTGCAGAAAGGCTTTCTTTATTTTGTTTGAATCAAATTAATATATTTTTTCCAAGAGAGGGAAAGATATCCCCCGAAAACTTTGAGTAAGCTTTTGAACATTATTAGTGTAGCATTTTTATAATAAAATTTTATCTTCCAATCTACTGCTCAATCTCCGTTGACATCATTAGAACGCAAACTTTACTAAAATCAAATAAATTTTACACCGAATCCGGCAACCATTTTAAAATACACTGACAAATATAATCCCCCCCCCCGCTTTTCGCGAAAGCGATGGGACATTAAATCTCATTCGTCTGTCCCTCTGTCTGTCTGTCTGTCTGTCAGTCTGTCACAAAAACTTTAACTTTGGTCATAACTTTTTAACCGTAAGACATCGGGACCGGGTTGCTCGAAACCTTGGCTAAGGTTATCCACTGGTTAAATCCCTTATCCAATGGCTAAAATTTAACCACTGATGTAAGATTTATATTTGGCATGTGTGTCCCCCTAATTGCAATACCTTTCCGTTGGTACCACAATTTTTATCATGTGACCTTTGACCTTCTTCAATGTAACTTTTTTTACCGTAAGACGTAGGGCCTTCATATTTGGCATGTCACCCCATGTGTGTCTGTAGACATGCACAACCATGACAATATGTCACAGATCACTGCACCCTTACTCATAGAACCCCGAAAGCGGGAGACCACAATTCTCTAAATTTGCTTGTTTATCACTAAACTGTGCTAATTTTGGTACCTGTATTAAAGATAAGTAGTATCGTCATATCATTTAATTTTACATGTAACGCGCATTTTGATTGGTTAAAAATATGTGGTATATCTCATCCACGAAATTTTTCTCGCATTTTCTTAACTGTGACGTCAATATTCACGCCACCCCGGCAGAAATTTAGAAATGTTGAGAAATAGTGCATACATAACGTACTAATTTCTGCATGGCCGTAGGAACCGGGGGGGGGGGGGGGGGGGGAAACGGCAGTCAAGACTGAATAGTGGAAAATAGTAGTCATGACAGACTGCAATAATTCCCCCTCCCTTTCAAAATATTTCTAGATCCGCCTATGGTCAGTGTCTGGCTCTGTGCAATTCAAGCAAACCTCCTTGGCAAAAAGTGGCTTATAACACTGCTATCATATTGTTAATTTTGTTTTGAGTTTGCCTCTCCTCCCACTTTTGAATTGCTTCAAACGGGCCTGTTCTGAGAATATAAAACATGTTGAAAGGAATTAAATGATAATGAATCTTTTTTGTTTTTCGTTGGAAGGAGGTATACCACGAAAAAATAGAGGATGGAAAATTTATGTATCATGCGCTACGCGCGATGATGAAGTTTTCCGTCCTTTTTTTTCGTGGTATACCTCCTTCCAACGAAACAAACTAGATTTATTCCTTAAAGAAAGGGGTGGGGTATTTGAAACACGTGGACAGCGCATAAAAGAATATTTTTACCGTTTGACTTCACGTTGCGGTTCATTACAGATCAAAACATTTATGAACGTCTATTCCTAAGTGATTAACAAGGACATTCATAATCTGTTATGCACAATAATGCATAATGGAAAATACAATGTACCGATTATGGTCATGAATATAACAAAAGAAAATTATTATCAATAAGAAAAAACAACGAAGAAAAATTATAAAATGATACACAATTGAAAGTTTTATGATAGATTTGTTTGATGTATCAATTAAAAAATTGCGCGAAATATCTCGTATAACGTAAAAATTTCGAGGTTCTTCTTGACATAAAACTTACCTGTGGATTCACGTGTAATAACGTTAGCAGATTTCCTTTTTAATTATTAGATAAAACCCTATTATTATATGTACTTGTACAATCAAATGTCAATCCAGTGCTAAAATCATCAGCTATTTCACACACCGTTCTTAACTTTGACCATATGGCTGAGATGCTTGTTACAAATATTTGAATAATACCAAGTCTCTCCTACTTGATGCTTATTTTGTGTTCGTGCCACGGGATTTAAGATTCTTGCGATAGAATGATATACATAGTTTCTCACATTAAATAATGTTTAATATCAATAACGGTTAAATGGAAAGTTTAATACTAAATTGTTTCAAATATGTAAAGGTCTTAAAGTACTGCGGGATAGAGATTGTCGTGATTTTAAACAAGTGTTTAATTTCTATTTTTTATTTCACAAATCTAAATTTTAAATATTGATAATTGATAGTATATATCAATATTGACTTGCAAGGTCTCTTGGATATTTATGAGTGTTGTAAGTAATTCATTTCAGCAATTTTACGGAGATTTAATAATCCATGCATTATGCTACAGTGTGCCTCAAGAGGTGGCTTTATACGTACATTGTTGTCCTTTGTTACTTTAATGGTCAGGCTATTATCAAAGATAGCTCTTTAGGCAGGGTGTATAGCTAATACAAGTCATCTTTTAACGATAATATCATGTTAGCTTTTAAATACAGGCAAAGTTTTCTTAAAATATGAATTCGGATTACGTCTCGATGCATGTTTTTACAGATATATTACAAATAAATGCATTGTTGCTATAGTATAATGCATGTGTAAATCAGAGTACACACGAGATCAACTGCGTAACCATAACTCCTTCAGTACCAACATGCCGTTGTCAATCAATACACAAGTTCTCTTCCTTCTCATATTATATCGTGTTTCATTTTGATTTAAGTTAATAATGATAACTGTATTTTACAAACTTTGATAATTTAACTTGTAATTCTGTTCAGTATTTGATTGTGTCATTTTAACATCCCCGCCAAAGGATGTCCACCTGTAAGTGGCATCTTACGACACTGTTGCTTAAAATAAGGACTTCCGTGTGACATGCTTCAAGAAAACCTCCTTCAATAAGAAACCCTCCAACTGTTCGCATAAAGAAACCTTAAAGCGACATACGGTCAAAAACCTTCATATAATACATAGAAAAGATACAGTTTCTCGTATGAAGCAAGGTATTCAACAATGCATTTAAACAGAATACCATAAAATGTTTATCGCTTACTTTCCATTTATCGACTTTTCAAATATACCTTTCATACCACTTTATTAAATTTCATTAATATTTTTCTTACGTCTATTTATATCCCTCATCTCGAGACATTAGGAACGCAATGATATTAAGGTCTACTTAAGAAATGATAACTAGCATCTTCTTTTCTCATCAATTTCAAAACGTTCTGCATTACTTGTATATTAAGTTTGTTTTAATGCATGCATTTATTTCGTTGTCACTATTTTTGTAAGAATTTGAACAGGCAAATATCATTTCTATGATTCTATATCAGGTTTTAGCAATTTATGTTCGTTGTTCATATTTCAGTGAATAGTTTATTAGAATTGTAACCTATTTAAAAGTATTCAATGCATCGTTTAAACTTACCTGAATTTTGGAGCAAAAATGTATATTCATCCAATGGCAGATAAAAGTGTAATGTATATTACAAACGGTAGTGTATTATAGACAACAAATACATTAATACGTTCGGCATGTTTTTTACTTATTACCATTAGATTTGTTTGGCTTTGGCGTAAAGAGAAACAAATACTAATCTGCAATGTTCTTGGTTTAAGAATCATTTGTAAAGATTTATAAGATTAAATCAGGCAACAAAGATTGGGATTAACGTCCGTACACTAACGTATATGAGGCAAGAGAAATGGATACCCTTAACCAACAAAGGTCACAATGAGCAACCATCGCCAATTTGTAATTTCTATGTTAAAGATGTTATCGTGTTCTTTTAAACCATTTTGCTCAGTTAACGTAGTAAATATGAAAGCATTGATTAATAATATAACAATAGACTTTAGAGATGCAGACGATGTGATTAATGAGGACGTTCTCTGATGATGTTAGGTAATTATGTATTGTGAAAGGGGAGTGGAGGGGCTTTATAACCTCACGGTTAACACGATTGTCGTCAATGGTATGAACAGTCTTCACTAGCCAAGCATTAAGGTACACTTCACTTGTTTCCCTTTCATTTAAGGTAGTGGTTCAACTATCTGACAGAGTTTATCATCAACTGATAAATAACCAATATTGTTTTCTCAAGCTCAAATAAAAGAAAACGATCAATACAACATATGAATATGATTATCCACTTTTAATTAAGTTTTCCTTGTAGTGCACTTACAAACAAAAGTATACGGATATACAATGTTTAAGGCATCTTATCACTAGGGTCTTAGTATTAACGCTGACACCAGAGTGCACTGAACCATTGTCGCAACATTAACACTGACATCAGAGTACAGTGTATATCATAGTATTAACACTGACAGCAGAGTACAGTGTACATCATAGTATTAACACTGAGACCAGAGTGCACTGAGCCATTGTCGCAGCATTAACACTGACAGCAGAGCACAGTGTACGTCGTAGTATTAACACTGACATCAGAGTACAGTGTACGTCATACTATTAATGCTGACACTCTGCTGACAGAGTGCCATCATAGTATTAAAACTGACAGCCGAGTACAGTGTATATCATAGTATTAACACTGACAGCAGAGTACAGTGTATATCATAGTATTAACACTGACAGCAGAGTACAGTGTATATCATAGTATTAACACTGACAGCAGAGTACAGTGTATATCATAGTATTAACACTGACAGCAGAGTACAGTGTATATCATAGTATTAACACTGACAGCAGAGTACAGTGTATATCATAGTATTAACACCGACAGCAGAGTACAGTGTACGTCATAGTATTAACACTGACAGCAGAGTACAGTGTACGTCATAGTATTGTCTTTTTCTATGCTCACTTTAAATCATAAAAATTTAAAGTTAAAAAAAGACGGTATTAACACTGACATCAGAGTGCACTGAACCATTGTCGCAGCATTAACACTGACAGCAGAGCACAGCGTACGTCATAGTATTAACACTGACACCAGAGTACAATGTACGTCATACTATTAATGCTGACATCAGAGTGCCGTGTACATCATAGTATTAACGCTGACATCAGAGTACAGTGTACGTCATAGTATTGACACTGACATTAGAGTGCAGTGTACATCATGGTATTAACACTCACATCAGAGTGCCGTGTACATCATAGTATTAACGCTGACATCAGAGTACAGTGTACGTCATAGTATTGACACTGACATCAGAGTGCAGTGTACATCATGGTATTAACACTCACATCAGAGTGCCGTGTACATCATAGTATTAACACTGACATTAGAGTGCAGTGTAGGTTATAGTATTAACGCTGACACCAGACTGCCGTGTACATCATAGTATTAACGCTGACATCAGAGTACAGTGTACGTCATAGTATTGATACTGACATCAGAGTGCAGTGTACATCATGGTATTAACACTCACATCAGAGTGCCGTGTACATCATAGTATTAACACTGACATTAGAGTGCAGTGTAGGTTATAGTTTTAACGCTGACATCAGAGTGCCGTGTACATCATAGTATTAACACTGACAGCAGAGTACAGTGTACGTCATAGTATTAACACTGACATCAGTGCAGTGTACGTCATAGGATTTACGCTGACACCAGAGTGCAGTGCATTTCTTAGTATTAACTCTGACATCAGAGTGCCTTAGTAAGCGACTCTATATTTTAATACCAATGTACCTAAGTAAACGACTCTGTATTTCAATAACAATGTACGTAAGTTCACGTCATATCTGCAGCAACATGATAGGTACTTTATAGAATTCGCAAGCACCTGCCTTAGCATTTCCATAAAGGCTTTAAGGTTATACTCGCTTTAAAGATTTTTTACTTAAGACAAAATTCATCAATTCTAAAACCACAAAAGAACTGTTCAGCTGATGTTACACAGACAATTTCTGAACACATATTGGAGATTTCAGTAAATAACAAGTTTTCTTCTAAATTTTGCTTATCACGTTTTTGTATGTTAAAACAAGTGTATAAATTGAATGTAACCCGTATGTGGTTTGCAGCCCTTGTCGGTAAATTGCAATGGTCTGCGTGACGTCACGATGTTGTGGTCCTGCCTTCCTTATGATATCGTGTGAATTTTGTAGCAAACCTTGTCACGAAACGGTTGTGTGTGGTCTCATTGTACACAAATTGACCATATGTTTCTTGTCCCAATGAATTTAAAATTTTAAAGTTGATTTATGTTATAAAAAGAATATCTAAAATACAGACTTACCTTTCATCTGTTAACATGCAATTATACCTAAAATGTGTCCTTATTAGGTATACGGAGTGTGGAGAGAGCTGAGCCCAAATCCTAATATTTTTGTAAACAAACTGTTCATAAACAGTTGACAACAAAAATCCTTATTTAGATCAGAAAACCCTCGAATACACACCGAATTATATTGTTTTATACTTGTTCTGGAGTCAAAATGAAATAGTTTTATTAATGGTACTTTAGAATAAAAATTCTGCAGTTAAATTCCTATGTACTTCTGGTTAAGACACTAGAACCAAGTACGACAATATGAAAAACAAAGGGTTAAGCTTAAAAAGAAAGAGGGTTAATCTATTGTTTAAAAGTTGTTTGATCGTTGAGATTAAATTGAATAATCTACTTTATTACAATCATAGGATTTGAAAGTTGAACAAGTAAATTACATTCATAAAACTATATTAGATCATACAACTCGTGAAGAAATTCAATATCTTTGACCAATTGTAAAAAAGTTAGAGTAGAAATGCAAGGCAGATTCAGATATTGCGTTAACCGGAAACTACAAAATTTCGTCACAAATTTGAAATGTACGCTAAGTCGAAAATCAAGGTATATTTCATTACACTATTCACCAAGAAAATTTCACTCAGGGTCGATGGCGAATTGTGTAGGTATTCCGGTGACGTGTTAGCAAAACTCTTTGAGGGCTTTAGATTTAGGTCATATGTTTTTAATTCTAGTTATCTATGTTCCAAACAGTATGGAACGCCAAATTAACATATATTCAAATAATTGTACCTATCTTCAAATAATTGTACCTATCTTCAAATGAATTAGAGATAGGTTTAATTCAATTATACCCATCTTCAAATGAATTAGAGATAGGTTTAATTCAATTATACCTATCTTTAATTCATTTGAAGATAGGTACAACTGATTTGAAGATAGGTACAAATGCAGTGAAGTAAAGATAGGTATAATTGAATTAAAGATAGGTGCAATTGAATTGAACCTATCTTTAATTATCACGATATTGACAATAATAACTGCTCCCCTTATGTTTGTTTCTGTACGTCATACTGGCGCGAACATGTATTTAATAATTGTACCTATCTTCAAATGAATGAGAGATAGATTTAATTCAATTATACCTATCTTTAAATCATTTGAAGATAGGTACAAATGCAGTGATATTTCCCGCCATGATCAAAACTTTCCAAGGGAGAGTTCATTATTTTCAATAACTCGAAAACGAATTAAACCTAGGTATAATTGAATTGTACCTATCTTCAAATCCTTTGTGGATATGTTTCGATTATACCTATCTTCAAATCAATTGCACCTATCTTTAAATCAATTATACCTATCTTCAAATGAATTATAGATAGGTATAATTCAATTAAACCTTTCTTTAATTGAATTGAAGATAGGTGCAATTCCATTAAAGATGGGTGTAATTTATTTGAAGATAGGTTCAATTATTTTAATATAGGTATAATTATTTTCACCTATCTTTATTTCATTTACACCTATCTTTAATTCAATTGCACCTATCTTCAATTCAATTCAATTGATTTCTCTTTGACTGAAACAATTTGTTTCTTGAATGTGCACATCTGGTGTAGGTGCAAATGGCAAAAGACGTGGCATCGAGACTAAAAACAACAAAAACAAACAAACAAACAAACTGGTGTGCTTTTATATTTCAACGTGGCATACCTTTAGAATCTAATAAAGAAGATTAAATCGAGAAATTGATTATTTTTATCCACAATGGCCCAAATACACTCATTGCACGACACAAACTTCACATTTTGAACAAACCTCAAACAAAGCATCATTTATTATAATCAGACCTTTGTCCTAAGAAAAGGTTTGAACATGATATATGTCCTGCACGAACTCGTTTTAAAGTAAATTTACCACAATCTAGTCATCCTTCAAATGTCGATATCTAGAGTTTCACTTTATTTCATTCATTTATTTGGTATCAAGACTTTCACAAATTATATTAAGAGGCTACCTGTTGAAAGAATGAACACAATGTAATATCATGCCTTTTATATATTTACAGAGGAGGGCACGATATTACATATTGTGTTTATGAATAAACACAATATGTAATATCATGCCTTTTATATATATTTACAGAGACAGAGGAGGGGAATAAACACAATGTAATATCATGCCTTTTATATATATTTACAGAGCCAGAGGAGGGGAATAAACACAATGTAATATCTTGTCTTTTATATATTTTACAGAGGAGGGGAATAAACACAAGGTAATATCATGCCTTTCATATATATTTACAGAGGAGGGGAATAAACACAATGTAATATCATGCCTTTTATATATATTTACAGAGGAGGGGAATAAACACAATGTAATATCATGCCTTTCATATATATTTACAGAGGAGGGGAATAAACACAATGTAATATCATGCCTTTTATATATATTTACAGAGGAGGGGAATAAACACAATGTAATATCATGCCTTTCATATATATTTACAGAGCCAGAGGAGGGGAATAAACACAATGTAATATCTTGTCTTTTATATATATTTACAGAGGAGGGGAATAAACACAATGTAATATCATGCCTTTCATATATATTTACAGAGGAGGGGAATAAACACAATGTAATATCATGCCTTTTATATATATTTACAGAGGAGGGGAATAAACACAATGTAATATCATGCCTTTTATATATATTTACAGAGGAGGGGAATAAACACAATGTAATAGCATGTCTTTTATATATATTTACAGAGGAGAGGGATAAGACAAAGGGATAGGAGCACGTACCCCCTCTACATGTGCTTTCAAGAAGAGAATGGGAACAAAGGACTTTGTTCTCCCCACTTTTTGTAATGAAGTCCTTCTTCAAATGCAAATATATGTTTGATTTCTTTCATTCTTATATTTAAAAAATCCCTTTTTATTGAGAGATTCACGTTATGGTCATCCATTTTTTTTTCAGGCTCGACCGAGCTCTAAAAAAAGGAGTGCCGTTGCGGTTAGCCTTCTTTTGTCCCATCAGCTCCATCTCATATGTCTGCCCCTTCTCCCGCCTTCTAATGATTGTTTTTAAAAACGTAAGTAAAAGAAAATAGGTAAAACCTTTTCTCGAATTTATCGAATCCGTAAATTAAAATTAAACCTTGGTTGATATGACAAAAAGCTTGAGGAAATTAAAAATTGTTTTCCAAACCTTCTGAGAAAATATCTTTGGAGCTTTTCTCTGATGTTTCTTTTTTCTACATATAGAAACATATGCATTTATCGCAATTTTTTAAAATCTAGAATAGAATAGAATATGGGTTTTTTCAATTTTGGGCCCAATTCTGAGCATATACAGGTGAAATTGAACAACAAATAAACTAAACTAAACTAAACTAAACAAACTGCATTCATGCAAATTACAAAACAAATAAATAAATGACTAGATTACTAAGTAAGAAGGGAAGAGATCCAATAGACAGACAATAATATGCATCATAAACAGTAATATAGAACATATAAATATATATCAGTAGTTCACATGTCAAGATGACAAAAAGCAATGACTTTAATCAATTATATAGTGTATGGTACATTAATGTTGGCATGTTTTAATCATGAAAATACAGTCATTCCAAGATTTTATGCATTAAGAAACATTTGTATACATAATCAGCATTTTCATTAGACATCAACCAAATAAATTTGTTTTTATCCATAAGGGTACAAAAGTTTGCATATTTCATATTAACAAATTCAAGCAACATTCGCCCATGATGGTCATACTTTGTACACTCAAACATAAAGTGAAATTCATCTTCTACAGAGCCAGACTTGCACATACAACATTTTCTTTCAGGTACAGGAGTATTTTAATAACGTCCAGCCTAACTTAGGGAGCAACCTTTTGATATTTATGTGTGTGTGTGTGTGTGGGGGGGGGGGATGAAGAATTTCGCCGGAATATATATATTTTCTTTTTTGCCCAATTTCAGAGCCGGATTATTTTTTTATTCATTTTTTTTTTATTTGTTTATTTGGGGGTCTTTTTTGCCGGCCCTTTTGGCCGGGTTATTTTTCCCCCAAAAATTTGAGCCGGACTTTTTTTTTTTGCAAAGTCTTCCCCCCCCCCCCCCAACTAAAAATCAAATGGTTGCTCCCTTATCTATAAAACCATTGCTCTTCCCTATGGAAGTCTATGAGTGCTGTTTGTTATCATTTACCTTTGTTTGTTTGTTTGTTTGTTTCTTTTGTAATGTTTGTTTATTTGTTACTTTATTATTATTATAATTTTTTTATTATTATTATTATTTTTTTTTTTGTTGGGTTGGGGGATGTTCTTGTTAAACTCTCTTTTTTAGCTCACCTGAGCGTAGCTCAAGTGAGCTATTGTCATAGTGCAGCGTCCGTCGTCCGTCCGTCGTTAACTTTTCTACATTTTCAACTTCTTCTCCAGAACCGCTGCACAGAATTTCACCAAACTCCATAGGAAGTAAGTACTCAAGGTCCTCTACAAAGTTTGTGTTTTTTATGCCGATCCGTGATCCAAGATGGCCGCGATTGGCTCTAATTGGTTGACACGGCTCTGATTGGTTGACACATTTTCGACTTCTCCTCCAGAAATGCTGCACAGAATTTCACTAAACTTCATAGGAAGTAAGTACTCAAGGTCCTCTACAAAGTTTGTGTTTTTTATGCCGATCCGTGATCCAAGATGGCCGCCATTGGCTCTGATTGGTTGACACATTTTCGACTTCTCCTCCAGAACTGCTGCACAGAATTTCACCAAACTTCATAGGAAGTAAGTACTCAAGATCCTCTACCAAGTTTGTGGTTTTTTTTTGCCGATCCGTAATCCAAGATGGCCGCCATTGGCTCTGATTGGTTGACACATTTTCGACTTCTCCTCCAGAACTGCTGCACAGAATTTCACCAAACTTCATAGGAAGTAAGTACTTAAAGTCCTCTACCAAGTTGTGTTTTTTATGCCGATCCGTGATATAAGATGGCCGCCATTGGCTCTGATTGGTTGACACATTTTCGACTTCTCCTCCAGAACTGCTGCACAGAATTTCACCAAACTTCATAGGAAGTAAGTACTTAAAGTCCTCTACCAAGTTGTGTTTTTTATGCCGATCCGTGATCCAAGATGGCCGCCATTGGCTCTGATTGGTTGACACATTTTCGACTTCTCCTCCAGAACCGCTGCACAGAATTTCACCAAACTTCATAGGAAGTAAGTACTCAAAGTCCTCTACCAAGTTTGTGTTTTGTATGCTGATCTGTGATCCAAGATGGCAGCCATTGGCTCTGATTGGTTGACACATTTTCGACTTCTCCTCCAGAACCGCTGCACAGAATTTCACCAAACTTCATAAGAAGTAAGTACTCAAGGTCCTCTACCAAGTTTGTGTTTTTTATGCCAGTCTGTGATCCAAGATGGCCGCCATTGGTTTTGATTGGTTGACACATTTTCGACTTCTTCTCCAGAAAAGCTGCACAGAATTTCACCAAACTTCATAGGAAGTTGGTACTCAAGGTCCTCTACCAAGTTTGTGTTTTTATTCCGATCCGGGATACAAGATGGCCGCCATTGGCTCTGATTGGTTGACACATTTTTGACTTCTTCTCCAGAACCGCTGCACAGAATTTCACCAAACTTCATAGCAAGTAAGTACTGAAGGTCCTCTACCAAGTTTGTGTTTTTTATGCCAGTCCGTGATCCAAGATGGCCGCCATTGGCTCTGATTGGTTGAAACATTTTCAACTTCTTCTCCAGATCGGCTGCACAGAATTTCATCAAACCTCATAGGAAGTAAGTACTCAAGGTCCTCTACCAAGTTTGTGTTTTTTATGCCGATCTGTGATCCAAGATAACCGCTATTGACTCTGATTGATTGACACATTTTCGACTTCTTCTCCAGAACAGCTGTATAGAATTTCATCAAACTTCATGGAAAGTAAGTACTCAACATCCTCTACCAAAATTTTGTTTTTTATGCCGATCCATGATCCAAGATGGCCGCCATTGACTCTGATTGGTTGACACATTTTCGATTTCTTCTCCAGAACCACTGCACAGAAATTCATCAAAATGCATAGAAAGTAAGTACTCAAGGTCCTCAACCAAGTTTGGTGTTTTTTATGCCGATCCGTGATCCAGATGGCCGCCATTGACTCTGATTGGTTGACACATTTTCAACTTCTTCTCCAGAACCACTGCACAAAATTTCACCAAACTGCATAGAAAGTAAGTACTCAAGGTCCTCTACCAAGTATAGGTTTTTCATGCCGATCCGTAATCCAAGATAGCCGCCATTGGCTCTGTTTGATTGACACATTTTCATCTTCCTCTCCAGAACCCCTGCACAGAATTTCTTGCTTGCTTGTAAATATGCACTTTGTGCTCAGGTGAGCGATATAGGCCCACTTGGGCCTCTTGTTTTCCATCCACCGGAGCTGCCAATGACACTCATCTTGGGCATAGATCTATGTTTTGTGGGAATCGGCAGTATATATAGATAGATAGATAGCTCTTCGTCCTTTTCCAGTTTGCTGAAGAAAAAGGGCGAGGTGATCCGATTTCTGCTTTCACTTTAATTAACGTAGATGTGTAATTATTATAGGTCTCTGATTATTCATAGAAAGATGTAATTTTAACAGGTAGTAGATGTCAACTGCACAGTAGTTTGGGTATGTTTTAGATATTATTAATTACCTTATAGTAGGCCTACATGTAAACCATGATTTTTTTTCGAATTTTCTCTGACTTGACACGAGTATGAGGCAGTGAGGCAATTGACAATTGTCCCATTGGCGAGACAGGAGTACATCAAAGCATATTTATAGTTATGATTCTGTTTCTCAATCTGCAGTCGAAAATGGATGCAAAAGAAATAAAAACTAGACTTAAATCAGCAAGAGAATGCATTAGGAACAAGGAGTACAAAGAAGCATTAAAACACTGCAAGGTAATTGTTTTTCTTCTTCTTCTTCTTCATCTTTTCTTCTTCTTCTTCATTTTCTCCTTCCATTAAGATGTAAGACCACATATGCAGCATCGCCTCATGATGGCATCATTTCACAAGTATAATATTTTTATTTCTCGTAGCAAATATGTTGTTTTGACTCTTATTTAAAAGATTAAAGATGTCAAGAATGTCTTGTATTCATTTTGTCTTTTCCAGATTTTTTTAGTCCATTCTTTCGATAAAGAGTTGTTTTCAACATAGTTTTTGTTGTTTTTATATCACATGGTACAAACTGTTTGATTAAAGTTGACAAAATCTTCGGAAAATTATCAGTCTGTTTCCAGACGAAAAGTCATGCATAATTTTTGTGTCATAAAATGGCTGATTTGTTAGAAATCTTATATCGTATGTTTATCACAAAAAATATGATTGTATTGTAGGCAGTGATTGCTGAAGACAAAAACAACTATAATGCTTTTGTCTTCATTGGTGTAGCTGCTGAAGGTCTTGACGAACTAGACAAAGCTATTAAAGCTTATAAACGAGCAACAGATGTTTCTCCAGAGCAGGTTCTAGCCTGGCAGGTAAGTCTGAGCTAGGAATGTTTGTATGGAATGGATTCTAGTGCAGTAGGTAATAGTCTAACAATGAAAGAGAATTGCTTAAGAACAGTTTTACCCTTGCAATTAATGGTATGATAAAGGAAAGCTTTACCAGAATACTGTCTTATCTGGAAGGTTCCAGTCAGAACAAAGAACACAAGATTTCTCTATATCAGACAAAAAATCTCTAAACAGGTAAATTTTAAAGGTAAATGTGTAGCATAACTCCATATTTCCTTCAGCTGTGTTATTCATATAAAAGATACTTAGATCTAGGAACCTTTTTGATATAACCCCAGGGACTAAAATTAACTGTTTTGACATAGTAGCCACCCGGGCCCCTAAATTTCAAAAGTAGGAGCCTGGAGTAGTGTTTGGTAGTCAGTAGATAAATGCAGACATAATTAATTTTTTCAAACTGTATTCAATTCGTCAAATATAAAGTACGTATACTTATTTAAATTTAATTCCAATTGCTTTACACATAAATAATTTTCTATTTCTCTTTCAATTTCAAAAATTCTGTCAATCACATCACTTTCATCCTCTGAGACCTCTGAGTCTTTATCCTCTTGCTCTTCTCCCAGTCTCTAACTCTCTCTCCCCATTACTTATCTCTGTCTGCTTTTTTTCTATATCAAGCACACCAGACTCGCATATCTCATGGACATCTTCTCCTTCATTCAATCTGTCATTCTTGCCTTTTTGCACTCTGCCTCTCATGAACCAAGGACCTAAATTAGCGGTCAGGGTGGTTGCCCAAGATAACCACTTGAAAAAGTCCGACAAAACAAACCTTGATTTATCGCTATAAAATATGTACTGAAGTAAATATTTAAATATTATCACAATAATACTAGTATGAAGTTTCACAAAGAAATATATCGATCTTTCAGTTTTGTTTTCTGAGTCTGTGTTGGCATCCGCGTACTACTTGTAGTTTTAGTGTGGGCCCTCCGCGACTTCAAACACTCCACAGATGGAGATGATGTTAGCACCCAAAGAACATTGACATCAACAAAAGAAGCGCCCAAATGACTCATAATATGATTGTATTATCAGTCAAACTGCATTAAATGTTGACTTACACTCGGCAAATTTTAGTCGCCACTTGGGCTATCAAGTAGGAGGATTTCAGGGGCCCAGAAGCAAAAGTGGTCGTCTAGGGTGACTGGCTGACCACTAATTTTAGTCCCTGGTCCCTGTTTGGAAAATAAACATTAGGAATCTAAGAACAGATTCTAGCTTTATAGGTTACAGGATGTATATATTTTTTGCACTTAACTAATACAGACTTAATTTTTGTGATTATCTCACTTTTGGTGTACATGCATTTGTAACAGGTTATTTTCATGAGAAACCATATTTGTATTATAGTTTGATATAGAATAAACTGTAGCAATGACTTGATTTTTGTGTGGATACATATTTTCAAATTATGCAAAAATAGAGTCTTTTCAAATTGCAAGTATTTTACACTATTATCGTGTATTGCTTACATTAATAGAATCTATTGAAAAAAAAAATAGTTGAAGTTGTCATCAGACAAAGTATACATAATCTTATAAGTCCAGGTATAAAAGTGCATTTTTTTGTAAGATGTTGCTAGAAGCGTTTTCATATATACGTTTGTTTGTACATTTTAATTCGGTACATGCATATGTAGGGTTTAGGAGGATTATATGAGAAACATCCAAATCCTGAAAATGACCAAGAGTTAAGCATGGTGTATGAAAAACTGTTAACCTTGTTTGGCAGGTAAGACACCTATCAAAATTCTTTACTTTCTATGAAAAGATTAGCTATAGTAATTTAGCTTCGTCAGACATAATTTAAACCTTTAGCATTAAGGTATGAGGGGCATTGATGAGATATTAATGAATATTTGTGAGGTATGTTTTATTACTATATTAGTAAATGTAATGACAAAAGTAATTATGACAGTCTCTCAGAGTACTCTTCCTTTACTCCTACACACCTTTCCTTTTCTTACCCTTTCTTATTCTTGCCACTTTATAGCTGATTTATGGATACTTTTCTTTCCCTGGTACTTGTTCCTCCAAGCAAATCTTAAACTCCTAAACCAAGAAGATTCACAATATGACAGATCACTACTACATGGAAGATGTATCACAGATTTTGTGATGTTTTCCTGCAAATATGCAGTCATCATTGCAAATTTGAATGCAGGGGCCTAAGCAAGTCAATTCCACAAGTATTTGTGCATTGACAGACTTGCTCAAAATGCTCTACTGACTTTTTTTCCATTTTTCTTTTTTTAATTAATTGTACAAGTGACTAGGCTTGATTCCAGCCGTGGTAATTGGATGACATTGTTCTTGAAATTCAGGAATGTAGCCTAGTAGGCTAGTATACCTTATCACAGTTTGATTTTGACACACTATTTATAGTTGTTAGTTGTCTTCATCTATTCACACTTCATCATTTCGCTTAATGTCTTGTTCAGAAGAAAGTGCATTCATGTTTTATCCCCTTCCATTACTTTATTTAGATATCCCCGGTTAAAGTTTTTATATGCACCTCATACACAGATCAAGAATTTAAAATTTAAAAGTTCTTTGTAATGCAGTTGTAATGTAAGTTGATTTGATGTAAAACAAGAAACCACTGAAGGTGGTATGGCCAGATTGTCAAGGGTTGACAATTAGTGAAAGCAGAGTGGGTTTTGAAACACTATGTCCATGGAAGCAACAGAGTGCAATATAATACATTTTAGTTTAAAGAACAAAGCCACAGGGTCATTAAACTCAGTGACATCTGCAAGAGCTTCATTGGTTGAGTAAGTATGAATAGCATGAAGATGTCTTTACCTCTCATGGTAAAAACTTCAACACGACATGTACAAACTAGCAGAGAAAAACTGCAAGCAAATTCAAAGAATTCTGGTCCCCCTGCAGCACTAAATTTGATGTAAAAGTGGGTCATAGGTCAAGGCATGGAACCATTGAAAAGGTCTTGTTAAAAAGATCATGCATGACGAATATAAATATGAATGTTCTGTCATGAATACTTCAGAAGATATGACCCAAGGACCTCATGGCAACTAATCTGACTTTGAAGTAGATCAAAGGTCAATGTCACAGCATGGTCTTGTCACAAGGATCATGCATGCCAAATATGAGTTTTTCATCATGAATACTTCTGAAGATTTTGTTTCATTTTTATTTTTATTTTATCCGAAACTCTTTATCTTTACTCTGAATTTGCATTTGACCTTGAAACAAAGTATTGAAGGTCAATGGGTAGAGCTCATCAGTTGCTTAACTATATTTGACATTTGAAAGATCTAAATCTAATGTTAACTTTGTTTGCAGGAAGGGACGGAGTTATAATAATGCATTTGACCTTGAAACGGGGAAACCTTTAAGGTCTAGGTCACAAAGGTCTTTCAGGGATACAATCCATCAAAGTCTATTTATGTGTAAGGTTCGGAAATTTTATTCTCATGATCTCTCTGTAATTCAACTAAACTTTCTGTATGCTTTTGTCCTTGAAATTGGGAACCATTCTAAGTCATGGTCACAATAGAAGGTTACAAGGAATAGTACTTATGACAGTCAATTTCTGTGTGAGGTTTGAAAGATATATCTCTCAAGGTATTTCTGTAATGAAACTTTGAACTGAAGTCAATGACCCATTTGCCCTTGAAACTGAAATGCTTCAAGGTCACAGTAAAGGCTTGATGGATAAAGCTCATCAAGGTGTATCTACATGTGAAGTTTGAAAACAGTTATTGTCAATGGTCTTTCTGCAATGAATATAAACTTCAATTACGCATGTGACCTTGAAACTGATAACCTTCAAGGTCAAGGTCACAAACAAAGGTTTCGATAGATAGAGATCATCAATTGTATCTACATGTGAAGTTTGAAGATGTCTTTCGGCATTGAACTTAAATAGATATAGGAAAATGTTGATGTTATTATAAAAAAGAAACACAATCTTGAAGAAGAGCTGTTATCCAACATTTTGTCCAACTTCCTCAAAAATACAGGGTTCCAATACTTTTGACAAAAATTAAAATGTTTGCAAAGAAAATATGCAAACTGTATTTCCTTAAAATGATCAATTTCTCATATTGTGCATGTCAGAATTTTCAAAAATAACCTCTGTAACATCCAAGAGCAGTCAACTGTGGTTAAACCTTAATCGTATGAATGAAATTGTGTACTTGATGTCACCATGTATACAGTATGAATTTCATCAAGTGCACATATAGCTTTGCCAAAGATGTTACAGTCTACAATAATCAACATTAATCACAGCCAGTAGCATACTTATCTCTGAGAAGAAATGTCCAGGAATTGACTCATGGCATTCCTGTCTCTCTGACAAAACTAAAACTCAAGGCTTTATGTTTTGGTAGATGCTGACACCCCATGTGTGGGTAGACGCTAACACTGTATGTTAGATGCTGACACTCCATGCCTTTCAGATGCTGACACCCCATGTCTTAGATGCTGACACCCCATTCCTTGATAGATGCTGACATCCTTTGTCTTGGCAGATGCTGACACCTGATGTCTTGGTAGAGGCTAAAACCCTATGTCTTGGTAGACACCAAAACCCCATCTCAGTAGATGCTGACACCCCATGCCTTAATAGATGCTGATGCCGCATGCCTTGATAGGTTCTGACACCCTTTGCCTTGGTAGACATTGATTCCCTGTGTCTCAGTAGACACTAACACCCCATGTTTTTCTTGGTAGTTGCTGACATGCCATGTCTTGGTAGATACTGACATGCCATGTCTTTGAAGATGCTGACACACCATGTCTCTGTAAATGCTGACATGCCATATCTTGCTAGATGCTGACACGCCATGTCTTAGTAGATGCTGACATGCCATGTCTTAGTAGATGCTGACACACCATGTCTTGTAGATGCTGTCACCCTGTGTCTCAGATGTTGACACGTCATGTCTTGGTAGATGCTGACACCCTTTGTCTCGGTAGATGCTGACACAACATGTCTTGGTAGATACTGACATGCCATGTTTCAGTAAATGCTGACACCCCATGTCTTGGTAAATGCTGACACCCCATGTTTCAGTAGACACTCACATATGAAAGATCCAAAATGCATATGTTGCACAAGTCGAAATTTTAATGCTATCCATCATTCCCTCAATATGTACTTTGTATAAATGACATAAAACTACAAAAAGATAAATCAAAATTAAATGAAAGCACTGTTTATCCCATTGTCTGACCTTGAGTACTGAAAATCAATGGAGTTCTTCCTTAAGTTGTATTTAGTAAAAGAACTTGTACACAATTACAAAAAAATCCTGACATTTTCCAGTTTATCTTCTTAGTTGTCAATAAAGTGTGCCAGATGAACAAAATAAATGGTTTAACAATCAAAAGGACATCACACTTACCTAATCCACAGATTGTTTTTAGGTACAAAAGGGTTGACATATGATCAAAAGAATGATGTCATCAAACAAATTGAAGAAATTTGTAGTTTTCGAAATTTTACATCCATTTTTGGCAATAGTGAGTATGAATAAATGCTCAGTACAGGATGAAAAGTATTTTCATTTGTGAGACATTCAGATTGATAATAATAGTACTATTACAAGTCTTGACATTAACATATTTTTGAATTCAAATAAATGGATGTCAGCATGGTTAAAGCTTTACAAATAAACATCAGGCCTGGAACTCAATGTAGAGCTATTCTGCACAAATATGATTAGTGATGCTCTGGAAATGATGTATTCTGATTTAGGATATAAAAAGGGGGGGTCAATTTCTGCAGTTTATTTCATGGCTTCAGTTTCATAGCTGGTGTTGGATGCTTACTTTGAATGTCTTCAACAAGAGACTTGTGGTGTGTATCACTTTAAAATAGATCGATATGGCACATGTAGTGCATTTATTGTATACTTCATGTTTTGATCAGTGTTGTATTAATAGGAGTTTATGCAAATAATGCCCTCATTTTAGAATACGCCATTTGTTCTTTGGTGGTGGAGTTCTCTTTGGCAGCCATTAATTTTGTCACTTGCTGCAATATGTAAAGTCACAAAGGTGAAACTAAGTTGCTTCATAGAAATTTGTAATGTGCTAGGATTTTAGATGAAGAGTTAAACCTGATAATTTACATTTATTCCAAACCTGAATTTAAATGATTTTAAATGTGTTTTATACTTTCGTTGCCTTCTGTATAAATTCCTAGATAGAACAAAGAAAAGTTCAAAAATTATTGATCATGGCTCATTTTGACATGATCTTTAAGTTTTGCTACAATTGGCAATACAAATAAACAAGTATTTTCATACTTTATTTTCAAATTTTGTAGTGATACAAAAAAGTTGGAAGATGTAAAGATGAAGCTGGCATTTGTGTACCTGAGACTTGAAAATGTCACACTGGTAGGACTTCTGAAGATAAAGAGCTAATTCTGATTAAATTGATAAGGATTGATGTTTCATTATTTACCACAAATGTTAAATTCTTGTAATTTAGACTCACTTACAGTGTAGTGCATGTAGTGTTGGAAAATTAGCATCCTCTCTTGTCAGAATGGGGGTTCACCAGTTGTACACATCTGCTTCAAGGTTTACATAATGCTTGATTCTTCAATATGAAGAGACCCTTATCATTCCAAATGTGTTACTTGTTTTATCGCAAGTGATAATGCAAATTTTCAGTCATGTATTACTAATATTATTGTAAATGTATGAATTTCAACACTTGAATTCACTGCAGAGGCACATGTAGATGAAATATTCGTTATCATTTTCCCACTTTATGCAATAATCATAGTAAAACGAAAAATAATAAAATAGGATTTTACTTAGAAACTGAAGATGAATTCTGAATAGTAATACCGCATGCAAAGTCATTTGTCTGGATCATCTCAGCATTTTAGAATGAACCCCATTTATAGTAAAAATATATAGAATTACTGCATATAGTATTTAATGTTCAGTAAGAAAGGAAATGCCATAATTGAATCCATTCAAACATGTTGTGTGAAATCCAGTATAAATATAGAAGGTTTTTTATTTAATTTTATACTTTGCTTGTTTTATTTGGTTTCAGAAAATTATTTTGATTTTTTTTTTCAACTTCCTGAAAAATTTACTATATAAATTATATGCATTTGGTTTGGAATTTGTGTAAAGTTTTGATTTCTGTGATTTAAAATGTATCATTAAAGTGGAAACTACAAACATAAAAAAAAGATCAATTATTGACAAACAGTCAAGCTGTACATAAAACTTACTAGTTAAGAAAATGACCACAGTTTGTAAATGATAAAAGGATATCTTATATCATTGTTTATTAGGTGCTGGACACAATATCTTCTTTACTGAATTCACCAGATGCCATCTCGAACCCTGACTTGCAGAGACTGATGGTTAATGTTGCAGACCAGTGTCTGGTCATGTCTCCTGTAGAAATGAATAAGGTATTTTGAAAACAATGTTTTTTAAATAG
Source organism: Pteria penguin (assembly GCA_035048485.1). Classification (NCBI taxonomy): domain Eukaryota; kingdom Metazoa; phylum Mollusca; class Bivalvia; order Pterioida; family Pteriidae; genus Pteria; species Pteria penguin. Next base: position 26,292,943 of record CM068581.1, read on the forward strand.
TAATATTTGAAAAAATTTTGGTATACTTTTTTAATTTTCAAATTTAAAAATAATTTACCTGAAACCATTATGTGCATGGTGATATGATGTTGACTTAGATTTATAGACATTGTTTATTAGTGATGAAACGATTATCACCGATGATCGAATATCGATTGCTGAAAGTGCGCCGACTTCGATTTTCGATTCTATTTTCAAAAATCGAAAAATTGCAGAAAAAAAACGAAGAAGAAGTTTTACCATCCAAATTGACTCGTAAAATGTAGTGTAACTATCTATCGAAATGACACAATTGACCGGAATGCCCCATCTTATTACTGAAATGACCATGAAATGGAACTTAAATGTAAATAATTATTGTTTTTTACATATAAATTTTAATGAATCAGGATGAAAACGTGTGAACATATAGTATTTTTGTTTGATTGTCTTATCTTTGTATAAATTTCATAGTTAAAAAATCGTTTATCTTGCCACTTGCAGAATTTCCTCTGATTCATACACAGAGGACTGAAAGTGAAAAAAAAAAAAAAAAAAACTTATTCATCAATTTCATGACATTTGTAATTTTCAAAGAATCATCAGAATGAATGTATGATGCTTTTTTTAATAGTTTGTCCCCTCTTAATTTTTCCTTAGAATAAAAGAATTGCTAGTTATTCTTGTTTGGTCTTTGGTAAGTGTTATCTTGTTATTGAAATATATTGTATTGTTTAATATTTCTTGTTTATTGTATTTTTCAATTATAAAAAACCTTACATACTTGATTACATTGTCAAATGATAAAAATATCCCCTTGCAAAATGGTTTTCTTATTAGTCCGATTATAGTCAATCATCAATCGGTTATGATTTCCGATTATTGTCCGATCATCAATTATGAAAATTGTCCGATTCTGCATCACTAATGTTTATGTTTTAGAGTAATTATACTCTTCAAAACTAGAAATAAAAGTATTTTAACCTATTTGAACCAAATCCATCGAAGCCTTAAATAATGCATTGAACTAGATTATTTTTATGCCCCCAAAATAAAAGATTCACAGCATCTAGTTTTTCGTCTGTTTGTCTGTTGCAAAAGCTTTAACATTCTACAAAACTTTTCAACTGTAAGAGTTAAGGCTGTCATATTTCACATGTGTATTCTTTGTGACAAGACCATTCAGTTGATACTGTAATTTTTGACCTCACTATCTTGTCTGTGACCTTTGGCCTACATCTCAAAACTTTGACATTAGGTATATCTTTTGAATGGTAAGTGATAGGGCTTTCATATATCACATGAGTATTTCTTGTGACAAAACATTTCTGTTGGTACCTAAATTTTGACCTTGTAACTTTGTGACCTTTGAGTTTGACCTGTTAGCTCATCAAGACTAATGTCTGGAGAGCTATTTGCATACCCCGTCGTTGTTGTTGTCATAGTCCATAGACAAAAACTTTAATCAGGATCATTACTTAAAAACCATTAGATACAAGGTTTTAATCTTTCACATGTGTATTCCTTGTCCCAAGACTTTTCATTGGGTACCAAAATTTTGGACCTTGTGACCTTGACCTTGGGGTTTGGCATATGTAAAAAAAAAAACACTTTAACCTTTGTCATAACTTATGAGCAGTAAGAGAGAATGGTTAAATATTTCATGTTTATATTCCTTCATTACGTATCATTTATGTTTTGACCTTGACCTTGAAGATTGACCTATTTACTAAAAGACTTTTGCTATTTAAATTTGGTTGCCACTGTCGAGATCTGTTGTCTTCTGACCACTTTTATTTTAGGATAACAGCTTATACTGACAAAGTTGCCAGCGGGGGCATTCATATTTCACAAATACAGCTTGTTCAATCAGTTTTTACACAAAATCCAAATTGAATTTTATTTTAGAGTAAATAGTAAATTTTGCTTTTTTGTAGTGCCGCACATGTCTTGAGACAATGTTGAAACAAAGTGATGAAATTGTATCTGTCCTTCAAAATGCTGCTCCTAACTACATCAAGATCCTTTTCAAGGTAATAATACAATTTACACTCTGTTTATGATTTAAAAAAAGTAAAACATTTTGAAAAAACTTCATATTTGATTTAGCAAGTATTTTGATGTTTGAAAATTCATATTTAATTTTTGAATATGTGTAAAAAGTAATAGTAAAAGCTTGTTTACAGTGCTTGAACTTTTCCAAACAATAAATATGATAAAAGTTATTGAGGTACGCAGTTGAACTATATGTGCATGTTTATACTATTTTTCAATACATCTGTAATAAAATTGTCATTTCACGATTGCATCCATAAATGGTTTATTATTATATATTATTATTATATATGTTTTTACATTTTCTATTGCCTATGTGATAGCTTGATGAAGATGTTACCAAAGTGAAATCTACTTGCACTCAGTTGTCGACACAGTTTCCTTCTTTGTCAGAGCCTAAAGAAACCTTACTTATTATACAGATGGATGCCTTTATTGGTTTGTGTTATAAACTGCATATTCAAAAATCTGATTCTAATACTCTGAAACTAGATACAAGAGAACAGACCAAAATCCAATTTCTGTGTGTAGTTTGATCCACTCTCAGTCTGGTATCACATGTACTGATAGTGTACTGAATGTGAATATTTATACTGCCAAATTGGATCTGGATAATTTTTCACATAATTGTTGTCTGTGACACAAGAGTGTGTCATGACCCCAGCCCATGGTCTTATCTTCAAGGTCAAGGTCACATTGCACACATAGCTAAAATCATTGTCTGGGCCATAACTTCTTACTGCCAAATTGGATCTGGATAATATATCATACAATTGTTGTCCGTGATTCAAGGTTTTTAATGATCTTGATGGAGATTGTATCTCCAAGGTCAAGGTCATAATGCATACATGGTCAAAATCCTTGTCCATGCCAAAACTTCTTAGTGCCAGGTTAGATCTGGATAATATTTCACACAATTGTTGTCCATGACCCAAGAGTGTGTCTTGACTTAGACTCTAGATCATATCCTCAAGGTCAAGATCACAGTGCATGCAAAGTCAAAATCCTTGTACAGGTCATAACTCCTTACTGCTATGTAGAAACTGGATGAAATTTCCCACCATTGTTTTCCATGATTCAGAGATATGTATCACATTGTATGGAAAGTGTTGTTCATCTGTATCTGTCCATCTGTCAGTCCATGAAACCTCTCTGGGCCATAATTTCTTCCTTTTATTTGAGGGAGATAATTTTTCACACAATTGTTGTTCATGACCTAAGGGTGTGGCATGTCCTTGAACCAAGGTGATATTTATGAGGTCAAGGTCACAGTGCATACATAGCCAAAATTCTTGTCCGAGTCATAACTTCTTCCTTTTAATTTGGAAGGAGAAAATATTTTACACAATTATTATCCATGACCTAAGGGTGTGTCATGATCTTGAAACAAGGTGATATCTACAAAGTCAAGCTCATAGCCAGAATTCCTCTCTGGGCCATAACTTCTTCCTGTTATGTTGCAGGGAGATTATATTTTAAGCAATTGTTGTCCATGACCTAAGTATGCATAATGACCTTGAAACAAGGTCATATCGTCAAGGTCAGAGTGCACTCAAACCAAATTGTTTTCATTGATTATACCTAAAAATGTACAAGTGGGACATCCATTACATTTATACCAGTGATGTATCTTGGAATGAATTATTGCATGTTTCAACTTTGTTGCCGGTGGGGTGGGGGAGGGATTTGTCCCATTAGGACAGCTATAGTTTCTTTCGTATCAGTTATCATACTTGATAATACATTATGAAGAATCAGTTGTAGGTCAACTGAGATAGTCTTTGATACTTTACTTCAGGTGACAGGAGACCAGTTGTCCTTCCACAGTTTCAAGAAGAGATGAATGCCCTTTCTCAGCTTCAGGAGGAAAATGTTATATTACAGATAGCTAATGGATTTAAAGCAATGACAGAAAGAAAATTCATTGTTGCTAGAGATATCTTATTGAAAGGTCATATTGTTTTAAGCCATATTTGACAATTCCAGATCGTTATGTTATATTACAGATAGCTAATGGATTTAAATCAATGACAGAAAGAAAATGCATTGTTGCTAGAGATATCTTTTTAAAAGGTCATATTGTTTTAAGCCATATTTGACAATTCCAGATCGTGGACATCGTTTGTAACTAGATCATAAGTAGAAGATTTTTTGTATATAGATTGCATCCAGAGAAAGTAGTGTCTGTATGTCAGATGTTCCCTATCTCACCATCCTATTTCTCTATTTTAGGTTTCAGTTGCTTCTGATTTGCATTGTTTTGCCAAAGTTATATAAATATACCTTTAATTAAATTTATATTTCCAAACAATGTATTTAGGCTATTTCATAAACTTGTCCTACTGTCATAAGAAATTTATGATCACCCATATAATCATGCCAAATTAGTTACCTCACTTCACTTGTCCTTAAACACATTTCAGAATGATGAATGTATCTTCTAGATGGAATAACAATAAAATTATTGTACAGATAGAGTGCAAGAAGGGTCTAGGTATGCCCTTTATGCCCCCTCCTCGATCATATCAACCAATGAATGTTTTCCTCTCTTCTCGTTGACCTTGCAAAATCAGTGCTATCATAGATTTGTGATTAATTTTTTATGCATTATCCAACAGCAAGTGAAATAGTCCCTAACCTAGTATGCTGTCACTATTTTTTGAGCAAGACACTCTACCTTCTCCATAGTAATGCTGAAGCATTGAAGAGAGCTTCAGTATGTAAGTAACTTTTACATTGTCTTTATTATTTTATCAAATATATGATGAACATTATCAAAAAGATCTTTATATAATGCGAAATGGAGTATTCATCTTGACTTTTGACATTTAACCCTGAAAATCCATTAGGTTCTTTCCTGAATTTCCTGACTTTGATGAGTCACTATTACAATATGGAGTAAATAATTGTCATTTTATGCCCATACTAAAGCATAATTTTATCAATATAGAGGTGAAAATTTTCATTGTGAATTTGTATAAATGTAATTTAAAATACTAAATTATTAGATCTACTTTATTTTCTAACATAAACTTCATCTTCAGGTCAAAGCTTACTTCAACAGAAGACAAGAAGACTGACAGTAAAATCTTCTGTGGTTGAGAAGAGTTTAAATCTATTGTTATCTAGGATTCATTTTGCAATTGGTACCTCTCAGGCTTTAAATACATCTTTACAGTTTTTGTCAAAGGTATGATATTGTAAGCATACTATACCAAGCTCTACCCTCAATAACATCAAACATGGTGTACTGATCTTTATTCTGCTTCTCTATTTGCCCCATTTTGGATAAAGATCTTGCGAAACCCCATAAGAGGTCATGAACTAGCCAATTAATGAGTCGTCTAGGCACATGATAGTGACGCAGTATGTCACAAACACTGTTCAAAATTTACCTTGTAGGTCACGCATACTGGGGATGATAATTTCATTCCTAGGAATTTGTAGTTGATCCACTGATTGGCTGGAAATCAGAGTTCACCAGAACATGACCCCTTACCGGGTTTCGCCAGATCTTTATCCGCAGCAGACAAATAGAGAAGAGGGATAAAGATATGGTTTTAATCAGATTGTACTGTTATTACCTTGTCCACTGTTAAAAATCACAAATTCTTTGTTGTATTGCACTATCCCTGTATTTGTTGATACAACTGGCTGTACTTACTAGTGTAGTACAATACAATGTTCTGATATGTAATACATGTGTATGTATTTTTGGGTTGGAGTTGCATCAGAAATTCCAGACCTATAAGCATTGTAAGGCGAGAGGAATTTTCGAAATTCCCTTGGAAAAGTGGAATTTTTAGGATAATTTCAGTCTTCTCTCACATGGAAGTATATGCACGAGTGTCAGTAAACACATCATACAATTCAGTTCATTATAAATATAACTCACAGTAATGTAGTTGATTCAGATTAAACTTGATCAGGTAAGAAAACGATACTTTAAAGTTTTTGAATTGCATATGCATGTGATTAATGTGCAGGAACTATGTGTATGTGTACACATCTTTTGATAGCTATGTGTATGTGTACACATTTATTAATAGCTATGTATGTGTACACATTTATTAATAGCTATCTGTATGTGCACATTGATAGCTATGTGTATGTGTACACATTTATTGATAGCTATGTGTTTGTGTACACATTTATTGATATCTATGTGTATGTGTACACATCTATTGATAGCTATGTGTTTGTGTACACATTTATTGATAGCTATGTGTATGTGTACACATCTATTGATAGCTATGTGTTATAGCTGTGTGTTTGTGTGCACATTTATTGATAGCTATGTGTACACATATATTGATAGCTATGTGAATGTGTACACATGTATTGATAGCTATGTGTATGAGTACACATTTTTGATAGCTATGTGTATGTGTACACATTTATTAATAGCTATGTATGTGTACACATTTATTAATAGCTATGTGTTTGTGTACACATTTATTGATAACTATGTGTATGTGTACACATTTATTGATAGCTATGTGTTTGTGTACACATTTATTGATAGCTATGTGTTTGTGTACACATTTATTGATAGCTATGTGTATGTGTACACATCTATTGATAGCTATGTGTTTGTGTACACATTTATTGATAGCTATGTGTATGTGTACACATCTATTGATAGCTATGTGTTTGTGTGCACATTTATTGATAGCTATGTATACACATATATTGATAGCTATGTGTATGTGTACACATGTATTGATAGCTATGTGTATGAGTACACATTTTTGATAGCTATGTGTATGTGTACACATTTATTAATAGCTATGTATGTGTACACATTTATTAATAGCTATGTGTATGTGCACATTGATAGCTATGTGTATGTGTACACATTTATTGATAGCTATGTGTATGTGTACACATCTATTAATAGCTATGTGTTTGTGTGCACATTTATTGATAGCTATGTGTACACATATATTGATAGCTATGTGTATGTGTACACATGTATTGATAGCTATGTATATGTGTACACATTTATTGATAGCTATGTATGTGTACACATTTATTGATAGCTATGTGTTTGTGTACACATTTATTGATAGCTATCTATTAATAACAAGTATTATTTAAAATATACAAAAGCAATGAAATCACAGAATCTCTTCAAAACAGTTTTTGATAAGAAATGATTTAGATTAAATTTGGCCAGCAAAGGAAAGGATAGTTTTAAAGGTTACTACACTTTTAAATTTCAAAAACATGTGATTATTGCACAGTAACTCAGTCCATGTGTACACAGTAATTTATAAATAGCTCTTTATTTATAATGAGTGCTAGTTAAAACATACACAAGCAATGAAATTGCAGGATCTCTTCTATAGTTTTCAATTTTGATTTGTGTTCCGGAAGAATTACTGCATTACTATTTTTCATGAAAAGTGGCAAAAACAATAGTGAGGAATGTTTTGACCAAATTGTGTCATCCCAGAAAACTGAATGTTAGAGTATTTAGACTTTTGAGTGGGCAGATACACTATATTATATAATTATAACATACTGCTATTGATATGCCACAAGATTTTCTGACTACTTTTACTTTCATTTCTAACATTCAAGTTTATTTCTTTCAGGTGAATGACTCAAACTTAACCTCTGTGTTAGAGGGATTAATTCTTCTAGAAACAGGTAGCATTGAGGAGGCAGAGGTAATCTAGCAAGCAATTTATGTGTGTATTGGATTTGATTAATATCAATTAGTATTAATGAGAGGCTAATGATTGAATGTAGTTGAAAGCTGCATGGTTTAGATAAAAAGATATCAATTTTCAAGTACCAATTTTCATCACAGATTGTCATTGTTTGAAGTTTGAATCTGGTAAAGAGTTTAACCTGTTGAAATGCAGAATTTGTTAATAGAAGCAAATGCATAGAAAAAGGAAACTTTTACAAAAATGGATGAATTTCCCAGGGATAACTATGAGAAGATGAGGATTGGAATTTATCCTTATCTGAGAGGTCCTAGAAAAGCAGAATGTTGGAGTACTTGTGTTCAATATCCATAAAGATTTTGATAGTGGGTATTCTTTATTTTTGAACACCACAAGAAACCTATACATAATCAATGATCCATTATCTATATTCTTTCTGGTTACAGTCAGAAAATAAATGATGATTTTAAACAGATAGCCCAATCTCGGGCTATAACTATTCAGTAGTAAGGGATGACGGAACAATGCACAAAGTGTGCAATCTCTGTAGCATAGCTACAGACAGGTGCAGTCCTTATATAACATTTGTATCAATGTGAAATGCAGTTATGAGGACTGCTGTAGCACCTGTGGCAGATACACTTAACTAATTGCACTGTACTCTTTGTGTTAAAATAGAGAGAAATCCGTCTTTATGCAATTTATTCCCACATGCACTCAATTCAGTTCCATGTTTACATGCGTATTTCATTCTTTTCTGTGGTGAACAGATGAAGAAAACACCATGGATTTTATTTTATTTCAGTTTATTTTAGTTTCTTTTCTTATCATTATCATTTTTATGATTATATACCGGTAATAAAGGTAAAATTGAATGTATTCGATGTTCGAAAATTGCATCCATCCATTGTATCTAATATTCTTAAAATTTATTGCTCAACATACAGGGATTTTATGTAATCCTGATTTTTATTTCTTATCTCTTTAATGATTGACATCTATCTCCCTCCATTTAAATGTTACAATGTGTACATATACATATATGGCTTAAAATCATAGACAATCTTGGCTGTCAAGTGCTTGACTGTTACATCATTTAAAAGTGTTACAATGTGTACATATACATATATGGTGTAATATCATAGACAATCATGACTGTCAAGTGCTTGACTGTTACATCATTGTGATTTCAAAGTCAAATTCACATATAAACAAACAAATGTGCTCAGCAGTCTTGAGTACACAAGAATAGCAAACTTTACATTAACTTGACATTAAAATAATGGTATGTTAAGACTGCAGCCAGCTGTTAGCAAAATTCTGACACACAACATTCACTAGCGCTGGTGAATTTCAAGGAACTGAAACTGCTATGTCCTTTGGGGGGTCTTGAACAAGGAACTCTCCAACTGAGAAAATAAAATATACAAAGTACAATATGAATACATTGTGATAATTCATTTTAAGAAGCTGAATATTTGATCTCTAAATTTGTTTTCAGGAAAAGTTGAATGAGGCAGCAGAAAGTGAGGATGCTTTGGCTTTAAGAGGTTGGATATTATATAAAAAGTCACAATACGTGGAGGCTGTCAAAAAGTAAGTTTGTTCGACCACATTCTTTCCTGAAAACAGTTTATGTAGACTGTCACAGTGTATATATATGAGATATAAACTGATCATTTGTTTTCTGTATGCAAAAGAATTATTACCTCATGTTTTTAGTTTTATCAATTACATGTCCTCTCATTTACTCAAACACTGACAACACAAATTTCGTGTTTGTTCAAACTGATATTAAATGTCCCAATGCTGTTTTTACATGTAAGCCCCTGTCAGGAATGCTGAAGGACATTAAACATTTTTGTCTGTCATTCTGTCCTTCTGACACAAGATTACTTTAAAGGTTATAATTCGAGTTTCTTGCATTTTATCCAAGCTATAGTTGGGTATATGGTTCCTTGCATGCTATCCAAGCCAAATTTAAATATGTTGATACTAATGAAAATGAGAAGATCCCTATTAATTTTGGGGTCAAAAGTCAAGGTCACTGCTGGTGAAAATAGACTGAAATTATTGGCTTGTGGATGAAAAATCAGGTACCATGTATCCCAAACCATATTTGGATGTGATAAATTTTGTTAAAAGTGAAAATACCTGTTGATATGAGGGTTGGGGGGTTAAGGTAAAGGTCACCACTTGTAATTTTATTTGATTTTTGGCACATGAAATTTATACTTAACACATTAGCTAGGCATGTTTTATTGATGCAGCGAAATAAGCCCACAACAGGGATATATCTTTTATGATGAATATATATCCCGTATCTTAAACTCCACTAAACATGAACTGTTTTGTTTGGGCCCTTCAAGTTTAAGTTATCAAGAGTCGGCTGTATATATCTGAACACGTATGATGTAGCTTTAACAGTGAATTCACATCTCTGACATCTACAATACCTTTCAAGTTTTCATTATAATGGGTTCATATTTTTATATCTACAGTTTATCAGAGACTTGTCACAAGAATCCAAACGATACTGAATATGGAGTCATGTACTGCAGAACATTATGGGAGTTATGGAAAATAAAACAAGATGCTTCAATTGCTCAAAATTGCTATTCCACCTTACTTAAGGTAACTCTTACTCTAACAGCATGCAATAGTTTCACATCTCATTCTGTTTGTAAATTTAAATTTAAAATATTATTTATATATTTTTGGGTTGATGAATTCAAAGCTAAAACCCATATATACATTTTTTTCAGACTGCTAAACAAGATCCCTATCACACCAAGATCTTTGAACTTTTGGGATACTTTTACCGTGATGTTCAAAATGACCTCACTCGGGCCAGAAAATGTTTTGAGAAATCATTTGACCTTGACTCAAATAATGATTTGTCAGGGGCAGCTCTTTGTGATTTGCTTACAGATGGTGATAATGATGTAAGTACAATTTTATTTTCATACTATGTGATAGTGTGCTGTTTCCTCAGAATTACCTAAGCTGACAAGGTTTTCATGGTCATGCAATGCATTATATTCCATTGTAATAGGTTAGAAGTCCTTTTAATATCAAATTTGAATTTGCATGCATCAGGAACATCTTCTCCTCTCTATATGTTGTGCAGTGGTAATATACCAGTTAAGCTGGTAATTGTCAGGGATCAATGGTAACACATTAATTAAGCAAATAGTTGTCAGGGCTCAGTGGTAATACATTAATTAAGCAAATAGTTGTCAGGGCTCAGTGGTCACACATTAATTAAGCTGATAATTGTCAGGGCTCAGTGGTAACACATTAATTAAGCAAATAGTTGTCAGGTCTCAGTGGTAACACATTGATTAAGCTGGTAGTTCTCTGGGCTCAGTGGTAACACATTAATTAAGCTGGTAATTGTCAGGGCTCAGTGGTCACACATTAATTAAGCTGATAATTGTCAGGGCTCAGTAGTAACACATTAATTAAGCAAATAGTTGTCAGGGCTCAGTGGTAACACAATGATTAAGCTGGTAGTCGTCAGGGCTCAGTGGTAACACATTAATTAAGCTGGTAATTGTCAGGGCTCAGTGGTAACTCATTAATTAAGTTGGTAATTGTCAGGGCTGAGTGGTAACACATTAATTAAGCTGGTAATTGTTGGGGCTCAGTGATCACACATTAAGTAAGCTGATAATTGTCAGGGCTCAGTGGTAACACATTAATTAAGCAAATAGTTGTCAGGGCTCAGTGGTAAAACATTAATTAAGCTGGTAATTGTCAGGGCTCAGTGGTCACACATTAATTAAGCTGGTAATTGTCAGGGCTCAATTGTCAGGGCTCAGTGGTAACACATTAATTAAGCAAATAGTTGTCAGGGCTCAGTGGTAAAACATTATTTAAGCTGGTAATTGTCAGGGCTCAGTGGTAACACATTAATTAAGCTGGTAATTGTCAGGGCTCAGTGGTCACACATTAATTATTTAAGCTGATAATTGTCAGGGCTCAGTGGTAACACATTAAATAAGCAAATAATTGTCAGGGCTCAGTGGTAAAACATTATTTAAGCTGGTAATTGTCAGGGCTCAGTGGTAACACATTAATTAAGCAAATAGTTGTTAGGGCTCAGTGGTCACACATTAATTAAGCTGGTAATTGTCAGGACTAAGTGGTCACACATTAATTAAGCTGATAATTGTCAGGGCTCAATGGTAACACATTAATTAAGCAAACAGTTGTCAGGGCTCAGTGGTAACACATTAATTAAGCTGGTAATTGTCAGGGCTCAGTGGTCACACATTAATTAAGCTGATAATTGTCAGGGCTCAGTGGTAACACATTAATTAAGCAAATAGTTGTCAGGGCTCAGTGGTAAAATATTAATTAAGCAAATAGTTGTCAGGGCTCAGTGGTAACACATTAATTAAGCTGGTAATTGTCAGGGCTCAGTGGTAACACATTAATTAAGCAAATAATTGTCAGGGCTCAGTGGTAACACATTAATTAAGCTGGTAATTGTCAGGGCTCAGTGGTAACACATTAATTAAGCAAATAATTGTCAGGGCTCAGTGGTAACACATTAATTAAGCTGGTAATTGTCAGGGCCCAGTGGTCACACATTAATTAAGCTGGTAATTGTCAGGGCTCAGTTGTAACACATTAATTAAGCAAATAATTGTCAGGGCTCAGTGGTTACACATTAATTAAGCTGGTAGTTGTCAGGGCTCAGTGGTAACACATTAATTAAGCTGGTAATTGTCAGGGCTCAGTGGTAACACATTAATTAAGCAAATAGTTGTCAGGGCTCAGTGGTAACACATTGAATAAGCTGGTAATTGTCAGGGCTCAGTGGTCACACATTAATTAAGCTGGTAATTGTCAGGGCTCAGTTGTAACACATTAATTAAGCAAATAATTGTCAGGGCTCAATGGTAACACATTAATTAAGCAAATAGTTGTCAGGGCTCAGTGGTAACACATTAATTAAGCTGGTAATTGTCAGGGCTCATTGGTAACACATTAATTAAGCAAATAGTTGTCAGGGCTCAGTGGTAACACATTGATTAAGTTGGTAATTGTCAGGGCTCAGTGGTCACACATTAATTAAGCTGGTAATTTTCAGGGCTCAGTGGTAACACATTAATTAAGCTGGTAATTTTCAGGGCTCAGTGGTCACACATTAATTAAGCTGATAATTGTCGGAGCTCAGTGGTAACACATTAATTAAGCTAGTTATTGCTAGGGCTCAATGGTAACACATTAATTAATTTGGTGATTGCCAAGGCTCAGTGGTAACACATTAATTAAGCTGGTAATTGTTGGGGCTCAGTGGTAAAACATTAATTAAGTTGGTGATCACCAGGGTTCAGTGGTAACACATTGATTATGCTGGTTATTATCAGTACAGGGTTGTAAAAAGCCTCAAGTAACATGTATGTATGTAAAGACACTTATCATGAGTAACATTAATTTACTGATAAACATATACTACCTATTGATATAAGGAACATAACTGAAAGTGATTCCATTTTACTGAAATTGTAGGATAGATTTAAATACTGGAAAACTGAACTTTTAGCGAGTCTGAACGAATGTTTGGAGATCTAATGTCATAGCCCTAGTGTCAGAGTTGGATGCGTAGATAAAAACGTTAAGCAGAGCTATAACTTCCGAACTTAGAGGGGCAGAGCCTTGAAACTTCACACATGGATACAATGTGGAAGGAGCTTTCATTTGGGACCATGACCTTTGACCTTGTAACCTTGTCCTTGGAGTTTGACCTACTTTTCAAAAACTTTGAATGTGGCTTTAACTTTCGAACCAAAGGGGGTTTGGCTTTGAAATTTCACACATGAATACCTTGTGGAAGACCCTTTCAATTGGGATCATGATCTTTGACCTTTGACCTTCACATTGGAGTTTTGACCTACTTTTCAAAAACTAAAACTTAGCTATAACTCTTGAACCAAAAGGGATAGGGGTTTAAATCATGGATTCCTTGTGACAAGAAATTTCATTTGGTACCATAACCTTTGATACTGGACTTTGACCTAATTTACAAAAACTTAAATCTGGGCTATATCTTTTAAACAAATAAAGCCAAGGCTTTGATACTTCACACTCGGGGGCTGGCTTGGTGTAGTGGTTAAGCGCTTGGCTTGCGGCGCCGACGATCCGGGTTCGATTCCCGGGTTGCGCCACTATGTTTAAGAGGTTGATTACCTCCTGCTTCCATGTCGCGATATAACTGAGAAATTGTTGAAAGCGAAGTTAAACACCAATCAACCAACCAACCAATTGATACTTCACTCATAGATTCCTTTTGACAAGAAATTTCATTTGGTACTGTGGTCTTTGACCTTGTGACCTTGATCTTGGGAGTTTTTCAAAAACTTTTACCTGATCTTTTTCTTTTGAAATACTAAAGATTGGAATTTTGCATGTAGATTCATTGTGACCAGAGCTTTCATGTGGTTAACTTTCACCTTCACCTAAGACTTTACCATGAATTAAGAGAACATTAAAATACATGCTTTCACTTTGATAATGTCCCACTAGCAAGCTATGTTGTCCTTTGACAACTCTTGTGGAACAAATGGGTCCAGATCTGGGGTTCAGACTTAGCTGCAGCCCTACATTTTTGTAATCTGTTTCTAGAGAAGACTTTACATCGGCAAAGTCTTTTCATCGATAGATAGATACAACTTGTAGCTGTGATCTTAACTTTAGTGGTCCTGATGTCATATGTAAAAGGAATCAACTTGTCAATGCACTTAAACCATGCAAACCAGGTATAAAATCTAGTTAAAAAAGCCTTCATGGCTCAAAAATAAAAAGGATTTCCCTTAATATTTCAATTTTTATACAAACCTTAGTGTAATTTTCTGTCCATTCAATGTCCATTCAAGTTTTAGGTGTGTGTTTAATATACAAAAATTCCTATTCATTGCTTGAATCATATTTTTTTTATCGCTATTTTTTATTTTCAAAGGAAGAGGCTTTCAGTTTACTACAGCGAGTAACATCAACAGCCAGTGCTGGCAGGTTAGAATTATGTCTTTTATGATAAAGTATCAGTTTAAGCTCCTTCTAAGGTCACCTAGATCAATTATTGAACTTCATATGGTTAAACCCTCCTACAACATGTGAGTAATGATTTTGTGGGACAAATATAGTCCCAATTTCAAGTAGTTTCAACTTTGGCTTTCTATTGCTGGCTTATGATTATAAATATATCTCTATTGAGATGTTTCTTTGAAAAGGAGGTATATTAGAATTACATGATCATATGTGAGTTCATGACCACTTACTATAAGTACTGAATTAGATTACATTTATCCAAACAAAGAAATTTCCATGGCTAAAAATATATTTTTAGCACCAAATAAGGATTTTTGGTTTGAGGGAAAGTGGCATAAATTTCCATCTTTCATGACTTGACAAAACTTTAATGAGCAATTTATTTATGAAAAAGCAACACAATGATGTAAGGGACATTCTCTAAAAAGTACCTAGTTTTAGGTTCAAATTCAAAACGAGAATTGATCCATGTGTAAGTTGCTGATAAATATAAACATCCTATTTAAATTACTATGTTCTGTTCTTTTTGTTTATGTTAATAGAATTTATTTAAGTGTTTAGAAAGAAAACTTTTAATTGTACTTCAATAACTAAATAGTTGTGTACAAATATAAGCTTATTTTCACAATATTTAGTGCAAAGTGGGCATGGTTGAGATTTGGTTTACATCAAATGAAGCATGATAGCCTCTCATCAGCTGTCACAAGTTTCCAAGCTGCTGTCAGGGCTGATATAAATGACAGGTAAAAGAAATTAAACCAGTGATTTTATATCATGTTTATCCAGAAAGAAGATAACTTTTTTTTATATGTCTTTGCAAATTTCAGATGAGGTTATGCTATATATCTTGCATCTCTGTCATGGACATCTATATAGCATTATCATTTTGGATGGGATGTCATTGTCATCCTCATTCATCATGTTATTTAGGAGTTACCATTCCAGTGTTTTACAAAAACTAAAGGGTATCGGCGAATACCATGTCAGTTTTTGTAAACACTCACATGGTAACCAATTTCTAATGTTTTGACATTTTGTAAAACACTCACACGGGAACCAATTTCTAATGTTTTGACCTGCAAAAAGCTTGCACACATTAGTTTTGAATGATATCGTCATTGATGTTGCCCAGGGTCATGTGACATCATAGCAAAAACTGCAGTGAAATGTGAATACCCTTGCAGTTTTTGAAACATTTAACCAATCAGAATAGGTGTTGCAAAGAGAGTGCATTAGAACTGGTGTTACTCAGGTTTGGAAAAAGTACAAATGTTACAGTTAGCAAACTGACATCAGTGGTTCATGTTGAGATGCTATTTTGAGTGCATGTTGTAGATGTTGCATCTTACCTACATTTTCTGCTTGAGTGTCTGTGATGATTTATTGACAAAGTTTAAATGCTATACTGACCAAACTTCAGAGATCTCTTTTTTCTAAGTTTTCTAATATGTCAGTTATTTTGAAAATTTTGTCAGTCAGGACAATAAGATATATAGAATAAATTTCAGAATTTTGTCAGTCGGAATGAGATTTTGTGAGTCAAAACCTTCGCACTGACACTTTTGAACATCTCTGAACTTACTTTAGTGGTGAATGTTGGAATATTTGGTGGCATATATATAAATTAATTCTTTGGTTGAAGTTGATGTATAGTTTTCTTGGTTAAAGTCTTAATATGTACATGTGTATGAATACTTCCTTTCTTGGAATAGGGTGTTTTCATTCCATACATATATATGTATTCCTAAATACTGATATTTTTATTTGAAAGTTTATTATTTACATTGTGACCTTCAACTACCCTAAAGCTTATTTTCTCCTTTTTTGAAATTTTTGTTTTCACTGACCAACATTCCATTAAGGTGAGCTTGGCTATTTATGATTACACTATGTTTTAAATGTATATTCTTCATATTACTTTATATTTTATGTTTATCATTTTATTTATGTTAGTCATGTATGGGAATGCTTAGCAGAGGCTTATTTACATAGAGGGAGTTATACCGCAGCTCTGAAAGCCTTCACCAAAGTAACTGAGGTAGGAACTTGAGTTACTGAAGCATAAACTGAACCAAAGTTACTGTGACTAGAAGATAGGTATTCAAGTATCAACATCTCTGAAGTCATTGATATATATAATTTTAGTGCCCCTCTTCATAAGCGGGTACCCTATAGTTATCACTCTGTCTGTCTGTGGTTCTGTCTGTCCGTCTGCCTGTCTGTCAGAAAAAACTTTAACATTGGCCATATCTAATACACTATCACAGGTAGAGCTTTCATATTTGGCATGTGTGTTCCTTATGACCTTTCCATTGGTACCAAATTTTTGTTCATATCACCTCAAATGTGACATTTGACCTGCATTTGAAAACTTTAACATTGACCATAAGTATTGAACCATAAGAAGTAGGGCTTTCATATTCGGGATGTGTGTTTCTTATGACAAGACCTTTCCATTGGTACCAAAATTGTGTAACATGTGGCCTTGACAATGACCTTTGACCTACATTTAAATAAACTTTAACATTGATCATAACTATTGAACCGTTAGAAGTAGGACTTTCATATTTGGCTTCTGCCTTCCTTATAACAAAACCTTCCTGCTGGTACCAATTTAAGATCAAGGTCATGGTGACAAGCAATCTGCAGGGCCCTTCTGACTTTGTCATTTTTCTAGTTTTGCTTGATATTCCCTCATATAAAATGTTGCACAGGGAATATAGCAACAATGTCCTGAAGTTTATTTATACATGTGTGGCACCTATTTATAGACCCTCAAGAAGACAGGTCTGACAATGAATTTATGTGAATATTCCTTCTGATGTGAGGATGAACTCTTTTGATTTTCAAAAGTAATTGATTAATAGCCTAAGTGGTATAAGGGATGATCTGCTGTGAAATGTTCTTGTTACATAGTGTTAAATACATGTAGATCCATTTCTACATGACTATTCATGTCTTGTTATACATTGTCTTCCTTTGAGTTCTTGCAGATCATTTTTCCTTTCTGAGTATGTATTATCATTTTTCTACGCCCCTGTATTGAAAAATGGGGGTCCATTCTAATTGTTTGTTTCTGTTTGTTAGCAACAGGAACCTCATTATTTGAACCATAAAGACTTCATATTTGGCATGTCTGCTCCGCTAATGAGCCCAGTTCAAATGACACCAAGATGAAAATAACTTTATGGCCCTTTGATCTTTATGTGAAAAATAGGTTTTCTGTCAGTACTGTCTGTCTTTTAATATTTTAGGTTTGCCTTGAGTGATTTAAATTATACTGTAATACATTCAATATCAAGACATAAGGAAGACTCCTCTTGTTTTTGATAGAATTTTGTGTTGTTGTTGCAGAGTTATGGTACTTCATATGCTAAAAATAGCTTCTATCTAGGGATATATTGTCTATGTCTTACAATGACTCAAGTTTGCCTTGAGAGATTTAAATGATATTATTATGTTTTCAATACCCAGACAGAATATTTTTGCCACAGGGGGTATATTACATGTATTTCACACACATCTTGTTTTAAAGTTTTCTTTTCATTATGTAAGCTTTACATAATGTACCAGAATATGTTATTAATTTCATTACACTATTCATTTAACATTTATATTAATGCTAATAAATAGATAATTGTATTATTTCAGCTGAATCCTGAATCAATGTACAGTCTTTTCAAGTGAGTAATTTTTTATATATTAATTTCCTAAATTTCTATTGATTTGCAGTTTTTGCTGAAAGATTTTCTTTTGTGTTCATAAATGAATTTTTCTGGTTATATTGAATTGTTAATTAAGTTTTTATCAATGATGTGTTCTTCAGTATAAAATTCAAGCTTAAAGCAATTTAAGTTAATGTTATATAATTTTAATGCATACTTAAACCTCAAGAATATTTCACACATATCATATGATTAATGAGTGTTAAGTGGTTGAATGGTCCAGAGGTATTGCATTCAATTCCTGATTTGACAAACCCGGCTGAATTGTGGTTGTTCAGATTATTCTAAGGTGATTTGTCTTTTGTGATACCTTGAATGGGACAGTATAAACTGAGTTAAAATCCATAAAATCGTACTATATAATAATTTATATACAGTCTACATTGATGTATTAAGACAACATGGAGAAAAAAATTGGGTCGGTCCTTCATTAAAATTAATTTTTAAAATAAGGAATATAAAACTGTGTTGGCCATTTTGACAGATTTAACTTTAGTTGATAACTTACCAATTGGTTTTGTTTTATAATTGTGCTGTTTAATTTTAGAATTGCCTCTATAAAGCAGACTCTGGGAACTTATAGAGACGCTATAAATGATTACTCTATTATACTAGAAAAATCGAGCAACTTTGTACCAGCTCTAAAAGGTAAGTTATTTACACTTTTTTATATTGCTACAGAATTATTGAAGTTACACTCAAGTTATAAAGATTTTTATATAACTTAGTGTAAACATATCACTTAAAAGGGCTAAACTAAAAGATTATGTATTCAATCCACCCTATGAGTTCAGTGGTTATCAAATTCAGAAAGTCATGTGTACAAAGTAGGTTCCTTGGTTCTATAATTTTCTGAGTTGTATTTAATTTCATGTTTTTTATACAATGCAGGCATCGGGGAGACTTATCTTTTAATAGCAAAGCAGCAGCTGATTCAGTTCCATGATGGTAGAGTAAAGGATAGCTGTCAATCAGCCTTGGCATATCTTACAAGGTTACCCATTACTATCTGTATTAAAAGTGTTATCCATTAACTTCAGTGGTGAAGGGTTGAAGATGCATTGTCATCAAATGTCTGTGAATTGAAATTTTGTTAATCTGTTTCAGACATCATCTATGAATAATTGCTGTTATTAGAGAGTTCAATTTATTTAGTTTATTGGTTGGCTTCTTGTTATTCTTTCTCATATTATATGCAATGAATAGTATTCTTATTAGTGTTGTGTTTTGGGGTAACTCTTATAGAGTGTTAACAATGAAGACAAAGTTAGAATGGAGGGATGATCATTGTAAGGTTGTATTCTGTTATTCATGTCATTATTTATTTTTAAAGGGCTGTTAGTCATAGACCTGATTTGTGCTGCCTATGGAAAATGATGGGAGATTCTGTGACATTACCAAATGTCTTAGCCAAAGAGAGTTTCAAGTAGGTAGCCTTATTCACATGCTTGATTCATGACTACAATATCTTGGGTCTGAGACTCTCAGATGGCTTTTCAGTGTCTGTCTTTTGGAAGAGACATAGGAAAAACGGTCCCAAGTAAAAGATATCTCACTGTTTCAGCTGGGTCCATTATATAGGTTTAAGTTTCTTTACTATGCATCAGGCAGATGCCATAACCAGGTAACTAAACTAAGTAACATAAAACAAAGATAAAAACAAACAAATAATTAGCAATGTACAAAGAGTAAAGTTAGATACTATACACTAATCAGCTTCTCTCATCTATTGATAGAATGTTGGTTCCTGAGAAATTATTCCATAAATCTGAAGAAAATGAGAATCAGGGCAGAGTGCGGGAAATAAGCCTCATGCAAAGTTTAGAGCTGGGATCTAGGTAAATATCTTATTTTGACAGATTCAATTTAATGGTTTTAATATATTTTTTGTTTATTTGATTGCTTTCACACCATGTTCTGGAATATTCCATGTATATAACACATATATATATATGTATTTGTGTGTGTATATATATATATATATATATATATATATATATACAAATTGTTCGATCATAATTAATGTATAGGCGCGTTAAAATGCATACTTGTTTACCTAATAGCATTTATTTTCTTATCGTCATTACAAAGCTGGCACAAATTCATGATTTAACTCATGTATCATAAACTTTTTAGTACTTTGTGCTTGCAAGTTTGTATCTGCTACTATTAGTACAGGTATGGTATTTTAATACTGTGTATTTTATTTAACTTGCATAGATATATATTTTAATTATCAATGATAAATACTGTTCTTTATACTGTCAGAACTTACTATATTTGCAAAATATTCAGTTAATTTGTCACTAACATTCTGCACCTGTGATAATGGTCATGCATCAATAAACAGGTGACAATTACACCCTGTGTATATCTTGGTGTTTAGTATATAAAGTTAATTGTCATTGTCATTGGCCTAATCAATTCTGTCATCATTTTCCAGTTGCCTGAATTCATGTCCAGTGTGAAATTATATTGTATATCATTATGTCGTAAAGGAATACTTTTTGAATTCATTAAAGATATGCTTCTGTGGCCTGATACAGAGACCTTTACATCATTGTCATGCTCAATTTACTTCCATCAAAGCACACACTGAAAATCTAATGGTCATATTTACAAGAACATTCTCTTACAAATACCATTTTATAGAGAGATAAACGTCATATAATTTTAGATTCTAGATGTAAAATGCAGCTAAAAGCATATACTCTATATTCTTTTGGTACAAAAGTTAAAATATTTAACCTGAGCCATATACTTGTTATTTGCTATTACTTGCTTTTGTTTTAGAAAAAAAAAATCAAACTATGTCACTGTTCCCAGAACAAGGCCTACAGATACGAAATAGAATTATTGGTAGACTTAGATATACTAATGTTATAAATGCGTGATCTCTACCATAATCAGAGTAAATTGTATACTTATACACTTGAAGATGTCAAACTCGTGTCGTAGACAGATGTGTTATGGTATGGTGTTGTGGGTCTGTCAGCACCTTGTTAACACGGTACAGACCATACTGTTTAGGCTAGGACTTTCAAACTTCATACACTTATTACTTATGGCACCCAAGGGTGTGTCATGACCTTGACTCAAATGTCATATTTGCCAGGTCAAGGTCACAATGCATATGATGGGTAAATCTTTGTGCCATAACTTTTTACTCCTTGCATAGGTTTGAGTAATATTTTACAGAATTGTTGCCCAGGACCCATGTGTGTCTTGACTTTGAACCATTATATCTACAAGGTCAAGGTCACAATGCATATGATTTGTAAATCTTTGTCTGGGCCATAACTTTTTACCCCATTTATAGATTTGATTTGAGGACCCAAGGATGTCTTTACCTTGAACCAGAGTTATATCTACAAGGTCAAGGTCACACTGCATATGATGGAAATAACATTGATTTTTGTTTAGCGTCACACCACTCTTGTCATGTATGACAGAAGGTGAAACCTCTGTGATATAGTTAGAGAAGGTGACTTAAGTTGTGAGGCTGTTCAATCAATTTTAGCCGACATCTTAGGCTGCAACGGAATGCAGCTTCAAGGTTCTTCTTCACACCCTATAGTAGTATTCTATAGACTAAGCCCCATCTGACCTCTATCTATTTGCATAACTAAAATCTTACCTACATGGTAAGATTGATTGATTGATTTTTGTTTAACGTCACACCACAAATATTTCACGAATATGGTGACGGCATCTGCCTGATGCAGGGCATACAAATTTTGACCTTTGCAACAGACCCACCCGAAGCAGTGAGGGATCTTTAACGTGCCATGCATACCATGACACGGGGCCTCGGTTTTTGCTCATCTGAAAGACAGGACACCGGCATGACCAGAGCTGGACTCGAACCCCGGCCTCCCGATCAGGGGTCCAGCGTGATACCACTAGGCCACGCCGGCTTTGTACTTGATTAACTTTGTACCAAAGATGAATGTACTTATTGTAGTGTGAGTCATAGTTTGGTGGATTTAGCTCTGTCCTCTGTGTGCTGATTCATTAATATGCTAGAGAAAATATTCCAGGGACAGCAAAGAAGACAATCACACATCAAATCAGTTCATGTATATATTATATAGACCCCTTCACTCAACATTTGTGTTAACATACGGTGGGGTGCTAACTTTCTATAGCTATTTTTTATTATTACATATCTCCACAGATTGTATATGAAAGCACTACAACTACTCCCAGAGTGTGCATCCTTATGGCATGACCTTGGCCTAAGCTTCTACCATCAAGCATGTTTAAGTGATGAGCAGAATCAACAACTACTAGCAGAAAAATGTCACAATTGTCTCAAGAAATCTGTTTCTTTGGATGCTGGTAATTACAGACATTGGAATGCTCTAGGAGTTACTGTTTGTTCTCGAGGTAATCATCACTGTTACACATGAATCATATGACATACCAGTGTAAGCAATAACATTAGTGTCATACTGTGTTTGTTAATACAGATACTTTGAAAAGCTCATGATGTCATATGTATTTTTTTAGATTTGCCTATGTATGATCCAAAATTGGCACAGCATTGTTTTATCAAGTCCATTCAAGTGGAACAAAATGTGAGTAACTATTCTACATGTACATAATGATTGTTTTGTCATTGGATTATTTAGCAGTTGACTTAGAGTAATGTAATAAATATTATGATAATTGCATAAATGATAAGGAATATGCAGTGTATTATAAGCCTTTTTTAGTAAGAGAAAGAGAAAAAAGGAGAGAACTTTGAAATAGACAAATTAATATCAAGACTCCATTTCAAATTTTCATGTAGACTTGAAAAATCGCACATATATGGATTATGTGTTGTGCACATCATATTTTAGGTTTGAACTTAATTACTAAATAAATAAATTATCTGAATATGAATTTGCATTTTATACAGAATGTTGTTGCTTGGACAAATTTGGCTTCATTATATCTGAAATCTGGAAATATACAGGTATGCATAGAATAACTGCATCTTTTGAATACAATTGGTTTTTATTATTTTTTCAAGTAAAACATTTCTCAGTTCCTAAAGTGATATGTTTATATTATACACACTGCTGTTTAGACTATTTTCAAACCATTTTGCCTCATTTTTGTTGTGTTTATGACATACTTATTTTACTATGGACTATTTCAGTTAGCTCATGAGGCTTATAAGGTTGCCCAGAGTTTGGATCCATCTTATGTTTCCTGCTGGATAGGACAGGCTATTATAGCAGAGACTGTAGGGGACCAAGATGCTATGGATCTCTTTAGACATACTACTGAGCTCAGTACTCATGTATGTACCTGATATAGATAACGCTGTTCTATACACTTGCATCTGCTTTCACTCAAAATGCTTTAAGAAAATTGCATGAAGAAAAATTATCAAAACTTTGATACTGACCACCAATTGAATGACTTTTGTTACTTCATTTGACCATCCTAAGTCGGTATCGTAACCGCAGCACAATCGAATATTTTTGTAATGTTTTTCCGTGTATATTCTACTATTATCATTTTTTGTGTGCATGTCCTTGGCGATGTTTGTCAGATGTCTTCAATTTTCTCTTTTACATAAATGATATATTAGGATGAATAACAAGCAATAATTTTTGAAAATTTCACATCCCATTTTTTTGATTTTATTAATGTAGTTAGTATTTCTTGATATCTGATTGTCTTTACGTTCAGACTGAGGGTGCTCTTGGGTATGCTCACTGGGTGTGCAGCCTGCTGAGCGATAGGAGTAAACACAATACAGATCTGTTCCAATACTCTGTACATCACATGAGGGCTATACCCGCTGCTACTGATGCTATGGCCCATTATCTAGGTAGATATTATAATGACGTCCTTGATTAGAATTATTGAAATTTCATATTTGTTTTACAACATAAAGAATATATGATAAACAGTTTATGACAATACATGATGTATGCCTAACTATAAATGTATTAAAAGAAGTGAGAAGATGTAAACCAGTAAGTTTGACTTCTTTATTAATAAATATAATAAATGTTATAAGATTTTTAAATATCTATATATTTATACTACCTGATTAAGAAGCTTAGAGGGGATATATGAATCACCCTGTCTGTCTGTCTGTCTGTCTGTCTGTCCAGTTAAGAAGTCCAACAAAGCAAGCTTCTCAAAATGCACCACTGGGACATTCATTACACTTATACCACTGATGTATCTTAGGATGAATTATAGTATGTTTCAAACTAGGTTGCAAGGGGGAGGGAGGAGAGAAGTATTTATGCTGTTATGACTCTTCTAGTTCTTACATTTCATCATACCATGAGATATACAAGGTATGAACTAAAAGTTCTCAGCCCCAGGATTGAAAGAATTCTATTTTTCAATGTAACCTTTCTTTATCTCAATGCTTTTTCTCCATCTCTGTTCCATTTTTTGAATCCCATTAAAGTAGAATGCTTCATTCTGGTCCACTAAGTACTCATATACAGTGTCCACAACACCCTCATTGCTTCCAAAATTCTTACCATGTAGGTAAGATTTTAGTTGTGCGAACAGATAGAGGTCAGATGGGACTTAGTCTATAGAATACTACTTTAGGGTGTCAAGAAGAACCTTGAAGCTGCATTCCGTTGCAGCCTAAGATGTCGGCTAAAATTGATTGAACAGCCTCACAACTTAAGTCACCTTCTCTAACTATATCACAGAGGTTTCACCTTCTGTCATACATGACAAGAGTGTGCAGAATATCAATGTTTTATCTGATGGTGGCATCCTTGGGACATACAGACCATTCATTATTTTCAGTGCACTCCCTCCCCCTTCTAAGTTAAGTAGCCCATTTTTTAACGGTACTTTAAGAAGGTGACTCCTTCCAAAGAGTTACCATTAAGTCCTTTTGAATTTTCATGGGAGTCATCCCCCTCTTTCATAGATAATTAAATTCTTATTTATTATCATTGAAAGTCAGTTCTTTTGGTTTAGATTTTGATACTTTATACCATTTCTGTTTCATGGTACTCTGTCAGTAGAAGCATTTTTGTGCTGTGTGATTTCTTTATCTTTTAGTTGTCTCCTTTTTAGCTCACCTGAGCCAAAGGCTCAAGTGAGCTATTGTGATCAATCACCGTCCGTCGTCCGTCCGTCGTTAACTTTTCACATTTTCGACTTCTTCTCCAGAACCACTGAACAGAATTTGATGAAACTTGATAAGCATGTAGTACTCATGGTCCCCTACAAGTGTTGTTGTTTTTCGTCCGGATTCATCAACAGGTGGCGCCACCACAGGCAAAAGTAGGTCAAAGAGGGTACCCTCCTTTGACAAACTTCTTCTTCAGACCGGGGGCATACAGAGACAAACCAAATGCATAGGAATGATCTAGAGGGATGTGTGAAGAAGTGTTGTTATTTTGGTTACATTACGAAATCAAATTTTTTGACGTTTTTTTGTACTTGGTAATTTTAATGCAGAAAAGAGGTATTTTTTTCTTTTAGTAAACATTGATGCATTAATTTGGTTTAATTTGATCATTTTGATGGTAAGAAATACTACTGCGAAGAAAATTTTTCAATATTTTATGTTTTGGATTTTTTATGAATTTTTAAGACTTTCAAGAAAAGGGGGGGGGGGATAATTGGTGTAAACATTTCACAGTTTGAACTTTTTCTTCGGAACCACTCGCTGGAATTCAATGAAACTTGGCATGCATCAAATACTCAAGGTCCCCGACAAATGTGGTCATCTTTGTCAGGATCCATGAACAGGTGGCACCACCACAGACAAAAGTAGGTCACAGAGGGTACCCTTCATTTGACAAACTTCTTATTTAGATCGGGTGCATACAGCGACAAACCGACTGCATAGGAATGAGATAGAGGCATATGGGAAGAAGTGTTGATATTTTTGGTTCCATTCCGAAATCAAATTTTTGACGTTTTTTCATTTTTATTTTGGACTTTGTTATTTTAATGCATTAAAGAGTTATTATTTTCTTTTAGTAAACATTGATGCATTCATTTGGTTTCATTTAATCATTTCTATGGTAAGGAATGCTGGTGCGAAGGAATTTTTTCAATATCTCGATTTTTGAATTTTTTATGAATTTTTAGCTCACCTGAGCCAAAGGCTCAAGTGAGCTATTGTGATCAATCACCGTCCGTCGTCCGTCCGTCGTCCGTCGTTAACTTTTCACATTTTCGACTTCTTCTCCAGAACCACTGAACAGAATTTGATGAAACTTGATAAGCATGTAGTACTCATGGTCCCCTACAAGTGTTGTTGTTTTTCGTCCGGATTCATCAACAGGTGGCGCCACCACAGGCAAAAGTAGGTCAAAGAGGGTACCCTCCTTTGACAAACTTCTTCTTCAGACCGGGGGCATACAGAGAAAAACCGAATGCATAGGAATGATCTAGAGGGATGTGTGAAGAAGTGTTGTTATTTTTGGTTCCGTTCCGAAATCAAATTTTTGACTTTTTTTTGACGTTTTTTTGTACTTGGTAGTTTTAATGCATAAAAGAGGTATTTTTTTCTTTTAGTAAACATTGATGCATTAATTTTGTTTAATTTGATCATTTTGATGGTAAGAAATACTACTGCGAAGAAAATTTTTCAATATTTTATGTTTTGTATTTTTTATTAATTTTTTAACACTTTCAAGAAAAAAGGGGGCGGGGGATAATTGGTGTAAACATTTCACAGTTTGAACTTTTTCTTCGGAACCACTTGCTGGAATTCAATGAAACTTGGCATGCATCAAATACTCAAGGTCCCCGACAAATGTGGTCATCTTTGTCAGGATCCATGAACAGGTGGCACCACCCCAGACAAAAGTAGGTCACAGAGGGTACCCTCCTTTGACAAACTTCTTATTCAGATCGGGTGCATACAGCGACAAACCGACTGCATAGGAATGATTTAGAGGCATATGGGAAGAAGTGTTGATATTTTTGGTTCCATTCCGAAATCAAATTTTTGACGTTTTTTCATTTTTATTTTTGGACTTTGTTATTTTTATGCATTAAAGATTTATTATTTTCTTTTAGTAAACATTGATGCATTCATTTGGTTTCATTTAATCATTTCTATGGTAAGGAATGCTGGTGCGAAGGAATTTTTTCAATATCTCGATTTTTGAATTTTTTATGAATTTTTTAAGACTTCCAAGAAATGGGGGGGGGGCAATTTTTTCATATCTTCAACTTGATCTACAGAACAACTTGAAGGATTGTGATAAAACTGGGTAGGATGCAAGTACTCATAGTCCTTTTCAAAGGTTTTGTTTTTTGTGCGGATCATCCAAATTGGTTAACAGATAATGCCACCATGTCTAAAGTAGGTCTCACAATGGTACATATACCACTTGGTAATTGAAATATGGAGAGTAGCGGTTCAAATCCAGCTGTGGTCAAAAAAAATTTTTTTTTTTTTTACACATCTAAATAAGTTTTTAGATGTTTCTCAACACTCAACATATGAAATTAGGAATTTTACGTTTAAGACTTCCAAAAAAAAAAAGGGGGGGGGGGGGGGGTTTGGCCAATTTTAAAAATTTAAAATTTTTATAAAAAAAAGTTAGAAGGATTTTAATAAATCTTGGTAGAAATAAGTCACTTATGATCCTCTTCAAATTCTGTTGTTACTTTGAAAAAATTTTGTCAATATCTCAATTTTTGGATTTTCTATGAATTTGTTAAGACTTCCAAATGAGGGTGTATAGGAACAATTCAATCACATTTTTCATTTCTGCTGTTATACCACATGAAAGATTTTAATGAAACATGGAATACATGAAGTAATAAAAGTCCTCTATCAATTTGGTAAATTTCATCCAAATTGGTTAACAGATAATGCCACCATGTCTAAAAAGCAGTTCTCACAATAGTACATATACCACTTGGTAATTGAAATATGGAGAGTAGCGGTTCAAATCCAGCTGTGGTCAAAATTTTTTTTTCATTTCTTTACACCTCTAAATAAGTTTTTAGATGTTTCTCAACACTCAACATATGAAATTAGGCAATTTTAAGTTAGATCTGGACAATATTTGAAACAATTGTTGTTCATGACTCAGACTTGAAATCAGTCAACAAAAGGCCCCACCTAAAGAAAATGACTAACTTGTTGCCCTGAATGACTTCTTGCAGAGACAAAGGAAATGCTTAATATCAAAATCACCTGAATGGATGTGCAAAAAAGTGCTGTTTTTTATTCTAGCCTGAAATAAAATTTGACATATTTTCAAATTTGTGTCGACTTAGTCACATTAATGCAAAAATAAATGAATTCTTCCTTCATGCATGACTGATAATCTAGGTACTCAGGTGAGCGATATAGGCCCACTTGGGCCTCTTGTTTAAGACTTCCAAGAAAAGGGGGGGGGACAATTTTTCATATCTTCAACTTGATCTACAGAACAACTTGAAGGATTGTGATAAAACTGGGTAGGATGCAAGTACTCATAGTCCTTTTCAAAGGTTTTGTTTTTTGTGCGGATCATCCAAATTGGTTAACAGATAATGCCACCATGTCTAAAAGTAGGTCTCACAATGGTACATATCACTTGGTAATTGAAATATGGAGAGTAGCGGTTCAAATCCAGCTGTGGTCAAAAAAAAATTTTTTTTTTTTTTACACATCTAAATAAGTTTTTAGATGTTTCTCAACACTCAACATATGAAATTAGGAATTTTACGTTTAAGACTTCCAAAAAAAAAAAGGGGGGGTTGGCCATTTTTCACATTTTCAACTTTTTCTACAAAACTGTTTGAAGGATTTTAATAAATCTTGGTAGAAATAAGTCACTTATGATCCTCTTCAAATTCTGTTGTTTTCGTCCAGACCTCTTTACAGGTGGCGCCACCATAGTCAAGAGTAGGTCACAAAAGAGTTCCCTCGTTTAACAATATTCTTTTTCATACGGGCTGTATACAGAGACAAACAGAATGCATAGAAATGATCTAGAGGGATGAGTGAAGATGTATTGTCATTTTGGTTCCCTTCCAAAATCAAATTTTAAAATTTTTTTCGACATTTCTTTGGACTTGGTGATTCAATGCAGAAAAAAGTGTCATATTTCCTAGTTAATTGATAATGATGATTTCTTATGGACTATTGTGATCATAATTATGGTAAGGATTGTTACTTTGAAAGAATTTTGTCAATATCTCAATTTTTGGATTTTCTATGAATTTTTTAAGACTTCCAAATGAGGGTGTATAGGAACAATTCAATCACATTTTTCACTTCTGCTGTTATACCACATGAAAGATTTTAATGAAACATGGAATACATGAAGTACTAAAAGTCCTCTATCAATTTGGTAAATTTCATCCAAATTGGTTAACAGATAATGCCACTATGTCTAAAAAGCAGTTCTCACAATAGTACATATACCACTTGGTAATTGAAATATGGAGAGTAGCGGTTCAAATCCAGCTGTGGTCAAAATTTTTTTTTCATTTCTTTACACATCTAAATAAGTTTTTAGATGTTTCTCAACACTCAACATATGAAATTAGGCAATTTTAAGTTAGATCTGGACAATATTTGAAACAATTGTTGTTCATGACTCAGACTTGAAATCAGTCAACAAAAGGCCCCACCTAAAGAAAATGACTAACTTGTTGCCCTGAATGACTTCTTGCAGAGACAAAGGAAATGCTTAATATCAAAATCACCTGAATGGATGTGCAAAAAAGTGTTGTTTTTTATTCTAGCCTGAAATAAAATTTGACATATTTTCAACATCTGTGTTGACTTAGTCACATTAATGCAAAAATAAATGAATTCTTCCTTCATGCATGACTGATAATATAGGTACTCAGGTGAGCGATATAGGCCCACTTGGGCCTCTTGTTTCTGTGTTGTAATTGTTTTTTATCTCTTAGTTGTTTTCTTTTTCCTGCATTGTAGGTGTTACATATCTCTTACTTGCTTCCTGTATTTTAGATAGAGTAAAACATGATGTCACAGCCTATAACCTGTATGGAAATCTATTAGAACAGCAAGGATTATACAGATCTGCCGCAGAGGCCTGGAAATCGTATGTCTAACTTTTTCATGCTCTATAAACTAGTAGTACTCAATTTGTGATTCACATGTCGAAGATGTGCTTGTTATGGTATGGATTGAAGCATCTTTTTGTCTGTGCATCTGTCTGTTCACTAAGCATGTAAACATGATACAGACAGAACCATGTGGTATAAGACCATCAAACTAGTTACACATACAACTGATGCTGAGAGGACAACTCATGAAATTTTTCAAGATCGTTGTCGAAGGTTAAAGCAAAACTGTTAACATTGTTGATAAACCTGACAAACAGACCAAACAACTTTGGCTAGGATCGTATTGACAAGGGGACATTTCCTATTGTTTTTCAAAGTCAAAGGTCAATGTCACAAGTCAGACATTATAGATGAAGCTTCATCACATACACATACTACTGATGCTGAGAGGATGATGCCTCTTATTTTTCAATTATAGGTGACAACAGTCCAGGTCATTTACTACTGTAAACACTGTTGATAAACCTTAACAAGATACAGACTAAATCATTTGTATTAGGACCATCAAACCTGGTATACATACGCCTTAAGACAAGAGAACGATGACTGTTCATTTCCCTGGTTAAAATCAAGGTTATATCCTAACATTGTGGATAAATTTGTAAAAAGATTAAGACCGAACTGCTTTGGCTAGGACTGTCAAACTTGGTACATTTACTTCTTTTGGCAAATGAGCATGCCATTTGTATTTTCAAGGTCAGAGGTAAAGGTCAAGGTCACATGCTGCACAATTGATAAAGTTTGTAAATATGATTTAAACTAATCATTTGGGCTAAGACTGCCAAACTTATTATACATGCTACTGATGCTGAGAAGATGGTGCCTTTTATTTTTCAAGTTTAGGAGTCAAAATCCCAGGTTTAATGTCAAATATAGACCTTGTTAAAAAGATACAGACTGAATCACATAGGCAAAGATCATCATATCTGGAATACATACTTCATATGACAAAAGGACATTGCCTGTTCTTTTCCAGGGTCAAAGGTCAAGTTCTGCATGCTAAACATTTTTAGATGGCTTGTATACATGATACAAAAAAATTTATTTGGGCTATGACTGCTAGACTTGCAATGCATACTACTGATGCTGAGGGGACAATGCTTTTTACTTTTCAAGTTTAGGCGCCAAAAGTCAAAGTCACACTAAACATTGTCGATAAACCTTGTAAGCAATATACAGACTGAACTGCTTTGACCAGAGCTGTCACACTTGGTATACATACTTCTTATGATGTAAGAAGAATGCCTATTTTTGCTACAAGGTCAAAGTTTGAGGGTCAGAATCACAGGAAACATTATTGAGGAACTGTATTTAGTCAGCAAGATCTGGACAGAACCATTTGGGCTGTGAGCATTGAACTTGATACACATATTCCTTAACTCCAAATCAAATGTACATTGTATTGTCAGGGTTAGGGATCAAAGGTCAAAGTTATATGCTGAATATGTTTCGATAAATGCACCTTGTAAGCAGTATACAGACAGACTGTTTGGACTAGGATGTATACATTCTCCTTGTGCAAACAGGAAGTTGCCTATTGTTTTTATATTCACATGTGTAATTGTATTTAAGTAAATTAATTTTGCACTGTGTTGAAACTTGCTGTTCTGAAATTAAGTGACAGGCATTATTTGCAACTTAGGCTTTGCCTTTGTTTTATTTTAGATTCATGAAACAACAGCCACTGAAATCAACCTATAAAATGTCACTTTAGTTATGATTTACAGAACTTGTGTAGACAGTTTTCTGATATAAAGGATTATAATGCATGGATATCTTATGATATTCAACATTTGTGTTAGACACATTTTTAATAAAAGGTCTATAATACATTTTGTGTATCCTCTACTAATTTGATTTTATTTAATTCTTAATGTATATATTATTGCAGTTCACTAGCCCTCACAGAAGAAAATGTCTCCAACAAAGCTTGGATTAACAAAGTGAAGATTAATTTGGCTAGAGGATTATGGTATGGATAGTTCTTAGCTCACCTGAGCCAAAGGCTCAAGTGAGCTATTTTGATCATGCATTTTCTTTTATAGGTCCATTGTCTGTAAACTTTTACATTTCCATGTCCTCTGATTAATAGATTGGGGCATATTGTTTTTGACCTGTCTGCCTGTTTATTTTTATGTTTGTTCGTCTGGCTGTCAACTTTAACCTTGGCCATAACTTTGGAACTGTAAGAGATAGAGACTTCGTATTTGGAATACATGCTTCACTTATAAAGCCCTTCATATTATTTCAAGGTCATTGATCTTATGACCTTGACTGTGACCTTTGACAAACATTTCAAAATTTGCCTAACATATTTTGTTTAAATTCTTCTTCTAAACTTCTTACCAGATTTTGATCTATTGGTAGATTTGCTGTATTAATTTTTCTAATTTTATATAGGCCAGTCCTGTTGTAAGGAAGTGGTTTGAACCCACTTAAGGCAAAAATTTTTATGTATTCATTTTATGTCTAAACAAGTTGATGTTAAGTAAGTCACTTAAGGAGAAATAAAAATGGAAAAAAGAATTCTGACTTAATCTTTTTCACATATTTATGTATTATTGTCTTGATTTATTCTATGTACAGAAGCAAGTTAATAGTCTTGTCGATTGCCAAAAACACAATAAGCAAAGGAATATATGAATAAGCAAATTATTTCAAGCAGTCAGTTGTTTGTGAGCGTGCAAATTATGCCCAGGTGAGCGATATAGGCCCATTTGAGCTTCTTGTTGGAATGATAAACTTAGGAAGGTAGTTATCTGTTGGTTGCTCACAAGGGGTTATGCTATTCTCTGTTAATTACTTTGTTTTTCCAATCATGCATGTGTCACACATATTTTTGTGAATACTTCAGAAGATTTACATGTATTTTATTTTGGAAAGATAATCAAACTCAGTGTACTTATTTTTATGGTATGAAAAGGGACCCTATAAAATACCAAGGGCAAAGGTCAAGACCATAAGGGGTATTACTTGTTGTAGTGTCCTGTTGATATTAGATGTAAGGTGAGAGGATAATTATCTTATATCATAAAGCCTTGAGTAAACAATGATTATATTTTGGATGCTTGATTACCCTTAAAAAATTCATTACTGTTAATCCACAGGAAATGTCCTTGCTTTCTTTATTCAACTGTTAGAAAAGTACAGATATATTGCTTCTGGCGAAAATTCTCTTAGGAATATGTCCAATACAAAATGACATCCTTACAAAAATAAAGTCATGTAAAATACTAGTATAAACTTTTAAAATGTATTGCATGAAAACTGCTATTCCATCATGATATTAATTTACTATTGAGAAATGTGAATGGTTCGATGCAGCAGTATTCTATTTAAATAATGCTTCAGTCTTTTATGTTGTGGGTGAGTATGTAGGACCCAGTGTATTCTATTGAGATATCATTTGGAGAGATTTCAATCTATAAATTATTAGCAAATGCTCTGTCAGGTAGACTTCATGTGTAGCTCCCTATTGTGTTGTGTACCTATCCAAATTCTGGTGTTTATGTTTTAGTGAGTAACCAAAGATGTATGATTTCTGGTGTGAGTTACTCCTGTATCATCTGTTAATACAGGATGTACTGAATACAGTCCTGGTGTGAGTACTCCTGTATCATCTGTTAATACAGGATGTACTGAATACAGTTCTGGTGTGAGTTACTCCTGTATCATCTGTTAATACAGGATGTACTGAATACAGTCCTGGTGTGACTTACTCCTGCATCATCTGTTAATACAGGATGTACTGAATACAGTTCTGGTGTGAGTTACTCCTGTATCATCTGTTAATACAGGATGTACTGAATACAGTCCTCGTGTGAGTACTCCTGTATCATCTGTTAATACAGGATGTACTGAATACAGTTCTGGTGTGAGTTACTCCTGTATCATCTGTTAATACAGGATGTACTGAATACAGTTCTGGTGTGAGTTACTCCTGTATCATCTGTTAATACAGGATGTACTGAATACAGTCCTGGTGTGAGTACTCCTGTATCATCTGTTAATACAGGATGTACTGAATACAGTTCTGGTGTGAGTTACTCCTGTATCATCTGTTAATACAGGATGTACTGAATACAGTTCTGGTGTGAGTTACTCCTGTATCATCTGTTAATACAGGATGTACTGAATACAGTCCTGGTGTGAGTACTCCTGTATCATCTGTTAATACAGGATGTACTGAATACAGTTCTGGTGTGAGTTACTCCTGTATCATCTGTTAATACAGGATGTACTGAATACAGTCCTGGTGTGAGTACTCCTGTATCATCTGTTAATACAGGATGTACTGAATACAGTCCTGGTGTGAGTACTCCTGTATCATCTGTTAATACAGGATGTACTGAATACAGTTCTGGTGTGAGTTACTCCTGTATCATCTGTTAATACAGGATATACTGAATACAGTTCTGGTGTGAGTAACTCCCGTATCATCTGTTAATACAGGATGTACTGAATACAGTCCTGGTGTGAGTACTCCTGTATCATCTGTTAATACAGGATGTACTGAATACAGTTCTGGTGTGAGTTATTCCTGTATAGTCTGTAAATACAGGATGTACTGAATACAGTTCTGGTGTGAGTTACTCCTGTGTAGTCTGTTAATACAGGATGTACTGATTACAGTTCTGGTGTGAGTTACTCCTGTATAGTCTGTTAATACAGGATGTACTGAATACAGTTCTGGTGTGAGTTACTCCTGTATAGTCTGTTAATACAGGATGTACTGAATACAGTTCTGGTGTGAGTTACTCCTGTATAGTCTGTTAATACAGGATATACTGAATACAGTTCTGGTGTGAGTTACTCCTGTATAGTCTGTAAATACAGGATGTACTGAATACAGTTCTGGTGTGAGTTACTCCTGTATACTAGTAGTCTGTTAATACAGGATGTACTGAATACAGTTCTGGTGTGAGTTACTCCTTTATAGTCTGTAAATACAGGATGTACTGAATACAGTTCTGGTGTGAGTTACTCCTGTATAGTCTGTAAATACAGGATGTACTGAATACAGTTCTGGTGTGAGTTACTCCTGTATACTAGTAGTCTGTTAATACAGGATGTACTGAACACAGTTCTGGTGTGAGTTACTCCTGTATAGTCTGTAAATACAGGATGTACTGATTACAGTTCTGGTGTGAGTTACTCCTGTATAGTCTGTTAATACAGGATGTACTGAATACAGTTCTGGTGTGAGTTACTCCTGTATCATCTGTTAATACAGGATGTACTGATTACAGTTCTGGAATGAGTTACTCCTGTATAGTCTGTAAATACAGGATGTACTGATTACAGTTCTGGTGTGAGTTACTCCTGTATAGTCTGTAAATACAGGATGTACTGAATACAGTTCTGGTGTGAGTTACTCCTGTATAGTCTGTTAATACAGGATGTACTGAATACAGTTCTGGTGTGAGTTACTCCTGTATAGTCTGTTAATACAGGATGTACTGATTACAGTTCTGGAATGAGTTACTCCTGTACAGTCTGTTAATACAGGATGTACTGAACACAATTCTGGTGTAAGTTACTCCTGTATAGTCTGTTAATACAGGATGTACTGAATACAGTTCTGGAATGAGTTACTCCTGTATCATCTGTTAATACAGGATGTACTGAATACAGTCCTGGTGTGAGTTACTCCTGCATTGTCTGTTAATACAGGATGTACTGAATACAGTTCTGGTGTGAGCTCCTCCTGTATCATCTGTTAATACAGGATGTACTGAATACAGTTCTGGTGTGAGTTACTCCTGTATAGTCTGTGAATACAGGATGTACTGATTACAGTTCTGGTGTGAGCTCCTCCTGTATCATCTGTTAATACAGGATGTACTGAATACAGTTCTGGTGTGAGTTACTCCTGTATAGTCTGTTAATACAGGATATACTGATTACAGTTCTGGTGCTAGTTCCTCCTGCATTGTCTGTTAATACAGGATGTACTGAATACAGTTCTGGTGTGAGTACTCCTGTATCATCTGTTAATACAGGATGTACTGATTACAGTTCTGGAATGAGTTACTCCTGTATAGTCTGTTAATACAGGATGTACTGAACACAATTCTGGTGTAAGTTACTCCTGTATAGTCTGTTAATACAGGATGTACTGAATACAGTTCTGGAATGAGTTACTCCTGTATCATCTGTTAATACAGGATGTACTGAATACAGTCCTGGTGTGAGTTACTCCTGCATTGTCTGTTAATACAGGATGTACTGAATACAGTTCTGGTGTGAGTTACTCCTGTATCATCTGTTAATACAGGATGTACTGAATACAGTTCTGGTGTGAGTTACTCCTGTATAGTCTGTTAATACAGGATGTACTGATTACAGTTCTGGTGTGAGTTACTCCTGTATCATCTGTTAATACAGGATGTACTGAACACAATTCTGGTGTAAGTTACTCCTGTATCATCTGTTAATACAGGATGTACTGATTACAGTTCTGATGCGAGTTACTCTTTCATCAACAGTTAATACAGGATGTACTGAATGCAGTTTTGGATTTTTCAGTTTGCATATAATCACAATATCGAATGAAAGGAAATCAAGAAACACTCAAGGTCCACAAATTTTCGGGAAATTGGTCTTTATTTAATTTATACCTCCCGTCAGAGGTCTTCATATCATTTTATGGAGCAATGGACTAGATGTTTGTTATGCTGAATTTATTGGAATGATTAAAATGTCATTTATCAAAGAAAAGGTTAATGATTTACAGGTTTAAACCTATGCTTACCACTGGTCCTAGACAAGAATTGACCATGCATTTATATCGTATCACTTGGCAGTTTAATTTTATGATATTGATCATGGTAATAGATTTCAGCATAAGTTGGAAGTTGAATTTAAGTGAAAGTCATTGTTTTAAAGTCCGTTTTTCTTTCAATAAATCATATGAAATACATAAGGCTTTTAAGCTTTATGTTAGGGTTAGTATGATGTTAGATGTAGTTTTGAACTTATTGCAGTAAGTTGAAGCAGTATGAGAGAGCCATTGCTGTATACAGGAACTGTAATATAGAGGACTTTGTGGATGTATGTTACATGGCTTTAGCCCTGTATCATTCAACAGATTACCAGGATGCCTGTGACGGTCTGTACACTTCATACACATTTTTTATGCTCCCCGAAAAAATTCAAGGAAAAATGTAGTTGCTATTATGTCTGTCTGTTTGCCTGTCTCTCTATCAGTACTTCACTTCATTGTTATTCAGGGTTTGGACTTTTGGACAAAGGTCACACAAGGTTATGCTGTGAAGGTCATGTTACACTGGACCAAGACTATTAACATTAGGTCCTGCTTGATCATATCTGAAAAGTGACTCAGAAAATAGAATTTAAAGTACAAGTGTGGCTTATATTTTAGCTAATTTTTAAATCTTACCTCAAGCAAATGTTACTGTGGACCAAGGGTCTTATTCACAAAGAAACTTAAGTCTAAGTCTAAGAACTGTTACCTAAAATACCATGTGTCATTATTCTAAGAATTTGTCGAAAGTTTGTCTGTGAATAGCTTATCAGATATATTGTTTACAGAAACTTTTTATTAAGTCTTAGAATTAAGACACATGATACCACATAGGTCTCAATTCTTAGACTTAGACTTAAGTTTCTTTGTGAATAAGGCCCCAGGACTTTATACCAAGGTTTTCTAGGTCATTTCTGAAAGGTTAAGGTCATTTAGAAAATAGAATTTATAAGTAATAGAAGTGCTAATATTTTAACCAATTTTCAACAGATAATGATCATACTTTACACGTGTGATACATGAGATGAAGACTTTCCCACTATTTTGCTTGAAGGCCATTCCTGAAGGGACAAGGTCACTTTGAAAAATGAATTTAAAATTTCAGTAAGGCTCATATTTTAACTAATTTGAACAGATGTTGATGATACTTCACACAAAGCGGTCATGCTCTCCTAGATGGTTTCTTGTTGTTTACATTTTTCAATACTTTTGTCATTTGATTAGATAATTTTATAATGACATTGTCATTGAGAAAATTTGTTGCCAAGGAGAGTATTTATCATGTAAACACAGTTCTAATTATTGAAATAATACTAACCAGAGTGTTTTTCTAGATGCATGATAGAATCAGGTCATACATCGTTTTCCATATTTTGATACAGAATTGCAGAAAGCTGTAGATATGGCTGATGAAGATACTGAAAAGTCACAAATTTTGGCTGCAGTAGCTATGGTGAACTTTAAACAAGGAGGTAGTGCCTTGGACACTGTAAAAACATACCTATTTCAGAGGTACAGGATTATTTAAAATAAATGTCCATTGGGATTTCATTTTGAAAAGAGTTTATCAATATGAATAATGTTTTTTCAAGATATTATTGGGTAGTATTATAACACAGATTTAATGCATGATTCCATGTATTGCTATTTGTCACAATGTTGTATGAAGGTTCTTTTTTTAGAAATCTATATTGTATGAAATTGTTTTATGACAAGTTGTTATTACTGTTTGAAAGTGTGAAAGTGTTCACATTTTATGACAAGCTATTATTATAGTACTGTATGAAAGTGTTAACATTTTATGATTAGTTATTTTCATACTGTATGAAAGTGTTAACATTTTCCATAAATATATAGTTCACAGTTAGTGCCTCCTTCTACTCATGGGTTGCTTGCCCTTTGTGCACTTGGAATTCTTACAAAAGATGCCTCCCTTACTTTAGCTGTTATGGAAGAACTGCAAAAACAAAATGATGAATTGATAAAAACAGATGTGGCCAAGTTATATCTGATATATTATGCCACAGTAGAGGTATTTAGTACTATGCTACAATAAAGTTCTAATCTTCTTGTGAATTATGAATTGCAAAGTTATAAATGAAGAATAATACATAATAAAATCTTTCTATTCCTTTTGGTTTGTTTTAAGTTAAAAATGTCTAATTGTAATGTGATAACTAATGAATCATAGGTCTAAAATGATATTGTCAATTTGAAGTACCTGATTATTACCTGTATTTATTTCTTAAATTTGTCATGACCATAGTGAAGTCCATTGTATGTAGTCTTTAGTGTTTGTGTGTTATTTGTTAATCTGTATCTTTTTAAAAATTGTGTTTAAAATATATCATCTTTAACAGTAAATTGTTTTATGTGTGCTACATATTATTAATTACATATTTTACTTCTATGAATTACACGTCACTAAAAATGAAATCCAGTGCATGTACATGTTTTTGTTTGATGTTTATAGTTGTTTTGACTGTTTTTTACTATGGTATTATGTGTAAATTCTGTTTATTTACAGGAAAATCCAAAGTTGGGTTTACAGTATATAGAAGAGTGTATACATAATACACCTGAGAATGAATCGCTATGGCAACTACTTTCAATTGCTCAGATTCGTCACATGACAGCAGATTTCTCTACAGCAGCTAATTCTGCCCTGACAATCCCTGAACAAACAGATTTAAAGGTAAATTTGTCATTTATGTTTAAGACATTGAACTCCTATCTTTTCTAAAAGATATGAGAAATTATTTAAAAAAAACAATTAAGTTTACCTTCTTGCTTTGACAACAAATGAAAACAAAGGGGCCTGTTGGTGCATGCTTAAACAACTTTTTGATAGCAGGAGTTTCTGGTTCTTGAGTTTTGACTGCAGTTTCAAGACTCCCATCCAATATGTTAGAGGTTTACAGTAGAATTTTTCAACCTGCATTTCATGTGTAAAATTGTGTTGAGTGCCTCTACTTATGACAAAACATTTTATGACTTTGCATCCGGGTCCTGTGATCTGGAATTTTTATGACCTTGCATCTGGATCCTGTGATCTGGAATTTTTAGAGTATAGTATATAGTAGTGTGGAATACATTAAAGTAGCATTTAATGTATCATGGCCTCTATCTCTTGATACAATTATGGTACAATCATGCCCTTCTATGGTAGCATGGAATACATTAAAGTAGCATTTTAGGCATATTTAAGGTCTTAGCTATATGGGCCCTTAGATGTTGACTGAAGATCAAAAGAGAAAAAATGTATGATGTTTCTTTGCATCTTTTTTTCTAGCTATGACGACAATCCCATGGATTTTATGGGTCTAATTATCATTCAGGATGAAACTTGGATTCACCATTTTGATCTTTAATCAAAGAAACAAAGAATGCAATGGATTCATCTGGACTCGCCCCCTCCTAAAAATTCAAGAGAGTTTCCCCAGCTGGGAAAGTCATGGCCTCTATCTTTTGATACAATAAGGGCATAATCATGATTGATTTTCTTGAGGAGAGCTACATGATAAATGGTGCATATTATGCAAATGAATTAAAGAAGCTATGCCAGGAAATAGAGAGGAGGAAATCTAATCAGAGGCAATCTGCTCTTTCAGCATATTGCACCCACTCGTACTTCACAAGTTACACTGAAGGCTGTAACGAAATGCAGCTTCAAAGTTCTTCCAAATCCTCTGTCTTCGCCAAATTTAACCCCATCTGACTATCTGTTCCCAAAATGAATATCTTACCTACATGGTTAGAATTTGGAAGTGATGAGGGTGTTTTGGAGGCTGTATATGAGTAGTTAACAGAATGAAACATTCTATTTTGATGGGATTCCAAAATTAGAACACAGATGGAGAAAAAGCATTGAGATGAAGTGACATTATATTGAAAAATAATGACAATTCTTTTAAACCTGGATATTCCTAGGTAGATGGGGCTGAGAACTTTTTAATTTTACCTCGTAGAGCAAAGCCCTTAATCTACAGTAGCATGAAATAAGTTGAATCCAGGTCCTGTTATCTATAAGTTGAATCAAGGTTCTGTAATCTATAATATACAGAGTATAGTCCTTCCTCAGTAACATGGATTAGGTTGAATCAAGTTCTGAGTTTTAACATACGAAGTCTAGCCAACATGGATTGCATTGAATCAGCATCCTAAAGTCTCTAATATACAGAGCATAGCCTTTCTTCAGTAGTATAAAGAAAGTGAAATCAAGATCCTGCAATTTATATTGTACAGAGTATAGTCCTTCTACAGTAGCATAGATTAAACAAAATCCAGGTCCTGTGATCTCTAATTACAAAGTATAGCCTTTCTACATTAGCATGGATTATGTGGAAATGATGTCTTGTGATGTATAATGTAAGAAGTAAAGAAACTCTACAGTAGCATGGATAAGCTGAATCAATGTCCTGTGATATCAAAATGTACACAGTATAGCCCTTTCACAGTAGCATTCAAGTTGAATCCGGGTCCTGTGATATCTAATAAACAGAGTATAGCCCATCTACAGTAGAATGGATTATGTTGAATCCAGGTCCAAATGTCCAGAGTATAGCCTTTCTACAGTAGCATGGATTATGTTGAATCCAGGACCTAATGTCCAGAGTGTAGCCTTTCTACAGTAGTGTGGATTATGTTGAATCCAGGACCTAATGTCCAGAATATAGCCTTTCTACATTAGTGTGGATTATAATGAATCCAGGTCCAAATGTCCAGAGTATAGCCTTTCTACAGTAGCATGGATTATGTTGAATCCAGGATCTAATGTCCAGAGTGTAGCCTTTCTACAGTAGTGTGGATTATGTTGAATCCAGGACCTAATATCCAAAGTATAGCTTTTCTACATTAGCATGGATTATGTTGTATCCAGGCCCTAATGTCCAGAATATAGCCTTTCTACATTAGTGTGGATTATAATGAATCCAGGTCCAAATGTCCAGAGTAGAGCCTTTCTACAGTAGCATGGATTATGTTTAATCCAAGTCAATGTCCTGAGTATAACCTTTCTACAATAGCATGGATTATGTTGAATTCAGGTCATAGTCCAGAGTATAGCCCATCTACAGTAGAATGGATTATGTTGAATCCAAGTCATTGTCCAGAGTATAACCTTTCTACAGTAGCATGGATAAAGTTGACTCCAGGTCTTAATGTCCAGAGTATAGCCTTTCTACAGTAGCATGGATTATGTTGAATTCAGTCATTGTCCAGAGTATTCTCTTCTACAGTAGAATGGATTATGTTGAATCCAAGTCAATGTCCAGAGTATAACCGTTCTACAGTAGCATGGATTAAGTTGAATTCAGATCCTAATGTCTAGAGTATAACCTTTTTACAGTAGCATGGATTGTATCCCTTGTACTTACATAAGTAATCCATTTCAGAGTCTTTCCTTAACATTAGTACTTTCTGAAATTGCTGAAGGAGTAAATAGCAACAATCATGATAAAAAGAAACTAGCATTGAAAAGAACTCAGAAACTGTGCCATTTATATCCAGGTAAGTTCAGAATGGTATTCTGTTGCTATTTATTCTACTGTGAATACACTATTGTGTTCTTTGAACTTTATACCAGATATTATAATGGAATTATATTCTGTTCACAGATAAATAATTAATTGTTTTTCTTTGTCATTTAATTGATATCCAAATTAAATAATGTGGAACAAAGTGGTCTTCAGTCATCTACATCTCTCATTTCTCTAATGATTCATTAGCACGTTGAATGCAAAACTTCTCTCAAATATCAGAAATTAATTGTCCAAGGGATATGTAATAAGAGGAATTTCT
Source organism: Pteria penguin (assembly GCA_035048485.1). Classification (NCBI taxonomy): domain Eukaryota; kingdom Metazoa; phylum Mollusca; class Bivalvia; order Pterioida; family Pteriidae; genus Pteria; species Pteria penguin. The sequence goes on from CM068581.1 coordinate 26,336,049, forward strand.
ACATGTTACATAAATTTTATATGCATGTCATTGCTTAAATGAGTTTTATATGGGGATACGTATATATAGTTTGACCTGTTTGTATGTAAAACTTTTAACATTGACCATAATTGTGAAATATTAGAAAGCAGTCTTAATTTTTTCTTGTGTGTATTTGTTGTTTCAAGACAAAGTAGAACATTGGTGCATACTGACAGCTGCTATACAATTCTACTGCCAACAGCCAACTGATGACAGACTTCTCTGGATAGGATGTTTGTATCTTCAATGGCTTTCCATGGAATGTAAGATATTCACATCATAGTGTAAGAAATTACACGAAATTTTTGTATGTATATAGATTTGTTTGTCAAGATCTTTAAAACCTTTTTGGTCTATATACCATCTTTAATACATGTTCTACACATAAGCTGCCTCTTTTGCATATTCTTAAGAAATAATGAATTGGTCATTATCATCACTGTTGACTATCAACCTTATATTTCTCAAACAGAAACATACAATCTTTTATATGATATTTTTTTTTGTAAAATGCTTAGATTTTCACAGTTGACCCATTTCCTTCTTCTGACCTGTCTTTGCCATCAGTTGTGACATTTGTTTAATATGAGTATCTAGGTAAAATACATGCAGTTATACATAGTCTCTTAATTCACCCCTTCATGTATTAACAATTATAACTATCATAACTACTGATAGTACATTACATCATTATATATATCAAGTTTTGGGGGTAAATAGGAATTATCCCAGGCATCTGTTTGTCTGTCCATCAATCTTGTCCAGACCATATCTTCTTCCTTTTACTTTGGAGGGAGATAAAATGTTACACAACTGTTGTCCACGACCCAAAGGTGTGTCATGACCTAGATATTTCGTAAGAAGAATACTCATGACCAGAGCTTTCATTTAGTGTCATCACTTTTAACCTTATGACATTGGACTTTGACCTACTTGTCAAAAATTCTAACCTTGTCTATATCTCTTGAATCATAAGAGATAGGACTTTGATATTTCACATTTTCACACTCGCCACCTTGACCTTGGACTTTGACCTACTTTTCAAAAACTATAACTTTGGCTATATCTTTTCAACCATTACAGATAGGGCTTTGATATTTCACATGTGGATTCCTTTTGACCGGAACTTTTATTTGATGCCATCACTTTTTAGCTTTAATATTGACCTTAGACCTTCACCTACTTTTCAAAAACTTTAAATTTGGTTATATCTTTTCAATCATTAGAGGTGGCGTTTATGGCAAGAACTTTGATTTGGTGCCATTATTCTTATGCTCCCCGAAAAGTTTCGGGGGAGCATATAATTGCTGTCGTGTCCGTCCGTCTGAGCTCATATCTCCTATGCCTTTCTTCAGGATTTGATCATACTTCACAAAATATTTATTTAGGTTGAGGGTTTTGGGACTAAGGTCACCCAAGGTCATTTCTGAAAGGTCAAGGTCACTTATTAATGATGACTTGAAATACAATGTACCATGAAGTACTTATATCTCCTATACCTTTCATCAGAATTTGATCATACTTCACCAAAATATTATTTAGGTTGAGGATTTTGGGACAAAGATCAGTCAAGGTCATTTCTGAAAGGTCAAGGTCACTTACTAACTATGACTTGAAATACCATGAAGGACTTTTATCTCCTATACTTTTCATCAGAATTTGATCATAATTCTACAAAATGTTATTTAGGTTAATGGCTTTTGGACAAAGGTCACTCAAATGTCATTTCTGAAAGGTCAAGGTCACTTATTTTCTATGACTTAAAGTACCATGAAGGGTTTACGGTTAAGTCGCCCCAAAGTTTAGTCGCCCTAAAGTAAAATCGCCCTATATAACAACTTAACTTTGGGGCGACTTAACCTCACTGGCAATGAAGTACTTATATCTCCTACACCTTTCATCAGAATTTAATCATACTTCACCAAAATATTATTTAGATCAAGGGCTTTTGCACAAGGTCACTCAAGGTCATTACTAAAAGATCAAGGTCACTTATTAACTATAATTTAAAATAACATGCAGTAGGTATATCTCTTACACCTTTGATTAGAATTTGATCTTTCTTCACGAGGTTAAGAGCTTTTGGACAAAGGTCACTCAAGGTCATTTCTGAAAGGTCAGGGTCACCTATTAACTATGACAAAGTGCCATGAAGTACTTATATCTCCTACGCCTTTCATCAGAATTTGATCATACTTCACCAAAACTATTATTTAGGTTAAGGGCTTTTGGAATAAGGTCACTCGAGGTCATTTCTTAAAGTTCAAGGTCATAATAAAAAGTTTTATTTCATATTTAATCAAGGTCAAACTTACTCATTTAGTTTAAGATACCGTGATCACTTGTTTTACAATTGACTCAATTGGATATCCATGTGATACATTGAGATTTGAAATCCTCATCAATTAATACAATGTTATCCTATATATCGAGTCATTCATTTCCTTCATTATTGCTGTGCTTCTTGGAGCATCCATCAGTTTTACTGATTTTTTGTATATGAATTGAGTCATCAATTTCCTGCATTATAGCTGCCGTTCAGGGAGCACCAGTTTTACTGATACTCCCTGAACGGCAGCATGGACTTTGACCTACTTTTCAGAAACTTTATTCTGTGTTTTATCGTTTGAACCGTTAGAGATAGGGCTTTGATATTTCATGTGTAAATTCCTTTTGACCAAAGTTTTCATTTGTGCCATCTCTTTGACCTCGTGACTTTGAACTTTGACTTATCAAAACACATTACAGATTTATAAATCTTTGCTTTTAATGTCCATGAGATGATAATAACCCACACCAGCGAGCAATATGATCTTCTGACAACTATTGTATTATGTTATTTGATATTAATGCGCTGTAGTATTTTGTGCTCAAAAAAAGAAATATTAACATTGATATGGTACAATTTTAGGTCCACGAGAGAAGAGCAGTCTGATGGAATGGATAAATGAACATCTTGGCAGTGTAAAACAACACCTTACTGGATGATACTAGATCATACTATTAGACTATATATAACATTTTATGTGTTAATTTCTTTAAACAGTTTGTTGAAAGAAACTACATGTAACAAATTAAATTGTGTAATTTACATTACAGTAGGAAGTTCTGGAATATCTGAAGCCAAGTCTACACATATAAGTCTTTGCTGAAGCTAATTGTCATTGTTATGATTATAATATCATGTCTTTCAAATTATTAAATAATGGTATTGGTGGTTTGCTTTTTCTTTGTTAAAGTCATGCAAGCAATTTACTTATATGGTGGCAACAACTTGTGGAGACACTGAGTCATCTGGCAAAAAAAAATCAGTGATTACCACATATACCGAGTCTGGAACAACTTCTGACTTGTCTTGAACAGCAGTCAAAACCGCAAACGTACATTTAGGATCTGAAATGAATTTTCATTTCATATGGTATTTATAAAACGAGTTGTTTGTTTTATAAAACACACGAGTTTCAAATATACTGTATGAAATGAAATTTCATTTCTGATTCTTTTTATCACATGTTTACACTCAGTTTAAGGTGTTTATTTCATCAAACACCGGCTTGACACAATTCTTTTCCACGCTATGACGTCACCTATGCCATAAATTAACTTAAGACACAGCGATATTTCACTGCATAAACAGCAAAACATGTGATAAATAATACTAAGTCGGGAATAAATAACCCTGAACAGCAATCAAAACCACAAATGTTTAGCACATATACATGTACTGTCTGAAACAACTTACTTACTGTAAACAGCAATCAAAACCTCTAGCTATCAGCATATGTAGTAAGTCTGGAACAACTTCTGACTCACTCTGAACAGCAATCAAAACCACCAACGTTTTGTACACATAGTCTGGAACAACTTCTGACTTGCCCTGTACACCAACGTTTAGCACATATAGTCAGTCTGGAATAACATTTGACCTACCCTCAACACGAACGTTTAGCACATATAGGCAGTCTGTAATAACCTTTGACCTGCACTGAATAGCAACGATACCACTAATGTTTTAGCACATATACTCAGTTTGGAACAATGTCTGACTTGCCCTGACCAGTAATGTATATCGCCTTTTTACTTTACCTTACAGACTTGCTAAACTGTTAAAATGTGAATGTCTACAAAGTTAATGTCACACACTTAGTAATGAAAAAATAATGAGGTAAGTATACACTTTTGATGGCATGTAGGAGTTTACTCGTGGTTTGATGGCATGTAGGAGTTTACAGTTGAATTAAGACGAGGATTAGCAAAAATAGATGTCTTTTTTATCTTTAACAGTGGAATTATAGTTAAGCGCTGCCCTATGTACTGTAATTCATGGATGTGCTGATATAAAGCACCTCTAATCTGCATCATCAGAATCCTCTACTCTCCGCATTAACAAAACCTTTATCCTACGCATGAACACAACTTTTTGCGCTCCGCTTTAACATATACACTCCGTATTAACACATACCTCTACGGTCCGCATTAATACAAACCTATATAATTTGCAAGAACAGAATTTTCTACTCTCCGCATGAACACAAACCTACACTATACACAATAACAAAATTTTGTTCTCCGCATTAAAACGAACAAGTCTCTTACTCATATACTCCGCATTGACATAAACTTCTAGTAATACAAACCTCTACTCTCCGCATGTAAGTTGTTGGTGCTGTACGTTTTGGTTCCATCTTTATTATTTGTATCGGATGATATCAACAGAAAATAAAGACATTTATATTTTGATATATAAAAGAAAGCAGAAATGTTCACTAACTCTCTTTGTTAAAAGTGATTTTAATCCACAAAAAGTAGAAAAATACACAGATATTGACGAGAAACCATTGTATGAAAAATACAAGTGAAATGTATAAAGATAAAATTCGGTGTATACATAAAGTTATATATAAAAATAATATAGGAATGCATGTAAAGTTCCGGAGGTATAATTCTTAATGTCAGTGTCATAATTCACCTGTTTATGTCATCTTTGCTAATTCTAAGCAGGTTTGATCTGTTTTCGTCAAGTTGTCGCGGTGGTCATTGTGAATACCACGTGACTGGCATTCTGTACACAGTGACAGCCATGGACACAGTTGACATCGGTACTGAAAGTTCATTAAGTCCTTGGTACAGATGACACAAACCCCGCCTAATGCTTTCCTCTCTGGTACTGAAATGTACGAACACAGAAAGCATGCAGACATTAATTCAGTGATATTTTATGCGCCCGCATATAAATGTGGGCGTATTATGCTATACCGCCGTCGTCCGTCCGTCCCAACGATTTTGTCTGCCCTCAGCGTCCTTAGTCATAATAGGTACAGATGCTTTGTGGTGGTATATGAAGGTATGGCTTAAAGTTATGCACCTGGGCTTTATACTGGAGCCCTTCCCCTGGGGTAGGGAAACATGGAGACGTAAAGATTATCCGCGATTTGTCTCTATAACTAAGACAGATACAGTTGATCTGGTGATGGTAAATGAAAGGGTTTAACTTGAATTTGTGTACACCTTGGTTTTAAAATTTGGTCTGATCCCGTGGGTAGGGAAAATGGAGGGGGTGGTAAAAACTTGTTCACGCTTCTGCTCCTTAACGTAGACAAATACAGATGATTTCATGGGGTATATAAAAGGTCCGACTTGAAGTTGTGTAACAAACTGGGAGTCTGACCCCTAGAATAGGGAAAATGGACTGGATTAAAGTCATATTTGTGCTTCCTCTCTTTATCAGTGATAGAACATCACTTCTTAGGTTTTAAACTATGTTCTGGCCCCAGTGGTAGGGAATCCTGTCAACAGGCGGGCATATCATTACCCATTTAACAGTGTCCTATATTTAATTAATTTGATGTACGTGTCAAGCTTTATTGTTATTACTTTAATCCCCCAACCCCTTAAGTATGGGTAGGCTCCAGGAATTAACCCGCACGCACACAAAGGATGAAGGTATCCTTCCCTCTTCCTTTGACGGATGGTATACCTTATACAACTTTCACATATGCATTGTGTCATTATAATGCTTAAACCTTTGTTAGATATACAAAACTAAAGTTGATACAAATACCTATTTTGTGTTCCATCCCACCTTTATGACATGGCACCTGCCAATTGAACGTAGGATTTTGAAAGTGAACAAGAAATAATGCTTCACATGGCAATCTTATTAAAACTCTCCGTGTACAAGGAAAGTATCGTAGAGGAACGGAGTACAAGTCGCGTTTTAATAAGACTGCTTCACATGGCATCATCTGCCCAATGGAAACTTCAGAACTGGATACAAGAACTGATAATTTCTACATAATAACGATTAAACAGATATCAAACAGAGTTGCGACCAAGTTGTACTTGGTAGATATGTCAAAGGTCAAGGTAATTATTCACCGAAATATCCCAACATGGTCTTTTCTGGGTGTACTGCAAGTTGTATATGTGGGATCTTTTATTAATATGGATCTGCTTGGAAGGATTTGGGGTCATATAAATATCATTTATTGATCATCTGTTGTCAGTTTTAAATGTACGGACTTTCTAAAGCAGATGGTCTGTTTCATCGTTAATAAATAATGAGAGAAGATTTCTTTGTCGTAGTGTATATATAGCGTAACTTTCAAGTATCATCGATACAAAATCTGCATGTGTCAGACTTTCTCAACGATGCGGCATAAAAGTTACATACATTACTGTATCATGTATTATTCATGTAGTCAGTAAATGTATGACAGTTAAATATGGCTTCTTGCGCCACCTTTAATGGTATGGTTAGCGCTCTTTATTTGAGTCGTAGCTTCTGTGAAGAGTCTAGTTTAATTGTGCAACTTGGTTTCAACGTCCTGAGAATATCTATCCCTCAATACTTTTAAAATGAGAATATTCATACGTCATTCCTTTGTTTAAATACTTTATATTGTTGGTCATCAGACTTACTGTCTACTACTCCCGGTATACTGTTCGGATACTCGTATCCCAGGGTTACAAGTTGTTGTATATAAGAAAGAAGCGCATTCTTGTCTTCTGTGAGCATGCGTGCAATCTCTGGATCCGTCACAATGGGTTCCTGCTGGAGAATATCTTCGTATGTTGCTTTCTGATTTGCAGCTATGGCAACAAAACGTTCCTGTTCAGCCTTTCTTGTTGCTTCTCCTACTTTTCTATCCGCAGGATTCGAACTCTGCATACTTGTTTCGACGGCTTGTCTCTCCTGTAGAAGGTATGTCTGCTGTTGTACAATATCCAACACACTCTGACGGATTTCACCTTTTTCACCAACGGATTCTACCTCTAATACAAGATACAGTCCATCTTACTTATATAATCGTGGTCCATATCTACATGCTTGTCAAACCATATAGATACATACACGAAAATTACATATTTAATTTGTAACAAGTAAGAAAGCACACTTGTCACATTACTTTGTTGTTGAGTCAAGTGATTTAATACGTGGTATATTTAATAAAAGACCCTTCAAAAATTTTCTGCCACTTGGCCTTTATCGAGTGAAATAATCGATGTTAATTTCTTAGCTAATTAAAATTCATGATAACTCACTTGTTCTGAACTTTAAAATCCATCGTCGTTTATTAATTATACACATATTGTATTCATTACCGCTTATACTATGATATTTATAGATACAATTGTAATAATCTTCACGCATGTACTATATATATATGTTATTATAGTTTATATTTTCTCTTCAATGTATTTATGTACATTTATGAGAAATAAATATTGTCATTGTCATTGTAACAAATCAAGAGTAAATTATGATACACAATTTAATAAAACTGAAATTTCAGTGAAAACGTGATAGTCTGACAGGATTTGAACTCAGCACTATGGCGTTACAGATACTGTACCAAGCATAAAATTTACACATATGATTGGAGAAATGTATGGATTATCATGTACAACCAGACCGATCATCCTACTGAGTTAAGGTATTATAACTTCAGTGTTTTATACTCACGTGATGGTTCACAGCAACAAAATAAATCGATAGTTCCTCCCCCTCCTCCGCCTCTTCTTGAACGTCGGAATCTGAATCGACGGCGACGATTGTTGGTCCTCCGTCGTCTAAAACCTCCTCTTCGTCCTCCTCTTCTCCGTTCCCCCATTCCGTCACCCATTCCCTCTCCCATCCCCTCACCCATTCCCATTTCTCCTTTCCCCATGTTATTCTTGTTTTAGTAAATGAGTTGATCACATGTATGTAGTTCTGTAATGGTAATTTAGATAGAATAAATTCATAAACTAGAAGTGTCAAATCAATAAACAAAGGGTACTTGACGATTCACCTTTAACTGGACTATCAAACTTATAAAGCCGTATTTAATATTCTATGTATAACGGACGATTCTTTAAACAGTTTTCAAATTTAATATACATTTTTCATATTTATATCTTAATTATTTAAGGTATATGTAGATGTAGTATTTCTGTGATACACAATTTTTTCCTCAGTCCTACATTCAATGCATAATTTTATTTTTTAATCAGTCGTATTTTATTATTCACTATTCTATCTACATGTATAAAGTATGACCTATAATAATACTGTATTATTGATACTTACAGACATATCAGAAGAAGAAGCGATACTTACCAAGTACGGGACGTACACCGTAACACAGACGTATATACACACACTGCCGACCGTAACACAGACGTATATACACACACTGCCAACCGTAACACAGACGTATATACACACACTGCCGACAAGTAAATACTACTTATAGGCCTACTCCAATATTTGTTTCATTGTGCAACTACTTTTAAACTGTACTCGCGCATGATCAACCATTTACAGGGAACTTTCCATTGTCATTATCGATTATTGACAATATAACCCATATGTATATTTCGAAATGCTTTGATACGTTAATCAGGTGTTTTCATATATACTTTAGTCATTTCGTGATGGTAGGTGATTACTAAACCAATCGGGGTCGAGACCACACAGTTCTTCTATACTGCATTAATGGTAATCCTACGATGGATGATAAGGAGATGGTTGATTCCAGGGTCATCCTAGGGGCAGAGGGATGAGGCATGTACATCTTCATCAAAATAAATACTGGTCCATTAAATACAACTGTCACGTATTGATGATAAAGGATAAATACAACTAGAACAAGAGGCCCAAGAGAGCGTATATCGCCACACACAGACACACAGACACACACACATATATATATATATATATATATATATATATATATATATATATATATATATATATATATATATATATATATATATATATATATATATATATATATATATATCCTTGTATATTCTTATTGTGTTTATGACGACTAATAAAAGGCAGTAAACCTGTATTTCTACTTTGTGTAAATTAAGACAATGGCACAAAAATTTGCGAGAAAGATTGTCAGAATTTTTTTTAGTATTTAAATCCTTATAGTATATAAAACAGACTAAAATTATTGGCCTTTAGCGGGTTACGAACCGCTTCCCTTCCGCATGCAAGAACTGGTCTCGTTAAAGTCAAATCTTTGCTAATTCTAAGCAGGTTTGACCTGTTTTCGTCAAGTTGTCTCGGTGGTCATTGTGAATACCACGTGAGTGGCATTCTGAACACAGTGACAGCCATGGACACAGATGACATCGGTACTGAAAGTTCATTAAGTCCTTGTTGCAGATAACACAAATGCCACCCAATGCTTTCCTCTCTGGTACTGAAATGTACGAACACAATGATGTATTAACATGTCTATTTCAACTATAGCAAAACTGACTAGTTTTACAAATTAATTATTTTATTTATACATGCATTTTATCAAACTTCATGTGGTTAAATATTTCACTATACGAGTAAAGTGCTGAAGGTCTGAAGAAACGGGATGAGTGGGTGCAGATATAGAGAAACAAAGTTAAGATCATGTCCCAATCAATTTTAAACTCCCAATTTGCTGGTTTCTTAAAATCCTATATTGTCTTGGGCAGGCGAAAGAAGAGCAGTGAATCTACCCCTCACTGCATGACGTAACAAACCGCAACGAGGAAATCTATTTTCACTTAATATTTCTTAGTTATTAAATATTTTAATATTAAACTTTATCATGTTAAACTAGTATCTAACACCACCCCCCCCCCCCCACACACACAGACACCCTATATACCCATGTTACAGACAGACAGACAGACAGACATACATCTGCGGTTTGTCATTATTATTAGGATTACTATAGGCACTAACTGCGCTCATGAGAGAGACTTTAAGTAACTTTATGCATTCTATTCAAGCCTCTAAACGTTTCGACCTTATTGGTAAGTTCAATGACACCCCTAGATATCTTGATGATATTTTAATTAACGATAATTCTGAGTTTGAAAACCATATTTCCCGGTACTGACATTTATCCACCTGAACTAAAAGTTAAACAAAAGTTAAACAAAACCAATACTTCCGATCAGGAAACACCTTTCTTGGACTTAGATATTAAAATGACTAATGTTCAACAATATTCATAGAAACATTTATGTTAAACGTGACGACTTTGGATTTCCTATTGTACATTTCCCTTATTTAGACGGTGATGTCTCCCGACTCCCATTATATGGTATTTACATTAGTCAATTGGCTCAGTTCGCTAGAGCCTACACTAACGTTCACGCGAAAAAAAACTTCTCAGATTACTTTAAACTTCTTACTCATGGTTATGAATATCATAAACTTCGAAAAACATTTGGTAAATATTACAAATCTTATTCAAACATTTTATCTCAATACGGAAATGTGACTTTTCAACAATACGTATCCAGCGGAATTTCCCACCCCAATTCCTACGGTGATCAAGTGTACAAACTAAGGAGGGTCAAAGGTTCCGATAATTTCATATCGGTGGGTTCTAAAATTATTAAACGCCTTCGACATCGACAGTATGACCCCGGGATCATCGCTAAGACTATAGGTCTTGTATTGGGTCCCTCTACATCCCAATACAGACTTTTGCTTGAGCGTTGCACGCTGACTAACAGGGCGGAGGGGACTCTATGACGGGCCTTGTCCAAACCTTTTCAGAGGAGACAAGGTCCTAATCCTCATTCCCCCTGACTGTGAGTCGGGACTTCTATTGATCAAGGATCTGAGCTCGCTTAATAAAGGACAGAGCACGATTTACTTATGTTGATGTCGCCTTACATATTTTTGATAGCAACATATTATTCTATAAACGTTTTGTTATTCTCTATATGGAGGAAAATTTATAAATTTTTTAATGTGTGTCCTTTTGGTTGTGCTGCTTTTGCGGTGAGTGGGAAGGTTGGCGCCCGTAAACCGGTTAACCACACCAATTGAGTGACGTTTGTTACTTCAGTTGACCGTCTTAAGTCGGTATCGTAACCGCGGCACAATCGAATATATTTGTAATGTCGTTTTTCCGTGTATATTTTACTATTATCATGTTTTGAGTGCATGTCCTTTGTGATTTGTGTCATACAGTTTTGTCAGACATCTATTTTCTCTTTAGTATCATTTATTCATATATAGCATGCATTATACACCACGTCATTAAGATATTGTGCTTATTAAATATTTGTGGATCAACATAAACAATGTGATATGTTCTGTGCCCCTTGCGTAAATTTATTCGAGGTCACTGCATGTCATAAATTTACTATCTACATGTACAAACGTTTTGCGAAAACTCAATATCAAATATATCGATAGAAATAGTGTGGTGCATAATTCAGCTAAGGGTCACTATTATTGTGAAAAATGAATACTCAAAAGCTTAAAATAATAGCAACAAATAAAAAAGGTATATTTGATTATAATCGTCATGTATATTTAGTCGCTAGTATATAGTAAAACACAAGAAGTAAATACATGTACAACATGCAGTAGGTAATGAAAAGCAATTTTATTATTATTATTATTGGTAAAATTGGATGGTAAAATACATATTTCTCAAGGGATTCTCTAACTTACCGTCTATTACTCCCGGTATACTTTTCGGATACTCGTATCCCAGGGATACTAGCTGCTGAATATGTGAAAGAAGGGCATTCTTGTCTTCTGTGAGCATGCGTATTATCTCTGGATCCGTCACAATGTGTTCCTTTTGGAGAATCTCTTCGTATGTTGCTTTTTGATTTGCAGCTATGGCAACAAAACGTTCCTGTTCAGTCTTTCTTGTTGTTTCGCCTACTTTTCTCTCTGTTGGATTGAAACTCTGCATACTTATCTGGACGATTCGTCTCTCCTGTAGGAGGTATGTCTGTTGCTGTATTATGTCCACCACACTCTGGCGGATCTCATCGTGTTCCTCCACGGATTCTATCTCTGAGGATGGGGAAAATATATACAAATACATTGTATTTCCTGTCACTTTACAGGCATAATGTAAGATGAGAAGGTTACGTACATATACAAATGTACATTGAGGTAAGAGAAGCGCAACCCAACCTGGGTTTCCAACGATGCGTTAGGTATACATTACGAAAAACAAAGACATGCAACTATTGGCTATTCTCAGTCTTCAAGATGTCTAGGATACTACAGTATACACATTTGCTCTATACGAATATTCCACTCCTTAAACACAGATTGTACATGTAGCTAACAGATAAAAACCGAAATGCTTGTCAAAATTCTCTCCCTTTCTCAAAAATTTTGTAGAAACAAAACTTTTTCTTTCAAACCATATATCTTTTGGCTGAATTAGTTATACTGGGTTATACTCTGTAAATGAATGTTAAGAACTCACCTGGCTTTTTACAGCAGCAAAATAAGTTGATTCGCATAACATTTCCCCCTCCTCCCCCTGCTTCTCCCGTATGTGGTCTTCGACGTCGAGCTCTGAACCCAAATCGGATTCGACGATGATGAAGAGGATGGTGGTGATGATGGTGGTGGTGGTGGTGACCGTGGTGATGTGCATGAGCCCTCCGTCGTCCGGCTCTTCGTCTTCCCCGTTCCCCCATCCCTTCACCATTACCCTCCCCCATTCCTTCTCCCATTCCCATTTCTCCCTTCCCCATTTTATACAAATGCCGTTGTTCGCGATGCTCACATGTATTCTAAGAAAAGCAATGCACTCTTGCTTGACCTACAATATACGCATTAACTTGACCTTTATCTCTGAGTGTTCAGCTCATATCTTAACAGTTTGATTATAAACCTTTACTTTATACATCGCGAAAATTAATCTACAGATGCTATAATTTCAAAAAAAAAAAAACAAAACATCAGATTGTTTGAGATAATAGCGGACGCGCTATTCACATACACACCAATTAACGGATACATATACACATTCCGGACTTCCGTAAAAATATTTCTTTATTTGCTTTTATACACGTCATCTATGTGCAATTTTAATTTTGGAATGATCTTCAGTTTGAATCATAAGTATGTTGATTTGACATGTGTATGATCATTTGATTTTTTGAAAATTATTTCAAATTTCTTTACTGCATAATATTAAAGAAATACCCAAACTGAAAATATTAAACCGAAAGGTCAGATCCTAGCATAATACAATACACTGGATAGAGTTGGAATCGGGAATGCAGATGACGAATTGAATCGCGATTTTCAACGAGTCATTGCAACACTAATTATAGACTCTATACATAGATGATATATCTTTATTCTAAAGAAATTGGATTCATTTTTCACTTTTTTTTGTCTTCCACACTCTGTGGTGTACTACCACATACACACAAAGTTACAGTTCCTTTACTTTTTATGGTCTTTCCGACAGCTGAGTTTATGGTTATACAGAAAAAAAATACATGTATGGTCATTGACGTCAACAAACTGAGCAAAGAAATATAACGACAACTTATATAGTGCTTTTGTGCTTATCACTTTCGCAGCAGTTCAGTTTACTGCATACTGTTTGGAAGGTGATATATATCATACATTAGATTTCTAAGTTATCAGTATACTATTGGCAAATGCTTCTGCTCTAAACAATCCATCCATTTCTAACACATCGTATACGCTTTGTAAGATAAGGTCCCTAATGATTCTAGTGATGATTATATGTTACATGTATACTATAAGGAACTAAAAGTGAACTAATGACGTCATTTTATCATTGATAATAGAGTTCTGTTAAGCAGGCAATTTCGTTTATATAAGGTATTATGACAGTTATTCCCCTTTAATTGCCATCTATTCGCGTCTGATCTGACCTCTCCGCAGAGATCTTTGGCCAATCAAGATAGCCGTTATATCGCACAGTAGGGATGCTCGTCTTCGAGAATTTGCGGCAGTCTGCTTGTGTCTTGTCACATTCTTATTGCATCGACAACTCGCTGTGTTTCATTCAAAAAAGAAGAGCGTGATTTTTTTTATTCACTATGAAGTTCTGTAATGGTAAAGAGGTATTATTACGGGTCGGTAAAAACTCGCATACACTTAAAAAGTTCCTGATAACTGATAAAACAATTCCAAGTCTACTATAACGATATATCTTATCAGATGCCCAATTTGGTTTTAGACCACAATATATTGTACCACTGACGCAATAATTGACCTTCAAACCCTTGTTAACGAATACGTTTCGAGTAGAAGGAGGTTATACTGTTGCTTTGTTAATTTTAAAAGAGCATTTGATACTCAAGGGCGGATCCAGCTTTTTTTGGTCAAGGGGGAGGGGTCCAAAATTTTCAGCCCCAAAGTTCATTTTTGATTCGATTTGCCTAAATGTTTTAAATTCATACATTGTATATTTTATATCAATGCTTGAACTGATTGCAGGCGCTGGCAAATCGAAGCAACCGAATTTTTTTTAATAACATGATGGGAGTCTAGTCTAGGAACACCTGTAACTATCCAAATAAGGGAAATTTACAACAGGAAATCTAAAATCATCATGTTTATCATAAATATTGGTGTATTTAATGTATAGGTTCAAGAAAAGTGTTTCTGTATCACAAAAATTGTCTTTGTTTAACTGAAGTTCAGGTGGGTATGTGTTAGCTATATATCTTTCAAACTCGGGGTTGTCAATAAATAAGATGTCGTCAAGATACATGTACATGTAATTAGAGGTATCATCCAACATCTCAATAAGGTCGAATCATTTAGATTTTTGAATAGAATACATATGACACCTCCTACATACCAATATAGAAACAAATCTGCTATACGAGGTGAACAGTTAGTACCGCTAGAAATCCCAATCAGCTGCTGATAAATCTTGCCATTAAATTCAAGTAACAAATATGGTAGGTGTGTCCATGATTGAACTGAAGAAGAACATAAGATCGTAATAACATAAACTGTTGTGCTATGTATAATTCTGGCGAGCGAAGCTCCCCAGGAAAAATTGGGTTTTAACACCTAATTTGTTTTCCAAAGTATGATTTAAGATTACGCTAGGCTATTGGAGACAGATTATTTTTTCACTGTAAGACTGGGAAGGATTAATGTTTTAGTCAAAATCAGGGCAAGAATTTTTTTCAAGAATATATTTTAGTAATGGCCAAGCAACGACTATTTGACGATTATAAACAGAATATTTTGGCAGATGTTAACAGTTTTACAAAGTGTTCTATTTACAAACAAATTATTGATCATTTTACACTACAAACTTACTTGTTAAAACCTTTTCCAATTCATATAAACAAATTGATTTGTAAATTAAGAATATCTTCCCATTGTTTATCTATTGAATCGATAGATATAAGAAAATTTCCATAGAAATACTAATATGTCCTTTTTGTATCACAGATTTAGAGGATGAATCTCATTATATCCTGATATATCTGTTATGTTCTAATTTTTGTATTTAAATCCCCCCTCCCCTAAGTAAATTCAAAAATTAGAACATGACATATCCCCATTATAATGATATTAGAGTAAACTTTGTGAAAATATATTATTATAGTAGTCCTTCAGTCTATAAATTAGTACATTTACTTGCAACTCAAAAGGTAAAAGAATTCTGTAACCTTGGTAAATATATCAAGAATCTTTTTACTATTAGAAAACTTCATGTATAATTATATTTATTCATCTTGTGTCGTTTCAATATATAATATGTAGTTTCTCTATTGACGATTATATAAGCCAGTTGTGCCAGGTGAACTTACCAGATCCCATGACAGGTAACATCATGTCAGATATTTCTATTTCCACCACAGGTATACAAAAGTTATTGAAACAACTGAAACCAGAGAAGGCAGCCGGCCCAGATGAATTTAAACCCTTACTCTATAAAGAGATGGCCAATGAGGTAGCTCCATACTTGAAGGTAATATTTCAGATCTCTCTGAGGCAGAGTGAACTCCCAGCAGTCTGGAAGAGGGCTCGTGTGACCCCCCCCTTTTTTTTTTTAAAGAAAGGTAACAAGAGCAGCGCAAGTAACTACAGGCCTATATCACTAACCTGCACAGCTTGTAAATTGCAAGAACACATCATAGCCTCCCATCTGGTAAAACATCTGAACAACCATAACATCCTTTATGACCTGCAGCATGGTTTCAGGCAAAAAAGATCACGCGAAACCCAGTTAGTCATGCTCCTAGAGGTTCTTCACAAACATCTCCATAAAAGTATGCAGACTGATCTAATTTTATTAGATTTCAGTAAAGCTTTTGACAAGGTCAACCATGAGAAGCTGGTTTACAAGCTCTATCAATATGGCATAAGAGGCGAGAACCTGAGATGGATCAAAGGTTTTTTAGGTAGGAGGTCACAGACTGTAGTCGTGGAAGGGGATGAGTCATCATCAGCACCCGTCACATCTGGGGTGCCCCAGGGCTCTGTCCTTGGGCCGATCCTCTTCCTCGTCTACATAAATTACCTCCCAGACCATGTAAGATCAAAGGTCAGACTATTTGCGGACGACACTGCTCTGTATCTTACTCTAAACGATCCATCAGAAGGTAAGATACTCCAAGACGACCTAAACAGACTTGAGTCCTGGGAACATAAATGGAACATGGAGTTCAACCCAGGTAAATGCCAGGTAATCCAGATTTGTAGGTCAAGGTCACGCATACCATCCAATTATACTCTCTATGGCCAACTTCTTGACTGTGTCTTTCATGCCAAATATCTAGGGGTTACCCTATCATCTGACCTTAAGTGGAACCATCATGTAGACGATGTAGTTAGTAAAGCCAATAGGACACTAGGCCTAATTAAAAGAAACATCAAGAGTAAGAGCCCCCAAATTAGGTCTGCATGCTATAAAGCTCTCGTAAGACCCCAGCTCGAATACTCTTCTGCTGTGTGGGACCCCCACACCAGGGATCTCTCTAACAAGCTTGAAGTGGTGCTGCGCAGAGCTGCTAGGTGGACCCTGGACAAGTATTCCCACACTGAGAGTGTAACATCCATGCTGGGCTACCTGGAATGGGATACCCTTGAGCATAGGAGATCGGTTGCTCGCTCGTTACAAGTACTCTTTTTCCCCTGGCCATAGTGCAATGGAATCACCTACCCCAGAACACGATACAGACTGCAGAGCCCAATGCCTTCAAGGCTTCTATTGCAACTGTTACACATCCTAGGCCATAGACAGACAGTCTCTTTAGCTTTTAACCCTTCTTATAATTTGTCATGATCTTTAATTAACATTGCATAGACGCGCACACTGCACATAATACGAGAGAGAGGGGGATGCAGTATGTATATATATATATATATATATATATATATATATATATATATATATATATATATATATATATATATATATATATATATATATATATATATATATATATATATATATATATAGCAAAGGATCCCTGACTGCTACGGATGGGTTCCTTGCAAAAATATAAATTTCGATATCAGACAGAAGAAGGCTTCATCGTATATGTGAAATACATGGATCAGTAAACGATCAGATGTCCGAGATTTTCCGATGGATGTGCGATAGTTAGTTTGCTTGTTACTATAAATATAAAATTCGATATACAATGATCACTGTTAAATATTAAAATGATCAAATATAATTTTATTAAATTAAAGTCATAATGATTATATTTCTTAAAACGAAAATTATAACTTCTAGATGAACTATTGATATCATATACACTATTTTTCTTTATATTTTATAAAAAGTCATTAAACATGACACAAAAGGACCGGCAGATTAAGAAAGTACATGTATATATTTTTATTCAAATAGTATTGCGACATACTTAACATTGTTAGGGCATTAACGCTCACCCGAAAAAAAGGAATGTCAAAACATACATATACATTATAATATTGTGCACCAGAAGCGCATTTCGACAACTTCTGTCTCTTCAGTGATGTAAATGGGCGAATGATAAGAATTCTAATAGTATATAACACCTGAAGAGCAGAAGTGGCCGAAAAATAGAGCCAAAGAATCAATCTAAGGACAGATCTATACATGAGAGAGATACTCCTTAGTTTTAGTGTAATCTTTGAAGTGGATACCGCTCATGTTTACATTGAACCCTAAATTAGCATGGGAAGAAAGACAACTCTAAGTAAATTGTGATCATTTGGTTGGCTTTATATATACTTTGTCTATTATCTCACGATCAGAAATAAAATTAATTCCAGGACTTTAAAGCAACATAACCATGTAAAACAGTATGAAATCGATACCAGAAACACTCAGGTAATTTTTTTTGTATCACGCCTACCATGACACAGTATCTAGGTTTTCATTGTCTCATCGGGCCGAGACAAAACACCGTTGGTCTATTGTCGGAGTCGAACCCGGGACCTCTATGTCAGGAACAGAGCACCCCATCCGCTGAGCCACACCGGCTTATATTGCGTATTGTGCTCTATATTTCATTGCACTGAATATGGAAGAAAAAAATCATTATAATATTAAAGTGCTACAAATCAGTTTATATAAATATTTCACTAGATCATTACATGATGGATCTATGTCTAATAGCGAATATTTTCTAATATTGTGTTGAGATCATGAAATATAACTCATTCGCAATTCAGAGCAGAACTTGTATGGGACGGTTATGTACATATTATCTTCATATATTTTCCAATATGTTGCTTTTTGTTTCTTGTTCTTAATACGAGTTGTTCCGCTTGCTAAAAAAATAAAATCTCAAAACATATTTTATTATTCTTTTAATCCTTAAACTTTTTAAATTTACTTTTTTAATAAATGTAGTATAATTTTTAAACAAAAAATTATTGATATTATGTAAAATTTTAAAATATGTAAAGTAGAATAATTGTAAAATACAGTTTTTGTTTTCAAACAAGTATGTGCGCTGTAAATTTTGTGACATGATTTAAGTTAATATTATTATTATGACCCTTTGTCAGCATACCTAACATTGTTAGGGCCTTATCGCTCACCTGAAAACAATTTAAAATATCTTTGGAGCGGGCACTGCCAATGCCCGTAAACAAAAAATTTTGAAATAGTAAGTAGCGTTAGATGTAATGGTATGGTAATAGCGTTGGCCAATAATGCGTAGTATATATATATGAAAGGCGTACAAGAATTACCGAAGAAATATCTTGCAGGCCATATACCGAACTACTCTCCTTGAGAAATGACGGTATAAACTATTCTATCTATAGACAAAAACTCCTGTATAATTCGACCTTTTGCCCCAAAATCGATAGAGTTTTTCCTCTCTTGATAAGTAAGCATCTACCAAATTTGGTTTGAATGTGTTTTAAAAAAGGTACTCGAGTTATCATCCGAAAACCAATAATTACAGTCTATTTTCATTATTTGACTTCATGATCCAAAGATCATTATGGTTCTTCCTCTCTTTATAAGTAAGTACATGTATATATCCAAATTTGGTTTGAATATGTTGAAAGGTACTTGAGTTATCATCCGGAAACCAATAATACACCGATCCACTTTAGTCGAATGTTACGTACTTTGATTACGTCACGCAAGGTTGGACAAGTCGGACATTTGATTATGACGTCATAACCATAACAATCAGAAGTCCGCCAAACATCGCTTTCTATGCTGTAAAGTGGATCTGTGTATTACAGTCTGTTTTCATCTTCTGTGACCTTGATTTTTGACCTTTTTATCCAAAATCAATAGGTTTCTTCCTCTCTTGATAAGTAAGGCCAAAAAAATAATGTTTGTTTCCTGTAACATGACCTTAAAAGATAGGATCGGTAGGTAGACTTTTTTTCTATGGAAAATGTCTTGACATTCAGATGGACATACATAATGTATAATAAAAGGTATTGTTCAACATAATTCATCATGTAGGACAAGGCTTGATGCCATTGGGTTGCCATATTTGGGTCAAAGAAAGGTAATTAACGAAAGCCGTGGTTGGCTGATGTGGTGTAGGGAGAGAGGGACTACTATTTCAATGTATCAGGAGCTGTGATTGGATGAAATTATATGTGTAAATAAAGATTGATTCTGCTGTAAAGTCATGGATTTTTATCTCATTTCGCTAATGTAAAAAATTTAATGACATAAAAAGGGGTGGTTGTTTACATTCGAATTTTGGTCAATTTTGGGGGGTATCACCCTTCCAGCATGATTTTCTCGAAATTAAGGTGGATGACCTATGGTAAACTGTTAAAATTCTGATAGAGGGTCTGACAAACATTTTGATATGTGGATTATATATAGCTAAAATGTAGGATGTTGTGTAAATCTTGCTGGAAGTTCGGTAATTTAACATGGGGCCCTATGGGAAATGGAATTACTATGCCTTGACCTATTTGTTTTAAAAACACCGGAAATAACAACAATGTGAAGAAAACCGATTCCGGAATTTCGATTCCGGTAATGGCGGCGCTTGTAAATGGCGAAAAAAAAATCCGAGTCGGCGCCATTTTTGAGGGAGTTGGTCGGGTTACAGGAAACAAAGATATTTTTTAAGCCTACGCATCTATTCAAATTTGGTTTTAATGTGTGAAAAGGTACTCGAGTTATCATCCGAAAACCAATAATTACAGTCTATTTTCATTACATGTGACTTTGACCTTTGACCTTTTAATGTCAATAAGGTTCTTCCTCTCTCGACAAGTTAGTATATATCCAAATTTAGTTTGAAAATGTTAAAAGGTACTTGAGATATCATCTGGAAACCAATACTTTTTTCATCATTTCTCACCTTGACCTTTGACTTTTTGAACCAAAATCGATAGGGTTCTTCCTCTCTCAGAAAATATATATTCAAATTTGGTTTGAATATGTTGAAAGGTACTGGAGTTATCATCCGGAAACCAATGTGTGACGGAGGGACAGCAGGACGGAAAAAGCAAGCATTTAAAACCCCCTGCCATATCTGGTGGGGCATAAAAAGTCATAAAACCCAAGTGTACTAGTCTACAAGTCAACTAAGTCAGTATTGGGGGGGGGGGGGTTCCTTCATGACTTATTGAGTGCTGCAAAACGCTTGAAACTTGTTTTGGTGAAAAATGAAATGAACAAAAAAAAAATGCCTCCGATGGGGTTTGATCCACTAACTTTCAGCATGCAAGTACTGATCTATATCGAAAATTAGGAAAGGGGGGGGGAAGCATATATCCAAAACAAAATTTTACATGACACTCTCAAATTAATGTTAGCAAATGAGTGCTTTATTACTACTCTGTATTCAATAAAACAATATAGTGTCACGACACTTATATGAGTTGAAAGGGATTTAGAAAGGAGCCAAAACCAACAGCACTTCTTAGGGCACCTTATGCCGGTCTGAGAAAGGAGATCGATACCATCAGAGGTCTATGTTGACCTGTCCTGGATTCTTCCCTCAACAAATCTGGTCGAAAACCGGCTACATTTGTAAGGAACCTTTAGTAATTTAAACCTACCAAGTTTTTCAACATCTTTCATTTAGTTTCGAAGGAAAAGTACATCAATATTTATTATTAAATAGTAATAAACGCTCGCAAATCAGGTCGGGTCGTATTATTTATTTTGTAGGTCTTTGAATGATGGAATATTTATTTCCTTGATATCTTGGGGCAGATTATCTATTTTCTTGACATTTTTGTTTTCAATAAATACTTGTCAGAATTGCATGGTAAACATATACCATTAATAAAACACTTGCTAATATAGAATAAACTCAACAAATAAAACGCAAATGCGTAGGTCTTTATACTACTAGTTTCTATAGTAAAATTGCGTACATGTATTCTATCTGGTATCCTGGGGCAGAATTTCCGTTTATCACTATCCTGTGCAAGCTTGTCCCTTCACTGTGATACTCCCACAAGCCGTCGTAGCTGTATCACTGGGTAGATACCTTCAACTATGCCAACCATAATTTTAAAATGCACATGATTTTGAACATCGACTTTGCATATGTGCTGAGGTGAGAGATGGGGCGAATTCACTCGAGACTCATTTATCGTTAACATATTAGTCTGCCTGACGTATTCATTTAAATGTGGGGCGGACAGCACGAGAGAAAGTCGGGGAAGGGGGTTTCATAGGAGGATCTAAAATTTTGAAAGGGGTGGGAAGTTTCAGCTTCCCCATTACTAATGTTTTGCACTATTCGGTCCGGAAAGGAGGGTTGCAACTTCTAAAATGGCCTTTTTGGGTCTAAATTTCTGCATCTCCCCACTTCTAAATCCGCAGATGGGTTGGAAATTGGCCATTGATTAAATTCGCCCAATGATATAAATTCTGCTGAAATGAGAGTCAGACTATTATACTACAGCACAGCATAATACAGGCAGAAATCTGGCGAGTAAGGCGAGCCAGTTAAAATCAACGTTTTTATACTAGTAATTGCATGATCTTGTATATGTACATACTAGCAGCCAGGATATTTAGCATTCAAGGGGTCAGGATATTTATTTCTAAAAAAAGAACAGTCGCAAGGTTAAATCAAAGGCTTGAAGAGCCACAAAGGCGTCGAGTTCAATTTGATTTAAAGCTGTCAAAAGTAGCAGAAATTGACCAGTCGTGTTTATCTTTTTTGTTGAATTCCGATAATTTTTGGAATTGCATGAGTAAAAATAAAAGCTTAAGGACCAACAGCCATATATCATATAATATATCATCATAACATTTTATTGTTCTTTACGTCATTCTTGCAGAAATATGTCAAATATTTTTTCACAAAGAATGTATATGTGAAATCAATCGAACACCATTGCCATTTTTTTAACAAAGTTAGAAATGGGCGAGTTGTTACCATTGCCTGTAAAATTATGGAAGCCTTATGCTTAATTTGTTTTAAAATATGGTCTAGATTACTGTTTTTGTCTACGCTACTAACACTGACACCAAGGCCAACGGCTTCTATATATCGTCCAAACACATTAGTTATTATTCGGTCGTTTATTGTATGTGCACGTGTAAGGGCTACAACACCATGCCATTCGCCGTAAAGACGCAAGCCGATTGTGCATCACAATCGCACTTTATCGGTTGATTTGGAATAAAACCTTCACATGCAAGTTCTACGTAATTTATTTTTCATGCATTCAATCTTAAATTCTGTCTTAATCCATGCTATCATCCTTTACATCCGCATTAAATTTTGTAGGCGATTTGAAAACTTTCTCGGCTGCCATTTTTATGCCCTCGTGGGAACTTTTCCAGATATTGGAAAACCATGTGATATATACACATACTACTTCCCTAATATGGAAAAATGAGGCGTGGCTTTAGAAATTTTAGCGGGAAAATTCACAACTGCGCAAGAACAAGTATTTCCCATTTACATAAAGCTATTTGGCTTTGTGACCAACATCTTGATCATTTAATGCTATTCCTATTGCAACCTTAACTTTTTAAAAAGCTATGCTTGTTTAAGATAGACTGGAGTTACCTGCTCTTGCTTGCTATAGCTGCGCGAAGAGACAAGTCACCACCACCATTTTGTAGAGGCTATTCCCTGTCCTGCAAATGTTATTTATAGCACAGACAGTATGGGCAGTTAAGAAGCTGTACACACTGCGTGTAGATATTTTTTAAAATTCGTCGGCAGTAGCATACACAGCATAGGTATACAGTACCTGATGAAATTTACGAGAGGTTCGTGATGTTTAGCCTTGAGGAAGTAATTAATTTTATTAATTTTTTATAATATTTCTTGATTCTAGGTTAAATGAATGAAACAAAACGAAATCCAGCGAGATAAAAATAACAGAAAACGCGTCACTTGAACCTAGGTCAGCCTCGTTATGAATTAGTGGTCACCTGTCTAGATATCTTAGTGATACGCACTGCCAGTCTATATTTAGGATTCTATGAAATATTTCATTTGTTCTTTTTTAGACTGAAATTTATATATCTATATATATTATTATTATATTATTACATATATTTCGAAGATCGTGCGATCGGTTTCCATATTGGCGCTTAATGTCAAATTAGGCCTTGATCGCGTGTGTTACAAGCGTTCTACTACGATTTCTCCAAATAAGGCAATATGTCACGTGGTCTTCCCCATATTTGGAAAAATTCCCATGATGTGCGATTGTAATTCGTGATCGGCTTGCGTCATCACGGCGAATGAATATTTCAACACACACTACAAGCTTCAGAATAATACATGTTTTATGGCAATATATTGATAATTTAAGTTAAGCAGACCTATGCTTAAACCTTTTTCTGTGCAATGAAATTTCAATAACAAGGATAACAAAGCGGGTTTTGCAAGAACTTTTACTACTTTAAGTATTTTAAAGAAGGTACTACTTTGTTACGCGAATTTTTTAAAAAGGCGGTGCAGAGGTAAAATTTTTACGATCGCTAGAAGACTGTCGAGCAAATGCTCGACGCCTTAAAAATGTGAAAAGTCACTGTACAAACCTGTCCCCCAAGATGTACGTTCACAACATAATGATTTATTGATTAATGTTTTTCGTCACTCCACGAATATTTCTCGTATATGGTGACGGCTTCTGCCCGCTGCATCGCATAGAAATTTTGCAACGGACCCTCCAAATGTAGTGAGGGATCTTTTACGTGCCACGCCTACAACTGACAAATGTTCGATATAAATCACATCCCTTAAAATCTAAGACTGAAGTTTCCTTGTGCGTATGTACAATATGCATTAATTGAAAACCAAGTTTAATTAATTAAATGAATCTGTCATATAACAGGGACAGGTTTGGTGTAGTGGTTAAGCGCTTGGCTTGCGGCGCCGAAGATCCGGGTTCGATTCCCGGGTTGCGCCACTATGTTTAAGAAGTTGGTAACCTCTTGCTTCCATGAAAAATTGTTGAAAGCGACGTAAAACACCAATCAATCAACCAACTCATATAACATAGAAGAACTTCAATGAATTTGAAAAACAGACATGCAAACGAGTATGAGCTGACAGACAAGGAAATAGAATGGAGTATCTTTTTATGAGTTTATTTGTAGTTTGACAGGTAGTTTCAGCTTTGTAAATTACAGTCAATAAATAGCAAAGCCAACATACATGATTCACACAAAATATTAGATTTCTTAGATGGAAATTATCCGTTTATGCTGGTGTACCATTGCTACATGTATGCGCCATACAAGATTGTATACAATAATGAATTTACACGTCATGCAACTGCACCTGGTGAACGAAATGATATTGTAATAATGATTGGGGACAACATTTTACAGTACCACAAGAAAATAAAGTTGACTAAATTGAGGTAAAAAAGTTTAAAAGCAGAATCTTGTGTGGCATAACTCATACAAAGATATACTAAACGGTCCCATCAGTATATGATATAGATTTGTCATTCATTAGCATGCACACAACCAGTCTAAATGTAATCCAGCATTAGCACCATCTACAAAGTATATTATTTGTGAATGAAAACACAATGTGTTATCATAGAGATTGTGATACACCAAAAATCCCTTTTTCCCCCCTATTTTCTCTTTTATTATTTTTTTTATATCTTTTTCATTGTAAATATTAGTGCTACAGTCAACATGAATTATCCCTGTAGAGTATATTTTCCCCTTGTTTCCCACGTTGTATTGTCATATTGACTTTTCAGCATTCTGCACTCAGCTCTCGAAATGAAACCTAACAAGGGTATCAGAGGAGCGACCAAAGCTTAAGCATTGATTAACCCCCCTTTTACACACAGAAAAACAGAAATACCTATATTTTCCATCACTATGATGCACATTTTTTTCTGTTTTTCTGCTGTCATTCTACTATAAGGGATAAGTCTGCAAATTGTATGATCTGCATTGCCAAGTAAACTGATACTATTTCATTACTCATAATTTTGTCCATCAAAATTATTTTGAGGATAAATGCAGATCATGCAAAGTGATCACACCAAACGGTACAATACAACATTGCATGCAAAAGCAAAGGGGAAACAAATACAGTCTACAGCCCAGAATGAAGAAATATTCTATTGATCTTATGCACTGCAGTGTCAACTCATCAGGAAGGTCTCCAGTGAATGTAAGTGCAAAAGACAAAATAAAATAATTGGAGAAAACATATTGAATATAAATGTGTGATATGATATATATATATATATAGGTATACTGTGGGAGACATGTGTGAGTAGATGGTACCAACACAGGATATGCAACTGTGATGCTGACATGCAGTGTCCTTCAAAATTTCAACAAAACATATCACACATATGGTAGCCCATTTGTATACTTAAAATTATTTCCATGCTGTAAAGAAATGGAATGGAAAGACATTTCAAATGATGTAACAGTTACAAATTGTAAGTTATCACATATTTTCCGATGCAAATTGGATTTTGCACTTTGTTCTTAAAGTAACAATACACAAAACATAGACATACTGTATAACATCAACTTTAAAAAGGTACAAAAATCTACCGAATATTGCATAAAAACACCTTAGCAGAATTCTAACTCCTTACAATCACAATATCTTGAGCTGGTTTTAAAGTTAGGATTAAGAAATGGCACTACCAAGATTTAACAAAAGTCATAACAACAAATGAACTTAGTCTTTAGGAAATAAAGTCAACCTGAGGCGAAACACAAATGCAAGCAAAGACTGAAGAATAATTATGAAGAAATGTAGATAAAATAAATTACCCTTGTAACATTTCTTAATATTTCTTTAGTCAGATATAAAATAACAATTGACTGTTTACTGGCTCTAAAAATTATTCAAATTTTCAGCGCAAAATCTGGAAATAATAACACACATGCTGGTATACCTGGAAATATCATTTACTAATATTATGGTTTGTAAACTGTATACACATTTTCTATAAATTTTGGTTTGACAGGTAATAAAACTTAACATCAAGTTTTCAATCACCTTTCGAAATAATGTTCAGTACCTAAATATTATAGAACTATTATTCTATGAACTTAGAACACCAGTCATGTGACATAGCACTTGATATTTCCTCTGATTGCACTCAGCACTCTGCCCTTCATTGAGGTATTATATGCAGTCAATATTATAGTAATACTATCTCTACTGTCAGCCTAAACTCATGTAGTATAATTATAATATTCTCTAGTACATTAAAATTTTTCATAAATACAAAATAATAAGATATAAATAGAACTGATGTATGTGGTACATGTATATGATTGGATATCTGTTATCATAAGGGAAAATGTATGCACAAATATTGCTAAGACATCAAGCAATCACAAAATACATTATATTACTGGAAGGGATGTGGCAGCATTTCTCAATCAATGTACATGTATTATTTCTTCCTAATTCGTTACACCTACTGAGCATTTGATGTCTGTGACACAGCAAAGAGATTCAACTCCAATTAAGGAATTCATTACTATCATATCTAAACCTTTCCTTTACACATTAAACCTATGTGTATTCATAAATATATATTTCATATACTTTTTGACAAATAATGTCACAATACTTCCGAAAGTTGTTGTAAAGGCTCTCTGAATCCACATATTCTACACAAACTCTATGGTATAAGGGGAATCCCCCTGCACCATACTCCATATCTGACCCTCTTCAGATTCACTATCCTCGTCACCTTCATCTATACCATGATCTTCTAATAGCTTCTGAACTCGCTTTTGACTCGAAAACATGGCTGACTCTAACTGCTGCCACATCTTATCCATTTGACCTTGAAATTTTGAGTCATAACCCAAGGTCACAGTGTCATGAGAGCTGATCTCTGTAGATGATGATATACTGCTACCACAAGCAGCAGGTTTAGTGTTTGTGTCACCACTATTACCATTATGATGGTCATCAATGTTTTTAACTTGATGACTGGTGGATTCAGAGATTTCCATGGTTACACCATTGGTCAACTTCGCATCATGACAAGAAATCTGAAAGATGAATTTAGATGATATATTAGTAAAATATGACTTTCTCAAATTAAAAAAAAATTTCAAAAACATTTCCATGTACATTTCTTGTGAATTTTTCTCTCATATAAATTTACTACCGTATATTTACACGTGGACTGCATTTCCCTCATATACAAGTTAGTAGGGCAACTGCATTGCATTTTTTAATGTTTGCTGTCAATGTCACATGTCCAAACACATGTTGCCCCATCACAGCGAAAGAATATGTACACGTATAATGTCATTCTGGAAGCCTTTCTTATGCCCTTAGAATAATGACAAATAATGCAATTCTTAACAACCAAACAAAAAACGAAAGTTAAATACTTGTGTTTTTAGAAAATTGTAGTTGAATCGAGAACTACTTCTTAATTTCGAAATGACAGCTGAGGGACTGTGTAACTATTTAGTGTCATTGAACATTCTCTTAGAATTATGATTCTAACATACAAAAAAGGATATCCAGTGGGTTAAAAGTATGAAAAAAATATATTTATATATAAATATAAGGATTGTTTTTCATTTTTATCGTGGCATTGGGGTATGCTTGCAGTCGGTCATGGAAAATATTCAATATGAAGCACTTCATACTGCACAGAATAGTTTTCCACACGACTGACTGCACGCATACCCCAATGCCTTGAAAAAAATTAAAAACGATCCTTAAGTATATTTTGGATGATAGGCCAACATTTAAAACATTCTTCACTAATCAAACACTCTGTCACCCACCCTCAGCCACATAATTATCTTAATCTTTTAGAAAACAGAATAAATCTCTCCACTAAAACACCAAATATAGAACACTTAAAGGGTTATAACTACAGAATACCTGAGACTTCTTGTCGTCTGGTTGCATTGTCCTCAAAGGCAATGATAGGTTTGGGAATAATCTCTTCACCAGCGTCTCTGTTGTCTAAATGGTGATTGGTA
The DNA here is from genome assembly GCA_035048485.1 of Pteria penguin. Taxonomy (NCBI): domain Eukaryota; kingdom Metazoa; phylum Mollusca; class Bivalvia; order Pterioida; family Pteriidae; genus Pteria; species Pteria penguin. The sequence continues at coordinate 26,365,211 of CM068581.1, forward strand.
TTAAAGTTCAATAAATCATCGGATGTTCCAAAAGAGGAAGAATGTACTTCTATACTTTTATTATTTACACTCAAGTCTATATATTCTTCAAACTGGTCTGGATGTGGTGAGATGTCTTCAGCCTGCTGTGAATCTATCAAACTTCCAGAATCCTCAGTGGTTATTGAAGAATCTATTGTTCTCATACTTATACTGCAAATATGAAAATATATATATAACCTAACAATTTCAGTAAGTGCACATGGTTCACAGATTACATTTATATACAATATTACAGCTATATTTACAAGCAGTATTTGGGTTTTATACTACACAGTCTCGAAATAGCAGTGTTGACATGTATTTGTCTTTCAACTGTCACAGAAAGTTGCAGTCATCACAACATATTGTAACAAAAGGAGAAATTGGTAACATACACTGGACATGTAAAAAACGGAAACTTTGACTAGTATGCCCTAGTCCAATGGCCATACAGTCAGCAATACACTAACCACATCAGTCGGTAATGCTTCAAACGAGGTTACTAGTACATTTAACATGACATGTAATATAAAACTAATGTGTATGCTTTGTCACATGAAATGCATAGTAATATGCGAGTCACACCTGTTTCTGATATTGTAACCTACCATACTAACATTTTGGATCAAGTTCGCTCACGGAAGTTTCAAGTCATACTTACAAGTCAAACTTACACTTACAGCAAGTACCCGCAGTTACATCGTGACTGTGTCTGGGAATAGCCGGATAATGATCCCTGGTGACACAGGTGAAAGTAACTAAACGGACCTGTACAGGCTTGTATCCCAATAGTTCAATGTCATATCAGCGTTCAATAAGATCAATATACGCCTTGATATGCTGATAATACTATTCTTGTTATTCACACGTAACAATGATTTACCTGTATGGACAGTTTAATAATCCTTTCTATTCTATCTCCCATTATGCCATTTCCTGTATTAAACCACTACCTTATAAATGTGATGTGAGCGTCAAGCGTGGAGCTGAATGTGTAATGTACACAGTGCCTGATTTAAACTATGCACGACCTATTTCAAAGCTTGAATTAATGGAATGTTTACCTGTGACCCTTAACCTCACTATTGTTATATAAATAAAATTATCCCAATATTACACCGTTTTTATCGTTAAGTATATATAACATACCGATCGGAAGTGTACACAATGGTATACATCCTTAAACTTTGTTATCTCAATTAGGATTCACCTAGTCACAAGTTATACACAAAGTCAAACTGAACAACGTGCGACTACCCATGCAACATGAAATCTATATACATGCTTTTATAACATTGAGAAGGAAGGAAACCATTTTTCAATGCAAATAATTGCATTATTCTTATTTATTTAAAATTTAAGAAGATACTTATCCATAAATCACTATAAAACCAAATGGATTTATTTAGCTGGTGTGACAATTATGATGAAATAAGTAAATACTTCCACAGAAAAGGCGTATTAACAAAATGTCTTTTATTAATTATGACCAAGTTTACCAATTGCCCAATTTCCTTGCCATTGTGGGCCTACAAGATTAAAATTGTCTATAAAGCAATTGCTTTCAATACACCACACTTTTCTCTCTTCTCTCTCTTGCCTGACTCGGTCGTCATTATTCCCAATAAAATTCTGCACTGACATGGAAAATGTATACCGAAATAGACCTAAATGATTTTGATGAAGTCAAATATAATGTATGTACAAATTACAAATAAAAGAGGATATAAAAAGACATAAGGAGTCATCCACAGAAGTAAAACGTACTTCAATTGAATGCAGTAATATACTTCGAGCATTTTAGGCTTTTTCTTTCTCTCAAGGAAACAATACCGATCCTAATACAACTGATAAATTATAGTCAATAAATGTGTAACCGATCTCCAAATTGTCGCTGTAAAATAACAGCTGTGGATGAGTCATCCAACTAATGTTATCCTATTGTTTGTAAACCTGTTGCTGGTAAAGAACGACTAGTATACAAGCTTCAATCATTGCTACAACTCTGTGTGGTAACCCAATGATGAACCTATAGTCAAGGCAACGTATCAAAATGCAAAATGCAGTCTCTATTGAAAGCGCCCTCTGGTAGAGACTGAGCCATGGTGACTGTACGAGTGGAGTGGAGTATCTCATGGTTCGAAAGTTATGGCGAAGATTAAAGATGACAAAAGACAGACAGACAGACAGACAAACAAACAAACAGAGACAGACAGGCCAAAAGCAATGTACCCCGATGTATCTATTTGGGTGCATAATAAATAAAAGAAGCTTACTACTAAATTACCCCTATACATAATGGTTTAATACCTCAACAAGAATGATAACATTTACAGACAATATTACTGCATTTTCGTAATGTGCATACGTTAAGTCAAATAATTTTTTTTGATAGGTGAAAATGAGTATGGCTTTAATAATGATGATCTGTGAGGCAGAAAACTATCGCAACAGACCTTCACCTTGAACAAACTTGATACTAATCGCCATTAGAATATAGTATATGAGCAATATTCATCTGCTCTCGGATGTAATGATTTTTGGCCGAACAAAGCAGCAGCACTAAGGTATATTTTCAAAATTGCAAAAACCCCAAATCAAAACCACTTCATACAAAAAAAAAACCCAAATATATATTGGCTTAAATTGGAGGTTCTAAAAACAACTTACTCATAAACACAGAATGCTGGTGCCTTTAAAACTCGAAACAACTACATGTAAAAGAATTTTTTTTACACTACTTTTAATTAACGTCTAATTGGATAGTTGGTGGCTGGAATTCAATCAGAATGGAAATATGACTGAAAACATGGAATTCAAGGACTGGGATACTATCACTCCTGATTACAATTTAACACAACAAATACACTATCTTAATTTCAATTAAATGACTATATATTTATCCACAAATGTCAATAATTGTCAAGGTTCTGGAACATCAACTTGCCGACAGATCATGTAACAACAATTCTGTAAAAACAGTGACGTCACATACACAGAATAGTGAAATTACTGTGGACACTTTAAAGATCATCTTGGAAAATTATAAATACAACGAGACAAGTAAATGATCACTTAATTGAGATGCAGGTCCAAACTTCACTGTGCAAGTATTTGTTATGGAAAGTGGTAAAACACCCATGCTTGAAAGGGTTGGAGCAATTCCATGTTTTCATAAAATTTTGCGTTCTAACTAAAATCCCAATACCAACCATCCAAAATAGATGTCAAAAGTGGGGTATTAAGTCAAGTCCTTCGGATTACTAGAAACCTGGCATGTGTTTCCCTTAACAATATGATTGGGAGATGTTATTGATTATAGTTTATCTAAATACTTTCAAAAAAAGTCAGTAAGTAGTACATTTATGATCACAATCCCAAGTTAGTACTTGCGCACCCGTGAGTACAACAAATGTTCTACATAGTACTGTCAAATCAAGAAGTTGTCAAATTTACTCAATTGTAACCCGACATCATATACCCAGCTGGACAACAGAATATCAAACTTTCTGTGTCTCCTGATCATGACTATAAGTGATATTATTTACATGTTTGTTCAAACCTGTTTTAAGCGGCCACCTAAGGAAAGGCGGGAAGATGTTGATACAGGTTGACATAATAAAACAATAAACATAAAGCAGTCGAGACAATGGTGTGCTAAGGACGGATGATTACATATTACAGGTTGTCTTCATAGCTGGCTTAGGACAGATAACTACGTATTACAGGTAGTCTTCATAGCTCATAGCTGGTGTAGGACAGATGATTACGTATTACAGGAGGTCTTCATAGCTAGCTTAGGACAGATAACTACGTATTACAGGTAGTCTTCATAGCTCATAGCTGGTGTAGGACTGATGATTACGTATTACAGGAGGTCTTCATAGCTAGCTTAGGCAGATGATTACGTATTACAGGTGGTTTTCATAGCTGGTGTAGGACAGATGATTACGTTTTACAAGTGGTCTTTAAAGATGGCTCAGGACAGATGATTATGTATTACAGGTGGTCTTCATAGCTGGTTTAGGAGAGATAATAACATATCACAGAAGGTCTTCATAACTGGCTTAAGACAGATGATTAGGCATTACAAGTGGTCATCATAGCTGGCTTAGGACAGATGATTACGTATTAGAGGCTGTCTTCATAGCTGGCTTAAGACAGATGATTAGGCATTACAAGTGGTCATCATAGCTGGCTTAGGACAGATGATTACGTATTAGAGGCTGTCTTCATAGCTGGCTTAAGACAGATGATTAGGCATTACAAGTGGTCATCATAGCTGGCGTAGGACAGATGATTACGTATTAGAGGCTGTCTTTATAGCTGGCTTAAGACAGATGATTATGTATTAAGGTTGTTTTTATAGCTGGCTTAGGACGGATAATTACATATTATATCTGGTCTTCACAGCTGGTATAGGACGGACGATTACATATTACATGTGGTCTTCACAGCTGGTTTAGGACGGATTATTATGCATTACAGGTGGCCTTGATAGCTGGCTCAGGACGGATGATTACATATTACAGTTGGTCTTCATAGCTGGCTCAGGACGGATGATTACATATTTACAGTTGGTCTTCATAGCTGGCTCAGGACGGATGATTACGTATCACAGATGGTCTTCATAGCTGGTTTGACCATACCCAAGATTACACTGCATTCGCAGGAAATGGGTTATTTGCGCCGGTAACTACATTAACTAAGTGACACTTGTCACTTCGACTGACTATCCCAAATTAATTTTAAAAGCAGACGCTGTATTATCAAACATGTTTATGATCCCCTCAATAGCTTTTTGTCTGGGGCTGTGGTGGCCATTGTCATCTAGTTAATTCAGACTCTATCCTATGTAAAAGGATATTAATAAAGTCCTATTATTCTGTAACTCTCTTCTTAAATTAACATGCATATCTAAATTTGGTTTGAATATGATATATGGTTATCATCTTGAAAACACGTTTTTACCACATTTTTAATCTTTAAGTTCTGATGCTACAACCTCGACATTTTAACCTATAATCAATAAGTATGTATTTATACGTAAGAATATTTTAAAACTTGGTTTGAATCTGATATATTATAGCAAGTTATCATCTAAAACCCATGTTTTATCCTACTGTCAAACTATGTTTAGATCCTGTGACCTCGATCTTTTGATCTTAAAATCAATAAGCATCTTCTATTGTTCATAACTTAAAACTAGAACAATGACAACGTCAGAAGAGCCCCACTGAAATGCTTTTATAGCAAACAGCAGCATTATTTCTAATAATATTTAATTAACGTAATTTACATTAAAAGCTTGTTTTTCTCTCATCCTAAAATATTTAAATGTAACATCTTACTGTTCAAGGGAAACTCAAGTTATCACGTGCCGAAAAAAGTGCTTACTAATACACAGACGGACAGACAGATGGACAGATAGACAGAGTGATTACTATAGGGTACCATCATAAGGCAGGGTCCTAAAACAGTACATGTAGGTCATTTCCGAGTTCTGTTTCTTTTATTACAAAATTTTGTGATTTGAACAATACTTTTTAAGATTAGTTAACGCAAAAGGCTTACAAGTGATATCTACTCAATGCTTAAAAAACAATTTTGCACTTTGATTTGCCATAATTGAAATTTTATAACTGAAACGTCAATATTTGTCCACAATCACCTGCTTTTTGTGGTAATATTTAAGAATTTCAAAACGTAAGAGAAAACTCAGAATTAGTCTACTGGTTTTAATCTGATGAATAGTAATAAGTAATGTCCAACAACAATGCTTTAACCATTATTTTCACTTCAAGTTCTAACACTGAAACCCTGACCTTTGCCTTTTGAACTCAAAATAAATCCCGGAGCCTAACAGAGTCTCACTTGACTTATCATCCAGACGCCATGGTTTTACAAGATTCTACACTTTTTTCATATTAAGCAATCATCCTTTCTTCATACATTAACTACTTAAATTTGGTTTGTACATGTATCTGACGAATAATACTTGACTTATCATGTAAAAACATTGTTTTTATTTTCATTATACATGTACATGTATTTTGCATTCCTGACCTTTGAGATTTTAATCTCAAATTTGTAATTTTCATAACAAGTATATTTCAAAAGTTTGTTAGAATCTGATATAAAGTTATCAGCTGCAAAACATGTTTCACCATATTTTTACTCTATGTTCAGATGCTATGACCCTGACCTTTGACCTGAAAGTCAATAGGCATTTCCTCTTTTCATAACATAAAAAAGTTTCTATAAATCTGATGTAGGATAATTGAGTTATTGTGAGACACTGAAGTGCTGATGGATGGGTAGACTTAACTAGACTGACACATAGAAAGAGTAATTACTATACAGCACAGTTGGTGGGGACATTATAAATTCATTGGTATTACATTTCATAAAGAATATGAATGTGTCAAATAACACATTTTAAAACTTACGGTTCTAATGAAGATAAGGTACATGATGCTTTTAATGATATAAGTAAAGTATTTTTAATCTTTTGGACAGGGGCAGAATTCTAGTAGTATGGTTGAACCTGCCTTAAAGGCCCACCTGAGTTTAGCAGTCACCTGTCTTAACAACATTTCCATGTTCCTTATTACTGTCTACATAGAATCAACCTGTATTAAGAAGCCACTTGTTTTATGTGGCCATGTTTCAATGTTCCCTTTGGTGATTCCTTAAAACAGGTTCGACTGTATTTTCACAGTGAGCCTTTCCTTGAACAAACTTGATAATGCTTGTCATATAGATGCAGTGATTTGCATTCACAGACAAAGGACTTTTAAGAAACATTCTAATTTTTCCTCATTAGCTGTGCTTGATACTGATGCAGGTCTTCCCTCTAATAAACTTGAACACCTAATGACAGAATTTATTCAAAGAAAGAATTTCATCTGTTTATTGGAATCTAAATACTCCACTTCAGATTCAGGAACTTTTCTTTTGTTCAATTAATCTAGTAATATCATACTTCGAGCAGGAGCTTTGAAAACAGTGTATTCTTACTGGAAATTCAATTTATCAGTGTTCAAGTAAATAGGTCAACTGTACATCCAAAAATTATCAGAAACGTGCTCATGCAATACTATGGAAATAAAAAAGAAACGAGCAATGCCTAGTGTGGCTAAATACGCCCGTCGGTTACTTTGGACAGGATCAATGTGAATGTATGGTTTTATTACCCCCAAACTTGGGTCTCTTTAGTAATACTTTTATGAAAATATTGAAATCCAAGAAGAGGGATCCATGTCCCATAACTCTTAAATGACAAAATGGAATTTGCTCAAACCTAAAAGGTGGCTTTCCCAACACTATTTAAGCATTTTGTATAAGTTTCATGAAAAAAAAAACGACGTTTACTTAAGTTATCTCTTTACATAGCATCTCTATAGCATCTTATCACAGTAAAAATAAAATCCAAGTTCCATAACTCTGTAACAACAAGACAGAATTTGCTTAAAATTGAAAGGCTGCTTCTCCTACCCTATTTAAGCATTCTGTATTAATTTCATGAAAAACAGCTGACATTTACTAAAGTTATCACGTTCCATAACATCTTTTCAAATATAAAATCCAAGTCCCATAACTCTGGAACGACAAAACAGAATTTGCTCAAAATCGAAAGGCGGCTTTCCCTACATTATCTAAGCATTCTGTTTGAGTTTCATGAAAAACTGCTGAGGTTTACTAAAGTTATTGCGTTCCATAGCGGACAGTCGGAAGGACATCGCCATACCATAATACATCTCGTCTTTCGATGGGTGTATAATAAAAAACCTAAACTAATGAGAAACTAACCTAGAATCGACTAGATCCTGTTGTAATGTCTGGCCATTCTGTACACAACCATTCTGTACATCATTTATCACAGTTTCTTCATCACACATATCAGTCCTACTGTCAGTGCCAGCACTACTTTCTTCACTCTCTATACTGCTGGGATCAGGAGTTACTTCCACTTTCGTCCCACTCTCATGTTTTGTTTCACCAAGAGTTAACTCCCTTTTCGTGTCACTTTGTTTCTCTTCAGTGTCAGATAAAACATCACTGTCAGATTTTTCACCATCTGATTTATCCACAACTAAACGAGTTTTTCTTCCCAAAAGACTTTGCAACAATGGCGACTTGAACTTAGGAGTTTCACTTCCACCATTTTGTGACTGCTTGTTATCAACCAATTTCTGAAGTAAAGGAGACTTGAATTTTGAAGCACCTGATGCTGGAGTATGAAGCTTATCTTTTTCTGCATCAGCATCTTCTAGGTTAAAGGTGACTCCATTTTCCTTATTCTTTTTGTCATCAAGGAGATTTTCACTAGATGAGTATAGCTTTGTTAAGGATCCACTCATAGAAGAACTCATTAAGTCATTCTGAAAGTAAAGATTTCTCGTTTTATGAAGGAAAACAAAATACATAATAAAATCTAACCAAAGACTCTGATAAGGCTGATACTCTAACTTTCCTACATTTTGCTATGTAATTACTATTTAACATAACTAACCATAACTTCATAATAATATTGAATTCGTCATACACATATCTAAATACATATACTTAGTAGAATTGTTTCATCATCCACAGACACTACAGTATGCAAATTATGCAGAATGGTAACAAGTAGATACTTCAGGGTCTCTACTGTGTCCACCTAACTCTACAGAACACAGAGGTCATACACAAATTTATGACCCTGCTACTTCCAACTTTTAATCTGAGATAAATCATGAGAGCAAATCATTAATAAGGATAAAATAGTTATTAACTTCCCTGATATCCATCTCTATTCAAATGTTACATTAAAGGTCATGGGAAACATAAATTTTTATTAAAAAATAGTGATACTTATTTTCAAAAACAAAAAATATGAGGATGTTATTTAAAGCATATATATGTTATTTAAGCAAAAACATAATTATGTATATTTTAAGTTTCCCATGACCTTTAAAGTTTTATAATTCAAAGAATTTAAAACTAGATAATTTTAAAATTCTTTGAATTATAAAACTTTAATGTAACAGGTTATAGTAAATGAATTTTAATTCATTCATAAATTTGCTTTCTTATTTTATGTTTTCATTTTTGTTGGAAAGTTTATTCTTAACGAATGTGATTTACTAAGGAGTGAGGAAGCGTATCTATTTCCTCTTTTATCATCTTAATTATTTCTGTTCAAATAATTTCATTAAGTTTTACATCGGTATAAAGCTCAGGTATTTCTTAACCATTTGTTATGTCAATTAAGATTTCACAGTTTTGACATCTTTCACACAAATAGTAATTGTAGCTAGTTTCTGACTCTATTGATATAAATTCTTTACTGCATTAGTATGATACTTCTATAGTCCTTATAGGTAAAGTTATTTATTCTGTTTTGACTGTTATTAATTCATTTCTTTGTTACACAACTTCTTGTGGGAATATGGTAATTGATTTTATCACCTACATTCTTCGAAGCAAATAGTGTCATACTTCAAAAGGAATCCGCAGCATTAATTAATCTTAGTTTTGTAACGAACAACCTGATTGGTCAAGACTTCAAGTCCAAAAATTTGCTGGACAGGTTGTGACTTCAACAAATTTATTTTCTGACCGGCTTTGCGTAAATAAAGATAAGTTTTATTTGATTTCAAACTTGATTTCTTTCAATCAGGTAAGTTCCATTATATTTTCAGTTGTTTTTCTTTTTGAAATTTTTTCTAAGTAATATTGTAACTTTGTATAATTTTACTGACTTAGCAAATAAAATTTTAGGTTACATTAAGTTCCCATCTCTTGTTCTTATCTTGTAGCTTGTTGTATTATTGAATGTTAATTTTCTTAACTTCTATTTGTACTAATGTTATTTTTAATTCATTTTGTTGTTGCAGGAAATCTTTTAAATTGTTTAACTTTCATTTCAGAATCTTAAAATTATTTCAGTTTTATCTTATTCTCTTTTATTAATGTAACATTCTCTTTTAATCGATACATATAGTATGCTATCTTTGCAAGCAGTGTATTTTGTTTATTCAAATTTCCTGCGTATTCGGAACTCCTCAGTCTTTGAAAGCAGAAAAGTAATTTGTTTACAACAATATAAATGTTGGAAGTTTGGCAACGAAACACAAAACTACTTTAATTCTTTACTATTTTCATTTGTCATTTAGATCAGTAGTTGAATCATGATGTGATACCTGGTAAGCTTTGCTCTCTTAAAGTTTCTGATTAATTTGATAACGTTTTCTTAATAAACTTAGCCTACAGAGTTCCGGTACGCTTTATTTATATGTACACTGCATTAAATCTTTTATCGATATATTGTGTTTATATCTTTTTATGATCAGCAAATTCAATCTGTGTCCGGCCTTGCGTGAATAAAGATTAGTTTTATTTGATTTCAAACTTGATTTCTTTCAATCAGATTACCTGTGGATACGAGTACATCGAATTAGACACACTGCTGATTCCCCCAAATTCCAAGACACATAAGGCTATAAATAGCCTGATGTGAAACAAACACACGACTATCCTACCATTTACATCAAATATTGTATAGAATGTAAACGCTTTTGAATGTATGCGAGTTAAGTTAAAAAAAGATAAGTTTATTTACCTTGATATTTTCTGAGGATGCTGAGGCAGACATGGGAGAATCTGACTTGACCCGTTTCATAATAGATTCCAGTCTCTGTAATCAATACATGCAATGTCAAAGATGGCAAACTGGATGTTAATTCAGATATGTATTCACTGTTGTATATAATATACTGTTTAGAACTGTTAGTAACATTTTAGATGAAGAATTTTCAGATCAAAAATTTTCAACAAAAAAGAAAACATAAGAAGTATACAATGTTCAAAATAAAGTACACATGTAAATATATTGTACTAGCAAATGGTCACAAATGTAAACATTTTTTTATTTAAAATACTGTGACAGCATTTCAAATAAAAAATCATGAATACAAAACACGGTTTTATATGGTTTAAGTTCTACAATATTCTGCATGGGATTTTACCATATTACATTTGACCAAACCTTGATTGGTAAGGTGTTGCTGTTAATGTTTAACATTGCTATGAAATACTTTTTATTTGCAGGGATCCAATTTTCATGGTTTTGCAGTTGCCTTGCACCCACAAATTTATGTTCTAAAATTATACTAACATTGCAAATAAATTTATTGTAGTTTTAAGCTAAAGTTGTATACAGCCATCTGTGACTGAAGGTCATTCAAGCATATTAATTAAACACCTATAGCATGTATGTAAGGAATATATAGGACTGGTAAATTATTGTTAAATGAACACTGACCAAACCAAGGTACCTGAATGACCATCATTTGATGAAATGAATTTATTAGAGTGACTGAATAATTACAAATCACTGAACTCTGCATTGCTATATCTTGTACAGTCTCCTGTCCATAGTTTATAATTAATTAAGGAATTCAGGCGATTGAACATTACCTTTTTTTAATGAGATGCTATTCAGGCAATTATGAACCGATATTTTCAGGGTAGTCTAGAAAAATATTATTGCCCAATACCCAGAACAAGCAAGTTCAGTAGTCGGGCAAGTATTTCAAAGAGTAGCAATTTTCTGTGGTAAAGATGAAAAAAAAAATTATCAATTTTTATTTTGCTTATTGTGAACTCTTAGATAGGAATCAATATTTTCAATGTCAACCTGTCCTTGAGCAAGTACTTGAAAAACTTACTTTTCTATCTATGATTTTGTCTTAAAACGACGAAAACTGGAACCCATAAATGTAAAGTATTTCACAGTATTTAATTCACCATAAATACTTGTAGATTTTTTTAAAGTTAATAGTCACATTCCAGCATATGTTAAGCTGTAAAGCATGATATGCAAATTCATATCTACACCTTTGCAATAAATCAATTTGGAGAGATGAAGGATTGTCAATGTGTTATGTAGTATTCTAACTTCTGACCTTGATTTTTGTAGAGTTTTCTTTTTTTTTTTTGATGAACAGAAAAATGATAGTGATTAGGTATGACAACTTGCAATCTCATTAAAACTTGATCTTTCATGCTCCTTAGTTTTATCATGTTCGCTGTGGTAGATCTCAATACACTCTGCAGCAGTTAATCTCAGATTGACCTTTGACATGGTCCAATCAGCATCTGCTGTGCGATTGAACAACTTTGTTCTGAGGTGAACATAATTTCTGCTGAGTCAAGTCAACTTAAATCATAAAAAGAATTATAGATAGGATTCAAAAGGCCAAATCCACTGCAGTTACCTCCTGTTGTTGGCCACCTTGTAAATAAACTGTAGATTTTCATTCATCTTTCTTTATACAGCTCATTTAAAACAGGGTTTCTTAGTTTCTAATTTATGATACTAACGATTTTGAAAATAGATGAGGTAGAAAAACACTGATGCATAGCATCTATTCGGCAGCAGAACCAAGTAATCACAAACATCTCACTTCCTGTGATTAGAAGTCATAATGATGCAGTACACATTTCGATGACCATAATATGATTGATTGTATAAATATTGTTTTACGTCACTCCATGATTATTTCACGTATATATATGGTGACGGCATCTGCCTAATGCATTGCATACAAATTTAGACCTTTGCAACAGACCCACCTGAAGCAGTGAGGGACCTTTTTATATGCCACGCCTACTGTGACACATGATCTCGGTTTTCCCTGGCTCACCCGAACAACAGAACACCGGTGTTTCCTGGTCAGGAGTTGAACCCAGGACCTCTCAATCACAAGCCAAGCACCTTATCCACTAGGCCACACCGGCTTGACCATAATATGAACTAACATAATGATAATGTAAGAGAAGCAATTCAGTGTCTGTAATGCATAAATGTTTTCTTAATGTAGACAAAAAGATAAGAAACAGCTGTGTTTGTCAAACACTAATACCCACAGGAGCAACAAAGTCCAAAGCGTTATTTTCAGCGTGAGGGTAATAATAAAGGTCAAAAGGTCATCAACCTTGGTGTCAATTGGACGGGCTTTATTAGCTGAGTATGCATGTCAAATATGAAGTCTCTATCCCTCATGGTTCAAAAGTCATGGCTAAGGTTAAAGATGACAACACTCAAACAAACAAACAGACAGACAGAGACAGAAAAAAAACCCCCAATATGCCCCTGATCTATCGATCTAGGGGCATAACAACAGAATCAGTGATAGCAAACAAAAGGAGGAAATCAAGTGGCTAATCACTGTGTAAGGACGAATCCTATAATCCCATATTAAACCTAATGCAAGTTAACTTTTGGTGAGAAATCATTAAGTTTACAAAAATAAACTGTGTAGAAATATTTTGCGCTTGCAATTACTACTCTTCATAACTAAGAGATAATTATCCCCTTCCTTCTTATTTTCTTAGTCATTTATTTCTATTTCCTTCAAAGTTGTAGTGCTACATCATTATAATAAGACCAACAGAAAATATGATGAAAACAACTTTTTCCCAAAATACATGAGACCATAAGTCCAGAGAGAACCCATCAATATAATCTTTAGCCTTCAGGCCTACGAAAATGAATGACTTAACTTTTTGAAACTGACTTGACGAATGTGTGTGACTTGGTTGAATTGTGCAAGAAAATACAAAGTTTGACACAAAAAATGGTTGCCAAAGGGAGGTAATTCCCATTACTTCTTGTCTACTGAAAGCTATCTATACAACAAAGTCTTTTAGAAAACTTCTTAGGAAATAATTTAAATTTTATCTGTACATATTACCCGGTACACCCTGAGCTTTAAAATTAAAACAAATTACAAAAAAACTGATCTTTGTTACAAAGTTTTTAAAATCTGTCTAAAAGACATGTTAAGGAAATTGCATCAAAATCAATCAAGGATCAAACATGACTCACAAGAAGGAAAAAAGCTACATTAATTTAGAACTTTATTGTTAGAATCTTTAACAATTAGGCTAAATTTATCGAAGGTTGGAGTTTAGATTGTCAGACTCATGTAATTCTTGGTACAGCAGTAATTCTACATTTTCCATTAGGTATGAGTGACACAACAAGCCTAGTACTGGCCTACCAGTTTCCTTTCCAATCTTTCTTGCTCAAACTTTTTGGAGCACTCCATTCGTTCAAGGCGAGCTCGCTCAATGAACTGATAAAATGTATTGTTCACTGTGTGCTTGTAGAACAAATAATAATATAAATATGCAATGTTAATCTAAATACAAATCTACCAGTAGATAAATCAAAATATTTTTCGGATTCAAATAGTGCTTACATAATAATTCATTTGAATTAATATCATTTTGTCTTTTTCTTTGTAGTTTTGGTACTTATGCTATATGCAGAGCTCTTTGTTTTTCAGGGGGATTATTTTGCCTATTCACATCAAACATGCTGACTAATATATTACAAAATTTTACCTTTTTCCTTTCTAGTCTTTCTTCTTCATCCCGTTTTACTTTCTCCAGTCGCTCTTGTTCTGCTTTTTCAGCTTCTTCCTTGGCTTTCCTGTCTGCTTCTTCCTTCTGTGGAGAAATGAAACATACATGAATATACTATATTGTATAAGACAACACTAGAGTGTTTGAAGGAAGATGCATTGCCTACTATCCATTATTTAGTAGTGTGAATCTTACCAGGTAGTCAGTCTGGTAGATAGACAGATGCCAGACTTAGTGATCCCTATATATTGTGCTGGCTTAAAAATGACACAAAAGTACTGCTAAAAGAAGTTTTGCTAACAAGACATCACAATTTGACATTTTTCCGATAAAACAAATTAACAAGAATATATCTAAGATTTGCTCCAAAAAATGTTCATTTATACAAATCCTGTTATGTAAGTAATTTTCTTCATTTTCTATCGCATTCCTTTCCTACCATTTTCCTTTCTTGTTCAGCTTTCTCAGCTTCTAGCTTTTTACGTTCTTCCTCAGCCTCTATTGCCTTTCGAAGTCTTTCTTCCTCCACTTCCTTGGCCAAGGCTGATAATCTTTGAGCTTCTTCCTCTGCTTTTCGCTGTTCTTCTTCTTCTCTACGAATTCGTTCCTCCTCTTGTAGCCTGAAATAAAACGTATGTAAATAACATACAACAAACAAAGTACATAAATAAAAGACTTTTTCAAAACAATGAAAGAAAATTATACAAAAATTAGCTATGGTATAATTAAAACTTGACCTTAATTTGCAGAAGACTGATTAACTGTGTGTAGGTCACCTAGATTCCCATTCAAGAATCTATGGCATAACATAGGTAGAGGAGTTAATTTAGTGATGTACAGCATATAGCATTCAGTGTTAAGAATGCTACTAGCTTTGAATATAAAAATTAATTACATAACTTCAATGTTTACACAATATATTTAGAATGTATCTTGTATTTTGTACAAAATCAAATTACAGTTGAAGAATATGATATACAAATCAATATTATGTGATACCAATAAGAGTTTCTCCAGACCTTCAAATAGCAATGAATCAGTAAACATCTGGTTTAAATCTCAAAGCATGTACTACAGATATCATGTCAAGATGTATTTCAGAGAGACAGCATAGAGCAAAACAAACCTTACTATCTTCATACAGTGAATACAAGAATAAATATCTGGAATAAATTTTCACCTTAACTCCTCCTGCCTCTGTCTCTCAAGTTCAGCCTCCCTCTCTGCCTTTTCTCTAGCTTGTCTTCGTTTTTCTGCCAATTTGGCTTTGTATTCCTCTAACTCTTGCTCTTTTTGACTTTTTGCACTAGGAGTGCTTGTAGCTGAGGCTGGGGTTGTTGGAGCAGAAGTATGTTTCTGTTTGGCGGGGGAGGAACGTACATCTGGTCTACTTGGAGATGCTGCTCTTCCTATAGACTCAGGTTTGGTAGGAGTTGTTGCTCTTAAATTATCGATTTGCTCTCCTACCTCTAATTCATCTTATAAAAGATTTTTAGTAATTAAATTAGATAACTAGATATCATTCATACTGATTTTAGGAAAAATCACTAAATGTTTAACCTTACACCTATCATTATCACTTTTCAAGAGACCAAAAGAGGAGTCTTACTTAATTATTTTGACTGGCCTAAGTTAGTCTTTTGATCTGCATCTGTCTTCTTCCTTTTTTTTTACGTAATGGCTTATTTTCTTAGTTTTGCAAAAAAATATAATCATGGATTTGAGTTATTTGCCTTTGTATATTCAAAATGTTGTAAGAACATGTGGTTGTCAGCATCTACGTCTTTAATTCCAACAACAAACATGCAAAAAATTTACCAATTAACATACATCAATTTAACAAAAAAAAAAAAAAAAAAGAAAAAGAAGATAACCAAAACAAACAATAAGAAAATGATGAAGACATTCAGTAAAAATCATTAGTTTATGCCCTGGTTCCATACTTTTGGAAAATATACATGATAGTTACTTAATGAATTTGTACATGGTAGTTACCTAGTGAATCTGTGCTATCCTGTGCTTCTTCTTCTTCAACCTCTTCCTTCATTTCCTCTTTCGGTAATGCCACCTCCTTCTCCTCTGGTGAGTGCAATTCTTCTGCACCTTTCTCTGGAATTTCCTCTGATGAAATCTCTTTAACTGGAGTACCTGGCTTAGGAGATACTGCATCTTGTCTTTCAACATTGATATCACTTTCTTTCATGTCATCTGTTTCAGCTTTGGTTGTAATAATTTTAGGAACAGGTGATGTGGATTTCTTCTTGATTTGTTTTTGAGATTCTTTGATTTCTACATGCTTTGGAGAGGATTTAGACTACAAATACAATACTTACTATATGAATGTTAATACATAAATTCAAAACAAAGGTATTTGAAGACAGAAGTGTGTTTGTATATTGGACATAAGTAAATACATCCTAAATATTTTATGCATAAAGTACACATATTAGTATGCTATACCATTCAAAAAATCACACAAATCAACAAATTTCCAGAATTCCTTTTAAGCTAGTTACCTTCACAGCCCAGTGGGCAAGATAGGAGGATTCAATAAGGTAATCTGTCTGCCCTTGAAAAGAACTCTTCTGCTTTTTGCAGATCAGGGTGATGTATGCAAACATGACTACTGCTTGGCTTACCATATCTCACAACGGTCAACTGACCATACAAACAACAATAATAGATTGAGAAAAATTATCTTTGCATAACTTTTATACATATTCTTTCTCACATTCATGGACTCCCTAATTAAACAAGAGCAGAAAACTCACTTTATTAAACTGGCCTATATCTGAGCATGCATTGCCATTAACCCTCATGTACAACATTAGATCAGACAAAATAATAAGTCTGAATAGGATGATACACAAGATGATCAAATAGTTGTTAATTCAAATCAGACTTTTACCAGTGTTCATTCAAATCCTGCAATAAAAACTTAAAGACTGGCATAAAAAAATCAAGGTGATGAGTTTACCCTACATGCCTTAAACACATATCTACACTGAGCTTTTGTCTTTCTCTACAAGAAAGAATCAAATACCATGTAGATAATGTATTTTACTCTTTACAAACATGAAATGTAGAAAATACTAAATATTAGTGTGTCCATGCAACCAAGAATTTGTATGCAAAAATCTTGCTAGAACCTGATTAGGAATCAAGGGTCTAATATGTTTATTATAACAAAGAAACTATATGTACAAATACCCAAAATAAATCATAAATAACCAATTGAATACACATGTGACCAGAGCACTATTAGATGCATATGGATGATAACATATATATTTCATCATTAGAAAGTAAGATGAAGCAATATGACTTTAAATGCCATACCCAGAGTACCATTATTGATACTGATGTTACATGCTAAACCTTACTAATAATTTCAAGCAGCAAAGCAAAGTAGTAAAAGAGTTAACCTAGAAAACCTCTTCATTTACCCAAATAAAAATAAAATCAAAGTAAAAGATTTGACATATTTAACTGCTAGCTTTTAAACATTTTACCTGCTGAGAAGGGGGTTGAGGACAGGTCACCAAAATAGACCTACGTGGTACCTGCAATATTTTCATCACTAAATCCTAGCACATTAAGTTCTCTGCAACATTCACTTTTCAGCACATTGAAAGCTTAGTATCACAAAGCTTTTATCACATGCAATTTTATCATTGTATGCACTTTCCTTTCTGAAATATTACTTTACAATAATGATTTACAATTACAGTAAAATAAAAACTCTCGAATATCATAAAGCATGTACCTTGACAGGTTCTGTTTCTTTAGTTTCCTCTTTTGGAGGTGTTTTAGGTCTAGATTTAGGAGTGGAAAGTCTCTCCAGAGTTTTCATGCTAACTTTAGTTTTCTCTGATTTGGAAGGAGTAACATCTTTATCATCCTTCTTTGGTTCTTCCTTTTCTTTCTTCTTTCTTTCTAATGTTGATACACGGAATGGTTTCTTCACATCAGATTTTTTCATTTCATCCTACAAGGAATATAATTGTTAATGTTACACACATTTACAACTGATAAATGTAAAAGTATAAATCTAGGAATACTGAAAAAGGAATAAATTCAAAATTTTCATGGACAAATGTATCTGAAGCAAGAGATTTACATACATAACTTTAAAAAATCTTTAAGCAACATAGAGTGATGCTATGTCAATCTGGAAAACTTTGTTCCAAGCCAAATTTTCAAGATTAACAGACTACTAGATCATTATACATGTGTATTTACCTGAAGTCTTACTACATGAAGGTTAGGGTCGTTACGAGCAAATGCATCTTCATGTATGGAAAAAGATTTCTTACATCAATTTTTGAATATTCATTCATTTTTGTGCATTACCAGTGCTTTTTTTCCGATTTACTGCAGAACAACACTGGTTTCCCCTTGAAATTTTGGCTATATTTTCACAAAAACAATTGGCCGAAATTCCTATTAAAATTGTTATAAAGATTGAAGTAAATTCAACACAAAATGACTGCTTCAAAACTACAGTTAGGAATCATGCAAGCATTTGATATCTGTTTTTGTATAATCAAAGGAAACCAAGCATTTTTTTCTACTAGATTTTTTGGTATCCTTATGGATCAAAATTGTCTTTTAACTCTTTATGTTATATGAAGAAACTAAACAAGAAAGACACCGCCGATCTTCACAGCTTTTTGCAGATGACAAACATTATGACAAAAAAGAGAGCCAGACTTACTCAATATAACTTGGATTCATCGATAAAAATCTGCAATGTCAACAAGGACTTGACAGACTTGTGGACATGTTTAATGGACGGAAAAATACAAAAAAATAAAGGGATGTCATTATAGTCTAATAGAATCAGCTTTAGATAATCAGATGATTATTAAAACCACAGTATTAAAAGAAAATTGTTCCTATTAACATGCTTTTTTTTTTTTTTAAATAAAATTTCAGATTTTTCCAAAACATCGTATATCTTCCCAAATGGAAAGCGAGAGGTAACTTTTAAAATAGGTAAAAAATCACTGATCACAGTCCCAAACAATATATTTATCAATTAAAACTGAAGCAAATTTATATCATTTTACTTTCTGACTTTTGACCTCTATTTAAACTTCAGAATAGATTGATCAGTGTAATTAGTGTAATTGACAAGTTACATTTATCTCTTTTATGAGAGCTTGCACTGACCTATTAACAAAAGTTGTCAGAAGACAACAATTTTTTGTACAAATGCACATGTCCTGTCACAAGAAATACACACATGAAAGATGAAAGGACTGTCCCGTCTTGTTCAGATGTTATGACCAAGGTTAAAGTTTTTGTAAAGTAGGGTCAAAGGTCAAGTGAGTAGGCCAAAATTTTTGTACAAATGGACATGCCTTGTTATGAAGAATGCACACATGAAATATAAAAGTCCTGTATCTTGCTGTTCAGAAGTTATGATAAAGGTTAAAGTTTTTGTAAAGTAGGTAAAAGGTCAAGGACAAGGTGAGTAGATCAAAATCTTTTGTACCAATGAACAGGTCTTGTCACATTGAATACGCATGTAAAGTATGAAAACCCTACCATACATATGTATATGGTTGTAAAAGTATAAACCAGGTTAAAGTTTTAGTTTACATACAACGACAACAATACCGACGACTACGGAACCAGGGAGTATGACAAAAGCTCTCCGGACATTCGTCTCCATGAGCTTAAAAGCAATTATCAATGACAATTAGCATGGCATTCAATAATACCCCAAGCTGTTTATTGTACAAGGGACAGGTAATTAATATAGTGCACTTGGGTGATGAGATACAGTGCCAATGTGTTAAACAATCAAAGACAATAAGACAGGTGATATAGAGTATGCCTTCCATTAATTAAAATGGTAAATTTGCTTCACTTATGCTCCAGAAGTAGGAATTCTACTGGTCAGTTTTAACATAATTTTGGAAATCCCTTACCTAATTTTCTTCCCGATGCAGAACACAAATTTCTGAATTATTGGTGTAAAATAACACATAAGAAATCTGCTTACATCTATTTGCCCATATAAGTGGACTTCCCCAATTACAGGAGCCCAGATTAATTGAGCATCACTGTACATCAAATGGTAGTGCATACTTTAATATTAAGACAGTCCAGTGATGCCATTAATTCTTTCTAAAGATATATATTACACTTTATAATAAGTATTGTCCATGCACTGTATATAAAGAAAGTAATAGACTACAGCCTTAATAACCTTCTTGTCAAGAGCTTTTTCCTGCATATTCTGTTCATCTTTTTCTTTCTTTGGAGTTGTGCGTTGACTAGGTCTTGATCGATCTGAAGGAAATGCATTGAAATAAATTAACCTGATTAACAAGGCATTTGCATCCCAGATGCAATGTGCTGAGTTGCAAAACTTGCACCTTAGAGTGAATAATGTCTTGCTACACTGTTTTAGGACAGATTAAATTACCTTACCTGCAGCACACTTACATGAATTTTCAGTCTATGCTATGACGTTGACCTCTGACCTTTTGACCCAAAAAACAATAAAGCACATCTTCCACTCATGGTGAGTAAGTGTATGAAGTTTCATTGCAATAGCACTGAATGTAATGGACTGATGGTCCAGAAAGCAATTTTTTATACCCAACTCATATGATCTTGACCTTTGACCTCAGAAACAATAGGGCACATCTTCCACTGATGATGAGTAAGTGTATGATGTTCCATTGCAATAGCACTAAACGTATTGGACTTGTGGTCCGAAAATCAATTGTTGATGAATGCCCGTCCACCCACCCATCTCACATCAAATCAAGAGCCGAGATGCAAAATTTTGCAACTCAGCTAATGATTTTCCACTGTGAAATTCAGTTTTTGAATTTGATAAACATTTATTGCTATCAATTACCTGTTTATCAATTACATTTTCAGCTTATCCTTTAACTTCAACATTCAAATTATTCTTCTTTTAAAGAACAATTTATGTATGTTTAGAATTTCTCTTAAAAACTTATTAAATATAAACACTATCATATCTTTGAATTTCATCAGATCCGAGTTTAGTGTATTGACAATGTGCACTACAAGACGTATATAAAATAAGCCAGAACTCCAGTAATTACAGACCTTCAGTATCATTACTTACCTCTAGGTCTGGAAAGTCTATCTGTGCTTTTGCTACGAAGGCTAGCTGCTGTTGCTGGAGATGAAACACTAGGGGTAGATCCTGCTACACTGGATGGACGTGGTTTTCTTGGTGTAGTTCTCTCCCTTAACTTCACATTGTCTCTATGGGAAAGGTTGATGGTGCTTTTTGGCCTAGTGGGGGGTTTACTGATGGGAGCTAGAAAAGAGCGGCCTGTTTCGGGGATGGTGTTCAAGACTGTGTTGGTTGACCAAGATTTATTTGATTTTGTTTTTAGTAAATCACACCCAAGGAAAAATTGCAAACCAAAATGTTAGTAGCATTAAATTTTCAATTTAAGAATTGAGTCCAAGGAAAAATTGAAAATTTTGAACAAAAATCATTCAATACCAACAAGATGCCAAATTTATTGCAAGCAAAAATTTATTTTTGGAATTTTCAGTTTGTGAAGGATTGGATAAGGGAAGGAAGGAGAGAAAAGAAAAAAAAAGAAAAATTAATCACAAAATGCTCATAATGCTCAAATTTTATGTTTATAAAATGATATTTTAGAATATCACCAAATACACATTTGCATTTATATGAGGAATATATTGGGTTAAGGTATAGGGTTAAGAAAGCATAAATGTTAGCAATGCAACCTTCCACCACTGGGTGAAGCTGCTAGAGCCTTTCCAACAAGTCCATCACCAACACTAAATCTATCTGATACGAGATAAATCTAGCTCAATTCACATACTTGTAGCTGTATGCAGAAATTTATCTTTAAAATGTTTTGCTTTTCAACACTTTAGGAGTATCTTATTTTCAATGATTTATTCAATTTCTGCCAACAGCTGTACGTATGATATTTACAGTTTAGTATGAATGATTTTTTTCCATAAATATGAGTTAAAAATGATAATATGTGTGCAAACAAACTCAACATCAAATGCTTTATATATATTGCTACCTACACGCTATAAATATTATGTTCCTGATAAATCTAAAACATTCACTACACAAATAGTCCTTACTGTAGGACCTATTGAATTTAACTGCATGTAAGTCTTTTTGAATAGTTCAAATAAGTCCAAAATTCAATCCACAGTGCACAGAACAAAGGCCCATGATATGGTTTTAAGTTTGGCCTTTTCCTTCATTGCATTTCAATGTTATTTTCCTAAACATAAATACCTGCATATATCATATATACAAAGCATTTGTTTTGTATCAACATAGAAAAAAGGGGATCTACATGTATTTAATTATTTTTGGATTTGAACATTTTAGAATACTGACACGAGAACAATTTACATTACAAAGTTGAAAATGTGAAATAAAACATGTACTCATTTCCCCTTTCCTCAAAAAAATTAAAAATGCTCTTATACAGCCTATATCCCTAGTAGGTACATATTTTAAAAGTAATGTAAGTGAAGGTTTAAGCAAGGAAACTTCTATGTGATATAACCCTTACAAGATCTGTAAAATTTGTGGACAGAATTTTCTCTTTCATTTACATTTACACATTGTGCTCTCATTTTGTATTTAGTTTTATCACTGTCATTGAGAATTTTTGCATTGAAATGCAAAAATTCTCAATGACAAGGGCTGTAACTCTTACTAAATTTGTGAAACCATAATTATCTTCTTACATAAAGAGGTTTAAGTTTAAATAAAGTAATTGTAAATCATGTATTTTCATATGAAGATGTTAAATTGACAAATTACTGGTCTTGTACTACAGCCAATTTCAAGTAAAAAGTGCCAAAACTCTTTAGACATTTTGTCAAATCAGAATTCTTCATCAAGAATCCACACATCTTGACATTTATATCAAGTTTGGTCTAAATCCATCATGGGACTTCAGAAAAACAAAGCAAATAGATGGACAAGTGAATTATTTGGTCAGATGAAAATAGCAATTCTTACATGCCCCCAAACTTTTGTGATGATTACAATTATATTCAGTACAAGCGAAGTATGAATTAATACAAGTTATGATGCAACAATGAATGTAATCAATAAAAGTTTATCATGCATGTGCAAATATGCAAAAAGCAAAATTACCGTATTTTCATTTAAGAAACACATAGCAAATTCAAAATCAAAATAATTGCCACATGCAACATTTAGTTATCTTATTGTTATATAGTGTACTGAATAACAGTATATACTGTATAAAGACAATTTGTCACAATCTCAAACTTGTGTACGTTTGAGTTACCATTCTACATTACCTTTGCAGAATATAGAACTGGTGACATCTAGGGTGCCAGTCAGTAGAAAATGAAGATTCCGATAGGTCATTATACAACTCAGATTTGTAAAAGATTTCTTTCATTTGTAGTATTTTTCATTATTTTTTCTCCCTTATTCATTTTTTGTAGTAACATAATTAAAAAATATTTTCAGTTTTAAACTCCATACAAAAAAGAAAATAATTGTATATGGTACAGAAAATTCTTTTATCATATTTTCAAAAGAACAATTTATCCCAAGAGCAATTTCTATTTGCCTCTATTACAGTTTATGTAGATACCGGTATATAGTACTATACAAGTATGCTTAGTTTTGCTTAGCAAACTAATCCTATAAATGTGCAAGCAAGCACACTTTCTAAATTAACAATATAACATTTATATCCTTGCTAGATTGCGGAAGGAACATGATAAGAGTAATGATGTATTTATTAACTTCAAATGCAATTATACATGATTGTGACAAACTGCCTATACAGTAACAAGCTATGGGATAAGACCTTACCCAGCAAACTTTCGGGTCTGTCCCTGGCAGACAGATTGCCCGAAGAAGAATAGTCCTGGATTCTTTTGTGGTATAAAACACTGGTAGACTGGGACAGATGTTTGGAGGGAGGGGAGCTTCCCATGTACAACCCTGCCGCGGAGGAAATCAGATATCAAGCAATGCAAGCAAAACAAACCACAATGCAACTTAAAATGCATGGACAGAGTGCTTTTGCAAATCTTCTTCCAGAAGCTTAAATTATAGACATTTCTAAAATCAGTTCTTAATTAGTTTTGTTTATAAAAACACACTGATGACTTGAAGATTCTGAGAAGAATTGCCAATGACTGCATTTCATATCAAGATTGTGATCGCTTTAAGAACTGCAGAGATCAATGCAAAAATAAAATGTCTGAATAAGACAGAAGTGGATATTCATGCTTACACATTTATTGAAATTCTACTTAGAACCATTTACATGCTAAAGAAATTGGTCATTATTGGTAAAATGTTGATAAAATAGGCATACACTTCATTAACAGTAACTGAAGCATCAAAATACTTGCACTATAAATGTAAAGCAAAAAGAATATAAAGACTAAAGACCGCTAAAACAGACAATTTCAGAGAAATTCTATTTCTACAGTTATGACACTCAAGCTACTGTACAGAAAGAATTAAAAAAAAAATCATTCAATGCTTGAACGCTCTTTTTTAAATTATAAATAAATATTACTGCAATTTTTTTATAAAGTATATAAGCAAAAATTTAAAAAAAATCAAATGTGAAATAAATATATATTTCTACATGTTCTTGTACAAAAATGCTGTATATTACAAAACTCCTTACTAACCAGCCTCTTTCACCGCTTTTACAGTATAAAATGTAAATATGTAAAAAAGCAAAATGATGTAAAGTAAAGATCATGTTAGGTAAGAAGCATGTGAGATTATATCAAATGATGCCATGATATTAGTAAAGCCAATCACTTAAGGCAAATCAGTTGATGCTGGCTAACAGTGACTGATCTATTACTTCAACTTTATAGCAAGTATAGTCTTGTTTTCAAGAATTATAATAATTAAAGATCTGAAACAATGTGACTGATTTGCCTTTACCAGCTTCTACTATATTTAGTAGCAGTCAATATATGCTTGATTAACAGGAGAATAGCATAAAGGAACCACACACCAAAAACCAGGTTCATAGTATAAATCTATGTCCCTTCTAAGTTACCTTCTGAATCAGGTTAAGTACTGAAGAGATGTTCAATGAAGCCAATCCAAAGCATACCAAAATAAGACTCTACAAACTTCTGACTGAGAAGATACTTCTGAATGCATTATACAAGTTTCCTTGGATTGGCATCACAGATAAACAACATGTCAAACAGAAAATAACAAAAGATAAATTTGGAAAAATTAAATAGAATTCTCCATGCCAAGTTCCCTCTAAAAATTTGGTTTTACTCAAGAAACAGCAGACACCATCCACAGAAGATAAGTGTATCAAAATACAAATAAATCTTCATACACCACATTGTCACTATTAAATTGTTAACAACAGCAGAAATTTAATCTGAATAATTTTTCAATTTGAATCTTTCCACATATTGATTTACAAAAAAGCACTTATAATAAATCAGAATTTACTATTGAAAATCACCAAACTTTTTCTTCATCAATGGTTGTCATACCCACAGAAATATGCCCTGTGAACTGAAGTTTTCTTCGAACTCCATTCAAGCCTGAACATAGTACCCTATCATTTAAATCATCGACATTCTTCCAAAGCATATCTCTGGGGGTTAGGCACTGCTTTATTTCAGGACTATGAAACTTGGACTTTATATTTTCCTTTTGTCTTCTCCTTAAAATGGTATTTTCACAAATCTGTGGACTAAAATATCCAATCTTCTTACAATTCTGAATTAAAGCAGCACAATCTACACAGAGAGAAGAATTGACTTGATAAAGGCTGACATGTTGCCTGTTAGTATGAGAGCTTAACATACCCTGCCCAGTGAGTTTGTTAATATCGATACAGCAATGGCGCCGCACGCTACAGGCTGAGAAAGCCCTGCGCTGTGGCCCATAGGAATCCGAATCAGAACCATGTGGTGAGCGACGAAAAAGAGTGCTATGAGAAGAAGATCTGCGGCGTTCTAGAGGCTGGCACACTGCACGAGGGGCTCGGCTTCCGAACCCAATCACATAGCTAATCCCACCTTTACTTCTATGTGTTGAAGCTTTCCATTCTTCATAGCGAGTGATTCTCTCCTTGGATTTCTGTATAATAGCCTGTTTTCTTGCCTGCAAAATAAAATTCAATCACAAATGAATTCATTAATAAATACAATATACTTATTAATGCATTGATTAAGATCTCTACCCACTCTCTTAAACATACAATAATTATATTATTAAATCATCTAAGTAAATGACTGCATATGTAAACAAAACTTTCTCAACTGTACATCTCCCTTTGATTTCATGTAGTTACAATGTAGTCTCTCTTGAGTCAGCATTAATACAATGTATCTATCCATTCAGAACGATGTAACAAGAAATGGCAACAAAAGTTGTAGCCATACATGAATGACTTATCATTGCAACCCAGATCAATGAAAAGAGACCAATACTGCCTTTCTTGCTCACTTGCAACTCTTTCTACTTAATGATACTGACTACATGTGCTTACTACTGTCCTATATTTAGAGGCCAGTCAAAGTCTCTTATGTAATGATCAATAATTTGGGGGGTTTCTATTATATCAATGACCAAAACAACTGTATTTTTTTCATAACACTAGAAAAATGGGGGAAAAAACATTCCGAGATGAAGTTGACATTTTAAAAGGAATTATTGTGAAATTGATGCATAGGTCAAAATTTGATGCAAAATATATTATATATTATTTAAGTTAATATAAAATAATGATATCAATGAATTTTAGCTATCTGCTTATACTTTGTGTATGTATGTGTTTATATATATATATATATTTGTATATATATATCAGTATATATTGCATTCATAAGTCTAAATTGAAAATAAAATCCATATTTATATATATGGATTTTATTTTCAATGTAGACTTATGAATGCATTTCTTTTCTACTAAACTTGTTTTGTAGATACTTAATTATCAAAGAGCACTGACCTTTAAATACGCTTAATAATTCATTTTCAAATCTAATGAATCTCTCTCTTAAATTCCAAATATTATCTACTTAATATCTTTTTTCAGTGCAGATAAAACATATCAAAAATTTAATGAAACTAAGGTGATGTAATAATGTCAGGTAAATATAGATGTACACTGTATGTACTTTTTCAACAACAACAGACAAATGCAATTAGGTTATCACACTGAAATAATTGGGGCAATAAATATGAAACTCAAGCAGATGGAATTCATAATCTTCATCATCTGTCTTGATCCAATGTGCAATTATATATGGCCTCAACTACAGTGCCTGGGGAGTCTCTTCTTTCTTAAAAACTTTTTGTTAAAACTAATTTTGTAATCAGTTTATGATATCATGTAATTATCTCTGAACCTGCATCACTTCTACTCCCCAAGGCAGACTTGTTCAATAACTCATCCTGATGAAACCATGTTGAAAGTCGACCTGAACGACGTTTCTCACCCATTTATGCTTATTTGTCGGCCAGACAGTCTATAATTTATATTCCACCAAATTCAGCGATTTTTCTTTTTTTATAAGAATATCGTACTTTCACAAGTTTACAAAATGTTGGCCGTCTGCATGAGTAGCGTGACTGTTAGCAGATCAATACATGTAGACATGTTTTTCAGCCGTCCAGGTATGATTCACGCTTGTGTTTATATACAGCTCTACATAGCCTCCATTAATCCAAACGCATGCATTATAACTGTAAGAGTGCGAACAAAGTATTTCAGATTGAGGTATAAATACTCCCCGAAGACCAAAAATAATGGAACAAGAAGTGTTGGTCAAACATTAATGTTTCCGAAGGCAACAGTCCATCCGAAAAAGGCTGGTTACTTATTGAAATTGGGAAAGACAAAGAAACGGGCCCAACTCTACATGCCTCCTCACTTTTGGTAAGAGGCATAGAATGAATATAATTCAAATTGCAGCAATATCTAAAAATCGAGTATGTACATTTAAGCGTGACTTGTGGCTTGTTGGCACAGTTGAATAAGGTGGTGCCATGGTACATGTTAAGCGGTCTGTCAGTGTACCAGGCAAAGTCGTTGCTTTACTTAAATTCTCTCATTAACAATGGTCGTCGACAAACAGAATCGAACTTCCTCTTTGTGACGCAAAATAATTACATGTACTCGGGAATCAAAAGCCAAAAAGTTGAAACCACAATTAGAAGGAGCCGTCTCGTTGATCCCCTATATATGGTATATACCTTCTGTTCCCTTTGTTGTTTCTTTGAAGTAGAGTGACTGCTGTTCATAATCACTTCTACCTTACAGTATAGCAAGAGGATGCATATCGATCGTACAAAATCATTACACTTTGAATATAGCCGTGTAAATAACGCATGTATAACACATACTAACACACATAGTAAATATTTAATTCAATTTATGATCACTGAAATATATTTGCTATACCTTGTCTTCTTGTTCTTGTCTTTTTCTCCGTTCATCAACTTCTCTCCTTCTATCTTCTTCTCTTCGTCGTAGTTCATCAATCTTCATTCGTCGCATCTCCAGTTGTTTCTCCCTTTTCTCTTGGGCCGCCCGTTGCTGCTCTCTCATTTCATCAATTTTCTGCTGTCTTTCCAATGCCAATCGCTCCCTCTGCTGTCTTATCCTTTCTTCTCTCTCTCTATCCTTTTCTTTGCGCAAGGCATCTGAATAGACATCAGATTCAGTAATAATTACCTCAATAATCATTGTTGAATTAAGTGAATCATGCAGAAAAGCAGTACAAAATCAATACATCACTTTCCTCTCTCTAGTTTTTCATTTTATGTCTACCAGCTAAACATCCTTATTTATTTTGCACCTATACGGCCTCTAAATCGTGTCTGTTTCAAAACAAAGAAACCAACATCCCAAAATCGATACAGGTAGCGTCCTTTTCCTGCTTCGTTTGATTAGAAATTTTTGATCTTAAATTAACTTCTTTGTTCGAGATTTCCGTTTTCTTTCCATATCGCTTTGCACTGAACATGTTCATATTCCATCAGCTGTCAACAGCTTTAGTTTTCACGAAATGCTATCGAAATTCAAAGGCGTGATAAAGTTAGAGAGGGATGCATTGGAAAGCGTTGCCTACTGCCTCTAATATGTAAGCTTATCTGAATTGTCACACCACTCACTACACGACCTCGCTACGATCTGTTGCAAAGCTGACATTATGCAGGAAATGTTGCCTTTAGCTAACCACATGTTACCAAAAAGAAAATTATATCAACTTATAACAGAAATTCATATATACCAGCGCGTAGGCTATGTGGATTATAGACTACTAATAGAACAGACTGGTCTAAATATTTATTTGTTTCAAATGTGTGTTGGGTAAAATTTACCATATTCAATAGTTTTCATACATATAATGTGATTTACATAAAAACCGTATCTATTTCTTTAAAATGAAGTTTTAGTTCAACAATTTTCATAATGGATAATAAAATCAAAATACATGTAAACGCAAGGAAGTTCCTATTTCAAGAATTAAATCTTCATAGATGCTCCCCTGCGTCTGTTTAAAAAAATGATAAATTCCAAATATCGCCCACCCCATTTCTCCGAGTAAGTGACCATATACAACCCACCCACCCCTACCAAACCCCCCCCCCCAAAACATAACATTTTATACATATGGCAGGGGTTGTTTACAAGTATTTCAGTTCTTTCTACGTGTGCGTCTCGGTTGATATGATGCATCAGTGCTTTGCTACATGCTGACAATAAAGGAGATCGAAGATGTCAATATGTTTTCCGCTTTAACGTGGCCTCACGTCATATTGTGCGAGGCATAAATCATATCGGGTATCGCATCGGATCATAAATATAACTCGGTGTGAACGATTCATTAGCCAGTGCTGTTATAAGAGGGTCTCAGGTGGACTGACAACTCGTCTTAGATGTTTTTCACCTTATATTTATGATACGAATTGATAAATAAATAAACAACTAACAAAGACAAGCTCCTAATCAATAAATCAACGTGTGAAACATTGAAGCATTATTTCAACATATAGTAACATGAAATGCTCTGAAAGACGATATTTTGAGTAAAGCAAATATTTATTAATGTTTAGCTTTGATCGAAGGTGTTCTAATGGTTTTATAACCCTTGAACTGCCAATCTTTAAGTCGAGTTCGGAGTTCTACTAACTTTGCAACAATATTTATGTTTCTCGCGTTACTGTTCTATATAGATACATGTATTTCTGTTTCAATATTGTTACCTGCAACCCTGGATAATATCAATGGTCTGTTCTGACCAATGTTTTACATCTCCAATATTAGAAAGAATTAAATGATTAGAATTAAACGATCTTCACTTTCGCGTCCGATAGTCCATATTACCTTATCCAGTATTACATTAGCATCTGCGTATGCGAGGATGGTATAGTCCCCTGATTAATGCTATATAGCGCCATAATGCATAGTATCAAACACCATGAATCCCAATTAAGCTGTAATCCGCTCCCGGTTAATTACAGGACACTAATATATACACAGCTACACGAGGCATGCAGGGAAATCAATGCAGTGGTGATGAGTGCTTAAACAATGGTCCGAAATCAAATCCTAATATATACACAATGTCTGATATGTAACATTTGCATTAAAATACCTGTAATACTATACTTGACCATAAATAGAAGATATGTAAAGATATCTTCTATTTACTATCATAACAAATAAATTCAGACGTGAGTAACAGAACATCGATCTTATCAAACAAAAATGTGTTGCTAAATTAAACGCGAAGTGTTGTTTTTATAATTGTTTCTATTAGAAATATCATCACCTTTGCATTCAAGGAAGTTTTCTAATGCACACCGAGACTTCTACAGAAGTGTAACATTTAATATTAATAGATTGAGATTAAAGGATGCTACATAAGAGTTGGCTAAATACGATACTGTAAAATAAGACAGGAAAGTAAAAGGCATGCAAATGAAAATGCCGTCAAAATAAATGGTGGCAAATGAAAAGGTTGTGGGATTTTAAATTTTAATTTTTTCCTTGCAACTAACATTTTGTTATAACGAAATCAATATACAGGTACTTTATGGTATAAAGCAATAAGTCATTATTTAAACACTTACGTGTTTAATGAATCTAAAAGATCACTTCAAGTATTACATACAGGATCACATGACAATTTACTGTTAAAACCCTGATCAAATGCCACATTTGAAAGAATAGATAAGAGTGTTCGATTGAGATCTCCTTTTTACTTGCCTACTACCCGTCCATTTACGACCACATAGGATCTGCCCGACGAGATATAGAGAGGACCTGGAGAGAATGGATGGCAGTAGGATTAAATATACAAATCATGTTTCCCGGTCTATTTTTATTTATTTGATAAAGCCATCTCTTGACATTTTCAAATCATAACAAATGTCAATTATTTTAAGAGCGATGATTACAATTATCAACCGATCATAAAAATAATAAGTTTTCTTTACTACTTCTCATTAGTTGTTTCAATAAAACGTTAGTTAAATACGTCGTGTAAAATACTCTGTACTGTTCTGTGGAATGTATATTATTCTAATACAACA
Source organism: Pteria penguin (assembly GCA_035048485.1). Lineage (NCBI taxonomy): Eukaryota > Metazoa > Mollusca > Bivalvia > Pterioida > Pteriidae > Pteria > Pteria penguin. The sequence continues at coordinate 26,397,255 of CM068581.1, forward strand.
AAATAAATCAATAAAACATATGCTTAAGCTGAAGAAAAATTTTTTCCGGTAGAGATAAACTATTTTCTTTAATTTTGATCAAAATCATATCATTAGCGTTAGAAAAGAATCAACACTCCAGGAATTTTCTCTACGTATCTTAATACCACTATATTAAGAGTATTTTAGTATAAGATAGAATAAGTAGTCCTCCAAAGGGAAGTAAAATACACTAAAAGAAACAACACAAACACTCTTTGCCGCAAATTTTCGGCCTCCTGGCCTTTATCAAGCAATTGTTAGAAAAGTACAGAAGAACTATGTAACATCCATGTTTACATGTCTAATTCATACATATGTAAAGAAATCAAATCATACATATGTAAGAATTCAAACTCAATCATATCAAAAATCATACCTATGTGGTATGTAAGTACTGGAAAATATACTAACTAATCATGTTATATTTTATACATTTAAAACGAAGCAATAAAACAAAACAATGCATATTCAATACAGAAAAGCCTGTAACAATATTTTAAAGCAATGGAAAGGATTTCCTTTGAACTGCAGAATGACGACTCAATTTAAAGAATATAAGCTTGTTTATATTAGACATGTAAAGATGGATGTTACATAATTCTTCTGTACTTTTCTGACAATTGCTTTATAAAGGCCAGGAGGCCGAAAATTTGCGGCAAAGAGTGTTTGTGTTGTTGATTTTAGTATAGTAAAAAGACAATCCTATACAATCATGCTTATAAAGCAAATCTATATTTTCAGTCCATTATTATTAATGTATACAGTATTTATTCAACTGTCATCACACTATGGCTATATAGAATTCAAACTCAATCATATCAAAAATCATACCTATGTGGTATGTAAGTACTGGAAAATATACTAACTAATCATGTTATATTTTATACATTTAAAACGAAGCAATAAAACAAAACAATGCATATTCAATACAGAAAAGCCTGTAACAATATTTTAAAGCAATGGAAAGGATTTCCTTTGAACTGCAAAATGACGACTCAATTTAAAGAAATCTGTAAAAAAACAAAAATTGATAGTATCATTAAATTTGTTACTGGACTGGAAAGTATCCTACCTTTTTCTTTGTCTTGTTTATGTGCTGGACTTTTCGTTTCTGCTGAGTTGTGTTTACTGGAGGATGTGGAGGGACAGTCACTATCCGCCTTACCTCCTTTTATACTATCACGTGACCCTGTGGATAAGGTATCTGTCAGAGACGTTTCCATTCGCAGCTTCTTCTCTGTAGGGTGTTCCAAGAGTTCATCACCAGAAGTACCATCTCTAGAATCTTGTAAGTTGTCTACTCCTGAACCAGCAGGTAAAATATTTTCTTTATCGTCACAATGCTCTATCCTAATGTCATCTTCAGCAGTTACCTGCCCCTGTTTTCTATCAGAGGTCTCGGAGAATGAACCAGTGGATACGTCCATTCTATTGGACTCCTGATCCATCTGCTGTATGTTACCATTGATGTGTTCTATTGTGCGGTCATCACTATCTACATCTGAAAGCAAAAATAACGAGCAAAATCGTAATACACGTACATTAGAGTGAAATGTGCAGGAAGTTCATTCATATCGTATGGCCATCAGAGCTTCATTTAACCTTTCACAACAAGGTTCTCGCTGTAACAGGAAATAATCAGGAGACAAATGAAACAAGACCTCTGTGGATGAAGTTATTCAACCGTCAGAATGTAATACCAACTTACATTAGCATCCCAATTTAGACCCAGTCTGTAGAATATGGCGTCTATATGATTCAGTCAACTCATGTCATAAACAGCCACCTATAGTAACACTAGTTCATAGTCTGATTATGGTGTGCAGACACGATAGGCCTGGCCGTATCCATCCCTTTCTACAAGTATCTAACTGATAAAACTTGTATCAATAAACAACTCTTAATTGGATATTGGTCCTATAGATGTGCATTTAATCAACTTATTTCCTTTCAATGATGATGCAGCTGTCGCCTGGGAAACCCGTCCTGTAAGTAAATGACGGAATGCCTCTCGTTCTGCTCATTTGTTTTTAGATACAGGTAAGGAAATTAGGATGAATCGTTCATATTGTGAAAAGTAAGTATTATTCTCATCCAGCGAGATAACAATATTACTATTACTATCATACCTTTATTCAACCTACGTGTGATATCTGGCTTCAAACATATCCCAACCATGATTTCAAAATTCAACAACTAAGTAGACCCTTCCAACATCTGTCCGTTCTTAAACAACATGCGAACATGTACCATGTCAAGAAATCTTAATTTCAAATTAAACTTTATGATTACACACTATGACTTAGTAGATCAATCGTATTACGTATGATTTATTGCTACAAAATTTGAAACACCATGTACCCTAGGGTACCTTTCCGGCCTTTCTGTGTTGCATCAACACTGCAGGTGATTAAATCATAATGTAATTTCAGTGTTTAGTGTAACCTGGGGCATTCTGGACGTCATTGAATCAGATGGTGTCAACATAGTCCAGTCGAGTGGAAGAAGAAGATTAATAGGGTCAATCTGTACCATCAATAAATGTGCCTTGTCCACAATATTGAAGGACCTAGTCCGTAAAAACGAGCACTGACTGACTTAACGTACTACATACCTTATGTCTTGGTCATCATGTTATTCCTACGGACAAATCAATAATTATTTTCATGACCATGTATAATTTGATTATCTACGAAGGTCCCAGAGGATATGTTGTACAAAAGGCGAATGATATAAAACACAAAAATTTAGGAATAGAGATCAGCGTTTACCGCAGAAATTCATACTCGTATTTCATACAACCTTATTATACTAATGTCACTGCTTTTACATTATGCAGCCATCATTATCATTGTAAAGTCGCTTGCAAACTTATTGCATATCTTCTAAACTCAATTTTGCCATGTGATTTTCATCTAAGACTAAAGAAGAACTAAAGTGTAATACCTGACACATGTATTGTCCGTAATACTTTTTGTGTATTCTTTGTGCGTTTTATTCTGTTTCTACGGACAAATGCAAAAATGCCACTGCAGCATAGAAATTCCATATTCAGCCCCAAAGTGGACCAATACACAAATTGAACATGAAGGAAAGTGGACATACATGAAGGTTTGTACCCCACTATGGAAGCCAATGACATATTCTTATATCTTTATAATCCCTCTACTTTACTCAAAGTGTGGAGTACTCATCCTTAAGCCTCTATTTCATAACAATGAGATATATGACGTAACTAATTTATAGTCGTTGAGAAAATTATATTTCAAATTGACACATCGGAAAATGTTGTTTTTTTACAGTTGTCAAAGTTCAATCATTACTTAAAAGATCCCTAATTATCACTGCGGTTTACAATAGATAATTGTGAAATTTCGAAACATTATAATTAAAAATCGTTCATTAATAAAGTTCAATAATGTCACACGTATTCAATGTGAATTAATTGCAATGTATGTGACTGTGAAAATATGCATGTGTGATATCAATTGTGAAAACTGTTAAGTTCAACGCAACGAATTTGGCATTCACCAATACTACTTTATATACATATTGAATAGATATAATCTTTTGGTTTATATCTTAAAAGCAATGAAATTTTTACTATTTAAATGAGAGATATATGATATCTCTTGAATATCTCTGAATGTATATCATAGTTACTTCGAGAGATAAACTACATGTATTTGAGTGATATAACTTATGTAATTGTGATCATATCCTCTGTATACATGTTACGAGTATATCGACTATCGTCAGTATTTAATTTCTTTTCATTTCATAGCATGAAAATAGGAGGTTGCCATGAACTCATCTCTTTAATTGGCAAAACTTCAGATCAATTTGGAAACTCCTGCATCAAATACTGTCTCCGCTTATACCGAAACCCCGGTTTTTTTACCATTAAATGGTATACCGATAGCACTTCCTTCAATGTTTTAAAATATCTATACATGTGTACGTTACTAACCTACCGGTACACTGACCATAAATATATTTACTGTTTAAAAGGTTGAACTAAATTAAGCTTCTAAGTAGGGCATAGAATATGGCAAATTTTCTTGACATTTAATATTGACACAGCCTCAATCATTTTATTCTGCAATATAAACTCAAGTGCATCCCAAGTAAAAATGTCATTTTGTTAGATAATCAGATACAATGTATTTCATATAGTTTTCCTATAGACGTGCTACATACAATGTGACTCATACCTGAACAGTTGTCGTGCAGCCTATCCAGGTGTACTCATTATAATGTGTGCAGATCATAATCCTCGTTACAAACCAATAGTTTTAGTAACTCAATCCTCTTTGTAGAACGATTTATCAATGAATACATGAGCTGACAGATTTCGATTGGATCACACAGTCAATAAATTGGTGACTTTATCTTAAATACTTGTACATGTACCTTTTGTTACATACTCTTTCCAAGTTCAAACACTTCAATCATAATATTCATTTAAAGAAGTAAACCAACAATTGTAAATAAGTGAATTTTATTGCAGACTTTTTAGTCATATTTCCCGTTACAGTTTTGATTAAAATATGCTTCCTAACAAAATCATTGATAATTAAATTGGAAACTAAAAATATATTCATTTCATTAAATTAACGTCTAAAATACTTCGTAATCTACAACTTTCAGTTCTCTCTTCCGATTGTTTAGTGTGTGTGTGTAGGTGTGTGGGGTTTTTTGTTTGTTTGTTTGTTTGGTTGTTTTTTTTGGGGGGGAGGGAGCATCGAGTACTATCGTGTTATCAATAACTAATATTGTTTACTTGCATCGCTATTAATTAATATAATTACTGTAATCTAAATGTGTGTCTGTTTAGTGCATGACAAAAACGAATTTGCCATAGTTTGTCATGTATCACAGAATAATTGATTCACATTGATCTTCAATACGTAGACTGCATGAAGGTGACCATTGAAACATGATGTTAGACACGTACCACCATACAACAATGAAGATAGTCTAACATATTTTAATACACCTAAGAAGTTACAGAAACCCTTTACTATTCAAAATTAACAAAATCTTACTAAATAATATTTAAACCAACTAAACATTTGTTCCACTTGTTTATATCTCTCTTGACTTACAGAAGTTTTCTTTCAAATAAATTATAAGCCGGTGAAGCTCTGTCGATGGTGTCTTTGGCCTTGAGGTGAGGGTCTAGGACTCGAGTCCTATCTGCCACTAGTCGGTGTTTTGTCTTTTGAATAAGAGTCTTAGCTGAGGCCAGTGGGTTACCCTAGACATAGGTACGTAAAAGATCCTTTACCCCATCAAGTGGGTCAGCTGCATCGGTCTTAATAATGTATACTGCAAGGAGCAGATTCAATCACTATACACGTAAAAACTTTCCGTGACAGAAATCAACAAACAAACCAAATTTTCAATAATCATCCATGTACAGAATGAGACCACTTACAGTAGTTTAGTGAAGTTTAAATCTGTCGTATTTTTGTGTACCATACATTATTTCTATTCTATAACAAGAGATCACCCACACATGACTTCTCCTTAAATCTAAAAGTATGTCAAATATGTTAAAATGCAGCATAAAAAGATTAAAGGTAGATGACCCAAAACATAAATTTACCTTTCTCTGCGGTTTTACATTCCAATGAATTTTACACGGTATGAGCATCTCTATATTACAGGACAATATTTCGCCTTAACACCCATGAATAATCTGCTGACGAGTTAAGTAAGGGAGCCATGATCGACCCTCCCAAGTCCTCCATTTCTACTTTGTATAAACCTCGAAATGCGGCCGTCATTGATTGACAAGAACATTTTGTACGGATTATTCAAAGCTGGGGTAGATTATAGATCTAGAAGTATATATATAATATAATTTTGAGATTGTGATGTAACATATGGTATATCGATAGATTGTATAAATCTATGGACGGCTGTTATGTAGTAGATAACGACTGAACACAATGTAGCGAATGAATGTAAAGGGCTACAATGCAGCGACTATACTCTCCAGTATACAAGTTACTTACAAGTTACTTACAAGTCACTCACACAGTACACATTGAAACCAACATTTTTTTGGTAAATAAGTGCATTAATATTGCTTATCTATGCATCTCCTTTACAGATGAATGGATGGTAGTTGGTTAGTGTTTTGCGTCGCTTTTAACAAATTTTCTGTCAAATCGCGACATGGAAGCAGGAGGTAATCAATCTCTTAAACATAGTGACGCAATCCAAGAATCGAACTGGAATCGCCTGCTCAACAAGACAAGCACTTAACCTACTACATTGTCTGCTCTCCTCCTTTGTAGACTGGTATCCATCAAAGAAATCCACCCTCTGGAAAATCCACACAATTACATTGTTGGATACAATATCTTTAATGACAAACAATACCCATTTACACACTACATGCAAATCATCACTAAGAGATGCCAACATCACAAACATTACATCCAAATTGTCTGTATATCGCCTTTATTTTCCTTGATAACCTATGTACTTAATATCAGTGTTGGTGCCCCATTTGTTCATGACTAGACACAGAAATTGATTATAAACGCTAATTAAACACTATTGCCGATTTTACCTGTCTGAAATGGACTGGCATGGGAAGCTATTCAATTCTTTATTTTAATTCTCACATTAAACGCCATTCTGGTTGCCTTAGCAACACCCCAACTAAAAGCAGTCATTTGGAGAGTTTGTTTCATCGCTCGAGAAGATGAAAGGTAGAACAAATGGAGTCAGACATCAAATAGATGAAGTCACAAATGCCTAAAGGTAGTGCAAGTTACCGTCTGCGAAGGAACAATCATATGTAATATGATTATTTTCCGTCAATGTCAAGGGTTTTATTTCATTCTTTATCAATTTGAAAATATTTTTACTTATGTTAACATTAATACACATTCAGACGCTATCAGGCTTTTATCGAAAATTCTGTTGAAAATTTCATATGCATATGCTTTCACAAGACAGTGTATGTAATATAAAATAGAGGTACGTACAACTTTATGACAGAATTCGGTTTGTTATCCGAAACATGTATGCCTGGTGCATACTGTAATTCTATCTATACTTTCAATAGCGTATTGTACAAAAATGTACTATCTGTATCTTCCAAATGTATCTACATGTGACTATGAGTATAAAACCTTTGTTATTATATATTTCTATATACGTAAAATATTACACAATTTTCTTAACGACCTGAATTTTATCTTTACGTTAACCATTGAGTACAATGATTAAATAAATGCGAATTAAAAGGAAATACAATGTGTACAAAAGTTTCTTTTATATGAATATTTCCTTCACATGTATAGATGTGAAGTATTTGAAATATAAGTATGATTAATTGTCGGCAAATAGGTCATGAGAGATAATGTTTATTGTTATACTAGCAACACCGACTCTAAAAATAAGATTATTTGATTTGATTTGACTAGAAATTTACACTATAATACTAAATAATGTTTACAGAATGAATTTCGTACGTTCGTTGAGACTGAAATCAACAATCATACATTTTTATGTTTGTAATGATGATTCTTCAAGGAAGCGGTACTGACATCACTTCATCATGAAATACATGTAATGATTTTCATGATATGCCTGTAGACATCAGTACTATTTAGGATGTTTGTATTCTGTATAGTTCATTGTTCTACATACTGACCTTCCATGTTAGTCACTACCACCATTATAATCCAAGTTGATACACTATGTAATCCAAAACGTAAAAAGAACACCGAGGAATAGGGGGAAAATAGGAATAAGTCAAAATAACACCGATTTACACAATAAATATGCCATGTGACGTCGTATCCAATAAGGTGTTTTAGTACCTGTCGCACGAGAGTTCTTTCGCATTAGAATAGAATGGTTCTCATGTGATAGCAAGTCTTATTATTGATCAGGTGACAATATTGAATCACTTGCATCATAAATACACGAAGCAATCATTTACACGGAGTAATCTCATAAAGTGAAAGTATGATGGTACGCGTGGGGAGGCGGAGAGGCTACGACCCATGACATCCCATTAAACCTTTAGGGCGCATTCCTTAACACTTCTACACTGATGGACAACATCTATTGTTATATAGATAACACACCTTTTACCTGTGCTAGATATCTGATTTACATGTATATTATTCCACCAGTTGTAAAATGTATATATATACACGAATAAATGTATTGTTGAACACAGTGTACAGTCATATTCTGGACATAAACTCATCAAGATGATTCGGCTTATTGAATTAGCACCTTGTCATAACGAAACACTACTATCAGCAGAAATGAAATGTTTTCAGTAATCTGTATTTAATTGAATTTGCCTGTATGACTGTAGCAATGAGTGAATTCCCTGTTCTTATATAATACTTGCAAGATGGGAGGAGTACAAACAGGTGAGAATGAAACTGGAATGCAGTTCATGCCAGAAATGTGGATCTCTGCAGCCAAGTCTTGTGTTTATATCTATACCCTCCTAGAATCATTTGATCTCTAAGAATGCTTTATGATAGGTGATCAAGCTGCTGCATTTGTAAACAATGTATCTAATCTTAAAAACCAAGGAAAATTTATCAGTGTAGAAAATGATGATCATGGGACAAATGCAGTGATTACATGTATAACAAAAAGTTAAAGATTTTGACAGATTAAGGAGATTCTTCTCTAGATGATATTATCAGGAGTGTTTCTGTAGATAAGGAGGATAAAATGTAGTGTGCATGTATGAAGTTTCAGACCAGGTTGAGTAATTAGCAAGGCAGATTATCTGACAGCATATCATTGGTTTGAACCTATTCCCGCTCAGTTAAGTCACATGCTCAGTCTCTTTTTTGGAGAAATGTGAATAATGCACCTTAATGCATGTCAAATACATATAAATATGAAATATTATATAAATTTCATATTTTTAACTGCAAATCGCTGCCTTTTTAAATGAAATTAACACATTCCAGAGGTCTTTTTGTAAAAGATTATTGGCATCAATTTATCTTTTTAAATATCAATCCTTCAAAAGAATAAACCTTAATGCAGAGCTTGTATCCTCTCCATTATAATAAATTATACATTTAAAGAAACATTGTAACAAATCTAAGTTTTTGCTACATTATATTCATTAAATTAGTGTCTTCCCCAAGAAACATTTAAGTGTAATATTAGTACAGCGTACATGTATCATTATTGTACCTATCATCCGCTTCTGATATTCTACATGGACCTTTGTTTCACAAACTTATCAGCACATACCATACAAGTACAGTATAGCCAACCCACTTCACAACAACTTTTACACTGCTGAACATGCAAGCTCCTTAATACAGATAACAAGAAATCCTTATGGTGTCACATGGCATGAAAGTTAAATACTTCAGATAATATTATAACCAATTTAGACAAATCCTAGATACATCCATAATGTCACATTAAAACAAAATCAAAGGCCAAGCAAAATAAGAACAATTATTATTAACAATTACGTTTTATGGAAGTTCACCAACATGCTCTGGTTATGTAAGCTCTGACTCTGAAGTTACATAAAGTTTGGAGGAAGTAGATTTATAGATAAAAATAGAATGTGCCCTAAATAAACCTCAACATTGGCATTATATATCGCAATACTGAATACTTACGAGACAGGGACTGACTATGTATCCACTGACTAAATGACTCATATTATGCAAGGATGATTACATGTACTAAAACATTCCATTTAGCTGCATGCTAGAGACCCAGCTTTATTGCTGATGCATTAATGTGAAAGTACATGTAAACCTAGAACAGGTTTCTGGTATGGGCCTGCCGCCTTTTTTATTTTAAAGTTTTATCCTTGGGAGATCAAATCATACCTTACCTTTTGTAATTGAATAATGTCATAACCTACCTATACAGACTTCAAAAGATGATTTAAGGCTTAGTATCTTAGAAAACACATGGTATAGATCAAATCTTAGCATCACAATCTCATGGAGTAAGTTTAGAGCCTAGTCTCACTACTGATGAAATAAACTCCATCCTAGCATCACTATTTCATCTAGTAAGTTCATATCTGAGATTCACTATCTCATGCCATAGGTTCACATCTTCAATTCTTGGCCATACTATTTGCAGAATCTCATGCAAGTCATGGAATGAGTTCACATCCTATCAATATCATTATCTCATAACATATACCGGTATTCACATCCTAGCATCAATACATGTATCTCACAGAGTAAATTCACAATATACATGAATGATCACCATCTCTGGGTAAACCTCATTATTTCAAGAAATAAGTTCATATCTTTGCATCAGTATTTCAAATTTGCATGAATAAATTCACATTCTAGCCACTTTATCTCATAGACTTCTAAAATATGTTTGAATCCCAGCATCACTATTTCATCCCAGTCACTGGATAAGTTAATATCCTATCATTTCCTCCTAACAAGATATATTCACCTTATGGGATCATTAGCTCATGGAATAAGTTCCTAACCTAGTCTTTATATCATATGGGAGTACATACAGTTCAGATCCTAGCATCATTAATTCATGGATATTAAAGACCATGACCCGGTTGTATCAATATTTAATAATTCATTAAACCTCCATTTAACTCAAAATATTTAATGTGTCATTAAAATCTGTTGTATCATTTTTTAATAACTGGTTCATAGCATTAAAGCTACATATACTGTATAAAGTAGTGAACTGCACTCAGTGACTTTTGATCTTTTGACCTGAAAATCAATAGGAGTCATCTACAGTGATCTACTACTCATAACAAACCCACATATGAAATATCATCTTTATCAAGCAAAGGGTTCTCAAGATATTGGGCAGACAGGGATTGTAAAGTAATGCCTTGCACTTGGTGACCTTTGACCTTTTGACCTGAAAATAGATAGGGATCATCTACTACTCAAAATCAACCTACATATGAAATATTATCATTATTGAGCAAAGGGTTCTCAACATATTTGGTGTAAAACCTGCGGTCTACCACCAGACAGACTGACACATGAGCAATATATGCTGTCTTCTTCGAAAAAGGGGGATGGGGAGGGCAGGGAATAAACTTCACAGAAATTTTTAAGAGCCATGTGGGCTCGTAAGACTCGGAATCTAAGGGCCCACAGCAATCTTTATGAGCCCACACTGAAACCATTCAAAAATTGCAAGAAAAAGTAATCAATTATTAATTTTTCTGAATTTTACTACATTACACAACAATTTCTCTTCAATTTTACTTCTTGAAGTAATCGTCCCGTTTTGTCGGCGATACATTTCGTTTCTTGGGAACGGCGAAAAAAACTTCCTAACTGGGCTGTCGAGCCATAATTTAGAGGTCAATGAAAAGTAATTAACGGGAGTTGTGATTGGTTGATGTGTTGTAGGGGAGAAAGGGACTTAACTATTTCAATGTATCAGGAGCTGTGATTAGATGAAATTATTTGATCTATCTATAAATAAAGTTTTATTCTGCTGTAAAATCATGAATTTTTATCTCATTTTGCTAATGCAGAAATTTTATATCCTAAAAAGCGTCTAGATGATTCAGAGTAGAATTCAACAAGGGAACGGCCGATTCGTCTTGCAGATTTTTCGTTCGCCACATGGCCGAGTAGGAAGTGTTTCTTTGTCGTCCACAACAAATTTTACCCGTCTTGGGCGAGTGGGCGAGCGTTAGGTTTATTCCCTGGAGGGTATAAAAAAAGGAAACTGGTCCAGATTCTTATACTAGTTATTTGTTGCTTCAAGAACCACAAAAGACTTTATGTATTTATAGATCAAGAGATTGTCGCCAAATTTTGCAATCCCTTGACCTGTAACCTAATATTTTATACCGGTAGGTATATGTCTGCTACATGTAACTTATGGATAACCATCACATTTTATTCAAGTATTCCCAACATATTATTCTGCATACTATTACATCTATTGGTTTTATTACTACTACAGGTATAAACAAGGTAAGATGACAGGTTGTCAACCATTAAGTTCATTACCAGGAATCAAGAGTACTGTGACTTATTCAATCAATATCTATCAATATCATATCATCAGTATGCAATAAAATTGTTTTCTGGAGAAATCAATAACTCAAGGTCCACATTATCATGATTATCGCATGGAAAGAATGAAGTCACACCTTTTCAAACTAAAGAAAACAGCAATATTAATTACTCTCTTTGCTAAGATACCATCAAAAACGAATATACAATAACACAAGACAAAGCTATGATCAGTAAACTGTCTTTAACAAAGTACTGATTTACCTGAATATACCTGATTGAGGATAAACTACCCTCCCAGATGAACATGGCAGCTGTGGCATAAAGTGCCTATAGTGACACTCCAGAGCCAATAATGTACCTAGATAACCATGTTAATTACCAGATGAAAGAGAAACAACTCCCTGCTATAGAATAATCAATAAATAAAAACATTGTCATGAAAGCTTGTAGTTATAGTCATGAAATGCTTCAGAAGAGAACAATTCAGCCTTTAGTTAGTCTCTATATAAACAAACCTTGACTTCATTCATAAAGTGTGAAATTGTTTTAATTCACAAATGCTAAGACAAGGGAAACCTGATACAATGCATTTGCCATAATGATTTAGATATACCCTCCAGTCAAATACATGTAATAAACAGATATCTTGCTTAGAAGTTAAGACAAAATTGAAAAAAAAAAAGAAAAAAAAGGTATTTTATCCATTCCGTATCTTCTACTATTTAGGAGTAATATCGAAAGCCACCGATTAAATAAACTTAACACATCAAATGCATACAAATGTATGCACATGCACTATACATCCAAAAGAAACATGGTACATGTACATGTATGTGGCTTACACATTTATGTCCAAAACTGTATGCAAGTCTAAAAATTGATTCCAAGTAGTTTTCAAAGAGTAGGTTAGTTATCTAACACCACACCAGGATTATTTCATTGACATGTATAAGATGTAAGCCAGAGTTTAGAGATGGAAAAACAAGCATACCATGAGAAATTAACACCCAGTAAATACACTGGTTAACCCCAATCTTATTAAAATGTGACTTATACTCAGTTCCTCTAAGATACTCTCCGTGTACATTTTAAGAAAAAAAAATATTGAAACATTTTGATGTTTGAATCAAATATGACTAAATTAAATGTTCAATTCAAGCATTTTGCGTATTTAATCCCAAGCAAAAATTCTTTGTATTAAGTCTCCATCTCAGCTGTATACTTGATGCAGTTTCAGGGACACATACACATTGGTTCATTAGTTCAGGGATACACTACCATGTGATCCTGTGGTTAAATTGATTAAATATTGATAAGAAAATCACCAGTTAAGGATATGTCATGGTCACATGATTTTTCATGTTGGGTTCCTATACGAATGCTAGACATTTCTGTACAAGGTCGTTTCGGTACAAGGATGTTTAGGTACATACGAAAGACGTTTCGATACAAGTAAAGACGTTTCGGTACAATGAAAAGGATGTTTCGGTGATTTATTCACTATATTTTAGTCTGTGCCGGTGTGACATGAGACAGCAAGTGTGACTAACCAAACAGGTGACACTTACTTCTATAGACACATGGGTTAACTTTACTAAAGGACGTAAGCCAAAACGTATAAGTATACGTAAACTTCATCAAGTAATATTTGTATCCTCGCTCAAAAGCCCCTTAAGAAACTTACACCTTCTTCAGGCACTTCAAGAAAAATGCAGTTAACGTCCACACAAAAGTTAGAAAGTCAGCATGGCACATTTCCGTAATAGTTTGCAAGTGCTGATCTTTTTACTTTCTTTTTGATAGATTGTCATAATATCCATTTTAATTTGTTTCTGTACTGATATTTAGGTACCTGTACCAAAACGTCTTTGTACCATGTACCGAAACGTCTTTGTACCTTTACCGAAATGACCTATTTTGTGTACCGAAACGTCCTTGTACCGAAACGTCCTGCACCCTCCTATACAACATACATTTTGGATTATCCATATTGTCTGGTCAGAGTTGCCTAACCAGCTATGAATGGGTACCACCTTTAGATGGGCGGCTTATCCTCCATGGGTTGGTGTACCATTAAAGGGGAGACAGATTGTTGACTACATTTACTTTGTACCACAGAATTAAGGTACAAGCTACAACCATAATGTTAAAGGCATTCATATCCTGGAAAAAGAAACATTAAAATTACCCCGTGATACATCTCACACTGATGTACTCCCGTCTTACCAAGTTAATACAATACTATCCATATCCACATAAATACATTTCTATTCCCAAATGAAAACATCTAAAAACATTTTTTAAAGTCATCTATTAGGACTGTAGCAAATGACAGCGAAGCCCATTAGCAATGACATGGATTCTTTCAATGATATTCTTGTAAATCTAACCCCGATTCCCAGATCCATGCAGACAAGGTACTGACTTCAAACATAACCTGCAAACCACTGACACTGACACTTAGATGATTCTGAATATCTGTGCTGATACATTGGTGGATATTTCATTATGATATCTGAATAACGGTCAGAGGTCAGTTTTGGTGCAGTGCCCAGTGGAGTTCTTCGTGAAACGAAAAATATATAATGATATATGGATGCTTATAAACAAATTTTAATTCAATATTAAAATTTCAACCTTGATACTATATAATGTATCCATAGGCTATATATAAGTCCATATATAAGACTCTTTCTTTTTTCTAACAGTAGATCTAATATGTTTGATAGCCTGAGACAGACGACGTAGTCATACATAAATACGATATATGATGAGCGAAGTTGTGGCGTTATTAGCCTTAGTCAGAAATATTTCATGCTAACTTCTGACTTCGAAAACTTTTCGTCTTGCATTTAAAATGAATAAATGAAACTATAATGAATCACTCATGGAGAGGATGTAATTACCTGGTTGACTGTCCGTTTCCGACTCACCGACCTCCGCCATTTTCTTGTGTGACGTCATCTTGATCGTTCCTCGAGTTTCATAGCTGATCAAGAGAGACAATCCAAAATTAGTTTGGGCTCTTGCAGACACGTATGTAAAACTTAAAAAACAAAACTCTATATTTATGATACTCTGTCTATTTCTCATTCAGGATCAGATTACGTGTGAACTAGAAGGTGTCTTTAAGGGTTCTCGATCCTTGGGTGACGTCATATATATTCCGTAAGAAGGAGGGGTCGGGGAAATATGTCTGAACATACCAATAGCCTATATAGTAGGCGGCTAACAAAATGACGTAACCTATATATATATGTCTTAAATATATTTCTGATTTATTATAACTTACCATATCATATAAGTTATTTGCATTAATTTTGTGTCAAAATAAGAAGGCGGTGCTCTTTTATTTTGCTTATTTTTAAATTTAGCACGGTAATATAAAACTATATATGTTCAAGGAAACATCTGATATTGTAGAAAGAGTGCAAATTGTAAAATTATGAACTACACATGTAACTCATCTCTGTAAGAGCTGCTGTCTCAGTGTTTTACAATGATTTGGGGACAAAATAGGGTGTAGGGTAATAAATCTTACTTTGCACAAAATCTAACCTGGATACATGCATATATAATTGTTGTTTATTAGGTCTATGTACATATATTGTAGAATGAAAATAGATAAAGAAAATGAGATTTGCACATATTTTTACATTATCAGCGCTCTAAATATCACATTTTGATGCATTCGTAACACGCAGAGGCGTTTGTTTCATACACGCCCATATATATACGTAAACAACAACGCTGTTGTTTATATATATATTATATAATAATTATATATTATATGATAATTATATATAACCACACCAATTGAATGACATTTGTTACTTCAGTTGATCGTCATATGTCGGTATCGTAACCGCACCACAATCAAATATTTTTGTAATGTCGTTTTTCAGTGTAGATTCTATTATTATCTTGTTTTGTGTGCATGTCCTTGGTGATTTTTGTCATACAGCTTTGTCAGATGTCTTCAGTTTTCTCTCTTACAAATAAGAAGTGTTATAATCTGCTGATTTACTTAAAATTGGCCGTGCAATGCAAACTTAAAGATGATATGTTTGAATCAGAAATTACCAAAATATGAATTAAGCATGATGAGATTCCATTATTGTAATTTCTTCCCCAAACAAATACAAATATGGGTAGGTAATGTTTTAACACCACCAAAAGATTTTTTTCACTAGAATTTTCTTAGAGATGGATAACCCTTAAATGACTGTGTCCGGTTCTAGCAAATTAAACTGTACAGTAGACAATACAATATATAGATATACATCTTTTCAGAAAACTTGTCAAACATTTGTTTTTTGTTGGATCTGTTTTGTGTTGAGATTTTTGCGTTTTAATTTTTAATTATCTTAAAATTGCAAGTAGTGCTCTCCTCTTTTCAGACTCAGCTACGGTACTGTGGATATTCCTTGATAATCATTTAGTTGAATTGAGGGATCGCTTTATCCAAATTTAACCACGAATATTGCTTAGTTTCACTGTGACGTCACAGTTAAATTCATGTTTGACAGGCCATTTATTTATGACATCATACTGAAAAAGAGCACTAAATGGTGCGATGTCAGGCATTTGACGATCCCTCTATTATAGACCCTTTCATGTTAACTGCGGGACTAACGTTATGGGAGAAGAATAGTTACGTTTCCCGTAAAAAAATTTTGACGTCATAATCAGATACTGATTGTTTCTTATGTCATTCTTCGGGAACAGTGATCATTTCTTCCACCAAGACGTCAGTCCCGCAGTTATTGTGAAAGGGTCTAATATTGTTATCATTATTTATTTATTCATTTCTTTATTTATCTATTTATTATTCATTTATTATCATTATTTCTTTATTTATTTATTAAGATCAAACCCGGGAATATGAGCTAGAATAGTTTACAAATGTCACATCGCACCTGCTGGAACAATTCATTGTGACGTCAGAAATAAATGACACGTCAACATTAATTTGATTGTGACGTCAGAATGAAACTACATAATGGACATGGTTAAACTGGATATGATCCCGCAAGACTCGCTGCCGAAAATCTTTCTACTTCTATCTGCAGATGGATCTGGGTTTGATTCCTAGAATTACCAAATATATCTATGCTCAAGAAATACATACAAAAAGATTAGAAAAGATAAGTTGGAAAGCCGCGTATTTACAAAGGGACGAACAGACGGATACATTTTTTATTGATTGATTTTTGTTTTACGTCACACCACGAATATTTCACGTATATGGTGACGGCCAGACGGATACAAGATGCATAGGTAAATGATGCATTGGGGAGTGGGCTATGAGCTTACACGAAATTAATATTACATGAAAGAGAAATGAACTACGGCTCTGCCACCGAAAATGGAATCTATAGACCCAAACGACATTTGATTTACTTCCTAAGCCTTTTCACAAAATGTTACTGTATTTCATTGGTAAGGAACTGCGTGATAGAATACTATTGTCCATGTGTTGAAATGGAATATTGGTTATATGTGCCACTGTATTCAGCGGTGTATGTTTTTCTTCCTCACTTGAATTGAAGAATTTTAATACCAAAAGGCCCTAGTGATCTTGAGCATTGTATCAGTGATACAGATTTGATCCGACACACAAATACTAATGTACCATTTCTTTCACAGATTAAAGTTTTTTTTCAGTGTATAGTAAGATATCCCACACGTATACGAACGATCTGAGTCACAATATTCCCAGCGTTGCTGTTGTTTACAGGACAGGACATTGCTGAACTACATGCAGAAGCCTATAGTCCCAATGGCTCGATTCGGAAATACCAACGTACCCCGATAGGTTTCATAGACCCCTAGAAACAAAAGGCGAAAAGGCGAGACGTAGTGCCAGAAGTAAGCATCTCTAGCGACTGATTGATTATTGTTTTGCGTCATTCCACGATTATTTCACGTATATGGTGACGGCATCTGCCTGATGCATTGCATACAAATTTCTACCTTTGCAACGGACCCACCCGAAGCAGTGAGGGATCCACCACGTGCCACGCCCACCGCGACACGGGACCCCGGTTTTCACTGTCTCATCCGAAAGACAGAACACGGGTGTGCCCAGGGCGGGAGTCTAACCCGGGATATCTCCATCACGAGCCGAGCACCTTATCCACTTGGCCACACCGGATTAGCATCTCTATTGTGCTAGCTGTATCCATCATGAATTCCCAAAACACATTAAACAATTCAAAATTATTTCAACGCTACACATAAGATAAATGTGCACTTGCCCTTGGAAAAAGCAAGAACTGCTAAACACCAGGTATATAATTACACGAGTCAAACCACCCGCGGGGAACAAATTGACGTGCTCCGCACGGCCTGACAGGGTAGATTTGATGCTGTTTTACGCCACTTTTAACAGCATGGTATGGAAACTATAGTAACTTATAAAATTTGTGTTCAGTTCGTGAATCGCTTTCACTTCAAGCCAGGAGCAAAATAATACACCCTCATTAACCGCTACTTTTGAACATTGTGTTAAAGGTCAAAAGCAGACGATCTTTGTGGAGAGGGGGAGGGGGGGCTTTGCTAAATGAAATGCATATCATTTACAAACTCCGATTTTTAACGCCCTAAACCTTCAAAGTTGGGACATAATTCATGTCAATCAGACAGGACAAGCGAATGGGTACATTAGGATTGAAAATAAATTCTTGCTTATTAACTCCATATTCTTTTCAACCACATATCTATCTACCGACCGACCAAAATGCCTGCCTGCCTGCTTCAGTGCTTACATGGCTACGAATGCTTGGCCTTTGTGTATCAAGAATGCACAATTTTGAACCATCTTCTCAAAAAATTTCTGGGGGAGGTAATTCAGAATCAGCATCTCCTACATCCACTCCTTTTAGTTCTACGCACTTCATTGAAGCCTAGCTTTGACTTCAGTTGTGTCGGTCCTCCCGTCATTGACTTGAATATGAAAATACATTACCTATCTTAAGACCTGGGATCGGAAGGAAACGAAAAGTAATGGCAGACCAGTATGGTATTTTGTTGTTCTGCTACTTCCCATTCCATCTCATTTTACTTCTAGTGGCGGAACTAAAAGATACGTGCTTATGAGAGGGCAGAGAGGTTTTTACACTACATTTTCACAAATGTCCATAGTTGTGTTAAAATATCTTGCTGAGAGAAATTTATCGGAATTCCAAACTATGGATCCTCTACATTTTTCACCCCTTCCCGATCTCCGAGTGGCACTAACAAGGTTATAAATGGAGTGGCAAATAAAGTAGTAGAGTAATCGAAGGACTAGTCTTCCAAAAGAACGATCCTCGTACAAGTATTCACAATAAACTACTAGTACCTTCCCTCTCATATTTTCCACCACAGGGTCTTGAGACAACCCCTGGCCCGGTATATAGGGTGTAAGAGGAGCTCCCTCTTACACTATAAACCGGGCTAGGGGTTGTCTCAAGACTCGGTGTTTTCCACTCCCTTAACTGGAAGTCCTTTGCAAGGGTTTAAAAAAAGTCAGTTTTAAATAATCGATATATTCACACTAAAATACAATGTATGGATACATACTTTACTCCTAAAGGAGCCTATAAAGGTAGTTTCATGACAACAGACGAAAATTAAATTTGGTATGGTCTAGAAACCAAAATCAATTGTCAGAACTGGGACTTTGATTCAAAGATCAATGGAATAAAACCTTGACTTACGGGAATATTGTGAGTGAAGTTTGATAATACAGATGAGAAGAGTATGAATTAAAAATCAGAAGTTTGATATGGGATGGACACACTAATCATTTTATTGTAACCAACTTTTACATGGAATCAGACATTACTTATATATTCATGTGTTGAAAAATGTCTTTAAAACATCTGTATAATTTCAAAATAACTTTTCCATGAACTCTAGTGCAAGTTTTAAACAATGTTGAGCATGGAAATAAATATTATAAATTATATAATATTATATAAATACGTATATATGGTTCTTGCACATTTAGGTTATGTTTTTCATTTGTATTTAAAACTTAGAAGTTTTCAAATACAACATAAATAAAGATTTTAAATACAAAATAAAGATTTTAAATTCAAAAACGAGTATACTATATATTTATAAATAAGATAAACACTGCTCCATCATGCTATACTTTATTCATTTATTCTTATATTTCATCATCATGCATTTGAAGAAAAATAACTGTAGTCCCAATCAATACTGCACTTAAGAAATCTAATTAAGATCTCAAGCAATGTAAATATGCTATAAATATGTTCTAGGCTCGGATTTACTACACAAAATCACTTCAACATAAATTCATGTATCAAACTTGATTGAGCAGACTCTTTAACCTTGGTATGGAAATTAAATAAAGAATTCAATGCTCAATGTTAACAAGAGCAACGCCTAGCGTGGCATAATACGCCCGTCGCTTAATTGGGACAGGATCAATTCGCATTTGGCATGATTTTCATGAAAAACATCTGACGTTTACTGAAGTTAATTGCGTTTCATAGCATTTTATCATAGGAATAAGTCCAAAGGCAATATCTCCTGCAGAAATGGTCCTATGCAACCCATCTTGGAAATTGACCTGCAAAAAAAAACTTGAAATTTTTTAGAACTAGCCCCCTTCTAAAATTATAAATTTCTCAAAAATGAAGAAAAAGATATCAATACCTGTAAAATATGTGGATGTTGGTACATTTTACTTGTTTCATGATAAATTTCATAATGTTTTTACAAAAATTAGATTTTTAATGAATTTTCAAAACAAAATCCAAGGGCCATAAATCCGTCAATATTATGTCAATCGTAACAAAACTCGAAATGGTACTGATGCCGCTTCGAATAAGCCTATATATCATATTTCAACTCAATATCTTGAAAGACGGCAAAAAAAAGTCCGGAAAACATGACCTAGGACATATGGTCAACTGCCTCCCCCCCCCCCCCTAAAATCATAAATTTCTCAAAAATGAAGAAAAAGATATTAAAAACTGTAACATATGTGATAGTTGGTACACTTTACTTGTTTCATGAGAAATTTCATAATGTTTTGACAAAAAATAGATTTTTAATGAATTTTTGAAAAAATTTTGAAATTTATAAGTCCAAGGGCCATAAATCTGTCAAAAGTAGGTCAATCGTAATAAAACTCGAACTGGTACTGACGCCGCTTGAAATAAAGCTATGTACAAAATTTCATCGCAATATCTTGAAAGACGTCCAAAAAAAGTCAGGAAAACATGACCCCGGACAGACGGACGGACGGCACCACAGACGGACGGACAGTGCCATTACATAATACGTCCCGTCTATTGGACGGGCGTATAAAAATCTATGTACATTGAGATGCACAATTCATATTCACAATTTGTATTCTGTCTATGTGATGTACTAATGCATAGAAGAATGTGTTTGTATTATGCAAACTTTCTATTATTGATTTGTCATCTATAAATACACAAGTTATCACATATTATCTATTTCCATAAATTATTGAAGTATGTTTATTTCATCTTAAACAATTCATAATATCCTCATCAAAGTATATATCACATGGACATACTCTGTAGTAAAAAGAAAGTACTCCTCAAACATCAGTTAGTTTGTATACACTGATGTATAAATATCGATAAAATCAACAGAAAAAAAGGAAGCTGTTCACCTTGCTGATGATGCAAAGAGGTAGGAAAATAACATCTGGATGAAGCCATGCACTGGAATGTAAAGAAATCCAAAGAGATTTATAAAGTTCAACAGATCTGGGGCCATGCTTCAAAAGTAAGAAAATCCAGAAATCCCGCATATGAAGCTTACACTGCCCCAAATTCCTCCATCCATTTCTTGTATCTTTCCAAGTCCTCTTGCGATACACTTTTATTGACTTTCTTAATGGCTGAAATGAAATCTTCCTGGTTTGGTGGCAGTTCTAATTCTTCCTTTGGAATCATACGAATCTCTTCTGCTTTCAAGCCACTTATACGACGTCTGAATGACATCATTGCAGCATCTCTGAACAAAAAATGCAAAATATAAGAAACAAATCTTCAATTGTTTAAAGGCTATGCATGAATGGTTTTTGCAGTCTTCCAGCAATTATAAACTGTAGCAATACATTCATTCATGAATTTATGTATGTGAGAACATTATGGTCTTGAAATCTGATATTGATAAATGGACTGAGTTTTGTTCAATCCCACACCAAGAATATTTCACTCATAATGTCGCATCTGTCTGGTGTACGGCTTAATAGATTTTGTACCTAAGGAGTAAACATACATGCAAAAACGTTTTTTTTTTAATTTATAAACTAATGGCCAATTTCATATAGGACATCAAGTTTAAGTGTTTCATCTGAAAGATAGAAAACTGACAAAATCATGGCAGACAAGACAATATAAACAACAAGAAGGATTAAAAATTCTGAGTTTCTGTAACTGTATATATATATTGTATATTCAAATACTAAGCCAAAATTCATTATAAAAGATAAGAATTTATTGAAATTTGTTCTGCACAAGAGCTTTAAGAAAAGGTACAAAATTTCCACAACTTTATGTTTAGGTGGAGGTTATGTGTAAGAAAATTATATTAAGTCTGCTTAGTACCTTCTCCATACCACATTTGTCTAAATCAAAAAGCACTTTGGATGATAATGCACTTCATCTCTAAATTATAAACAAGAATTTCTATCTACATACATGCCTATACTGGCACTTCCTTGTGACATCATATGGATATGTCAATATATGAAATATTTTTAATCATATCATTAAGGAATAATCAATTAAAACAAAACTATCAGTAAACTTTTCTTTAGCAAACTTAGTTTTTGTGAAATCACTGAACTGAAAGTGGGATTTGTGACCCTATTCCTTGACAAAAGATTTTTGTATTCTCTGTATACTATGACTGACCTGCAGACATTAGTGATGTCAGCTCCAGAGTAACCATCTAATTTCTCTGCTATTGTTTTAAGTTTCACATCATTAGCTAGCTTTACCTCCTTTAAATTTATCTTCAGTAAATCTTCTCTTCCCTGAGCTATACAATGACAAAAAATCAAGAAAATCAATAATATGCATCTTCATATATTCCTAGTAAGGATAAAAACAACTTATATATCAAACAAATATGCTTACACAGACGTTGAGAATAGTGTTACAATTCTGAGGAAGAAGTACACCTATAGAAAGAGGAATGAAAGAGCAATATGATAATATACATGTGGGAAAGGGAATAAACATGAGTAATCTATGTTAGATGAAACTGATAATTAGTACAGGAAATGAATTAGAAGTAATTATAAACATAAGGAGGTAGAAAAACATACAGTATTATCAGAAATAAGGACTGGATAACAGTGAATGATATTCATTTCATGATGAATAATATTTCCACAATTATCTGTCTGTTATTTTGAAATTTATACAAGAATGCTAATTATACTTTTATATACCAGTATCTGAATGCTATTAAAGATAATATTTTCCAACATAAAAATCACAAAATTAATGCTTCATGTGATCAACAAAAAGGTCACACTTCTATAAGAAAGATTTAGTGCAATTCCAACTGCAAACAAAGAAAAATTATGGAAACATACCCAGCAGCAGGATCAAACATTTGTCATTATGGATTTATTTTACTTAACACCCTGGTTTTCTCAAGATATATCAATAAGGTATCAAATTGATAGAAATACCTTATCTTTCACAAAATACTAATTTGGTATCATACTGTTTCATTCTTGACTGTATTTAAACATATCACTGGTAAGGGAATGAAAGGTAAAGAAATATATATGTCAGAAAAGGGAATCTCTGAGAAAAGGAACAAACAAGGCAAAAAAATGAAAAGTAAGTGTACCTGTGGGAAGAGGTATATAGATTCTTTTTTCAAGACGTCTCCGAAGAGCCTCATCTATATCCCAAGGGAAATTTGTAGCCGCCAGTACCATGACTATCTTATTCTCCCCATCATCAGTCTGAGTTCCTGCCACTCCTACAAATATACAATCAAGCTTCTAAGATTTTTAAGATGTATATAAAATCCATGATAGTACAATAAATTTTTGGCTTGTATGTTTTTTTTAACATCACATCAAGACTGTTTATTTAGAAACAGCATCTGGCTTACTTGATGTTTGTAACCATGCACCATACACAAAATGTAAGTTTTTTAATGTACCAATCCATAGGACAGGAAAGCAATGAGTTACTTGAAGAGCTCAAACCAAAAACCTTATCAGTCCTGATCCACACAAGCTACTGCTGAAGTTAAGACCCAAAACCTATCAACCCTGACCCACACAAGCTACTGCTGGGGTTAACTAACAAGAGGCCCACGGGCCTTATAGGTCACCTGAGTATTGTGTAACAACTTTCAAATAACTTTGGTTCGTGTCTTAAACCAGAGGTCATGAAATTCACAATGCACAATTTTGAAAGAGGCACTATTGCTTATCATTATTTATTTATAAACTTAGCATGCTTACTCTATTAACTTAATACCCAGAGATTGATTGGAGTATAAACAAAGAGAAAATGCATTTCCACTTTATAACCAGTTTTGTACCTCACCCCAAAAGAACCACTGACCCTGGGGCCATTTATTTGGGGGGGGGGGGGGGGGTTAAAAATAACCATTTTGCTAGATGCACCTTTTTTCATCAGAAATATATATACTTGGAACCCAGGAGCAAAGGAAAATATATTCAAAGAATTAATGTATTTTCACTATATAATCAATAAAGCCCCACCCTAACACCATAATACTGACCCTGGGGCCATAAAATTCACAATTTTGGTAGAGGCACCCTTGCTCATCATAACTATGTGCTTTGATAGAAGCAGACAAGAAGATTTTCAAAGAATGTATGCATTTTCACTATATAATCAATAGGGCCCCACCCTAACATCAGAACCCTTAACCCTGGGGCCATAAAATTCACAACTTTGGTAGAGGCACTCTTGCTTATCATAACTATGTACTTAGTTGGTTTATTTAATACCCAGGAGCAGAAAAGAGGATTTTCAAAGAAATAATGCATTTTCACTATATAATCCATATAGGGCCCCGCTCTAACACCAGAACCCCTGACCCTGGGGCCATAAAATTCACAATTTTGGTAGAGGCACTCTTGCTTATCATAACTATGTACTTTATTTGTTTATTTAATACCTAAGAGCATAGAAGAAGATTTTCAAAGAAATAATGCATTTTCACTATATAATCAATAGAGAGCCCCACCCTAACACCAGAACCCCTGACCCTGTGGCCATACAATTCACAATTTTGGTAGAGGCACTCTTGCTCATCATAACTATGTACTTAGTTAGTTTATTTAATACCCAGGAGCAGAGAAGAAGATTTTCAAAGAAATAAGGCATTTTCACTATATACATTTTTAGCCCCGCCCTAGCACTAGAACCCCTGTCCCTGGGGCCATGAATTTCACAATTTTGGTAGAGGGCTCAATGCTGAATACAGTCATGTCAACAGTTTGGCTGCTATGTGTCCAGGAGTAAAGAAGAAGATTTTGAAAGATTGCATTAATTTTAGTGGTTTTGGCCCCACCCCTCAGCCCCTGGGGGAACAGGCACCATGAAATTCACAATTTTTGTTCCCCTTCAGCCATAGATGCTTTATGCCAAATTTGGTTAAAATTGGTTCAGTGGTTGCAGAGAAGAAGCTGAAAATGTTCAAATGTTAACACACGACGCACGACGAACGACGACGGACGAAAACAGATAGCAATAGGTCACCTGAGTTTACTCAGGTGACCTAAAAATCTATCAGCCCTGATCCACACAAGCTACTGCTGGAGTTAACCCAAAACCTATCAGCCCCAATCCACACAAGCTACTGCTGGGGTTAAGACACAAAACCTATCAACCTTGATCCACACAAGCTACTGTTGGAGTTAAACCCATACCTATCAGCCCCTACCCACACAAGCTACTAATGGAGTTAAACCCAAACCTATCAGCCCTGATCCACAAAAGCTAATGCTGAGGTTAAGACCCAAAACCTATCAGCCCTGATCCACACAAGCTACTGCTGAAGTTAAGACCCAAAACCTATCAACCTCTATCCACACAAGCTACTGCTGAAGTTAAGACCCAAAACCTATCAGCCCCAATCCACACAAGCTACTGCTGGAGTTAAACCCAAATCTATCAGCCCTGATCCACACAAACTACTGCTTGAGTTAAACTCAAACCTATCAGCCCTGATCCACACAAACTACTGCTTGAGTTAAACCCAAACCTATCAGCCCTGATCCACACAAACTACTGCTTGAGTTAACCCCAAACCTATCAGCCCTGGTTCATGCAAGCTATTGCTGGATTTTAACCCAAACCTATCAGCCCTGATCATATAAGCTACAGCTTGAGTTAATCCAAAGCCTATTGGCCCTGATCCACACAACTATAGTTATTGCATAATTGCTCGTCTTGTGCATAATAAAATTTCTAGATGATTCAGACTACATATAAACCAACTAGCAAATGTGACATGTTGGAGAAAAATGTGTGTAAAGCCTTTACATCACAGATCGGGTTAAGTTTTTACTGCCGATCACTGCTAAATGTTTATGTATGTTTGATATTTGCTCCATTCAATGCTGCAATGCGTAGAATTGTCAGCCATATCTTTTGTCAAAACTTCAAGTTTATGGAAGGTATGGAACTCTGGCCCTATCACCAAAATAGCGCCATGTCTTGTGGCACAAACTACTGCACAAGTTACCTCTAAACCCATCAGTCCTAATCCATACAGCTAAACCTATCCTAGTTTGGTTAAAGCATAAACATAACACAAGCAAAACTAAATGGATAAATGACTTATAAAAGAAATAAAATTTTACCATCCATCTGTATAAGGAGTTCAGATTTTACCCGTCGACTGGCTTCATGCTCTTGACCACTTCCTCTCTTTGAGCATATAGAATCTATTTCATCGATGAAGATAGTACTGGGAGCATAAAATCTTGCCTGACAATGCATAATATGTGAATTACAGTACACAATAATATTTTGGATTAAAAAAATAACACAAAATAATACATATTACTCAATATTGGATATTCTGAAAATAGAATAATTTGTACATTGTCAGAGAGCCTGAGAACCAATGGACTTTCACTGTCACATGACTAAGGACTGATGCTTTGTTAAAAAAAATTTGAAAAGAGAATATTTTTCACCATGCTTCTGGATCAAGATCTGGTCAATAATCTACAAGTCTTGTTACATAACATAATTTCTACCAAATATCACTGAAATCCAAGCATCAGCTCTAAAGAAGAATCGAAAAATATGTATACCCCCACCCCTTTGATAAATTATTTGAAAAAATATACTTCATTCCCACCAAATTTTGAAAACTTTTTTGCTGTTCTTTACAAAAACTTCGGAGGGTTTTTTAGTGAAGTGTTTCACATCATATAGGGTAAAATAATCTATATTGTGTGTAGTGGTGGAGATAACAATCAAACTTTAGCAGGTTCCTCCTTGCTCTATAGACCATCAAGATTCAGGAAAGAAGGTGACTGTTTAAAATGTTAATAAAGACATATAAAACATCACTTAAAAACTTTTGGTTCAGTTGACCTAAATATCACAGGTAAGTAAAGGTAATCTCAATAGTTGCAGTAGAAGAATTGCACACACAGATGTGAAAACGAAACTTAAGTAAAATGTGAACATGCATTCATCACATAACTACCGACATCATTAATAGTTACACAGAAAACTATCAAAATACCTGTAACTTGACCAGTCCATACTACATGTGTAAAGAGGTTAAACTCAAATTAGGCTAATGCCATAATATAAGATACCTTCCACTTATTTATGTAATGATAATGTACCATAATTAAAACTGAAATGTAAAATCAATTTTAGGTGCACATACATCATGTATTTAACAGAATTTGAAGTGCTGATCATGTGCACCAAGCTGCTTTGATATCTGTCAAGCATCTTTTAAAAAGCTATTTTTGCCATATTCACACAGCCTAGCAGTAATATGATAGAAAAGTGCAGACAACAGTTAACTGCAGAGTCCTTTTTAACATATTAGAAAAAAATGTAAAAGAGAGGGATGCATTGTGAACGCTGAATCATTAGTATCGGAAGAAGTATTAAAAAAGTATTTTTTAAAAACAATTTCATTGTACATGACGTTTTAGGTTGTACTTTGCTGTTGCATTCACTTTATTGATAAATCACTCACATTCACCAGAAAAATTATACTAGACAAGAATAATAATAATAATCTTATCAGTGAAGGAAAGAAAATGAGTGCTTTTTAAATCTGAAAATGAATATCACAGCACTTACTTACTGCTTCTACATAAAAACTTGACATGTCTTACTCCTTCTACTCATCAAGAAATGCTGACAAATTTTTGTTACATAACTTGTCCACAATTGTAATCTTAAGGTGAAAGTGAATTAAACTACTCAAAATGTCCATAACCCTTATCTGTTGTGTTATACCTTGAATGTTCAA
The DNA here is from genome assembly GCA_035048485.1 of Pteria penguin. Classification (NCBI taxonomy): domain Eukaryota; kingdom Metazoa; phylum Mollusca; class Bivalvia; order Pterioida; family Pteriidae; genus Pteria; species Pteria penguin. Next base: position 26,425,814 of record CM068581.1, read on the forward strand.
TGATGCTTTTAATTTTTTAGATAGAAAATCATGTAAAAACCTAAATTTTAGATTTTCATGCTAATAAGGATGTTAAAAGTTGTGTGAATTGAGTATCATGCATCATCAGGATTTATTCCATTTTAATTACATATATTTAATCTTCTTTCATGCATATCTAACTAAATCTTGTATTAAACATGATGGGACAGAAACTTGCACTGAGCCCTTATTATCTGATATAAGATTCAAGTATGAAAGTCAGAAAAAGAAATGCTGATTAGTGATCCATGCTCATAAATCACACTAAGCACACTACACATAGAATTAATAAGGATCTAATGACAAAAGGATATAGGTGTTCACTAGGAATACAATTATTTCTCATCCATTTGACTCCATTTAAGACCTACCATCTCAAATAAAATCCGCACTAATTTTTCAGACTCTCCATGGTACTTAGAGGTCAATGTTGAGGAGGAGACATTAAAAAAAGTAGTACCACACTCTGTTGCCACAGCTTTGGCGAGCATCGTCTTGCCAGTCCCTGGTGGACCAACCATCAGCACCCCCTAGTGGTAGGAGTAGAAAAACAAGGGCATGCAACTTTTCCTTAAATCAAAACAAACAATTGCATCTACATGAAGCTTACCATTTCAAAAAGCAGTCTGACTAATTTTTCAGACTCGCCTCTATATTTGGATGTAAGTGTGGAGGAAGAGACATTAAAGAAAGTTGTGCCACATTCTGTTGCTACTGCCTTGGCCAACATAGTTTTTCCTGTACCTGGTGGTCCCACCATGAGTACTCCCTACAGCACACAAGAAGTATATCAGTATGTCTTCCCATACCTACAATATCTTTTACCCTTGGGATCAGTACATCTTTATCTCTATTAGTATTCTGGAGAATCATTTTCATCTAAATTTTAAGCATTATCTACAAAAAAACTTATATAAAATCCAAGTTAATATAATTGATGAGGAAAAACACTTTTCTGTTTCTTTTTCTTCAATAAAAATATTAAGGTAAGCTTCATTGTATATTTAGTATCTGTAATGCACATAATTTAAACATACTCTCCAAGGTCGCCTTATGCCTTTAAAAAAGTCAGGAATGACAATTGGTAACACTACAGCCTCCTTCAGAAGTGCTTTAGCTTCCACTAGATCAGCTATATCATCCCTGAAATATATAATGATAAACTATATATGTGATACATTCAGAAAATTATCTTGCCTACATCAAAAGTTTCAGCAATAGTTTGTGATAAAATGAACTATAGGTAAGTCAGTTGAAATTGTTCAATACCACAGTTGAAACTTGTTACCCAAAGTCGCTTAAGTCTAATTTCTGTTTATCTCAAAGTCAAGTTCAAGTCCTGAATATTTCCTTTAATTTCTTTACTATTTTCTTCGTTTAAGTTGGAGTTGGTAAAGTCAAAATTTTGTATCTGTTGAAGGCATTTTGCAGTCCCCAAATTCTTCTTTTCTAAAGATCTATATTTTAATTTTGCTATCTTAAAGTGTCATTGTTTGTACAAACAAATCAATCAACACTGCAATAACAGTAGATGAAATGCAAACAACCAATTATCTCAGTGGGGTTTACAGTAAAGTTTGATCGTTTGACCACGAAGCCATTTCACCTTGAACAATGATGAGAAGATAACTAGATTACATATGCACTTGTCATTTTAAAATATGCTCATCTCAAAAGTAAATACATCTTAATTTAGGGCAGGTCAGAATCATTTTCGCAGTATGCAAATCATTACAGGAATTAAAAAATATAAAGAGGAGACAATACAATTTCAAAAAATTGAAAAAGTCCTTTTTTCCTTCAACTAAAGACTTACCATTAAATTTAAGGTGATGGTTACCGGTAGTAATTAAGATTTAGTCAGTATATATGCATTACATAGACATAAAATATGAAAGAATAACAAGTGAACAATACATGTACATGAATGTTAATTAGAATGATTAAAAATTGTTATACATGTATACACAGCTGACATTTAGGCCAAAAAAAAAATACAACCCAAAAAAAAGATGCATGTTTCCCGTAACATGTTGATATGAATTAGAGTCGGCAGGTTGGTATTCCTCTTTTTTTTTTTACTTATTACTGAATAAATGTTTGATGACAACTAGAATGCATTTGGACCACTCACAAGTGACTATTACTTATTTTTTACCCAAACCATTATCCTCTGGATATCAAAAACTACATTCATTACTGGGATAATTTTCTACAGACAGTGTAATAAAAAATTTGAGGGTCTTGGCCAAAAATTTGGGTGGGTTGGTTTACAGGAAACATGCATATTTTTTCTTTTGGCCTTATCTCGAATTCCAGGTATTTTGAAATATTTGCTGTGATCCTCTCAAGTTTGACACTGTGCTTACATTTGCAATATTAACCCTAGTCATGCTATATAAAATACATAGAAATAGTGCTGTGAGCTGAATATTTTTCTATGTATTTTTTGTAAATACAGTGATGTGTTTGTATCCCGTTTTAAGAATGTTCTGTTCACAGCATAATGACATATTATATATCAAAATGTTCAGGAAGGTTTGAAGTTTATGAATATTGCACTTGTATGATCATAGTTGATGTCCAGCCCAGGTAAACTGCAGGTAAATACAGGTATAAGCACAAAAAAACTAAGTTTTGAAATAAATCGATAAATTTATTCATGATAATACAACAGATGAGATTTAAAATAACTAAATGCACCAATATGAAACAGATCCCATGCACCAATAAGCAAATAAATAGTTTTCAGGTAAATACAGGTAAAATTAAAATCATTTTAATGTGAAGACTTTCTTTAAAGATAATAAATATAATAAATAACAGCATTATAATTTAAATAGTCAATACATTCCTAACTTATTGTCAAAATAACATTAACTGCACAACACAAAGCTTGTACACCTGTCCAGGTATTACTCGTCTGCCTCGTTAGCTGCGCGACGCGATAGATAAGCACCAATGTAATCCTTGTATGTATGGTAAAGTTTGAAACATGGATCGACACATAGGGCGGTCTTGCACGATTCACACTGGTAAATGGATTCTTTCCCGGCACGTTTCCTCTTTTCACCTGCCCTTTCAAGGAGACGGCGTTCAGCCACCGAACACACAACACACGCACGGGAAGCATTCTTTTTCTTCCCAAAGGATTCCAGCATTGCTGGAAAATGCTGGCCGTGTAACCGCATTATTGGTTCAGCAGCGGTAGACGGACGTCCACACGATTTTCTCCTAAGTCCCGGCACATTTTCCTTGTCGACAGAACTAATTAAATTTTCTACGAGTTGTTTTCGAAACACTCAATACAGGTTTGTCGGTCACGGACTTGTAGCACAGGTAAGCGTTTAATACGGAGAGCGACAAAACGTGGAATATTACGCGCTTCCACCACTTTAATGTTCTGGCATTGAAGGTGGCATAGGATACCATCTGATCTGACCGGTCAACACCTCCCATGTACTTATTATAGGCGTTCACGATAGATGGGTTCTGGATGGCTTCACCTGTCCTCGGGACTACCCGTCCACTCGGTTACTGTGCGGCTTCCTCGATACTGTTGAGCAGGTAGACTGTTTTCCTGTCATGGTACTTGATGAGTAGTAGTTCATTGTTATGCATCGCAAACAGGTCCCCCTTCGCCACTTTCTGATCTTTGATACGTTGCGGAATTCCCTTGCAGTTTGCACGGAGAGTACCTGTGGCGCCACACCCTAACGTAAATAAATCCATATATAATTTCGGCGAACTGTAGTAGTTGTCCATGTATAAAATATATCCTTTGCCATAATATCCTCTCATCATATCCATCACTAAATCATAAGTTGCACCATTTTCACTCGCGGGCAACTCCGATTTCCCTGTATATAGCTTGAAACGCGAACAATATCCATTGACAGAGTCACATATCATGTAGGCCTTCATTCCATACTTCTTTGGTTTGTCGGGGTTATATACACGAAACGACAAGTTCCCACACCACGGAATCATTCCTTCGTCTAAAGATATATGCTGGCTTGGTGTATATAGTACTCCAAAACGATGCACAATATTCTGATACAACTGTCCTAGTTTGTATAGTGGATCAAAACCGGGGGTTCCTCGTCGTGTCTGCAAGGTGTTATCGGCCAGGTGAAAAAAACTCATCAATAGCCAAAACCTGTCTCTGGTCATTACAGATGGAAAGAATGGAGTTGAATTCACGTCGGATGTAGTCCAGTATTCTGATACATCAAGCTGAACTATGAGGCCCATCGCTATTATTAGTCCGAAGAACACCTTCATCTCGTCAATCGTTGTGGCTATCCAGCTAAGAAAACGTGACGTGCGTTTCAGATTACCGGCGTTTTGTTGTAAGTACTGCTCTGCATAGCGATTAGTTTCATCTGCCATTGTCTGATAATCATCGTCATTGATAAATAAATTCAGAAAATCCAATGGAGATCATTTGTCGCCAGGCATGTTTACATTCAGTCCCGGTACACCTGTAAATCCGAGGTCAACACGTGGTCGGTCGCCATCACACCAATTCTGCATAAAATCTGGCTGATCATCTACTTCTATACTGTTTTCTATTATGTCTTCAGCATTAAATCCTTCAAATTCCTCATCGCTATCATCGTTTCCAAAGATCTCATTGAAGAAAGTTTCGTGTTGTGGTAAAAATCCCGCCATCTTGTCAATGAATGAAAATATTTTCACACCTGTTCTCGGGTCTTAATATACGGACCAATCAAATTAAAGATGATGTCATGGAAATTTTTGGGGAGAGGAATTATATCTCCATATATGGAAATGATTTTTTTTATGTTTACAACGATTGGAGGGCTAAAAATACGACTTTACAATAAGCTACAATCGATCTAGTTGTTGCCCAGATTATTCCGGGTTCAGCTCACAGCGCGTGTATTCGATTCCCGGATTATTCCGGGTCCAGCATGACTAGGGTTAATATGATTATAAAGTAAAATAAAGAATTATTTAAAATAAACTTATATTCATTTTGAAATACTTCATTCAATAAACCTTTTTCCAATCTTCAATGATATGAGGAGCTTAATATTGGACAAACCGCTTTTGTTGGAATTTTCATTGTCAGACATAAATATTTGGATTGTAATGTCACAGTAATAGGACACAAATCTGAGTGAGAGAACTTCATCTGTTTGATATTACCCTTTACATCATGTAAAATTAGAGAAATGTCTATTAAATCTGTATATCTTTGATGTATGGGAATTATTTCTCACCAGCTAACATTGGGATTTTTCTGTACAATATCTCTCTCGAGATTCTCCACTAAATCTTTATCATACCCTGTTGGGTCAAATTTCTTTTCACCATCATCTCCTTGCTATGTAAGTAAATATAAAAAAAAGTTAATACAAAATGAATCACTTCTATTAACTGTACATTCATCATTTTTTAAATGCATTTAAGAGTACCATACTTCTTGAAGAGTTGTCAACATAGCTTGATAGGAAGCTGAACATTTGGTGCTTATTAAAGGTATTGTCACAAGAAATTTAAACAAAAGTTAAAGCTTGATCTGTAGATCATCATACTGAAGTCATATGTCAAGTTTCAGTTAAGTATTTCAAAGCCTGTGAGAGGAAAGTGTGGAAAACTAATTTCGGTCAAAGGGCAATCACTCTTGAAAAAATAGGGTGAATCAGTTCAATATATCAAAACACTTGAGATAAGAGTGGAAAATGAATTTCCCTCAAAAGGGTAATAACTCTTGAATAAGTAGATCAATCATGACTAAAGTACAACTCGATCTGTAGATCATCACACCTAAGTTATATACTAAATTTCTGTTCAATATGTCAAAGCATGCGAGAAAAAACTCTGGAAAATGAATTTCGGTCAAAGGGCAATAACTCTCAGAAAAGTGGGTCAAAAGCGACAAAAGTGAAACTTGACCTATAGATCATCACATCGAAGCTATATAGCAAGTTTCAATTCAATATGTCAAAGCAAATGAGAAAAAAATTCGGGAAACCAATTTGAAAACCAATTTGCCGGACAGACACATGGACGGACACAGTGATTCCAATATAGCCCCCATCCCCCACTTCGTAGCAGGAGGGTACAATAACCAAACTAAAACTCGACCTGTAACTTGCCACAGCTAAAACCTTTTTTAATTAGAAAAACATCCCTCCTTTCCTGCACAATAAGTTGTATCATAAATTATGAATTCAATGTTGAAGATATGATCTCAAATCAAGACTATGAAACCTCTTTATGTCACTTCTTAATGAAATTAAACATATGAAGCAGATTCATTTTACAGGTTTTAAAGACTGGATTACAATTTTAACCAGGGTAAGAGTGACTCTGGATGATAGACCTAGCATCAAGTTGCATTACCGCACTTGTGTAATGGATAATAACCATATGAACATGGAGTATATTTGACATTATATATACCAGTTGCAATTTATATGACAAAAAAAAAAAAAGATTTTAAAAGTACATTAGCTCTTTAGTAAAAACTTTCAATATTGTTAAAATGTTCGAAAAGGGTAAAAAAATCATCAAACTAATGTAACAGGGTTCTACAACACATTTCAAATCACTCTCCAATTAACTAGTAGACTTAATAATCAGGTCCACACCAGAAATGTTTTTACTTGCCACTTGAACTGAATGTTTGCATCTTTATCCACCGTTTCACAAAAGGATGTAAATATGTGTCGTTTCTTTGTGCTTTCAATACTCACTATATAATGATCTAAACTCTTCTTAATTTGATAAATGAAACTTGAACTTGGCACTTTGAAGCCCACTACTGCCTATGACATATATATACATGTATGTAACAGAATGAAACTAAACAGTTTTTGTATTTCCTGTTAGCAGAAATATTGGGTGGCAAACTGTGTGAAAAACACTCTCCGCTTGAGGAAAAAATGACTCCACCAAAAGAAAACTAAACTGTGACAAAATCCTAGCAAGACCTATAATCTTACCATAACTGGAGAATGTAATTTTAGAAGTGCCTGTGCTCTGCAAATCTACCATAAACTTACTTTTTTGTTTTTATCTTTCGCTTGCCCAGGTCTCTCCTTGCCATAATTTCCTCCATATTTCCCTCCTACTGCTCGTGACTTATCCTGAGGTTTATTCTGTTGACCTCGGTTTCTTTGAGGCTCTGGCTTCCTTACATTTCTGTTCGGGGGACCACCTCTATAATTTGGCAATTGTCTAAAAATATTTAAATGGCTGTTAACAAAGAGTCATATAACATGGAGTGTTGTTGTGTCCCCTACCAACATTTAAATTTGAGAATGTTGATCAAAATTGTGTTTATTGTATAACAGTCAATAATTCAGAGCATTTTAGTTTTGAATGCTGAAATGCAAGATCAGTATGGAATTTATTGGGTTATTTTGATACATAATGGAAATACATTGCTGTTTTTATTTGGACAAGAATGATAAAACCCAATGCTCTAATAATATAATATCATATACACAATAAAATACACAGGTATAAAATGTGAGAATTTGAAGAAAAAATTAAACATAATATTATTATTAGGCTACATGTAAAGAATTCTTTGAAGGTAATGTTATCTCTGATACGATACATGGGCATTGGATTTTAAAAGAAATATTTTTGAATTTTATATGAAAAATTGTAATAAAATTGAAATTACATGTACCATGACATTGTATTTATATTATCAGAGAATCAGTTCACTCTATCCAGATGTGAACTAACTGTGAAAAGGAGCTGTTGATGTACATGTATATATTACATATAAATTTGTATATGAACCCCAAACATTTTAAACTGAAATATGACAAATGATGAACAGCATGGTCTTTAACTATTGAATATATACTTTGCAGGTGATACAAAATCAAAGACTTACAGCTTGAAGAAAATATCATATTCTGACTTGTAAAAATTACTGAATTTATACTGTATAATCAACATTTTTCTTCATACTGGCTTTTAATCATGTACAGCATATTTCATTTTCTACAATTAAATCTAGAAATTTGTATCAAAAATAATTTGTGGCATTTTACATGCACAATTACAGTATAACATACATACATATGTGGAACAAGGCTTTACAATGACAACATAGCTTGCCGGTGGTACACTGTCAGAGGGAAACCATGTATTTTCAATGTTTCTTAATTCAAGCTCAAGTCCAGGGTAAAGGTAAAAACTTAACCAGATGAAAGCTCTGGTCACAATGAATCTATATGTGAAATCCAATCTCTAGTATTTCAAAAGAAAAAGTCAGGGTAAAAGTTTTTGAAAAATATGTCAAACTATTACTGTACTGTAGTACTTCATGTATTTTAAGTTTCATCAACATCCATTGAGTCGCTACAGGGTAAAAACTTGAAAATGTGTAAAAAAAAAAAAAATCCCCCACTCCTTTTCTACATTTTTAACAATATTAAAAAATCCATGAAAAATCCCAAAATTAAAATTTTGTACAATTCTTTCCTAAAAAGCATTCCTTTACTATATTCTGGCTAATATTTATACATTATATTATATGCATTTCAGTGCATCAAAAGTAAACCTTAGATAAAATGCTGATGTAAACCATGCTATTTTGTATGAAAACGTTAAAGTCTGAAATATGTCAAAAAAAAAAAAATAAAAAAAAAAATAAAAGGAAGGGGGGGGGGGGGGGGCAAAAAATACTTATCTGATTCAATGACATGAACAGTCTTGAGACAAATATCATTCTAGTTCTAAATCACTCAGATGCCATTAGTTTTAATTTCAATACAGTGGTTCTGGAAAAGAAGATTTTCAAAACGGGTATACCCTATGTGACATATTATGAGCCATGGTGGTGCTACCTGTCAGCAGATTTAGACGAAATTTACGAACTTGGTAGAGGACATATTAGCACTTCATGTATATGTAATTTCATCAAAATCCTTCAAGCTGTTCTAAAGAAGATATCAAAAATGTTAAAAGTTTACAGATGGACAGATAACAGACAACAAGTGATCAGAAAAGCTCACTTGAGCTTTCAGCTCAGGTTGCATATTCAATGTACATTTGTTTGTTGCTTGTTTTACAGTCATGGTTTGTGGTGAAACAGGACATTGGCCTTAACAGTTTCAAGACAAAAGACAAACAGTTGCAGGACTTGTGGGGCTTGAACATGGGATAACTAGCCACAAGATATGTACGCTACCAACATGTGTAATATACATATCAGCATGAACGCAAATAATTATGTGTAGCTTTATGTATGACATACCTCTGATCTGGATATGAGGGTGTAGGAGGTGGCCAAACATCTGGGTCTCGTGTGGGCTCCTCATGTCTGGAGTACTGATAATCACCACCAAAAGGACTACCAAACTCTTGGTCTGGAAGGGGATAAGCTTTGGGAGCAGCTGATTTAAAACTGGCTAGAGTATCTGTTATTTCTTTGATTTGCTCATATTCAACATTTATCATGTCCCTGGCCTAAAATCAGATTCAATCCACTGTTATTTACAATCTAACAAAGTTTCATTATTCTATATTTAAAGTACATGTACTAGCGATATCAACAACAGTCAAACACATATATGTATACATGCAAAGCACAAAGGATGGACAAAGATTGAGAGAATTTCATACATTTAAGCTCCATTGCCCAGTGGGAATGGTGCTGAGTATGATAAACGTTTATCATACCAGAGTATTTATGCATAAGCAAGTTCTATCCTAGGATCTATAACATCATCAGTAGCTGCTGCCTTTTAATGTTTCATAGTAACTGTTATAAAATATAGAGTAATCTATGATTACAAAGCTCACCTCGAATGGGACATTTGTCTTAAAGCAAATATCTTTCTGCTTAATATATAAATAGAACACTGAAGCAAATTCAGTAAACACTAAATTGTAGTCATATGCTGTGACTTCATTTCAATTTATAATTTGACTTTGATCTGGCCAGTCAAGCAGAAAAGGAGAAAAGAAAGTGTAGGTCTGATACAGCATCTGTATGCAAACTTTCATTCATATAGCACTATACTTTTCACAATGACTGATTTCACCCAATCTTCTTAACTTGGTCAGTCAAGATAATGTAGTTCAGATTCAGTACCAGATGCATGGTATCATTTTGGTATTTCAAGATGAACATATATCCTAACTTTTAATCATGTAGCACTTATATTTCTCTCAAGAATGACCTTACCTAAACTTCTTAACCTGGTCAGTCAAGTGGAAATGTAGGTCAGATGCAGCATCCAATATATAGTATTATCTCAGGTATGTCAAGATGAACCTGCACACCAACTTTCACTTATGTAGCACATAAGGTATGCTTCTTTCAAACTTGACTTTACCCAAACTTCTTAATCTGACGCCGAAGCCAGATATAGCACAAACTCCCATCTCCTTTGTTGAGGTGAGGTAAAAATGAAGGAGAAAAATCAGTTCTTAGATTTTCAAGATGACCATTATTAAATTATAGTGGCCACATCAGACACTGCAAGGTCATCATAATGCAACACCATTTTATTTTTATTCAGATACATTGAGTAGACCTTCCCTGTAAAGATTCATCAAAATTGCTATGAAAATAACTTAATAAGGAAGAATATCATGGAAATGAGGGAGGGCATCTAACTATAAAATTTTCATGAGTGCTGCCATGTCAGTAATACTGGAAGAAACAACACCAGTTTTCTCAAATACTATTTTCAGAGAGCCTACCAGGTAAGTTGATCATTCCTGTAAAGTTTTCTTAAAATTGTTATTGAAACAATCATTCTGGGAGTACTGCTAAAGCAAGGCATGTCCATGTAAATTCAGTAACATCTATGTGGAAAGGAGAATTTTACTCTTCTTAAGTTCAGATTAGCATCTTTGTCTTTCCCTGAGTAACTGTATTTCAAAACTTGATTTGAAGCTGAAATATGGTATCCTTCAGACAATACACTTTCTTCAAACTTCAAAATTTCACCAAATATCTAAATGATGTGACTTTGCCTTCGATCTTTGAGGCAAAATCTACTGAATGGGATTGAGAAATTCTCATCAATGTCTACAAAGCGAACAAATTTGATATTGGTGTCATTAATGGTACATGCATACAAAAAATCAGACCAAATGCAAAATCAGTCTGTGGTCAAAGAACATCTAAAGCATGAAATTAAGATCAAAGTCCTCAAATTGCCTGTCATTCAGGAAGAACTAAAAGATGTCTACAAACCCGAAAAAGTTTGGTATTATTAATGGTAAGCAAGAAATAAAGGTAAACATAAATCAGCTTGTGTTCATTGAAGCATGAAATCATGGTTCAGATTGCCGAATTTCACATCAGTCTGGCAAAACTTATCAATGTTTACAAATGGACCAATTTGAAGTAGGTATCTTTAATGTTATGCAAGAGATCAAGCTACATGCAAAGTCATTTAAATACAATATATACCTCTATCCAACTTACTGCTATTTTGATGTTTTCAGTTGTTGGGTTAAGCCCTAACCAACAACTGAGAAAGTCAAAACAGCAATGAGTTGGGTACGGATATATTATTGTATTTAAATACTAGTCTGTGTTCAGTGAAGTGTAAAATCAAGGTCACAATTACTAAATTTCGAGTCAGTCAAGAAGAACTTGTCAATGTCTATAAAGCAACTAATTCTGACAGAGGTATCATGAATGGTAAGCAAGAAATCATGTCCAATGCAAAAACTGTGTTCACTGAAGACGAAATTAAATTCAAGTTCACCAAAGTTTGTATTAGTAAGTAAGATATACATAGATAGTTGGATACAATGTCTACAAGCTCACAAATTTTGGTATCATTTAAGAATATGCAAGAAATCAAGCTGAACGCAAAATCAGTCTGTGTTTACTGAAATATAAAACAAATTTAAAATTACTAAATTTTGAAGTTAGTCAGGAAGAGCTTGTCAATTTCTCCAAACTACTAAGTTTGATGTAGTATTATTAATGGTGTGTAAGAAATCAAGCTACCCGGTACATGTAAACACAGTCTGTATTCACTGAAGAATGATATTAAGGTCAAGATTACTATATTTCAAGTCAGTCAGAGGATCTCATCAATATCTACAAACCCATAAAATTTGACATAAATACATGTACATGTATCAATAGTGGCTTGCATGAGGTCAAGCTAAACATCAATTGTTGACAATGGACGGACAGACTTGCTTTGCAATCTGGTCAAAATTAATGTCCCTTTCATGTTTCGAATTTAATATGAACTAGAAAGCAGTACCTCAGTCCATTTTCTGCGTCTGTCAGGTTCTTTTATTGTTGACAATAGCCTCTGAATTTGCTGGATCACACCTTGATAGTACACTAAGGAAGTGTCATAATTTCCAAATAGGGCACACTCCCGTCCCATTTTGGTGTTTTCACTTATTTCTGACAAAGTTTTATTCATTATGTCAGATTAATCTGAAATATTACAGATAAAGTACATGTAAATTTTGTAATAAAAAGTATTATATTCACATGGAAAGAATTTCTAACATATCATGCTATAAATCAAATGTCTTCTGTTGTGATAATACTGCAAACCTGATGACATTTTTTCAAATAATGAAGACTACATATACATCACTTAAGCATCCACATAATTTAACAGCTAACTTAATATCAGGCAATCTGCAAAACAATTTGAAAAATACTACATGTATTGTGTTCTTTTCTAAAGTGAGGCTGTAACTGTTATCCTCGAAGTGTAATATTTTACTTATTAACATTATGATACTGTATGCAGAGGCCCATGATAGCATGCATTTAATACATGGTGCAGTTTTGCGATGCCAATGCATGGAATAAAATTTGGAATTATTGTAAATAAAGCCATCTTTTAATAATAACAATGCTCTATTGGTGCAATGATAAACCATCACACAATATAGTTCTTGATTTCAGCAGCAACAAAGTTCAAATAAGGCAAATTTTGAAATGTCCTATATCTTGAGTACACCTCATCCCATGGGAATACACACGTGAAATATGAAAGCCCTACCTCTTATAATTCATAAGTTAAAACCAATGTTGAAGTTTTTTTTAAATGTACGTCAAAGGTCACGGTAGAGGTCAAGAGGTCAAAAATTATAGTACCAAGAGAAAAGTCTTGTCACAAGGAATAGGTATGTGAAATATTGAAGTTCTATTATGTACCATTCAAAAGTTATAGCATGAACTATATTTTCCTAAATTTAGGTCAGACTCCAAAGGCAAGGTCACAAGGTCATAAATTTTTTGAACTAGTAGAGAGGTACTCCCACAAGATATGCAGTTATGCACAGGTGAAATATTACAGCTCTATCACTTAACATTCAAATGTTATAGCATAAGGGTTTTTTTCCTATATATACAGGGTACATGTAGGTCAAATTCCAAGGTTAAGATGAAAAGGTCAAATATAACTGTACAAAAAGAAAGGTCTTCCCACAAAAAATACACATGTGAAATATGAGAGCCCTATCACTTACCTTTACAATGTTATGACACACAGACAGATAACCCAAATGTCTACAAGACCAAGGGCATAAAAAACTGCATTATTGCACTCTGGATCCTGAATTACACAAGCCTATGTTTTATTTTGTAATAGAAGGGTAAAAATAAAAAAAAACAAATATTGCATTACCAGAACAGTAAAAAACAAAGCACATGCAATGCTGAAGTCCTGAATTAATACAATTATTGAGTGTATCAGTTACATGGTATAAATTAAATACATGTATATAGAAACTTTTTCACATAAATTTGGAAAGTAGAAGATGTAAAGATAAAACCTTAAACAAGCACTTATTCTCACTGATTGAAAGACATTTCCTAGTTGTGTAACAGCAAGAACATGAACATAATAGAAGTTCTGCTGAGTAGTATCACCTCTCTATTAATGTTCACAGACATGTAGATAATGATGTACTTCGAGTAAAACAAAAATTAGGGCAATAGAGAAGGATAAGCAAGTTTAAAGAAATATTTGATAGTGAATTCAGATTAAGAAACTAGTTCATTTCCATGTGAATGGGTTTTAGAATTTGATGTACCTAACTGATTTTGTTAGAAGGGCAACATCATTCATTGCCAGATGTGCCTTCAGGATGTTCTGATAACTGGAAAATAAATCCCCTTAATAGTCTGTCAGTACTCCATGTTCAATGCAGATATTCATTGCCATAGACATACATGTAGTAACATAGTTTACTGTAGATATCAATGGATTTAAACAAACAAGCGGCCCAGTGAGCCTATATTGTTCACCTGAGACAAAAAAAACAATACACATAATGCAAGTAATCAAACAACACTGCCTGTAAGTGGCCATCATTTTTTAGCATCTTTAAAACAACTAAAATTGTACCAATCAGAACACATCGCCATTTTTACAAAAAGAAATGGTACAGGACCATCTTTAATTTAATACATACGAAGTTTAAAACATTACATTCTCTTTTCTTTTGCAATCTTAAATAATTCTTTGACAAAAGCATTCCTTTACTTAATTCTGGCTAAAATGCAGTAATCAAGTGCATCAAAAATCAACTATAGCCTAGGGAAAATACTGATGAAAACCATACTATTTTGCATTAAAATGAAAAAGTACAAAAGTCAAAAACAAATAAAATATTATCATTCAGGGTGGAATCCAAATAAGCTACTCTTTTTTACACATCCTTCTAAGTTCTATATGACTTTGATGCATTATGTTTGTCTCTTTATGTAGCGGGTCTGAAAAAGAAGTTTGTCAACAGAGGGTACTGTCTAAGATTTCCTTTAAGCTATAGTGGTGCCAAGTGTTGACAGATTAAAAAAAAAAACAACTACACTTGTCGGGAACCTATAGTGCTTTATTCCTATTATGTTTAATCAAAACCCACAGAGACTTTCCAGAGTAAAATTTGAAAATGTGAAAAAATACCCCGAACTCTATCTTTTCTAAAATGTTAAAAATTCATGGAGGGCTTTGCACCCTTGAAGAATTTCAAATTTGCCAGCATTTGAAATTGAAATTGTAACACTCTTTGTCACGAAGACATACTACACTGAGAAACTGTATGTAATATCAACCATGGTAAAAAAATGGAATAGCTATGTCGTACAAGGACACTTCTATCTGAGATAGTCTTGCATAGTTTGGGATAGATTGATCAGGCTTTGGGCTAGCGTTTGTTTCTAACACTGTAATGGGGAATTTTCTTGAGCTTTAAAATATTATAAGAAGAAAACAAACAAATTGTCCACTCCCTCAAACATTGTTTTATTACTATTTACATGTATCATAAATATTTATTCTTCAAAACTGAACCATCCTATTTTTACGTTTCAAAAAGTGTTCTACAGCAGTTAACCTGAGAAGTTGTCATCTAAATCAAGTAAATGTCATTACATAGAGAAATTTTCTATCAGGTGATCCAATGTTCATGTTCAGAGCTTCACTGAATAACTCAGTCGCATGAATGTAATTTGAATAATAGAAAATACATGCATTTGCTCAATGCCAAGAGTGAGGCGGTTGGGGATTGGCGGCTTAGCAGACACCGTTGTCTCGCTGCCAGAGCTTGAACTATTCGAGCTGGCAGTGACTAAGATTTACCACAAAATTTAATTTTATCTTTTATTTGTAAATACTTATCTTCTTATCTTGTACCCACTGACAGAATTAGCTATACTGGTACTGGACCAGTAGTCGGCTAGGACCAGTAGTCGGCTACATCGTGAGTTCGGCTATGTCTGGCGTGATTTGTAAAGTTTTGTTTATGGCAACTGTCTTCTGTTTGAAATCGAATTTCATTAGAAAAAAGATTATCCTGTTATTGTAAACACCAAAGAAGAAATCGGAGGAAATCCTATCGTCATTATCCAGCATCGGTTTTCATTGGCTGGGGGTAGTGACGTCACAAGGTTAAAAATAGATTCATCCTAGTCATTGACCCACAATATGTGTATACACTTTGATGTGACATAAAGGTTGAGGATCACTAAGGGGAAAAGTTAAACTTCAATGTCAGGCACTACATTGCGGTACATTGTATATATATATTTAAAGGAAAGCATCTTTAATTACTGTGTACAGATGTAGTATATTTTGCCCTAAGTATGGTATATCTATGTTTACATGTGTATTTACTGCTCTATATGTAAGTAGTGTCTACCACACTTTTTTTTTACATATTAGATTTATAAATCAACAGATGTACAAGAACGGATTGAGGGGGGGGGGGGGGGGGTTGTTGTAAATTTTTCCAATAATGCTAAGTTTTAAATATGTCTGAATTAAATATGTCTGAATATTATTATTATTTATTTTTTATTTATATATTTTATTTTTATTTTTTTCTTCTTCTCTTTTTTTTTTTTTTGTTTGGTTGGTTTTTTCCTTTGTTTTAATTTTAAGTATTTTTTTTTTTGGGGGGGGGGGGGGGGGTGTCAGTGGGTTTTTCTGTTTCTGTTCTGGTTTGATATTTATACAGAAATTTTGTAAAAAAAAAAATGGCGAAATCCCTCTATATTTCAATTTTGTTTGTTTGGCAGTTATCATTTAAAAAATTAAGGATATTAATTCCATATATAAAATGACAATTTTAATTACTCTAGCCATCATCAGCTGTAAAAGTATCCATTAGTGTCAAACCCCATCCACTATTAGATTTTTCGCATTTAATCTATAAATTAATCCAAATACATTTTCTTTTGGGTCACTATTTGTGTATATTTCAATCCTGATTATCAAAAATCACTTTTATTAAAATAAACAATCCCCGTGGTGCGCCCCTCCAAGCGTTCAAATGACATGGCTGACTACTGGTCCAGTACGTAAACAAAAATGGCTCCGTACCCCTCGGTGAAATTAAGCTTCGGAAAGGCTGTTTTTGACCACAGATGATCGAAAAAAATATACAAATATAAAGAATAAGAAGTAACCAACTAATGGAGTAAATTTTACGTCAAACGAAGGAGTTTGAAATAAGTTATTGACAAAAAAGCGCGATTTTTAGCCGACTACTGGTCCAGTACCAGTACTCTGGTTCTTCCGTATCCCCATTTTTGTTCTTATCCTTTTTACTTTTTAACCAGATGCGCACCTTCACAGAGTACTCAAATTTGAGGGCGTGAAATACTGAGAGAGAGAGAGATAGATAGATAGATATACCCGCTGACGTGACACACCAGTGGCAGAACATATTTACACTTTATCTTGAGTCCTCCACTTAAACCAGAAGATATACGAAATTGACCTAAACATAATATAAAGATTCATCCAGGCGATCGTTAAGTTTCTGTTTATTTCATACAATACATGTATTTACACTTTTTCTTAACAATACAAAAAGATTTCTGAGGAAATTCGGTATGTCATACTTCGACCATACAAATTACCTTTTTCCATTCCCTGGTAAGCCATGAGTAATTACTCATAAAACAATAAATAGATTTACCATTACATTGTTGGTTACCAGGAATGATTGATTCAAGTTTAAAAATAAAGACCTTACCAATATCACATAGGACTCGGTATAAACAACAGTCCTGCCTAAGGCACATCCGTAGTAAAACGGAAACTGAAAACCTTAAATTTTACTTGTCATTCCTTAAACATGAGCCCCCATTTCTGATTTACTTTCTAGGACATTGCATCATTGAGAGAATAGTGAAATTAATCCAATATGAACTATAATATACAGTATAGTGTTTGTCAATCGCGAATTGATAAATATATAAATAATAAGAAACACTTGATGTCCACAAATATTCGGCCACTCAACTGAGTGGAAACAAATTTCAGATTTCAAAATTCAAAATACAGTGTCTGTGTACGTGTTTTTTTCCACTTGATCAAGGTCAAGTGGACATTGAGTCACTCAGTGTTCCTTGTTATTTATTTCATTCACTTTTCCCTTCGGTCGGAGACTCTGATCGTTTCTTGGATTAAAAAATTGAAAACATATTTCAACGGAAATCAACAAGGCAAATCAGATGGTTGGGCTTATCAGAAGATCATTCTCGCATTTAGACTACAAAACATTCTGCATATTATTTAAAGCTCTAGTTCGCCCACATCTAGAATACGCAAATACAACATGGTCACCATACAAGAAAAAAGACATTGACACCATTGAGAATGTGCAGAGAAGGGCCACGGAGATGCTACCTAACATGAAAGACATGTCATATCCCGATAGGCTAAAGAAACTCCAACTACCAACGCTTAAGTACCGCAGAATGAGAGGAGACATGATAGAGACCTACAAAATTTTAACAGGAGTCTACGATTCAAAAGTGACAGATATTTATTTGAATTGGCAACATCATCCACAAGGGGACATGGCTTGAAACTAGTGAAGAAAAGACCAAATCTAGAGTTACGAAAGAATTATTTTACAAATCGTGTCGTAGATCTTTGGAACAGCTTACCTACAGAAGTGATCGGTGCAAAAAACACAAAGACATTCGAAAACCGACTGGACAAATATTGGAACAACCACCCAAATGCTCTATAACCACGAAACAGACTATCTAACGTTTCATTCAAAAACCATCAACCGGAAAAGTTTATTGAAGTAGAGCCGAGTAAAGTGGGGCCAGCTATGCTCCTGCTTTCGAACAGGCATAGGTAGGTAGATGTGACGGATCAAAGACATATATATGTCTCTGGACGGATAGCTCAATTTAGTGAGAGCGTGTGTCTTCAAAGTGGAAGGTTCTGGATTCGATACCCGGGTCCGGTCACAATTTTTCACCCTGCCTGTTGCAAATAAATAAATTTGTATGAATGAATGAATGAATGAATGAATAAATAAATAAATAAATAAATAAATAAATAAATAAATAAATAAATAAATAAATGAAAGGATAAAAATTTAATAATGGGAAAAGAGAACTTTATGTTTGTCGATGATCAGTTTTATGACAATATATAAATATTACATTTTTGGCAGGTTGACATGGCATAATGTTGTATTCGGTGACCAGGAACAGACCATCGTAATCCCCATGGCGACTAGATGTACTCCTTTGTTAGCGGATTCAGATATATAGATCTACTGTCTATAAATAACAAGAACTTTGATACATACGTACATACAATATATCCCAAATGAACTGGAAATAAAAGACACTACAGAATCCAATTATTGTTCTTGATATTTAGATCTTCTACTTGATATTGACCGAAATGGTATACTTATTACTTCACCTTATGACAAAAGTGATGACTTTAATTTTTTAATTTTCCCATTGTTAACGTTCAATATATAAGTAGAAACATTTCTTTATCCCCTGCGTATGGCGTTTATGTGTTTCAAATCATCCGGTATATTCGAGCTTCTTCTGAGTATCGTTCCTTTAATGATTGAGGCAAACTACTGGAAGAAATGTTATCGTCACGAGGATATAAGATATCGCACCTTAAGTGAACGTTCCGCCAATTTTACGGTCGCTATAAAACCTTATTTGCTCATATGATAGATCGTTGTCTCACATGTTGATTTCCTTATTTTAAAGTACGTTGTCATTAGACTGTCTATATTACCAATACAGTATTATTTGTACTGATCATGGCATCTCCCGCTTGTGACAATGATTGTGCCGTTTCCAACTTCTGTGACTGCGAATAACACTAATTCGCATACACATATGGTATTACAGCGTATGTGACAGGTCGACAGGGGATGCTTACTCTTCCATGGCACATGATCCTACCTCTATATCTATATTGCCATGTTGTCTGGACTTGGAATTGTGGAATTCGGATCAGTATTTCAGATTTTCACTTCTAATAAATTTTTATTTCGATTTTGGAAAATATAATGTACACGTAGTAAACGTCGTTAGTTCTTAACATGCTAACATGATAAGTTAGGCGATATCATAAGACAGAAGAAATAATACTGATGGGAAACAGGCACGCGCATTCCAATCTTCTTCTTCTTAAGGAAAAGAAAAGGAATCCCCCCTTTCCAAAAAAAAAAAGGGGGGGGAAAGAAAGAAGGATTATGCTGTATTATATCCTTACAAAATTTTTCGTGGGTCAAAGTATTTGTACAAAGTTGTGAATGAAAAAGTCATAAGGCATGATTTCAATGAATTCATTTATTTAATATTTCGTGCTTTCTTATATAGTTTTAACGTATATGTTTGATCTTTTGCTCTTATTTACCAAATATGATCTTGCTAACTTTCAAAACTACATGTACATTAGACATTGATATATGCAAACATTTTAAAAGATCAAATAACGAAACCGGTACTCGACTAGGGACCAACAGGTCTCAGGTTCGACTACCACCGCGTGCAAACTAGTGTTCCGTCTGTCGGATGAGAGGGTGAAGACCGAGGTCCCGTGTCAAGGTTGGCGTGGCACATAAAAGTTCCCTCACTGATACGGGTGGGGTGGGGGTTCTGTTGCAAAGGTATGAATGTATATGCATTGCATCACGCAGATTCCGTCATCATATAGGCCTACGTGGAACAATCGTCGAACGACATATTTTAAACAATAATCAGTCAATCAATCAATACAATTGTTAAATTAAGCTACATATTATTTGGGTATCTCAAACGATAAAATGGCCAATACTTTAAGTGTATACATGCCCAGCTACTTATCTAGTCTTTTCATCCATTCATTCTTTCTTTCCTCTTTGACAGATATTAGTATATATTATGACATATACATAAACATATTTACAAACAGTATGGGTTTAAACATCAATCAAAGAGTATATACAATTGAAAAGAAAAGGAAAAGGACAACACATAGTTACAGACACACATACCAAAATACGTGTAAATGTACATGCACATACGCATGTACATATATACACTGTAGTTTATGTATGCATATACAAGTATACTAGTTTAAAATGGCACATGACGTCATAAAGTATAATGCTGAAATGAGGAATCAGATGTCTATATAAGGGAAAGTCTGGAGGATGACAATGCGGAGGAATACAGACCAGAGGCAGATATTCCAGTAATTTATAGTTACAGTGTCTAAATGTAGCACAGTCCGAACGGTCTAGGCACTGGTAAATTAATTCAATTAACGCATAATCTGTCAAAGGGCTAATTAGTCAATTAGTCCACTTAATCCGAGCGGTCAATATATATCCACACATCTACTATAATTCCAGACCCTTTGAAATGATAATCCGTATTTAAAGTTTACTAGTTTATTTACACATTACATGATTTTCATTTCTTTATTCATTATGTCAAATGGCACATCAGTTACATGATATTACAATATATACAAGGTGAACAGAATATAATATAGAATAAGAGTGAACAGATATCATAGTGGAATCATATGTTATCATTTCTTCTTTTACATGATATATATAAGTATTTACCCAACTTCTGTAATTCGTTTACATTATTAGCACTAAGCAATTGAACTAATTTAAATACACTGGGTTTTCTATAATAGTAGAGCTTGATATACAATTGTCTTAAATCATGATAAAATGGACAAGTGAGTATAAAATGAAATTCGTCTTCAATATCATTTAAATTACATAATGTACACAATCTATTAGATCTTATTTCGTTTCTATATCGTCCATTTTCAATATCAAGTGTATGAGATAACAATCTGAAACGTGTTATGTATATCTTATATAGATTATTGATTGGTTTACATAAATAATATTGTATACAAAAATTGTCGACTAGATGTTGATACATTACACCTTTTGATGAATTATAGATAACATCTCTTGTTTATCTTTGTTCAGTTATCTTATATAAATTGTTATCAGCATGATCTTCCTCAAAAATATATCCAAGCCCTAGTTTACATAGCTCTGCTTTAATATTAAGCACCCAATCATCACCGAATAATACTCTGTCTTGTAAACAAGATTAAAGAATACAATTATCAGTATTTTTCAATTTCATCCAATATTTTATGATTTTAAGTTTTCGTAAAATGTATAAAGGAAGTCTGCCAAGTTCATAATATACTAAAGCATTACATGTATTTTTCTTTACACCCAACACCTTTCTACAAAGAAAAAAGAGGAGTTACTGGCTCAGTTATGTGGCAGAAGTCACCATGGAGCTATACAATACATGAATATAAATAATATACTAGAACATATAACACATTACAAAAATATTTGATTGTAGTGCAATTACGATACCGACTTAGGACGGTCATTTAATTTGACAAAAGTCAAACAAATGGTGTAGTTAACCGGTTTACGGGCCCACCTTCCCACTCACCGTAACAGCAGAACAATCAAAGGACGTACATTTGAAAATTTATAAATAATCCTCCATGTAAAGAACAAGGGTAAACAGGTATCGCATATTGAGAGGTCATAAAAATATAAACACGTAAGGTATTGTAAAACACATAATGGTATAAAAATATATGCGACATCAACATGATAAACCGTGCTCTGCCAGTCTGAAAGCGAGCTAAGACCCTAGATCTGTAGGAGTCACGACTAACAGTCAGAGGGGACGAGGTTCAGGACCATGTCTCCTTTGAAAGAGGTTTGGACAAGGCCCGTCATATAGTCCCCACCGCCCTGTTAGTCAGCGTGCAACGTTCAAGTAAAAGTCTGCATAAGGCTGTTTTTTACAAAAAAACAATATGTAGTTTTTCAACATCTGGGGCTTTATGGAAACCCCATATCTCAGAAGCATAATTAAGAATATTATCTACATATGTATCAAAAATAGAACATTGTGTTTCAATGTTAAAATTATGGTCTTTTAATTTGCTAGAAATTGCGAAATATGGTTTTCTTCCTTGATCAGCTGCATGCTTTTGCGTGACGTGAACTTTCCATTATAGTTTAAAAGCATACCGAGATAGCTAAACTGAATTATCATTTGAATATTTCTAACATTATATTGCCAAATTATCCAACATGAAAACAATAATGATCATATAAGGTGATAAGTCTAAAATGAATATATGAGCGACATGAACTATACAACATTAAAAAAAAATGAGCCCCAGGTCGAGATCGGCGCTGCCTTATATAGCTGCAAAGTAATACCCTCCTCACAGAGGGGAATTAAACAATAACCTCGCCACGGAGGGGAGTTAAAGGATATATTACAAAAGTTAAATTATTTAGACCTACCACATGATGAAAACTCAGAAATACAATATCTAAAACTATTAATAGACATGATATCAAAACGAATTAATGTGAACAAAGATAAATATTACATATACATGACAACAACAAACAAGTTAAAAGAAATTCGCTACATAAAGTTGTTGTTGGTAGTAATTTCAAGGAATGTGTTTACAAATTTCCCAAGAATGATAAGAAAAAGGTCACTTTCAGAAAGAGAAAGAGGTTCTGTCTATAATTTAGTACTGAAGTTTTCTCTGATATTGCACCAGCAAGTGCGTCGGATATTACAGGTAACAGAGCATACGCAGCAAGCATGTTCAGGTACGTCAGAGTACTGCGCATGACAGAAAGGGCATACAGACGAAGTAATTCGAGCTGGTTGGCATAGGATACCGGGTACTTGCATAACGTTTCGCGGTAGTTATATCAGTATAAGACAACTACGAAACTCGAAAGCCGATCAGACTCATTTACTAAGAAAAGATTTTGTATATTATCTTGTTATTACGAGTTAACGAGTTAATTATCTAGAAATAACGAGAAAAAATCTTAAAATATCGAAAAAAGATCTCGAAATAACGAGTTAATTATCTCGAAATAACGAGAAAATATATAAAAAATTTTCTTAGTAAGTGAGTCTAATCGGCTTTCGTAAACAACCGATTATGGTTGGTATTGGCTTGATGAAAAGATATCGATAAATCTCTCAAAGTCAGAGTCAGTAGACCAAGGTCCGAAGATTGTGTTGAACATTATACAAAGCTTCTTTCACTTTGTGTTTCCATGATAATTTGTTTGGGAAAGGGTGTCCATTAGGAAAACAAAACAAGTAATCTTCTACGTTGTATTTATGTAAAATACGGTGGATATTTGGTACAAATCCATTTGACACAGTAAGTGGATCTTCTAGGAAGGCATATAGACAAGTGAGGAATATTTGCTTAGCAAGTTTGATATTCTCAAATGAGCACAAGCGTCCAAGGAAAAGGAGTTTACTAATTATGTCAATTTCTGCCTCAGTTGGCAGGAGCCTAAATAGAATTTCGCACATGTCAGATCGAGTTGGTTTAGGTAGGTTCATTGCATGCTTGCAAATGAAGTGCTGTAAAACATTTCGGCAGGTCACTGCTCGTGGGATTATTCCACAGTTCACACCTGTAAGTTACGGAAGGACGGACAACTTTTTTTATATAAAAACTGGACACTGTTACTGGATTTTGGTCAGATAAAGCAAAGTACGATTTACGTACTTTATCACATGCTTTTATAACTTTATCAGCGCAGTTCAGCTTATTGTTAACAACAATACCGAGATGAGTGCATGATGTAACTACTGGAATAATGTCTTCACCTATCGCCCAAGAGAAAGTGGCGAGTTTACAAGCGCCTTTAGCTTTAATTGGTACAATGTATGATTTTTTTGGCGTTGAAATGGAAGCGGCAGCGAAGTGAGTGTTCATACGCCACAGTACGGAGCATGACTTGTAAGGATTTAGGGGACGTGGCTACACAGGAGATGTCGTCTGCCAATGTTGGCCAGCAACTTTGGACATGAAAAATACCTGTATTACGACAAGAGTTAGACAATTCGCATAACAAGTGATCTACAAATACCAGGTACAAAAAGTTGAGAGAACCCCTCCTTGTCTCACGCCCTGGTTAACTTCGAACCATCTAGATTGGATTTGGTTGACTACAATGGCGCTTTTTGTATCAGTATGACAGTAATCTATTATCGACCATAGTTTACCTTTGATACCTATTTGATTTAGTTTGACCATAAGCGTCATACAGTATCATAGACCTTTCTGCTATCTAGGTAGCCTACGTACATTTTGCATTTTTGTTCTAGGTTATGAAATATAGTTTCGCGTAGGTTGAATGAGGCAGTGATACAACACAATTTGATTGAAAGCCTTTTTGTTCAGAAGGAAAGTTAATATCAATGTTGTGAAGACTATTTATTCGAGTGAGAATGACTTTTTCAAAGGGTTTGAAAAAGCATGGCAGTAAGGATATGGGTCTATAGCTGTCAAGAGATGTCTTTACCTTGTCCCCACCTCAAAAATGGGCACAATTAGGCATTGTTTCCATTTTGCGGGAACTTTTCCTATTTACACAATAGCATTGAACAAACGAGTTAATTCAAATGTTGGATTCGCCACCATATATGATATGTTCATTATTCACTAGATCTGCACCTGCAGCTTTGCGAAGCTTTAGAGATTGCTGATTTCACTTCCTGCAAAGTGATTGGACCCCCGGTAGAGAGCCGAAATCTAATAGAGCATCACTTTTAGTGGCTCTGTATGTAGATTCTATACAAGCTAAAAATGAATTGTCAAATTTGCAGTCATCTAAGGGTGAATATAACTTTTCATAAATGCTAGCGAAAGCTTCGGCAACGTCTGATGGAGTTAAACATATGTGACCGGAGAGGTCGTGTATTTCCGGTTAAACCTTTGATGCTCTAGGTTTTTTTTTTTTTTACCTTTAATGAGTTTCCAAAATAAGCGTATATCGCATTCCGCGGCACTATCAATATCTTCGTTAGCTTTCTGAAGATAGTTTTCATTAGCCAAGGGAAGGGTGTTACGGAGGTAACGTTTTGCGGTCTTATGGTCTGAGTATGACAAGTTATGCATTCCGCGTGGTCGTCCTTTGTTAATCCATGCTTTGCGTTTTTCGCGTTCTAATTTATGTTCCTGTTTGAGTATGTGGGTTGAAACCGTTTTGAGGTATTCTCGCGTCTCTAGCACAGTCTTTTGCGGTTAATGTCAATGTGTCGACATAAAATGCGATGTCGTGTATTGAAGATAGCTTGTATTTTTTAGAGTGGAAAGTCTAGCTGTTAAGTGGGTACTGCATAGGGTGCTTAGCAAGTTTGATATTCTCAAATGAGCACAAGCGTCCAAGGAAAAGGAGTTTACTAATTATGTCAATTTCTGCCTCAGTTGGCAGGAGCCTAAATAGAATTTCGCACATGTCAGATCGAGTTGGTTTAGGTAGGTTCATTGCATGCTTGCAAATGAAGTGCTGTAAAACATTTCGGCAGGTCACTGCTCGTGGGATTATTCCACAGTTCACACCTGTAAGTTACGGAAGGACGGACAACTTTTTTTATATAAAAACTGGACACTGTTACTGGATTTTGGTCAGATAAAGCAAAGTACGATTTACGTACTTTATCACATGCTTTTATAACTTTATCAGCGCAGTTCAGCTTATTGTTAACAACAATACCGAGATGAGTGCATGATGTAACTACTGGAATAATGTCTTCACCTATCGCCCAAGAGAAAGTGGCGAGTTTACAAGCGCCTTTAGCTTTAATTGGTACAATGTATGATTTTTTTGGCGTTGAAATGGAAGCGGCAGCGAAGTGAGTGTTCATACACCACAGTACGGAGCATGACTTGTAAGGATTTAGGGGACGTGGCTACACAGGAGATGTCGTCTGCCAATGTTGGCCAGCAACTTTGGACATGAAAAATACCTGTATTACGACAAGAGTTAGACAATTCGCATAACAAGTGATCTACAAATACCAGGTACAAAAAGTTGAGAGAACCCCTCCTTGTCTCACGCCCTGGTTAACTTCGAACCATCTAGATTGGATTTGGTTGACTACAATGGCGCTTTTTGTATCAGTATGACAGTAATCTATTATCGACCATAGTTTACCTTTGATACCTATTTGATTTAGTTTGACCATAAGCGTCATACAGTATCATAGACCTTTCTGCTATCTAGGTAGCCTACGTACATTTTGCATTTTTGTTCTAGGTTATGAAATATAGTTTCGCGTAGGTTGAATGAGGCAGTGATACAACACAATTTGATTGAAAGCCTTTTTGTTCAGAAGGAAAGTTAATATCAATGTTGTGAAGACTATTTATTCGAGTGAGAATGACTTTTTCAAAGGGTTTGAAAAAGCATGGCAGTAAGGATATGGGTCTATAGCTGTCAAGAGATGTCTTTACCTTGTCCCCACCTCAAAAATGGGCACAATTAGGCATTGTTTCCATTTTGCGGGAACTTTTCCTATTTACACAATAGCATTGAACAAACGAGTTAATTCAAATGTTGGATTCGCCACCATATATGATATGTTCATTATTCACTAGATCTGCACCTGCAGCTTTGCGAAGCTTTAGAGATTGCTGATTTCACTTCCTGCAAAGTGATTGGACCCCCGGTAGAGAGCCGAAATCTAATAGAGCATCACTTTTAGTGGCTCTGTATGTAGATTCTATACAAGCTAAAAATGAATTGTCAAATTTGCAGTCATCTAAGGGTGAATATAACTTTTCATAAATGCTAGCGAAAGCTTCGGCAACGTCTGATGGAGTTAAACATACGTGACCGGAGAGGTCGTGTATTTCCGGTTAAACCTTTGATGCTCTAGGTTTTTTTTTTTTTTTACCTTTAATGAGTTTCCAAAATAAGCGTATATCGCATTCCGCGGCACTATCAATATCTTCGTTAGCTTTCTGAAGATAGTTTTCATTAGCCAAGGGAAGGGTGTTACGGAGGTAACGTTTTGCGGTCTTATGGTCTGAGTATGACAAGTTATGCATTCCGCGTGGTCGTCCTTTGTTAATCCATGCTTTGCGTTTTTCGCGTTCTAATTTATGTTCCTGTTTGAGTATGTGGGTTGAAACCGTTTTGAGGTATTCTCGCGTCTCTAGCACAGTCTTTTGCGGTTAATGTCAATGTGTCGACATAAAATGCGATGTCGTGTATTGAAGATAGCTTGTATTTTTTAGAGTGGAAAGTCTAGCTGTTAAGTGGGTACTGCATAGGTTTAGAGCATCTAGAGACGCTTTTTGCCATACTGAGAGTCTTGTACAATGTTGGGATAGTTGCTGGAATTTACTATCAATGATGATTGATATGGCGACAGGTAAATGATCAGAAGTGTTAGAGATAGCGCTCTCTTTAAGGACATGGTACTCTTGAATATAGTCTAACATGGATTGATTTGTCAGGAAGCTAAATTCAGACCCTTTGATCTCAAAACTTGTGCCAGGTATACACAAGTTACAACTGTTTAAAAAGCTGGTAAAATTTTTTGATTTTCTTGCGTTAGTTTTGTGAATGTCATTTTGTAGACAACTACTATTAAACTCGCCAGCAATGATGACATTACCAAGCTTAGAGTAATGGTAGCACAAACTTTCTAGCCTATGAATTTCATCAAGGTGTGTATCAACATTGCTTTCAGAAGATAAGTAAACACCAAATAAGAATACAAGTAAGAAACTTGTATCTTAACACCACAAATTCGCGTGGAATTGCAACAATCAATATCAGTAATTGAATAAGTTGTTCTACAAATTATGGAAATATGCACCTCTTTTTCCACAAAATCTGGGAACAATTTGTTGGGAGTCTAGAACAGGTTCTATAAAGTGAAACTAAAATAGTCATTATGAAGGAAGTTCATGTATCAGTAGGATTCAGCTCTTAGTTTGTACTCTGCGATCACAGCAATATAATATTTATAGGTATCAAGCAATTCTACTAAAGACAGGGTTGATGACATGATTCCCCTTACATTCCATGTCATTATTGAAAGAAAAGACATGTTAATAATAACTCATGATGAAATAGGTAGCGGTCCATAACAATGAGCAATGTACAGTAACGTGTCAGTAGCTTAGTAACGGTCATCGGCTTCGTCATCCCAACGATCATACTGGTTATCGTCCCTTTCTCTATCATGTCGTGCACACATATCATCCCATTCACGCGCACTATACCACCGACGGCACTGTACTTTGTTCGGCCAGAAATACGGAGATTCGATAATTCTAGCATCTTCTGGTCCACATTTATTTTAGCAGAGATACCACGGCGGGGTAATCTGGGTATAAACAGAATCAAATACGATACACGAACACCATTTCCTTCCAAGTATTGAAGAATTCTCTCGCAAATAGATTCAGGACCAATTCCAGATAGATAGAAACGTGCATTTCTTTTGTATGTAACGCCGACAAAAGTGCCTGGTTTTGGTACATCATTATTGGATTTTGTTTTCGATGACTTGGTTTGAGGTTCGTGGTCCTTGGATTGGTTGTATGGTTGTTTTATTGGAGACTGTGAGCATTCGAATTCCGATACTTCGACGTCGGTAGGTTCCTTAGCAATCCAATTAGTATGTGTAGACTTGGGCATAGGCTGCTCTGGTGAGCGTATTACTGGGTGGGTTGACTTCATGCGTGATGGATTTACTGACTGACCTACATCGCTAGGGGGAAACCACTGATGCGCATAATTTTTGATTGATTGATTGATTAATTGATTGATTTTTGTTTAACGTCACACCACGGATATTTCACGTATATGGTGACGGCATCTGCCTGATGCGGGGCATACAAATTTTGACCTTTGCAACGTACCCACCCGAAGCAGTGCGGGATCTTTAACGTGCCATGCATACCACGACACGGAGCCTCGGTTTTTACTGATTCCTCCGAAAGACAGGACACCGGCATGACCAGAGCTGGACTCGAACCCCGGCCTCCCGATCAATATTGCCTCTCTCGTCGTTGATAAAAACTTGTAACAAGTAGCAGTCTTTGGTAAATTTCCATGTACTACTGTCCTTTTCTAACTTTGAATTTTTGTAATTTAAAGTTAGAAAAGGACACTACTGCATGTTTTATTGCTTTTACGTGTAGTTAGATTGCCTTTCGGACAGCCCTCTAGAGCTTTAGCCCTGGAGCATAGCGTGTTCAAATTCTGCATCATGACTGTTAATTGCACAAGTTTCTGGACATACAGGTCTTGCGGCACATTCATAGGTTCATAGTCTAGTTTAGAAATGTCATTTTGCTGAAGTACAAAGCTACAATCTTGGGGCTTCTGGGTACTTTGTGGTAATTCCAGAATCGAGTCGTTAGAAATGGCGTCTAAGTTAGACATACTAAGAGATCTATTCACGTTTGAGGGAAACAAAGAAGCAGAATCTTCATTTTGCGTTCCATACGTACAGTAAGATTCAGCAGTGCCATATCCAGTGGACAGATCTAAGTCACTATCAGTGGACAGGTTTAAGTCACTATCAGTGGACAGATTTAAGTCACTATCAGAGGAGCACACATTACTGCTACAATTACTTTCATGGTGACCATTATAGTCGGTTTTTTTGTAGGAGCCAGAGTGACGTAACCATCGATAGAATCGGCCATTTTTTTCACTTTTTTATGTGGGTATCACAAACGATAAAATGGCCAATATTTTATGTGTATACATGCCCAGCTACTTATCTAGTCTGAGCTTGTTTACTTTACACTTCTTATGCTTAAATCATACTTCTATATGATAACAAGCTGCGTTCGCTGACCTGCTATTATTCACAAGGTTTTCAAGAGATAAAATAATGCGATCAACACATTATATTTATGTATACCGCGTTGAGGCATAAAACTTGTTTTTAATGCATGTGAATCAAGTCTTCACACCTGTTACTTTTCATATATGTATACACTGTATCAAAACATTATTGTGCAATCAAGGATGTGTCCCGGAACTAAAAGAATGTTAACCGTGTTTTAAACATTTTACACTTATCTACAGATATTCGACGTATCAAACAGAATACAGAATCCGCAAGGTGAGGAATATTAGTTTTAAGATACATTGCGATGGCTTACAGTCAACATTATTGATATAATATTCAATTTAATTTGGTGAGAAATACGAATTTGTTTTCCATTTAATTTGTATTGAACTTTAAGAATATTAGATTAAACATCATAACGTTTGTTTGTATGTACTGTATAACACGATGCAGTGCTTGATCTAACAAGAGGTCCGTCTGAAATATCATCCTGTCAACCACATGGGGTGGGGGGGGGGGGGGGGGGGGCAGGGGGTGACAAACTACACGACATATTTCGCAAACACTGAAAAATATTGATTCTGCAGTAAAATCATGAAATTTAATTTGCTAATGTAAAGATTTTATAACCTGAAAGTGTTGTTGTTTACGTTGGAAGTTTGGCAAATTTGACGCGGAAGGGGGGTGTGTGGGGGTGTTGACCCCTCCTAGCAAGATTTTCTTCAAATTCAGGTGGATTACCTACAGTATACTGTAAAAATTCCTGATAGAGGAGGGAATGACAAATATTTTGATTATAACAAAGAGATAGAAAGTTGTGTAAATCTTGTTAGAAGATTTGTAATTTAAAATGGGCCCCATGGAAGAAGGAATTACTATGCTTTGGCCGTTTCTCATTCATCAGGTATTAGAGGTAGATTTCATTTATCCTCATTGTTAGTCGAAAGGCAAAAGTGCTCGATTTGTAGCTTAGTACTTGTGGGTTAGGGTGGGATGGGGGTTCACTACATTGCGGGCGTCCCTTTCGACACCCTCTGAATGCCAATATATTTTTATTATGCGCGGATGAGACTATGAAACAGAGGTCACATGTCGCGATGCATGTCATCGAGCAATATACCAATCGGTTACCGACATTATATGGATGTAGATAAAATAATTATGATGTGGCGTGAAACAGAAAACACTCAATGAAAAATATTAGATTTATTACACTATTTTACGCTTTGTTTTTTTTTTGGAAGTTTTCATATATCGGTTATGAAATATAATGGATATTACATAACTTAAGCCACCAATACCAATAAAATTCACTAGAAGAAGGTCAGGAGGCCGAAATATTGTTAATACTGAGTTAATTGTTCTTTGATTCCGTTATCCATCGTACGCTACATAATGTGCTGCCGACAACGTGCGGTCATGCCATGTAGTTCTCACTTTCGTGATATTACGTTTTTGCCATTGATCATCGTTAGAGGATATCCTGCCGACAACGCGCGGTCACGCTTTAGTTCTCACTTTCGTGATGTTACAGTTTTGCCATCGATCATCGTTAGAGGATATTCTGCCGACAACGCGCGGTCACGCTTTAGTTCTCAGTTTCGCGATGTTACGTTTTAGACATCGGTCGTTCGCTACAGAATGTACTGCCGTCAACGTGCGTCCACGTTAAGGTTCTCACTTTCGTGATGCTACATTTTCGCCATCGATCGTATGCTACCGAATGTGCTGCTGACAACGTGTGGTTACGCCATGTAGTTCCCCCTTTCACCGAATAGATACGAACGTAACGTTTTCGCCATCGATCATACACCACAGAATGTTCTACTGACAACGTGCGTCCACGCTATAGTTCTCGTTTGCATGATGTTACGTTTTCGCTATCGATCGTACGCGACAGAATGTACCGCCGATAACATGCGATCACGCTATAGTTCTCACTTTCGTGATGTTACGTTTTCGATATCGATCGTATCGCCACAGAATGCTCTACTTACAACGTGCGGTCACGCCATAGTTCTCATTTTTGCGATGTTACGTTTCCGCCATCTACTCTACTTCACAGAGTGTATTGCCGACAACGTGTGGTCACGCCACAGTTTTCATTTTCGTAGATGTTGCTTTTGTGTTATTATTTCGTACGGAGTTCTGTTGATAATTACACTTGAAGTCACAATTCACCCTTCCAGAAAACAGTGTGATTACATTGTTCACGAAGCGCAAAAAGACCCCAACATTTGTTTTTATAAACACGACTCTATACAAAATTTTCTGTGCCAGAAAAAAAGAAGATTTTAATAGAACACAGATATAAGATATTAGATATATTGAAGATGTAATGTCTATGTATAACAAAAAATTTAACACATATGTACACACAAAGTTTTCTAATGAACTCAAATAAAAAATAAAACAAATAAGTTTCCTGCGCTTTGTACTTATATCTTCTACTTAATATGGACCAAGACGATACACATACGACTTCACTGTATGATAAACGTGCCGATTTAATGTTCCTATTGTAAACCTTCCACATACAAGTATTATTATTTCTTTATCACCTGCGTATGGTGTCTATATGTCTCAGCTGATCCGATACGCTGGAGTTTCTTCAGACTACGGCAAGCTACTAAGTGAAAAGTTGATATCACAAGGACACGAAAAAGCAAGTTTGGAGTCTACATTTATCAAATTTTGCGGTTGATAGAAAGATCTTCTTTCGCTTATCAGAAATCATTTTCTGACATGTTGACTTTCTTATTGATCGTAGTCTTTGTTAAATCGTTTGTATTGTGATGATCCAATATCACATAATTCGTATTATTATGACTTTAACTATTGTGACTACGGTATTACCGTTACCACCTCATACGACAACAAGTTATACTAGCTCAAATGATATGGCATCGCGGCGGATGTAAACACCAGCAGGAGATACTTACTCCTTCATGGCACATTTGTATTTGTTACATGAAGGGGAACATTTTAAACACCTTTGTTAACATAAAGGGGTACAGTTGATAAACACATTTATTAGCACGAAGCTGGACATTAATAGACACATTTTTATATAAAGTGAGGCATTTATAAACATGTTTGTTAACATAAAGGGGAATATTTCAAAACATCTTTGTTAACCTAAAGGGGATTATTGATAAACGTCTTTATTAGAATGAAGGAGGGTCTTAACAAAAACGTTTGTTATATAAAGGGGAACATTTATACATTACATTTGTTACATATATAAAGACGTTTGTTATATAAATGAGAACATTTATAGAACACCTTTGTTGACATAAAGGGGTGGGGGGTGGGGCATTGATAAACACCTCACATAAATAGGAACATTTGATCAAAGCGTTTGTTACGTAGTGCAGAAATAAATCAACAGTACTTTAGATTGTCAAATACTCCCCGTGAAGTGGCACATGATATGTAGGCATATAAAGCCTTACTTATTGTAGGGAAGTTTAGGAGACAGTCACAAGGTACATGACGAACTTTATCTGAGCAAAATAATCAATACAGAAACCTATTATCCATTATATGTCTCTGACTGACAGACCGACATACATTGCGTGGCTAATCTATAATTCTAAATCTAATAAATCAACATATCTATCAACAAAGTAAAAATAGTTTTGTTTTCTGCTAGTCTGGATAATTCACCTTTATGTCTTCTGCATGTGCAGGCAAACCAATGGGGGAGTTGTAAGTGGTCTCACAGCTAGTTTACCGCTTGTGGCTCATATGACATATATACATAACCTATACATAAGACAAACAGGACATTGATGATAAATATCATTTATTCAAATGATGAATAAGAAATGGGGCACAAGCCCCAGGTATAACAAGATACTAGATAAACAAACCAGTTGCACAAAAAAGGCCACCAGCGGTAAAGGTGGCGACAAAAAGAGGCCTACACAAATAGGCTTAACATACCACATATGAATATAATTTATAGATGTATACAGTATGACATATACTAAGGGAGGAAACAGAAATGGCCAATATAATGTTGGGGTGGAGGCGGGAATGTTTATAATCGCATTAAAAGATACACCAACTGTCTATGTCAAGATTAAATCTTAAAGTGATGTTTGATAACTTGAAGGGACGCTTGCCTAATTAGCTGGATCACGTGATGTAATAAACAGCTTTGATTGGTTGGTGATCCTGGTTATAATTAGCATAATGAGATCATCAGTTATATTTAGCTTGATGATGTCATGCTCTTAATGATATGCATCATAGATCTGCGGTACAACAAAGTGGGTGTTAATTATGCAGCAAAGGTCAACGCTACTTATCATTACCCTAACAGATGTACATGTATATGCATTATTTCTTAATCATTTAGCAGCAATAAGATAAACATATGCAACATCTGTGAAGACAAATGGGTTGTTGTGATAAGCTACATATCTACTAATAATACATTTATGCATGTTACATGATATATATTAGAATTCCACAATGCAAAGTCCTAAATGGAATTATTTGAGAATAATTTTTATTTATGTCTTCTGCATGTGCAGGCAAACCAATGGGGGAGTTGTAAGTGGTCTCACAGCTAGTTTACCGCTTGTGGCTCATATGACATATATACATAACCTATACATAAGACAAACAGGACATTGATGATAAATATCATTTATTCAAATGATGAATAAGAAATGGGGCACAAGCCCCAGGTATAACAAGATACTAGATAAACAAACCAGTTGCACAAAAAAGGCCACCAGCGGTAAAGGTGGCGACAAAAAGAGGCCACAATATTGCACATAGTGCAATAGCCGCCACCCTGAGAGACCTAGATGCACGTAAGAGATTGTAAGACCAAGGGGACACATGTCCCCAAATTTCTGGTTTTTGCAACAAGTATTTTTAATATCTACAAAAGTGTATACATTAAATACCAGGAGTTAGAACAATGTATATATATGTTTGTTAATTTTTTAGTACTATAAGCACTAACTATATTTGTATCATAACCACACTACTTCTAGTCATGAGTATAAGACAATTTTAACATATTCTAGTGAAATACATATTAGTAAATTATATGACAACACCTGGAGCCAGCAAGCTTAGATAAGAACCAAATGGTAAGATAGCAAGGCAATATAGGCTTATTATTTATGTGGAGCAGACTCTTATCTGAACTCCCAAAGGGCAAATTATTCTATGTGGAGCAGACTCTTATCTGAACTCGCAAAGGGCAAATTATTCTATGTGGAGCAGACTCTTATTTGAACTCCAAAAGACAATTATTTTTTGTGGAGCAGACTCTTATCTGAACTCCCATGGGCAAATTTTTTATTTGTGTGGAGCAGACTCTTAGCTGAACTCTTGCGTGGCTAATCTATAATTCTAAATCTAATAAATCAACATATCTATCAACAAAGTAAAAATAGTTTTGTTTTCTGCTAGTCTGGATAATTCACCTATATGCTAAGTGGTGAGTATAACCAGAGCGTTTGGACTTCACCACCAATATTCAGCAAGTGACCTTCCAACCTCTCTTAGCAGAAATCATATCATACTTAGAGGCGAGAGGCTTGAAGTATAACCCTCTAGCCTACAAAATCACCGAGGCCCTTTCAAATCAAATTAAAATATTGTGATATAGGAAAGAGAAGATATTACGAAGGAAAACATTTTCATTTAAATTTCATTTCGACAAGTAAGAAATGTAGAATTTGGCTGTATCGTCATGGCGCATATTTATATTCACACATTGTTACGTAAGAAATTTTTACTGAAGGAATAAATGTAAAACTAAATAAATACAATGTCATTTAAATGTGACGATGTTAGATGTCTGTACGTCATGGTCTTAGTCACAGTCATACTTTACTAGTAGTATACAGCAATTTCAAATGCATGTAAAGCGAACGCTGAATTCAACCTTTCTCAAACATCAAACATTTAGTTTAAAATTATCATATTTATTAATATGTCGTAAGCACTCTATTTTCTAAGAACGTGATGCATTTAAACTACTTGTATGGGATTTTCTACAAATTAATTTCAAACTTTTGACTTAGGGTTACAGATACTGTAAACATCGTAATACTTTGAAAAAATTTACAGATCTTATTCAGAGTTTTTCTTAATTTGGTAACTGGCTTTTCAGCAAAATATGTTTAGGGAAATCTCTCATCGCCATTCCTACGATGATCCGACATACAAAATTAGAACGGTCAAAGGTTCCGATAATTGTTTTCGTCGGGTTAAAAAATTGTGGACTGTATAACAGGCTTTGTGTAAACCTTTTGTTTGGAGATAAGCTTCTGCGCCTCGTCCCCTGTGACTGTTAGCGGGACCTCTACATAGCAGGGACCTTATAATTAGTTCGTTTACCGGTGGACAGAGCATGGTTGGTTGTTGATGTTATTCAATATTTTTGATATTTCAAGTTCAAGTTCAAGTTTCATGTGTGTGTTCTTTTATTGTAGAGCTTTTGTTCTTTCATTATCTGCATGGCTGTGACGACTTTTATTACACAACTGAGTCAGACGTTTTCTGGTTTTTTTTCTTTCACCTAGCAGCACAAAGACACAAACAGAAGAGTATATTTAGTGGACTGCAAAGAAAACACCATAGAGCTGTAAAGACACAGATACAGATTCCGTAAGATTAAGATGTTCACGATATCCACTTAAAATATCTCAATTGAAATAACTACCGCTGTATTTGATATCAAGCAACTGTAAGATGTCTATAAGGGACAGATTAAGTCTAAAACGGATAGCAATTGGTATAATTGTCAGTGCTGTACTAATTGGCATTATTACTCCTATTGTGTATTTTGCCGCGACACAGAAAACAGAGATTACTCCCAAGTCTACTCCTAAGCCGATAGCAGTCCCTACACCTAGTTTATACCAAAGAATTGATTGTATACCAGAAGAAGAAGGAGACATTTTTCCTAACTCGCACGATCTTTGTCGCAAACGGGGATGTATATTCAAACCTGAGAAAAACGCACCTTCGTGTTTCTTTCCTGTCCATGAAGAACATGGATTCACCGCGCTTGGTTCTAATGTCAAAACACCATTTGGATTCAAAACGTATCTAAAACGAAAAGGACGAAGTCCATTTGGGAAGCAGAGCAAGGACTTTTTAAATCCAGTGTTCGAAATGGAAATGAGAGGAGCACATGTTGTCAGATTTAAGGTAAATAGACACATATAGGTTTTGATTCTTTATATTAAAGAGTTCTGTTGTGTAAAATGTGTTCATATGAATCTTGGTGATGTCATCAAATATACTTAATGGTAGATCAATTATTGATATCATAAACATCAGGACATTTATACGTACATGTGTAATAATTTAATCATTCAAGGTACATTGATAATTTATAGCGATGAATTGTAATTACATTTCAAACTATGGAGGAAAAGAAAATAACATAAACAAAGAACCGAAACCTGCTTATTACAGCAGATTAGTGCAACATCACATTCCTTATTAACCTGTAGTTAATTCGCATGGAGAAACTAGAAACATTTTCATGTATCCCAACATGTATTTTTGATACGGAAACAACTTTCATAGACTTAGACATACTAATATCTACAAGAAACGTGACGATTTTGGATTTTCTATTGTAAATTTCCTTTATTTGGATGGTAATGTCCCATGACCCATTATATGGCATCTATGTATCTCAGTTGGTTCAATTTGCCAGGGCCTGTACTGATGTCTTGGACTTTCATATCAAAAAATTACAAATTACTTTGAAACTTTTAACTCAGGGTTACAGATATCATAAACTTAGAAAAAAAAAAATTTGGCAAATTTTTTAGATCGTATTCAGAACTTATATCTAAATTCGGGAATATCACTTTTCAACTATATGTAACCAATGGATTTCCCATCTGAAATATTACGGCGATCTTGTAGAAGGGTCAAAGGTTCCGACAACTCTTTGTCGGATTCCAAAATAATTAAACGCCTTCGTCATAGAGAATAAGACCCGGAGATTATATACATAAAAAACCCAATAAAAAAGAAACTAAAAAAAAAAATAATAATAAAACAAAAACCAACCCCCCCCCCAAAAAAACCACAAAAAACAAAAAGAAAGAAAACCCCACAAAAAGCAAAAACAACCCCCCAAAACCAAGAACCCCCCTCTAACTCCCCCCCCAAAGAAAACCACCAAAACTATAAGTCTTGTGTTGGGCCTCTCTACAACCTTATACAGACTTTTACTAACAGAGCAGTGGGGACTAAAGGACAGGCTTTGTTGAAACCTCCTTCAGAGAAGACACGGTCCTGAACATCTTCCCTTCTGACTGTTTGTTGGGACTTCCACAGATCAAGGGTCAGAGCTCGCTTCCAGACAGGCAGAGTAGTTTTCCTAATTTTGATGTTGTTTTATATATTTTTGATACCTTGATGTTTTTATGTATTAACATACGTGTTTATATATCTTTATGACTGCTCAACTTGACACACTTTTTGACAATTGATCTCTATTCAGAAGAATTTTTATGTTTTTAAATTCGTGTCTTTTAACTATTGTGCTGAGTAGGTTATTCCAGTGAGTGGGAAGGTGGGCCCGTAAACCGGTTAACCACACCAATTGACTGACTATTGTCATATCAAATGACCGTCATAAGTCGTAATCGTAACTACACTATAATCGAAAATTTTTGTGATGTCCTTATGTGTGTTTTTTCATATCATTACATTATATACTGTATATTTCCGTGGTGACTTCTGTCATATGGCTGAGTCAGTAGTTTCTCTCTCTTACTTTTAAATTTCAAGCTTTTCAATTTTGAGCTGCTCAGAATTTTTATGTTTTTAAATTTGTGTCTTTTAATTATTGTGCTGAGTAGGTTATTCCGGTGAGTAGGAAGGTGGGCCCGTAAACCGGTTAATCACACCAATTGACTGACTATTGTCATATCAAATGACCGTCCTAAGTCGTAATCGTGACTACACTATAATCGAAAATTTTGGTGTTGTCCTTATGTGTGTTTTTTCATATCATTACATTATATACTGTATATTTCCGTGGTGACTTCTGTCATATGACTGAGTCAGTAATTTCTTTCTCTTACTTTTAAATTTCAAGCTTTTCAATTTAGAGCTGCTCAAGCTCTGTTATGCCACTGATACTACCTTTAGTAATAATAGTCCCTGAGGGTAATTATAGACCTGGTTTTATTCATTTTGTACTATTCAGAAATATACTTCCAATTCACTATGACAAAATTTGGAAATTATTCCTGAATTAAAATTAAAGAGCATCTTCCTCATACACAGCTTTGTCCTAAGATTGGTTCCTTGGCTGGCTCTTGCTTTAGGTCAGTTAGTTTGCTCTTCAAACATTTTCACTTTAACATCGCAGTTTCCTCTTTAAACATTACTGAAAAGACTGAATTTTCGAAATGTGCATAAGGTACAATAAATTTATAGACGTTTATATGTCTACTTGATACGCTATGCATGCATTGCTCATCTGACGACCTGTGTTCGATTGCGGCTGTTGACTTGAATTTTTCTTGGGTGATCTTTCATCTTATGCCTCTCAATATCTGTTCTTTGATGAAAGATTTTAGTGCTTCAGTACTGACTCGAAATATATACTCTCAATTCACTGAAAAAACGTCGCAAGTTGTTGTTTAAAAGTTAAGAAGTATATCCCCCATGCAAAACTCTGTACGTAAAATGTCCTTTGGTTTTTACTTTTAAGTCATTTGGTAAATAGTTTTCACTTCAAATATTAACACTTTGGAATTCCACAGTGTCGGCCTTGAGCATCACTGAGTAAGTTGTCGAAATAAGCATATGGTGCACTAAATTTATACATGTCTATATGTTCTCACATTAACAGCATACATCGAGGTGCCGTGTCACGATACATGCAAGATCCTTTTTTGTGGTAGATCCGTTGTACAGATCATAAGTATGACGTCATACACCAGGTAAAAGCCGCCAACGTCTAAGTTAAATAATATTGAGGCGTGACAAAGTACAAAGAAAGAAAGGAACAGATGGTCAAATTAATGAAACCAATTATTATTATTAAATACTTATCAAATAAATCGTACGTTAATCCCCTTTAAGTCAACAAAGAGATGATAATTTTGTCTCAACCTATACAGCTGAAAGCTTCAAAATATTACCGTGATATATTAAAACAAGAAACCGCTAAAGGCGGTATGGCCGGACTGCAAAGCGCTGACAGTTATTGAAAACATAATGTCTTTTGAAGCACTATGCCAATAGCTATCTACGTGTGAAGTTTGAATGACATAACTCATGATGTTTCTGTATTTGAACTAAAGTCAATTACACATTTGACCTTGGAAGTGGGAACCTTCAAGATCAAGGCCAGAAACAAAGGTCGCAATGGATAGAGGTCATCAAAATCTATCTACATTTGAAATTTGAAAGACATAACTCTCATAGTGTTTTTAAACTTGAATTAAAATCAATACACATTTGACCTTGAAGCTGGGAACTTTCAAGGTCAATGTCACAGACAAAAGTCGCAATGAATAGAAGTCATCAAGGTCTATCTACATGTGAAGTTTGAAAGACATGACTCTCACGGTGTCTCTGTAATTGAACTAAAGTCATTTGACCTTAAAACCAGGAAACTTCAACAACAGGGTGACAAACAAAGGCCACAATAGATAGATCTCATCAAGGTCTATCCACATTTTAAAGTTGACAGACAGATAAACGGACATTGCCATTTCATAGAATGGATTTGGCTTCGCAATCCGGCCAATGAGTAACACTATTTTCAGTAAAATTAGTACTTTTGTCCGTCGGCGATAAGTTTGCTCATCCGGGTTAAAAATAAAACTAAAACAAGCAGTCCAATATATACAAAGTAGAGGTGACAGGTAGAAATCAAATTTTGTCGATATATATTTATTTACCTTTAAATATATCCCTCTTTAATCGGATAATAGTCTAGTTGTTAGCAAATTCGCTTATGGTTTAAGAGGTCGCTAGGGCATATGTTCGATGATTTTTACCACTGGACTATTTAGACGCTCAGGTAAAACGGGGATAAAGATTATAATAAGGGTATCTCACTACGATGTTGTCTACTTCCAATGATTCATATTGCCTTATAACCTGCCATCCCTCTCACATGGAATTGTTGTTTAATAATATGTGCAATATTATCGCTAACAGACTGTATTACCGCTAGTGCTAACGTTTAAATACAGGTTAAACAACCTTATAAGGTAATATTATAAAAGGCTACAATGTTACACTTTGTTTCTAAAATAAAAGCATTTGTTAAAACCCCATAATGCAACATATGGTGTTTTCCATTTAGGTCTGAAATGTCGCTTTAAATTGATATGAAGTATCTATAATTACGTTATTTATGTCAGTAAATTTGCTAGAATATTCTATACAAGATAAACAATAATAGCAACGATATCTTTTCAACTGGCACTGCTAAGAAATTTCAATCAAGAACACATATCAAAAGTAAAACTTAATCAAAATCCTATATCGCTTATTTTTCAGAATTGAATAATTGCATGCTTGTAATGTACATGTATTTACTAAAACCTTCCATAGAATAAAAGCAAAGGTTACGTTTTTTTATATACCAACTCGTTTGTATTAACGTTGATCCCAGTGTGCAAAGATATGAAATTTTGTAAAATGTAATGCCCCATGAAGTACTCCGTCGGTGGACCTCTTACATTTACTGGCTTACATAGTTAGGTTTCCAGGTATATTAGTTACGTTTGGAAGACGTAAATATCAGTATTAAAGCATATCTCAACCAATGTCGGGAACTTGAAAATGTGAATACTTTTGATTTGTGTGAAAAAGGAAAATATACGCTTGTATACACTATTTTGATAGTTTAATGAAAAAAAAATTGATGAACATGAAAAATTGTTCTCCAAAACGGATTGGTTTAGTTATTGCGATTGTTTTGGTGTTAGCGGCTATAATAACGCCTTTAGTTTACTACAATACTAAAACGGAAAAAAGAACTAAGGGAGAGGATAACAAGATTCCCAAGGAACTGAAAGGAGCAGTCACAAGCAATAAAGTTCAAACACCATGGCGCAGCACGAAGACCATACAACCATTGGAAATACCTATTCCGACACCACAACAACACAAGATTCTCTCCAAAGACGACACGATGAAGAGGATCAACTGTATTCCAGAAGCTACAGCTTTCACGCAGGACATGAAAAATTTATGTGAACAAAGGGGATGTGAATTTATCCCAACACACGGATCAGAATATGCTTGTGTCTTTAAAAGTATAGAAGACTATGGATTCACAATTAATAAAGAGATCGATCTTGATAATGGCAAAAGAATTCAACTGAAAGTAAAAGGAAACAACCCCTTCCCTATTCGAAATGCGGCGTTCGAACAACCAGTTGTAGATATATTATATAAAGGAAACGATGTTATTCAACTCAAAGTGAGTTTGCAAAATTTGAAAAAATAATATATATGATACCTAACGTTTTAAGTTAGTAATATGGGAAGGACAAAACTTCTTCCTTCTTCCGTATTAGTTCGTCGAATAGAACTTAAACATGTTTAATTATAATTCTTTTTGATTATCTTTTGTCTTTTGACCAAATTTTGATTGTTTATTTTGATTTTATAGTTCAAAAAAGATTGACTGTAAGAATTATTAATTGAATTCACAGAAACTTTGAAGCTTATGCAGATATCGGATGAGACTTATTTCTCGTGATACTTGTATTTGGAAATTTAGTTATGACAATGTTCAATGAAAAATGACGAAGGCTTAATTTTGTGTAAATCTTCTCCATTTCATGTCAGGAAGTAATAAGTAAATTGAGATCAACTTGGCGTTGTATATCTACTATGTCTGGTCGATATAAGAATATCGGTGTATTAAAACCTAATGTCCTCTTCGTAATTAAAATTTCACGTCCTCTCAGTATGTCCCCATTGTAATGATCTCAAGACAAAACGTTTGAAAAGTTTTGTCATGTTATTTCCTCAGTCCATAAATTAGGACAATAATTTTCAGCTCAGAATGCCAAGAGAAATTATTACACTGATAGATTCGATAATATTCTTGTGTAGTTGTATTTATTCATTTTATGTTGAATTATTATCGAAGATATTTTTATTCTATACTTATTTCCTGTTTTATGTATACGTTTATTATATATTTCATTATTACATGAGGTCTATGGGCCGTGTAGGTTGAGACACCAATAAATAATATGATGTTTCTTTGATTTTAAGCAACAACGTGGCAATAAGAATTATATATGTCGTAATGATACTTGAAAATTGAGGGTCAGTAGCTTTCAGTCAAATAAAAGAAACACATACGGATAAATACAGACCAGAGAAGACATTCTGTGTAATCAATGACCAGAATAAGAGCACAAAATGCAGTATAATATATGACAATATAGACAATCTAACGTCGATTTTGTCAGGTCAGCTACACCTGCTAAGATTTCGTAATCAGCTTACCTTTACTGAAATAATCACAATTGTACTGAAGAATAGAATGGGAATAATGTGTTCGAAAAATGCATGAATATTTACAGCTGTATTTATAGATGCAATATTTTGGCATAGATTTGTGATTATATATATGAAGACTGTGAGTAAGTTATATGCTATTTCCACAGACGAATAAAATTTAAATTAAATGAATCTCACAAATTTTGCAGGATTGTCGGGTAAAACTTTCTTTTCTATTTCATTACGCTTGTTGTGTGACATCAGGGAATTCAAACTACTTCGAGAAAAAGAATTCAATTCTTCTTTTTCTACGGGTCTTTGATTGTTGTTTCAAACTTTACTTTTATATTTTCAAACAAGTGTTTTGTTTGTGCATATACATTACGATTGCTTTCTAAAAAATCGCTGTACTTTGAGTTTATAAAACCATTGCAATACTTTACACTTATCTGTTCTCGGTGGGTTGGTAGCCAGATTACGATAAGTAGAGTAAATCTGATAAAATCTTGTGGTAAATGTTGACTTAATAAACATATCCAATATAGGACAAGGTATTCCTTCAGGATAGCAATATGAGAATTTTATTTGTCTACGTACTTGTTTGTTTATAATTGTCAGCGTATTAAAAATAGAATGCAATAGAATATT
Source organism: Pteria penguin (assembly GCA_035048485.1). Taxonomy (NCBI): domain Eukaryota; kingdom Metazoa; phylum Mollusca; class Bivalvia; order Pterioida; family Pteriidae; genus Pteria; species Pteria penguin. The sequence goes on from CM068581.1 coordinate 26,470,422, forward strand.
TACATAGTTTGAAACTTGCAAATCTAAACCAAATGCCATTATAGTGCGGCGTCGATATCAATGTTATGCAATGTTATTGAAATTGAGATAAAATACAAACAAACAATTATGAGCATTATTACTAGATGATTTACCATCATGTACAGTGCCAGATCGAAATCATCGTTTTATACTACTTTAGATATAAATAAACTGTTTCATTTGATTTGACTAAACTAGAAATACAGTCAAAATAATAATATGATTTAGAACGATCCAGGTTCGATTCCTAGATTGCGCTAATATTTTTAGGAGAATTGTTATTTTCTGTCCCGTTTTGCAGTAAATGCCAGTATGAATTAATCAGGCAAATTATTTAAACGAGGATGCACATCTGCTGCACAAAACTGAAAGGTATATATGTACTTCATTTATTATAACCACTAGGCCGGTGTCACTGCTGGTGGACTGATAGTTCCCGGGGGAATCATAAGTCTAGTTTTCAGTGCTTTTGTACTAAAGGTCTACTTGTCTGTGCTTTTGTGTTGACATGTAACATATACTTTTAATTTTCAGTCATGAAATTATAAAAATCACTCTAAAACTAATGAATATCTACCTCATGCATAGCTCTGTCCTCAGATTGATTCTTTGGTTCACTTTTCGGTCATTTTAGTTTCAACACTGCTCTTCAAATATTTTTATCTTATGTAAATTCCAATTATTCGGCCACGAGGATCACTGAAGAGACATAAGTTGTCGAAATGCGCATCTGGTGCACAAAATTGAAATGTATATATGTTCTATATTTTTGTAAACTACAGATACATTACATTACAGTTGTACGATGAGGGAAGGTCTAGATATGAAGTTCCAATGACATTAGATCTACCAAATAACCAGGCGAATCCGACCGAGCACAAGTATGAATTCGAAGTCTACGACAGACTGAACTTTGCTGTCAGAGTGAAAAGGAGAAGCACAGGGAAAATATTGTAAATACAGTAGTTTGTATGTCGTATACACGGTTACTTTCATTGAATTGATATTAATAATTGACACAAAGTAAGATATGAAGGCCGGCTTATCCTTTTTAGGAATGATGAACGGTTATGAGACATTCTTACGTTGGTTACTATAGATTTTATAAAGAGGATGTTGTGTATCAGATCAAAATACTGGATTAACGTAAAGTAACGCAGATAAAACTGTAGTGGTCACAATGCACTCAAATATAAAAGGACTGGATTAACATGTATTCCCTGAAATAGCTTTTCCTGTCAATTTGTTTCTGTTATTTATCCTTTTTAAAATACTTTGTGAATATATATTGTATTCCTTATTAGATTCGACACCGGTGTAGGTGGGCTGACGTTAACGGACAAGTTTCTACAGCTGTCTACGACGTTACCATCAAAGAACGTGTATGGCTTTGGAGAAAATGTTCACTTCAGTTTCAAGCATGATATGAATTATACGTCATGGCCAATGTTTGGAAGAGATCAGCCCACAAGTATGAGGGTAGGATGTGCCAGTATTATAGCGACTGCTAATTGATTTGAATATTTGACATACCTCCATTTTGCTAATTTGTTTCAAAGATACATCGCCATTTATGTCAGCAGTATGCAAAGAGACACATAGTTACTTTAACACTATTAACGCTAGCTTTAATGTAGTAAACGTCCTTATGATAATTTTCACTCTTAATCGTGCTATATTCTGTGTTATAATTAATGAGAAATCTTTCAATTCAATTGTGTTATATTTTTAATTAGAATCAAAATTACTCGAATTTGTATGGAACTCACCCATTTTACACGTGCGTGGAGGATCACGAGGGTAATACTCATGGTGTACTTCTGTTGAACAGTAATGCACAAGGTGGGTACACAATTATAAGAATTTTTTTTATCAAGATAATCACATTTTTAACATTTGCGACATTCTTACGATGTGGGATAATAAATCGTATTATTTTCTCAGATTATTCATTTACTCCACTACCGATGTTAACATACAGAACAATAGGAGGTGTCTTGGATTTCTATATCTTTCTTGGACCTACACCTGAAATGGTTGTGCAGCAATATACGAAGGTATAAATCTATATTTGTTACAAAGTTGAAGTTTTTTTTAAAACAGTAAAATATGATCATTTTTCAATTTACCTGTAAAACCAAATTTCTCATTGGTTTGCACTCCTATTATATAACAGGCTTCAACATAAATCATACAGTGATAATTAGTATGTTTGTTCGAAAACAAAACAAAAGACTGATGTGTAAATGACATAAAATCTCGCAATTTGTTGATTTTAGTCATCAAGACATGTATCTGACATAGCTCTACTGTACACGAAATGATATCAATATTTTATATGGACATATAAAGATCTTTCAGTTGTCACAGAAACGTTTGACTAGGGACCGGTCAAAAATTATCAAAACATGGGACCGGTGCAGAATGTCAAATTCATTTAAAAAATTCTCAGACTCCATGACCTCATGTATGTAGAAAATCAGGTCCCATGCTCTCCAACTTGCAAAAGTTGGTGTCCCATGCTAGTTACTAGCCCTATGACTATAAACTGAGAGTATACTTAAAGATCACAATTTTTCAAAACGTAATACTTAAGGATTGAAAATGCGGCATGGACTTTGTACAGTATATTCCTACTGAAAACTGCAGCAATTTTACATGCGTAATATACTATATACTCATGATAAATAAAGTCAACCTTAAAAATTAACTGCTCAATTTATATTTAAGAGTCCACGTCTATGATTCTTATTACTTGTGTTCTTTGTAACTTTCTCTTCTCTAACTTCTTGTACAATGGATGACTGAATATTACAAATACCTAACTCATATACCTACAACATGGTAGATCAAATTTTCCTAAATACGTATTGATATTCAGGTCAGTAAGTAAAAGCTCAAGGTCAGTCTGATATATTGATGGAAAGGAAGGGGGGGGGGGAGGGGGCATAAGTCTTTTCTTGTTTTAGTTGTTATGATACAGACTAATCAGCATTTTGAAATACTATTTTTAATGTAATATTGTTTATTTATTTATTTTTTTTTTGCAATAGATAGTATTTGAAATCACTTTCACTTTTCATTGTTTATAAGAAATAGATGACAAATTATTATTTTTTTTTTTTTTACATTTTTATCATGTTTTTGTGTTAATTTATACTTTTTATTTTTTTATCTTTTTAAATAGTTGTTATGATACAGACTTGTCAGCATTTTTAAAATACTGTTTTTTATTGTAACGTTGTTAAATTTTTATCTACAAAATGTGATATTTGAATTTTATCAATTTTACTTGTCATTATTTATATGAAATAGATGTCAAATTATTTTTCTTTTACATTTTTTATCTCTTTTATCTTTTTATACATATTTTTGTGGCGCCAGCGAAGCAAAGTGCCACGGAGGAATCACTTTGTCCGTCGTCTGTCTGTCCTTCTGTCACGCTTTGCTTTTGCTGGCGCCACACATGCTCCGGGGAACACTCTCTGATATATACATGCTATTTGTGTGACATTTTACATTTGTGTACTGATTATATAAATTATTTTTCTTTTAACATTTTTGCTTTTGATTTAATCTTTACATATTTCATATAATATATAATACGTTATTGTAGTATGCCATATTACTTCTCTGTACAAATGTACTAACAATAACAGTATTTGTCTTTCCGCTATAAAGTGGTATATCCATCCACGGCTGTGTGTCTGCAAAGAAAAAAGAGGAGTTACTGGCTCAGTTATGTGGCAGAAGTCACCATGGAGCTATACAATACATGAATATAAATAATGTACTAGAACATATAACACATTACAAAAATATTTGATTGTAGTGCAATTACGATACCGACTTAGGACGGTCATTTAATTTGACAAAAGTCAAACAAATGGCGTGGTTAACCGGTTTACGGGCCCACCTTCCCACTCACCGTAACAGCAGAACAATCAAAGGACGTACATTTAAAAATTTATAAATAATCCTCCATGTAAAGAACAAGGGTCAACAGGTATCGCATATTGAGAGGTCATAAAAATATAAACACGTAAGATATTGTAAAACATATAATGGTATAAAATATATGCGACATCAACATGATAAACCTTGCTCTGCCAGTCTGAAAGCGAGCTAAGACCCTAGACTAATGTTTTCATTAAAGTCACACCTCATTGGTCAAGGTCACTAATTGATAATGAAAATCATTAAAATTTTACAAATTGATACCCTTCCCATCTTTTGAAATCTCAGATATAAGTGTAAAATACTAAATTTTGAAAGTTTGCATATTTATAGTATTATGTTAATTACACCCAAAAATATCAAACAACACAATGTAACTCAAATGACTGTATATAAAATGATGTTAATTGGTTGTGAAGTTTTGTCTATGTGTTTATAACTTTTTCTACAGTATTAAATTAACCCTATTGTTTGTGAATTTGTTAATTTTATTAAAAAAAAAAGTTCATGTCCCATGCTCATTAATACAATAAAAAAGGTCCAATTACCCAAAAAGTTAAAAAAAAAAAAAAGCCCTTGTCCCCATGCCTTTTGCACCGGTTCCATGTTTTGATAAATTTTGACCGGTCCCTTATCTGACCTTGATTTTGACTGAAGATTAACTTTTCTAAAACTTTAATCTTGGCCATATCTTTTGAATAGTAAGAAAAAAGGCTTTCATATTTAGCATTTATCTTTTATTTGATACCATAATTTCTACTCTGTGACTTTTAACTTGACGTTAGAGCTAATTTTCGAAGATTTGATCTCAACCTTCTCTTAAAATAACGAGACATGTGACTGTCTTATTCAGCATCTTCATTCCTTGTTACTAATGCTTTTGATTTATACCATATTTTCTTACGTTGTGAAACCTTGACATCTGTCAATTTTCAGAACGTTAGCCAACATCGTATCTTTTCAATAACATATTTTATAATTAAATTATAAAGCAAAGATATGTTTATTATTGAACTTTACGTTTGCTCGGAGTTAGATGAAAGAATTTTCATGAAAGGAAAATGTAATATAATAAAAGTTTACAGTATTTCAACCCACCCGGGAGCTCTCTTGTCTTCTGATTATTCTTGATAAAAGAAAAAAATATTACAAATCGATCTGAAGGTTTATATCGTTGAAAATCACATTCCATCTCAATGGTGTATAGTTATAATTCTAAAACTCTTTGCATAAATCATAGTTTCTCAAAAAACGTAATAGTTTTTTGTTTAAGACGGATTTGTATGTTTTATCAGCTGTTACTTTCCATTCAATAGGCAATTGGTCGGCCATTTATGCCGCCATATTGGGCACTTGGATTCCAGCTAAGTCGCTATGGATACAACAATCTTACTAATATGCAAAATGCAGTAAACAGGATGAAGCAAAACAGGATACCTCTGGTAAATTGTTTAAGATTTTTAAAGATTTGATTTTGTGAAATTGAGAAAATATTACTTTCATGTTGAATATATCAAATGACAATAAATACTCTTTGTATATACTTTAGGATGTTCAATATGCTGATATTGATCACATGGATGAAGAGAAAGACTTTACTATTGACACAACCAACTTCAAAGAACTTCCAGAATATTTTCAGATGCTAAGCAACAACGGAATGCACACCATTATAATATTGGCAAGTTCTGTCATTGATGCATTTATGATAAGTTAATTGAGTGATTCATTTATTATAGTTTTACGTCACTCCATGCTTTATATGATGAGGGTATCCTCCTGATGTATTGCATAGAAATTTATACCTTTGCAACAGACCCACCCAAAACAGTGAGAGATCCTTTACGTGCCACGCCTACCGAGATACGGGGCCTTGGTGTTTACTGTCGCTTTAGAAAGACATGATACCGGGAGTCGAACCAGTGACTTTTCGGTCACTAGATGAACACCTCATCCACTGATCCACACCAACTTATGATGAATTGCAATATTTATAATCAAAGTACTGAGAGTGCATATAGACGGAACAATTTTACTAATATTGGTCGTTTGCTTATTGCAGCAGGCCCGTAGGAAGCAATTCAAAAGTAGGGGTCGGGCAAACTTGTAAACTCAAAAGACAATTTGCATTATGATACCACTGTTAAAGCCACTTTTTGTGCCAAGAATTCTTGATTGAATCGCAAAAAGCTAGACACTGAACATAGACGGATCTAAAATTGAGAAGGGGGGTGCACTCTGCCATGAATACTATTTCCCACTATTCAGTCTAGAAAGAGGGGTGGGTGTTGACGCCATGAAAATGACCGAAAACAGTTTTTGGGTAAATATTTTCCGACCAAAGGGGGGTTGCAATACACCCTTAAAACCCTCAATATTGACAGTAAATAATAAACTCCTTTCCACCACTTAAACATGGATAATCGGTGTTCGGGGCCTGTCATTTCAACTTAGAAGCACCAAGAGGAACAGGAAATTGCCCCCATGTTTGCACGAGGAAACGAGGAAATGAGCATCAACACTCTATCTTTGCATGATGAAAATAATTTGTAATATTAACGTTCAGAAAGACAAAAAAATTATACATATTGCTGCAATACAACTTATAAGATTGCAGAACAATTGCATGTTAAGAATACTTTAATGAAAACAATTTATAATAAATTAGATAACAACCTATAAAAAATTATGATCCGCCAAATGGGGGTTGGGGGGTTGGAGGGGGAGGGCCCCGCCCCTGCCCCCGCTTCCTACGGCCATGTGCAGAATATAAAGTTGCCGTCATTTTCAGGGATTAAAATTAACTTTTTTGACCACAGGCTAATTTTAGCCTGTGGAATAAAAATCCACAGGCTAAAACAAAAATTCACAGGCTGAAATAAAAAAAAAAAAAAAATGATGTTTTCAACACTATAATTCAAATACATCGTGCACCATGTTACAATGTAACATTAACAATATAAACTAGTGACTAGTCTGTAAATCACTGACTTCTTTTGAAGGAATTAATTATCATCATGTCTGACATTTCGCGCAATCAAATCGAATCTACAATGTCATATGGTACATGTATAGTAAGACAGTGGCTATTTACACGACGGTCGTGTATCTAAGTGAAACGGGCCATTTATACGACCGTTGTTACTTATGTGCATTGCCTAAGTAGACGACTGGTATATAACCCGTATATATGAAGATGCCAGGAAGACATTTCGTTAACCATTCCTGTGATCATTTTTTGATTTAATTGTTTTAAATACACAACCAAATCCCTTCAGTTAAAGATTTCATTATTTTGAATAGAATGATTGATTGATTTTTGTTTAACATCACACCACAAATATTTCACGTATATGGTGACGGCATCTGCCTGATGCGGGGCATAAAAATTTTGACCTTTGCCACGGACACACCCTAAGCAGTGAGGGATTTTTAACGTGCCATGCATACCAAGACATGGGGCCTCGGTTTTCACTGTCTCATCCGAAAGACAGGACATCGGCATGATCAGAGCGGGACTCAAACCCCGGCCTCCCGATTAGGAGTCCAGCGCGATACCACTAGGCCAGGCCGGCTTTCACTTTGAATAGATTTTTTCTTTATAAGAATACTGCTCAGTATAAAAACTTTAATAAAGTAATAGATATCAAATATTTACATGATATGAGAATTCCAACCATTCGGCTACGAGCATCACTGAAGAGACATAAGTTGTTGAAATGCGCATCTGGTGCACAAAATTAAAATGTATATATTTTCTATATCTATTAAAGTAAGAAGAAAAATGTAATCGACACCCAGAAACAGAACTAGAAGTTGCTATCCCCCCATTTCTAATCTCTCTTATTCAAATCATTTTAGGTACACGAATGTATCTTCTTATAAATAGCGAAATGAAAAATTATTTCAATATTTGCCGTCTTTACATTTGTTACGTCGAAATACAGGCTCTTCTACATTTATATTACAATGTACGCATATATGTAGGAGACAAATAAAGATTCTGTATCAAACAGACAAATTTCCCCATAATACGATTAGGATCGAGGGATATCGTCAAGGAGTGTGTTAGGTACACCGTAACGCAGCCATAGTACATAGCCATATCATTATAAGTACACGACCGTCGTGTAAATAGCCATTGCACACTCTCTCTGCTATTTACACGACCGTCGTGTATATAGAAATTCCGGTTTACGTACACGACCGTCGTGCGAATAGATTTGACATGGCCAAGATTCCAAATTGCCAAGTCAAAGAGAAAACAGAAGACTGGCCAAGCTGTATGACACAAATCATCAATGACACAAATCATCAATGTCCATAAACATGATGATAGTCAAATATACACAGAAAATGGCATTACCAAAATATTGAAATGTTCTGGAGTTACGATACTGTCTTAGAGCAACAAACTTCACTCGATTGGTGTAGTAAAGTCAAATTAACGCTGAAATGAATACTAGCGTTGTAAAATAAGTGAAACATAAAATAGCAAATATAACAAAAATGTTTCATTTTTCAATAACAAATATTCTTAATAAGTCTTTATAAACTAATGACCATTACATTTGGTTTCATCAATTTTAATAACCATTATTGATTTGTGTATTTTAGGATCCATGTTTTATAACAAATAATACAAATTATGAGCCATACGAAAAATTGAAGAATGTGAGTGGAGCAATAAAATGGGACAATGGATACGGTGATGCAAATAACACAGATCCAACTGGTGCCCTGCTTGGATGGGTAAATACCACGGTCATGTTTACACAGTCTTATAACAATTATTGTTTATGACCTTTACCACATTGTAAGCTGTACAAAATAAATGGTGTATTTTATAATATTTACAATGCTAGTCTAATTCCTTCGATGAACCATGCTAAACAGACTCGGTTCATCAGCCCATGAACTTGGGTCTTGGAGGTAGTACCCGGCGTATGGCAAATCACATGCGTAGTAATATAAAAATAGGCGGGGCTTATTCAAGTTCAAGGCCGATGTTCTATTATTGTTTAAGAATTGTAATATTGAAATTAATGCATCTGTTAATTTTGAGCAATTAAAGAAATTACCTGGACAGATAGAGTATTTTTAGCATTCTAGACACGCACTATATTGCGTGGCGGAAGTAGTTTTCCATTTCAGGAAAAATTCGGTCTTTGCCAATTTGATAACGGGGAATTTGATATTTTGTTTTCAAAAAAGAACCTTTAAAAATGCATTGTAAATATAAAAGGACTGACTGTCTTTTTTTTTCTAGGGTCATGGGGAATGAACTTGGTTCAGAAACACAAATCATTTGAGAACCGCTTTGCAGTTCATGTGATTTGTTTCTCACCCAAGTTCATTCCCCATGAACCTAGAAAAAAGACAGTCATTCCTTAAATGATACCATCCAATTTTAGGTTTGGCCAAACGGAAAAGTTGTTTTTCCAGATTTCTTCAATAAAAATACAAGAACAGTTTGGAAAGAGCTTATTGTGGAACATTCCAAGAAATTGCATTTCGATGCATTGTGGATAGTAAGTTATTTTACCTAATATTATGTGATATATAACTCAATATGTCAATGAGTTCCTGTTGTAATATGGCTTTACCAATTGCTCTGTTGAGAAATAAAGCCTGAGATCATGCCATTAATATAGCAGACATTTAGATCATGGGATAAATGGATTCACACTTTAACTATACAGTACCGCTACGATACAAGAGACTAAATATATAGAGACGAATGTTATATTAATGTATATATATATAAGTATTTTATGTAAAATATATTTTAAAAAGATTACAATGATATAAAGCATCTGTATTAAGTTCTAAATACAAATTTCCGTTATATATGTTTTTGAAAAAAATATTATTATCCCGAAGGATATGAATGAGCCAGCCAACTTTGATACCAATAAGGAACGACCTTGGAATTGGCCTCCTGAAGATAAACCGTACTGGAATCTACATTGTCCTAACAATGAATGGGACAATCCACCCTACAGAACTAGTATGTAACACTAATACCAAATCAACTACATACATTTTACGTTAAAGTATGTCATGCTATTTAAATGACAACAAAAACTTATATTTTATGCTTTTGATTGATAAAACTTTTATAAAAGAAAACCGCCTATACTAGTGAAATTTTTATACAATTATTTTTAAAAGTGTTATTTTTTTCGAAAAAAATTGTTTGACCAAGTATTTTTCACCTTGCTGTGTCTCTCAGTAGGTTTTTGTGTCAGCGAATTCCTTTATTAGCTTAATGGCTTTTCTTACTCATACGTGTTATATCATATTTCACTTTTCGCTTCTGACTTTGAACGCCTTACAACCAGAGGCTGCATTTGTCCATGACGATATAAAGAATTCGGACATTACTCTGTTATCTTCAAAAACGATATGTATGGTTGCTACCCAAGGAGATAGGAAAGAGTTCAGACATTATGACGTACACAATTTGTATGGATGGAGTCAATCAGCACCAACTCTTCAGTATGTATTGATGTGGAAAAAACTTGAAATGAAATCGGTTGTATGAATTTATATCTGGTGCATTTGTATTGCATTTCTTTTCTTTTATCAGCGATGTGATTTATCGTTACGCGATACATACCAAAATTAAACCGGTTCACTAAAATGTCGCTTCTTCTTCTTTTATTATTATTTACATTTACTCATCATGTAGTATTAAAATGAATCTCTCTTAAAATTAAGAGCGGTAAGAGAGGCTACTGGAAAAAGAAGCATGGTGTTATCAAGATCTACTTTTCCTGGGAGTGGAAAATACGCAGGTCATTGGCTAGGTGATAATGACAGTACATGGGCGGATATGGTACATTCTATTATAGGTACGAAATGAAGTTGTATTTACTTCTAAACAGAATAAGTGTGAAATTTAATTCTTGTTTAAATGTGCAATCGTTAAAAAATAGATGGATGGTAGAAAATACATCACAAATACAAATTTCAATGTAATTAGTTTTTGCTTATCAAAGTATATGTGTGTTTTAGGAATGCTAGAGTTTAATCTGTTTGGAATTCCTTACGTGAGTATCAGTGTTAATATATATTATCTTTAACTGCTTTACATTGTACCTCCTGAATATCTCCTGACATATATATATATATATATATCAGGATGTATATCATGTTTTCCATTGATAGTGTATCACTATTGCACCATATTTTGATATAGTATCGTGCTAATGACGTCATGGTTCGGGGAAACCACAATTGTGTTGATACAGTTCTAAGTAACTGCAACCCAAATTTCTGGATAGTAATAAACACAACGGTAATAAATACCTCATCTATAGGATATTTATGGATGATTTGGAAACTAGTAATTATTATATAAAGTGTGTACTTAACAGTGACTACAGAAGAATTCTCAAATTCTTATTCTGAATAATTGTCTTTATCAATTGAAAATGGCAGTTTAAACAAACCTTTTACCACTCCAGAAGATAGCAAAATGTATAGGCATATATTATACATTTAATATTTGAATGCGACTTTTACAGTGATAAAGACATTACCTAATTCAATATGTTGTGAATTTTAATCTGGGCTTCCACTCAGAGATCAGGATGATCTGTAATAAATAATTCTTACTAAACATAAAATTATCTAAATTTCTAGAATTTCTTACCTTACTATTCATCAGTTTCTTGTGACATATGTCTTTTCAGTCATGGAATGACATTCGTATCGTTTTATTGCTTTAATTTTATTGTTTTTTTATTCGATTTATAAAACATGAGTCAAGTATTTGAATTTTTGCAACGGTAATTGATCTGTCTCTGTGTATTGCCTTGATTTTTCCACTGATACTTCTGCTTCTAAATTTCTCTCTACAGCATGAACAACGCAATTTACTCCACTCATTAAAATTCTTTCTCTTATTCTGTTTCCTAATACTTGTTTTTGATTAAACTTACCTAATCAAAATAATGATTGATAGAGATTAAAGTATTATAAACATTTACCTTGATACAGATTGGTGCAGACATTTGTGGTTTTATGCTGGATACTACTGATGAGTTATGTACACGATGGATGCAACTTGGAGCTTTTTATCCTTTTTCAAGAAATCACAATGGCATTGGCCGTAAAGTAAGGATCTCTCATATTGCATCAATCTTAATTTATGCATAATCCATTGCGAGATAAATGATCCATCTCATTTTTACCTTAGTATTATACTAATGCATGTAATTTACCATAGGAACAAGACCCTGGCGCTTTGGGTGAAAGAGTTGCCAATGCATCACGTGATGCACTAGAGACACGCTACTGGTTACTTCCATACCTTTATACATTATTTCATCATGCACATACTGAAGGTTCCACAGTTGTGAGACCTTTACATCATGAGTGAGTATCTTTGTTTATATAACATGAAGATTTCTTATTGTTAAGTCGATATTGTATTCATGAACTATGATATAAATGTTAGGAGTTATTCGCAAAGTAGATGACGTGTCTATATTTGCTAGATTTACCAGAGATCCCATCACACTGAATGTGGATAAACAGTTTCTATGGGGAAGATCCTTGATGATATCGCCAATCTTGACCAAGGTATGAATGGCAAATGTATCGCTTTATAATCACATGTGCATTTAAAAATGTAAAATGTTATATGATTCGAAACCAAGAAGACGAAAATTATTCAAACTTGGATGGGAACAAAAACATTGATAACGGTAAACGTTATTTAGTAAGTAGTTGTTCATGATATCTCGACAGTCTAACAGTTTGTACAGTAACCATTGTATGTCGGCTGCTTTATTACAATGTACATTTTTGTAAAGTCCTTTATATTTTTCTCTTGTCTATCTGAAGCTATCCTATATCAATAAATTTTTATTTTAATTAAAGTGTGCATATGTAAAATATTAATCGATACATTTCAGGGTCAAAGTATGTTGACATTCTATATACCGGAAGGAAGATGGTATAATTACTATACAGTAAGTGATAGATGAAATGAGATTATTACAAGTCATTTGGCTCTTACATTTAGATCAATTAATTATGTTATTTGTTCTTCAATTATGTATACTGTGGAATTGTACAGTATCGGCATGAAACATCATTGAAGAGAAAAATGTTGTTGAAATGCGCATAGAGGGCAATAGATTAATACGCGTACTTATTTTCTTTTTCGATAAAGGAATCTGGTGCAATTTCCGATCCCTCTTTCAAAACTGTTAACCGATATTTTAGGACCTGACCATACAAACTAACCATCTTAACTTTTTGACTATACTTGATTTGACATAATGTGTATATATTCAAACATTTATTCACGTGCATTTCCGACGCCGGTATTTCAGTTAAAGAACATTTTATATCGTTAATATGATAAAATAACTTCCTGTTCTTGTCTCCTTCATGTGTTCATATGTGTATATTCATGTATTCATTTCCTCGACTTGAAAAGTTGTTGCAGGACTTTTGCGACGGGTGTTGCATGCAACCAGGGGACGCTTACTTATTTCGGGCATCTGGTCTCACCTCGATTTTATTGGGATTCGCATTTGTCTGGATATGACACTATACACGATATTGTCCTTTTACTCTGCCTCATGATTTGATTAAAAGCAAGTTGCTGTCTCTTATACAATGATGTTTTCACAGAGAATCTAAAACGTACATATGTACTTCCAATAACTCTGGATTCTTTTCCAACAAACAATATACTTCATATAAATACTGGACTTGCTAGGAATTATGTAAAGCACTAGATTTTCTCTTGAAAAATATTTTTGTGCAATTTGATGGCAAGATATATCAAAAAATAGTTGGAATTCCTATGGGTACTAACTGCGCGCCTCTGATAGCAGATTTATTGTTTTATTGTTATGAGAGGGATTATAGGGTTTCTATTCAAAAATCAAAACGTTTTGACCTCATTGACAAATTTAATAATACAGATATCTGGATGACATTTTGGTTATCGACAACCCTGAATTTGAACAATTTATATCAGAAATATATCCACCAGAGCTCATATTGAATAAAGCTAATACTTGAGATAAATCTACACCTTTCTTAGATTTAAACATAAAAATTATCAACAACCTAATATATACTAATATTTATGATAAACGTGAGGATTTTGGATTTCCTATTGTAAATTATTTATTTTATCATGTAATAAAATAGTCAAACGTTTCCTAAATAGACAATATGATATTGAGATCATCAAAAAGACTATAGGTCTTGTATTTGGCCCCTCTACAGCTTTATGCAGACTTTTACTTGAACGTTGCACGCTGACTAACAGGGTGGTGGGGACTATATGACGGGCCTTGTCCAAACCTCTTTCAGAGGAGACATGGTCCTGAACCTCGTCCCCTCTGACTGTTAGTCGGGACTCCCTCAGATCTTGGGTCTTAGCTCGCTCTCAGACTGCCAGAGCACGGTTTATCATGTTGATGTCGCATATATTTTATACCATTATGTGTTTTACAATATCTTACGTGTTTATATTTTTATGAGCTCTCAATATGCGATACCTGTTGACCCTTGTTCTTTACATGGAGGATTATTTATAAATTTTTAAATGTACGTCCTTTGATTGTTCTGCTGTTTCGGTGAGTGGGAAGGTGGGCCCGTAAACCGGTTAACCACCCCATTTGTTTGGCTTTTGTCAAATTAAATGACTGTCCTAAGTCGGTATCGTAATTGCACTACAATGAAATATTTTTGTAATGTGTTATATGTTCTAGTATATTATTTATATTCATGTATTGTATAGCTCCATGGTGACTTCTGCCACATAACTGAGCCAGAACTCCTCTTTTTTCTTTGAACTCTGAGATATGGTTAACCCTTCAGTACTTCTTCGTTTTTAACTTATACAATAATTATGTAAGAAATGTGCTCTATATGTGAAATTTTATAAATGCAATAGGTGTTCTCCATGAATTCAGATAATCAGATATAACCATAATGCCATGGTCATATATAAGTATTGTATACTTTAAATTTAGAACCAATATATTGATGGTCCTAAGAACGAAAGCGTAGCTGTAACATTGGATACACCTATTCCGCTTCACGTTCGTGGTGGTTCTATTTTACCTCTTCAAGAACCAGCTCTCAACACAACATTCAGGTAAGAATTCTACTTATATCTTAATGATGTTTTTCACTGTTGATTTTAATTGTCAAATTCAACTTAGGTGAAAGTGTTTGTGCAATTTCATATCATTAGGAATGAAACTGAAATTTTATCTTCAGAAATCAAGAAAATAGTCAACAGTAATAATAATTTTTTTTAATAATGTCTACAATTGCAGCCGGAGGAATCCTATCACAATCCGGGTTTTCCTTGATAAGTTTGACACTGATGAAGGAATGGCCATTGGCGACATTTTCTGGGATGATGGCGATTCAATAGGTGAGCATAGCGGAGTGTGACCCCTGACATGTAGAGGAGAGACAAAATGTCTGGGAGAAGCAGGCATCTCCTGTGTGATTATCTACAACCACAAAGTACTCCCAAAACACAAAATCGTCACTAAAATATTTTGAAATTTCATGAGTCATTATCATTGATACATTAATTATTCTTTTGATACATTTATCACACAATATTATACCAATAGATATTACTGATAAATATATACTTTTTATATATCATGCACTTGTTGACTAAAATTCATTGCAATATTAAGTCTTTGATGTATGTTTCAGATTCATATGAGAAGGGAGATTATATGTTTGGAAAATTTAAAGCCCAAAAGGTAATGTATTTCAGAATATATATTACCACATTCTAGATACTAATATAGCAATTTTGGGCGATTTATTTACAAGTGACTGTGGTTAAGATGTTCCGACATATTTGAGCAGTGAACAGTGTTGTAATATTTCTTTATTCCTTTGTACTTTATTATATTTGTCATTGTTTTCGCAGAGTCTATTGGTTTGTGTGTTTTTAGTCTTTTGGTTTGTGTATTTTTCACTGTTGATAATTTTTACATTGTATATAACTTTTCACCCATATCAGCCAGGGTGTTCATATTGTGTATAGGTTTCTTGTAACGAGACCATTCCTTTGATAGCAAAATTTATGAATTTGTGATCATGACCTTCACATTTGACCTACAATATTAAAATATTCATAACTTTTCAACTATCTTTTCTGAGGTTTTCATATCTCTCGTGGATCTTCCTTATGGCGATGCTTATTTCATAGATACCATGATTAAAGACCTTTTGACCTTGACCGTCAAGTTTAATCTACATTTGGCATACATAAAAAAATGAGAAGATAGAAGACATCTGATTAGTCTGTATGACAAAACAGACTTAGGACGGTCAATTAAAGTCACAAGCGTCACTCAATTGGTGTTGTTAACTGGTTTACAGACGGCCACATTTCCACTCACCGCATAAAGCAGTACAATCAAAGGACACGCATTTGAAACTGAAATACAAACATACTTTGCCTTTCATTTTTTGGACCATAAAAGATAGGGCTTTGTAATTTCACGTATGTTTCTTGTGTGGAGACCTTGCCATTGATGCCATAATTTATGACCTTGTAGCGTTGATGTCCAAACTAGACCTACATTTAGAACAATGCATATCATAGCCATAATAGTCATAACGTTCCAACCAAATAAGGGAGGGTTTTCATTTTTATACGCTCGCATATAAAGTGGGCAAATTATGTTATACTGTTGCGTCGCTCTGTCTGTCTTTATGTTTGCTCAAACTATATTGTCCTGGTAACTCCTGCTAAACCCTTAGGAGGATTTTGATGAAACTTAATTCAAAGAAGGAACACCCTATGAAGATATGTAAAGTGGAAGGGGAATGTTGTATAAAGCAATTTACAAATGTTTTGACCCTCGGACATGGATTTTTAAAAATATTTTTATGTAAAATACCCCGTCTTCGCAACTCTTCCTAAACCTTTAGGAGATTTTGATGATACTTGGTACAAGGGAAAAACACCGCATATTAGAATGGTAATGCTGTTCAAAACATTTACAGCAGTTATAACCCTAGGACTTGCATAATGAAGATGTGCATATTGAACAGGAATTTTCACATTTCAAAATTTGATACAACTGTAGGTGGTGTATTTATGAAAAGGGGTATCAACATAGGAAATGATTGATGCACGAAGAAGATCAATTAACCTACAAAGAATTGAAGATGAAGTAAAGTATTTTACCAGTATCAAAGTTAATCTATAAATTTACCAAATTAAGTTAGATATTTAGTTTCAATATGTACATGTATGACACTTAATATAACAAAATTCGGGCGTATTATGTACCGGTTTAGCGGTGCCCTATTATTTATATGAGGATTCCTTGTGCTGTAACTTTGACTTTTAATTTGATTTTTTATTTTTGACATGAATATATATGATGAGAATATTCTTTTGTCATTATTTTAGATCAATTTATTTTCAGAACATGTTGCAATATAAAGTGGAGGGAAAGTTGGATGTTGCAGACGAAGTTATGATTGATAATATAGAGATCGTTGGTGTTAACACAAGCGTCATGTCTATATTTTTGGAGGAAAAAGAAATGCAGCGACTATCATATGTTTACAACGATACTGCCAAGGTTGAGTTTTGTTTGTTATTATTTTATTTGGTCGATTTTTGGCATAGAGTTTTAAAAATTTAAAAACGGTGTCATATTAATAATTTGTATTTCAGATGCTGAAATTAAGCAACCTCCGATTTCCATTAAGTGAACCGTTCACTCTACATTGGTAGTACGTATTGTATGTTACATTTATCATTTCTGGTGTAATATTTTGATAATCCGGTAAAACATTCTGTACGTATAATGGTTACAAATGTAATTCTAGTGAAGTGTTTTTCTAATTATTACTAATGCTTTATGTATGTATAACGGTTGGTGGTGTATGCATTGTGAAGTGCACTGGCAGGACATGTAGTGTACAAAACAGTAAGTGATATGTGAATTCTGATAAACTGTATTTGTAGTGTGCCAAACGATGAGTGATGTATGTCTAGTGAAGTGTATTTATAGTACATGTAGTGTGCCAAACGATGAGTGATGTATGTCTAGTGAAGTGTATTTGTAGTACATGTAGTGTGCCAAACGATGAGTGATGTATGTCTAGTGAAGTGTATTTGTAGTACATGTAGTGTGCCAAACGATGAGTGATGTATGTCTAGTGAAGTGTATTTGTAGTACATGTAGTGTGCCAAACGATGAATGATGTATGTGTAGTGAAGTGTATTTCTAGTACAAGACGTGTGCCAAACGATGAGTGATATATGTCTAATGAAGTGTATTTGTAGTACATGTAGTGTGCCAAACGATGAGTGATGTATGTCTAGTGAAGTGTATTTGTAGTACATGTAGTGTGCCAAACGGTGAGTGATGTATGTCTAGCAAAGTGTATTTGTAGTACTTGTAGTATGTCTAACGGTTGGTGAGGTATTTCTTATGATGTATTTGTTTTGCAGTAAGAGTAGAGTGTCACACGATTGATGATGTATTTCTAGTTTATTTCATTAAAAGTATATATAGTGTGCCAAAAAGTACATATAGTGTGCCAAAAAGTATATATAGTGTGCCAAACAGTTAAGGATTTATATCTATCAAGGTGCATTGATAGTATATTTGCTGTGCCAAATTGCTAATGATATACATGTATCTAGTAAAGTGTATTGGCGGTACATGTAATGTGCTAAACAGCAAGTGATGTATATCTAGTAAAGTGTATTGGAGGTACATGTAATGTGCTAAACGGCAAGTAATGTATATCTAGTAAATTGTATTGGCGGTACGTGTAATGTGCTAAACGACAAGTTATGTATATCTAGTAAAGTGTATTGGCCGTACGTGTAATGTGCTAAACGGCAAGTAATATATATCTAGTAAAGTGTATTTGCCGTGCAAGTAATGTGCTAAACGGCAAGTGATGTATATTTAGTAAAGTGTATTGGCGGTACGTGTAAGGTGCTAAACGGCAAGTGATGTATATCTAGTTAAGTGTATTGGTGATGCGTGTGATCTGCTAAACGGCAAGTGATGTATATCTAAGTAAAGCGTATTAGCGGTACGTGTAATGTGGTAAACGGCAAGTGAAGTATATCTAGTTAAGTGTATTGGCGGTACGTGTAATGTGGTAAACGGCAAGTGAAGTATATCTAGTAAAGTGTATTGGCGGTATGTGTAATGCGGTAAACGGCAAGTGATATATATCTAGTAAAGTGTATTGGCGGTGCGTGTAATGCGGTAAACGGCAAGTTATGTATATCTATGAAAGTATATTAGCCGTGCGAGTACTGGCCAAACGGAAAGTGATGTATATCTAGCACAGTGTATTGGCGGTACGTGTAATGTGCCAAACGGGTTTTATATATCTAAAGAATTGAGTAGACATAAATTTACATACTAAATGAGCCAGTGTTCTTCCTCTTGCAATAATTATTTTATTTAATTTCTTGACCTGATATTTTGTCGTAAATTGATAGATTATATATAAATAAAGACATGTACAAAGTTTTAGAGTTAGAAACTCAAATGGTTCCAGATTTCGAGATATCACCGTTTGAATAAGCTTCATTAACGTCAGTGTGGTATGAATATTAAAGAATATATGAAAATTCACCGCAGTGAGCCCCCACATTTCGATCGCTGTTGTCTGTGATTTAGTTTCGTTACTAATGCGGACAATCCATAATATGAAATGAAAACCAAAAGCCAATATCTTTATGATTTTATAAATTAATTAAACAATATTGTTCATGTTTAACTCGTCCAGTTTCTCACACAGAGTGATTATACGCTTAGTCTTATATTGCACTATACCTATGGTATCAAACAGAAAGCCTGGTGTTTTTGTAGACCTAGTTCTGAATCTAGGGAATTTCATCTGTCTATGTGGTCACCAAAACACACCTTTGTTTTTGCCATTCAATGCTCACGGGCTTTCTCTTAGCTTCGGAATCAGTTAAACTTAATTCTGCCTCGATTTCTTTGCAGAAACTTCTCTCCATCCGACCTGTTACCTTGTTTGTGATAGTTAGCATGTGTGCCAGTGGACAGGACTTTCTGTATATGGCCAATTAAAACTTTGCATTTAAAATTCCTTTTTCTATTCGCTTATTTCGCTTGTTTGGCAGCCAGTGAGTTTAAAATTTACCTATTGACGGGTTCTTCAGATTTTCTGCAACCTGCTAAAAACAAAAGTTTCCGCCTTTGTTTCTTCTTTAACAATATTGAGTAAATCATAAAACTATATGTATTTTAATATCTATGAATTTACGTTGTAATATTTAATATTGCAATGCAATGATATATTCATTTAGTGCTTCAAACTTTGCACGGATTGATTGCTACCCCGAGCGTCTTGGTGGTGTAGATGTGGTGACAGAAGCAAAATGCCGTAAAAGAAACTGTACATACAGTCCCACAGAATCAGACGATCCTGATTGTTTCTTTCCAAATGGTCACTATGGTTATCGGCAGGAAGGAGACCCCTCTACACTGAATGACACTGGATTAATGGTCAATCTCAAATGGAAAGACAAATCACCATTCGGGAAAGCTGTTCGGGACATCGTTTTCAAAGTAGAATACCTGGGAGACGATTCTCTTAGATTCTCGGTATGTTACATAAAATAAAATGGTGTTTTGATGTATAAATTGTTTAATGTTTCTTGAATAAAGTTTGTGTTAAAAGTATTTATGTGTATTCATGTATGAATACAATAATTCTGTCATATGCTTATTAATGCCCAACAGAAAATTTTTGATATCCCGTTATGTAACCTCAAAAACACAGGAAAGGGTTTAGATGTAACGTTTTGTTTACTGATCTGAAACAAAGCCACTTCTACATTATAACCCTGTAATGGCAAATCTTAGACTGGTTGTGGGTTTGTGTATGTAGAACTTCATATCTCTCGGAATATTATCACTTATATTTTGTTTTGATATTTCTGTTTGCTTACCTATTTTAAAAGATCATGATCAAATTCTTTAACCCCGGAAAATGTGATTCGTAATTTGTAAGTTTTAGAATGTCTATAGCGTAATCATTTTGTCATGATATAGCTAGATGCGAAGGACCAATCATCCAGATACAAGGTCCCTATTCAGCTAGAACTTCCACCTCCATCAAAACCACGGAACCCGAGATACGAGGTCAAAATTACAAACACTGATCCTTTTCATTTCCAAGTCATCAGACGTAACTCAGAAACTGTGATGTAAGTTCCGCTTAAATAATTACAATATACTCGTAGATACATCGGTTTTAACTTCTCCAAAATACAAAAAAGTGACAAAATAAAACCGCAAGAAAGTTGCATTAAAGATTCAATATGCCGAGTTGAAAAAAAAAAACGTTTTTATACCCAAGATTTTAGACTGAATCTCTAATTGCTTCTTTGTGCGTTATGTCGCTGAAACAGTCCGGAATCCAATGGTTGACACCTGCCGCCCGACGCCCACCCCTTATCAAATTAAGAGCCGAGTTTTGCAAAAAGATCTAGTCATATAAATACTAGGAAAAAAAGTATGGTATACGTGTTCACATCTAATAATTACATTTATTTATGTGGGATGCGATGTATTACGGAAGTCATTTGGTATTATATAATATGACATTTCATTCCTTGATCATATGTACAAAGTTCTTCTCGTACTTTGTATATGCTTCTTCTTTACTATTTTGTTTTGTCCCGTTGACTTTGATATCGTTGATTGTCTGTACATTTAACGTGATTCTTCTACAGACAATTTCCGAGCGAGCTTTGTTCCCTTTGCAATGACATCTTGAATTGAAGTGGCATTGTTTACCCCTATGCATCTGATATGAAGAAAATTCTTTAAGATTACATTAAACAAAGGCTTCTGAACAAGCCATGGGGATTACAATGATATCTACTCAAACCCAACTACACACATTTACCCTCTGATATGTAATGATTGAAAAACAATCTGTCTTAGACTTCCAGAGAAAAGGGCACTGGTTATAATAATAAAAGAATACTATGTCATATGTAACGATAATGGATTAAGAATTTGGAAACAAGAATGCCAGACCGTTGTAATATTAAAACAAACTATTAATGTTTTTTTTTAATATTAGGCAAGGTTCACTTATTATCACTTCTTTATTAATAAATCGCCATATTTTATACCTCTAATATTATGACATTATGGTTGTATGTATATTGGTTGAAATGTGCGTAGCTATGTTCTAATTTTTGTAAGTGGTTTCCTTTTACTTCACTTTTGTGCGTCTCTTTGCTTTTAGTTTAAATAAGGGTATCAGTATATGCATGAACTTCTTATATGTGTTGATTCTTAAGAAATAGAATTTCGTATAGAATATTTGATGGATGGACTCATATAGTTAAATGTTCTTTGTAAATTGTACTATAAGGCTTTATATATTTTCGCCGGCTATTTTGTATTCTATGATCTATGACATTTTGGAATTGTTGGTTTCACATTATGTCTATTAATGCTGAAGCATTTATAGCATAAGCATGGATTTCACATAGCTGTAAATTGTCAATAGCTTTGTAACTTCATAAAGGCCAAGTAGCCGAAAATTCTTTAATTTGTGACAGAGCGTTCGTCTTCAGAAAGGTATATATTTTAGTCAGTTGATTCGGTTCGCTAGACTCTGCGCTGACGCAATAAAAAACGTTCAAATCACTTTCTAACTTCTAACTCAGGGTTATAGAAATTATAAACTTCAAAAACTTTCGGTTAAATTTACAGATCATATTCAAAAATTGTATCTAAATTCGGAAATGTGTCTTTTCAACAGTACGTATCCTTCCTAGTATCCTAGCATATACTTCCATAGCACGTTTTATGTGTAAACTTTTTAATGTCCTCTCGCCTTGAGAAACCTGTTGATCCTTGTTCTCTATATGGAGGATTATTTATAAATTTTTAAATGTGTAACCCTGCTTTTACGATGTGTGGGAAGAGGGCGCCCGTAACTCAGTTAATCACATCAATAGGCTATTTTCAGGTAACCGGAGAGGACAATTAAAAATCGATTTTACACGTCAGACTACGAATAACTGATTGTGACGTCATACTTGGTAGAAACATCCAAAAATAAGATTATCACGTCATAAATAAAATATTACCAAAGTAGGCAATGTCCGTCCTAAGTAGGTATCGTAACTGCGGTACGATCGAATATTTTTTTTCTGTGTTTTACTATTATCATGTTTATGTGCATGTCCTTGGTGATTTGTGTCATACAGCTTAGTCAGATGTCTTCTCTTTTCCCCTATTATTGAAAAAAAAGTTTATTATATACAGTATTTAGAAATAATCATAATTCTTTATCAAAATTGATTGTATTCAAGATGGGACACTAGTGTTGGCGGTCTTACATTCGAGGACCAATTTCTTCAGATAGCGACGAAACTTCCATCCACTAATATCTATGGATTTGGAGAGAATGTTCATGCACGGTTTAAACACGACCTTCGATGGAAACAATGGCCAATGTTTTCCCGCGATGAAGGCACTGGAAATCAGGTAAAGGTTTTAGATTTGCGAGATAAAATGCTTTCGTAAGCGGCATCAAACAACGTGATATTGTTATTGGTGTTATAGTTAAAGTAATATTCCTACTGGAGTGAAATGATACATGCTGTTAGCAAGTCGAAAATACTGACTCTCACTGAACACCTGATACCAGTTCATGAATTTGGAATTCTGAGTTGATCTTAACATCATGATATCTTACATAGCCATGTTATGAGTTTGATTAGTTGATCTTAACATCATGATATCTTACATAGCCATGTTATGAGTTTGATTAGTTGATCTGGCTTTCAATAGTGTTTTAACTTTATTGATATTTTACTTCAGAATGCCAAGAATCACTATGGCGTCCATCCTTTCTATACCTGCATGGAGGACGATGGTCAGTCGCATGGTGTTCTCCTGCTGAACAGCAACGCTCAAGGTACACTGAATAGTGTATCATAAAGGAAATGATTGTTTTAATCTTAATCTCATTCTCAATGCTTTGTTTGTAAATAGCATCTCTGTTCTGTGAGTAAATAGTGAGTTCTTCTTGTGTTCATCTTGTTGGTAAGATAAATGTAACATAAGTTTTAATTAACTAGCTAATGTTATTTCATTAATTTTATTTTATTACACATTTAAAAATTAACAGAGAATTTTTGTTCAATATTTACTATAGATTATGCATTTACACCACTGCCTATGCTAATATACCGGACGATTGGCGGCATATTCGACTTCTATATGTTCTTAGGACCAGAACCAGAGAATGTTATACAGCAATATACAACGGTAAATATCAAACATCTAAACATCAACAATCACAATATCAAAACGAAAGAATGTTTACAGCAATATACAATGGTAAATATCAAGCATGTATATATTGACACTTACAATACCAGAAAGAAAATATGTTATACAGTTAAAATGCAGTGGTAAATATCAAGCATTTACACATTAACAATCACAATACCAAAACGAAAGAATGTTATACAGTAATATGCAATGATAAAAATTAAGCCTGTTTACACTGAGAATTACAATAATAGAACGAAAGAATGTTATACAACAATATACAACGGGAAATATCAAGCATTTACATATTTACAATCACAATACGAAACCAAAGAATGTTATACAGTACCATGCAATTGTAAATAGGAAAAGGACACCAAGGCCTCGGTAGGACGAACAGGTAAGTCGGACAGACAAACAACACCACCAGAGGTATTAATAGATTTACATCACGTATACGAAATAATTTGATATGCGGTTAATATTCGTTTTCGTTTTCGATTCTGGAGTATATTTTCATACAGTTGATAAAGAATAAAACTTTAATCTTTCAGCTCGTTGGGAAACCTTACATGCCACCTTATTGGAGTCTTGGATTTCAGCTTTGTCGTTATGGTTACAACAATATTGAAAAGCTGAAAGAAGCAGTTGAAAGAACATCAGACGCTAAAATACCTCATGTAAGATACGTTTCAAATGAGTAAATACATATTACAGAACATCACGTTTAAAAGATGTATGCCGTAATCATGCCATATCGCTATTTAAAGACTTTGTACTTATCGGAAATTATTATCCGATACGGTTCTTTATTTTATTGTAGCCCTTGTTGCACTGTGATAATACAATATCACACATTTTACCTATCATGACTGAATATAACACTATATACGATATTGTCGCTTTATTCCATTTACTATGAGATATGGTTTACCCTTCGGTACTTTGTTTTTTTACTTTTTACCGATTGCCGCTACAGTAATACCGTTATCACCTAGTATGGTTACGAATTATACAAGCTTAAATAATTTTATAGAATCACAGTGGATGTGACTGGTCAGTAGGGGATTCTTACTCATTCATGGCACCTGATTCCACCTCTGGGTCTTCCAAGGGTCTTTGATAGCCTTTATCTCTATTCTGTGTAGTATAATCTAAATTCTTTATTGATTACCACTTGTATCATTGCATCTTTAGAATTATAAATAGTTTTTGTGTTTTCTCATTTTAGGATGTACAATATGCAGACATTGATCATATGGATAAAAGTATGGATTTTACTATAGATCACAATAATTTTCCGGGATTGAATGATTACTTTCAAGATTTACAAAGCAAGGGAATGAAGACTATAATTATTTTGGTAATAGTTTATTAATGTGTTCTCAAAAGAGAGTTCCTATTTTACGTATGAAAATTCTTTCCTTTCTTGTATTGTGCCAGTCAGTAAATAAATGTAGACGTATGTTTTCACTAAGAAACCTAAAAAATTCTAAGGTTTTCCTTTTTGTTAAACGTTTTCCCCTGTGTAACTATAACGTAAAAATAATATAATACAAATCTGTTATCCAGTCTAATATGTATATCTAAATACAATTGTAAAGATATATAGGTTTTACTTTCAAGGATCCCTGTCTGATCTCAAATGTTACTGGATATGGACCATATAACAGGATGGTACAAGACGGCGGCAGTATCACATGGCCCACAGGCTATCCTATACCTAAAGGTAGCTCCAACAAGAAAGGAGAACTTCTAGGATATGTGAGTGGTATTTTTGTGAAATATATCAGTGAATAATTCAATTTAAAGGTAAATATGTGATATGTGTAAAGAAATAATAATTGTTTTTGTAGGTTTGGCCCCAAGGAAAAGTTGTGTTTCCAGATTTCTTCCTAAACAGCACGCAGGAAGTCTGGAAGGAATTGATTCGTAATCATCATGAAAACATTTCCTTCGATGGACTCTGGATAGATATGAATGAACCTGCAAATTTCGGAACGAATCTAGAGAAACCTTGGAATTGGCCAGATGACAGCAAACCATACTGGAGTCTCCACTGCAATCTGTCTGATATTATCGAATCCCCACCATATAGGACCATGGCGGCATTTGTGTACGACGAAAATGGCAGAGTGGCACAGTTGTCTGATAAAACTGTTTGCTTGGTATCAAGACAAGGTATAAATCAAACCTATAAACACTATGATGTCCACAGCCTGTACGGATGGAGTCAAACAAAACCTACATTGGATGGGTTGCGTTTAGCGGTTCCAGGAAAACGTGGTATTGTTATATCGAGGTCTACATATCCAGGTAGTGGAAAATACGCAGGACACTGGCTAGGCGACAACTCTGCGATATGGGAAGATGTTCATTTGTCCATTATTGGGATGCTGGAATTTAATTTATTCGGAATTCCGTACATTGGAGCTGATATTTGTGGTTTCTTTGGAGATTCTAATCCAGAGTTGTGTCTAAGATGGATGCAGCTTGGAGCTTTTTATACATTTAGTCGTAATCATAATGGAATCAATTATGTAGAACAGGACCCTGCTGCTTTTGGAGAAGCAGTAGCTAACGCGTCTAGAGATGCCCTGACAACCCGATACGAACTGCTCCCTTATCTATACACACTATTTCATCATGCCCACATACGTGGTGGGACTGTCATTCGTCCTCTTCACCACGAGTTTCCGAAAGATAGGTACACATATGGTGTAGATCGTCAATTTATGTGGGGGAAAGCCGTTATGTTTTCTCCAATTTTAGAAGAAGGACAAACATCATTAAATCTTTACCTTCCGCCTTCAATTTGGTATGATTATTACACTGGTAGTATGATTTCTGAGACTGGCAGAGAGAATAAACTTCTATCAATACAATCTTCAAGCAAAATACCAATTCATATACGAGGTGGAAACATAATTCCAGTGCAACGTGCTGATATAAACACTGTCAAAAGTCGAAAAAATGTCTTCACATTAAAGATTGCACTGGAAAATGATGGACGAAGATATATGGGCAATGGTGACTTGTTCTGGGATGACGGTGAAAGTATTGACACTTTTGAAAATAGTAACTATTATTATTCTGTCTTCATTTTCCTTGATGATAAACTCAAGATGATGGTCCAACATGCCAATGATTCGAGTATTGAATCGCTTGAAATTGATAAAGTTCAAATACTGGGTTCAAATTTACAATTCAAATATGCATACATCAATGAAACAACCGAGAAAGAAGTTTTTAAAGTAGGAAATTTGTTTGAAATTCGAAATTTACAAATTTCATTGATGTATGACTTTGAGATTAACTTCATGGAATTCATGAAACCAGATGTAGAGCAAGCTTCTAGAATCGACTGTTTTCCTGATCACAATAAATTGTCCGAGACAGAATGCATAAAACGTGGGTGTACCTGGCGAAAAAGCACAATATCTAAACTACCCACTTGTTTCATCGATAATACAAAACACGGATATTCAATGCACAATGAAACAAAAACATCAATTAAGACAATAATTGACCTACGTTGGAAAAATCAGTCAACTTTATTTTCAGGCGACATTCCCAAAATTGTTTTAGAAATCTATGAACTTTCAGAAAATATTTTGCAATTAAAATTTCTAGATCCAAAAAAAGCAAGGTATGAAGTCCCCATTACTTTAAATAAAATTAACGCGACGTCCTTTGTCAAACCTAAGTATAATGTAACATATAAAAATGATATCAACAACATGTTTGTGATTAAGATTTACCGTGTTGATACGGGAGAAGTGATTTGGGACACATCCATTGGAGGATTCACATTTGCCGATCAGTTCCTGCAGTTAGCTACCAAACTTCCTTCTAAAAACGTATACGGTATAGGAGAAAACCGTCACTTTACATTTCAGCATAATATGAACTTTAAACGCTGGCCATTGTTTTCCAGAGATAATGGTGTTAACTGGGGAGATTATGCCAATTTGTATGGTGTTCATCCATTCTATATGTGCGTTGAAGATAAAAACGGGAATTCACATGCTGTTTTGTTACTTAATAGTAATGCAATGGAAATTATGATGCAACCGTTACCTGCACTGACTTACAGAACAATTGGAGGTATCCTAGATTTTTATTTTTTCCTTGGACCATCACCCGAAGACGTTATTCAGCAGTATACAAGTTTGATAGGTCGCCCATATCTGCCACCTTATTGGGCTCTTGGATTCCAGCTTTCTCGATATGGATATAACAACATTGAAAATATGATGGCTGCTGTTAATAGAACAATAGATTCAGGAATCCCATACGATGTGCAATATGCTGATATCGATCATATGGACGAACGTAAGGACTTTACAGTAGACCAAACAAATTTCAATGGATTAAAGGAATATGTTGTTAAATTACAATCGATGAAAAAACATTTCATAATTATATTAGATCCTGCTTTGGTATCAAACACTTCGGGTTATATTCCTTATGATGAGGGTCTAAGAGAAAATGTTTTCATAAAATGGCCTAACCAATCAATCAACCCTGATTATTCCACATATAATAAAAGTGACATGCTAGGCTATGTTTGGCCCAAGGGCAAAGTCGTGTTTCCAGATTTCTTTCATAATGGTACTCGCAAATATTGGATCAACTTAATAGAAAAACATCACCAGAACATAAGTTTTGATGGTCTTTGGATTGATATGAATGAACCCGCCAATTTTGGAACAAATGAGGAACGACCTTTCAATTGGCCAGTTGACGCAAAGCCTTATTGGTCTTTAAAATGTCCAATTTCTCCGTTAGACGATCCTCCATATAAGCCGCAAGGTGTGTATGGCGCAAGACTTTCGGATAAAACTTTATGCATGATTGGACAACAAGGCAACGGTAAGTATGACCATTATGATGTTCATAGCTTGTACGGATGGAGCGAAACTGAACCTACATTAGCTGGTTTACGAAAGGCTACAGGGAAACGGGGTATCGTGATATCTAGATCTACATATCCATCTAGCGGAAAATTCACTGGTCACTGGCTTGGGGATAACGACAGTGGATGGAAAGACATGCATGATTCAGTGATTGGGATAATGGAATTCAACTTGTTCGGCATACCATACATTGGAGCCGACATATGTGGTTTCTTTGGGGATTCAACTCCTGAACTGTGTGAGAGGTGGATGCAACTTGGAGCGTTTTATACATTTTCAAGAAATCACAATACTATAGGTACAAAAGATCAAGATCCAGGCTATTTCGGAAAAGCAATTGCATATTCTTCACGTCAAGCGCTTGAGACGCGATATACTCTTCTTCCGTATCTTTACACGCTTTTTTATCACGCACATGTAAAAGGTAGTACAGTAATTCGTTCAATGCTCCAAAACTTTCCTGGAGATGCAAAAACATGGGATATAGACTATCAGTTTATGTGGGGATCGGGCATTCTCATTATTCCTGTATTACAAGCCGGAAAGAGGGAGGTTTTGGGATATTTTCCTAATACACAATGGTTTGATTTCAGAACAGGTAAACAAATTTTAAACACAGGGAGACACCATATACTGTCTGCGCCACGAGACCATATCCCTCTCTTTGTCCGAGGGGGAAATATTATTCCAGTACAACACTCTGCGACAACCACAACCCAAAGCAGACAGAATCCATTCGGTCTGATAATTGCACCGGATGCCAATGGTACGGCGACAGGTGATCTATTTTGGGATGACGGGGATTCGATCGACACGATATCAAATAATTCCTATTATTTTAGCGAGTTTCATATGTCACCTGATAAGATTACTCTAGATGTAACATATAATTCCACCATGTCTATCAATGGCTTGACCATAAGTTACATTACTGTTTATGGAATGCAGCGTGTACCACGTGCCATGATATTGTCAACTACAAATAAAACCCTGAAGTTTAATTACAACGTTATGACATCTGTATTAAATATCACTGATATAAATGCCAAAATGAATATCAAGATGCACATAACTATTTCGTAGCATAAATGCATGCATCAGCTGTAGTTCACATGAAAAGTCAAAACAAAGTCATAAACCAAGAACATATAAAAGAAGTATTAATGTTATATATTGATGTATATTTCATTACAAATTTTCGAAGAATGCCATAACATAAGCTTATATGAACTAGATGCTCTACAATTGCTATTGAATCCAATTATACATGTATAAATTAACTGTGTTTTGTTTTTGTCGTAGTTGAGGAGTTTTATCATTAATTGTACATTTCTAATAAATGTTTAAAGTGTGGACATTTTTTTCTCTTATTAGTCCTTACAGGCCTCGATATTACTGATAGTGCTTTTTAGATCGTCAGGACAAATGTCATTCCATTGGCACAGTAGTCAAAGACAGCAAAGTCAAAGTTTTTTCAAATGACTATGCCCCCTTTACTATGTAAGAAAGTTTCTTCATTTTTCATATGTACCATTCTTAGAAGAGGATCTTTCAACTAGTGCAGACTTACTTACAAAATTACGGCGAGCTTATGTATAGCACAGGCGTTGTTATCGTCGACTGTGACGTTAATAGACAAAACCGTAACATATGCAGCATCTTTTGAAACGCAAGAGACAGGATTTTTATATTTTACATATAGATTTAGTGGTATTGCCTTGACATTTGACTTAGTTTATTTTTTTTTTGTATTCAGTTGATTGTCATTAAAACTTAATACTGTATTGGAGTCAATATGAATATAGGACGCCCATATATATATATATATATATATATATATATATATATATATATATATATATATATATATATATATATATATATATATATATATATATATATATATGTAATTTTCAGAAAAGTTATGGAATCATATCAGATAATTGCGCGACATTTTAAAAGTCATTTCACCCAACGAATTTCTAAACTTTGAGTAAATGTTTCTAGAATTCATACTTTGGTCACATCATCATCATCATCACAAAAAATGTCATCCTGCCTATATCTTCTGAAAAGATGAGAATTAAGCTGAATACATGATACTTTTGAGTATTTTTAAAAAACATCGGGCGAGCTTTACTGTCTTTTGCCAACTTTTGTTACATTAGATTTCAAAAAGTTTTCATTTGTTGTTATCGTTGATTATAAAATAATGGGATTTCTACACGGTCACACTGAAGTTTCTCGGCTTACAATGCTCGTGCATGAAAGATTAGATATATCAGCACGGCTCACAGCACTAGATGGAAACGAACGACTGGAGAAACCATATTGACCCATGCTACTCAATGCATACGGACGACTGGAAACACTTTCCGAACGAGTACTACTTCTGGAATTCCTGCTAGGACAGATAAGAAAACAAACATATAAGATTCCACTACGAATTCAGATAGCTTTAAGCGCAAACGTCTGTGTTACAAGGAATTCATGAATAGATTAAGCTTCCATCCTAACGTTAAAGTATGCCCTTTTCATGGCAATTGCTTATTTCATGCATTCGCCAAACATTATTTCAATTTCTTATCCCTACTTTATTACTTCCAAAACAACCGCCCACATTGACATTATCTAGTGTATGTACATTGTAAACATTATGAACCTTCAGATTCTCTAGAAAGCATTGCAACATATTCCGAGGATGCTTAAAATAATTTTCTCTTAAAAAAGGATACAAGCGAATATTTGTGAATTAACAAAACATTGTCCTGTCAAATGTTAACATCATTGATATAGATCGGTTTACCAATACATTTGTGGGGCACATGTAAAGATAATAAAACACATTACCTCCTGGAACTGTCAGCCTCAAAATTGGAGTCGGATACATACCCAGCATTCATTTTACCGGACCGTTCTTGCTTAGAATTTCTGTAAAAATAAATAAAGTTATATACAATGATCACACCCACTAATATATATATATATATATATATATATATATATATATATATATATATATATATATATATAATCCGCTTTATATCTCAAAACTATGTATATTATTGATGTTTGAAATGGATTGTAAACTTAAATTATTGTCATTGAAGATATTTTAAGTATTAAACATCAGTACTTTTTAAAGTTCACTCCATCTTCTATTGTTTCTGGAAGTAGCTCATCTAGGGTCTCGGGAAGAATAAGTGACAGTAAGCCAGCAAGAACTGACGAAGCCCCAAATATTACCAATGGCATTGCCTGTCCCAAATGGCCTTCAAGTACTTTGGACTGTACAAAGAAAATGCAAACATTGTGAATGTATACAAATTAGAGGCAAAACTTGGTTTCAATATTTTGAATGTGTATAGCTGAGTTGATATATGTAGGATTAGTTAAACATGACATTGTCACTATTTCGAATAGGAATAGGATTATTTCATCCTGAACACTAATATGCTTATATGTTTGAAAACATACTCAACTGTAAGTATTTGGTTTCAATTAATAATTATTTTGATATCTGATACAATAATTCTTTGCATTCTTTTGCCGGGATTAGCTATTGCTCTCAATAATATTTAGTATGGAATCTGGGATAACCAAGCTTATACCATACTTGTTATATTCTGGGGATAGAACCCAGATTACCAGAACCACAGAAGCTAAATCAAGTCTTCAGCAAGTCAGCAGAAATCAAGTCTACAACATCTCTACAGAAATCAAGTCTACAACATCTCAGCAGAAATCAAGTCTACAACATCTCAACAGAAATCAAGTCTACAACATCTCAACAGAAATCAAGTCTATAACATCTCAGCAGAAATCAAGTCTACAACATCTCAACAGAAATCAAGTCTACAACATCTCAACAGAAATCAAGTCTACAACATCTCAGCAGAAATCAAGTCTACAACATCTCAACAGAAATCAAGTCTACAACATCTCAGCAGAAATCAAGTCTACAACATCTCAACAGAAATCAAGTCTACAACATCTCAACAAATATTAAGTCTACCATACTCAGAAGAAATCAAGTCTACAACATCTGAGAAGAAATAAAGTCTACAACATCTCAACACAGAAACCAAGTCTACAACATCTGGACAGAAATCAAGTCTACAACATCTCAACAGAAATCAAGTCTACAACATCTCAGAAGAAATCAAGTCTAAAACATCTCATCAGAAATCAAGATTTTATTTCAAAGGTATTCTTGGAAAAAATAAAATTAACTAACAATGATTACGACTGCTTGTTCATGAATTCAATCATTAAAAAAGTGGCATATTACTTTCAGTGGCATAGTATGTGCCTTACGTACAAAACTAGGCAATGAAACATTTATTAGAAATGTTTCAAATACTTTTTCCATTATCTATACATTATACTGGCGGATTCCTTATATCTACTTATCTAATTAAGTGTTGAGCTTTTGAAGTTAATGTCCACAATATGTAATATCCCCCCTTCCCGCAATTAATGTTGGTTCGGAGATCACCTCACCATATCGGCAATGTATGGTGACAGCATACCACCTACACGAGCACACGAGGAACTAGCACCCATACCCGCGTTCCGTACTACAGTAGGGAATAGTTCTGCAGACCATACATATATTACAGCAAATGCAGCAGCAGCTCCCATCTTTCCGGACATGGCGAGTACAACGGTCACCCATTGCAGAGCTGTAATACGGTTAATAAGTCATAACAATATGTTAATTTACATATCTTGTAATGCTTCCTCTTAATAGAAACGCAGTATTTCATTTCATATTCTATCAGAATTGTCATCGTCATCCAGATTCACGTCGCAATTTGTGCGAGCACAGTGTTGATTTTCAAGCCATACACACACTTACTTGACAAAATGGTCTCTAACTGATCACTGCGTGCAGAAGCGCTATTGTACACGATGAATATATCAAGCGATTTTATTGTTTAATGGTTATATCAAAGATGAATATTAGTATTTGGAAACATATATTTGTTCATGAAATTACTTAACAGCTTATATTTATACTATATTTTCCTGGTGTTAATAAATAGACTATTATGTGTAGTGGCAAGATTGCCATGTATTCATGCATATATTCAAGCATACACATTGTTTTGTCATGAAATATAAAAATGACTTTTAATGAAAATAAAAGGAAAGACAAATTATTTGTACGTATAACGCACATTACACTTACATTTATCGAGATATAGAACTGAAAAAATTGTAGAGATACAAGCCACACCTCCTAGGATCATACATGCTGCATGTAACCTTTTACGCCCTATACGATTCAGAAGAAGTAGACATAATGTATAGGCGGGAAACTCTACCACGCCACTCAGGAAAAAGTTGATGTAGAAATCTCCTGCTAGATTTCCACTATTAAGAGACAGCCCGTAATAAACCATGCTGACCACAGCCCTTCAAGAAAAAAGAGATTGAAATGGTACAACATGTGGTAAAGTGTCCAAATTTAAAATTCATTCTATACGGTAATGTACCATAATAATAATAATAATAATAATAATAATAATAATAATAATAATAATAATAATAATAATAATAATAACAATATAATAATAATAATAACAACAACAACAACAACAACAACAATAATAATAAGAATAATAATAATAATAATAATAATAACAGATTTTAACCCCATTAAGAAAACAAAAGTCAGTTTACATTCTCTTTTTACACATAAACTTTTCAGGTCATAAATCCAAAACTTTCCAAAGTAGACCACATCCTGAGCCTCGTTCCCTGTGACTGTAAGTCAGGGCTCCGACATATCAAGGACTTGAACTCGCTTACAGATTGGCAGGGCACGGGTTACTTATGTTAATGTCACCTAACATATTTTTAATACTAGCATATTGTTTCACAAAACGTTTTCTGTAGAATCTTTTATGATCTCTCTTCTTGAGAAACTTGTTGAACCTTGTTCTCTTTACGAAGGATTATTTATATTTTATAAATTTTTAAATGTGTATCCTTTGATTGTGTTGTTTTTGCGATGAGTTGGAAGGTGGGCGCTTGTAAATCGGTTAACCAAACCAACTGAGTGACGTTTGTTACTTTAATTGACCGTCCTAAGTCGGTATCGTAATTGCAGTACAAGCGTAGCTTTTTAAAAAGCTTAGGTTGCAATCGGAATAGCATTAAATCTTCAAGGTAACAAAGGCAAATGGCTTTATGTAAATAGAAATTACACGTACTTGTTTATGAAACCATCTTTTTTATTTGCGCAGTTGTGAATTTTCTCGCTAAAATTTCTAAAGCCACGCCTCGTTTTTTCCTTATTAGGAAAGTAGCCGTGCCTTTTTTCCTTTTTAGGAAAGTCTCTCGGATGTTATCGTTAATATTCGGAAATAAGTTGGTTTTTGTAGTGAGCAAATCTTGTTTTGAAAAAAATGTGAACATTTTATAAAATTTATTTCTAGAAATCTCAATATTCACAGCAGAATTATGTGCTAAAATTGTTTCTTAGTACTCGATTATTACCCAACATGCCACGATAATGGAGTTTGCACATGCGCTCTCAAAGCGAATTTACTATCTTAATATACAATCGGCCGAGGCCGATTGCAATAACCACATACAAGTATTTTTGTAATGTCCTTTTCTGTGTTTATTTGACTATTATCATTGTAATGTTCAAGTCCTTGATGATTTGTGTCATACAGCTTGGTCAGATGTCTTCTGTCCTCTTTTATATATTATTAAGTGACATCTTGCAATTATTTTCTTACCAGTTGAAAAATATCACTAGCGTTCGGATCAGCAATACCCTTGCCGTAAACAGATGCCATATTCTGCTACCACTAGCACTTGGATCCGCCTCGATGCTATTGACATCTTTCACACTTAATTCGACTTTGTTAACCTCTGCGGCTTTTATAATAATTGCCTTGGCTTCTTTTGTCCTACCCCTGTTTAATAGCCACCTTGGAGATTCTGGAATGAAGCTAAATATAATGGGTTTTTTTATCTGCTTCTGTTTGGTTAAGTTAAAATGTGATACCAACGTGTGTATGAGGTGTTAATAAAAACAAAACACGCAAGTGAGCTTATATCGCTCACCGAAGAACAATTTGCTCATTTTCTCTCTCTCTCTCTCTCTCTCTCTCTCTCAATATATATATATATATATATATATATATATATGTGTGTGTGTGTGTGTGTGTGTGTGTGTGTGTGTGTGTGTGTGTGTGGAAACCGGAGTACTCGGAGAAAACCCACGAAGCCAAGTTGGTGACAGGCCCACCATCTCTTACGTACTACACTGGGAATCGAACCCGATTTGCATTGATGAGAAGCGAGCGCGCTACCGAGTGCGCTACCGAATCAGTAATTTGTTTGTATGGGGTTTTGTTTTTCCTAATATAGTCTATTGAGTGTTGCAAAACACTTGACAATTAATTTATTTTGGTGTAAAATAAAATGAAAAATTTGTTTGGCTTTAGCGGGGTTTGGTCTATATAAAAAAAACCAGGAAAAACAAATCATTATAAATCTAGAATACGAACTTTCAAATAACCCTTCAATGAGAAATTTCAAACAAATGTTAGCAAGTGAATGATTTATCACTTCTCTTTCTTCTCTGTATTGAATAAGTTAATAATAATAATAATAATAATAATAATAAAAATAATAATAATAATAATAAAAATAATAATAATAATAAAAATAATAATAATAATAATAATAACAATAATAATAGTAGTAGTAAAAAGAACGCCTCAAAGATTTGACTTCAGAAGGTAACCGAAAACCACAACACTTCAAAAGACACCCTTTTAGATCAGTCTGTTACATTCGCTTTGATGATTCATGAATCCAGTCTAAGAACAAGTTTGTCAAAGGAAGGAAGTAGCCCGAAAATAGTAAACACCCTTCCCCCCCCCCCCCCCCTAAATTATAACAAAATCCGAAAAGACTTAAAAAGGTCAAAATTTTGATTTCAGAATGGAACATAAAACAAGTTTTTCTTAAGACACCCTTCTAGATCACTGATACATTCGGTTTGATGATCTTAGCAGCCGACCTGAAAGAAAAGATCGTTAAAGGAGGATACCCTCTAGGGCCTATGTCCCCAAACTCTGGATCCACCCTGATATAGCAGAATAACAGCAACATTTGTAAGTTACCTTAAGTATTTCATCCTAACTAAGTTTAACCAAAATCTCTCCAGCAGTTCTGAAGAAGAAATCGAAACGGACGCTCGACAAATGGCATACTATGACAATACACGTAGTTCACTCGAACTTTTGACGCCGGAAAACTAAAAAGGTATGTAATAACAAAATAAATATGATGTGAAAGTCTCTCGAGGAGTTTGTCATAAATGTAAAATGCGTAGTTTTTACATTAATAATTTCATTCTATTTTTTTAACTGAAGAGGTAAATATAATGTTTGCACAAGATAGATGGTATGACCGCACTCTCCGATGTTCCTTTTTAAAACAAGTGATTACAAGGAAACATGACGCAGGAAAACAAAGCTATGTGCAAAAGTATAAGATCACATTCTCACACCGTTTGCAGTGATTTCCGTTCATTTCAGTAAAAGATCACATTCACACACCGTTTGCAGTGATTTCCGTTTATTTCTGTGATATCGTGCATTCTTAGTCCCGCATCTTATAGTGCGTAAAGCTCGAGGCACACGATGTGATACTGACCGCTTAGGACAACGACTTTATCCGTCGCCAGTTTCGAAATACATTGTATGTTTACCAAATTATATCGAAGGCGAGGAACATCATTGGTGGAATAACTTGTCGGCAGCTACTAAAACCAAACAGTGCTGTCCCTGGCTTAACAATTCCAAAATGTAAAACTAAGCTCGGAAAGAATTTATAATGATAAGCTTTACAGGTTATTAAAGTAAACTAATTGAACTGCATTATTTACTTACCACCAGTATAAAAGAAATGCTGCTGTGGGTGCAGAACAGGCAATTTGAATATACTTCCACCTCCTAATAAAATACGCCACAACAGCAAGAATAACAAGCCCTATGGCAAAAAAGTATTCTATCACAATGCCTGCCCAGAGTCTTTTTGATGGACCTACTATCTCCATACCTAGAGAAAGAATGCAAAAAAAGCTTGAAATTCTTATACACATGTATTTTACTTTCCATATCCTTGTTATATGCGTATATTTTTAATTATATGAATTAGACAAAACGGTAAATAGAGGATAATTGGTAGTTTATAGTGGACTGTAAAGAAATGAGATATTTTTGTGAGCATCTTGAAGTTTGTTAATTAATAATTATTACCTATAACAAATCCAGTCATGAATAAACCAGCACAAGAAAACCCGACGAAAAACCTAAGTGTGCAGAACATGGCGTAATCTGTAGCACCTGCTACCCCCATACTACTACAGAGCAAAAGCACGATTGACAGCATCAACGTTTTCTGACGTCCAAGTCTGAAAATGCAAATAGAATGTAAAACTAGAGCATGTTGTAAAACAAATGCCACCGCGTGGGCTTAATTCATAGAAGCAACAAACTTTCCTAAATTAGCAGTTTCATGTGTCATAACTCCTATATATATTACCAGTAGTGTAGCATTGTCTTTTGATATATTGACCCTCAAATCTATAGGTATCCTTCCCTTTTACTAAGATTTTAAATTTCCTCAGATGAGCATTTAATAATATATGAGAATTATCTGGAAACCAATAATTTCAGCCTTTTCTATCAGCTGTGACCTTGACCTTTGCCCTTATGACCCCTAAAATCAATAGGGTTATTGCTCTCTTGATAAGAAAGCATATATCCAAATTTGGTTTGAATATGATGAGAGATACTTGAGTGATCATCCAGAAACCAATAATACCAGACTATTTTCATCAGCTGTGATCTTTGACCTTTTGACCCCAAAATTAATAGGGTTCTTCCTCTCTTGATAAGTAAGCATAAATCCAAATTTGGTTTGAATATGTTGAAAGGTACTTGAGTTATCTTCCAAAATTTACAGTATATTTTCATCAGCTGTGACCTTGACCTTTGACCTTTTGATCCTAAAATCGATAGAGTTCATCCTCTTTTGATAAGTAAGTGTATATCCAAATTTGGTTTGAATATGATGAAAGGTACTTGAGTTATTATTTATCTGTAAACCAATAATTAGTCTATTTTGATCAGATGTGACCTTGACCTTTGACCTTTTGATCTTAAAATCAATAGGGTCCTTCCTCTCTTGATTAGTAAGTATGTATACAAATTTGGTTTAAATGTGTTAAAAGGTACTTGAGTTATCATCCGGAAACCAATAATTCCAGTATATTTTTATCGGTTGTAACCTTGACCTTTGACCTTTTGGCCCCAAGGTTAATAGGGTTCTTCCTCTTTTAATAAGTAAGTAAACATCTAAATTTGGTTTAAATTTGTTTTAAAAAAGGTACTTGAGTTGTCATCCGAAAAGCAATAAGTACAGTATATTTTCATCAGCTATGACATTGACCTTCGACATTTTGACTCCAAATTCGATAGGATTCTTCCTCTCTTGATAACTAAGCATATATCCAAATTTGGTTTGAATATGTTGAAAATACTTGTGTTACCATCCGGAAACCAATGTGTGACGGAAGGACAGAAGGACGGACAAAGCAAACACTTAATTTCCCCCTGCCACACACACACACACACACACACACACACTCTCTCTCTCTCTCTCTCTCCTCATCTCTCTCTTTCTCATGTATACACTTCTGGACCCTGTTCTCCAAAGCAGGAATAAGGTTAGAATAAATTTATTCTCTGATTAAATTCTTTATCTTTAAGATAGTAATTTCTGGGGAAAATGTTTCGGATAAAAGATGGCTAGGTATTTGAAAAACAAACAAACTGATCAAATGACAAACAAACAAAGTGATGATGATCAAATGACAAACAAAGTAAGTACATGACATGCAAATAAACTCTGTACATGACAAACAAACTGATCAAATAAAGAATAAAGATCACTGGTTCTTTTGTAACTTCTTTCTGAGTTGCTACAGGAACGGTATAAATGGTGGACACATGGAAAGTCCCTCATAACCAAACAAAGTATTGCAGTTCTTTGTTATTTATCCATTATCATCAATGTCATCATACTTGTAATTGTGTTTAGAGAATAAGACCGTTGGTTTTCCTTCATGAAATCCTTTCTATCGCTTGTATTGAGAAATGAGAGCTTAAATTACGAAATTAAATGTTTGCTCGATAAACTCATTTATCCTTTGTAAATCTTCATAATAATGTGGGATTTGAAGAAAAAAATCTGATCACTGTAAGGTGGTATTTATTATCCCTCGAATACTACCGCTGATTTACTTACATATCAGATAGTGTACCCAAGGCAAAAGCTCCAATCAGAACTCCACCAAAGAATATCATTGAGGCATTGGATGTCCATAGTCGCTTACTACACACAAGATTCATCTGAAATCACACAACATATAATCATTCTCGCTGTCTACACTTCTGTTAACCTGTAAATTGGTAAAAGCGATTGAAATACGTGAAATAATTTTAGATTGAAGTGAAACAATAATTAGTCAACTTGATATCCATGTACAGGCCCAAAGTGCCATGTGCAGCCATCTCTGTATCACTGCTGGTGGGCCCTGAGTGTCATGTACAGCCTTCTCTGTATCACTGCTGGCTGGCCCTAAGTGCCATGTGCAGCTTTCCCTGTATCATTGCTAGAGGACCCTAAGTATAATATGCAATTCCTCTGTATCACTACTGGTGGGCCCTAAGTATAATATGCAATTCCTCTGTATCACTACTGGTGGGCCCTAAGTATAATATGCAATTCCTCTGTATCACTACTGGTGGGCCCTAAGTATAATATACAATTCCTCTGTATCACTACTGGTGGGCCCTAAGTATAATATGCAATTCCTCTGTATCACTACTGGTGGGCCCTAAGTATAATATACAATTCCTATGTATCACTACTGGTGGGCCCTAAGTATAATATACAATTCCTCTGTATCACTACTGGTGGGCCCTAAGTATAATATGCAATTCCTCTGTATCACTACTGGTGGGCCCTAAGTATAATATACAATTCCTATGTATCACTGCTGGTGGGCCCTAAGTATAATATGCAATTCCTCTGTATCACTGCTGGTGGGCCCTAAGTATAATATGCAATTCCTCTGTATCACTGCTGGTGGGCCCTAAGTATAATATACAATTCCTATGTATCACTGCTGGTGGGCCCTAAATATAATATGCAATTTGTCTGTATCACTTCTGGTGGGTCCTAAGTATCATGTACAATCCCTCTGTATCACTTCTGGTGGGCCCTAAGTATCATGTGCAATCCCTCTGTATCACTTCTGGTGGGTCCTAAGTATAATATGCAATCCCTCTGTATCACTTCTGGTGGGCCCTAAGTATCATGTGCAATTCCTCTGTATCACTTCTGGTGGGCTCTGAGTATCATGTGCAATTCCTCTGTATCACTTCTGGTGGGCCCTAAGTATCATGTACAATCCCTCTGTAATACGACATTCAACTACATTCTTTCTCAATAAATCTTAAACATATAGGTACCTAATACCAGCCTATGGACATTGTACTATACAATGACCCTTTTTATAGGATCTCTTTTTCCAAGTGGTTAGTAAATGTGTTTTTCAAAATATTATTATTTGATAATCAGCACAGCTGATGAGATTCACACAGCAGAAATACACTCCACATGCATTACACAGGAATTCCATACGGTTTTACCCCAAGATCCGGTTATTCAAAACTTTACCACTAGTTAACGTTTTACAAATACATACTAAATTTGCAAAGTCGTTGTGTATATATCTAACTTTATTGATTTCCTTTGCTGGAAATCAGTATAAATATCATTACTAAAGTTATTTTATGAAATATTAAGATGAATTTTAATTACTGATCAGAATTTTGAGCAATGGGTTTCGCCGCCATTAACTGCTGTCCTAATATGTAGGGAGGAAATAAAACATATTCCCGAAAACATGACGTAAAGAGCAAATCCAATGAAACGTTATTATGATATCATAATCAGTACCACTCATAACCCTTGAATTCCTCATAGTTCAGGTTACGGCGACGAACCCTATCGACTCTCGATGTATTATCTCTGTAGGTCATTGATTTGTTACTGAATAATACCTATTCCGAGATTCTCTTTCCCACAAAGCGCCGATATCAAAAGTGGGAGAAGGGCAGAGAATCTCGGACTAAATGATACTGAAAACTTTCACTGAAACACATCCTTACCTCAGATGTGAATGTAGAAATGAAAACAGAAGTATCGTAGACCCATGAGTTACATCTTTGCTTCTTTCCTCTCGAGATGCTAACGTCAGATGTGTTGATGGTGTAATATGAACACGAGTCGTAAACCATATCCCCATCATCATTTTCTTTCATTGGTATGACCATCTTCACGAGATTTTCATGCCCAGAATTTTCGACTTTGTATCTATCAGTAGGGTAGCTGGGTATTCTGCATCTGATATACATGTATAATATAATGATAAACACGAGATGCTTGATCACATAATCAAATTTTTCTGTTTGTTTTGTTCATCGGACACTCCAAGATAGTGCACTTATGTGGTGATGGTGCCGGCTTGGTGCATAATCATTGCTTCGTAATTTTGCCCTATGCTACGGCCCCACATGGATCAGTAAGGATCGTTTACGTGCCAGCGTATACCTGGTCCGAAATGTCAGATCCAAACATTTATAAGACTAAGTCTGATATGCTTGCTCTTATATTTCGGACTAACGTATGACGTGATGGGCCTCGGTTTAAAATGTCTCATCCGAAGGACAGATAGAGAGGCAGAGAACGATAAGTGACCTTAGAAAACTCTGAGCCCGACAACCGGAATCGAACCCGAGTCCTCAGGTATGAAGTCCAGTGAGATACCACTGAAGCAGAAACACCCCCCCCCCCCGAATTCCCTGTACTTTTGGGCGGATACCGTATTCAGGTATCGTTTGCCTATAATTGTAATATCATTTTATGTTGGTGATGACATGCCTGATCTCGTGTCAAAATACCGGTAAGCACAGCGCTTCACGAGTCATCCCCGACCGTAGCGAAATTCTCTATAGCATGTCAAAATGTGAACCATGTACGGGTATTGTGTTTACAGGTATAGTGGCAAAAACTGCGGAACAATCAAGTAAACCCAAACGTTGTATATAGTTATTTTAATGCAATGGTTTTTAATTTATTGTAATATGCATTAGGCGATAAGTGGTCAGGCGATAAATGTATATAACATGCTAAGATTAATGTCAA
Organism: Pteria penguin; assembly: GCA_035048485.1. Taxonomy (NCBI): domain Eukaryota; kingdom Metazoa; phylum Mollusca; class Bivalvia; order Pterioida; family Pteriidae; genus Pteria; species Pteria penguin. The sequence continues at coordinate 26,513,974 of CM068581.1, forward strand.
ATGATGTATTAAGTATGATTCTGAATACATATGTTGTTGTAAGATGACTTGACTCATTACCTGTGCTTAGGTGTCCCTAATAAGAATACTGAGATGACCATCTGAAATCCAGCGGCCACTGACAGCAAACACAATAGAAAGTATACCCGCTTCTGATAGCGACCAAACTCTCCTATCTTTTCTAGCAGCTGGTCAAAGTGCATTGTGTACCATTAATTGAATAGACATCCATTCAATGTATCAACCCCCCGACACATCTGTCATAATAACAATCGTCAATATAGCCTTTCCTGTTCACATAATCCAGAAACCCCAATATATATTAAACCATATTGAACTTTGAAGTGTAAACACACAATGCCTTCCACAAAATGCAAACGCCATATTCACTTGCAAAAAGTGTTTTAAATGCATGTGCACAAAGTTTCTGTTTAACTGACTTGGTGAACCATAAAATCAATGACCTGTACTAATGTTCACGTGATCCTCTTATTGCTGGGTATCCAGGTAACGCTTGAAATGGTATATCACTTGGTAAGTAAACACTTTATCTATATCTATGTGTATATGCTGTATTTCTACTCATTCCACTTGCATGATGACGGCATTTGCATGATGATATGTAGTATAATGATCTCTTGTAGCAATAAATAAATAGTGTCCTCCAGGAAAAATAATATCGTAGATCCGAGTTCTTTGGCCTCCAAAACAAACAGTTTAATTGTTTAATAAATCAGGTGTATATGTGTATATGGTGACGGCATCTGCCTGATGCGGGGCATACAAATTTTTTACCTTTGCAACGGACCCACCAGAAGGGACCTATATACAATATGTATCAACTACACTTATTCCTTATGCCAAGACAAAGACGCTTATTGTCTTTCAAGGTCAAAGGTGAAGGTCGTAGGACTAATGGTTAGAAAACCTTGTAGGTAGGATACAGAATGAACTATTGGGGATGAACAATTGAATTTGATACGCATACTCCATATGCCGAGCTGAGGACCTGTTCTTCTTTATAATACATTACGCATTTGTACATGTCTTAGCCTAATAAAGCCAGTGTAACATTAAAAAGTGACCCCATTGAAAACTGATCCACGGGTTAGTTTTTAATGTTAAAAATTGACCCACGGGTCAAATTTCAACGGTTTGAGGGTCGATTTTTAATGTGGAAAATGGACTCGGTCCGTTATTTAATGATCCCACCCACGCATGAAAAAGTTACCCACGCGTGAAAATGTGACCCTCGTGGAAAATTGACCCGCATTGGTGGGTCATATTTTAACGTTAAAATTGACTCTTGCGTATAATGCTCCCTTGAACTATGCAGTTCACACTGTATACTTCCTGTTTGCACACGGGTCATTTACAGCATGGTCTACATTTCTCGTTGGATAGTGACATTATATGTATAATATTATGCAAATTTCGATCTCATTAGACGCATTGTCTGTTAGAACTGATATTTCATTAGCTATAAGCAAATTGTGTGCTTTTGTCGAATAAAAAGTCATATTTTGCAGAGACAATGCAGGGATTATTATTGGAGGGGGGAGGGGTCATATTTCAATATTAATTCATGACTCCATATGACAAAGCTTCGAACTCCTGCTTAAAATATAGTGTGACTTTTAATAATCTTTTAATAAACTTGAAAACTTGTTATTAGAGGTGGGGTCAAATTTCACCATTAAAAAACGACCCCGTGTCGAGATAATCTCCTTATTAAAATACAAGTATTTAGCTAAGTACACTGTGTGCTTTTGCTGGATAAAAAGTGATAATTTGCAGATACGATGCAGGGATTATAACCAGGGAAGGGGGGTGGTGTCATATTTCAACATTAATTCATGACTCCATATGAAAAAAGCATCGAACTCCTGCTTAAAATATAGTGTGACTTTTAATAAACTTGAAAACTTGTAATTAGAGGTGGGGTAAAATTTTAACATTAAAAAACGACCCCATGTCAAAATAATCTCCATATTACAATACAAGTATTTAGCTAAGCACACTGTCTGTTTTTGTTAATTAAAGAGGGGTGTTTTGCTTAATTGATTGATTGATTTTTGTTTTACGTCACACCACGAATATTTCACGTATATGGTGACGGCATCTGCCTGATGCGGGGTATACAAATTTTGACCTTTGCAACGGACCCACCCGAAGCAGTGAGGGATCTTTAACGTGCCATGCATACCACGACACGGGCCTCGGTTTTTACTGTTTCATCCGAAAGACATGACACCGGCATGACCAGAGCGGGACTCGAACCCCGGCCTCCCGATCAGGAGACCGACGCGATACCACCAGGCCACGCCGGCTTGAGGGGTGTTTTGCTGAGACAGTGCAGTCAATAACTGTATAATATTCACAAGAAAATCAAATATTAACCGAAGAAATGTGAAAGTAAGTATCCTTTGGGGGGGGGGAGCGGGGGTTGTTTTGGTCAATATCTAGAGTATAGAGCCCGTGTGGCCCAGTTGTTAAGGGTCTCTTCTTATGATCGAGAGGTCCCGGGTTCGAGTCCCGCCCTGGTCATACCGGTTATCTGTCTTTTGGATGAAACTGTGAAAACCGATGCTCCGTGTCACGGTAGGCGTGGCGTGTAAAAGATCCCTTACTGCTTTGGGATAAGTCCATTGCAAAGGTATAATTTTCTATGCAATGCAGCGGCATCTTCGCTAGCCGAGGCTCTAATAAGATTCTTTCTTCTCCCAGCAGCCTTGGCTAGTGAAGATGTGCATCAGGCAGATGACGTCACCAAATACATACAATAATCGTGAAGTGATGTTAAACAAGAATCAATCAATCTAGAGTATATATTCCATTTTCCATTTTCTAACGTAATATTTATAAATTTGTTTTTCATTTACACTTTGCATTCGCTTCATTCACAAATTATCAAATTTTCTGAAAAATGACATATACTTGTCCATATGCTTAATGATACTTAAAAGAAAAAGATAATTAAAAAGTAACCGACTTAAAGTGCAACGGTGTGATTTTTCTTTTCTTTGGGAGTAAATTGTCAATGTTTGTATCTAAGTATGATCTGTCATTTTAGAAATCCCAATAAAGTTCGTATAAATTACCTGTAAAAGTATTTTCAAACTCGACGTAAATCGATCTTGTTTTGTAGTTATAACCAAATTTATATTTACTGGATTGTACTTATTTTCTCGGGATTCATATTAAGCGTAGTAAGTGCTGATCTTTGTAATTTAATTAATGATTTCGCATATAAAATGTTTGTGAAGACATTATGAAGGACAATCACAGATCACGCTAATTCATGAATATGCTAATACAGCGTATATCTAAAACCTTAACATCAACATTTTGGCTGACAATTAGGTTGTGTACAAATACAGTAATTAATTGTTCAAGATTGTATAAAGTGTGTCAAGGAAGTTAAATCATAAGGGACTTTTGGACAGATGGACACCGAAGCGAACAGCGTCTTTTACGTGATTATTCCAACTAGCCTTTTCTTTAAACGGCGAGACGACTTTTGATACGTGGTTTGTTCAGGACGAAAAAAAGAAAATGCTGAAGATAATACGATCAAAACAAAATAATGATAATAATAATAAATAGAAATTATAGTATACATCACGCCTCGAAAATTTGTTGTCCACGTGACATCTTGTTGTGAATGAAATGCTACTACACTAAGACTCTTTAGAAGTGGTGCATGCCTTTCAAGAATCGTTTCGCCGTTTTTAGGGAATGATCGGTCGAATACATGTATGTTTTGCAAGTGTATGAAACAATAACTTGCATTATTACCCAGTCACATAATTCAAGAGAACTAGTAAAGTTCTTATACACATATGCATATTTTAAACGTTGAATTTATTTTTGAAATAGAAAAGTGTTTGAATCACGATGCCAAATGCTATATGTTTGTGGTGAGGGTTTCTAGTCCTTGAATATGTGAAACATGTAAAACAAACATCCTTCTATAAACAAAAAATACATATATATATATTCAGTAAAAAGTGAGAGGGGCTGACCATAAATGCAGGCCTCCTTAATTACGATCCTCACTTCTGTTCTGGATCCGCTGATGTCTTTGATGTGGGTCCTTTTAACTTGATCCAGTGACCATATGCATAATAGGTTAAATACAAACAAAAAGGTGAAATAGCAAAGACTTTTTTTTTCCAAAAATAGCCCCCCCCCCTTCGGGAGAATCTGCCTAGTAAATAGATTTTCTCACAAGATAAATTGTATACTAGTATTTAAGAAATGCAGTTCGAGTTTGAAATCACACCCAAACCACAAATCTTTCCACTTGTTTATATATTTTTTTTTCTGTATACACTATGTGTATCAGTGGCGAAGCCCGATTCGCTCCCATATGGAAGGAGGAGACAAAGGTTATATGGAAGGGAGATTGGATGGAATGGTGAGAGACATCCCATATGTCCGACCCACTTCCATAGAAACTTGTATTTCAATGCTATACATAAAATTAAAAATCGTTAAAAATGACCCCATGGGGAGTCAAAATTTAACGGCGTGCGTCAATTTTCAACGACCTTTGGGCCTAATTTAGCGTTAAAAACTGACCCACGGGTTTTCAATGTTTCAGTTTTCAATGGGGTCACTTTTTAATGTTACACCGGCGTGGCCTAGTGGTATGGCGCTGGCCTCCTGATCGGGAGGCCGGGATTCGAATCCCGCTCTGGTCATGCCGGTGTCCTGTCTTTCGAATGAAAGTAAAAAGTAAAACCCTAGGCCCAGTGTCGTGGTATGCTTGGCCCGTTAAAAATCCCTCACTGCTTCGGGTGGGTCCGTTGCAAAGGTCAAAATTTGTATGCCCCGCATCAGGCAGATGCCATCACCATATACGTGAAATAGTCGTGGTGTGACGTTAAACAAAGATCAATCAATCAATCAATTTTAGCCGAATGGTGAATAGCAGATAAAAGACTGCTAACATAGCTACAATATGAATCCCACTTAAAATATGTACATTTATCATATTTTCTTATATAATTTTTTCTGCATTATTTAATTTTCCTTATAGAATAAAAAAGGTAGCATATTCATGTGTCATTTCCAAGTCCTGATTGATAGGCGAGGGGGGATGTCCATAGTTGCATAGTAGCCATAATCTTGGCTATATAGCAAATGATTTACAAATGAAAACTAGTGACAGTCATATGCACGTAAAATTAGAATTTGATTTGGGAGATTAGTGTACCTTGTCCTATGTTTCTTGCTGGTTGTTGTTGAGCCTGCGTCTCCTGTTTAGCAAGATACAGCCGCTACAGTTATACATGAATGCCGGTGTAACATTAAAAAGTGACCCCCGTTGAAAACTGGCCCAATGGTAAGATTACAACGGGTTAAGGCTCGATTTTTAACGTTAAATCCCCACCCATGCATGAAAAAGTGACCTACGCGTGAAAATTGACCCTCGCTGAAAATGGACTCGCAGTGGTGGGTCATATTTTAACGTTCGAAATATATCTTTGTGTATAATGCTCCTTTGTACTATTAGAATGCAATTCATACTGTGTACTTCCTGTTTACAAACGAGTCAGTTACAGAATGGTCTAAATTTTACGTTGGGCAATGACATAATATGCAGAATAATATGCAAATTTCGTCTCATTAGACGTATTGTCTAAGAGAACTAATACTTGATAGGGGGTCATATTTCAACATTAATTAATGACTCCATATGACAAAAGCTTCGAACTCCGGTTTACAAAAAAGAGTAACTATTCGATTATTCGATAGTGAGTAAAATGAACTTGAAAACTGGTCATCAAAGGTAACGTCAAAAACCAACCCCGTGTCGAGAAAATCTCCGTACATGTATTACAATACACGTACATGTATTTAGTTAAGTACACTTTATGTTTTTGTTGAATAAAGCGTGATAGTTCTCGGAGACAATGTGAGGACAAAGCGGGGGAAAAGAAGGGGGGGGGGGTGTATCATATTTCAACATTAATGACCCCATTTGAAAAAAAAGCTTCGAACTCCGGGTTATGATATAGTGTGTCTATTCGATTATTCGATAGCAAGTAAAATGACCTTGAAAATGGTCATTAGAGGTAGCGTCAAATTTCAACATTAAACAAATGACCCCATATCGAGAAAATCTCCACATTACAATACATGACAAAAATAAAAATGACTTGCTGAGATCAATAAAACTTGATAACGTAATGAAGTCGAAAAGTTGCCGTAAACTGTCATTAAACGAGTTCTTTTGGGCAACTTGTCATCTATAAAACAATTAGTTGATTTGCATTAAGTCAAGATAACTTTATGCGATTTCCCTTATGTCAGTTTTCAAATAAATCGTCGTAATAAACTCGCATTTCCATGAAAATCAAGAATAATTCTCCTCTTTTTTGTTGATATATTGGAATAAACATGCTACTAACGAGAATTTTATGTCGACTTATTGTTTTTTTTTAAAAATACCAATCCGAGATTTCGTAAGTCAATTTCTCCTCCAAATCGAGTTATCAAACTCGCATTTGTATTAAAATCTCGAAATATTGACTTTGTTGAAGTCGACATGATGCGATAAAGTAACACTTATCGATATACTTTTTGACGACTTGATGCCAAAGTCGTCACTTCAGTGACTTTTATAACTCACAATGATCAAAGCTAATGATCATTTCGACGAGCTGATGTGCACTCTCCACTGTTCTGTGTTTAGCCATTTTGTTCAGATATCTTGCCTGAGACATGAAGCTGAGAGAGTAGTCTGGAAGTGAGAATAAGAGGAGGAAAGTGGGAAGGATAGTAGTTGGGACCAGGGGCAAGTCATCAGGATGAAATGAGGGATGCTGAAAAACCCTCACTTTGCAAAAGAGATCTTTCTTTCCTCATTACTACATATAAAATATATATCAGTTCCATGCAGGAAAAATCTAAAGAAGACTCTTCAGATCATATGACAATTTCTTACTTCTTATTAACTCTCGATTAAACACACTATATGCTCAGTCAGTTAAATGTGCTTTGTTTAAACAGTAGTGTTTATTGTGAAAATATACATTAAGCAAACAATATATTGTTTTAAGAATTTAGCAACAAGTACTGAAGTATAGTTAAATCACCCTCTCTCCTTGTGATGAACTTTGAATGCATACTTAGATTACAAGATACCAATGGGGGGGGAGGGTTTCTTCTTTTTTTTTTCAAAGGTGCCTGTACCATTTCAGTTGGGAGTTTTTTTTTGTACTTTAAATATTTGCATAAAGCTAAGAGATTAATGATTGGAAAGAATTTCGATAAGTTTTGGAGAAAAATCATTGTCGACAATGAAATTTTCATTAGGTAGGGTCCAAATAATGGACTTCATCTGAAGAATAAAAAAAACCCCACTGGATACTCAGCACATACGGTGGTGAATTTAGAAGGGGGACTCCATTTTTCGCTTCAGATTTGCAAGGCTTTTACAGATGATAAGATTGAAAACACTCAAATAATAAGAGTAAAACTCCAGACTTTACATCAAAATGGCTAAGGGGACACCATTTGATTCTGAAGGGGGTGGGGGCTGGCAAATTTGGTCGAGTCAGATTATTTATTTTCAGATATTTGGAGGATAGAATATTTATTTCCTTAACATCCTGGGACAGATTATTTATTTTCTTGACTTTTTCGTCGCCAAGAAATACTTGTTAGAACTGCATTGTAATAAATGCCTGTATTGCTCACCTGAGTACCTGGATTATTAGTCATGCAAGAAGGAAGACGTTATCTAATTTTGCATTACTGTGACTAAGTCAACACAAATGTTGAAAATATGTCAAATTTTATTTTAGACCAGAATAAAAAACAACAACACTTTTTTCGCATCCATTCAGATGATTTTGATATTAAGCATTTGCTTCGTCTCTGCAAGACGAGATTCAGGGCAACAAGTTAGTAATTTTCTTTAGATGGGGCCTTTTGTTGACTGATTTTAAGTCTGGGTCATAAACAACAATTGTTTCAAATATTGTCCAGATCTAACTTAAAATGGCTTAATTTCATATGTTGAGTGTTGTGAAACATCTAAAAACTTATTAAGATGTGTAACGAAATGAAAAAATTTTTTTTTGACCACAGCTGGATTTGAACCGCTACTCTTCATATTTTAATTACCAAGTGGTATATGTACCATTGTGAGACCTATTTATAGCCATTAGCCATGGTGGCACCACCTGTTGACCAATTTGGATGAAATGTACAAAATTGATAGAGGATGTATAGTACTTCATGTATACCATATTTCATCAAAATCTTTCATGTGGTACAACAGCAGAGGTTAAAAATGTGAAGAATTGTCCCTATACATCCTCATTTGGAAGTCTTAAAAATTCATATAAAATCAAAAAATTGAGATATTGACAAAATTCTTTCAAAATAACGTTCCTTACTATAATTATGATTTAATTAATAGTCCATAAGAAATCATCATTATCAATTAACTACGAAATACGACACTTCTCTGCATTGAAGTCCAAAAAAAATGTCGAAAAAACTTCTAAGGTCTGGACGAAAACGACAAAATTTGAAGGGGGTCATAAGTTATTTATTTCTACCAAGTTTTATTAAAATTCTTCCAACAGTTTTGCATAAATAATCAAAAAATTGAGAAATTGACAAAATTCTTTCACAATAATATTCCTTACCATAATTATGATCAAAATAGTCCATTAGAAATCACCATTATCAATTAAGTGAAAAACATGACACTTTTCTGCATTGAAATTACTAAGTCTAGAAAAATGTCGAAACGTCAGAAATCTGATTTCAGAACAGAATAAAAAATAACAACACTTCTTCACACATCCCTCTAGATCATTTCTATGCATTCAGTTTGTCTCTGTATGCGCCAGGTCTGAAGAAGAAGTTTATCAAAGGACTGGATACCCTCTGTGACCTATTTTTGCCTGTGGTGGCACTACCTGTTGACGGATTGGGACAAAAACAACAACACTTATAGGGACTTTGAGTACTTTACAAATTACTACTAAACTTTTAACTCAGGGTTACAGATATCACAAGCTAAGAAAAACATTCGGCAAATTCTTCAGATCTTATTTAGAACTTCTATCTAAATTTGGAAATATTTCTTTTCAACAGTATGTATCCAATGGAATTTCCCATCCTAATTTTTACGGTGATCTCGTATATAAACTAAGGAAAGTAAAAGGCTCCGATAACGTTATTTCATCATGTAATAAAATAGTCAAACGTCTTCTAAATAGACAATATGATATTGAGATCATCAAAAAGACTATAGGTCTTGTATTTGGCCCCTCTACAGCCTTTTGCAGACTCTTACTTGAACGTTGCACGCTGACTAACAGGGCGGTGGGGACTATATGACGGGCCTTGTCCAAACCTCTTTCAGAGGAGACATGGTCCTGAACCTCGTCCCCTCTGACTGTTAGTCGGGACTCCTACAGATCTAGGGTCTTAGCTCGCTTTCAGACTGGCAGAGCACGGTTTATCATGTTGATGTCGCATATATTTTTATACCGTTATATGTTTTACAATACCTTACGTGTTTATATTTTTATGACCTCTCAATATGCGATACCTGTTGACCCTTGTTCTTTAAATGGAGGATTATTTATAATTTTTAAATGTACGTCCTTTGATTGTTCTGCTGTTACGGTGAGTGGGAAGGTGGGCCCGTAAACCGGTTAACCACACCATTTGTTTGGCTTTTGTCAAATTAAATGACCGTCCTAAGTCGGTATCGTAATTGCACTACAATCAAATATTTTTGTAATGTGTTATATGTTCTAGTATATTATTTATATTCATGTATTGTATAGCTCCATGGAGACTTCTGCCACATAACTGAGCCAGTAACTCCTCTTTTTTCTTTTCTATCAAGTTTCACAGAAATCTGTTCAGCGATTCTTGAGAAGAAGTCGAAAATGTGAAAAGTTTACGACGAGCAAATGAAAGGACGGAGTGGGGCACTATGACTATAGCTCACTTGAGCCTTTGTCTCAGGTGAGCTAACAAGCAACAAATTTATTAAATTTTTGTTGAATATATTGAATAGCACTATTTGTCCAATGCTATAAATCCTGCTGAAATATGAGTTTTACAGTTAAACTACTGCATATTATAGTATAGGGAGCAATCATGTTTTCTATAGAACATTCAGCTTTATATTTGCCATGATCTGGTATATGTACATGCTAGTAGCAATTTTCAAATCAGTCAAAGCCCGATTTTTTACATCCAGCATTATCAGGGTCAGAATATTTATTTCCAAAAAGTGTCCCCCCCCCTTCAGAATCAAATGGTCGTCCCCTAAGTAATCTGGCTAATACTTGACTATCACAGCATATCAATCAGCCCTCGTACATTTGAAATACAATAGGGGTTGAATCACGATGCCAAATGCTATTCGTTTTCGTGAGGATTTCTAGTCCCTGAATATGTAAAACATGTAAACAAAGCATTTTTCTGTGGAAAAAAAAATTCAGTAATACAAAATGAGAGGGACTGACTATAACTCCAGACCCCCATAATTCCAACCCCACTTCTGTTCTGGATTCTCTGATGTTTTTGATGTGGATGCTTTTAACTTGATCCAGTGATCATATATCCGTAATGGTTTACAGATAAACAAAAAGGTGATATAGTATTGTTTTTTTCGCTGTCAAATTTCTTTAAAATTCATACAGAAGTTGCAGAGGTGAAATCGAAATTGTTAGCTAATCGAATGCAATAGTGGCTAATTTTGTTGACTCAAAAAATGCAGACAAGGTAGATGATCTTAAGAAACTAGCTTCCTATTAAGTGTCGTTAAAATCTATGCCATAGCTGCAGAGGAAATTTCGAAAATGTGTAAGCCATTCAGAGGCTAGGACAACCATATTTGTTGACGGATCGGCCCAAAAGGTAGAGGACCTTAAGTGCTTGCTTCCTGTCAAGTTCGGTCTGAAGAAAAAGTTTGTCAATAAAGAGGTCTCTCTTTGATCTACTTTGACCCCAGTCTAGATCCATCCCTGTTTTCATCTAGTTATAAGAAGATAATTTTAGGTCATTCTTATGCATTTGGTTTGTCGCTGTAGTCATCTGATGTGAATCAGTTTGTCAAAGGAGGGACCCTTACGCTAGAAACTCTGGCCCATTCTGGATACACCGGATTTGGCCGAAAGGCAACAAGACTTTTAAGAGACCATAATTAATCAACCCCAACAAGTTTCATAAATATCCATCTAGCGGTTATGGAGAAAAATTTTAAAAAATCATAATGTGTTCCCATGCATATACATGTATGCACATGTCCATTGGGACCTCGTTCCTTTTTCATGCAAATAAATGTTTTGAAAATTCCCGAATATTCACAATTCTCTCAAATCTTTGATATAGTAACACTCTTTCTATCATAAACAAGTAAATTACACAAATTCCATGTAATTTTATGACTTTAGAGGGTAAAACTCTTTCAAGTTAGAAATCGCATAAAATTGCCATTTATCCATTTTTGTGCATTTGTGTTTTATTTTCACAGGCGGATGGACAGGACAAATACAATAAGCTTTAATATTTTTATCCATGTGTATTGTTTCCATGATAACACAAAGATCATAGTAAATAAGAGAGGTAAATTCTACTCGGGGGGAAAAGCCAACTCTACAACTAGCTGTAGAGTAGACCCCCCCCCCCCTTTACAGCAGATTTCCCCCCTGAGAAAGTCTACTCTAGAGTAGATTTTCCCTCGGGGAACCCTGAACGCAGTACAGCCAGACACCCTTGTTACGGTAGAGTTGATTTATGTACAACTAATTTATGTTCGAGTACATGTATATAAGCTGTTTGATGAACCATGACGCTGACTCAACATCCTCTGTATTATCCTAAAATCGTTGACTCTGTTGAATATTTGTATAGTGTACTTCCCTTCAGATCGAGAATATTATTGTCGTGTTTGCACAGTTAATCCAAAGCACATTGTTAATAACAAAATATAACAATGTACTAAAGTTTTAATACAAAATATAACAAAATACTAATGTTTTAATACAAAATATTACAAAGTATTAATGTTTCATTATACAAAATATGAAAAATACCAATGTCCAAGTATACAAAATTATGGAGCAATAACAGCAATACAAAAATATTATCTTCAAACTTCATACATGATATTACAAATATATCATGTATTTATATATACTATATTCATAAACTACTTCTCCCATTACAAATGAATGTCTACTTCTTTAATTGTTAATTCTGAAATGTATATATGGCATATTACAATTCTGTAAAAATACATTGTATGTAAGCAATACATTGTATGTAAGCAAACCATTTATAAATATGTATTGAAATAGATATTTTTGAAACAAATATGAGCTTTAAATAATGATGCTGTACTTAGTTAATAAACAGTTACTTCAGTGGCAATGCACAACAACTTATGTAGTCAGTAGTTTTCAAATGGATAAAAATACCTGGTATATGCTGGTATAGATATTTGGCACTAGAGATTCGAACCCGGACTATTTGGAACAAGAGCAATTAAAAAGAATACATATGGAGTCATAGATTCGAACCTGTACGTTGTACAGAAAAAAAGCTATTGAACGGACAACGAGGTATTTGATGGTATAGCAATCGAACCCACTGCTTACCGATATGTGGAACTATATAGGCCACCATGATGGGTATATATCTATATATAAACATATATATACCATTATCATTGAAGGCAAGATTTCATAAACACAAACATACATCAACATCATCCCACGGATCAATCATGAAGCGGAAGGAGGGTTTCATCAGACGTTTTGTCAAAGTACTAACTATATGATTTATCTCATAATCTGCCTTTCCCGGAGAAGCTTATAATGCCAAAACACGTGTTGTAATGGAATAAAGTACATAAAGCTTTGGAAGGCGATACATATACATGTATATATAAGCTTGGAAGTTAATGATGCTTTAGCTTCCTCATAGTTTTGTTTGTACATCACCAGAATCTGGTACATACGCTTTGTTGGTTTCTTCGGCGACATTTTCTTTTTCTTCATACTTTGAGGGTTTTCTGCAAAGAAATCGTGACATTGCAATGGTTTTATTTCAGGATCACATTCCACTTCCTCGCTAATTTTACACAAGTGAAATAATTTTCTCTTTTAAAGCTAGTATCTTTTTTTTTAACTTTCAAATTTAGACAAAAAATTACATGATCTAATTTTGAAAGGTAGAAAGAGACACAGTTAAGTTAAAGAAGTATGTGTTTAGATAAGAAAGTAACAAACGCAAATGTGTATGTCTATGTTTAGGTTGTCGATGATATCATACTTTCCAAAGTTGATACCGTCTTCTATAGATTCCGGAAGATTTTCTCCGTATGTCTCCGGAAGTATCAGAGATAAAAGTCCTGCCAAGACTGAAGCACCTCCAAAGATTACTAATGGCATCGCCTGACCTAAATGTCCGTCAATTACTTTAGACTACAATAAACGACAGATTTCCTTTTAATATTTATAGTGGATTTATAAAAAATACCAAATTTTACAAAGATACACGATACTATTAATTTGTTGTTCAGAAAATACTAACTCGGTTCATGTATTTAACAAATGTTCAGAAAGTACCAATTTTAAAGGACATTATGAAATGTTTAGTGCAAGTTTCATAATGGAATTATTTCTTACTTTTAAAAAAGTCCTGATGTTCTTTTTTTTTAATTTTGTCGAATTAAGAATCATCATTTACTTATTTTGCAGAACAATGTAATTTATTTAAACTGAATCTACCAGATCTGCAATATAGGGTGAAATCATTCCTCCTACACGGGCACATGACGAGCTGGCCCCCATGCCGCCATTTCTGACCACGGTGGGGTACAGTTCAGCTGACCATACATATATGACGGCGAAAGCAGCAGCAGCTCCGATCTTCCCCAACATGGCCAATACAACTGTTATCCATTGCAAACCTTGTAATCGGAAAATGAACAAAGATGCTCAATAAAGAAGTGAAATAAACCGTATTATTTTAAGGTGGCGCATATTTTAACAGTGTGATATAGTCGTTTGTAATGTCTAAAGTCTGTTTATATATGAAACAATTGTGATCTACGTTTTGAATAAGTCGCTGAACAAACATACTTTTCTCTAAATATAACACCGAGAAAATAGTGGACAAGCAGGCGAGACCTCCAAGAATCATACAGGAAGCATGGAGCTTCTTACGTCCCACACGGTCCAACAGAACCAAACATAATGTATAAGCCGGAAACTCGACGACTCCACTGAGGAAAAAATTAAGGTAGAAATTTCCAGCTAAGTTCCCACTATTCAATGATAGTCCGTAGTAAACCATGCTTACTACACACCTGGAAAATAATACGATTTTTATTATCAAATCATTGTTATTTATGTATTCGAATGATCATTTCTCAAGATATTCATTGTGACAATGAGAACACAAGATTTAAACCCCCCCCCCCCAAAAAAAAAAAATTAATAATAGATAAATAAATAAATAGATAAATAAATAAATAAGTAAATAAATAAATTGAAATAAATAAACAGATAATTGTTGTCCATTGTACTTGCCAGTTAAAGAAGATGACTTGAGTGCGGATTAGTAAAACTTTATTGCTGAAGAGATGCCAAACTTTTCCACTGGAAGCATTTTTATCTGCTTCCAAATCATCCAGATCTTTATATGAAATCATAACATTGTTTCCTTTGGCTAGCTTTATGACTTCTTTCTTGGCTTCTTCTATCCTGCCTTTATTGAGAAGCCATCTGGGGGATTCTGGAATGAACCTGCAAATAACGAAGCATTTTGGTCTAAACTTAAAAAACCAAAAACAAAAACAAAAACAAAAACAAAAACAAAACAAAACAAAACAAACAAATACAAACAAAACAAAACTCTCAACAAACAAAAACAAAAACCCCAAACAAACAAACAAATAAACACAAAACAAAAAACACCCCCAAAACAAGAAACAAAACAAACACACACCCCAAACCAATAAAACACTCAGTCTGTATAATTGAATACACTGAATAACATAAAAGTTTTTGGTTAAAATGTTTGGACGAATATATACTAGTATTATTGTACCACTTTAACAAAACAGCCGAAGTTATTCTTACCACCAGTAAAGTAAGAACAAAACAGAAGGAGCAGCACATGTGATTTCTATATGCTTCCAGTTCCGGAGACCATACGCAATGCCGGCCAATACAACGAGACCAACAGCAAAGAAATACTCAATGACCACGCCCACCCACAATCTCTTTGATGGACCGACCATCTCCATACCTGAAAACAAAGTTCTCATGGCGTATAATTCATGTTTACTGCTTCAAAATGATATTTTTGATAAGCTTTTATACGAAACAATGTCTATGTAAGTGGCAAGAAAGGAATGAGAGAAGTATTTTTAAAATTCTTTCATACAGGAAACAAATTCCTTGAAAGGTGTTTCACGTGAACGAATTGTTACCTATGACGAATCCTGTCATGAACATCCCGGCACATGACAAGCCCACTGTGAATCGCAAGATACAGAAGATAACGTAGTTAGGCGCCCAGGCTACGCCCATAGTGCTGCACAGCAACAAGAAAACTGACAACATCAGTGTCTTCTTACGTCCAAGGCTGAAATAACACAATGGAATGAACGGAATGTCTATTCCTACAGAATACAAATATTTGTTTATTATGGTTGAGAGAAATTGCCTTACAGACGATGACGTATTGATAATTAAAAATATAATTCTTGATCAGAAAAAGTTAAAATTATAAAACGCCAGTTCTAAGGGAATCGTCTCAACAAACATAATAACGGAAGGTTTAAAGTAACAATCACTAATTTAAGTGGATGGTTTAGGTATCGTGCGCCAATCCTAAGTAAATATAAAACTCAAAAGGATTGCAGCAACGATCTACATCCAAGACTGCCGGATCGGCAAATGTCGATACTACACGTTATATAAATAGAATTATATGAAGCACAAACATATAACGGGAACGACAATGTAATAAATGATCTAATAATGTTATACATGATGTATATTATGGTCAATATTTCAGATCCATCTAAATACTTTTATTTTCCACTTTTATATTATTGACCAAAATATATAACATTATTAGATCATCTGTTACATTATTATTATTATTATTATTATTATTATTATATATATATTATATATATATATATATATATATATATATATATATATATATATATATATAAGGTATAATATTATAATATATATTATAAGATATAATATAAAATGCACGTTTACATGGCGATATGCTGTGTAATGTAGTAAGAAAGTAAATTACATGCACATCGTTTCAAATAACTCAAATTGTCCGTGTTTCATGTATATACATGTTGCTAACAATATATTTGGACGTTTACCGCTTTTCTTTAATTTTATTTACAAAGATATCATTTACTGACTGATTGATTATAATCGATTTTACCGCAGGAAGTTGGACACTGATCACTTACGCATCTGAAAGTGCACCGAGGACGAAAGCACCAATAAGGACGCCGCCGAAAAATATCATAGAGGCATTGGATGTCCATAGCTGCTTGTCACATACAAGGTTTATCTGAAAGACAAATACCATAAACTGCATTAAGGAAAAGGGAATGTACGTCAAGCATGATGTAATTTACGGTACCAACTCTTAAGCATTAATTTTTTGTCAAAAATGATAACGAGAATATTTAATAGCCTTATTACACATTCATAATCATTATTACACATCAATGAAAAGCATGTGTCCATACCCGTTGTGTCCATATATGCTTACCTAGTTCCTAGAAATGTACCACTCAGATTTACGAAAAGGATTTACAAAAAGGTTTTACAACAATGTCCACTTTAAAAGATGGTCAGGGGACGCCCTCATTTTACATAAATAATCACAATATTAAACAAATTTTACAAAAATTGTCGTATATTGTCTGGAGGATGCTGGATGTTCCTGTCTTTTCTAAAGTTCCGGATCATCCACTGTGCGCTATCCACGTATACGAGATAGGAAAGCTATTAGATAAACTTTCAACTTCGATTTAAGTTAAAATTCCTGTCTTGCTTAGACATAATATATCTCGGGCCTCGAAATATGAATACATAATCCCCGTCACAGTTAAAGATATTGCTGCATATGAAAAATGGACAGAATTTCATTGCTTCTTGAAGACTTATTGCAAGGGGAAGGGTGGGGTTGGGTTGGTTGGGGCTAGGAGCATATTTTAAGCCTTCTCATTTTTTATCTTGAAAATGAGGGCATAAATAGGTTTAAGCCCCTTAACTAAGTATTATCAGGGAGCAAAGTTTACTAGATGCGGTAACGAATTTAGTGAAAATAGCGAAATTAAAAAGAATTTTCTACAATATTCGTGAACAAACCAGATACAGTATGCTATAAAATTAAAATCAAATACAGGGGAAGAAATAAAGATTATTTTTGGCATACTATTGTATAATTGTTCTCGATCTCGTATTACGCCGCTATATTGGATAGATAAATATGTTCCACAACAAGGTGTTAGTTTGCTACGCCGCTATATTGGATAGATAAATATGTTCCACAACAAGGTGTTAGTTTGCTACGCCGCTATATTGGATAGAAAAATATGTTCCACAACACTGTGTTAGTTTTCTACGCCGCTATATTGGATAGATAAATATGTTCCACAACACGGTGTAAGTTTGCTACGCCGCTTTATTTGATAGATAAATATGTTCCACAACACGGTGTAAGTTTGCTACGCCGCTTTATTTGATAGATAAATATGTTCCACAACACGGTGTAAGTTTGCTACGCCGCTTTATTTGATAGATAAATATGTTCCACAACACGGTGTAAGTTTGCTACGCCGCTTTATTTGATAGATAAATATGTTCCACAACACGGTGTAAGTTTGCTACGCCGCTTTATTTGATAGATAAATATGTTCCACAACACGGTGTAAGTTTGCTACGCCGCTTTATTTGATAGATAAATATGTTCCACAACACGGTGTAAGTTTGCTACGCCGCTTTATTTGATAGATAAATATGTTCCACAACATGGTGTTAGTTTGCTACGCCGCTTTATTTGATAGATAAATATGTTCCACAACACGGTGTAAGTTTGCTACGCCGCTTTATTTGATAGATAAATATGTTCCACAACACGGTGTAAGTTTGCTACGCCGCTTTATTTGATAGATAAATATGTTCCACAACACGGTGTAAGTTTGCTACGCCGCTTTATTTGATAGATAAATATGTTCCACAACACGGTGTAAGTTTGCTACGCCGCTTTATTTGATAGATAAATATGTTCCACAACATGGTGTTAGTTTGCTACGCCGCTTTATTTGATAGATAAATATGTTCCACAACACGGTGTAAGTTTGCTACGCCGCTTTATTTGATAGATAAATATGTTCCACAACACGGTGTAAGTTTGCTACGCCGCTTTATTTGATAGATACGTTTGTTCCTGAAAACATACCGGTGTTAATTTGTTTTGCCGCTACATTGGATAGATAAATATGTTCCTCAACTAATGTTAGTTTGCTACACCTGTATATTGCATAGATAAATATGTTCCACAACACGGTGTTAGTTTGCTACGCCGCTCTATTGGATAGATAAATATGTTCCACAACACGGTGTTAGTTTGACTGTTTGCTACGCCTCTACATTGGTTAGATAAATATGTTCCACAACACGGTGTTAGTTTGCTACGCCTCTATATTGGATAGATAAATATGTTCCTCAACATGGTGTTAGTTTGCTACGCCTCTATATTGGATAGATAAATATGTTCCTCAACGTGGTGTTAGTTTGCTACGCCGCTATATTGGATAGATAAATACGTTCCACAACACGGTGTTAGTTTGCTACGCCTCTATATTGGATAGATAAATATGTTCTTCAACGTAGTGTTAGTTTGCTA
The DNA here is from genome assembly GCA_035048485.1 of Pteria penguin. NCBI lineage: Eukaryota > Metazoa > Mollusca > Bivalvia > Pterioida > Pteriidae > Pteria > Pteria penguin. Next base: position 26,532,937 of record CM068581.1, read on the forward strand.
CGCCTCTATATTGGATAGATAAATATGTTCCACAACACGGTGTTAGTTTGCTACGCCTCTATATTGGATAGATAAATATGTTACTCAACGTGGTGTTAGTTTGCTACGCCTCTATATTGGATAGATAAATATGTTCCTCAACGTGGTGTTAGTTTGCTACGCCTCTATATTGGATAGATAAATATGTTCCTCAACATGGTGTTAGTTTGCTACGCCTCTATATTGGATAGATAAATATGTTCTTCAACGTGGTGTTAGTTTGATACGCCGCTATATTGGATAGATAAATATGTTCCACAACACGGTGTTAGTTTGCTACGCCTCTATATTGGATAGATAAATATGTTCTTCAACGTGGTGTTAGTTTGCTACGCCTCTATATTGGATAGATAAATATGTTCCTCAACACGGTGTCAGTTTGCTACGCCTCTATATTGGATAGATAAATATGTTCCTCAACGTGGTGTTAGTTTGCTACGCCTCTATATTGGATAGATAAATATGTTCTTCAACACGGTGTCAGTTTGCTACGCCTCTATATTGGATAGATGAATATGTTCTTCAACGTGGTATTAGTTTGCTACGCCTCTATATTGGATAGATAAATATGTTTTTCAACGTGGTGTTAGTTTGCTACGCCTCTATATTGGATAGATAAATATGTTCTTCAACGTGGTGTTAGTTTGCTACGCCTCTATATTGGATAGATATATATGTTCTTCAACGTGGTGTTAGTTTGCTACGCCTCTATATTGGATAGATAAATATGTTCTTCAACGTGGTGTTAGTTTGCTACGCCTCTATATTGGATAGATATATATGTTCTTCAACGTGGTGTTAGTTTCCTACGCCTCTATATTGGATAGATAAATATGTTCTTCAACATGGTGTTAGTTTGCTACGCCTCTATATTGGATAGATAAATATGTTCCTCAACGTGGTGTTAGTTTGCTACGCCGCTATATTGGATAGATAAATACGTTCCACAGCACGGTGTTAGTTTGCTACGCCTCTATATTGGATAGATAAATATGTTCTTCAACGTGGTGTTAGTTTGCTACGCCGCTGTATTGCATAGATAAATATGTTCCTCAACACGGTGTTAGTTTGCTACGCCGCTATATTGGATAGATAAATATGTTCCTCAACGTGGTGTTAGTTTGCTACGCCTCTATATTGGATAGATAAATATGTTCCACAACACGGTGTTAGTTTGCTACGCCTCTATATTGGATAGATAAATATGTTCTTCAACGTGGTGTTAGTTTGCTACGCCTCTATATTGGATAGATAAATATGTTCCACAACACGGTGTTAGTTTGCTACGCCTCTATATTGGATAGATAAATATGTTTCTCAACGTGGTGTTAGTTTGCTACGCCTCTATATTGGATAGATAAATATGTTCCTCAACGTGGTGTTAGTTTGCTACGCCTCTATATTGGATAGATAATTATGTTCCTCAACATGGTGTTAGTTTGCTACGCCTCTATATTGGATAGATAAATATGTTCTTCAACATGGTGTTAGTTTGCTACGCCGCTATATTGGATAGATAAATATGTTCCTCAACGTGGTGTTAGTTTGATACGCCGCTATATTGGATAGATAAATATGTTCCACAACACGGTGTTAGTTTGCTACGCCTCTATATTGGATAGATAAATATGTTCTTCAACGTGGTGTTAGTTTGCTACGCCTCTATATTGGATAGATAAATATGTTCCTCAACACGGTGTCAGTTTGCTACGCCTCTATATTGGATAGATAAATATGTTCCTCAACGTGGTGTTAGTTTGCTACGCCTCTATATTGGATAGATAAATATGTTCTTCAACACGGTGTCAGTTTGCTACGCCTCTATATTGGATAGATGAATATGTTCTTCAACGTGGTATTAGTTTGCTACGCCTCTATATTGGATAGATAAATATGTTTTTCAACGTGGTGTTAGTTTGCTACGCCTCTATATTGGATAGATAAATATGTTCTTCAACGTGGTGTTAGTTTGCTACGCCTCTATATTGGATAGATAAATATGTTCTTCAACGTGGTGTTAGTTTGCTACGCCTCTATATTGGATAGATAAATATGTTCTTCAACGTGGTGTTAGTTTGCTACGCCTCTATATTGGATAGATATATATGTTCTTCAACGTGGTGTTAGTTTGCTACGCCTCTATATTGGATAGATAAATATGTTCTTCAACGTGGTGTTAGTTTGCTACGCCTCTATATCGGATAGATAAATATGTTCTTCAACATGGTGTTAGTTTGCTACGCCTCTATATTGGATAGATAAATATGTTCCTCAACATGGTGTTAGTTTGCTACGCCTCTATATTGGATAGATAAATATGTTCTTCAACGTGGTGTTAGTTTTCTACGCCGCTATATTGGATAGATAAATACGTTCCTCAAGACGGATCGTCACCGTATGAGTGAAATAATCTCGGCGTGACGTGTTAGCTTGCCGGTAGAGCGACAAGCTCGGTGTAGCATCGTACGTCTGGAATGTATTCATCCTTGCATTGTAATGCATCGATTGGACACATTGTTCTTTAACACTCGTGCAATTCGATTTTGAATAAATTGCATAAAGCCTACAGTACTATACAAATCACAGATATGTAATTACGATACAATTTACACGTAATATTTTACGGATTGCCCGAGACGGGTAATGAAAACTGTGAGGAAACTATCATTGATTTCGTAGCCCAAGAAATGAAAGTGCGCAAGGAAGTGCGATTTGAAAGAGTGCATCGCGTGGGCAGGAGGAGATATGCAGATCATCAAGGACCACCGAGACCCATAGTGGCGAAATTTAGTAGCTATTAAGACAGGGAACTAGTGAGAAGGCAGGCGCCACGCACTTTGAAGGGCTCGAACGTGTGGGTTCAGGAACAGTTCCCTGCTGAGATTGAGCAGAGAAGAAAGACACTCTATCCGATAATGAGAGAGGAACGAAGAAAGAACAACAAAGTTAATTTAGTGCGCGACCGCCTGTTCGTAAACGGTCAGGAATATTTTCCGCCACCTACGAATGCAGCGCCTGCTCCCGCGCATCGCACAACACCTTCGCAACAACAACGTAAGCGTCCGCGAAACGGTTCTCGCTAGGACAGACAGGAGGATCCGGGACAAAATAAGACTCTATGTAAGTGAAATATTAAATTCCTACGTTGGAATATAAACGGTGCTCTAGAGACAAAACTTCAGGACAAACCTTTTCTTAACTTTATTTGTACTTACGATATATTTTGCCTTAGCGAATGTTCGATTGAAAATAATTTTGAATTTCCTATTTCAGATTTTACATGCAGGTATATTCCTAGGTCTAAGACCAAATGCAAGCAAGGTGGGGTGATGATGATTGGTAAACGAAGTAGTCTAGATGATTTTATTACCATTGATAACATATTGTTTGATACTTTTGTATGGTTAAAAGTGAACCCGATAATTTCAGGGCTAGATGAAACATTGTATATTTGTTGTTCTTGCCTACCACCAGATAGATCTTCATTCTTCAAATTTTATAATTGTGATATATTTTTTGAGTTAGAAAATCAAATTGCATCATATTTTGAAAGAGGTAAAGTTATGCTTGCCGGAGATTTAAATTGTAGATGTGCAGGTTTAAAAGATTACATAGATGATGATGTTATACATGACTCTGTTATACCTACGTTGTTAGAATACCAGAATGACCTACGCTTACCTGATCGTATAATTAAAGATCAGACCATTAATACGTATGGTATAAAGTTAATACAACTATGTATTGAAAGCGGTCTGCGTGTGTTAAATGGTAGATATGATTATTCTAGTGATTTTACTTATTGCGGTCCAACGGGTGCAGTGTATTAGATTAAGTTTTGACTACAGTAGATTTATATTAATATGTGAGTAAATTTATCGTATGTAACTTTAACATGTATTCAGATCATGCGCCTCTCCATATAGAATTACAATCTAATTATAGTCATTCATTTTCCGATATTGATGATTCTGAAGGTCACAAACATGTTAAATTTAGATGGAATAAGGATTTGGCATCTGAAAGTAAAAATGCACTTGAGCAGAATTTTACTCGGTTGGAGCAATGATAATGATTTTGACACTGAGAATGGTATTGATAATTGTGTTACTACTTTTATAAATGAATTGAATTGTATTATGTCCGATTTTCACAAAATACCAATGACATCTGGCAGGCGATCTGTTAGAGATAGAAAATGTATTGACACTGTTTTTAATCACAAGCCATGGTTTAATGACGCTTGTAAACAATTATATAACTTGTATAGAAAAGCTCTACGTGATTTTAATATGTGTAAAACACCTGAAAGTCATTATATATTGTCTCAGAGTAAAAATGACTATAAATCACTGGAACGCAAATTGAAAAGAAGGTATAAATTTGAACAAGGTAATATGGCTGATTATATTCAAAAAAATAATCCAAGGAAATTTTATGCATATTTTTCCAAAAAGAAATCAACGAAAACAGATATTGATATTAACACTTCTTTTAACATTTTAAATCTCTTTGTGGTGATAGTACTGGTACTGAGGAGGTAGATAATGACACTCTACTCAATGATGATGATATTGTTTTTGAAGAATTAAATGAAGAAATTTTAGAAGACGAAATTTTGAAAGCGATTAAAGGTTTAAGATGTAATAAAAGCCATGGTTCTGATGGAATTTTGAATGAGTATTTTTTGGAAAATGCGAATATGTTATTACCACTGTTAAAGGTGATTTTTAATACTATGTTCAGAAAGGGTTTTTTTCCGTCAATATTATGCAACGCTTTAGTTGTGCCTGTTCATAAGAAATGTAATACTGGTGACCCGAATACTTACAGGGGTATTAGTTTAATTAGTTGTATGTGTAAACTTTTTACTTCAATATTAAATACTCGTTTGTTATTATGGGCAGCAAAAATGATTCGATTACTGATGCTCAATTTGGTTTCCGCCCAAAATATGGTACAGTGGATGCTATTTTTGCCTTGCATGCAATTATTGGCAAACATCTTAATAGCAAATCGCGCCTATATTGTTGTCTTATTGACTATAAGCAAGCCTTCGACTCCATTGACAGAAACAAATTGTGGGGAAAACTTTCGCATTTGGGTTTGAGGGGGCAAATGCTTGCGACCATCAAGTCTCTGTATAATCAATTTAAAACTAGTATTCTATTAAATGGAAATATTTCACAACCGTTCATTACCATCTTGGTTTATTACAAGGGGAAATAATTTCGCCCATTTTGTACTCATTCTATGTAAATGATTGTGAAATGGATTTCATACGCAATGGCTGTGAGCCTACTGAACTTCAAAAGATATCCCTTTTCCTATTGATGTACGCGGATGACACTACTTTTTTCTAATACTATTAATGGTTTACAGCATATGTTAGACTCTTTAGCTATTTACACAGAGAAGTGGTCATTAACTGTTAATGTGGCAAAAACAAAAATCATTGTTTTTAGAAATGGAGGTATTGTTAAACCTCAAGAGTGTTGGTTTTATAAGCGAGAAAAAATTGAAATTGTGAATGAATTTTGTTATCTAGGCATTGTGTTTAATTATAACGGGAAATTTAATAAAACCCAAAAGCAACTGTCATTGCAGTGCAGAAAAGCGATGTTTTCGTTGAAAAGAAAATGTAACGAAATGGGTTTTAATCACAGTTCTCTTTTATCATTATTTGACACATATGTTTCTAGTATATCATATTATGGGAGTGAAATTTGGGGGTTACATACAGCTCAAGATATAGAGAAGGTACATTTAGATTATTGTAAAAGTATCCTAAGGGTAAAAAGATCAACACCAAATGCTATGGTATATGCAGAGTTGGGTAGGGTTCCTATGATTTGTATAAGAAAACTCAGAATGGTTAAATATTGGTTAAAACTTTTACATACTGAAAATTGTATTCTCAAGTCATGTGTTGATTTTTACTATAAAGAACTATCTCTTAAACCTAACTGCACAAACTGGTTATCTAATGTAAAAAAGAATTTTAACAGAAATTGGTCTTGGTGAATATTGGTCAAATCAATGTATTTTTGACGACAATTACATTTTAACGGAAGTGAAGCAACGTCTCGTTGATATACATAAGCAGTCTATTATATCTGAAATAAACGCTTCATGTTCTTTATATAAACACATTATTGATCATGTAACATTACAGCCGTATTTTTATGCAATATAAGAAAATTATCAGCAGATTACGCCTTTCTTCGCATTGTTTGAATATTGAAACTGAGCGCTATAAAAATATACTTATTGAAAGACGTACTTGTAATATTTGTAAATTAGATATAGAGGACGAGTTCCATTTTATTCTCAAATGTCCCGCTTTTGAAAATTTAAGAATTAAATATTTGAAGAATTATTATTATAGAAGACCTTCCGTCTAGTTCAACTTTTAAGTTCTGGTAATACCAAGGAACTTTGTAATTTTCGTAAATTTTTAAAGAATGCTTTTAAAATGAGAAGTACTATAAGCTATTCATAGCTATATATTATACATGTATTATATCTACTATATTCCATATAAAAATTTATATAAGTTTATTGTGATATTTCTATTTATTGCGTTGACCTTGACATTATATTGTATTATTGTTGAGTTTTATATATTGTACAATGTATATCTATAAGCTGTACAGCTTTTGATTAATAAACAATACAATACAATATGATTACGATACATTGTATACTTATATAATTACGATACAATTTTCACGTATATAATTACCATACAATTTACACATGTATAATTACGTAAAAGAATCATACTTATACGTGACTTTGAATTTTTACTGATTATTACGTTATTCATACCTCCGATGTGAATGTAGAGTGAAAGATGGATTTGTCATAGACCCATGAGTTGCACTTCTGTTCTTCCCTGGAGCTGAAGCCAGAAGAGTTGAGGACGTAATACGAGCATTTATCATACTGAAGGTCCCCATCACTGTCAGGCTTCAATGGAATAGTCGCATTAATCAGTTCCCTGTGTGATTCATTTTGAATGGCGTATGTGTCAGAAGGAAATCCTGGTAGTTTGCATCTGATGATAAAAGACAAAACGATAATCCAAATAAAACATTATATATTTGTCTTAACACGACGTAAAACAGTCACGTGTTATGACAAGATAAATGATCATGGCGGATGTGGCTAGACAAACAGGAGACAATCACTGCTGCCAGGCACTCTGTACAATCACTGCTGCCAGGCACTCTGTCTCACCTTTGATTGTCAGGTGTCGATAATTATCTACTCTATATTACATCGATAAGAGTACCACAATGACATTGTACACCAGTGGTGAGTAATAAATACCACAGAAACAGTTGTGAGTATCACAGTGGCATGATACCAGTTGTGAGTATCACAGTGGCATAACGCCATTTGTGTGTTTTACATTGGTATAAAACCAGTAGTGAGAATAAATGGCATAACATCAGATTAGAGTTCCACAATAGCATAACACCATTTGTTAGTACCACAGTGGCATGACACCTGTGGTAATTATGTAACTACATTGCATTGGCATAACACTCGTTGTGAGTACCACAGTGGCATAACACCATTTTGTGAGTATAACAGTGACATAACACGAGTAGTGAGTACCACAGTGGCATAAGAAAATTATAATTACTACTGTGTCATAACACAAGTAATGAGTATCACGGTTGCATAACACATGTTGTGAGTGTCACAGTAGCATAAAAGCAATTATGAGTAGCACAGTGGCATAATACACGTAATGAGTACCACAGTGGCATAACATACGTAATGAGTACCTATGTGGCATAACACACGTAATGTGTTCCACAGTGGCATAACACAAATAATGAGTACTGCAATGGCTTAACACAAGTAATGAGTACCACAGTGGTATAACACAAATAATGAGTACCACAGTGGCATAACACACGTAATGAGTACCACAGTGGCATAACACACGTAATGTGTACCACAGTGGCATAACACAAATAATGAGTACTATAGTGGCTTAACACAAGTAATGAGTACCACAGTGGCATAACACAAATAATGAGTACTACAGTGGTTTAACATACGTAATGAATATCACAGTGGCATAACACCTGTTGTGAGTGTCACAGTAGCTTAAAAGCAGTTATGAGTAGCACAGTGGCATAACACACGTAATGAGTACCACAGTGGCATAACACAAATAATGAGTACTACAGTGGCTTAACACAAGTAATGAGTACCACATTTGCATACCACCCGTGTGAGTTCCACAGTGGGATAACACCAATTATGAGTTCCACAGTGGCATAACACGCGTAATGAGTACCACAGTGGCATAACACGAGCTGTAAGTATCACATGTACATAAAACCGGTTGTAAGTACGGCATTGACGTTACCTCATTTACTTACTAATGTATATTGTTCTTCTGATATGTACTATCAACATCATTCATCAAATGTCTTATTACGATAATGGATCCTATTTCATAAGAGTGCTTATTATGTCTGTGCATTCAAATTTTCTCAATTTACTAATTCAACAAATTAAATGTGAGAATAAATTTGATAAATAAGCGATATGTCATTTATTTTACATTAAACAATATTAATAGTTTAACTATGTTCGCATACACAATTACCAAAATGGTAAGTATAATTAATGATTTGCTGATCAAATTCAATGGTGCTGAAAATCATTTGTACGTGTGGTGTTTGCTATATTACAGGAACGGGATAACCTTTACAGAGATATTTACAGTATATCAACAACAATTACAGTATCCGTGTAAGGTAAAAAATAATAGTATATGTGCTAAACGTACGAGTAATTCATGTGAATTTTGAGGATGATTTTTAATAACGTTGACAATGACAATCGCTGTGGCAACTCCCTCGCAGATCAGAAGCATTTTGAGGCGTTCTCTGTAATCATTAACATAGGAACATTCTACATGCTACATAAGGGTCTCGTGGGAAACTGACGGAACTCATTCACGCTGCTTCCTACCATGGTGTATGACATGGTATCAGCTCACCCCCCCCCCCCCTCCCCCTGTATCGGTATCTATTGGATGTTCTCATCTGTGTCGGGTAATTTCACGACAAATGATACCATTTATGTGATAATTTCACACGAGAAATGATGAATTTGCGAGAACAAACAACTATAGAACTATAAGCTTATGCAAATATGGTGAACTGTTGACGTTGTGAGACATTTCACTGAGAGCCGAATACACAATTCTACGTCAAAGTAGATACCCCCACCTTTTTTATGAATTATAAAATATCTTCGTGTAAATTCGGATGAACGCTCCACTCTGAAGCATGTTATCTCCCCATGAAGTATCTCTTACGATCGCCTCTTGGGGAAGAAGTTTTGAATACAGGTAATTGGAAGTTGATTTTCCTTAAAAATTAAACAAATACCACCTCCTTCTCCCCAATTAACACACGCACACTAAAATGATTGATAAACTATCGAATCTGTTTTATATCTATAGAGGATTTCTACCGAATCCGTTTTACATCGGTGAACAAAATCTTACGTTGCCTGTGTTACGTGCATTTATCACCTTTAATACTCATACCAAAGTTAACCATGAATACTACGAAGTCTAATACATACGACTCACTACGATGTCTAATACATACGACTCACTACGATGTCTAATACATAAGGCTCACTACGATGTCTAATACATACGACTCACAACGATGTCTAATGCATACGACTCATTACGATGTCTAATACATACGACTCACTGCAATGTCTAATACATACGACTCACTGCGATGTCTAATACATACGACTCACTACGATGTCTAATACATAAGACTCACTGCGATGGCTAATACATACGACTCACTACGATTTCTACTACATAGGACTCACTACGATGTCTAATACATAAGACTGACTGAGATGTCTAATACATACGACTCACAACAATGTCTAATACATACGACTGAATGCGATGTCTAATACATACGACTCACTACGATGTCTAATACATACGACTCACTACGATGTCTAATACATACGACTCACTGCAATGGCTAATACATACGACTCACTACGATGTCTAATACATACGACTCACTGCGAAGTCTAATACATACAACTCACTACGATGTCTAATACATACGACTGAATGCGATGTCTAATACATACGACTCACTACGATGTCTATTACATACGACTCACTACGATGTCTAATACATACGACTCACTGCAATAGCTAATACATACGACTCACTACGATGTCTAATACATACGACTCACTGCGATGTCTAATCCATACGACTCACTACGATGTCTAATACATACAACTCACTACGATGTCTAATATATACGACTCACTACGATGTCTAATACATACGACTCACTGCGATGTCTAATACATACGACTCACTGCGATGTCTAATATATACGACTCACTACGATGTCTAATACATACGACTGTGTGACTGCGATGTTAACGACTCACTACGATGTCTAATACATACGACTCACTACCATGTCTAATACATACGACTGTGTAATTGCTATGTTTACGACTCACTACGATGTCTAATACATACGACTCACTACGATGTCTAAAACATACGACTCACTGCGATGTCTAATACATACGACTCATTACGATGTCTAATATATACGACTCACTACGATGTCTAATACATACGACTGTGTGACTGCGATGTTAACGACTCACTACGATGTCTAATACATACGACTCACTACGATGTCTAATACATACGACTCACTACGATGTCTAATACATACGACTGTGTGATTGCGATGTTTACGACTCACTACGATGTCTAATACATACGACTCACTACGATGTCTAATACATACGACTCACTACGATATCTAATACATACGACTCACTACGATTAACGGAGACTTGGTTATTATGCTGTCGACATGACGTAACGGAAAAACATCGTCAGTCGGTGCATGTCGTAATGAAACATAGTAAAGATTTTGTCGGGGAAATTCTATTCCATGATTATACTTCGCTTGACAAGGCACGTGCTGGGACTTCAGGAATTAGTGTCTTTTACATAGTATAAAACAGTAGTGGCGCCAATCTAATTAAAATTCGATCTTTAAAATTTTAATTAGATTGTCGTGGCGCCTTCCCGATAGGTCCGTCTTTCTTCGACTCCTCATAATTCACTTCGATCGATCTACGACAAATGACGACTCGCTAGGATTATTTACCCAACCGACACCAGTTCAGAAGTCGTAGCTAGTCGGGAGCCAAATTCGTTACAATGAGAAGGGGCTTACATTTTGATTTTTGATCTTTCTACTCCTCCTTAGCAACAGAAATTTTGAACTCGTGACTTGAATCGTAAACGTTCAATTATACCTTGTATAAATTCAATATCTAACATTTAAAAGGAAATACTTAGTAGATAGGTTTTTGATATTTCAAATCTTTATTCTATGGGATAAATTTCAATAGATATAAAAAGTGTTGACCTAGTAAACTCGAACTTGACCCTTTGTATGATGTTGCTAACTCATAAAGATCATCTTACCGGCCAGCTGCCTGTCTTTATGTGAACCGGTATCAACGTCACATTTCTATAATCACTTTTCGACATTCTTCGATATCCCATACAAGTTGTATGCTTCAGCAGCTGAGTTCCGTTATACTGCTCCCAGTATTCTCTAGTGAATGCGATATCCAAAGATTTTTAAATAGAACCATTCGACGCCACTGCGGGACTAATATTTTAGTTGGCAAAATGATAACTATTTCCGCAATATGATGTCAGAGACAATACATTTTTCATTATGACGTCAAATTTTTACAGGAAACGTTATCATTGCCAACCAAAATTAACCATTTTAAAAAATTAACAACCTCCTTACAGCAGGGTAATCTGAATACCAAACAGTGGTGGACAGTTACTAAGCAATTTCTAAAACAAACCAAAGACAGCAACATTCCTTTTATTATCCACAATGACATTCATTATAATACTCCACAAGAAAAAGCAACGGTAATAAATGACTTTTTCTGTTCCCAAAGCTCAGTTGATGACAGCCATGCCTACCTACCACCAATGGAGTTGCCGGCAGAGTCGCTAGAATTTATTCAGATATCGACACAGGATTTCGATGATGTTCTTAATTTATTAGATCTTAGCAAGGCATGTCGCTCAGACTTGATAAATCCTAGATTACTAAAGGAAGGTGCACCCGTCCTGTCCCCTTGTCTTGCATACGTGTTTAATAAATCTATTGAAATAAGTATATTCCCTTCTCTGTGGAATATATAACAAGAGGCCCAAATGGGCCTATATCGCTCACCTGAGCACAAATTGCTTATTTACAATAAAATGACAGCTCATTTAAGTAGAAAATTTTGCTTTTTTCTACAAGATGTTCTATAAGGTTTGGTGACATTTTGAGGAAGTCCAAAATGTGTCAACCAATAAGAGCCAATGGCGGCCATCTTGGATTACAGATCGGCACGAAAAACACAAACTTGGTAAAGGACCTTGAGTACTTACTTCCTATGAGGTTTGGTGAAATTCTGTGTTGCGGTTCTGGAGAAGAAGTCCAAAATGTGTCAACCAATCACAGCCAATGGCGGCCATCTTGGATTACGGAAGGGCACGAAAAACACAAACTTGGTAGAGGACCTTGAGTACTTACTTCCTATAAGGTTTGATGGAATTCTGTGCAGTCGTTCTGGAGAAGAAGTAAAAAATGCGTCAACCAATCAGAGCCAATGACAGCCATCTTGGATTATGGATCGGCACGAAAAACACACACACTTTGTAGAGGACCTCGAGTAGTAACTTCCTATGAGGTTTTGTGAAATTCTGTGTAGCGGTTCTGGAGAAGAAGTCGAAAATGTGTCAACCAATCACAGCCAATGGCGGCCATCTTGGATTACGGATCGGCACGAAAAAACACAAACTTTGTACAGGACCTCAGGTAGTTACTTCCTATGAAGTTTGGTGAAATTCTGTGCAGCGGTTCTGGAGAAGAAGTCCACATTGTGTCAACCAATCACAGCCAATAGCGGCCATCTTGGATAACGGATCGGCACGAAAAACAAAAACTTGGTAGAAAATCTTGAGTACTTACTTCCTATGAGGTTTGGTGAAAATCTGTGCAGCGGTTCTGGAGAAGAAGTCCACAATGTGTCAACCAATCAGAGCCAATGGCGGCCATCTTTGATAACGGATCGGCACGAAAAACACAAACTTGGTATAAGACCTTGAGTACTTACTTCCTATGAGGTTTGGTGAAATTCTGTATAGCGGTTCTGGAGAAGAAGTCGAAAATATGTCAACCAATCAGAGCCAATGGCGGCCATCTTGGATAATGGATCGGCACGAAAAACACAAACTTGATAGAGGACCTTGAGTACTTACTTTCTATGAGGTTTGGTGGAATTCTGTGCGGCCGTTCTGGAAAAGAAGTCGAAAATGTGTCAACCAATCACAGCCAATGGCAACCATCTTGGATTACGGATGGGCACGAAAAAACAAACTTGGTAGAGGACCTTGAGTACTTACTTACTATGAAGTTTGGTGAAATTCCGTGCAGCGGTTCTGGAGAAGAAATCGAAAATGTAGAAAAGCTAACGACGGACGGATGACGGACGACAGACGACGGACGACGGACGGTGATTGATCACAATAGCTCACTTGAGCCTTTGGCTCAGGTGAGCTAAAAAGGAGACAGGATGGATGCATCAAACTACAGACCGATATCATAACTAAGTTGTTTGGGTAAGATATTTGATAAATGTGTTTTTAAACACATATACTTACATTAAGGAAAATAATTAAATTACGCCAGTACAGTCTGGCTTTACCCCAGGAGACTCTGCCGTCTTCCAACTTATAGACCTCTATGACACATTCTGTCGAGCCTTAGATGATGGTAAGGAAGTTCGAGTTGTTTTTGTGACATCAGTAAGGCCTTCGGGAGGGTGTGGCATAGAGGACTTTTGTTTAAGTTGAGGCAGAGACATATATATACAGTTCATACGAAAATTAAAGCACTATGACTATAATAAACATTGATGGTGCTATAAACGAAAAATGGTGGAATGTGCTTCAATATTGTGTAAATGTTTTGCATAAACCCAAGTGAATGTTTTCAGAGATCTATCACAACTAATGGCTTCTGATCGGGGTTATGTCTTCACATTGAATAGATCATATATGAAATGTTTTATGATTCAAATGATTAGTATATTGCTTTTTTTTTACTTATCTGAACTACCTTTGTTTAAAAAACGATGAAAATTCCTCTTTTTGCATGCTTAATGCTTTCAAGCGAATGAATGCCGAGAACAATATGGCGGACTTCCGGCTTATCGAGATGCCTGTCGGGAAATGTCACTTATGTCAGGGAACTATATAGCTTTCAATGGGAGTTTCCAGTCTTTGTGTATATATGGTTGAGGAGAATGGGAATATGTGGTCCACACTTAGCTTGGTTTCAAAGCTATTTAAATGAAAGGCTTTAGAGGGTTGTATTGGAGGGATGTGTCTCTGATTATAAAGAAATAAAGGCCGGAGTTCCTCAAGGATCAATACTTGGGTCTCTTTTGTTTCTTATATATATTAATGACATAGTAAATGATATTAATTCAAATATACGACTGTTTGCAGATGACGCATCCTTTAACCTAATTGTTGAAGATCCTGCAATGGCAGCTGACCTTATGAACACTGACCTAGAAAAAATACACCTGTGGTCACAAGACTGGTTGGTAAAATTTAATCCTATTAAAACAGAACAATTAATTATTTCACGAAAGACTAACCCAAACATGCACCCTCCAGGAATAATGAATAATGTGTCAATACAGGAAGTAAATAGTCATAAACATTTGGGGTTGATTATTAACAAAACATGTTCATGGCATGATCACATATCGGATATGGCTACTAAGCCTGGAAACGGATCAATATCTTTCGATTATCAAAATTTAGACCAGACAGGAAAATTCTCGAAATTATATATTTCTCATTCATTCGACCTTGTTTAGAGTATGCAGATGTAGTTTGGGACAATGGTACTGTCACAAAAAAACAGGAAATTGAACAAATTCAATATGAAGCTGCATATATTGTCACTGGCGCAACAAGATCTTGTTCCAAAGCAAAATTACTAGAGGATACTGGATGGGAAAGTCTTGAGCAAAGACGCTTTAAGCATAGGTTGATTACTTTTTATAAAATGATTGATAAAGAAGTCCCCTCATATTTGTATTCACTTATTCCACAAAGTGTTCATCAGGTCAGCCAAAGAAATCTGAGGTCAAGGTCAAATCTTCTAACACCAGTATGTAGGTCGAACCTGTACCAAATTTCTTTTATTTGTAAGACTGTAAAAGATTGGAATGCGCTATCAGAAAGCACAAGAGACATACGGTCTATTTCAGAATTCAAGAAATTTTTAGACAAAGATAAAAAGAAAGTTCCAAAATATTTTTAGGAGAACGTAAAGATCAAATATTGCACGCTCGTCTTCGATTGGGTTGCAGGTCTGAATGCTGATCTGTATAAAAAATCATCTACGTGATGATGAAAACTGTGTTTGTGGTCTCCCGGAAACGGCAAATCATTTCTTTTTGGAATGTACTAACCACAGTGTATTACGTAATAGAAAAATCAATACTTTAACAGTTCAAATAAACATAAATATCTTGTTCATAAATATCAGGTTGTCCCCTGTATGATGATGATTTAAATGGAGAGATATTTGCTCAAGTACAAAATTTCATTATCAATAGTAATAAATTCTCTTAAGTAAATAAATCTTACAGACATGTTCACACGAAAGTGTCAACTTTCCACTCTTTTATCAATATCATTCATTTAATATCAGGGCTTAAATGAAATCCTGTAAATAGAAATTGAATTTCTCATTTCTCATCTGATTAGCATCCACTATCTTGAGCCTGTACCCTTTTCCTATATTTACTTTTTTTTTCCCTTCTTTCTGTTTTCTTTTTTCCCTTTTTCTTTTTTCCTGCTTTCGTTTTCCCCTTGTTGTTATTTATAAGGTTTATACGAGATGGTAAATATAAGCATGAAATGTATACTCATGAATTTCTATTGATGTATTTGTATTATATACAATGTTGACCAATTATATTTACTAGTAATTTCATGTTCGATTTCAGGAAAGAGCTATATATATATATATATATATATATATATATATATATATATATATATATATATATATATATATATATATATATATATATATATATATATATATATATATATATATATATATTATGTTATACAATTCATGCGATTTTCTAAATAAATACTGTTTAAACCAACCAAAATGTTTGTCCCGCAGTAACAGCGAAAGGGTCTATAGCCGTATAGGCAAAGCTCAACTAAGCATTTTTATTTTTCCTATATTCCATTTCTAATCAACATATTAACGTCTTGTCAAGAAAAATCCGAAATACGTATTCACCTTTATTCACCTTTCCACGGTTCCCGGGCCGTAGGACTGAATTTCGGAATTGAAAGTCGACCAATGATCGATCAAAATATGTGAGAGGGGCCGCTCCCATCGCATTGTATGTAAATGAAACTTTGCCAAACTTGTCGAAATTCTGTGATTTCTTGGATATTTCTTCTTCACTTACTCTGAATATAAGTTTGAAGAATGAAAAGACATTATGTTGGAGCGAGTTCATGCATTGAACATCGACGACCTTGTGATGGTGACAACCAAATATTCGTAAACTGTAAAAAATATCTAGCAGAAGAGTCTCTCATTGGGTTCAGTTTTCTAGAGCACGACGGTCATATTACTATGTATTTAATTAGGGCAAATCTTAGGGGGGGGGGGGGGGGGGCTGTCAATGTGCAGCATGTGTACTTAAGTATGGTGAATACTGGAATACTGAAAAGTCTAGATATAGATTTGCATAGGCTTTTTATTTTATTGTGAATCATCGGTCCTGAAGTCAAGGATAAAAAAGACCGAAATGTGATCAATTTCTATAAATATAAAATGTATGCTATCAATAAATAAATCAATCGACAGATAAATAAATAAATATATCAATGAATTAATAATGTTTAAAAGATCAAATAAATATATATGTTTTTTATATATATTTTCCTTTACTTTTTTCTTGTTCTTTTCTTTCTTTTTTTTTTTTTTTATTTTTCTTTCTTTTTTTTCTTTTTGTTTACAGTTTGTTGTCTTTAAGTTTTGTCATGTTCACGAAGAGTTTGTGTCACTCTTCTCTATCCTTTATACGTTTCACTTTATAAAAACAAAACCTTGTGATATATACAAATGCACTAACGATTAAGGTTATACTATTTTCAATATTATTTTTAAACTAGAAAAAGCTGAAAGATAAACTTTTCTTTCGATAAAATGTTTCATTCTATACATGTGCATTAAGAGATGCTTACCTGTGTTTCGGTGTTCCTAGGAGAAAAACTGATATCACCATATGAAATCCAGCAGAAATGGAAAGAAAACATAATAGTAAATATATTCGTTTTTGGTAACTTCCAAATTCGCCGACCTTTCCCAACAATTCATCAAAATGCATGTTTGCACCTAGGTAACAGAATAGTGTTCAATAAAAACGAGTTGTCTGCAAGTGACGGTGTATGTCCTCGCTTCGATGCGTACGCACTTTAGTGGTGACAACACTCAAATAACTGAATATATGCAAGGTAGTCCACACTGGGAAGACGAATGTTTGTCAACACAAAGTGGCGGATGTAGGTGTGCTCTCCTAGACAGTGGAGAAATCCATATTATAGGCCAGACGTAAGAAAAGAAAGAAAACAACAAAAAGTATTGTTGATGATCATATCTTGAAATGATAGAAACGATTATAGAGCGGTATAAAAATTCCTACAATTGAAGGTCAAAGTTGGTGGATATGAATCCATTATAATAAATTGAAAGATGGTTGGTTGGTTGATTAGCGTTTTACGTCGCTTTTAAAAATATTTCAGTTATATTGCGACACGGAAGCAGGAGGTTACCAACCTCTAATACATTGTGGCGCAACCCGGGAATCGAACCCGGATCGTCGGCGCCGCAAGCCAAGCGCTTAACCACTACACCAAGCCTCTCCCCTAAATGAAAGTTGGAAAAGTCCTCTTATATTTGAAAATTACATAGTAAATTACGTATCTGTCTTTAGAAGTTTTTTTTATTTTACTTTCTTCTGTTTTATCACTTTCTATTTAAATCTAATTATATTGTGTAGTAATGGCCCTATATCTACCACGGGAGGATTAATGGGAAAAGATGTATTTTCCATCAATACATGGCGTATGGTTCATATGACACACCAGTAACCCAGTGCAAAATTCCGATATCGAATGTTTGTATGGGAAGGAGGGCAGTTAAACTCATATTACCCTAGTGAATACGTAGTAAAATAGATCTGATGCTGATTTGCCAAATACTGTTATACCAATTAAAATTAACACAAATGATACTTGTAACCAAGTCTGCACATATCCACAAGAAGTACATGTACAGACTGGGGTGAAAGGACGCGACATATTCGTACCTGGGGTAGTAATACTTCTATAAGCACGTCGAAGTATTAACAGCTATTGCTGTCACACGGGCTGTCAATATCATAGGCCTATAAACTCTAGGTACAAATAGAGGGTGGTCCACTTTGTAGGTCGTCGGCGTCTATCTTCTTTCTTATATGCATGTATCTAGTTGATGGAATAGATCGACTATGTAATAGATAGTATAACTAGTGGTATTTCAATAGAGTATCACAATTAATGGTATTTCAGTAGATAGTATCACAACTAGTGGTGTCTCAATAGATAGTATCACAACTAGTAGTATTTCAATAGATAGTATCACAACTAGTGGTATTTCTTTATAAACAAGAAAATAAAAGAAGAAAGGAAGGAGAAAAAAGAAAGAAAAACAATATCGTCTCATACTTACAGTAACCAAGAAATTTTGACATGCATAGCTCCCCTTGACCGTCTACTGAACTCATTTTATGCTAATGTATGTAAAGATATTTTAATCATTAGTCAACAATATTAACATAAATAAACAAAGTTTGTAATTTTTAAATCGCTTTACTAAACGTAAATTTGAAAAAGAATATACATGTATCAGTTTTATTATCATGATAACCTAACGGATACTGGAGCATGGTGCATTCAATTTCACGTATTTCTGACCGCCACGTAGTTATCTACTAGAAACATTTTGATTGCCGATTATGTAAACGCTTGTTCAGATACATTAATCGGATTCGACATACTTGGTATAGATGGTCAAGATCCAAGACACTTATTATCTGTCACGAAGATGTTAAGTTCACGTTACATTATATCATCACAATTCAAGTGCCCTAGAAGGGATCGGATGACCAAATCCTTCTTAACTTCTAATTTTTCCCATAATTTGAAGCAGTTCACTTTGAATATTATAACTTACTTATTCGTTGACAGAGGGGATTGAATGCGAATACGTGCAATGTCTCTTCAGATAACGAACGAGTAACAACTTATACATGGACATATACATGTAGGGGTTTTTGTTTTGTTTTGGTTTTGGTTTTGTTCTGGTGGTTTTATTTTTTATTTTTTTTGGGGGGGGGGGGGGGGTGTTTTGTTTGGGGGGGGGGGAGGGTTTGATTTTCTTTTTATTATTATTTTTCCTTGTTTTTGTTTGTTTTGTTTGTTTATTTGGGTTTTTTTGGGGGGGGGGATGTTTGATTTTTTGATTATTGGGTTTTTTATATGTTTATTTGGGGGAGGTGTTAATAAAAAATTTACTAGGAATGATTAAGATAATGTCTGCTTCGCGTCACTTTCTCCACACAAATAGCCAGTTTTACAGAATCTGATAGTAAACTTTGTTGTGGCAAAGCGCACGTTTACTCTACTTTGTAAGAGAATCAAGGGTAACAAATGTGTGTGTCTGTGTACTTCACAATACATGGTTGTTTTTGTTGTTTAGTAACCTTGACCTTAATACAGAATTTTATTATATTCTCCAAAACGAACATCCCTTCTGCGCAATATGACCACTAGCATGGCTGATTAAAGATTTTGCTGATAAAATCTGTGGAGAGGTCACACCAGACGTGTATCTTATGATAGCTGGTGGGTGAGAATATCTAACATAATACTTTATCTAAACAAAATTCATTTAAACAATAACAGGACCTTATTATCCATATAAACACGATTTGATGTACATCATGCCTTAAGCTCACTATATTTAAACGTTATATATTTACATTGCAAGTCTAACTCCTTCGATGAACCATGCTAAACAGACTCGGTTCATCAGCCCATGAACTTGAGTCATGGAAGTAGTACCCGGCGTATGGCAAATGACATGCGTAGTAATATAAAAAGAGGCGGGGCTTACTCAAGTTTATGGCCGATGTTCTATTATTGTGTTTTACTTAAATGAATGAGTGCGATTCCTCTGTTTACGACATCGTACAATTCAGTTTATGGTGCAAGAAAAGTATTTTAGCATTATAGACACGCACTATATTTCGTGGCGGAAGTACTTTTCCACTTCAGGAAAAATTCGGTCCTTGCCAGTTTGATAACGGGGAATTTGATATTTTGTTTCCAAACAAGAACCTTTTAAAATGCACGCGGTTCACGCGATTTGTTTGTTTCTCACCCAAGTTCATTCCCCTAGAACCTAGAAAAAAAGACAGTCATTCCTTAAATAATTAACGCTCGAAGAGCACTCTTTAGAACATGCATTCCCAATACAGACGGATGACACATTATATTAATCATTTCATCTTCCAAACGCAAAGGTTATATTATATTTAACAATATGACGGGTAAATGATTGATAGGACTTTTAAAACGATTTGTATTATTTCAAAGTTAATACTTTCAGATGTGTTATTCGATTCAATTCCTTATTTTTTGTATCTTTCTATACATCAGTTACATGCAGTAGTATATAACACACACACACACATATATATATATATATATATATATGTGTGTGTGTGTGTGTGTGTGTGTGTGTGTGCGTGTGTGTGTGTGTTATATACTACTGCATATATATATATATATATATATATATATATATATATATATATATATATATATATATATATATATATATATATATATATATATATATATATATATATATACAATGTCAGTAGCATGTTAAGAGTGAGCAAGTGTTTAAGTGACATTAATTACTAGTATGCATTTATGAATTCACTTTTTATATTTTAAATCCACTTATCGTTTTCCAAAATCATTTGTTCGAAAAAAAATCTCCAAGATGCATTTATTTGAATGTTTTAAACTTCACCAGTATTTCAAAATTCTTAATTTTCTATTTACGATAAGTGACAGCCTACTTAATTTAAAATATACCAGTTTACTATGTGTGCCTTTCTTCACAGATAAAATATATAAAACGTATGCACACCCTCAGTGTCTGGGCTTTATGAAAGCCCCAGGTTTCACACCCGTTATAATTTACTTTGCCCATCAGCTCGGTGGGACGTGTACGTGAAGGACAGGATCGTATATAGCAGTTTACAGTATTAACTCCGTTAAAAGAGAATCACCTTTTAATCGAGTATCCCAAGATACTTATGACAAAATCATCAGACAGAAACCGTTTCAGCAGCGTCTGTAGAAAGGATGTATATGACCTCATTTCAACATGAATACGTCTATATATGTATCTGCATGAAGGCAATAACATAATGCAGTATTTACATACGACAGTATCACCTTGTCACGATATTACAGCACAGCACCAGCACACCTTTTGTTGAAAAATATGAAAAAAAAGTTTAGATACATCGCATGATGCTATTGTTTCTTGCTATCGTTTGTCTATTTATGTTAAACTCGACAATATATTCATTTAACATTAGTAGAACACTTGGTATTCAAAACTTGTCAAATCAATACAAATGACAGTAAATAGAACATGTAGATTCAGATGTTACATTCTGATAACTGCAAATTTTATTAGCCAACTAAAATGTACTTTACATTAATGCACAGTATTTTATATCTTCTACTTTGAGAAAAGATATTAGTAAAATAAACATAAGGCCTCATAATGAAATTTAAATCTGGCAAAGCTAGAGAAATCAACAATCTTATTAAAATGCGACTTGTACTACGTTCCTCTACGATACTCTCCGTGTACACGGAGAGTATCGTAGAGGAACGGAGTACAAGTCGCGTTTTAATAAGATTGGAGAAATCAACAAATATACATTGTGTATGTAATTTAAATCACTTTAAGATTTCGTAAGCAGGATGTATAACCAAATCTGTGGAAATGTCAAATGTTTATCAAAGTACGCTCAATGTTTACGTGTGATTGTAGTATGACACGTTAGGCATAGGCGGATCTAGAAATTTTTGAAAAGTGGGTGGGGTTTGCAGTCTCCCACGGTCTGGAAAGGGGGGCTGCAGCCCTAAAATGGTAAAAATGACCCTTTTTGGTAAAATTTTCCGACCCTCTAAATCCGTGTTAGGTTTGTAAACGAAAGATATCGACATACATTGCAATGAACAGTGTGGTTTTAGCCCCTTTAGCACACGATGTTCTTAGTACATTATCAATCAACAGATATCTGGAGAACAAGAAGGACATCCTATCAATGGCACAAAACAAAGTGCATCGTAAATACAAATCAATTTATTATATGTAAAGGATTTTTGAACAACATTCTGTAAAACTATTCGGTAATTTGACCTACAAAAAACCTACACATTACGTATAAATTCCTTATCAGGTGACGTCTAGAAATCACACAGTTAACGAGTCTGCCTCTTAATGGTGGTCAACATTTCTTACAGAATACATACAAAAACCTGAAACTGATTACATCATAAACCACAAATCCTCAAATCCGAAACTTTTCATTTGTACATCCAAAGAACAAGAACGAACAACCGGATCATACCAATGGCATATTTGTTTCATGTTAATTGCTGCTTAATCACACTGATGATAAATATGTTATGTGCTTTATTTCATTGTATTCTAGCGTTTGCTTTGTATTGGATAAAAACTGTTTTCTGGCCATATTAGGTTTCTTATCTCCCGTCTTCCTACATGACCACATACAAAATTAAACAGTTATTTGAAATTCCAAATATCTCTTCATTTTCAAAGAAATAAGGATAAGACCAAACTATTCATGCAGAAGTACATTACTTATCAGAATAGGGTGTGTTTGAGAAAAAAATGAAGTTCTAGAACGGCAATGAAAGGGTGGGGGTAGAAAGGGAAAAAGGAACCCATCCCAATAAACACTATACAAATTAATTTCGATGAAAAAAAGACTAGCATACATTTATATTGTAATTTTTGAATAATTTTGCTTCTTTTTCTTGTATGCATTATAAAGAGAGTTGGATCGTGTAATAATTTCAAAGTCAAAAGCAATAATAGCAAGGCTGTGCGGAAACTTTCACCAGCTCCTTTGCACAACAACAAAATAAACAGCAAATTGATACTTTTGTCTTTCAGCACGCGTTTTAGTCTTAATTATATATATCCTCTTAATATTAAATTCAAGGGAGTATGTTGAACAAGTGTTTTTAAACAAACAAATAAAATAATTATAATAATAACTAGAGCTGCTCCAACGTGACAAATACCCCCGCGGCAACAAAGTTGAAACATGCAGTAATTCATCCCAAGATACATCACTGGTTTAAGTGTAATGGATGTACCACTTGTACATTTTGAGGTAAAATCAATGAAAACAATCTGGTTTGCGTGCACTCTGACCTTGACCTTGTAGATATGACCTTGGTTCATTACACAGCCTTGGGCGATGGGCAACAATTGTGTAAAATATAATTTACAAGCAACGCAACAGGAAGAAGTTATGGCCCAGACAAGAATTCTGGCTATGTGTACACTGTGACATTGATATTGTAGACATTACCTTGGTTCAAGGTCATGACACACCTCAGGTAATGGACAATAATTGTGTAAAATATTATCTCCCTCAAAATTAATAGGTAGAATATACGACTCGGACAAGGATTCTGGCTATGTATGCACTGTGACCTTGACCTTGTAGATATGACCTTGGTTCAAGGTCATGGCACACCCTTGTGTTATGAACAACAATTGATATCCATCCAAAGTGAAAGGAAGAAGTTATGACCCGGACAAGTTTCATAGACAGACAGACAGGGTGATTCCTATATACCCCCGAACTTTGTTTGCGGGGGTGGGGGTGGTTATAATAAAACCAGAAAATTGTTTCCTGGATTTCAAGTCACTTTGTAAAGATGGTCGATCCTGGCTCAGAAATCAACCAGAAAGGATACATGTACTGAGGAAGGTATGACCAAAAGATATAACGAACAAGAATTGTCGTGATGGGGCAAATATAAATACCCCCTGCTGTGGAGATCAGGTCAAGAGCATATCAAAACCCAAGGTGAAAAGGGAAAGTTGTGGGTAGTATGAACTTGTACAGCTGCTTTCCTTGAGAGATGTGTGATTTGTGATGATATTGACCCAAGAGGAGAGGCATTTGTTGAAGGACTTGTCACACACACACACACCGTTATGTGTCAGACAAAGGTACAGTATATATGGTAAATTGTTGTATGGAATTGAAGAAGATTGAAATTGTGAAATACATGAGAGCCTAGAAACCATTTACCTATATCAATGTTCAGTACACTTGATCTTTGACCTTTTGACCCTAAAGTTGATAGGGATCACCCTCGACTCGACACATGGGGAGTGGATCATCCTCGTTCCATGGGGAGTCCATTTGTGCTATTTGATGACTCTAAGTGAAAAAAAGTTATACGCAAGAGCTCAGAAATGATGCTGCTTTATCAATGTCTGGTACACTTGACCTTTGACATTTTGACTTCAAAATCGATAGGGATCATTCTCATCCCATGGGGAGTCCTTGTTCATTATAGTAATTTAAGGTGAAAAGGGAAGCCCATGACAACCAGGAAAGCATTTGCTTATATCAATGTCCAGTAGACTTGATCTTTGACCCAAAAATTGATAGGGATCATCCTCCTCCCATGGGGAGTCTGTATGTAAGGTATCTTGACTCTAGGTGAAAAGGATAATGCCATAGATCTCAGAAACCATTTACCTGTATCAATGTTAGTACACTTGACCTTTAATCTTTTGACCCTAAAATCGATAGGTATCATCCTCATCCCATAGGAAGTCTGTATATATGGTATCTTCAGTTTAGGTAAAAAGGATAACACCATAGAGCCTGGAAACCATGTACCTATATCAATGTCTGGTACTTTTGGCTTTTCATCCAAAAATTGATAGTGATCACCCTCATCTTATGGGGAGTCTGTATGTATGGTATTGTGACTCTAGGTGAAAAGGATAACACTACAAAAGCCCAGAAACCATTGCACCTACAGACAGACGGACAACCTGATTCCAGTATACCTCCCCCTCCCACCATGACTTTGATGTGGGGGTATAATACTCAAAATTTTATTATCGGATCATGAAAAGGAAGTATGGAGTAACATTCCCTTAAACATAATCCGAATCATCTGCACTGCAAGCTTTCGCCCACTACACCAAGCCTGTTCTTGAAAAACTGAGGTAATGTGCACCAGTATGTGTTGTAGAGATAAAAGATCCTTCATTGCCTTGGTAACTTCTGTTGTACAGGTAAAAGATTCTTTGTTGCCTTGATAATGCCTGTTGTGCAGGTAAAAGATCTTTCAATGCCTTGGAAACTTCTGCTGCGGAGGTAAAAGATCCTTTATTGCATCGGTAACACCTGTTGTTAAGGTAACAGATCCTTCACTCCCTTGGTAATGCCTGTTGCACAGGTAACGGATCCTTCATAGCTTTGGTAACGCCTGTTGTACAGGAAACAATCCTCCATAGCTTTGGTAATGCCTGTTGTACAGGTAAGCGATCCTCCATAGCTTTGGTAACGCCTGTTGTAAAGGTAACAGATCCTTCATAGCTTTGGTAATGCCTGTTGTACAGGTAAGCGATCCTCCATAGCCTTGGTAATGCCTGTTGTACAGGTAAGCGATCCTCCATAGCCTTGGTAATGCCTGTTGTACAGGTAAGCGATCCTCCATAGCCTTGGTAATGCCTGTTGTACAGGTAAGCGATCCTCCATAGCCTTGGTAATGCCTGTTGTACAGGTAAGCGATCCTCCATAGCCTTGGTAATGCCTGTTGTACCGGTAAGCGATCCTCCATAGCCTTGGTAATGCCTGTTGTACAGGTAACAGATCCTCCATAGCCTTGGTAATGCCTGTTGTACAGGTAACAGATCCTCCATAGCCTTGGTAATGCCTGTTGTACAGGTAAGCTATCCTCCATAGCCTTGGTAATGCCTGTTGTACAGGTAAGCGATCCTCCATAGCCTTGGTAATGCCTGTTGTACAGGTAAGCGATCCTCCATAGCCTTGGTAATGCCTGTTGTACAGGTAAGCGATCCTCCATAGCCTTGGTAATGCCTGTTGTACCGGTAAGCGATCCTCCATAGCCTTGGTAATGCCTGTTGTATCGGTAAACGATCCTCCATAGCCTTGGTAATGCCTGTTGTACAGGTAACAGATCCTCCATAGCCTTGGTAATGCCTGTTGTACAGGTAACAGATCCTCCATAGCTTTGGTAATGCCTGTTGTACAGGTAAACGATCCTCCATAGCTTTAATAACACCTGTTGTACAGGTAAATCTGACATGCATCAGACAGGTGCCATCATTATATTAATTGATGAAATAATCATGTAGTGGTGTGAAGCAATAATTAATACACAAACTCACCATTTAATTTGAAAAGATTAGCTTCTTTCATAAAACCATTATGCACCATGTCCATATTTTTCTGAAGATTGTATGGATGTGAGTTATTTCATCAAAAGTGTAAGCTGAATAAACTCAAACCACATATATCAAATGATTTAATGTCCTCTTACCTATACAAATCTTACTACATCACAACAATGGAAGATCAGTAAAATCCATGCATATTATCAACAGTGCTGAGAACTACCAATTATTACATTATGATTTATATGATTATCATTATATCATATGTTTAAATCAACGAAACAAATTAACTATTTCTACAAAAGAATATTTATCACACAATTACTATGACAGTTATAGAATGGTAAGAATTTGTATAATATTGTGTCTGTATTACTTCAACATTAATATATTTGATTTACCAAGCAAAAAGATATCTTTTAAAATATTTCTATATTTCACTACCTTGTTCCTTGTTACTTTATTTCAGTACAACATATATTCTTGTGAGAGGTTACAAACAACACCACATGATCAATGTGTTATGGTTCATCAGTAAATATATGTGTATATATGACAAAATTTCTAATTTTTTTTTTACTGTAAATCGTATTTCTGGTTACTTTATTTTCACACTAGAAAACTGACAAAGTCAGAAGGCCCCCTTAGATGCCTGTCACCATGACCTTGACATTAATTTGGTACCAGCAGAAATCTTGTCATAAGGAACACACATGCCAAATATGAAATTCGTAGTTCTTAGGTTTCAATAGTTATGGTCAATATTAAATTTTTTCAAATGCAGGCCAAAGATCACTGTCAAGGTCTCATGAACAAAAATTTTGGTACATGTACCAACATAAAGGTCTTGTTATAAGAAACACACATGCCAAATATGAAACCTCTACCTATGAAAGTGTATTAGATATGGCCAATGTTAAAGTGTTTTGCTGACAGACAGATGAATGGACAGACAGAGAGATCACTATAGGATACCTGCTTATGAACCAGGCCCTAATAATTATCTAGCATCAGATATATTCAGGAGACATAATATTTGTGAGAAGTCATATTCTTGTTATAGTTTAATTGTTACAAGGCAACAAAGAATTTATTTATTTGTTACGTCATACTTGTGAAGTTACACAAAATAAAATCTTCGCCAATAAAAAGTGTTTTACAGTAAATCGAGATAATATATTTGCTTTCTTTTTCAAATCCCAGCTATAGATATGACAAATCAAATGATCCTACTCATATTTTTTGCAACAAACAATAGTGCTGTAAACAAGTAACATTTGTCTTAATGCTTGATGCGTACTACATGTACAACTAAATTTTTAATGAAAAGCAAGCAACTTAAACTTGAATTTCAATATCATAAAATCGTATAGGGTAAGGGTACAATATATATCAAATATCTACTGGAATGTAATTTGAACATCTTAAGTCTATCCTTAGACTTTAATCTATATACATTGTAATCTACAAAATTTCCATAAAAAACTAAAATCAAATAAGTTTCATGTAATGCATACTGGTTCTGCATCATTTTGTGCACACGGTCATCATGATCCTCAAAGATTTTGGACCAAGCCGTAGGTCAAGGTATTGGAACACTCTGTAGTCAATTTTACAACTTATTATGAACAAAATTTGTATAGACTATGGAAAACTATATTGGCAAAAGATGTAACATATTCCTTATCTAATCTTTTGCCTTAACCTGTGAAAATTAAAATCCTCTAAAAATATGCATACCTGCTTACTCAATAACAGTTTACTATTGAGTAATGCCACCAGTCATTTAAATTTCTTATATATACCTGTATTCTTGTATAGTTAAAGAAAAGGAACAGGACTAAACTTTGAGATACATCATAACTATCATTAAAATATAAAAATGATTCAAAAGAATTTCTCCATGCTCTTCATGCCCTTGATCTATGAGAGTCAGAATTGTAATACTTAGCCTACTTATACATATACTATACCTAATGAACAGACGAAAAGCTGATCATGATTGATGTTATACTGCACATTTTGGCAACAGTTGCAGTTCTATACAACATTAATAATAGACAAATTTATGGGCACAAATTTATCTTTTACTTTGAACTATTTATAGTATGGCACTAGTATAGTAGTAGATAATACTGCATCAATAATTACATTTATAACAATAATACTAGAGTAAATCTGAGTAATTATATGAGGATCCAACAAACAATAAATCTATACCAGTATTGAGCGAAGCAATCTACAACAAGTACCTGGTATACAATGTATGAACACAAGCAGAGGTAATTAAAGAAAAATAGTATACAGAGTAAAAATATATAAAAGTATTCACAAATTAAAAATAAAATTGTACCAAGGTTTTATCATAAAGATAAAAATATCTGGAGAAATAAACATACAACCTGACACACATGACTCCCTAGGTTATAGACCAACCTAATGGTACATATTAAAAAGAATTCTTAGGTAATAAAGTGTAGAACACGACATTAAAATATCACTGACTAGTTCAACATATAATAATTATCCTCAAAATGCTAACACATTTTAATTAACATTTGTAAAAAGTTTCTGTCACAATGGTTTCTCCTGCGAACAACCCACTAAACCATTTGATTTTCATATTGACTGACACTTTTATAGTACAATAAAAGAATCACATAAATATATCCTGTCCTATCTTTATACATCATTCATTGTTCCAAGTTTTCATCACTCATCAATATACGGACTGTTAACAAGTTTTTTCTCCTACACCATATTATCTTCTTGTTGATCAGTAGAAAAGGTTGGGTTGCTGATGGTAACTGATGGGTTAGGCTTGGGTAAGGGAGGTGGAGCTGTATACAACTTGCTGCCTGTAGCTTCTGTGTAAGATAGTCTGTGACCTTGGAAATGACCTTCACCTCCAGCAGTGCCATTTCCCTCAGCTGGCACTTTAGATTGAAGTGAAAAGCTTTGTTGTTCCTCTCGCTGTCGTTGGAGAGTCTGTCGTAACGTCCTTCTTTTCTATAAAAGTCAACAAATAAACAGCTATTACAAACCTTTTATTGACAAATGTAATAATAGTATTACCTGACAATCTTTTTTTCTTTAAAATGTGCTACATTTACATAATAAGAGCAACGCCCAGCATGGCAAAATATGCCCGTCGCTTAATTCAGCGGGATCAATTTGCATTTGGAATGAT
This sequence comes from Pteria penguin, assembly GCA_035048485.1. Classification (NCBI taxonomy): domain Eukaryota; kingdom Metazoa; phylum Mollusca; class Bivalvia; order Pterioida; family Pteriidae; genus Pteria; species Pteria penguin. The sequence goes on from CM068581.1 coordinate 26,562,989, forward strand.
TTTCATGAAAAACATCTGAGGTTTACTAAAGTTAATTGCATATCATAGCATTTTATCATAGGAATAAGTTCAAGGGCAATAACTCCTGCAGAAATGGTCCTATCCAACCCATCCTGGAACTTGACCCCCCCCCCCCCTTCTAAAATTATAAATTTCTCAAAAATGAAGAAAAAGATATCAATACCTGGAAAATATGTGAACGTTGGTACATTTTACTTGTTTCATGATAAATTTCATAATGTTTTTATAAAAACTAGATTTTTTTATATTATTAATGAATTTTCAAAACAAAATCTCGAAATTTATAAGTCAAAGGGCCATAAATCTGTCAAAAGTAGGTAAATCGTAACAAAACTCGAACTGGTACTGACGCCGCTTGAAATAAAGCTATATACCATATTTCAACTCGATATCTTGAAAGACGCAAAAAAAGAGTCCGATAAACATGACCCCAGACAGACGGACGGACGGACAGCGTCATAACATAATACGTTCCCGTCTAATAACGGGCGTATAAAAATGAAATATTGCAAGGTCTTTCAAAGAACTAAATTAATTTGCACTTAGTGTACTTTACATGTATGAGAAACTAAGATTATAAGGCTCTTAAAAAGAAGAGTTCGGAAATGTTTCTCTATTTATCTGTCAAATAAAAGCTAGGGTGAGGATGTTGTAAAAAGAATTATTATACCTTTCACTATGGCTAACCGGTTGAAAAAAAAAGTCTAACACTTTACTTTAAAATGAAAGTAAACAACTGAGAGCTAGAGAATGTTTGTAAAATATATGTCCTTGCAGTGGCAATTTTATCTCTTTCAGGTTGTTTAAAATTATGTTTACCATCTTTGTTAGATAATTTTTTTATTTCTTGTGTGATCTTAAATTGCAACTTTATCTCAAAATTATGTAGTACACTAAAAGGTCTCTGGAATGACCCTTTTGATGTTATGAGGTCAATGTATATTAACCCTAAATCAAAAACTGATCCTGTCCCTCTCATAGATATAACAAAATCAAAAGCAAATCTCATAGATAATAATGGAATCAAAAGCAGATCCTCTCCCTCTCAAAAATAATAACAAAAACCATAACCAATAACTTGCTTTAATTTTACCAATATTAACTTTTGACCTACTGACTCCCAAATTAATAGACATACTGCCCTTTATTTAAGATTTATTACATCTAAATAAGCTATGTATTGGGAGCGGGTACTCAATTTATCTTCCAAAACCAATTATTACAATCTGTTTTTACTGGTTGTGACCTTGACATTTGACCTATTGACCCTAAAATCAATGAGCATCTTCCCCTTTTAATAAGTTTCCATATCCCCAAATTTATATAAGGTGCAAAAAACTTGAAATATTGTTTGGAAACCAATAATTGCAATCTATATTTCACCAATATTGACCTTTGACCTATTTACCCCAAATCAATATGCATCCTAAACTTTTGATAAGATCTAATACATCCAAATATGGTTGTCATAAGATGCATAGTGCTTGATTTATCGTTCAGAAACCAAAACTTCACTCCATCTTTACATGTCCTGACCCTGACTTTTGACTCCAAAATCAATAGGCATCTTCCCCTTTTAATATGTATGTATATGTCAATATCTTGGATCGACTGCATGAAACTGGAGTTATCTGAAAACCAAAGAGAGGGATAAACAAAGCAAATACATCATACCCGCAATGTATCTGTGATCACACATATTTCAACCTAACAAAAGGCCCAAGTGGGCCTATATCGCTTATCTGAACACAATTTGCTTATTCAACTGACAGCTTGAAAAATTTGCAGATAAATATACATATTCCTTGATGTTTCATGTGTTTTGACTACAGTTTATACAGAGAACTGTGTGTAAAATCTGAATTATCATCAATGTTAAGCTTTTTTTTTATGCAGGCCAAATTAAAATTCACAACTCTTTAATCTATAATAATTAACAGCAAATGAATGCTCAAATATCTGTTAACAGATTTGGATGAAAAACATCAATACTTAAAAGAGAGCATGAGTACTTCATTCCTACTAAGTTTCATCAAAATTCTTCCAGTGGTTCTACAGCAGAAGTTGAAGTTGTGGAAAATGTTCCCCCCCCCCTTTTTGTTCATTTTAAAAAACCATAAAAAACTTTAAAAAATTCATAAAAAATCCAAAAGTTGACATGCTGACATAATTCTCTCACAATAACATTCTAATCCATTATTATGATTAAGAAACCAAACTAAAGCATCATAATCACCTAAAGAAAAAAACTTGTACCTTTCTGCATTGAAATCGGTGAGTCAAAAAAAAAAAAGATCAATAATTTGACTAAGCAATAGAACCAAAAACAACACCATTTCTTCATACATCTTTTGAGATCATTCCTATACATTCAGTTTGTCTTTGTAAGAACTGGTCTGAAGAAGAAGTTTGTCAAAGGAGGGTACCCTCAGTGACCTACTTTTTGCCTGTAGTGATTCCACCTATTCATGGATCCAGACAAAAACACCAATACTTGTAGGGGACCATGAGTACTTTATGCTTACAAAGTTTCATCAAAATCCATCACAGGCTTTTAATGTAGAAGTCGAAAATGTGAAAAGTTTACAACGACAAATGGACGATAGACAGACGTTGGACAACATGCTATGACAATAGCTCATTTGAGCCTTTGACTCAATTTGGAACATTTTTGGTTGGTTGGTTGATTTGTGTTTTACGTCGCTTTCAACAGTATTTCAGCTATATCGCGACATGGATGCAGGAGGTTACCAACCTCTTAAACATAGTGGCACAACCCGGGAATCAAACCCGGATCATCAGCGCCACAAGCCACGCACTTAACCACTACACCAAGCCTGCCCCTTGGAACATTTTTGTATTGAACAGGCTAAGAATGTAATTTCATTTACATCTGTAACTAAATGTCTACAAATACCATAATCAGTTACAGAAAGTTTAAGAAAGTTATAAGATCTATGCAAAGACCCAGAAATTTTATTGAGAATGGGTGGGTTTATTTCCCTCCAACAAATTTTTATGAGAAGTGTCCAACTATGTGATGAAGAGCAGATTAAACATTTCCATGACATGAGATACAAAGAATGTGATTTTTGCCTAATTTCATGGTGGGTCCAGACCACTGATCCTCCCTCCCCCCTGGATCTGCACATGGTATATTTCGAGGGGACAGTAAATCAATATCTATTTAAGGCTCTGCTGTGGTAAGTAAATTTAAGATACCACTATATATCAATAACAATCCAAAACCAAACAGTTGTGAGATGTGGAAATTTTAATATAAATATCTACTGAATACCTCACACTTGATAATACACTCAACAAACTCATAAAACAAACAGTCCTTAGAACATATAGTTAACAAACAGAATTTCAGTAATTCATTAATGACACTAAATAATATTAGTTCTGAACTCGTCTCCAAAGGTCTTAGGATGTCCATTCTTTGATGTTTTTTATGGATTTGATTTATTTGATATGAACAAACAATGAATGACTCTCATTAAAATTTCATATTTGATTTGTAAACATACAAAATGCAAGTTAAACACTGCATTAAGTTCTATACATATATATATATAGATATCACTGATTATAATGTAGGACAAGAGGCACAAATAAACCTGTATCACTACTCACAATGTTTTAGTCAATTCTAGAATTATCATATTTAGAGCTTTATTCAATATAAAGGAAGGAACATAACTTGTTTATATTTTTTTTAATGATGCTTCTAGCATATGTAAATCCACCACTAAGGAAACTCTATCAAGAATATTGGGATAATGTATTTTCAAAAAAATAAACGTATCACAATTTCATGTGCAGATATATCCAAACTCTTTCAAATAAATATATAAATTCTTTTTCAGAGTCAATACTCTATTGTCATACGATCATTTTCTTGATTGTATCCATAATATTTTGTTTATAAATTGTTATTTACATTTACCTGTCATTGTTATTTACATTTACCTGTCATTGATAATATACAGATATTCTTCTCCAGTATTACACTCTACACATATAATGTACATGTGTATTTTATACAAATACAACATGTACTTATATTGTGAATAATTAAATACTTGTAAATGCATTAAAGTCAATATAAATCATGTCTGAATTAATGTGCTTTACAGTTTGAAACTTTGATACTGCATTGCATATATTCTTTCTTTAAAGAATAATTCAAAAGTGTGAACAAATGAGATTTTCAAAAATAAATTGGTTTCTAAGTATTAAATATACCAGTATTCATGAAAAAATTTATGAATGAAATGAATATTTTAACAGAACCCCCCTTCTAGGTTTTTCTCCAATACATGTAATACCTTTTCCTTGTAGATATACTTTCTCCCACCGCTTTTATGTCTTGGTAATATCCCATATTTATTCACCTAATTAAGTTCCATATCATGCTGTACATATGTATACCTCCTACATTCTTGCCATGAAAAAATTATTTTCATAAAATCTGTATCATCATTTCATTAAAAAAACCCTGCTTACCACAAACACACCAATAACCGAACAGTTGTAATATGCAAAATTCATATGAATTTTTGACTTTGTAGTTGAGATGTCAAATATGAAATAAACTATAATAAGCACTTGTCTTAATCAACTGAACTGTACTTCTAGTCTCAACGGGACAAATATGTCCCACAGCAACAGTATTGAAACATGCATTAAATTCAAGATCCAAGACACATCACTGGTATAAGTGTAAAGGATGTCCCATTTGTGTATGCTTAGGTATAATCAATGAAAACAAGAATTCTAGTATGTGTGCACTCTGACACTGACCTTGTAGATATGACCTTGGTTCAAAGTCATGACACACCCTTGGGTCATGGAGAGCAGTTGTGTGAAATATAATCTTTTTCTGACATACAAGGAAGAAGCTTTGGCCAGAACAGGAATTCTGGCTTTTTGTGCACTGTAACCTAGATCTTGATCTTGATCACAGGTCAACAACTGTGTAAAATATAATCTCGTTCCAACATAACAAGAAGAAGTTATGGTCCAGACAAGAATTCTGGCTGTGTGTGCACTGTGATCTTGACCATGATCTTGGTTCAAGGTCATGACACACCTTGGGTCATGAACAACATTTGTGTGAAATATGATCTCCTTGCAATGAAACAGAAGGCAGTTATGGCCAAGACAAAAATTCTGGGTATGTGTGCACTGTGACCTTGACCTTGTAGATATAACCTTGGTTCAAAGTGATAACACACCCTTGGACAATGAACAACAATTGTGTAAAATATAATCTCCCCCTAACGTAACAGAGAGAAATTATAGCCTGGACAAGAATTCTGGATGTGTGTACACTGTGACCTTGTAAATATGGCCTTGGTTCAAGGTCATGACACACCCTTGGGTCATGGACAACATTTGTGTGAAATATTATCCAAATCCTACTTGGCAGTAAGAAATTATGGCCTGGACAAGGATTTTTGCTATGTTTGCACTGTGATCTTGACCTAAAAGATATGACCTTGAGGTCATGATACATCCCTTGGTCATGGACAACAAATGTGTGAAATATTATCCAGATCCAACTTTGCAATAAGAAGTTATGGACCAGGAAGGATTTTTGCTATGTGTGCACTAAGACCTTGGCCTTGAAGTCCACATAATATATTGCTGTACAGAAAATAAATAGAAGAAGGATAATGAATAGTCAAACTAATGTTATCTGTGATATATGGATGAATTCAATCATGTCAAGGTATTCTATACAGCAAATGTCATTCATTTATTCTGACTGGCTGGATGAATTTTAAAGTATTTGTATACTCCATAATGACATGATATGTAATTTTCTATTCACAAAACATCAATTAAGAATTGTTGGATGTATAAACATAGTTGTCCTTGACAATGAATGAAACATAATAGAGTTTTTCATCACAACTTTTTAGTTTCTACTTCATCCACATTTTCTGTCCTGTCAGAAGGTTCTTCTTTCATTGCACGTATATATCCCCATGTTTCTCTTAAACGTTTTCTTTTCTGAAAAATGATTTAAATAAGGATGATAATATAACACACTGAATACATATAAAAAGAGATTTTGCTTTAATTTAAAATAAACTGGAGAGAGAAGTGGAAACTGAGGAGGAAAAGACAAACCCTTCCTTTTCATGCATGAAATTTAGAATCAATATGTATTCCTGCACTGGAAATATGTTTTGAAATTTGAATTACTTCATAGGATAGGTCAGAAATGTTATGAAAGTCTCCTTTATAAACTTCATTACACCCAGTCAGTAGAGTGTTTGTTTCAGAGGTTGCAGGTTCAAACCCCACCAATACGTCTTATAGTCCTGTCTTTGGAGAAGACATTAAAATATTAGGTTCTCATTGTACGTCAGTTTGATCTAGAGGATAATTTTGGTTAGAAGGTGACACAGTCATACTTTGTAAAAATAAAATGAAAAGTATAATGTAAAAAGATAAAATACAAACCATGCGTTAGTAACTGAATGTTATCTTCTGAAAGCTTTCAATTCTTGAGAAAAAGCACGACATAATCCGTGTTCAAGTGTTCAACCCTTTCTCCATAACAACAATGATACCTTGATTAGTTGCAGCTGGATGTGTTACATCGTAAATGACGCATACAATTTATGTTTTGTTTAAGAAGCTTAATAGATACTTCAGTTATCATACCTATCCTTGACCTAGTAAAATTCATCAGAATGTTAGGTTACATGCATATAAATCATAATCATTAATTATACAGAGCCTGAATGGTCAACTATTACCTATACATAGATCATACAGAGGAGGGTAGAATTATAATGGACATAAAAAACTAAGGCACCACTAAATAGGTGCATAATGCACCCTTTATTCATATAATTCCCTATCCCAGGAGCCAGAACAAAGTTTAGAGTGCTATCGGAATGCTGGGGAATTCAGCATTTTATTATAATCCTAACTGAATTATTATAAAATTCATAAAAATCACTGCTCCTTCTACTTCAGTATTTCTCTGACTGTCTGAGAGATACCAAAAATTATCCATTTGGCAGAGTTTACAGGAAAACCCGAGTAAAACAAAGGTTACCTGTGCTACTTGTTGTACAACTTTTAACGTCATTTTACTGACAAAAATGTTCAGTGCACAACACACAAGTATGTACTCCATGAAGTTTCCCACACAACCCTATGTTAAACTCACCTGAAAGCATTGATTTAATTACTCATGTCATTATTAAGGTCATTTATAGGACAGTATTTATTTCCCACCGTTTACAAGACACACAGAAGTATCCTCTGAAGCGGCCCGGTTAATGATAAGCTATAAAGTATCTAAATTACTATCATATCTAATACATCAAATAATCAACCAATATAGTCAGCTGTATTCCTATCCAAAGTACACAGCTGAGTTAGCAGTAAAAGAATTTAAAAGCAAAACCCTAAAACCAAGCAAACTATCAAAGCTTTAACCATGAGAACAAAATTATTATTAAAACACTTTACAGGATTCCATGTTAGGGCATAACTATCTTGTAAGCTATTAGTAACTTTATCTTACAACTAGAATTTTAATGTGTTGGAGTGACACAAATGCCCCCACTGGCAGCTAAGCTAGTGAAATATAATTGCCAGAGAACTAATATTTCCAAGAAATTTGTAATGTTTAAGGGTAATTATTCTGTCAAAAATTACCAGAACATACCCATATTCAAACATTTCTTGCATCTTTCCTTGATACAACTGTACAATGAATATCAATTGAATCCATCACACCTTCACCGAGAAAATGAGTAGAAACTGTCATTTTTAAGAAATTTTCTATGTTCAAGGGCAATAACTCTGCCAAATATTACTGAATCACACCCATATTCCAATTTGACTAGCATCTTCCCTTGATACATCTTTACACCCAATTTCAATTTTATCCATCAAACCTTCAACGAGCGGAAACTGTCATTTTAAAAAAATTTTCTATGTTCAAGGGCAATAACTCTGTCAAAAATTACCAGAACGCACCCATATTCAATCTTTACCTGCATTTTTCCTTGATACATCTATATACTAAATATCAGTTTAATCCATTAAACCTTCAATGAGAAAATGAGCGGAAACTGTCATTTTAAAGAAATTTTCTATGTTCAAGGGCAATAAACTCTGTCAAAAATTACCGGACCACTCCCATATTCAAACTTGACTAGCATCTTTCATTGATACATCTATATACCAAACATCATTTAATCCATCAAACCTTCAAAGAGAAAATGAGCAGAAACTGAATGATGACGGAAGGACGGAACAGGGTAACATTATATGCACCCCCCCAGCCATTTCATGGCGGGGGCATAAAAATTGAAATCATTAATTTACATTTATAATATATCTATATATATCTACTTCTTCACTTCTGAATTATCATTACAATAAACATTTATAAACAGAAGGTTAAACATAGCTACTGTTTTATTAACAAGAGGTTTCATCTTGTGATGACTCTGCCAGTTTTCAGCTTAGGTTATGTAACACCTAGCTTTACACTGGCCTTACCTCTATATTGCCTCTCCATCTGTCTGCTGCATTCCTGGCCAGCTCTAACTCCTTCTCTTTCAATCCTCTATGCCATTTATAAGCTATTTCTATGAATATCAGAAAGACTCCAGCTACTATGCCACCAGCCACCATCATGAACACACCTTTTAAAAACATGTACCGGTATTGAAGACATACATAGGAGAGGATTATATAAAATCTGTGTCACTTTCATTGAGATATGGCAAGAACATCTGCATTCTGATTTGCACTGAAATTTCAACCTATGCAATGGACCCACCCAAAGAAGTGAAGAACATTTCATAATCTAATATGCATTGTGACATGATGTTTTGACATGACCTTGGTGTTTTACATCGGTAAGGCTTTGGTGGGATTCAAAAGCCCAACATCTTGGCCATAAACCAAACAGGCTACTCTCTGAACTATGCCAGATTCCTTGAAGTGTAAGTATAGATGAATATTTACTATAATGGGGAAGAAATTAAAGCATTGTCATAAGCATGTAATTTCCTTTCAAATCCCTCATGTATAATTCAGATACAGTAACTCAGGAGATGGATATCCAAATATATTCTATCTTCAACTATTAAGGAGAAGTAGTGAAAACAAAATATGGAAAGGGATTAACCTTCAACCCATATGATATATTGATAGATGCTTTACCAGGATAAAAGACGATCATACCATAACACAGACTGAAATGGTATAATCTACAGAGATACAGCCAAGACCTTGACTTGACTGAAGTTATTTGAAGAATACTTACCTGCCATATTGGTCAGTCCAAGGGTTGCAGGAGCAGTGTTTGAATCAGGGCAGTCATCAGATTCCTTCAGAATCCAGTAATTATCAAGGTTTTCCATTTTACCTTCTACAACAACAAAGGTAACAAGTATGTCATATACATGTACTGCTAAGCTTAATGTTCCTACATCTTCTATAAATTGAAATTTTTCTGTACATAGTGCAGAAGGATAATTCTTGAACACTATAGAAATAATTTATGGGTAACATCTTCATTAACTATGTTTTACGGCCTTCAATACATGAAAAATTATGCATTAAAATTTTATAAAAGCTTATCCACTTACTTTCATGAAGTTTAAGTATTTCCATGGAAATGGCCTCAGTCCACGGGCTTTTCTTCCGTAGTCCTATACCTAGACCAGACCTACCAAACAGTTCTCCAGCAGTTATCAGAGAGCAGTTATTGGCAGCTTCGTACTCCAAGCGTGAAGAATCCCAAATAAAAGCTTGTAAATCCCTGTGCAATGAGAAATCCCACATATTGAAACTATAATTCAGAATATGCTATTTTTATTATATATGTACATGTATCCTATTCATGATCTTTTATTTCTAGAATTCATAATTTTACATAATTATGAAATATCAAATATGTATTAAAATAAATATTACAAAAACAGTTTACTGTGTATGTGAGATATCATCTTTATCCCTAAAAGCTTACATCAGATTTTCATGTAAATTAAACTTCAGTGACCACACTAATATAACAGCCATTTTGAGTGGGACTGAATAAACTCATCAGCTGACATGTCATCATAAAGTTACATATTCATCTTTAAAACTGGGAATACAAGAACAATCAAACTTACAATTTTTCATTACAATTTCTGTGAAGATACATAAATTTAAACTTTATTTCTTTTACAACAATTAAGAAACAAGTTAACAACTTATATAAATCTTGCTCGTTAGCACAGATCTTGGCATAAGGATGTCGTTTGTGTAGGAAGAAATCAGAGTACCCGGAGAAAACCCACAAAGCCAGGTTGGTGACAGCCTCACCATCTCATGTACCACTGGGAATCAAACCCAGGTCACACTTGTGAGAAAGGAGTGCACTACCGACTGCGCTACCTGGCCCCTAAAGATACATACAGTATAGAAACAAGAGATGTTTGTAAAACACAAATGCTCCCCTTCTGGTACTGTATTGTACAACTGTATAAGTACTACACTCGATGACCTTTGCACTTGACCTGAGAAGCAATAGGGGTCATCTACTACTCATAACCAACCCACGTTGAAACATCATCACTATCAAGCAAAGGGTTTTCAAAATATTGGGCAGACATCAATTGTATAAAGTATTGCATTGCACTCGATGGCCTTTGACCCTTTGACCTGAAAATCAATAGGAGTCACCTACTACTCATAACCAACCAATATATGAAAAATTTCATCTCAATATTAGCACTCATTGCAGAGATAATGTACTTAAACTGTGAATTATTGGGAATTTTGTAAGTTAAAGGGAGGTCAGTCTGTCAAAATTGTTCAATGGTAATCAAATCAGAACTTAACCTAGATAGTCTCATAATGTATCTGTATGCCAAATTTTATTTCAATATATTTACCCACTGCAAAGATAATTAACAGAAACTGTGAATTATTGGAAATTTATTAAGTTCAAGGGGTGTAACTCTAACAAAATATTGTTAAATGGTAACCAAATCAATACTTGACTAAGATATTTTTGTGATGTATCTGTATGCCAAATTTCATTTCAATATGTGCACCTGTTGTAGAAATAATGAACAGAAACTGTTAAGGTTACAGACCTTCTGACCAACAGCAGCAAAGCAATATGCCCCCTCTTCTTTAAAGGGGGACATAAAACAATGACCAAATGGTATGTTTACATTGTAACAATGCAGACGGTCTGGGCATGATTGCCAAATGGAAACACTATGTTTAAGTGGTTGATAATCTCCTGCATGCTTGTGTGTTTTAAATTACTGAAAATAGTTTGAAAGGAATATAAAACAAGTCAATAAAAGAAATGTAATTTCTAAATATGCTAGCATAATCCTTACTCCTTCATTACATCTCTGATTGCATCATCAGCAGTGGCATAATTTCGGGATTCCATCTGCCTGTACATAGTAGACAGTTCAACTTGTCGCTTGAAGTACATCTCCACAGCACTATCCTTTACAGTAGCAAACTTGAAGGCTTCATTAGGATTTCTCAACTGTTTAAGAAGAAATTTCAACATACAGAGAAGTCGACTGGACAATTACATTTGTTCCTTTATCACATCTGTTATCTATCTCAATATTATGGAATACATATATCCAGTATCACCTTTGATAAATACTCAGTACTACAGTTTCATAAATTTGTCCCTAATTTTAAAATCTACAACAAAAAGTTGAATAGCATCACACAGTGTGAAAACATGAATAATGTTCCTGGTTTAAATTAATCTTTATATCTCCATCACAGCAAGGCACTAAAGGCAAGGCAATTAAACATGGCAACTATACCTAAACTATATTTACATGGTACTGACTGTGAGGGAAGTATAATTTTTTTTTTGTCCAGTCCAGTGATTGAAAGGGAGAATTCATAGACCTTCATTATACAATGGCAAGACTTTCAAACTCAAATGTTGAAAACTGGATAACGCCAGGAAACTCTAAGTGATCATTCAGTCTGGACTACCTTTCTATTTATTTCATCAACAACAAAGAAACTCCAAAGCCATGAACCTACAAAAACTTGCAGTGATTTCAAAGGTGATTTACTGAAGTTTGACTGCATATAAATAAATAAATGTATCATTCTGAATTCTTTGTTTTATATTGTCAAATTAAGTGTTAAAACAACCACATATATGACACAATCGCTCATCCAGAACAGCTAATTTCTTATGCCCTTTGTACTGAGAGATAACTATAGGAGCTAATGTATTGTGTGCACACAAGGTAGGAAGACCACAATACAGACTTACCCTAGCATCATCTATGCCAGTAATTGAGGCTTCTGGTCGATCAAGCACCAAAAAAGCAGCCAGGTTAGCAGTGTAAGATGCTACAATAATCATAGCAAATCCTGCCCATATCATACCTAGGACGCGTGCACTGAAGCTACGTGGCGTACCTTAAAAGAACATCATATATTACACATACCATCAGATATATTATACCCCATAAAAGAACATCATACATTACACATACCATTAGATATATTATACCCCATAAAAGAACATTATATATATTACATATACCAACACATACATTATACCTGTTAAAACAACATCATACATTACACATACCAATATGTATATTTTATATTGCTTTACATGTTGTTTTAAAATTTCTCCTTAGAATTTTCAAGTGCAGATGGTCTCAACAGTACAGATCAACATTTACCCTGGTACATCAGTGCTGGACTGGGGCCAATTTTTTTTTCATTTTATTTTGATTGATACCATACTTCATCTCTGAATCTGATGTAAGATATATACCTCCACTATGCTAAGTGTTCTCTTAGGTATAAAAGCTATATCCTTCCTCCTCTGGGTATACTCAGATTCAATCTGATTAAAATATATCTTTATTCTACTTCTCTATTTGTCCACTGCAGATAATGGGACAAATAGAGAAAGGGAATAAAGATATGGTTTTAATCAGATTGACTCAGATTAGAAGAAGAATAAAACTTGTAGGATTAAATAGTTAATAACTGCTTGTCATATGATTTGATGGACCTGAAAACAATACATTGCCATATACATTCAATACTGGTATGCTGCTTTCAAATCTAAGATATCACATTATCCACTTACATCTACATGTACTAAAAATATTACATGTACTATATTCTACACATACCAAAGACAGTATATGACAGAATATGAGTACTGGTAATAAATGATGTACCTCAAAATGTTATAATATATTACCTTCTATCATTCTAATACATACCTTCTCCTATCCCAGAATTCAGCAGAACACCCCAGGCAAACCACATGGCACTAGAGAGATTGAGTGCATCTTCTTCTGTGTCATTGCTTTTAGCTAATTTGAATCTGCCAAAAGGACTGAATCGATCCAGAAGGTAAAGGACCAAAGCAACAACATGGACCGAAAGTCCGACCAGTATCCATAATGTATCTTGAAATGGTTGCAAAAATGATGCTAGGTTTGAATTCTTTGGAGTCTGAAAGAAATATATTTTAAAAACTGAGCTCTTTATGCCAATATATATGTATAACGACACGAATGACGATTGTCGCTTCAATTGACTGCTGTTCTAAGTCAGTAACACAACTATCATATAACTATATGTTTTGTGATGACTGCTGTGCACTTCTATTACTGTTTGCTATATATGTCTGTAAAGGTTCACCAGACCTCTTTCTCCTTTCTTCACTATTGTAGGTGAGCGGAGTACTTTGTTGTCTATATTAGTATGTTTCTGTTTTCTGTTCATATTTCTCTAGAGCCGGTATAGCTCAGTGGATGAGGTCGCGGGTTCGACTCCTGCCATGGGCACACCGGTGTCTTTTCTTTCGGATGAGACAGTGACAACCGAGATCCCACGTTACTGTAGGCGTGGCACGTAAAAGCTTCTCACTGCTTCCGGTGGCTCCGTTACAAAACAGATGTCACCGTAAACGTGAAATAATCGTGGGGAGACGTAAAACACTCATCAATGGAACCCGTTAATGTCTGGACCGCTTAGATCCCCAGCAGGTCCAGGACGGATCCCTGGTGGGGGACTGGGGGTGTAGGGACGAAACCCATGGAAGCTACCGCAATTTGGCAATTTTGAGGCTTAAATTGCACAATTTTACTTCAACTGACCGTGCTTTGTCGGTATCGCAGTTGCCGTATAAACAAAGCTTTTTGTGATGTTATTCATGCCTTGTCCATACCTTGTTATTCTTGTTATATATGTTGTAGAGTTTGTCATACAGCTGAGTCAGATATGATTTTCTAATAAATATGATTCAGCTGTATCGCAAAATCCATCATCATTACTTTTAGTACACAGAACGGAAGCATCTATATTAGGCGAATATAGAAATGTTTGAAAACATTTGCGACTTTGAGACAGGAAAGGGTGGGGTTGAGGTTGAAGCCCTTAACCTAGGAAAACTGACCTTTTTTGGGCAAATATTTTCAACCAAATGGGTTGCAACCCCATATCCCCTACTTACTACCGATTTTTTCTTTCATTAAACGCATAGGCAGAGCTTGTTGAACGATGGGTTGTATTGGATTTTTTTTCATTCGGATGATTTCTATTGACTTAATAGGGAAAGATATCAAGTCATATTAGAATATACAATGATAAACATCTATATTGGAAAAGACACCATAACAAGATTTCAAAACCACGCCTATTTCCCACTCTCGAGGTCTTGCTCAGGTTCAAAATTACACATGCACTAGATCATACTAGATCACGGAATACTTCTAGCCCATAATCAAATTTCAGAGGAGTAGCTATAATAACCAAATTGTTTACGGACGTACGGAAGAATTGTATAGCATAAGCTCTGCTAATCTCTGGCAGTAGAGCTAAAACTTAAACAAAAGGATAATTTTCATTTATTTATTTATTTACAATGAATTATGTAGACGAACACAAACACAATTTAATTTTCATTCTGTAAACCAAGAGACGCTGGTAACTTGGTAGCCTTACCCTGAACAAAATCAACTTTACCTCAAGAGATAAGTGACTTGATCCTTTTCAGTTGTATATCTTGAAAGCTGGACTCTACACTAATAACGAGGGGCAGACACGTTACAAGGAAAGGGGGTAGGGTTCGCACTCTCCCATCCCTTACGTTCTTCCCCCAACTCACTTTCTCCACCCTCCCTGAATGGCGCGGGCTTTACAACCGCAATTTTCCCTCCGAAAAAATCGAGAAGACATACGATTATAGGATAATAATAGTATACTGCCTCTCCCTCTCTCTAAGAGGGGGCGAACGTACCCTCCGCCCCATCTGAATCTGCCACTGTACAGTTTGCAGTGTTCTATACACCTGTGGTACTTATGGTCTATTGACATCGATCTTGTACGGAGATGTTTACTACCAACGATGTTCCTCAAATTGTTCATCATTATCAATGCATCTATCTCCGGTGTTAACTTTGACATGCTGGTTACATTATGACAGTCGAAGCAACGACTTTACTCATCAAAGAGCCCATGCTACTGAATGAGCATATGTTACTTCGCTGTTCAAGAAGGGTGACAGGCAAAAGCATCAAATTATCGACCAGTCACCCTTACATCGGTCTGCTGTAAGATTGTAGAACACATCATACACAGCCATGTAATCAACCATCTGGAGAGAAACAATTTTCTGGAAGATGGACAGCACGTGTTTAAAAAGAGGAGGTCATGCGAGAGCCAATTCATCACAACCGTCAACGATCAACGCTAAACAATAACCAGCAAATAGACGCAGTGCTACTGGATTTAAGTAAGACTTTTGACAAGGTCTCCAATCGCAGATTAGCCATCAAAATCACTATGGAGTGCGAGGGAATACGCTTGCCTGGATCCAAGACTTCCTCAGCCACTGTACCCGATAAGTGGTCGTAGACGGGGAAGTGTTAGTGAAAGCATCCGTATCATCAGGTGTCTCACAAAGCACAATGTTTGATCCGCTACTTTTCTTGTCTGATTATATTAATGACTTGCCATCAATGTCCACTCTACTGCAATGCTATTTACTGACGATTAGACAGTCATCAAATCAACGGAAGACTATCAGACACTTCAATAAACTTAGACCACCTGCAAAAATGGGAGGATGGATGGCAGATGAGTTTCAATCCTTAGAAGTGTGTGGTTATCCGCATTACCAACAAGCGGCTAATCATTGATGGCCCATATTCTATCCATAGGCACACTTTAATTCACAGACAGCGAAATACCTTGGAGTAACCATCGACACCAAACTAACCTTGGGCCATCATACCAAAACAATAAATAAGAAAGCGAGTAACACCATAGCTTTTCTATTATCTTGCCCCCGCCAAATCAGAGCCACTTGCTACAAAAGTCTGCTCTGTCCTCAACTGGAGAATTCCTCGACTGTTTGGGATCATACCAACAAGACCCACATTAATGCAGTAGACGCTGTTCAGCAAAGAGCCACGCGGTTAATCACTGGAGACTACAGACAGGAAAGCCGTGTAACATTCATGCTCCACAACCTCCAGCTGGAAAGCTTTAAGGAGAGGCGACTCAAGGCAAGAGCAGTCATGATGTATCACGTGGTGTCTAACCTGATCGACTTGTCATCCGGTCCACTCCATCCACCAGGAACAGCCACCAAAGGACACATGCAGCGATTTATCCAACCATCCTGCCATTTCAAGAGCTGCCAGGATTCATTCTTCCATGCTGGCATTGTCTTTTGGACTTCCCTGCCACAGAACGATTCACAAGTGTCATAAAAGACCAGTATTAGTGCCAACAGACTAGATCACACTGTATTATCCAGTTTTAAATAGGCCTTCTTTGACATAATTTGACGTTTTAACACACGTGCGACAATTATTTTCTGATTGTAGCCAGGCACAGTCTGGCAGAAGAAGAAGATCACTAGCTGTCTTAAATGAGACCATTATAGGCGGGCAACCCACAAAGTAAGATTGATCTTCAATTTCTAAACACTATTTCCTCACTTCTATGTATCTTGTTCTTTCTTCCGTATTTCCATTATTAGACGTTCTCCAAAGACGTTTACTTAGACTTCTCTTTTTGCAAAAACCGTTTACGTGCTGCAAATCTAGATGCTGCAACAGGTAGGAGAAAATCGATCCAAGAACTTTCACCTATCAAGACGGATGCTCTCACCATTGAATTATCCGGGCCGATATCCGTCCGTCACACTGGGCTAGCCACGACACCAAATGTAACAGGCAGGGGAAAATGATGGGGCCACACCAAGTAATGGAACCCAGAACTTTCCGCTGTTAAGAGGACGCTCTCACCATTGAGCTATCCGGGCCGAAACTCGTGCGTATGTTGTATGGGAATCTTAGTAATATATTACACATCTAATGCAAAGTAACTTGGCAACATTAAGCAATTTTTGAAAGGGAAGTCCATGATCTTTATGTGATAAAACTTTTCGATCAGAGTTCCAATTTCTCGAAATCCCTTTTATAAACCACGCCCTTATAGTTAATTATCATACAAAAGAAATCAATGGCAAATTCAAAAGGGTAACATTTTACAAATAAAAATGGAGACTGAAGATACAAAATTGCTATCAGTAGTGTTTGCTGGGGAATGTTCTCTCAATCACTCATTGTAATCGCTAAATGCAGGGGGAAAAAGAGACCACATTAAAACCCAACTTGTCGTAAGTTATTTTTAGACAAGGAAAACCCAGTATTTTGCTTATTGTCCGACATCAAGCACCACATCGGAGATTGTTTATATACATGTAGGTCACCGTCAGGTAAGAAGTGTATTTACGTTCATTTACAATCTATAGTAAAAATCAAAATCCTGAATGCATCATTGACAATTTAGCCACACCAACCGGTGATTTGATCCACATCGTAATATTGGTATGCCGCATAAATTAGTATGATTGCGTAGCGTCGGCAGGATGTTGAGATTTTTGTTATAGATCACATATGTTACTGACTTCTAATACACATCTCATGTGTGCTGGTATCTAAACAAGGCTAACTCGTATCTCACGAGCGTAGGACTAGGGGGAAGTGGGTGCACATGCCCCCTTTCAATAATGGGTGGAGTTGCAGTACTGATGAGATTCGAAACATAAATATATATAGGTATGAATATTTTCTTAAAATCGTTAAAAAATGCACAAAACCTGGTTTATTTGCTTCCTAGTTTATAGTATGGAATTATTGATTCTCTTTATTTCTTTTAAATTGACAGATGTGCTGATCCGGGGTCCTTATCAGTTTAGCCACGGCACTGTACCTAATGTGTATTTCAACAAAATTCGGGGTTGGATATAACTATTTTCGAAATAGGGAAGGTTCCCACCATGTGCTATAGGAACGAACTAGACAAAGTGAAGAAAATGTGCTAGAATAACACTAGTGATTAAGAACTGCCATAGAAAAGTTATTGTGTCAGATAATTAACAGATTACCAGACTAAACTCCTCCATGATATGCAATATGTTCCATTCAACAGGTACATCACCATTACACATAAAAAAAATCTTCCTCAGAAACTTGGATGATGAGTTGCAAGGATATGCCTCAAACATGACAAAGTTCAATTACTCCCCAAAACAGTAAATTTTGGGAAAAAAATCAAAACCCTGATAATATCCACATCGTCAATCTATGTACAAACAACCAGCAAGTGAAAACTTCCTACCCTTAAAACTGTAGGTGGATTAACCTGGAAAAGATATGTACTCCTATTACAAGAATATACCACAAATAAAAGGGAAGGGGAAATACATAATAAAAAATCTATTATCCCCCAAAACTGCAAATATTGAGAAAAATCAATACCTTGATACTATGCACATCTACAATCTATTTACAAACAGCCAGTAAAGTATAATTTCACAGCAGTAAAACTCTAGAAGGACTTGTCAGGAAAAGGCATGTACCCCTGCTGTTAGTATAAACACAAGAAATGACAAAGTTCAACTCCCCCTCCCCAAATTACATGTACAAACATCCAAACATCCAGCAATTTAAAAACTTTCTAGCATTATAACTGTATGAGGAGTTATCTCGAAAAGATTCATCACTTATTCAAGTATATATTCCAAAAATGACAATGTTCAACTTTCTCCAAGATGGCAATACTGGTATAAATCAAAATACTGATAATATGCACATCTTCAATCCATGTACAAACATACAGCAAATTAGAAACCTTCTAGCATGAAAATTGTAGGCGGACTTATCCGGAAAAACTATGTTATCCACATGGGACGGACGGGCGGAATAAAGGACGGACGGGCAGGGGTAAACAAAAAAGTCCAAAATGGCGTTTTAGTATTTTCCAGGATCGATATCGACACCCCCATCCCCCACGTTAACCCTTCTAATAATG
This sequence comes from Pteria penguin, assembly GCA_035048485.1. Classification (NCBI taxonomy): domain Eukaryota; kingdom Metazoa; phylum Mollusca; class Bivalvia; order Pterioida; family Pteriidae; genus Pteria; species Pteria penguin. The sequence continues at coordinate 26,582,411 of CM068581.1, forward strand.
CTAATAAAAATACGAGAAGTAGATAGTCATTTTACGACTTTTTCAACATTTTGAATTCTCTATAGACATGTTTTCTCACTTTGATGAAGCTATACCTCCAGCACAAAAAGTAATTTCCTTCTTCATTGCACACCCATATGAACAGAAAAATCGGCACCTGTCATCAGACGCGTAATATAGGTATTTCCTTACTGAAGGATCCGACATATCCCACTTTAAAACTCACATGTATGACATATGGTCCTTAGAGCCATCCAAGCAAATCTGATCCTGGATGGCATCAAGGAAGATGTGTGCTCCATTTAGCACATCAGCCCCAAGAAGTAGACACCGCTGATTTTTAACCATCTTTCCTCTTCTTTACTTTTATTCATCTATCTCTCTTGACTTTACTTCTAACACACCTATCCCCTTTTCACCCTTATACTTATCAAGTTTTTTACTTTCACTCTCTTTCTCAGCACGCATTGCGCTAGCAGATTTCCTGCCATTACACTCGCGAGTCGAGGAGTCGGCAGTATCGCTAGCAGATTTCCTGCCATTACACTCGCGAGTCGAGGAGTCGGCAGTATCGGAAGATAGATAGATTATATAGAGATCTCGAATACATTATGTATAAGTCTGCAACGTGCACATGTGTGATTTATTAAGTAGAAGACGGGCATATGATTATTACTAATTTTGATTTGTAAAGTTTAGGATAACAATTTTATTTATATCATGCTAAAATCGTGACAGAGAAGGGAGGTGCCCGAATTATACCCTAAAATAATATTTTGAACATTTTTGGGCGGTTGGAATTCGATCTTCCTAATTCCACATTTTGAACATGTTACGTTTTTGGCATCCAACTTCCTGAAAGGTGGCCGAGATTCCGTAAGCGGAAAATATCTTAAATCATTGGGTGACGGGAAAAGAAGTTTTATTAAACATTGCGAATGCCGATAGTATATAAGAACACTGAGAATCACCCTTTTCACACTGTCACTCTTACACACTTATCTTACTTATATAGTACATTGCAAAACGGAAGAGCGCTATGTAGGTGTATAGACATGTATATGCACATGTCTCTCTAAATTTGTATGTGACAATAAAACGACTAGGTATAAATATTTTTACCACGATATATAGCGGTAACGGTCGCCTGTCAATCCGTCTGCACGGACAATGAAATATCAAAGTACTTAGTACATCTATGGTGTACACCAAAGGCGTCCTTTGCTTCACCCAACGATGTCTTGCAGCATAGGTTGTTTTATGAACATGGTGTCATATATATATATATATATATATATATATATATATATATATATATATATATATATATATATATATATATATATATATATATATATATATATATATATATTTTTTTTTTTTTTTTTTTTTTTTTAATTCAATTCCACTTCTTCTTAGACCTGTTTAATAAGGGTTTTCTCGGCGAAGTCAATCTATAGTCACTTCCATACTTCCATACAGGAGTTTTAAACTTGGAACCGTTCTAGGACCAGAACCCCTGTTCCAAAGTTCACGATTATCACACATTTTTATTTCTTGCTGTCTAACCATGTATTTAGTTTTTCGTTACAACGTATCAAAATAGGAGGAAGATTTTCAAAGCTTAAGTATATTATCACTCAGTATAGTTATATGGCCTCGTCCAAGGTGCTGATCCCCTGTTGCAGGAAACATCAATTTCACAACTTTGATATAGGACTCTATGCACTTTTAACAATTTACCGTGCTTTTAATTAAGTTTAAAGGTTTTCTTTTACCATCTATAGAAATGGAGATTTTCAAAGACAATATATTATCCCCATATAAATATGTTGGGCCGACTCTTGACCTAAGGTCTCAAATCCTTCCCCAAGGGTTATGACTGTTATAATTTTGGTGGAAAGCTTCAAACACTTTACAACAATGTATGCAGATTTTCTTTATGATTTATGGAAGTAAAGACTTAGTTTATGATTTGCGTATGACTATATTTGCCAAACCTTAAAATCTGATCCCCTACTCCACAGATCATGGATTTCACAACTTTGGTAGAGGTCTTAATGCACTTTTTTCTTTACAATGCATAGAAAGTCGGAAGAAAAATTACAAAACTTATTTATCATACCAGTATTATATTATAACTATACTGGCCGCATCCCACGGTCTGAACCCTTGTCATGGGGAGGTTATGAATTCCACAATTTTGATAGAGGACTTCATACTTTTTAGAATAATGCCTACAGTTTTAATCCTCAGGAGCAGAGATTTTTGTTTGGCCTAGACCACAAGACCCCAGAGATGGGCAAATCATGAATGTTACAGTTTTTGTTCCTCTTATCCTGAAGATACTTCAAAAGAAATCTCATGACATGGCCAATTAATTTTTAAGATCATGTGAAAAATGAATGTCTACTTGAATATGGACAATGCACCTTGTATGACATAGGACGAAGATGAATCACTCAGTTACCTGACTGATTCAGTTGACCTAAAAATGACTAAAATAGCTTTTATATTTGATAAATCACATTAAGATAATTTTTATTTTAGATATACACTTTCCTTCGCACTTACCAAAAAGTGATTAAATTCAAACAATCAACACATGACACATCAATTAAAGGAGTAATTCAATAAAACATACAAATTATATGTGGGCATCTACTGTATAGAAAGTATCATAGCCTCATAAAATCAGAACAACAGTATAAAAACATTTAAATCTAAACCCCACCCCCCAATAAGGAACATTCCACTCAGCAAAGGAGCAAACACCATACTTCAAGATACTGTATGCCAATACATAACACAGTTTGATTGCAATAGCTCACGGTGGTAATATTTTCTGCAACATATGTCAGTATCATTGCAGGATCATCATCTGCATTTTATATAAAGACCTTATAACTAATATACATTTGAGATAATATCTATATTTTTCAATTTTCAGAAAATCATGGCTGAATCAATGCCCAGTGAAAAATGTAAGTATTCGTTAAGCATACATTTGGCATAGATTAGGAAAATGAGATAATCTTTCTCATTATTATGTTTTAAAAATGTATTAAATTTTCATAAATTTGGTAAAAATGACTGCAATGCTTTTCTTTTATAAACCAAAAGTAAATGACTTTCTAAATTTGTTTCATATACATACATTTACAGTAATGCCTTTTCCTTAAAATCAGATAACACAAATAATTGATGCATACTCAGTGATGAACAATATATGTTTTTTGCTGGGATTTTCAATGCTAGAACAGCGACATCAGAGTAAAATGACACAAAAACTCTGAAAAGAAAGAAAAACCACATCCAAAAATTTCAATATGGGATAAAGAAACCCATTTTTAAAGAACTCTTCTAAATCACTCTGCTGATGCAATTGGTTTGATGAGATTTTTAGAAGAGGGTACCCTCTGAGGCCTATGTTGCACTACAATGGATCTACAACTAGGGTTTGAAAAACATGGCTAGAAAGAAAAGAAAACACACTCCAACATTTCAAAATGGAATAAAATAAAAAAAACCCCCACTTTTAAAGAACTCTTCTGTATCAATGTGCTGGCGCAGTTGGTTGGATGAGATTCTCAGAAGAGGGTACCCTTTAGGGCCTATGTTGTTATGCTATGGATCTACATCTAGAGGCTGAAAAACATCACTTGTATAGGTTTTTGAGTACTCCATTCAAGCCAAGTTTCTTCAAAATCCTTACATAAGTTCTGAAGAAGTTCATCAAAGCTTGATAAAATACACAATGAATTTTATTTCTAACCTGGAAAAGATATCCTAAAGAAACTGCTTTCACACTAAGATTTATTTCCTTAAAATTAATGCATTATGATAAATGTTATACAATACAAAAATAAAAGAAGTTGAACGAACCTTTATGTTAAAAATAGACAAAGTCAGAAAACATAAAAAAATTGACTTCTGAATGGAACCAAAAATAACCATACTTCTTAAGATGCTTATCCAGAATGCTCTAATACATGTTGTTTGTTGATCTATGCATCAGGTCTGCGGAAAAAGTTTGTCAAAAAGGGTACCCTCAAAGGTCCATGGAACCTGCCCTGAACAATGTTCATATATTGCTATTTATCTCTTGATTTTTATTTTCATTTCAAGTTTCAGATTCAAGTAGCACTAATGAAGAAGAATTAAGAATACTACTGATTGGAAAGACAGGTGTTGGGAAGAGTGCTTTGGCCAATATACTCATAGGAACTGAAGTTTTTCAGTCAGAACCAAGTCCAGAATCTGTCACTAATCACTGTCAGTACAGTCAATTTCAACGATTTGGTCGCAATGTTTTGGTTGTTGACACTCCAGGTGTGTTTGACACCAATCATGATGAAGAAGTTATCATGAAAGAAATTGCTAAATGCTATGGTTTAACATCCCCAGGTCCACATGTCATTATAATGGTGAGACGTCCAGATAGGTTCACTAAAGAGGAGCAAGACACTATAGAAATCTTTCATAAGCACTTCGGCAATAATTTGTTTCAATATATGATAATGGTCATCACCAATGAAGGGACTAACTATAAGGAAAAAACAAAACAATATATAAGCAAGACCATAGAGATTGGTAGCAAGAGGGATCAGGATAGGAATTTGCGAATGGACCCCACAACTACTCTATATACTGTACTTCAGAACAGTAACCACAGATATTTACCATTCAACATTTCTGATTCAGGATATGAAGATGTTGAACAGGTGAAAAACTTGTTAGAAATGATTGATCACTTGGTTGCCGAAAATCAGGGCAAATATTTCACAAATGCCAACTATGAAAGTGTTGAGAAAAGATTACAATTGGTAGAGCACATAAGCGAGATACAAAACTCTATGTTCCAGAACCCGGACACTGTGTCTGTCTGCTCATATGAATTCTCTGGTGAATCACATGATATGACAGGACTTCTACTGAATGATGTAGACATAACAGAAAACCTGTGGTTGAGGGAAATGACTGATATAAGATTTCAAAGAACTCCTCAATTGCCAGAGGCACAACTAACTGGTGCCCAATCACCTATGAGAACACGTGGGGAAGTAAGGAATAAATTACGTGATGACATACAGAAAGAAAAGAAAGGTATCATATGGGCTATAAGAGGAGTTCTAAAAGCTTTTGAGAATGCTTATAAATGGATTAAACAACAGTTTAGCCAGACTAATAATCGACCTCACCATAATACAGTTGTGGAAACTACAACCAATGTGTAAATGATGCTTAAGAGACTGGTAAAAATACCTCATTGACATTTTCCTGAAAATGAAATACTTGCTTAATACATATTTCAGTAAACTCCACAGAAAGATGATAGAATTTACCACTTATTACTCCATGCATGACTTTATAGAGTGTCCAGAACTGTTTACAAGAATCACTGTTGTAATTGGTGTCTGTGACACACACACCATATTTGGTAATCCAAAGCCCCTAACACTTTTATCACAAAATAGTGTTAGGGCATTCAACTAGCAAATGTGCTCATACTTCCTTTATTCTGTAGCATGTACACATATTGACTGTGTTGAAATATTTTAGTGTATATTTAACTTGATTAGGGAGGGAATAACAGTAATTGTTCTGTATGTAGATAATAGTTTGTGCATTTCCTTCACATTATGGGCAATAATATGTGTTGGTATTAACAATGATATCTTGACAGCATTGATTAAACTATCATAAACCAAATATAACTTTCTTCAAACTGCTTTTTGTGCAACATGTTGAAATAAAACTTGGTCAAACTCCAAAGTCAAAGTCACAAAGTCAAAATATTGGTACCGACAGAAAGGTCTTGTCACAAGGAATACACATGCGAAAAATGAAAGCCCTATCCCTTACCAATCAAAAGATATACCCAATGTTGAACTTTTTGAAATGTAGGTCAGACATCAAGGTCAAGGTCATGAGGTCAAAAATTATTGTATCGATGGAAAGGTCTTGTCACACAGGAAAAATATGAAATTAATGGGAAATACTCGCGAGATGCAAGTGAAATTTGGAAATTGCGAGTTGAAAATTTTAAAACTTGAAAAAAAATCGTGAGTGACTAATTTACATTACGTCATACGATCTCCACTGTTTTCAAATCAGTTTTTTATCAGGATGTCCATTTTACAGGGTATGGACCACATCTGCGTTAGTAAAATGCTTGAATAATCCTGTATGGTTTAGGCAGTAAGTAAAGCATTCACAATACATGTACCATATGACTTTGTAGATTCGATTTGATTGCGCAAAACGTCAGACATGATGGGTAGTCACTATTTTATATTGTTAATGTTACATTGTAACATGGTGCATGATGTATTTGAACTACAATGTTGAAAACATGGTTTTTTCTTGATTTCTATTTTAGCCTGTAGATTTTTGTTTTAGCCTGTGGATTTTTGTTCATAAAAAATTAATAAATACAAAAGGAACTACATTCTACAAAATGACATTGTTAAGGAAATAATGACTGAACAAAAGCTAAATTCACGATAAATGTTTACACTTTACATCATCTGAAAATGTAGCATGTGAGATGTCAAAAGATGCAAGATAGAGATAAAGAAACTATGTATCTCAGATGGTAATATGTTTTGCTCAAATTTTAGAGGTTGTTGTTCCAATCCCCAATGGTAACTTACCAGTACCCTGTCTTAAACGGGAGTCTTGTGTTGTGACAGACATTTAGACCTACATGATAGTGAACAGCTGTGGACAAACTTGATGAAGTGGTTAAGCACTCGGCATGCAGTGCAGGCAGTCAAGGTTTGATTCCCATATTGCACTATTGTGTTTCAGAGGTTAGTTACCACCCGCTTCCATGAAATGACTGAAAATTGTTGAAATGGCATAAAACTCCAATCAACCAACCAACCATCACTAACTAAGTGGGTTCCATTACATGATCCAACTCCTGATAGATCTTCTGTGATAAAGAATTCAATACATTTATGTTACAGCAGACTTCAAACAGTAGAATGAACAAGAGTGATAAAAACTCAGTATTGTTTTTTTGGAAATGATCTCTGCTATGAAGATGAATTGACTAATAATTTTTCTTATGTTACTCTATGAATACATATATCGCGACGGCATCTGCCTGATGCATTGCATACAAATCTAGACCTCTGCAACCGACCAGCCCGTAGCAGTGATGGATTTTTTGCGTGCCACGACCATGACACGGGACCTAAGTTTTTACTGTCTCATCCAAAAGACAGAACACCCTAACACCCAGGGCCAGAGTCACACCTATGACCTCTTGGTCATGAGCCCAGCACCTTATCGACTGAGCCACATCGGCTTGGTATCTGATGCATTGTATATAAATTTACACCCTTGCAACAGACCTACCTAAAGTAGTGAGGGATCTTTTATGTGCTACACCTACAGTGACCCAGGACCTTGGTTTTCACTGTTTGATCTGAAAGACAGAACACTGGTGTGCCACAGTTGAAATCAAACCTAGGATCTCAAGGCCACAAGATGTGCACCTCATTTACTCATCTATATCTACACAGAGCTATACTGGCTCTCTCTTTCACATTAACAAGAAATATATCATGTAATCAAAGCTTGTAGTTTAATATGGGTTAAAAGTTAGTACACTGTATAACAAGTCACAAACAGCACTGCAAACTATCTAATATTCATGACCATTCATCATTTACAAGATTCCTGAGGATGCTTCTTTCACAATACAATGTAGTAAACCTTTACAATCCAGTCCCTACACGAAGTGTCATGCGGTCATGCATACTATTTAATTCAAGGAATGATTTCATCACAAATACTGGTGTGTTTGAAGGAACAAACATAATTTGCTATCAAATTTTTCAAAAGTGTGACTTCTAACAGACAAACAGTTTGACAGACAGCTACAGGACAAGGTGATTCCTACATGTTGCATAGCTTTGTGAGGTATATAATAGAATGCCACCAACAGGTCACCTTTACAATGTCAACGCTCTGTGATCAATCCCTCACACACGCCCTTCATTAAAGTAAAAAAAAAGCAAGGCTTGAGATTTGATATTTGATTGGTTCTTTGTGTGACTCCTGGAAGCAATCAGGAAACAGATTTTGATTGAGGTTTCTAATTATAGATGTCACCAAACTTTTGGTTGTTCAACCCAGTTCGTCATGCAAAGGACACTTCATCAAAATTCTCATTACTTTTTCTTAAAGCTGAAGTTTGCCAATAAAGGCATAGGCGCATTGAATATCGGTGATGTTCTTAACCATAAAATAGCTCAGTTTTGCATTCTACCATATTTTTTAAAAATATAAACAAGATGTGTTTGTGAAACACTATGACCCCTGTCGCAATAAAGGAAGATTTATCTTTAGCATGAAGGTCATTGTCAAGTTCAGAAGGTCATTGACCCTGGTGTCATTTGAACATTAGTTGATTATGCATGTGAAATATGAAGTCTCTATTCCTCACAGCTCACAAGTTATGGCCAAGGTTAAAGTTGACAACAGACAAACAAACAGACAGGACAAAAAAGGTCATTAAACTTGGTGTTATTTGAAAGGGCTTCATTAGTTCAGTATGCATATGAAATATGAAGTCTCTATTCCTCACGGTGCAAAATTTATGGCCAAAGTTAAAGTTGCCAGACAGACAGAGAAATAAACAGACAGACAGGACAAAACAATATGCCAATAAGAACATTATTCACATGTCTCAGTTTTCTATATCGTAGTACTAATGAAGCAAATAAAATGGACTTAATTAAATGAATGTCGCCATAAATACATGAATTACTTATAATTAATTATGGGTTTCTTATCACAAAAATTGAAATAGATAATTTCACAAATGATGTTACCACGTAGTCATGTAGTAAGGTATTTATGAGAAACTTTCAGTCTATACTATCACGTCAGATTTTAAATGTTATTTTATTTAATTACATGTATTTAATTTTTTTTCATTTAAGTAATTACCTATTATATCTGTATTTATCTATGTATTTATTTATGCATGTGTTTATTAATTTCTATAATTATTCATTATTTTCATTATTATCATTTTAAAATAAATTATTTATAATCATATTCATTTATTATTATTATTATTAATATCATCATCATCATTATTATCATCATCGTTGGTTGGTTGGTTGATTGGTGTTTTACGTCGCTTTCAACAATATTTCAGTTATATCGCGACATGGAAGCAGAAGGTTACCAACCTCTTAAACATAGTGGCGCAACCCAGGAATCGAACCCGGATCGTCGGCGCCGCAAGCCAAGCGCTTAACCACTACACCAAGCCTGCCCCCTTATTATCATCATAAAAGAATAAATTTCATTATATTCAATGATTGGAAATTGCATGCAATATTCTTAAATTCATGCCTTAATACAGAAAGAATTTATTTATTCTTGATTTGTTTTTAACATATCTACATTTTTATATACAGTATAATCTGTGTATTCCGAATCTTGAGTATTCCGATATTCTGTCTATTCCGATGATATTCTGTGGTTCCAACAATTTCCCTATTAAGTATATACGAAAATAATTTGTGTATTCCGTATTCCGTGCATTCCGAATTCAGAACATAAATTCTGTCCCATAATCTACTTAATACTTAATTAAACTTTGTCTATTCCGATTCCTATTTGTTTATCCAAGCTGAACCTCAGGCTAAGAAAGGTTTATCAAAAGCCGTTCAAAGAGATAATTGGTTTGTCTGTATTTGTCTATTTGTCAGACCAGGTACCTGTGTGTAATATTTAATGAGTTGTAGTCATGTAAAAGTAATTGCGACATTATATTTGTACGGATAGGTGTACAGTGTGTTAAACTTAGGCTTGGATAATAATGATGTCCACGCCACAAAAACGATCATGCTCTACCCTTGATGCATGTGCTCCTTTGACGAAAAGAACCAGGAAAGATCTTTCGCTCGGACAAAGATAAGTCTTATTGATGAATCTGAAGAAGTGCCTGGTGAAACTTACACAGGGGCAGGCGTGGTGTAGTGGCTAAGTGCTTGGCTTGCGGCGCCGACGATTCATGTTCGATTCCCGGGTTGCGCCACTATGTTTAAGAGGTTGGTAACCTCCTGCATCCATGTCGCGATATAACTGAAATATTGTTGAAAGCGACGTAAAACACCAATCAACCAACCGAAAGTTACACAGAAAATGTTGAGTCAAAAGTATGGAATAGGTGCTGCTACTGTCAGTGACATTTTGAAATGGCGAGATTTTTATAGAGAACAATTTAAACAAAGTTTTTCTCCAAAAAGATAGAGATTCATCAGTGGTTCCAAATTTAATGATTTGAATGAAACTGTTTCCAAGTGGTTTGCCCAAACTAGAGCGAAAAATATTCCAATAAGTGGACCTATCTTCTGGAGAACTTTTCTCTGTAATACGATGACAGATACCTCACTTACATTCAGACATTAAAATGTATGACTGAAACTTCTATTGTAAAAAAACAGTCAGTTAAATCTCAATCTACTCTTGATCGTTTTGTTAAAAAGTGATTTGATCTCTGTATATTAACCAAAATCATTTCTTTGTAAATAAAATTTGAATATAATAGTACTCATCTCTTCTATTTCCATTCGATCACTTACATGTGACCAGTACAATTAATAGTGTATAATTTGAAACGATTTATATCGAAGATTAGTGTGCTTCAACAAATATATTCTACAATCCGAACTTTGTCTATTCCGAACATTTCAGTTGGTCCCATTGCAATTTGGAATAGACAGATTATACTGTATTTAGAATCAGAATGTATTTATCACTTTTCCTTTAAAACCTCCTATATGTAAATGTAAATATTAGTTTTAATTTGTAAGCAAGAGAACAAGGCTTTCAAGCGTGTTAAAGCGATAGTCTAGCGCGTTAACAAGGTCTTGAAATTAAGTTCACATGCAAATCTGCATTAAGGCAAAAGTGTGTGCTCAGCAGCCCTGAGCGCACAAGAAATGCAAACTTCATGTTAATGCTGCATTCACATAATGTTATGTTAGGACTGCACCCATTTATGTATATATATATATATATATATATATATATATATATATATATATATATATATATATATATATAATATTTATATATACATATATATATATATATATATATATATATATACATATATATATATATATATAATATATATATATATATATATATATATATATATATATATATATATATATATATATATATATATATACTGAGACTAAAAATACACCCTGGTTTTGTTTCTTATATAATTAATAGGTAAAATCTGACTGTCACTGATTTCTGTAAAGCTGTTTATGGAAAAGTTTTCATATACATATATATTTCTCACTGAAATATGCCTTTTGTTTATCAAACTAAGACAATTATTAACATAAATTAATGGCAGGTATGAGTGATGTAATCACATATTCTTGACATTGTGAAGTTACCTGTGTGTGTAATTTAATATATTCAATAAAATGGGTCATCAAAAGGATATATGAAAGAACTGATAAGCTTACCTTCTTCACAAGTATAGTCAGTCCTTGATACTTGAATGGTTTAGAGAAGTCAATAAATTCGGCCCTTTCTGGATTAATGGTCAAAGGTGCTACAATCATATCAGACTCTCCACGAATTAACTCTCCTATCATCCCATTCCACTCTTTCTCTTTGGATGTTTTAGTTTTCTGAAATCAAAATTAAGGTCTACTTAGTTTACTCTGTAAGAGGTATGACACGAAGGTAACGGCCAGAATAGGACCAAAACCTGACACATTCCTGAAGAATACTAAAGACACATCACTTTTCCCATACCCTTAAAGCTTCTTAGTTTCTATGAAACCTCATAAAAGCAAGCCCTCTTCTCATAGCAACTTCCAACTAAACATTTCCTACTGATGACAGTTGGTGGCACAACATATTCTGTAAGAGACAACATGAGCCAGAGTCGCGTCACCAATTCTGATGATGTTTCACCATATCACAATGTATTTCATGGGTGTGTCACAAGGTACAGTATAATATTCATCATTCTGCTTTATTGCATCTATAAATTCATAAAATGTGATGTTAAGAGTGTCTAAACCACCCGAAAGTCTGAAAATGCAACTGAATTCATGAACTTAACACTACAATTTATCACAAATGTAAACTTAAAATGTAAACTCTACTATTAGTTGTACCTTTATTTTTGTTTTTGTAATAAGTTTTGACAGTTCTTCATTTAGTTCTTTCAAAATTAATTTGTATCATATTGAATGTGGATTTTGTCAACAATACATAGAAAAAATATCCATAGGTAACCTAAATATATGTGTACCACATGTGTTTACTGTGGTAAATTTTCGAGTGGTCTGTGATGTCTGTCCTCCCTTTTCTTGTAAGGCCATGACTGAATAGACTAATGAGAGCAGACTTTGGTCGAAGATATTCTGATAGATGAAAAATGAAATGAGAAAGGAGTAAAATGACCATTACCTAATAACCAGGGAAACATTCTGATTAGGTTGATTTAAATTTACCCTCTCAGAAAATATGATAGGAATGAATTAACAGATGCTCACATACTGGTCGATCAACAACCTTGTATAAAGCTCAGTAAATCTTACTTACAGAAAAAACACCAATACAATGTACCAGAGTTGTATAATAAGCCCATCATCTGATTTCAAGGTAACAATATTTTACAAAAGGATAATCATTCTACTCAGTCTAGCATAACAAAAGAGGAATTGGACTGTTATATTGTCAATAGAAGATCATTTGCCATGTTTCATTTCAGTATCTCATAGCATTTTGGAAGAAAGTCCTGAAACAAAAGCTCTTGCTAGAATGCACTCAAAGATAGACAGACAGTGCCACAACATTATTTTTTAGAATTAATACATGAAACATGAAAATTTGTTTGCAAAAGAAGACTCTAGCCTTCACACTTCATTAACCAGAGATAGAACCGTGCACAAAGAAAGATGTACAAACTTTTTTATAGGATCCAAATGACATGCTTGGACTCTGATGTAAACTGAATGTGAAGTTGACACCCTTAGCAATGTCTATCAGCATCTCAATGCAGTAACCATAACAACAATAATTTGTTGTATTCCCTGTGGTCTCATTGGTTAAGGGACATAACCTCTCTTTCCTCTCTTTATTATCTTCATCACATATGCCGTCCGGAGCCAATCTGGTCTCTATAAAAGGGGTGTACTTCAAAGTCACAATCTACAAAAGAAGGAATGTGTATTCAAGACAGAGGAACATGTATGTAACTGTCATTTAACAATTCATACACTACATCTACACTGTATGCATTTCTGTATCCAATAATTAATGCACAAGTGATACATTTAAAACAGGTGAAATTGTCACTGTTGTAAGCATTTCAAATACAAAATATATACAATTATGATTACAATGGCTAGTTTATTGTCTTTAAGTTTTTTAATATTCAATAACTGAATCCGATGCAGTGAATATACTTTGAAGTTAGTCTACATCGATTTAAAGATCTGAAGTTGTAAAAACATAGCTAAGCAATTATACTTGTGCAGATTATCAAACAGCAGTTTACCTTCAGATGACTTGATATCTTGATTCCTTTAGGCATTGTGCGACTACCACCAGCCCAGATTATTTTTGATGTATCAATGTCAATGTAGGGTGTTACAACCTATTTAATACAAAGTAACAACAAATCATACAATAAGACAGTCTACTGGTTATTCTTCTGGCTACTACATCTATCCATCATTTTTTCATTCACAAGTGTGTTTCTTTTGTTTGTTTTTTGAAATTCTATATCTATCTAGAAATACTCATTTTAAAGAGGAAAAAATTCTACTGTGCAAATTTTAAATGAGAGACTTGCTTCTATACACCCTTTGCTAAATGTTATAGCCTGGGATATCATGGCCAGTCAGGTATCAACAAGAAGCCAAATGATATTGCATTTAATGAATGTTCAAGAGATTGACATAGTACATGCCTGGAGGTATTCAAACCTTGAACTTATTGATTATATACTAACTGGATACTGCATACCAGGTATTTACCTTGTCAGATTTTCTTTTTCGTCTATGAGAGGAATAGAGCACAACACGATATAGAATCATAAAGGAAACATGAGAGCAAATAGGTGACAGTCCAACACAAGGATAAAGAGGTCTCTAACTGACGCTTTGCCTTGCATGCAACACAAAAAATTTTCTGCTTCTCTAGTAAATTTGTGTTGTCATCAGAAACAAGAAATTCATTTGCTTAATTGGAATTTAGATGAAATAAACACTGTTATTACAAACTGTCAAAATATTCCATAGGGAATGACTTAAATTTTCTTGCACTGGAGATCGACTAATCCTATTTTTTATCAGTACTGGAAAATTCTATCCGGAACACTTTGTATCCTTCCGCGCGTTGTCTGCATTGTTTACAAACAAATGAAAAATGGCGACTCATGATTTTTGCGTCGAAGAGATAGTCAACATTGTGTGTTATAGTTGAATTTAATGTTGAAAAATCCTATCAAAATATAAGGTTTCTTCATGCATATCATGGTGTTTTATTTTATTGCGGCGGACTATCTTTTTATTCAATCAGTGATTCAGCCATCAAAGGAAGTAAACAAAAACATTAAAAATTGCTTTAGCCTACATCGGGCTGGTGAGGTGCGAGAAAAGTAATCAAGCACTAGTCTGAGTTCCAGATAAAAAAAGATCAGTCTCAGGATGGATGAATCAACATATCTCAACCTCGGCTAACGCCCCAGTTGAGATTTGTTGATTCATCCAACCCTCGACTGATCTTTTTCTATCTGGAACTCAAACTAGTGCTAGATTCTATTAATCTGTTGGTTGAAGCTCTGTTATTTCAGTTAATACATATAGTTACTGTTATTACAGTTAACTGCTACTCTAAATTTACATAACATTTTCTTACTAGAGGAAAGAACAGTTTCCAATATCAAAATATACAATACAAGTCATATTCTATCTACTTTTCACCTGTTTGTTCCCATAGAAACCAACGTCCACAATTTTATTGAGAGGTTGTACATTTTTGAAGAAGTAAACTGGATTTAGACGGTCACCATCTCTGTTAAAGCTGACTTGTCCAGTTGTGCCATTCAATTTTTCTGACAGAAGAGCACTGCAATTTGACAAATTTACAAATACAAGTCAATACAAAAGTTCTCTACAGATTGCTAGCTGCAAAAGATAATTTGAAGAAAAGTTTTAACACAAGATGATTTAGTTGAATGATGCTTCTCACCTGAAAATTTTTTATAGCATAATGTTTTGGGGATGATAACTAAGGGTAAACCTTGAGTGTAGATGATGCTAAAACATATATCTAATAAAATTTTACAATGTTCTGTAGTATTAAAGAAAGATGATATATAAATTATAATCAATACTTCAGGTATCATTGTATAAATTTACACAGTTGGGACAACTTTCAGTTTACTGAGATTCATTCATTCATACATTTATTCAGACGGACACACGTAGGGATGGACGGATGGATGGACAGATAGACAGACCAACAGGTGGACCGACAAACAGGCTGGCAGACGTACAGACTCCCTTTACTTGTGGGTGTATTATAATACATCTTACAAGATGAGAAATGCATTACTAAGTTATGCATAATAAATGCAACATACCCAGTATGAATTATTCTACTGTGGATTACAGTTTCAAACAAAAATTAATACAATATAAACATTTTTTTATAAATTAACAAATCCTAACATTTAGTGAAAATTAAGCCAGACACTTTTGTCACAATACCAGGTAACTCAGTAGTATTGGCATATGTTAGCATTTCACTGTCTGCAGGGGGAAACCACAAATAAACTAACATCTCACCATACTGGCTACCATACAATATATCTTATAGCATTTAAATTATTGGCGCTTACTTGAGAATAGTTGTACCAGCCATCCACTGAGGTGAATAACTTCTACTACAATTGTTGGGTGTGCTGTCTAAAGTGCCAAGCTTTCTCTGCTGAAAAAGTTTCCTCACTGCATTTCCCACAAGCTGGATACTGTCATATATGTGCTCCTTTTCATTGGTACCATTCACCAACTGAAGTCCTAACACACCTAAACAAAGAGCACTATTTAAAAAATGATTTGAAATCATATAATTCATTCAAAGATTCACATAGTTTTCACTTCTAGACTTCTTGAGTTCTTTACACTCTCTGACATACCAACTTTGCATTATGTAACAATTTCCTATACACCCAGAATATCAGCTTTTTTGATACTTGCCTCATGAATAGAGTTTCACAAAAATATTTCCCTGTATTACAATTAGCACTTATGTTTATAAAGTTATTCTTCCTTTAAGAGTTAACTCTTTTCCTAGCCAACATTCTAATTAAATCAATTTGATCCAGCAGTATAACTGTCGTCAATTTAATAACTTATTTTCTTTTATTCAATATGCAATTACACGTCAGTAATTTGAAAACCATGGCCTTACTATCTGATATAGACTAAAAAAACAGATTACTGAATCACTTCACTGAATAATGCCATTTCACATTGTGATAAATTTATTTATGAGGTTAAAAAATCAAAACATGAATAAAATGAACATGTAAACTAAACACAATTTTTTATAGAAAAGTCAGACTTTAATTACAATTTTATCAAAATGTGTAATACTAATATTATTAGCATTCATATAAACACATATGCTAACTCAATTACAAATATTCACATTAAGAAACAAAAGGCTCAAATGTGCCTATACCACTTCATGAGCAATTTGATCACGTCATAATTCATGTATTTTGGAAATATCAAAATTGTCTTCTGGCCACAACAAATTTTAAGGTCTTGTTTTCGACAGAATCACCACTCCAATTTTTCTCATTTTCATTTTTTTTTAATTGGAATGCCAATAGTAAATTGTTGAATGAGTGTGATTTTTGGTTTTCTTATTTCATTAGAAGTGTTATTTATCAAGTTGTCAACATCTCTAGTATGATGACTGGCTAAGAATAAAGCATCTGGATGTTGTCAATGTATCACTGAAATATACAGGAAAAATACAGTGAAATGGCCATATGTTGGAGTTGTAAGCATGTTAATTAAACAGTCCTATTATCTATGAAGGTACAGTTTTAAGAAAAAAAACAAAATTTCGCTCAATAAAAATATTGAAAAAAAAGAGAAAAAACAAATCGCTCGCCGCCTCTCTGTTTTTATCATAAATATCGGAAGAACAATAATGTTTTGTTGTTGTGGCCTTAGTTTAAGTTTATCGCAGAAACTATCAGAATTTTGCATTAAAATTCTTCACAATAACAAGTGATATCAAATACACAAAAAATAACACGAAGTATACATCTAAGAATAAATTGATTAAGATGATTGAACACTTCTTAGAGAAAATATTACTTTAGAAATTTATATATTAAATGAATAATATCAAAACCAAACTTAATTCTTAGATAAAAATAACACAATATATGAAGAGGGTTCTTTTGTATGACATCAATACCTAACATACTCACCAACTGGGACATTTACTGCTAATAAAGCCTGTTCACTGACAATCCATAAATATCCCTCCTCTGTAATATTTAGTCCCCGAGCATTGGCAAAAAGTACTTCAGCATCCTCTGTTCTAGACAAAACATCATATTAAAATAATTAAAAACACTTTACATAAAGCCTGTTCACTGACAATCCATAAATATCCCTCCTCTGTAATATTTAGTCCCCGAGCATTGGCAAAAAGTACTTCAGCATCCTCTGTTCTAGACAAAACATCATATTAAAATAATTAAAAATACTTTACAACTGCATTGTTAAACAGTTACAGGACCAAATCTTGTGTGAATTCAAAATGCAGTCAGAAATCATTTTTTATCTAATTTTCAGTAATACTAAAATATTCACAGCCTCTGTCTCAGTTTCCTTAACATTGTACTACATTTATTACATCCATTAGTATGAGGTCTTACTTTGCTTATAGGAGGATGACACATGACTGTATCTCTGTGATAAAATTTTATTACATTTATTACATCCATTAGTATGAGGTCTTACTTTGCTGATAGGAAGATGACACGTAACTGTATCTATGTGATAAAATTTTATTACATTTATTACATCCATTAGTATGAGGTCTTACTTTGCTGATAGGAAGATGACACATGACTTCATCTCTGTGATAACATTAATTTTTATTACATTATTACATCCATTAGTATGAGGTTTTACTTTGCTGATAGGAAGATGACATGCGACTGTATCTCTATGATAATGTTTTATTACATTATTACATCCATTAGTATGAGGTTTTACTTTGCTGATAGGAAGATGACACATGACTTCATCTCTATGATAATGTTTTATTACATTTATTACATCCATTAGTATGAGGTCTTACTTTGCTGATAGGAGGATGACACGTGACTGTAACCCTGTGATTGGCTGTAGGAAAGAGGTGTAGTTAGAGGAACCAGAAGGATACTTGATTACCTGCTCTATCTGAAAACATAGAAACAAATACACCTTCAATTAACCTTTAATTAGCTCAGAATCATCTACCTTTAAAATACCCCTCATGAACTCACAAACATCTATTTTATTGATCTTTATGATACATACATTGCTCTTCTACTTAATATCTATATCACGTGGGTTAAAGTACTTGCTGCACACTCCAATACACAACACAATATTGTATGATTCTATTTTCCATTTTATGATTATCATAGCCTGGAAATAGAATATGCTTAATCGTGATCATTAATCACTTCAGTTATTGCACTGCACTAACAACAATACCCATTATTAAATATTCCCTTAGTCTAATTAGCTTAGGGTGTCTCTTACACCAATGTTACTAAGTACAGGTGTTTAGCTACCATCCTTGTCATTATAGGTAGGAAAAGGAATAAGACTATCAATTACAAAAATCAATACAAAATATTCTAAATATCTATTCAAAATGCATGAAAGTAATGCAATATCATGAAAATTTAATCACAAAGCTTAGTTATACATAAAAAACAGGGATTTTAAATTACATAGAAAATTACTGCAATATCAGATTTGTAATGATCCTTGGTACTGTATCTTGTCAAATACACATAAGGACTTTAAGTCCTTGATTCACATTGTACCAAACATTAAATATATTGCCATTATTACAAAGTTGTCAAGAGCATTTTGATCTGAATCAGATAAACAAAAATATGTTAGACATCACAGCACAACAAATATGAACATTCTTATAAGGCCAGGCATTTCTTTGAAGTTACAATGTACATTTGTATATTCACAAATCAATAATTATTACTACAGCTAATGTGTCAAATTACAATCACAATCATCTTTACATATAGATCTTCCAAATTTAGCTTGATTTTCCTATACAAGATACTGTATTACCAATTCAAACATATGGCATATAAATGACATGCAAATACTATTACATTCCAAGATAGTGATGATCATACTCTGTATAGAGTGCATAAGAAGTGAAACGTCCAGATCTGATTCTACTGATAATAATATATAATATGAAATTCATTCTAACTGGGCTGAAAAGGGTAAACTTGGGAGTACCTCTTGGCAAAATACATGAAATTTCATGATGTATTGTAAAAGGAAATTATGTTGTAATAAATATGTTTTGACAATGACTCTCTATCATAATATCACTAGGCAAGTAACATGATTCTGTGACATATCTTACAAATAAATTTCAATGTTTCAGTACTCTATTGGTGTTTAACGAGTCCGTTCTTGGTACGAGTTTTAATGCGCTGCGCAAGTTTTAGCGCATGCCGATCTATTGTAATCATTTAAATAGTCGGCGTCTTAAAAACATTAATAATATTAAAAAATTATCAACAAATTATAAAATCAACATAGTATAATCGAAATGTATCTACCCAACATTAATATATCGAAATTAATTCCCATAATATCTGATTACGACATTTCAAAACATTGAAAATAGTGTTTTTTGAGATTTCCCCAAAAAATTGAACCAAGTGGTGAATTTTTCTACAACTCTCTGAAAATTATTTTTATTTAGCATTTCATCACCGACGAAAAAATGATCAATTTTCCTATTGTAGTTTTTGAGATATTTTTATCCAGAACGGCCTCATTAAATAAAACAGTTAGAATTGAATAATTCAACTTACCCCGGTATAATTTACAATTAATAACCTCATGTCAACCAGTGAGCAATGCACTGCTCCACTATAAAGTGATAAATTATTGTTTCCACTGCATGTAAATATTCATTCTTGTAATAGATACAGTCACTGTAGGTCAGTAGATAGAGACATTTTAGGTCAATAGATACAGTCACTGTAGGTCAGTAGATAGAGTCATTGTAGATCAATAGATAGAGTCACTGTAGGTCAGTAGATAGAGTCATTGTAGGTCAGTAGATAGAGTCACTGTAGGTCAGTAGATAGAGTCATTGCAGGTCAATAGATAGAGTCATTGTAGGTCAGTAGATAGAGTCACTGTAGGTCAGTAGATAGAGTAATTGCAGGTCAATAGACAGAGTCATTGTAGGTCAGTAGATAGAGTCACTGTAGGTCAGTAGATAGAGTCATTGTAGGTCAGTAGATAGAGTCACTGTAGGTCAGTATATAGAGTCATTGTAGGTCAATAGATAGAGACATTGTAGGTCAGTAGATAGAGTCATTGTAGATCAATAGATAGAGTCACTGTAGGTCAATAGATAGAGTTACTGTGGGTCAGTAAATAAAGTCATTGTAGGTCAGTAGATAGAGTCACTGTAGGTCAATAGATAGAGTCATTGTAGGTCAGTAGATAGAGTCACTGGAGGTCAGTAGATAGAGTCACTGTAGGTCAGTAGATAGAGTCATTGTAGGTCGGTAGATAGAGTCATTGTAGGTCAGTAGATAGAGTCACTGGAGGTCAATAGATAGAGTCATTGTAGGTCAGTAGATAGAGTCATTGTAGGTCGGTAGATAGAGTCACTGTAGGTCAATAGATAGAGTCATTGTAGGTCAGTAGATAGAGTCACTGGAGGTCAGTAGATAAGTCTTTGTAGGTCAGTAGATAGAGTCATTGTAGGTCAATAGATAGAGTCATTGTAGGTCAGAAGATAGAGTCACTGTAGGTCAATAGATAGGGTCACTGTAGGTCAGTAGATAGAGTTATTGTAGGTCAGAAGATAGAGTCATTGTAGGTCAGTAGATAGAGTCATTGTAGGTCAATAGATAGAGTCACTGTAGGTCAATAGACAGAGTCATTGTAGGTCAATAGATAGAGTCACTGTAGGTCAATAGACAGAGTAACTGTAGGTCAATAGATAGAGTCAATGTAGGTCAATAGATAGAGTCATTGTAGGTCAATAGACAGAGTCATTGTAGGTCAATAGATAGAGTCAATGTAGGTCAATAGAGTCATTGTAGGTCAATAGATAGAGTCACTGTAGGTCAATAGATAGAGTCATTGTAGGTCAACAGAGTCACTGTAGGTCAATAGATAGAGTCACTGTAGGTCAATAGATAGAGTCATTGTAGGTCAGTAGATAGAGTCACTGTAAGTCTTTCTGTAGGCCTGCAGATGCCGTTACCATATACATGTACAAATGTGGAAGAAGTCATTGTAAAGTAACGTAGAATAATAATTTATCAACCTATATATCTAGAATATTTTGTTCTTACTTCAAAACAAGGAAACAGAAGAACATTTTCATTACAGATTGACATTTGAATGTACAGTCTATACCTTGATGTTCTCTTGATCAGCTTTGGTTTGGAATCTGCTCAGGATCATTCTGCCTTCCTCATCCATACTGTGGACAAATATCACCTGGGTAAGATTAAAGTGGATCAACATCTCCACCCAAATATCTGCTTGGTGGAAATACGGTGGAACTGTGCGCATAAAAGTTGGATGAACTCTCTACAAAGTAACAAAAGATTTTAAAGTGATTATCCCTCCTATAAGAAAGATCAATTTTACATTGCCAGTAATTCCTTTATAAAATAATTAAATTCAGTAGTGATTCCACAAAGGCACATGAGTTTACACAAATGGATTTCAACTACCTTGTACAATAAATATTCTTTTGATGTGCATAATCAATAAGTGGGTATTGAAAATCCTTTGTCTGGCTATAAGCCTTTTTAGTAAAACATGGTACATACAAGTTTAACTGTTAAATGATAAAGCACAAACAGTAAGTTGAATATAACTTGAATAAAGTATATCATTGTAAATGCATTTACTAATGAAGGTCTAGTTTACTACTTTATGTGTTTCATGGGGTAAACAAGATCATGTTTAAGGCAACATGTTCATTGTGTTTTTTATCTCAAAGTCAACCATAACCGTAATGTTTAGTATGTGATCTTAACCTTTGACCCCTACCATAGAAAAAAATTAAGCAATATCCTCTTGTCATAAGAAATAAATGTACCAAATGTGACAGTCCTATCCCAAGCAGTTTGCTCAGTATCACGTTTAAAATGTTAATCAACAATCTTCAAAGTGTCACCTTTACCTCTGACCCCTGACCTTAATCGGTGTCATCCTCTCAGTATCGGTAGTATATGTACCAAATTTGACAATCCTGCCCGTAATGGTTTGGTTTGAAATATGTTTACAAGCTTAAAATGTATCAATGATGTTTATTGTGTGACCTTGACCTTTGACTTCCTATCTTGAAAAGCAATCTGCTTTGTTTTCCTGTCATCAAAGTAAGTGTACTAAGTTTGACTTTGACACTGAGTCACTCTAAGCCCAAACACTTCAGTCTGTACATCTGCTCCCTGACCTTGAAAAATCAAAAGCTTATCATCTTTACATGCTATGTGTATCTTTTTCAACAAGCATTATCAAAACTGTTTAGTCTGTGACCTTCACTTATGACCCTCACTTTGAAAAACAAAAGGTGTTGCCATCTCAACATCAGTATCTGTCTCTAGTTTGACAGCCTAAGTTTTAAAGGTTTCTTTTGTATCATGTTAATTTCGCATCTTTACTTATGACAAAATAAATCTGATTGAAATGCATACATGTAGATATCTTGGCAAAACATTTAGAAAAATAAAATAATTGCAAATTTTCTGGTACACGGATTTAGTGGCAAGAACAATAGAAAAGGTTTAACCGAAAGAAGCATGGAAAATTCCGAGCCTCATGCATCCAAATTCAGATTATTTTACGTCATGAAGAATTAAAATGATTAATACAGTTGGATCTTTAAAAGTTAAATCTTATTATGCATAGTGCAGAGAAAACATTATATTAACATGGACATCACTAATCATCTAAATTAGGTTCCAAACTTACCATATCTGAGAAGGCACTATCTCGAGCTGATATCCCAATGACAGGTATGTGATAAAATCCACAGGTATATGACACTGATATAGGTGCACTATCATCATCCTGGGGTTTACTGACAATGACTGTGTGCACCTCCTTAGGAATCACCTGCTGACAGAGATTTAGGGCAGACCGGATTGGATTAGAATCCATGAGAATAGAATGGGAATCAAATGTCAAGTTGTAGCTTTTGTCAGTGTTAAAATTCAACTTGTTGACAGCCAATTTTAGATCATTCTCGTATAAGCCATTGCTTAAAACTCCTGCAATGCGGAAAGTTGTTTCTGCATTCACGTTGCCGATTGTTAAAGTTACTGATATCATGAAAGTTAATGATAAAGTTGTCATCTTGGCCACACAGTTTGTTTTACCTGGAATGTTATAATAATTAGATGACTTTGATAGTCACATTAAGTATATTAAACATACTCATATAACTTCAAAATATAAATGAGTTTGGCTAAAACAAATTAAGTTGCATTCCCTTTGTCCTTCCCAAACCTTATACCAAATGCCAACATTTACATACTCGTTTTCATGCAAGGGCAAGAGGATGTTTATACATGTACTTGAAAAGTCTCATGAAACTATTCAATAAATGAAAATAATTCTGAACCATTTTTTGAAAACCTAATTTTTCATTCACTAAAATGAAAAATACAACAGAATTGAGCTTAGATGTCTATACACTCTATGCCTCACAACAATTAACTTTTTTCCTATTGATCTTACATGTAGATTTCATTCCATGCCAGACATAAGACAATAATTTACCATAGAAACTGCATCATTTAACTCTGACATCACCACACAAGCATTAACATCATAATGAAAATCCGAGCAAACAGTAGCATGTCTGGTACATGTATAAGGCCCCTTACATCATATGTTTACCGGTAATTGGAAAAACATCTAATTTGCAGCCACTTAATTTAAATTAAACTTGAGACTAGTCATGAAACATCTCTTGCTTAACCAGATGCTACACACCGTAAATGTATACTAAATACACAACAGAATGCATTAACTCTTTTTTTTTTCATCAATTATAACTATTCCACTGACAGCATACATACATGTTATACACTATGAATTTTATCTGTACCAGCTGTAACTCATTGAATCAATCAGTCAATAATTACCATAAGGTCTATAATGTGCTCTCTATACATCCTCCATAACATCAGTACACATACATGTAAACAAAGTTCTTGACTGCAACTGATATCTACTACCAGCAATTAAGAATTTAAATTCTGTCAAGTTAATAAAGACCAAAACATATTCAAGTATAGTAAACTGAATTCAAAACATACAGATTTACAAATAGCATGTAAATTAGTCAGTAATCAGGACGATTTGCTATATACACTTGAGCTGAATTTGTTGTAATTTTATACATTATGTCGATACAAATGTATGCACTCAAGACTGTTGATTTAAATTTATGGAGACAAAAGAAAACCAGTGAACGAAATTGATAGCATTGAGCAGTGCAGGGAAATGGGATAGGAGGGGTAGGAAAATGGTGGAAGTGGAGATCAGGGAAAGATGTAGATTGAAGAAAGGAAGAATGAGGATTCTAAAATCATACATGGTATTAACACCCCTGTTTGTCCCCTTAATACTGACATGCATCATCATCATTCACAAAATTCAAAAATGAATTCAGAAAAATCATTTACGATACCTGTCTATAAACTGATCTTGCGCTCATTCAGTTATTTTGTAACTATCTATTATCTAAATTTGTGACTGTGTGTCGATTCCTGGCCAGACTACCTCTCCGCATTCGATCCATGCACTCATTCATTTCAACCCCCCCCCCCTTTTTTTTCACCCGCGGTTTCACGAAGTGTGTATTCCTTGAAATAATATGAAATGTTGTTATATATAGACAATTCACATACAACATTACTTACTATGACTTTGTTGTGGAGTCCCTCATAAGGTCTACAGTGCAGCCTGACAGCTCCCTTGCAGGAATATTATTATCGTTAAGTCACGTGACTGCTGCTGCAGCTGAATAGTAATTGAAGACATAAGAGTAATGTCGAGGAGTTCCGAAAGTAAAACAAATACGAAAGTAGCTGACCAGTATGTGCTGCATGATATGGTAGAAAATGATATAGGCCTAAAAAGATAAAATTCATTCTCCAGAAAATTACTACATATTCAATCTAACTAAATATAGCCTTTGGTGGTGAAAAGGATGTCCAAAATATACCGGTACCGTAGTACAAAAGAAAGAGCTGAAATGTTCATAAATATCCATTAGTATAGCAACTGATATGTGCACAATGTCTTGACAACATCATGTATAGACGCGCGGCTGGAATGCGGTATACTTTTAAGGCCACCCAATATATTAATGGGTATCATTTTCACTTCAAATATATATCAATGGGTATCTTTTATGAATAGGTATTTAAACGCAGGTGGAGCTGGAGGTTGCAAGAAAAGATATTTTTGCACTAGAATGGGTATGCTTTTCACTATGGTTCGTATATGAATGGATACGTTTTACACTATGTTCAATGTATGAATGGGTAGGGTGCCAGCGACTCTAGCCGCACGTCCGTACCCAAAATCATTTCAAGTTAACCTCCCCTCCTTGGTCCTACGCCCCTGTACATGGGGGGGGGGGGGTTCTTTTCTTCTTTTTTTTTCTTTTCGTTCTTCTTTTTTTTTTTTTCAGATTCGCACGTCAAGCTGATCTTGTTCAGCATTTTGATATATCCGGAATTCCTACCCAGTCCTAGAAAGGGATTCAAATTAAATTCTTGAATCACCCGGCGGTTTAATGTGGGGAGGGAGGGAACACCACTCAGTAAAAGCTTCACTTTGGAGTTGGTTGATTGGTGTTTTACGTCGCTTTCCACAATTTTTCAGTTATATCCCGACATGGAAGCAGGAGGTAACCAACCTCTTAAATATAGTGGCGCAACCCGGGAATCGAACCCGGATCGTCGGCGCCGCAAGCCAAGCGCTTAACCTCTACACCAAGCCTGCCCCTCACTTTGGAGTAAAGTATTGGATAACCCCTTCCCGTATGCAGGGGTGCGCGTGCCTTCCCGAAAAAATAAAGATTTATGAAGTATTCTGAGCGCATTTTACTACTGATTTTTCCTCATGAATCACTGTTGTTTCACATTTAACAAATAGTCACTTAAGACGGTATGGCCGGACTGCAAAGCAAATTCGAAACAAGGTCAAGGTCACAAGGTGAAAAGTCATGGAAATTATTTTAAAGCATTCGCCATAAAGAACCTATGTGTGAAGTATGAAAGCCCTATTCCTATCGATTCAAAAGTTTAAATTTGTTTTTAAAGTAGGCTAAAGTCCAAGGTCAAGGTGAATATGTCAAAAGTCATGGCATAATTTCAAAGTGTTGGTCATAAAGAACCTATGTCTGAAGTATTATGTTATACTCCACTTAATTGCTGAGATTTTGCTTCAACCAGAAACTTTAACTAAAATGTTGACGGACAGACACAGGGACTGACAGACGGACATCGTCAATTGGAGATTCGATAAAAATTGCTATTATCATTTTTCGATGTAAAATAAGTAATCATATATAATTTTACACACATACACATGGGTGGACCTCTTCTCGGAAAATTCATTCTCCAGTAGGAGAAATCTTAAACATGTATACTGAACATGCCTATTTTGTAAAGATACAATAAATTCATTTGTTAACTGTTGTTTAGTGTAATAGGACTAATTTGCATAAAGTAATGTTGTCATATAATTGTCGCAACTTGAACTTTCTTCCCAAAAGTGTTTTTCCTCAAAACTGTCATTGTCTGCGCTCTCTCTCTCTCTCTCTCTCTCTCTCTCTCTCTCTCTCACACACACACACACACACACACACACAGACATACACACTCCTATACACACATACCCATAGAATATGCATAGGCGGATCTAGAAATTTTTGAAAGGGGGTTGCAGTTTCCAATTACTAATGTTTTTCACTATTCGGTCTGGAAAGGGGGAGGGGGTTGCAGCTCTAAAAATGGTCGAAAATGATTTTTTTTGTAAAATTTTCCTACCAAAAGTAGGGTTGCAATCCCCCTCTAAATCCGCCAATGATATGTAGTACGAAGATGTTCATATGTAAGGCATTTATAACGTTAATCAGCTATTTCTGAGTCATGCAATACATATGGGAAAAAAACCCCAATCACAATCTCATATCATAAACGTCCCATATTTGACAACGATGTGGATGGGTGAATTTTGGAATCTATCGATGATTATAACCACCCCCACCCCCACAACCCGCACACACACACACACCTTTGAGTCTACGTGGCATCAGAGACATAGACTACTTTCAAAAGAAAGTAGTCTATGTCTCTGGTTGCATACCTCTATCACAAAGACATTTTGTGATAAATTACTATAACATTATTGCCCTGGTTTTAATTCATTTCTTTATTTGATTTTCTGTTTATTTCACTTACTCATTTATTTGAATTCAATTCTCAATTCATCATTCATCTCAATTCAAAATTCTAGGTTTAGGCATAGTGTTAATTAATGTAATTAATATGTTTTACTTTAATCGATGCTGTTGGATCATTTTGACATTTATACATTGCTCAAATTTAACTCATATAATTACTGTCAAATTTCTTGTATGTAATTCATTATAGATACTGTATTTGTACTTTGTAAAGGAGTCAGTACCTAGGCTTCGGACTGTATGGGTGTACTATCGGAATTCCAGAATTCACTCACCGACCTGGTAAAAATCATTAAAGTGTTACGTTTCAAATTTACTATCTGCAACATCGTACTGTTTTTATGATCGCCGGAAATACTACAACCACGTATTTTCCTCGCTGTGATACTTCTCTGACATCTATACATGTATATAATGACTACATTTGTCCAGGGACGTATATACGTCCCTGATTTGTCAGTATACCTTTCTGACATTTTCACAAGTGTTCATCCTCGAACCTCCCAGGTATTTGTGCTACTGGCTGAATTCGGCAAATACAATGAGGGACCCAGGATGACCAGTTTTGTAAATGAAATGAAATGAAACTGACACCTTCAGTGATGAGACCTTCATTTTTCATCAGGCGCGGATCCAGCCGGCGGGGGGCACGGGGGCACCATAGTCTGTTTTAGGGCCTATTTTACGTTGAGTCGCTTCACTCACGATCAATTTCATGATAAATCTCCCCTGATCCCCGTTTATGATCCATAATATCTTCCAGAGGGAAGCAAAATATATATGTGCAATCCAAATTAATATCCAGCGCACAAATGTTCGGCGACTTGGCGTCAGGCGAGTAAAATCGTATGGCTACTTGTACATCGTGTAGCAAATGTTACAAATGTTTGAAGCTACGCGCTGTATAGGATGGATTTTACTTATCCATACACTTTTACTCAAATACGTCTTGTACATCGTGTAGCTTCAGTACAAGCGTTTCAAAAGTTTGTACGCAATGTACAAGATGGATTTCACTTATAGCCATTTCTAGAATAGTTTTTTTTTCATAACGTATTTTGTATCTCCAAAAGTCTCAAATACAGGAGCTTCCGTGGAGGGGGACTTTGCACCTTGTTCCCCCTACCAAGTATCTACCCTGCATCCACCGGGGACAGTCCCTAGACCCTGTGCCGATTTTTACTCCTCCTCAAACTGAAAATCTGGACCCATGCTTGATAAAATTTCCGTGAATTAGAACAAAAGGGGCCTAATATGGCACACACGATTTTGCAAGATTTTTGTCATATCTTCTCAGGGAAACCCCATCCCCATCTATGGGAGGGAGAGAGGGTTGAATATGATAATTTTTGACCGAAAATATTACGACAATTTTCTTCCGATTTCAGAGTTTTTGCGGAATATTTGAAGTCAAGAAAATGTTGATGAATAATGCAAAAACGAGCACCAGATTGCACCATTTTGCCTCATTTTTGCAAAATTTTCTCGGGGGAGGCCCCCCGAACCCCCACCTATGGGAGGGACAGACCCCTCTCATACCCTCCCCATTAGGCCCTTCGGGCCTCAATTGTGAGGTGCCCCCCCCCCCCGGCACATGAAGTTCTGGATACGCGCCTGTTCATCGATGACACTTTCATGTTGGAAAACTGATCATGAAGATAATAAATCAAAAGAGAGTCGCAAATATATGCATTTACTGTCATAGATGATAATACAAATCATTCTTGATAACTCGTAAGAAGCATTTTCAGATGAGACATCCAAAGAACCGATCGTGCCATACAAAGGCTAACGAGTGATTATCAAGTAAAATGACTCCTTTTTTTTTGCAACAATTTCGACATGGAATTCAAAATTTTACGTAATTTTCTTTCATGCTTTCAAAATAATTATTGTTTTATGAAAAGTCCCCCGGCGTTTATTCGAAAATAATAATAATAACAATAAAAAAATCTGATTGATGTTGACAGAGACATATATATGTACGTCCCTGCATATATACACATGTGTATATATGTCTCTGATATTGATAAATAAATCCGGAAAACGTTTACCGTCGTTTAGTTTTTTGTTTACATTTATATGTTTACTTCCTTACTGCGAAGGAAAAACGTTCGAAATCAGTAAGCAGATGGATAGGAAGGAGAAAACTGCGTTTTATAGCAGCGACGAAGAGAAAAAATATAGAAAGAAACATAAGAAGCACAGTTCACCCATAGGCAGTCCTCAAAGGGTTTGTGTTGTTTGCTTTCCTGTCTGGCCTGGCCTTGGGCCGTAATAACTATCGCGGTTTACCATCATTTCGTGAATTCTCATCAATTAGTGAATCGTGCTCCATTGTGACGTAATTTTTCGTTACCAGTACTAAGTCAGTGTAATAATATTAATGATACCGTGTAATCTAGTTACGACTGCAACGGAAGAGCTATTTTGTCCCATCTCAAATAGCTCTTCCTTTGCAGTCGTTACCGTGTAATCCTAATTATAGATGCGGTTCTACGAATTACCGGAACACGGATATTTACAGAAAACACGGGACAATGTACTGTGTTATTATTTAAAAATGCCAGTCAAATTATCTTTTCACCTTCTTCCATTTCCAATTAGGCAATATAGTATTATTATATATTGGCATATCCTTGGCGTTCATTTCTCCCTTGGCGTTCATTAGTATGACCGAGTATTTACTATTATACAGGTTGGCCACATGAATGCTAGACGTTTCAGTACAAGGTCGTTTCGGTACAAGGATGTTTCGGTACATATGAAAGACGTTTCGGTACAATGAAAAGGATATTTTTCGTTACATATGTTTCGGTGATTTATTCACTATATCTTAGTCTGTGCCGGTGTGACATGAGACAGCAAGTGTGACTAGCCAAACAGGTGACGCTTACTCCTTAATCCTATAGACACATGGGTTAACTTTACTAAAGGACGTAAGCCTAGACATATACGTATACATGTACGTAAACTTCGTCAAGTAATATTTGTATCCTCACTAAAAAGCTCCTTAAGAAACTTACACCTTCTGCATCGTTAACAACTGAGTTTTAACTTTAGGCACTTCAAGAAAAATGCAGTTAACATCCACACAAAAGTTAAAAAGTCAGCATGGCACATTTCCGTAACAGTTTGCTAGTACTGATCTTTTTACTTTCTTCTTGATACATGTAGATTGTTATAATATCCATTTTAATTTGTTTTTGTACTGATATTTAGGTACCTGTACCGAAATGACCAAAATCTGTGTTTTCGGTAAATGTCCATGTTTTCAGTAATGTGTATTACCCTATTAGATGCTCTTTTGATTAAGCAAAGTATAACAAATAAAATATGTTAATACAGTGTGCGAAATTAGCGGTAGTCCGCTGCCCGTGACTACCCCAAAACTCGTCGGGCTGCCCCAGATCGAATTGACCGCGTCCGACTGGGCTATCCCGTTTTTCAATGCCATGTCATTCATAGGCTTGTCTTTGTACTTGACGCAGCATATTTCCCGAAAACGTTTGAATGAGACAGCTTCCCGTATCACTCAACCGTTTTTTTTCAAAGCATGCTGTGTCAAGTATAAAGGTAAGCGTATGAATAACATCCCACAATTTACATCGTATCAAGTAGCGGTCATGTTACCTTTGAAATATTTTGAGGGAGCAAGGCCCTCTATGAAACCGAAACATAAAGCAACAACGGAAGAAGAAAAAATAGAAAAGTAAAAAAAAGTATGAAAAAGAGGTTAGAGTGCGTGAATTCAAATCGCATTGGAAAATCGGATGTGACTGGCTAAAATTTGAAAATACAAATATGTCTTGTACTATATGTATAGAGTTTTGGGGTAAACGATCGGGCAATTTACATCCTGGTAACCAAGTTTGGCTTACTGGATGTTCGAATTTTAGTTTGGATTCCATTAAAAAGCATGAAACTTCATCTATGCATGCAAATGCGTCTAAGGCAAAATTGAACTTGAAAATTGTCATTGCATGTTTTAAATGCACATGCAATTGCAAAATCTTTCAAAGATTGTACATGGTTATGTGACCTTGATAAGGCCAAAGTGACAGTGACAGCACAGATGATGAACAGAGTTACAATGAAAATTGTAAAAACTTGCAAGAAATGGAATATGAGAATTAAATTCTTATTTGAATTTTGTAATGTTGTTTGTTCAATCATACCTAACAAATGACATCTAGGCTATCCCAATTTTAATGGGGCTATTCGAATTTCATTTGGGATAGCACCCTGGGCTATTCCATCAATAATCCCAGTTTCACACACTGTTAATATTATTTTTTAATTTATTGTTATAAATAACAACCACAAGTCGCTGATGTTTCAATAAAATACAGATATACATCAATCATTTAGGTGTTTTTGTCATTACATGTACTCACGCCTGTTGGTATACCAATAGGCGTGAGTAATGACAAGAACACATATGTGTATATGAGACTGTGTTTCAGATTGGTGTCAACCATTGGCCATTTGCCAATTAAAACTCCAAATGGCTGAAAAATGTGTCCTGTATCTGCCAAAATGGCCTACTACTTCTTTGTGAAGCGGACAGAATGGCCGACAATTATCTACTTGAAACGGACAGTCTATTGGTCAAGGTTGCATGCGGATTACTTTCCAATGATCGATTATATAATTATAATGTAATAGCAATTTTCATAGGGTTGATTTGGAATAAAAACTTCACGTCACTTCTATCCAGCATCCTTTATATCTGCATTAAACTTCGTAGGCGATTTGAAAACTAGCGGCCATTTTCACTGATTTCTTTGCAATTTTTTTCCAAATATGGGTAGAACACGTGACACATCACACATCATCTTTATTTAGGATTGTACTTTATAGTTTCGAAGGTCGCTCCATCTATTTCCATATTGTTGCTTACATGTTAAAACAGGCCTTGATCGCATGTGTTTCAAGTGTTTCACTACGATTTCTCCAAACAATTCAGTATGTCATGTGGTCTTCCCCACTTGGAAAAATTCCCACGAAGTGCGATTGTGATTCACAATCAGCTTGTGTCATTACAGTGAATGGCACAGCGTCAAAGCCCTAACACACACAATAAACGACCAAATAATAACAAGTGTTAGGGCGATATATTTAAGGTAGGGTCTGATCTGTACATATCACAAGAATTACTTTCCTATCATCATAGCTTTGACACGTCCAGCTAATACAGCTGGATGTGAATGTGGATTTTCAGTACAGAATCAGACACCGACTCCACCATGCAATCGCCTTAATACAGAGACTCAAGATCAGTCAATGAGAATAAAGATTAATGGTGAAAAATTGGTAGATTTTGTGGGAGCATTATCTGAATGGAAAACAAAACAAACAAAAAACTGTTCAGTATTGCAGCAAAGAATTGGATAAAGGAAATTTTGTGCAGTAATTTACTTTTTACATTATTTTTGCTAAAGAAAAGTAAATGGTCTAAAATACTTTGAGGTTGAGGACAATATGGCCTATACTTTTTGATGAAATAGGCATATGTCCTATAATATTTCATTTCAATCTGAAACACTTATGAGATATGTATACCTGTATCTGTATTTTATTGAAACATCAGCAACCAGTTGTCATTTTGGTGATTCTATGTAACCGACAGGCGACTGCAATGGAAGAGACGGTACTGTTGCAGTGGTAAATACTGATATCACAAACCAGATAAAACTGTGACCGATTACAAAGAAAAGACCACAAAATATAATCACTATCAGAAAATAAGACTTGATTGTACAGTGTACTGATGTCTTATTGTCGAAGTCATTGTGACATCACACCAAGATATAAATGACAATTCAAGACAAGACAATATTCATTTAAAGTCAGCATAAAAAAAAACATGTAAACACAAGCTCTAAAGAGCTTTTGACTGACATGTATAACATATAAAACAACAAAAGCATGTACATGTATGATATAGCACAAAACTTCATCACCTAATGTGCGACTTTGGCAAGTTATATCTTTTATTCCGGAAAACACGCTAAACATGAACATATCAAAATGGTAACGATTCAACTGTTCCGGAATACTGTGATGGTTGTTAATGTTATACAGAACATCCGCCCCCTTAACAAAATTGGCACTGTAAAGACAATTTTGAATGAACCATCACGATATTCCGTATACAATTTCCAACAATGCATGGTACATGTATGTCATATATTGAGCAATGGTAGCAAACAAAGTAACAGATGCGAAATGCACTATAGTGACATTGTAACTATACATATAAGTACAAATGTATAGAAATTTAGCTGATGGTACTCCACAAGTGGTTTAACGTTTGATGAAATCAAACAATTTACAACAGTGTTGCAAAAACTCACTATAAGTTTTACCCATACATAGCATAAACACACAATACACATCCTTAATTACTCAATGACTAGTTGGACACAACTACAGCATGTATAAATTAGTATATGCAAAAACTTACCGACAGTCACTAAAGTCTGCTGATTCCAGTATAAAAGGGAAATAACTCTAATTCAATGTCTCAACTTCTCATACATTTTGAACAAAAATCAAAACACAAAATCTTGAACCATGAACAAGATACAATTTGAAACACTACCTAAAACTTCTGGGGCAAGTTCATCCCAAATATCTAATTTGAAAGTCATTTGGCTAAATAACTTCATACACAATACCACTTGATATAGAATATACCTTAATATACACTGTAAATGTTCATATATATATTTAACTAAGATGCAAAGTACCCTGCTATAATCTTTATCTTTACTGAAGGATGGGAGGGGGGTTAGACTTGACTACCCTTTTTGTTTTTGGCGTTAGATCATCCCACAAAATCCACATTGCATTCAGGTTTTCCATCTTTGTCCATTAGAAGAACCCTATGATCAGAGATAACAGATTGTACAACATGTGGTCCAGTGTATTTGGGTTGTAGTTTCTGACCTGGTCCCGATGGTTGACTGGCGAGGTAAACATAGTCACCGGCAGTTAAGTGTAACAAATGAGACTGTGTGTTTGCACGATTCACCATGTTGGATTTGGACTTTTCAACATTTTGACGAACTTGTTGACAGACTACATCTAACCTCTGTAAAAAGTTTTGTACATACTCCCGAACATCTACAGGCTGACCTGTCAAATCCTGCGTAGCTTCTTCAGCTAGAAGAGGAAATTTCGGCCGACATCCGAAGATAACCTCAAAAGGGGAATAACCCGTGCTAGAGTTCACACTTTGATTAATAGCAAAAACCACTGAAGACAGATGAACATCCCAATCCCTCCGTTTCACATCCACATATGGGGTCAGCCTCTCTTCTAATGTCTTATGCACTCTTTCACATGCACCAAGGCAGTGGTGAGCAAAACTCGGTGTGAATTGTTGCACAATGCCCATACGTTTGCAAACTTCCCTGGTCACTGCAGCTATATTTTCTGATCCATGATCACTCAAGATGGTATCGCAAACTCCAAATGTTGTGAAAAGGCTATACATCGCCTCGGAAACAGTAATTGCATCTTTATTCGGAATGGGCACAGCAAAAATAAACTTGCTCAGCATACAAGTTGCGGTAAACACATGCAAGTTTCCCTTGTACGAAAGGGGAAGAGGTCCAAGTAGGTCCACTTGTAATGCCTCAAAGGGTTTCAGGGGTGTAGGGTATGACACGATCCCTGCCTTAGTTGGTACCTTTGTCATCTTGCGAGCCTGACAATCGTGGCATGATTTGACGTAATCACTGACACGCATAGCCATTCTAGGAAAGAAGTAATGTTCCTTGACGCGGTCAAGAGTATCCGTTATGCCACCGTGAGCAGACATTGGTGTTTCATGATAGATTTGAATCACAGTTTGTATGAGTGATTCTGGCACAACCACTTGATACTGAGTATGTCCTTGCACGCGCTTCGACTTGGCTAGTTTACGATGGAGCAAAATATTGTTTGATACTATGTAGTCCGATGCTTGCAGAAGTATTCGCCGTGACAGCTTCTGCGACCGAGGTAAACGATCATCCACAAGGTAGTCTAAGATAGGTCGGATATATGTATCCATGCGTTGTAACGCAACTATGTCTTTCAAGTTTTTATTACTCTTAGCAAGAAGCTCACGCGTAAGATCGGAAAGAGCTCTTTCGTCTAAGTCACTTGAATGACTGCTACTGTCAATATTACGGATTTCCACAATAGATTCGGAATGAACGGTATCCTCAGTGTGAGATATTGGATGCGCGTTAGTGTCACCTATATGAACAGTAGTGTCTCTATCACTAGCACACGACAAGTTTCGGTTGGTTTCACTATCACCAGTAGTTGACACGTTTCGGTTGGTTTCGCTGTCAATAGAATATGCACTAGCAGCCTCTAATGTGACATCAGTATCGGGCCAATACACAGTGTGCGCACTAACAGTTGTGTCGGTAGAGCTGTTGTCCAAGCGATCACTACGAGTGTTAGTATTGGAATTGCTTGTTTGAACAAGATTATCGCACACTACAGTGTCAGTCTCATTATTTCTAACTGAATGGCAAGATCTATGCTTTGTTAGTTTTATTTTCAACATCACAAACTGAAATGGCATGCGCGTTCGGATGTTTCACATATGTAGCGGGAGAACGCGTCTTAGATGCACGAGTACGTCTGACAATCTTACAGCGTCCTTCCTTCAACGGTGCATCTAGGTGTTCGTCAGTGTCAGCATCGTATCCAAGGTCACCGTCACGCTGAGGTGTAATAAGAGCAATTCCATTAACTTCCTCTACTGGTGACTGAAAACATGAAGGAAGAGACTGGCAATCCGGAAGTAATATCTGTCCTGAATGCTCGTTGACATACGGGAAGAACTGATCCTCAGCATCCGGGCTATCGAAATCATCATCACGGTTATGTGGTATATTTCGCGACAAAGCGTCAGGTACACACATTTCCTTTGCAGGCTTGTACTTAATATCGAACGTAAATTCCTGCAGTATAGCAAGCCATCGTTCATAAATAGCGCCTTTTAACTGTTTCTGATAGAGTGGTTTAAGCGCCTGGTGGTCACACTCTACAACAAAACGAGTTCCACGTACATATGATGCGCACTCTAGAACCGCGTATGTCATACCTAACAGTTCTAACTTTGTTGGTCCATAAGAACGTTGGTACTTTGATAAACCCTTGGACCCAAATCGAATCACTCGCACTTCATCCTTTTCATGTGCAGTAGGGTGCAGCTGATATAACATGAAGCCTATGCCCCTGCTAGAGGTGTCGACAGCGATACGGAACGGCAAATCAAATCGCGGATAGGCTAGTATTGGCGCACGTGTCAACTGAGACTTAAGGTGTTCGAATGCCATTTGGTGTTCTTTTCTCCACTGAAAACGCACACTATTTTTCAAGAGAAAGTTAAGAGGGTCTGCTATGTCTGCAAAGGCAGAAATGTACTTTCAGAACCACCCTACTAAACCTAAGAAACGTCGCAATTCTTTCTTGGAAGTTGGAACGGGGAAATCCTCAATGGCCTTAACTCTGTCAGGTGGTGGGCTCAAACCATCTTTAGATATAACGTGACCTAAGAACAGGCATTCCTTCTGCGCAAATTTACACTTACGAGGATTAAGCTTTAATCCCGCATCTGCAAAACGCGTGAACAACTCCGCTAAGACTTTCATATGAGAGTCAAATGTATCAGACACAATTATGACGTCATCCAAATAGCAGAGCGCTGACTTAAATGTAAGGCCACTAAGTACTCAGTCCATTAGTAACTGAAATGAGTTCGGAGCTGTGCTTAGTCCCATCGGAAGCCGTCGGAACTTGTACGTGCCAAAACAAGTATTGAAGGCAGTGTATTTTGACGACTGCTCTGCGATGCCCATTTGGAAAAAACCAGAACTTAAGTCTATGGAAGATATGAAATTTGGCGATTTGTTTGCAAATGATTCCGTTAGCTCTTGCAAGTCTGGAATAGCATACCTAAATTCCTGTGTTTGCGAGTTAAGGTATCTAAAATCGCAGCAAAAGCGGTAACATGAAAGGCTAGCTTCACGAGTACCATCGGGTGCCTTCGGTTTTCCATGTTTTGAAATAAGCACTATGGGACTAGTTATCGGAAGATTTTCGTCTGGACTCACAGGTGCAATAACCCCCTGCTCTAAAAGTTCCTCCAAGTGGTGGCGCAAAACTTCCTTCTTGTCGGGAGGAAGCCTGTACGGTCTCTGGTGCTTCGAAACTGCATTCGGCTTAAGGTGAATATGGTGCTGCACTAGGGTAGTAAAGCCTAATTTAGGGTTATCTTTAGTAACAAAAATATCTTTGAATCTATACAAAGTTTGCAACAAATCAGATTTGTGATTTTCAGTTAAACATGATTCATCAAAGCTAAAATTGTCAAAGAAGTTCTTAAAATGAACCTTATTCATGCATTTATCATCACACAATTGACTCACATCAGAACTGGCTTCACAATTGTCATTTGATTCCTGAGAATGTGTACCCTTAATATCATGTTCATGACAACAAATATCAGAGTCATTATTTTTCAACTTATTACATGTACATATCCCAGCATTTACATTGTTACATTGATGTACTCTAAAATCATGATAAGATGTACAAGCAGATTTCATATAATGAACAGTCAATGAATCATTAACAGGTGTCAGCTCTGCTAATTTAAACCCTCTGGGTACAGATATCATCTTGTCTGTAACATTCAGAATTTTGACAGGTATGGTATTCACTACTGATACTGTCACCAGAGCTCTAGCTAACAACAACCTAGTTTTAGCAAGTGCTGTAGTACCATTACAAATACCTTGAGTACCTATCCTGACAGACAATGGAACTTTCACAAAGTACACACTCTCTGTATTGGGAGATATATCAAATGCATGTGTGTTTCTCACAGAATGATTAAACGAAATAGAGTTATCAGCAAAATTCACCTGAACTTTCTTACACTTCAAATATTGCATACCCAAAATAAGAGGATGTGAAGTGTTTTCCATGACATATACTCTAAGTTTCATTTTACCTGATGGCAATTTCGCTTTTACAAAACATGTACCCAAAATTTCAACAATGTCATTATTTGCAACAATAACCTTAGTACCTTCAGTACTTTGAATCAAAGAAGTATGGCAATCATTAGGCAATGAATTGAAAAGTTTGCTTGACATGACATTAATAGAACTACCACTATCTACAAGTGCAGATATTTTCATATGATGAATAGAAACATTTAAATACATAAATTCACAATCACCATCTTCAGAACAAGCATCATCACTGGTAACGGATTCACATTCTGTTGGATCTTCGAAAGAGTGTTCACTGTCACTTAAACGTTCTGGAGACCGACTGCGATGCCTTGGACGCGTTCCATCTAAAGGCTCTCTCGTGGCCGACCGCGCCTTTCGACCGAGCCCTTCTGGTTTTCCGGATTTTCTGAGCTTGGTGTCAGAAACTGTGTGCAATCAGATGCTGGATGTCCATTTTGACGACATATCTGACAACTGGTACCCGGTTTTGGTGCATCCCGTCCTGCCCAGCAACATTCTGCTTTCCGATGACCTTGACCTCTACATGAATTACATTCTAAGGTCTGGGATGGAGGTCGGTTATCTACAAGAGGCTGATCCTGACGATTGTACTGCAAGCATGTAGAAGCGAGGCTGTCAATCTTAGCAGTAAGGAGTTGAATTTGTTGCTGCAAATTGTCAATAGTAGTGTCTCGCTTCACAGCATTCACACTGACAGATTTAGTGGTATCCATGCTGATTGAATCCGCACTTGATGTTCGATATCCGAACGCCTCACCCATTTTTGCACTTTGTAGGGCCTCCTCCACAGTGTTGGGTCGCCCTGCCCGCACAAAATATTGTAAAGAACTCGGCAGTCCATCTATAAATTTACACATAATGTCAAGTGGGGTCTATTGTAACCTGTGACCTTTTTGTACTATGTCACAATGAAAATCATCGAGAGTCTGTGCACCCAGCTGAAGATTATTGAAAGCAGCCGACTCTGCATACAGCGACATATTTGTGGACGGATTCATTGACACATAGTGCTCTTGGAATTTCGCTTTTAATGAAATCCACGAAATATGAAACGGGTCAGGAGACAAGTTTTTATACCACACAAAAGCCGATCCCTTCAGATGGAGAGAAAAGGAGGCTATCATCTTCGAACTATCAGCAAAATGTGTTCCATCTATTCCTTGAATGAGCATCATTGCTTCAAGATCAGATAGAAATTTTTCAGGGTCTTCATTTGTCCCGGTGAACTTCGGTAGAGTTATTGGAACAATTGGGGTGGGGACAATTCTTACATTTCCAAAATTCTGTGTGGATCCGAACGGATTTTGGTCAGTGTCTTTACACTTCGGTGTATAGTCTATGGTAATAAAAGGATTTTCGGACTGTACGTATGTTTCTCTTCATCTCGACATCGCAACCCCCATCGACATCGAAGGGCAACCTCTGTCTGACCCCAGAAAATTGTTTATTTTCCCCATGTGGGGTTTCAGAGATAGAATTCATATTCACCTGAGTTTAGATTCTCCACCATGTGCGACTTTGGCAAGTTATATCTTTTATTCCGGAAAACATGCTAAACATGAACATATCAAAATGGTAACGATTCAACTGTTCCGGAATACTGTGATGGTTGTTAATGTTATACAGAACACTAACTTACTATGAACAAGATAGAATAATGCCTGACTAATAATCATGCAGTATGTATTTACATGCTATAATAGTAATACATATTTAACGTAGACTAGGAACACAAAAGAAAACACAGAAAGTTAAATAAAATTAAAAGGTGGAAAAGCCTGCATGGCAAAAATGCAAGATAAACACCAAGACAAAGACACCCATTAAACTCTATAAATCTAAGTAAATTGAATATATCTAAAACATAACAGAAATGAGTTTATTCAGGTATAAACTATTTTAAAGACATACAATAAAGTCTAAATATCTGACTGAACCAAAGAAAAATAATGCTGAAGGTGGATGTAAAGGGTTAATTAATACACTTATACAGGTATAAACTATTTTAAACACTTACAGTAAAGTCTAAATATCTTACAGAACTTCAAAAAAATAAAACTGAAGGCAGGGTTACTACATTTTAAGACATCTATTAAAATCTAAATATCTAACTGAACTAAGGATAATTAAAACAGAAATGGAGAAATTAAATTGTAAATACATAAATAATTACACATAAAAGTTTAAATATCTAACTAAGTTAAAACTCCCCCCCCCCCAAAAAAATTGCAACTACTGAGACAAAGACACACATTAAAGTCTGAATATCTAATTAAATAAAAGGTAGCTGAAACAGAAAGGTAGAGATATTTGATGAATACTATTAAAGACAAACGACACACATTAAAATCTAAATGTCTAAATAAACTAAAGTTAACTAACAACAGAAAGTCAGGAATAAATTATTAATATTAAGACAATGACACACATTAAAGTTTAGAAATCTAACTAAACACAAGGAAACGAAACATAGAAAACAGAGCCACTACAAAGCAAATGTACACACAAAGCAAGCCCAAAAGGCTAGTAAATTAAAGATGCACAGAAGAGAATACAATGAACATACAAGAAAAATCATACTTGATTCTTCTGTGATGACCTACACATGTTATAAATACAATTTTTACCATTCCATGAGGATAAAAGAGTATTGAAATTGAAATTTCAAAATGAAGATTATCCCAAAAAGCATTCCTAGGATGATCTGGGGGATTAACTCAGGGTATTCTTCTTTTTCCCTTTACGGTTGACTCAGTTTGAGTGTTAATACTCTGGCATTTATCATAGACCCGTAATGTAACTTTGAGGAATTATATTTTGAGGGCAAGAAATAAATATA
Organism: Pteria penguin; assembly: GCA_035048485.1. Classification (NCBI taxonomy): domain Eukaryota; kingdom Metazoa; phylum Mollusca; class Bivalvia; order Pterioida; family Pteriidae; genus Pteria; species Pteria penguin. Next base: position 26,624,144 of record CM068581.1, read on the forward strand.
TTACTAAATAATAAAACAGCTGAAATTCATCGAGGAATCTTACGTAGATTGGTCCCTTCTGTTCTTTTAATTTTACATGACCAAAGTTTGCTAAAAATGAGATTTCAAAATATTGAATTCTTTGTAAAAAGGGATGATAAATCCAGAGACTTACCGGTTATCCCCAAACAAATGTAATCTCTTTTGAGGTTCTTTCATGTGGCTGTTTGCTGTGTTGTTGTTTACTGTTGCCACTCGCCAGAATCTCTTATCAGCCTTTCTTTACGTTATATGGGTTTTCACGATTTTACACTGCTTGTGTATCAATGATCAAAAACAATGTACAAACTTTGTTTCCTGCAGAATGCAGGTCATAGATAATATCCTTGCATATTTTTCTTGATGCTTGTGTAAACTTTTCCATCATATACCCCGACTGACACACAGTAATTATCCCTGTATATTTAATCAATATATATTGTACCAATACTGAAATAAGATACTTTCAAATAACCATAAATTTTAAGAAATTATTGTTTAAATGTATTGCTTGTACATATAACATTGCCACTTTCATTTTCCATTTTTGTGCTCTGTTGGCAACCAGCAGTATTTACAGAAGACAAACATATACTTCTTTCATAAATACACATTTTAGCCCTTCTTCCATATTTGAACAGCAAGATATTTGAGTTTACTTCAGTTTTCTGTGAATGTTTGGTGTTAAAACACCCCTTTTGTTATGTATACGAAGGGAAGCTGGTGCTGACAGCTCTGGTACGCACATATATGTGCATGCTGCAGCACATACTTCACGATGCACACAGTGAGGGTTAAGACTTAGATTAAGACAGAACTAAACTGTGTCACCTACATCTGTTACAGTCTTTATTCTGACAATACTCAGCCTCCTACACCAACACTTGCAGTCCTTATTCAGTACTCGGCCTCCTACACCTAGATAAATTTTAGTTGTAAACTATGCTCAGTATGTCCTTTCAATGAATCTCAAATCAATCATTCCCATATTTTTACTTGCATTATTTACTGGTTACGAGTGCATTCCCCAGTAGAGTGTTGATGCCCTGTATACATTAATAGTTGATGAATCTAGGTTGACTTTAACCTAGCAATTTTGTATTCATATGTGAAATATGTTTGTATGAATAGGGTTTTACATGTGTCATTTTACAAAATACCAATATCTGTTTGATTAGCCATTATCAGGAAAAAGAAAAGAAACTACTGGTATTGATGTGTTTACTACATGTATAAATGTTTTTATTTTATAGAGAGAAAGACATCGCAGACATAGATCTCGCAGCCATAGTCCAGGCATAAAACAAGAGCCAGAGTCCCCTCCACCCAGACAGAGAGTGAAACAAGAAAGAGGGGAAAGAGATGGATATGATTACCACCGACCAATCAAGAGAGAGCCTGATGACAGACATCAAGAGGTTAAACGAAAACCTAGAGATGATCAGCGAAGAGAACGTCGCAGGAATGATGAACGCCGAATGGCTAAGAGGAGAGAAAGAACTGGCAATCCTTTTCAAGAGTCAAATTCAAATCAAGAATTTGGTACACAAAATAATGAAAACAATGTTGGCAATAAATCAAAAGAAAAACCAAGTTTAGAACTATCTGGAAAATTGGCAGAAGACACTAATATATACAAAGGTGTTGTTATAAAGTACAATCAACCTCCTGAAGCTAGAAAACCAAAAACAAGATGGCGTTTTTATCCATTTAAAGGTGATGAAGCTTTACCTATGTTGCAGCTTCATAGACAAAGTGCTTATTTGATTGGTAGAGATAGGAAGGTGGTGGACATCCCAGTTGACCATCCTTCATGTTCTAAACAACATGCAGTACTTCAGTATCGTATTGTTGAATATCAACGTGCAGATGGTAGTTCAGGTCGCAGGGTTAGACCGTATGTCATAGACTTGGGATCTGCCAATGGTACTTTTGTAAATAACAAAAAGATAGAAGCAGAAAGATTTGTGGAACTTATGGAAAAGGATGTCGTAAAGTTTGGATTCAGTACTCGAGAGTATGTTCTCCTTCATGAAAAAACCGATACCTCAGAAGTGGATGATGGTGGTGCTTCAGATTGATCTCGCATTGTCAATATATATCATACTTAACTATTTATGTTAACATCATGTACATCAGACTACATTATTATATAGTTTTTTAAGTAAAGATGTTGCTATACATGTACTTGCTTGTGAAGCCATATTTTACAGTAAAGTCACTCAAGTCTGACAAGATATGACTATTTACTAGTGATGCAGAACAAAGGTTGCCAAAAAAACCCCAATTTGTTTGATTTTGTTTGAGTGCCACTTTACTGACATATTATTTCACCTTTTTAGTTCTGGACAGTTAGTGGTGAAGGAACTGGTTCTTCTAAATTTACAGCCCTCTGTCAAGTCAATGATACACATTCCCCTTTGTTCAAAATCAGTTTGCAGACTTTGCCAGTCAAGTCCTAGATTTAGCATTTACTATCAATATGTTATATCATGTATGGTATTTTCATATGACATGTGTTGTGAATTTAGAAAGGTTAGTCCCAGTAATATTGTATGCATAAAATATATACTGAATCTTCTCACTGCTCTAAATCTGAGACTGTGTCATCTGTCTGTAGCTAACATTCAAGATAAATATAATCCGATATAACTTTCAGATCCCTACATGTTATAAAATATTGGCACTTTTATATCGACCACAATCTAGATATCTTAGAAATGGTTTATGATTATGAGATTTTTGATAAGTTTACATATGTACATGTATTTAGTATTTATCTTTCATTATGGATATCATGCTGTAGACAGGTGGTGCATAGTTATAATAATAATCAGCTTTAGGTATTATTGTGGAGTTGGCTTGACTCCGTGGTTATATGTAAGGTTCACAGGCCCTCAGATCGGCTGGGGTCCACTCAACTCCCCTATACACATATGTGTGCATCTCAGTTCGACATTTGACATGGACCAATCACAGGTCTCTGCAAATGAAGTAATAATAACCCCCTTTCTTTCTCTCTCTCTCTCTCTCTCTCTCTCTCTCTCTCTCTCCTCAATGGCGTGAACTCGTGAAATGAAAAAAAAAACAAGATCTTTCTTTGTTTCTTTTTCTTTTCACGAGTTCGCGCCATTGAGTAGAGAAAGAGAGTCAGAGAAAAAGGTGGAGGTATTATTATTTTATTTGCAGGGACCTTTGGGACCAGTCCGCTGCGTAAAGCTGGCCAGCGAAAGGAATTCCATGTCAACGTGTGTAAACAAATATGGCTGCACCCATATCTAACTGCAGCACGCTTCGAAAAACCTATTTGTGCCTATTGTACTTTGTACATAATTTGTGGATTCAAATTCAAATTATTATAGACAGCGTTGGACAAAAAAAAAAAATAAGTGACCAGCTTCGCACAGCGGCACTGATTGGTCCTTGTCAAAGGTCGATCTGAGATGAACTGCTACGGATCGGAGTGTATTGAGATCTACCACAGCGAAGCTGATGTAAGTAAGGAGCGTGATAGATCGAGTTTTAATGAGACTGAGTTTGGTATGGCATATTGATAACATACTTCCTGTAAGGTTTGGTGATAGTTTGAGTTGCAGTTGCTGACACGAAGTCAAAAATGTGGCATTCAATCAGAGCCCTTGGCAACCATTTTGGATAAATGATCTGGTCGAAAGATACAGTTTGGGTAGAGGACCTTGAGTGCTTATTATCCTGCAAGATTATGTCAAATTCTATTAAGCTGTTAATGAATAGGTGAAAATGTGTCGGCCAATCAGAGCCCTTGGCGGCTATATTGGATGATGGATCAGGTCGAAAGATATAATTTTAGTAGAGGATCTTGAGTACTTCCTTCCTATCTGGTTTGGTGACATTCTGTACAGCGCTTTCAGAGAAGCCGAAAATGTGTCAACCAATCGAAGCCCATGGCAGTTATCTTAGATTATGGTCGAAAAACACGAAGTTGTCAGAGGATCTTGAGTACTGACTTCTTATAAGGTATGGTGAAATTTTGTGAAGCAATTGTGGAGAAGAAGTCGAAAATGTGTCAGCCAATCGGAGCCTTTTGCGGCCATCTTGGAGTACGGATCGAGTGGAAAACGTGTACTTGGTAGAGGACTTTGGTTACTTACTGTCTGTAAGTTGTCTTGAAATTCTGTAAAGCGGTTGCAGAGGAGAAGTTTAGAATATGTCAACCAACCACAGCCCGTGGTGGCCCTCTTTGATCACGGATCTGGTGGAAAAACACAAACTTGTTAGAGTATCTTGAATAATTACCAGTAAATTCTGGTGACATTCTGTGCAGTGGTTTTGTTAAAGTTGAAAATGTCTTAGTCAACCAGAGCCCTTGGCGGCCATCTTGGATTACTGATCGGGCCGAAAACACAAACTTGGTAGAGGAACTTGAGTACTTACTTCCAGTAAGGTTTATTGAAATTCTGTAAAACGGATGCAGAGGAGAAATTTAATATATGAAAAGTTTACGACAGAGGACAGACGACGCGCTATGACAAAACCTCAATGAGGCCTTCGGCTCAGGTAAGCTGAAAGTTTATTGTTTTTTATGTCAATTTTCGAGAACATTTATGATTTTGCCAACCAAAACGTCTCCTTTTGTTAGATTTGCAGAAAGGTCGAAGGGAGCAGCCGCCTGTCCTTGAAATACACTAGTGGAATAGGCTTCGCGGCTGAAACCTTTATTATAAGGAAATTGCGGGTTATTAGAATGATAGATTAGTGATGGTAGTTTAAGTTACTGTTGTTAGATAACAAGAAAAGAAATCTCTTTTCTTGTTATCTAACAACAGTAACTTAAAGTACATTGTCATGGATGCTCATGGCATCATCCGTATTTTCTTCCTCATCCTGTAACAAAAATATAAAAGAGAAAACAGAAGACATCTGACAAAGCTGTATGACACAAATCACCAAGGACATGCACACAAAACATGATAATATTGGACGGAAAAACGATATTCGATTGTGCTACGGTTACGATACCGACTTAGGACGGTCAGTTGAAGTAACAAACGCCACTCCATTGGTGTGGTTAACCGGTTTACGGGCGCCCACCTTCCCATTCACCGCAAAAAAAACCCAGCACAATCGAAGGACACACATTTAAAAAAAAAAATGATAAATAATCCTCAACATAGACAATTTACTTGAGTTGGATGGGGATTTTTATTGTTTTGTTAATGATTTTATACTAAGACTAATGCTGCGATTTTTTAAAAATTGAAATTAAGATTCAGAACGTTTTTAAATGAACAAGCTTAGATGTGTTTGTGAAGAATTATTTATTACCGTGCTCACATGGATACCGTTTTAAAATCATGTTAAAAAGATATGGATCAGTGTCACATACTAGAGGTTCATTTGTGAAAAAGCAGTTTCATTATTTTTTTTTTAGTACGCATGGCAAATGTGAATCCTTCACAGTACAGATAAGTCTAAAATGTTGATATGCACAAGTTTGAATTTACTATTGAAGGTCTTAAAGTCAGATGTATCTTAACATTTCGAGGTATTTAGACAATATTAAATATAACCGGCAAGCAATATGAGCCGGAAAAAATGTTATCATGGCGCGGACCCATCTATGTGGTCCCTGGGAAAGAAAATATGAAGTTTGGTGCTGTTTAATGGATTGACATGATATACAAATTAATACCACGTTATAGTTGTATAAAGATAAGCTACGTCGATAATTTTGAAAGAAGCGATGTTTTTACTGTTTAGACTACATTTTACCACGAAACCTTGTTGATGTATATTTTGGTTCTTCACATTTGTGTCACTCGCGTTACCCATTGACTACTTTGTCCGTCCTCCGTCTGTCCGCAGGAACACGTGGAGAGGAAGCTCACAGTTTTGTTATACCTTAACCCCTTTTACCTTCAAAATAATGTTACATTAAAATGTAAGCCCCGCTCTTGCTCTGAAGTGTTATCTTCCTCTACTTTTCACTGGCTTTCTACGCGTCAGCGTGTATATAATACATACAATATATATATTGTATGTATTATATACACGGAATTATTCACATGTACTTGAAACTTGAAGAAGTACTAGTCTATATGTTTGTTTAAATCTAATTGAGTCACAGGGAGATTAATCTCTAAAAATAGAGTAGGTAAATAATAGTGAATATAGACTGATATCAAAATGAGGCTGTGTATACGTACTTTTAAAGGTATGGTTTATTTTTAGACATTACACTTCATAGGAGGATTCTTCTTTCCAAACATGGACAATTCCAATCACTCATTACCATTTATGGTTATTATTGACGTTATGATCAACTTTACAGACTTGATTGAGCAGGGTATGAAAAGCAATCTACTGTTAAAAATTTACAGTGCAACATAAAGTTGAAACCATTTTAGCAGAACTATAAGCGTTTCAGTGGTAAGGTACATTGCTTATGTTCGTTAATATTCTATTGTATATATAAATTGACAGTAATTTATTTTCTTCTGTAAAGTTTTCCATGGTAATTTGTATTATTTTGCGTCTATCATAATCATTTGTAATTCATAACATTATTATATAAACTTTTAATCCTTAAACTTTCAGAGTAATCATAATCATATCAAAATGCCTATGTTGGAAGATGATATCGCTGCTCTCGTTATTGACAATGGAACAGGCATGTGCAAAGCAGGTTTCGCTGGCGACGATGCCCCTCGTGCCGTTTTCCCTGCCGTCGTAGGGCGACCGCGGTACCAGGTAAGTCAAAATCACAAAAATACGGAAACAATACAATGAAATTTCAACCATGATTACTTTTAAATTAAAAAATATCAGATATTTATTTTCTGTATCATGTCAGATAATTGTGTTAATTTGTCAGAAAATTGTCCTGACTTTTCAGATAATATGTCGACTTGTCAGAAAGTAATGTTTACTTGTAACATAAACATTTGACAAGTCGACCATAATATCTGACATGTAGACACACATCCGACCATTAAGTAGCAAGGTGAATTATACCATTCAAGTGTCAAAAGGAAACTGCATTCAAAAGCGGACCTAGCTTTTTGTGCATAATGACAGAGAGTCTGGGGTAAATGGATCTCTGATGTGTAGCGGGAAGCAAAGCCCCCGAGAGCTCTTGGATTATGACTTTTTCATGTAGTTGGAGATAATGAATTAAAAACTAAAAAAATCAAAATAATACATGATTAGTAAATAAATGTGGAATAACAACAAATCAACAAATAAGAACTTTGTGGATGTTAGCTGCCAGTCAAATGTTACTAGTTCTATCCAAGACGAAGCAAAGTCGGAATGACTGAATCATTTGTATTTTCAATACTATGATCATACAGCCGTACTCCAAATCTCCATGGGGAGGGGGCATACGGACCCCCGCTGGATCCGTGAATGTCAGATATTTTCTTTGCAATATATATATATATATATATATATATATATATATATATATATATATATATATATATATATCAGTGTGTAGTGTCAATGCTATGGGTTTTTGTAGAGAAGTCAAAAATACATTTAAAGATTTATCGTTTACGTATCAGTTACCTGTACAAACGGATATGAAATCTCTTTTTCAGGCTGTAATGGCAGGTATGGGTCAAAAAGACACTTACGTGGGCGATGAAGCCCAGGCCCACCGAGGTGTACTCTCTTTGAGATACCCTGTGGAACATGGAATTGTCAATAACTGGGACGATATGGAAAAAATCTGGCATCACACGTTCTATAACGAGCTCCGAGTGGCGCCCGAGGAACATCCTGTGCTATGCACAGAAGCACCGTTGAATCCAAAGGCAAACCGAGAGAAAATGACACAGGTACATTGTGTATATTTATTCTAATCAAGCAGCGAGGATCTAAGTTATTTGTTCATTATATTTATAAAAGGAAAGAAAAACTGTTCATGAATATTGCATTCAGTTTAGTTTATAAGAAACTTTTTTTTCTAAATCTACAAGTATTCTTCACTTTTCAGATCATGTTTGAGACATTCAATGTGCCTGGGTTTTACGTCAGTATTCAGGCTGTGTTGTCATTATACGCATCTGGGAGGACAACGGGAATAGTGTTCGATTCCGGAGATGGCGTCTCACATGTCGTTCCTATATATGAAGGTCAGTATACATTTTACATTCATTTCAAAAACATTTTAGTCATATACAAGTAATTAATGATGTAATAATTGAATAATTGATTAATTTATCGATTGAGTTACGTCATACAAGGGTTATTTCTTATTTTTGACGCTGGTGCCTCACTTTGTATTCTGACTGTTAACATGACTGTTTAATGTCAAATAAAACTAATTTCCGTTAAATGTTCTTTAAAAATAATGGTCCATACCCATCCAAATGGCAATGTAGTGAAGATCTTGATAATGTACCCCTGATTACCTTAACATGGATCTTTGGTTGTTACTCCGAGAAAATGTCGGGATTCAAACCGAGAACCTTTCGATCTGATGAGCGCCTAAACCACTAACTTAAACCGGATTGACATAACAGAAACATAATATATGTTTACATTAATTATAATACCTTTCATCTATCTAAATACAACCTACCTTATTTAGGTTATGCATTACCTCATGCCATTAAACGTCTGGATCTGGCAGGACGGGATCTCACAAGTTATCTGAGGCGGATCCTGTGTGAACGTGGATACAGTTTCACTTCTTCGTGTAAGTTATATTTACCAGTCATTATATTGCCATGAATATCAAAATAATGTGACTGTTCAGGGGAGATACGACAATTACACTTCATTTTAATAAAAAATATTCTTTATTTCTTTCTTTTCTTTCTTTCTTTCTTTCTTTTTTCTTCTTCGTTTTGTTTTTGTTGGTTTGTTTTTTGTCAAAGACGCGACATATTATGGTATGGCGATGTTTGTCTGTCTGTCCGTATGTTCGTCGGTCCGTCTGTCCGTCAGTTATGGACCGAAATAACTTTAGCATAATAGTAAACGTCAGTGAAACTTATCCAGATTGTCTAAATAACCAAGAAGAGCCCTTTCGATTATGGAATAAAATCCATCTTGTCGTTACGGAGTTAAGGGATTTTCTCTCTCTCTCTCTCTCTCTCTCTCTCTCTCTCTCTCTCTCTCTCTCTCTCTCTCTCTCTGTGTGTGTGTGTGTGTGTGTGTTTTTTTTTTTTTTCATGGATAGAATAATGGCAGTCTCTATGGGACACAATAACTTTAGTAATCGTGAATGGATTTTCTTAAAACTTATACAGAATGCTTAAATAACATAGAGGAAGATCCCTTTCAGGAAAAAAAAATCCGCCATGTCATTACTGAGTTAAGGGACTTTAATTTTTGATAATGATAGGATAAAGGCAGTTTGTATGGGACGCGTCAATTTTAATAAACTTGAGTGGGTTTTCATGAAAATTATACAGAATGCTTTTAAAATAACTAGAGCCCTTTCGAGTTTGAAAATAAAAATCCGTGTAGTCAGGACATTGATTTTTTTCCATGGGTAACAGTTTTTATGGGACACAAACTTGTGGAATCGTGAATAGATTTTCATAAAACTTATACAAAATACTCCGATGAAATAAAAGAAAATACCCTTCGATTTTTAAAATACTTCTTTGTCGGTACAGAATTGTGGGTCTTTAATTCTTTTTGTAAATTATAAGAAATTCATTCCTCACTCCAACTCCTCCAAACTTAAATTGTTGCTAGAGTTATGTATGAACTGTAATATACATTACAGGATTTTATTTCTTCTGTACTCTTATATTTATTTCTTCTGTACTCTTATATTTTTGACACAGGAGGAAAAAAAGGGAAGAGGGGATTAAATTCGCCTCTTTGCCACAAAGCATGTGTTCTTTTGAGGTCATGAATAATAAGCAAAGGGGAATGTTTTCATACTATTTCTTCCCTTCAAACTAAGCGACTTTCGTATTATGCCACGCTAGGCATTTTTTTTTTTTGGAGAGAGAGAGAGAGAGAGAGAGAGAGAAGGGAGGGGGTTCCTTCGTACTACATGTACTTAAAATCTTATATTATAAAATTACAGTTTATAAGTTCGTGAACCTTTTTGTTTACAGCCGAACAAGAAATCGTTCGTGATATGAAGGAAAAGCTGTGTTATGTCTGCACAGACTTTGAACAGGAAATGACGACAGCTGCTAAATCATCCATTATAGACAAGTCATATGAACTCCCCGATGGAAGTGTTGTAACTATTGGCAACGAAAGATTCCGATGTCCCGAAGTTCTATTTCAACCTTCGTTCATAGGTAATAATTTAAGAAAATAATTTTGAATAAAAACCAAATTGAAAATATTTCTAGATTGTTATTATGACAAGCACTTGCTAAACTGACATTCTCAGCGTTTATTCTTAATGTAAACTGTTTCTATTGATTTTATAGGTCAGGAATCTGTCGGTGTTCACGAGATGATACATAATTCCATAATGAATTGTGATATAGACATTAGAAAGGATATGTTTAACAATGTGGTACTATCAGGTGGCACCACCATGTATCCAGGTCAGTGTATGCAAAGAACTTAATTTCGTACAGATCTATTGTTTATGAGTGTTGTCTTTGTATGACTATTGGAATATATTTTCTTTTCTCTTTTCAAGTTTCTCCCTGCTTTTATTTGTTGGGGGAAAGGCGCTCTATACAGTAAGATTTCTCCATTTCGCTGATGAATTCCACATTACCGAATTTTCTTTCAAATGTTTTATGTGGTGTCATTCAATTTTATAGGAATTTGTGATAGGATGAAAAAGGAATTAGATGCCATTTCTCCCAGTTCTATGAAGGTGAAGGTCATCGCGGCACCGGAGCGGAAGTACTCAGTGTGGATTGGTGGTTCAATTTTGGGATCGTTATCAACGTTTCAGCAGATGTGGGTCACAAAACAAGAATATGACGAGTGTGGACCAGGAATAATTCATCGAAAGTGTTTTTAAACAATCTAATAACGATTCTCTGTAGACACCTCGACTAGCTAGACAAGATGAAAGATTTAAGTGACGGGGAATCCTACCCCGTCGTGTAATTAAGTGTATATCGTCATTATATTTTATCATATGTACGTATTATTGAATGCCATTGTCATTTTGTTGGTGATATTTTTATTTATTTATCTATTTATTTATTTATCTATCTATCTATTTATTTGACCTTCATGAGACATGATCTGTTATACATTTTATTGGATTGTTCATTGTACATATTTCACTGACCTTCTTCATCTTTATGATATATATTCATTTTATCACGATCATATTGTAAATTTACCGAGTATCACATATATACTGCCTATTAATCTGAATCATTTTTGTAAATATGTATTGTAATAATTTATTATTTGGTATTACATATTATATTTGTGTTATATTGATATATCTATATTGCATTTTATGAAATGAAATGAATTTTGAATAAACATAAAATCAATCTTTTTTCCTTTACTTGTATATGTTATAACATAGACTGAAACTTTCAAGTATACATGAAACGAAATCCTCGATACAGTAATCAGTGATTCCTGAATAAAATGACCCAATTCCGATTTTCTCCTATCGGTAGGGTATATTTGAAAATTTTAGGATTTAATTTATAAAAAAACTTATCCATTTCATCATTTGCATCAAATACGATTATTTACATGCGTTTTTAAAAGTAAATGAACAAAAAATCGCTGTCGCTGAGAGATAATCGATTTTTTTCGCACAGATTTGCATAGAAACACTATTGCTATAAGAAAATTAATCATACCATTATCATATTGAAAGAGATAAACCTGCTGTAAATGAATCGCAGCTTTTTCTCTTTAAGCAAAAAATTACACTTTGGAATTTCGCAAAATAACTCAAATTCCCTTCACATGTCTTTCAAAATCCCTCAGATATGTACTATGTCGATCTGTATAGTTCATCTAAAGAATATTCTCAAAAGAAACTACCCGACATGACCTTTGACACCTTATAAGTACTTGCCTTCTGCCAAGTTTTAATGAAATTTTCTTTGCTGTTGTAGAGATTACATGAAAAGTTTAGGACGATGGACGAGCGACAGACAACGCGCAGTCACAATTCTGTATTTTAATGGAAACTCAAAATTTTAAACGTTTCTTTTTTTTTTCCGCACATTTGTGTTTTTGTCTCACCCGAATGTTATAGTGCGCCGTCCGCCCATCAAATGTCCACCTTCTTTAGAATCACTAAAGAGATTTTAATGAAACTTGAAAGGAATGAATGTGGACCGGGATGATAAACTTAAGGTTCCCTACAGGCGTTATTGTTTTTCGGATCTCAGGCAGTGGATCCAGAGGGTACCCTCTTTTAGAAACGTCGTCTTCACACTGTTTGCAAATCGATCAATTACTTAGAGTTTAGTTACTTACTTTAAAATGTGTTGTTGTTTTTGGTTTAACTCCGAAACAAAATTTGGACGTGTTTTAGGCGTCTTTTCGGACTTTGTCATTGTTGCATACTTTTAGGAAATTTCTTTTGACTGAACTCATTTTACATCGTTTATTATGTACGTTATTTCATTTAAAAGAATAATACAATTGTGAAAAATGTGAGCTCAAATTAAAGTTTTAGATTTATATTTTGTCTAGATCTGTTCAGAGGTGGATTCGAATTCGGGATTTAATTAATCTCATGGTCTAGCTTATCTATATCAATATATTCGCAAGACAACGCTCTGACAACCAGACACTAGCTATATCACAAGCCAATACATACGCTAGATAACGCTCTGGCAACCAGGCACTAGTGCTTTACGTTTGTGGCTTGTGGTATAGCTAGTGCCTGGTTGTGAGATCCTTATTTAGCGTATATATTGGCTTGTGGTATAGGTAGTGCCTGCTTGTCAGACCGTTATTTTAGCGTATATATTGGCTTGTGGTATAGCTAGTGCCTGGTTGTCAGAGTGTTATCTATTGGCTTGTGATATAGTTGTACCTGGTTGTCAGAGCGTTGTCTATTGGCTTGTGGCATAGCTAGTACCTGGTTGCGTGAGCGGTATCTATTGGCTTGTGGTATAGCCAGTACCTGGTTGCCAGAGCGGTATCTTTTGGCTTGTGGTATAGCTAGTGCCTGGTTGTCAGAGCGTTATCTTGCGTGTATGTTTGGTTTGTGTATAGCTAGTGCCTGGTTGTCAGAGCGTTGTCTTGCGTGTATGTTTGGTTTGTGTATAGCTGGTACCTGGTTATCAGAGCATTATCTTGCGTGCATGTTTGGTTTGTGGTATAACTAGTGCCTGGTTGTCAGAGCGTTGTCTATTGGCTTGTGGTATAGCTAGTACCTGGTTATCAGAGCGTTATCTTGCGTGTATGTTTGGTTTGTGTATAGCTAGTGCCTGGTTGTCAGATCGTTGTCTATTGGCTTGTGGTATAGCTAGTACCTGGTTATCAAAGCGTTATCTTGCGTGTATGTTTGGTTTGTGGTATAGCTAGTGCTTGGTTGTCAGAACGGTATCTATTGGCTTGTGGTATAGCTAGTGCTTGGTTGTCAGAGCGTTATCTTGCGTGTATGTTTGTTTTGTGTATAGCTAGTACCTGGTTATCAGAGCGTTATCTTGCGTGTATGTTTGGTTTGTGTATAGCTAGTACCTGGTTATCAGAGCGTTATCTTGCGTGTATGTTTGGTTTGTGGTATAGCTAGTACCTGGTTATCAGAGCGTTATCTTGCGTGTATATTTGGTTTGTGGTATAGCTAGTACCTAGTTATCAGAGCGTTATCTTGCGTCTATGTTTGGTTTGTGTATAGCTAGTACCTGGTTATCAGAGCGTTATCTTGCGTGTATGTTTGGTTTGTGGTATAGCTAGTACCTGGTTATCAGAGCGTTATCTTGCGTGTATGTTTGGTTTGTGTATAGCTAGTGCCTGGTTGTCAGAGCGGAATCTATTGGCTTGTGGTATAGCTAGTACCTGGTTGTCAGAGCGTTATCTTGCGTGGATATTTGGTTTGTGTATAGCTAGTGCCTGGCTGTCAGTAAGTACAGTTATGTACTTTTATGTACATTAGTCAGTACAATTTTCGTACTTCATTAGAACTGAGGACTCTGTGAAATATCAAAACTGGTGTTCGTATCAATCGACCAAATTCTCTTGTAAAACGATTAAAACATGCGCAATCTCATTCTATATTATATTTCTTTCTATTTCTCTTCAAAAATAATTCCATATTCTAAAATACAGCAAAAAGGAAAAGAGTGAAGTTGATTGTATGTTTATTAAATTAACAATTTCATTAAATTCATTGAGCATATATCAATATAAAACGAATATATTACATAATTCCAAAACAATAAATTATTACTATGCAGGTTAAAAAGATACATTCATGTGTATTTACAAAATGAACGAGATTAATGGACAGTATGTATGTGATAAACGTATTCGAAAAATGACAAAATGACCATGACAATATGGATATGTATCATAAAGATGGAGATGGTCAGTACAATATATAATGACAAAATGACCATGATAATATGGATATATAAATCATGTCTCACGAGGAACAAATAAAACAATTGACATCAACAATATAACAATGCTTTACAATAATGCACACATATGGTACACTATATCCGTAAGACACGGCCCTATTTTGAACAATATCATGTTAAAATACACCAACAAGTAAAGATTATGAATTCCCCGCCACAAATAGATCTTTCATCTTGCATAGTGCAGTCGAGGTGGGTGAAATACTTGAGAGAACATATGGAGGTAGATGTGTGTCTATAAAGTTTGATTTATGGATTGTTTAAAAACACTTTCGATGAATTATTCCTGGCCCACACTCGTCATATTCTTGTTTTGTGACCCACATCTGCTGAAACGTTGATAATGATCCCAAAATTGAGCCACCAATCCACACTGAGTACTTCCGCTCTGGTGCCGCGATGACCTTCACCTTCATAGAACTGGGGGAAATGGCATCCAATTCCTTTTTCATTCTATCACAAATTCCTATAAGATTGAATGACACCGAATACAACATTTGAAAGAAAATTCGGCTATGTAAAATTCACAAATGAAATTTAATTGGATCACTTCGCCCATTTCCGTCGCACAATAGAAAATAAGACTCCTTTAAGAGTAGTGATAATGCCTGATCTGAGAAATTTAGCAGAAGTAGGGAGACATCAAATTAACCCATTGTAAACAGTATATTATTACAAAATGCTGTTTGATATTGCTATTAAAATTATGTGACTATACTTGTATATTTTATGCTGTTTGCCTTTTGTGGCCTTAAAAATACACAGATGCAATGCTGCAATGCAAACAGCATCCACTTTTTTCAGTAATGTGATAAAAATATTGTGAAATTATGTCTACTACGTACATCAGAGTCATATTTTTAAGTGTGCGATGAAAACAGACGTGATTTTCCGATTGTTATGAAACTTATAGGATAACAGAGCAAATAACATTAACAATTACCCCCCCCCCCCTTTCAAAATTAAAGGACAAGAGAAAAGAGAATAAGAGCAAAACACGAACACAAACAAAACCTTACCAACTAAACAAACGAACAAAACACATACACTGACCTGGATACATGGTGGTGCCACCTGATAGTACCACATTGTTAAACATATCCTTTCTAATGTCTATATCACAATTCATTATGGAATTATGTATCATCTCGTGAACACCGACAGATTCCTGACCTATAAAATCAATAGAAACAGTTTACATTAAGAATAAACGCTGAGAATGTCAGTTTAGCAAGTGCTTGTCATAATAACAATCTAGAAATATTTTCAATTTGGTTTTTATTCAAAATTATTTTCTTAAATTATTACCTATGAACGAAGGTTGAAATAGAACTTCGGGACATCGGAATCTTTCGTTGCCAATAGTTACAACACTTCCATCGGGGAGTTCATATGACTTGTCTATAATGGATGATTTAGCAGCTGTCGTCATTTCCTGTTCAAAGTCTGTGCAGACATAACACAGCTTTTCCTTCATATCACGAACGATTTCTTGTTCAGCTGCATACAGAAAAGTTAACGAACTTGTAAACTATATTTTATAAATTCAAGAATTTAAAGTAATGCATCCATAACATGCCTCAAATGACAAAATAAGACATCAACAAATATCATTTTTGTTATGGTTATTTGTTAAAGTAAAATGTATGTTACCTTAGATGATCTTATGTTTGAAACTGTAAAATTTGGTATTGTACAATATGAATTCCCTTAAGGGAGTTATCCCTCCTAGTAATAGATATAAAAACGTAAAGTACAGAAATACTGCACGGTGAACTTCAGTTTTGCTTATGAATATTGATGAATTACAATATTACTGAACTTTCAGAAAATTTGTTTTTTGTGAAAAAAATGAATAAAATACAGTAATTCCCATAAGGTTCAATACAAATTTTTATTATCCCTATTGCACCGAATAACATCCTTTTTTATTTTATTTTAGATGCTTCAAAATGATTTATTCATTTTAAAGCTAAAAGTTGTATCTATTGAGATCTATTTCGTGCATTTTATGGATTGATTACTTTAAGTAAATGTAGTTCGAAAGACAACCAACCCCCCCCCCCCCCCCCACCTCCCAAACCCTCTAAAATTACGTTCGTAAATTGTACTTATACACGAAAAAAGTAAAAATTATAACATTAAAAATTGAAAAAATGAAACATCTCTTGAGTTCATGTCACTGTAGTATAACGGCATTAAATATAACTTACACGAAGAAGTGAAACTGTATCCACGTTCACACAGGATCCGCCTCAGATAACTTGTGAGATCCCGTCCTGCCAGATCCAGACGTTTAATGGCATGAGGTAATGCATAACCTAAATAAGGTAGGTTTAGATAGATGAAATGTATCATAATTAATGTAATTATATATTATGTTGTTATGTCAATCCGGCTTACGTTTGTGGTTTAGGCGCTCATCAGATCGAAAGGTTCTCGGTTTCAATCCCGAAATTGTCTAGGAGTAACAACCAAGGACCCATGTCAAGGTAAGCAGGGGCACATTATCAGGATCTTCACTACATTGCCATTTGGATGGGTATGGACCAATATTTAAGAACATATCACGGAAATGACATTAAACAGTCATGTTAACAGTCAGAATACAAAGTGAGGCGCCAGCGTCAAAAATAGGAAATAACCCTGGTATGACGTAAGTCAATCGATAAATTAATAAATTATTCAATTGTTACATAATTAATTACTTGTATATGACTAAAATGTTTTTAAAATGAATGTAAAATGTATACTGACCTTCATATATAGGAACGACATGTGAGACGCCATCTCCGGAATCGAACACTATTCCCGTTGTCCTCCCGGATGCGTATAATGACAACACAGCCTGAATACTGACGTAAAACCCAGGCACATTGAATGTCTCAAACATGATCTGAAAAGTGAAGAATACTTATAGATTTAGAAAAAAATTTCTTATAAAGTAAACTGAATGCAATATTCATGAACAGTTTTTCTTTCCTTTTATAAATATAATGAACAAATAACTAGATGAATAAATCCTCGCTGCTTGATATGAATAAATATACACGATGTACCTGTGTCATTTTCTCTCGGTTTGCCTTTGGATTCAACGGTGCTTCTGTGCATAGCACAGGATGTTCCTCGGGCGCCACTCGGAGCTCGTTATAGAACGTGTGATGCCAGATTTTTTCCATATCGTCCCAGTTATTGACAATTCCATGTTCCACAGGGTATCTCAAAGAGAGTACACCTCGGTGGGCCTGGGCTTCATCGCCCACGTAGGAGTCTTTTTGACCCATACCTGCCATTACAGCCTGAAAAAGAGATTTCATATTTAGTTGGTATTTAGCTATAAACGATAAATCTTTTAAAAATAGAATCTTTTATTTCCCTATAAAAATTAATAATACAGAAATTCTTTAACTATAATGTTTAATATATGTAATATATTCGTCATTTTCCTCACAGTATTCTACAGCTGTAGATGCATGTATTTTTGTTTTCGTTATAAGTTGTACATTTGCAGGAAAATACACTTATCTTTTTTTTTCACATGGATATTATAGTAGTGTAATTCACCTTTCTACTTGTCAGTTAAATACTGATGTGATGATATTTTAGAGTCTTTGGTCGACTTGCCAAATATTTATTTTAACAAGTAACTATCATTTTCTTAAAAGTCGAAATAACATCTGACAAGTCAAAATCACTTTCTGTCTTTTTATAAATATTGATATTTATCAAAAGCGATCACATGACTACCGGGAGTCATGTGATCACTTTTGATTAATATCAAAAGTTATAAAAAAGACATTGGTTTGACATAATATTTGAAAAGTCAGCACAATTTTCTGACAGGTTAACATGATATTAAAAAGAAGGATCTGATATTGTTGAACTTTTCAATAATCTTTTTTGAAAATTCATTGTATTGTTTTCCTATTTTCTGTGATCTTTGACTTACCTGGTACCGCGGTCGACCCACAATGGCAGGGAAAACAGCACGGGGGGCATCGTCGCCAGCGAAACCTGCTTTGCACATGCCTGTTCCATTGTCAATGACAAGAGCGGCGATATCATCTTCTAACATAGGCATTTTGCTATCCTATAATATGTCCTGAAACTATATAAAAATTTATACATGTAGCACAATGTTATTGTTATTTTTATTTATTTGAAATGTATCAATAATTATAGACGATGTAATGGTGAAAAATATACAAAAGATTTTTTACTGCTATCAACCTGTAGATAAATACGAACATTGATATTCATTATTATATCTTACCTTAGTTCCGCTAAGATGTATTCAACTTTATGTTACACTGTAGACTTTCAAAAGCAGATCGCCTTTTATACCCTGGTCTGTCAGTTCTGCGAAATGTGAGTAAATTGCCAATAATATCCATAAAAGGTGATGTCTCATCGAGTTGACCTTATTTGGAAAAACGGTGATCCTCCCAAGACCTGTAATGTATATAAATAGAAATAAATTACTGGCCTATTTAAAGCTTTATAGTTATGTTTACATCTATTTTTAGCGTTTAGTCTATCTTGACTCGAGGCAGTTTAAATATCACACGAACACATGTAAACAAACAAAAACCTCGAAGGGCTCCTTATTTAACATATATATTCCAACAAGAAAAACAAGAAGGAAGAGATATTAATTAACCCAGATTGTCGTTGTCTTTATATGTCTTGTAATAAATCTAGTATTTATTCTAGTTATATACTTTCAACTGTGGTAGTTAAGGTATGTAGTGCAAAATATAACTGTACATGTAGGTGGTCAGGTTATCAAGTCATTACACATGCAGGTTGGTTGATTGGTGTTTATACGTCATCTTCAACAATTTTTCAGTTATATCGCGATATGGCAGCAAGAGGTAACCAACCTCTTATACATAGTGGATCAATGTGGGAATCGAACCCGGCTTAACCACTAAACCAAACCAGCCTCTGCACACACACAGACACCCACACACACACACACACACACACACACACACACACACACACACACACACACACACACACACACACACACACACACACACACCTCTCTCTCTCTCTCCAGTGTTTAACTGTAGATTATATTAGCGTTCACACATTAGAGGATACAATGTACTGACTGTAGTTTATATTAGCATTCACATATTAGATAATACAATGTATTATATGTAGATTATATTAGCGTTCACACATTAGATAATACTATGTATTGACTGACTGTAGTTTATATTAGTGTTCACACATTACAGAATACAATGTA
The DNA here is from genome assembly GCA_035048485.1 of Pteria penguin. Classification (NCBI taxonomy): domain Eukaryota; kingdom Metazoa; phylum Mollusca; class Bivalvia; order Pterioida; family Pteriidae; genus Pteria; species Pteria penguin. The sequence continues at coordinate 26,643,920 of CM068581.1, forward strand.
TTGACTGTAGTTTATATTAGTGTTCAGACATTAGAGGATACAATGTACTGACTGTAGTTTATATTAGTGTTCACACATTAGAGGATACAATTTACTGACTGTAGTTTATATTAGTGTTCACACATTAGAGGATACAATGTACTGACTGTAGTTTATATTAGTGTTCACACATTAGAGGATACAATATACTGACTGTAGTTTATATTAGTGTTCACACATTAGAGGATACAATGTACTGACTGTAGTTTATATTAGTGTTCACACATTAGAGGATACAATGTACTGACTGTAGTGTATATTAGTGGTCACACATTAGAGGATACAATGTACTGACTGTAGTTATACAATAGAGGATATGTACTGACTGTAGTTTATATTAGTGTTCACACATTAGAGGATACAATGTACTGTCTGTAGTGTATATTAGTGGTCACACATTAGAGGATACAATGTACTGACTGTAGTTTATATTAGTGTTCACACTTTAGAGGATACAATGTATGGACTGTAGTTTATATTAAGGTTCACACATTAGAGGATACAATGTACTGACTGTAGTTTATATTAGTGTTCACACATTAGAGGATACAATGTACTGACTGTAGTTTATATTAGTGTTCACACATTAGAGGATACAATGTATTAACTGTAGTTTATATTAGTGTTCACACATTAGATAATACAATATACTAAATGAAGTTTATATGAGCGTTCACACTTTAGAGGATACAATGTACTGATTGATTGATTGATTTTTGTTATACGTCACACGGCGAATATTTCATATATGGTGACGGCATCTGCCTGATGACACATTGAGTACTTGCCTTCTGCCAAGTTTTAATGAAATTTTCTTTGCTGTTGTAGAGATTACATGAAAAGTTTAGGACGATGGACGGGCGACAGACAACGCGCAATCACAATACATGTAGTTAATTTGAGCCTTCGACTTAGGTGAACTTAAAATTCCAAATGTGGTTGTGCCACTATGTATCAGAGGTTTGTTACCCCCTGCTTTCATTGAATTTATTGAAAGCGACGTAAAACACCAATCAACCGACCGACCAACTTTTATTCTTGGTTATGTCCATATCGCATAAAACGTGTATTCTCACATGACAGTGATTCCCAAAATTATGACTCACATGGAATTATGAAGACTGCATCTTCATGACTATTCTAAGGATGGTGTCGAAATTGGAAGGAATAAAGTACTGAAGGTCCTCTACCAGAGATCTGCGTTTTTCCGATTGCTCCAGAGGAAGATCCAAGTTAGGACAAAAAAGACCTAGACAGTTGTCTCCCTTTGAGAATCTTCTTTAGATGGGCTTTATATGATGATAAACCAAATGCATCAGATTGATCTAGAAGAATGTGTGAATATGTATTTGTATTCCGTATTTTAATCTAAACTCAAAATTTTAACGTATTTTAGGCGTCTTTTCGGACTTTGTCATTGTTGCATATTTTTAGGAAATTTCCTTTGACTGAACTCATTTTACATCGTTTATTATATACGTTATTTCATTTAAAAGAATAATATAATTGTGAAAAATGTGAGCTCAAATAAAAGTTTTAAATTTATATTTTGTCTAGATCCCTTCAGAGGTGGATTTGAATTCGGGATTTAATTAATCTCATGGTCTAGCTTATCTATGCCCTAGCATGACTATCGATTCATGATATAGCTGGTTTCTAGTCTTCTTCTTCTTCCATTACGAAATGTAATTATAAATGAGTGTCATACTTCATGTGGTAGTCAAGATAAAGCCTCACAAGGCAGTAAAAAATGGGAGCAAGGTATTAGATGGAAAAGATGAGCCCCTTTTTCTGAAGACTGTTAATAGAATGTTGGGTAGTGATAGTAAGGTTTTTAATGTCAGTTTAATGAGGAGCCCCTTTTCCATTACGCTAGTTAGAAGGCTCCTGTTAGAGACAGTGGTGCACGAGTGAGGTACATGTAGGAAGTTAGAAGGCCCGGTTAGTTGTGTGAAAAGGTCAGGGTGTTACAGTTAAAACAATAAAATCTTAATTCCTCACTCTGTACTAAACTGAGCTGGTGGTAAGTTGCTGAGTGCTGTGCGGTACTCCTCCAAAGAACAGGATGATGTTACTGATGATGGTAGTTTATTCCAATCCCTGATGGTGCGTGGGAAGAAAGAGAACCGGTATACATTCCTCCTTGTTGTTGGTATTCGGATGGTGTGCTTTCCCCTGGTTCTGATGTCGGTCTGGATGAGATACTGCTCTGCTGGGATGGCCACTAGGTTGTGCTGGATCTTGAAAAACAGTATAAGGCGGATCCTTGCTCTTCTTATCTGTAGTGGTTCCCATCCTAACAAGTTGACCATATTGGTGACACCGCCTGGTGTCCTGTCCCAATAATTTCTTGTGGCAAAACGTGCAGCTCTTCGTTGGACTTTCTCTATCTGGTTGATCTGTCCGATGAAGTGTGGGTCCCAGAGGCAGCATATTCCAGGGTTGGACGTACAATGGTTTCATAAGCTCTGACCCGTGCTGTTGTTCTGCATCCTCTGAGGTTTCGTTGGAGAAAGCCCAGGGTCCTGTTTGCCATGGCTGTAATGGCATCAATATGCTTTTTCCATTGTAGATCGTTACTAATCGTAACACCCAAGTACTTGCTGGAGTCAACAACTTCTAACTGATGGTTGTGTAGTCTGTAGTTTGCTGGTATAGTCTTCATTTTAGAGACTACTTGAATTACCACACACTTCTCTGGATGGAAGGACATCTACCACGTTTTTTCCCATTCCGCAAGTGCTGTTAGGTCCTTTTACAGCATGACGCTATCCTCTTCGCTGTTGATCCTGCGATATAGTAGGCAATCGTCTGCAAACAATCGGGCCTTTGACTGGGTAACTTCTGGGAGGTCGTTGATGAAGGTCAGGAATAGTAATGGTCCAAGTACGGTCCCTTGTGGCACTCCTGATAATACATCTGCACTTGTTAAAGTATGACCATCAAGTAAGACTCGCTGTTGTCTGTTGTTGAGGAAGTCCTTGATCCAAAGCAGGGTGTTATCTCGAACTCCATAGTAGTCTAGCTTATGTAGTAATCTCTGGTGAGGGACCTCGTCGAAGGCTTTGGAGAAATCCAAAAGGATGATGTTGGCTTGGTTTCCCTTGTTCAAGGCGCGGGCAATACTGTCTACTATGGTGCCTAGTTGTGTCTCACAGGAACGTTTGGATCTGAAGCCATGCTGATTGTTGGTAATGATGGAGTATTGGTCAAAGTGGTCCATAACCTGGCTGTGGATGATATGCTCCAGTAGCTTACACGAGATCGATGTCAGGGAAACTGGTCTGTAGTTCGAGGCCTGGTGTTTGTCTCCTTTCTTAAATACTGGTACGATAGAAGCTGTGCGCCAATCATCTGGTATGGTACCTGAATCAAGTGAGATCTAAAATATCTTGGTCATCACTGGAGCAATCTGGTCTGCATACTCATGTAAGAGCCTGGCTTGCATTCCATCGGAGCCAGTCGCCTTGTGAGAGTGGATGTTCCCAAGTAGCTTGAGAACTCCTGTCTGTCCAACTTTGATTGAGGGCATCGCTGGGTAAGGGCTTGTACCTTTGTCTAGCATTGATGTCCTGTCCTCTCTTGTGTAGACAGAGTGGAACTGTTCGTTGAGTATTTCTGCTTTAGACTCTGTGTCATTGAAGAGGAGACTGTCTTCTTTAGTGGTGCTAGTCCCTGTGCGTCCTGGCGCTTGCTTTTTTAGGTAAGACCAAAACCTCTTGCTGTTATTCTGCATGTCCCCACATACTGTCTGGTCGATGTAATCGTCATGGACCATCCTCATTTCCCGTTGGGCTGTTGCCTTGAGTTGCCTGTATTGGGCTTGGTCCTTTGGCTTCTTTGTGCTGCGTGCTTTATGGAAAGCCTTCTGACGTTGCCATAGTAACCGTTTTACCTTTGATGTCATTCATGGGTTAGAGTAACGCTTCCTGCTGATCTTGGATGGTATGTTGTTTTCTACTATTGATGTTATAGCCTTCTTGAAATCAATCCAGATATCATTAGCTGTAGTGTAGGTCTTTCTCGTAATGTTATCCATGGCTGAATGTATATGTTGACTGACAGTTCCTCTGTCTGCTTTATCCCATAGAAGAATCTTTCGGGGATTTGACTGCTGATGGTGTGTGAGGAGGGAAAGGTCTATCATCACAATGTCATGGTCGCTTTTTCCGATGGCAGGTAAGGCTTTGCATTTCTCTACTATGGAAGGATGAGATGTGAAGAAAAGGTCAAGGATGTTGTAACCTCTAGTCGGGAAGGTCACCACTTGCTCTATGACTAGGTCGTCTTGCATGTTCAGGTAGAATTCATTCACCTTTCTTAGGATGTTTCCTCCAGTAATCACTCTCGTCTCCCAATCGGTATCTGGTAGATTGAAAACACCTCCAAGTAAGAAATAGGATGATTTGCATTCGGCTCTGGCTGTTGTGATGTCGGTAACTAGTGCCTGAGTGTATTCCTCATCTATTCTGTTTGGTGGTCTGTATGCTGATCCAATCAGGGCTGACTTTCCATGCTGAAGTTTCACTTTGACGACAATGAATTCGCTGATTGATCCTGTCAGGGCCGTAAAACTCACCTTGGAATTTCTAGTTGCAATCAGTACTCCACCATGATGGTCGTCTTGCCTGTCCTTCCTGAATACCTCATAGTCCGCAGGAAATAGTTCTGATGAGTTCACCTCTGGTCCTAGCCATGTCTTAGTTCCGATGATGATATCAGGATTTGCAGAGTCCAGTATTGCTTGCAGATCCTGTACCTTATTCTTGATGCTCTGTAAGTTGATAACCATCACTCTCAGTTTATCACTCGATGTGTTGGGCGACTGTTTATTCTGTTTCTTGGGTGACGAGGTCCATGGTGGATTCCCGAATGACGAGTCTGAGCTAGAGCTGTTGTCCATGATATTTCCGGTGTGGTCCATAATACTTGATAGTTGGCTGAAGGAGTTCGAGACTGATAATGTTGACTCATACAAAATGGTTCTGTGTGTCACAGCTAGTGTATATCCATGAGATGGAGATGTTGGAAAGCCTGTCATACATTGATGATAAAATTCCCATGCGTGCTGTGAGGTGCATCTAGTGTATTAGCTTGTGATATACCTATTGCTTGGTTATCAGAGCGTTATCTAGCGTGTATATTGGCTTGTGATATAGCTGATATTTGGTTGTCAAAGCGTTATCTAGCGTATGTATTGGCTTGTGATACAGCTAGTGCCTGGTTGTCAGAGCATTATCTTACGTGTATATTGACTTGTGATATAGCTAGTGACGGTAGTGCTTGGTTGACAGAGCGTTATCTTACGTGCATATCGACTTGTGATATAGCTAGTGACGGTAGTGCTTGGTTGACAGAACGTTATCTTACGTGTATATTGACTTGTGATATAGCTAGTGACGATGGTGCTTGGTTGTCAGAGCGCCATCTTACGTGTATATTGACTTGTGATATAGCTAGTGCCAGATAAACAGAGCGTTATCTGATGTATATATTGGTTTGTGGTATAGTTAGTGTCCGGTTGTCAGAGCGTTATCTAGCGTGTGTATTGGCTTGTGATCTAGCTAGTACCTGGTTATCAGAGCGTTATCTTGCGTGTATGTTTGGTTTGTGTATAGCTAGTGCTTGGTTGTCAGAGCGTTGTCTATTGGCTTGTGGTATAGCTAGTACCTGGTTATCAGAGCGTTATCTTCCGTGTATGTTTGGTTTGTGTATAACTAGTGCCTGGTTGTCAAAGCGTTGTCTATTGGCTTGTGGTATAGCTAGTACCTGGTTATCAGAGCTTTATCTTGCGTGTATGTTTGGTTTGTGTATAGCTAGTACCTGGTTATCAGAGCGTTATCTTCCGTGTATGTTTGGTTTGTGTATAACTAGTGCCTGGTTGTCAAAGCGTTGTCTATTGGCTTGTGGTATAGCTAGTACCTGGTTATCAGAGCTTTATCTTGGGTGTATGTTTGGTTTGTGTATAGCTAGTACCTGGTTATCAGAGCGTTATCTTCCGTGTATGTTTGGTTTGTGGTATAACTAGTGCCTGGTTGTCAAAGCGTTGTCTATTGGCTTGTGGTATAGTTAGTACCTGGTTATCAGAGCGTTATCTTCCGTGTATGTTTGGTAACTAGTGCCTGGTTGTCAAAGCGTTGTCTATTGGCTTGTGGTATAGCTAGTACCTGGTTGTCAGAGCGTTATCTTGGGTGTATGTTTGGTTTGTGTATAGCTAGTACCTGGTTATCAGAGCGTTATCTTGCGTGTATGTTTGGTTTGTGTATAGCTAGTGCCTGGTTGTCAGAGCGGAATCTATTGGCTTGTGGTATAGCTAGTACCTGGTTATCAGAGCGTTATCTTTCATGTATGTTTGGTTTGTGGTATAGCTAGTACCTGGTTGTCAGAGCGTTATCTTGCGTGTATGTTTGTGGTATAGTTAGTACCTGGTTATCAGAGCGTTGCTTTCCGTGTATGTTTGGTTTGTGTATAGCTGGTGTCTGGCTGTCAGTATGTACAGTTATGTACGTTAGTCAGTACAATTTTCGTACTTCCTTAGAAATGAGGACTATGTGAAATATCAAAACTGGTGTTCGTATCAATCGACCAAATTCTCTTGTAAAACGATTAAAACATGCGCAATCTCATTCTATATTATATTTCTTTCTATTTCTCTTCAAAAATAATTCCATATTCTAAAATATAGCAAAAGGGAAAAGAGTGAAGTTGATTGTATGTTTATTAAATTAACAATTTCATTAAATGCATTGAGCATATATCAATATAAAACGAATATATTACATAATTCCAAACAATAAATTATTACTATACAGGTTAAAAAGATACATTCATGTGTATTTACAAAATGAACGAGATTAATGGACAGTATGTATATGATAAACGTGTTCGAAAAATGACAAAATGACCATGACAATATGGATATATATCATAAAGATGAAGATGGTCAGTACAATATATAATGACAAAATGACCATGATAATATGGATATATATATCATAAAGATGAAGATGGTCAGTACAATATATAATGACAAAATGACCATGATCATATGGATATATATCATAAAGATGAAGATAGTCAATACAATAAATAATGTAAAATCCAACAAAATAACCATGATAATATGAATATATATAATAAAGATGAAGATGGTCAGTGCAATATATAATGTAAAATCCAACAAAATGCATAACAAACCATGTCTCACGAGGAACAAATAAAACAAATGACATCAACAATATAACAATGCCTTACAATAATGCACACATGTGGTACACTATATCCGTAAGACACGGCCCTATTTTGAACAATATCATGTTAAAATACATTAACAAGTAAAGATTATGAATTCCCCGCCACAAATAGTTCTTTCATCTTGCATAGTGCAGTCGAGGTGGGTGAAATACTTGAGAGAACATATGGAGGTAGATGTGTGTCTATAAAGTATGATTTATGGATTGTTTAAAAACACTTTCGATGAATTATTCCTGGTCCACACTCGTCGTATTCTTGTTTTGTGACCCACATCTGCTGAAACGTTGATAATGATCCCAAAATTGAGCCACCAATCCACACTGAGTACTTCCGCTCTGGTGCCGCGATGACCTTCACCTTCATAGAACTGGGGGAAATGGCATCCAGTTCCTTTTTCATTCTATCACAAATTCCTATAAAATTGAATGACACCGAATACAACATTTGAAAGAAAATTCGGCAATGTAGATCACTTCGCCCATTTCCGTCGCACAATAGAAAATAAGACTCCTTTAAGAGTAGTGATAATGCCTGATCTGAGAAATTTAGCAGAAGTAGGGAGACATCAAATTAACCCATTGTAAACAGTATATTATTACAAAATGCTGTTTGATATTGCTATTAAAATTAGGTGACTATACTTGTATATTTTATGTTGTTCTGCCTTTTGTGGCCTTGAAAAGCAAACAGCATCCACTTTTTGAGTCATGTGATAAAAATATTATGAAATTGTGTCTACTACTTACCTCAGAGAATAGACGTGATTTCGCGATTGTTATGAAACTTATAGGAGAACAGAGCAAATAACATTAACAATTACACCCCCCCCCTTTCAAAAATAGGGGGGGGGGGGTGCAAGGGAAAAGAGAATAAGAGCAAAACACGAACACAAACAAAACCTAACCAACTTGATCTAAACAAACGAACAAAACACATTAACTGACCTGGATACATGGTGGTGCCACCTGATAGTACCACATTGTTAAACATATCCTTTCTAATGTCTATATCACAATTCATTATGGAATTATGTATCATCTCGTGAACACCGACAGATTCCTGACCTATAAAATCAATAGAACAGTTTACATTAAGAATAAACGCTGAGAATGTCAATTTAGCAAGTGCTTGTCATAATAACAATCTATAAATATTTTCAATTTGGTTTTCATTCAAAATTATTTTCTTAAATTATTACCTATGAACGAAGGTTGAAATAGGACTTCGGGACATCGAAATCTTTCGTTGCCAATAGTTACAACACTTCCATCGGGGAGTTCATATGACTTGTCTATAATGGATGATTTAGCAGCTGTCGTCATTTCCTGTTCAAAGTCTGTGCAGACATAACACAGCTTTTCCTTCATATCACGAACGATTTCTTGTTCAGCTGCATACAGAAAAGTTAACGAACTTATAAACTATATTTTATAAATTCAAGAATTTAAAGTAATGTATCCATAATATGCCTCAAATGACAAAATAAGACATCAACAAATATCGTTTTTGTTATGGTTATTTGTTAAAGTAAAATGTATGTTACCTTAGATGATCTTATGTTTGAAACTGTAAAATTTGGTATTGTACAATATGAATTCCCTTAAGGGAGTTATCCCTCCTAGTAATAGATATAAAAACGTAAAGTACAGAAATACTGCACGGTGAACTTATGAATATTGATGAATTACAATATTACGGAACTTTCATCCGTGAGGTTTTCAAAAATGTTGTTTTTTGTGAAAAAAAAAATGAATAAAATACAGTAATTCCCATAAGGTTCAATACAAATTTTTATTATCCCTATTGCACCGAATAACATCCTTTTTTTTATTTTATTTTAGATGCTTCAAAATGATTTATTCATTTTAAAGCTAAAAGTTGTATCTATTGAGATCTATTTCGTGCATTTTATGGATTGATTACCTTAAGTACATGTAGTTCGAAGGACAACCCCCCTCCCAAACCCACTAAAATTACGTTCGTAAATTGTACTTATACACGAAAAAAGTAAAAATTATAACATTAAAAAGTGAAAAAATAAAACATCTCTTGAGTTCATGTCAGTGTAGTATAACGGTATTAAATATAACTTACACGAAGAAGTGAAACTGTATCCACGTTCACACAGGATCCGCCTCAGATAACTTGTGAGATCCCGTCCTGCCAGATCCAGACGTTTAATGGCATGAGGTAATGCATAACCTAAATAAGGTAGGTTTAGATAGATGAAAGGTATCATAATTAATGTAATTATATATTATGTTGTTATGTCAATCCGGCTTACGTTTGTGGTTTAGGCGCTTATCAGATCGAAAGGTTCTCGGTTTGAATCCCGAAATTGTCTCGGAGTAACAACCAAGGACCCATGTCAAGGTAAGCAGGGGTACATTATCAGGATCTTCACTACATTGCCATTTGGATGGGTATGGGCCATTATTTAAGAACATATAACGGAAATTACATTAAACAGTCATGTTAACAGCCAGAATAGAAAGTGAGGCGCCAGCGTCAAAAATAGGAAATAATCCTGGTATGACGTAACTCAATCGATAAATTAATCAATTGTTCAATTATAAATCATTAATTACTTGTATATGACTAAAATGTTTTTAAAATGAATGTAAAATGTATACTGACCTTCATATATAGGAACGACATGTGAGACGCCATCTCCGGAATCGAACACTATTCCCGTTGTCCTCCCAGATGCGTATAATGACAACACAGCCTGAATACTGACGTAAAACCCAGGCACATTGAATGTCTCAAACATGATCTGAAAAGTGAAGAATACTTATAGATTTAGAAAAAAAAAGTTTCTTATAAACTAAACTGAATGCAATATTCATGAACAGTTTTCTTTTCCTTTTAAAAATATAATGAACAAATAACTAGATGAATAAATCCTCGCTGCTTGATATGAATAAATATACACAATGTACCTGTGTCATTTTCTCTCGGTTTGCCTTTGGATTCAACGGTGCTTCTGTGCATAGCACAGGATGTTCTTCGGGCGCCACTCGGAGCTCGTTATAGAACGTGTGATGCCAGATTTTTTCCATATCGTCCCAGTTATTGACAATTCCATGTTCCACAGGGTATCTCAAAGAGAGTACACCTCGGTGGGCCTGGGCTTCATCGCCCACGTAGGAGTCTTTTTGACCCATACCTGCCATTACAGCCTGAAAAAGAGATTTCATATTTAGTTGGTATTTAGCTATAAACGATAAATCTTTTAAAAATAGAATCTTTTATTTCACTACAAAAATTAATAATACAGAAATTCTTTAACTATAATGTTTAATATATTAAATATATTCGTCATTTTCCTAACAGTATTCTACAGCTGTAGATGCATGCATTTTTGTTTTCGTTACAAGTTGTACATTTGCAGGAAAATACACTTATCTTTTTTCAGATGGATAATATAGTAGTGTAATTCACTTTTCTACTTGTCAGTTAAATACTGATGTGATGATATTTTAGAGTCTTTGGTCGACTTGCCAAATATTTATTTTAACAAGTAACTATCATTTTCTTAAAAGTCGAAATAATATCTGACAAGTCAAAATCACTTTCTGTCTTTTTATAACTTTTGATCTTTATCAAAAACGATCACATGACTACCGGGAGTCATGTGATCACTTTTGATTAATATCAAAAGATAAAAAAAAAGACATTGGTTTGACATAATATTTGAAAAGTCAGCACAATTTTCTGACAGGTTAACATGATATTAAAAACAAGGATTTGATATTGTTCAACTTTTCAATAATCTTTTTTGAAAATCCGTTGTATTGTTTTCCTATTTTCTGTGATCTTTGACTTACCTGGTATCGCGGTCGCCCCACAATGGCAGGGAAAACAGCACGAGGGGCATCGTCGCCAGCGAAACCTGCTTTGCACATGCCTGTTCCATTGTCAATGACAAGAGCGGCGATATCATCTTCTAACATAGGCATTTTGCTATCCTATAATATGTCCTGAAACTATATAACATTTATACATGTAGCACAATGTTATTGTTATAAAAATTATTTATTTGAAATGTATCAATAATTATAGACGATGTAATGGTGAAAAATATACAAAAGATTTTTTACTGCTATCAACCTGTAGATAAATACGAACATTGATATTCATTATTATATCTTACCTTAGTTCCGCTAAGATGTATTCAACTTTATGTTGCACTGTAGACTTTCAAAAGCAGATCGCCTTTTATACCCTGGTCTGTCAATTCTGCGAAATGTGAGTAAATTGCCAATAATATCCATAAAAGGTGATGTCTCATCGAGTTGACCTTATTTGGAAAAACGGTGATCCTCCCAAGACCTGTAATGTATATAAATAGAAATAAATTACTGGCCTATTTAAAGATTTATAGTTATGTTTACATCTATTTTTAGCGTTTAGTCTATCTTGACTCGAGGCAATTTAAATATCACACGAACAAACAGAAACCTCGGAGGTCTGTTATTTAACATATTATTCACACAAGAAAAACAAGAAGAAAGAGATTTTAATTTTTCAGAAATCATTTTCTTATGAACAACATGTTTAGGAACGATGCTTTGTTACGTTATTCTACCCGTTAGAAGCGTGTGTAAGAGTACAAGCTGATACATGTCATATTGATTGAAGACATGTGTTTAAAGCGGTGAGTCTGTTGATCAAAATAACATAGATTGTCGTTGTCTTTATATGTCTTGTAATAAATCTAGTATTTATTCTAGTTATATACTTTCAACTGTGGTAGTTAAGGTATGTAGTGCAAAATATAACTGTAACGTTACATGTATGTGGTCAGGTTATCAAGCCATTACACATGCAGGTTGGTTGATTGGTGATTATACGTCACCTTCAACATTTTTTTTACTTATATCGCGATATGGCAGCAAGAGGTAACAAACCTCTTAAACATAGTGGATCAATGTGGGAATCGAACCCGGCTTAACCACTAAACCAAACCAGCCTCTGCACACACACAGACACCTACACACACACCTATACACAAACACACACACGCTTCTCTCTCTCTCTCAATACAATGTTTAACTGTAAATTATATTAGCGTTCACACATTAGAGGATACAATGTACTGACTGTAGTTTATATTAGTCTTCACACATTATCTAGAGGATACAATGTACTAACTGAAGTTTATATTAGCGTTCACACTTTAGAGGATACAATGTAGTATATGCAGATTATATAAGCGTTCACACATTAGATAATACTATGTATTAACTGACTGTAGTTTATATTAGTGTTCACACATTAGAAAATACAATGTATTAACTGTAGATTATATTAGCTTTCACACTTTAGAGGATACAATGTACTGAATGTAGTTTATATTAGTGTTCACACATTAGAGGATACAATGTATTAAATGTAGATTATATTAGCGTTCACACATTAGAGGATACAATGTACTGACTGTAGTTTATATTAGTGTTCACACATTAGAGGATACAATGTACTGACTGTAGTTTATATTAGTGTTCACACATTAGAGGATACAATGTACTGATTGTAGTTTATATTAGTGATTACACATTAGATAATACAATGTATTAATTATAGTTTATATTAGCGTTCACACATTAGAGGATACAATGTACTGACTGTAGTTTATATTAGTGTTCACACATTAGAGGATACAATGTACTGACTGTAGTTTATATTAGTGTTTACACATTAGATAATACAATGTATTAATTATAGTTTATATTAGCGTACATACATTAGATAATACAATGTATTAACTGTAGTTAATCGCTTAAAATATATTTAGATAGAAACATATTTTTAATATTTTAAGATAATGAAAAGAAGAACATTGTTCAGCATGGTCAACAAAATCAACAAAAGATGAAAAATGGCAACGTGTGACGATAGCAGAGTTATCGTTATTGATAATGGCACAGGCATGTGTAAGGCAGGTTTTGCTGGAGACGACGCCCCTCGTGCTGTTTTCCCGCCAATTGTTGGACATCCACGTAATTTAGTAAGCAATCACTGCACCTAAATATTTGTAGAATTACAAGCATTAATTTTCATTTAGTAGATTTTTAGCCGGCACTTTTTATTGTCTTTTATGTGGTTTAATTGGTATCCGTTTTTCAATTTGAACTGCATGAGAAGCCGAGCAGAGATACTGTGACAATATCGTACAGTGAGGAACGTGCAGTACAGCATTCTAAGTTCGTTTAAAACTTTGCAAATTTTGCTCCAGGGTTTTATGCCATTTTCTGAGGATCAGCCATCTTGAACACACTAACTCACCGACTTGCTCGCCATGCACAAGTTTTCATCCACTACCACCGACGCCAACATAGTAATTGTCTTTAACATATACATGTTGTAACTGTATGTATATTTCAGCATTCTTAGGTAACAAACATGTAAAACATTGTATTAGTCTCCGAACTACCCCGATTCTTAAGTCGCAGCCAGTTGGAAGCTTAAGGATATAGCCGGTTCGCAAAAGTTTTACGAGGGCCGATTGATATATTGTGGGACTCATATTGAAGGATTTGAATTTTGTCGGACATATTGCATTATTTTTCAATATAATCCCTTTCGGTATTTATACATTTTGCCGGCTGTGTTTAAGGGCCTCAATGCCACTTTCAAAGAACTTCTTTCTTGGCTGTTCAGAAAGTAATCCACTGCATGTATGACGTCTGAAAGTGGGTGCCGGAAATAGCTGTTTTCACTTTTGGAAAAGGATGATAGTCTGATGGAGCGAGACCAGGTGAATAAGGCGGATGCTCAATCAATTTAAAGCTCACAATCGTGAATGGCAGCCATGGCAACGGCAGACTTGTGAACAGGAGCATTGTCCTGATGGAACAACACACCTTTAGTGAGTTTTCCATGGCATTTAAGTTTAATATTTTCCCGTACTTGCGTCCGAAGCGAAGCATAGTATGTACCATTGATTGTTTGTCCCTTTTGTAAATATTATATCAGCAGAATGCCATCTGCATCCCAGAAATCCGAGGTCATAACCTTCCCAGCTGATGGAACAGCCATATCATTATGCCTTATGGATATCCTTAGGTGTTGAACCTTTTTTATGCAAATATTGGATCACTGCTCTTTCACCGATTTCGTCCATTTTACAAAAACCTTTACTTTAGAATGCTGCCACGTCGATATAAACTGACCAAATGAGACAAGTCCTTGGGTGCACGGCCTTATATAGTCCGAGAATGGTAGGACTTAAAAAGAACATCACTGCGTATCCTCTTCCATACGAGGCTCATAACATACCAATCTAACCTCGTATATATCTGCACTAAAGGCTTTAGGGACAAGAGAGATAACTCTAATTTGGTTGCAAATAAAGTTGCAGGATTGCCAGGAATATTGCAAATACAGAGAAGTTTATATGGAAAGGTTTCATTTTTTTTAAATTTTAATTCAGATGATTATGTATCCAATATATTTTGTTTCAAATATGAAGAGAAAAGAAGATGTTGAGTAATCTGCTGTTTTTGCCCATACATAGCAATGAACAATGTCTGAATCAGTCAATCAATAAAGTTGAAAAAACTCAAAATTTGGTAACCACATCTGACGTCACTTTGAGACTCTATGATAGACCATAAAAGAAACTGGTTCAGTTTTGGAGCAAATCTATCCTAAAACTAAATAAGTAGGCTATGACCTTAAGGTGGAATATTGTGACAGGGATTTTCAAAATCGTAGTTTATCGTAAGCAGTGACAGCTAGGTTTGTAGTCATAAGGACAGGTCATAGTCATGGCGTAGCCAAGTCTTCCCTAGCATACCTATGACACAATTGAGAGGTATCGTAAATTGGGCAAGTTGACCACCGCCCACAATTTTGACAAATTAATAGGTCATAACGACTTGGGAGTCATACCGAACAGGCTGTGATAATTTCTTTATTGGCATTGTTGATTCAATTAGTGCATTTCTTTTGTTGGATCCAGACGAATACAGTAGGTATGAAGTATAAAGATACTTACGTGGGTGATGAGGCATACGTGAAAAACGAAATATTGAAGTTAAAAGATCCAGTGGAACGTGTGGAACCTGGTGTTGTCAAAAACTGGGACGATATGGAGAAGATCTGGCACCACACCTTCTATAACGAGCTCCGAGTGGCCCCCGAGGAGCATCCTGTACTATGCACAGAGGCACCGATGAATCCAAAGGCAAACCGAGAGCGAATTACGCAGGTATTATAAATAAAAGTTATAAAATCCTGGATAAGAATTCTCCATGATGATGATTCTTTTCAGTTTGGTATGTATGGCATCTAGAAAGAGTCTGCTGATATATAGGTAATAAGATGTAATTTAAAGAAAAGTCTTTGTATAAGAAGATTGTTTGGTATTGGACTTGGTAAAATGTGGGAATTTTATCATGTATTCATGAAAATAAGAACACATGATATGTATTTTAAAATTAATTTTGAAAGTCATAATTACAATCATTTTCTCAATTATTAACGAATTTTTGTTTCTTAGACATGTATTCATTTATTCAAAATGAGATTTTTGTGAGAGTCAGCCATCGAAAATTAGAATAAGTCTATATGATTCTGATACAGAGAAGATGTGTACTCATAATCCCAAAGACTATAGACTCTGCTATTATTGTAACCTGGCATTGGGTGAAATGAATACATGTATCATTTTGATGGTACTTGCATGTCATGCATGTAGAGAGAAAAGGAAAATATATCATAGTATGATTGTCATTTGCCTAGTATTCATAAAGTAATTTTTGTATTGAATGTGTCGTCAGAACTTGAGCAACTTCGACTTCCTCATATTGTTGATATCGTCTGAAGCATAGAACGTCCTTGTTGAATATTTTTTTTTATAAGTTTTGTCTTTTTTTATCCACAAGGCAATAGTGATCTGTATTTTCTTATTGATTGTTTTATGGCTACAGATATGTAAATTATTTGATACCAAATAAAATTTCAGTTCAATGATTACTTTAAGATGGTTCAATGAAAATTACAACAGATCCACATTAAATATTTGCTTTTGAATGTCTCCTATGAGACGAGGTAGAATCCCACCGTTTGCTCCTCGGCGACAAGGTCGAGTCCCACCAATGACTCCACGGCGAAGGGTTAGATTTTTACCGGTGACTCCTCGGCGACGAGTTAGTGTCCCGCCAATGTCTTCTCGGCAACGAATTAGTGTCCCACCAATGTATCCTCGGCGACGAGTTAGTGTCCCACCAATGTCTCTTCGGCGATGAAGAAATCTGACAGATGTCGGGCCATATAAGCGAAATAATAACACAAAACATATAGAGGATCACTATGCCAAGTTTTCAAAAATTTCTATTTAAGAGTTGGCTCTTTCGTGAGAGAAAACATAAATAAAATCATTCATGAATAAAGTTTGAGATTTTTAAAAAATGAATTTACTGAAAACGGCAGGGGAAAGCCAGACTAAGAAAACGGGAAAGTGAAACATCTGCTTTACACCGATGTCAATGCAAACAATACAACAACTGTCAAGTATGCATGACTCTAAATAAATTTAGTCGCCACACTGACAACCAGATAGGGAACCTTAGTAGTCCGGGGGAAAACAAGTCGCCAATGACAACCGGTAATTTTAGTCCCTGACTGTCGGACCGTTTTTACTTATGGGTATATTTGATTACCACCTTCAGTTTAGCAAGAAAATGGTACATGTTATGTTGTTTCGTGTGAATAATGCACATATAGTATTTGTTACCATCCTAGTATGGGTTCAAGATATTAGTCTCTTCACTGAATATATTATTTTAAAGTCGAATAGAAAGTGGACACGATCGCTGATTCGGTACTTCACAGTTTGTGATCAGAATGTATTTATTCATGTTTTAGATCATGTTTGAGAAGTTCAGAACACCTGGGTTTTACCTCAGTGTCCAGGCTGTATTAGCTTTATATGCATCAGGGCGGACAGTGGGTATTGTATTCGATTCCGGAGAAAGTCTTTCACATACTGTACCCATATGTGAAGGTAAAACATCTTTATTGGAATTGTAGTAAAATTGGCTTTTCCTTTCCCAAAACTAATATGAATATTTGATTCATTAATTATCATATTCATCAATAACATGTACATGTAATTGGTTTTATTTAAAAATAGTTTTCACCTTCGACATCGACGGTATGCCCCTGAAATAATCGCAAAGACAATACGTCTTGTACTGGACCTCTCAAAAGAGTTTTGTAGACTTTTCTTTGCATGTTGCAGTCTGACTTGCAGAGCAACGAGTACTCTACAACAGACCTTGTCTTAGCCGTTTCGAGGAAATAATGTTCTGACCTCGTCCCTTCCCACTGCTGGACGGGACTCCAGTAGAGAAGGGACCTTAGCTCGCTTTCAGACGGAGCACAGTTCGCTTTTGTTGATGCCACTATATTTTAAATAGTAATATTTTATTCAATGATAAAATTGGGATTTATATTTTATTGACATCTCAAATTGAGCAGTCTCTTGATACCTTGTTCTCTCTATTTAGCAATATTTAAATTTTTTAAATGTGTCTTATTTAATTGTACTGATTTTGTGATAAGTGGGAATGTGGACCAGTTATCCCCACCAAACGAGTGACTACTGTTACTTTAGTTGAATGTCCTCATCCAGTCCTGCAGCTACATTAGAATCCAACAGTTTTGTGTTGTCTTTTTATATGCTTATTCTTCTTTGTTCCATATTTCCCATTCTACTTTCGTCATACAGCCTTTTCCCCCTTTCTTTTGAAAACAAATCAAGCTGTATCGTGAAGGAATTTAGGGTATCCAATAGTTTCTTTAAAATAAAATTTTCCTTTTTAGGAATCCTAGTTTTAAACCATGCTAATATGCATAGAACAACAAAAATTATCATAATTATAAAATCCGAGTTAACCTTATTAGTTCACTAAAATTCGTTGAACAGAAGTTTAGCATATAATACAAGTTTCTCACAAAACATGTGGCAGCTGCCCATTTCCCATTCAATACACATTCCATACAGTTTATCCTTAATGAATTTTCCCTTCTTAGGCATTTGTTTTCCTCATGCAACTAAACGAATGGATCTGGCAGGAAAGGACCTCACAATTTATTTGATGAAAAAATTATGTGAACGTGGATACAGATTCGCTTCTTCGTGTAAGTCAAAGGTGCTGGTACAAGATACCAAGTTTGTTAAAAGTATTTATATGAATTTTGTTTGTTGGAAATTGAGGAAATTTACAAGAGGCAAGTGTGACTAAGATGCAAGGGTACCTCCATGCAGGAAAATTCAGAGCGATATGTGAATAAATCTTCCATATGGAGAAATTCAGCCCATGAGCTGTGATGTGTGATGTGCAATCATGCATATTCATTTGAAAAATAACGTAACTCAAATTTTATGTCCCGTCTCTTTTAAAACTTAATGTGCCCACATGAAATCGTGTAAATAGTGTGAAGGTCCAGGGCATGCCCTAATATGCTTTCCGCCGGTAAAAGAAAATAAACGAAGGTGTTATATAAGTTTTAACAGTTTTTGCAATGATTTTCCCCTCGGTGCCTCTTTATAAATTTGCTGCAAATTTAGAATATCCTAATTTCAACTCAAAAAGGAACATATATGCAAAATTCTGGAGGAAAATAGATGGTATATTCCGGATTTTCAAGTCCATCTTGTCCGTTATAGAATCTGGATTAGTTCGTTTGGATGACATATCCGATTTAATTTTCACTTGGTCAAAGCATAGTAATTCCATTTCCCATAGGGTCCCATGTTAAATTACCGAACTTCCAGCAAGATTTACACAACATCCTACATTTTAGCTATATATAATCCACATATCAAAATGTTTGTCAGACCCTCCTCTTTCAGAATTTTAACACTTTATTATAGGTTATCCACCTTAATTTCGAGAAAATCATGCTGGAAGGGGGATACCCCCAAAAATTGGCCAAAATTCAAATGTAAACAACCACCCCTTTTTAGGTCATTAAATCTTTACATTAGCGAAATGAGATCAAAATTCATGATTTTACAGCAGAATCAATCTTTATTTATACATAGATCAAATAATTTTATCCAATCACAGCTCCTGATACATTGAAATAGTAGTCCCTCTCTCCCTACACCACATCAGCCAATCACGGCTCTCGTTAATTACCTTTCTTTGACCTATAGAGGCATTTAACTACTTTATCAAACTAGGAAAGCCGCTATCAAACAAAAGTGTGTTGATTTCTGAATAAAATGACACAAATTTCATGAAAATCCATGCAGTAATTTATAAGAAATGCCACTTTAAAGATGCCTACCCCCATCTGGAGTGTATTGAAAATGGGCACAAATTTGGATTAGGGGTCATGTCTAAGGGGCCTGTAAATTGATAACACTTTATGACTTTTACCTGGTTTAGCCTTTCAGTTTTGTTCATTATACATTGAATAAACATGTTCTAATCAAATTTTAATCAATTTGTGAGTCATATTGATTTTTGAATAATACTCTCGAAAGCTAAATATGCCATTTTCAGTACAAAAATACAGACATTCCTTGATGTTATTATTTCATGTAGAACTTTGGAGGTAAAAGATGTTATACACATTTCGGCTTAATTCGGTGTGTTTTTGACTTGTACGGGGAAGATCATATGATAATTTTTATCGAAAATCCCCCAAAATTTACATCGAATTGCGTACTTTTACAAATTCAAGTTTCACAGTCCACAATGTAAAAGGTGCACAAAATCCCCAAAAAATTGGGGTAAAATTCTGTAAATACTGTTTCAAATGTCTCAAATATCCAACACAATGGAATCAAATCAGTCATCCATGCAAAATACACAAAATTAATTTGTTAAAATTTGGCAAATTTAAACCACCCCCCCTTTTTTCTAGAAATTTCAATATTGAAAATTCTAGGCACTTTGAATCAAAATTTGGGGCCAATTTGATATGATTTTAGGTTAAATTGACTGCATGAACAAGAAAATGAGGTCAAACTGCATTTTTGAGAAATTTAGTATTTGGCCTATAGGTCAAAGCATAGTAATTCCATTTCCCATAGGGTCCCATGTTAAATTACCGAACTTCCAGCAAGATTTACACAACATCCTACATTTTAGCTATATATAATCCACATATCAAAATGTTTGTCAGACCCTCCTCTATCAGAATTTTAACAGTTTACCATAGGTTATCCACCTTAATTTCGAGAAAATCATGCTGGAAGGGGGATACCCCCAAAACTTGGCCAAAATTCAAATGTAAACAACCACCCCTTTTTAGGGCATTAAATTTTTACATTAGCGAAATGAGATCAAAATTCATGATTTTACAGCAGAATCAATCTTTATTTATACATAGATCAAATAATTTCATCCAATCACAGCTCCTGATACATTGAAATAGTAGTCCCTCTCTCCCTACACCACATCAGCCAATCACGGCTCTCGTAAATTACCTTTCTTTGACCTATAGAAAACAGGGAAAATGCTAAATTTTGAAAACTTTTCTCTTGCTTATAAAGGATTGAATAGGAGGCATCGCTTCAAAAGTTTGACTGAAAAAGGAACATTAAATACTGAGGGAATAAGACTCGTTATTGTTATAATTACAAGAGAAAAAGGAATTTGACTGCGAATCTGGATTTGTGTGATTTCGCAATGGCAAGTTTTTCATTTCGATTTCTTTCCCTATATAAGCTATGCACGCTACCATGGCTGGTCCATTTCCAATATGGCCGCTATGCTAATTAGCAAAATGGGCTGAATTTCTCCATATGCTAAACACAGACAAAAGATCAACAGGAAATATAATGTGTTTGTATGTGTACGCGTGTGAGACGAAGGGCCATCTTAGGAGTACAATCCATGAGATATAGACCCGTCATGATTGGAGGTAGAGACTGAACTAAGGAACATTCTACATGTATTCATTCTAAAATTGAAGTATTAAAATTACGACCTTAAGTTGTTTTAAAACATTAAAATAAAAGTTCTTTGTTGTAGCTGATGTGGAAATTGTTCGAGATATTAAGGAAAAAGTCTGTTACATTAGCGAAAACTTTGAACAAGATATAAGATCCGCAAGTACTTCCGATATTGAAGTGCCTTACAATTTGCCCGATGGAAACATGATGACTATTGGCAAAGAAAGATTCCACTGTCCAGAGGCCCTCTTCAAACCGTCGTTATTAGGTGAGAATCACGTGATTTATCGTCTTTTATCGGGTGAAATCGTTAATATGTGTCCCAAAGGTTATAACGTATGTATCTTGGCGAGCCTGATTCGTGTTGCTCCTATTCCCTTTAGTTTACTAGAATATAATCCTTTCGTAATCAAAATGCTTCTCTCTTATTCTTTTGTACTTTCCATAAGTTCGAAAATAGCGGTAATAGTATCGAACAATTTTTCCACATATACCACCAAGCTTTCCAAAACCAGCAAGAAACAATATTAACGTACGATTTCAGAGTAAATGTTCGAGATGTGTGCCGAGTTCAAGCGATAAATAACGAGTCATCAAATACTGGTCAACACCAATATTAAAATCAACTAGGTGCTACAGAAATCAGAGTGTGCAGCTTTGAATTCATCCAAATATTGCATGAGGAAGTGTAAATGAACTGAAGCCCTTGCTTCTCAAGACAGTAACGGATTTTCAAAGCGTTGTCCGGCCTAATTTTTTCAGTTCTTCGATTTCTTCAGAGTCACCAAAGGATTTGTATGAACCTAGGTAAGGATGAAGTATTTAAGGTCTCCAACAAGTGTTTTTGCTTTTCTTTTTGGTCTAACAACAGGTGGCGTCATTATATGCAAAAGTAAGTCATAGAGAGCACATTCTTCAGAGCCGCACCATATATCGACAAATCGAAGGCATCAGAGTGATTTAAAAGAAGTTTTGTTGTATTTGGTTCCATTTCAAAATCAATTTTTATATCAACGTGACGTCCTCTTCGACTTTGTAGTTTTTGCAGATTTTCAGGTAAATTCTTTAATTTTGTCGTGGTAGAATGCTCACAACTATTGAAATAAATGTAATTGTAAAGATATGGAATACAAAAATATTTTTATTAAAAATGAGTGGTTATACTATTTGCATGTAATAATGAGTTTTGATGGACTTCTCCTTCAGAACTAATGTAAAGATTTTGATGAAGTTTGGTAGAGATAAGGCATTCAGATCCCATACATATAGCTTTTCCGGAGAGATCCGCGAGATGGCGAAACACAGGGCAAGGCCACATAGGCCATGAGGGTGCACTCCTTCGACAAACTTCTGAAGATCGGCTGTATACATTGAAAAGCCGTAAGTGATCTAGAAGAGTCTCTTTAGAAGTGTTGGAAGTTTTGGTTTCAATCCAAATCAAATTTTTTGACACTTATTTGGCCGCTTTTCTTACTTTTTCAACACTTCTTGGTAATTTTCTTAATTTATCTGCTAACTCTTAATTTATTAGGCATGGTCGAGGCATGAAGTCCTTATGTCGCTAAATCCTTCCGCCACACATATATTTAAATATATGGATACTTAAAAGAGGAAAATGCATATTGTTTTGGGTCAGTGTGACCGTATGTCAAAGACTGAGGTCACGACTAGTTAAAATAAATTGCAATTTGTTTCCTGATATCTCGCATCCCAGTCTAAGCAAATTTAGACCGGCAATGCCTATTTTCGTGCAGCAATATAGCAAGCAAAACAGAAAACTCCAGTCTAAGTTAAAGACATGGATTTTTATCAAAAGGGGAATATGCATTTTGATTTTGGGGTCAATAGGTAAAAAAACTCAAGATTATTACCGATAAATACAGATAGTAATTATCGGTTTCCGGATTATAGCTCAAGCTCCTTGCATCCTATACAAACCCAATTTGGATATATGGATACACAATTTAATAATTATCCAATTTTTTATACAACGCCGCTACAATCATACAGGAGGCAAAGTCGTCTATATCTCGATAGATAAATGTCACGTGATCACAAGTATGCTTCCTCAGGACCCCGGTCCCAATGTTTATATTGGCGGATTTAGAAAGTGGGAGGGGCGTCCCCCTCCCCCTTTCGCCACATATTTGCTAGTAAAAATCCAGATTTAGCACCAAAAATTGCTAAGTCGTTTGGCTAATACACATGTGCGGACACCCTTTTTTTCTCTACACGTTTCAAATTTGCCTGTTTGTTTATTCGTAGTCTGAATCATCCACATGTTTGATTCTGCCAGCGAGATGTATTACGCAAACGTGTGGATGATTCAGACTACATATAAACAAACCGAGAAACTTGAGACGTGTAGGGAAAAATGTGTTTACAGCCTTCAGATGACAGATCGAGGGTAAGTTATTATTGCCGATCGTTTGCTTAATGTTTATATATGTTAGATATTAGTTCCATTTGATGACGAAATGCGTAGAATCATGCTGGCCATTCCGTTTATCAAATTTGCAAGTTCACGCAACCTATCATTCATATAGGGCTACTATTTGCGGCTATACAGTAACGTATTCGCATTTGGTTTTTATGACATCAATTCCGTCAACAAATCGTTGCAAATGCTACACACCGCAGCTCCTCCGAAATATGATGAGCCCAATCAAGGTGCCACCGAATTTGCTCGATCTCCGTTAGCTGAATCGAGGGTAACAAACAACAGCTATTGTCCACTACCATTGAATAATCATCAGCAAAATGTATCTTACAACGATTAACTCCATATGGCACTAAGAAATTTCTATCGGCTGAGTTTTTACACATTCATCTTTTTAAAATTGTTTTTCCTCACTGTCATGTAAAATAATAAGACATGCATATGTCATACAGAATGGGGTCCCTGTGCTCAATGTGATTTGCTTATTTTAACTTTAAAAACTTACAAAGTTTAGTACATATGGCACAAGGTCACGACTGGTAAAAGAGATCTATATTATTGGATTCTTGATGTTAACTCAAGTTTTTTGCATCCTAACCATGCTAAATTTGGATATATGGATACTTATACAACTGGAAAGATGTCTTATGATTATGGGGTCAATAGGTTAAAGCTCAAGGTCATGACTCATAGAAACATACTGAAATTGTTGGTTTCCGGACAATAAATCAAGTAGTCTACCAAGCATCCTATACCAACCATATTTGGATGTATAAAATCTTATTAACAGTGAAGGATGCTTATTTGCTTGGGGATAAAAAGATGATACTTTGTTTGGTGAGAATGTGCTCAGGTGAGCGACATACGCCAATTGTGACTCTTTGAACATCACAACTTTATCATATCACAACCCCCATTTTCTCTTTTCTTCCAGATCTTATAACCACTAGCAGGTGAATGTTTTTAAATACTAAGTTACATTAAGTTCCATTTTTAAAGTCAATAATTAATTCCTGCTATTAGTATGTTGGTAGAATTCCTTTT
Source organism: Pteria penguin (assembly GCA_035048485.1). Classification (NCBI taxonomy): domain Eukaryota; kingdom Metazoa; phylum Mollusca; class Bivalvia; order Pterioida; family Pteriidae; genus Pteria; species Pteria penguin. The sequence goes on from CM068581.1 coordinate 26,668,621, forward strand.
ATAAAAGATTGCTGTCAAACTTAGGTTTGATCAACAGTGAATACAAGTATGTTTGTTTTCCTTTTGCCTTGTTTCTTTGGCGTTTTTAAATAGTCAAACATTTTAAAGACCACGTGTATTCAAATAATCACCCGTTTTAGCACCCATCTTTCTGTGTTTCTTACTACTAACTGTATATACAAAGTTCACCTGTATTAAGAGGTCACTTGCTTTATGTGGCCAATTTTCTATCTTCCCTTTGGTGGTCGCTTTGCATAGTATAGACTATAGTTATAAATGTTCTTCTGAAATGTTGAAGACGGTAGTTAAGTCTGCATGTAATAAACCTCAATATTTAAATTATGTAACTATATACTATAGACATCAATTCTTTGTCATACCAAACTATCAAACATTAGTACTGGCTAAGCGACGAGACACGGAATAAGGCAAAGCAAGTAATACGGCTCGCCAAATACAGATAACTCCCACTTAAGGTTTCGTTCTGTGATGGTAATAATGAAGATGAGTTAATATTGTTTTACGTCACTCCACGACTATTTCACGTATATGGTGACGACAGCTGCTTGATGCATTGCATGGAAATTTATACAACGGACCCACGCGAGACAGTGAGAGATCTTTTATTTGTCACGTTTTCCCCGAAATGGAACCTCAATTTTTACGGTCTTATCCCAAGAACAGGACACCAATGTGCACACGCCGGTGACATTGTCGGTCCTTGATTTCTGTTTATTATATTTACTGATCTAATGTAGATTTGAATCAAACCTGTCTTTTTAATTCTTGTAGGACATGAATCTGTCGGTGTTCACGAGATGATACATAATTCCATAATGAACTGTGATACAGACATTAGAAAGGATATGTTTAACAATGTGGTACTATCAGGTGGCACCACCATGTATCCAGGTCAGTTATGTGTTTTACCGCATATTAATTCTTCGTGGCATTGTATCGTTTATTCTAGTGGTTGGATGGAAAGTGATGCCTGGTGTGCTCGTCCTGTTCTCCATAGAACTACTCCTCCGAGTTCATCCATCACAGAAAGTTTTCTTTACCTTCAATATATCAAGTACAAGTATGTCGTGTGTGCATGTGCGCTCATACCTCGGGTCCTGTTATTACGTGTAAACATTATACTCATAAAAGCCATCTTATTTTTTTCCTCTCCCTCCCTCGGTTGTACAATGCATATAAATACATTAATGATTTATCATGAACCAGATATTGAGGAATATGAATATGTCTTATTGGAATACATGAACTGTAGAGTTGTAACGTGGGACGGCAAATTGATAAGCGTTCCAAAAAATCTAAAACGTGATTATATAATTTGAACGTTTAATCATTTTTGCCGTCAAATGTAGCAGTTTTGCAGTCATGTTTTGTTATTAAGTTTGAGGGAAAAAAGAGTGTCACTACTAGAGCCTCAGACTCGTCAGTACCTTGGGTTTGGAATCATTGAAAATTTCAATTTATTATGTTTTAGGAATGGCTCAGAGAATAACAAAAGAGTTAAACGCAATGTGTCATAAATCGACGGAGGTGAAGGTTACTGCAGATCCAGATCGGAAGTACTCAGTGTGGATCGGTGGCTCTATCTTAGGGTCGTTATCAACATTTCAACAAATGTGGATTTCAAAGCAAGAATATGATGAATGTGGGCCAGAAATAATTCACCAGAAATGCTGATTTCAAATTCATAAAAATTTATAAATAACAATGTTACCAGCGTTCACAACTTGTTGGGGGTCTTGCATAAGCATAAAAATAATAATAATCATAATAATACATCCATGCTATTGGTGTCTCTAGAATGTTTCGTACAATTGAAGAAGAGCTTTTAAATTGTAAAATTTCTGTAAGATGCAATCCGTTCATTTTATACAAGTTAAAATCCCTTACGGCACTGATTAAGAATGCTCAGTTTCATCGCAATTGAAAGTGTTTCTAGATAGGCTGAAAATATTTAAAGTTAAATGTTCGGTTCACGATGAACAAAAGTTGAATTGAAACACTCTCTACAAAACACATTTACAACCCGGGAATCCTGCACATCACTATGAAGAGGAAAAAGGGGAATATTCTAGTAAAGTAAGCTGTCGTGTTTTAATTTATTAAGTAACTTGGGGGAGGCTTTAAATTTTTTCTATTTACAACCCCACCCCAGTAAAACCCAAAATTGAAACATGACAAAGCTAGAGGTGGGTCATATGCCCAAGTAATATTAAAATCAGATCTCACTGACTGATAAAGACAATATCAAAACGATGATATGTTTAAATTAAGAATTTAATGAGATGTTTTTATTACATGACTTCAAATAAAACAATGACGATGAATGAAATTGTGATGTATTCACACTTGTGCTTCACACAGATTGATATAAAGGTCACTGTCATATGAAACAGTGGCTGTCGACTCTTTTTCCTGACTAGGTGGGTCAAATAATTCGATCTTGACATTGTCCATATTTTTCTTCAGTTTTCTTCCTTCTGACTTTGAAGAATTACTTTCTGAACTTGACTTGCCAGTATGATGTGAATGCATACTTTCAGATGGAAATTCATGTCCAGAAAGTTTTGCAGACGAACGTTCATACTTGCTCTGTGAAGTGTTATCGTTAGTTTTTGAGGACAAAGAGCACTGTGAAACTTCGTTGAAATCAAGCCTCAAACCCTCTTTCTCTTCCGTAATTTTAGACAGCACTATCTGCTTAGGTTTTTCCTTCTCTTTTTGATGTATGAAGCACTGCATTTGAATTTTCCCGCCTTCTTTACTTGTATGCTTAAGCCGCGATGGTGACACAATAAACTGAACATTATTCAAAGGCTTCGTTACCATAGCTTCTGTAAGGTCTAAATCAAGAAGCGCCGCCGCTTCAGCACTGTTTTTGCTGCATGAATTTTTAGCAAGCTGTATCACTTCCAAATTTGATTTGTGTCTTTCAAAAGGAGGCATCAAGAAAAATAGTAATCCAGCAAGGAGCATAGCTACTCCAGCAAATATGAATCCGGCTTGGTCGGATTCGTGTGTGGAATTTAAATAAACTGAAAGATAAAATATACACTATGAATCACTTTTGATAAATAAACTGAAATATAAAATATACACTAAGAATCACTTTTAATAAATTATTCATGAATTGATTGTTTTCTTTCTTCAGCAAATATAACCATAATATGCCCAACAAATTTAAGTACCACCTCTGTATGATATTAAGTTACAAAGTAATTACTTAAATTTCATATTATATCTACTTTTCAAATAAGATTCCTGTTTAAAAGAAATTGTCTAAAGAAAATTGCTTACACAGATTTTATCATCATGTCAAACACTTAATTTTAAAATCTTAACAGCAGAAAGTGTCGTAAACGGCACTGGTACTAAAACGCATCCTGATAAAACACAAATATCACAACAATGAAGCATATATATGCGACTTATAATACATATGGTACTTACTGGAAATAGGGGATCCGACAAGTATTGGAATGATCTGGGCAGCACATATGAATCCCCAAGCTCTCTCCATGATTTTGAACTTTACAAGTTCATAAGTATACATTTTAAGAGTATAAAAATATCCACCACAACAAATTCCAAAGCCCCAGGCAAAAATAGCATACGACTCGAAGTCTTTGGCCATGAGCAGAAGCAAAGTAAGCACGCCACATGCCATGCAACAAGTCTGGCACAAATGGCGTTTACAAATTGAGCACTCTTTACTATCGCGGACGATTATGTATCCTTGTGCAAGGCAACCGACAAAAAAGCCAAGTCCAAGATAAACATTTAACAACAATAACATTTCTGAGCTCATTCCTCTGTCATGTCCATTTTTGAACTAAAACGAGAAGAAAGATAATTATCTATTATAATAATAAAATTTCATTACTATGCAAATTCTGATCAAATTTTAAATATATATTACGATGTACATGTGTGTTCTTTCATTTTACGTGCTACTTACCAAGATGATAAAAGGAACAAATATTCCAAAACCAGCTATGCCGGAAATGATCATAAGTGCTTGTAGTCCACGCATGCGCAAAGCACTAAAATCAAAGTATGGATAGTCATCCTCATCTTGTTCTCGTCTGGATTTTTTCTGACTTTTGATGTGCATGATGACCTTTCTTCGTGGATGGTACATAGACGCTGATCGATATAGCGCACCTGCTACAATCGTCAATACTAATAATCCTGCCACACATTGTAAAGTTGACATCCATTCCATTTTGCTGGAAAATGGGGAAATTAAATATGAATATGATATTTAATCGATCACAAGACGTCCTCTACGCAATATTGTATATATAATTGATGACCTACTTTCTTAATGTAGTAACAATTTCTAATCGATATCAAGACCTTTTCTTTTGAGAACTAATTGTAATATGAGCTACACAGGAGATTATACCCTGTGCATGAACTAGTTGTAATATGAGCTACACAGGAGATTATACCCTGTGCATGAACTAGTTGTAATATGAGCTACATAGAGGAGATTATACCCTGTGCATGAACTAGTTGTAATATGAGCTACACAGGAGCTTATACCCTGTGCATGAACTAGTTGTAATATGAGCTACACGGGAGATTATACCCTGTGCATGAACAAATGTGTAAACTACTACGTTATGTCAACATTGAGTTATTGCTCTTGCATTAAATGAAATTAATAAAACTGTATTCAAATGGATAAAATAGTAAAATGTCAATTTCATAATGTAATCAATTGGACAAAGATTTATATTTCGAAATGACTACCGATCATTGAAAATGTAAAACGGCTACAAAGCATGTACAGAGGCGCCCTCGTCTTTCGATATATAATTTGGTGAAGCATGTGACAACTATGTTATCACTATTTAGTTGATGTTACATCATATTATATGTATGGAGATGTTGAAGTAAGTATGGCAATGCTCCCACTGTACAGATTGTAGTGCATATACACCTATGCTACTGCTGTAAGTAGAGCATACATCACGGCGCAACCATAATCTAGATCATAAGTGGCGGATTCAGAATAGTTTGAAGAGGCGGTAGCACCTTTAAACATGGTTATAAATGGTATTTTTGGTAAAAAAAATTTTTATTGAAAATGGAGTTACAGTCCCCAGAAAGCACACCAATGGCGCGATGCAGTTCAAGGTTTCTCTGTGCCGCTTTGGGAGTATGCTGAACATTGCCAATATGTTACATCTGATGGAGATTCTACTGACTGGTCAACTGGTGTATGCTTTAAAAACCTGACCTAGTATTATATTACATGCCAATGATTTACATGACCTAGGATCTCGAGTTTTCACTGTCTCAATAACAAGGAAACTGTCAATACTCTGATAGGACTCGAGCCCAGCACCTTCTGAGCATACTTCATAAGCTACACAGCCCCTGATGAAAAATAAAGTGTCGATTGGTTTGATTTTTCAGTTATATCGCGACATGGAAGTAGGAGATATTCAACCTCTTAAACATAGTGCCGCAACCAGGGAATCGAACCCGGATCGTCTGTGCCGCAAGCCGAGCGCTTAACCACTACAAGCCTGTCCCTAAACAGTGTCGACAAAACATTGCTAGTAATATCGCAGCCACAAACGTGTAAAAAATGTGGTAGCCAATGAATATTAACCTTATTGAAAGCGACACAATTTGATAATGCAATATCCTGTATTAAGATATCGTTTCTTATGGTGGTGGGACTACACATCCATAAGGAAATCATGATATGTGACCCAGTTTTGTACTACTTGTTAATCGAGTGACCCCTTTCAGCGTATATCGATCCGATACTCTGCTGCAAATAGCGTCATGATCTATACGAATTAAGGCCAACTTCTATCGTACGTCACATGCATGTTCACATGACTTGATACAAACTAGCAATTTTGCCTCTACACTATTAAGTTTCAAATATTATGGACATAAAAGTGCTTGTGTACAGTGGGAATGAGTGAATCGCTGTTGCAACAGCAAACGCAACACAGGACAGAAAGAAATAATATTGACTTCATTTTCTTACTGTGCCATAGACTTCACCCAGCAGTAATATCCAGTAGGGGTTTTGAGGTATTTTCAAGAAAACACTCCATAAAGCTCCTTAAATGCCACCTAGGTAGAAATATCTATATGATACTGTAAAATCTTCACTCTTAAATTTGTTTAATTACATTGCAATAAATATAAAGTAATTTATAAAGGGATTCCCCAAGAGATGTATCAAAATATAAAATAGTCATGAAACAATAGATTATTAAATAAGTAAGGATACTTTGAAAAAAAAAATAGTACCATAGCTTCAAGATTAAATAGTGTCATGACATGCCAGAGCACGATATCTGACTGGAGATGGGTGTTGTCAGTATACAAAGCAACATTTACATCATCAAATAGCAGAGCGCTCGAGGGAAACGGGAAGACAGAAAACCAAAATGTGCTGGTCTCGTGCACCAGTTTGAGCGCAATTATGTGTCAATATTTCATTAATGATCTGTGACGATGCTGGATGAAAACTGAAGTATTCATTTTGTTATAAAAAGACGTTTCGTTACTTCAATCTAAATATTGCGGGGTTTATTTCAGAATTAGGTTGTTCATCCTCAATTACAGATAGGGAAAATATTAAATGATCCGTATTAATGTTCATATCGGAAAGCCAAATAGAAGCCATGCATCGCAATATATACTGTATCGGTATCGCAATACATATGGTATCGGAGTGATGCTGACTTGTCTCAACTACAGTGTTGCGCATCAAGTAAAAATGTTTTGTAAAAATCCGAATCGAACCATTTCTAACCATGACCAAATTATCTAACATTATACCCTATTCAGCTGTTGGAAATAAGCTTAACTGCCTTTATGAAAAATGGAAAGAAGACATCTGACTCCGTGAGAGAAAAGTCGAAGTTTACATGGTTAAGAAGGGGTCCGGTACCTGCTTTAACCAATTGTGCACTCTCTTGAAAAGTGTATATGGATATTGCCAAGAAGAAAAACTTGAAACTGGTTACATCATAAAGGACCATAACTCTGTCAAATATTGTCAACTAAAAACAAAATCGCGACATTTTAACAACATATCTTGCGTCATTATATTTCAAAATATTAAAGATAATCTCTCAAAAGGAAAATGAACATTTCTTTATACAAGAATTGGTGACAGACAGAGGTCCGGACAGACAGACAGATATTAAGAATCGAGATGCTGGCCGAAATGAAAAAAAACCCTAAACTAAACAATTCAGCTATTTAAAGAATAATTCGTAACATTTCGAAGCAATCTTTAGATGTCTTTCTGTACCTGATTCAGACCATTATCAAGTCTCTGGTCAAGATACTGATGTTTACAAAGGATACCGATTGGACTCGAACCTGCTACATTTGACCCCAAGTCACAGATGGTAAGAAGAAACTTATTAATCTTTATAAAATCAGTATATCAGCTGCTCTGCTACTTACTTAAACAGCTCTCGCATAAGGACTGCCATTAAAGCAGCGCCTATGCCAGTTCCAGACACCATGATCATTTCTGCTAATTCTCGCTTCCGGCGGAAGTACCTTCCCACAATGATATTGGCGGTATTCAACGTAATTCCACTGCCAATGGATAACACTACACAATGACTGATAAATACTTGCTCAATTTTCTTGGAGAAAGCAAGAAACAGGCAACCAAGGGAACAAACGAGTCCACCAATGACTGCGTATAATCTCGGACTTTTTCGTTGACAGATTGTAGACATAACTGGGGACAGGAATAATGTGATACTGACACCAACTGTACCAAGCCATACTGAAAAGAGAAAATATACATTTCTTTATTCAAATAGCTAGAGTTTGAATTAACAGGATATATTTCATATTCTTTTTCTAGTAGTTTTGAAAATTAATTATGAAAAGGAATAAATTTTCTCCTCTCGCCAGGTGCCAATCCTTCTTTGAACTTTGAATGTGATAGAGAGATAGTTTTGGTCTACAAGTAAGGGCCAATATTACAAATATGAGTATTTGGTGTTACCTTGATCTATTGAAAACCATTGGGGTGAGTGGGCGAATCTATCATTATCATTTTTTATTCTTATTATTTCTTAAGAGGAATTTGACATTAATGTTATAAGGCAACTTTCACAGTTTCATTTTACTTGCAGAACCGAAGTCCGGAAAGACGCGGAATTTCCGAATTAAGTTTGGTGTTACTTTCATACATCGTGAATTTCTAGAAAAAAAAATGGAAAAAAAAAATCTATGATCATAGCCTTAGATGGGTAATAATAGTGGCATATGGTATCAATTTGAAATAAAGGCATGATGGCGTACTCTAAAAAGTCAACAGCGTGCCAAATATTAAATGTCACAAACAAATAATACGCCTGCAACTTTGTTCTGTTTTATGGATTTGCTCACGGCAATAGAATTTGAGATAAAAGAATCAATTTAAGAATACAATATATAATGTCATTTATTTTGGAAATGTGAAAAAGTTATAGGATTTACCTACTTCAGTCTAGCCGCAAGTAGTGGCCCTATATGAATGGTAGGGCCACAATTCCTTACGTTGCGTAAACTTGCAATTTTGATAAACGGAATGGCCGGCGCGATTCTACGCATTTCGGCATCAAATGGAGCAAATATCTAACATATATAAACGGTCGGCAATAATAACTTACCCCCGATCTTTCGTCTGAAGGCTGTACCCACATTTTCTCCCATCCACATGTTGATTCTGCTACCAAGATGAAGTTACGCAAACGTAAGGATGATTTAGACTACATATAAACAAACCGTCAAATTTGACACAGGTTAGGAAAAACTTCGTGTGGAACCTTCATAAGACAGATCGGGGACGAGTTATTATTGCCGATCGTTTGCTTAATGTTTATTCCTTTTAGATATTTGCTCCATTTGATGCCGAAATACGTAGAATCGTGCTGGCCATTCCGTTTAACAAAGTTGCAAGATTACGCAACGTAAGGAGCTGTGGCCCTATCATTTATATAGGGCCACTACTTACGGCTAACTTCAGTCTAGCATTGGCTTTGGTAAAATGATAAATACCAAGCTAATAAAGTCCAGCTGTAAGGTCTGCGTAAAGAATTCACAATTGTGTTACAACAGAAGTCCGACTGTCACACAGATGTAGAGTTCAGAGTACGACATGAATCAAATCCAGAGACTCCGTCGAGTCTGGAGCTCTTGTTGTCTAGTCACTGAAAGAATCTCTATAAAGATTATTGTCTCATCATTTGTACATTTAGATTTTGTTTTTAGCTCTTTATCACTTTAAATAAATCAAAAGAAAAGTTTAACGAGTAGAACTTGTGTTTATAGTTTATGACCTAGTATTAGTATCAACAATTAAGTTATTGCTTTAAATGTCAATCAAGATATTCGCTACGAAAATGAGAAAATTCCAGTTCTAAGATTTCCAAGATGGTTCTCAAAGTGTTCATATTGGATTTCGTAACACCAGGCGTTAAATATAAGTTTGCTATGCACCATAAAAAGAATATTCCAGTAAAGTTTCGTAGAAATTGTCACTGAGGGGAAAATCCATCTCGAAAATTTTAAAGATGTTTGCAACTTTGTTATAGCCACCATATGAGATTAACAAATTTTAATGTTTTAGTGGTGTCATCAAAATTGCTAAGTAATGAAGGACAAATCTAAGGTTTTCCGCATGATCGCCACATGCCAGCCATATTTCATTTCTCAAATAATATCCTTTTCATACTACCATCAAGTACCATGAGTATATTATTCTTGTTAAGATTCGTAAAACAGTAACGGAAATGAGAGAGGAAATTCAGTACTTCTATTTCTGAGATGGATACATGTGGGCCCATTCTGAAGTAGATTAACACAATTCTAATATGCATTTGTCAGTATCACGATAAGGCAATTTAGTAATATGACAGTTTGAAATTACTACAAATTCAAACAATTCAGTCTTAAGATTTTCAAGGTGGTCGCAACAGTTTCGAAGTAGTAGTGATTACAAACTACTGTTATGGCCGGATGACTGTATAACGTAACTGAAAACTAGTAGCTGGACATTGGACGAAGTCTTGTAACTTGATATGTGATTGATATGTCCCTTCATCGATTGTTTTTGTATATACAGATGGAACATATTGCACTAATATACAATTCAATACATTAGTTCTTATCTTCTTTATAATATCCATATATGACGGTAGAGATAAAAAATCTTCGAGAAACGAGGTAATACACATATTACTGCATTAGCAGAATGTGCATTGCATGCTATTTCCAATTTGGTACCTAATGTATCTAGCTCTCACTTTGCTTTCAGACTCCTCAGTGGCGTAGCTTCCATATAGGCAAAAAGGCAAGTGCATACATAAAAAATTTGTAAAAAAAAATGTATAAAATTTCTAAGAGAGAGAGAGAGAGTTGTACAAGTGTATCTAATAAACCAACTTTACCGGAATTTAAAATTTTCGAATCTAATAATTATTGAATTGGTATGAAAAACGAAGTGTTCAAACCTTCCTGCCAGAGAGCAACCTTACTGTTAACAGCATAAATAGTGTTGATGGTGGTCTTCGATAGCTCGAAGAAAATACCAATGCCGTAACTGCATGAGTTTTCATACATTCAGACTAGTTAATGTAAGAAAGTCTGAAAGCGAAACAATGCATATATGCAACGAATAATTATCTCAGATTGCATCATCCTGTGTCAAATTTCCAAACATTTTCCTGAAGGGAGGTCCCAGACCCCAACCAGTGGGAGGAGCGACCCCCGCATCTACTCTCTTTCGGCGTGTCGTGCCTCAGTGAACCTTCGACTTCATTTTGCCTACACTAACATACCACACTACGCCTCTGTTGTTTATACCGTTAAAATAGAAATCTTCAGTATGGTTTTCGGATATACCTCTGCTCCAGGCTTGAGGTCATTAGTGTTACTAAATCTGGTGACTTATAAATGATCTTTCAATTTTCCAAATAAATAATCACTAACGTCTACATACAGACTGTAGGATAGGTGTTGTTTAAAAATTACATGTACGTATAGATAGGTATCACAGACCAAACTATGGAGTTACTTCCCGGTGTCCCTTGTGAGTCAAACCACAGTTTTTCTTTCATATTCTTACCATTTTCAAATAGCTTATTTAAAACCAATTTTTCATTTATGATACTGTGACAATTTTGAAAATAGATGATGTAGACAATTTTCAAAAGAAATCTGCAAGTTTTCTTTCTGAAAACTCTTGTAAAATCAACAATCTTTGGATTATGCATGAAAATACAGAGTTTGGCGAACAAGGGGAGGCAACTTCCATCAATTATTGCCCATTGAAAATTATCTATTGCAGCTTTTACGTTTCGCGCTTGGTGTACAGAAGGAATGTCGTTAGAAAGCAATGCACACATGCTCAATAGCCCCCTGCTGTTTTCATTTTACATTTTGAAGGAAAGGACAGGACTGTTTTCACCGTATCCTTCAAGAAGATATTGTTAATTTGGCATTTCATCTCATTATTGCTGCCCTAAACTGATTAAAATTTCTAATTGTTATAATTGCTAGGCATCATTTCAGAATGTCTGAGCATTACACAGGTAATTGGTATGCTGCATTGTCTATTTATGTACAGAAATTTTGAAATCCGCTCTGCTGAATACAAACGTATTTCTAATCCCCACGTAAATAAAATACCACTGTGAGCAAAAGTGCAATTGTTTAATCTCTGGAAATTTTGTAAAAGCAAAGAAATAAACAATAAACTTTATTCATTTTGAAAGTATGGTCCTTCGTCAGCTGTCAAATGAAATATGTATACTCCATTCCAAAATTTTGCATTGCTGTTTATGCAATTCATTTCCATAGAAATATCTGTTTCAATTTAAGCATGATTATACAAGGGCGACACCTTCTTGATGTGATTCAGATATATTAAGACCACTGTTAAAAAAGAGACCAAGATGACGTGAATCATACCTCTCAGAACAGAACCTTTATCAAATATGAGTATCCGTAAGGAACCAACAAGTACGGAAGTCAACTTGGGCCACATAACTTTTTGTTTTATTTTGAAAATTAAACTTACTAATTGTCAAAAATTTCAATATACCTATCTTGAAATTTCAAGATACTATTTAGAACATTCAAAAAACTGTTTTGAAAATTCACCTTACTCACTTGAAATTCACCTTAACTATCTAGAGAATTCATAATGCCATCTTATTTCAAAAAACGATATTGAAAATTCCACTTACTAACTTGAAAATCAACTTATCTATCTTAAAAATTGAAGAAACTATCTTGAAAATTGAAAAAACTACCTTGAAAATTCAGCTGACTGAGTTGAAAATTCAAAATATCATCTTGAAAATTTAATATACTATCTTGCAAATTCAACTTACTAACTTTTTAATTCAACTTAACCATCTTGAAATTTCACAATACTATCTTGAAAATTAAGAAACGGTCTTGAGATTCAAGAGACTATCTTAAAAATTCAACTTTCTACAGGTGTATCTTGAAATTTTATAACTTGACTATCTTGAAAATTCAACTTAAGTATCCTGAAAATTCAACATATTATCTTGAAAATTCTATTCAAATTTTGCTTGTAACTTAAGTTCATAGTAAATTTGTATTTAGCTTTCTCTGTTTATATGATGTTCATCCATATCAACATTTATGCACTAAACTATCCAGAAAACCGTTTTGCTAACAAGTATGTGAACAAGAGTTGTCGGTAGACAACAAAGTTCACGCGGGGCATTGTCACAGAGAAAATATGTATTTTCAAAGTTTTCTCAAAGTCATGGGTTCAAAATTTTTGGTACAGACAGAAAAATCTAGCAATAATGAAATGTGAAATATGAAAGCTCTACCTACTGTAATTGGCGAGTTATGGGCAATGTTAAAGTTTTTGAAAGTGAGTCAAACTTCACAGGTCAAGGTCACAAGGTCAAAAACTTTGGTACAGACATACAGTTGACGAGTTATGGGCAAGGTTTAAGTTTTTGGAAAGTAGGTCAAACATCAAGATCAAAGTCGCCGGATAAAAATTAAGGTATCAATAGCAAAATCTTGTCACAAGAAATGTACATGTGATATATTAAAGCCTTATGTTTAATAGTTTTGAAGGTATGGCCAAGGTTAAAGTTTTGTCTACGTCGTCAACGCCGACGTGGACGTAGACACGGACGTCGACACTGACAAGGACGCAGCCACCGACATTAGAGGATATGACATAAGCTCTCCGGACATTCGTCCTGGCAAACTAAAGGGTATCTTGAATGTTCAAGATGATAAGTTGAATTATCCAGATAGTGACTTGTATTTTCAAGCTCGTTGAAATTGCAAATTAGTAAGTTAAATTTTCAAGATAGGTTCTTCAATTTTCAAGATAGTATCTTGAATTTTCAAAATCGTTAAACGGACACTGTCCCTCGGCATATAATATGGGTTTTAAAAATGTGTACTGTATTTAACTATCTATATAGGTCAGTTAGATATTTATTAGAAAGCATACGAAAAAACTTTAAAAAAAAATATACACATATTAATCAAGTTACGGCCGTCAATATATCGCTTTTATTTTCTCGTAATCCATGCCTTTTTTATGATATGCATGACGTGTCAATCACGTGACCGCACCAAAACAATGATGGAGAGCGAGGTAAGAGCACGCTGTTTAGTGTTTTGACAACAGAGTCCGTTAAATGTTTCTTTCTTCCTCTTTTTCTTGGCCCTTGCATCGGAAACTCCTCGAAATACAAGGCGTCTTTTGTTTATATCAAACTGCGCATGTGCAAATGGGCGGATTTGAATTCCATAAAAGGACAGTTAAAACGGGAAAAATAATTCTAATAAATTCCTTTTAAATTACCGCATCTTTGTTGATTTTAAGTTTAAAATTTTATATTTAACGGAAACTCTATAACTTTAACAAGCCTAGAAAAATAGCGTATTGCCAAAATTTATTATTCTAATGCCATAAAACGTGGTTGAGGGATAGTGTCCCTTTAAGCTAAATTTCAAGATTGTTAAGTGAAATTCCCAGTTAATAAGTTGTATTTCCAAGACAGTTTCTTGAATTTTTAAGATAGTATCTTGAGTTTTTAAGTTAGAAGTTGGATTTTCAAGATAGGATATAAACTCATTCCCAAGAGAACATCAAAACCCTCGATAAAGGATATACATGGATACTCATTATAGTCCATTGAGATCTGCGTAGTAACAAAGACAAAAAAAAAGTCCAAAAATACACATACAGCATGAAGACGTATATATGGCAAAACTGACTACGCTAAATCTTAACACTGTCAGATTCATAACAAAGAAATGATGACGTAAAACAGCCAAATACAGCTGATTTAGAAGACGATACGGAGAATAAATCACAAGCCATAATTTGCACATCTAGCCGGGCAGATTGTCTCACATTATGCTAGGTATTGATTTGTTCTATTTTAGATATCACAGTCTGTCTCCAAAGCTTGTAGCTGGAAGCTTCGTGATCCAAAGACGCCAATGTTTCAATCCGATTCTATAAGCGTCAAATCCGACTACAAGTCTTCCATTTGACATTTACGCTCAATGCGTGCGGGGAATATAACGAATATGCAATGTTTACGTAATCAGGTACAAAACAGAGATCTCTAACGGTGCATAAGTCTGTGCTGAAGACTGGGTGGTAACGCTCTGATTAGCATGTGGGTTTGGATGAATTTCAGATTAGTAAACAGAGTACATGTACGACGACAACAGTAGTAAACGAATCTTAAATTAAGCTGAAATATCGTAAATCTGTTAATTATAGGTTATTGACTGAGTACGACGAAATATTTCGTCGTATTCAGTAAATACCTTTTTATTACATATTTAACCGTCCATCTACATTTAAATTCTATAAATCGAAGTATTTTCGTTGATAATACTGTCCGCTATGTTTGTTTACGTTCGGTATGACGTCAAATATAAGTATGACGTCACGTAACTAGAAATAGTTCCCGGACTGATATGAGTTTGCGGGAATTTATGGCTCTATATCAGCCCGGAAACTTTATATATAAACTATTGATAAAATTTTCAAAATATGTAATAAAACGTAAAACAGAACAAGTCTGCGAAATCTTTCGTATAACTCTTAAAATCAACGTGAACAATTTACATTTTTATGTCCCATGATAGCTAAACATTTCAGTTACTAATTTCATTATCATAAATATTTCAAATATCTCATTAGATACTTAGTTTATAAACGATGGTTGTCTTTCTTGTACACGCACAGAATGTGAATGTGGACCAAAATTAACATACATTCATAGGCTACCATCTTCATAATTTGTTTACAGACCATTCAAGAGAATACGCAAAATATCTGTCTCCAGGAATTCGATATCGATATGGTCAAATCATTGATGTTTGGTTCATGTAAAACATGGGGATGATTCAGATTATATTACAGGTTTGTAGGTCGAAATAGCTCCTCTATAAAATGTGCATTTTTATAAAACGTAGCTCTTTCAGTCGATTTCGGTCTACAAACATCAATTAAACGGCCGATTCCTGTGCTGGAATCCAATGTATTATGTCGGACAATGCGTTTATTAAAAGTGCATGTTTACGCAGGATAAGGAATTATGGAACTTTTATAAAAATTAGGCCATCACTTGCGGCTAACATCATAATACATCATTATTTCAAACATCTACATCCCTTCTTAACGAAATTAACAAAATTTCATCTAGCATTCGGATGCAAACTATATAAAGCAAATATGGTGCAAACCGGGAATCAAGCCCGGATCGTTATGGATTAGGAAATACATACATACACAAACACACACATACATACATGCTTATGCATACATACAGCACTGAAAATTATACATCTAGAAGTATATGTCCACTCTAAAATTAGTTTTGTTATATTGGGAATTCTATAAGATATAAATAATCCCAAAATGTTCCGAAATAATTTTCGATTCTCCTCGACGTCGGATATATGACCCATTTGCACCATATTTGTTAGGGGATAAGTCTCGGGGTTAATCATCGCTTTTTACGAAGAATCTGAAACCACAAAATGCAATTATATGAAATTTAAAGAAAACAAACGGGTGGTTTATATTCGTAAATTTCCTCAGTGAATTTCAGCAGTTTTTTCATTTATATAGTTCTTGTGCTCATACAATAATTCTGCAAAGTTGCATTATAATCTACGATAAGCACCGAGTTTATCTCCAAGGGTATACTCGGAATGTTTCAGATATTATCTTCATTTCATTAGTGTAATTTCACGCCTACTTCGAGAGCTCGGTTTCTTTTTCAAGTGACTTCAATGCACTGCATGTAACGGCTATAAACAGACAGCTATAGATAAACTTCGCTATAAACAGTTCTTTACACATCATATATGTATGCACTTATAAATAATTTGCTAAATTGCAATGTATCCTTGCGTAATCTGACCATTTTTTTTTCTGAAACAGTCATAATCTTTCTCTTTATGGTGATTAGAATCGCACTGTATTTTGATTTTGTACACACTTTTGCACTATTTCCACATGAGAGGGGATTGAGGTTGTGCTCAAAATACCAGAAATTCAGTTTTTCTTGAGACTTGACTAGTCTACGGGTCTAGAATTGTTGTCATCAATCCCTAAATATTATAAGTGCAGTGTCGAAATCCCGAAACACCTTCTCTCTCACTGCTAAATACTCTAAGATAACAGCAGTTTTGTGAAAAAAAAATAACTGCTATAATAATAATAATAATAATAATAATAATAATAATAATAATAATAATAATAATAAAATACAAACAAACAAAAACCTCAGCAGAAAATCAGCAATTTCTGTAAATGTATACGTTTAATTTGTTATCAAATATTTACAATCGGTCGTAAAAAGGATCCAATGTGTATTTACGTAAACATTAAGCCAAATCTAGTTTACTATAACTATACACATGTACCTCTTCTGTATGGAAACCGTAAATCTAGTTATATAAACATACAGAGAATGATATAAACATCCGCAAGTGTACTTATACAGTACACGCCATGTACTTTATACAGTACACGCCACGGACCGGTTTCAAAAGCTACCGGAAGTACCGGAACTACTTATGACCGTTGCTAGTAAACAAAAATGGCGTCATCTGAAATGTCACCAGAGATTAATTTATTTATTTAAAACAAACAAACAAAAAATCTTGTTTACGAAAGTAGAACGTATAATAAAAAGGTTATTGACTATATATCGCAAAATATTCACGGTCTTAGTGCGGAGTGCCCTCGCAAGCTCGGACCGGTCCGCACAAAGACGCTCGGGCGTGATTATTTCGCAATACTTAGTCAATAAGCTATAAATATATTCCTAACAATCTTTATCGTTAACGAACACACTTATAATTCAAACTATTCTATTATTACCTCACTTTACAAATTACCTACCTTATAATAAATTATGTAATGCGGGGGAAAATGAAAATTTGCTCTTTATGTGTTTAAGAAGTTCTGTGAAAGAAAAACAAATTTTCAATTTCCCTTCCCAACTCAACCACAATACATCTGTCGCTCCTGCGGCAATCACTGATAGTCCAGACAAAGGGGACATAGGCATACTATATGTACCGTTGCTGCATTATACCAAGGCAGTACTTATCTAGTACATGAGGTAACATTTTTGTATAATGTACCAAACAACAGACAAAATAAAGAAACCCAAACAGATTAATACACAGAGATTTTCCTGAATACATCATCATCCAGCAAGAAAAGTCAGACGGTACATTCACATTTTATACATGGCCTACCACAAAGTCAGTCCAAACGGCGGCGCTCGGGGGACTCCACAACGGTACATCACCAAGTAATGCGCCCCAACAAACTCGTTCATAACATACTAAAAAGTATTAAATCAAATTTATCTGTCAACTGAACTGCATTCTCCACTGTGATGACGACAAATGCCGTATTACTTCATGACGCCTTAACATAACACTACGAATTCTTTTGTCACGCATTTTTACGAACGGTGGAAGGATCATATGTATACATTGGACGGACAGACAGACAGAAACTACCATAAATGTATTCTATGTCAGTATTAATATCAGTGACAAATGTTACATTCCAACAAGATATGGTCAGAACACATTTACCTTTATGATTTCACTAAAGAAAAATAAATAAATAAATAAAATAATAATAATAATAATAATAAAAGATAATAAAAAATAGATAAAAATCGATCTTATCGTCCCTTATTTTGATAAGATTTCGGGGACATTACAAGTTTTCTACTCTACCCTGATGAAAAGGAAGGAAAAATGGGAGTAACCTATTTTGAATAGAAAGGATAAATTATGAAATACATTAGACAAAAGGTTGGAGATCTGCCATAGCTTGGTGATCTTTCATACGCCGGCATTTAAAAATGTGGGCGTATAATGCTATACCGCTGTCGTCCGTCCGTCCATCCGTCTGTCCGTCCATCCATCCTTGTTCAGGTTTCTCCTCCTTAACTAAACGGGGAACAAAAGTTTTGATGGTGTCATATGAAAGAGTGTAGCTTGTAGTTGTGCATGTGGGTTTCAAAGTTAGGGTTAGGCCCCTGGGGTGGGTAAAAATGGGCGGAGTCGGAAAAGCGTGTCTGGGCTTCTTCTCCTTAACTAAAGGGGGAGCAAAACTTTTGATAGTGTCATATGAAAGGGTGTGGCTTGTAGTTGTGCATGTGGGTTTCAAAGTTGGGGTCCGGCCCCTGGGGTGGGGGAAAATGGGTGGGGTCGGAAAGGTTTTCCGGTCTTCTACTCCGTAACTAAAGGGGGAACAAAACTTTTGATGGTGTCATATGAAAGGATGTGGCTTGTAGTTGTGCATGTGGGTTTCAAAGTTGGGGTCAGGCCCCTGGGGTGGGGGAAAATGGGTGGAGTCGGAGAGGTTTTCCGGGCTTCTCCTCCGTAACTAAAGGGGGAACAAAACTTTTGATAGTGTCATATGAAAGGATGTGGCTTGTAGTTGTGCATGTGGGTTTCAAAGTTGAGGTCAGGCCTTTGGGATTGGGGAAAGTGGGTGGGGTCGGAAAATTTTGTCTGGGCTTCTCCTCCTTAATTAAAGGGGGAACAAAAGTTTTGATGGTGTCATATGAAAGGATGTGGCTTGTAGTTGTGCATGTGGGTTTCAAGGTTGGGGTCAGGCCCCTGGGGTTGGGGAAAATGGGCGGGGTCGGAAAAGCTTGTCCGGGCTTCTCCTTAACTAAAGGGGGAACAAAACGTTTGATGGTGTCATATGAAAGGGTGTAGCCTGTAGTTGTGCATATGGGTTTCAAATTTGGGGATAGGCCCCTGGGGTGGGGGAAAGTGGGTGGGGTCGGAAAAGTTTGTCTGGGCTTCTCCTCCTTAACTAAAGGGGGAACAAAAGTTTTGATGGTGTCATATGAAAGGATGTGGCTTATAGTTGTGCATGTGGGTTTCAAGGTTCGGGTCAGGCCCCTGGGGTGGGGGAAAATGGGCGGGGTCGGAAAAGCTTGTCCGGGACTCTCCTCCTTAACTAAAGGGGGAGCAAAACTTTTGATGGTGTCATATGAAAGGGTGTGGCTTGTAGTTGTACATATGAGTTTCAAAGTTGGGGTCAGGCCCCTGGGGTTAGGGAAAATGGGCGGGGTCGGAAAAGCTTGTCCGGGCTTCTACTCCTTATGTAAAGGGGGAACAAAACTTTTGATAGTGTCAAATGAAAGGATGTGGCTTGTAGACCACATTAAAACATGATGCGGGCGTATCATGCACCCGTTAGCGGTGCCCTATTTTTATTACTACACATACATGTGAATCTAGCCTGACTATATAATCACCATGACCATACTAGAGGCTGGCAATGTTCAACTTTCAACAAACCTGGAGAGCATCAAAGACTTTGTGAGTACCAGCACAATTAATGCTGTTTGCATCTTTTTATGGGCCTGGGATTTTTGTGAAAAAAATCTTGCTCCGATTTTCTCGTAAAAAATAGTCTTGCTTCTAGTACACCAGAAAAAAAAAACGCTCTTCCTGCCTGTTTGTGCTTATGATGACTGGACTGCGGCCCACTTATGTGTAAATTAACTAACAGTCGTTTATCAACACAATATTGGATCCCATTTTCTACTTATTCGCTCCCCTTAGAGCACACCAGCCTTTGCATTGTTATGAGAAGAAATTAACACATCAACTTCAAATCAAATTCTAAATGTTAACACCTAAATGACAAGCCAAATGATATGTTTACAACTACTGACTCTGAAGATTAGAGATGCATTCGTGATATTTATCCACCTGAACTTCAATCTTATTCCTTACAAAATACTATTTTAAGAGTGAGATTTAATTGTCAGAAAATGCCTGAAATGCTAGTTTCTAAAATGCTAGACTTTGCACTATTCACCCCTGGACTTCTAAGGCAGCCCCAGGATACCTGCTTAATGGAAATGTCCCCTTTTCATTTTTCCAATGTAAAAGCATGTCTGTAATATATATAGTAGCATTTAAGATAAATGAAACAAATTGCCCATTTACATGGTGATGTCCTAGATTCTCATCGTATTTTACCATTAACATGGTGATGTCCTAGATTCTCATCATATTTTACCATTAACATGGTGATGCCCTAGATTCTCATCGTATTTTACCATTTATATTGTGATGTCCTAGATTCTCATCATATTTTACCATTAACATGGTGATGTCCTAGATTCTTATCATATTTTACCATTAACATGGTGATGTCCTAGATTCTCATCATATTTGACCATTAACATGGTGATGTCTTAGATTCTCATCATATTTGACCATTAACATGGTGATGTCCTAGATTCTCATCATATTTGACCATTAACATGGTGATGTCCTAGATTCTCATCATATTTTACCATTAACATGGTGATGCCCTAAATTCTCATCATATTTTACCATTAACATAGTGATGCCCTAGATTCTGATCATATTTTACCATTAACATGGTGATGCCCTAGATTCTCATCATAATTTACACTTTATATGGTGATGTCCTAGATTCTCATCATATTTTACCATTTATATGGTGATGTCCTAGATTCTCATCATATTTTACCATTAAAATGGTGATGTCCTCGATTCTCATCATATTTGACCATTAACATGGTGATGTCCTAGATTCTCATCATATTTTACCATTAACATGGTGATGTCCTCGATTCTCATCGTATTTTACCATTAACATGGTGATGCCCTAGATTCTCATCATAATTTACACTTTACATGGTGATGTCCTAGATTCTCATCATATTTTACCATTTATATGGTGATGTCCTCGATTCTCATCATATTTTACCATTAACATGGTGATGCCCTAGATTCTTATCATATTTTACCATTAACATAGTGATGTCCTAGATTCTCCTCAAATTTTACCATTAACATGGTGATGTCCTAGATTCTCATCGTATTTTACCATTAACATGGTGATGTCCTAGATTCTCATCTTATTTTACCATTAACATGGTGATGTCCTAGATTCTCATCATATTTTACCATTAACATGGTGATGCCCTAGATTCTCCTCAAATTTTACCATTAACATGGTGATGTCCTAGATTCTTATCATATTTTACCATTAACATGGTGATGCCCTAGATTCTCCTCAAATTTTACCATTTACATGGTGATGTCCTAGATTCTCATCGTATTTTACCATTAACATGGTGATGTCCTAGATTCTCATCGTATTTTACCATTAACATGGTGATGTCCTAGATTCTCATCTTCTTTTACCATTAACATGGTGATGTCCTAGATTCTCATCATATTTTACCATTAACATGGTGATGCCCTCGATTCTCATCATATTTTACCATTAACATGGTGATGTCCTAGATTCTTATCATATTTTACCATTAACATGGTGATGCCCTAAATTCTCATCATATTTACCATTAGCATGGTGATGTCCTAGATTCTCATCATATTTTACCATTAACATGGTGATGCCCTAGATTCTAATTATATTTTACCATTAACATAGTGATGTCCTAGATTCTCATTACATTTTACCATTAACATGGTGATGTCCTAGATTCTCATCGTATTTTACCATTAACATGGTGATGCCCTCGATTCTCATCATATTTTACCATTAACATAGTGATGTCCTAGATTCTCATCGTATTTTACCATTAACATGGTGATGTCCTAGATTCTCATCTTATTTTACCATTAACATGGTGATGTCCTAGATTCTCATCATATTTTACCATTAACATGGTGATGTCCTAGATTCTCATCATATTTGACCATTAACATGGTGATGTCCTAGATTCTCATTATATTTTACCATTAACATGGTGATGCCCTAGATTCTCATCATATTTTACCATTAACATAGTGATGTCCTAGATTCTCATTATATTTTACCATTAACATGGTGATGCCCTAAATTCTCCTCAAATTTTACCATTAACATGGTGATGTCCTAGATTCTCATCATATTTTACCATTAACATGGTGATGTCCTCGATTCTCATCGTATTTTACCATTAACATGGTGATGCCCTAGATTCTCATCATATTTTACCATTAACATGGTGATGCCTTAGATTTTATCTATATTTCTCAGTTGATTCATTTGTTTTTGAAATAACAAAGAAACAAAATAAAACCTAGCTATGACATCGCATCAAAAATAAATGCTCCAATTCTGTGTAAAAAAGAGCAATACCAACGTAGCATATGCCCCCCCCCCCCCCCCCACACACACATACACACCATCCTGGTTATTTTTGTAACGTGGGCATAACTCACATGACCACATTAGAGGTCATCTACTTCTCATAATTACCCACAAACAAAATTTTTCCATTCAAAAGTTTGTGTTTAATAATTAACAGATATGTCACTTGTCTTCATTTAATTTAGACATCAGTAATAACTGACACAAAACTTAATCAAAATGAATATGCCAAAGACAGGTATCCTAATTATAACTTATTAACTTGACCAAGATATCCTTAAGATGCATCTGTATATAACCAAATTTGATCTTGACGTAAATATCGTTTAGATGTATCAGTATATTAAATATCAATTCAATATCTTTATTGGTTCCAGAGATAATATGCGAAAGTCCACGGGAATAACTGACAAAACTCATTCAACCATAACCATATTTGCACATGACCTAGATATACTTAAGATGTATCTGTAGGCAAAATATCAATTCAATATCTCTATCCGTTCCTAAGATAATGAGCGGAAACTGCTAATTTTAAGAAATTTTCTAAGTCCAAGGGGGATAACTAAATCAAGAATTATCGAAAAATAACGAGGTCTAAACTTAACCTAGATATCCTTGAGATGTATCTGTATACCAAATATCAATTCAATATATGTATTGGTTCCAAAATAATCAGCGGAAACTGTAAATGGACGGACGGACGGACCTACCGACAGACAATCATACCGACAGCAGCAAAACAATATGTCCCTCCTTCTTCGAATGGGGCATAAAAATATAATTTAGT
The DNA here is from genome assembly GCA_035048485.1 of Pteria penguin. NCBI lineage: Eukaryota > Metazoa > Mollusca > Bivalvia > Pterioida > Pteriidae > Pteria > Pteria penguin. The sequence goes on from CM068581.1 coordinate 26,692,155, forward strand.
CCTTATAAGACACCCTCCCCCCCTTTCCAGAACATAAAATGGACATTGTCTGAAAAATATTCTTCAATAAACATTATATACTGTATTACTGATTCAGTTCGATCTAAAATCTGTTTTAATTTATTTCTCTTTGACTTTCTCTTATCAACTGTCATTACTATATTGTTTCTTTTTTATATTTGTGATTGAGCAGCTGTAACTCAGTGGATGAGGTGCTCATCTTGTGACCGAAAGGCCCCTGGTTCGATAACCGTCGTAAGCACACCGATATCCTATCTATCGGATGAGACAATGAAAACCAAGATCAGGTGTCATGGCAAACATAAAAGATCCCTCATTGCTTCGGGTGGGTCCGTTGCAATGGTAAAATTGCAACACAATGCATTAGGCAGATGCCGTCACCACATAAATAATCGTGGAGTGGCATAACACAATAATCAAACAATCAAAGCTTTTGTGATTGCAAAGTAGGAAAAATAGGTGGATTCTATGAAAATGTAGGGCACAGTACGATCCAAAATACGTAAAAAGTGATTGGAGAAAGAAACAAACTGTGTGTGTGTGCGAAACACTGATGCCCCCGACAGCACCAAAATCCAAAAAAGTTATTTTTAGCGTGAATGTCATTGCCAATGTCAGAAGGTCATCGACCTTGGTGTCATTTGAAAGGGTTTCATTGGTTGAGTATGCATGGAAGATATGAAGTTTCTATCCCTCACGGTTTAAAAGTTATAGCCAAGTTGACAACAGACAGACAATCAAACAGACAGGACAAAAACAATATGCCCCCGATCTATTAATCCGCGGGCATAAAAGCAGGAAAAGAGGGAAGAGTAGAAAGCTTGATGGCTCGTGATATTCGTGACAGATGTATTTTAATTAAAAGTCCATATAAATCACGTTTCAGTTCTAATTCTAGCCACTGCTCTACTACGGTACTATCAAAACATATTACGTCTGCTCTAACTGCTTTAAAAGATCATATTATCAAATATTGTGATGTCGCATTTCATAATAGTAACATCGATTACTTTTGGTCGATTAAAAATTCTCATGAAGTTATAGACAAACTTTTTTCGCTAAATTTCAAAGCGACTCAAATTTCTACATTTGATTTTTCTACACTTTATACATCTCTGCCTCATGATTTGATTAAAAGCAAGTTGCTGTCTCTTATACAATGGTGTTTTCACAGAGAATCTAAAACGTACATATGTACTTCCAATAACTCCGGATTCTTTTCCAACAAACAAATATACTTCATATAAATACTGGACTTGCAAGGAATTATGTAAAGCACTAGATTTTCTCATGAATAATATTTTTGTGCAATTTCATGGCAAGATATATCAACAAATAGTTGGGATCCCTATGGGTACTAACTGCGCGCCTCTGATAGCAGATTTATTTCTTTATTGTTATGAGAGGGATTTTATGGTTTCTATTCAAAAATCAAAACGTTTTGACCTCATTGACAAATTTAATAATACTTCCAGATATCTGGATGACATTTTGGTTATCGACATCCCTGAATTCGAACAATTTATATCAGAAATATATCCACCAGAGCTCACATTGAATAAAGCTAATACTTGAGATAAATCTACACCTTTCTTAGATTTAAACATCAAAATTATCAACCACCTAATATATACAAATATTTATGATAAACGTGAGGATTTTGGATTTCCTATTGTAAATTTCCCTCACTTGGATGGCGATGTCCCTCGACTCATATGGTATCTATATATCTCAATTAGTTCGATTTGTCAGAGGCTGCACCGATGTTTTGGACTTTCATAAACGAAATTTACAAATTACCACTAAACTTTTAACTCAGGGTTACAGATATCACAAGCTAAGAAAAACATTCGGCAAATTCTTCAGATCTTATTCAGAACTTCTATCTAAATTTGGAAATATTTCTTTTCAACAGTATGTATCCAATGGAATTTCTCATCCTAATTTTTACGGTGATCTCGTATATAAACTAAGGAAAGTAAAAAGCTCCGATAACGTTATTTTATCATGTAATGAAATAGTCAAACGTCTTCTAAATGACAATATGATATTGAGATCATCAAAAAGACTGTAGGTCTTGTATTTGGCCCCTCTACAGGGCGGTGGGGACTATATGACGGGCCTTGTCCAAACCTCTTTCAGAGGAGACATGGTCCTGAACCTCGTCCCCTCTGACTGTTAGTCGGGACTCCTACAGATTTAGGGTCTTAGCTCGCTTTCAGACTGGCAGAGCACGGTTTATCATGTTGATATATATTTTTATACCATTATGTGTTTTACAATACCTTACGTGTTTATATTTTTATGACCTCTCAATATGCGATACCTGTTGACCCTTGTTCTTTACATGGAGGATTATTTATAAATTTTTAAATGTACTTCCTTTGATTGTTCTGCTATTACGGTGAGTGGGAAGGTGGGCCTGTAAACCGGTTAACCACACCATTTGTTTGGCTTTTGTCAAATTAAATGACCGTCCTAAGTCGGTATCGTAATTGCACTACAATCAAATATGTGTTATATGTTCTGGTATATTATTCATATTCATGTATTGTATAGCTCCATGGTGACTTCTGCCACATACCTGAACCAGTAACTCCTCTTTTTTCTTACTCCTTTTTCAATGCTTTTAAGCATCGTAAACTTGATGGCATTCGTGAAATTACTGTATACAGGGAAAATTACGCCCCCCCCCCCCCCCCCCCGCGCGTTTTATTTTCGCCCTTTTCGCCCTCTGATTGGAGGGCGAATTCAAACGGGGCGAATATGTTTCCAACATTAGTCACAAATGAAAGAATTTTAACCAATAGTTCAATGGGCATGTTTATTTCATTCTTATTTAAAACATCGATATTTTAAAACATTTATTTGCTGTCTTTTTCTAACTTTAAATTTTTATGATTTAAAGTGAGCACAGTCATATGCTCACTTAAAATCATAAAAATTTAAAGTTAGAAAAAGACAAAAGTTTGCAGGTTTCTAATAAAATTATTGAAAAGACAATTACACAATATAAAATGAATTATAAAAATTGGCATCCGTGCAATTATGCGTATATTACGAAAATATGATTTTGAATGGAGGGGGGGGGGGGCGAATTCAAGACAGGGCGAATAAGTTTCAGGTTGTCAAAGGGCGAAAAAAGACTGGGCGAATTCAAAGCTGTATACAGTAGTTCTCTGAAATTTCTTTATTTTGTTAGCGATTCTTTACGAGGTGTGTATTCAAAGACAAGGATCATGCCCGGGAAAGGAGGGGCGTTACATCCTTCTGACTGTAATTTATCTAACAAATAAAGGAAACCAGATAGAGAAATTTTGGGGATAAACTTGGACCAAACTTACTGTTCATCCCGTACAACCCCCCCCCCCCCCCCACACACACACACACACACACACACACCTTTCTGCGTCCCTGCCTGTGATATATTTGTCTACAAGTGTACGTAATTCGATTCTTTGTTCTTTTCCTCTCTCTAAAAGCTCGGTTGAGTAGATGATTTTGGGGTTTTACATTGCTGGCAACAATTTTAGTTATATCGCGACATGGAAGCGGGAGGTTACCTATCTCTTTTACCATAATGGAACAATCGGGGAATCGAACCCGGACCGCCTGCACCTCATGTTCACCACACCAAGACTGCCCCGCCCCTTGGATCGTATCCTTTTTCTTTTTACTTTTCACATTATGTCCTAATCCATCGCCATTTTTACAAAAAAAAATATTTGCGTACGAAAATGGACGAGTTCTTACGATAGAGAGAAGTCTTTGTCTCTGTCTTATCATATAGCATTATCGACAATGAGCAGATGATTGGTTGTAATTGTAACATCTTTTCGGGACATATCTAGGTACATCTGTATTTGCTTATGGGCATGTCATTTGTTCATATTGAAGTGTTTACAGAGAGTATCAGTATCAGTGTAATGTGGGAAAACCAACTGTGCAAGTAAGCCATTGCTACAGACTTAGGAATCTTTCGAGTGCTGTCCTTAGGATACAAACATATTTTCTAATTCCGTCAACGGCAGCTCTTTGTTTAGATGTCATTGCTTTTCTTTTGGAAGGTTAATCAACGCATTGGAATTTGTCATTTATTCATATGATCACACAGCATATGTTAATAGGATCTATAAATTCAAAGAGCGTATCTGCTTGTAGACATTCTACTTCATCAATGTCTAATTCGTTTGAAGTTTGTTTTAAATAATCCTATTGCTTTTCATCCTTAACCTGCACTTGATCGAATTTAATACACGGACTCTGCAGTTACATATTTATAGTAGATCATTATTACGTAAGCGGATTCAAAGCGTCTTACACCATGCCAAAAGTCTTCACAGAATCTCGCCTAAATCCCCATTTGCAAATCAAGTTCAATTATCGCATAAAATTACTGATTTTGTTTATCTTAATTGAATAAATGAAGCTTACACTAGGAAGTGATTTCATGCAAAAACAAATCAGGTGTCGACGATGTTTCGTCAATTTGAAAAAAAAGTTATTACTTTATTCAAAGGTGCATGTAAGTATCATAAAAACTGCCTTATGCTAACTTTTATTTTTAACAATTAAAGAGAGCACATAAATTTAAAAGTATTATGGTCTGTGGCTATGATTCTTTTGAAATCAATTGTATCTTCATGTGAAACATTTGGCTTTAAGGAAGTCAAAACATTACAGAATTGTTTTCCTTTAAGCAAACTTGATACTAATACATGTCATAAGAAAATTAAAAACTATATACATGTAAATACAGCTAATGTATTGGTTTAATGTTTTTGTATGTGAAAAAAATTTCAGGATTATACCAAGTATTATGTTGTAAATCCATGTAAAAACTGTAGTTCCTTGAGAAGGGACCAAATATTACTGCAAGACCTGCCTAAAGACAAACTTGATACATTTTGTCAGTCTGCCATTAAAATATTGCTGCAAGACCTGTCTATAGACACACTTGAAACTCTCAGTCTGCCATCATAAAAAAGCTGCAAGACCTAGCTAAAGACAAACTTGATACATTTTGTCAGTCTGCCATTAAAATATTGCTGCAAAACCTGTCTATAGACAAACTTGATACTGTCAGTCTGCCATCAGAATAATGCTGCAAGACCTGCCTATAGACAAACTTAATACATTTTGTCAGTCTGCCATTAAAATATTGCTGCAAGACCTGTCAATAGACAAACTTGATACTGTCAGTCTGCCATCAGAATAATGCTGCAAGACCTGCCTATAGACAAACTTGATACATTTTGTCAGTCTGCCATTAAAATATTGCTGCAAGACCTGTCTATAGACAAACTTGATACTGTCAGTCTGCCATCAGAATAATGCTGCAAGACCTGCCCATAGACAAACTTGGTACTGTCAGTCTGCCATCAGAATATTGCTGCAAACCTGCCTGTAGACAAACTTGATACTGTCAATCTGTCAGCAGAATATTGCAGCAAACCTGCCTGTAGACAAACTTGGGACTGTCAGTCTGCCATCAGAATATTGCTGCAAACCTGCCTGTAGACAAACTTGATACTGTCAATCTGTCATCAGAATATTGCTGCAAACCTGCCTGTAGACAAACTTGATACTGTCAGTCTGTCATCAGGGTATTGCTGCAAACCTGCCTGTAGACAAACTTGATACTGTCAGTCTGTCATCAGAACATTGCTGCAAACCTGTCTGTCATTAGAATATTGCTGAAAGAATTACCTATAGACAAACAAGAAACTGTCAGTCTGACATTAGAATATTGCTGCAATACCTGCCTGTAGACAAAGTTCATATTGTCAGTCTGTCATTTGAAGATTGCTGCAAACCTGCCTGTAGGCAAACTTGATACCTTCAGTCTGTCATTAGAATATTGCTGCAAGACCTGTCTATAGACAAACTTGATACTGTCAGTCTGCCATCAGAATAATGCTGCAAGGCCTGACTGTAGACAAACTTGATACTGTCAGTCTATCATTAGAAGATTGCTGCAAACCTGCCTGTAGGCAAACTTGATACCTTCAGTCTGTCATTAGAATATTGCTGCAAGACTTGCCTATAGACAAACTTGATCCCGTCAGTCTGTCACTAAAATATTACTGCAAGACCTGCCCAACAGTTAAAAGGTAATAACCGAACTTGGAACAAAATGCAGGTATATTCATTCTATTTTATTATGAGTACAACGACTTTGAAAATGTGCAAAGCTAAGAGACCGACGAGAGACCAAGCAACGTCAAAACCCCTCACTAATGTCATCGACTAAATATCATAAACATGTACTACATATATCAAAATACGGTTTAATACTGACGTTAAGTTACATATTGTATTTAAAGTGTCGTTTGTGTAAACAACATATATGTATTATAAAATGCACACGAATACACAACTATAAATGGTCATGTACACAAGTGCATTTCATACATACTTACGAGAAGTAAACGAACCCCCCCCCCCCCAAAAAAAAAAAAAAACCAAGCAAACAAACAAAACAAAACAAGCAAAAAAACCCACACATGGGTATCCTGCAAATTATTTTGACACAAGATTCCTGACAAAATTTTGCCTCCAAATGTCTATTTCAAAATTGTTCAATCCGCCCTGATCAGTCATAGATCTTATGGGCTGGTCATATTAAGGACTAAAAGGTCAGATTTGACCAAGAAATGTAGTCTTATAATTAGATGACTGTACGAACGTTTGTTTGAGTGTACTCATTGTACTCGTTAATAAGTAAAGCTCGTAAAGGAAGAAGAAGAAGAGGTCAATTGTACTTCATTGGAGATCATGTCTTCATGTCAAGACAATTGCATCATAACATAAAGAGTTATATCAGCATTTTAATTTTCTTCTATGCATTTAATTGAGAAACGTGGTATGCATTAATAATTTATTTACCTGCGTGAATGTCATCCACAATGACATCCTTGCTGTCAACAATGCACAAATACAATGTCCCGAAGGCGAAGTGAAATCCATTACATAATATATAAACCAGAGTAGCAGCTGCTGTCACAATCCATCCCCACCCTCCTTCAGGAAAGTAGTCACCGAAATCTATCCGGGTGGTAGTTTTCTGGTCGGTTTCCGACACAATTTCCTTGCGAATCTGAGGTGGTTTCATGCTGACCGGTACCCCGTTATTATTTTCGCGTAACGATGACCCAGTTTCGTGGATTGACGAAACATTACCCCCTGGAATTACTTTAAAGCTGCTGTTGCCATCGTAACTAATATTTTTACTGATGCTACTCTCGTTACTGCACTTTCTGGTCGCTTGTACTCGTTCAGAGAATCCTTTCTTACCATCGACTCCAGAATGATGTGTCGTATTAGAGAGCATTTTCCTTTGTTGATAATACGCCATCCAGAGTTCTAACTCTAACAGATATTACTGTCCAAATACCAGAATGAAAACAAGACATTATTATAGGAACACACGCGCGCACATACAGTCTGTAGAGGCAGATGGCTCACAACACGCTTCTTCACGTTTTAGTCATATTTCCAGAAATATATCTTACACGACGACGCTGTCTTTTTCTCTCGTGATAGTCCGCTATGTCACCTAGTGTTTACAGAAAACATCTCCAAGACTTGTCCTGACAAAAATCTTTGCTATTCGGCCAAGTTTCTTTGTGTACAACTATCATCATAGTATATTTGGATCAATACCCAATCAATATTTCACGCACATGCAGCAGCGAGGTAAATGAGGAATACTATGCCAAACACAATGCCCGTAGCGTAACCACTATTCACATTATTATGCCAAGTCAGTTTCAATTCGTAAGCACGAACCGTTGTCATGGCAGCATGACGTAAATAAAAAATATATATTTATAAATAAATATATAAATACATATATATTACAATGTATGATACCTAGTTTCCCAATCGAGCATCTTAAATGCGATGACGTGAGTTTGCAATGCGATCCTGTCGTTCAGGACAAGCGCTTGCTATCGGTTCGCATTGCACAGAGAAGGGAGAACAGCGAGATGTAGGTTACGCCGTGTCACTGATTAATGTTGACTTGACATATAATTAATTAATAATGTATCAACCTTATAACATATTACGCCGTTTTGTCGTCTGTGCCGTGTGCCATTTGAATAATATTACTTGTAGTTAAGTGTATATATCTTAATTTAACTGAAATTGAAAAGCGTTAAAACAATCGGTAAGACACGACAGACAAATTAACACCATTTCTCTTCCTATTTTGCTAAAAAAAACACTTAATTTTGAGTAATTTGCCTGGATGCATTGCGGAAAATTGAAAGTCGACATTATTATGCTTACATTTTTTACAATAATGAATATGACTCAGTGCTGTTAGTACATAAACTTATGCATAGGGGGATCCTGGATCTCAAGGGGGAAAGGCTGGAGTTGGGGTCTTTTAAGAATTCGAGATGAAACACAAAGCACAAAGCGATCATCAATACAACAAAAATTACATTTCCATATGATCAAAGGAGGGGCACTAACCACAACCCCTTTCTGAATCATTATAGTGACCTATACCTTTTAAAGGAAGTCAGAGGCAGGCTTGGTTTTTCTTTTTCGAAATCAATCCATTTTTGATTCCCGAATTGCCTTACTTATTTCAAGAGCTTGATTATCCCTTGCTTCCATGTCGTGATATAACTGAAAATTGTGGAAAGCGGTGTAATACACCAATCAACCAACCAAGTAAGATAGACCAAAAAAGGTAGTATTTGGGCATTTTGGGGGTTGGAAACACCCCCCCCCCCCCCTTCGTCTAAGAGAAAAATTTACCTTTTTTGGCTGGACCCCTTTTGACAAAAATTTCTGGATCTGCGCATGGTGGCGACACCTGCAATTGCACCTTTCCTAGGTCGTACAACCTTAATAATTCCTGGGCCTATTCCGGTTTAAAAATTACAAAGATTTTAAATAATGTTGTCTTAAATCCCTTTATCGAGGACAGTAGCCGTTCTGACATTATTTAAACGTTACGGGTTCTAGCCACGTGCTGTTTCTAAATTTCATGTAAATTAATAGGAAAAGCGTCAGAGAAAGTATCGATGGCGCATACATTTGGTACTGTGAAGATAAGATAAGTATTAAATATACATACATACATACATACATACATACATACATACATACATACATACATACATATATATATATATATGACTTTTATTAACAATGCTTCGAAAAGTGGGGGGGGGGGTTTCCGGTATTAAATATATATTTGCTCATGTTTAAAGTTTTCAGCCGGTGTAGCCCAGTGAATGAGGTACTCGGCTCGAGTTCGAGTCCCGCCATGGGTAAACAGGTGTCCTGTCTTTCGTATGAGACAGTAAAAACGGAACGGCCCTGCCCCCCCCCCCCCCCCCCCCCCCCCGGTTCTTACGCCTATGACAACCAAAAGGCACCACAGTTCTAGATACCACCAATAGCTTATTGAAACCCAAAGAGTCAGCGCTAGTTGAGGTGACAATCCGGCAGGCGGTGCTTACTCATACTGAGCTTCTGTTTAGAGTAAGGAACTTGATTCGATGTGCATGTAGAGAGAAAAAAACTGTAGAAATGGGGTTACATATACACTTACTATTGACCTGATGGATGTACAACTGATGAAAATTGACATACGTAGGTACGTATAAAATATGATACATAAAAAGGAGAGAAATGTCGGAAATGTAAATTACATTGTGCTGGTAAAGAAAGACAACTCATATTCTGGACACTGTCCACATCCATTGATTTAGAACTATCAGCATGGCCGTAGGAACCGGGGGGCGGGGCGCATATTTTGGCCGATCATAATTGTTTCATGGGTTGTTTTCTTATTAATTTACTAAATTGTTTTTATTCAATTATTCTTAACGTGCAATTGATTTGCAGTCTGATAAGTTGTATTGCAGCATTATCATATAATGTATTAATTTGTTCTTTTATTTCTGAACGTTAATACTACAAGTTATTTTAAACATGCAAAGATAAAAAGTGTTCGGGCTCTGGAAAACATTTACTCATGCAAACATAGGTGCAATTTCCCTTTCCTCTTAGTGCCTCTGAGTTGAAATGACAGGCCCTTAACACTTTTATTCATGTTTGGGAAGTAGAAATGAGTATATTATTAACTGTCAGCATTGGCGGATTTTTAAGGGAGGTTGCATTTCCCCCTTTGGTTGGAAAATTTTACCCGATAAAGGTTAATTTCGGCAATTTTCAAGGCTGTAACACCCCCCTTTCCAGAATAGTGGAAAATAGTAGTCATGGCAGGCTGCAATCCCCTTTCAAAACTTTCTAGATCCGCCTATGGTCAGTCTAGCTCTATGCAATTCAAGTAAGATTCCTTGGTACAAAAAGTGGCTTAAAACAGTGGTATCATACTGCAAATTTTTGTCTTGAGATCCCCCCCCCCCAATCGGAACACCATCGCCATATTTTACAAAAATAGATTCGTATTTGCGTACGGAAATGGGCGAGTTGTTACGATTGCCCCCCCCCCCCCCATTTCTAAATATGGTTGTGCACCCCCCCCCCCCCTTTTCCAGTATTCTTAGATTTAGATAAACTTAACTACAGTCTTTTTAGTGAATTTTGTTGCATAACTTGAGTAAAGATTAATTATTTATTTTCTTTTATCTTTTAAAATGCCTTAGATGTGTTTCCTTGTTTATAATTACGGATAAGGTTTTCGATTTTTATTGACTGATGTGTCCTGATTTCACAACCACAGGTCAAAACAAGGCAAATCTATTTGCCATAGGCTCTAATGTTAACTTTGCCTAATTTGAACCCGGA